>CM073426.1:28360000-33360000 GCA_037114965.1 Monochamus alternatus | reverse complement strand
AAACCAGGAGAGCTATTTAGAAGCCACATAACTGTGAAATAACCAGACGTAGTTGAAAATACGTAGCAGTGACTGTAACTTAGTTGTTTATACCACAAAGTAGTAAATTTGATAGGGATGCGTAATAGTTACTCTTTGATAGTTCCAGCCCCAGTTAGTGTCACTTTAGTGCTAACTGGGATATATGTTTTCAAACAAATTATTTATTATTATTATTATTATTATTATTATTATTATTATTATTATTATTATTATTATTATTATTATTTCTTATTTAAAAAAGCGAGTAACGAAATCTCTACATTTAGTATTTAGGAAATCATACTAATAATTCAGCATTTCGGTTAACACTGCTTTAAGGGCGCCGTATTCTTGAAATAGTGTTTTCTACAAATACAAGTAAATTTAAACATTTAAGAACTGAATAATATAGAGTTTAGCAAGTAAGATGAATGTTATCTCATGCCACCTGCGAATATTCAAAGGTATCGAAGTAAAATCAATATACAGGGTGTCCCAAAATAGAAGGCCATACCATTAACCACATATTATTTGGACAAAAATAATCCGACTTTCGTTATGCCATTTTTTATTTGGACGTCCCTGTTTCAATATACAGAGTGTTAAAGTTGCATTTTAAAAAACTATTTTTGTTAATAATTCCATTGTTTTGTAAGATACATACTTGAAATTTTGCACGTACTTTTATCTTATTCCGGCACACTTATCATGTAATTTTGGTTTAAAAAATCGAAGGGCGTAGGGTGGTAACTGAGGGTTGCAGTACCCTTTATCCCCTCCAATTATTTCTAAGTACGGCTATGCAGCTTTTTCTTGAAATATCAAACGTAGAATTTTCTTCTGATCATTTTATTTCTTTTGTAATTTTTTGTTTAAATGCTCTGTTTTGGAGAAAAACGACATGTATTGATGGGTTACAAATGTCTTAGCGGCCGATGAATGCTAGGAAAAAATAGTGAGCTCCCTTATTCCAACAGATCACATCATAATAGGAAGATTTTCTTAAAATTGGAACGACATCTCCGTGAAACCAGAAAGTCTATGGATCAGAAGTTCGGAATTTACGGCCTACATCTTACAAAACAATGGGATTATTAACAAAAATAGTTTTTTAAAATGTAACTTTAACACCATGTATATTGGAACAGGGACGCCCAAACAAATAATGACATAAGGAAAGTCGCATTATTTTTGTCCAAAGAATATGTGGTTAATGGTATGGCCTTCTATTTTGGGACACCCTGTATTTGTAAGACCCCTTTGGCCAGTACATTTGATGAGTTCTGAATCCCCTGTATAATTTGTGAAATTTTCGATATTTTCAATAAATACCTAACTGGACATTTTAACGACACGGTATTTTAACAACTCGATAAATTTGAAGTAAACCATTATATTTAACAGAGAAATTAATGGTAAAAATACAGCGGTTTTCTATTTATTCTTACCCCGTTTGGATATGTCGTGTTTAGTAAATGGAATAAAATCGATACGCAGTCTATAATAAGATTATCGGGTTCAGCAATACAAGTTCTTATTAATAATTCCCACGTATCGTTTTATTAAGTTATAAGCTTAAAAATAACTATCAAACTACTCTACCGTAAATGATAGCCTTTAATTAAAAAAACGATTTCCTTGGCATGAAATATTGAAGAAATGAATCATCGTATCCTTTATGTAAATAAACAGTCCAAATAAAAATACATTTTCAGTTTGTTTACTTATTTAGTCCAGTCAAATGCGGAAGTATAGTAGATTTGTTTTCACTGTATTACCTTGCATACATTTCGTTTGTGCACTGACTCACAATTGTAGGTTCAACTTACATATGTAGGCGTCTTAGTAATTGAATAAATAATAATTGTTTAATTTAGAACAACACCTTTTAATATTTAGGGTAAAGTCGGGAGAGATGGCGCACCTTTTTTCAAATTGATATAAAAAATGTAATTTTACGAAAAGAAGTACTTTATTGTTCATGTATATTCAGCAGACCACAAAGTTTCAAATTTTGAATAGTAACGGCGAAAAATTATTATGAGTTTTATAAAAAAAATCGAAACAAAAAATGCTTGAAAAAACATCTCACCCGTCCTAGTATGGGTGTGATGGTGCATCATATAAAAATCAATGAGGGTGAGATGGTTTATCAAAAATAGGCTTTAAAATAAAATATAAAAACATTAAGTAGTTAAAGAACGAAAACTAATAATATATATATGTGTGGAGGAAAAGTATGGAATAAATTCATTATTCCTAAAACAACGAAGTTTCATGAAATTTCCTCGGACACGTCGATTTTGCTTTTTAAAAAGACTCTTTTTTCTATACCAACGCATTTCCGACGTTCATTTGTTTTCGCGTGATGACGTCATCAGATATTTTTTTAAATAGAACCCCTATATTTTTTCATCGGATTCTTGTAGAGCTTGACTTGTTGAGTTGAAAAATGTATACTTTCAACACTTTATTCCTTTAATAAAGGAATGCCACATCTGTCGTTCTTTCTGCCACATCGCAAGCACATATTTGGACAGTTGGTGTATCCCTCATGAAGCCATCTATGACAAGTAATGCACTTGATTCAATCTTCCTGGCATAAGGTGGTTAGATAATTGTCACCACACCCTACGCATTCATTTTCGTAATTATCTTCCTCAGAGCATTCGCTATCTGATTCCAATACAATCTCAGTGTCGCTCTCTGAGGAAAAGTAGCTCTTCTTGTTACGTTTTCTTAATTTTTCGTTTCTAATTTTCTTTCTTCTTTTTACGACATGCTTCCAGTTTCTTTTCGGCTAAAGCTTTACGCTTGCTAATATTCTCATCTCCTGTTAATACGGTAGCCGACTGGCTGCCACTGCCATTTAAGTACTCCTTAATATACTGCAGAGTTTAAAATACTATCAGAATCAGGGACCTACTGACCTTGTTTTAAACTGCGTCACAATGTTGTGCATGACACATTAAATTGCCTGGAAGCTTCATTTTATTCCCATCCCATTTTGAGAAGCTTCAATAGCAAATTTTAATTGATCTTCTGACCAGGACCTCTAGAATTGCTGCGTTTTCTTTTATATTGTGTAGGCATCTATAATATAAAAGGGCATTTCTTTTTAAAAGTTTTGTTATATTTAGGTCGAGTGTGATGCCTGCGCCAACTAACCTGAACAATCGGGTTAGACGGTTTACTCCATCTAACCTGACTTGGCCGGGTTAAATGGTGCATTCTCTTTCTCTTTTATAAACCAAGCGATCAACAAAATTTAAGGTTGAGAGCACTAATTAAACATTTATCAAGCTAAATATGCAAACTAAATACACACAGATTAAATCAGTAACTTTTTACAGGCATAAATATAAAACAATGAAAATATTTTCAGAATAAATTCAATATATAGTTAATTTATTTTACCTTTTGACGAAGAAAATACCACTTCGGTAAACATGCACTTATTACGTATACGCACTAGTCACCACCGTTGCCAGTTGAACAGTCGTTGCGGTCTTTACAAAGAAATTATTCTACTACGCCGTCTCACCCGCTGCGCCATCTCACCCGACTTTACCCTATGTGTAGAGGCCGCGGATCCGTGGCTCTCAACAGGACCGGATTGAGTTTACTAATATAAATTTTAAGATACAGACAATACGTCGCAACACGACGGTACTAAATAGTATCGTTGAAATATAAAAGTAAACAAACCACCTACAAATCAAATTACTTACCCTACGATGTTTAGAGTACAGTGTGTCCCAATTTCTTTATAATTACAAGGTATCTCGGAAACTACAAACTACTTTTTCGAGAAACTTAAGATGCCGTAATCAAAACTTTCATAGACCTCTTATTTTTTGAGATACAGTGCGAAATTAAAAAAAAACTAATTTTAAAGGATTATTCGTATTTGAGAGAATATATGAGATATCGAAGTGGTGAAAATTGCTTATAATAGAGTTTTTACATAGAAATCAGTGGCATACTTGTAATTTCTCTGCAGGGCATCTCTTTTTAAATATAACTCAAACTCAAACATACATTTTTTGAAATAGAATACCCTGTATAGTTTGATTCCATTAAATTGCATTATTTTTTCCTTTTTAATGATATATAATAGTTACTACTTTATATTTTGGAAATTGTCAAAAAAAAAAACGTTAAAGAACGGCAAGAATTCAGACGACTTACGTCATACGAACAAATGAATAATTCATTATATGTTCATTACAATATTTAAGAAACTGCAACTGAATGTAATAAAACTGTGTACTACACTAAATGTTTGTATTATACAGGGTTAACTATGACTAAGTACAAATATTTTAAGAGAGAATAGAAAAAATTAAGAATGAACGGAAAATTGCTCTTCAAAAGAATTTCAAACTTATTTATAAAACGAAACCTAGGCGGTCCCTGTCGCACGTTTAACGTTTACTGAGATAATAGACAACCAGCAACAGAACGGTAAAATTTGCTGTCGTGTCATAATTCAATTCCTGTGGTTTATATTGTAGTTTTGAGTTCTTCTTCAGTATTTAGTGCCTTATTTTTATTTTAAACGTTTTATAGTTATTAAATAAAGGAATTTGTGTCAGGTATAGATATTTTCCCAAAATATAGTTTTTCTAGGTTATGGGACAAGACTGCCGCGGCTGCATTAAAAGTTTTCTATTATCTATTATTACCTACCTATTCCTTCGTTCTACGTTCTTATAATAAATAAACATTTTATCTAACTGTACCTACGGGAAGTGTGTTTTATAGGTAGTGAGTGGTTGTAATGAGTCAAAATGTAGTTTTGCCAGTTTGTAACGAAAAACGAATGCAAAATACTGCAGCTAACAGGTATTATTACTAATAAGAATTTTATTTTTTGTCGTTTCTGCATTTAGAAACGTTGCAAAAAACCGCATGGTAGTTGACAATGTTAACAAATGTAAGCTTTATCTATGGATCTAAGCCATCTCAGTCCATGCTTATCATAGGCGCCGACTTTCCGCGGGAAATTAGGATGTTGCACCTTTTTTAAATATCGAGCTAAAATTCTGTAATATTGTTTTTATTGTCTTTTAGGTCTGCCTGAGCACATGGTTAAATTTTTTTCTACTTTGTCATAATTAACCCTGTATATTGCACGAAATTGCAAAAAAAATTATTGTTTTTAACGCGACCAAAAATCGAAAATTATGTTGACAATAAAAACAATTGCGTAACGTCAACCGTGACGTAGGTCGTTTGAATTCTTGCCGCGACTGTAGCTGGCCATGCATTTTTATATAATTATACAAAATTGGTTCATACGTACTTACTATCAAATGCCTAAATTTTTTGTTCTAAATAAATTGAAAATAAAAACACCGAAACCAAACGGTACCTGCAGCCAGATTAGCGCTTGTGACGTCATATCACGGAATGGAGCACTAGCTGACGAACCTACTGTACATTTACTTTCTACTCTTTTAACTTGAACATAACCAATGATAAGTCCCCATAAGTCTCTCTGACAGAACTAAAACTGTATGTTTGAAGTTTTAAATTAATTTCTAAATCAAAAATCGAAATATACTAGTGATGTAGGAGCGTTCATAATAAAATTCACTTAAACGTTTTCTTCGAATCTTTGAAATTTTTAATGTAAATTGCTTTATACTGTCACGGAACTTGCCCCACTCACACCCAAATCGACGACTGTGGTACCGCGAATTACTAAGATTGCCCCGATCGCCCCTACACGATTCTGTTAAACAAACAAAATGCCGTGGATTGAGACGGGACTAGAAAATTTGAGAAACAACGAGAAGCGTTCGAGAGATGCTAGAAAATAGATCTAGAGATGCTAGAATATACCTGGAATATTCGTTGGGTCTATAAAAGAAAAATAAACGACCGATTAAGTTAGTCTTGTATAAGTCTTGTATTACAGTGTTGAATTGAAGTGTTTAGTTGGAGATATCAAAGTGATTCAGATAACGATTAATTAAATAGGTGTTTAGTTGAGTTCTAATTAGTGTTCAGTAGTGTACTGAGTATAGTTAATAAAGAAGTAGTTAATTAACGGATTGTTTTTCTGGCAATAGAAAAGTCGGATTGGGAAATCCGTGACAATACTCTACTTTTTATCTTGCAGAATAATCATCTATTTCTACAGAATGATACTATTATATAGACATAAGGTGCAAGCTTCGTAGAAAAACGAGTTTTTTTCTTGAAAATTAATTATATTAAAAAAAAATGTTAGCTGTATGTATTTAAAAAAGTAGTCCCCGATTATGCAACATTTTCAGCATCCTTATTTCCGAAATAACAAAGCTGGTACAATTAATTTGTAATTGTAACATCCTGTATAATAAACTACTGAAGGTTTCGTATTTATTTATATATAACAATATAGTTGTGTAGTTTCGCTTTTACACCACTGCCTGATTCAAGTATTTGCACCTGGCTAAAAATTCTGATATCATAGCACAGATTACCTACACCTGTAACCATAGTAACGTCCACATTTGGCAGATTATTTGTAAACTACGACATACCACAGTTTATTATACAGTTCGTCGAGTGAAGGTTCCAGAGGGTGTGACTAAATCGCGGCTAAATGCGCAATGAACACCAATGAAATTCATATGTACTCGACGAAGTGGGAGAAATTCTATTTCTTGACAAATCACCGTGCCCCTTGAGCGCGCTAAATGCGCAGTCGTCTTTTGGTCGTCTAAAAAAACGAAATCTGGGACCTCGACATCAAAGGAGCCGACGTGAAGACGCCGGACTATATAATAGACTGTGGAGATACATCTTATTTAAAGACCACTTTCATACACAGCAGTTTTATCGGTGACTTTTAGGCCTATGCATTTTCCCAAAACCGTACGTTGCTTGAAATTCTATAAATTAAATTTAAAAAAATATTTCTAGGAAAATAAAAAACCGTATGTTACTTTAGTTCTAGTAGAAAAATAATGTACAATTCTCTCCCTTACAATGCGGGATTATTTTCAAACCACGTTTGATATATGAACTGAATATGAATGCTTTCAACAAATACATACAGACAGGGTGATTTTGAATGTGGGGTAGTTATTTTAGTATACGTCTACATATTCGAAGAATCAGTGATATGTAAAAAATAACTCATTGAAATGTTAATATAAAAACTATGTTCGCATTTTTAAATTATGTATACCGGTCCTGTACAATCGCAGTAAATGTTGAAAATGATATACGCGTTTACTGCTATTCCGGGTTCATTATGTAAAATAAACAAATCGTTGTGCAAAGGAATGAAATTTATAAGCAAATTTACGCTCTCCCTTACAGTAATAACATATCCACAAGTCATTATTTATCAATACTCTTGTACCATTGTTATATCACTGTGTCAGGAAATTACGTGTAACACAAAATGGTACTACGCACACACCACAAAATACCACGATTTGTTTACGTACGAGTTACGTTATTATTTAAGGTTAAGATTATATACCAAGCGGGATTTCATCAAAGAAGACTGCGCTTTCAGCGTATCACATATCGCTTATGTATACTGTCATCAATTAAAATTTATACCCCCACTTCCAAAATCACTGTGTAGTTTTTTTACATTGTTTTCAATTATAGAAACGACGAAAATGAACATTTTTATTAATATATGATCAATAACAGTTAGCTGCAGTATTCTACATTCGTTTTTCGATCCTTCATTGCAAACTGCTAAAATACATTTCCACTAATTAGGTAAATTTTCACCCATTACAAGTGCGTCATAATTAGATACCCACTAACAGTATAACACACAGTCCGCGTAAAATTGAATAAAATTATTTTAAGAAAATCGAAATTTAATGACAGGACAGGAATACCTACCTACTAATAGAAAACTCGAAATGCACTCGCGGCAATCTTCAATTATAAAATCTTATACAATAACCGTAGCTCCGCTGGATTTGCTTTCGACTCTAGAAAAATGAACCGCACATAGCGTTGGTCGATCCATATTATAGGGAAATATCTGTACCTGACACAAAAATAGTCATTAAAAATTGAAGAAATACAAAATCACAACGTAAACACTCAGAGTTTCAATTATGAGAACGAATTTTTCATTAACACCGTTCAGTGTTCCGACCATCACAGTTGTGTTGCTGGTTGTTGTACTCTCCAAACGTCATAGTCGTCGATAAATAGGGGTTTACTATGGTTTTGAAAAATATTTTCTCTTTATAACATTTTTTTCAAGTACGATTCCGCTAATTCTAATTTTTCTCTATCCTCCCTTAAAATATTTGTACTCAGCCATAGTTAACCCTGTATATTTCAAAAAATTTCTATATACGTTAGACAAAATTTGTTTTGTTTTTAAAATTACAATTCAAAACACTGGACATCTACTGAAAGGTACCAATTTTGTCTTATATTTTGAATAATGCATGTATTGTCTAAATTGGAGTTTCATGAGACTAATAATGATGTAAATGTCAATGATTTTGTTTCCCAATCTCAATTTCTATAAATAATATCTTCTTGTCGGCCTTCAGTGTTCAAAATAAATCTGGATATTGATTCCAATTGCAGTATAAACCTTTTCCTACACAATACACATACGTGTTAAATGTATTTACTTTAATTTTACCTGTTAGCTTATGCTATCTCTGCAAAATTCGTAGAATGACCGTGGAAATTACAAGTGCATAAAATAAGTATAGATAAATATTTGTCATAGATACACTTATTTTAAATACTTAACAGATAATGTATCACCTAAATAAATATATACATATTCTCAATATACAATTTAAATTGTTGATTAATGTACACCAGTTCGTAATGTTACCAAATTTATTCATTTTTAATTAAGGCATAGTAAAATTAAATAAAAATAAAATATTAACACATACTGATATATTTTTTCTTGTGGTCAAAACAAACGCACCTTCAAATGAAAATACTTAAAACTTGTAATATTATATTCTAGTTTCATAAATACTAACTTAATTCAAATAGAACCTGTCTCATTCTAGCATTAATATTAATATTTGAAGGCAGCTAAATTATTCAGTTACAGTTTAAGACGTACTTTTTTAAACGAGAAAATTTTCCATATACTTAACACTAGCGCATTCGCCAATTTTAATATATTTGCAAAAGTAAGTTCGTATTTCCGGATTTTTCCTAACCTGCACTGGTTTTTTGTCCACTTGAAGACATCCGGTGTTTTAATTCGATGTTTGGGTTTATTTTCTGTAATAATTAATACGCGTCGATAGTTTAGAGTCCTTATTCTAATTGGCTTATGGAATCATTGGAAAGAATTCAGAGAAAATTTTTAGAGATGGTTGCATTCAGATTTGATGGAGTATATCCAGAGAGAGGTTTTCCTTACAATGTTTTACTTGAATGATTTCATTTGAATGAGCTGAAAACACTGGGATACTCATATTTTTACATAAAATAGTAAATAACTTAATTGATTGCACTTGGATGTTGAATAAAATTCTATTTAAAGTTTCTAAACTCGTGAAAATAATATATTTAACACCTGACACGAAAACTAATATTATGAAAGCGTTTCCATTATATCGAGTGGTCGTTTGTTACAAGATGTAGGTATTCTCTTGCACAACGGATCAGATTAAAAAGCATGTATCTTAATTGTTAAGTAATACCTAATTTCACTTTATTTGTATTTTTCGTTATTATTCGCATGTTATGTGTGTTGCATTTTTTATCATTAAATTTGCAGCTATATTGTTATTTATTATTTGTATCCTTTAATTGGAAATTTGCCTGTAGGATGTGCAAAGTAAGTAAATAAATAATGTAGGTACCTGTGTCTATTTATTTTTTTTTTTCAAGTATATTTTTAGTTTAATATAATGATGTGTCTATTTTGTTAATTTAAAAAGTATTTCGTTTTATTAAAATTTGTATTTTACTATAAGATATTAAGTGTTCTAAACTCGAAAGTAATTACAAATAAATATGCCTTTTTTATAAAAAAAAATTAAATGATGTTCAAAAAACGTAATTTCCTATTCTACCTTCAAAAAAATATGACTACAAAAAAAACTTCTTGCGCATCAAATTTCTGAAAATATTTTAAAATTTTTCTCTAAAAAGGTAAGAACAAATTGGTTTTGAAAACTCGTAAAATTTTGAAACAGAATTGCATTAATAGGCGAATTTCCGTTAACATACTATAAACAAAGTTTACGGAATAAATATATACTTACCATGTACATTTGTACATACTGTCGCAAATAACGACCAATTACGGGGGACTTAAAAAAGTAATTAGATAGCAACTCGGAAATGTTTGTATACTAGGGATGTTCCAAAACTGCTATGAAAGGATGATTATTGTATAAATAAAATATTTGAGATGTAATAAATAAAAATATAAAACAATTATAGGTAAATGTATAAAGTTTTGTATTTTGTTAGTTAACTTTGGAAGTCTTACATATTGACGTACTCTATTGTATACAAAATAAAGCAGTCATGTGGAAAATTTGCATAAAAATGTTTATTTAAATTAATAAAACAACAATGTACATTATTTTAAAACTAAAATAATAAATATATATATTATTTAGGTACAAGTCACAGCGCCCAGTAAACACACATACGTTATTTAAACGTATTGTTAACGTACCATTGGTTGATAATGCGTGTTACCTTACAAAATTAACCATTATTTTATGGTTAGAAAAGTAACGGTCTAACATAACGTTTAAAATACATACTTTTTTAACAAAAAATGTTGGCAAATCTTTTGTAACGTTAAATGATCGTTATTTAAAATATTTAAATAAAACTTATTTATTTAAACCTTTATAAAACGTCTGTGTCAACTGATTAATATATTGACAACGTGTTTAACGTTTTAGAGTAACAGGCATAAGTAATGCTTACAAAACATATCATAAACGTTTTGCAATTAATAAATATTTCGGAACGATACCAATCCAAAGTAAATTTTATACAATATAATTTAATAAAAAGATATTGCATTAAGAATATATAGGTACTTATATATGTATACAAATAACTAGAGAGTAATTATTTTTTAATAAACCTCACAAGTGTTAAAAAACAGTACAATTTAAACGTGTATTATACGTCATAATCTTTCATTGAAATAAAGAAGCGAATTGCCGTTTATTACACGTGTTAATTATAATGCCGTTAAACGTTCTATACGAATTTTATGATCTTATTGGTAGATAAAGATCACGTGTTACACACATACCATTTCGAGTTCTTTTTTATAAAAGCTTGTCAGTTACATATTCATCACTGTACATACCTACTGTGATCCACCGGTGTGAAATCATCCACAGCCACACATTTAGGTAGGACTATAATCGATAAAGTCGTGGTCACAAAATGAAGTCGAATTTTACACAATTTTTTTAAATAATTCATATGGGGCTGATCACACAGAATATTAAAAACCTGAAAAATAAAAAAAATCCACCCACCCTTCCTATTTCTCAGGCAGTTAGGGTTGTGCAAAGGGGCTGCAATTATTAAAACAGAAAATATTCAAATAAATAAAAATATAACTTGGTCGCTCACCATAGTCACAGAAAACATAACACATAAACATATTAAGAGATTTCACCCACCCGTTTATTTTTCCAGGCCGCTAAGGTTGGTGAAAGGGGTAGATTTGATAACATTTTTATTTGGAAATATTCCAAATAAAAACAAATATTTCTTGACCGGACACCATATTCACAGAGAATGTTAAAAATTAGCATATTAAGAGATCCCACCTACCCGTTTCATTTTCCAGGCCGTCAGGGTTGGCGGTAAGGGGTGGATTTGATAAAATATGAAATATTTCAAATAAAAAAAACTATATCTTGACCGGCCTCCAAACTCATAGAGAATGTTAAAAATAAGCATATTAAGAGATCCCACCCACCCGTTTCATTTTCCAGGCCGTCAGGGTTGGCGATAAGGGGTGGATTTGATAAAATACGAAATATTTCAAATAAAAAAAACTATTTCTTGACCGGCCACCAAATTCATAGAGAATGTTAAAAATAAGCATATTAAGAGATCCCACCCTCCCGTTTCATTTTCCAGGCCGTCAGGGTTGGTGATAAGGGGTGGATTAGATAAAATACGAAATATTTCAAATAAAAGAAACTATTTCTTGACCGGCCACCAAATTCATAGAGAATGTTAAAAATAAGCATATTAAGAGATCCCGCCCACCCGATTCATTTTCCAGACCGTCAGGGTTGGCGATAAGGGGTGGATTTGATAAAATACGAAATATTTCAAATAAAAAAAACTATTTCTTGACCGGCCACCAAATTCATACAGAATGTTTAAAATAAGCATATTAAGATATCCCATCCACCCGTTTCATTTTCCAGGCCGTCAGGGTTGGTGATAAGGGTGGATTAGATAAAATACGAAATATTTCAAATAAAAAAACTATTTCTTGACCGGCCACCAAATTCATAGAGAATGTTAAAAATAAGCATATTAAGAGATCCCGCCCACCAGTTTCATTTTCCAGGCCGTCAGGGTTGGTGATAAGGGGTGGATTAGATAAAATACGAAATATTTCAAATAAAAAAAACTATTTCTTGACCGGCCACCAAATTCATAGAGAATGTTAAAAATAAGCATATTAAGAGATCCCGCCCACCCGTTTCATTTTCCAGGCCGTCAGGGTTGGCGATAAGGGGTGGATTTGATAAAATACGAAATATTTCAAATAAAAAAAACTATTTCTTGACCGGCCACCAAATTCATAGAGAATGTTAAAAATAAGCATATTAAGAGATCCCATCCACCCGTTTCATTTTCCAGGCCGTCAGGGTTGGCGATAAGGGGTGGATTTGATAAAATACGAAATATTCCAAATAAAAACAACTATTTCTTGACCGGCCACCAAATTCATAGAGAATGTTAAAAATAAGCATATTAAGAGATCCCACCCACCCGTTCATTTTCCAGGCCGTCAGGGTTGGCGGTAAGGGGTGGATTTGATAAAATATGAAATATTTCAAATAAAAAAAACTATATCTTGACCGGCCTCCAAACTCATAGAGAATGTTAAAAATAAGCATATTAAGAGATCCCACCCACCCGTTTCATTTTCCAGGCCGTCAGGGTTGGCGATAAGGGGTGGATTTGATAAAATACGAAATATTTCAAATAAAAAAAACTATTTCTTGACCGGCCACCAAATTCATAGAGAATGTTAAAAATAAGCATATTAAGAGATCCCATCCACCCGTTTCATTTTCCAGGCCGTCAGGGTGGCGATAAGGGGTGGATTTGATAAAATACGAAATATTTCAAATAAAAAAAACTGTTACTTGACCGGCCACCAAATTCATAGAGAATGTTAAAAATAAGCATATTAAGAGATCCCATCCACCCGTTTCATTTTCCAGGCCGTCAGGGTTGGCGATAAGGGGTGGATTTGATAAAATAGGAAATATTTCAAATAAAAAAAACTATTTCTTGACCGGCCACCAAATTCATAGAGATTGTTAAAAATAAGCATATTAAGAGATCCCACCCACCCGTTTCATTTTCCAGGCCGTCAGGGTTGGTGATACGGGGTGGATTAGATAAAATACGAAATATTCCAAATAAAAACAACTATTTCTTAACCGGATGCCATATTCATAGAGAATGTTAAAAATTAGCATATTAAGAGATCCCACCTACCCGTTTCATTTTCCAGGTCGATAGGGTTAGTGATAAAGGGTAGATTTGATAAAATACGAAATATTTCAAATAAAACAAAAACTATTTCTTCACCGGCCACCAAATTCACAGATAATTTAAAAATATGCAGATTATCATCCGTTTCATTTTCCAGGCCGTCAGGGTTGGTGAGAAAAAAATGGGATTAAATAAATTAAATTTGTTGACTGTCTGTTATTAGGGATAATATGAAAAAATAATAAAACGAAGTTTCCCGACCAATTTTAAGGCAAATAAGTTTCGGTATCAATACGAGTGGTAGGGGTGATACTTCCTAAAGGTATTGTTTCGAAAATGTTTTACATAACTCGCAGAATTTATTATTAATATTTCTACATCCTTTGTGGTAAAGCCTATGACATGATGTACAATTTTCATCATTAGCATCTGCATCGTTACCACAAGAATTATTTTTTTATATTTGAAATATTTCGTATTTTATCAAATCCACCTCTTATCGCCAACCCTGACCGCCTGGAAAATGAAACAGGTGGGCGGGATCTCTTAATATGCTTATTTTTAACATTCTCTATGACTTTGGTGGAAGGTCAAGATATAGTTTTTTCTATTTGAAATATTTCGTATTTTATCTAATCCACCCCTTATCACCAACCCTGACGGCCTGGAAAATGAAACGGGTGGGTGGGATCTCTTAATATGCTTATTTTTAACATTCTCTATGAATTTGGTGGCCGGTCAAGAAATAGTTTTTTTTATTTGAAATATTTCCTATTTTATCAAATCCACCCCTTATCGCCAACCCTGACGGCCTGGAAAATGAAACGGGTGGGTGGGATCTCTTAATATGCTTATTTTTAACATTCTCTATGAATTTGGTGGCCGGTCAAGAAATAGTTGTTTTTATTTGGAATATTTCATATTTTATCTAATCCACCCCTTATCACCAACCCTGACGGCCTGGAAAATGAAACGGGTGGGTGGGATCTCTTAATATGCTTACTTTTAACATTCTCTATGAATTTGGTGGCCGGTCAAGAAATAGTTTTTTTTATTTGAAATATTTCCTATTTTATCAAATCCACCCCTTATCGCCAACCCTGACGGCCTGGAAAATGAAACGGGGTGGCGGGATCTCTTAATATGCTTATTTTTAACATTCTCTATGAATTTGGTGGCCGGTCAAGAAATAGTTTTTTTTATTTGAAATATTTCGTATTTTATCAAATCCACCCCTTATCGCCAACCCTGACGGTCTGGAAAATGAATCGGGTGGGCGGGATCTCTTAATATGCTTATTTTTAATATTCTCTATGAATTTGGTGACCGGTCAAGAAATAGTTGTTTTTATTTGGAATATTTCGTATTTTATCTAATCCACCCCTTATCACCAACCCTGACGGCCTGGAAAATGAAACGGGTGGGTGGGATCTCTTAATATGCTTACTTTTAACATTCTCTATGAATTTGGTGGCCGGTCAAGAAATAGTTTTTTTTATTTGAAATATTTCCTATGTTATCAAATCCACCCCTTATCGCCAACCCTGACGGCCTGGAAAATGAAACGGGGTGGCGGGATCTCTTAATATGCTTATTTTTAACATTCTCTATGAATTTGGTGGCCGGTCAAGAAATAGTTTTTTTTATTTGAAATATTTCCTATTTTATCAAATCCACCCCTTATCGCCAACCCTGACGGCCTGGAAAATCAAACGGGTGGGTGGGATCTCTTAATATGCTTATTTTTAACATTCTCTATGAGTTTGGAGGCCGGTCAAGATATAGTTTTTTTTATTTGAAATATTTCGTATTTTATTAAATCCACCCCTTACCGCCAACCCTGACGGCCTGGAAAATGAAACGGGTAGGTGGGATCTCTTAATATGCTAATTTTTAACATTCTCTATGAATGTGGTGGCCGGTCAATATATAGGTTCTTTTATTTGAAATATTTGGTATTTTATCAAATCCACCCCTTATCGCCAACCCTGACGGCCTGGAAAATGAAACGGGTGGGTGGGATCTCTTAATATGCTTATTTTTAACATTCTCTATGAATTTGGTGGCCGGTCAAGAAATAGTTTTTTTTATTTGAAATATTTCCTATTTTATCAAATCCACCCCTTATCGCCAACCCTGACGGCCTGGAAAATGAAACGGGTGGGTGGGATCTCTTAATATGCTTATTTTTAACATTCTCTATGAGTTTGGAGGCCGGTCAAGATATAGTTTTTTTTATTTGAAATATTTCATATTTTATCAAATCCACCCCTTACCGCCAACCCTGACGGCCTGGAAAATTAAACGGGTAAGTGGGATCTCTTAATATGCTAATTTTTAACATTCTCTGTGAATATGGTGTCCGTTCAAGAAATATTTGTTTTTATTTGGAATATTTCCAAATAAAAATGTTATCAAATCTACACCCCTTTCACCAACTGTAGCGGCCTGGAAAAATGAACGGGTGGGTGAAATCTCTTAATATGTTTATGTTTTATGTTTTCTGTGACTATGGTGAGCGACCAAGTTATATTTTTATTTATTTGAATATTTTCTGTTTTAATAATTGCAGCCCCTTTGCACAACCCTAACTGCCTGAGAAATAGGAAGGGTGGGTGGATTTTTTTTATTTTTCAGGTTTTTAATATTCTGTGTGATCAGCCCCATATGAATTATTTAAAAAATTTGTGTAAAATTCGACTTCATTTTCTGACCACGACTTTATCGATTATAGTCCTACCTAAATGTGTGGCTGTGGATGATTTCACACCGGTCTGTGATCCGTGAAATATTTCCCTATTTTATTTTGGTAAGTATACCTACTTCTATAAGTATTTAATTTTATTTTATTAATATAAGAATATTAGGTTTTTTCTACATTACATGTTACAAATAATTATAAAATGGAATCTAAATTTAGTCCACTATAACTTTTCCTACTTACGTTTCAAAATACTTAAAAGGCGATGGCAAAATTAGTAAAAGTAAGCGTGTGAATTTTGTACTCGTACATGCCTACGTTAAATTACTTTGTAAAATGGGTAGCAATTATTATGACTTGGTAATTTTTTGTACTTTATACTAAAATTTAAGATACAGTGGCATATTTCTAATCATGAGGGAATGATTTAAACTTTTTTATTTCCTTTCTTGACTATCTACTTCGTGATCATATTAAATGTATATTAGGTTATTATTATTGTTATTATTATTAGCATTATTATTATATTTATAACTATAATAGATTAAATTTAGACATGTTTAAAGTTTAGACTTTCTTTAAATAATCTATATTATCCAATGTAAGTGAAGTTATTGGTATGAAACTTGTTCAGACCTAATTTCATTGTTTTTAGGTTCTAATCAGTAGCATAAATAAGATATATTATTTTGGTATTTTTATATTTTGTTTGTAAAATGTACGTATTATTATTTATTTAATAAACTATTATTACTAATATTAAAACCAATTATATTAGTTGTTACCTACGTAAATTTGAAATTAAACAATAGGTATTGATATTTTCTAATACTCTTATTTATAGGCGTATAGTGAGTTCAACATTCGAACCACACTATTGGAATATCGATAATAATTATTAATAAGAACAAGATTAAATGAGAGAAGATTTTGTAACTATTTTATTTATATTATATTAATTCTCTGATAATTATTTATTTAAGACAGGGTGGTCCAGAATGTACCGTAAATATTAGAGCATATGGTACATTAAAAAATGAGGGTACTATTTTACATAAATTTTTGTTCAAAACTCAATAATAAGAGAGATATAATCCTCTGAGGGATGAAATAAAAATCATTTTTTTTTAAATGTCTTTCAGATACTTTTGAGTAATGGGTTCATGGGGTGAGTATATGATATTAGGATTAATTTTTTGTTACCAGTTATTTAATCACTTATGTTTAAGTGCTAGTTTTGGATAGTATTTTTTTAAATTTGAAATTATGTATTTCAAAAAATACTTATCACTCAAAACAACGCTTTAATCTTAAAGGGATGGAATACGTGGTAACATAAAATTAATTGTACTTAAACTTAAAAAAAGTAAATTCATCATAAAAGTGTTATAGTTAGTTAAGTGTTATAGATATTTAAAGAAGTGGTTTTTATTTTGCGGTTTTACAGGATTAAGTGTAGGTCTAGCATTTATAGTACATAATTCTGGACCACCCTGTACAATGCCGCTAGAAGGATCCAAAAACAACGTTGTAAAACACGTTAAAAAACACATCTCTAAAACATCTTTTTGGACATTAAAATAACAAGGTTTAATTTACGTTAACCTTAATAAAATGTCATTATTAAACGTAAAACTTAAAGCTTATTAATACTAAAAATGATCGTTCCACATTTACTAATATTAAACGTTTGTACTTTGGTTACCAGAAACGTGTAAAACCGCGACATTTTTAAGTTGATTGTATGTAAAAAATCCACGCCTTTTTCAAACGTTGTATGAGCATTATATACGTTTTTCTAACGTATATGTGTTTACTGGGAGTGTTGTCCTACTCGGTCTGACGGCCTCGTTGGACAATTTCACGTCGCGTTCAATAAACACTTACTTTTTGTACTTGTTGCATAAATAACTATTATTGGACTTTATTTCATCTTGTTTGCAAATTCACAGTACATTATGTAAATACACATCGTTCACTTGTGAATATGTATTTTTCGAAGTATAACTGCATTTTAATGCGCATGAAATACAGTTTTACAACTTTACTATTTACCTAGAGTCTCTTCTAATTGAATTTTTATCAGTGTAACTATCACACTTATCCCGGTTTCTCAACATTCAGGGTTATACATTCGATAGCTATCAAACAGATAAATCTATGAAAGCTATAACTTATCCGGGTTTCCAAGCTTTATCTATTCAACAGTTATTAAACTGATAACTACTGAACAAATAAAAAGCGCCACAGTGACACTAACATTTTTTTACTGTTTTAGAAAGGTATTTTAAGCTAATATAAATCAAATTTCCTACAATTCCTATCAATGAAGTCATATGTATGTTCTCTGATACCAAACATCTAGGTATGCTAATGAACAATTCCACAGACAAAGCTCTAATCAATAATTATCTAAAGAAAATAATTTAATTTACTGACCTGTTAATGAAACACTCTATAAATATCTAACTTCACTTTTTGGCAGTGGGAACACGACAAATTCAACCACAATAGATGAGATCTGACCTATTTCTGCATTTTTAGGATTGCTTCTTCAGGTGGTCTCCTTTAAGTTGAATCAAATATCTAACTATAAAAATTGTTATAAAAATTAAAATTATTTGAAGTTAAATATCGACAATGACAAAAAGTGACATCCTGTCAATGAATTAAATATGACAATACCTACTTGAAAAATGTTCACCTTTTATGTAAAAGTTTTTATATATTTTTGGGTATTAATAATATTGTGTGAAACTAACTACTCAGTGGACAAAAGCCCCAACCTGCGTTGAATTACGCCCACAATATCTACCCATATATTCCTTATTATTAGCTTTTGTAACATTTTTTTACTGTTTTAGAAAGGTATTTTAAGCTAATATAAATCAAATCTCCTACAATTCCTATCAATGAAGTCATATGTATGTTCTCTGATACCAAACATCTAGGTATGCTAATGAACAATTCCACAGACAAAGCTCTAATCAATAATTATCTAAAGAAAATAATTTAATTTACTGACCTGTTAATGAAACATAGAAGGTGAACATTTTTCAAGTAGATATTGTCATATTTAATTCATTGACAGGATGTCACTGTTTGTCATTGTTGATATTTAACTTAATTATAATTTTAATTTTTATAATAATTTTTATAGTTAGATATTTGATTCAACTTAAAGGAGACCACCTGAAGAAGCAATCCTAAAAATGCAGAAATAGGTCAGATCTCATCTATTGTGGTTGAATTTGTCGTGTTCCCACTGCCAAAAAGTGAAGTTAGATATTTATAGAGTGTTTCATTAACAGGTCAGTAAATTAAATTAAAAATGTCAATCGCATGCAAAAAAGAAATTAGTGCCGTAGGCACAGGTAACAGGTAGATGTCACAAGCAGTAAGGGAAATGTCCCGTACCAGCCCCACTCTCTAGGATTGATAGTCAAGGTCGACAAAGAGGTTATGTTGATGTTGATACTGGAGCACAAGCATGGTCCAGCGAAAAGAAATAAACTGTGTGCAAGTTACAAGTGGAAACAAAACATGTAATATTTGTGGAAAGGGATTTGATAATTTCAATACACGTAAATTGAAAGTTAATATTATATAGTTTTCCATCTTCTGAAACCGAACTAAACTAATGGTTTCTTTAAGTAATACACTGCTTGACGGATCTGTTTTAAAACTTGCGGTATAAAACGTATTAAAATCGTCTTATTATTGTCACGGGCAGTGTTTTTCTCTTATGTATTTAATTAATATTTTTCGTGAAATACATTGTGATTAAATAAAATATGGCGCATTATTCAAAGAGTGGAAAGGTTGACATGTTAAAAGCATATTTGTCAAGTAATGATAATCAGTGATAGTGATAACGATAACTTGTAACTAAGTAATGCATAATGTAGTATGCTATCGGAAAATCGCCTAATGTAACTATCTACTAAGAATACAAAGAGAAGAAGCATTACTATCCGATTCTTTATTTATACTACCCCATCATCTCTTGTCTGGTAGGTACTGGCAGGAGAAATTTAACTGACTATTCGCCGGACCATGCATGGTCGCTCGCGCAGTACTTTTTCAGTTCTGGCGGTGAGCAGCTCTTAATATGTATTTACGAAAAGCCGTAATGCCGTAAAAAATATAGTAGCGGTCCCGAGCTTTATATTGAACATCCCTGACTTATGTACTGACAGTATTCTAAGAATTAAAAGAATTATATTGTACACTAACATCCTGTAAATCATCCACATGTCTTTTTTATTAATTTGGGAAAGTCCTTCACTAAATGCACAAGCATTTCAGTTACAACCTGTATACTCAGGATAGTAAGGAAGTATAAAAAATGGTTTTCTTTTATTTATACTCACAGTTTCGATTGACTTCAGTTCTACCACTTCAATATCTACGCACAATAATAAAAGGTCAGGTAATATTTTTTTTACTACTTCTCGTAAAAAGTTTGTTGTCAAATAGATGAGCTAAACTTCAACTATAAAAGAATCCGTAGTTCATTTCGGTTGTGTCTTGCATCCTGCGGTTTATATTTCAGTTGTAATCATGATAATAAAATTCAGAAACAAAAGTAAATACCTATATTTTTTGTTCCTACCTTAAAATTGAAAGGATAATGAAATGGAAAGGAATTAAAGGACGATTAAAAATGTATTCAACTTACAAATGTATTTATAATAAATTAATAATTTTGCAAATATTATTGTTTTTCAATTTGTTTTTTTATATATACAGGGTGTCCCAAAATAGAAGGTCATACCATTAACCACATTTACCACATATTCTTTGGACAAAAATAATGTGACTTTCCTTATGCCATTTTTTATTTGGGCGTCTTTGTTTCAATACACAGGGTGTTAAAGCTACATTTTAAAAATTTGTTTTGTTAATAATCCCATTGTTATGTAAGTTACACACTTGAAATTTTGCAAGTACTTTTATCTTATTCTGGCATACTTCATGTAATTGAAAAAAATTGAAGGGCGAATGGAAGTAACTGAGGATTGCATTACCCTTTATCCCCTCCAATTATTTCTAAGTACGCCTATGCAGTTTTTTCTTGAAATATCAAACGTGGAATTTTCTTCTGATCATTTTATCTCTTTTGTATTTTTTTGTTTAAATGCTCAAGAAAAAGCTGCATAGGCGTACTTAAAGATAATTGGAGGGGATAAAGGGGCCTGCATTCCTCAGTAACCTCCATTCGTCCTTCGATTCTTTTCACCAAAATTACATGATATGCCTGAATAAAATAAAAGTACATGCAAAATTTTAAATGTGTATCTTACAAAACAATGGGATTATGAACAAAAATAGTTTTTTTTTAATGTAACTTTAACACCCTGTATATTGAAACAGGGACGCCCAAATAAAAAATGGCATAAGGAAAGTCGCATTATTTTTGTCCATAGAATATGTGGTTAATGGTATGGCCTTCTATTTTGGGACACTCTATATACTGGATTCTATTTGATTATGTACTTTCTAAGAGATATTTGGCAAATCCTGGTATTTTGTTATGTTTAATTTTTGTTAAGCTATTTTTAACTTATTCGGTGAAATTCCAGTGACGCAAATATAAGAGACAATCGTTATTGATAAACAATTTTTTACTGAAACCAATTACTAAAATGCACTATTATTGATCATGCAAATTTTTAAACATTAAAAGTGTTTGTTGGTATTATTAAAATGCGTACAAGTTGTTAAAGTTAAAAAAAATGTTTTAGTTTTCTTTATTCTTTTGTACCTACAAAACCCCTTGTACCGATTTTTTGTTGAACGGGGTAATATGATTTTGACGATCTTTTTTTATTGCATATATAAATTGTTATTGAATCTCCATTTTTCAGTATATACTAAAGAGTTTCATCATCTGAAACACCCTGTAGGATGTGTAGGACATCCTACAGGGTGTTTCAGATTTCGAAGAAAACAACTTACTTATTTGCTCTTCACTGTAAAAACGTAAAAATGTAAAAACTTAAACATAACTATAATAGCAATAAAAAGAGCCAGTGCACAATAAGATACATAAGGACTCATCTCAGGCATGCCTCATAGTAATAACATATACTTATGTAAGAAAGAGATAGCGACCATAGAATATGTTGGTAGCCAATTGCGAGATAGAGGCCCTTCAGAGGCATGCCTCGTCTCTATGAGAGCAAAACAGACAGTTTAATATAGTTTACCAATTGTAATGCCATGTAATGTTGATAACAGGAGTTCAAATCTAATAGATACTGTCACGGCATTTGCCCCACTCACACCCAAACCGACGACTGTGGTATCGCGAAATGCTAAGATTGCCCCGATCGCCCCTACACGATTCTGTTAAACAAACAAAAAGCCATGGATCGAGACGGGACTAGAAAATTGGGGAATCGACGAGAAGCATTCGAGTCGTTCGGGAAGATGAATCTAGAGATACTAGAATATACCTGGAATATTCGTTGGGTCTATAAAAGAAAAATAAACGGGCGATTAAGTTAGTCTTGTATTACAGTGTTGAATTGAAGTGTTTAGTTGGAGATATCAAAGTGATTTAGATAGCGATTAATTAAATAAGTGTTTAGTTGAGTTCTAATTAGTGTTCAGTAGTGTACTGAGTATAGTTAATAAAGATAAGTAATCAATTAACAGATTGTTTTTCTGGCAATAAGAAAAATTCGGATTAGGAAATCCGTTACAATACGTTAGCAATTTATGAGTTTATGCAATTTAATACAATTTTGAACGAGAATGGTATTAGATTTATTGTTCTGTATTGTTCTGCTAAAAATAAAACATGTAATGCGATCAAGTTCTTTAGGTATTCCTGAAGATATACCTCACCCATCAGTGGAATTTGTTCTTGATATGAGCTTTACAAAAAAATAATATCATATTTTATAATTTTAAACGAGCTGATAATGAAAAGCAAAAAATGTCCCTCGTATTATTCATATCAAACTATATCACATAAAAAAAAGAAAAAGTTTCTAAACCTAAATGATTTTAATATTTTTAAATGTTTAAGAGCACAAGCTAAAGTCCTTATTAAAAAAGGTTATGATAATTGCTTTTTATATATGGAAAATGAAATGTTAGTAAATCCTAAGCAGTTTTGGCATTTCATTAATAATGAAAAACAGTATTGTAAAATTCCACATGAAATGCTTTTGGGTGATACGTTAGCTAAAGGTCCCTTAGAGGTCTATAATTTATTTTCTACATTTTTTCGATCGGATTTTGTACAAAGTGACGTCACTGCTAGCAACTTAATTGATGATAGCTCGTATTTTCAAAATAATGCGCTTTAAAGAATGTTGATTCCTCTATGGGTTCTGGTCCTGATCGCATACCTAGCCTTTTTCTGAAAAATTGTTATTTCAACTTTAATTTTTAACCATTTATTGGAAAGTTAGTACTATTGTTCCTATATTTAAATCTGGTCAGAGAAATGTCGTGAGTAATTATCGTCGTATAAGCAAATTGTGAGCTTTTATAAAATTATTTGAGCATATAATTTATGGTATATTTAATTTAATTAAAGGCCTGATTTTACCGGAACAGCATGGTTTCATGAAAAATAAATACATAGAATCAAACCTGTTAACCTAGTCGGAATACCTATGTAGAGGTTTGGACGATGTCAGTCAAGTTGATGTCGTTTACACTGATTTTAGCAAGGCATTTGACAAAGTTGACCACAATATTCTTTTGCGTAAACTTGCTGCTTGCTGTAAAGTTGGTGTGAGCGGTGTTCTTCTAAGATGGGTCGAATGCTATATTAAGAACAGATCGCATTTTGTTGCAGATAACGGTCATAATTCAAACACATGTTTAACAACATCAAGTGTACCGCAAGGGTCCCATCTAGGGCCTTTGTTTTTTTAATATATGTGAATTATATAAAAATTGCTTTAAGCGTTGTAAGTTTCGTCTGTACGCTGACAACTAAAAAATTTTGACTGTTTACTGTTACAATCAGATTTAAATAATTTAGTTGATTTTTCTGAAAATAATTCATTGTATCTGAATTTGTCTAAGTGCTCTGCCATTACATTTGATCGTAGCATTAATCCAGTTATTTTTCAGTATCACGTCTCTGATTCAATTTTAAACAAAGTATCAGTGATAAAAGATCTTGGAGTATTTTTTGATTCCAAATGAACTGTTCATGGGTTAATCCCGTTTGTGTCTCTAAAATTTAAATGAATAAATATTAAATGATCGTTTTGTGGTTTCTTTTCCGTTACGAATATATTATATTTCAGTGCACTGTAATTAAAATTTAATTGTGGTTTCTGATTCGCTTCAGTTGAATTTCAGATTTCAGATTTCACCGAAGAACAAGAGTAAAATGGTTTCATTATCTCGCTTATTCCTGGTAGATTTTTTTAGGGATTCTACTCTACAACTTTTCTCAGTAGGGACGCACTTTTTAAAGTCAACTTATTTGACAATTATATTATTTGTTACATGATGATGATGATCCCGAATAATATGCAAAAAATTGAGAGTAGACAGATTTAACAGGGATATTTCATATAAAACTTCTTGATCTGAGCCCCCCTTAAGGAGTTACGTCCCTTTAACAAGGGGTGATAAATTTAGAGTTTGATGTGAATTTTTACAAGGTATTTAGGCTGATGAAATGTTTTCTGAGCGAGTATTGTTTATTCTCTTCGTCTAGTCATAAGGCGTTGAAATAAAGTACTCCTTGTATATTATCCAATATATTTTTTGAGGGTTAACTTTTTCGTCTGAATATATAGATACCTGATGAAGTTAGAATGCTTTTTGTCTCTTGAAAACAGTTTTTGAGTAAAAAAATAAAGTTTATGACCCTACACGCACATAGTTTCCTTTCCAGTATCTAATTTACACGTCAATATCTAGTAGGTTTCCATCATTTTGTATTAAATGACAGTTCATGGTTCATTGATATCAAATATTGCTATGTATAAAACATTTAGAACTAAATAAAACTTATCACCCTCCCTCTCATCTAATATTTAGTTCCATATGTTTAATACATAACAATATTTGATATCAAAGAACCTTGAATAGTCATCAAATGCATAATGATGAAAATCTACTAGATATTGGTTTGTAAATTTGATATTGCGCGTGTAGAGTCATGAACTTTATTTTTTTACTCAAAAACTGTACTACTTATCAAAAAATTGCAAGAGACAAAAAAATTTGAACAGGCGTTAAAAAAAAATTCCAATCGAAAAAGTTAACCACCAAAAAATGTAACGAATAATTTACAAGGGGGTTTTATCAGCCTAAATACCTTGCCAAATTTCACTTCTTAATTTCAAAACGTTTGGAAGAAACTAAATAAAGCTCTAAATTTATCACCCCCTGTTAAGGGGTCGTAACTCCTTCGGGGGAGGGGCTGTTGTCTTGAGATCAACAAGCAAATTTGTGCAATAAAAACTTCACTGCGGAGATCTATATTAATTATTGAAATTGATCAGAGGCAAATGTAATCAAAAGTATAAAAAAGCAATATTACTTTAGCTCTGCCGAAGTACTGTTTGTCTCTGAGCAACTGCCAAAAATGGTCTTAATTCGTTAATAAATTGCCGTATTGCTTTCACTAAATCTAAATATATTTTTTTAATTTCTCATCAGGCAAATCAAATGAATTACTTAAATCTATTATCCTTCCTCGATGGATTTCATGTGTATTTATAAAACCGCAAATTAAATGTAAATTTGATAAGCCATCCATTTTCACAATTCAAATAACACATACGTTTAATTATAGTGATGAAATATAACATTTAACCTTGACATAACGTAAATGTTATTATGACCAAAATCGGATACATACTAGGGCTGAATATCTAAGTTTTTGAATTTGTACGGATGTTATTCTAATCTTTCCAATAGATTTTTAGATACCACAGCAGTATTAATGCACAGTTCTCGGACCGAGGACCTTAGGGAGTTTCTTTCTGCTGTCTACAACGCTAGGTTGACGGAACCTGGAAAGAAATTCATAGTTCCTTTTAATAGAGGTGAAAGTGTATGTATGCTTCGCACACATTTGCCTATTGTATTCCTTTTAATACAGCAAAATTTTGCAGACTTTCTCGGTTGATGTTCCTAGGCCATTTCAGCTACCAAGTATTCCGGAAAATGTAAGTATGCCCACTCTAATTTACCTAGTTTTAGTAGCTACAATAACTTTGTTATAATTCGATATACAAAATATGTTCAGATAAAACTTGAAGGGATGCTCCAGCCATGTCAACATAGGTCATCCCTAAAACATAAATTTATTTACAGAAACTAAAATTCAATAGTAATGCACCCCAGAACTGTGCAGTACTTTAAAAATGTACAGGGTGTCCTAATTTCTTTGTAATTGCATGGTATCTCGGAAACTACAAGAGATAGAAGGATGCGGTTTTCGAAACACTCGGTGACTTTTTCGAAAAATTTAATATACCGCATTCAGAATTTTTATAGGCCTTTTCGTCTACAGGACGAAATTTAAAAAAATGCTTTTAAAATCTGCTTTACAGTCTGCAATTCTTTCTGCAAGTTGCAAGTCTTGCACGTAAGCATGCGCAGTGAACAGCAGCGTATTGCGAAAGGCGTCATATCTGAAAGGCTCTTGCACTTTCAAAATATTTATTGGAAATGCACAAATAACTTCTAGTAAGTGTGTAAAATTTCTGGGCATATACGTGGATACGTGGAAATAATCTCAGATGGAGCGAGCATATTAATAACGTAAAAAAAATTAATCAATTTTATTATGCAATATCTAAATTAAAGCAAACATTACCTCTAAAGGTGTTATTAAATGTTTATTACAGTATGGTTCATAGTCAATTGGTTTATAGTGTTGTCTTGTGGAGAAATAGCGTTTCAGGATAATTACAGGGTTAACTATGACTAAGTACAAAAATTTTAACCACGTGCTCAGGAAGGTCTAAAAGACAATAAAAAATTTATTTCGGAATTCTAGCTCGATGTTTAAAAAATGGGGCAAAACCCTCTTTTCCCACGGAAAGTCGGCGCCTATGACAATCTATCATCATCCGTCATAGCTAGATATGTCAACTACTGGTCGTTTTTTCAACACTGTCAAGTGTAGAAACGACGAAACGAAACATTTGTATTAATAATAATAATGTCTAAGTACCTGGTAGATAACAGCTAATCCGGTTAGGTGCAGTATTTTGTATTCGTTCTTTCGTTGCACACTGCCAAACTACATTTTCACTCCTTGCAGATTCATCATAATTATCCACTAACATATCCGACATAAAATACTTTATTACTATAACACGTTTAAAATTAGTCACTCAGCTGATTTAAAGTAACAGTAAGTTCTAGGTTATGCCATACTGCATTGCTAATTGCATACCCTCCATGCTCCAAACCATCCAGAATGCGAAGTTAGTGTATCTAAGGGTCATTTTTACAGAACACTGTAAACATCTTGGGATGTTATAGTTTAAAATATTACTATTTATTTTATGCAAACATCGTGGATTACTGTTAATATTGTTGCTATTATTAGTATTAACAGAATTTAATTATACAACAACACATGAAGTTTAAAAATTTATCGGCGTGAGTGCACCTTGTATTAGTGACAGATCTCGTCAGATGTCGTCTGTAGATGTCAGATAACGTAAATTTACGGTTACGTTACTCTAATTAGTTTGAAATAATTTTTCAGTACTTGATTTTCGCAAATTTAATTATTCGCGTATTTCATGTGTATTTATAAACATGTCGTATTCAAATGCCTAGATGACGGATAAGGTGCTGATTTATGGGAGTGTGACAAGTGCATATTATCGTGCGGTGAAGACGTTTCCCGAGTATACAAAATATTTTGCTAAATACTTTTTGAACCACATCGAACAGCTGTTTTATGCCGTGACGGTAAACGTGTGGCAGTGTTTTTATGTATTTGTGTACATTTACGTGTATTTTGTTGTTATCCTTTGTGCTTTTTCCCAACGTAAGTAATCGACCTGGTGAAAACCGCCAAACCAAGTAGGTACCCCGCTTTACACAAAAAGAACAATCGAGGAAAGGAGAGGTCCACAGGAAGTACAAAAATCTTTGCAGGTTTTAATTTAAACAAGTAATAACACAGAAGATGATTCAACATTCTTAATATCAATCCTGGAAATAAATATTAGTAAGGTAGGTGCTGCCTCTCTGTGCTACCATACCGTATTTCTCATTAAATCATTAAATAATAATCTACATTTTGTAAAGATTTTTTTTTCAAAGCGGCTTAAATTGATACACGTGTCAATGGACCTGTCACTATATTTGACACCTTTAACTGGCAGAATATACCTAACCTCGCGGCTGACAGAAGGTTAGTGACGGCGATAAATAGGGATTTAATATAGTTTTGAAAATAATTTTTTTTGGCTTTATAAATAAGTTTGGAATTTTTTTGAAGGGTGATTCCATTAATTCTTATTTTTCCCTATCCCCTCTTAAAATATTTGTACTAAGTCATAGTTAACCCTGTATATCCCAAAAAAGGATTATAAGAAAAATATTAAATTTGAATTCTAGAGCTTCCTGTCGACCATTGTTTGTTAAATATAAAATTATGACTTTTCCCTGTGTGTATATTTATCGATGTTTGTTGTTTGTTTGTGATAATTTAAATAAATTTAGTATGAGTTCCGAACTGCATAACTATGAGACCAGATATGCAAACCTAATAATATTACGTAAACATAAAACGACTAAATTTGAAAACTGTATTTTTATATAGGTTTGAAACTTTATAATCCTCTTCCAACTTCAATAAAAAATTTCATAGCAAACATTTTAAAAGTAGGATCAAAGATATATTGTTGACGAAAGCATATTATAATTTACACGAATATTTTTCAGATACTTTTTTGTAAATCCGTATTAGACTAAGTATTTGATTTTTGTGTGTATACTTGTATTATTTTATTCTTAATGTTAATGTTTTTACATTTTTGTGTAATTGTCGTTTATATACTCTGTGTTTATGACATATCCTATACATTTTTAAATGTCACAAAGGACAAATAAATATTATTATTATTGTAGGTCTTGTTCGATTTTTATTGCAGCTTTTCTGTAATTCTGGGGAATAATTTAGTGATTTGTGGAGTTACCATCATACACAAAAATTCCTAGGTAAACTGTTAAACTCAAACTACCTTATTTCACTTCTACTTGAGTGTTGAGCTTACAAAATATATTAACTGAAACATTTATTTTATGTTATACCTACGTCTGTTATTTTTACTTGTCTTTGGATAAAAAATTTAATTTTTAGTGTGCCTTCAGGTTGAAATGTCACTTATATTGCAGCTACGAATTGACGACTGTAACACAAACTGCAATACAAAACTTTGGGAAAAGTATTGCAGGTGCAAAGACTTGCGGACTGTAAAGCGGGTTTAAGGGCGCCGTATTCTTGAAATAGTGTTTTCTACAAATACAAGCATTTAAGAACTGAATATAGAGTTTAGCAAATAACAAGAACGTTATCTCATGCCACCTGCGAATATTCAAATTTACCGAAGTAAAATCAATACATAACGTCAGAAAGGAATCTATCCAGCAAATTTTTGGGTACTGAAATCTTTCAAAATACGTATTTTTTTAAAATTCAGCTATAGATGTAAACATTGTTATAAAATAAACTTACATAGTTCTGCATATAAGATTGTTCACATTTGTTTAAAATTATGTGAAAATAATTATTAAAATGTGAAGTTAGAATATCGAAATAATGTGTGTCATACAAATGCATTTTAAAAGTTATTATATTATTTGAGGAGAGTTTAAATAGTAAAAGTGGATAAACAAAACATCGGTAATTTTATTTTTGATGTTACTTGTGCTCTACGTGTTTTATTTTTCAAGATTTCAGTACCTAAAATGCACCACAAAGGACCCCGCAGGGTCCTTATGGAAATTGGGTTTCGGTCAAATTTGATGAAACTCTGGACTCTATTAGTTCTCGATGAGTAGAAGAAAAGTTCTCATGGTCACTGAGTCCAAAAGTCTCATGGTTTTGAGATATAGCTCTCTGAAGTTCGACTTTGGGTGCATTTTGCAGTATTACTAGTTTCACACTTACAGTAGTATATACTTGTTTGTTCAAGCACGTATGCATGTACACGTGTATTCAAACACATATAAACTTCAAACACGTATAAACATACACCTACACACACACACACATATACAGGGTGTTGGGTAAACATGCGGCAAAAATTCAAGGGGTTATTCCTTGGCCTATTCTAAGAATATTTTGTATGATGATGATTTCTGAAAACCCCCTTTGTTTCGAAGATACAGGGTGAACAATATTTGCGACAACCATATTCGATATTTGTTGAAATCATTAATGTAAATAAAAGTATGGCGTACGCCAATGAGTTTATCAAGTATAAAAAATTAATGAGTTTGCTCGTGATTTTTTAACAGCAACATACGGAGATCGCTGGATTGGTCGAGGTGCGCACACGCATGGTCTGCTCGATCCCCAGACTTAAACCCTCTGGATTATTTCTTATGGGGCTATCTAAAGTCATTCGTTTACGCTACTCCAGTGGAGAATTTAGACGAATTGCGAAATCGGATAATTGCTGGGTGTAACTCAATTAGAAACAACCCTGGTGTGCTTGAAAGAGTTCGGCACTCAATGACGAGAAGATTTAATGCTTGTATCCAGACTGGAGGAAGTCATTTCGAACATTTATTGTAGATTGAGCAACTTTACATGTACTTTTTGATAATAAAATCTTGTTACTGTAGCAAATTTTGTTCACCCTGTATCTTCGAAACAAAGGAGTTTTTCAGAAATCATCATAGGACAAAATATTCTTAGAATAGGCCAAGGAATAACCCCTTGAATTTTTGCCGCATGTTTACCTAACACCCTGTATATGTGTATGTGTGTGTAGTTGTATGTTTATACGTGTTTGAAGTTTATATGTGTTTGAATACACGTGTACATGCATACGTGCTTGAACAAACAAGTATATACTATTGTAAGTGTGAAACTAGTAATACTGCAAAATGCACCCAAAGTCGAACTTCAGAGAGCTATATCTCAAAACTATGAGACTTTTGGGCTCAGTGGCCATGAGAACTTTTGTTCTACTTGTCGAGAACTAACAGAGTCCAGAGTTTCATCAAATTTGACCGAAACCCAATTTCCATAAGGACCCTGCGGATCCTTTGATCATTTTACGGCGAAAAATACGGCGGCTTTAAGGGGTTCGAATTGCAGAGCAGAGCTGAGATATCGGAATGGTGAAAATTGCTTGTAATAGACTTTTTTACGTAGAATTTAGTGGCGTACTTGGAATTTCTATATAGAGTGGTGCTTCTAAAATACGACCCAAACATTTATATTTTTTTAATGCAACTTCCTGTATATTTTTGCAATTTAATTGCATTTTTTCTTTTCTTTTTTGTATAATTATATAAAAATGCATGGCCAACTGTGCACCACGAACATCAATTTTATTAAATTCACGTTTTTTGGCAGTTCTCAATAAACTACCAACTATTATATCATTATGTAGGATGAAACTTAATGCAATTGAATTGCATAAAAATATACAAGGTGTGCCATTTAAAAAATTGTACAGTTGGGTCATTTCCTATAGAGAAATTACAAGTTCGCCACTGAACTCACACACTAAAAATGGGTGGAAATTTCCATGTTTTTTTCTTTAATTTAAATTTCATACAATGTAATACAATAGAACTATTTACTTCTACTAAATTTGTTATGAAATTTTACAGAAGTTTTCATGTGATTTCTGTTACACATGCGCAGAGGCACATCAACCTAACCTCTAACCTAACATATACCGTTCATTAATAAGGACTTTTATAAGAATATATTGTGTTACGTATGCACTTGCAGCTTGTGTCAATTTAAATATTATGCGTCATAAATGTCATAGAAACTGAAACGGTACATTGTTTAGATGTTTGCATCAAAATTACGCCATTACATGTGTCTCACCATACAATATTCATTTCAAAAAACATAGTTATGCCAGTAAAAATAGTAATTGTTTACAACAGATATTATTAACATTAGTTGTAGTTACGTTAATTATAAATTTACTCGAATGTTAATTCGAGCTAAAAATATTTATTTTCACACAGATATACGTATATCTACAAATATTTGCAAAGCGCAAGGAATATACAGGGTGTTAAAAAAGAGTGTAAAATATTTCAGGAGGCAATAAGAAGAAAAGTCTTAATAAACATGGGTCCGCAAAGTAACGGTTGCGGAGATATGGACCACTATTCGTTTTTCAAACATTTTATTTTGTTACGAATAAACCGACAAAGGAAGCTTTTAACAAACAAAAACAAAGTTATAGAAGATGTTCAAAGTGTCTTCCGTCCATTTCCAAGCAGGCATGACATCTTCGTCTCAACGATATTCGAACTCTTTGGAAAACACCCCCCTTGGTTTGGATTTCTTGATTCTTTTGATTAATCCGTAGCTGCAGCTCTTCCAGGCTATTTACAGGAGTACCATACACTAATGTCTTCAAATATCCCCAAACAAAGAAATCTAGAGGGTTCAGATCAGGCGATCTTGGAGGCCATAAAACAGGTCCGACTCTTTCTACCCATCTATGTGGAAACGTTTGATGTAAATGCTCTCTAACGGTAATGGAAAAATGATCTGGAGCACCATCATGCTGGAACCACATTTGTTGCCTCTGATTCAAAGGAATATCTTCCAAAAACTCATACAGTGTGTTCTGCAGAAAGTTGAGGTAAGCAGTGCCTGTTAATCGGTTTGGTAAAACAACAGGACCTAGAAACCTGTCACCTACAATACCCATCCAAATGTTTAATGAAAAACGTGCCTGATGTCCAGATTCTATTAGAGCATGAGGATTTTCGTCGGCCCAAATATGCGTATTGTGAAAATTAAACACTCCATTTCTTGTGAACCCGGCCTCATCAGTAAAAAGAATGTTTGCAAGAAAACGAGGGTCTTCAGCATTATGACGTAGAAACTAGCGGCAAAAAACCAAACGTGCTTGATGATTATTTATTGGATTTAAGGCCTGTACTCCTTGCACGTGGTATGGATAAAGCAGTTGCTCGTGAAGGATTCTCCAAACAAGAGGACCACTAATTCCTACCTCGGCTGATATTCTCCGCACACTCGTACCTGGATTCTGCTCTACCAGTGCTAGAATTTCTTCTTCTGCTTTAGGAGTGGATACCGATCTTGGTCTTCCGAATAAATGGCACTGTTTGCTCAAGGAACCGGTATCACGCAATATTTAATGAATTCTTCCAAACATGCGTTGTGAAGGAATCTGGCGATTTGGATAAGAGTCAACATAAAGACGTCGCGCTTCGGTGGCGTTCCCATTAGCACGACCATACATGAAATGCATGTCTGTTAATTCTGCGTTAGAGTAACTAGCCATAGCGAAAGAAAACTTGTGCACTGAGAACAACTATCAAATACGTACTGTTTATTTCACTAAACATCAATCAACTATTATAAGAAAATACACAACATTTTTGCAAAATAAAAAAAGGGACTAACAAACATAAAACATTCCATATGTCCGCACCCGTTACTTTGCGGACCCATGTTTATTGAGACTTTTCTGCTTATTTTGGTTTATACTATTACCTCCTTAAATATTTTACACTCTTTTATTGACACCCTGTATACGGAATTTTCAAGAATAATTATGTAGTATTTTCAGCGAAAATATTCAACATATTTTCTAATGCAAATGAAATGCATTTCCAATCCATTTTTAAATGATGAGTGAACAATACACTTTTACAGAGAAGAATGGATAATTCACATTTGGAGGACATATTATAATGACTAACTTAAATCTGTACGTTTGTACTAATTGCCAACGTAAAGTTATGTGAAATTACTGATAATTTTTTATCAGTATACGTAAAAAAAACTCGTTCTGAAGGAATTTTCACCAATCAGATGTCTCGGCTATTCTCCGAGATACGAAGAATAACTTAAAAGTAGTATTTTAAGTTTCGCTCAATACCGTAAAAACAAAGAGGTCTATGAAAATTCTGATTTTGGAATCTTAAGTTTCTCGAAAAGGTAGCCCAGTGTTGCAAAAATTGCATTCTTATATCTCATGTAGTTTCCAAGATACCCTGCAATTATAAAGATATTGGGACACTGTGCTGTAGATATACTTAAACCGCAAATTTATTTATTATTTTAACAAGTCAATAGGTCGCCATTACTTTTTAATTTACAAAATGAAACTGCATTGAACTTTTACTACCATCTAAAATTACCATTATGATAATAATTTTACATTAACAACCTCTTCAATAGTTTCACGAGGTATTAAAATATTATTTATAAGTACCTAACCGGATTCCCAACGCCAAAGTAATGAAAGAGTAATATTTACTACTAGTATAAAAATAGAAAATAAAAATAAAAATAGATAATGCTCAAGCTAATTTAAGAAACAAGAATACATTCTGCGTTACATGCAAAGGTGTTTGTCCTTCATTTGTCTACAAGATATAAATACTACCCACCTAATACGTTTTAACTTCGTGGTACTTATTTTGCAAACAATTTCGTGTTTGATAAAAACCCACACTCACGGATATGCCCAGTGATATTTTTCGATAAAACATCCATACTTTTGCTGAAACGCAAATATGTTATTTTTAGTCAAAACTTTAGTATGTACTTACAAAATTAGATAATATTTATTGTATTTGTAGTAATAAAAATATTTTTCATATAAAATACGAGTATACAGCGTGACAAAGAAAGGTAAACACCCATTAAACCCACTCTTATATTTTTAAGCCAATGTGACTCGTTTTTCGTTTGGTTACCATGGAAACCCAAAATATTGCCGGAAATATTCGTGCTCTAAGGTATCCTGGACGATATTAATAAGTGGAAATATTTATGTCAAAATAATACACATAAAATAAATTTGCCATTTCTTTTAACTGTTTTGCTGTACTATTCCACATAACTTTCACCAAACTCTCCTTATAATCATGTCAGCTTTTTTATTCATGTTAAACGCATAAAATCTTTTAAAATTTGATTCAGTACTTCAATCATATGTGGATTGTTAATATCAGCATTTTTCATAGTAAAAATTGTCTCCACACACTCTTTACACCTCTTTGTATTTTGTGGCACTAAATTTTCAACTTCTTTTCTAATATTATCTTGATTTTCTCTTCTTCTCTTCTCCAAACCGCATCATTTTTACTTAACACTTCATTTGAACTTACAAAATGAAAAAATTTAACGTGGTATAATTTTTGACATACCAATAAATGGTTCATGGCCAACTAACCCTTCCTTTTCCATGTCTCTAAATAATATTATTGTCACTTATAATATCACAAGAGCTTAAATTATTTCCAGGAATAATTTACGCTCGTGTAATATTCGGTAAGAAAATTTCACACCCCAAGTATAAATCAAACATGACATTTTAAATTAATTTGACTCGGCCAAGGTGTTGTTGTTGTTGACATATATTGATGTGTGATTTTTATTTAAACGGTTCTGCCACAGTAGATGTCAATTACTAGTTCGAAGCGCATGCACGTTGACTTTAATAAGTGTATACTGAAATGTAGCGATTTGATAAAGAAAATCATAAAGTTATTAGACAAGAACTTCAAAACCTAATACCAGATAACACTAGAAAATCAAAAGCACAATTTATTGAATTTTGCAGGTATGTCCACCATATTTCGTTAAATAAAAAAATTACTAACTTTGGTTACTTCAAATGCTAAAACTCAGATGGGTAGTAGTTCAATCTATCGTTCTTTGGCAATTTTAGGTCACTAAAGGTGGTAGAAATATATTTTTTACAAGTAACACGACGCAAGTTCAAAGAAATTCATGTGTAGGTATATCCACCATATTTCTTATATACAGGATGTCCGGAAAGTAATGGGACCCAGCTTAAACATAGCTTCCTGTGATCAAATAGTACCGATTTAGATAAACTTATCTTAGTCCAAAAGTACTTCGTTTACAGGGCTTCAAAGAAAAAAAATTGGTTTCTTGTTATGGGCATCATTCAGAAACGAAACGTCCAATCATATTTGAATTTGATACAGTTATGTGTTAGATGAATACAGGCATTGTGAAGTAGTAAATAGTACCTCATATCGTAGAGGGCGCTCTTGGCAGTTTTCTTACAATTAATTTTTATTGTTATCTTTTTGGTTGGTCCTATTCTGATATGCTTGACTGAAAATTATGATGGAGAAATTAATTTTGCGTAGAAAAGTTATAAATAATAGTAATAATAATAATCTTTATTTTGCAGTCAGACATTACACATTGAATGTATTGCAATAGTCAGAATAAACTTAAAAACTAAAGAAACTAAAAAAAAAACTACACATAAAAAACCTACAAAAAAATAGTCATTTAGTACAACAAAGAAATTCAGAGAGTGTATAATAATAATAACAATAATAATTTTATTTTCCCATAGATAAAAAAAAATACATTTATATAGGAACAGTCACAGTTGACAACTACAAACTAACACGTAATACGGTAATATTCCTCTAAAGAATAAAAGCTGTTACCTAACAAAAAACTTTTGAGCTTAAGCTTGAATGCATTTAAATGAATAGCATCTTTTATTTCATTCGGCAGCAAATTGAATATATGCAATCCTAAATAAGAGGGAGAATTTGATGTCACATTATACTGACAAAATGGGACATAAAAGTTATTTTTATGTCTAGTATTTATGTTATGTATATTCTTATGTAGAGGAAAATTAGTTATGTTCTTAAAAATATAGACACTCATTTCATATATTAATATATCTACAACAGTTAAAATATTATATTTTTTAAATAAGTTTCTACATGAAGACTTGGAAGAGACACCAGCAATGCATCTAAAAATGCGTTTTTGTACTTTAAATACATCCGATGCATGAGTGGAACACCCCCAAAAACAGACCCCATATCTCAATCTTGAAGCTACCTGCGCGTGGTAGACCATAATCAATTGTGTATACGACAGAACACTTTGTAAATTTCTAAAAACAAAACAAACCGAATTTAACTTAGACACCAGCTGTGTGCAGTGTAATTTCCAATTAAGACACTCATCTACTACAACCCCTAGAAACTTAACATTATCTGAAAATGCCAATGATACACCTCCTTCTAAATTAATGTTCAACGAAGAACAATGTTTCTGTCTATTGTGGAATCTCAAAATATGAGTTTTGTCCATGTTAAAATAAAGAGAGTTTGAGATATACCAGTCATTAATAGATTGAAGAACACTATTGCACTTATACTCCAACTGCTTCTCTGAACCATTTGAAATTAATATAGATTGATCATCAGCATACATGACAATAAGTGAGTCTTTAATTACTGATTCCAAATCATTGGTGTATAATAAAAATAAAACAGGACCCAACACGGATCCCTGTGGAACCCCCATGTCTACATAATCAAAGTCAGATTCCACAACTTTATGGTTATAGGTTAAACTGACATATTGTTTGCGATGCTTCAGAAATGAGGTTACCCAGTCAAAAGCCACACCACGGATGCCATATGCATTAAGTTTTGTCAGAAGTTTATCGTGGTTCACGCAATCGAACGCCCTGCTGAGGTCACAGAAGATCCCAACAGGGCATTCACCTGCTTCCAAATAATTTAATAACTTTATATAAAATGAAGATATAGCACTTTGTGTCGACATATTAGCACGAAATCCGTGCTGGTTTTGTGTAATTATGTTATATTTATCAATGAACTTTAATAGGCGATTTAAAAAGCAATACTCGAATATTTTGGAAAAGGCAGATGAAATAGCTAAAGGTCTATAATTTTCCATGTTTTGCGGGTCATTTTTTTTAAAGACTGGAACAATTTTCCCAACTTTTAAAACGTTAGGAAAGCATCCAGTTAAAAAGGAGAGATTAACCAAATACATAAGAGGTTGAATTATAAACGGGATTACTTTTCTCAATATAGACATAGGAACCCCATCAGGACCGGAAGAATTTTTATTTTTGAGTTTATTATTAAGTAAAATTAACATTTCATGACAATCAAAGGGTTCCAGAAAAATAGAGTAACTATTAAAAGGAATATTATATTGTCGACTAGAATTAATTTGGTTGACTGCGTATATCTTCTGTATCACCTTCTTGGGTGCATCAAGAAAGAAACTATTAAAAGCAGAAGCTACTTCATATGGGTCATCAGATATTTTATCATTCCTTATGATGGTGATATTTTTATGTTTTTTGGGCTTATTAGACAATTCTATTGCAATATTCCATGCTATTTTCGATATATTGTCCGTTGTAAGAATCTTGTTTTGGTAGTACTGACATTTGGAATAATTTATTAGTTTTATGTGTTCTCTTTTACTCTCTTTATATAAATTATTTAAATCTGGACACATATTTTTTAATAGATACAAATGTTTTAATTTTAAACTGAACTCCCTTATTTTATTTGTTATCCACGATTTTTTTATAGTTATTCACATACAAAACACAACACATAGAAAAGTTATACTTGTTCCATGTTGATAAAATTCACCGTTTTCGGTAAAAAACGCGTTTGAAAATTTCTGTGCATTAAAATAGAAATAAATTTTCTAATTCGATCAAGTTACCACTTGTCAAACTGACGTTGAGACGCTTATATTAGATAAAAATTGTTGTACTGAGTGTAATTCTGTAAAGTGTAAGTGTAATGTGTAAATAATTTCAAATTATTAGTAGTATTTTGTAAAATTTTGAAAACATATCTCGGCATAATCAGTTTTCCAACCCAGAAACGGCAGATATTATCACTGTTTATTGTCAAAATCAATTTAATGGAGGAGTTGCAGAAAGAAGGTACAGTTACATGGAACCTATAGCTTTTCTACGCAAAATTTATTTATTCACTATAATTTTCCGTTAAGCGTATCAGAATAAGACTAACAAAAAAGATTCTACGATAAAAATGAGTCACAAAAAAACTGCCAAGAGCGCCCCCCTACGATATTACAGCACTCCTTCACAATGCTTGTACTTATCTAAAACATGTACTGTACCAAATTTCAACTTGATTGGACGTTTCGTTTCTTAATTATGCCCTGTAGCTTCTAAATGAAGTACTTTTGGACTAAGCTAAGTTTCTCTGAATCGGTTCTATTTGATCACAGGAAGCTATATTTAAGCTGGGTCCCATTACTTTCCTGACACCCTGTAGATAAGATGTCAATGTGTAGATCATATATGTTTACCTAACCAATTGTCAAAAAATTTCCACTTTATCGCCTCGCCTCGAAAAAATTTCCGGAAATTTTTCTTGTTGCCATGGTATCTTATTGGTTTTAAAGTAGAGATGTGAAATTTTCAAATAAAAATTACTTTTAAAATTTTTTAGGTGTGAAGTTCTCTTACTGAATCTCCCATGTGTTTAAATCAATAAGCGGATTTTTTTTCTCGTTTACGAATACTTTGGAGAAAATTATATAAAATTTCACCTCAGTTGTGCATTACAGCACTCCAGTCCTAATATCGGGAAAGAAACAATTTTTGTAAATAAATAATTATTACACATTTGGAGCAGGATCTTTAATGTAATTTGTTGGTATTTGGTATTTCTATAATTTGTGTTATATCAACATATCTCCAGATCAGGCTCCCCGTTATATTTTGATACCTTAGCGATTAAAGTATCATTTTGTCGGTCTTCAAGTCTTCTAAGCTAACTATTTAATTTTAAAAAACAATTTATTATTTCAAAATGGCCGTCTTTGAAAGTTTATTATCCCGGGTGTATGTTTTTTAAGTAAGTAGCCTGATAAATAAAAATGATGGTTGCTGAAAAATTATTATTATTTGTGTTTAAAGTTATCTTAAGTCTATAAAAATTGTTCATGATCTTCATCCTCGGCTCACTCGTCGGATGAGATTTGAATCATTTCTTATTTGGATTAAAATATTAAATTATATTTTTGTAGATGCTTGTAACTTATAAACAAGAACGAATCGAACCTATGTTCATATAAGAAAAAATGTTTGACATTAAATCAGTTTTTGTAACATTTGTTACTGTATTAGAAAGGTATTTTAAGCTAAGATATATCAAATCTCCTACAATTCCTATCAATGAAGTCATATGTATGCTCTCTGATACCAAACATCTAGGTATGCTAATGAACAATTCCACAGACAAAGCTCTATTCAGTAATTATCTAAAAAAATAATCTACCTAAATTTACTAACCTGGTTTAATGAAAACACTCTATAAATATCTAAGTTCACTCTTGAAAATGTGGGAACTCGAAAATTCAACCAATAGATGAGATCTGATCTATTTCTACATTTTTAGGATTGCTTCTTTAGGTGGCCTCGTTTGAGTTGAGTCAAATATCTAACTATAAAAATTATTATACCAATAAATTATTTGAAATTAAATATCGACAATGACAAGTGATTAATCTGTCAATGAATTTAAACATCATAACGACCTACTTAATTAATAACAAAATTTTACCCTTTATGTAATCGTTTTTTTTTTATATATATATTTTTAGGTATTAACAATATTGTGTGTAACTAACTACTCTGTGGACTAAAGCCCCAACCAACGTTGAATTACACGCACAATATCTACTCATTATTATTTATTATTAGCTTTTCTCTGAGTGTAGATATGTAAATGAATTTTAAAAATTGACAAAAAAAATACGACGTTCTGTCTAACGCTGAATTTTGACAACTGTTAATTATACCAACTAAAGCTTACTCTTCCGTAGTTATTGGACATAGGTAGTATAGGTAGGTAATAGAAAATATTATTTTGTCGAAGTCTAAAATAGACAGCGAAATAAAAGATTGTGCGTGTAACATGTAAATACGATATTGTTGTTATGAGGAAGTAAACAAATCACATTTTTCTGTTTAGAGATAAAAAATTATCTATTTCTGTCTGGATTATCTCTTTCATAATTCATAGATATGCCCATATGCTAATGTTATCATGCATTATTAAAAACGAGTTGATGATATTTATAAATTGTTTATACTCCTCGTTATGAATGATTTATTGAAAATAAATGATGATGAGTAACGACACACTATTTGTTGGACGAATTATTGAGTTATTTTACGAAATATGCAGAGCTAACGATATGCGCTCCTTTGGAAGGTGTGTTCCTTGGGTCATTTTAGGGGGGGGGGGGGTTCTTTCTATAAAATTTTTCCATTTGAGGCCTCTCTGACGAGATAAGGGCTTCTAAAAAATTTTAAAAATTTCGGTTATTCTCAAAAACGGTTAAACTTATAAATCTGAAAATCGGTGACTCATTTAGTTAATTAAGTGACATTGTTGAGTATGATTTTTATTTTTACCAAATGTCTACAAGGGTGGCAGCCACCAACCTCTGTTGTTTTTTTAATTAGAACTTTTTATTCTATACGTTTCTCGATATGAAAAAATTACAGTAAATATAACAATCGATTTACTAAATTTTGTCCCTCTTATTATTTTTATGCAAAGACACGCGTTTTCTTTTAAAAAAATAAAATCCACATACGTACATATCATCGGGTGTGGAATATGCAAGTAAAATAATTCATATGAACTAAAATGACGCAAGGAACACACCCTCCATAGGAGCGCACATCATCATGGGACACCCTGTATATTTTTTAAAGTCCGTATACATCGTTCTATATTGTTATATTTTATTACAGCTTCAGGTCACTTGAACTAAATAAAATGCTTTAGAGCTAAATAACTAACGTAATGCTCGTAATTTATTGTTCCCTTTAATAAATGCGAAAAAGTTAGATTTAATTAAAATTATGTGCCACAAACTTCATGGCAACATTTTATATTGCGCATACTGAAGTAATCAGTAGGGTACATTGGCTTTCTATTCTATTTGTTCCTGCTGTCGACAAATAGGTGCTTGTAAAATGTTTTTGGTACCGTTCCAAATGCAGTTTTATCGAGGATATTACCAATTCAATTCCAGTTTAAAGTATTAGCAGGAAGTCTTAATTTAGAAACAAAACATGTATCGTCACTAATATGAAAATGCGTATTACATACCGACAGAAACAAGTAAATTTACCGTGCATTGAGTGTACAATGTTGATAATAGGGTAAAGTTAATTTATAAACTGAACTTATGTACGTACTACTGTATGTATTATTTTCGATTTTTTTTTTAATTGAGTCTATAGGTGCGTATGAATTATACATTAGACCTGGGTAAAAAATCGATGTATCGAATCGGAATATCGAATCAACATATAAATCAAATCGTGATATCGCATCAAATTGAATAGTAGACCTGAATATCGTCATATTAATAAACCCATTTATCTATTTTATCTATTTTCGATAATAGTCGAAAGCGAAAATACACTTTGGTATTTTGTTTCTTCGTAATGTATTGTAATTACACTTTCATCAACATCGATTTCTACATTTCATAGGTAGGCAGAAATAATGAAATGGGGCAAGAAGGGTAATGGAACAATTTAAACCAAATTCAAAAATGACGATAGTGAAGTTATCTTTAGAAAACAAGCGGGTACAAAATTCCAGCACCCATTTTTTATTTACTTTATTTCAATTTTTCCCTGTGATATTTTGGTTTATTAAATAATTTTCAGACAAGATACATTTCGATAACATTCATTAGTTACAAGACATGTAAAAAGTGACAAAAGTGATAGTTGGTCGCATTTAGAATGTAATTTTCAATAAAATATATTCCATTTCAAAATCTAAAGTTTATGTCGTTTCCTGTTAAATCACGCCTAATAGTCGATTCAAATAAATTGAATCGATAAATTTAGTTGCGTTCAGATTTATCAGGCATTCGATATTTCGATTTGATTCAAAAATACAAATCAATTTGAATCGATATATCGTTTTATCGTGCACGATTAATCGATTCTACTCGATTAAAAAATTATACGATTTCATTAATCGATATGAATTGATTTTTTAACAAATCGAAAATCGATTCGATATTTCGTGAATCGCACCGGGTTATTGTACATACAAATTGTCAAAAAAAAAAAAGTTTTCAAATATTCAATCAGATATATTTATTCAAATGTCGCCGAAGAGCCAGATGATGTAGATAGATGAAACTTGGGATAATAATTTACTTCATTCCCGGAATAGGCTGTTTGCCATCTAATGGGGGAAAATGTTATTTGTATAGTTTTTTAATCAATCAATTACTCATTATATTGCCAACCAAAATAGTAGTTTTGCATTCGTACACATGTTTTAGGCATTATTTTTTTAAAGAAATATAAGAAAACCACTTACCTAGTATTTAATTTTGAACATTAATTTTTAATAAAACACAGAATATTACTAGATAACTGAAAATACCTAGATATATTTGCGGTCACCAAATATTTATCTTCTTTATTTTGCCTAAACTAACATAACCTTCAACTATATATTACTAATACAGTAATTTCCGGACGGATTTTGAATGCAAATGTAACATTTCCAGCGTTACTGTTATCTCGTTTGGAAACTTTAAATTCAACATAAAGTAAAGGCGTAGCAATACTACTACTGAGACAGTGTTGTATACTGCGACATTGTTTTTTCCTATGTATTTCTCAAAACAGTTGCTTTCTAAAACTACAATAATAAATAAGTAAGTATATGAGAGAGTGCAAATTATCGACCAATGTCATTATTATCATCCGTAGCGAAAGTCGTAGAAAAAATTATTAAAAAAAGGATTGTTAATTACTTGGACAAGTGTAATATATTAAACGATTTTCAATATGGATTCAGACAAGCCAAATCTACTGAGGCCAGCTAATATATATCATCATATGGAAACAAGTAATCCAACTTTGTGCGTATTGGTAGATTTGGCTAAAGCATTTGACACGGTTAGCCATTCTGGTCTTGTCAAAAGGAGCAGAGGGTCATGGTAAATAAAAACTAGTAAATCTAGAATAGTTCAGTGTGGCATACCACAAGGTACAGTACTGGGACCATTACTGTTTAATATATATTTGACAACATGCGTTGTGAAGGAATCTGGCGATTTGGATAAGAGTCAACATAAAGACGTCGCGCTTCGGTGACGTTCCCATTAGCACGACCATACATGAAATGCATGTCTGTTAATTCTGCGTTAGAGTAACCAGCCATAACGAAAGACAACTTGTGCACTGAGAACAACTGTCAAATATGTACTGTTTATTTCACTAAACATCAACCAGCTATTATAAGAAAATACACAACGTTTTTGCAAAATAAAAAAGGAGCTAAAAACATAAAACATTCCAGTCCGTTACTTATTACCTCCTTAAATATTTTACACTCTTTTTTAACACCGTGTATAAGCGTGTGTACATGAATATTCATTAAAAAACCAAAGATTCAAAGAGAAAAGCCACGGACATAGTATACTTTTTGTGGTATCTCGGATGGATTGTTTGTTTGTTATATTTATATAATTTACTTTGTTTATTATGTAAGATTACATATTATGTATGACTGTTATATATTGTTATGGCAAATAAATAAATTATTATTATATTATGTATATATAAAATAGTATATTAAGTCATTTGTACAGAGTGATCATGCGTAGACGTTAGATTCGACTGTAACTTTATTATTTTAGGAGATCTTGGAAAATTGAAACGTGTATCATTTTTTACAAAAATTTAAATTTTTGTATCAAAAAAACATCATTCACACACTGTATATTATTACATTTTTTAATGCTCCACCTTTTTACTGATTGTATTGATATAAACATGCAATGGGTTATCATTTACTCTTTGCGAGATATTAATGATTAAATAATTCCGTAATTGAAATTTTATTTTTTTATTATAAGGAATACAAAACTAATTCGAATCCAATTTATGGAGCAATTTTTAAATCTTTTTTCCAAATTATTTAAACAATTATAATCATTTTTGAGTGTTGGTTTATGTAATCTACAATAGCTTGCATTCTATCTTGAATTTCTAAAGTGATTGGTCTGTTTTTATAAATACTATTCTTTAAATAGCCTCACAAAAATGTATCAGGTGGAGTCAAGTCTGGACTATTCGCCAGCCATCGTATGATGCCATATTTTCCTAACCATTCTATGCATATAACTATTATTTAAATATCGACCTTATTGCATTGAGTAATTATTTCGCACCCAAAAGATTTAAATAACGTTACCCGTTTAAATTTTCCTGTAAAAATATGATTTGGCGACTAGAGAGAGATCCACGTTCTCAAAAAAATATATTGTGGCAGATTTTGCCATCTTTACCACGGCTTTATCTTTAATAAGCAACGTAGCAGAACCCACTAAGGATTAAAGAAATTAAAAGACAATAAACGATATCGTTACATGTTTGGTGTGATATATACGCTAATAGAGTAATTGGGTCAATATTATACAATATATTATTTATAATAAAAAAATTAAATTTTATTTATGTTCGTACTTAATCGTCAATATATCTCGAACAGTAAATGATAACACATTACATATTTATATCAATGCAATAAAAAAAAATGGAGAATCCAAAAATGTAATAATATACCGGGTGCTTCACAAGAAAGAACCAAGTTCAATTTCTTAGTATAGTATAGTCGCGGCAAGCATTCACACGACTTACGTCATAGCTGACGTTATGCAATTGTTTTTATTGTCAACATAATTTTCGATATTTGGTCGTGTTAAACATTTTTTGCAATTTAGTGCAATATACAGAGTGTTCCAGAATAATGGTCAAATATTTTACCAGTGCATTCCAGAAGCCATTTCAGGGTGGGATCTTCATATGAAAATTTTCAATTTGGGTCCTTCCTGTTGAGATATTCGAGTCTCAAAATGGCTGAAAAAAATATTTTTATTTTTTCTTAAAAGCGGTTACACTTAGAAATTTTAATTTTGGTACACATTATCAGCTAATCAAAAGCTATTTTGTGGTGGTATATATTCCTTGGCTTATGTTTCTGGAGGGCGGGAATAAGCAACCCCTAGATTTAACAAACTAAACTTTTTTTTAAATACTAATAGCAACAATATTAACAATAATCGACGATGTTTCCATAAAATACAGTGTTCTGTAAAAATGTTTCTTAGACCCTTAGATATAACTAACCTTTGTTCTTTGAGGTTTGGAAAGTATGCAACTAGCAATGCAGTATTCTAGGTTATGTTATTTAAGTGATAAGTTTTAAACGTTTTTTAGTAATTAAATAATAGTACATTATACTATAAGGGAGAGAAATGCGTTATTTTGGCAGAAGTGCAATTTGAAGTCCGAGGGCTACAATGCACCGAGGACAAAATAGCATCTCTCCCGAATGGTATATACTATTTTTTCCACGGTCTCATTAACTTAAAAACACATATTTTGTCATTATGAAGTAAGTAGCACCAGAATTATTGTATTCGGATTTGAGCATTTATTTAGTAGTCGTTGAGTTATTGTCATAACTACAAAATAAACAAACAAAAAGAATTGTCAAATTAAGGTGCTACTTTGGTTTAGTTTAAAGTTTGTTTAGTGCACAATGAATAATTGTGAGTCGGAAGAGATTGTGGAGGTTGCAAATATTGCAATAAGCAATTTGCTGCCTACGAAGTCAAGATCTTTATACGATATAGCCTACAATCGGTTCAAAAAGTGGTGCGCCGAGAAAAATGTTCAAGTATACAGCTAGAATGTTTTGTTGGCATACTTCAGTGAGAATGCAAAGAATTACAAGTCTTCCACATTATGGGCGCAATATTCTATGGTTAAGTCCTGCTTGATAATTTACGACAACATAGATATAAGCAAATTCTCCAAGCTGATCGCATTTTTGAAAAGAATCGGTGACGGATATCAAGCGAAAAAATCGAAAATATTGACAAAGGGTGAAATCGACCGTTTTCTATCAAGTGCAGATGACAAAGAATTCTTAATGATTAAGGTAAGATTACTTTTGTTGTTAGGTATTTCAATTATTAAGTATTTAGATTTTTTATAGGTTGGATTAATTCTGGGGATTGCCGGAGCTTGTCGAACTGATGAACTAGTCAATTTAACTGTAGATGATATTGAGGATGTAGGCTCTTCCTTGATTGTAAAAATTCCAAACACTAAGACAAAGATTCCACGAACCTTTCTGGTTACCGATGTGGGAAATATGTTTGAATTGTTTCGAAAATATCTGTCCTTTCGTCCTCCCCACGTCAAGCATAAGCGCCTTTTTTGTACTACAAAGCAAGAAAATGTAGTTCGCAGCCAGTTGGCAAGAATACCATGGGAAAAATTCCGAGTGTAGTAGCTTCGTATTTAAAATTACCTGATGCTGCATGTTATACTGGTCACTGCTTACGAAGATCTTCAGCGACATTACTGCCAGATGCTGCTGTGGGTATCACGACAATAAAGCGTCATGCTGGTTGGAAATCAACGACAGTCGCTGAGGGCTATGTCGAGAACTTAATTGAAAATAAGACCAAAATTGCTAATCAGGTTTTAGTAGGTACCACTACTAGCGCAATCACAAAAACTGTAAATGTAAGCGAAAGTAATATTCCTTCTAATATTAATTTTGAAAATTGTACAAATGTAACATTTAATTTAAATGAAAAACGTTCTCCATAATGTAAACTCCTTTGGGAGCATTATACTCCCTTGGGAATAATCGACTACTTCTGTTTTAATTTTGATGTCATAGAAACTGATTTCTACTCCCGACCGTGGAAAAATAATTTTATGTCGGATGTGTTAGTGGATAATTATGACAAATCTACAAGGAGTGAAAATGTAGTTTTGGCAGTGTGCAACGAAAGAATGAATAACGAATACAAAATACTAACTACTAACTGGATTAACTGTTATCTATCAGGTACTTAGGCATTATTATTATTAATAAAAATGTTTATTTTCGTCATTTCTACACTTGACAACGCTGCAAAAAACGACGGCACAGTAGTTGACATATCTAGCTATCTCACGATGATTGATTGTCATAGACGCCGACTTTCCGTAGAAAAATAGGATTATGCCCCATTTTTTAAACATTGAGCTAGAATTCCAAAATAAATTTTGTATTGTCTTTTAGACAATGAAAAAATTTTAAAACTTTTGTACTTAGTCATAGTTAACCCTGTATAATGCAAACATTTAATGTATTATATAGTTTTATTATTCTCATCTGCGTTTCTTAAATACTTTGATGAAAATATAATGAATTATTCATTTATTCGTATGACGTAAGGCGTCTGAATTCTTGCCGCGACTATAGTGCGATGGTCAATTGTTTTTTTTAATAAAAAATTAGAAATTCTTGTAAAAAATTAGTCAATAAATGCAGGTTTAAATTTTTTGATATCTCCTAAAATGCCAAATATACAGTCGAATCTAACGCTTATGCGTGATCACCCTGTACATAATCTATAAAATATAACACAACAGTATAAAAACGAATGCAATATGCTTCCTTGAGAATAAAATTATACGTAAATGTAACTCCTCCCTTACTCTTGCGTTGCCACGTGATATGGTGCAAGCAATTCTATTGGACGTTAATTACATATAGTTTGCAAATTCACAATACTTTGTGTGTTTATACCTACACATCGTGCACTTATTTTTTGTTCGGAGTATAACCGTATTTTACAACATAGTTACGTATTTTTAATAAAAATTATGTCATTTAGCATGAAAGATGTAATTCTATATTTACCTAGTATTTCTTGTAATACAGTATTTTTACAGTAAAATATGATTTGAATAACGTGTAAATTTACTATCATTTGTATCAGTGCATTTTCAAATCACTTTGATCTCACCACCAAAATCTCAACTAAAATATTTGAACTAAACTGATTGAAAAGTAAACTAACTCTTACCTCTAGTATTGCTGTAGCTACAATGTCCCAAATTTTCTAAACAATTTCGATTTATTCAGCGTATGTATCTTCAAAACACGTTACAATTAACCCTACCCTTACCTTGAAGTAGGGGTTCAAATTTCATGATGATATATTGGGTTGTAATTAACTATAGTACATCGTCAGAAATATTTGAATAAGTGTGATATTGTTTTAAAATTATTCTTCTCGGAGATTTTAATAAACACTTGGTTTATTAAGACATTTTAGGTTAAAACTGTAAAAAGCAACGTCCAATATCTATTTCGTGGAAAATGTTTTCATGAGTTACCTAGATTTTTGGAGAAAGTGAAATATTACAAAAAATAACTAGCAAAAGGTATCCACCACAGCATGTTGTCTACGTAGTTTTAGATTTTTGAATCACCGTTTTGCCTTGAAACTGCATATACTTTTGGTTACATTTTAAGGGAAGAATGAAATGTTTTCTATTTATTTTTATATATTTATTTTAATCATTGCCCAACAGATTAAAAATCCAATAACAGGACCATTAAAAGTACTATAATAGTAAAAAAGGATGAAAATAACATACAACATACAAATCTAAATAACACTCACAAAATGGAGAACAAAACTTAAACAAAAACGAAGTCAAATTATAAAATAAAAGTATTAACTGTGTCTAAACAGAAGCAAGTATTCACAAACAGAAATATATTTAAAATAAACAATAATAACAATAACAATAATTTGTATAAAAAATTTAGGGAATTCAAATTTCTTATGTGATGCAACATATGCAAGCCAAATCTAGCAATTAAACTCATGTGGTCAAAATCTTGCGGAAATCGTCTTTGTACACGTGGATATTGCACCAGAGCACCATATTCCATCTTGGAACGGACAAGTGAGATAGATACAGTGGTATTCATAGTCTGTCTCCAGTCACCGCAGAGAGGTCTCCGTCCCGAAATTATGCGAATTTACTAATGATCTTCAAATAATTTCGGACGGACAATGAATACAGTGTACTTAGCAGTGGTATCGTACATCTCCTTCTCAAAATTATGTGAATTTCATTATGAAATTCACATAATTTCGGAATGGAGATCGCTCTCTGGCGACTGGAGATGGGCTATGAATACCACTGATAATGTCTTAAGTGCATCAATATTAGTGAAGGAACCACAGCTACGTATAATGAAACCCAACATTCTCCATGCTGAAGCACATGTTAAGGTAGTGTGCTCATTGAAAGTAAATTTATAGTCAAAGTGTACTCCTAAATATTTAACAGAATTGGTCCGAAAAAGTTGAACAGTGTCAAAATAATAATTAAAATGCAGCGGATTCAGTTTTCTGGTATAGGAACATATTTTACATTTAGAAATGTTCATAATGTTTTCATGAAAGATTCTCTATTTTTACAATTTCGTTCTAGAGGAATCTTACGGAGTACTTCAATGCCGTGGATACTCACAACATGATGGTGATCTTCGCGTCCATGCTATACGAGAGGCGAATCATCTTCACTTCCAAGAAACTGAAGCGGTTGAGTGCCTGCGTCCAATCCGCCAACGACATCATTTATCCCATGATATGGCAGCACATTTTCATCCCCGTTTTGCCGATGTCTCTCATCGACTACCTGCTGGCGCCTATGCCCTTCCTCATAGGGGTGCCACATGAGGTGCTTAAGGTAAGTCGCTTTCAGACATGGACACGTTGCAGTGATGAATTCAGCGTCAGCTTAACATTGTGATCAGTAGGGTAACCCAAATATGCAAAGCGCATATTATATGCATTTTTTTAAATATTCGCATATATTCTTAAAAAATAGCATATTGTGCATAAAATCCATAGTATCGAAAGAATACAGGTTGATTCAGTCATAATGTAATTCATTTTAAGATAATGTGACGTGCCTACGTCGCTTCAGCGGTGCGACGCGGTGTCACTATGACGCCTGAGCTGCGGTGGCGGTAACCTCGGGCGCCAATTTCTGTTTACAGTGCAGTAACACCACAACTCGGGCGGCTACAGTGAAGACACGGTATGTCCAGAGGGTCGTGAGGGAGGAGTTAGACTTATCCAGGAATAAAAGTCAGAATAAAGTAATACACATATATTATAATACACCTAGTTTACAAAACTAATACGGTCGGAAGCGGAATAAGCAACTACAAAGTCAGCTGAACGGTGACAAACAAGCAATACAAGCGGTTAATCTATGCTAAATACGAAAACAAAAGTAAGAGGAAGCGTTCAAGCGAGCAAAGCAAAAAACTAAAACTATAAAACTAAAGACTTGGCCACTATTTAAAATATATACATATGTAAAAAAAACTAAATATGATTATACAGCTTCTCTCCTGGAATGCACGGCCGGACAGCTGAAAAGAAACAAGTCCTTATTAGTTACGACAAAGGTAGAGTTACCGGATAATGCGGCAGCAACTCCACCCACGTCGCTGTACGGGTAGCAATCGTAACTTACGGCCCACGTGTCATTTTATAGGGTATACTCCTATAAACCGAACGCGTGGTGAGGTAAAAGTCACCGGATAATGCTACAGCGACTCCACCCGCGCTGTAGTACGATACACAACGGTAAATGTCGACCCACGTTTCAACTTTAGGATACACTCCTATAAACCGAACACGTGGTGAGGTAAAAGTCACCGGATAATGCTACAGCGACTCCACCCACGCCGGGACAGTAAACAATGGTAAATAACGGCCCACGTTTCAGCTAATAGGACGGAATCCTATAAACCAAACGCTTGGTGAGGTAAATGTCACCGGATAATGCTAAAGCTGGAAAACAAAGTATGATTAGTACATAACTAATAGCGACCAAGTTCTCCCTAACAACCTCTTACTCACTTTCATTACTGGTCACGTGTAGCTGGCAGGAGCGGTCGGCTGGTAGTGCTGGTACTGACTCTGCAGTGCTCACCTCGCTAGGTCTTAACGTCGTGGCAGCGCAGATGGCTGCTACTACCTTGCTTCGGATGGCTGGTGCGGAACACGACTGGTCTCGATGCTGGCGGCTCAGGAACTGAATCTTTCACTCGAAGTTGGGAAGGTCTAATGCTGGTTCGGAAGTGGAGGTTGCGCACTGGACGGTTTTTGTACTTTACTATTTTACTCAAATGCCACTTTTGAAAAATCGGCGGTATTCAAATTTGTGGACTTGTAAAATTCACGGTTCGCCCACTTAGCGACTTACAATAATTTTAAGGCGGTTAACTTACTCAGGACACAACTGCTTCATCTGGCGGCTTGGCAGGTACTGATTCTGGTGTCTAGCAAGCGCAAGCCTTTCCTGGTGAAACGGTGTCGCTTGCGCACTAGACGGTCGGCTGGAGTACTACAGTGCTTCGCAGAACTGCTGGGCGGACTACTGGATACGACGCAGGTACTCCGTGTGGGCCAGGACAGGTACTGAACTTTCTAAGTTTCAAAATTTCGCTATTGACTTGGAATCGGACGCGCTGGATCGAGCGCGCATCCTACGTCATATCTCAGCAGTGGTAGAGTCTCTGGTGCGCGGTTCGATGCGCGTTCGGTTCTCGCGGTTTCCCTCGCGCTGGCTGGATTTCGAGCGTTGGCCGGCTTTCATTGTCTCATACGGGGCGGTGAAAAATCACTTCATTACAATAAGGTATGATAAAATGAGTATAATTCGAATACGCTATAAAAGAAATTGAATGCATATTTACGCCGGAAAAATATCAGTCATTCTTTCACCGCTGGCGGCAACACAACTCAGTGTCGGTCTGATGCGACGTTGACAAATTTAAATAATTGCCTATAGTACTTACTTGTTGTAATTAATGCTATAAATTATTTTTTAAGGTATGCAATTAACATATTAAGTTTCAACATAAAAAGTATTTAATATTGAAATTACAAAGCTCCAACGGATCAGAATAAACCATTCACATTTCATTATATAAATAGTGAAATAAAATTGAATACTCACTAGGTTAAATTATTAAGAGAGGCTGAAACGTTTTTTGTATTTAAATACAAACAGTAATAAAAAAACCCTCGCGCTGTCAACAGAAAGCAGTCCTAGACATACCTATTCAGTGATCAACAATCCCTCAATCCATCCTCAATCAATGTCTACTCAGTGACAAGCGCTGCAGATCTACAGAACCGCTAAATAATACCAGAAACAAACAATAATTAAATTTGCGTTTTTATAAACACTCGGTGTAATCAATAGGAAATTATGAGAATTTTATAATAAATGCCAACCGCAGTAATCAGCACCGACATCAGATAGGCTGTATTCAGTAAACTCGACACAGCTAATAAATTGCCGTTAAAATAAGTCGAACATCGTTCGGGTTCGTTTTCCTAACCCAAGCCCGCCTTCGATATGGAACAGATGTACGCGGTCCGACTTCTCTCCCTTCTTCATCCATCAGTGTAGTTTATAATTATTATTTTATGCCTATGCCTAAATAAAAATGCAATTCAAGTTGTGCATCTGTGATTTTCATCTGCTACTGGTCATTAGTAATGGATTTGATTCTGGTTCATATTCATAATTAAATGCAATTTGCATTATTTGAGAATATCAAAGTACGAGCTCAGATTCATTCTGCTTTCAAGAACATAATCAAAAGGTGACACAAAACAGGTATTTTTTTTTATGTTTTATCCTAAATTATTTACTGTATAAGATTTTGCAAAGCTTTTGAACTTGCATTACGAGGGCATGATGAATAAATTTTGCATCAGAACTTGACAAAACGCTTAATGAATACTTTAAAAATGCATCAATATTTAAAGACACCTCATAGAATATACAAAATGCAAACATTTTATATTGCAAACAGGAAATTTGTTATTAGAAAAAATATCTATTATTTCACTCACCGAATATGCTGCTATTATATGCATGTGGTCCTGGCAACGCTGCTGGACTTCTATATAGCTTCAATACTCGTACGCGTCATCAGAAAATTTATAGCGTACCAGGAGCGTCAATTGTTATAGCATGATTTGTTTATATTTTGAAAGGTGTAGTAAACATTTTTTTTCTATTTTCTGTCTTTATTAGGTCTTCCAAATACGTGGTTAAAATTAATGACATTATGACTGAATCACCCTGTATATATATTTGGTAGGCAATTTGTTTATTTTAATTTTGGATTAGATCGGTCTACATAGAACATATGATTCATAAATTTTAGGGTCGGATAATAATAGATCAGGGATTATTCTCTGAAAGTATTATTCCTGTTCGCAGAACATTTGGAAAGTCAGACGCACGCGCAATGTATTTTTAATGCCTGTTTAAAATTGAAAGTGTATTGTTTTAATTGGAATGCACATTCACCTGATGATTGGAAATCAGATTCACGTGTTGTGCGAACTAAGCTATTGTCTCAAACAATAAAAAATTTGGTAAATTATAATGTGACGGGTAGCAAATATTTCATTTCTATATTTTATTTTTGATTGCGCTTTTGAAATTATCACGTCGATTGTGTTTTGTGTCTAAGTGAAATTGTATTTTTCAAATAATTTTTTATTTTCATATTCTTAATATTTTCACTTGCGTATTTGGGTATCCCTAGTGATCAGGTATGGTAAGGTAAAGCTGACCGTCATGATTAAAAAGGTATTGCGATTGACGCCCTCATATCTGGGAATTTAAGAATGTTTTAACGTTATTTATTACATGTATTTTTTTATTAATCTCTTGGTCTCATGCAGGATGAATTTTAAATTTGGTCATGTATTGTAACTGCGGGTAGGTATAGTTTGCGATATAAATACGTTCAGCAAGTCTTTTTTAAAAGCTACCGTAGCGTAATATATCCGGGTCCGTTCAACATTGTTAAAAGAGGAAGTATTTGACCAATAATGGTGAAGATTTACCTATGTTGTGTTTATTTATATTAATTATTAACTTCCCTCGAATTTGCTACATATTTACGAAATTTGGGAGATTTGAGTAGTTTTAAATAAAACAAATTACTAAATACACCTCGTTTATTAGTTTTCTGTCAATAGTGCAATAGCCTACCTAACCACCTATCCCAATTCAAAGAATCGCTGTCGCTATTGCAATGATGATAATAATGATAGCAATAATAAAAATGTATCTGTACTTGAGTACTTGAATACACGGTAATATAATCATAATTCTACATATAAAACTGAAGAGTGTTTTGGTTAGTTAGTCGACTTGCGTCAGAAGGTACTGAGTAGAGATGGGCAGTTCCCGAGTGAACTGATTTAAAAGAATGGGTTTCGACACTGAACTGCGAGAATCAGTTCTCGGGAAGTTGACAAATCAGTTCTTTGCGAACTGATTTGTATTGATTGATGTAAAGTGCGAGAGAGTTTAGACGTCGGAAGTCATTAACTAACTCTTCAGTGAATAGTGAACGAGTGTTCACAGCCTATGTGCGGTTCAAAATCGTACGAGCGATCTGAATTCTGAATAACTGATTGGTTATCCGATTCCGGAGCGTTAATATCATTCTTATTTAAATATATTATCCAAAAACTGCATACCAGCACACATAGGCGTCCCTGTCAGATTGTAAAATTAATAAGAGCGATATAGGTATGTGTCATTAATTATAATTATATTATATTATAATTAAGAACTTTTATTAACAAAATTAAAGCTTTACCTACACTTAAACAACAGAAAGTAAAATACAACAACTTTACAAAAATATAAATTAAATTCCGTAATAAAAAATAAAACATAAATAAAAATCAATATTTAAATGATTCGAGATATTTTGGAAAAGAAACCGACCGACTGCGATTGACGGAGATGCGGGATTCGGAAAAAAACGTATCTGTTGCAGTGTTTGACGTAAAACCAGTTCTTAAAGAGCTGATTTTAGGAATCAGTTCTTTTTAGTGATTCAGTTCTCGAGAACTGAATCATTAAAATGAACTGCTAAGCCCATCTCTAGTACTGAGGTCCCATATGGAAGGCTACCCAGCTAGTAGTTGAGGGGTTGGGCAAAAATTTCAAATCATATCTCGTGCATATGTTTTATCGGATGTTTGTCCAGACACGGGAGAAAATATTAATAGATTCACCAAGGCCCTTACAAACACCTGACAATCAAACCGCTAATTCAAGTAATAAAGTAGTGGTAGATGATTAATAATAACTAACGTTACCATTTGCAACAGCATAACTTGGACTCAAGCTAAAGTTGTAGATATAATTTAAACAGTAAACCAACAAAGTATCGTCTTACCTTAAAATTATAATAAAATATAATGAAACTGTACTAAAATATTAAACAGACAAGACAAATAATAAAAGGAACACAATGACATTTAATCTTAAATACAATATACAAAAAGAAATTATTGGCCTGTAAAATTAGAACAGATGCACCACTTATCAACCTTTATTGTCATCCAGCTAACCTGCCGAAGTCTTAAAACTCGACTAACTACCGTCAAATCTCGCCCCGCGTTCCCTTGTTTATTATTGCTTCGTCTCCAGTCGCCCCTATAGCTAATGCGTATATAATATTCTATACAGAGTGTTATTCATTTAGCAGTACAGATGTAACAAAATAATATTTTATCTAAGTGGATTCCTACACTACAAATATTTTTTGCTTCGTCTCCAGTCGCCCCTATAGCTAATGCGTATATAATATTCTATACAGAGTGTTATTCATTTCGCAATACAGATGTAACAAAATAATATTTTATCTAAGTGGATTCCTACACTACAAATATTTTTTTGTATGGAACACATTTTGAAAACTGCCAAAAGTACGTTTAATCAAGAATTGTGTCAAATATACAGAGTGATTCAGAAATACTAGAAAAGAAAATTAGTTCAGAATCTAGGTGAGAAATTATTTGGCCCGTATTTTTTGTATTTCCGATCTCATTTTTGGAGGCCCTACGCGCCCTTGACATTGGGCTTAACATTTCGTTTTTTTGCAAATATCTTCAGAACTCGCAAGCCGATTTTAATGGAATTTGGTATGGGGTTGTAGATAGTCTATCTAAACATTATTAAGATGGTAGTTTTATCAAGTATGCCTAATACCACTTATTTTTTTTTCAGTAATGATTTAATTGCCACTTTCCCAAATTTATCGGTAGTCCTACGATTTTTTTTAACAATGTTTGTCGCTGTAGCTCATCGTGAGACGAAATTTATTCAAAATTATTTGAGGTGTACTAGTGAGCCAGAATTCTTACAAATTTGGCTGTAACAATCATCAAGAAAAAGATCCCCGTTAATAGAAGAATTCCCTCTTATACAGGGTGTCCGGAAAAGACGTGTACAACGGAAGACCACAGACTCCTGGGTTCAATATAAGCCGATTTAGCCCAATTTACTTATTTCCAAAATTGCTTCGCCGCTAGGGAGCGCCAAAGTTCGCGAAAAAATTTTGACGAATATCTCGAAAGCGACTTGATCGATTTTAACCATTTTTGGGCTACGCAGTCTAACCGACACTTTTTGACATTATTTAAAATCTTTTGCAGTCATTAGAAATATAAGAAAAAACATGTATCCTGCAAATATAAGCACATATTTTTTTAACCCCCTGTACAATTCCTCTCAGTGTTTTTCTATTAATAGCTGACTTTATTTAGACACTTTTTTTATACTTTCAGAATTTTGAACAAATGAGTAGTTTAGGCAGAAAAAATATTTTTCGTATGTCAACAATATCAGCATTCGTTCTGCAACAAATAACGAAGTACCAGAAGTTGGCTCTGATATTTTAAGTATCAGTTGTGTGTCAAATCAGCTACTGAAGCTAGTTTCTCGATTTATTCTTCTTGCTCAATTACTTAGTTACTTTAGATCTTACTTTATTTGTTGTTCTTATTGTTGTGTTTGTTTCTGTTCCTCATTTTTCAATATTTCATCATGGATACGTATACATATTCCGAACAAGTAGATATGCTTTTGGTTTATGGATTTTGTCAAGGTAACGGCCGCAAAAGTGTTAGGGTCTACATGGACAGACTCCCTCATCGACGAGTGTCAAATCATCAAACTTTTGCCAACATCGAAAGGCGACTTCGCAAATTTGGTTCCTTCCACCAAATGAATACGGTTCAAGGGCGTCAACGTACCACAAAAACTATAAAGGTGGAGAAACAAATCCTAGATAAGATAGCAGAGAACCCAAAAATTTGTGCAAGACGCATTGGACATGAAATAGGGATACCAAAAGCCATAGTACATGAATGTTTTGAAGGAACAGTTACTACATCCGTACCACATTCAATCGGTTCATGAATTGCTACCCATTAACCCTGAAAAACGTTTAGCATTTTGTAATTTTATACAAGATCAAAAATGCCCATGATATCAATTTCAGCAAAAACATTGTATTTACAGATGAAGCATATTTTGCTAGGTCATGAATTATTAATAACCATAACAAACATATTTATACTGATGAAAATCCACACTGTACTGAAATAAGACATTTTCAATATGAATTCAGAGTAAACGTGTGGACGGGAATTATCGACAACTTTATTGACAACTTTATTATTGGCCCGGTTGTGCCTCCACATCGATTAAATGGGGTCAACTATTTAAATTTTTTACAGCAAGTATTACCTAATATATTGGACGATTTACCGTTACTACTTCGTCGTAACATGTTTATGCACGTTGGTGCACCCCCCATTTTACAATTCCCGTTAGTCAGTATTTACATAATTTATATCCTTGGAAAAGGAAACAAAGCTCCTATAAAATGGCCACCTCGAGCACCAGACTTACCCCCTTGCGATTATTTTTTGTAAAGTATATGCCTATTCAGTTAATAATGAAGAGCAATTTTTTAGGCGAATCCAAGACGCAGTTAACATTTTACGAGGTAATCCAGTAATCATGGAGAGGCTGCACTACAACTTCGTAAAACGGATTACTTATTGCGTACGTGAAAACGGTGGTCACTGAACATTTATTTATTGTAAAGAGATCATAACTTTTTTTATTTGTTATATTAATATCTTATTATTTCGTATTTATTAAATAAAATATAAATGATAGTTTTGGAATTTTCATTTGTTGCAGAACGAATGCTGATATTGGTGACATACGAAAAATATTTTTTCTGCTTAAACTACTCATCTATTCAAAATTCTGAAAGCATAAAAGAGTTTCTAAATAAAGTCACCTACTAATAGAAAAAACTGGGAGTAATTATACAGGGGGTTAAAAAAATATGTGCTTATATTGCATGATACATAATTTTTCTTATATTCCTAATGACTACAAAAGATTTTAAATAATGTCAGAAAGTGTCTGTTAGACTTATAACTGCGTAGCCCAAAAATGGTTAAAATCGATCAAGTCGTTTTTGAGATATTCGGAATAAACAAAATTATTCGCGAACTTTGGCGCTCTCTAGCAGTTAAACGAAACAATTTTGGAAATAAGTAAATTGGGTTAAATCGGTTTATTTTGAACCCAGAAGTCTGCGGTCTTCCGTTGTACACGTCTTTTCCGGACACCCTGTATGTTTAAATATGTTGTGCATCAAATTTTAGTGTCTATTTTAATTTTTCTTTCATTGGTATAAACAATTGATCAAAGAGAAACTTCGATAACAATTATTCGAAGAATCCGATGATTTTCAGACTTTGGCGCCTAAACTAAATACGAAACAATGCAAAAATTATATTATTTTATTTGACAGTGGTGAGCAAAAGATTTCCAACTAATATTTTTTTAATGTTAATAATTATAACTTTTCATTAATTTTAAAAAGGATTATAAAGACAGTATGAAATCAGTTATACGATACACGTCCGTTAATAATAAGTCATTTACCGAATTTATAACGTAAATTATTATTGTGAGTTGTAGTTAAGCAATGATAGTCAACAACACAACTATAAGCAAATACGGAATTCCAGGAAAGAACTACTCTGCGGTCTAATGCTCCGACCAGCATTGAATTACACTTGCAAAACCTAAAGTCGCTCTACAGCCCACCAGACATATACCGATTTCGAGCTTATTAGCTCTCATCAGTATGCCATAGGTGAGGTTGCCGACGAATAACCTTAGCTGTTTTAAGTCTGTAATTGCCACTAGAGGTAGCTGTGCTACTCCGCGTTAACACAGCTATATTTAACTTTTTGAAAAATACATTCAAATACAACACGGTCTCAAAAATGTAACGAATGCTTTACTTTTGTCTTGAATAACGTCATAAGCCTCAGTTCAAATACTGTTACCGCAGAGAGTGCAACAAAGTGGAAAAGCGATCTCGTCACTGCAGTGGCTGGATCGATCTCAAACAATTTACAAGCCAATATATGCTAATCCTCTTGGTGCCGTATGGAACACGCTTCGTGCATGTAAATATAAATAATATACAGTGCTTTCGAAAAGTAACGAATACATTCATTATTTTTGAAATTGAGAAGTTTTCGAAAAAATCCCCTGGCACGTCGATTTTGTTTTTGGCAGTACGACCCATATTTGTGACGTCATCTTTGTTCGAGATATGACGTCATCGACAATTTTTTTTAAATAATTTTATAACCTCCCATTTTGACCATTCCATTTGAAAGAGCTTGTCATTCTACATACACATCATGAAAAATTAGTGTTACATAACAAAAATTTCAAGAAAATAATGTTTGAAGATTTTAAAATTTAATTTTCACAATATTGAAAATGATAATGATTATGTAAAAAATCGACTGTGCACCGTTGGCTGCCTGACAGTAGCCAAGACGATTAAAAAATTCTTTTTGGACATTATCAATAACTTTAGGAGGTATACGATGTATCTCGTGACGAATTCTTGTTTTTAAATCTTCTAAATTAACCGGTCTAGTAACGTATACTTTGGCTTTTAAGTATCCACACAAGAAATAATTTAGGGGTGTCAAATCAGGCGATCTGGCTGGCCACTCAATCAACCCCCTTCTCCCTACCCAACGATTCGGAAACAGCATATCTAAATAAGCACGGACAGGTGTTACATAATGGGGAGGTGCCCCATCTTGTTGAAAGAAAATGACATTTATTGGAAGATCATGTCCATCTATATCTGAATATAAAGTTATTAGTTCACACACACATTTACTTTCTGGGGACTTTGAGTGTGATATTCCATTATCCATCGGGGATTCTCGGTAGCCCAATAACAGCAGTTTTGCCTATTGATATGGCCGTTCAAAACAAACGTAGCCTCGTCAGAAAAAATTACGTTTTTTACGAAATTATTATTATTATTGCATAGCTCTTGCATTTGCTCGCAGAATTGATTTCGCCGATCAAAGTCGTCTTCAGATAGCTCATGAACAAGGCATACTTTATAAGGATGATACTTTGCTTTTTTCATAATTTTGCTAGAAATTTTGTGAACTGTGGACGCTGCCATATTGAAATCAAAAGCCAATTGGTTAAGTGTTAAGTGATGATCTTCTTATATTGCCAACAAAACATTAAGCTCATCATCTACTGATTTTGACGGTCGACCAGATTTAGGAAGATAACGAACATATCCAAAGTTACGGTATTTAGACTTAATATTTCTTACCATGTTTTGGCTAATGGGATGTCGATCAGGATGAGTTTCATTGAACAATTCAACTACTTCTTTTTGGGTGCGCATCCTGTCTCCAAATCCGATCATGCAAAGAATTTCAATTCGTTCTCGTTCAGTTAACTTAACCATTTTTTTTATAAAATGACAAGTTTACTACTCAATAAACACTTCAAACGCACTGCTTTTGCCAAACAAAAGATAAGAACTAAAGAAATAACTCAAAAAACAAACAAAAACTATTTAATAAAGTACGATATCAAGTTTTTATCTGACTGCAATAAAAAACATTCTCGGTCGCTAAGGCTACTATTAATGATACGGTCCTTCAAATGGCATGGTCAAAATTGGGGCTTGCTATTTAAAAAAATTGTCGATGACGTCACATCTCGAACAACGATGACGTCACAATGTGGGTATGTCAAAAAATGCCTTTTTTAAAAACAAAATAGACGTGCCAGGGGATTTTTTCAAAAACTTCTCAATTTCAAACATAATGAATTTATTCGTTAGTTTTCGAAAGCACTGTATAATAGTAACAATAACAGTTAATCACTACTGCCGCAATGTATTTCAGTGCATATTTTGTAAAGAATGCATCTTTTTTTTTGAAAATCTATAAGAAAAAGTCAATATTAATCTAATTTTCTCTTTTAAAGGTTGGCAACTTTTGTTCAAAAATATTTTTGATATGCTATCTTGAATGTTTACTCTTTTATACGAATGGCTTTTTTTGTTCCTCCTTCGAAATCATTTTCAGGTTTTGGCAAAGTTTTATTTTTGGTACAATACAAAAATCAAATTCTTAAAACAATTACAAAAAAGTTTAATACAGGGTATGTCTTCCTCGTACTCCAATGACTGCCTGGCAACGCCTTTGCATACTGTTTATCAGGTTGTTGAAGTAGCCTTGATCAATTTCTTGCCACAGGCGTGGTAAAAGCCCTCCGAGTTCCTGTAGTGTATGTGGGGGTGGTTTATGTGAATCTAAGGCTCTTTGTAGTTGGTCCCATGCGTGCTCAATTGGATCGAGGTCTGGAGAGAGAGGCGACAGTGCCAAGTGAGGAATACCATGAAATTCCAGGGCATCGACAACAATTCTCTCACGATGAGGTCGCTCATTATCGTCGAGAAATAAAAAATTTGGCTCAATTGCAGCATGAAACAAAGGGATGACATTGTTGATCACTTGTTCGACGTAGATCTGTGCATTCATGTTTCCATCAAGCACCAACAACTCTGTACGCCCATTAAAACAAATGACTCCCCAAACAGCAACTGTGCCACCTTTAAACAGATAAACTTCCTAGGGTCCATACTCGATCACGTCGACTATCCGAAAATCGTCCATATATCGACTCATCTGTGAACAATACAAACCTGCATTTATCATTTCTAATCACGTGTTTGTTAGCCCATTGCAGTCGAAGTCGCATATGATTTTGTATCAGTAGAACCCTTCTCAAAAGTCGTCGTGAACGTAGATTAACATCTCAAAGTATTCTACGAACTGTTTCAATTGTAACCGCAACACCAGAAGCGTTTAAAAGTCGCCGTTGCATGATCCGATAAATGCTCATAGGCTCTCTATGAGTGGATACTGTTATAAACCGGTATTGTGCAGGGGTAGTTGATCTTGGACGTCCACTCCTCGGTCTTTAAATGACATTTCCTGTTTCTCTATATCGATGCACAAGCTTTGAAATTACGCTTTCACTGAACTGAAAGTAGTTTAGCTCTGAGGACGTCCCACCTCGATCATTCCAATGGCCCTATTGGCTTCAGCTGCATTCAGTTTTCGTATAGGCATTATTGCAAAACAACATTTTTAGGTCTTGAATAAGAGTTGACTATATAAACTCGAAACAACGACTGATCCAAAATTCTTAAAAAGGTCAAAGATAAGAACTAGCCGAAAATTGAAAAAGTCGAATAAGAAAGTAAACATTTTATTTATTTTCTAGAACCCTTTGGAAAACAAAAAACGTCAACCTTTAAAAGAAATCTCGATATTTGTGAAGTTCCTTAACTTTTGTGGAACAGTATACAGGGTGAGTCAGTCATAATGTCATTAATTTTAACCACGTATTCGGGAGGCTTAATAAAGGCAGAAAATCTAAATTTTTTATTCGACCTTTAAAAAAATTAACAAATCACCCTATAAAAATCAGTAACACGACGCTCCTGGTGCGCTACGAACTTTCTGAGGACGCACCCATACGACCGGATTAAACATCGTTGCCACATCATGTTTACATACATATCGTCCAACACATCAGCGTGTTATTCAAATTTACCCCCATTTCCCGCATTTCTTTCCCCCCAAATTTGTAGATCACGCCACACATTTGGAGGGGGGATGGAGAGAATAGTGAGAATACACAAGCAGAAAGCAGTAGTTTGTCAATACTCTATGCCAATCATGCCATGTAAATGATTTTAAATACATTTATCCACCACCACTATATTAATAAGGTTTAATATGTCTGTTTTCCGTGAATTAAAGGAGTTTCTGAAGGACTGGAAGGGCTCACAACTTGGATTTTTTCAGCAATTGCCATCTTGCTGGACAATGAGTCTTCAATATAACTTTCCTCTACCGTAGTCGATTTCCAACCACCATGACGCTTCACCCCCAGCATTGGCCAGCAATGTTGCCGAAAAACGTCTCATTCCATGTCCGGTAAAATTGGATCAGGATTGTATTTTCGACAGCATTGACTGAAAAAACTTCTTCCATGATCGTTGAAACCTGTAAAGAGTTCAAAATAAAACGCTCATGTATAAAGTGAAATATTAAAATCGTGTATTTTCTACCTTAACTTCTAAACATTCCTCATCCGGTGCTTTTTTCAAAAATTCTTCGAGTTGGTTTCTCTCCAGTACTTTCTTTGGTTTATAATTTCTTGATTTTACAATCAAATATAAACTAAATTTTCCATACTTCGAAATACCAATAGACTGCACTTTCAACATTGGTTTTAGCATGGAATATTTTGTCCACATCGAAGAGGCAGCAAAGCGTTTCTCCACATTGAAAAAGTAGTCGAGGCAATGAAGCATTATGATAGGAAATCTTTTAGGATAGGACGTATCGGAATGCGGTTTTTTGAATTCGCTTGCAAAAATTATTTATATCATTCGTACCTACTTTGTACCTATTACAAACCGGAAGTTGCATTACTGCAGCCAAAAATGCAAGCAAAAAATGCATCTTTTGAGAGGCCTTTTGGCAAATTTAATAACTTCGTAAATAAGAGTCAGAATTGGCTCAAGTCGGGTACCCGGGGGTTTTCGAGGTCGCTGATCACGATTATGATGTTCAAATTGACCCCCCGAATACCTGGAGCTCAGGAACGCCGACGAACGTCATCTCCGGGGACTATCTCGAACTTTATGCGAGAGAGGAGAGAAACTGGGCACCCGGGGGTTTTTTGGGTCGCTGAATTCGAGTATACCATCGGCGAACACCCCACGGACACCTGGTGGGCCCCAACCTGGACGCGGACGTCATCTTCGAGAATTTTTCTGGAAATATCGACAATAACGAACCGAAAATCATTATGGGGGCTTTTTGTGTGCTCTGAATCCGAATTTTATGTTGAAAACGACCACCCGAACACCTGGTGCGCCCTAACCTGGCCCTGAACGTCATCCCCGAGGATTTTCCAGACATAATTGAAAAAAACCACCCGAAAATCGTTACGGGGGGTTTTTTGGCTCGCTGAAATCAAATATGGCACCGGCCAACACCTGGTGCACCCTAACCTGGCTCCAGACACAATTGAAAAAGACCAACCAAAAATCGTCACATAATTTCATACATTCATTCATGGGTAACTCTCCCCCGGGGCCCTCAAAAAATGTGATTCAGTCCTGTAAAAACGACTGGTTGGTCTTTTTCAATTGTGTCTGGAAAACCCTCGGGGAAGACGTTCAGAGCCAGGGTAGGGCGCACCAGGTGTCTGGGGTGTGCGTCAGTGCTATATTTGAATTCAGCGACCCGAAAAAACCCCAGTAACGATTTTTGGTTGGTCTTTTTCAATTGTGTCTGGAAACGCCTCGGGGATGACGTTCAGAGCCAGGGTAGGGCGCACCAGGTGTCTGTGGGGTGTTGGCCGGTGCCATATTTGATTTCAGCGAGCCAAAAAACCCCCCGTAACGATTTTCGGGTGGGGTTTTTTCAATTATGTCTGGAAATTCCTCGGGATGACGTTCAGGGCCAGGTTAAGGCGCACCAGGTGTTCGGGTGGTCGTTTTCAACATAAAATTCGGATTCAGCGCACACAAAAAGCCCCCATAACGATTTTCGGTTCGTTATTGTCGATATTTCCAGAAAAATTCTCGAAGATGACGTCCGCGTCCAGGTTGGGGCCCACCAGGTGTCCGTGGGGTGTTCGCCGATGGTATATTCGAATTCAGCGACCCAAAAAACCCCCGGGTGCCCAGTTTCTCTCCTCTCTCGCATAAAGTTCGGGATAGTCCCCGGAGATGACGTTCGTCGGCGTTCCTGAGCTCCAGGTGTTCGGGGGTCAATTTGAACATCGTGATCAGTAACCTCGAAAACCCCCGGGTACCCGACTTGAGCCAATTCTGTCTCTTATTTACGAAGTTATTAAATTTGCCAAAAGGCCTCTCAAAAGATGCATTTTTTGCATGCATTTTTGGCTGCAGCAATGCAACTTCCGGTTTGTAATAGGTGGAAAGTAAGTACGAATGATATAAATAATTTTTGCAAGTGAATGCAAAAAACCGCATTCCGATACGTCCTATCCTAAAAGATTTCCTATCTTTGGCCTTTTTAGTGCTTCATTGCCTCGACTAAAGTAGGATAGTAGCACCTCTTCTGTAATTGCTCCTTCTCCGATGTTCCGTTTTTTCGCCAGTTATCGAATTAAATCAATCCCTTCTCGTACACACTTACTTTTCGCTGGTAGCAGACATAATGCTGCTTCTTGGGCTTCTTGCTGGATTTCAGCTGGAATGAATAAATTCTCAGCATTCTCACTTGCGTTGATTTGTCAAATATGACTTTTTTCAAAGCCAAAATTTTTCACTTGCTCTCACACGACTTTCACTCTCCGACCGGTTTTAGCCGTGGTCGTGGATAAAACGTTGAATTACATTCAACATGGAAATTATCCAGCCTTTAATCCACGAGAAAAAATGGATTACATTTTTTTCTCGTGGATTAAAAGCTTGTTAATTCCCTTATATAATTATTAACTATTTTTGTTCACAAATCTTAATTTTATGAAAATGAGATCTTTCTTGTTTGGAATAAATCAAGCTATCTGAAATTATTTTTTAAATTCTAAGGCACCTAACAATAAGAAAAAAGGTTACATATGAAGCAAGTCTTAGGAGTGAGTGACTTTTGGCTTTTTCTACCTCTTATAACCGTTAGGGAAAATCGACAAATTCTTTCCTGAATGGCTTTTCGATGGCAGAAAATGTCGTTTCTGTCTCATTTTTGACATTTTAGAAAAAAAATAAAAACTATTTTTTTAGCACGCTTATTAACGGATTGTATTTTCAAGGGTAATGTTCAGATGAGATTTTTGTATGGCCTTATCTTACTTTCCCTAGGGAATCACCCCATGAGTTTTTTCACATTTCTTTATTTACACCCTGTCCAACTTCTTATTAATATATATATTATCGAATGAATGGTGTAAAATAATGCAGATTATAAGAGTTATGAATGAAATTACTTTTATCGCTTAGAGATATTTACTTGATAATGTCACCAAAATACGTTTTCGTATATGTTTAGCAAATCATAAACTTAAGGGCGCCGCATTCTTGAAATAGTGTTTTCTGCAAATACAAGGAATATTAGACATTTAAGAACTGAATAATATAGAGTTTAGCAAATAACAAGAATGTTATCTCATACTACCTGCGAATATTCAAAGGTACCGAAGTCAAATCAATATACAGGGTGTATGTGAAAGGTTGGCAAATCTCGGAGCTGGAGATACTGGTGACCAAAAAAAGTCGATTGAGCCAAATATGCCTTATCCGAATGTTGCTGGTTTCAAAAATGCAGGGCGTTCAGTGCTAGAATTTTATTTTGTAATATCTCAATAGCTTTGAAACCTGTCGGAGTATTAAAAAAAAATTGGCACAATTATGTTTTTGGCACGGCAAATAAGAATTTTTAACTAATTTTGACGTCACTAGTAGAGGGCGCCACTTATGGCACATCATGTTTCCTTTAAATAGCAGAACTTTTTGCTGTTTAGTGTATCCATCTGTCTATTAAAACAGTCGATTCTCCTACCTGTTATATCTGACAAAGGTATATCTTGTTGAAGTCGTTAGGAGTAACCATTTTTGAAATAATCCTATTTGAAATATTCAGTGCAGCGATTGAAAACTGTTATCGTTTCAGGCAAAGTGCCTTTTCTATTGAAAATACAGCAAAATATTACTTGAAAATGTTGTTCAGAATGGTAAATTATGGAGACCTGCAAAATTTCAAACAGATCGGCCTGCTTTGATAAAATCATTGCTTTGTTGAAAAGAGGTTTCAAAATCAAACCTCGCCGATCTTCTTGAAATTTTGCACGTCTCCATGATTTACCGTTCTGAACAACTTTTTCATGTAACATTTTGCTGTATTTTCAGTAGAAAAGGCACTCTACTTGAAACGATAACAGTTTTCAATCGGTGCACTGAATATTTCAAATACGATTATTTCGAAAACTGTTACTCCTAACGACTTCAACAGGGTATACCTTTTTCAGATACAACAGGTAGGAGAATCGATTGTTTCTATAGTCAGATGGATACACTAAGCTGCAAAAAAGATCTGTCATTTGAAAGAAATATGATGTGCCATAAGTGGTGCCCTCTACTAGTGGCGTCAAAATTAGTTAAAAATTCTTATTTGTCGTGCCAAAAAACATAACTGCGCCAATTTCTTTTTAATACTCCGACGGGATTCAAAGTTATTGAGATATTACAAAATAAAATTCTAGCATTGAACGCTCTGTATTTTTGAAACCAGTAACATTCGAATGAGGCATATTTGGCTCAATCGACTTTTTTTGGTCACCAGTATCTCCAGCTCCGAGATTTCCCAACCTTGTTACGACACCCTGTATAACGTCAGAAAGCGATCTCTCCAACAAATTTTTAGGTACTGAAATCTTTCAAAATACGTGTTTTTTAAAGTTCTACTATAGATGTAAACATTGTTATAGCATAAACTTACATAGTTCGGCATATAAGATTGTTCACTTTTGTTTATAAGTAGAAGAGTTTAAATAGTAAAAGTGGATAAACAAAACATCATTAATTTTGTTTTTGATATCACTTTTGCTCTACGTGTTTAATTTTTCGAGATTTCACCTAAAAAACACCACAAATTTGATCATTTTACGGCGAGAAATACGGCGACCTTAAAATCATCAACACATCGCATATAGAATGATCAACCTGAACAAATGACATTTTTTTATCTTTAATGTATGATATATGACACATAATTGTATTTCGTCAGACTCAAAGTACACCTTCCGTGAATTTTATGTATCAAGGCCGTTTGTCTCTAAAAATAAACTGAAAAATGTTTCAAAATAGCCACACATCAACACGCTTGCATAATAATGTAATGAGTATCGAATTAATTATCGGTAATAGACTTGAAATTGTAACAAGATAAATAAACACGCCCACATTAAAAGAGCTGCCAATATAATGATTGCATCATATCGAGTGTTTATGGACATTTTTACTGTAACAAGTATATTTTTCTAATTCATATTTAGGGAAATCCATATTTTCTTAATTTTTCAATAGTACATTTATGTGTGAACAGTTTTTAATTTGAATTTATGCTATATATAAAAAAAACAGTGGCAATTTATTTGCTCGTCCCGTTAATTTTTGCAGTGACTTACATATTTGTAGAGTAGTATCATGCATATTGCAACTTAATATTGTGTGATAAATTCTTACAAATTTATATATTATCTATATTGAATTATGAACAAAATTGAATTATTGCACAAAAATATATTTTTACATAATTTGGTGAATGACATACAAAATCAACTAAAACAATTTCTACAATTTGTTTTACATTACTAAATTATTTCTGTTTGTACAGGGTGTTCAGTAAAGAATGTGCCATACTTTAAGGCTAACTGCCTTAGGAGAAAAATAATGTGATTTAAATCAACTTACCTTATACAATTTTGCTTTCTTAAGAGTTATAGGCCTCAGAAACTACTTTTTTATTTAATTTTTTTACGATAGTTTTTTTATTTGCTGGGTAGTTGTAGTCAAATTTAGGAAAGGAAGGTTTTTGGTGAGATAAACACGAGTATCTTATTGATTTTTAAGTTAAATGTACAGAGTGTTCTGCCTGCCTGTGCTATTATATTATCCTTTTTTTAGCGCAATCAGCGTGCGGAAAATTATTAGGTACAATATTTTTCCTACGATCATGACAATTCTAATCAGGCGAAACAGTTTATTTTAATTACCACTTTATAACATTAACAAGTAATTATTAAGTAGTTATTTAAACTAATAGGATATGTTAACAAAGAACATTGAAATTAAATGTACAGTTTGTGGCATTTTGTAAATTCTGTCTGGCTTGAGGATGTTCTTCAGTCGTGGAATTAACTGTTGACAAAGTATGTGCTACAGGATTAGCTTGTAACTTCAGTGATGAGTTAATAGCTGCTAGATGCTTTTCTTCATTCACGGAACATAATGTTACTGTTGATGTACTACGTGCTTCAGCACGGTTCTCTTGAAGTTATGATGCTTTAAGAATGCTGTGGGCTATTTTCTTTTTGTTATCCAAACAATCATCAATGTATGACTCAGCTACCGCTGTAAACTTCCATCCACCATGCTGTTTTATGTTTGTAATATTGGACCCGGCGTTGGCTAATAATGTGGCAGAAGAGTGCCGAAAACAATGTCCTTTATACGCTTTGGGATTTGGGAGGCCTAAGTAACCAGCGATGTTAGATAGCATTTTTCCGAAGCTGTTGATACCCACACATTGCTTAGTACATTTACCCCCTTCGTAGAATAAGGAAAACCGATCATGAGAGGTATGTCTAGGACGCAAAATAGCATAACTTCAATAGATATCGAAAATATCGAAGTGTTTCTTCGTTGTTTACCATAAATTTTCTTAAAACATTGGCGTTTGGTATGGTAATAATAAGCACAGGGCCAAGTTTCGTTTAAGGGAAATCAGCTATGAAAAAAAACAAATAACAAATAGCATTCACAGAACACAGAAACATTAAAATTTTCTCCCGGAAATGCGTCATTTCCATTATAAAGGAAATTTTGTGGATTTTAGAAAAAGGGAAATCAGTTACATAAAAATATTTTTGTGGTGTGAATTATAGACATACAGAAACGCCAAATTTTCCCGCGGAAATGCGTAATTTTCATTACCTATATGGAAAAACTGTAGAAAAGCGGAAAAATGTGACCAATTTTTAGTTTTGAATTCTAAACTTATTTCTGAACACAAAAATCCAAATTTGGTAAACGAAAATATTACAGAGGAAGTGTAGTTGAAGGTCCCTGAGTATTCGGAATGATTGCCGATAACTCAGAAGACTTAAGAATGGTAATTTGTGCCGAAAATAAAAGGGATGCAGGCACGTTAATTCTCCTTTTGGAATAACATGTAGAGAAAGGGTGTATTATCCATTCGGATATGTGGAAAGTGTATAAGAGATTCACTGAATATGGCATTAGACTGTTAACCATAGTGTTAAATTCGTTGCTGAAGACGGTGCTCATACCCAACGGATTGAGTCGTCGTAGTCGGCTAAATTTTTTTTAAAAGGTCAACATATTCCACCGGATGAATTTGCAGACCGACTCTGTGAGTACTTGTGAAGACGCCATTGTAAGAAAAACAGTGGATGAACTCATGAATTGTATAAAATTAGGATATGGAGATTTTTCAAATAAATAGTTTCCACATAAAAATCATTATTATTCATTATTATCATTAATATGTGTTATGTGTTATTATCCGCCACAATATTGCCACAAAAGATACCTTAACTTTTAAATACATACAGAATTCTTACAAAGTCACATGATTTTTATTTATATAACAAACATCTATGTGGATATAATTAATATACGCGAGCAAAGCGCATTTAAAAAATTGCTACAAATCCACTTACTTTTTATAACTTGAATAACATTCGTTTATTCACAAAACTCAAAAAACATGAATACTAATACTAATTAACCGTCGATTATTCACAAAACCCTAAAAAACATGAATATGTAAATGATTTTCCTCAATATTTTTCTTAAAAAAAATTCCGCAAATAAAATTATATATCATTAAAGCGCAAATTAGTAGTCAAATCAAATTACCTAATTATCATTTCTATAACAGATTTCCCTTATTCTAAAGTCGAAGGAAATGGAAATTTTTATATTTTTACATGAAATCAAAGCCGCAATTTTATTCATTTTGTATTTCTAGCAGCATGTAATATAGACATTTAAAAAAGAAATTTTTGAGGCAATTTTCAGTTAAAATATAATATAAGAAAAGAGTTTTCCGGGAAAAGAAACATTTCCGCGGAAAAAGAAAATTGGTTATATACTAGTAATCTTGTGTAGAACCTTCCTATAAAACAATTTCTTTTGTAACTGATTTCCCTTGAACGAAAGTTGGGCCTCGTTTCCTTTTTTTCCAATACCTACCTTTGATTTTTTTGACTTATAACTAACATTTGATTTCTTTAAATATGCCGTTAGCTTGAGATATTTTTCAATATCAATGCCCTTTTTTACTTCATCCACAGAGTAGACGGAATTACGTTGTGCAATATCGTGGAAATAGGCCAAAAATACCTTCTGTTTTAAAGATTAAATGTTCTTCTCCATGCGCCATTGGTCTAAGGCAACATGCTCTTTTTCATAGCGAATTCTTGATTTTCCTCCTGCATGATGCGAGTAATGCATTAATTTTTTTTAATGCATTACTCGCATCATTAGCGGCCTCCAACATCTCTGTCGGAACATCATTGAGAGACTCCTCACTCATTTTGGGTAGTTTACGGCGAAGGGAAATGATAAATAAATCAAACTCAACCTTCAAAGTGAGCTGATTGAAAATCTGAAAGCTTCTGTCAAAAAATATTAACAATCAAAACTGCACGAAGTTATGGAAACGACAGGATTATTTATTGGTGTCCAGCGTAATTCAGCGTTGCAGTAGCTTTACTGCTAGTTACGGTTATGTTGGCTGCAGACTATGCGTAAATTCGCGATTCGTGATGCGCGATGCGTGATTTGTAAGAAATTCGTGCAATTAGTGTATAAGGTTTTTATGAATGGATTTAGGCCCTATCATTTTTGACCACTAGTTTCTGGACACTCTATATAAGTCAGGTTACGTTTCATTGTAGTTGAGTTTTTATATAACATTGACCTTTTACTTCTAATGAGATATTTGATTATAGAGAACATAAATTATAATCATTTAGCCGTATTGTAAGTATAAACAAATTATATACATAATACTTATTATAAATTAACAATTTTACTATTCGGTTTTGTGGCGACACCTGTGTACAACTCCTGCAACTGTACAAAATATGAATTAGTCTTAAAATTTCTTTTAAAATACAAATACCTCAAATTTCAGTTGTGATTCAGTTTATGTCGAGACATAAAACTGTGCCCACCGTACTGTATAAATACATTTTGAAAGAGTGAAAAAAATATTTCAATTAATTTTACTTTGTAATAATTAGGTGATGTTAAAAATAAACCAGGTGCATTGTTTGCTGGAAAAATTCTAACTAAATATATGTAATTGAAAGTACGTTTAGAATTTTAAATAATTTAACTAAAAATAATCGGCCTTTTTGCTTTATACATTGTTAAAAATTACAATATAGGTATGTGTTTATGCATGTTGCCAAAAATTATAAATAGCTAACATTTTCTTCTCGTTAAGTGAAACAAAAAGTCATGAGAAAATTATGAGTACCTGTCTACATATTCTAAATGTGTGTATAAATATAATACTATTTTAATAAAAAATAAAAGTTGATCTTAAATTTAAAAGTTAACTTATGCATAACTTATTTTTGTAACAAAATATGCAATAATTTCACTAATAAAACATCAGAAGTTTGAAAGGTAATTTGTCATAAATTTCGATTGTGTTTCTGTTACGATGCATTTTAATAACAAATTTATTGAACTGGATTGGATCTTTAATGGTTCAAAAACCCAAAATTCGACTCTACTTTTCGCCACCTTAATTAATATTAATATTAATATCTCTAATATTATCTCTACCCCTCATTCTAATTACAGGGATTAGCCCAGAAGTCGGCGACTTGTGCGGGAGAGGGGGCGGCATATTATTATTAAGCAGGCCGCATTTGCGCCCAAGAACGACTTACGTTGGTAGGCCCTAACCACTATTCAGTGCAGGAATGAGGGAAACCTGGAAAACCTCATTAATTAGGGGGGGTAGTCAAATATCAACCGGTATCAATCTCTCACATTGACCCAAGCCAACATTCTTCCACCCTACCATACCCGCAGAGAGGGCGCCAAACCTCTCCACGAATATAGCTTATATACGGTCTACCGGCAGCTGGGCTCGAACCAACACCGATCTAGTCACCTCGATTCAAGTACTGACGCCTTAAACCGCGCGACCACTGACTGACAAATGTAGAATGTAATGTAGAACTAACCTATATCCATTTTTATCAGGATTCAGTTTCCTGCTCTAAGTAAATGGAACACAAAGCCATTTTTGATAAAAATAAACCAAGACATTTTTGATAAAAAAACATTAGGCATAGGTTAGTAGCGCAACTAGTTTCATGACATTGTCATGTCATCAGATGTTTTATCATTGAATAAACTGTTAGTATAATATGGTAAACCGAGTGGTAAACTTAATGATTGTATTATCAAGAATTATCAAATTGAATGTAATGTAGAACTAACCTATATCCATTTTTATCAGGATTCAGTTTCTAACCTATATCCATTTTTATCAGGATTCAGTTTCCTGCTCTAAGTAAATGGAACACAAAGCCATTTTTGATAAAAATAAACCAAGACATTTTTGATAAAAAAACATTAGGCATAGGTTAGTAGCGCAACTAGTTTCATGACATTGTCATGTCATCAGATGTTTTATCATTGAATAAACTGTTAGTATAATATGGTAAACCGAGTGGTAAACTTAATGATTGTATTATCAAGAATTATCAAATTGTGGTATAGAATATGAAAATCTTATGTTAAGTATTTGTAACAATTTATTATTTATGTAATAGACAGTTATGACAACAAATGGCAGAAATCTAAAACCACAAATTGTTCAACATATTCAATTATCTCTTGTTGAAAAAGGGAGTGTGCATTCGCACGAGTGGTAAACATATTGAAAATTTCTGCTGCATGTTAAAAAAGTTGAAAAATCGAACTCTTGATTTATAGTGCGAGATCCAACATGAGAAATATATACCCTCATCTGTTATTTAATATATTTAATAATAATTGTAATATTTAAAGATTATATGTTAGATAATACTTAGATTGATAAATCGCAAATGGGTGTATACTGTCGCTCCGAATGCGGGACAACAAATCCTTGCAGATCGATTTTCACATGTCTTTCTGTTCACGGGTGATAAACTTTTGGCATCATCTCAACGCAAATCTTTCGCCTATTCAAATTTTCGTCTAACATCTTGCGAACGGTTCCTTTGTTGATGTTTAACTCGTCGGACAACGCACGAATGCTTAGGCGCCGGTCAGGCGTGATCAGTGCACGCAAATGGTCAACATTCGCGTCAGTACGAGAGGTGATGTGAGCTCTTTCACGTGGATCGTCTACTGATTCACGCCTCTCCTTGAAGCATTTTGCCCGTTTAAACACGCGTGTTTTCGACATGCACTCGTCTCCATACACCACCTGCAATTTTCGAAGGATTTCCGAGTGTTTTTCAGCCAGATTTCACTAAAAATTGATTCACAACACGTTACTTGTAATTTGAGTCACTCATTTTCACGACGTCACTAAAAAAGTTACTACCAAAAAATACACATAAAACTGAAACTAAAAGGAAGGTCCTCCTTCTCTAGAAAAACGTTGACGAACGATGCAGTGTTGCCAATTTCCGAGTTATAACTAATTTCCCGGAACTTAATTGCCACATAACGCTTTCTCACCTGTTTATACCTAGCAGCTTCATAGTTGTACTGAGGAGCAAGTAGGCAACTTAGGTTTTTCTAATTCTTTTTGTCATATTTTCTCATCTAATTATCGATTTATACGAATAACAAATGGGGGAAATTGATGAAAAAAACGTTAATTGTAATTAATATTATTTAACACCATCGGTACGCGATTTAGCTAGGCAACCCATTCGCGATTTATCAATCTAAGTATTATCTAACATGTAATCTTTGTCATCATTAAATAACAGATGAGGATATATATTTCTAATACCGGATCTTAAACTAGTAGAAAGTAATGGTTTCGAAGGTGCGCAAACAAAAAATTTGGGGAATTATTGATTGTATTTTATTTTATTTACACTATTCAACAGGTCAAAGAGCCAGTTAGCGAATATGAAAACACACAAAAAAGCATACATGTAAATTACACAATACTTAGACATAACACATGTAAACAAATATGAAAAAATAATCAGTCTAAATATCTAGATACAGACAATAGCAATTACAAAACAAATTTTTTCAGAGTTGAAATAATGCAATCCATAAAATCTACGGGCAAGATAACTTCATTGCATAAAACACACATATTATGAAGTGGAGAGTGTTGCAGAATATTTGTCCTAGCAGGTGGCAAATAAAACATGTTAAATTGTCTAGCTTCAATTCTGGGAACATGAAAGCTCAACATTTTCAAGATGGCACTGCAGTCAATGACATTATTCATTACTTTATGTAAACAAATTAAATAAGCCTTTTTACGTCGATTTTCCAAAGTCTCAAAGCCAAATCTATGAAGCATTTCAAATTGAGGGAACCCAACAGAGGGATAAAACTGACATATTTTAAGAATTTACATTGAACATTATCAAGAGCGTCCACATGTCCAGCATAATTAGGACACCAAACAATTGATGCATATTCACAATTGCACCTGACAAAAGTAGAATATAAAATTTTCAAAGTGTTAGAATTCTGAAACTGTTAACTATTCCTTATAATGAAACCAAGAGATCTATAAGTTCTTGCAGTAATATAATGTAGATAGTTATTAAAAGACAATTTTCTGTCAAATATAACACAAGTCACAGAAAGTATCAGGTCTAAACAGCGTATGTTGCTCAATGGAATAATCAAAAGAAATTAACTGTTTCCTGCATTGATTACCTAATACAATCCACGTTTCTCCGTTAATGTTAACTTTAAATTCCACAGTGTAGCGAACAATAACTTGATATAATACCCTGTACCTTAAGAAAGACACGTTTAAATGAAAAATTACATAGGCCCTATTATTTTCGATCTTAACATACCTTGTGAGTTATAATTGCCAATCTACCAAATTAAGATAGCCGCAATACCTCATCTTGCTTCAAGAAATATACATATGTGGGCCCTTATCATCAATAGGCCTTATTAAAAATTCGTACGCGTCAAATTCACCCTGCATGTTTTGCAAATCCCTTCATAATAAAAAAGGGTCCAAATTATTACTTTATTCCTTTTCAGCAAGTTCGTAGAAGCGAGATTGGTGATGTAGTGATATTAGATGCTGACGCTAATACGGTGGAAACACCGTTCGATGATCTCAGTAACCTTCCGCAAGAAGTGGTAAGTACGTACCTATCGTTTTTAGAAACCTTAGCTTGCCTTACCTGACCAATATGTTTGGGATACAGAATTCAATAAAAACCATTCAAATTTTTATCTTCCTGTTCAACAACGAACATTAATTTTTATTGTTATGACAATATAGATATCGCATTTTTTATAGTCTGTTTAAAAATGAAAGAGAGTAATAAAAACTTATTATGTATGCAAATCGTAAATAAATGTAGTACTGGTGCTTATATTCATTATTTTTATATTATGTATTATCGGTATAGATGATGTGTACTTTTAAAAAAACTTTGTGTGATCGAACCGTATTAAATTGTAGCAGGTAGCTAAAATTTAATCCCCGACAATCCGTCTTTGTCTATACCGCTTCAATTTCTCGGTCCATTTCTCTTATAAGTAAACAATATAAGAACAGCATTTCAAAACTAGAGGCTACTTTCAGTATCATAACCGGGTTAAGAGGGTTTTTAGTCATTCAAATAAAATTATTCAATATTATTATCAAAATATTTATTTAAATTTAATGAATTGACTTTTATTCCACACAAAAATATATGTATTTTGAAAATTCAAATTATGGTGAGTAAATGTAGTGTTGTATAAATGTACAATAAAGAAAATAAAAAGGTAGGTATATTAAAAATCATCCTCTAAATATTGTGATGAATTATCTTCGTCTCCTAGATTGATAACGATAGGTTCCACAGTAACGACAATTAAATTATCGAGTACCCACATTTTCTCCTCTTCTTTTTGTACATGATGTATACATCTTTGCCAGTTATCTGCAGTTACTCGTTCCAAGGATTTTTTTAACAAAATTTTCACGTCACTTAATTTCAACGTCGTATTATTTCGCGCTACATCTCCTTTTACCTACGCCCAGACTAATTCGATTGGGTTAAGTTCACAGTGTGATAAGGTGGTAACCGTAGTACCATTATTTGGCGATTTGTTGCGATTTCATCGATAACATATTTTTTCTGATCTTTATTTGGATTGACAAGTGTCAAAATTTCCTTTTTCACCATATTTGTTTCAAAAGAAATGTTTTTTCCGGATAACCATTGAATTATATCGGCTTTCCTCCAAGCAGTTGTAGGCGTCCGCTCGGTCTGCCGTAAATGATAACTGGCATTATCCATGACAATTACAGACCCCGGAGGAATAAGACATCTGTGTAAAATACTCTTCGAAAACATCTGCGTTCATGTCTTCGTGATAGTCACCTGTATTTTTAGATTCAAATAAAAGTAAACCGCCATCTACAAAACCACTGGCACTACCTATATGTGTCACTATTAATCTTCGCCCTGAAGGTGCCTTGAACCCTGCCTTGAACCCTGTTGAAAGTCCATTCAAAAATGCTTGTCGAAAACTTTTTACATTTTTATCTTGCCATACTTTTGTTACAGTATATCCTTCGTTGACCCAAGTTTCGTCTAGATAATAAATATTCCTCTCTTCGTCACGGAATTTTCTAATTGATCTTAAGTAGGATCTTCGCCAACAAATAATTTCATCTTTATCGATAAGAACTGACCTGTTCTGCTTTTCCCAGCAAAAATTCAACTCTCGTAAGACGGCCCATAATTTGCTTCAACCGATTTTTGGCAAATCGTTGTCCTCTGAAAGTTCACTTAAAATTTTGTTTAGCGTTGGTATTTCTTTTTTAAAATAAAATGAGTGTACTTTTCTGCGAATGACATTTTTTAAGAAATCATCTATAACGACTTTTGACCTCCCTGTAGATGATTTTGGGGATTTACAGTATCTTGTAATAATCTTCTCATTCTGAGAGAGCGCACATCTTTTCACGCGTTTAGCAGGTACTTAATCTGATAAGCTCGACATTTTACCCAAACAATATTATATCGACTGGCACAATAGTCACTAAACACAAGTCGAATTTTACTCTACTGCACTAACACGTCTTCGTGCAATTTGTGATTATCGGGAAAAAAATTTAATTTGCATTATAATAATGCAAAGGTTTAAAATCCAAGAGAATAGTTCAAATCTGTAAGAGAAAATTCTCTCCGACGTCATTGATTAAATTTTCTTCAAATTTAATTAATTTCAAGTAAAAAGTTGATGAAATTTTGAATATTTTGCCTCCATCATAAAGATCAGAAAATATATAGAACGCCAAAAGAGGTACCGAAAATAGTCAACCTATGGAGAAAACGCGAGTCTGACAATATTGCAGTAACTTAGCTTTTGTAAGTTGGTTGCACTAACGAGGTAGCTTCACACTAATGGGCGGGAATTTCAAAATATGAAAATTTTACGTCCAATTCGTAGAAGCATATGATTTCTATGTTCCAATTCGTCCATTCCATTTTGGTTTCACTTGTATGCTGTGATTAAAATGCAGTGTAATCAACAGCTTACATTAAGTTTACCCTAGATGGGTGCTTTCTAAGCTCCTCCATAGTCCGACTATTTTTGAGTGGCTAATGTAAAGGCTTCTGCCGTTCTATGTATTTTGTAATTTCTATGGCTTCGCAATTAATATAAATAATATAAAAATAGATTGTTTTTTTTTCTCTCAAAAATAGTCGACTATACAGCGATAACTTTTTAAAATGTTTTTTTAATTGCATATTCTAATTTCAGAAAACGTTTTACGACTGACACTTTCAAATATTTTAATAGTAAAGCAGCAAATTGCAATAAAAAGTAAAATATGAAGTTTATGTCTTTAACTGTGCATCATTTCTTGAAAACTTCTTGAACGAATATTTCACAAAATATGCTAGTTTTACTATTTTCTTTACTTTTGCAAGGAAGAATCCCATTTTAAAATTTTGTTCTACTTACCCTAGTTTCATTATATTTGTGCTGCAAACGCAGGGTGTTTGATAAGTAGTCTGAAATATTGAAGATCCTTCAAAAGTCTTCTTCAACGAAGAATAAACAATACAATATACAATGATTTATGTTAGTTAGCTATATAGAAACTTACGTACAACTACATACCGTTTAATCATAAAAAAAATCAGTTCGTTGAAATGGGTCAACATAAGGGATAAAATTGTTTCTAAGAAATTTAGATATTTTCCTTTTTAAGGTGGTTGGTAATCCTACTGGGATTTGATTGGTCCAGTATCACGTTTCACAGAGAATCTCTGAATTTCATACAAACAATTTTATCCGTTGAATTTTTGCATATAGATAAATTTTCACCTTAAGAATCTAGAGCGGCTTACTAGTACTTCCATTTCAGGGCCACCCGTATACACTTTAGGGCTGTCAATCCCGGAAAAAAAATTCGATCCCGGTATTTCGGGATTAGAAATTTATGATCCCGAATCCCAGAATTGATTACTGTCGACAATGTCGATATATTATGATAAATTAATATTATTTTAAGTTTTATTTAGTTAAAAAGAACATAATGGTAGATATTAAAAAACGTTATATAATTAATATGAATAATCATATATATGAAATGTATTTTTTATTTATAGTTTCGAAAAAATAAAATAAATATTGTATATAAGAAAAACTAATTCATCCAGCACATTCGGGTTCAAACTGGAACACTTGTAGGTGAAACTGATAATAAAAAATCGTAGGATACACCATTTTTATATAATTCCGTTTTTTCTGTTAAAATAGAAAATAACGTAACTTCTTATTTGTACCTACTTGAATCTCGCTGAAATTACTAAATAGAGTTTTTCAGAACTTGTTTTTATGTACTGAACAAAGCCGTATTAGAAATATCTATTAGACTGTAAATCAGTTATTACTTTGTAAAAATGTGATCAATGTTCAATTTTTTAGACTTGGTCACTAAATTAAATGTAATATATATATATAGTATTAATTAATTATTCTGTGGCTTCCTATTTCACATTAGACGGTATCTATACAATTGACAAGGTCAAACTCGAAAATCCCTGGAACCAAACTGACGGCATCCCGAGATTTTTAGGACTGAACATTAGCAGAATGGGGAAATTGCATGCATTTTTCAAATACGTGGAGATGAAAGAATGTATTACTTTAATCGAAAGCCCAAAAACGGTATTAAAAGTTTTAGTATAGCCATGCCCCTACAAAACAGTGGCCGCCATATTGAAAACCTGTGACGTCAACTGCCAGTTGTGCGGGTCCTGTATAATCTGTGCTTAGTGTGCTTTGGACCACAAAACATTGTTATACTCGCGACAAGAATTCAGACGACTTACGTCAGACGAACAAATGAATAATTCATTATATTTTCATCAAAATATATAAGAAACTGCAACTGATAGTAATAAAACTATATACTACACTAAAAGTTTGCATTATATATTGTACTAAATTGCAAAAATGATTGTTTTCAACGCGACCAAATATCGAAAATTGCGTTGACAATAAAAACAAATGTGTAACGTCAGCCGTGACGTAAGACGTCTGAATTCTTGACGCGAGTATATGTGCTTTTGAACAACGCAGTCGTAGTACGAGGTACGAGTACATACATTTATATTAATAGTTCAGTAATTTGTGTTTTAAACAGAAGGGTTCATGAAGTTAGTTTGTCTTGTGACATTGTGACATTTATTAAGTGTTATTGTGTTAAACAGAGACTGGTGTTGAAAATTGTAAAATGAGTACAGAAAGTGCATTAATACCTGGGAAATGGATGAAATATTGCATTGTGTCATTATGTAGAAATACTTCCCATACAGTACCTAATAAAAAAAATTTCTCCATGCCAAAAATTGAAAAGACAAGAAAAATGTGGTGGACAGCAATGAATCGCGACGAAATAAAGTCAACAAAGTCAAGAAGCGTAAAGCTCTCCAGCATTTCTACGTTGTATGTTTGTGAAGACCATTTTAATGTAAGGTTAAGTAATTGGAAATAAGTATGAATAAATAATGAAGGTCTATCCAACAAATTCTTATGTACCTTTAAAATCTTAAATTTAACTGTAGGTATATGTAAATATATATAATATGCACAGCACACAAACAGGGAACCTTGTTTATAACAGCACTACCTTACGCAGTATTTACAATACATATGACTCAAAATAAATGTCACGAAAAACGAAACAAATGCCTATTTTACGTCACGGTCGCCGTAACATAAGCAAGATGGCGTACTGGCATTTGACGTCACACCAATGACACTGCGTTTTTGATCACATTTGTTTACATTCTATGGCAATTTATTAATGTTAATATTTAAATTATTATGTGCTTATTGCCGTCAGACACATGTTCTGACCTTTCAATATGTTTGAAAGATTATTCTGTAATACATTTCAGATCAATATAAAATTTATGCAACTTCCCCATTGCATAGCAGATTGACAGCCCTAATACATTTATGGCAACCAATGGCAGAAATACTGGCGAACACTGCCACGAAGAACCAGAGTACTGGAAATTCTATAAGTGGATTTAATTAAAAGAATTTTAAACAAACAACAATGAAAATATCCCCGATTAAAAATAAATAAGCTTCCATCTCGCACTACTCTTTCGACAGGCAAAAACTGTAGGAATGTTTTGTTAGAAATAATATATATATACGTGGTTAAAATCAGTGACATAATTGGTTTAAAAATAGTAGTATAACTAGTCAAATATTTTCTGATCTATCCGCATAAAATTAACGTTTTTCAAAGACATTAACATCTTGTATTACTGTCATTTGAAAAAAAGCTTTATTATACCTTTTCTCATGAAATCGTCTCAATAAGCCTCAATCTCAGATTACTTAAGAAATGCCCTGTATATTTAAACTGATACTTAATTTCAGTTAGGGTTAGGACAAATCTATGAAAGGTCGTAATTAGGCGAAGATACAAAATAAAATAGAATAAATATAAAAAGCAATTATGTAATCAAAATTGGTTTTATTGCCATTATTGCCTTCAGGTGAGTAGCGGAAAGAATAATAATCGCAGAGTAATGTTATATGTTAGTCTTTCGTCACATCAATAAAATGGTTAGTATAATACAACCCCTATCAGAGTACTAATTGTAAAAAAAAATTGGCTTGCGGAAATTCAACAGCTTTCTCACACTTCCAGAGATGTTAACCTGGAAAACGGGACACACTGTATATAGTTATTTGTCCCACTATTGAAATTTTGAAGAAATGTAATACAATACCCTGACATAGAAGAATTACCCAATCTACAGACTGAATTATATATTCCCACCATATAATTTTTACTGCAAAAACAGGTCCATTATACAGGGTTGGTCATTAGTGCGAGAAAGTTGTATGACTCGCTTGTTATTCATAATACAGAAAAAAGTTTATATAGAAATTGATTGTAGGGGATCAAGAAACCTAGACTATAAAATTGTTTTAAGAGATACAGGGCGATGGATTTTTAGCCATCCGGACCACTCCAAATATTACATGTTTTAAATCAAACACTCTGCATATGGATTTCTGAAAAAAATCTGTATACCGAAATAAACAGTTTAACATTTTAGTGCAAGGTTGCCAAGTTATGTCGAAACTACTTCGAATTTTGGGGAAAAAGCATGATCTCAGAAAGGCAAAGAAGCAAAAATATTTGACAAATGTTACTCAAAAGATAATATCGACTATTTTATACAAAGCGTTTTTATAGATAAGATCATTTCAGAAAGTTCAAACTCGATTTTTTCAATTGGAACACATTGTTCTATTCTATTCGCATGTTGTACCTAAAATTGTTAGTTTTTGAGATATAACAATTTTTCTGAAAAACTTAAATTGTTTTTACTTTCGGTCCCCCGATTTTGGAAAGCACTGTCACATTGTGTCAACTTGTCAGTTCATATTTTATCATTCCACTTGGCATTGCACTGAATTTATTTTATTAGTTAATATGTATTATTTGGTTTTCTATAAAATAGTTTTGAAATATATACAACGTATCTACATAGATTTATAACAATTTGAATGCAGGCTTCATTTTATTAAATGCTTTTGTAGTAATTTTCTAAAAATACAAGTTGGCTATGAAAAATAATTTAAAGTTAGAGTTACGCTTTTACACTATTTTTTACGCTAGTTTTACGCTTTTAATTAATCAAATTAAATGTAAAAACTTAACTAACTAATAATTAACGCTTAACAATAATTAGGTATTTTAATAAATAACTAGAATAACAAAGGAAAATGACTGCATTACACTAAAACTACGATACAAAAATACAATAAGTTTAACGTCACAATATATTTAAAATTTTTGTAGCCTCTACGAGGCCACCGTTGATTTGGATGCACGTTTTGAATCGCTTGCGAATATTTTTTTCATTACTGACTAACATTCTGTAGTTGTGGGGTAATTTCGTTACGCTTGCCTTATTCTTTCGCACAACTCGTCTCTGTTGACTGGGCGTGACTTATAAACATTAGATTTTATGACACCCCATAAAAAGGAGTCCAACGGCGTTAAGTCCGGGGACCTCGGTGGCCATTTAATTAGCGGGCTATTTCTACCTATCCATCGGTTAGGAAAGTTAGCATTAATCCAATGGGTGATCATTCTTGTATTATGGCCAGGACAACCATCCAACTGAAAATGAAGATTTGCTCTTGTACTGGGAGTTCATATTCCAAAATTCATTTCTCAGGAACTGCAAAAACTGTATGGTATTCATATTACGCTCAAAAAAGAAAGGGCCAATGATTTTTCATTGAGTATCCCACACCAAACATTAACTTTTTGAGATTGTCGTTTACAATTAATAATCCACTCTGGTGTTTCTGTAGCCCAGTATCTTGAATTTTGTGCCGAGACTACGCCATTCGTTGTAAAAGTTGCCTCATCGCTGAATAAAATAGTTTTTATAAAGTTGCTATTATTGAGGTACTTTCCTTGAGCCCATAAGCAAAATTCCATCCGTCTCTCATCATCACCAAGTTGCAACGTGTGTAGAAACTTGTGTTTGAAAGGTTTTATTTTATTTTTTGAAGGCATCGGCGGATATTTTCTCTGGGCAAATTTAAATCTAAACTAGCTATTCTCACACTGGCGTTTGGATTGTTATTAAAATAATTTAAAACGATCTGCTCGTACCCGGGTCGTTTTTGTATAGGATTAATTTTTATTAAACGTCTTGATACTGCGCCGCATTCATTAAAAATTTTGGTTATTTTATTCGGGGCCTATTCGGGTGCCTGTTATTAAATATTTCACATACTTCTCTCACAGTAACATCGTTATCTCCTGTAAGTCGCACAATGTCAATTTTTTTTTGAAAATTCAATTGTTCATCCATAATTACAATATGAAAACTAATTTGTCAATGTTAATAACGATATTTTTTAATAATGAACGTATTTTAAAAATTTGACGTTTGTCTACAACAATAGTTTGTTTTTCATAGCACTCTATCAGGTTTCTATATTTTGTGTACATAATTATTACCCCGCAACAATTACAAGTAAAAAATATTTATAAGATTTTTGACATAGTTTTTGCAGTTCCTAAAATATTAATTTTGGAATATACATGAACTTCCAGAACAGGAAAGAGTAACTCTTCATTTTCAGTTAATTTTGTGCTGCTTTCCTAACTATTTGACATTTTATGTGGTATCATAACATTCAGTGTTTATAAGTGAAGAGTTGTGTGTAAGAATAAGACAAATTTGTGAAGAACAACTACAAAATGTTCAAAAAAATATTCGTAAGCGAAATCAACGGTGGCCTCGTAGATGCTACAAAAATGTAAAATTTAATTGTATTGTGATGTTAAATTTATTGTATTTTTGTGTTCTAGTTTTAATGTAACGCGGTTCCGTTGTTATTTTAGTTAATAAAATATCTAATTATTGCTAATCGTTAATTATAAGTTTTTATATTTAATGCGATTAATTAAAAGCGTAAAATTAATTAATAATCAATTAACAAAATTTTTAATTCATTCTTCATAGAAAATTTGTATTTTTTGAAACTTACTATACTCGCGTCAAGAATTCAGACGTCTTACGTCACGGCTGACGTTACACATTTGTTTTTATTGTCAACGTAATTTTCGATAATTGGTCGCGTCAAAAACAATCATTTTTTGCAATTTAGTGCAATATATAATGCAAACTTTTAGTGTAGTATATAATTTTATTACAATCAGTAGCAGTTTCTTAAATATTTTGATGAAAATATGATGATTTATTCATTTGTTCGTATGACGTAAGTCGTCTGAATTCTTGACGCGAGTATATAAAAGTATTTAATAAAATGAAGCCTGCATTAAAATTGTTATAAATCTCTCAATATTAAATATTTATTTATGAAACTTGGCATAAAACCGTTTTGCCGGATGCTAGATCCAGTGCCGTAGTTAGATTTGAAATAAAAAAATCGCTAAACATTTTTTGTAAAATTTTGCCGTGGAAAAAATTCGAAGTAGGCCTTGAAAATGAAAAACAAATTTTAATATTTTGTGCCAGAATAGAGTTTTTACTGCTCCATCGTTTGAAAAAAAAACGAAATAAATCAGATAATAATTACCATTGTTTCCATTTGAAATAGGTCACACTGTATATGCCTATAAAGTTGTTACAGAAATGTTATCTAAAAAACTAATAGTTTCAGGTATAGAACATGTGAATAAAATGGAACAATAAAATACAGTGTGTTCCACTTGAAAAAATCGATTTGAACTTTCTGAAAGGATCGTATCTATAAAAACGATCTATATACGGGGTTAACTATGACTAAGTACAAAAATTTTAACCACGTGCTCAGGAAGGTCTAAAAGACAATAAAAAATTTATTTCGGAATTCTAGCTCGATGTTTAAAAAATGGGACAAAACCCTCTTTTCCCACGGAAAGTCGGCGCCTACATATGTCAACTACTGGTCGTTTTTTCAACATTGTCAAGTGTAGAAACGATGAAACGAAACATTTGTATTAATAATAATAATGTCTAAGTACCTGGTAGATAACAGCTAATCCGGTAAGCTGCAGTATTTTGTATTCGTTCTTTCGTTGCACACTGCCAAACTACATTTTCACTCCTTGCAGATTCATCATAATTATCCACTAACATATCCGACATAAAATACTTTATTTAATTACTATAACACGTTTAAAATTAGTCACTTAGCTGATTTAAAGTAACAGTAAGTTCTAAGTTATGCCATACTGCATTGCTAATTGCATACCCTCCATGCTCCATACCATCCAGAATGCGAAGTTAGTTATAATCTAAGGTCATTTTTACAGAACACTGTAAACATCTTGGGATGTTATAGTTTAAAATATTACTAATTATTTTATGCAAACATCGTCGATTACTGTTAATATTGTTGCTATTATTAGTATTAACAGAATTTAATTACACAACAATGCATGAAGTTTAAAAATGTATCGGCGTGAGTGCACCTTGTATTAGTGACAGATGTCGTCTGTAGATGTCAAATAACGTAAATTTACGGTTACGGTACTCTAATTAGTTTGAAATAATTTTTCAGTACTTGATTTTCGCAAATTTAATTTTTCGCGTATTTCATGTGTATTTACAAACATGTCGTATTCAAATGCCTAGATGACGGATAAGGTGCTGATTTATGGGAGTGTGACAAGTGCATATTATCGTGTGGTAGCCTCAAAGACGTTTCCCGAGTATACAAAATATTTTGCTGAATACTTTTTGAACCACATCGAACAGCTGTTTTATGCCGTGACGGTAAACGTGTGGTAGTGTTTTTATGTATTTGTGTACATTTACGTGTATTTTGTTGTTATCCTTTGTGCTTTTTCCCGACGTAAGTAATCGACCTGGTCAAGACCGCCAAACCAAGTAGGTACCCCGCTTTACAAAAAAAAAACGATCGAAGGAAGGAGAGGTCCACAGGAAGTACAAAAATCTTTAATTTAAACAAGTAAGAACACAGAAGATGATTCAACATTCTTAATATCTCTCCAAGTGTCAATCCTGGAAATATATATTAGTAAGGTAGGTGCTGCCTCTCTGTGCTACCATACCGTATTTCTCATTAAATCATTAAATAATATCTACATTTTGTAAAGATTTTTTTTAAAGCAGCTTAAATTGATACACGTGTCAATGGACCTGTCACTATATTTAACACCTTTGACTGGCAGAATATATACTCGCGACAAGAATTCAAACGACTTACGTCATACGAACAAATGAATAATTCATTATATTTTCATCAAAATATTTAAGAAACTGCAACTGATATTAATAAAACTATATACTACATTGAAAGTTTGCATTATATATTGCACCAAATTTCAAACAATAATTGTTTTTAACGCTACCAAATATCGAAAATTACGTTGACAATAAAAACAAATGTGTAACGTCAGCCGTGACGTAAGACGTAAGACGTCTGAATTCGTGACGCGAGTATATCTAACCTCACGGCTGACAGAAGGTCAGTGACGGAGATAAATAGAAATTTAATATAGTTTTGAAAATATTTTTTTTTTGGCTTTATTAATAAGTTTGGAATTTTTTTGAAGGGTGATTCCATTAATTCTTATTTTTCCCTATCCCCTCTTAAAATATTTGTACTAAGTCATAGTTAACTCTGTATACAGATATAAAAACCCATTAAAAAAATTGGTCAGCGAAAACAGGAAAATAAGGAAAGTTTTGGGAATTTTCTTGCGTTGTACTGTAAACATAATTTAATTTTACCGCTTCGCCGATCGGAGATGTGGGTTGCATTTTATCAAACATAGGTACAGGTTGTTCGAACTTTTAGGAAAAGTGTGGATATAACAACGGCTCTATTTTCTAGATGGAGGGTATTAAAATTTGAAAAAAAATTAAATAAGCATTTAATTTACGAGATACATATATGAGTATATGATAAAGGCATTTGTATACTAAAATTTGTAATAACAATTGCTAGAGATCAAACGCTAACATTTTCTTAAATTAAATTATTGTGAGGAAAATGAACCCCCACTTGCATCGTACTTGAATCGTGCATAAAAACCAAATTAGAAAATTTTCTCAAAAAAAAAGTTTATTTTCATACAAAATTATAAAAGGCATTTTGTGTGTTATTTTATTTATCTTTACTGCCCAAACTATTAATTCTTAAAAATAAAAATCTGTGACTTTTCTCTCAGTTACTGTAGTTTTTAAAAATGTATAGGTATCGTTCAAGTTTTAAGTAGATTTTACTCTTCAAAAGAATATATACCTAAAAAATATTTAATTTCTTAAAATTTTAACACCCTGTATATAGAAAACCGAACCGTTGGGACCCATATTTATATGAATTTTTTGCCTTAAAATCAATCATCCCATAAAGATTGTTGATGTATTTAATTAACATTATACTTTCTAAAACTATTCAATAAATATCAGGAAAGAACAAATTGATTTGAAATTTCACTATTATTTCTCTCAAAAACCAATGTGACTTTTTTATTCAAATGAACTATAAAAAATCAGTGAAAACATGAATCTTTAGACTGAAAAACAGGGAAGAGTCAAGGAATTTTAAAAATTATTCCTGAAGCAATATTTTCTACTTAACTTGGCAACCATGCACTAAAATGTTCAATTGTCTGTATTGCGATATACAGGATTAACTACTTAGTACACGTATTTTAAAAGGGGATAGAGAAAAATAATAATTAACGGAATTATCTATCAAAAAATTTATAAACTTATTTATAATTTTTTTAAAACTATATTAAATCCTTATTTATCGCCGTCACTGGCCTTCTGTTAGCCGCGAGGTTTTATTTATTTCCAGGATTGATATTTGGCGAGATTTTCAGAATGTTGTATCATTTTCCGTTTTCTTACTACTTGTTTAAATTAAAATCTGCAAAGATTTTTGTACTTGCTCCTTCCCTCGACCGATATTTTTGTTTAAAGCGAGGTACCTAATTGGTTTGGTCATGACCAGATCGATTACTTACATCGGGAAAAAACTCAAAGATTAACAAAAAAAATACAAGCAAATATACACAAATACATAAAAACACTGCCACACGTTTACCGCCAAGGCATTATAACAGTTGTTCAATGTGGTTCAAAAAGTATTCAGCCTAATATTTTGTGTACTCGGAAAACGTGTTTGGTATTACGCTGCCACACGATAATATGCACTTGTCACACTCCCATAAATCAGCACCTTATCCGTCATCTAGGCATTTGAATACGACATGTTTGTAAATACACAAAAAATACGTGAAAAATTAAATTTGCGAAAAGCAAGTACTGAAAAATTATTTCAAACTAATCAGAGTACCGTGAACGTATGTAACATTTTTTGACATTTGCAGACGACATCTGTAGGCCACTAATGCAAGGTACACTTCACGGCGATAAATTTTTAAACTTCTTGTGTTGGGGAGTTAAATTCTGTTAATACTAATAATAATAACAACAATATTAACAGTAATCGACGATGTTTGCATACAATAATTAGCAATACTATAACATTGCAAGATGTTTACAGTGTTCTGTAAAAATGTTTCTTTGAGGTTTGGAGAGTATGCAACTAGCAATGCAGTATTCTAGGTTATGTTATTTTTTGGAACAGTTAAGTGACTAATTTTAAATGTTTTATAGTAATTAAATAAATTATTTTATGTCGGATATGTTAGTGGATAATTATAATGACTCTGGAAGGAGTGAAAATTTAGTTTTGGTAACGAAAGAAAGAAGAACGAATACAAAATACTGCAGCTAACCGGATTAACTGTTATCCTTCAGGTACTTAGGCATTATTATTATTAATAGAAATGTTTATTTTCTTCGTTTCTACACTTGAACGCTGCAAAAAACGACCGCGCGGTAGTTGACATATCGAAGCATCTCGGACGATGATTGATTATCATAGACGCCGTCTTTCCATAGAAAAAAATGGTTTTACCCCATTTTTTAAACATTGAGCTAGAATTCCGAAATAAATTTGTTACTGTCTTTTAGACATCCCTGAGCACGCGGTTAAAATTTTTGTACTTAGTCATAGTTAACCCTCAGATTTTCCTCAGACATCCATATACTAAAAAATATTTGATATTTGAAATGTGTTACTTTGTATGTTTTAAATAAATTTTATAGTTTGTTTCTTGATTATGTACATCTTTATAGAAAGTTGTTTCTGTATTTTCTCACTAATGACCTACCCTGTATGTAGTTCCACCCCGATTTTCACGTGTTCATACGAACCCTAATGTCGAAGCCAACTCGCACTCATAACTACGTTGCTCACTACTTCTGCATTAATAAACTGAACTGAATATCCTCCTCGAGAATAACACAAGGCGGGCGATTTAGTTATTATCACGAAATCGAATTAACGCTAAAGTCACTGTAGAAGCCACTTCCTCCGCCGTTAATTCATGATCCCCTGCCTCCTTTCAACGCTCATTGAGACCCATTGTGATCCAGATAGTGTCTCTGAAGAAGCAATTGCGGAACAAATCGCTGGGCGACGGCGTGTCCAGGGCCTTCCTCCGGGCCCTTGTCCAACTGATCGGCGGCTACAGGGACGCGCTCAGGTTCCAGTCAGGGAAGGAGGTCACCTTCGACGAGGAGAAATTCATCGAGACCAGGCCCGTCTCGCTCCAGCCCTTCCTCAGGGAGATGCTACACCTGCAGATTTTCCAACAGGTGAGTGCCGATAAGAAAGTGTGAGAGACTTACCGATAAAAATTGTGGTATATTTACAAGTTGTCACATCATACATCATTGTAAAAAATACGAAATCCATACTGTATTAGGAGAATCTCCATGTGAATACCATGCATTTGCATCTTTCATGCAAAATTACATGGTTTTTTTCTAAAAATACATAATGACATTATAAAATTGCATTTCATGTGTCTAAAACAAAATTTTACTATGAAAAAATGCATATTCATAGGTAGTAGGCATTCAGCTTAAGTATGTTTCCCATTTTGGTCATGATAACATTTACGTCATTTCATGGTTAAATATTATTTCATAACCTTAAACATTTGTAGTACGTATCACCCTGTAACTGTTAAGAAATAACAGTGATGTTATTTCTAACACGTTATGTAGAATTTTAATAGTTTCATAAAACAAGGAATTAGGTGTCGCTAAAGTTTAACGTATGTTTGAATTGTGGAAATGGATGGCTTATTAAATTTACGTTTAATTCGCAGTTTTATAAATGCAATAAGTTAGTTGTAAAATTTAAATCAAAACATCCAACGAAGAAGGATACAAAATTTAAGTAATCCATTTAATTTACCTGATGAAGAATTTAAAAAATATATTTCTGGTTCAATACGGCAATTTATTGAGGAACACAACTGTTTTCTGCAAGTTCCTTGAATGTCACTATGCAGGCAACAAGCATGTGTACTCCCTGCTTAAATGATTGTTGACAATTCGATTTTTGGTTTTTTAAATTTAATTGTGATAAAACTAAAGCTGTTTAAACTAAACTGTTCTTGATACAGTTTACTCAGTTCTCTCTCTAACAAATGTTGGTTACCTGTGTAATACAGTTACTAATTGATTTTTGCCAGTCCTAAATTAAAATTGTCATCAATACATGTCTGATAACTAACTACCTTATGTTAAACATAATATGTTGCAAATACTAAAACCAATCCACCTGACAGAAAAATAAAATTAGAAAGCAGTAATTTTACCTCGAGCTCTGCCAGAATACTTTTTGTCTCTAACTGCCTAAAATGGTCTTAATTCGTTAATAAATTGCCGTATTGCTTTTACTAAATCTAAATATTTTTTTTTAGTTTTTCATCATGCAAATCAAATGGATTACTTAAATATTTTATCCTTCTTCGTTGGATTTAAATCTTCGATGTGCATTTATAAAACCACTAATTAAATGTAAATTTAATAAGCCGCCCATTTTCACAATTCAAATAACACATATGTTATAGTTGACTTCCAAAATTGTAGAGAGTAACTAATCGCTAGCTTGTGGACAAGCGTGACGGGCGAAGCGTGCGGGGAGTAACATTTCATAGGCGTACTAAATTTGAATGCGATCAGATATTATAAAATATACAAAAATAATTGCATTACATAATATCCATTATTTTTAGAGTAGAAACAGTGATATAACGGTTTTTACCATTTTCGAGGCCTTAGATAATAAAATTAATAATAATTTCAAAATTTAAAGTTTTTATCTTGTATATCGGTGTACCCAAGTTAATTTAGAAACTTCATCAAGACAAACTGAAAAGATTCTTACCAACATTCTAATATATCCTATAAAACGATGCCCTCTTGGGCATCGATGACCCACCACCACCCGGCTCATGCCGCCACAAGATTGTCTATTTATACATTTCATATAGGTAATTGTTTTACACGAATATTATCATTATCACGAAATTAGTACGCATTACGACAGAATCATAACAAACTTCACTATCACACTGTATGTTCACTATTTATTAAAATAACCACACGTTCACTTCGGTGTCACATCCACTTCACTATAACATAACACTTTTATTTCATTATCACACTTTCACATCACTGGCACATATTCACTTCACTATCACAATTTAATCTTAACTGTGACACTTTTGCCTTACTGCCACTATGTAGCAAAGTTTTCACTTCATTGTATTTAATTATCACTATCAGTAGAGATGTTGCTATCACTGTTACTTGAATCATCTTCCCCTAAATGGATAATGAGTGGGTCTATGAAAACATCTACTGTTGTATCTAGATCCCACATACGTTGCTCCTTCTTCTGCACATGCCCAATACACTTACGCCATGTTTCAGTAGTGCCGTGATTAATGGCCTCCTGTAATAATAACTTCACATCACTTTTATTTGTGCCCAAACTAACTCTATTGGATTTAATTCACAATGGTATGGCGGTAAACGGAGTATATGAATTCCGCGCGCTTTGGCCATCTCATCTACTACATACTTAATATATCGACCTTTTTCTTTTTGAACAATTTTTAATAATTGTGGTTTGAACATGATGACCGTATATTCAATATTCTTTGATTTTAATCTTTTAATAATGTCTGCTTTCCTTGATGCTGATGTCGGTAACTTTTCGATTCTTCTGCTATGATAACTTGCGTTATCTATCACAACAACTGCTCCTGGTTCTACATATGATAAAATAGATTCAAACCATTTTTCAAATACTTCACTGTTCATATCTTCATGGTAATCTCCCGTACTACGTGATTCAAAAATATGCTAACTATTTTCTAAAAATCCCGCATCGCTTCCAATATGTGTTATTATTAACCTACGTCCTTTTCCAGAAGACGCCTTTAATCCTGTAGAAAATCCATCTAAAAATGCTTCTCTTTTACTTCGAACGTTACCATCCTGCCCAACTTTTGATACCTTATAACCTTCGTTTACCCATGTTTCATCCATGTAATATATCTTTTTGCCCGATGCACGAAATTCTCTTAGTTTTTCTAAATATTGTCTTCGCCATACTACAATTTCATCTTTTTCAACGAGCATACTTTCGATTTTGTTTTAAAAACCGAAATTTCATGTCATGTATTGTTCTTCTAAGAACTTTGTCAGATAATTGAGGGATCTCCTCATTTTCAGCTATCGTAACTTGAATTTTTTTTATCGTCGGTATTTCATTTCTGAAGAAGAATTCATGAATTTTCCTGAGAATGGCGTATTTTACGTCATCATCGACTTCTGTTTTTTTCCTTCCTCGTGTTTTTATGTTTCTCTTCTTTGGATTTACTTCCACACTCTTTTTTATAGCACGATATACACTAGAAACTGACACTTGTGTTAACGAACTACACATATTAACAGCTTCACTAATACTTATGTTAGAGTTTCGCGCTCAAATTCCTTCGTATACGTTTTTTTATTATTATCAATTGTCCGTTACATAGGTTATGTCGATTACTAACAGACCTTTTACTAGAACTGGCACTTTGATCCATTTTTAGCTGTTATTTGTTAACTTCACGGATTCAATAATTTATTTTTATAATTTAATATAACTATAGAAGTAACACCCTGTGAATAGCAGCAAATCCCCCAACGTACGCATATTCTAATGGCGTTCTAACCTCGGCAAAGCCATGTACTAACGCTCACGGTTTACTCACACCAAAATATTGTTTTTCTCAATGCAATAAACAGAGATAGAGAATACATTGGGCTTCAGTTTGACTGAGTCTTTATATCTTTTATCATATTAAAATTAAAGGTGGTAAAATTAATCGAATTGCCGACAATCATTTAAGCAGGGAATACACATAACTGTTACCTGCATATTGGCCTTCAAAGAACTTACAGAAAGCAGCTACTGACATGTGTGTTCCTCAATAAATTGCTGTATTGAACTTTAACTACATCTAAATATATTTTTTTTAATTTTTACTTTCGATATGCATTTTTAAAACGGCGATTTAAATGTAATTTCACAATTTAAATATCATACGTTAAACTATAGCGGCATCTAATTACTTGTGTTTAAGAAATTCTGTTAAAATTCTACATAACGTGTTAGAAATAACATCCCCGTTATTTCTTAATAGTTACAGGGTGATATATACTATAAAAAATTGATGAAATATGACATTTAGTCTTGAAATAACGTAAATGTTATTATGGTCAAAATGGATATACAGGGTCCGGAAATTATGCGTCAAGACTTCAGGATGCGATTCTTCACAAGAAATTAGGATCACGAAGGCCTATAATATTTTTTCGAAAACTCAATATTAACGGAGATACGGTGTTAAAGTTAAAATTTTATTTTCGATATTTGTTAATAACTTCTTAAGAAATCCAAATATTTACATAAAATTTGTAAATCGGGGTTTTTTGCGGACGAGAAATTCAAATATGTTTCTAATTTTGACGTCACTAGTAGAGGGCGCCACTTATGGCACATCATGTTTCTTTCAAATGACAGAACTTTTTTGCTGCTTAGTGTATCCATCTGACTATTGAAACAATCGAATCTCCTACCTGTTATATCTGGAAAAGGTATACCTTATTGAAGTCGTTAGGAGTAACAGTTTTCGAAATAATCTTATTTGAAATATTCCGTGCACCGAGTAAAAACTGTTTTAGTTTCAATTAAAGTGCCTTTTCTACTGAAAATACAGCAAAATGTTACTTGAAAAAGTTGTTCAGAACGGTAAATTATGGACATGTGCAAAATTTTTAAAAAATCGGCCTGCTTTGATTAAATTTTTGGGCTTTGTTGAAAAATGGTTTCATCAAACCTCGCCGATCTTCTTGAATTGCACGTCTCTATAATTTACGATTCTGAACAACTTTTTCAAGTAATATTTTGCTGTATTTTCAGCAGAAAAGGCACTTTACCTGAAACCAAAACAGTTTTTACTCGGTGCACTGAGCATATCAAATAGGATTATTTCAAAAATGGTTACGCCTACCGACTTCAGCAAGATATACCTTTTTCAAATAAAACAGGTAGGAAAATCGATTGTGTCGATAGTCAGATGGATACATTAAGATGCAAAAAAGTTTTGTCATTTAAAAGAAACATGATGTGCCACAAGTGGCGCCCTCTACTAATGATGGCAAAATTAGAAACATATTTGAATTTCTCGTCCACAAATACCCCCGATCTACAAATTTTATGTAAATATTTGGATTTCATAAGAAGTTATTTACAAATATCGAAAATAAAATTTTTGACTTTAACACCCTGTATCTCCATTAATATTGAGTTTTCGAAAAATTGTTATAGGACTTGTGATCCTAACTTTTTGTGAGGAATCACCTCCTGAAGTCTTGACGCATAATTTCCGGACACCCAGTATACTTGTACTGAATAAATAACCAACAATCCACCGTGTAATAACACTAATAATGATTTTTATTAGTGCAGGATGTTCTAAAATACAAGGTGTTAATTGTGTGCGCAAAGTTTATGGAAACAATCCTTAATTGATTTTAAGATAAACAGTTAGTAGACCACAACAACCGTGTTTTCAGTAAACAGAAAAACTAAATATTATTTTATGTATTTTTTGAATAGTAAAATATATTCAGTTAAATCTTTTACAGGGTGTCCAGTAACGAATGGTCCAAATTTCTGGGCTGTATTCTTCGGGTCAAAATATAGCGATTTAACTTATCTCAGTTCAAAAGTTCAAATTTTTTATTTTGCAAATTGTCTTTCAAAGACTTTTCGAGATATTTGCTTAAAATTTGGCATTGGGGGGTTTTTGAGATGGCAATACTTATTTTGGCCGGAATTATGTTCTACCTTCTAGGAAGCGCTGTGTGAGGTTTTTCATGTGCTAATAATCGTGAATCCTAATTTGTGAATCGAGGTGTACAAATAATGGACTCATTGTGGTAATCCTAGAAATATAATATCATCAAAAAAGCCATATCTCAGTCATGATTCTAAAGTCAACCGTTTATGAGAAAATCGAATTTTTAATTGCAGTTGTGGAGTTGCATGTAAAGCAGAACGTAATAATATTAAGGTAAGCTATGGAAATAGTGTCAAAATATTAATCATAGTCGATTTAAGTTCATTCGTTTATTAAATAATAGTACATTAATTTAATAAAATTATAAATTTAATTTTTAAACATACATTTCCTATCTGGTTGTTTGTTATTTAGGATTACATTTGAGGCTTCGGTAATTCTTTGAACGAGTTATTCTGTTGTATTAAAGGGACCAGGTACTTGCATTTAAATCAGGGTTACGGGCAGACCATGGATGTTCACTGCCTCTTTCTGTTTATTTATGGGGAAAAGTAATTTCTAAGAAATTTCTTACTTCCATACTAAAATGGTGATTAGCGTCGTCTTGTAAAAGCCACATATTTTAACGGGAATATCTCTAAAAGACCAACCAACCTGATTGTGACAAAATTTAAAAACTCTTCTCCATGTAGTCTAGGTGATAATCCAATGGGATCGATAAGATAGTCATTTACGATCCCACGCCAGATATTTACCTAAATTCATACTGGAAATGCCTTTCCCAAGTAGCAAATGAATTTTCTTCTCTTCTCTTCCTCTTCAAGCAAATAGGCTTTGTCTGTAAATAAAGTATTGCCGACAAATAATGGACTTTGCATTCTTTCAATAAAATTCATCCTACATGAATAATCATTTGGTAAAAATTTTTGCACTGATGTATAGTAGAATGAGCGTAAACATTATTCGTGTAGCACTGCAGATGTGGAGAAGCGAGTTACTCAAGTTATTCTATTCGTGGTATACAGTGTGTTTCACTTTGATACTTGAAAAATCAGTATTTTTTAATGGAATATCCAATTTAATTTTTTCTTTTTTAAAATATATTGCACTTAAAAAGCTCTACACAGTGATGTGCATGTGCAAATTTGTATTAGGCATTTTTTAAACAAAAAAAACTATTTGTCCAATCGATCGACCCTTAGTACCAAGTTTCAAAGTTGCATCTTATACAGAGTGTCTATAATTTAGTTGCAAACTTCGAAAAATACCAATGTTTGGGAGCACCCTATATTAACAGGATAAAATATGCTTAATACGATTTTATTATTTTTAGAACTACATTTAATACCACAGCAGGCCATGCAAAGGGCCTAAATAAAAAAAATGCACATCACCGTATAGAGCTTTTTAAGTGCAATATATTTTAAAAAAGAAAAAATGAAATCGGATGTTCCATTAAAAAATACTGATTTTTCAAGTATCAAAGTGAAACACACTGTATACTATGGGTGGAATCATTTTCAGTCAAATTTTAACTTCTTGTTCAACAGTACGGTTAATTAACTTGACATTCAGTCGCCAAAGATTTACATATATTTCGTAGCTTACTTTAATAATTATTTCATTCTACCTGATGCAAATCTAACTGAAAATGCGATTTTCTCATAAACGGTTGACTTTAGAGTCATGAAAGAGATATGGCTTTTTTAATTATAATACTTCTAGGATTACCACAACGAGTGGAGTATTTGCTCACTTCGGTTCACAAAAAGGAACCATTAATTAGCACATGCATGGGCGTAGCCAGGAATTTTCCTAGAGGGGGGGGTGGGGAGCGACAGTTTATTGAACAAAGGGTGTGGTGACAATTTTGAAGCAAATATATCTAAAACTGTTTGAAATATTAACAAAAGACAAAAGTCAATTTTTAACTTTGACACCCTGTAAGTCGTCTTCGACTGAGGCCCTGAAATTTGGACCATTCTTTACTGAACATCCTGTATGTGAATGCTAGACATAAATAGTATTTTACTACTATCAAAGTTTACAGAATTATATTATTTGTCCAAATTTTCTAATTCGATGGTTAGCAATTTAAACTCCCACTTAAACCTGTTGCCTGCAGCAAAACCGAATTAAGAAGTTTTGTAAAAAACTTTTCATTTCATCCTATCGGAAATAAACTAAGCTATCAAATTAAAAAAATGCCGTGCTCTTTTGTTCTGGGAAATATCGAGAACGTTACCGATATCTACGCTCAGACTTGATTTAAAAATATATAGTCTAAGACATATAGTTATTAGAAATATTTTAGAGTGTATGCTAATTTTTAATTAAGTAGATCTTACTATTCAGAAAGTACATAAATGACTATTGAGTTTTTTGAAATATAAACACCATGTATCTGAAAAACAGAACCATGTTTATATAAACTCTTTGTCTTAAAGTGTCAAAATTTATTTCTTAAAATTTGTGCACATAACACTTTAAATAGTCAAACTTAAGGAATAGATTTCTTACAAAAGTTTAAGAAAAAATATAAATACAACATCTCGCTCTGCAATTGTCCATTCCGTCAAATGAGTAGAGAATTTTTGATTTGACAGCCCGTATCCATGCTAATTTATGAATAAGTACAGTAGTAGTAACTAGGTGTCTGTTAAAGATTGTACGGAATATTTCCGACGTCGCGTCGTAACCACTTAATTTGGACAATACGAAAGGAAATTGTATAATTTATAGATACAAATATATAAACTCAATTCCCCTAGATATCATAGAAGACCTCTTTGCTAATGCCAGGCAGTGTTCAACAAGATGGCATGACGATGGAAATAATCGAGAAAATATAGAAAATTTAAGAAATAAATTTTATTTTGAATAAAAATGATTTGTTTAAATTAACATGACATTATTGTAAATATTCATTATTAATTATTTAAAGAGTTGATTAAGACCCGTAGAAAAATTTCTCAGTGGAGTCCAAAACTCGGTCCAAAATGGACATCGTGCATTATGTATTATGAACAATAATTTCATAGATAAAATATTTAGTGACAACGTTTTATAATATGAATATTTTAATACATGGAAACATCTAAAAATTGGCAAATATGTAAATTCATGCAGAGGCAATGCTGCTTGATGCTGCTTGTCAACAAGACATATTTTCAATTAAATTAATGATCACAAGGTCGATGTTGTTCCATTCCTGTAATAGCAATTCTCTCGGTTTCTGAGTGGTTCTTAAATCTTGTCGAATATTGTCCCAACTTATCCCAAACATGTTCGATGGGATTCATCTCTAGACTGAATGCTGGCTAATCAAACCATCTATTTCAAACATCATTCAGATATCCTCTGACAGCTCTGGCAGTGTGAGGTCCAGCCGTTTTCTATGAAAACCAACTCTGTGCGCGCCTATGAAGAGATTGTCGCTCAAACCATAACAGACTCGCTGCCAAATGGAAGTCGCTCGTCAATACACACTGAAACTAGAGGTAAAAACACGATTCATCTGAAAACAGTACTTTGTTCCAGTCCTCATCAATCCATTCCAAGAGATTTGGACAAAAGTCAATCTTGCTGTTCAATGCTGGCGTTGCAATAATAGACCTATAACCATTGTGGTTCAAAACAATCCAGCAGCATAAAGCCTTCTGTAACGATTCACTAATATTTATATCTCTTACTTCTTGAGGTTCATTTTATAATAAAACCAGCAGCTGTTCTATTCTGCAAATTTGTTGACACCAAACAACGATCATCTCCTTTAGTAGTGACTCTTTTTCCTCCAGGATCTACAAAGACTCTTTTTTATATACATTTTTTATTAGGTATTAACAATTTAGTATGAAACTAACTACTCTTCGTACTAAAGCTCCGAGTAACGTTGAATTACACCCACAATACACCAAATTACAATTACACTACAGTAAAAAAAAAACAAATACTCTTGTCAACAATTCTTGCAGTTTCACGCTGTACTCAACCATCTTGTATCAACACTATAATTATTGCTAGAACAATAGGATTTAAAGGCATTGTGACGTGTGAAATAAACACTACAAACACCACATCGTGCGACCGATAAGATTTATTGATAAAAATTAAGACTAAACTGAAAAAGAGGCAACAAAATGAATATTCAATTAAAGCAAATGCAAAATATTATATTATAAACAATATGACAGATAAAATTTCTCGGAAAATAAATGATTGAGCACCTAAATACTATTACAATAATTCTCTTATAAATATTCCTAAAATTAGTTGCAAATAATCTAAAGTGACCTAAATTTTTTGCTCGTCAGTGTATTAGACGACACAATGCTGTTCTGCATTCAATACTTTCTCATAGAGAACTCCTAAAAACGTATTCAGAAGTAAACTGGAAAAGCCTGAATGTCGTATTTCCAAGATAAAATATTGTCAAATAAAAAAAAAAACGAAAATTTTTAAACTTGGTCTTGTGAAAAGGACACTATAATTTAAAAAAAATCATCATCCTTTTTACACTTTTGAAGGAACACTGTATATGCATTATTCATCATTTACTACATAAACAGTTATAACACATTAGTTTTCGGCATGGTTACCATTTCGTTTATTGACAGTTTTTATTTTTAACTAGAAAGGTGTGCAAGTCGGTATAAGCTTGACTTCGGCTGCTTTTTTCTTGTCGATGGTCGATGCATCTGTTTCATTTCCATTCATCCATTTATTTACCATACACTGATTGTTTGTAAACATTAACTTCTGCCTCATAGGCGCATCCAGGGGCGGAGGGATAAAGGGGATATTTATTTCCCTCTACACCCAGTCATTCCGTTAAATGACGACAGTATATAATGAAATTTGTAAATATTTTATTAACAAAATGAGAAGACTGGATTTTGTTATTAAATAATTGACGACTTTGTTCGAATTTTTTTATTTATTTATCTAAGGAGATATTACTAACTGATTTTGTTTTCTCTAAGTTTAAAATTTAGTTTACATTTTACAAGATTTATCCATTATCCCCCCCAAAAAAACTCAAATGTTGGATGCGCCCCTGTTTTGCCCACGGATGCATTCTCACTTTCAACTGTATAATTTTAGATGGACTGTACTTAATTGATATTGGTATTATTAGAATAATATTCCTTCGCAATTGGCATTATACAGGGTGTCCGGGAAAATGTGATAAATCTCTCAGATGCAGATAGAACATGAAAAAATAAGATGACAAGAGTCTATTATTTTTTTCCCAACAGGCCTCCCTACGGAGATATGTGTCCCTGAAGGACGCCGCTGGAAATCGGTTTTTCTTGAATAACTTTTGAAGTACTTAATATAATTCAATATAAATTTAATGTGATAGACACTAGTAAGATCTTTTTTTTACTGTTTTAGAAAGGTATTTTAAGATAATATAAATAAAATCTCCTACAATTCCTATCAATGAAGTCATATGTATGTTCTCTGATACCAAACATCTAGGTATGCTAATGAACAATTCCACAGACAAAGCTCTATTCAATAATTATCTAAAGAAAATAATCTAATTTACTCACTCTATAAAAATCTAACTTCACTTTTTGGCAGTGGAAACACGACAAATTCAACCACAATAGATGAGATCTGACCTATTTCTGCATTTTTAGGATTCCTTCTTCAGGTGGTAAAAAAATGTTACAAAAGCTAATAATAAGGAATATATGGGTAGATATTGTGGGTGTAATTCAACGCAGGTTGGGGCTTTTGTCCACTGAGTAGTTAGTTTCACACAATATTATTAATACCTAAAAATATATAAAAACTTTTACATAAAAGGTGAATATTTTTCAAGTAGGTATTGTCATATTTAATTCATTGACAGGTCACTTTTTGTCATTGTCGATATTTAACTTCAAATAATTTTAATTTTTATAATAATTTTTATAGTTAGATATTTGATTCAACTTAAAGGAGACCACCTGAAGAAGCAATCCTAAAAATGCAGAAATAGGTCAGATCTCATCTATTGTGGTTGAATTTGTCGTGTTTCCACTGCCAAAAAGTGAAGTTAGATATTTATAGAGTGTTTCATTAGCAGGTTAGTAAAATTAGATTATTTTCTTTAGATAATTATTGAATAGAGCTTTGTCTGTGGAATTGTTCATTAGCATACCTAGATGTTTGGTATCAGAGAACATACATATGACTTCATTGATAGAAATTGTAGGAGATTTTATTTATATTAGCTTAAAATACCATTCTAAAACAGTAAAAAAATGTTACAAAAGCTAATAATAAGGAATATATGGGTAGATATTGTGGGTGTAATTCAACGCAGGTTGGGGCTTTTGTCCACTGAGTAGTTAGTTTCACACAATATTATTAATACCTAAAAATATATAAAAACTAGTAAGGTCTCTTAAAATAGTATCCTTGAAACATATTTAACTTTTTTAATTTACCAGAGACGGACTAAGATTTACAACGCCTACATTATTAACACCCTGTATGATAAAGACTTTAAAATAATAAGTCTGGGTAACTTCAACCTTAGTCTAAAAAAGTACTCTTGTAAAAAAGTCTTGTCCGCAAGTGCATAAAACTTCACGGAGCCCAACTTGAACCCTCTTATGTAGTTTTTCAATAATTTTGTTAAGGTATCCCCTAGAACACCATTGCGTTTTTTAAATTTTGTATTTTTTCGGATTAAACATCTTAAAATGAAACTTTCCTGTTGTTTGAAAGACTTTCATGAAATGGATGAAATCATGGCCCTTTTTATTAAAAATAAAATATGAATTCGTTAATTATTCTTTTTCTTGTAAACGGTTCATTTTATCGACAATAAACAAGAGTACCTTTTATAGTGTAAGGTTGAACCTACCCAAATGTATTATTTTAAAGTCTTTATCATATATAGGCATTAAGTTGTAAAGCTTAGCCCGCCCTTGGTGAACTAAAAAAGCTAAATATGTTTCAAGGGCACTATTTTAAGATTTTTATTAAATTGTATTAAGTATTTTAAAATTATTCAAGAAAAACCGATTTCCAGCGGTGCCCTTCAGGGACACATATCTCCGTAGGAAGGTCTTGTAGGAAAAATTTTTATAGGAACTTGTCATTTTATATTTTTATGTTCTATCTGCACCTGAGAGATTTCTCATATTTTCCCGGATCCAGTGGCGGCTGGTGAGATTTCAGGTATGCCATATCTCAATAGCCAGACATGGGACCCAAACCAAACTTTAGGATATATGTACTGTGGCCATATAGAGAACTTTGAAAGAACTTTAGAAGAAGAACGATTTTACAGTTTGCGAAAAAAAGTTGGAAAAACGTGGGTCTCACCTCAAATTTTCAAAATGGCTTCCTTAAATTTCGAGAAACATTTTTTTCCATAAACTAGATGTAATTTTACGGATAGGTTTCAAGTTTTATTAAAAAATAATTATATTTGTATAATTTATAGCATTTTGAAATTTTTATAATGTATCACAAATACAATATTAATTTTCAAACTGCTGTAACTTTAACAAAAACTAAAATTTTTTAATAAAATCTGAAACCTGTCGGTAGAATTATGTCTAGTTTATGAAAAAAAATGTTTCTCGAAATTTAAACAAGTCAATTCAATCAATCTTAGGTGAGGCCCACGTTTTTTTTTAACTTTTTTTTCGCAAACTGCAAAATCGTTTTCCATCTACTGAAGTTCTCTATATAGCCACAGTACATATATACTAAAGTTTGGTTTGGGTCCCATGTCTGGTTATTAAGATATTACATACCTGAAATTTCACCAGCCGCCACTGCCTGGACCCCTGGTATAATTGCCTGAACTCCGTTAAAACAATAAATAATAGAACAAATCTGAACAAAATATATGTATGTAATATAATTATTACGATTTAACTTCATCTAGGACACACTCTGTTTCTAGTTCATAGAAGAGCGGCTAACCATGTTAAACACAGGCCAAGGTTTTTCCGACGAGTTCGAATTCGAGCTTGAAGGATACTGCGCCAAGTCCGGGTCAAAATTGAAGCAGCAGTACAAAGAATGGACGTCGACTATGAAAAAGGAAGGCACTGCATTTTTCAAAAGCGTCAAAGACAAGGTAACGTAAACGTATAGTTTTGTAGCAGTATTCATATTATTTGTTGCTTTTTTTACCTTTATTTTGTAGGCTAATCCAGCAATGAAATCGGCAGTTAAGACGGTAAGTCTAGGACCTTTTTATCAAGTTGCATGTGTTTGTCTAGGATTAAATTAGGTCAATTTCATCGTGCGCTATAATAGACATTTCAATGCCTGTTGTGTCTTCAGACTTCTAACACAAGTAATGCATGGTTGTATGGAGTTTTCATTGAAGAATCAACATTTTCTCACAGCTCTGCACTTTGACGCACTAATATTATTTTTTTATGTTAAATATGTTTCAATATAATTTCTTATGTCAAAATAGAAAAATTCTCGCAGATAGAGAATTAAAATATATCACTGTCGATATATCTGGAAAAAATATATAACGTATAAATTCCTTAGGCACTAAAAAGTCAAAATTAAGTTGTTAGAACGATATTTATCTACTCCTATTCATTTATATATTAATTATTCAACTGCTTTTAACAATTAATAGTATCAATAAACAAATAGCGTGAGGTTTTATAGTGAGTTATTATAACTCACGCTGGGCTTCTACAATGATAATTCGGTATGTAAATAGTGTACGCAGTAAATTCTTGGAAATTCTTAAGCCGATAAATACGTTCTATTGGTGTAAAATGGAAAGAATTTTTAACAAGTGGAAAGGAATGAATAATTAAAAGATTTTAAAATTATTAAATTGTCAACGCCTCTCAGAAGGCGGAACTGTCAATTATTGTCATTGAGGGGACTCATGTCATTTAATATTTTAACAAAATAATTTTGACGTTTTCAAATCAATTTTCTTTCTCGATACTTGTATCTTAGTATTTATTGTTATAGTCGTAGATAAAGTATAGTATTCAACTTGCGGTAATGGTCATAACTCACTTGATGAATTACAGCACTCGCCTGCGGCTCGTGCTGCAAACTTCATCTGCGTGAGTTATGACCTGCATTACCGCTCGTTAAATAATATACTATTCTTCGAAATATGATTTAAGTTCAGTAATTATACCAGGTGGTCAAATTCTCAATGTGGATTTCAGAAAACGCTAGAATATCAAAATATAGGATGTTGAAGTTTAAGTTAATTGATATTTGTAAATATCTTTCAAACAAACGAGAATCTTAAATAATTATTTTGTGATATAAAATATCTCTTGGAACACCAAATTTTCCTACTACAAATATTTTCTATTATCACCAGTGACTTTAAACTGGAAAATTGTGAGCCTTTCTCCTACCAGAACTTATACCTTCTAGATCATTAATTTAGATTTTTCGACTCTCACAATTTTTTCCTAAAATGTACCGTCTTTGAATTCATGTCATTTAAGATTTGTAGTATGAAAATTTCCTGATCAATGAAGAGATTTTAAATTGGAGCAGTCTGTATTTTAATGTAATCAATGAGCATAGTTTTTAAATTATTATTGTATTATTTGCATTCACTTAGTCTTGTGAAAAAATAAATGAATAATTTTGAGGGCTGGATTATTGTGAGGTAAGTCAATATTGGTGTGGGTATGGCGGGGCTATAATTAATAATAATAATAATCGACTTTATTGCTTATACAGTTATACAGGTACATATATGGACATAATAGTAAAAAAACGCAAAGCAAAAGGCGAAGTTTGATTTATTTTAGAATAAATTGTTCTTCCACTTAACCTTAATTATTACTATGCATAACTCTTAACAGTTCTTATTTATCAGATTTTATTCAACCTTGCCCTTGCACAACAGACAATTGACACAAACTAACACTATTGCTGTTCAAATAGTAGTTGCCTATAGGATGTCTTAAATTTTTGAAATGAGTAACTTTTGAAAGATGAAGGAATGTCATTATAAATTAAGCATATTTGATAAGTATAAGCTCGTCTAAAAATTTCTAACTTGAAAGATGAAGGGGACAGGATGCCTTTATGTCTTACATTTATGTTATGAAGTAAACCACGATTGTATGTGCTATTCACAACTACATAATATTACGAATCAATAATAAATCTTTAATCGATTTACAATCGGTTCACGTTCGGTTTAGAATGATGTTATTATTATTTTTCGAAAATGAGCATCTACAGGGCGGCCAAATGAAAATGAAACAGAGCCATTTTCGGGAACTGCGTCAAGATTGTAGAAAAACGCTCAGACCCATCGATACCCATAATATTTGTGCTCGCTATAATTTGCCCATATCTGGATAGTTCTAATTATTTCTGGCACAAGCTTCAGTGGCGCCTCGTGACTTTTTGAGGCAAGCAGGCTGTTCTGTTTCAAATATGCACTACCATTTTTTGGAAGCTCTTTCTTAATCATTATTTATAGGTAAATCAGAAAACGCATACAGGATGATTTTAAATTGTTCTACTTTGCTAGACGAATAAATTCATTTAAGTACAAATTTTTTAACCAGTTGACGATTATCTCAAACTTTCAAATTAATTATTTTTTTATTTCTATTTTACGCGCGTTATCCAATGCCGTTGTAATATTTTATTTATTTTTACTTATCACTGTTAATTTGCAGTTTAATAAAATACATATGAAATATTAATAAATCTGGCGACAATTTTATAAATTTATTTATTGAATAAATAATAATATCTTTAGCATATTCCTATTTTTACTGAACTTATGCATTTTCTCATTACTTTGTCTGTTTTGATATACAGGGTGTTTACTTTTATTTGTGTACAAATCCGTAAAAACTATCCTTCAAGATAATCAAAAACATTTTTTTTTATTTTAAATGACATCGAAAACTGCTTCTTCTGACCCTACAACGGCATTTAAGATGGCGATCCAAGACCTGCTATGATTTTTTTATACCCATGAAATTCAATAAAAACGTTTAGCGATTTTTTATTTAAAATCTGATAAGGTGGTGTTACTCAGGTCGATGTCACAACCCCTATGTGTGAAATTTGAGCAAAAACTATACAAAGTGTTTTCGTTCTCAAAGTTTTATTTTTATGTTTCTTCTTCTTCTATTCTTTTAATCCTATCATGGCGTTTAAAATGGCGATCCAAGGCCTGCTATGATTATTTTTATATCTCCAGAATTAAAAAAAATGTTTAGCGATTTTTTTTATTTACAGTATGATAAGGTGGTGTTACTCATGGTTCCTTAGAACCCCTATGTACGAAATTTGAATAAAAGCTATACAGAGTGTTTTGCTCTACACGTTCTGAAAGTTTTATGTATGTACAAATTCGTAAAACTTTATTCTTCAAGATAATCCTCATTTTTTGTTTTGTTTTAAATGGCATCGAAAACCGCTTGCTCTGATCCTACTATGGCGATCCAAGGCCTGTTACAATTTCTTATACCCCCGAAATTTAATATAGGTAAACGTTTAGCGAATTTTTGATTTACAATCTGATAAGGTGGGGTTAATCACAACCCTCCTCAAAGCGAAATACTGAAGTTGAAAGGCGCTAGACGAATCAAGTGTGAGTCATGAATTACTGTTTTGACATACAGTATGAATGAAAATTTGTGGTCTGCTATGAAAATATAAAAAAATAAAACTGAAAACGTGTAGAAGAAAACACTCTGTATAGTTTTTGTTCAAATTTCACACATAGGGGTTCTGAGATGACCTGAGTAAAACCTTCTTATCAGATTTTTAATAAAATATCGCTAAATGTTTTTATTGAATTCGGGGGTACAAAAATATTCATAGCAGGCCTTGGATCGCCATCTTATACGCCGTGATAAGATTAGAAGTAGGTAGCGGTTTTCGATAACATTTAAATAAAAAAAATATTTGTTGTGTTATTTTGAAAAATGAGTTTTAATGATTTTTTACAAAAACAAAACTTGTGTAAAACGTGTAAAAGAAAACACTGTATAGTTTTTGTTAAAATTTCACACGTAGAGGTTTTGAGGGGTCCTGATTAACACCACCTTATCAGATTTAAATTTAAAAAAAAATCGTTAAACTTTATTGAATTCCGGGGGTATAAAAAATATCATAGCAGGTCTTGGATCGCCATCTTAAATGCCGTGGTAGGACCAAAGGAAGCGGTTTTCGATGTCATTTAAAATAAAAAAAATAATTGATTATATTGAAAAATAAAGTTTTTAGAGATTTATACACAAATAAAAGTAGACCTATATGGTCTAACTAAATCTAAAATGAAATCAAATGTTGTTATTCATTCGTAGTAAGTAATTTTTGAAATTTTCAGGATTATGTTCTCGAAGTGGTATATGGCTATGACTATCTATATTTTCCTATAATTTTTAAGAGACTTTTCTTAAAATTTCATTTTTTTCTAAATTGATTAAAACATGAGAATACTCTTGAACTTAGCGAAAATACTATATGGACATGTAATTTGGCTATAGATAACTAAAGAAAAGCGTACTTGGTGGAAATTCCACACGCCACTCCAACACCGTCAACTTTTGCTTTTAGAAACTCAATTTTCGCTTGGATACTGCAAATCTGCAATCCTGTCGTCTAGACTTGGAGCGTTATTATTTTTAACACACACTTGGAGCGTAAGCTTCAAATCTAGCTCTAGTGCTGGAGGGCCGCACTTTCCGTCGTTTCAAAACCGACCGATTAAGCCAGGGTCGGATTAAGGGAAAAGGACAAAAAACGTACAGAATTCTCAAAGTTATTTATGAAAAGAAAAATTTTATTTTTTTAGTATTCATGTATACATATAGGGAAAATATTTAACCGATCTTATGAAATGCTAAGAATAATTCCTTCTACTGCTCGCCGTCCAAGTTTGACGCGTCCTCCCCTATTTTGGCGGACTAAACCAGTATTCGTATAGCACACTATTCGTTTGGCGTTCGACCGTGGGCGTAGGAGAGTAGGGGAGTACTGACTAAGCCCGCCCTGCCGTGCGTTATCTTCCCACCAATACCCCATGCATTTGAAATGTATGTAATAGAATCTCCCCATGATCGGTTAAATATTTTCTCTATCTGTATAAAAAGTGAATAAACCCCAACACATAACTCATAATAATTATTATTATAAAAAATAATAGGAATGATCTTTACACTGATTTTTTAGAACTTTCAAATAAGAAAATTCTTCAAAATGTAATAACAGGTCGTTCTCAATACTCATTAAAGTTAAATCGGATAATCTAAGTTCAGACATAAGCTCTGTTTGAAAGTTTCCTGCTGCCATCGCGTTTAGTGAGTATCTTCGTGGTAAACGCGAACTGACTTATGACTGAAGAAAAAGTTTGCGTCGAGAATGTTACGTCATTAGACGCTCATTCTCTCAATACAATGCAACGTTTACTTTAAACCAAACATTTGTCAGCCGATACGATTGAAAACTTATTATTGAATTGACATAATTATACACAGAAATACGTACACTACCATCATTGGTACCGTACACGGCTGTAAACAGCACGGAAACGCGGACAGGTACGTATTATTTTCGTTTTATCTTGACGTACCAACGTGCACACAACGGTCCAGCCCTGCAAATATTATAGATCGCCAGTGGCGTGGATATATATCAGTCATCGTCAGTAATGGAATAATTTAAACAATTTACGTGGATGTTTCTTTAGGCAAGGAAAGAATGAGGCGAAATTTTCAAATAGTTTTAGATTGATACAAATATGTCGAGCCTGAATATATCGGAATTTATTGCATGATTCATTCAATACACAATATTTCAAGCTGCTGTACGCCTACCTAATATTTTAATCTCATTTTCTACAGGTGAAGGACGGAGGGAAGGGGGTAAAGAGCGCTTACAAAGGATTGCGGTCCAGACTGAAGGAAAATTCGGGACCGCACCAGTTGCAAAACGGACTGGAGAGTGGCGATAAGCCGCGTTCCGCTCCGAATTCGCCGACCGGGAAGCGGAGGACGATAGCCGGGTTCAGTGCCCCCATAGCCAGCTATCGCAAGGACGCCGCACTCAGTTTCAAGCCTTCGGGGATTCAGAGGTCGGTTATTATATTTTTTTTGCACTAAAAAATGATTATATTTTTGTGTATTATTAACATTGCGATGTCATAAACACAGTGAAATTAAAAATATGAAGTTACGTCACAGTATAGATAGACCACTAGGAACAGGAAACTCTCTAGTGACTTGATTTGGCGCGAAAGTGACGTAGCCGCTACTGATGTCTATACTCTGGTTATGGGCCTCAACAACACGATATTTTTTGTTTTTTAATTAAACTTCGTCTTTAAGTAGGTACCTCTTTAAGTTTTACAAAACTTTAAGTTTTTGAAAATAACAAAAAATAAGAGCTGTCCTTAGGCAAATCTTAAAATTTATAATTTTTTGAAGACCATGTGTATTTTACTGTAAGTTTGATTACTGGTCATAGTTTTCCAATATGAGCAAGCTTTATCGACAAAAAAAAATACTGTAAGCAATGGTCTAATTTATGATTAAATATACAGTGTTCAAAAACATTTAAAATGTTGGAATGCTCTAAAGCCTTATTTATTTCTTAAAACTTTTAATATAATAAAGTTGTTTGAAAACCGAAAATATTTTAAAAAACCTCCAATAAATACAGTGACAAAATAAAATTGTTGAAATAGAATTTTACGAAAATTTCCATACTATGAGAAATTTTTTACGAAATTTAGTATTCCGGAGTTTTTAAGGACGCCAAATACGCTACTCTAATTATTTTTTGGATATTTCATAGAGTGCTAGTTGTGCATTTCTATTACATTTTAAGTTCGAATTTTTTTAAGATTAGGTTTTATGCCGTTCGGGTCTATCAAGAGTACATTATTTTTAGAAAATAAAATTGTAGTCTAGCCATAACTAGAGCCCTCTATGAAATATCCAAAAAATAATAAGGCCAGCGATTGGCATTCTTAAAAACCCTGGAATAAAAAACTTTATAAAAATATCTCATTTGGAAATTATCCAAAAAAATTCTATTTTAAAATTTTTGTCATTCTGTATCTCGGAAAGAAGGCTTATAGTTCATTATAAAAAAAAGTCATATTTTTTGGTGTACTATCACCCTGTATTTCCAGGAGGTCTCTCAGAAACAACCTTTGTAAGTTTTATTAAATAGTTTTTTTAGAAAAATTAAAAAGGAGTTTTTTTTTAATAATTTTTTTTGAATATTATTTATGATTTATTATAAATTTGAATTTCCACATGTCTTGTAAAAAAAACTGCAACTAGTTGTTTAAATATAAATCTGCTTATACTGAATATAATTGTGCAAAAATTTCACTTTTAGGAAATCTAGACTTGCTCATATCTATCGGAATTATATACAGATGTGTATTTAACCCTAAAACTGTTAGAAAATTCTTTACCGCACAAATTAATTTCATCATCCAATTTGGTACTTCAAAATGAAATGAGATGCTGTATTGTTTATTTTTTTCACAAAATGTTCGAAAATTATAACATGCATTGTAAGTGCATGCAATATATTTAAAAAAAAATGAAGTGGGAACAACATAGAAATATCTTGTAGGTCTTACAGCCCACTTAGCCCCGGTTCACAGCCTATATCACCAGATGCTTATCTAGATACACCAAGAAGTGGTAGTCCTACGATAGAGATCCCCAGAATTGACTTGATGAATGAAATGGAAGACCTACTGCAGCTACGTCTTGACACACCTCCAGTTGACCGATCGGTAAGTGTCAAAACATTACAGCACAGTAATGTCATTTGTTTAAAACGAAAGGAGCATTTTAGAGGTAAGTTATGAAATTGAGAAGTTCGTCAAGACTATGTGCCAGATGCAATATTTTGCTTGCTGTTTCTAAAATTGGGCAAAATATTGAAAATTGTAATTCAAGATCTGACAATTATGTTTGCGAACGTACACTTTTGTAGTAGACAAACTGATTGCATTTTTTTTTTTTTACTTTGGTGTATTCCACACCACAGCTGTGTTTGTAAATGTGTATGGCTGTCAATTACTAAGGATTCATTATTATTGTTGCATACATTGTGCCATCACAAGAATTTTGGAACTTCGGAAAGAGTGCAGTGAACAAACACTTCATTTTTTTGTTAAATTTGGCAAAAATGAAAGTGGAACATGTTAATCCAAATTTATGAAGATAATGCTGCTGAAGAAAACAGCAGTGTACAAATGGACTAAACGATTTTTATAGAGGGAAAACGTCGTTTATGAAGAGAGACCAAAGAGACCATATTAATCGGAACTGACAAAAATATTGAAAAAAATTCTGCTAATTGTGAAGAATTATACTCAACTAACTCTGCAGAAGTACAAAGTTTTATCAATAGTTTTGTTTCACTCTATTGACCACCCTGCTCTCTTTTCACTGATGACACTTATTATTCCATTATCTCTCTTATTATTCCATTTATACACTGCCCACTTCCTTATCTTAAATGAGCTCATCTGGTTCACGGATGGGTCCAAGACAGACTAGGGTTCAGAAGCAGGAATCGATCTATGGGGTGATGTTATTTCATTCTCTGGGAAAACACACCATAGTCTTTCAAACAAAAACATTTACTATCGCTGCCTACATTCAAGGGACTATGATGATATACAAATCAGCATATTCAAATAAGCACAGACAGCCAGTCACCTGTCGTGTGGTCCTCAAATCTGTTAGGAGTCTGTTTCCCTTTTGGAAAGGGAAAATCATGTTGAGCTGATCAGGGTTCCAGGTCATAGTGATGTGAAAGATAATATGAGAGTTGACCAAACGGCTCATGTACATGGTGTAGCAAAGCAACATCTAGCAGCCATTTGCTACTCCATGCCGGACAGCATTGAATTTCATCTGAAAAACCTGTAGCAAACAGCTAAATTCACTCATAAGTATGCCATAGGCGAGGTATCCGAATAACCTTAGCTGGTTTAAGTGTGTCTAACACGAGAGAAGGGCCCATGAGTATGCGGTGTAGTAAAGCTACATCTAGCGACCATTTGCTATTCCATGCCCAACTGAAAAACCATAGACACAAAACATTTTACACAGTAATAGACACCATTGAAAGCTATCAACTTCTATCTCAATTCGGCATGTACGATATTTTGCAAACACGGAATTCCAGGTTACAACTGCGGGTTAATGCCCCGACCAGCATTGAATTAGACTTGAAAAACCTATAGCAAACAGTTAAAGTTACTCATCACTTATGGAATTCCATTTTTGTAAAATATTGTTCTCACCAATTCGCGATAGAGGTTGATGGCTTTCAGTGGTGTCTACTGCTATGTAGAACACTTCGTATCTGTTACTGTTTAGTCTATGGAGCAGCGAATGGCCACTAGATGTAGCTCTGCTACACCACGTACTCAGGATCCCTTCTGTCGGGTTTGACAGACAAATCAGCTAAGGTTATTTGTTACTTACCTCACATATGACATATTAATAAGAGCTAATAATCTCGAAACCAGTATATATCTGATGAGCTACTGACGAGTGACTTTAGCTGTTTACTATAGGTTTTTCAGGAGTAATTCAAAACTGGTCAGGGCATTAGCCCGCAGACTAAATGTTTACGGAAATTCCATGTTCGCAAGGGTCAAATAGTCAGTTTTGGGATCTGTATTGGGGTTGCCACAGTGCTATCTATCATGCATGATCCATTGTTAACCAGAGTCTCTTATGGGTCACAGATATCTCAACAAGCATCCTTATAGGATTGTTTTAGGTGACAATGTGAGGTGCAGGTTTTGCTATAATGCAGATGAAATTTTATGTCTGTCGCTCAATTTTAAATGCAGCAAGAAAAATGAATAAAATTCAGTAAATACATCCATACCTTGACACAAACATAGCTGTGAACACATTTTACAATGCTACCAATGTAAGTGCATGATGGCATGTTTGCAAACTTAACTGTCAGATCTCATACAAATGATCATCAACCATCCATTTATCTGTAGTTAGTGCCTTTAGATTATTGCAGTAATTTATATGATTATTATTTGTTTATTATGTTTAGTCTTCTACTAAATGCCAAATCCATTATTATTATTACGCGGAATAAAAGTTCCTTTTTTTATGTATTTTAAAAATAAATAAATAAATTTTGATAAAACCTGAATGTTTCACCCATTAATTTTGTTTTAATCCACCATATCGAATTAAATATTTAGTATTTTCTATTTGGTGAATAGGTGAATAAATACAGGGTTAACTATCACAAGTACAAAAATTTTAACCAGGTGCATAGTGTTGTATGGCAGCGTAACTCCAAAGACGTTTTCCGAATAAAAAAATATGCTTAATCCTCTTTGAATCACATTGAATAACTGCTGCTAAACGTCTCGAGTAGTTAGTTTAAAATAGTATTAATTTTTTTATATAAACATCATTTATATTGTTACTATTATTAGTAGTATTAACACTATTTAATACTTCAACAACACAAGAAGTTTAAAAATTGAACGGCCGTGAGGTATGCCTTACACTGGTCTATAGATGGCGACATCAGATTGTGTATTTTGTCAAAATCAAAATATCACAATGTTTGAAATAATTTTTCAGTATGTTTGCTCTTCACATATTTAACTTTTTGCATATTTATTTGTGTACTTACAAACATATCGTATTCAAATGCCAAGCACCAAGCATAAATTAGCACCATGAGAATGAGACAAATGCGTATTATCGTGTGGCACCATATTGAATAACTACTGTAGTGCTATAAACGTGTGGAAGTGTTCATGCATTTGTGTACATTTATGTGCATTTTTTGATACCCTTTGTGGAATTGATACACCTAGTCGTGGTCGTCGGGCTGAGTACCTATCACGTGTTTTAGACAAAAAATAGTTGAGGGAACCAAGAATTCCCAGCAAGCACAAAAATCTTTACAGTGGGAAATTTTAATGTTAACAAATAAGAGAACAGAAAATTGTTCAACATCATCATCTACATTTTATAGATAAATTTTTTCTTTAAAAGTACGTAAATCGACACGTGACAACACGCCCTGACATTACCTTTGACTATAACCTCGCGGCTGATGGGCGACCATGGGCGTCGATAAATAGATGCTTAATATGGTTTAAAATTTTTTTTTCCTTTACATATAAGTTTGGAATATTTTTGAGGGGTGATTCTGTTAATTTTTATTTTTGTCTATCATCTATATAAAATACTTAATAGTACTTAGTCATAGTTAACCCTGTATATGGAGTTTTCCAGAGAAACATTGAACTAATGATGTTCCAGTTTCACGGTGACAGGAGTGTATGTTGAATTTCTTAAAATTTTATGTTATGCATTCATAGAATGTAATTTTATAATCAGCTTAATTGTTCTAACGGCTTGTATTTCGCTTCCAGCTAAAACCAGTGAGAAGTTTAGAGAACTTTAAAAATACCTCTCCATTATCCAGCCCCGATCGGTGGGTATTTCCTTCCAGAATAGGAGCACCCATAGCTTCCCCTCCCAGTCGTTTCTTTCTCCCAACAACCAACCATTCCCAAGAAACACAGAACCTTCTCCAATCTCCCGACGATGTATTTCTGTCACCTCCCTCTGTTCCCCCCAGAGTTCCCTCTAAGGACACTAGCAGAGATCTTTTCGGCACTACACCCTTTGTTGTCGGTGGTGGGCACAGTGAAAATGGAGACCCCTTGTTTTTTGTTGCTAATCAGCATTCCGTTGATATTGTTAAGTTGTCGCCTCCCACATGTTCTCCTAGGCGGAAGGTAAAAGTTGTCACTGTCATAAGCATGCTTTTCTGTTAGTACAGTACGTATTTAGAAAATTCATCACATATCTGCTTACGGAGTTGAGTCAAGTTACAAAATACTATACAATGTATGCATCGAAGTATCTCTAATGTATCATTTTAATGTTTATTATAATTATTCCACCAAGCGAATTATGATTATATACAATTTTGGCAGATTAATTTTAAAACTTTTTCCTGAGATTGTAAATATAAATCGTTTAATTCTTTTGTGAATTAATTTCAGCAAAATGAAGAAACGGAAGATCTCATTCGATTAGATTCCACCTCAGACTTAGAAGACTTCGATCCTCTCACATCTAAGTCCTCACCATCGCGGTCTAGCAGCAAGAGTAGTCAAGTTCCTCTTAGTATTACGAATCCTCTGTATACGTATGAAAATCACAGTGTGAAACAAAATGGGAGAATGCCTAGTTCGCAGCAGAACGTAAACAGAGAATGTAGCCGAAACGATCAAGACTTATTGCAAGAGTACGGTTTAAACTTTAACTTTTCTAGTATGCAAAGCCAACAGAATTTTGACCCTTTTAATGTCAACAAAGTCAATTCCCAGGGACAATGGACAAAATTCGAGTAAAAGTGATAGTCTATATTGTGCAAAATTGTTTCTTTTTTAAATTTTATTTATATACATTTTAATTATTTTTTTTGTTGTGTATGTGAAATACTCTTTTACTTTTTTTTATTACATATTTATTGTTATTATTTTTCTTCACAGCAATAGCAGTAAAAGATATTTTTTAATACCTAAAGGTAAGCACAATTTTTAAGATAGGTAGAAAATATAAATACATACCTACCACATATCGTGAAATCAAAAAGACACTGCATTGGATTTATTTATATTTAAATATAGAATTAGCTGTGATATACATATAAAATTTTGATTTTAGAATTACCTATTATCTAATTTTAATACAATTTTGTTTTGTTAATTTGCACATTGAATAACTGATATAAACAAATTTATAAATTATTTCTTTGTTTTTCTGATTCAGATATACATACATTTCCTCTTATTTTATTAAATCCACTTCAGAGGCCCTCCTTTTTTTCTCTAGTTGTTTAGGTTATATGTTTACTGAGAAAATCACTTTTAATTTCTCAGTGAATATTTTAATTTTTAAATACCCTGTATATTCTATTAATTACTTTGCTGCTTTCAAAAATGATATTGACATATTAACATTTTTGTTTGACTCCACCTTACTCCAACTAAAGGAGAAATATATAATCCCTTTTAAGATTTTCAAAAAATGCAGACAATTTGTATTTCAAAAACTACCACTTGTCGGTAAGAATAATTTTATTTTTCCAAGCAATATTATCCCCTGCCCTGTTATATGTTATATAAGTTATTTGTCACCGGCTCACCAGACATATACCGGTGTGGAGCTTATTAAGGTGAGATAACCGACTAGTAACCTAAGCTGGTTGTCTGTCAAGGGCGACAGAAGGAACCCTCTCAGTACTCAAAATGTAGCCAAGCTAGATCTAGTAGCCATTAGCTACTCCGTGCTGGGCCTGAAAGGCCACAAAGAAATGAAACGTCTTGCCATGCTGTATGCACCATTGAAAGCCGCCGACTTTCGGCGATAAGACTATTTGTAAAACGGAATTCCAGGAAACAATCCACACTGCAGAGTAATGCCCCAACCAGCATTGAATTACACCTAAAAATCCTATAGCAAACATCCAAAGTGATATGTCAGTGGCCCACTAGACATATATCGGTTTGGAACTTATTAACTGTCATCAGTATAGGTGAGGTAACTGACTAATAATCTAGACCGTTTATGTCTGTCAAGCCCGAAAGAAAGAACCTCTTATTAAAGATTTTCTGATTGTCTGAAACACCATGTTTATCAAGCTTTTTTGTACGACCATACAAATTTGAAGATTCCGGAAATAGCAGTGGTAACTTCTTCAAATATTACTGCAACGCCCACACCAGTAGAGTCGGAGCCTAGCATAGTTATCACGGTTCCCAGTTCTCGCTGAGCCGTTGTTATTATACAAATAAAAAGGTTGGCACAGTTCCGAAAAGAAGCAGGTTTTTTGACACTGTTCCTTGACCGGAACGGATCAGCCTGGCACTGCTCCTGCAAAGGAGCAGAGTAGCCCATCTCTACTAATCGGACGCTTTCTCCTGAATGACCTTTTTTTGATGTTGTCAGCTGATTTATTATAGTTTAGATTAGTTATAATTGCAGTAGATTTAAAATTGAGATCCCATTGAATTTTTTTTAATGACAGAATGAACAGACATGAATATTGTTGAAAATATAAGAGTTAATCTTGCTAATCCATTTTGCAGAGAGTGTTAGGTTATGTCATGGTAAACAAATCACTAATCATGATTTCTAATCGGTACCGAACAGCGATGTAAAAAATGGAATCCGATTACCAATAGCCCGATAACTCATGGCTTCAGCTGTGCGCATTCAGCCGAAAATTGGTAAGCGATTAGTCATCGATGAGCTCTGCTGAATGCGGCCATTGTATCTGATCTAATTACACGAAACGCTATAAAAAGTTAACCCGCCCAAGAATCGAACTACCGACCTCACAATCAGTAAGCGGAAACTGTATATGGTGAACCACGGTGGTATTTGGCTCACTCAGAAATATAGACAAAACTCGAAATGTTCAAATTAGGTATAATATTATACTTATAGTAAAAGAGGATACACCTAAATCACGTATCCAATTGGCTTCTTCTAGGTAAAGTATCACGTAGGATATTTTTTTTCAAAATTTAAGACCTCACTGGGGGCTAATTTCTCCTCAAGAATGCAACAACACAATATACAATATTTTGGACCCTACATGGTCTGTAGATCTGCAGTACTCTATATCGGTTCTTATGCGGGACACCTTAACCTTACCTTAAATAATGAACTTTTAAAATATTGATAAGTAATATTAATTAATAAATAGAAAAACTACCATCAGAGGCCTTTATAAAAAAATAAAGTTTACTTACAAATGTGTCGTTGGTACTTATTTATGTTAGACAGTTCCTTTGCACAACGTACAACGAAGTATCAACTATCGGGTAAATAACAGATAAGAAATAATTACAGCGTACATTCATAAAGAGAATATAACGTAAGGGATAATTGCTTTTATTTCATAATGGTAAAACCCGAGTACATGGTAAAGCTTAAACTATAATACTGTGTGATTGTTCTTAGGTAAAAAAGGTAAAAAATGTGTATAAATAGCAGTAATCATGATTACTAACAATCACCGTGTATATATAATAAAATAAATAAAATTTGCGCTAAATATAAATAAATATATTATTGCATGCACTCCAATTGATGATGGATATTAAATTTTCCGTTACATTAATCGCAGAGATCGTAAAGCTGCCTCTAACCTAGATATTTCAATGCACGTCTGATTTAATTTCTCTGTATTGGCTTGCTGCACTTCAACGGGTACTTTTGACTCGTAATCGGCAGCGCCTATGGCTTTAGTAACTTTCTCTTTAGTTCCCTGTAAAAAGTCCAATTTCTTCTGAATCTTTCCAATTTCCTTGGATGGATCTATCAGGCCCTTCAGAAGCAAATTAACCTCGCATTTATCTGACACAGTGATGATAGCGCAACCCTGAGGTGCCACCTCATTAACAACGGTTTTTGAACAATAGGCTAACGTCTGGAGGGCAGAACTGTAATTGACTATCATTTCGGCTGTGACTTCATCACTACATTGCAGATAAACTGAAAAACAAAAATATGCAACACTAATACTTAACATAATATTGTAAAGTACGAAGGCGGTGTTGAGCCACAAGTTATTTTTATCTGACTATAGTCAGATAAAACATGTTTTTATTTATTCAATTCAGTAAAATAACTAATCTTAATAATCAATAATTCTTGTTATAATAATCAATATCATGGTAATACGAAGACATAGGAAAATGTGAAACATGTAGGATACAATCTAGAACAGAATAAAACAACAGAAAGAAAAAAAAATACAAAAATCAGACACAAAAATTATTATACAGTATGCGCCAAAAGTATGGAATAAATTCAATAAAAATGAAACAATTATTTTTTGGGAAAAATCCTCGAACAGGTCCATTTTTAATTTAAAAAATACATATTTTAGCGTAAAATGCGAATGTTATAACTAGAATTCAACAACAAAATGTGAATTTATTTTCAGAACCTTATACTGTCGAGTGCGGTGTACCTCAAGGGTCTATTTTAGGGCCTCTGTTATTCAATGTCTTTACCGCGGATGCTCCTGAGATACTACAAAATTGTAAATTATATATGTATGCCGATGATTTTCAACTTTTCCTGAGTTTTCCATATGATGAAACCGAAATGGCTGTTGAAATTATAAATAAAGAAGTTAATGACCTGGTGACTTACATAACCAACATTGGTCTTCAAGTGAATCCATCTAAATCACAATTAATTGCTTTTGGTTCTAAAAACTGTTTGGATAACATAAAACTAAATCACAATATCAAAATTAGAGGTGAAACTTTAGAATATAATACTAGTGTAAAAAATCTTGGTCTAATTATAGACGAAAATTTAAGCTTTGAACTCCATATACAAAGCAAAATTAAATCTGCATTCTTAAGACTTAAATCTCTGTATCAGTATAAAAATATTTTACCTAAAAATGTTAAACTGTTATTTGTGGACTCCATGATGTTATCATTGTTTAATTACTGTGATTGTGTATACCAACCATGTCTTACTGGAAGAGCAAAGCAAAGAATCCAGAGAGTACAAAATGCTGGAATAAGATACTGTTTGCAATTGCCAAGAAGAGAGCCCACAAGTCATTACATAAGGGAAGTAAAATGGTTAAGAATGGATGAAAGGCAAAAAGTTCATTTAATGTGTTTTGTATTTAAAATTGTTATAGACAAAATGCCTGAATATTTGTATAGTAGGTTAAGGTATAGATACGAGGTACATGATCGTCTGACAAGGCATAGAATGGGTTTAGACATTCCTACACATTCAACAACATTATTTCAGTCAAGTTTCTCATATATTGCTTGTAAGATAATAAATGCACTGCCGGATGTTTGCCTTGATATGTCGATCACTCGATTTAAAAGGTATGTCAAACGTGAATCGCTATATTCGTTGTTGTAAAGTTCTGTCCTGTCAATGTTCATCAATAGTTAGCATACCGTTATTTAGTCACTACTTGTCCTGCATTGTCTGAGTCAAGGACGATATTAGTTTGGAACAACTTTCAGCCGCCCCGGTGAAGTTGAAAATCGTCTGTCAAGATGAACTCTCACCGTTTAAGTGTTCAAATAAACTTTTGTTTTATTGTGATGTGTATTTTAATCATTAACTGTATTTTTAGTCATGTATTCGTTGTATAATTTACACTTAATAAACTCTATTCTATTCTATTCTATTTTCAAATGTCATTTGTTTTCGAGTAATGACGTCATCGATTTTTTTTTAAATGGCAACACCATATTTTTTTTCCTTGATTCTGAAAGATTCTTTAATTCTCTATCAGACAGTACTAAAATTTTGCCCTCTTACATAGGAAAGTTTTCGAGTAAATGACGGTTGAATGTTAGAAAACGTAAATTTTATCCATAAAAAAGTAACAATTCTGAGGTATGTAAAATAAAATACAATTGATTAAATTTTATACTTAAATTAAATGTTCGAATTGCCATCCACCAACTTCTTGACAATGCGCAAGTCTGTGAAGAAATTCTTCTTGCACATTATGAATGATTTCTGGGGTAACTCCATGATTTCGTCCCGAATGCGATTTTGAAGTTCTTCTAAATTACGTGGTTTATTAATGTACACTTTTGACTTCAAGTATCCCCATAAAAAATAGTCAAAAGGTGTAAGATCTGGCGATCTTGCAGGCCATTCTATCGGTCCTCCCAGGAAAACAGTTGTCCAAAAAATCTCGTACAGGGCACGCAGAGTGCGGAGGTGCACCGTCTTGCTGAAACCATAATGTATCGTCAGGAATGTCAGGGTCATTATCGTTAGGAAAAATTACTGCAAGGGCTGGAACAAGGTCATTTTCTAGAAACTCTAAATATCTTTGTCCTGTAAGGGTTGCTTCAAAGAAGAAAGGTCCTACTATTCTATCGTCAACTATTCCAGCCCACACATTTAATTTCTGAGGGTGTTGGGTATGTGCCTCTGCCATCCAATGAGGATTTTCCCGACTCCAATATCTGCAAGTTTGACGGTTTACTGTACCATTCAGACAAAATGTGGCCTCATCTGAAAAAAGTATTTGCCGGTGTAAATTTCTATTTCCTTGACATAAATCCATTAGAATTTCACAAAAGTGTAACCGGCGATCGGGATCATCTTCATTGAATTCCTGCACAAGTTGAATTTTGTAGGGATGATATTTTTCTTTCCTCAAGATACGTAGCACTGTGCTCTGACTAGTGTCATTGTTTAATGCAACCAATCATGAAGAATTATGAGGATTATCCACCATACTTATCAAAATGTTCTGTTTCTGATTTTCATTAATGCTTGGACGTCCAGGTTTTGGAATATTTACAACATTGCCAGTTTCTCTAAATTTAGACTCTACCTTACTGACTGTTGATTGGCTGATAGGGCGATCTGGATATTTTTTATTAAATAAATCGCAAACTTCCTGCTGAGTTCTAGTCATATTCCCGCATCCGATAAGAATTAAAATTTCAATTCTTTGAGTAACAGTTAAATGTGCCATAATACTTTAAATTGAATAATAATTTCTATGTCGCTTACAATACTTATTAAAAACTCAGTATGACATTGACACTTTGCAAAGATTTTCACCTACATGATCCATAAAAGAACTATGGAATTCGAAAAACTAAACTTGATAACGTTTTTGCTTTATTTTAATTGATTTACGTTTTCTAACATTCAATCGTCATTTACTCGAAAACTTTCATATGTAAGAGGGCAAAATTTTAGTACTGTCTGATAGAGAATTGAACGATCTTTCAGAATCAAGGAAAAAAATATGGTGTTGCCATTTAAAAAAAAATCGATGACGTCATTACTCGAAAACAAATGACATTTGAAAATCGCATTTTACGCTAAAATATGTATTTTTTAAATTAAAAATCGACCTGTTCGAGGATTTTTCCCAAAAAATAATTGTTTCATTTTTATTGAATTTATTCCATACTTTTGGCGCATACTGTACAACAAAGTAAAAGTTAAATCTATTGAGACACAAGTCAAACAAATCAAGATGAGTCAACGTATTAGCTAATCTAAGTGCTCTAGGGAAAAATATGTTAAAAGCGTAGTTATGTCTGTGGAAAGGCACATGAAATGTATCGTTTTAACGAAAATCTCAGTTAAATAGGAGACAATTTTTCTGATAAGGAATTTAGATTTTTAAGGGCAGGTTAGGTAGTTGCAGGGGAAATGCTCAGTGTCAATCAAGTTAACATCCATCTTTAGTTAGATAATAAGTGATAATAGTCTCATAACATTTGACTATAGTCAGATAAAAATAAAACTCCACAGCGCCTTGATTCAAATTGTGACGTTTCAAAGCCAATATTATATCGCCAGTATTAATCAATCCAAACTGAACCCAATTTTACGAATTTAAATGTTTTTGTAAACTTTTTTAAACAACTGGATATCTGTAAAAAAAACCTTGCAACTGATTGAAGTTATACAAAATAACAAGAACCTGTATTAACTAAGACGTAATTTGATGATTACCTTCAGTTTTAGTTTTATTCGGAAGATTGTAGTCACTTCTAGCGGACCTGATGCTCCTTGCTACTTTTTGTATAAAATCCACTTCACCCTCAATGACGTCGTTCTTCCAACGACATTCTTGACTGTCAGGATAAGGAGCTATGCAAATGCTAGGAACTTTCTCTATCACCTCCGCTAGTCTAGGTAGTCTTTGGTAAAGTTCCTCAGTTATAAAAGGCATAAATGGCGACAACAAACGTAGGCCAACTTCAAGAGCTCTATACAGGGTTATCTGAGCTGTTGACTTTGCGTCCTCATCGTCACTAGCAAAGACTGGCTTAAGACATTCCTAAAATAGAGAATATTGATACAAAATGGTTGTAAAAGCAATGATGCTTTTTTTTATCTTTAATTACTTTAGGTGAAACTAATAAAAAATAAGTAATTAGAAGATAATGAATTTGACTACAGAATATCAATTTGAGTTGACCAGGTCCGAGGTAAGCAGAAATGAAACTGACCAATAAATGGTTGTAAAATATTGAAATGCATAAACATTGGCTCCGCCCAAAGTAGATCGCATCAGATTTCAATTTAGATTTCACTAAGCAGAAAAATAATACTGAAATTTATATAACATAAGGGACATTTTAAACCACTGATACGCTTTTACAGAAATATTAAAGCATTTAAATAGTAGGTATCCGTATTAATAATAAAGTGTTTATTTTGTTTCGTTATTTAGAAAATTAACACAAGCAAATACAAGCCGAGAACTGTGGAATATGAGTGCTTTAATTTTGCCATATGATAAAGCTTCATTCACATAAGATTAGTGCGGTTGCATTGGTACTGCAGAAAAGTTATTAAAAAGAGCGCCGTATTCTTGAAATAGTGTTTTCTACAACATACAAATAATTTTAGACATTTAATAACTGAATAATCTAGGGTTTAGCAAATAATAGGAATATTAACTCATCCCACCTGCAAATATTCAAAGATACTGAAGTAAAACAGCGAGAAATACGGGTGACTTTTGTAACGTTCAGATAAACTTAACAGTTTTTCTTAAGTTTTATTGGGTTTTTGCCACACTTCTGAAAAATAATAAAAATTAATTAAATAAGCCCTTGCGCCAAACGGAACAGTCAAGGGTTATTTTTGAAACTAAGTTTGCCTAACCAAAAAATCTCACACTGAAAAAAGCAGATAAGCAAAAAATAACAAAAATCACATCACTATCGCGCACTTCCGTAATATTGACGTTTCGAAAAACTCTCTGTTTTCGTTTTCAAAATAGTAGTAAAATATTAAACCGTTTGTCAAGTTTAATATTTTACTACTATTTTGAAAACGAAAACAGAGTTTTTCGAAACGTCAATATTACGGAAGTGCGCGATAGTGATGTGAATTTTGTTATTTTTTACTTATCTGCTTTTTTCAGTGTGAGATTTTTTGGTTAGGCAAACTTAGTTTCAAAAATAACCCTTCACTGTTCCGTTTGGCGCAAGGGCTTATTTAATTAATTTTTATTATTTTTCAGAAGTGTGGCAAAAACCCAATAAAACTTAAGAAAAACTAAAATTATGCCACAAATAAATAGCTTCAGACAAACTTAACAGTAACGCCTTTGTACTGCAGTTGTATAGCAGAAGCTAAAAGCATTTTAGCTTTTACCAATCCTTTTCCAACAATCATACAAGGACCAATCAGAAAACTGCTTTTTTGACAGTAAACAGAAGATTCACATTTTTGCAGGTTAAGTTTTTAAATTAGATTCTAATTTAGATATTTAGTTTAGAATTGATTTGTTTCTAAAAGAATGGATGAAGAGGACTGTTTGATTTAGAAACAGTTACTTTTGCTGCTCTTATTCGCAGCGACGTCAATATGTATAAAAACTATACATGCAAAAAAAATGAAAAGAAGAACTCGGAAATGGTGGATGCGACCTATTAACCGCAGATAGCACATGCAAGGTGATTTCTATAATTTATATAAAGAAATGCGAAATGAGAATACCGATTATTTTTTTCATTTCACCCGAATGACAGTGGTAGTGTTTGATGACTTGCTGAAATTAGTGGGGCCTGAGAGTTTTGCCTAGATTGGCCATAAATTAACATGCGATACAGCTGGTTATGGTTACCATAAATTGTTCCATTTTTGTTTATGTACACTCACAAACATCAAAGAAAAATTAGACAAAAATGAATCACACCAATATGACTAATATTACTTTTAGGTTATCACTAGTAGCCTGACACTACTATGTTGTCGCATGTTACAGTTTTAACGAATTTCTCAGAAACTTCAATTGTTTACTTCATTAATACTAATCTAAAAATCAAATTATGAACAAATTACGTTACAGACCCTTTTACTTAACCTTAATTGTACCTTAGTTTGTAATTTCGTAACATAGTTTTGCATATTACTGCGATTGTTTTTTATTTTTCAAAATGTATTTGTAGACAAACTATTCGTTTTAGACATTTTTTTCTTAAGAGTTTTTTTATTGCATTTAGTCAGATACACAAGCCCTTAAAATTACGGCACTCATATTCCGAACACCCTGTATTGTGTGCACACTGCTCTGACGCTACACCTCGCCACGCCAAGCCATCTCACATGTTTTGCAAAGAAAAATAAAAAGCTTGTACTTATTTGAATGTTCTTTTTACCTAGTACATGTGTAGACATATCTTATATATTTTATATGAATTCAAGTTTTTTCAGATCTAAATAATTACGTTTTATTTCTAAAATATTATGACAATGATTATCCGAATGTTTCACCAATTTGGTAAAATTTATATTGGTTTTTATTTTATGAAAGATTGCAATTTTTCAAGGGGGCTTAAACCCCCTCCCAGCAAATGATGTTCCTCAATAAATTGATGTGAGTGAAATAACTATTACACTTCACAAAATAAATTAAAAGACAACTTGTTCAATTTATTTGTCAAATTGGTATGTGTAAAACAGCTATAAAACATAAATTCAACTGGTGATCCAGTACTCGGCTAATTTTATCACCGGATCTAAATCTACTTTATTTTTTCTTTGGGACTTTTTAAAGCAAAAGGTTGTATAATAAAGAAAATCTATTACCTACATCATATTTGAAGAGCATGGAGTGAATTAAATAATGACATACTAATTCGGACAAGACGTTCCTAATCCTATCGTTGCATTGACAAAAGGAGATATCACTTTGAGCACCATTTAAATTAAATTGTTTATAAATCTTTTTTTATTTGCTTTATATATAATTACAATTTTTATCATTTCATAAAATAACCCTGATCAGAAAAAGTGAAAATATCTGAAAAATTAAACTGCTTGGTGAATTTCCTCAAAAGCACTTTTTTCATCAGGAGCTGCACGTAACGCTGAACGTAAATTCCTACAAGCCCAACCCGAAAAGAGAAAATCCAGTGCATCAGCTCTTAATAAATGTGAAATATTTGCAATGGCCAGATTATATGACGAAAATGAACCGGAAGAAATTATATCACATTTGAATTAGCTTGATGCGGAGGAGAAGCAACGTACTACAAAACCACTTATTTCATATCTCAAATTGAAAATAATGGAAAAAAACTGAACGTATCGAGTACAATCCTCTATTTTCGAAAACGAGACAAGGCGGTGACAATAAATTACGTGACAGCAAATAGATTACGCCTAATATTCTAGAGGAAGCTATTTTTCCAGTACGCTTATTTAAAAAATGATGGAAAAACGAGGCACTATAACATTGGACAGTATTTCTTATACCAAATCCCTTTGGGAAGAAGAAAAATTCTAAAAATGTGCTGATTAGAATTACCGAAATTTCCAAATGAACTAATTGCTCAGCACAACGCATTAGTATAAATGTCAAACATGTCAAAATTACAAATCACTGAAATGGAACGGCAGTTAGTGAATTAAGTAAAAGCGAAATTGAACAACAAGCTTTAATAAAAATAATAGGACACAGCAATTCATCATCAATGAAGTACAAGTTGACAAAGAGTATCATTCAAGCATTATTTTCATTTAGAAAAAGAACAAATTTCAACATCTACTACAGAAACGATTAGCTGTGGCACCCATAGCGACATTAGTAATCCTCGTATGAAATTCAATAACTGTGTGTTTAATAATTGTACGCTCTAATAAAAATGTATTTATTTTTAGTGTTTCATAAATAAAGTTTGCATTGATATGTTTCTAATTTTATTATTCATTAAATTATCCTGCCGAATTACTCTCGATGTTTGTATTGACACCAGGTAAATTTGTGTTGTTTAAATTCTAAACCTAAAAACGCTCCACCTTCAGTATCACGTTTTTAATAATTTCGAGTTTTTCTCGTCTAAATACTAGGCAACATTTCTCATTAAACAACCCAAATTTCCCCGGTAAAATACAAACCTCTTGTGCAATTATAAGTGAAAAAATAGTTTTCACCATTTGCATAGAAGTTTAGGGAGTTCAATGGTATAAAACCGTTTTAGGGAATGCTGAATGCAGTCGCAGTTGGATTGGAAGAAAAAAAATTGTTAAACAGTTTTTGTGAAATTTGACAGTGAAAAAAAATAGTAGATCTTGAAAATAGAAAACAAATGTTAATATTATGCACCAGAATAGAGTTTTTACAACTCCATGTTTTAGAAAAAAAAACCCAAATTAAATTGGATAATAAATACCATTTTCACACTGTATGTTTAAGGAAAAAAGTAATACAAAAAACCAAGCACATTGAAAGGAGTAATTACTGATTCATGTCACTTACCAAGTATACATCACAGAGTTCATACAACCATACGTTATATATGGCAGTAGTGACTAGAGTGAAATCGTAAGAGCTGAAACCTTTATTGGCATCCGAAACGGCAGTCGCTAATCTGCTCAGCATCCAAAGATCCATCAAACTCTCATTTCCAATCACCCTGTTATCTGCAGGAGCATGGAAATCCTTCGCCAAGTAGGTAAGAGCAAATCTTGTGGCGTTCCAAATCTTATTGCAGAAGAATCTGTAGCCTTGTACTCTTAAAATGTCCAGGTTGATGTCTCTTCCGGAACACATGGCACACAATGCAAAACGCAGTGCATCCGTACCACATTCTGGAATACCATCAGGATAATCCTGCTTCTGGCCTAACTTCGCTTTTTCGATCTCTGTCGGATCTAAGTTGCTATCGTAAAGTTGCTTATGAAGGTCTTCGAGAGATATGCCAGTTATTACATCCATTGGGTCTATCACATTTCCGAGAGATTTGCTCATTTTTCGTCCATGAGCATCTCGGACAATAGGATGCAAATACACTTCCCTGAAAACATATATTAATCGAAACCAATGTTTGGGACAAGAAAAATTTTTATAATGACAAAAACAAGTCAATTTACTATTTGGACATATACATTACACAAATTACTTTTCATTTGCATCTAATTTTTAGAATATTATAAACATTTTATATAAAAAAAAACTTTGGATATTTCAAAATAAAAAAAACCGAATATTAAAAATCAGAAGTTACATCTATCTAAATTAAATAATTCAACTTACTTGAAAGGTAATTTTCCCAATAACTTCTGACCGAAGAATACCATTCTTGCCACCCAGAAGAAAAGAATATCATGACCCGTTTCTAAAAGGGAAGTCGGGTAGAATACTTTAAGGTCTTCTGTATTTTCTGGCCAACCAAATATGGAGAATGGGAATAAACCAGATGAGAACCAAGTGTCCAAAACATCTTCATCTTGTTTAAGAATGATATCGTCTTCTGTAGTATTGAATTTCTTTGCAGCTTTCTTTAGAGCTTCTTCTTCGGTTCTACCTGATACCCAACGGCTATTATCCTCAGACTAAAATCAAAAATTGAATGCAACAAAAGATGTTAAATATATAATAGTTTTTGTTGTATTCATAGTTTAAACAGATCAGTAGAGACCAGTGGCATGTTTGGACATGCACTAAGGAAATTTCCTGAACAATTAAAAATTAATTTGAATTTTAATCAGAAATTTATTTCCTGCTTTCTAATAACTTCGAGCAACTATTAATTAATGTGTATTTCGTTTGGCCAATTCTCTCTATCAATCTACGGTTTAGCGATAATGGAAATGTCCAAAATATGCCAGTTTCCTAAAAACAGTTCGAATTCAACAGTTTTCATATAAGCATATGTATGTAGAATATGTAACTGCAATTATACTAGGCGGGTCGTGTAGAGAATGAGTCAGTCCAAATTCAAGTACATCATGTGAATGCACTGCTTGTAAATTAATATGAATAAACTTTTTTGAGGAAAAAAAGATATTTCAAAAGGTCCAATGCCTGAATTTTAAATGTACGAGCAAACCAAATTCTACGTTATGCATATTCAAACCAACAATACAGAATGTGATTGGTTAACAATCCATAAAAAAAAGGAGTTGTGGAATAAAAATAGATTTTCCGATTTAAATAAATTGCATAAACCTAACAAGACAAAGACTAGTAAAACACATATTATATAATCAAAAAGAGGTTAAGAATTAAACGTTCTAAGTGACTTTTCACAAAAATCTCAATCAGGAAGTATAGAAAAAGTTGAGATATTCCTTAAAGATATATAGTTTGCTCCTATGGAGAACACAAGTTAGCTTTTCAACGCCACATTGAATTTGAAAACTCATTAAATAAGGGAAATTATCGAGGATGTGGCGGAAAAAACCAATAAGCGATAAACAGTCAGTTCTGAGATAATTGCATTTTAAAATTACATCTACATACATATTTTATGCATAATAATATATTTTTATGGCACGGGAAAATAATATTATATATAAAAATGTAATTAATATAAAAAACAAATATCATCGGGTTTTCGTTTTCTAAGTTAACTTGAATTAGTTATGAAGATTTAGTAAATTTATTAGCAAAATACGATGAAACCATAATTTTGAACAGCAAGGAGAGAAATAGGAGAATAGAGGGGAAAAAGGGGAGGGAGAATGAGATGGGGCGAGAGAAGGGGCAGAGTCAGATGGTAAAAGAAAGGAGTGAGGAGATATAGGGGAGGGGGAGAGGCGGGAGGGAGGGAGGGAGGGAGGGAGGGAGGTAGGTAGGTAGGTAGGTAGGTAGGTAGGTAGGTAGGTAGGTAGGTAGGTAGGTAGGTAGGTAGGTAGGTAGGTAGGTAGGTACGGAGGGAGGGAGGTAGGTAGGTACGGAGGGAGGGAGGTAGGTAGGTACGGAGGGAGGGAGGTAGGTAGGTACGGAGGGAGGGAGGTAGGTAGGTACGGAGGGAGGGAGGTAGGTAGGTACGGAGGGAGGGAGGTAGGTAGGTACGGAGGGAGGGAGGTAGGTAGGTACGGAGGGAGGGAGGTAGGTAGGTACGGAGGGAGGGAGGTAGGTAGGTACGGAGGGAGGGAGGTAGGTAGGTACGGAGGGAGGGAGGTAGGTAGGTACGGAGGGAGGGAGGTAGGTAGGTACGGAGGGAGAAATGGAGGTTCTGTTTATAAGTTTTTAGTCATATTTTTTTATGTACTATCACTACCGAATGCAGTTCAAGTATTCGGGATAGTGTGAATGCTAAAAATCCCGGTCCCCCGCTCATCTATTTATACTACAATTGTATTTATTTAAAAATGTAAATGAATAAATAATTTTTTTGTTATTTTGTAATTCTGTCTCCACAACATTCAACTGTATTATTTTATTTAATATTACCTTATTCACAATATATTCAATTTTCATTATTACTGAAAATTTTCCCAAAAAATTATCATTATCAGAAAATATTTTGACGAAAAATTTGGCGCCTTAATGAAATATAGAAGTTTAATTTACTGAATCTATTCAATACATAAAAAAAGTAATTTCAATAATCTTTACTTCAAAAATTTCCTCACCAGCCTTGCAATTTGAAGAACGAAAGAATTACTATTAAAAAACAATTTGAAAAACTTACCGCTGAAACAGCATCTTTAACTGGTTTGCTTTTCAAGGTTACAAAATATGCAGGTATTCTATGACCCCACCACAGCTGCCTAGATATACACCAATCACGAATCCCATCCATCCAGTGGTTCCAGGTCTTAATATGCATTTCTGGAATAATTTTTAGATCTCCAGATTCGACAGCTTTCACTGCTTTACTGGCCATTTCTTCACATTTCACGTACCTGGAAAATATTATGAATATATTTGTTCAGATATTACATTCAATTATTTTATACAGGGTGATTGTCGTAGTGTCATTAATTTTAAGAGAAGATTAGTAGGAAAAAATTAGTATAATATGAACACACAATTAAAAATAAATTTAAATGCATATTTATGCTGGAAAAAAATATTTTCAAACTATTATTAAACCCTCTTTTCAGATTATCACTGACCACTGGCGCAATTTCAAGTGTCGCTCTGACATGATGTTGTCAAATTTTAATATTTTCCTAGTACTTATTGCACTGTAATTAATGTCATAAATTAATTTTTAAAAGTATGTAATTACAAAACACCAACAGAACACATAATAAACCATTTACATTTCATAAATAGTGAGATAAAATGTCAATACACAATAGGTTAAATTAATAAGAGCCTGACATGTTTTCTTTTGTTTTTAAATACCGACAGTAATACAAAAAATCCTCCTTCTGCCAACAAAAAATAGTCTTCCCAGACATATTAAGTGACAAATAATTCGGCAATCCCCTACAGACTTGACCTACAGTATTTAGATCAATAACCTTGTTTTAAGTGCCTACTCAATGACAAGCCCTACAGATCTGCAGAACCACTAAATAATAACAGAAAGAAACAATTAATTTCACATTTTTATAAACACCCGGTGTAATCAATATCATCATGAGTATTTAACAGATTTGTTCCATAATAAGTGCTCAACTGCAGTAATCATCACGTAGATTGGATAAGCTGTAATTGACACACAAAAGTTGGCAGTTCAAATTCGCATTTGATATCTTAACTGTTAAATAAGTCAAAGCTTGTTCGGGTTTGTTATTCTATGCCGCCAAGTCCGCTGTAGAACTTCATCTTGAGCAAGAGTAATGCGGCCCGACTTCTCCCTGTCCCTTCACCCATCAGTTACCATTTTCACATTGTAGAGAAAGGTGCATTTCGTATGTTTGTTTCTTGCTTGTGTCGCCAGTGTAGTTCATAATTAATTTAATTTACTATTTACCTAAATAAAAATTCATATTGAGTGAAACTAAATTTCACAAACTTTTGTACCAGGAATAATTAATAGTGAAACTGCGCGGGTGTCCCCTGCCTGATTGAAACATTGAAGTTGCTGAGTAGAGCCAAGAAAAAATTTATAAATAACATATAAATAAGAGACAATTGGATTTGTAGCAGTTCCGATGTGTTATTTGATATTGATCATGACGAGAAAGCCTGGAGAAAAGCAGGAGTAAGAGGAAAACTGATTAAGCTGAGTAAAAATTTGTTTTCCATTTTCTGTTTTTCTTCTAAATACGTGATTAAAATTAATGACATTGTGACTGAATCACCCTGCATACATACCATTGAGGTTTAAGCATCGGTTCTACAATATCTTTACTGCGACTGCAAATTGGTACCACCATAGGATTATTTGTAGTCTCAACATATAATCCTTTTTCTTTCAAAGCGTTAATAACTTCTTTTCTTGCGTGGAATCTTTTCATTCCCTGAAAGAAATGGTAACATTAAATTTAAAATATACAGTGTAGACTTGATATTCCGGATCCTCTATAATTCGGATTCTTCGGTAATCCGGACTGATTATTTCAAACACTGTGTATTCTGTAATCCGGATTTTTGATGTTTCGGTAATCCGGACCCAGAAACCCGGCGCACGGGACTTCGCGCATCACCTCCTCTCTTTCCATTTCTCCCTTACACAACCCTTCGTTAATGTACAAACATACGTATTTATGAGTTTATGTATCATTATTATCAAGTCTGCACTGTATTGTAAGAGAACACACCTTTACTTTGACATAAATTGCTAAAAAATCATTTATTTGGAATTCTCTATACACAACTTACTGTAAATTTGCCATAGTCTCCCACAATGTTACCCTCGTCATCAAAGATAGTCACAAAAGGTAAATTATGTCGTTTTCCGACTTCATAATCATTGGGATCATGAGCGGGTGTAATTTTTACTGCTCCTGTACCAAAACCTAGCTCCACAAAATCGTCTGCAACGATAGGAATTTTTCTATCACAAAATGGATGAATAACTGATTTTCCATGTAGATGTTTATATCTATCATCGTCAGGATGTACTGCCACCGCTGTATCACCCAACATAGTTTCTACACGAGTAGTAGCAACTATTAACTTCTCATCCGAACCCTCGACTTGGTAGGCAAAATGTATTAACACTCCAAATTCAATTTTTTCATTATAGCCAGGCACAGAAAGGAAAGTACGACCAGGAAGCTCTATTTTGTCTACCTAAAAATTATCTATTTACTTAGTTTCATGAACTGCAAAAGATAAAGTACTTCATTTACCTCGATATCAGATATGGCTGACTTTAAAGTACATGACCAATTAACAAGTCTGTTTGACCTATAGATTGTTCCATCGTCATGTAGTCTAACAAATGCTTCAGCCACAGCTCGGCATAATTTAGGATCCATTGTAAAAGCTGCTCTGTCCCAATCGTAAGAAGAACCCATTTTTTTTAACTGATGGTATATACGTACACCTTTTCTAAAAAAGAATTGAAGTATAGGTACATATGTAAAAAATTCCATATTCAAGATTTGTATATGTTACTGTTAAATAAGATTTATTTCATAATTATTTCTTTAAAAAAAAGACTTACTCATCCTTCCATTTCCAGACTCTCTGTACAAAATTTTCTCTACCGATATCGTGGCGGGTTTTCTGTTCCTCTCGCCACAACTTTTTCTCAACAACTACTTGAGTTGCAATACCAGCATGGTCACATCCAGGATTCCACAACGTTGTTTCTCCTCTCATTCGATGCCTAAAATTCATAAGTTTTGCTTTTGTATCCAATAACTGATCATACATACCATCTAGTAATTGAGTCTTGAATGGCATTAGTAAGAGCGTGTCCTAAATGCAGTGAACCTGTTACATTTGGTGGTGGAATTATGATAACAAATGTTCCTTTTGGGTTTGGTTCAGTAATAGATTTACGCTGCAATAAAATGAATATTTTCAGTTTGGTTATACAAAGAAAATAATTGAAACCATTTGTTAAACTACATTAATAATTAATAAAATTGCTATAACACGATCATTCTTGTCAATTAAAATACGATCATAAGTGGTAAGCAGGAAATCATTATTTTACGTTTTAATTTTTCTGTTATATATTAAATTAGAATAAGAAAAAAAAATACAATTTTCTTTTTACTTTATTTCCAATGTTAACAAAAATATGAAGTAACAATATTACGCTGATGCAATCTTCAGCAAGTTGAAATAAGTTAAATTATTATTTAATTTAGTTTTAAGGTAGGACAAATTACTATTACATACCCCATATTCAGGCTTGAAAAACTTCTGCTTTTCCCACCAACTGTACCATGCGGCTTCAACATATTTGGGGCTATAAGCATCTGGCAACGGATTTAAAATGTCCTTTTTGGTACCTTCTGGAGTAGGCACTGTATATACCGCAGTTTCTTTAACCTCCTTTTTCTTTTCCTTTTTCTATACGAATATGTTTTATTTAAAACCGTTTACAACATATGTTCACTAGTCAGACTTACCTCATCCTTCTCCTTCTTTGGAGCTGTAGCCTGCTGCTTTTCTAACTTCTGCTTTAATTTATCTAATTTGGCCTGTTTTGCAGCTTCCTTAGCCAACTGTTTCGCAGACTTTGGGGGTTCAACATCCCCATTTTGAGTAATGTTTTCCACATTATCAGCCATAGCTAGAAATAAATAACCACACTCTTCTCTTACACACCTTCTGACTTTCGGCTCGGCACACAGAATTTGCTCGGCACGTAAACGTAAATGTCAAATGCATAAACCACAGATCACAGATAAAAGCACGTTCTTCTTCTTCTACCATGTTTATCGCCTAACATTTGTATGTCTTTTGCAAGTTCACACTTGTTACCATCTTGTTACTGTCCTCATCTGTTCTGTGGTCCTCATTAGGCTTGTTCACAGTGTTGCCAGATGTGGCTACTTATAACCAATTGAGCTACAAAAACATGTGATTTGGCAACATAAATTTCTTTTTGGCAACTGGCTACAAATTTGGCTACTGAGGTGGGAGGCTGTAAGCAACGGAGAAGCCCGATCAAATCTGTTCAATATTCTCAATCAGCTGATTGGGCTGACCTTCGAAATATTTACCAGCTGACCACTTTTCATTGGTCCGATCATTCGCTGAACGCTTTTCATTAGTCCGATCATTCGTTAAACGCAACCTATATTTGCCCCGTTTTGTGCGCGGCTAAATGCTCAGTAGACTAAAAAAAAAACAAAGTCTGGGACCTCGACATCAAAGGAGCCGACGGACTGTATATACTGTGGTTATATCAAAGTTATATATTTTGTGGATGAAAGTATTTATTTCGCATACATATTACATATTGCTGTGCGGACATGCGAGAATAGACCTCCTCAGAGACCTATTTACTTGAAGATATACCGAATGGTACATTTTTAGAATGTTTATATAATATGCACATCCTTTAAAATCGGCTGAAGAATCCATTGTTCCACTTTCCTAAACTATTTCTAAAACACCCTGTATACAAAGTTTTAAAAGAAAATATAGGCTATAAATAACTACTACTGTATATGTTTAGTTGCAGGCAATAAGTAATATTGATAGGAAATAGTAAATTTGTAAATGAATTATTAGGTTCTTCCCAAATAGCAGTAATTTCCAGTAATCGGACTATTTAGCATACGCAGTAGCAAAATTTCTTTCCAACATGAAATAATTGCTTGTTTAGAATTACCATATATATATATATTACAACAACTGATTGAACGGTAATTATTAGTAATATTTTGGTTTTCAAGTGAAATTGAAAAAGCGGACTACTGAATTTATAATTTTGCTACTGCGCATGGCAAATAGTCCGATTATTGGAAATTACTGCTATTTGGAAAAATCTATTACCATACACCTAATTTTGTTACAATTTGATAACACAAGAAAAAATTCTCAGTTTTTGTTTAAACACAAAATAAAGTAATCTAATTACATATTTATAAATGGAATCCTAACAGATCCTAACTAGAACCCTTTATAATCACTAAAATTGTTTCATTTACATCTGGTGCATTAATATGGTGGCTGCATCCTAAATTACTTTTAATTAAATGAGAAACAGGACTTCGAAAAACACCGTTAAGAACCGAGATAGACCGTATTTAGGGATAAACCCAATTTTAATTCTCTCAAAACAGTATTTTGCTATAAAGTTTTAAATTGCCTATATCGTCAATTACAAAAAAAAAAAATTATAATTTTCTTAAAAAACATAAATCACTGCTATTTATATTTCACGTTTACGATTTTGCTTTTAATCATTTTTTCATTTAAATAATTTTGCTTTTAATCATTTTTCCATTAAAATACTTTTTACAGGAGGTTGTACATATATTTGTCACCAGTGTGCAGCACGTTTAAATTAGAGAAGCAGCTCAGGAAGGCAGAATAAAATATACAAAATCTATAATCGTGCCTGGTAACGCAACAATCTAGGTTAAAATTTTGAAAATTTTATCAATAATGAACCAATATATTTTGTTTTTTTTTTAAACAGTAAAACTGAATAGCTGTATTACAAAAATGCAGATATTAAAAATATTTGCAAATTTAAAGCAGCTCAAAATTTCTCAACTAGATTGAAAAGGCTAGAATCACATTCAAATTTATCACGATTTGTAGTATTTTAAAAATTTTCTAATAACCCACTACTATATAAATGAAGAACGTATATAAATTATATATAATTTGATTTTTTATAAATATTATTTACAATCACTTATATTTTCAGTAGCCACAATTCCACTGTCAGTGAATTAAGCACAATGTTCAATTTTTATTTTATACAAAATTATATAGGTATCAAAAGTTGTCAGTGATAAATCAATTCAATAGACAAGGGTACTTGCTGATTTGGAGGTGGAAGTAAAAAAAAAACTGGTAGGTGAATAAATTATAACACAAAGACTTTTTATATAAAACTGAATATAATTTATGATTCAACTATGTGTACATTTTTTTAACAATACACATAAATCTTACAGTCCGGCTTATAAACAAAATATACAAATTAATTAAATAACACGAGTGTTGTGCTTCTCATTGTACAGTGGCGTATGTAAAAAATGATAAGTAAAGGGTGTTGGATTGATAATAGAAAACCGTCGGTTTGTTCATATTTCATATTTATTATAATTATTTGTATCATGTAACATGAAACAACAAATGGCTTGTGCTTTAATACTTGTAGTAAAAAATATACAACTCGTACACTTAAAAACATATCAGATATAAAAAATAAAATTAATATACAACTATAAAAAGTTAATAATAAAATCTTTAAGTAATTTATACTACACTGTCCGTCGGACAACGAGTTAAAGAATAAAACTGTACAATATTAATAAAATCAATCAATGGCTCTCACAACAACAACCAATAAAATTGCACTCAAGCCATTTGTTCTGTACAATATCTGATGAAATTCTATAACGAGTCTATCTATCAAAATTGTCAACACGAGTTAATCATTTTAAATGAAATATATAAATTAGTACTATATGTATATTCACAATTACCATAACTTACAATATGTACAAAAATATGATTACACGTTTGCGGCTGTAATTGACTTTGTACACTGAAATAATGACATACATGTGCTCGCTTAGCCTACACATATACTAGACAGCTTAACAATGTGGATTGAAACAAGTGAATAGCAGCTAGCCTAGTCTGTACAAGTCTGCCTCACTGGTCGCCTAATATTATGTTACAAGTCGACAGATTGCATCATACACAATTATCATCTAACCTCACAGTCTTTTTTCAGGGTAGTAGGGGGCTGCACAGCATCTGGAAGGCTAACGGGAGGCGGCGGAGGTTCGGGCGGCGGCTGGCCTGGCTGCACGGCCTGCGCCTCCTCCGTCTTTTCTGTAGTGGGCACGGAAGTGGTGGGCTTCATTATGTAGCCCGACCCCTCCTGACACCTCGACAGTTTTAACTTTATAGGAGTCAGTTTCATAGGTGGCTTGTCACTTTTACTACCTAATGCACCTGGAAGCTCAGCTTCCTTTACGCTGTCTTTTAAGTTAGTCCTGCTGTCGTTTAACGCACTGTTGCTCGTTTCACCACTCGTCCGTTTGTCACTATCACCGTCACTACTCTTTTTACCGAACCGAATAATAAGTTTTGTTGGATTCTCGCCCTGGTTAGATATAATTTGTACTTCAGACTTTAGCTTCTTCTTTTTCCTCTTCTCACTCTTATCTTTCTTTTTCTTGATTTTCAAATCTTGCATTACTTTTTTCCTGAACTTCATACTCTCCCGTTTCAGATCTTCCACTGTGGCCATGCTTATGGTAGTAATGCGTTTCTTAGGCGGTCTTATCCTATCTTTCTTCTCGTCCACTCTCGACGCACCGACAATGCTATTATTGCTACCAATTTTGATTTTAAGTTTTGGTGCTGTCGGCTGTTGTATCGATCTTGGAGGCCGACCTCTCCTCTTGGACAAAGTAGAATCGAAACTGGTAGACAAGCCGGAATTATTGCTACCTACGGAACCTACACTTCTTCTTCTTTCTAGGTGGCCGTCATCGTCCAACGACAAATCCAACTGACGCAGTTCTCTAGAAAGACCGCCGGGTCTCGCTTTCGATTCTTTTCGGTGATGTTTGCTTTCCAGGAAATCATCGGGACCTGTTCTGTAGTCTCTATAATCGTCCTTCGTGGGTATGCTTGTCATCGAAGCTACTGCCTTTGGAATGGTAATGATATTACGACTAATGGTAGGGGCAGGGGCAACATACCCCGGATTATTCGGTGGGTCATCCATATTCATGTCTTGAGAACAATACTGTCGCAACAACTCCTTCTTTCTCATTCGCCGTAAGTTGGATGTACCACCCGAGGATATTCCGATTGAGGCACTACTTATTGCGTTATTCGTTACCGAATTAATAGTAGACACGACAATGGGATCGACGGTGGGCGGAGGTAATGGAGTCTCATTGGCCGTATAGTTTGCAATTGGTCCTTTAATCTTCACCTTCAGCTGGTTTCGGGAGTCAGAAAGAGAAACTTTTATGTTGCTGCTCGTGTCAGACGGAGGTGGTTCTACTGGTTTTTTGGCGGTTAAAGCCGTATGAAGAGCTTTTTCAAAGTCCTCATCGATGTCCTCATGTACTTGTGTTTCTGTTGTACCGGTAGCAAACGCACTTAATAAGTTTTGCTCAGTGTACGATTGTTGGTCGAAATTGCTATTATAAGTTCTCATATCAACAGGACCCGGGAATAGTGGAGCAACATCTGGAAAGATTTGAGGAGGATCGTTATCTGAACTAGTTAAAGATATGTCGGTTTTAGATCTACTATCCTCAATAGGAGTAGGAGGTCGCAGTTCCCTTAAATCTGCATTGTAACCTCTGTTCTTATGAGACACCTGAGAGGGACTGGAAAATTTAGGGGAACGAGGGGAATTCCTGGTAGATGAGAAGGAATCGAATTTCCTTTCATGAATATCTACCGATTTTCTCCTTTCTCTCATAGCCTTCAAGTCCGTCATATTATCATTAGAAATATCATCATCAAAGTCGAGGTCATATACGGTACCGACTAGCTTTGTGTGAATCGTACCGCTACCGATATAATCGAAATCGTTGTGATGGCTACCTCTGCCTCTTCCACGGCCCCTGCCTCTTCCCCTTGTAGCAGTCGGTGCTCTGGAAGTACCTGATTTCCCAGAACCTCTCTTACTTTCTCCTCTTCCCCGTCCAGGACCGCTCTGTTTGAGAGCTGCCTCTTGCCGAGGACTCTTACCTGGACTCTTCGCCGGAGATTTGTTCAACATTTGAGAAGTAACTCTAGCTGAAGTCCTCGTGGGCTTGGTTGGTGACTTTTTACCCACAGAACTATTAGATTTCAAGGAGGTGCTAGGTGAAGGTAATGCACTTGTAGCCGTGGGAGTTGTACTGCTAAGTGCCGGGGACGGTACAACGTCATCTGCACTCGTCGTCGGAGTTAAAGACGGTTGACTGCAAACCGGAGGTTCCGCCGGTGGCGCTAAAAGATGCTCTTCTAACTGCTGTTCTAGTGGCTTGGTAGTCGACGTTGGCGGCATATTGACCATGGCCGCTGTTAAGGCCATATTATGTTGGGAGGAAGTAAACGCCGCCGTACAAGTGGATGAAAATGGAATAGACTCGTCTACGGGTTTAGGCATAGGAGGCATCGAATGTGGAGTGGGAAATGGAGCTCCAAATGCTGGCGGAAACATGGCCGCAGGACCTGTTGCAGGGAATGCAAGTTGAGTATTAAGGTTGGGTGGTGGGAACAAGCTAACGGGGTAGCAGGATCCATCGGAGTAAGCTCCAAAATTATCTAAAGAATTGGGAGGAAAAGGGGGTACCTGAGGTGGCAAATAAGGCCCCATGTCTAATGTAGAATGGTTCACTAATCTCACGTCTTGTACTCGTAACTCTTCGTCATCTCTTCTAGAACCTGAACTCGAAGTAGATGCGGCAGAACTCGATGAAGATCGGCGATTGGGCATGAGTTCACTGTCTGCCCATTTGGCTTGGGGATGTATATTTGCGTATGGAGAAGGGCTAGGCATACAGTCCAAGGAGGCTGGATCGATAAGAGGTGTCTGTGAGATTCGTCTGTCTATTCTTTCGTGGAGAGAGGGTGATTGATTCTTGAGAGGTTCTTCCTGCATTCTCACTTCTATTTGGGAAGGTACGGAACTTAAAGCTGGTGGGTTTTTGTGATGTTCTGGTGCACCTGAGTTTGTATACTGTTCCAAATAATGGGTATCTATATGTGGAACGGAATCGTTTAAGTAATTCGTAGGGTCTACAGACTGTATGTTTGGGAAACTTTCGCTGGGGGGTACCCATCTCTCGTCCCCTTCTACGGGAGCAGTGTGATCTGTAAGCCCTTCGTGCTGCTGAATAGGAATATTTTTATGTGCCTCGAGAGGCAAACTAGTGTCACAATTGAGATATCCGTAATCCGAATGAGGTTGGTGATGGCTCTGATTATGTGCTTTTTCTTCAAAATGTCTCACAGGTTCTGCCTCTGTAACGTGAACTTTTAATTCTAAGTTTACAGTGGGTATTTCGGCTGATTTGGGGCCAACGTCTTTCTGAGTGGGTTCAGTAGAATTATCTGGAACAACTTGTTCTGTGAAATCTACTCTCTCATTTTCAACTTCATTGCTTGTAGTAGCATCATCTGCATCGCACCCCGTCGATTTCTTTGACAATTCCATGCGCAATTTCTCAACAAGATTTAGGGTTTCCCTTGCACTGTCCTCCTTCGTATCCTCTCTAATACCAGGGAAATTACTCCAGGTAAAAGAATTTTTCATGATGTCATCTTTAGAAATTCCAATGTCATCAAAATTAAAATCTACTATATCGGCATCCTTCGCGTGCGGTTGAGGTGAGAATATGGATCGATTTTGCAAAACTTGATTTGTTACGCCTACAGGTTTAAGAGTATTTTTCTTTTCATATTCCAATTCATTTGCCAAAGATTTTGAGACATCAGAAGTTACGTTATAAATATCCTGAGCAGTTTCTGTTTGACGGATAAAAAGCTCGTTAGCTTTATGAGACTGTAAATGATCATCAACAATTTTATCGGCAATGGTAATTTCTTCAGAGGTTTTAATTTGTTTAGGAGTAGGTGGCTTCTTAAGTTCCAACTTGTTTTCTTTACTCTCACTACTGGACAATTTAGCGGCAAATATGTCATCTATGCTCCTATTTTTTGAGGATAATTTTTTGTTTATCAGTTTTTTATCTATTCCATCTTTAAATTCTTTCTTCTCTATTTGCTCCTTCAGCTCCTGATTTGGAAGTTTTATTAATTGTTCTGATTTCGTTACTTTTTCCGTTGGCTTATATTTTTCTGTTGGGGTTAAAATTTTTTCAACATTTTCAGATATATCGGGTAATTTGTCAAGTGACTTTGAATCCTTTTCAAGTAATTTTGGTAGTTTCTCTGGTTTAGGCGCTGCAATTTTAGACGGCTTGTCGAGTGGTTTTTCTGATTTTTCTGAAAACGTAGAACTTTTATCAAACACTTTACTTTGTTTATCTACTGGAGATTTCAACGTCTTTTCAGAAGATTTATATCGTTTATCTGAAATCGTTAATTTCTCTGGAGCTAGTATCACCTTTTCTGGCAATTTCGACTGTTTCTCTGGAGATTTTACTGGTTCTCTCTTTGTTCTATCTAATTTTTCTACCTTCTGAGGTTTTTCCACAGAGACATCATCATCCTTTACTTTTTCAGATGATCCAAACAACCTATCAAGCGTAGAAGCTTTGGTTTTGGTTAATCCTTCCTTTCCTGCTTTTCTTTCCAATATTTCTTTTTCTAAACTTTCAATTTCTGATTGTTTGCTGTCCTTTAACTTCTTGTCCGTTTTCTTGATCGGAGACAGTAATTTTCTGGACTTGATGATCTCTTTTTCGACGTTATCTCCCAACTCATCTCCTGCAGGTTGTTTGCCTTTCCTAATTTTAGCTCGTTCTCTTTCCATACTGACACGTTGGCCATCAGACATATCTCTAGGCCTGACATCAACATCTCCGACCCGATCACCAGAGTTGGATGTCCTCGGACGACCTCGGGGTGCACGTCCTCTGCCTCGTGGTCGTGTCTGTTCTTCTCTCTTAGAAGCTGTTGGAGACTGCTTCTTATCAGGGCTCTTTCTGAGTGGCTTAGTCGGTTGTTCGGGTGGTGCGGCACGCGATGGAGAGTCTGATTTGGGCTGTGGTGGTGGAGAAGGAAGTTTTCTGGGAGAGGAGGGGGCACTGGAATCGCTCGAGCTTGAGGAACCAGAGGATGCCGCGGGCCTAGGTCCCTTGTCAAGAAAGGGCCAGTCCTTGGCTGTGCTCCGCTTAGTCGTTTCTCGGGGTGAGGTTGAGAAAAGACTCTCCGATCGCGGTTGTGGCTTCTCCGGCTCATCGTCACTGTCAGAACTGGTGCTAGTAGAAGAATCCGAGGAACTGCTGGTGGAGGAAGACGAGGTACTAGTTGAGTTTGTGGAAGACTTGCGTTTGGTTTCGGAAACTTTGGCAGTCTTAACAGACTCGGGTTCTTTCCTCGATTCGATCTTTTTGTTTTCCAAATCCTTTTTCGTTTTCACATATTCCGGTTCTTTTCTAGTTTTGTCTACTTCGGCAGGTGGAGGATCCGAAGAGAGAGAAGTTGGTTTGCCAAGTCCGCTTTTAATGTGTTCCGCAGCTTTTTTAGCAGCCTGTCTCTGAGGGACGTAAGCCAAAATTTCCTGCATATCAGTTTTTTCAACCTCTTTCTCAATATCGAATATATCAGGTGCTGGTTTGTTTTCTTTTTCTTTCTTTTTATCTTTTGACTTGTCTTCTTCCTTAGGAAGATCTCTAGCCTCTTTCGTCGACTTCAGTTTTGTCTTTTGCTTGTGCTTCTCTTCAGTTTTACTGAGATCTTCACCAGCTCCCGAATGTTCTTTAATTCTAGATGATGTGTTCGATTTCAAGTTTTCTGTGGCTTTCTTGGCAGCCTGCCTCTGAGGTACTATGAGATCGGAAGGAACGTAATCTTTCTTCTTTGAACTATTCTCCTTTCTCGCATCGTCACTCTTAAGTTTCTTCTTATTTTCAGGACTACTCTTATTGGGACTCTTGGACGTAGATGGTTTCTGGGAGAATTCTTTAACAGCCGCTTTAGTACGTAATTTATTTTGCGAGTCGTTCGTGGTGTTTGATGACTTATCGTCATTCTTCATGGATACATCTGAGCTATCACTATCGGAATAAATAGATGACATAGATTTCACATTCTTTTGATTGTCTGTTTTCTGAGTTGAACGAATCGGCATAAGATCATCACTATCACTACAGGACTCGCCAAGTTCTCGTTCGACCTGACTTAATCTCGACCGAGAACCTTGCGTCCATTCTTTTTTCGGGGGACTAATTTCTTCTTCACTACTGCTTTCAATTTTATTTCGGGATATACTATGCTTCTTTTGCCGCCTCTTGTCCTGTACTTTTGCGGCATTAGTCTGTTTGTGTGGAGAAGCCTTCTTGTTTAGATTTGATATAGATGGTTTGTCATCTCCGGAACTACTGTGTAGACGGTTCTCTTTATTATCTTTGGGCTGTTCGTCGCTACTACCAGCACTGGATAAGCTGCTGCCATATAAACTACCGCTCCTTCTTTTAGAAGAACCGTTGTAATACTTTTTGTAAGGATTGTTCTTTACGTCTTTGAATAAACCGTTAATTTCGGGCTTATGCTCATCACTAGAATGTGTCGGTGATTTTATGCCGGCAATTCTGGCCAGGATGATGTCAAAATCTGAAGTGTGATCTTCGGCTTCATTGTGAGAGTATAAACGATCATATATTGACGGTCCGTGATTTGCCTCAATTACGGCTTGAACAACCGTAGAAGGCAGCGAATGAACAGAATCAAGTACGGCCGCTTGCTTGTGAAAAGTCTGCTCTCGCAATCGAAAGAAAGTCCTCGACAGTTTTTCCCGCCTGCTAACCATGTAACACAAATTCCTCACTCTTTCCAAGTCCTGTCTTAATTGCACAAACATTTTCATCTTCTCCAAATCGGCCTGTTCACGTTTGTGTGACAGCATGTCAACATCTTCCGATTTAGGAGGAAGCAGGGGTTTATTGTGACCCGCTTTCCTCTTAAGCTTCCAATAGTTGTAAATGTATTGCAAGGCCTCGTTGTCAACATCTAAATGTATGGAGACGTCTTTAACGGTAACATGTTTGAAGAACTCAGCTTCGATTTCTTGAAGTCGAGCGGCTCTTGCTTGATTTTTTTCTTCGGAAGTCATGTCTTTGCGTTTCTTACGTTTGCAGTCGTCATCCTCAGATCCTGAGCAAACGCTCTTTTCTTTCTTACTTGACTTACTGTGTTTTTCACAGTAAGACCTTAACTTTACGCCATCATCGGCATTCTCGTCCTCAATGATCGCCCGCATTTCCAAACCGTGTTTAAAAGCACAAGTGACGTGATATGCAGTTTTACATGTTTTTACAGAACACTGTATGCAAGCACCTACTCTCTCACGACACAATACACAAATTAGGGCCCATCTACTAGACGGGATACTAGAGATCTTGGTTATTGGTTCCATTTTTTCTACACAACCTATACTAACTTCAGGTATCCACAATGCACAAGAGACATGCGCCCACTTCTGTCCTGATCTAGTGGATTTCATGGCACCCCCCTTATTCGGACAAAGCACACACTCCGGCCTTTTACCGATGTTACACGTACAACAGAGCCACTGCCCATCAGGTATTCGAGTGATGCCATAGCACGCCTGATGAACGCATATATTGCAACTATCACAAAACACCATTTCATTGCCTTCTTCAGAATCTGGAGATCGACAAACATCACATATAACGTTTTCATCATATTCGATTCCTAAGCCTTCTTCGTTCTTTAGAATAGACTGTATCTTATCCCAACAACAAAGCTCCAACCTCTCGATCACCCTCTCTAACTGATCCTCATATAAAGGGCCCAGACCGGCTGCAGCTCGCTCAGAGTTCAAGATTTTTAACCAAGCCACATCGCATTCGTCTAGATCGTACGAACAAGCTGCCTCTGCCTGGGTTGGAGCGTGAGATAGAAAATGTTCCTCGGATTTAAAATTCTCGTCTTTAGTAATTCGTATATACTTATTTTTTGGTCTGAAAACAAAAGGAAAAAATATTTACTGGAACGACAATGAAATGAGAGAGAAGTTTAGAAAACGGTATACAAACATAAATAAAAAGTTAACTTTAAAATTAATAAACACATTGAGGCATTTTCAGAAACAGACTCTGAGTCGGCAAGTTTATTTAGATTAGACATAATTTGATAATTTTCTAAATTAGTTCAACTTAAATTGTTCCGAAAGAAAAGAGTATTTGAATAATCACAAAGTAAGCTTCTAAAGAGACCTTTTGGAGAGTTAGATATTTATTATGTGTAAGTTTTGGTGTCGTGTAGAAAACGATACTAGTTCTTAACGATCCTCAATAACATTAAACTTGTATTCTTATAAAATATAGTCTAAGAATTTTCAAATATATTAAAATTGTTATTAATAAATGTTACTTTTTTTCCATTTACAAATTTTTCCAAATTTTATTCAGGTCATGTATGCACAATAATTTTCTGAAAAATATATTTCAAAAAAATAACAACAAATTATAATGAATTGTTTGCAGTTATTTTACTAAAACTAAAATAACTGCACTGTTCTGAATTTAATGACAAAAAGCGAATCTGCAATATGACAAAGCAGACTGTGGGTAGTATAATAGATCTCACTCGCCTTAAAGCCATTTACGTTAAAATAATTGTTCTATTATCTACTAACATAACACAAGCACCTACGATCGGCATAAAGAATTAAAATCGTGAATCAATGAATTTTTTTAGAATGAGATATGAATAATTAATTACTTCTTACTGCCTGACTGCCAAATTATTCTTAACGTTTGACCAATTTCATATACAACTAATTGCAAAATTTTCATCAATTACACTAATTATTTTCATGCACTTGTAATTTTAATGTTACCTTAAGATGCCTTTTTAGAGATGCCTAGTTTCAAAATATCTCCTATCAAAAGTCTAGTTTCTAGGATGCCCTAAGTCATACTTTTTTATACAAATAAACTAGTTTAAAATGTAAAAAAAAAATAAAATAAGTGAGCATCCAAGAAGTAGCAAATTATTTTATTAATTTATATACACTCTGTTTCTGAAAATAATAATAACTAAATTTGAATCTAAGAAAGTGCAAAGTACCTCAAGTTAGTTGGACAATTCAATGCTTAATAATCGACCTCTTACATGAGTGAACGAAAACAAATCATAATAATAAGAAATTTGGAAACGAAAATATATAACAAATATATGTGTATGTTACACTTAAAAACAACATGGCTGAATCTCTTCCTTAATGGATTCCAGAAAATAAATAAGAAATAAACAATGTATGGTTAGTTTGTCTACTAATATTAAAGTTGCATCTTAAGTCCAAGAAATAGCTGTGTTTAATTTTTCTAGTCACTTCACGTATCAATTTCAATTCTTGATTTATTAAAGAACATATGTTAATTATATGTTCTTTAATAAATCAAAAATTGAAATAGATACGTGAAGTGACTAGGAATATTATTTAAGACACACTAAACATTACCGTAACTATTTAAGAAATATTCAAAATGTAACTCCATCTTACTATAATTTTGATTAATAATAAAACTGCAATATGCAACATATTAAATAGATATTGTCTCTAGTTACTTATATGCGGCATCTTTTCGTTACTTTTTTGTTTAATAGGGTATTCCTGCCACTGAAATTTAAAAATATCAAATGGAATTAATTTGCACAGATGTAAACATACTTATTAAATTTTTTAATAAATTTAAACTTTTTGCTTAATACACTGTTCAAAAATCGAGTCCTTAATTTAACTGCATTTATTGTACTTTTACATATTTTGTCTTTATAATGATAAAAGTGTTTTATCTAGAAAATTTTTTCTTACATATAAAATTTAATAATCAGTATAAAGAAACACACTTTTAAGTAAAACACAAAAACAAACATTATCTGAACAAAAGCAATTGCGATAAGATACACATTTAAAAATTAACACCAACATGTCTTAATTATCTAGATCAATATTAATTTTTTTCTCATCTTTATGTATGAACTGCAAGGATGAACGATTTGATTTTCTTTAAATTACATACTAACAAAACAAATTTGAAAATATACTTTCAGGCATCATCACTTATCAAATAACTTGACTTGATATCTAGTGAACAGCAGTATTGAAATATGGGTACTAGTATTAGTATTGATTCTGAAAGGTAGGTACATGTTTTCTTCAACGTAAGTAACTGTAAATGAGGAAGGGATACAGTATAACGAGGTTACTCCATATTACATAAAAAGTACTTGGCAAATTCTACTTAATCAACAACCAGCTTAAATACAGACCTCGGTGAACAGGAAAAAACATAAAGATGGTGCATTGCTCCTACAAACAGAATCGTACAGGGAAGAAGTATAGGTTGTTTGCTCCATATAATCGCAGTACGATTATATGGACAATATTTATAAACTGTTAATATTTAGTACTTTTTGTAGATTAGTACATTTTACATATTAGTAAATGTAATTAATAATTAATGAACTAAACGTATCTTTCATTACAACTGGTACAAAGATTTAATAGACTATCTATAAACATATCAATTGTACTTACAATCTGAACTCCTGTTGAACTTTAAAGTTATTACAATGGCTAATGGTGACGCTTGGTTCTGGTAATGAGTCTGGGTTGACAGGAACTTGGACACCTCTTTCCCACTCCTGTTTCCATTGGTCCACAATGACCCAATATTCATCCGATGCCAAGGGTTCTGAATCGGGTAGTTTCATGGCGCTGATCAGATCTTTGCGGAACAGTTCGGCTGGTGCTTCGGTAGTGGTGCGGTTATAAATGCTTTTCAGGTCATTAGATCTTGGCTGCCATGCCCCCGCTGCCAAGGAGGCCGCTTCCTCTTCCTCGGCCGCCGTCCGCTAATCGCATAACAGAATTAACGTCTTTTTCAAAGTATATAAACAGAACACATAAAATAAAAAGCCTAAACTTCTGACAAAACAAAGCAAAAAGAAATTGTTACTATATATGATGCCAATAGAATAAACCACTTTCAGTGATAATTAAATTTTTATGTCACAATGACAAATTGACATTTGTATTTTTTTTTTTTTTTTCATAAGCCTACTTTATCAAAATTGACGTAATTTGAAAATTATTATTACTAATGTAACTACTGTTTAATAATACATGTATAGGAACAAGAGGGTCCGTTTAATTATGGATATTGCCCACATCTTATTACGTTTGTAAGGTGTCAGAAATGTTAAGCATTGCAATCGACATCGTCAGACCTCAGGACATGTGGCAGAATGAGAGGTAATTTGTTATTTATACTATTTTAATAGGGTAGTAAAGGTAATCCATGTACTAAATATTAATAATAAATGCTTAATTTGTTAGATCTGATGGCGTTGATCGCAATGCCCTCTGGATTTGGATGGCCTCGTAACTCTCAACGATCTAAAATTAGTCACCAAGTGAAACCCCATTTTGACTTCTTTGCGAGCAAAGCTTAAAAGAATAAGACTTTTTATAAAGAGTAAAATATTTATACATATTAAATACAATTAATAATTCTATTTTGTATATGTATAATAATTGGGTCTTTAATCAAGCTATTTACATTTAATCAAAAATTGTGTGTAATATGTAGCAATTTTTAGCATACCTATATTGTTTTTTATATTTTAACACAGCAATAAATCAAAAAAGGAATTTTCAAATTCATTTAAAGATGGAGCAATACATTTATAACTAGGGTGATATAAATAAATAAATAGAAATACAAAATATATTCTAATACTAATCAGGTTATAATATACCTTTACAGGGTATTTATATTTTCATCTATGACAATATGACATAAATATGTTGTACATATACTTTTTTAAAAGGTATTGGCACAATCATTTAAGGAAAGAAAGAAAATATATTAGAAGAAATTACACAAAGAGAGCTTCGAAGTTATTAAAATATTAATTAAGAGGTAAATTTTTCACACTTCTCTACATAATCACCAGTCATTTGATATTGGCTAATTCATATACTCTTTAACTTTGCATTTCTGCAATTTATGTTTGTTTATTAATGTTAGAGGTTATATTACTTTACATAAACATTTAAAATCTACCAAACAACAGATGCTACCTAATACAAAAGTTAAAATATATCAAATATGTCAAACTCACTTTACGCCTCTTAACAGGAACTGAGCCATCTTCAGAACGGTTAGGCCTTTTCACTCTCTGTGACATCGCACTTATGTTGTGCAGGTAGATCGACTCCTCTGCACAACCTAAAAGTATTGATATATATTGAATTTTGCCATAACCATAAATTAACTTGTCTTGATATATTCAAAGAGTTTTTTGTTTTCACCTTATAAAGATTTAGTTTAAATAAGTAAGCCGAGAGCTTGTACTTACTACATAGTTATCCAGTATGGGAACATCAGCAAATATATAATTACGTCTGTAACAAAAAAAAGCAACAATTACCATCTCCTTAATTTTCAAATAAAATCAAATATTACAGTAGAGCCTACTTATAAATAGATTTTCTGTAGAGTGTTTTCAAAGCTATTAAATTGCTGGAACAATTAAAACCAAAAAAATATAAAGGACTTGTATATTGCCTTTGGCTATCCTTAACAGTGCTGAGGGAGACTATTTTTGCTTTTCCAAAATTAATTAATACGTCGTCTGGCATGCAAGGAAAGTAAATTTCATGCGTAACAAACGATAATATAAATAATACAAGTAATAATCTTGCAAAATTTTGTGACAAACAGCAGAGGTGTCTCCCATGTCTACATTGTAAACATTTCACTATTTAGCTATCACTTGCACCATCACAGTTTTACACATTTTCAACAAAAACGTTTTGAAAAAATATCCTGTTTGTTACCATTTCTCTAAAGTCTCTCATGCTTTCGATTGATTTTTCAAAGGATTTTGATTAAATCGACACTCCATTAGACTCCATTTGGTAAGCCTAACAACATTGACAATATAGGGGGCAGCACTTTCCAGTCGACACAGCAAAGACGAATTAGTGAACTATCCATTCGTCTCTTTTCTCGATCAAGAATTTCTTCATATTATGCGGATAATATCAACAGTAATGTTTATATAAAGTTGTAAATAAAGTGTAAGCAATTTTCAATCAATCACCGACTGATTGTGTCTTGACATGGTGAAACATTTCCTCGATGAAAGTTGTAAAATGTGTATCACTCTATCTCTTTTTAATATTCATCAACATGTCCTCATTACACATTTTCTATTTATCGAAATATGTGAATCGTTTATTTAGGTAAAAATAATGCATTTTCGATTTTTTTTAGTTATTTTGGAAAGAATCTTACGGAAATTGAAGCAAAATCTTCATTCCGAATGTTTGTACTATCACAAAACTAGAAATTAATATTTGGCGCCATCATTACTAAAAAAATAACTGGTCTGTACAGGTCACGTGATTTCAATGCGGAATAACATTTTTTGGCGGGGGTGAAAATGATCGGGTATTTTTTCTGATATGCTTTGATTTGTATGTAACATAAAATTACAAATATAGAGTAGGTACCTACTTATTCATTCATCATTTAAATTAATACCATTTAAGCACTATGTCAATAAACGGTAGGTATTTCCCAAAATTTAATTGTTAACACTATCCATAGATATAAATTCTAAATCCTCATAGTAGTAGATATTTAACAGACGTCTCCTCTCTTTGCATATTTTAAAAATATTTGATTTACATAAGTAATCATGACAAATCCTTTATTACAAAAAATAAAAATTCATTCTTAATATATCAACCCAGTACCGCGTTCTTTTATTAAGAGTAGGTAGGTAACTAAGCTACGCTTCAAACACTGCAAAGAAGAACCGTTTTACCCACAAAACATATGTTCTACTTATATTTCTATTTTTATGTTTAGAAAAAATATTTTCCTATTCTTATTTGAGTAGAAGTTATATTTCTATCGAAATATTTTCGTGCAACAACAAAAGAAACTCCATTGATTTTGTTACGTTAAATTTTGTTCAGTAGTCTGTGGTGTACAAACACAAAAACGCATCCAAGTATTTTTTCGAAATAAAATTACGAGTTAAAATTATTTAAAATTATAAATTTGATGAAGATAGTATGTTGAAAATTAATCATTTCAGGTAGAGAGAAGAGTTTAAACGTTAGAAAATAAAATTCTGTCAATACTGCTTCCACTCCTGGCGTAACTTTCATAATATATACTATAAATTTGTAAATTCCGTTCCTAAAACCAAAGCTTCAAATAATTATTCTATTTGAAACAAACAAATTGCTATATGCCTCCCAGCCTCCACACACTCCAGAAGTTTTTCCCAGACAGAAGGACAGGACAGAAGTCTTGTCATCGTGGACGCGAATTCTGTCTGCGTCCAAGTACCTTTGATATTGAAGGCCTAGATAAAATATACTTAGTGCAGGTCGCTCTCTCTACCACGACGTACTACACGGTCGGCACAGAGAAATGGAGAGAATGGAGACTACTCCATTTCTCTGGGTCGGCATCAGCTGAGTTCGGCCAACAGATCTAAATGCTCTAGATCTATCTTTCTCTCCTGCTATCTCATGAAATTGAAAAAAAAAACCACTGAAATGTACGATATGGAATGCGTAAATTCCATTGCGCATCCAAATAAAGGTACCAAACCTAGGAGCAGACAAAAGGAGGCACATGAAACTCAGCAAAGACATACTTCATTGGTTATGTATGTGGGTGCGAGAGAGACAACCATCTGTACGTACCTGGCCCTGATGGCCCCGACCGTGTATTATAGTTAGTAGACCGTGGATCTTCAAGATAATCCGTTTAGGCCCAGCAAGGAGTAGTAGACCATTTACATCTCATCTTCATATGTAGATGATGAACTAGTGTTTAAGTATCCAAGTATTTAGTGCCATGGATAACGCATAATGTGAACATTCAAAACTCAAACAAGAACTTGCATGTTAGAATTTAAATTTATATAGCATTATATGACATAAGGTTTGTTCCAAATAAATACTTTTGTACGGCCCACTGAAATGTACGATATGGAATGCGTGTATAGTTCATTTGCGCATCTAAATAAAGGTACCAAACCTAGGAGCAGACAAAAGAAGGCACAAACTTAGCAAAGGCATACTTCATTGGTTATGTATGTGGGTGCGAGAGAGACAACCATCTGCACGTACGATATGAATTGTGTCCTTAATTTCCTATTATTTTGTTTGTAAACACGTCATTGGCGTACAGTGTGGTTTCTTTTTTTATATTGTATCTCGTTAGTTATTCTTTGTGTATTTTTGTGGGTGTTATTGTTGTAACATGTCAAGTTTTATAAGGAACTGTAAAATTAACCACCATATAGCACGAACTAATTTTCCATATCCAGAATTCAATTTCATTTCAATTCACAATTAGCTAAGCCCCTACGTATGGTTATATTATCTATGGCCCCTATTGCTCTGCCATTGCTAGAGGCACAAAATAAAATATGGCGCTGGTCATAAATAATCCATTCGCGCAGCTTTTAGCGCATTCCAGTCGTCATAATATAAAATTACATTTCAGTGGTACGGCCACGATACCGTCACGAAATTATATGCACTGATAATAGGTGCATGCGTCAAGTTTGTACCGTGCATGGAATCGCGAATGTTTGGAACTTTTTCTTGACCGAAAAATGAGTGGGGACAAACATAATATAACCTCTGAATTTAACTTTGAAGTTGTAGACAGGCTCGTATACAAGTCATTATTTAAAATTAGAAACTAGTCATGGATGGATATTTTAAATTAACAATTTACTATTTATCAATAAAAAAAAACGACTAAATTGAACAGCTTTTAAAAGAGTTTACTTAGTACGCATGTCTATACAAACAGTTTACAAGTAACTCCTACAGATGACCATGTACTGATATTATCGCCGTGGGACGGTTCAATGCTCGTCCCAAAGATATTTGGAACGCTAAATAAATCGTACAATGAGTGATAATTTTTAATATGGAACAGTTTTTTGCTATTGCGCAGACTCGAAACCGTACATTGTACGGTTTTCTATGCATTTGGAACAAACCTATAGTACCACGGTCTATTAACTACATGGTCGATATCATGAGCAGGTAGCCAATGAAAACTGAGGACTTTTGTGACGTATGACACAGTCTGTCTCAGTTTCGAGAAAGACTATATTTTGTCTTTATTTAAAGGAATTTTGTGACGTCACCTGGCCCCGACCGTATAGTTAATAGACCGTGGCTAGCACGCAGCCACAGATCATTAACCGAAAAAAAAAAACAGCACCATCATAGTCTGTGATCTATGGTAAAATCATGTAAACATACATAACCTTCTGTATTTTATTTTTCAAAATAATAAAATAATTTGCAGCTTACCATCTATTAAATATATTTAATAAAATATATTCATTTTGTATAAAATGGATCAGGTACTTCTTACAATATAAAATGTATTTTTTCTTATTTCAGAGATTTTTTAGACTAAGGCCAAAATTGACCAAGCATGCAGAACTGCTGAAGAATTTACAAAACTTTATTATGAAACCATAGACAAAAGGCGACACGTAAGTTTATGTGTATTTATGAACTATGTTTTGTCCTAATATCAGTGTATTTGTAGTTGATGTCTAGACTTTATTTGGAAACAGGGCTATTAGCATGGAACGGCAATGGAATTACTGGGAATGAGAGTATACAAAAGTTTGTAATTGATTTACCTTCTACAGATCATGTAGTAAACACTTTAGATGCCCAACCCATATTAGGTAATGAGAAAATGTAAGGCCAAAATGAATAACTGCCTTAAGTTTTAATTAGTAACGATATCTTATCACACACCTCAAAACTGTAGCACTTACTGCAGTACACTAATTTTTAAAATTATATTGGCAGCAAATTTTAGTTAGTATAATTCATTATATTATATTTTCATATTTACACAAGCGCTGAATAATTCTTATATTTGCTTGTAATTTCACTCTTGAAACATTCAATAAAAAAAGTGTGAATTTCAGACTCTGCTGTGAGTGGGCAATTAACATTTATGATTCAAGTAAGTGGTTCAGTAAAGTATCAAGATAAAACTCCGAAAACATTCCAGCAAACTTTTATTGTGACTGCACAGGGAGACAAATGGAAAATAGTTAGCGATTGTTTCAGGATCCAAGAACCTTTGAATAAGTAAAATATTGTCCTTCTCTAATGAATTAAGTTATCTAATATTTTCTAGTTTTATAATTGTGAAATAAATAAGAGAATTCCATATTTTTTTTAATGTTTTGTTAAAATAATAGCAAAATGAGGAGCATGCAGTAGAATATTACAAATTTTATTATAAAGGTGTCCTGCATAAGAACAGACAGACCAACTGTATGAAAGGGTGTCCAAAATATTGTAATTTAACCAAGCTTATCTATATACAATGTTGCACCCCTAAAAATGGGGCATTATATTTCAAATAAAATTCCTCTGTCCTCTGCTACAGAATACCTAATAATCAGAATAATAACTCCCAGTTATTATAACAATTGTAACCTCAACTTTGGAATGGAACCTGTCAATTCATTAATGTATGTTGTTATTTTCCATTTCAATTTTAGTCTAAGTCAGTAGCGGTACAGAGCATTATTTCATTAGCAATATATGCTTCTATTACATGTATTATATTATACATATGTATAATAATATAAAATATGTTTGTGTTTGTATAGTATACTACGAGTTTTATGTAATAATAATAATGGTCCCGACTAGTTTTACTAACAAATTTTGAGTTCAACACTGAATTCTCTACAAAAAACCATGGTGTCGAAATATTTATAAAGATCAAAGAAACCACCTCTGTTATTTTATTATTCTGACCATAGATTCCGACTGTTGAGATATTCTGTGACTTTACTGTAGAATATAGTTCATAGAAAAACCAAATTTATTAACATGTATTAGCTTACTAGTCTTTTTTGGCTATGGGAAGTTAACTGGAGGGTGACTCGCCCCTAAAATAATAATAATAATATTTATTTGTTTATAAGTCCAGGTAAATGTAAAATACTGTTTAACACTAAAGTGAATAAAACAAATAAATATAGTAAAGTTATACCAAACTTTTTTAAATTGACCGAAAATAATGATATCTCCTATAGAATCTTATTAAATTTTAAAAAACTGATGATTTTCAAGAAAAACTTTAACATACAATTTGATTTTTACTGTGTTTAATAAATGATAATGGTTTCTTACGTTACATTTATTGATAATAGGTATGATTCCACAAATCTACTTGGGATTCAACTGGTGAAGCAAAATAAAACACATTTGCTGAGGTCTGGTGATCGTGGTAGCCAATTTTGAGAACTTTCCTCGTCCTATCCATTTATTTAGAAATTTAAGATTCAAAAAGTCACTAAGGCTGAAGCATGCATGTGATTCCAGTCTAACAGCGGTACTAAAATAATTGGCACACCGTCATACATAAACCAAAACTAGTCTAAGTCGCAACTATAATAAATTTTCGATTAAGAGTATTTTGCAGAAATTTCAAATAACTTTAATCCTTATTTAGTCGATTTAGTAAAATAACTGGTCCAATCAAATAATGATCAATAATACTGGCACAAACATTTATCTTAAATTCACGTTGAAAATGTCGAGGAGTTATTTATTGCATAAGGGTTTATATCAGAATATCCATGAAAGTTGTGAACATTTGTAATTCCTTTGCAAGTGAAGCAAGCCTCATCAGTTTCTTGTGAAAATTTATATCCTGATAAGAGACAAACTTACACACTGCCACTTGTCGATCTATATCTTGAGGCAACAGCTTTTGCACTTTTTGGACATGATATGGATTCAGTATAATAGAATTCGGTGTACCTACAGAAGTTCTCGATAATAAAGTTTGTTGAGATACACATCTAGTACTTACTTCTGATTCATCTTCAATTGTTTACATAACAATTTCTACATCATGTTCTCATATGTTGAAAAACGTTTCTGTCTCCCGAGCTCATATATCAACATTAGAAAATGTTTCTCTATTGGGAATTATATAATTAGAAAATTTACGATATTTTTTCACGTTTCCACAGTTTCCTTCACTGAAACCCAGCATAAGTAGTATGTCAACTTGTTCACTGAATGTAAATTTTCCAGCCCTTTTCAACAAGGCACTAGTAATTGCCGAAATAAGAATAAGGTTTAAGGACGTCTTTAGGAATGCATGTGCCATGAAAAGATTAAAGCAGTGCAGGTATGTCGGTACTCAATTATTTTTAGATGTAAATTACCAGGGTCTGCTGGGAAATTTTCCCATATTAAATGATAATAAAAGTTCCAAAACATTCAACACAAGTTTCCTACTTCTCGTTCAAAACTTCACAATGAGCCATTTTCAAATTTCATTAAAACTGTATCACAAACACCCCACAACAGAAGAATCAACACAGTACAATAGAATGAACAACACTCCAAGTTTACTGCTCCAAAAGCATAATCTTTTAACAAGAGTAAAAATATAAAATTAAATTCTGTGGGGAATAACACCATTATTTTCATAGCCGTTTAGTGACAAATTTGATTTTTTTTAACAGGGGTATGTCTGGTATACAAGCTACAAATTTTATATTTTATAACTACCAACATACTAAAAAATTATATCAAAAATATCTCAAGGTGTTTGGAAGTTATGAATTTGAAACAGTTTTTTTTATCAAGTTTGGAAACGTCATAGGTACCTCGGAAATGACAATTTTCAGACCCTTTGCTTATTTAATAAAATTACCTTATTTTTAAGCATAGAATATACCCTTAAAACTGTTTTTTTTTTTTACTATTATTTTGGAGACTGTGGGGTAAAAGTGACAACCTTAGGAACTTATGTCTAGTTAACCAAATTACTTTTTTCCACGGTCGGGAGTAGAAATCAGTTTCTATGACATCAAAATTAAAATAGAAGTAGTCGAATATTCCCAAGGTAGTATAATGCTCCCAAGGGAGTTTACATTATAGAGAACGTTTTTCATGCAAAAAAAAAGATAACATTGAAATTATTTATTGACATTTAAATTAAATGTTACATTTGTACAATTTTCAAAATTGATATTAGAAGGAATATTACTTTCGCTTACATTTACAGTTTTTGTGATTGCGCTAGTAGTGGTACCTACTAAAACCTGATTAGCAATTTTGGTCTTATTTCCAATGGAGTTCTTGACATAACCCTCAGCGACTGTCGTTGATTTCCAACCAGCATGACGCTTTATTGTCGTGATATCCACACCAGCATCTGCCAGTAATGTCGCTGAAGATCTTCGTAAGCAGTGACCCAGTATAACATGCAGCGTCAGGTAATTTTAAATATGAAGCTACTACACTCGGAATTTTACCCATGGTATTCTTGCCAACTGGCTACGAACTACATTTTCCTGCTTTGTAGTACAAAAAAAGGCGCTTATGCTTGACGTGGGGAGGACGAAGGGACAGGTATTTTCGAAACAATTCAAGCATATTTCCCACATCGGTAACCAGAAAGGTTCGTGGAATCTTTGTCTTAGTGTTTGGAATTTTTACAATCAAGAAAGAGCCTACATCCTCAATATCATATACAGTTAAATTGACTAGTTCATCAGTTCGACAAGCTCCGGCAATCCCCAAAATTAATCCAACCTATAAAAAATCAAAATACTTAATAATTGAAATGCCTAACAACAAAAGTAATCTTACCTTAATCATTAAGAATTCTTTGTCATCTGCACTTGATAGAAAACGGTCGATTTTACCCTTTGTCAATATTTTCGATTTTTTCGCTTGATATCCGTCACCGGTTCTTTTCAAAAATGCGATCAGCTTGGGGAATTTGCTTATATCTATGTTGTCGTAAATTATCAAGTATGACTTAACCATAGAATATTGCGCCCATAATGTGGAAGACTTGTAATTCTTTGCATTTTCACTGAAGTATGCCAACAAAACATTCTCGCTGTATACTTGAACATTTTTCTCGGCACACCACTTTTTGAACTGATTGTAGGCTATATAGTATAAAGATCTTGACTTCGTACGCAGCAAATTGCTTATTGCAATATTTGCAGCCTCCACAATCTCTTCCGACTCACTAAACAAACTTTAAACTAAACCAAACTAGCACCTTAATTTGACAATTCTTTTTGTTTGTTTATTTTGTAGTTATGACAATAACTCAACGACTACTAAATAAATGCTCAAATCCAAATATAATAATTCTGGTGCTACTTACTTCATAATGACAAAATGTGTTTTTAAGTTAATGAGACCATGGAAAAAATAGTATATACCATTCGGGAGATTCTGTTTTGTCCTCGGTGCATTGTAGCCCTCGGGCTTCAAATTGCACCTCTGTCAAAATAACGCATTTCTCTCCCTTATAGTATAATGTACTATTATACTTACTCTTATTTAGTAATTTTAGTCAATGATTTCCTTTTCCTTTTATATGGCCCTAATAATAATAATAATTATGGATATGAACAAAAATAAATCATTGGGTTAAAGTATATATTTTGTATTTTATAATAAAACAACATGTATAAAACCTTAAGCTACAGTTATAATAAAAGCAAAGCTTAAATTGCATAGGATGTTGAATATTTTTAGACCCACTTTTACAATCAACAGTTCTGTGTTCAGGAATTAAATAATAATAATAAAACTTCAAGATCAAGACAAAAAATATTCCCATATTTTCAATAATTTAATGTGTATAAATAATATTTTTCAATAAATGGTTACCTAAAGTGTAAAAATTCTGAATTTATAAGATATTTATGTATGTCATTGTCAAAAACTGGTTTTCTGGTATTTCAAAACATTACTGGTTTCATAAATATTTTAGTAATCTTTAATGTCCCATCTATTATTTACGATTCATTCACTGTTGCTTGTTGCGCTTTGACAAAATAAATTAATTCAATAACAACATACACCTGCTACATTGGAAAAAATGTGTGTATACATACATATACACACGTACATATTGAGCAACACAAATTTTTAACTTCAGTCTCAAGAATTAGTGACAATTGCGGACAAGACCGAGGAATGTTAGTTTTACAAACTTAATATTATTTAAATATGAGCAAGGACACAGCCAAATATAAATGTCTTAATTTTCCATATTTTATATTAGTCTTAGTATAGCAATGTTTTCATAAAAGACCTACAAATTATGGAGCTTGTATCACTAAAACAATCACATGAAATTTTTACCTTTTTTTCTTTTATTATTTATATGACGATGAAAAGCAAAAATATACTATATATATTATTTTTGTACTAAATAAATGTATTGTTGAAAAAACTCAACTTTACAAATAATTACAGACAGCTTACCTTAATAAAATATCCATAGATATTGAGACTTAGTAAATGTGCTAATGTGTTACTGACAGATGAATCTATATAATTCAGTGGCAGTTGGTGAAAATTAAATTGATTATTTTTCCATATGAAGCGAAAAGATTCAAAGAAAATTTATGAAATAATAAAAATGAAATAGGCATTATATACATGCAAAATATTTTTTTCTATAATTAGCTGATAAATACCACAGCTTTATACTACTAAACTATTATAAAATTAAAAAAAAGGAAAATTAGTATTAAATTATTTTTTTCCCAAAACTTACCAATTTAGGGAAAAAAAACAAGAATCATCAGTTTTACGTGCTATCAGTTCGTTCGTTGATTTCTGTTATACCCTGTATATATGCCACCTCCGCTGTAATCTTATGGGAAACTGCCCTTATTTTACTTTTTTATTTTGCGAATTTCCTTTGAAATATCTTCATCATAAATGTTTTCTTTGTGAATGTTGAAATCATTTAAATAATGATACAGATCCTACATTTTATCATCAAACAATCACCACTTTCATTTGCACTAACCGCCACCGATTTGCCAACTTCCTTCAATTTTTCAATTAATTATACGTTCCTTTTCCTATACCCAGAAATTAATGAAATTAAAATATAACTTGTGCACAAATATGAACCAGTAAATTTAAACAAAATTGTGACTTTTAGATAAACAGTTGTATGTCCATTATACACAATTACTAAAAATGAAATATGACTACATACACAACCGGCTATAATATATGGATACATAGCATAACATGGACAAAAACAAAACACAATAAAACAACTTACATCTCTATTTACGGAAACTATAAATCCACATTAAGTTTATATTGTGATGTGGAAAAGCATTAGAAATAAAAATTCATAAGTTTGCGTCCTCCGCTGGTACGTTATTAGCTATATCAAGATCGGGTCCCCCAACGGCACCCTCATCACCATCGCCACCTAATGGAGGTAAATCGATCGGTAACATTGGAGGCGGATCTGCAATTGTAGAAGCTGCTATAGGGTTGCCCCTTGCATCTAGCTCAAGAGCAGGATCAGCAGTCGCTTCAGCTAAATTGGTAACACTTTTTGATTTAACGCACTGAAAATCTACATGTCGGCTTTTAGCTTCTTCCTTCTCCCATGACATGTGGATGAAAGGTCGCTGAACATAGTTGTATATTACTTCGGCTCTACCACCTGGACGTTTTTTTACTTTCTCTTTGTATGTCGGATAACCTAAAAGAGTTCATTATTTTAAGGGCACCGTATTCTTGAACTAGTGTTTTCTACAAATACAAATAGTTTTTGATATTTAAGATATTAATAATATAGAGCTTAGCAAATAACATGAATATTATCTCATGCAATCTGCTAATATTCAAAGGTATCAAAGCAAAACGAATATACAAAGTGATTCATCATAATGTCATTAATTTTAACCACATATTCGGAAGACCTAATAAAGATATAAAATTGGAAGACATTTTAACTTGACCTTTCAAAAGATAAGAAAATTAACTTATAATAATCGGTAACACGGCGCTCCTGGTAAGCTATAAATTTTCTGATGACGTGTTCAAATATTGAAGCAAAATACTGTTGCCATTCAGGACCACATACATAAATAATAACAGCATGTTCATTAAAGTTCGGCACTGAAGTGATATATTTCTTTCTAATGGTAAACTTCTAGTATTCAATCTAAAATGTGTGCATTTTATATATTTTATGAGGCGCCTTTTAAAATTGTTGCATTTTTAAGGGATTGAATAAGCGTTTTGTCAGGTTCTGACATAAAATCCACTAATTTGCGAAAAACTTGCAAAATTTTATACAGCAACTGATTTTAGATAAAACATACTTATTTTTTTGCCGTATTTTCATTATGATCTTGAAAGTGGAATCAAGTTGAGCTTGTACATTGATATTCCCAAATAATGCAAATCGTATTTGATTATGAATATGAATCAGAATCAAATCCTTTACTCTCGTTTTTCCCCAGGCTTTCTGATCATGATCAGTACTAAATGTCATACACGAAAGCATTCAGTTCAGCAGGGAATGACCACGATCTTTCATTATTAACTGTTCCTGGTAGGAAAGTTTGTGTAATTTAGTTTCACCCTACTTAAATTGTACTTTTATTTAGGTAAATAGTAAATTGAATTATATTATTATAAACTACACTAGTGACACAAACAACATCGAAACTACCTTTTGTAAACAATTTGAGATCACCACATCTATGTCGACATGCAGTTAAACGGCGGGTTTTCAGTGGCAGGAAAACAGAGTCAAACGAGCTTCAGTTTATTCCGCCGTTAATGTATTACATGGGAATGTAGGCTGCCAACGTTTTAGTTATGTTGATTACAGCCATTCCACCGATGTCGGCACGTAATTACTGCGGTTGAGCATTTATTATAGGACTAATCTGTTAAATACTCATGATTTCATATTCATTAGACCGGGTGTCTATAAAAACGTGAATTTAAATTGTTTGTTTCTGTTATTACTTTGTAGTTCCACAGTTCTGTAGTATTTGTCATTGAGTAGATAGTTATTGACCTAAATACGATAGGTTATGGTTTATGGTTAGTAACTCTTATGGTTTTTCTAGCTCAGTTCATATGTAATGAATGCTATAAATAATTATTTTAAAAAAACTATGCAATTACGATTTTAAATTGCTTGTTCCCAGGAAAAAAAAAACAGATTTCAAACAGAGTGACTAATTTACCATTCAATTTAAATTATGATAAATGAAAATTTACTTCTTACCTTCAATGCCTAATCTAATTTTCTTTAAACCCCTATCCTTCAACACTTGCTTTGCTACATCCCTATTTTCTATATACTTAAAGAATCTATACATGGCAGTGCTATTAACAGTCTGACTATATTCTTCTCCCATTTGAGGAGGATACTCTTCATCCCAGTCCACACTATCGTCATCTAATAAAACGACAATGTGGCATTCTCTATCTCCTCTTTGTGCAGAATTCACCATAAGTGGCAGAATAAGTTCCTCAAGGAAAACCTCGAATTGGCATCTGGCACCTTCATTGGAAAGCTCATGTAAAAGACCTCCTGGAATAATGTTTCTTGAGAGTTCATTTATTTAAAGTTAAATATCTTTAAACATTTCTCATGTCTATAATTATTTGAAAATCAGTAGTAGGCCGTTGTTATGGGCAAAACAGAAAATAAAATAATCGTTCCCTTAGTTATCTAAGCTCAATCTTTGAAAATCTCGAGAGTGACTCATAAATGTATTCTCTATCCTCTATCCCTGTTTATTGCATTAAGAAAATACTTAGCGTACGTGTGGGCTGCTCATAATTTCTATAGTTATATTAAATCAAAAAATAAATTAGTACAACCGTAAAGATTGAATGCAAGATAACAATTAAAAATGGATCAAAATGCCGGTTCTTGCAAACAGTCTGTTGGTAAACAACCTAACCTAAGAGATTATAAAAAAACAATGTATGTGGAGGAATTCAAGGGAAAATAAACAATAAGTGAAATGAAGCTGTGTAGTTTGTTGACACAAGTGTCAGTTTCTAGTGCATATCGTGCTATAAAGGAAGACAAGGATGTGCCTAAATTATCTGATATAGATCAATGTTTAAAACAAAATCATAAAAGAATACTCATTGTAAAATATGAAATTGTAGTATAGCAAAGAGACTAAGGATAAAGGATAAAATCTGATCTCTTTAATTTTTCTAAAAAATACTTAAATACAAATAAACACATTTTGGTAGCAATTTAATACTTATAAAATCATATTACTGGCTTAGTTACCATTTTTCTGGTTTGCTACAAGGATATGATATAAACCACCTCTTTCCTGTCTAGTTTCCAAACTTTGTTATACTATAAGTTTCTTAATTGAAGAGAATTTCTAAGCTAGCTTATTCAGAGACTTTTTTGTCTTTTACAAAAATTTCATATTACTTTCAGTTTTTGAGAAAAAGAAAATATTTAGAACGAAGCTAAATACCATATCAATATTTGAGGTTTTGTGAGTTGCTGTCAGTTTTACATACAGTACATATTGATACATAGCACTTAATTATTATGAAAAGTGCAGATTGTTCGCCATTATTAAGTGTTAAATATTGATATGTACTGTATCTAAAACTTGATATTATTGCAATTGTTTGACATTTATCAAAAAGTAGTTTTAGTGACAGCACCTTTCTAGCATTAAATTGCACAAAAAGAAGTGGTACCATATTTATTTTGCATTATTCTAAAAACAAAATTTTCTCAAAAATTAATAATAAGAACAAAAAATAACAAAGTTTCTGACTATATAAGCTACATTAAAATATATATATTATAGCAAATCAGTAGAACAGAAAATATGCCAGTAAATATCATTTAATAGGTATTACTTTAATGCCACATGTTTGTTTATATTTAACTGTTTTTGAGAAAAATTAAAAAAACAGATTTTACCCCCTCGTTTTAGGGGTTGTAACATTTTAGGTGAGATTCCGATGAAAAAAATTATATGAAATTACTTGTTTGTAGGGAACGCTCTCTAGCGCAAGAAACCTACATATACAATCGTCATAATATAACTTATAATAATACCGTTTCAAATAAAACATATGGTTTCCACTAGACTTGATACACAAAATGAAACAACTACATAAACACATACAACAAAAATTTAAGCTAAGATTCTATTTTTAACTTATAAATTACTATTGTGCCCCTGTAGGTCTTTTTATAAAGCTTTAGCTTTATTGAATTTTATGCAAATAGTGTAACATGTCTACACTCAACAGACTTTTAATATTTAGTATTTCTAATTCCTAAATGTGTTCATAAGTCATATACCATATGCCATTATCTTGAAAGTTACTAGAAATCTTTAAAAACATATTGATCCATGTAAGTACACCTGAAATTATAATAAATATACATAACAGACTGCAATTTTTTTGTTTAGTTGTAGTAGGTATTTTTGCAGGTATTTTAAAATTTTCATTAGACTGTTCAATAAAAATGTTTCAGTGGAAATCTAGGAATAAATTATTATTACAGTCTAATGCTGTCTTAGCTTTATAAAGAGACCTATAGGGGCACAATTTATTAGAAATTAAAAATGCAATCTTACTTCAAATTATTACCGTGACTGCTTCTGCAGTTGTTTAATTTTATGCATCAAGTCACGTTAATCATAGGTTTTATTTAGATGATATTATTATAGGTTAGATAGTTTCTTGCACTGAGGAGCACATAAACACGTAGTTTTCCCTGGTTTTCTATTTGCTTTTACTCTCTCAAGAGCAAGTATGTACATATTTTAATGGCAACAAAAGAATTTGAATATCGTACATCAAAATTTTAAAGATAGAACTTGATTTTGGTATATTTACACTTCGTTTTTAAAAATTTCCGTAATAAATTAATGCAAATGGATAGAAGAAAATTTAACAACTTCCTAAATTTAGGTATACCTATTACTTCAATAGCTAGACATTTTTAATCAGGATGTGTTCATAATAAATCATATTTTAATTTAAATATAATTCTTCTTCTTTTATAAATCAATTTTGAATAGACATTATTTTCAATACTGTACATACAAAATTTGTAGACGTTACATATCGGAAAAACGGAATTTAAAATTTGTTAGCAACTTTGAAAAATTATATGACAAAATATTTTAAACCACTATTAAAAGCAAAATACTCTATACAATGCAATTATTTTTATGTTGTATGAATTAAAGTTATGGAAAAGCAATAGGTTGGCTATCACTTCAAAAAGACACAAGCCGCTACTGTTTTCAATTATTGTTAACCTTAAGCTTAACTTAAAAAATTTACTATGACAAGACTTCTAATTAAACCTTCGTTGGCTAAATCGCAACAGCCGTGCTTTATCTTGTCTGCTTCATTGCCCGTTTGTAGTGACTCACCGTGCGTGACAGCACACTACAGCAGGAATGACGTGGTCTGACATAGTCGTCAATTGTTTCATAGAAATTATGACAAATGTCAAATATTTGTTAAGCTGTATGTTTGTGTTTAAATTCATTTTTAAATTTATAAATTGATACAACCTAAAATAATAAGTAGGCATGTGTTTTTATGGTGAAAATGCATAAGTAGTAGTCCATTATTAATACATATGTACCCAGTTTTATGAAAAATATAAAATATTTAGACACAAAAGCTTTGTTTGAAGTATTAGAATGGTATCAGTGCCGCATATTTTAATGTTTTAAAAGAGTAGATAAAAAATACGTATTTTTGCAAACCAAATTAAATAAGTAAGTTCTATTAAAATATAAGCTATTACAGTGTCAATATCAAATGTCAAATTTTAACATTTATGGCCTGATTCTACAGATAAGTATTACAAAGGCAACACAATTTAGCAGACGATGATTAAACTATAAGTAATATAGGACTTATTTATGTTTGTCAACAAGTTTCTCTATTTTATAAGACGGATCATATTAGTCTATAAAATAAAAACACTCACTCAGATTTTGGCAGCGAACAGTACTGGCATCAAACGGAACCAACAGATAATCACAAGCCTCTCTCAATTCTTGCACAGACACAGAAGGGGGACATTTGATGAGTCCTCCTTTGTAGTACTCTAAAATTGCTCTGAAAACGGATGCAGGGATCCCATCAGCAACCTCATACTCCCCCCTTTCGTTTGGATGTGTAAAGTCCAAAGAAGAACTGAACATTCGACCAAGCATCGTATTGGGATGCGCCGTAAATATTGCAGGATCCACCACAAATCTAGTGTTGTCAACCACAAGGGTCACTCTGTCCTCGCTGGTCATGTTACTAGTACTACCGCAATTCTGGGGTTGGGTTTTCGTGGATCCAGTTGTTTGCAAAGGTGCAGCTCTTGATCTGTAATCATGGAAAGATTAATACATGGAAACTATGCTGCAATTTGCAGCCCTTGCCTATTGCGAGGAGCATTGTGACATTGCTTAGGCGTAGCTACAGAGTGGCAACGTGGGTCCGATAAAGACGTGGAACGTTGTACAAGGCACGGTTTCGGCTTCGACATCGATCCATAACTACGCAAAGCAATATGAGAGTTAATAAGTTGACTGAGCTATTTCATGAATAGATCAAAACAGGGCAGTACTTAGAAGAGATTACATTATGCCGTTTAAACAATTTTATTTAAAAATGTTTTCCGTTGGCTGCACAACAATAATTACCTAAATTTATTTTATAGATGTAGATACTTCCATTCATTCGTTTTGTGAATTTTTTATAAACTTTGTAAATTTTTAAAAACTCTAATTCCAATGCAGAACAGAAGTCCTAAAATTCTTCATTTTTTGCGATGAAGAGTATTAAAGTTTTTTAATTTTTTTATTTATTTATTTTTAGCATTCTGAACTGTCAAAGAAATCCTAACCTAATTTGCTACATAAGAATGAATAATATCAAATTTCTAAATTAACTAATAGAGGACACAGAAAAGGGTTGTCAACCGTCCTCTTTTATCAAGTTTTCAAATAAATTTTTGCACTATTATTTTAAAGAGCACAGCATCTACTAACTTTTTTCAAAGTTAGAAGAATTATTTATAGATATATGTCATCTGTCTGTTATATTTTTGGTGATATTAAATATTTTACCAGCGCCAGTATATGTAATATACTGTTCTACACACATAATGCCTCGACATCTATGAATATAACGACATTTGTTCTGGACCTCGGTGTGCCAATTGATGCTAAGTTGACATTCAATGAACATATCCAAAATATATATAGCTTCAGTATATAAAAATGTTAGATTTGTTTAGATTTGTCATCATTTGAAACTAACAATATTAATGATAATGTACCCAGAAACGACTTACGTTGGTAGGCCCTAACCACTATTCAGTGCAAGAATGACGGAAACATGGAAAACCTCATTAATTAGGTGGATGGTCAAACGCTAACCGGAATCAATCCCTCACATTGATTCAAACCAATGTTCTTCCACCCTACCACACCCACAGAGTGAGTGTCAATCCTCACCACAAATATGGCTGATCTCTACTTTACTGCCTGCAGGATTCAAACCTGCTTAGTATCCCAAAGAATAACTTGCTCGATTATGTTCCTTGTGTAAACATATACACTGCTATATTAATTCAGTAGAACTGCTCTCAGAAATTCAATTTAATGTTCCACAATTTTATTCCAGATATAATGCAATTAGTTTGGCTTTTGCTCGAACAAATGCTTTAATCGCGGCACCTTTGTATCAAATGATAACTATAGTAAGGTTGAGGCATGATATACATGATCTATCATGCACATAAAAACTGTATATTCTAAATACAATTAGACATTATAAATAAGATAATGTACTTTATGTACATATCTGACGATATATTTTCTAATGTATTTGGAATACCTTTAATATGATGTTATTGTTTTTCTTAGATAATATTGTGTATTCATGTTTAACTGCTCGTGTGTGCAGTGCATCCCAAATGAATTGTATCAATTCAATAAATCTTCAAGAATTTAGTTTTCACAAAATCATCAAGATGCTTCAAGAAATTTTAATTAAATGCCATGTTTTGATATGATTTTCAGGTATTTTCTAACAATATTAAAGAATCGTGATGTCACTGACAACTTTTTTAAATGGTAACCCAAACGTTGCTCTTCAGATTCTGAAAAAGGAGGATTTTTTGAGTATAACAGGCTAAAAAAATTATTAGGTCACATACGAAATTTATTGAAAACGATAAATAAATAACTTTAAATTTAAACAATTAACATCTCTTAAATTTAATATTCATACTCCATTCTCTGCTTTACAATATCCAAAGCAATCGACAAATTCTCTTCACACGTTTTCAACTTTTTCAGAGGTATTCTCTGAAGCTATTTATTTGTGGCATAATTCTAGTTTTTCTTTCATTTAATTAATCTTTATTTTTCAGAAGTGTGGCAAAAACCCAATTAAACTAAAGATAAACTTTTCAGATGTTATAGCATCCACTTCACTTCGGATCTTTTCTTTTAACACTCCCAAATTATCTGGTCTGTCAGAATACATTTTTAAGTAACCCCATCAAAAATAATCCAACGAGGTTAGGTCTTCTTCCTAATATTTCAATTACACAAATTTTGTAAATAACTGTATGAATATTTATGACTTCCAAGCGTTCGATAAACAGCAGATTTCGACAAGTGTAAATTAGCAGCAATACAGGATGACTCACAACTTATCTAAAAAAATTTGGGAATAGATGTGTCATGAAAAATGGAGTCAATATCGTAAAAAAATTTTTTCTAAAATCCTTATATATCTGAGAAATAAATTATTGAAGTTCTGATAGTTTCAAAGTTTACATCGCTGGACTGCAATTTCAAATATCTGATTACTTATCGTATTAACTTTTTGTGGTGCTAGTTTTACATTACTTTTTCAAATATCGATATGGGTATCGTTTTAATTTATAGTGAAGTGAAAATGCTTTAGCAGAATAATTTTTCGCTAAACATGTACCAAATGCAACTACTTTTACAAAGGAGTAGTGAGAGCAAGTGTAGTGCAAACGTGGCACGGGAAATTTGCAACCGAATCGTGGAAGAGAAGGAGGTCCAGGGTGTCCACGGCGCATTGCAGTATGGCGTATCATACACAAGGCTCAATTATAAATCATTTGGACTTATTTTTGTGGAGATATTTAAAAAATGAAGTATATTGCATGGAAGTGGATTGATGATTTAACTGCCGTCAACACCCCTGTACATTTAAAAAAATTTTTTTATATAAGTTCTGAATCACCCTATATACGACCAGACTTAGACAAGTCTCTAACATGACCATAATTTCTAAATTTTACTTCAAATCTAGTTACTATCGCTGTGAGAAATGGGAGGACGATTAGGAACACTATATCAAATCATTACATTTCATTAAAATCACTCGACGTCTCAGCGAATTTGTGAAAAATAAATCCTTATATTGAATTTATACATTACATTCAGGACACACTGTATATGATTTTATTAATCTTATTCTTACATTATGTAACTGTGCGTCCCAACCTTGTGGGTTTATACATGAAGAGTGTTATAATTGCAATACATAAATATAGAGTTTGCTATCATTTTGGTTAAATATCATAAGAATTAGAGAAATAAAACAAAGAAAACTTCAATGTCCTATATCACAAAATCATGTTAATATGAATTTTTTGTGCTAAAATAAAATTGTTTATTTTGCTCAGATCAATAAAACTGGTACATTTTGTATAACAAAAAAAAAATTGTAATTTTTTTCCTAACAAAAATGACATAATAGCAGGTGAAACAAAAACGTAGGGCAATTATGAACAAAAAGTGAGAAGAGACTGATGCTGGCAAAGTTCATAACAATTATGAAGTGATAGAAAATGGAAAAACTTGGATGAATTAATTAGGAACAATAGAAGTCTTTCAAATGTAAACATTTTTCAAAAGACTTTCAACTTCAATACTAGCAGAATAGATTGTATTTCCACACTCCTGTATATCTAAAATTATCCTAGATTTAAACTCTTTACCTCTTACCTATATATATAGTATCTACAATGTCCCTAAATAATATAAATAAATATAATAATAATGCCAAATATGTATATAAGCCCTTAAAAGATTTGTCCGTTATATTTTCTGTAATTTTACTAAAAAAATTTATTTTAATCAATAGGTAATTATTATTGACAAATTGTTTAGGTATACTCAGACGTATACTGCTCTTTAGATATGGAAGAAATCTACTTTGAATTTATTAAGGAACACTCTAACAACGCCTTGAAAAAAATTAACACTTCACATTCCATCATTTTACTAACTGTACTGTTTTTGTCAATATCTTTCCTAAAATTATTCTAAAAAAAATGATAAATCAAGCACTTCACATACAAAAACAAAAATATTTACTACCTATGAAAAACAAGTTATTTATAGATTATAGATACATTGTCTAATTATCGTACATTTTTCTTTTGTATTTTACTAGCAACATATCACACCAACTCTTGAACTGTTAAACAAACATAAAAATATCAGTTTTATTATCTTTCTACTACGTTCTCATTTAACTCAAACCTAAATAATTTTCAGACAGAGAAAACACTTTTCTCATACTTATTACATGAATTGCGAAGCTTCTTAACTGCCCTATTTTCACCTCTAGAAATATGGGTGAATGGAGGCCTACCTCATTCGATTTTTAAATACTCTTCTTCGTCGTTCATCTGTATAATCTTCAGTGTCGCTGCTTGTATCGTTGTTATGGTATAAATGACGGTCATTAGCTCCGGCCATTTGTAGACTAGGCAATAAACACTTCACAAATACATACAGATAATCGGCACAGCTAAAAATTTCTCTGGAACCGATCCAGAACATAGAATAAAGTCTACCAACATTTATGGACCGACGTATTCACTTGCATGCAAAATGACTAGGAATAAAGTGACAGTTCACGTCTACTTGATAACAGAAGAAAATATAAATAGAAATATGAAAGATACAAAAATTGACAACTGAGTTGACGTTTGACAGTCACGTGACACTTGACATCCGCTTTCGCGCAAAGTTTTTGTTCCCAAATATATATATGTAATTAATAGAATATATCTACTCGTATTGTTCATCGTATTTTCAAAAATTTACCATTTTAGATGGAATTTTAAGTCCTAATTTTAAAACAAAATACATTAGCTTTGTTCGTAAACCATCCACTGCTGCACTAGTGTAATAATATGTCGTTCGTTTATTACAGTGTAGGCGTTCGAAAATTAAAGTGTAGTGCGATGGTGCAGACACTACTACACTGGTTAACAAGGTGGTGTAAAAGTGTAATGTAGTATATTGTAGTATATTTGTGGCACGAAAATGAAACTTTTATCAGAAAACTCACTTTTTGGTAGATATTTTTAAACATCATATAAGCCCAAAAGTGCCTCATGGGTTTTCTATTTTGTCGAAAAAATGGTTAATTCTGAAATATGCAAAGAGGCATATTTACAGTATAGTAACGGACAACTTGTCTAGCATTGCAGGGATACAAATTTGTTTTTAGTGGTATCGATGATACCTACGTTAATTTAATTTTAAGATATGTACAAATAAGTTATTATGTATTACTTTATTCGGTATAGATGATCCTGAAAAAGAGATTTTCGTGCCTCAGTCAGAAATTGACACTTTATTAAGAAAAACAAAACAGGATTGGAAATTAGGTTATGCCAGTTTACCTAACTTGAATTTACGAACAGTCAAATTTTTATCTGAAAGTGGTGTAAAATTATTATTAGAGTGCAACACTGAATTCCACTACACTACACGCTGTGTAGGGTTTACGGATAAAGCGAATATCAGTATAAAGGATGGAGTTTACATAAGTTCTATTTGGGAAAAAAATTATCGCTTCTATTTCATATTTCCACCGTTGACAAAAAAGAACAATTTTAGGCAAGTTCGGCAAATAGATCTGGATGCTCTAAATGTGTTTTTTCCTTTTTCAGTTTCATGAGATAACAGGAGAGAAAGATAGATCTAGACCATTTAGATCTTAGATCTGTTGGCCAAACTCAGTTTTTATAGAAAATGTGGGTGTCGAATACTAATCGGGTTCCAAAAAGTGACCTTTGTAAGTTTATTGAAATTTATTAAATTTTGATTTGTGGTCATCACTTAAATATAAACAAACTTCCTAATATATGTTGACAGTCCCAGTCGTACAATAACCGAGCGTTTTTCGTTATTCCCCTCATGATTCACATCACAACTGGGTTTCCTTTTCCAAAATAGAAACCATTAGCAGTATTAAAGACCATTAAATAAAATCCTTTGTAACTTTGTAACTTAGAATTGCAATAAATAACTTGACACATTTTTCTTCGAGCGATGAAAATAAACAGAATATGGGGAATTATGTATTTGATACATAAGAAAATGAAATGTCGTACATATTCTTTACAAATACGACTTGCAGTCATCACTGAATTTAATAAATTTTTCTATTAAGGAATCAACAACAATACGAATTAATAACATTACATTTTAAGTAAATAATTGCAATATTAATATACTTATAGTAATAGCACAGAATAGATTGCTTATTACACAACCAATTATTGCAACAACGCAACAACTGCAAAACTGCAACTGACTGCAACTATTGATAAAACCATCGTCTGCTAAATCGCAACGGCCGCGGTCAAGTCAAAGGCGACGCGATTTAACAGATGATCATAAAACAAAACGGTTTGCCAAATCAGGGCTGTAACCATATATAGGATTTTTTTGCGAGTAACCGTTGAAGTACCGGTAACTATTTTTTAGTAACCGTACCGTTTTAGTGTGAAAGCGGTTAGTGAGGGGAAGAGACACGACGTAGCTGTTGACGTCACAACAATAACACCGGTTACTGAAATCAGTAACATATTCAGCGACGTAGGTAAGCCAAAAGCGGTTACGAATATTACGAAAATTTTGAGATTATAACATAAATTCTTCTGCACTCTGCAGAGAACATTTCATACAATATGTCTTAATGAAATGATTAATTGGCGAATTAGTTAAAAATAATATTGTTCTAAAAGAACTTTTCCTTTTTTGTACTATATTTATAATTTTCCATAATAAAGTTTAATCAACTTATAAAATGTCTAACTTTTTCCATTTGTAACAGTTGATAGAATACAATGCTGTTATATTTTTCTAGCCATTCAAATGTTGACTTACCTCACTCTGGTGGAACAAAGTAAGATTTTACTATTAAAATTAAAGTGTAATAAACAATATATAAAATAAATTCAACAAGCACACAAAAAACAAACACCATGCTACTGTAGCTTGTTTACAAAATTTTGCGTTATGATTATTTATTAATTTATAACAACCACAGATTCAAGAAGAACCATAACCGGTGCATTTTAGCGAGCCTACGTTACCGCAACTTAATCTAGGAGTGGGGGTCTTATGTAAGAGATATCGCTAACTAACCGTTATTCTGACAACGGTTACTCGCAAAAAAATCCTAATAGTATCATCCTATAGTAGATTCATAAGCAGCCTTGTAAATTATTGGTAGGCTCAATATGGCTCAACCACAAACCTAGAAAAAATATAGACTGTGCCAGTGTCATATTGCCGGCGACCGCTAATTCATGGCTGCCCTAGAAGATCTAGAATCGCTAAAACTTGGTTTTTATGCCAATTTACGTTGGTTGTATTGTAGCCTGAAGCCCATTTGTTTACAGTGATTGGCCACATTCATGCATATATGTAATACTACGTCACATTCTTTAATGACATTTAAAATGACAGCAAGTTAGTTAATTTCGTATTACAATGCAGCCATCATATTTACACAACCGCCAACATAAAGTAAATAAACTATCAATTTTCTGGACCTTATGTCATGAACCAACGCTGTCTATATTTTTTCTAAGTTTGTGCCTTGTGGGCTCAACGTTCTAGATCATTGGTCGCGTTCATCGCACTGATCGCTACTTGACTTGAGCGATCACTGATGAGTGTGCTGAATGAAGCAATATGAAGACAGCGCTCAGTTATCAGCGGGCGTGTTATGCATCATAAAAATTTTCTGATACATGATAAGTGATCAGTGATCATAAACAAAAAACAACAAATCCTATTGTTTAAAAAGTATAGACTGAAATTTGTCTCACATTTTAAAATGTCAGAGTCAGAAATGAAAGTGGTTTATGAAAAAGCAGTCACAAAATGTACTCAAACGTATAGAAATGCGTTCAACCGGTTTAGTGATCATAACCAAAATGATAACAAATCGCTCAGTGATCGCTACTGCGTGATGAACGCGACCATCACTCAATCAGTAAACATAAGTTATGAAAAATTATACATATATAGGTACTGAAAACTTGGAAAAATAGTGAAGGTAGTTCATATAACATTTTTCATTTTAAAGTCGCAACTCCGATATACAGGGTGTTGAAATTCTTATATTGAAGAGAGTTATTTTTCTTAAAAACGCCTGAATGCGTGTTACAAGGTGTTTACTCGCATCTTGTACGCGCGTGTGCTCCACGCAGTGAACCCGGTTTATCAACGGATGTACGAGCAGCGAGGGTCCAAGAGGGGTGTGGCTGGCTGTAAGGAGAACCTGCTCATCGACAGATGTATTACGCAGGACTCCGTGCAGTACAAGCGGAACCTCTCAATGGCCTGGATAGATTACCGCAAGGCATTTGATATGACATCACATGAGCTAATAATCCACTTGCTCCAATGCCTTGCGGTCGCCGACCCCATAGTTAGGTGTATTGAACAACTCATGCCGCTCTGGGGGACCCGCTTTACCATAACATCGGCTAATGCAAGGGTCCAGACAGAGCCGGTTTTGTTCAGGAGGGGAGTGTTCCAGGGAGATTCTCTGAGTCCCCTCTTGTTTTGCATCTCACTGCTGCCATTATCCGTTGCACTTCGTCGTACCCGGGGTTACAACTGCGGTACCCCAGGAGACCGGAGGCATAAGGTCACCCATTTGTTCTATATGGATGACCTTAAACTCTATGCCTCCGGAGAGAGGGATTTAAATCAGTCCCTCAGAGTGGTACAGGAGTACACGCAGGCGGTTGGGATGGAGTTCGGGCTGGACAAATGTGCACTGGTTCATCTCAAGAGAGGACGATGCGGTGCATACGGAGAGGACGCCCAGCTCATAGACGGAAGCATCTTCCACCATCTAGATGCCGGAGAGTCGTACACCTATTTGGGTGTCCCACAGCGGGGCACTCATGAGGTGGCAACGGTGAAAAACGCTCTCCGCGGCAGGTATCGGCACCGCTTCCGACAAATCTGGTCTTCGGAGCTGTCGGGTAAGAACAAGGTGAGTGCCACAAATATGCTTGCCGTTCCGATCCTTCTCTACTCCTTTGTAGTAGTGAAATGGACACAAGAAGAGCTGAGGCAACTCGATGTAGGGACCCGCAAAATGATGCATCTCCATCAGAGTTTGCATCCAAGATCGTCCGTTTCGCGGTTATACTTCCCAAGAAATCGGGGAGGCCGTGGACTCTTGAGTTTGGAGTGTCTCCAGGGCAGAGTGGTTTTGGAGAAAGCCTGTAAAATCATCAGGAGCTCGGATCCCCTTCTCTGCATGGTCCAAGACCATGAAGCAGCAGGGATAGGAGCGTTTGTATATAAGGCAGCGAGAAGAGCAGCCAATGAACTTGGTCTCGTGTTCGATACTGAGCGGGAAAATCCAGACTCTGTCACCGAGTGGGACCCTGCTCAGTTAAAAGCCCAAATTAAAGCTGCAGAGACGCGTCACCTTCTGCAGCTACATAAGGATAAGCCAATGCATGGTCTCTTCTACCGTCATCTAGAGGGGCTTGGCTTATCTGAAAAGCTGACCTTCGCTTTTTTGAGGTCAGCGGGGCTGAACTCTGAGACCGAGGGGTTCATAATGGCTTGCTAAGATGGTGTAATTAATACTCTCGTCTATCGTAGTCGTGTCTTGGGTATCGAGGTTCCTGATACCAGATGCAGGGCCTGCCGCCAGGCGCCGGAGACGCCTATGCATCTCCTGTCGGCCTGTCCGGTATATGCGGCCACAGTGTATATCCAAAGACACGATTCAGCCTTACGGGTGTTGCATTATCATTTACGACACTCGTATGAGATAGACGAGACGCCAGTGCTGCCTTATGCTCCGGGGGATATAGAATCCGTTGTGGGGAATGAGAAGTGCCGAATTTATTGGAACTATTCATTCCCCACCCTCAGGCAAATTCAAGCCAATAAGCCTGATGTAGTCCTCCTCGACCACCAACTTAGGACGATGTTTGTGATTGAGTTCTCGGCTCCCGCAGAGAACAACATCGTCCTAAAAGAGGAGGAAAAACGGAGGAAGTATCGAGATCTTCTCTCCGAGCTCCGCAGGCTGTATCCAGACCACTCTGTTAAGATTGTGGTGCTCATTATAGGCGTCCTGGGTGGAATGAGACATACGTTGCTTTCTGACTTAAAGATCATACCGGCTTGCCGAAATTCGGCAGAGATCTTAGCCGGCAGAATGCAGAAGGCAATCGTCCTTGGTTCGCTACGTCTACTCAGAACGCACGATTTACGGGCGCAATGATTACTGACTCCACGGAGTGGAGAGTGGTCATTGCTTGACTCTTCAGAACATCTCCGAATGTGTCGGAGCTTCGGAAGGTGTTACTGGAAAAAAAAAATAATAATAATAATAATAATAATAATAATGCATATACAATGACAATTTAAATTTGTGTTGTCAAATTTTACTGTATCCATAGTAACGCAATCTTCTAATTGTAAAACCTGAAGTATATTGCACGCTTTACCATACAGTCCGCATGCGCGTTCCTGACTTTTGTAATGAAACAGTTTTTGCGTTTTTTATAACGCACGGTTGATATTTACTCGTGTACAAATTTTGAAAATGTTATTTTTAGCTGATTGAAAGATAACTAAGAAAAACTCTCTTCAATATAAGAACTTCAACACTCTGTATCTCGGAATCGCGACTTCAAAATGAAAAATGTTATATAAACTACCCCCACTATTTTTTCTAGGCCAACTCACATCTCAAGTTTTTTAAGTATAATCAGGACATCCTGTATAAGTATTTTTTTTTAGAAAATCAAGTTGTATCTGTATTGATCAATTTGCTGGCATTTTCTCTTAACTTGCGTTCATTTATCTAATGTTATTTTATATGCTGCATGCAATATTAAAACTTTTTTTTCATGATAAAACCAAATCTTAATAGTTTAGGTAATTATTTACATTATCGAAAACCTCTCCAATCTTAATAAAAAAATTCCAACCCCCCCTATTCGACGGTGCTGAACATAAATATAAAATTCGTTGTGTGCAGTCGATCTTAGTTTTCGAAAAAAAAAAAACAAAATTGTAGGCTCTATGTACATATATAGGTATTACATTAGGTTGAAGTTACAATATAACATTTGCAAGTGCTTCCAACTGCTTGCATGTAGGTTAAAGCTTACGTTTCTAAAGACGCTTACGCTGCATTTCAGCAGCTGTAAAAATATTCTAGCGAACATTTTTTTGCTAAATCGGTATACAGAGGTTACAAATTAAAAAAAAATGTTCGAAAACTAGACTTGGTCACACAAAACTAATTTTAGATTCGTGTTCAGTATCCTTGATTGTGGGGGGTGAAGGGGGAGGTAGAAATTTTTTATTAAAATTGGAGAGGTTTCCGCTAATGTAAATAATTAGGTACCTACACAATTAAGGTTTGCTTTTGCCATTATAAAATGTAAATGAAATCTAGGCTTAACTTGAAGATGGTCAGCTTAGTTCTATATTGACCCCAATTCCTGCCCTACATGCGCCGCCACTATAATCTGCGTTCGCGCACAACAGCAAAGGGAAAAAGACGATAGCATTTGATACGGCATATACCTAGCGCAGAAAACAAGGAGAGGTTGGTTGATAGAGTTAATAACAGACTGTTTTTTCCGAGTCTCACTTGTAGTTCGTTGGACGGAAGAAAAGAACGGTTTAGTTTTGTGTATGCGGTAGTGGCGGTGTTGTAATTTTTTCCTCTACTACCATCTTCGTTGAGTTAGTAATTAATTCGTGGACTGTTGCTAATATAATATTTTCCTAGACTAGATGTTATATCAAGCAACTGTTTAGATCCTATTAATTTTGGATTCAATTGCGGTAAGTTTTTTATTTACATGTAACTGTTTATTTCGTGGCGAAAAGTACTGAACTACTTGAATATTTTACCAGGTAATGGTTATACTTTATGGTATTTGCCCATACCAACTACCTGGGTTTCATTGTTAAAAAATACTTTTGTTTTATAATTTTAGCTAATGAAAATATAATGTTTAATGTAATCCCATTGTTTAAAACGTCAGATGTTTTTTTCCAACACAAACTGATTGTACGATTGTACCTACTTAATTTATGAATAAATTTTAAAATAAAGTTTAATAGCAAAAAGAATGTTTGGAGGAAATATTTTTGTAGACCATAAATAACCGTATATCACGTCTCCAAAGCGACCAATGGAATTAAATTAATAATACACACCTACTTCTGTTAATATAGTATAAAAGATAAACAGTTTACGTATGTTGTTTATTTGTGATAATTTGTTACAGATGAATTATTGTTTATCAGTATTTTTTGTTATGACTGTGAGACACATGTTAGTAAATACTTACAGCCTTATTTTAATAGACGTAAAGAAAAAAATAAATATGTTTTAAAATCATTATTAGGAGAAATGTATGTCCACACGAAAATAATTTAGTAATTTCTATATTAAGTAGGATAACCTTTGGATAGAAGAATTTGAAGTTTGGACTTTGGACTTTGCACTATACCTCTAAATTCTCGGTCTATTTTCTCTCACCCACGTGCCTCGCATCTTGTGTTATCAAAATTTTATGACATTTCTAAATAGAACTGAATTTGTGTAACAGCAAAACAAAATTACTTCCTATCTATATGTGAATTTGAGTGATAACAGGTTCTCGAGAAAATTAAAGATCTTTCGACGATAGTATAAAGTTGTTTACGCTATACCTTATTGCTACTTGTAAACCAGTGAATATTTTTTATTTATTATCGTTGTTTGTTTAATTACTATTGACGCAATAAGCTGTTAATATTCAGAATATTAAGTTTTGATAATTTATAATGGTACCCAGTACCTACCCATGCCATTTCTATATGACATACCTACCTAGTACCTATTAATAATTAATACCTATTTATTGGAAGGAGAAATAATTATAAAATTCTTTCTAACTTATAGGACTGCTAATGTTACTATAAATTCAGTATAGGTAAGGTTTTCAAAAATAAAAAAAAAACAAATGGACTCAATTCACAATCCTTTATTTTTTTGTACGAATTTTTGACAACTAGTTTCGGAGTTTACTACTTACATCCCATCCTCATGTCGGTACGGAAAGCTAACATTTTATTTTATAATTTTTGAATCAGAATTATCTTTTAGTTTAAAAAAGAATGCATTTCGTTAAAATGGGTTCACAATTTTTTTTTTTTTCAGAATAATTACAATTTTAGTTCCGCTTATCTGATTAAAATCAAAAATAAATTTTAAGAAGAGATTAAAAAAATAAAATTGGAAATGCATAAGTACTTACGTTTCAGTTTACAAGAGAAATAGTGAAATTTGTGCAATCATAACTACCTAAATGGTGAAATTTTTACAACTTTTACCAATTAATCAATTCTCCAGAATACGTTAGCAGTACAAAACAAGTTGCCAAATTCATTTTAAAAAGTACCATTATTATTGCAATAGCTTGTTGGTACATATTTTTCTCTCTTATGTAGTAAAGTAGAAACAGAACCGGCTTGCACTTTTGACTATTTTATGAAATAATTTCGATTGTTTAATCTCAAAATTACTCTTAAATACTTAGTACCTATTGTGGTTATAGTTTTAATATTATTTTTTATAAGCGCCATACCTTGTATAAGTAAAGGCAATCAAATTAACTCTTGTTTAGCTGAATTTCTCCTCTCTGTATTTTCTTTATTAAAATCAAAATGATAATTGTATTTTACATGTTTAGCAGAATTCTATTTAGGTTGAAACTTACGTATGTATGCAAGGTGAACCAGGTTCGAAACCGTGTTTCAATCTGGAAATTTTTGTTATAGAACAAATTATTTTAAGAAAAGTTTCCTGTGAACATTTTTACCAAATTTTCTGAAATCCTTTCGAAGATTTTTTATGTAAGTTAATTAAACTCGATCCATTTATTTAATTAGGAGTCAAAATTTGTTAAGGTCGCCGTATTTCTAATCGTTTCTAAGCCACACATTATTTTACTATTCTAACCCCACATATTAATAAATATTTTCATATACTTAGGTATAAACAAAAATTAATAATCTTATATGCAGAACTATGTAAGTTTATGTTATAACAATATTTACATCTACAGTTAAATTTAAGAAAACACGTATTTTGAAACATTTCTGTACCTAAAAATTTGTTAGTTAGACCGCTTTCTATCGTTATATATTCGTTTTACTCCGATACCTTTGAATATTCGTAGGTGACATGAGATAACACTTGTTATTTGCTAACTTCTATATTATTCAGTTCTTAAATGTCTAAAATTATTTGTATTTGTAAAAACACTACTTCAAGAATACGGCGCCCTTAAGTTGCCTTTCAAATAGTCCAATAGTCCAACCAGTGACGGAGATGCAGGGGATACAACTTTTTAGAATAAAAATAAAAGTATTAACATTATTCCGCGTCATACTTATCAAGAATAATCCCAGCGTAGTAATCAAATTATGTTATCAATTAAATAATATGACACACCTCCAAAAATGAGAATAACGGTGATTGACCCTCGTTGTGTGCGTGGAAGTGATAAAAATTGTAGTGAAGCGGATCAAGGGTCATAAACCAATTTTATATTTAAGTCATCTAATCTATAAAATGATTTTGAAATGTTAATGACGTAAAGAATCGTACCGCTACGATCAATAAAAAATTAAAATATCTATATTTGAGGAAATATAAAAATGTTGGGAGCAGGAAATAATATTTTCACAAACAGGATGTAGAATAGAAAACTAAGTAGGTATCAATTAATATTTTTTATTGTCGACGCTGATAAGCATATGAGAAAGCACTTTTTTTTTCTCGTTATAACAAGTGGTAAATAAATCAGTGGATGCCAGCTGTCTTGTTTTCATTATGCCGTTATGCACATACCTAATTGGATACTTTCTATGTTGTAGGCATATTGTTAAAACTAAATATGAAATTTCAAATAAAACAGAATACATACCCCCATGTATACAGGGTAGCCCTGAATGGGCCTACAAAAATTTGCAGGGATGTAGATCCGATCAACAAAATACTCAAAATTTTGCAGTTACAGGGTGTAAAATTAAAACATGAAATAACTATTTTCAGCCATAAGTTTATCGCAACCTGTCAAGGTAGGGTTTATCAATTTAAATTGACGAACTCAACATTTCAAAAAGTTTTCAAATTAATTTTTACACTATTATTTTAAGGAGCATAGAGCGGCGACGCCTACTAACATGTTTCAAAGTTAAAACAATTATTAAAATTTAAATTTTTGTGTGTGTTTATTTTATGTACCTTTTGTTGTGTTTAGTGCAATTAAAGTTCACAGTAAATTTATATTCAAATTATGTAGTTTACCAGTTTTTTCAGTTGTACCTAATGTAATTCTTAATTATTAATTTTAAAAATACTTAGATTTAAAATTGAACAAAATTTAACTTTTATATATGATTATGATTGCGGCATCTTCAGTTTCTTAAAAATTTGTGTAGCTCAGTAGAAATACGCTACAATTACAACGAAATTGAGGCACTTTGCACGTTTGCAATAATAATGACACTTATTAAAATAAATTTTGCCATTTCTTTTGAACTGCTGACGTATGCATAATGAAATCTACTTTAAATTTTGAACATTACTTGTTTCAACTAACCAATAGAAATTCAACGAAATTTCTACTCAGAACTTCCAGAAGTTCAAAAACTGTTTTGAGAGTGTTATAATTATTGCAAATGCATGTACCTACATATGATTTATTTTGAGCATTAATAATTTAAACTTTGATTTTTAGTAGTCCATTCTCGAGTCCATTGCAGCGGGTTTATTATCATTCGATAAACTAGACAAAAAGGCTCGCACAATTTTGTTCATTTGAACTGTCTTCAGAACTAATAAACAACAAATTTTTGATAAATAATACGTACGTATTTCTTATACCTATTATGGCGCCATAATTTTGAACAAAAAACTATTTTTATCAAGTAATTCCTAAGAACAATTTTGCATAAAACTGAACATATTTATATATATATATATATATTTTTTTTTGTAATTCCGTCTATATCTATTTTTTTACATTTTTTTTTACATTTTTACATAGTTACATTTTTTATTTAAATTTAATATTGCCAGACAGAATAATACCGAACGCGTAATACTAATTCTTCGCAGTAAGGCTTGAGTGCACTGTGCAGCAAGTTCGCCAAGATATGTGTAGTTCGTTGACTTGAGTAGTACTTGTTTCTATAAATAATTTACTATAATGTATTCTTGAAAAGTTCAAGTGCCAGCGGTTCGTTTCATTTAAAAAAAGTAAAATCCATATCAGTGTATTGTAAAAAGTTAATCGAATAGTTCATTACACCATTAAAATGATACTTAAGTAATGGAGATTTGAATGGTTGAATTTTAAGTACCTACCTAATTGTTGACTTTTCTATTGACGTTTTACCTTGAACTGTTGTAGGTATATTAGAGCAAAAACGTCCAGTTAGGAATTTTCTAATAATTGATTGTTGTCTGCTATCAATTTTTGTTTATATTTAAATGATTATGAAGGCAAACGTGCGTCTTTAAAACGAGGAAGTTTCAGTTGGCACAATTTATTTTAAATTGAAATTGTAGATATGTTATAAAATACACAATATTTTATGCATTTTATTGTAATGAGACATTTTTCTAACAAACTCAGAAATCACATCTGTATTGTTATTTTTTTTATTTCATATTGTCCGTTAAATGACGGTAAATCGAACATTACAGTATCTGATACCGTAATGTGTACATTATCTGACACTGAAATGTAATTTAATATTTTGCTTAATTTTATTTAATTGGAATTCATATTTATAATATGAAAGCTTGTGTTAAGCATTTATCGGCATGTATATATATGCCTCTACTTGTAACATGATTTTTTCTGGTTTAATATGCCTGTTGCTTTCGCAGATTTATTTTAAATATCCTCCGAAATCTGCATAATACAAAACAATGCAAACATGGTGGTATGATTTATTTGATCATCATAAGTAACTATGGATAACATCGATAAGTTAATAATTATTATTAGTCGAGGCAATGAAGCATTATGATATGAAATCTTTTGGGATAGGACGTATCGGAATGCGGTTTTTTGCATTCCCTTGCAAAAATTATTTATATCATTCGTACCTACTTTGTACCTATTCAAAACCGGAAGTTGCATTGCTGCAGCCAAAAATGGATGCAAAAAATGCATCTTTTGAGAGGCCTTTTGATAAATTTAATAACTTCGTAAATAAGAGTTAGAATTGGCTCAAGTCGGGTACTCGGGGGTTTTCGAGGTCGCTGATTACGATTATGATGTTCAAATTGACCCCCCGAACACCTGGAGCTCAGGAACGCCGACAAACGTTACCTCCGGGGACTATCCCGAACTTTATGCGGGAGAGGAAAGAAACTGGGCACCCGGGGTTTTTTTGGGTCGCTGAATTCGAATATACCATCGGCGAACACCCCACGGACACCTGGTGGGCCTCAACCTGGACGCGGACGTCATCTTCGAGAATTTTTCTGGAAATATCAACAATAACGAACCGAAAATCGTTATGGGGGCTTTTTGTGTGCGCTGAATTCGAATTTTATGTTGAAAACGACCACCCGAACACCTGGTGCGCCCTAACCTGACCCTGAACGTCATCCCCGAGGGTTTTCCAGACATAATTGAAAAAAAACCACCCGTTACTGGGGGTTTTTTGAGTCGCTGAATTCAAATATAGCACTGACGAACACCCCACAGACACCTGGTGGCTCTACCCTGGCTCTGAACGTCTTCCCCGAGGGTTTTCCAGACACAATTAAAAAAGACCCTCAAGTATCAACCTGGTACTTACCCAACAACACTGTCGCCGTAATTATCGCGAACGGATGTATATTATAAACAAAGGAATAAGTTACGTTTAACAATACCGAAAATTCACTACATCACCATTAATAATTCTGTCATTACCTACACAGCATTTACACTATGTATTTGTGATCGACAAATGCCAAAAAAAAAACGCAAAAATACAAGAAACAAACGTCTGTTTACATCACCAACACCGTAACCTGCATCTGTATCCACGGAAACAAATCGCACTGAACGGCGTGTAACGTCATACCAATGATGTCACGTTTTAGGCCACGTGGTTTTGTTTACATTCTATGGCAATTTATTATTGTTAATATTTTAATTATTATGTGATTATTGCCGCCAGACATGTTCTGGTCTTTCAATATGTTTATTATATTCCTTAAATTTTGAAATTAAAGTACTTGTTTATATTAGTTTATATTCCAAGACAACTCGTAGGTACTGTAATAAATTACTTATCGGTAAATTACTATAATTACTATCGGTAAACAATAAAAAAAATAAAACTGCAATCAAAATTTTATAATTTTGAAATGAATTATTTTTGCCTATAAAACAACACGTAAGGCCAAATTTTATAAATAATTTTTCAAACGTTGAAACATTTACAATTTTGACATTTTTCACGAATTTGTGGTACATATAATAAAAAAAAATCCTAAGAATTTCCTGCACTTAATTTATTACAATATAACAGCTGAGAATAAAACATGAAATTATGTAAACATTTCTTTGTGTAAATGCAGTGTTCATTTCCAAGATCAAAAGGTTCAAGAACAACAAGACTGCAGTAGAACTATACGGTTGTAATAAATACTAGTACCTTCGGTTTGGTTTAATATATAATTACAAAACTTGGAAATAAACATAAAAAATATATGACGCCTAGGTATTTAAAATTAATTGCAAACGACCCTGAGAGGTAAATAGGTTAGTATAGCTATAAAACCTGTATGATACTTAAAACTCTATATTTTAAATTAGAATATTCTATATATTTTCTCTCATTAGATCATAGACGCTGATACTTGAAAATTGCAGGGGTGCAAACGTTGGTGACGTAAAAAGTCGCTATATTACGTAACTATATTGAACAAAACTTCACTTCTGTTACCCTGGCAAGCCAACTTCAGCGGCCGCCAAAAACAGGTGATGGATATTTTGTTGCGCCTCCTTTGCCCTTGTTACATTGACGCCTATGCATTAGATGAATTAGATGTGAAATTACTTGTCTTTCAGCAATATATGAATATTTTGGAAACAAATTTTTGTATAGGTACACATGATACAAGTGTTTTGTATAGCAATCATATTTGGTGTAACGTCATTACATTTTTGTCCAAGGTTTTTTAATAGAATAACCTGCATTTTCAACTAGTAAAACGATTCTATAATTTAAACATATTTTATTACATAAGGTGATTCGCAAACGATGGTTAAAAATGAAACCTCGTAATATTTGATAAACCTTAAGGGTTTTCTTTTCGTATAAAGTTTTTATCTAGGATGCTTCGATACATGGGCGTATCTATGATTTTATCTTGGAGGGGGGAGTTGTAAAGAGGGTAAATTTGTAAAGACTTGTTAAATAAAAGAAGTTAATATCCATTAAAAATTTATGCATTGCAGCAGTATTATAAAAATAAAACATTAAATTAATATTTCTATTTTTTTTTACTTGCATATCAATAATTGAAATGTCTAACTTAATATGTCTATGTATATGTAGAAGAGCAAGGAGACGAAAGCATATTTATAAATATTGTATTTTTCTAGATCAGAGGTATTTTCAGCATTCATATATGCAGCAACATCGAGCAAAATACAGAATTTAGGCTTGAAAGTCACATTAGTAAATACTAAATATTACTTATAGAAATATTACTTATTACACAATTTAATATTGTTTGCATGTGATTATCAAGTAATTCAAATTACAAATATTTCACCCCTGTTTTATTACATGGAAAATTATAAAGTAATGTATTTAATTTCAGTAAGCTCCTTGGGGGGGGGGGGGAATTACCTTCATTACCCCCGCCCCTGCTTCGATACAGGATGTTAAATCTACAAAATTATTATATATTTTTTAAAATATTTAGAAAACCAGCCAGTGAAATAATTTGAAATTGGGCACAATGATTTATGTAAACATTGACCAAAATCTGGAGGATTTTCCTAAAATTTAGATGACCGGTGACGGTGATTTTGGTGGCATATTTTGCTAAATAAGGTAGTACGCCAGTGTTTTATTGTAAAAATCATGATATTTTTGGATTTGTTTTTCCATTTTCTATGGATTCGAGTAAAATTTGAAAAGCTAACAAAAAAACACGGTATTGCACTACTCAGCTATATTAATTTGTTTACTGTAGCAGCATTTTACCAGCATACCATTAAAAGAAATCCAATGGGTTGCTTTTTCATCAGATTCGAACAAATAACATTTTCGTTATTAAAACGATGTCACGCCTGTGTTTAACACGTTGTATAGGTGTTTTTAATAAAGCGCTCTAGATAAAAACTTTATATGAAAGACGAGGTTTCATGTTTGGTAACCGTTTGTGAATTACCCTGTATGTCTATAGTATTTTTATTTCATGCTTCTAGTATGTATATTAAAAAATCAGTCAGTTACATGTTTATATTTTTATTATTTATCATAATTTTATAAACATCCGCTCTGCTCAATTTTTTAATTTAAACATTAGATATGATTTATATAAACTTTTATAACCGAAAAAGAACTAATTACACAATCCCACCAATACATATACATAGGCGTAGGCGCCGAAACTTGAAAATTGCTGGGGATGCAAACGATGCTGACGTAAAATGTCGCTATATTAACGTTAACTTATTGGGGGTATTGAATAAAACTTCACGTCTATTACCCTGGCAACTTGACCGACTGTCAAAACAGATATTTTGTAGCATGTGCCGTTTTCGAGAAAAATAGTTGCTACTAGCGCTACCATTGAATTGCTCGACAACTAAGAATGATACCAAACCGATTTTGGTACCATATTTTGTTGTCCACGGATACTTTCAGTGTGTTTTTTTTTTCAAAAATAAAAAAATAGCCACTCAACTCATAGTCAGTTCGATTCTCGAAAATGTCATAAGTACAAAATATTCAGATTTATGACGGGCGTATTTGATTTTTCGTTTTTAGACAAACGTATTTTTAATTAAATGGTCAAATTTTCAATTTTTTGAACCAAAACTATACAGTTTCTGAAAGTACTCAAAGAACAATAAAATATGACGCAAATGGTACAAAAATGAAAAAAATAAAATATACAGGGTGATTCAGAACTTATCTAAAACAATTTGGGAATAGATACGTCATGAAAGATGGAGTCAATATCGTAAAACAATTTTTTGTAAAATCCATATAGTTTCCGAGAAAAAAATTATTGAAGTTCTAGTAGTTTCAAACTTTACATCGCTGGGCTACTGTAGTTTCTAGCCAGGAGATTTCAAATATCCAATTACTTATTGTATTAACTTTTTTGTGATGCAAGTATTTACATTAGTGGCTTACGTATAAATGGCAACTCGCAGTTGATGGGCATCGTTTTAATTTATGATGAAGTGAAAATGCTTTAGCAGAACCATTTCCTGGTAAACATGTGCCAAATGCAGCTACTTTATAACGATGTGCAGTGTGAGCAAGTTCAGTGCAAACGCAGGCGTGACGCGAGAAATTTGCAACCGAATTGTGGAAGAGATGGAAATCCAGGTCGTCTAAGGCGTATTACAGCGGTATGGCGTATCATCGACGAGGCTCAATTTTATCCGTACCACGTACAGCGTGTCCAAGCATTAATACCAGGGGATTGAACGAGGAGGACCGGTACCATGGCCGCCTCGATCTCCTGACATTAAATCATTTTAACTTATTTTAGTGGGGATATTTAAAAAATGAAGTATATTGCACCGAAGTGGATAGTATTGATGATTTACGCAAACGGGTCATAGCTGCTAGCTGCCAATAACTTACACGAGTTCAAAACTGAAAAGAAGCAGAAACATTTGTGTTAGTTTGTGGAAACTGGGTAAGACGGGCTCAAAATTTTGTTGTAACATCATATCAAGTAATATAAATTTGATTTGTAGTTCTTGTGATATTAATTTTGATACCATCTCTAAAATCAAGAATTGTTTTATAGCACATACTAATACTACATAATAGGGTGTGTTTTTTTTATTTCTTGGATTTTGTCATAAATGTTTATGTATTTGAAGAACTCAACTCTAACTTTTTTGTATAGTGTTTAGTTTTTAAAGATATGTGTGTTATTTCTCAGTTATTGAATTGTGTTTCCTGTAACTGAGTGCTACATGCCTGTTGGAAATAAATGAATTATTATTATTATTATTATATCAACTAATTAAAATCACAAGTAAATTATATTAATAATTAATAACAATAGCTGCAAAAGCAATTGCAAGCGCCCCTCTTGTCCCCGTGAAATCAGCGCCTATGCATCAATATGTTTTACTGCAATGCATTATTGAATATACATACTATACCATATCTCATATGTGTTATAAATGTGATCATCTGGTTGATGAAAAGAATACTGTGTATTGACTGTATTGAAATTATAATACGTCAAATTAAAAAGTAAAAGCTTAAAGTAACTTTGTTTACCGTTTTACACCACCATGTGATATAAATAGTCGCGGTATCATACACGTAATCTAAGATTTATTTAAACTGATCATATAGAAGCAAAAAATAACTTTGATCCGAGTTTAAAGTCTAAAGTTTCAAAAATGCTATTTGTTTGCTGTCTAAAGATATCATAAAAAAACTGTTGTGTAAAACGTTTGTTTCTCAACTAGACGTAAATAGAACAATATTCCAAGATAAATGTATATCTGTGAGTATTTCTGTTCATAGAATATAAAATATACCTATGTTTAAAAGATAAATATTAAAATAAATGAGTTGTTTATTAAATTAGTTTATTTCCTTATTTATATTTTTACAAATTGATTTAGGAAATATGTCTATTTGGTTTTTAATTAAATGGGAAGTAATGATAGTCATTGATAATGGCAATTGCAAACCTTTACGTTATTAAATCCATATTTTTCTCTGTACGGATCTGTATAAATTCACTATATTAAAACATTTAAATCTTGTAATAGTAACTAGTAGTTCTTGTTGGAATCAATTTTCTATATCTAATCTATATCTAATTTCTATAATATATAAATAATTAAGTATAGTAGGTAGCATGTTTTTACAATATGTCTTTTCATATTTTCCTTGAAACTTGAAAACTATGTTTTTAGCGAATCGTTTGTTAAAATATTAACTAAGTATAAAATTATTTTATTAAAAAGTACCATGAAATTAGAAATTAATTGTTGATAGTAATAAAATTTTGTGGATAAAATTGTCTAGAACAAAATATGTGATACGTATTTCTTGTAGATTTTTCAGAAGAACATTTGTTTTTTTATTTTGTTTTATTTCACAGCTTTGTTTTCTGATTCAAAACTATTAGGCTAAAGATAAGCACCTTGCACCTATTTTAAGAAAACAATAGTAACTTGTTTCCTAAAATGAGTCCAAAGATGGTAAGTGAATCTATTAAAAATGGTGGTTGAAAAGGATGTATTTGTAGAGTTTCAGCTGTTAAAATTTAGGCTTCAGAAATTGGTAATTTATTATAAAATTTATATTATTTTGTTTTATTCCGCCAAACGATCACAAATATCTATGTTGCCTTACGCTTGTTGGAATTGAATGAATTTTAATGGTTTATATGGGGTTTTCCCTTAAATATATATTTTTTTATTTTATTTTTAAAGGATACTCTGACTAAACAGATACAAACGAATTATACAATATAATAATTAACACATAAAAAATAAACAAACAATCAAACACATAAATAAACATGCAGATATTACATTATGATAGATATAGTATAAACATTAACAAACAATATACAATTTATAGTTAAAACGGACATTTTATACAGGGTGTCCCGAAATTAATGGAACATAGAGCAGTAGTAGTTGCTGAACGACAAAATCATGCGATGAGTCAAACTTACCTTAGTCAAAAATTGACAAAAAGATACAGTTAAAATTTTATTTTCGATATTTGTAAGTAACTTTTTAAAAAATCCAGCTATTTGTATACATTTTGGAGATCGTTTTTTTGGGGCGAGAAATTCAAATTTGTTTCTAATTTTGACGCTACTAGCAGAGGGCGTCATTTACGGCACATCATGATTTTTTAAATAACATAACTTTTTTGCGGCTTAGTGTATCCATCTGACTATTGCAACAATCGATTCTTCTATCTTTTTTATCTGAAAAAGGTGCACCTTGTTGAAGTCGTTAGGAGTAACCGCTTCAACTTAAGTGCCTTTTCCGCTGAATATACAGCACAATGTTGCTGTATATTCAGACATGAATATACAGCAACATGACTGAACTAAAATAACTTTCATGACTTAAAAGTTATTTTAGTTTTTTAAAGTATACGTATGGAAATTTGTGCTTAAGTATTCTAAAATAGACCATAGACATCTACAGTATGTCCACGCTGTTAGAGTGGAAAAGAGAGAAAATTTTTGCTTGTCTTTAAAATACGGTTGGCATGGAGAACTTTTATGTTGCATGTCCAGGGTGCTCAGAAAATCGTTCAAGAATAAACTGACTTTATTTTTAACAATATAAAAATGTTATTAAGGAAAGTTGCTTAGAATTGAAATTTATGTTATAATCTAAATTTGTGTATAAAGCGGAATACTTTGATAGAAACGGTCAGTAAAATATTTTTTTCTACACCCGTATTATAACAATGCACTTATATGCCCATAATCCGTTTCATAATGATACCCATTACGATACAGATTTTTAATCAATAGAAACCCATAATTTTTCAATCAAGCATGCTGTGCATTTGACGTTTATCCTAGGTTCCTATGTAATTATTTTAGATGTCAAAATCAGTACGTATTAAATTTTCGTAGATACCTAGCTAAACTTCGATAATTTATCAAAATGTCTGATATCAGCGATATAGAAGAATTACCATCGACTCCTCCACACATACCGGAGAAAGCAGAAAATGCAGTTCATACGAATAATTACTGTTACCTATTGTGTTCAATAAAAATATAAAATTTATAGTTTTTGATTATTTATCGGGTGTAGAAAAAATAGCGTATGCAACTCTCATGTAATGGTTATTAACACACGAGCATTAACCGGGATACGAAACGAGCCGAAGGCGAGTTTCGTATGGTTTATGCGATCATTACATGATCGTTGCATAATATACTATTATATACTTATCACTACGAAAAAAAACACTTGATTAAAATTTTCACTTGTCTTTATAATGCAGTTGGCATGGAGAATAAAAAAGTTTGACAGCAACCGTCACAAAGAAAAGTTATACACGTTTTAAGTAATAGTGAGTAATAGTAGTAATAAAGCATTATTATTAGTATCATAATATAGTGACAGTTATTCTTAATATGCTTTCATTGCAGCTAAAAAATGATTTAATACAATGTTGTGGTAAATGAGAAACTTGTTGCCGTCAAATTATTGACAATTTCCATAAAAAATTTCACAATGTCTACTGTAACCGTGGACATACTGTATATTAGATAATGGTTTAGAAAAGCGGATTTTTTCAATTTCCCCCTAAGTAAGTCAGAAACAAGAAGTGCTATGATAATTACGTTATATATTCAATTGTTTCTCGTACAGTAACACGCTATTCCAAAAACCATTTTCAATAATTTCCGAGCTCCCTTAAAACCGTTCAAAATGGTACATTTGGTTATGGTACTTCGTCATGGTCATAAAAATAATACTGCATTTATACCCGAACAATGAATGTTAAAATAATGCAATAATTTTATCAATGCCTCAAAAATAAACTTTGTACGATCTTACGACGTGACTTCAAAGCCGACACGCTGTATACTATTAAACATTTTCACACCGACTTTATAACTTTCTTCTAGGAAAGTCTGTTTTAAAGTAGAAATTTAATAATTTTTTATTGCACTTTCTCTAATAGGTCAGTATGCCAGGCATAAGGTGACCATGTTGAATTGTTAGCATTCCGTCAGAGGCTTCAGTAAAAAATACCTACATTTTATGGTATAAAAATTTGAATTCAATAAAATTTTAAACTTTCATAAGAGTCTAAATCGTTATTCATAATGTGCATAAAAAATGGCAGAATTAACTAACAGTAAGCATTGTTTTATTATTATAATTTTCCTGAATTTATAATAGGTAATCACATACAATAGAAACTAAATTTGATGAGATTTAATTTGAAATTAAAGACGAATAAGTTTTTTATTTTTTCTTCTATGGTATATTCTACTCAAAAAAGAACTCGGTGCAAGTTTCAGCTGATTAATAAAATTGCAATTTTCTTAGAAACTATTTATTTGAAAATAATTTAAAGTCAATTGAGTAGAGTTCTTAAATATGCGTTTCTTCTATGGTATATATTCTGCTCAATAAAGAATTCTGTGAAAATTTCAGTTGATTAGTTAAACTGCAGTTTTGTTATAAACTGCTTATTTTAAAATAATTAAGAATCGGTCGAGTAGAAAAAGATAATAATTGAACAAATATAATAGTTTTTCCAAATATACAGAATGTCTGTGAAATATATGCGTTTCTTCTCTGGCATGTTCTCCTCAATAAAGAATTCTGTGAAAATTTCAGCTGATTAGTAAAAATGCAATTTTATTATAAACTGCTTATTTTAAAATAATTAAGTCAATCGAATAGAAAAAAAATATAAAAAAGTATAGTTATTCCAAATACACTGTTTCTGAAATATATGTGTTTCTTCAAAGGGGTAACATATGATGTGAAAATGAACAATTTTTGTTAAACTGCCGGATTTTAAAATGTTTTATTTTCAACATTCAAAATTCAAGAATATCGGACCAGCACAGCGCACTATGGATTGCAAACCTGCACGACTTCGCACACTTGTCCAGCACGGACCAACAACCTTTTGCGTGGGTTCACTCTCAGTAAAAAGAGTAAATTGTATAGTGAATTTCATCATTTATTTTCTGAATGGAGAGAGATCAACAAACAAATTTTCAGTATGTCCGAATGTCACAAAAATGTTTTTGGACCCCTTGGATCATCCTCGCCTACAGCACAAAAATACAAGATTTGGCAGAGCAGTATGATCTAACTCTAACTCAGTTTATTTTAGGTAAATGGTTGTTCATAAGCGAGTGTGTCGGACAGTTCAGCGACACATTCACAATTTAATGATCGAACAGTTTGAAACCAATTCCTGACTTTTGTGGGAACAGAACTTACGTTGGACTAACGCAGCCAAGCATAGAAATTGAAGGCTACTGACACGACCTGCAGTGACGATCATTGCAGGTGACGGGTTCATAGAGGTGCTGGTCTAGTGTGCGATGCTTCATTAAATAACATGGGAAACCTTCATGAACAGGTTTTGCATGTCCGTGCGGCATAATGTGCACAATATTTTAAGGAGAGAACGCACTATGATATCGCGGTCTAGATGCATCGCGGAGATGCCAAAATATATTCTGTGTAGAATGTATTTTTATTAGCTCTATTATTTAACCAGATTAGCCGAAATTCTCCAAAAAGTTTTCGGAGTAACTGCGACGCGAGCGAGTCCAGCTCGCAACCTGCTAGTGCAAATGTATTAAATTTAAAAGCATTAGAAGGGTCTTTACTAGATGAGTAAGAACCTGGTCCCCGACGCGACAAGACCGCGACCGCCTAGTGCATTTCCTCCTTAAAGAATCTTCTAATCATCAGGCGGTCGCAGTCTCGTCGCGTCGGGGATTAGACTAGTCATATACTCATCTAGTAAAGAATCTTCTAATGCTTTTAAAGGAGGAAACGCACTAAGCGGTCGCGGTCCCGTCCCGCCGTAGATTTGGTTAGTCTCGAATTCACCTAATGAAGAATCTTCTAATGCGTTTAAATGTACAAGTTCCAGCTTGCACTAGCAGGTTGCAAGTTGGACTTGCTTCCGTCGCGGTCTCTCCGAAGACTTTTTAGTTAAAAAAATACATCTTCCACAGAACATATTTTATCATCTAAATAGCACAGTAGAACAAATCGAAAGCGCATAGAGAACGATATATGCGACTGATTTTATAAAAGTTTGTGATCAGTTTGCTACAGACTAATCCGCGATGCGTCTAGACCGCGACCTCAAAGTGCATGTTTACTGTTAAACATTTTTCGTTCTCATCGAAGATTTGTCCTTGAAGCTTGTTGTCTCTCTCTCGCTCAGGATACACGTCAGGGCCGGTTAAAAAAAATGTCCCAATTTAGAAAGCGAAACCACAATAAACACTAAGTAACACAAATAAAACACAGACACAAGACGGCCCTGGTCCTATTTCAAGGTTTTATTCTAAAATGGCGGCGAGACGTTCCCGGTCATACGAGTCTGTGAGCTGATTGTTATTTAAGCTGTGGTTTTACACTGTTCTAGGCTTCGGCTGTTGTCTTTAGAGGTAACGATTCGCATTCAAATAAGTCATATTTAAATCATTCGCTCTCATGCATTAATATCACATTTGCTAATTACTGATTTGAATAACGCATTTTGAAATAAAACAACGCAAGACAACTGCGCACCCGTGGTGGTAGTGTCATAGACCGGTTACTGTAAATAATTGACTACGTGAGGCGAACTAGGATAGACCTAAGCTTCATATAATACTTTTTTGATTAATGTTCCAGGGCACATGGCACTTTAGATTACAGGTTGCATAAGGTCGCTGTATTTCTCGCCGCAAAATGATCAAATTTGTGGTGTTCTTTAGGTACATAAATTTCGAAAATTAAAACACGTAGAGCAAAAGTAATATCAAAAATAAAATTATTGATGTTTTGTTTATACACTACTATTTAAATTCTCCTCAAATAATATAGTAACTTTTGAAATGCATTTGTATGATACACATTATTTTGCTATTCTAACCCCACATTTTATCAATTATTTTCACATACTTACAAACAATAGTAAACAATCTTATATGCAGAACTGTGTAAGTTTATATTATAACAATAATTATACATCTACAGATAAATTTAAAGAAATACGTATTTTGAAAGATTTCTGTACCTAAAAATTTGTTGGTTAGACCGCTTTTAGCCGTTATATAGTCGTTTTACTTCGGTACCTTTGAATATTCGCAGGTGGCATGAGATAACATTTCTGTTATTTGCTAAACTCTGTTATTCAGTTCTTAAATGTCTAAAATTACTTATATTTGTAGAAAACACTGTTTCAAGAATACGTGAAAATTGTTTATTACCGCGTTCTTTATTACCCTTCTGAAGGAACGTATTTATTTCAAAAATACCCTGTCCATATTTATTCTTGTTAAGTTAGGTCAGGTTAAGTTAGATTAGGTCAGGTCAGGTCGGGTCAGGTTTAATTTAAATGAAATTACATAGAGAGTGACATTAATAACCTTTTTTTATTTGGATTTATTATTTAAAATACCTTATCACAGTACTGCTGTGTATTTATTTATGTAGCATACTTTGATGTTAATATGATTTGTCTATTGAACACATAAAATAAAAATCCATTTACTGTCTACTGTTGAAATGTGTTATTAAGTATTTGTATGTATTTTCTTTAATTCGGTTATTGATATTGTAATATTTTTGTTTCAGTGAATAAATATGGCGGAAGCCCATTCTGCTGTTGCCTTCTCATTCTCTATAACCCACGAGGGATGGGATGTTAATTTTGACAGGGAAGTTCTTCATTTAGTATGGCAGTCTGGCGTCAGGTCGTGGAAAAAACGGATGGCTAGGTTCCAAGTAAGTTTTTGTAATATAAAATGTATATTTCAGAACTGGTGTTAATTTTTGTATACATTTATACAATTTTTTTTAATATAACAACTTTTTTTTTTAAATAATCGAAATTTTCTTTCTGGTATTGCATTTCTAAAGCTGTCTATATACATGTCATAGTCATTGGGCGTAATTCGTCATTTCACGGAAAGCCTAGTCATTGGCTGTATTGCCGGCAAAGGCTGTAATGAAATGAATATTCCTTTGATTGACTGAAGTTTACCGTCATTTGAGGGATTGTCTGTTTGATTGTCGTCAAACAGAGTAAAAGATTAAACGATTACACGTTACAGCGTTTGAAGCACATTTGTTTAGTCATTTGCTGAATTGTGTTGTGTAGAATTTCGGGCAATGATGATGAGCAATAGCTCATTTACAAATCTTTGGGACATCTGATATATTTAAATGTGTGCTTACCAGTAGTTTCTACCGATGCAATTGCTTTCCAATTTTGTTTTCTCAGCTGTGTCTCAGTTTTTCAGAGTCGTGAAACATGTCGAATTGTGCTTCCCATTGAATAATTTTTGTTTAATAGATTTGGTTTTAACAAAGATTTACTAGAGACTACATCTCAGACGTGCCAATCGTTCCAAATTCTTTTTTTGTGTTCTGTATTTTTGTAACGTCCTTGTTAGGTCGTATAGTACCAGATACGTTACTACTCTTTCAGTAAGTTTTTTTATGTCCTCCACTCCAAAAAACTCAAGTACCCATCTTTATCATGTTGAAATTTAAAACTATCGAAACAGCCATTCAAGACGCTCCGAGCCCGCGGTTATGTGTGTCCCGACCTTTATTTGTCAATTCACTGCCGACCGAGAGTAACCAACACTGTTACCAAATTTGTAATAAAGTTTCATGTTTATTATTTGTATGCAAGAGTTTCGCAAGACAGTACATTATTTTGTAAGATCGAGCTAGAATAAGACTTTAAAGAAACTCATGTCTTGTTCAGTAAGACAAGACGAGACCTTTTCAAATTTTGCACGATTTTTTGTCTTAGCCAACACTATTAATAATTGAACAAAATAAATAACGTGGCGTTCAACTATGTTTTGTATCGTGGTAAAGCTATGCCATTCCATTAATTTAGAATGCCGTGTGACTCAAAAACCAAACCTTCTAGACACAATTTTATTCATTTATGTTCGTCAGAAACTTCAGCTGGACTGTATTTTAACGTTTCTGTTCTCCATGTTATGCACTTTACCAAAAATTTGGCGTTTATTAAGCGTTTATTTTTATTTGATTACTGAAACCTTATGATGTAATTCATTATCGTTTTTTTTTCGTTTTCTTGCATATCAATACGTTTAAAATTGCGAAGAAAGTAATATCTCAAAATTTTTGAAAACAATAAAAAATTAAATAACCTACATACTATGTACTGTATTACGAATGTTGACCGTGTTTTAACGAGGTAGTCCCGTGTAAGAAGAAATCTGTAAATGTGATTTTTCATCAAGTTCAATTTTTTTTGAGATGAGTTCTTTATTACATGGTGCATTCTAATATCAACTCATAATTTCGCTCATAATATGATATTGTCGCAGAATTTGCCCCGCTTGCACCCAATTCGACGACTGTGGTATCGCGAAACGCTAGATTGCCCCGATCGCCCCTACGCGATTCTGGTAAAATAAACAAATAATGCCGTGTATCGAGGCGCGACTGGAAATATTGGGAATCGACGAGAAGAGTACGAGAATCTTTCGAGAAATGTATCTAGAGATGCTAGAAAATACCTGGAATATTCGTTTGGTCTATAAAAGAAGAATAAACGGCCGAGTTAGTTAGTCTTGAATTACAGTTGTAAATTGGAGTATAAAAGTTGGAAACTTCCTGGAGATTCCGAGCGACTTGGATACTGATTAATTAAATAATGTTTAGTTGAGTTGTAATTAATATTCAGTAGTGTACAGAGTAGTTAATAAAGATAAGTGATTAATTAACGGATTGTTTTTCTGGTAAAAGAAAGTCGGGTTAGGAAATCCGTGGCAATATTGTCACAGAATTTGCCCCGCTCGCACCCAATTCGACTGTGGTATCCAAAACACTAGATTCCCTTATCGCCACTACGCGATGCTAGTAAACAAAATAATGCCGTGTATCGAGGCGCGACTAGAATATTGATAATCGACGAGAATCGTTCAAGAAATGGATCTAGAGCTGCTAGAAAATACCTGGAATATTTGTTAGGTCTATAAAAGAAGAATAAACGGCTGAGTCAGTCAGTCTTGAATTGGAGTGTTTAGTTGGAAATTTCCTGGAGTTTCAAAATGAAATAGTGTTTAGTTGAGTTGTAATTAGTATCCAGTAGTGTACAGAGTGTTTAATAAATATCAGTAACACAATTTTTATGAGTAAAGAGATATGTTGTTATCGGCAAGTAATTACAATTTTACTACTCGTAATTTGTTTTTATTGCGTTTTACTTTAGACGATTTCCCCGTTCAGAAATATTCAGAGATATTCACTTTGTGTTCTGGTACGTCCAATTTAAATTTGCACGAGGGTTTGCATGTCCTTGATATATTAAATTAAATAATTTGTAATTAACTATAAAACCTTTGAAATTGGACTGCAGAATAACGCATCCATGCGGTTAATATTAAGGTTTAATTCACGTTAATTTAGTAATAAATAAGCGAAAAAAATAACGATTTGTCGATGGGAACATTAAGCAAATTTTGCTTAAATATACCTCATTTATTTATCTTAAATAGTAATATGCACTGATGTAACAAAGCGAACTGTAATAGCCATTTCTTCGTCTCAGATGTAGGTATATACAACTAATTATATTGAATATTTATATGTAATTTTCCCCCTCCTTTTGATTATAACTTTTTCGTGTCTACGCCAATAGCTATCTTATTTACATTCTTTAATACAAAATTTGTTAGCATAGAATTGTTGTCTTTTGTAAAATTTTGATATAGATATCAACTAAGGATTATGAGTCAAATAGTTATGTGTATCTTTAGAATTGAATGTGCTAATACAACAGACTGTGGAGGTAGGAAATTTTGTTCGTGTATTTGAACAAGTGTAGGTATACGAATATTTACCATTAGACATATTAGGTACTGCGGTTGAAGTACTCTTTGAACATATTTTGGAAAGTATGTTCATATATATAGGTATTTTTATATAATATAATATATCCTGCAGATTAAGAATACAATTTTATAAATTAAGAAGACCCTGTATTTTAATGTGTTCATGGTCGAAGGTTTTCCTATTTTACTTGAAATTCAGCAGGTATCAAAATTTACTGTACATGAACAAAATCCCACATTATTAAAAACTATAATCGTAGACGTACAAATTAAAAACGTTATATTTCTGTAGAGCAATCCTACACTACACGTTAATGGAGGGTAGGTCGTTGATAAAGAAATTGAATTATAGTTTGATAAGGTATACGGTATTTGGTATCTGAAGGTTTATGAATACTTGTAGACAATTAAGGTGTTTGATATGAGTATAGCTTACGTCTTAACCGATCGACGTTTGTTGTTATATATAAGGGAGGAACCTAATGATTATTTACCTGCATTGAAGGTATTGTCCAGATTATAAAAATTTAACAAACATTGCAATAACTTAATACTATCTGTCGGAATTTCGCTACCTAAATGATGGCATAAGCATCCATTAAAGTGGATTAGTATCCTTACAGCCGACAATAACCGTCCTTGTATTAAACTTATCCTGGATTAGACTGCAATTATAAATATTGTCCACAAACAAGGTAGTTACAGATACAAATAAATATTTTCAATATGCTTCCTAAAATATTGAATTAAAAATACTTTGTTTAGGCACTAAACACTGGTCAATAATAAAACATTTTTCCAACAGTCCCCTGTTACGAAAAAATAATAGTTTGTATAAATTGCAGTGCAAAAATAAACCAAACAGAACAAATAAATTTTTGCTTAATGTTATAATTTTTTAAATATTTTGCAACAACATTCTATTGCCCATAAAAATTTGAAAAAAAAGTTCATTCAACAATTAAATAAGCAGCAAGTTTCTTTAATAACTTATGAATTCAAGAAATATAACTTAAATAGACAAATATATATACCAAATAAGAAATCTTCAATTAAACGTTTTAGACCGGCATTAAAAAATGTTTCTTCGTGGTACAACATTCAGCGTGCTATACATGATGTTTGCGTTGTTTTATGTCAGAATGCCTTATTCAGATCTAGAATTCACAGATTTGGTATTAATGTACTGGTAGTGCGTTAAACATAATGTCGTTTGAATGCAACTTGTTATTGCCCCCATAGATAACCGAATTACTTACGTCCAGAACAGTGCAAAACAGATAATTTCAAGCAAGGAAGTTTAAACTGAATCTCTTAGCAATAGCCAATGTAACCTTAACAACCAAAATCGATTTAGTTAAATTAGTGTATCTAACTTTTATTGAATAAACTGGCCATAAATCTTCTTATTTTGACCTAAGGAATATGTGGTCAAGTTACATCCTAATACCTTGTATTAAGTTCAACCAATTGGCAAATAGTATTATTATGTTTACTAATGGTTCAAATTGAAAAGACATTAAATGGAGAAAGTTTTAGACATTTCTGATGATAGCGTAATGGCGCTTGTAGATCGGTCCTAGCTCTTCAGATTTTTGAGTTATTTTGAAAAAACCGTAGTTTAACCATTTAGAGGAATTTTTAAAATCTGGGAACACTTTTACAGCAAGTTTTTTCAAGGACGCACTGTGTATTTTGATATTTATTGCGAGGTTTGGGAGAAACCATCAACTTTCTTTTATCTTATCGACGCCCAAATCTAAATGACGCTATGAAAATCTAAATATGCAGTGAAATTGCTCGAAAAAACTTGCTGCGACAAAATGTTTTCAGGGTTCAATTCCTCTAAATAAAAAAGATATTCGAAAACGCCACATGACTTTTTTTTAAATAATATAAAAACCTGAAGACCCAATACCAGTCTGCAAGCGCCATTAAGTTAGCAACAGGACTTTCTATTCCTCATTCCTGCGTTTATCAAGAGCTCTGCATTTTTGAAAGAGAGTGTTTTCTACAAATAAAAATGCTTTTACATATTTTATAAACCGAGCTATATAAGACAAAAATGCACTCTCTAGAGTGAGTGAATTTTCGAGAATACCGAATATTTACGAACAAATGACAACAAAAAATGATCTAACCAACAAAGTTAAAGCAGAAACTTTAGAGGCCGACAGAGAACCACAAATCAATATCAGTTTGTATTACAAACTATATTCGAAAAATGTTTCGTTACAAAGATACAGGGTGTCAAAATTTTTATCAAAAGTTCCAAATTTATTAATATTTTTAAAACTACTTTAGATATTTATATGAAATTTGGAACCTTTGAATAGGTAATCTAGATACATATTTTTACGTAAAAAATATTATTTTTCTTCCACCAGTGGCGTGCGTACGGGCAGATCTTCGGGAAATTTTAATGAAAAAAATGGTACGCCAATGTTTTTTTAGAAACAAAGACTATTTCTAGAATCCTTGTTCAATTTACAACAGAAAAAGGCTCCTTACTTTTTTCATTTGACACACCGTTTGCCAGTAAAAAATTAAATTACCTAATGATTTCTGAAAAACAATTAAGTAAACAAAAACAAAAATGGGAAATTTAATTAGTGGCTTTCAACAACAGTAACAAACAGAAAGAAAATTAAGGGTAAAATCACAAAAATTGCTCGAAATTTAGTCCACCCACCTCAATACATCTTCTCACTAACGCATTTATTGCAGCAGGCTTGCTGAATTCTTAAAATTAAATATTTCCTTGTTAATACGGGATTAGCGTAGACTTTATCTTTAATAGTGCCCCAAACGTAAAAGTCTAGCGGATTAAGATCCGGTGACCTGGGTGTCCAGGCAACTGGTTAGCCGGCCAATCCATCGTTGAGGATAATTGATATTGAGCCATTCACTTACAGCTATTCCAAAATGCGGGGAGCTCCATGCAGTTGTATCCAACTCTCATACCTTAAATTAATGGGTAAATCCTCTAGGTAGTCCTGCAGATTATTGTTAAGAAACTCCATAAACAGTTCCGAGTTCAACCTTGGGAGTAGGAAATGTGGACCACAAACATTACCATCAATAACGCCCAACTAAATATTTACGGAAAATTCATTTTGGAATGATCTTGGCCGAATTTCTCGAGGATTCTGATGTGCGCAAATATGGATATTATAGTAATTTATTACCCCACGTCTGGTAAAAGAGGACTCGTCCGTCCAAAGAATCTTATGAAAAAAGTCAGGATTTTCTTCCGTCGGGTTTAAAAGCCATTGGCAAAATCTTATTCTTTTTTCAGCATCACCAGCGTGCAAATCCTGAACAAACTGTAGGTGATATGCATGTCTGTGGTTTTAGACTTAGGAATGTGAAGGTGCTGAGCTGCCTTCCGTGAGCTCAGCTTCGGATTGTTATCAGTACGTAGTATACGATTATTCTGAATATTATATCGACGGTTTCTGTTCCGTTCGTTATTAACACGCAGGCCAAAGTTACGAAAATTCTGATGTGTTCTGATGAAAATGCGAGCATCTGGATGGAACTCTTATATTTGGATAGCGTCAATGATATTCACGAACTGACTGACGCTTCTGCATTTCCATCACAAAATCCGTAGCAAAAATGAATATCTGCGTATTCGTTGTTAGAAAAAAGCATTTTTCAGATTAATACTTACACATCACTCTAATAACAATGTTAACAATAAGTCGAAATTAAATTACCTGATACAATTCAATTAAATGTCATTATAAAATGCAAAAACACTGACAGTAGTAGTCTCTTTTGTTTCATGGCCTACTACGACATATTAAAATTTGTTTGCATTCCAATTGCTTAAAGAATTTTATTTTTTTACTGGCAAACGGTGTGTCAAACGAAAAAAAGTAGGAGCCTTTTTTCAGTTGTAAATTGAACAAGGATTCTAGAAATAGTTTTTGTTTCTAAAAAAAACATTAGCGTACCATTTTTTTCATTAAAATTTTCCGAAGATCTGTCCGTACGCACGCCACTGGTGCAAGAAAAATAATATTTTTTACGTAAAAATATGTATCTAGATTACCTATTCAAAGGTTCCAAATTTCATTTAAATATCTAAAGTAGTTTTAAAAATATTAATATAAATTTGGAACTTTTGATAAAAATTTTGACACTCTGTATTTTTGTAGTGAAGCATTTTTCTAATATAGTTTATAATACAAACTGATATCATTTTGTGGTTATCTGTCTGTCTCTAAATTTTCCGCTTTCAAAAATGGACCACCCGGTATATATTCTGTTTAATTAAACTGTAGATGTAAATATTCTTATAACCAGATAAAGTAGTACTAAATAAACAATTACTACTGGCACTGTAACTTGTTGTAAAATTGTTTTCTTATCATCTTCTTTTCTTCTCATTTATAAGCACTTGAAAATAATTGTTAGAATGTGACATTGCGATAGCAACAGAGATTGTTTCTAATTGGTATAATATCACTTTGGATAAAGATCAACATATAATTAGAGATTATTTAACAGATTGTTATTTAACAGATTGTAAACCTCTCTACTAATAAAAACTATTATCTAAAAAAATGCATCTTCTACAGTCCGGTCTACATTCGCGCTCAAATGACAGTGCGAATTCACCATGCAATGTTCACAGTTTAGTTATCTCACCAAGAGATGCACCGTGAAGTAGTGGCTCTATTCTATTGTACATTGTGCACTACGTTTGGAGATGTGAGTGGACGCTTTAACATTCGCGCCTCGCAAAACTCTCGCGCGGAACACGTTTATCTACGTGCGAAGCCGCATAGACGCCGCGAAGACCACGCAAGGGCATCCACATCATGTTGCATTCTTTTGTGGCCTTTCGCGCTACGGGTGTAGAGCTGTCATTAAATAATGTTTGTTGTTCTTTATACAGAGTGATCCACAACTTATCTAAAAAGCATTAGGAATAGATGCGTCGTGAAAAATGGAGTCAATATCGTAAAATCTTCATGGTTTCCGAGAATAAAATGATTGCAGCTGTAGTATTTCCAACCTTTACATCGCTGGGCTACTGTAGTCTCTAACTAGATGATTCTGAATATTGAAATCGGATTACTTATAATATTAACGTTTTTGTGATGCAAGTGTTTACATTAGTTTTTCAAGTTTCAAAAATGCTTATGTGTATAGTTGTACCATGTACAACGCGGCCAGGTATTAATACCAAGGTATTGGACGAGGAGGACAGGTACCATGGCCGCTACGATCTCCTGACTTTAAATCCTTTTAACCGCTCTTTGTGGGGATATTTAAAAAAATGAATATATTGATAATTTACACAACGTAAGGTGCTGCCAATAACTTACGGGTTCAAAACGGACAAGAAGCAGAATCATTTGTGTTAGTTTACAGAAATTAACTTGGTATAGTTGAGGCAAGAATTCAGACGTTACGCAATTGTTTTTATTGTCGACGTATTTTCTATATTTGGTCGCGTTAAAAATAATAATGTTTTTAAATTTAGTACAATATGTAGTGCAAACATTTAGTGTAGTATATAGTTTTAATATTCTCCTTACAGTTTCTTAAATATTTTGATGGAAATACATATAATGAATTATTCATTTGTTCGTATGACGTAAGTCGTCTGAATTCTTTCCGCGGCTATATGTCGTACTATTTTATTAAATAAAACCACAAATTCATTCTATTAATAATTAATAATAATAGCGGCAAAAGCAGTTGAATTTGCTGTATAAATAAGTGTTACAAAATGTTATTTATCTCTTTCCTTGAAAATTCTTTCAATTTTTTGTCCAGTTGCCGATTGTATGCTTTGTCTGCCAGTACCGTGCAGAAGTATATTTTTAAATCATTTTCGAATTGCCCTTTTTGATGTTTTTTTGTTACAAAATTGTATTTGTAAGAGTCCCCTGTACATGCAAAATTTTTTTTAGTTCTGAATCACTTTATTATTTCACTGAAGAAAATGAGTTTAGTATTTGATCGAATGGACTTATTTGAATGTATATTGCTCAATTATGCTACCTAGAATAACGTGAAATAACAAGGCTGATGTATTACTTATATACATATACCTAATTACTTGAAACATATTGATGAACCAGTGACGATATGCAATAGCGCTTAGCAAGTAGTTGCAAATTTACTATTTATACTGTCATCTTTGTCTCTTACCCATTGTTACACGACTGGATGTTATACAGGGTGTCTGTGAAAAGGTTGGGAAATCTCGGAGCTGGAGATACTGGTGACCAAAAAAAGTCGATTGAACCAAATAGGCCTTATCCGAATGTTGCTGGTTTAAAAAATACAGGGCGTTCAATGCTAGAATTTTATTTTGAAATATCTCAATAACTTGGCACTATTATGTTTTTTGGCACGGCAAATAAGAATTTTTAACTAATTTTGATGTCACTAGTAGAGGGTGCCACTTATGGCACATCACATTTCTTTTAAATGGCAGAACTTTTTTGCAGCTTAGTGTATCCATCTGACTATAGAAATAATCCATTGAAAACTGTTATCGTTTCAGGTAAAGTGCCTTTTCTACTGAAAATATAGCAAAATGTTACTTGAAAAAGTTGTTCAGATTATGGGGACGTGCAAAATTTCAAGAAGATCGGCGAGGTTTGATTTTGAAACCATTTTTCAACAAAGCACTAAGATTTTATCAAAGCGGGCCGATTTTGAAATTTTGCACGTCTCTATAATTTACCGTTTTGAACAACTTCTTCAAGTAACATTTTGCTGTATTTTCAGTAGAAAACGTACTTTACCTGAAACGATAACAGTTTTCAATCGCTGCACTGAATAGTTCAAATACGATTATTTCAAAAATGATTACTCCTAACGACTTTCAACAAGGTATACCTTTGTCAGGTGTAACAGGTAGGAGATTCGATTGTTTCAGTAGACAGATGGATACACTAAACAGCAAAAAAGTTCTGCCATTTAAAAGAAACATGCTGTGCCATAAGTGGCCCCCTCTACTAGTGACGTCAAAATTAGTTAAAAATTCTTATTTGCCGTGCCAAAAAACTTTATTGTGCCAACAAAATAAAAAATAAAATTCTACACTAAATTTGTATGCGTGCACCAACACCATCAATTTTCTTCCACGCTCTAAAATATCGCATATCTATGGAAATAATAGTACACACTAGACATTTTAATCTTCAAAATCAGAAATTACTCATAAATACTATTCTGGTTAAACTTCAACTAACGATCAGAAATCTCGGAATATAATACTATTCATTATAAGCGCCACACTGTGTAAAGTTGAGTTGAGCCTAAAGTAAAGTAACTCATGCATGTTGTAGGTTCACGTGTTTAAATACAATTTGGGTTATCAAAGGATTAAAATCATAAAACGTTGTTTGATTATGAAATCTTAATTTCACTTTAAGTATTAACTAAACAACTGTAATGCAAAAAAGTGCAGATAAAAATAAATGAAAAATGACTCATGTTACATATTGTATTTGTCATTTGTGGATCAATATACTCGTAGTATTTTAATTTTTATAGCACACCTACGTAATCTGAACTGTTTTATAACAGACTGTTTGTGATAAACTACGAATCGTGGTAACAAGTAATTAACATACTTTGGGAAAAAATATATAATTTTATTCATAAAGTACTTTCGATGTAATAATTACTGGTACTTTACCTCAATTTATTTTTACATTATATTATTTTTCACATTGGCAGATATATCAGAGAAGCACTTACTACAATTTATCTGCTATCAAAATTTTCAAAGGAGGTTTCTTCAAGAACGAATAAATTTTTTCTCCTGTAGGGTACGTCAGCTACTACTCGTTAATGAATGCATTGTTGTTTTAATGAAAATTGCTTCGTGTTAGATAAATCTAGAATTATATGATATACAAAATTTTCAAAATATCAAGTTTCTGCTATCTATTAGCAGCAAACGGTGAGATTTTAATGTGCGTGAACATAGCCCCCCATTTTTTGATAAACTAAAAAATAGAAGTTGTGCTGAATTGTGCCGAATTTGTGCTACATTGTAACTTAAAATTTCAAAGAAAAATAATAACCATTTTCCTAGAAAATTAAAAAACGTGTTTTCCACGTAGCACTCCACTTCGCAAATATCGTATTTTTCTTTAATGTGCTATATTGTGCTAGTTCCGAACATTGTCTCGTTTAAAAAAAATTTATATCTCCGTTCTTCAGAAAATTCGGAGAAATCGGTTTGGGCGTGAACTTAGCCCCCTATTTTTACTGAAAATTAAAAAACGGGGTTGTGCTGAATTGTGCTAGTTGTTGCGAATATTTATCCTTTTAAAGAAATATATCTGCCTCAGTTCCCCGAAAAATCCGGAAAAACCGGAAATTTGGGCGTTAACTTAGCCCCCCATTATTACCGAAAATTAAAAAACGGGGTTGTGCTGAATTGTGCTAGTTGTTCTGAACATTGTGCCGCTTAAAGAAATTTGATATGTATTTCCGTTCTCTGGAAAATCCAGAAACACCGCACAGTGGGGGGCTACATGATTTTTGAATTTTCTAGAAAAACAGCTATTATTTTTCCTTAAAATTTTACGGCACAATGTAGCACAAATTTAATTTATATTTACATATTTATAACAAAAGCAAATTGTTACAGAAAGAGCTATGTAAATATACATTGTTATTTAAATCGATTCTACTTACCTTTGGCCCTATAATCTAGTACAATTTATATATTCCATGGTATTTGTAATTAATTACAATAATGGTAGTGAAGGAAAAGTTTATACGGATTACCTTTTCCAAATCAAAAGGGACATTCTAGAATTGCTTTGTTAAAACAATTATTAAGAATCTCCAAAGTACATAATATGAAAGGTCAGTGCATAATGAAATTCTTAACCTATTTATTTATTGTTATACTTTTCATTTATTGTTATAGTTTTCATTTATTGTTATACTTTTCATTTATTTTTATATTTTTCATTTATTGTTAATGGAGTGACGTAAAGACCAGACCTACAAACTAATTAAGTTATACAGTGTCCGGAATATGAGTGCTTTTATTTTGCTGCATGATAAATTGTACCAAACAAAACATATTTTTTTCTCTGATCAGAGGTAACAACGTGCTCACATGACATGTCACGATTGTCAGGTGTTTGTATATGATAATCACAAATACACTGTAAATGGTTTTCTTAGAGGTCTTTTCACAACACAGAATAAAATGTGAAATAGTTACAAGTGTTCAAAGTGACTTATGTTGCTTACGAAAACCGTTTACCGTAATAACGTCTCTATAGTCCGTTTAGAAATGAAAGAGAGTAATAAAAGCTTATTATGCATGCAAATTGTAAATAAATGTAGTACTGGTGCTTATATTCAATATTTTTATATTATGTGATCGAACCGTACTAAATTGTAGCAGGTAGGTAAAATTTAATTTCCGACAATCCATCTTTGTCTATGCCGCTTCAATTTGTCGGTCCATTTCTCTTATAAGTAAACAATATAAAAACAGCATTTCAAAACTAGAGGCTGCTTTAAGCATCACAACCGGGTTAAGAAGGTTTTTAGTCATTCAAATAAAATTATTCAATTTTATTATCAAAATATTTATTTAAATTTAATGAATAGACTTTTATTCCACACAAAAATATATGTATTTTGAAAATTCAAATTATGGTGAGTAAATGTAGTGTTGTATAAATGTACAATAGAGAAAATACAAAAGTAGGTATATTAAAATTCATCCTCTGAATATTCTGATGAATTATCTTTGTCTCCTAAATTGATAATGATAGGTTCCACAGTAACGTCAATTAAATTATTGAGTTCCCACATTTTCTCCTCTTGTTTTTGTACATGATGTATACATCTTTCTCAGTTATCTGCATTTACTCGTTCTACGGAATTTTTTAACAAAATTTTTACGTCACTTAATTTAAACGTCGTATTATTTCGCACTACATCTCCTTTTACCTGCGCTCAAACTAATTCCATTGGGTTAAGTTCACAGTGATAAGGTGGTAACCGTAGTACCGTTATTTGGCGATTTGTTACCATTTCATCGATAACATATTTTTTCTGATCTTTATTAAGATTGACAAGTGTGTGCGCTCGGTGTGCCGTGAATGGTAACTGGCATTATCCCTGATAATTACAGACCCCGGAGATAAGATCCAACATCTGTGTAAAATACTCTTCGAAAACATCTGCGTTCATGTCTTCGTGATAGTCAGTTTTAGATTCAAATAAAAGTAAACCGCCATCTACAAAACCACTGGCACTACCTATATGTGTCACTATTAATCTTCGCCCTTTACCTGAAGGTGCCTTGAACCTTGTTGAAACTCCATTCAAAAATGCTTGTCGAAAACTTTTTACATTTTTATCTTGCCATACTTTTGTTACAGTATATCCCTCGTTGATCCAAGTTTCATCTAGATAATAAATATTCCTCCTTTCGTCACGGAATTTTCTAATTGATCTTAAGTAAGATCTTCGCCAACAAATAATTTCATCTTTATCGATAAGAACTGACTTCCTGTTCTGCTTTTCCCAGCAAAAATTCAACTCTCGTAAGTGGGCCCATAATTTGCTTCTATTGATTTTTGGCAAATCGTTGTCCTCTGAAAGTTCACTTAAAATTGTGTTTAGCGTTGGTATTTCTTTTTTAAAATAAAATGAATGTACTTTTCTGCGAATGACATTTTTGAATAAATCTTCTATAACTGTACATGATTTTGGGGGATTTACAGTATCTTGTTCATTTTTTATTTCCTTTAAAAGTCTGTAGATAGTCGATTTTCCAATCCCTGTCATTTTGGAACACTTTTCCACGATGTCGTCAACACTGTTGGTAGGATCTTGGTGTTTCAATGCATTAAATACATTTAATATAATAATCTTCTCATTCTGAGACAGCGCACATCTTTTCACGCATTTAGCAGGTACGTAATCTGATAAACTCGACATTTTACCCAAACAATATTATTTCCACTGGCACAATAGTCACTAAACACAAGTCGAATTTTACTCTACTGCACTAGCACTAGTATATTCAGCTCTAATACTGGATTTATCAGTCACAATACACTGGATCCTGTCCTATAATGTATCCAGTAAAATATACTAATGTACACCCATTACCTGTTAGCATTAGTGTTACCCGATAATTACTTGAAACGAAATATGCCTATGGCCGGTTCTTATCTCGGGGTTTTATTACTCTCTTTCATTTCCAAACAGACTATAGTCAGAGTTTTGCCCAGATTCGCCATAAATTAACATGTCATGCAAATTGTTACTATAAATTGTTTGTTGTGTGACTCGTAAGTCTCAAGCAAGCATTATGTACAGAGGAAAACAAAACGTTCTAGCCACAATACTAGTATGACTAATAATACTTTTAGGATAACTGCAGCAGGTGATAGATTCCAGTATTGTACGCTACAGTTTTAAGGATTTTCTGGGCAACTTTAATTGTTTGCTTCATTAATACTGACACAAAAACAAATTACATTACAGGAACTTTTACTTGACCTTAGTTGTACCATAGCTTGTAATTTTTTAAGACAGGTTTGCATTTTATTACTGTTTCATTTTTATTTTTGAAATGTAGGTATTCGTAGAAAAACTATTCGTTTTAGACATTTTTTTCTCATATACATTTTTTGTTTTTTTTTCCGATATATAAGGCTCTTTAATATTGCCAATTTCGACGATGCAGAATTATGGGATACATACTCGAAGTTCCTTGTTCAAAAACAAACAGAATTTTTTTACTGCTATCCTCAAAAATAGTAACAAGCCGCTGCAATAACAGCGTCGTTTTTGTCACACAGATTCGTGATGACTAAATTTATAATATGGATGCAATTTGGATTTGCGATATATGGCACATGACTTGTTAAATAGCGTTATATAAACATGTTACCAATGTGGATCCTGCTGTATGTACGGTCCACTAGGATTGGGTAGTTTGCTGCAAATTCTGCAATTCTTAATCCTAGATTTTCAAAACTGTGAACAGACTGAATCGAACATTTTCGGTTTTTGCAATTTGCAAATAATATTTCGTATAGAGCATAGGATGGCCGTAAAGATAATTATTGTCTATACAATATCACATTTTCTTGCCCACTTACAAATGTTATCTTAATGTGTCTTTTGGAATTCGTTATTTCGTTGCTATGATAATGATCGACTGCATTCTTCTAAAGCATACGTACTTAGATTTCATACTATTATTTGGTTAAGTATAATGACAACAACGATGTAATTCTTCCCAACCTAGTCCATACTTTGTTCACGATTATTTTAGCAAATTTTTTACTGAAAACATTACACAATATTTTGACACTCATAACATGAAAAAGATGATGATGATAATTCCTCAGAATTTGAAGATAATTATCTGATGAATCGGATTCTGAATTTAGTAATTGAATTGAAATAATTTTGTTGAATTTCGACTGTTTAATAATAATTATTTTTTTTTACGCGAGGCTAATGTGTTAGACTTCAACGTATTCTAAAAAAATATTATTTTTATTTGTTCCTAAATTAGATAAAATTTTTAAGAGGAGAATATATCCCTAACATATCATTTTGGCAGATGTTTTTATATGTTAATGTCATATATTTAAACAAGATTTTTATATTCAAAGTAATTATAAGTACACTATCATTACAGTACATGCAATACTTATCCGCTTGCTCTAATTTTTAAATTTCAATAACTGCCAACAGTGATTCAGGAACAATTTTGCGCAAGCAACCTTATACCACCGTTTTCGCCATAAAATTATCTTTATCTAATATATAAAATTCTCGTGTCACAGTGTTAGACGCCATACTCCTCGGAAACGGCTTTACCGATTTTTATGAAATTTTGTATGTATATTCGGTAGGTTTGAGAATCGGTCGTAATCTATTTTTCATACCCCTAAGTGATAAGGGTGGTCCACCCCAAACAATTTTTTTATTTTTTTGGAAAAAAAAATTATTTTTATTTTTTTATGATGTGGCATTAAAAAATACATAAAACCCTTAATTTTCATCCTTCTATCACAAACCCCTATTTTTTAATAGCCATTTTAGTAATTTAATCGTTTTTAACCCTGGTAGATAACTGATCGATTATCACTAGATGAGTTATCCCCGCCAGGCGTCTACCGGTGTCACTTCTCACCACAAACCTAGAAAAAAATATAGACAGCGTCGGTTCATGATATAGGTCACATGACAAGTGTCGCGTTTTCTAGGGACCGAAGGTAAAAAATTGATATTTTATTTGCTTTATGTTGGCGGTTGTGCAAATATGATGGCTGCATTGCGATATGAAATTAACAAACTTGCTGTCATTTTAAATGTCATTAAAGAATGTGACATCAATGTGACCAATGAGATTCACGCTACAATACAACCAACGTAAATTGGCATAAAAACAAGTTTTAGTGATTCTGGATCTTTTAGGGCAGCCATGAATTAGCGGTCGCCGGTAATATGACACTGGCACAGTCTATATTTTTTTTAGGTTTGTGCTTCTCACGCAGTAAACAGCACGGAGTAGGGATGAGATCGAAGCCGACTACCAAAATATTCACTAGAAATAATTCATATGGCAAAACAACGTTTGCCGGGTCACCTAGTTTTAATATATATTTCAATGAGCAAGCAGATGAGTACAAATTGCTGGTATCACCTCCCCTCTTTATAATGGACAACCCGGTAATAGTGACCAGTAAAAAGTAGGCAACCTAACTTTTGCACGTTCATCACGCTTTGTACTTTCGATTGGTATTAAATTCGTTTGGTAAGCAAGCGCAATGTTGAAAAAAAAATGAATTGCAATATTTTTAATTAAGAGTAAGTAATCATGAACATATTTCAATAGGCAACCCATTTGCGATATATTTGTTTACATATTATGTCTGATAAAAAATACTTTTGATCCGGTAAGCAGATGGGACGTCTATTACCTAGGCAGGTCAACATCAGCGGCCCCCAAAAACAAGTAGTGGATATTTTGTTGTTAATTTGTACCACCAGTTTCTATTTTGTACCTTGTGCCGTTTTCGAGAAAAATGGTGGCTGCTAGAGTAATATTACCCTATCAGACCATCGAATTCCTCCGCAACTAAGAACGATAGCAAAGCGATTTTTATATCATATTTTGTTGCTTGTACTTTCTGCCAGTGTATAATTTTTTAAAAAATATAAAAAATTGCCCATTCGACTCATACAGTCAGTTGAAAATTTGTTGCTGCTTTGCGTTCATGTAAAATGAAAAATAAAATACCGTCCTCAAAAACAATTGGTGGATATTTTTTACTATTTTGTTGCTAATTTGCACCACCAGTTTCAATTTTGTACCACCAGTTTCAATTTTGTACCTTGTGCCGTTTTCGAGAAAAATGGTTGGTGCTAGAGTAATATTACACTAGTGGGCCATTGAATTACTCCGTAACTAACAACGACGGCAAAGCGATTTTTGAAACATATTTTGTTGCTTCTCGAGTATTATCTGACAGTGTACAGTTTTTTTCAAAAATAAAAAAAAAAGAATGCCCATTCAACTCATAGAATCAGTTAAAAATTTGTTGCTGCCTGGCACTCGTCTAAAAACGAAAAATAAAATGCGACCACCAAAACTAAGTGGTGGATATTTTGTTGCTAATTTCTGTCACCAGTTTCAATTTTGTACTTTGTGTCGTTTTCGAGAAAAATGGTGGCTGCCTAGCTTAATATTACTCTAGCACCCACCATTTTTCTCTAAAACGGCACAGGCTGCAAAATTGAAACTAGTGGCATAAATTAGCAACAAAACTAATAAAGTATCCGCCATTTGTTTTTAGCGGCCGCATTTTATTTTTCGTTTTTAGAGGAGCGCAAGGCAGCAACAAATTTTTAACTGACTGTATGAGTCGAATGGGCAATTTTTTATATTAAAAAAACTAGAGACTGCCAGTACTCGACGAGCAACAAAGTATGGTGCAAAAATCGCTTTGCCATCGTTCTTACTTGCCTCTTAGACTAATAACTTTATTAACATTACGTAGTAGTATTTTACTATAGTCTTCTTAACCAATAAGAGTAAAATGTTACAACTTATAACCATGCAGTTAAATAATTTACGTTTAAAACAGATATTTATTAATTACGGGGTTAATTAGATAATATGACACATGTACTAACTAGTGTATTTTGTTTAATATCACAGTTTTTTTCTAAATTGCATAATTAGATTACATTAATGTCGAACTTTGATACATACCTACCTAGATTACTTACAATTCTCTATTATTCATCATGTTTGTACCTATATCGATGCTAATGAATACTGATATATTTTCATTATCCTCATTCATTGAACTTTGGAAATAATCGTTTTCAATTTGAATAACCAGTAAACTGGTTGGTAATTGCAGGAGTCATTACGTATTAGTAGAGGTTGTTCTATTTTATATTACAGGGCGAATAACCTTTTCATTAGGTTACCACGATTACCTACTATACTAGTGCGATTCAAAAAGATCCCAAGTAACACAAGATATTTTATAGCAGTGGTTAAGAATGTTAATGTAACTAACTTTTGGAGACTTAAAGTTGCAAGGTTTAGTCGCATAAACATCTTATTGGCATCAACAGTCAACACATCAGCTAATAGCGTGAGAAAGACACATTTTTATAAAACATAGTTGCTGTAAAAACAAGTTGTTTTAGCAATGAGCTTACAGGATTGATACAACAAACTATACGATTCCAATAAAGCATGTCATGATAATGTCTTATAAAAACTTTATACAAGTATTCTGCTTTATTTACAAGCCCATAGCAACTATAAAGCTAATATTCGACTTTCTTTAAATTTTACGACATATGTCTATTATAAGTATCTTTATACGGTATACGATGTTATACTTAAATTTCAGTTACGAATAAAATTTTACTGTGATAAACGAGTAGGTCGATAAGTCATAACGCGCCTGCATAATACTATAAAATAAAGATACTATTTTCGTTCACAAAAAAACTGAAAATTTAAATACATGGACATTTGCTGCTAAAAAATATCCTCAGTTCCATATAATAAAAACTTATTTTTAATGTCCAATAGAAGTTATTTTCATGAAAAAGTTCACGTAAAAGTTGTTTTTTGATTTTTTTCGAGATGGACGCTGAAAAGCAATTCGAATTAAGTTACACAACATAAATGTTATGTAAAAGCGGAACATAAAAGCATTATGTTTTGTAGCAAATCATGAGAAACAGTTTTCCTTTCTTGTCGTGCATTTATAAAACAAATGCTGTAATTATTCAGCTGGACAGCTTCCTGAAACTAAAGTGCTTCATAAATGACGTAAGAATTTTCTTAAAGTAATTTAAATAACTTCTATAAAATACTTTTATTTTTGCTGTAAGAATCTTCTCAAATATTTCTCTTGCGCCGTGTAGATTGCTACTATAGACATTATACAGTAAAATGACCTGAAGCAAAAATACTGTATAAGTGCAGACACAGGAACATTCTGAAAATAATTTCTATAAAACGTTTTTCTTGTTGGGATTACATTCTCACAGTATTTCAAACATCTTATAATATCTAAATAATAAAAAAATATATAAAAAATAAATAAATTCTCATGTAATCAATAAATGTTGCTTTGGACAGTTGCACAGTGCACATATTCAAAGAATTACAAGAATTAGGTATAACAATGCGTGTGGTATCAGACATTGTTTGAAGTTAACTTTTAAATTAAAATTTATGTAAGATGGAACTAAAATAATACATGACTGCATAATATCCTTTTCCTTTAAAACTAATCATATTTTTCAGGAAAAATTATGCTCTTTATTTAGTTATCTAATTTGACATGACGAGGATTTTTAAATGCAAGAAAATTTGTTCACACAATAAATAAGAATGTCTAATGCATATGGCCTATGATGTGTAATAGTTTGTTTTTTTTTTCACGCAATCCTCATACCCTAAATGGCATTCCTCTTTAAGACCCAAGGCATTTAGTGATGTAGAAGGCGCTTTAAACACTCTTTATCCATTTTACGTGTACAAAGCCTTGTCCTCTTGAACGCGAAATTCGCGAAAATTTTCCTGAATTTCGCAGATTTTGATTTAAATTATTAATTGCGGGAAAGTATCAACTTTCCCCGAATTTCACAAAACGGGAATATTATCGCTAAATTCATCATTTTATGGGGGGGGGTTAGTAAGTTTAACTTGAGCTTCTGTCAATCTACTATGACAGTTTTATAATGAAAATGATAAAAATTTTTGAAACTTATCCCGCCATTAAATAATTCGCGAAAATTCTAACGAATTTCGCAGATTTTGATTTAAATTATTAATGGCGGGAAAGTGTCAACTTTTTGCGAATTTCGCAAAACAGGAATATTCTCGCTATTTTCATCATTGTGTGGGATTAGTAAGTTTTAACTTGAGCTTCTAATATTCTACGAAAATCATCAGTCAATGATAGATTTATGATGAAAATTATGGAAAATATTGCAGTTGCCAAAATTGGCTAAAAGTTGAGACTTTTCCCGCGAATTTCGCGTCCATGAGAACAAAGCTTAGTCGTCAAGTTGGATTTAAGCCTTGTTCTCATGGACGCGAAATTCCCGTAAATTAATTAATGACGGGAAAAGTTCAACTTTGGCGAATTTTGCCAACTGCAATAGTTTCTATCATTTTCATTATACAACTTTTATTAACTGTCATGCAGTGTTGTTGGATGTGTCAATTCTAAATATCCGCATGCGTCCTGAAAAAGGTCCGATTTTTCCCAATAATATCCGCTCACTAAAATTAAGTTAATGCATCTAGCATTACATTTTTTAAATACATAGGTATATGTTAGAGCCGTGGTAAAAAGTTAACGGTAAATCAGTGCAGCCACAACAATATTCACTAATGCCAAAACTCGCTTATAGTTATCTTTTCCTTCCAAAGTTTCCAAAAGATCCGAAACATGTCAGGATCCGAAAAAGGTCCGAAATATAAAAAGTCCAAAAATCGGACTTTTATCCACCAATTAACAACACTAATTCAATGAAGGAATCACGGTTCACATGACTATTACAACTCAAAATAAAAACAGAAAATGACAATTGACAAATAGAAACAAAAGTGAAAGTTTCACAAAACGATCTCCCTATCTACAAGGTCATAAACCCATAATAAATAATAGAAAAATTTCAATTCTATGCGTGAACAGCACAAAACGATGGTCTGTGGTTAACAGTAAACAAGTTCAGCCACAATAATATTCATATACGCCAAAACTCGCTTATAGTTATCTTTTTCTTCCATATGTTACTAAAGTTTCCAAAATATCCGAAAAGATCCGAAATATGTTGAGATTCGAAAAAGATCCGAAATATAAAAAAGTCCGAAAATCGGACTTTTATCCGCCAATTAACAACACTGCTGTCATGGTAGATTGTCGGAAGTTCAAGTTAAACTTACTAACCCCACATAATGATGAAATATTCCTGTTTTGCGAAAAGTTGATACTGTTCCGGCATTAATAATTTAAATCAAAATCACTACAAGGTTTTAATGTTTTGTGTACTGTCAGTTACTTGGCTTGAACTGAATCAGAATTAAGGTCCATTTACACACATCAGTGACGTATCAGTTCAGTGTCAGTTCAGTATCAGTGCTATTTGTGGTCGATCACGGATGCCAGTTTACGCATATCCGTCGGTAGTCCGTAAAAAGGAGTTGATCAACATTTTGTACCAACGCAATAATACTACGTGTAATACTACGGCCACGTTATCCTAAATACACACAACGTCAAAAGTCTTGGACTCCCCCTCATTCTTGTTAAAGAAATCTTTTTGTCTGAAAAACCAAGTACATTTATAAAAGTATATTGTTTTCTGAATCTTTTTGTTGCGAAAAGAATATGTTCGATAAACTGAGTACTTAGAAAATTAAAAACCAGCAAATGTGTGACATTTTTGACAAAATTTATTAAATCAAAAAGAAGTAACAAAGCAAGTTTTCTACTTGACTAATAGCCGGTATGACCTCCACCACATTCCAGTAGCATAATGTCATGTCTGTGCATTGAGATGATCAAGCGGTTAACGATCTCTTGCGGAATATTGTTCCATTCCTCTTCTGCCGCCACGACCAACTCAGTCAGTCAGTCTGAGGTGGAGGAATATGATTATGAATGGCTCTAGCAACGAAATCCCACATGTGTCCAATAGGATTCATGTCACTAGAGTTGGCTGGCCAATCTAATCTATTGATATGTCCTGCTTTGAGTGTCTCTTGAACTCTTCTTGCGCGATGTAGTCGAGCGTTGTCGTCCATAAACACAAAATTTTCACCTATGTAATTCATTACGTAGGTGGTAGATAATGGGCGTAATAACTTGTTCGATATAAATTTGATTGGGGGTATGCGAATTAATGGGGTGTGGCGGTTGAACATTATTCCACCCCAAAACATTCGGTACCCGCTTCATACGGAGCAACTTCACGGGGAAAAAGTCGCTGTTGACGACCTGGTTCTCTCCAGACTCTTTGTCGCTTGTCATCAGTAACCAGCCCAATTCTGGTTTTGTCTGTAACTAAAACCCGCCGCCACTGACGTAAAAGCCAACCCCTATGCTCTCGCGCCCACTGGAGGCGGGCAGCACGATGCCTTGGAAGTAGAGTGGGGACCCGTAATGGTCCTCTAGCATGTAAATTTGCATTGTGGAGTCGTCTTCGAATAGTAGGTGTCGATATATAACACGGCGAAACGTACCTTGAAAGTGGGCCCTGAGAACTGAAGCTGAAGATGTGAGGTGTCTACAGGCATATTGCACCATATACCGATCCTCCCTTTCATTAGATACTCGAGGACGTCCACTACGCGGTCTGTTTTCCACTGTATCAAATTCTTGATATATGTGTACTATTCGCTGTGTACAGATGATCTAGAAATGCCCAACATGTTCGATATTTGATGATTAGAATGTCCTGCATCATGTAAAGCAGTCATTCTTGCTCGGGTAAACGTAGAAATTTCAGGTCCTGGCATTATAATGTACAAAAAAAGGAAAACTTGGCTGAATACACTGCTAAACTGACTGGATTTGTAAAAACATTGCTAATAAAGTAAGGGTTAATGGTCTGCAATTTTTTTTGTCTTTTTTGTTTCCTAAGTACATGTACTTTTTACCACATTAAGAAAAACCACTAGGTTTAATCGAATCATTTTATATACAGGGGGTCCAACACTTTTGACGTTGTGTGTATATCAGTCGGAAATATACGATAATAGAGAGTATGACATATTTAAAATTATTAGAAGAAACTTCATTAACTAGCATGGTCCTAGTAGGTACATGCTTGTTTGATTTCCTTTTGTTTAATTTGATTTAACTTGTCTTTTATGCATTTCTTTGTTATTATTTAGAATGTATTTGTGTAACTATTCTGCCTGTAAATGGTTTTTGCTGTTGTATAGTAAAATAGAATAAAAAAATGCATTAAAAAAAATCCGGAAGGTTTCCGAAGAATTCGGTAATTATAATTTAAAAATTTTTGAAGATTTAAAAAAGGAAGTTGCTTATTTTTTTTGTTATAGGATATATACATAAATAGTTATAGACCGTCATCGATAATCTTTGCTAAAATAGAAGTTGCTTCTTATAGTTTGGTAATTTATTATAAAACTCATATTCTTGATAATTAAATATACAATTAAAATTTCTATTTTATATGTATAGATTTTGTATCCCTACCAATTTCGAATTGTGAAAACCAAAGTATTTTGTAGTTTTGTAATACTCACACTCACGGTGGCATATTATTTTAATTAAATAAACTTATAATAAACTAATCAATTTTGGTTTTTTATTTTAATTTTGGTAACGAACTTTATTTTGGTAATAATTTGTTCTTTTCAAGCGTTGGGATATAGTTAACTCTGTGCCGTGGTAATTATTTGTCTACTGAAAAAAAGCGTCGCCATTGACGTAATAGATGCTGCCATTAATTAAGTATATAAATGATTAAACCAATTATCGGTATATCCATTATTGTTTATATTTATTAATAAATAATGTTTCTGATCATTGGCCATGGTTTTTTTATTTTATACGTTTGTCTTAATAGATATACGTTAAAATTTATGCAATGCATCCTCAACCGGATTTAAAAATTACCTTTTACCTGAAAATTACAAAAAAGGTAAAAAACTTTGAAAACCTATATCTGTTGCCACGCTAAATAATATAATTTTTTCCTCCATAATCACGACGTACGCTTAAACAATAAACATTTCAATAACTTTTTTATTTATTTTAAACTTTTATTGGTATTTCCCAAATGAGGTAATCATCTACATTTTGTTTTATTGATACTATGGAATAAGCGAACAAAATCAAATTACTGCTATGAAACTGTAGAAATTGCAGTTTCATAATTAGTAGGTACATTCAAAACTAATCTAGAAATGAGTTTTATCTAACAGGCTATTAACAGAGGTAAGTGGTAGTTAAATATATTTTAATGTGTTTACTTTTTCTGCACTGGCTTATCTATATGGTATCAACGAAACCATAGTTGTAAATTTAATGCAATTTTGTATTTCGGAACAGTTTTGCTAGGTGGGTCAGAAAATCAGAATTTTATATAAGTAGAAAGCGATAACGTAATACTCATATTTTTATAATGTAACAGTAATATATGTTCGTTTTTATGAACTATAATATTCATTGTCCAGATGTTGCTTTAAAAAATGTTAGGAACTTAATAATTACTTCACATTACTTGCATGTAACGGGCCAAAGTTCGTTGTTTGATACGCTGTTAGCTATGCGAACTGCTATTTTTAATTGATCTAATTAGAAGTTGAACCATGTGTTTCCCAAACTATTTGCGGAAACACAATTTTGTCATAAGTTATATTATTTCCAGTGCCGGTTTGAACATTACCAGCGCCGGTACGAAAAAAGGGAAAGGATATAATGAAATAACCATTTATTAAAAGAAATAATTATTTATTATAAAAAATAACCGTTTTTTAGAAAACACTAATAAAATTTTACTTCTCTGGGCTTTCTATCAGCGAACTCTTTTATAAGGTTATCAGTCGATGTTTTCAGCAATTTCGTTTTCATATTTTTAGGTATTAATAATATTGTATGAAACTAAGTACTTAGTGGACAAAAGCCCCAACCTGCGTTGAATTACACCCACAATATCTACCCATATATTCCTCATTATTAGCTCATTTTGTACTGTATTAGAAAGGTATTTTAAGCTAATATAAATCAAATATCCTCAATTCCTATCAGTGAAGTCATATGTATGTTCTCTGATACCAAACATCTAGGTATGCTAATGAACAATTCCACAGACAAAGCTCTATTCAATAATTATCTAAAGAAATTAATCTAATTTACTAACCTGCTTTAACGAAACAGTCTATAAATATCTAACTTCACTTTTTTGTCAGTGGGAACACGACAATTTAACCACAATAGATGAGATCTGACCTATTTCTGCATTTTTAGGATTCAAATATCTATATATAAAAATTATTATAAAAATTAAAATTATTTGAAGTTAAATATCGACAATGACAAAAAGCGACAGCCTGTCAATGAATTAAATATGACAATACCTACTTGAATAATGTGTGGCTGTCACTTTTTGTCATTGTCGATATTTAACTTCAAATAATTTTAATTTTTATAATAATTTTTATAGTTAGATATTTGATTCAATTTAAAGGAGGCCACCTGAAGAAGCAATCCTAAAAATGCAGAAATAAGTCAGATCTCATCTATTGTGGTTAAATTGTCGTGTTCCCACTGCCAAAAAAGTGAAGTTAGATATTTATAGACTGTTTCATTAAAGCAGGTTAGTATCTTTAGATAATTATTGAATAGAGCTTTGTCTGTGGAATTGTTCATTAGCATACCTAGATGTTTGGTATCAGAGAACATACATATGACTTCATTGAAAGGAATTGTAAGATATTTGATTTATATTAGCTTAAAATACCTTTCTAATACAGTAAAAAATTTCGTTTTCAATTGAGAAAGTTGCTAAGTTTGTCAATCTAGATTGAGATATTGTTGATCGAAGATAGGTTTTTATCAGCTTTGAAAAACTCCTCTCCCCACTAGCAACCGTTATAAGGTATAGTCAATAATATTCGCAATGCTATCCATACATTTGGATACCTACAGTTCTTGTAAGTTGCGATCTTTGATAAAATTTAAAACAAAAATAGAAGTAACCACATTCTGATCAGGCAAAATGGATTTCAGACTTACGAGTTCATCATACAACATACAACCATCTATGTCTGATTTAGAGTCTACAGTTAATTTTAATTGGAGACCACCACAGAGTTTGACAAGGTTGGGTTTTTCCGGAATCTGTTTAATATTGTACAAAAAAGACCAAGATTCCGAGTACTCATTTAACTGTTCCTTTCATTGACTGAAATTATTGTAGTGTCCAAAAGACACTTGAAAAATTCAATCTCTAAATTTTTTTTTTTTGGAGAAGTTATAGGGTCATCGCTTGTAATTTCACCAGCTTCACGCTTAACACGTCGAATTGTTGTTGTAGCTCTAAACATAGGTTCAATTTCTACTTCTTCGGCCAATTCCTTCGCAGTTAAAATAGCGCTTTTAAAGCCTGTATTTCTATAGTTTTCCAAGAAATTGTAGCATTTTTTCAACATTTCTGTACATTTACCGAGATCCATGTCTGTTGATTGTAGAGATTTACTTACGATATTTATTTGAAAAAGTATGTCATACCAAACAACCAATGAAACTATGAAACTGAAATCTTTTAGCTGTTCGGCTAGAGTAGTAGCCTCATGAGACACTTGAACATCAGTTTTCAGAGTTTCAATAGCCAAAGTAATTAAAGCATCATGGATGGCACTAATTTGATAACGGACTGCTTTAACACTGATTATTCTTGCTTCTCAACGTGTGTCACTGAGCTTTTTTATAGTATATAATTTAGGAAATTTACGAGTAAGACCTCGAACTATGAGCGATGGCCTGCGGCGCCCCTTTTATCCGGCGACCCGGGCGATCGCCCAACCGCGCCCTACCCTAACGCCGCTACTGGTTATTTCAAATATATACCTATATCAGGAAATAAAATTGCGGGTACAAATGAAAAAAGTGTTTTACATTTTGTTTTATACTTGCAGTAATAAAAACGAAGAATGAGTTATTTATTCACAATTTTTAGTATTATAGTTAAGTGTTTTAGATATGGAAAATAACAAAAGTTTATAAATGCAACTCTTTCGAATGTTTTAAAAGTGCTCGAATTATTGTATATATTTATAAGTTAAATTGTAATAACTGTGTTAATAATGTTGCTGCAATTTGTTGTTGTCATAATAATATTGATTGATGAGAGGATGAGTTATGTCAATCACATTTAACACTAGAGATTTTTTTCCGAAATGCAGAATAGGATGTTCGTTTATTTTAAATTGACAATTAAATATAAGATTAGTCAGCAGCATTATTAAACTATTTAGTGGTGTACACTTTATCAAAAACTACTACTACTGTAATAAAAAATACAGTTTTAAATATGGAATTAATTAATTATCAATATCTCGTGAACAGTAAAAGATAACTCATGACATGTGTATATCAATGCAATCAGGAAATCATCCAAAAATGTAGTAATATACAGGGTGTAACTTTCACCCTCGTGAATTGCAGCCATCATTATATGCCAGTTGAATAATATACTATTAATTAAATTATGGAATTACAGCTTTCTTCATAATTAATAATTCTGAACGTTATAAATTTAATTGCTTCCCAAATAAATTTGAAATCACGTTACTATCTTTCATTGTTTAAATTGTTTTATTATTCGATCAAAACAAGTCTTGTCTGGAAAACATCTAGACTCTTATCTGCTTTTGTTTAAACAATATTTTATCTGTCAACAATTTTTGTATAGACAAACAGCGATATTTTACCTACAATTATTGCAAACAAATAACTGAAACCAAATAGTAAATGCGCATTTAAGTATTCTGATCTTAGTTTTTTTAACGTTATTTACTATGATTTTAAAAAGTCAAAAAAAATAAAACTAATGTATCAAAATAAGAAATGTAAATATGTGGGTCTCATTGATCTTAATAGCAGTAAGCGATTTACTTAATAGTGTGTAGGTTTTCACGGTGACTATTCAATTAAGTTTCTTGTTCCGATTGCGACTATGATCATCACATTTAATTTCCTTTGACGTTTCGCTGTCTATCGTTCCATAGTACAGTTGGAGGGAGATTCCTAGCTTTTAGAAAAACGTTTGTTTGCGAGTTTTAATTGCATTCATTGAGAATATTTAGAGATGATTCATACCTATTTTAATTATTTTAAGTAGTTCTTTAACAAAATCAAACAAATTTTGTTTAAATAAAAAAAACAGGATTATTTTATCTTTACATTTCTACAGAATTAGTACTTTTCCATATACATATCACTGTTAAAATTATAAGGTTCTTGTTACAGTTTTAACACTATATGAGTTATAAGTAAAGGTTTGTTTCCCCAGCAGTTGGAAACGGTTTGAAACTGTCAGAAATATTTGACCTATTAAGTTGACAACGAGTTACCAGTGAATTTAACGCAACAAGTAGTTAGACGAGCATTTCTGATAGTTTCAAACCGTTTCCGTTTCAATTTCTCTTGAATGAATCATTTTACTAACACAAAAGATGCTTATGCTATACTTCTTCCAACTGAATTTTACAAATGATTATTAATATGTTTGTTTGGAAATGAAAGAGAGTAATAAAACTCCGAGATAAGAACCGGCCATGGGCGTGGTAATATTTCGTTTCAGGTAATTATCGGGTAACACTAATGCTAACAGGTAATGGGTGTACATTAGTATATTTTACTGGATACATCATACGGCAGGAGCCAGTGTATTGTGACAGATCAATCCAGTCTTAGAGCTGAATATACTGCTAGTGCACTAGAGTAAAATTCGACTTGTGTTTAGTGACTATTGTGCCAGTGGATATAATATTGTTTGGGTAAAATGTCGACCTTATCAGATTACGTACCTGCTAAACGCGTGAAAAGATGTGCGCTGTCTCAGAATGAGAAGATTATTGTATTAAATGTATTTAATTCATTGAAACACCAAAATCCTACCAACAGTGTTGACGACATCGTTGAAAAGTGTTCCAAAATGACAGGGATTGGAAAATCGACTATCTACAGACTTTTAAAGGAAACAACAAATGAACAAGATACTGTAAATCCCCCAAAATCATCTACAGGGAGGTCAAAAGTCGTTATAGATGATTTCTTCAAAAGTGTCATTCGCATAAAAGTACACTTATCTTATTTTAAAAAAGAAATAACAACGCTAAACAAAATTTTAAGTGAACTTCCAGAGGACAACGATTTGCCAAAAATCAGTAGAAGCAAATTATGGGCCGTCTTACGAGAGTTGAATTTTTGCTGTGAAACGCAGAACAGGAAGTCAGTTCTTATCGATATAGATGAAATTATTTGTTGGCGAAGATCCTACTTAAGATCAATTAGAAAATTCCGTGACGAAGGGAGGAATATTTATTATCTAGACGAAACTTGGGTCAACGAGGGATATACTGTACCAAAAGGATGGCAAGATAAAAATGTAAAAAAACATTTTTAGATAGACTTGCAACAGGGTTCAAGGCACCTTCAGATAAAGGGGGAAGAAGAAGGTTAATAGTGACACATATAGGTTAAGCCAGTGGTTTTGTAGATGGCGGTTTACTTTCATTTGAATCTAAAAATACAGGTGACTATCACGAAGACATGAACGCAGATGTTTTCGAAGAGTATTTTAGATAGACAGATGTTGGATCTTATTCCTACGGGGTCTGTAATTTTCATGGATAATGCCAGTTGCCATTCACGGCAGACCGGCAAAAATATGTTATCGATGAAATGGCAACAAATCGCCAAATAACGGTACTACGGTTACCACCTTATCACTGGGAACTTAACCCAATCGAATTAGTCTGGGCGCAGGTAAAAGGAGAAGTAGCGCGAAATAATACGACGTTTAAATTAAGTGACGCGAAAATTTTGTTAAAAAATTCCTTGGAACGAGTAACTGCAGATAACTGGCAAAGATGTACAAAAAGAAGGGGAGAAAATGTGGGAACTCGATAATTTAATTGATGTTACTGTGGAACCTATCGTTATGAATCTAGGAGACGAAGATAATTCATCAGAATATTTAGAGGATGAATTTTAATATATACTTACTTTTTTATTTTCTTTATTATACATTTATACAACACTACATTTACTCACCATAATTTGAATTTTCAAAATACATATATTTTTGTGTGGAATAAAGGTCTATTCATTAAATTTAAATAAATATTTTGATAATAATATTGAATAATTTTATTTGAATTACTAAAAACCCTCTTAACCCGGTTATGATGCTTAAAGTAGCCTCTAGTTTTGAAATGCTGTTTTTATATTGTTTACTTATAAGAGAAATGGACCGAGAAATTGAAGCGGCATAGACAAAGACGCATTTTCGGGGATTAAATTTTAGCTACCTGCTACAATTTAGTACGGTTCGATCACAAAAAGTTTTTTTAAAAGTACACCTCATCTATACCGATAATACATAATATAAAAATATTGAATATAAGCACCAGTACTACATTTATTTACCATTTGCATACATAATAAGCTTTTATTACTCCCTTTCATTTCTAAACAGACTAGAAAAAATGGTAAGCCAGACCACGACCAGACATATGTCGGTACCAACCTTAACTGTTTTAAGTCTGTCTAACTCTACAGTAGAGACCATAAGTAACGCGGAGTAGCAAAGCTACATCTAGCATCGTCGGTGGCGTGCTGATGAGAGCTAATAAGCTCAAAACGGTATATGTCTGGTGGGCTGCTGACGAGTGACTTTATCTGTTTGTAACTTAACTTTTATGAGTTAGCTGCACACTAATGTGCGGGAATTTTAAAATATGAACATCCCGTTTTGGTTTCAATTGTATGCTGGAATTAAAATGCAGTATAACCAACAGCTCACATTTTTTTTTCCTAGATTAAGATTAAGTTTTCTTTAGATGGCCGCTTTCTAAACCCCTCCATAGTCTGACTATTTTTGAGTGTCTAATGTAAAGGCTTCTGGCGTTCTATATATTTTATGATTTCTATGTGCCTGTGACTTGTTAGACCGGCATGGCCGCTATTGCTAGTTTATTTATTAGTTGTTTTTCCTAATAAAAAGTTATTTATTAACCACATTTTCCGCTATTTGTTAAATCAATAGGTTCTATGTGAACATCTGTTTGTTTAAAAAAAAATAAAACAAAGTTGTATGTTCATTTTTTTAAATAAACTATCCACCTTAATTTCATTAGTAGTATTAAAAATTTACTCATCTGTAGATTTACACTTTTACACTCATATAATTATTATCCTATATAATGTTAAAAGCCTTATAATTTTAAGACAGTTATATTTGCATTTTATTTGATTTTATAAAAAGAAAAAAATTTAGTAACAGATTCTTAAATAACTGCCTAAAACCGACGAAAATATTCTATATTAGTGCTTTCAAGTATTGCTACTGTTGAAATTGAAATATTTAAGTTAATTAGTTTCTTTTTTATATTTTATTGCAGAAAATGAATCATTGCGTCAAAGGATCGGTCAAGAGTTTACTGCAATATTTTATCTTCTTTTAGTTGGGCATTAAATTTAAGAAACACCTGTGCGACACTATTTATGAGTAATATAACAACCAAAGTAATACCTGTCATACCGAGTACAAATACCCAACATTGATGTATTATGTATTACAATGATAATTATGTTTGTATATGTGCAATATATACTTACCTATCTTTTTGTTACAGAATAGTGTACACAATGGCGTATACCCGGGGCATTATAGATATTTATGTGTATTAATTGGATTAGTGACAGCAGTCCACTTGAATGGTTACACAGTGCCTCTTAATATAGCTAATAAAATTATTAGAATATTGCCTGGGTAAGTGTTTTCGTATCAAAACAGTAAATAGATAGAAGCGTTCATGTAATTTCCTTTCCATCCCATTCATTTTATGTTACCTGGCTAGTCTAAACAAAGTATATTAAACGCGCATCTCAGTAGCGTACCCACGGGATATCAAGTGGTCATGCCTGTCCCAAAATTTTAAAATCATTTTTCAGTTTGGCAAGATTTTTTCTTAGTTGTTCAGTCAGTTTATGTATATTTGTTTATGTGTTCCTATAGCTATCAAAAAATCCCTTATGCGGTCATAAGAAAACCAAAAGTTGACTATGAAAATTTGGGTATACAGGGTGTCTCATAATTAGCTCAACAGGCCGATTCTATGATCAAAACTAAGTAAAAAAGTTCATATGAACATGGGTCCGGAAATGCTTCCTAAGGGCACAGGGAGCCATTGAAAAGGGAGGAATGGAAATCATTTTTTTTGCAATATCTCTCAATCGGGTTGTGATAAAAGAATGAAATTTGGTATAGATCCATTTATTTCCACAAGGTCTATTGGGGTGGGTACGGGGGGCCTTTGGTATTTTGCGTGTGTAACTTTTTCATCTTTGACTTTTTAACAAATTGGATAGCAAATTCCGTTTTCCCCAACTGTTTTACGTTGAGAAGGTACTCTTGTTTCAAATCGTTCTTTTTAATCGCTCTTGAATTAATCCCACTTTGGTCAATTTCATAGTAATTTAAACAAACTTATTAAGGTATTCTTATGTCAAAGTATTGTCAACCCAATTGCCAATTTAATAGTTCTAAGCGAAAAAAAATGGAAGAGTTTACGGGACAAGAGTTAGTTGATATGATATTTATTTATGGCTTTTGCGATGATAATGCTGCAGCGACAGAACGCGAGTACGGGAGAAGGTTTCCAAACCGAAGGCTGCCATCAAGGAGGACATTCCCTACGGTATTCCGCAACTTAGCTGCAACCGCCACTTTTTGAAAGGCACCGGGTCAAGGACGTCCCAGGATTAATAGGGAACCGGAGGCCCTTGACGCTATTGAACAAGATCCTACGACTAGCATACGGAACATTTCAAGGCAAATAAATGTTCCTTGGCCAACGGTACTACATATCTTAAAGATTTCCTTAACAGAATTGATTAGATGTGCTACTAACATTTCAGGTTGGAAGAATATTAAAGCGACAAGGTATACATGCCCTTAGGAAGCATTTCCGGACCCATGTTCATATGAACTTTTTTTACTTAGTTTTGATCATAGAATCGGCCTGTTCAGGGTTGGCAACTAATTATGAGACACCCTGTATAGTTGACATAGGGTTTTTTCCACCTTCATTTTGAAGCTTATGTTGGCAATAAATAAGGGTACCAAACTGCACAATTTTATAATTTCAGCCACCCTGTGTATTATCGTTTCCGAGATATCTATACTACCGTAAAACTGACCACTCCGTATATAAATCATAACGGCACCAGGAACAGTAAATGAAATTAACGTAATGCGCATGCGTAAACCTTGAAATTCTTCTAAATCCTAGTACTTCGTAGCATAGGTGCTGAAACTTGAAAATTACTGAGGGAGCAAATGTTGGTGATGTAGAAAATCCGTATAATTCGTTAGCTTATTGCTCAACGGATTCTAAGACTTAGAATTAGCTTTGTGGATATAATAAATAAAGAACTACCAATTTGATAAGGACATAATATACTCACGTATACCCAAGGAGACACAACGACAGTGGTGGTTACGGAATATATTTTAACATGCATAAAATGACACATATTTTAATCTATACGTAAAATTGATACCTTAATTATAGTTTACTCTGTGTTTAATGTTGAGCTTCAACTTTTTCAATATTTATGTAATTACAAATATTGTAGAATATTACCCAATGAATTTATTCGTTTCAATGCGAACTTTAAAAATACCACTATTACCTATGCGCTCATGACCGGCTCATCCAAATTCATAGGTACTATCTCCAAACTTTCGTCTATTGCGTCGGATCTTACCAACAATTTGTGTCAGTTGTGGACAATTGCTTTGTTTGTGTAGATTTGCAAACAAAATCTGAAAAACCTCCTAGGGGTTAGAATTCGCTATTATTGCTGTATTGAATAAAACTTCACTTCACGACTATTACCCTAGCAAACCAGCTTCAGCGGGTGCCAAAAACAAGTGATGGATATTTTGTTGCTAATTTGTTCCATCAATTTCAATTTGTTTCGTGTTCGAAAAAAATGATTAGCATATTATCCTAGTAGACTATTGAACTGCTTGAGCAACTAAAAATGATAGCAAACCGATTTTTGCACCATATTTTGTTGCTCAACGAATAACGAAAAATCGAAAAATTTGGCCATTCAAATCATATACAGCTGTTGTATCTTATAGGTTAAAAATAACCATCCGATTAAAATATTAATGTTAACCCTACCGCTAAAAATAATAACTCCAATTGGTATTCTGTATAAGTTTTTTTAACGAATTATTTTATCAGGCTATGTTAATATTTCAGTGTTAAGTGAAGTTAGCAGTAAGGTAAAAGCATAGAATATATTTATATTTTTTTATGGGTAAAAGATGTCTATTTGTGATAACATAAGCTCGATTACTGGATTAGTACAAATTTGTTTGTGTTTTAGTAACCAATTTACAAGATTCTTGTGTTTTACCCGAGTATGGGGGATGAAAAAAAAAACGTTCCCCACGCAAGACAAATAAAACAGATCCAATTGTTGACTTTTTGTCAACAATATTTTACTAAACATCAAATTGCAGTCAGATGAAATTATGATTGATTAAATAAATGACAGTTTGTTTTGAAAGTCTAACGAGTTACTTAAAAATGCAATCAGTTAATTCAAACGGATTGCTTTAATCCCTCAACTTTTATGAAAAAGTCTAAAATTGTAGTTGAAAGTAAATAAGAAGTAAATATGAATCAACAAATACAAATAATACACTTTATTTACGTCTATTCCAATCTGTCACCTTCGTCCAATAAAATATAATTAATTTGAAGTGCCATTATAACATTTATGTGGAAATAAATAATAGAGATTAATTATACCAATCGTGATTTAGGTATACTGGTATTCAATAGGTTAAATATTAACAGCATCTATTTTGGTCCCGTTAAATTTTAACATATTTGTTTGAAGTAAACCTATTAAGATTTTTACGGAATATTATATCGGGTTAAATAATTGAAGGTTAAAATTTTTATTTTGGCCTTGACGTTAAAATTTAACCAAAATCATTACAGAAATTTCAATAAGATTAGTCATTTTCTGCATCATTAAAATGAAATTGTTCTTGACAAGAAACTCAATTATTTGTTTTGTCAATCTTGCGGAGTAAATTGACGATCTGCTAGCATATGCAAACAGCCATCATTTTTCTCAAAAACGGCCAAGCTACAAAATTGGAACTGGTGGTACAAATTAGCAACAAAATATCCAGCTTTGTTTTTGGCGGCCGCTAAAGTTGGTTTGTCAAAGTAATAGACGTCTTCATTTTAAATGCTTACATACAGGGTGAGTCAGAAATAATGAGTCAACACTAAGCTGGAGATACTATAATACAAAGATGCCAAAATTGTATTATTATGTCGTGGTATTTTTCACACAAACGCAAAATACGCTAATATTTATTGACATGAAAATTTGACACGTGTCTACTTAGAAAAGAAATAGCAATATCAGCGTCTTAAAGAAAGTCACCACAAAATACATTGAAACTTTTAAATGCAAATAACTCAGAAACCGATAAAGTTAGGCGACCTGAACAAGAGTACATTTCCTATGAAGGATTCAACGTTTTTTTTATATTTTCAACTTTTTTATTAAGCATCGCTTAACAGATAAAAAAATATATGTTTTGGTTTACCTAAATAATACGGTGAAACTAGCGCTCTCTAGGAGTTATATCAAAATAAGCTTCAAATTCGTAATTCTCACTCCAAAAAACCCAACACTACTAATTTTCAGTCATGCTATCAAAGCTTTCTCAATTATTGAGAAATTCAGAATAAAATTGAAACCTTAAACACCCTGTATTTCTTAAACCAGTGACATTCGGCATGAACATATCAAACATAATATTTTGGTGTCTAGTATTTGCAGCTTAGTGTTGACCCATTCTTTCTGACTTACACTGTATAGATGCTAATTAGGATATTTTACCGAAAACGTAAAATAAAATGTTCCTGAGCTAAATATATATTTATTGCATACATTTTTACTCATATCGTCCCTTACATCACGTAGAGGCGTATCTGACATTTCTATACGTACCGACGTATGTCACTTACGCCGCTATGTGAGAAAATTTAAGGAGAATTAAAAGAAACGACAGTTAGAAAAATCTTGACCGTCTAACATTAGTACTGGAAATGCAGATACGTCACTATGTGAGTTGAAGCAGTCGCCCTAAACTTACTTATTGTTGATGTATCTCATTTTTCCATTTTTGTCAGATACGCCTCTACGTGATATAAGGGACGATATGTAACGTTTAACGGAAGTAAGCGCCCCCCCCCCCCCTTGTCCACGTTAAATCGGCGCCTATGCTTCGTAATAACATTCTCAAGCAATTCTCGTAAATTCTCAAGTCCTCGGAAATCCTTACAAATGTACACCATAAATGTGTTCACCCCTCGGACAATTATTTACAACATCATTATCTATGAAACCCTGCAGAATTATTTTAAAATACTAGAAACACTTGGGTTGATGTAAATTTTGAAATATTTTTTATTATTTTTTAAGTACTTTAATGAGAACCTCCACCTCCTGGGTGGATTTACTCTGTACCCCCTTCAGTGATTTTTTATCCATAAAACACCAGTTTTAAACTAATCCGAATTTCTCACAATAGTATAAAGCTGTAGATTAAACATTATTTGGAATTATGAGAACATTTAATTTGTACATTTACTTGAATTTAGTGAATAAGTTTATTAAAACAAAATTTGACTACCAATTTCTACTGTGAAATAATTGTGCCAAATAAACACTTTTTTTACATCGTCGTGATCTTGAACTTTTACGTAATTCATACAACACCACAAATGTTTGCGTCTCATTTCTCTTGTTATTTTTTTAATATCCTTTAGTATTTGTGGCACGGATGCAAATTATTTACACATTTAGTGAAACTCATTGGTGTTACATAGTACATAATAAAGTATTTTGTTAATACACGAGGTGATTATTTTATTGAAAAAGTGTAAAATAAGGATTTGTTTCTGGCAACAAATCAGTATTACTTTGAATTCTGCAATATGCAACAAATAGATGCAATAGATTTGATTAATTTTCGAAAATTAAAGAAATATATATATTTAGTTTTAAGCAATTTTTGTTTTATTTTTTCTCCTGACTACGGTCTTGGTTTGGAATTTACTACGCATGTTACATGTTGAAAATATAGAAAAAATTTGATGTATTGATTTAATATATAAAGTAAAATTCATAACTGGGTTATCATATCTTTTTACTTTGATTATACAGTTTTAATTAAATAAATTGTATTTTTTTTTTAGAAATACTTTACCATGGCAGCTAGCAGCATGTTTTCTAACATCTTTAGTATACTGGTTAACTGTAATATACATACTTCGGTATATATTAAAACTTCTTTTTATGTACAAAGGCTGGATGTACGAATCAAGAGCCAGAGGTGCGCAGATTTCAACACAAACCAAACTTTGGTTGTTTCTAGTAAAGATTTTTAGTGGATGGAATACTCCTAGATTGTACAGCTACCAGGGATCCTTACCTAGGCTGCCGTTACCGACAGTGCAAGAGACAATGACGAGGGTAAAAAAACTTTTCAACATAACTAGTTTTAGATTCTCCCAAATAGCAATAATTATATACGATTAAATAATTACTATCTACAGTAACATAATACTGTGAAACTTATTTTCTTTTGCAAATTTTATTAGTCACTTCTTTGAGCATAAAATACAGGTTTTATGGAATTTCAAAATGCTTTTGATAGGGTCGATCGTGATGTATTACTAAATAAAATATATTTTTATGGTTTTCATAGGATGTATTATAATTAATTAAATCATACTTAAAAAAACCGTCGATTTATTGTAAAGTATGACTGCTTACACTCTGATCAATATTATGCATATTCTGGGGTACCACAAGGTTCCAATTTAGGGATTAACGATTTTTTGCTCTACGTGTTTATTGTTTGCAGATGACTCGAAATTTTTTAAGCAAATAAAATCTTCTAATGATTGTAAATTACTTCAAGATGATATTGATGCTGTGTGGAAGCGCAGCGATGAGAACAAATAAGCGAACACGAAGCTTCAACCCAATTATAGCATTTTACTTCTGTGAAGGATCTTGGTATATCAAAGTTATCGTATCATAAACATATTGAAAGTTGTACCAGGTCCACTTACATCATTAGGATTTATAATAACAGATATAAATGCATTATTTGGTATTTAATTTATTAGTGAGACACAAACTAGAATACTGTTCTATATTGTGGCCTAGAAAAAGGAAAAAGTACAAAAGAAATATTTGGGATTTTTATATTTAAAAAAATATAATATGCCTTCCAACTATGCTACCATCAGAACTATGCATCTAGAACAAGAATTACTCGATGTCAGCAGCTATTACATATATCCATTATTAAGACTACTTATTCAGTTTTTCAAGTATTGTGTTGTTTTGTCGACCAAACAAATTTGGTCTCCTCAAAATATAACATTGATATATTTCACTTTTCATTAAATAAATTTCGTGATAGTTTACAAAAGATATTTAATTGCAAATATACTCGTACAACCTAAGTTTTCCTCTTTGCAGTTTATAGCAATTTTATTTCTTTTTTGTTTTTTTCTTTGTTTTTGTTTGTAAATGTTATTAAATGTTTCATTACTTACCATAATTTTGTGCCACTTTCTGATACATTTTTTGTGTTGTTTCTTGTAATTATTCATAGTTAATAATAATATCTCTACCCCTCATTCTAATCAAGAGGATTAGCCCAGAAGTTGAAGACTTGTGCGGGAGAGGAGGTGGCATATTATTATTAAGCAGGCCGCATTTGCGCCCAGGAACGACTTACGTTGGTAGGCCCTAACCACCATTCAGTGCAGGAATGAGGAAAACCTGGAAAACCTCATTAATTAGGGAGGTACTCAAATGTCAACCAGTATCAATCTCTCACATTGATCCAAGCCAACATTCTTCCACCCTACCATAGCCCCAGAGAGAGTGCCAATCCTCTCCATGAATATAGCTTATTGTATACGATCTACCGGCTGCGGGGGTCAAACTCACAACGATCTAGTCACCTCGATTCAAGTACTGAAGCCTTAAACCGCGCGAGCACTGACCGATCTAGTTGCCTGTTAGGAATGAATAAATAAATAATAATTAATTATTCATGTGTAAAAATGTTTGAAACTTAAAACATTCAAATTTTTATGGCTTAATTTTTTTTTTAGTACTTAAACAGTGTTAAACCTCTATTGGACGATGAAAAATACAAAAGAATGGAAAAATTAGCTACAGAATTCGAAAACGGCATTGGCAAAAAACTACAGCGTTATCTAATCCTGAAGTCTTGGTGGTCTACAAACTATGTTTCTGATTGGTGGGAAGAATACGTATATCTTCGTGGAAGGTCACCTCTTATGATTAATTCAAATTTTTATGGTATAGATGCACTTTTATTACACCCGACACATAATCAAGCAGCAAGGGCAGCTTCCACCATAAATTCTTTGCTGGTGTTTAGGAGATTGGTTGAGAGACAGGAATTGGAACCTATTCTAGTACAAGGATTGGTTCCTCTGTGTTCATGGCAATATGAAAGGATTTTCAACACTACTAGGATTCCCGGCACAGAAACAGATAAAATTTGTCACTGGGCGGACTCGAATCATATTGTGGTTTATCACAAGGGAAGATATTTCAAAGTCATTATTTATAAAGGCAGGATTTTGAAACCTGCTGAAATTCAAGTGTAAGTAAAAATTTTTAAAGCCATTTTTTTATTAATATAATTGAGTGATCATGTTTCGCCATGATTCACCACTAATGGGAATATTTGATGCAGTGGCAGCTTATGAGTTTTTGAAGTGGTGGACAAAATGTTTCTCTCCTATAACGTAATATGACATAGAGATAGTTGTACTCTATAATTAGTGTTTATAATATATTTAATACATGAAACAAGTACAGGTAAAAATTTCATCAAAATGCTAGTAACCTCTAAATTTTTTTAAAGTTACTAGCAAATTTTCAATTCATTTGCAATATGTAAGATCTGCAAATTTTGTCTGTACTGGGTGTTCACGCGAAAATATTAGGTTTGACTGGAACTTTACTACCCTAAGAGATATCAGAAAATGGAAATTAAATCCTTGACTAATTTTTCACAAGAATTTCAATTATAAGGGAGTGTTTAGTACAAGTGTAATTATCTCATAACTCCATTTTAATTTTACAACCGGTTTCGTAGGCTCAAACTACATCGCCAGATTAAAAGATTAAAATAAAGAACATGTAACAAAACACATAATAAAACAAACATTTACAATCAAAAAACAACCACTGAATATTATAAACAATAGTTGTCCAACATATAAATAATTACTAGAAGTAATTTGTCTATACAAATTGTTCTAAGAAATTCCAGCAACCAAACTGACGTTCAAAATATAAATAATTAAATGCGTAGATCTAACTTATTTTAAAAATTCATATATTTTGAGAAACTTTTTAATATAAAATATTCAATAACATACATAGCAAAAACAATATGCTTTAAAAAATTGATATATAAAAAGAAATTAACAAAAATACAGGACACAATTCAGATCAATACCAAAAAATTGTCGATTCAAATTGATTTTGAGAATTAAGGAAATTGAAAATGTTGGATTGCCATATCTCAGAATTCCCAGACTTTCTAAATTATTTAATAAACCACCCTTATCAGCTATGTGTAATATTTTAAAATTATTTTAAAAATCACTTGTATGGCTTAGTGAAACTGCATTTTAACAATAAGTTTTCATTTATTTATTTGCCATGTATTGATTATTTGACCTTTTCTAAAAACTGGTACATACAAACGGCTCCATAAAGATGACTTCTTTTTTCTGTCATTAAAGCCCGCTTTACATTAACAATTTCTTTGTCAATTAATTGATCAAGTGGCTTCGTCAAGTTAATTGACAAATGTAATACGAAAACTTCCATGTCAAATTAATTGATGAAGAACGTCAAGTTATTGACGACTTAAAACTTGTTCTAATTTTTCATCAATTTTTACTTCAATTGAGGAATATCAACCTAAAATAAATGCAAGATTCGAGGATATGATGATTTATATTTAACCAGTAACCGAGCAGCAATAATAATAAACACAATGTAAGCTTTTTTTAACAATTTCTTCCATTTTTGCCGTAACATTTAACAGTTTTTGTTTTGTAAACAAATGGAAATGATGTAACGTCAAAAGTTAAAATTACTTTTACATTGGTACGGGTAACATCTGACAGCAAAATTGTTAAGAAACTTGACAAAGCCCTGAACAAGTGTAAAAGCAAAGTGAGACCTTGAAGAAATTTATAAATTAATTCATCAATTTCTTCGTTAATAAATTGTTAGTAAAGCGGGCTTAGAGGTTTTTCAGCTTTTTAGATAATCTTTAGGTTCAATCTATCATTTACTTCATTTCATAGGCGTCGACTTCTCGGGTGCTCCGGGGTTCAAGCACCAGACAAAAGTATATAAAATTCTATAAAAGACAATTATTAATTCTTAAATATGTCAAATTATTATTATTATGTCTAATTATTTTTGTTGCAATGTTCTGTAAAATTTTATATTTGGTTTGGTTTTACATTTTTGTTTGCAGACCTATTGTTTCCTTGGTGAATTTTAAGCAAGTTTTCATGTAGTTTGAAAATGAATAATTTATCGTTAACATGCAAAATATAACATTTTTGTTATTAAAAAGTTAATAAATGTTAAAATGGGTGGTAGTGGGCAACCGCCGTCCATAAGGACGGCATTCTGATTTGTAGAGAGGATGACACAGATGGCACATTTAAAGTAAATTGTTAATGTGCTAGGTTCAGCCAACGTCAACTTATTTTTCATAATTTTATGTGCTCAAGTGGCACACTTAGGTAATCATACCACCCGTATCTTCCGTACTCATCTCTGTGTTGTGAATTAGTCACTCTCTATTATTTTCGACTTTGGGTAATTGATAATACAAGATAAAAACTGTAAATTTGGAAATAATTCTTATTATTTTTATATTATCATTGCTACTTACAAATTCATGTAACATTTTTATTTAAAAAAAATACAGGTTCTAAGTTCCCAAACAACAAAAATTTTCCCTAATCCACTACCGGAAAAACCCAGCGGCATCAAAGGGTGGACCGTGTAGGCCTTGGCCCACCTGAAACTGGTTTGACATAGCCCACCCTGTCTGTTTGACATTGAGAAATAAATTTTAAAATTCATTAACCAATCAATAACACGTAATATAAAACGATATAGGTACCTATTATATATATAACTCTTTTACTGAGTATAAATGATTGTTTTATACACTAAATAATATCCAGAATCCAGATCATTTTGAAATTGAAATATAAGGTTGTTGATGTCAACATGCAAAAATGCTATTGTTAGAAAGTAAAATTGTAAAACAAATATTAAAATCTGAAAAGTGAAAATAATTATATTAATATTAAAATAAATTTTACTAGTATGCTAAAAAGATTAGTTGATTAGTAATTAGATTTCAATTTTTCTAATGTCATAGTGTTCTAAGTGTACAGGGGATCCCGGGAAAATTGCTTTCCGCCCTTTTTCTCCGTTATTATTCAAGATACAAATAAAGGTACAAGAAGAAAAGTTATAAAACAATTGATATTGCATTTCTGAGATATAGGCGTAACTTTTGTTTATTTTTAATTGTCACATAATGTCCCACAATTTTAAAATGAAAATAACTGAAAAATATAAAGCACCAGTCCATAGACAAGCCCACAGTTCAGAGTTGCTACTTATTTGATTAAAATTAGGAAAAATTAGTTAAATATATGAGAAATTTGTTTTCCTTCTGGTATTATTTTGGATTCTACCTTGCTCATGTTCGTGTTTGTAATATTTCTTATTCAAAATTATTAAAATAAGTCGTAATTTTGTAGTCAAATTCAACAAATTCTTGATGACACATCGGAGCCATTGCCGGGTGAAGAGAAATTAGCTGCACTTACAGCTGGCGAAAGGACTCACTGGGCTAATGTAAGAAAAATGCTTTTCAACAAAGGAGTTAACAGAACATCCCTCGATACAGTAGAGAAAGCAGCATTTGTCGTTGCTCTGGACGATTTCCCATATGAATACGACAAGGTTGGTGTATACTTTAATTCGTAATGAATTTCACATAGAAAAAGACTAACTGTTTTTTTTAATATATGTAAACTTGGTATTACGAGTTTATTTTGTTTACAGAGTGACCCATCAAAATTGGATAAATATGGAAGAGCCTTACTACACGGCAAAGGATACGACAGGTGGTTTGATAAATCTTTTACTTTGTGTGTAGGAAGCAACGGACGTATTGGATTTAATGCTGAACATTCGTGGTAAGTTATTTTTCATACAATGCTTATTACTTGGTAGTAAAGATCGATAAATTCAAACTTATTCAATTTTATATACAGGGTGTCACATTTAAATGTGATGCAAGCCTGTAATTCTGTTATTGTTTTGATCGATTTAAAACATTTGTCAATCAAATAACGAAGATTAATAATACATATTGGAAGCGATAAAGAGTTTTTAGTAAATAGTTTGCATGTTTTTGAATCACATAAGAACGTATTTTATGGTTTGGATGTGTTTTATCGTATGTAGGACCAGAAGAAGCTGTGTATTGGACATGCGTAGAAATATTGAACCGGTCATCGATACCAAAGAGAGCATTGTTTTATTGGAAACATTGTTATCTATAAAATGTTGTTAAGAAACTTTCTGAACTTTTCTTGATAAAATTTTGAAATTAACTTACCGATCCAAGATAAAAGCTTATCTAATATTTATGTACCTACCTACTGAAAATAATAGGTGTTATGTAATACAATTATTTTAATTGTCTTTTTTGTATTTTTTTTCTATCTTGGGTGTCTTCTAAACTGGTACATCTACGGACTGTTGCTTGTCGCTCTAGTCCAGAAACTACACTAGTGATGAGCCACTCTCTAGATGTACAAAAGCTATTTTTCAAAGTTATAAATAAGAACTTTAAAGTGTTTGTACTTCATCATAACTTATCAAAAACTTCAACTGTTGATAATTAGATTAATTATGTTACTAATAGAAATAAAATTAAGTTGGGAATTTTGTGGTAATTACTTTTTACTAACGGGTGTTTTTTTTAAAGGTTTGTTTTTCGATTTGGCAACACTGCTTCTACCGGCGGTCAATTTAATAGGCGACGGCTGATTTGTGTTCAGTATGTTTTACCATTTCATCATGAATAGACTTACGCCAGAACAACGCTTGCAAATTGTGCAAATTTATTTTGAAAATTGTGATTCAGTTCTTGAAACTGATCGAGCGCTACGTCGATTTTACGGTCGACATTATCGTCCATCTGAGCAAGTTATTCGAATAACCATGGAGCGTTTTTGCACCACAGCTACCTTAATTGATAATGCGCATCTCCAAAAATGTCGTACAGTGCGCACCGAAAAAGTTGTTGCTGCTGTGGAGCGTAGTGTTCAAGACGATCCCAATGAGTCTATTCGACATTGTGCTCAACAATTGGAGCTGTGTTCATCCACCTTATGGAAGATCTTGCGAAAAGATCTTGGTCTATGAGCTTGCAAGATCCAACTTGTGCAAGAGCTGAAGCCGCGTGACCATCATGTGCGTCATACGTTCGGTGAATGGGTCGAAAACCAGATTATTCTTGATCCTTATTTCACCCAAAAAATTTTGTTTAGCGATGAGGCTCATTGTTGGCTTAATGGCTACGTAAATAAGCAAAATTGCCGGATTTGGAGTGACGAGCCGAGTGACGAATATCCAGAAGACTTTATTCAGACGCCGTTACATCCAGAAAAACTCTGTGGTGTGCTTTATGGGCTGGTGGAATCATTGGTCCATATTTCTTCGCAGATGATGCCGGCCAGAATGTTACAGTCAATGAGAACGCTATAGATCTATGATTAGGGACTTTTTTGTACTCCAGTTGAATGGCATTAATGTGGAAACACTTTGGTTCCAACAAGATCATCAATTTATTGCGGGACACATTCGATGAGCGCATAATTTCGTTTAATTGACCTGTGAATTGGCCTCCACGGTCCTGTGATATCACGCCTCTGGATTATTTTTTGTGGCGATATGTGAAGTCACTAGTCTACACTGATAAACCAGCGACATTGGACCATTTGGAAGCCAACATTCGCCGTTTTATTACCGATATATGGCCCCTGCTGATTGAAAAAGTGGTCGAGAATTGGAGTTCCAGATTGCGCTTTATTCAAGCCAGCTGCGACACCCATATGCCCGAAGCATATTTAAGCACTAATGGCATTAAATTATCTGTCCAATAAAGCCAATACCATGGCCATTACCATGATTTTGATATTTTTTATTTAATTTTAAAGTTCTATACCTCTAAAAAAAACACCCTTTATTAATTACTCAGAAAATTCCAATGTTGCCACATATTTATTAATTTACATCTAAAGAAATGATCATTCTTAATATGATTGCTCAGGATGATTCAAGCGGCTTTCTGGTGGTTACTTTCTAATAAACTATTAAAATACTATCAACCAATTGTTATATATGTTTAATTTTTTCTTTCAGCTTTATTTATTTGATATATTTAGGCATAAGATTAATATGGTCCATTTAAATATTGACGTGGCCTACAAATTCTGACCTTCGTGGGCCATCAGGATCCAAAAGGCATTATGATTTGTACCGTTACATCTAAGAACTCATTTCATCATAAAAAGTAGTCACTTTGTTCCTTAAACTGTTATACAGGATATTAAAAGCAGTAAACATAATAAATAATGATCCTTAATTTGTCATATCCAAGGTTGTTGAATAGCAATGAGCCTTGTTTCCTGAAAACCTACAAACATTAAGAATTTGTACTCAAAATAGCCTACTTATAGCTAAGTTTATATAATAATATCTACATTTCAGTTATTATTTGGGTATGTTGTCATAGTTTTGAAACAACTAAATTGTCATATAGGAGGTGTTCCTATTTAAACATTGCAGTTTGCAGGAAAGCATATCAGCGTTTTCTTTACCGGATACGCTTCTTGCTGTAAAACAATTTGAAATAATTTTATCAAAATATACTTCAATGACTTATTTGTCAGTATTGCTCAATCTCTGTCTTAAAATTTTTATAAGAAACTTAGAAATTAAGTTTTTTGTGCTCCAGTTTTATTATCCTGGGAAACAATAGTAATAATAACAATTCGATTCCTTCAATTGAAAATTATAATTTAGTAAATATTGAACAATAGTGTATATATTACACCATAACTTGACATCATATAGTTGCTGCAAACTGTGACAATAGAAGTAGATGAAGTTATGTCGACCACGCTATGTTTTAATAAGAACACAACCGTAAATTATTGATTAATCCTTCAATGAAACTTAATTATGGCATGATACCCAATAAACAAAAATATACAGGATGTCAGAGGTTTTACTGCCATAACTTTAATATAAGAAGAAATTAACAAAGTTGGATAGTACAAGGGCATAACTCAAGCTGCTCTTAAAATATGTCGAGTTACATCGAGAAATTTTATCACAATCATAACTCAAGCCGCTCTTAAAATATGTCGAGTTACATCGAGAAATTTTATCACAATGTGACAACAGTGCAAGTACATGAACTAGTTGCACCAACTGAGTGCATTTGTGGTTGTCTACTTTTTAATGATGACAAAAAAAAAATGAAAGGTAAACAAGTATTGTAAGAATTAATGAATTTAGCTCAGCCTACTTGCAATTTTATTTTTGAACAGAGTGGTAGAATTAATGATTTTTTTAATATTAGATATTGTTTTAAATGTTTAAATTTTGATAATTTTTAAACAGTAACATAACCAAATATATATTTGAAAAATAAGTAAGGACTTACCGAAATTCAAAATACAGTGCTATTATTAAATACCTAACTAACATAACACATAATTACAACATATTATGTTCAAAATGTCCACCATTATTTTCCACACACGCGACACCTTTGGATCACATTTTCGCGTACTTGCTGGAAAATAGCCTAAATAAATACGTCGTGCTCTCACAGAATTGTGGTGAGCTTCTATATAAATTAACAATATATCGTGACACATATGCGAAATATTTTAACAAACAAAGACGAATTAAGGAACTAGTGGTACTTCTGAGACAAACACATTAATAGTTTACAGCTCAGACACCAACGGATCTGTACTCCCGGCCAGTCCTTGAGTACATTCGCGCTGTTGCCATATTTCGTGATATTGACTTTATCAAATTTTATTGATTAACGAAAAAATTGTTTTATTAAAGCTAATTAAAAAATTGATTGAAATAAACATTGCTTTTTATGGTCATTTAGTGCACAAAATTATGGTGAGATTTCTTAATTAATGAAACTTACATAAAATGGTTGGGTTTTTTTCTTTTTAACTTTGATGTATACTACTGCCTGTTAAGTTTATGGCAGTCAAACCTCTAACACCTGGTATAATGTTATGATAAAATAATTTTAGACAGTATCTAATATTTTGTAGGGCAGACGCTGCTGTCATGGCTCACCTTTGGGAATGGGTAATGACTTCAGAGACCTGGGAATCTCGGTAATAACTTTATTTTTTAGTAATTAATGCATTGTCTAGGTGACGGAGTCTCCTTGGCATCCTGCTACCTGCCGCTTCTTATTTTCTTTCTGTGTATTGTTTTGTATATGTAGGTGCAGGTTTTTTTCTACTTTTTATTTATGTGGTATTTTTTCTAATTATCAGGGCAGATGCTCCAATTGTTGTACATAGCTGGGAGTACGTTATAACCGATGATTTAGAAAACCGGTAATTTTATCTAATTTTCCTTAAACAACTAATACTTTGCCTCATTTTCTACTAACATTTGCATATTTGTTTTTTTTTGTGAATCTTAAGTTTCTTATATGGAAACTGATTTGTTGTGGATTATAGCAAGTTACTTGTTTTTAATGTGTGTGCGTGTAGCTTCTCTCTTGTATAATCATATTGAATTCAGTCATTATGTCATTAATTTTAACCACATATCTGGAAGACAGACATAAAGACAGAAAATGGAAAAAAAATACTTGACCTTTTAAAAAAGAACCAGATAAACCTATAACTGCTATTAACGTGGTGCACCTGGTTTCCAACAAATTTTCATCCTTAGTGCGTTTGAGCGTTGAAGCGATAAGGTGTTGCCACATCTGGACTATATAATATTGTTTAACAAACACACTGCCAAAAATTTGAAATATATTTTGTTTTTTTTTTTAGACGACTGTGCATTTAACGGTGCTCATTTACACGCTCATGGGTATGGTGATTTGCCAAAAAAAAAAAAAAAAACAGATTGTCCCGTTGTTGTTGTTGTTTTAATTTCAGTGTCATTATTATTGACTGAAGTGAGCAAGAAAAAACATAAGAGTTGATTTCAGAGCTGTGTCTATGAATCGAACCCCCGCCAGTGCTCAGTAACAGTCTGGAAAGGGGTTTAATTAATGATTTGAAAAAAAAATATTTCAGAGTAATGATATTTAAAAAAGTTTTTAATAGCGTATTCGTGTTATACACATTTTCCCATATCATCTGTTAGAACTAATGACATAATAACTGAATCACTTTGCATAGATAAGTAATTGAAATAGTATCAAAACTATGTCGACATATAGTTTGTGTAAAAAAAAAATAAAATAAAAATTCTGTTAATAAATATTTAGTTAATTTAAAGCAGATAAGTTTTGTTTACATAAAAAGATTTAAAATTTCAGTTGCATAAATTTTTCTCAAAAAATTTTGCTAAATTATTTAATATGCTTTATTATACAGGGTGTAACAAAAAAGCAGGTCATCTAGTTAACTGCGCATTTTTGGTGGCAAAATATGACGATTTAACCCTATCCGATTTAATTAATAACAAAAAGTATCTACAAAGTTTAAAAGTGATACGTCAAAGACTGAAGAATTTTTGGCGAAAAACCAATTTTAAAAGTTCATCTTTAAAACCCTGTATCTTGTATATAGGTAAGTAGGATTAAATCGTCATATTTTGCTGGCAAAAATATGCAGTTAACGGGATGACCTGCTTTTTTGTTGCACCCTTATCTATTAAACTGCTATACAGTGTTTTATTATTATAAAATTAATCACTAATCTACTGCCAATATCTATCATTTGCATAAAAGTTGCTAATATATTGAAGAAATTCTGAAAAATCATGTAAAATCATTATTTTGCCTTTCATATCTTAGCTTTTTAGTAAATTTGCTCTTAAATATCCTATAGTTTCATAAATAATAAACATATATAGTACTGGTTATGATTCCATTACAAAGTTTAATGTAAATTAGAAAGAAAGAAATAGATACCATAAGGTGCAATGCGATGAACCCATGATATCACATTGGGCGCATTCAGCAGAGTTCATCGATGACTAATCGCTTACCAATTTTCGGCTGAATGCGCATAGCTGAAGCGATGAGTTATCGGGCGATTGGTAATCGGTCACCATTTTTTGCATCGCTCTTTGGGACCGATTAGTAATCATGATTAGTGATTTGTTTACCATGACATAACCTAACAGTCTCTGCAAAATGGATTAGCAAGATTAACTCTTATATTTTCAACAATATTCATATCTAATTCATCATTAAAAAACATTCAATGCGATTTCGATTTTAAATCTACTGCAATTATAACTAATCTAAACTAAAATAAATCAGCTGACAACTGAAAAATGAAAACATCCATAAAGGTCATTCAGAAGAAAACGTCCGATTAGTAATCATCACGTGATTATTATGTCTAATCGCTCACTCATTGCTATTCTCTGCTGAATGCGCCCATTGAAATTGATTCAAATCATTTTGAAATCGAATCCCATCATCTTCAAACATAATGCATGTGTTCTTTTTCAGTTGTTCTTTTTATGATACTTATGAATTTTTTATGCCATTTATATTGGTTTTTTTCTTTTTATGTTTTTTGATGGTCTATTAATAATTTAAAAGGCGCTGCCTTAAAAACAATTAAAATACAAATTTTTAGTCCAAATTCGAAACAAAGTGAGAATAAAATAAAAAGAGGGGTTAGAATAGATTATCTTGATAGTTCAAATTGGTGGTATTTGCAGATTTTTTTTGCTTTGAAAGTATGATATCACATTGAAACTGTTTTAAATCAGTTTTGAAATATTCTACTCACAATAAAACACCTTTAGTGATAAACGCAGAAAGTCATATATTGCCAAGTATCAGGATTCAAGAACTTTGGGTCACTCCAGTAGTACCACTTAAATCATGGCATATGTTTTTTTTGAGGCTGATAACAAAAAAGTAGCCCTCTTATAGACTGTTATCTGCTTTGTAATCTAAAAATATCTAGTACTGTATAGAAATAGTTTATGTGCCATTTATATAAATACTTCATAGAACATAAGTTTTTCGGGAAACCATATTTATTCCACTTTTATTAACATACTTTTTAGATTTGATGAAGATGGAAATACAATCGGAAAACCTGAAATTACCCCGCCTACCCCTATCCGACTTAAATGGGAACTGAAATACGAAGCTAGCACTGCTATCGAGAATGCCTTGAAAGTAGCACAAAATCTCATAAGTGACATAGATCTGCGAATTCTAGTCCATGACCATTACGGAAAAGGTTTTATGAAAACTTGTGGACTCAGCCCGGACGCCTTTATACAAATGGCTTTGCAGTTAGCATATTACCGAGACGCAGGAAAATTTTGCCTAACTTATGAAGCCACCATGACTAGGTTGTATAGAGAAGGTCGAACGGAAACTCTTCGACCTGTTACACTCGAATCGGTTGCCTGGGTTAAGGCAATGGTAGATGGTAAGACTCCAGTAGAGGAAAGAGTGAAGTTGCTTAGAAGTGCTTGCAAAAAGCATCAGGTGGGTTTAATAGAATGTCCTGCCGCAGAATTTGTCAAATTAATTTTACGTTGTATGATTTCAGGCTGGTTACCAAGATGCGATGTGCGGAAAGGGCATAGACAGACACTTGTTCTGCCTTTACGTTGTGTCAAAATATCTAGAAGTGGACTCTCCCTTCCTCAAGGAAGTGCTAAGTGAGCCTTGGAGGCTGTCAACATCTCAGACACCGCACGGTCAAACCACTCGTTTGGATCTGAAAAAGCACCCCAAGTGCATATCGGCGGGCGGTGGATTTGGTCCGGTAGCTGACGATGGTTATGGTGTGTCGTATATTATTGCTGGAGAGGACTTGCTGTTCTTCCATATATCTCATAAAATGAGCTGCCCCACAACGGTACGTACAATCAAAGTTTGTAAAAAATTTGGAGCCGTTACTAATGTCCGAGGCCCAAGTGATCACAAACATAGGCAACCAAACTACACGTGTTGCCAAATTTATCTTAATATGTTTTTAGCGACCCGTAAAGTAGTGCAGTACAAATTATATTTGTTTTACATATAAAATATATTACTGCGAGATATTTTTAATTTTTATTTCAATATAAACTGGAAAACTAGACCAAACATACAAAAATCTAGTAGTGTAAGACTAGAAATCAGGACTTTGTGCGGATAACAATCTCTTAGTGACCAATCTGTCTGACAAAATTCCTACAGATGCTTATGACTTCTGCTACAGCATTTACAGTGACTTCATCATGTGGAAAAATATCTATGTTCCAGTTCGTCATGCATTGTTTCTCGAAAAAATTGGACCTAATATCCGTCTTTATGCCACTACTGGTTACATGTCTATTTTTTGAGAAGGTAACGATGTTTTAATAAAGTTATATCTAAAGGTTTTCTGCAGTCTAAAACCCATTATTTTCTTGACTCAATTTTTTTGTCGAACTGCTTTACAGTTCACAATTCTCTTGAACGCAATGCAGTCAATGTCTGAAACTGAAAGTCCTCTAGAATTTTTCTCTTGTTGACTTCTCCCACATTGACCCAAGTTAACATTTTCCCACCTTACCATACCCGCATAGAGGGTACCAATTCTCTCCACGAATATAGCTGATATACGGTCTACCGGCTGCGGGGATTGAACCCACAGCGGTCTGGCCACATCAATTCCAGTACTGACGTCTTAAACCGCGCGACCACTGACCAACCAATTGTGTCACTACTCTGCAGCATTTTATATTTGACAAGATGCATCTCTTGCCAAAAAATCTGGAGAAAATCTCACTTAATAAGGTCATTAGCTTCAGGAAGAAGTTAGACTTGGTGAATTATAATTTTGGGTGTGTCTCAATTAGGCCATAAAGTTTCAACTGCTTCATCAGTGACAAAAACCGAACGACACATTTACAAACAGTCACCAACATTACGACCGTTTGTTTGAGCAGATAGAACTTTTACGATTCACTATTGAATATCTTCAATATTTTCTGTTAAAACAGTAGATCTGCCTGTAAACTTTCCCTTACAAATTAAGTGGTTCTCTTGTATTTTTTAATAAAAAAGTAATGTGTAATTTTTCAAAACAAGATACTGAATATGTTTGGGAAATGCTTTGTTGAAATAATTGTTCCATACAGGACTGTCAAGAGAGTCAACTTTCATCTAAATTTTGCGTACCACTGCAAAAATGTACCATTAAAATAAATGCATCTTGTTCTGGTGTAAATGGCATTTTTACACAAGTCTATAACATGATATACATGAATTTTCGGAATTAAGTAATTCAAATGATATATTTTTTTATTATTTTATTGTAAATGCCAGTTAGTGATTTTTTTTGACGTTTCATGAACATCGACTTAGGAAAATTAAATTTTACATAAAGCAATCTGCAATCACGTAGGTCTCGGTCGGACATTTGAAAATACCATGTAAAATAATATGAAATTTTATTTCAGGACTGTCACCGGTTTGCAAGAAAGATAGAAGAGGCTTTATCTGATATTAAGCAGATGTTTTTAGAATACAAGTCAGTGAATGGGGTGAAATGAGTTGCCTTCCATTGATTTTAATGTAGTCATTAAATTAAAACATTTGGTTTGTCAGATGTTTCCTTCTGTGGTTTGTGGTTTAATTGTTGGTGTATAGGATTAATTTAATGAAGTGTACATATCAAACTCTTGTAAAATTCTTTATAGGCTAAACAATTTCATAAAAACTGTAAATTTTTGAAAGGTTTGATACGCAATATTTTTATAAGAAATAACTGAGCGATGTTGACTTGCATTTTAGCAAAAATTATATATTTTATCATGTTTAAATTCTTATTAAATGTATACATATTCATCTTGTCTGTTATGCAAAAATCAATGCAATAACTTTATTTTCCTTGTTTTTTTTTAATGAATAACATTTGTTTTTTTATTAAATGATAGTATTGAGTAAAATGTTTCTATTCTTAAATTGCCTGATCAACCTCTAATGTCCTGTTTCTACACAAGATCTTTAAAATATGACTGACTTCCTTTCCATGATGAGTATTTTTTCTGTTTTTTAATTAGGTATGAAAGAGTAACCGCAAAAAACCCCATTTTTTCGCCTGTTTTTGCGTATTGTGTAGCAAGAACGGGGAAGGTCATCCAGAGATCTCCGTGGGCTTAAATTGATCATCTTGAAAAATCTAGGTGAGCATAATTAGATTTTTCCAATATTTGTCCGACTTACCTCTACTTAAGGGGTGGAAAATTTTCGATCAGTTCTTGGTAAAAATTGGCGGGAACGTGAATGGCAAGGAAGAGATCAGGGATGTTCTTCCAAAAATGCTCAAGGTGAAAAACACCCCCTGCGTGAGGGTAAAACCACCCCTATTGCCGAAAACTGGCAGCAAATGATGTTCCCTTCATGAATTGCCTTTTTTGTGCCACTCTTCCTTATAGCTCCTAATGATATGAAATACATGCCCCCATAATTCGTTCTTCTGTCGGATTCTGATCAATTACCCCTACTGAAGGGGTGAAAACCACCCCTATAACAAGAAAACAGAAAAAAAGGGTCACCAAAATCTGGGTAAAAATTGCCAGAATTGCACATGGCAAGGGTAACATCAAGAATGCCCTCCTAAAAATGCTCAAGGTAAAAAACACCCCCCGCGTGGGGGTAAAACCACCCTTATTTCCGATAGCAGACGGGGAATGATATCCACTTCATGAAGTACTTTGTTTCCCCCACTACCCGACAAATGATACGAAATTCAATCTTTTGCGAAATTCTGACCAGTTTTCCCCGACTTCAAGGGTGGCTTAAGTAGGGGTAAGTCGGGCAAATATTGGAAAAATCTAATTATGCTCACCTAGATTTTTCATGACGATCAATTTAAGCCCACGGAGAACTATGTACAACCTTCCCCGTTCTTGCTACACACTACGCAAAAACGGACGGATTTTACGGTCACTCTTTGGATTGTGAAAGTTATGTAAAATAGTACATATTTTATTATTAAAAAGGTGTTGGAAGTTTTAATTGAGTATGCAGGCAATCTGGCACTAAACAATTTAAAAGAAATTGTGGACCAATTTCAATGGAATCTGAGGAGCTTTATCTGAAATTTAATGAGCTTATGATATTTTCTTTAATGCTACTTTGTTCTACTAAAAGTTTTTACAGTTTTTCAGTTGCCTATTTCTTGAAACGAAATGATTAAATTATTGGTGTCTTTATGTACTGAAATCTCAAAAAGTAAAACATAGAACAAAAGTAAGTAATAAAATTATTCATTTTTGTTCATTCATTATTTGTATTAATTTTCCTCAAAATTATGAGATCTGAATATTAAAAATTTTTAATAAAAAATTACAAACAGGTTAACATCTGTCCTGGCCATATTATGAGGATATGCCAATTTCGTACCCCGCACTGCAATAAATGCACCTTTGAAGTGGAATGCAGTGAAGACTATGAGATCCGTGTTGCCAGATGAATATTTTCATTTTGAAGAATTTTGACTGTGAAGAAAAGATTTTTCCAATTCACTAAGACGTGATGATACTGTTTTTATTCAATTTATAAATAGTCAGATGTCACACTCTTTGTTCCTATGTATTGTGCCTTAGTAAAATGTTAAAACTATTTAGTATAGATTTGATATAATTTTGAACAACAAGCCTTTGTAAACTACAATATAGACTCAATTTATGAACATCTATATTAAAGCCTTTTTAATAAGCATTCCAATTGTTTTTGCTTATCCAAGGTTTTTATTATGTGAAGAAATGTTCAAATTGATAAGTTCTGCAAAAAAGATTGATTGATACATCGTATTGTATTTATGGATTTACATTATGTTGTGTTTGTTTTGCTGTTCTGATTTGAGTAACAGAAGAGTGTATAATATTGTTATTGTAAATCACAGTAAGTAAAAAATTATAAAATTCAAGTGCTATTTGTTCCCTAAATTGAATGCCTTGCTGCCAGGTCTGCCGTCACGCTCAAGATCATTTTCTATAAAAACAGTAAGCTTATTTTAATTTTGTTTGTAGAAATCCAATCTATTACCTGTAAAAATAATAGTAGTCTTTTCCGTAATACCCTGTATTCTGTTTCTACAAACATCTTATTTCAGATCAACATTGTCGTTTACAGCGAAAGTAACTATTTCACTTTTATAGTTTATTATAAAGAGAATTTTCTTAAAGTGCTATTTGTTCCTTAAATTGAATGCATTGCTGCCAGGTCTGCCGTCACGCTAAAGATCATTTTCTATAAAAACAGTAAGCTTATTTTAATTTTTTTTGTAGAAATCCAATATATTACCTGTTAAAATAATACTAGTCTTTTCTGTAATACCCTGTATTCTGTTTCTACAAACATCTTATTGCAGATCACACATTACCGTTTACAGCGAAAGTAACTATTTCACTTTTATAGTTTATTAAAGAGAATTTTCTTAAAAAATCATTATTTAACGTTCACATTTATATGTGGACTTGTTGAAAAAAAAACACTTGCCAACCTTTCGAAATTAATTTTTATTGATTCTTTTCTAGCCCTGAAGAAACAATAAAAATAATTGTGAGATGTCGATAAGGTTATACCTACCCGGTTTTTTATTAAAAACTTGTCTAGACCGAAACTAAATTTCCGTAAAAATCTAGTTTAAAATTAATTAGTTACATACGATAGTCGAATTCGTACAATGTCTGAAAAAAGTATGCAAACCTAGTTCTGAGCTCAGAAAAGTTCCCATACCCGAAATTTTACGTTTAACCGGCTTTTGACAAATTGCAAAATATGGAGAACTAGTTCTGGGCATTATTTATTGTTCAAAACTAGTTTTGTGCATTTTTAAATAATCAGAACTAGATACCTTCATTTCCTGAAAATTATAATACACACAATACTCGAAAAGGTATGCAAAACTAGTTCTAAGTTCCGAAAATGTGATGACTGATGACAATAAAGACCTACTTTTAATTTGTTCATTAATTTAACTTTTACAAAATGAATAGAATTAATAGTTCTGGTCATTTCAAAATGCACAAAACTGGTTTTGAACAATTTATAATGCCTTGAACTAGTTCTTTGTATTTTGTAATAGGCAGTAACCGTTTAAATGTATAATTTGGAGTATAGGAATTTTTCGAAGGTAAGAACTAGTTTCGCATACTTTTTTCGGTCATTGTCCGAATTCCAGTATTGTGTGCAACATATACAGTTTTATCTATTTATTTCATCGTTTTACAAATGTCCGTTCTATGATAAATTATAAGAATTATTCAACCTAAATTCGGTTGTTATTTTAAGTTTTAAGAAAAAAGTGACAGTTGCAGTACCATAATAAAAATATCGTATCTTGAATAGTGGAACATTTTTAATTTCAATCTTTTCAACAATAAATCAGCAATACCGAGTATTGGTATTTTATCTTACTGTAATAAAACATGGTTTATTATTTGATCCCTTGGGGAGTTTTGCTGGAATTTGAATAATATTAAATATTTTTGTAGAAACTTAATATCTTAATTGCATACTTTAAAAAAATAACTTATAGCATTACAATAAGTACTAGGAAAATATTTAAATTTGGCAATGTTACATCAGACCGACACAAGTTGAAGCCGCCACTGAGCAGCAACAGTTTCAAATAGGAGTTTAAATGTTTTAATCACATTTATATAATACTCATTTTTCTCTATCTTCTCTTACCATTAAACACACTGTGACTGTATCACCCTGTATATTGACAGCAAACGGTTAAATGAAATTTATGCCTACTTTACAGTTTTTCTCGGTAATCGAGGCATTCAAATAAAATAAATGTATGTTAAGTAATAAAATGTTTATTTACACTTAACAGTTTTTTAAAATATGTATATAAAAATATTTTTTCTTACATTTTATACATGTTATAAATATTTTATGTACACAGTGTACAGGAACACGTGGATGCATTAACATGTTTGAAACTTCAAGTATGTACAGTTTTAAAAAAAATTGCAGTAAAATGTACTTGAAAAACAAACCATTAATCAATAACCTTATTTTAGAAAATAATACAAAGAACACGTAAATTAATTTCAGTGTAAAAAAGTATAATTTTTCCAAAAAATATATATATAGGAAAAGATGACGATACTTAATAAAAAATAATAATAATTTTGTTAACATTTTCACACAACTTTAGTACTTTTAGTTATGTGTAATACATTGACTCGTAACTTTTTGAAAAATAATTCCTTTGTTCCGTAAAAAATTGATATGGTCATCATTTTTTTAATACTTAACGTAAACAAATATATATCTGACCCGAAAGTTATAAAAATTTGGAAAATAATTTGCATCCTGGGATGTTATCCGTGTAACAATCATAACTCATCCACAGTATGAGTAACTCTCGTTTTAATATGTTCATCGTCATCACTATTATCGGTTTTATCACTTTTATGTTCACTTACAACTAGCTCATCGGACGAATCTACTTTTTCATTACTGACTTGTCCTAAAATGTCTTCCGTTTGATACGCATTTTCCAACTGATTGACAGTCTGTAAGATGGAATTTAACTCGGCCAATTTTTCACGTTTATTTTGCGCCGCTGACTCCGCTTCGTTTTTGGTCAACTGACTTATTTCCGCTAAAATAGATACTCCCTGGTCGTCTTCGGCCTTCACTAAGTCATCTTCCTTTTTCTGATTCTCTTTCACCAATTCTGTGAGTAACCATTCGGTTTGTTTAACGGCATCGGTGTTTTTCATCTCTTCTATAGAAACTCCACTTAACGTTTGGTAGTATATCCGCAAGATATTGAGAGGCACAAATAATTCTTTACTTTCCGAGTGGAGTATTGATTTCAGGAGCCCCTTTCGGATTTGGCTCCACTGCTGGTTTGTATTGGTCTCCCTAGCAATAATTTCATCTTTGGTATCTTCGTGAGTTATCCGGATCTTATCGTTGCCGATATTAGCCTTGAATCCTCCAACTTCGATTATTTTAGTGAACGCTATGCCTGTGTGCTTGTTCAAAAATTCTTGGACGGAGATCTTCAGCTTGTGAAACATGCTCTCTTCTTCGTCTTGCGACCACCTCTCGGAATCTTTCATTTCGCTTATGGTCACCAGCACTCTGGGGTCTTTAGACAGTGCTAATAACAATTTGGAAGCGTCCTGGTTGAATAAGAAAACTGAAGGTATTTTGACATCGTCGATGCCGTCCCCGGACATGGAAAACATTGGAGAGCTTGCCGTGCTGCTGCCGGGAGTATTGTCGATAATAATGGCAGCGACTGCACCATGTCGTTGGACTTTCCGTACTTTATCGACGAACATACAGTCGCCCCTTTCCATGATCGCTATCTTTCCTCTTATTAAACTAGGCATATGTATTTCGCCGCAGCCTCGGAATGGTTGAATAAGCATTGTTTGGGCAGTGACTTTCTGATCTCCCTTCAAATTCTTTCCAAACTGGGATGGGCCAGCCTGCATTACTATGATCTGTTCTTCCCCAGTAGGATCTTTCATTGGCACAGACACTGATTGAGCTGCTGGTTCGGGTTGTTGTGCCTGAAGCTTGGAAAGTTCCACCATCTCCTGCATGAAGAGAAGACCTTCTTCCGCATCTGTCGCCGAACGTGCCTGTAAAATGTTAAATTATAGGTTGGCTTTAACTAAAGTAAATATTGCTTACTGCTGAAAACGTGTGAAGTAGCTGGACCCGGCCGTCATTTAATGCAATAATGTTTATGCCCATATCCTTAATCATCTTCAAATGATTTAGATTTGCAGCAGAAAATTCACTAGCAATGAGTCGTCTCTTTTTACTCTTTTTGGGGCATACTCCGTCTACCATGTTCTGCAAAGGTTTCCTTACAGATTCTGGGAATAACTCCAGAGTATTTGGACAGGATCTAGCAAATTCTGAATCGTCTATTTCCAATTCGGAGCTCCTTGTTCCTTTAAAAAAATTAACAAGTTCCTATGAAGTTTCAAAAATCCAATTTTTATCGAGTTAACATAACCTGAAAGTTATTTTGTTTTTAAATTAATTTTGTGCTATAATTTTTTTTATAATAAAATGTTCAAAATTGGTATCTTTATTGTTAGTTATAATCACAAAATATTAAAAAATAATGAGAATTCCGGAATCCTAATGGGCACTTAATTTAAAAGACTTTTATTGTAGTAGTGGTGACAGGGGAGGTTTAAAGCACACTTTACAGTTAGCAATAAAAATTGCCGGTTTTGCTCTTGCCAGTCTGCGCATTACTGCTATCTTCGAACAGCTGTGGCAATTTTCATTGCATTGCAGAAAATAGAACCTGTCCTAATTTTATTGCATTGCGGTTGCAATTCTGGTGACATTTTTGGTAATTTTTATATCGCCAACGCTATAGAAATTGGAGAATTGACAGAGACAGAACTGGCAGAAGTTGCTGCTTCTGTGCTAATTTTTTAGTTATAAATATTGGAAGTGTACTGTGTAGACGTGTTTTTGTATTGTTAAAATGAACTCTACATACACAATATCCCTCCTGACAGCTGCCAATTCAAACCTAACCTAATATTAGTTTCTGTTTCTTAAGATGGTATACCTGTACATTTTAAATACATATTTAATAAGAATTGCCACTTTATTCCGTGGAATTGCTAAGTGTGAAGACAAGCTGCAAGAAACATTGCCGGGAATAAAAATGTCTTGCAATAAATATTGCCAACTGTAAAGCGTGCTTAAGCTCCTCCCCTCATATCTGATAAATAGCAGTGAATTATGAGACAATTGGCTTATTTGACAATATTATGGTAAATGCACTGAATGGTGAATTTTGACATTTACCAAAAATTGAAGAACCAATTAAAATGCTGTTATGCCACTGACATCACAGTCTGTCATATAACCATAATCTTATCTTATATTAGCAATTACCCAAGGTCGAAAATAATAGAGAGTGACTAATTCACAACACAGAGATGAGTACGGAAGATACGGGTGGCATGATTACACACAAAATTATCAAAAATAAGTTGATGCCGACTGAACCTAGCATAGTAACAATTTACTTTAAATGTGCCACCTGTACCATCCTCTCTACAAATTACAAATGCAGTCCTTTTGGACGGCGATTGCCCACCACCACCCACTTACACCTGATGCGCACTCCGCGGATATCACACTTAAGCCTTGTCCTCTTGAATGCGAAATTCACGGATTTTTGCACGAATTTTGCAAGTTCTATTTTAATTATTTATGGCGGGAAAATCTCGACAAAACAACCTGATGGGACCTTTACGGATTCCAGTAGAGAAACCTTGGAGCTATTAATTCTAAACCACTTTCCCAACATCTTAATTCTGGGTAATAACAATAGTGATTCTCCAACATCACAAGGTAGGTCTAGAAGACCTAATGGAGATGACTGGTTGGTAGCTAAAAAAGTTATCACAGTGCCAATTGTTGAATGGGTGATCAAATCATTTGAACCATTCAAATCTTCTGACAAAGACGGCACCTTTCCAGCTCTAATGCAACATGGACAGGAAATTATAAAGGTCAAGTAAGATAGGTAGGAAAGATCTAAGCCCTAAAGCATTCAGGCCAATTAGCCTGACATCTTTTCTGTTGAAAAGTCTGGAAAAGGCACTGGGTACATTAGGGGGGGAGATACTCAGTGTGAACCCGCTTAGTGTTCATCAGTATGCCTATCAGACTGGTAAATAGACAGAACTAGCATTGAATCCCAATCCTTTCAGGAAAAGGAGGTATTGCGGTGTCTGCATTTCTGGACATTCAAGGAGCATTTAACAATGCCCTACCAGAATCCCTCTATACAGCAGCAGCTGCTAGGGGAATCGAATCTACCATATGTGGTTGGATATGGGCAATGCTGGCAAACAGGACCATAACGACAACCCTGCAGGGGGAGGAGGTCACGTTTAGAGCTGCAAGGGGCTGTCCGCAGGGTGGGGTCCTTTCTCCTCTGCTGTGGTCGCTCCTTTTGGACGACCTGCTTGCCATACTCTCTGCATGGGAGGTCGAGGTTCAGGCATATCCTGTCATATTGGTAAGAGGTGTAACTGAAGATAGTATGACATCTATTCTTCAGCAAGTTTTAAGTGGGGTACTAGACTGGTTTGAGAGGGAACAGATATCTGTGAACCCCCACAAAACAGTGATTGTACCCTTCACAAAGAAAAGCAAATTGGTAAACCTAAGACCCCCCATTTTACGGGAAGAGACAATACCATTTGCAGAGGAAGCGAAATATCTGGGAGTTGTTCTAGACAAAACACTCAATTGGAACTCTCATATGGAAAAACTCATCCACAAGGCCAGAATGTTTTTATGGACGTGTTGATGCATTTGTGGAAAGTCCTGGAGTGTAGGTCCTAAACAGCTATATTGGCTGTATGTGATGGTTATCAGACCCATGATCACTTACGGCTCAATAGTTTGGTGGTCCAAAGATCTTCATAGGATAGCCAAAGTAAAACTCTCAGGTTTGCAGAGAGTCAACTGCTCTGGAAGTACTTCTGGACCTACCACCTCTCCATATACTTTTGGAGAGAGAAGCCAGGTGGGCAGTATACAGATTGAAGCAAGCGGTTATTTGTATGCCGAAGGCTAACATAATGGAGCGCAGTGGAGTGCTAGAGGACATAGAAGGTCACGGCACTCTATCGATGGTCTCAGATGTTATGCCTACAAAAATCAACTATAGGCTGCCTTTTGAAATTCTCTTTCCTAGGAGGTAGGAATGGGAGTGAGGTGAAAGTGACCTCCTGAGGCGGATAGTTGCTGGTACACTGATGGCTCCAAGGCCCCAGAGGGTGTTGGAGCTGGAGTGTATAGTTGCAACCCAAACACCAGGCTATTCGTAAGTCTGGGTAAATATGCAACTATATTTCAGGCAGAAATTTATGCCATCAAACTGTGTGTGTGGAAGCTGGAAAAGCACTTGGATCCTACCGGTGTAATTCAAGAACAGTATGGAATTGTCAAAAGACTCTGCAGCGGTTAGGTACAACCAACAGAGTAACCCTGGTTTGGATACTTGGTCATGCGGGTATCCAGGGAAACGAGGCAGCGGACTCGTTAGGAAGGCGGGGTGCCTCTTCCAGCTTTATAGGTCCGGAACCGGCTCTTGGCTTAGCTTCGGCTACCAAAGCAGTCATCTCAACCTGGGCGGAGGAAAAAGTATGGAAGTACTGGCGAGATTTGCCAAGATTAGCTCTCTCGAAGGCGTTCATAGGGGGCACATCGACAAAGAGAGCTAAAAATTTGCTTGACCTAAAGACTCTGATTGGCCTATATATTGGGCACTGCCGGTTAAGGAGTCGCATGCATAAGTTGGGAATGGCTGAGGAGGCCAAGTGCCGGTTGTGTTTGGAAAGTGACGAATCTGTAGAACACATATTATGTCACTGTCCGGTGGAGAACGGACCAGATTTTCTATATTTGGCAAAGTGCATCTCTTGCCAGAAGATCTGGACAGAATCTCACCCAACAAGGTAATTGACTTCATAAAGAGGCTAAACCTATTGGGTGAAGTGTAATAAGTATGAGTCACAATAGACCACAGGGTCGCAGTGGAGAACTTAGAAGTCTCAACTTTTGCGAAACTGTAAAACACTACAAATATAATAATTGCTCCTTTCATTATTATGTGGTGTTAATAAATTTGTTTTGAGCTTATGACAATTTACCATGGCAGTTTCATGATGAAAATGATAGAAAATGTTATAATTGACAAAATTTGTTACAAATAGAGATTTTCCCACCATTTAATAAATCGCGTAAATATTTGCGAATTCCGTATTCAAAAGGAGAAAAGGCTTAGAATACACACACACTATTTACTATTGATTACTAGCACTGTCACTATAACGGTCACACATTAACATTTATATCATATCGTACTGCTTTCCATTGACCTTCATGCATCCATGTTTCGTCAAAATTTAATATATTCTTCGATCCATATTCTGATTTTTTAATATCTATTTTAAATAGTTTCGTCGCCATATCACTGTTTCGTTTTATTCTATTAGTATATTCTTGTCGATTTCATTTATACGGACAAAGATCTTGTAAGATATAGGAATGAATTTTTTTTTTAAACTCATTTTAAAAATATCATCTTCCTTCCGCGAGTTTCCATCATTTTCCGTTTTACAGTTGCATTTCTTTACCACTTTTTTATTTGCACTATACATACATATGCTACTCACGTACAATTTTGTTAATGAAAAACATATTTCAACATCACTTACGCTCATATTTTGACCTCGCACTCTAAACTCTTCATTAATGCCATCCGATATTCCTCACTTGTTAAATTAGGACGATTTTGAGAATACGCTGTAGAGCTTGAATTATTCTCCATTCTTAAGAACACAAAATCACTAATAAAATTAATTACATTCATAATTAAATTATCGAAAAGATATACCCGCCCATGATAGCGTTGGAAATGGAACAGGTGGGCCCGTCAATTAGTCGCAGCCAATCAAACACTGCAGCACATGCGTACTTCCTGCAGCAGAAACTGTGTAATCGGATATGCTCTCGGAGATATGCGGCACACGATTTTAAAGGAAAAATATACGGGCTGCATATATATTTCTTTGTGTTGACTGCTATAAATTGTGGGCAGGTTTATAACATGAGTCACTCTCTAGATTTTTGGCCGTCAAGTATAGATAAAGCAATTCAGCAGACTATATGCTCTTATTATTAAATTGAGAGACAGGCCATGCTGATAAAGTGTACAAAAAAATATTCTGTAATAAGAAAAGTTAAAATAAATTAGTAATTAAGAAAAAATAAATAATTAAGAGGTTATGTAACACCGATGTTATTTACCCTAAGCAAACAACCTTCTTTTCTACTTTTTCACATAAAACAATTTATGTTATTTCAATTACTTACCATTACATGTTCTTCCAGCCAAAGTGAGAGGCAAGAGGTGCCCCTCTGTCGTAAAAATAAATTCATCCAAGTTCAGTATGAGGTCCTCCTTATCCGCGAAAAGTAAGAACAAATATTTGAATGTCTCTGCCAGTACGAATGAATCCATTCTGTCCTCCTGTTTGCCAGTCCTGACATCATTCACAGCAGCGTATCCGCAAGGTACCCTAGTGTATTTCTGCAAGCTTTTCAAAACGTTCTTACCAACTTCAAGATAGTATGGGTCGTTGGTAGCAACGTAAAGGAAGTACGTCGACTCTAAGAATTCCGGACGTAACGGATGATTCCCCCAATGTACCTGGAAATCTGTGGTGAAAGCCTCTGGAATGAACTTGTGCCGTTGCATTACTTGGTACAACATTTCATGAGTTTCGACGGCTGGTTTTATGTCACCCTTAAGCACCTGCAAACCTGGCCAAAAAGCTAGTAATGCATCCATATAGTTACGAGAGTTTGTATGAGGTCTAAAACAAAAGATAGGGTTTGTAAAATAAGAGTTTAATTACATTACAGATATGAAAGAAGGTCCTATTATTCTAGAAGTAGTTAAAACATGAATAAGTTGTGACTACAATAAAAAATACTCCTACTTTATTTTTGCAAATATGTACACAAAATGTAACAATGAATGGGAGTCAAATTTAATGTTTTTTCTTAATTTTCATACCATGTGGAAAATTTTATTTGACACCGTCACTAAGCACTGCAGTAAAATTTTATTATAAAATTAAATGTAATAAAACACAATACTTCACTGCATGCAGTCATTGAGTTTATATATCGTGGCTTATATAACCTTGCTCGTACAGCTGAAATTTGGTACTGTGCAGTGGTAGAGTAAGCAACAGTTTGAGTGCACTTAAAAAACTAATTATAACTCAGAAATATTCCTAAAAAACTGACCCCCACTTAAAGTTGCACCTTGTATATTAGTTTGACTTACCAAATAACATATTTAATAAAATGGTGTGTTAGAATTAAGAACTATTTTCACATCCTATTCCACAAAACATGTAAGGCATTATTACATTTTTAAATGCTATTTCCAAGTATCAATATAGGAAGTTAATGCACCAATGTGTTTTTTTTTTCTGAATAAGAAAAGTATGAGAGTAGGCTAACAGACATATAATTCTATTTAGACAGGTGCATTGCCATCCCTATTATTGAATACCCGAGTTCCAAAATAGTAGAGTGAGTAATTCATAGCACTTAGGTGAGTACAGAAGGTGAGGGTTGCAGAGGACATTCCATAGGCGTTCTAGTTGAGAAGGGTTCAAAGCAAACAAAATTATCAAAAATAAATTGACGTTCAGTGAACCTAGCGCTTTAATAGTTTACTTTAAAAAGTTTAAAAATTCACACATTCTCTCCACAATTATTGTAGAATGTCGTTGGTTTGAACGACGATGGACGACTACCGTCCAATTACACCTACCTGATCATTGGTTACTTATACGGTCACTAAAACACTCACATTAATAATTATTATACATTACAATACACTTATTATATGCTGTACTATACACTACACTATACGAGCCCAGAGTCATATCATTTGGCCCAGCGGCTATTTTAATTCTTCACTTTACTTAAGAAAACACTGGTAGACACAAATGGAAAATTTATTAATTCCAACTATTTTCATTGTAATTTGAGACATTTTGGAAACATTTTTTATTAAAATTAATTACTTAAATGCTAGAAATGTGCCCATAATAACAAAGTATATAATTTAACAACAAATCATTTCGTTTGGCCCATATAATAAACATAGGTTTTTATCGTCGTATTAGCCTTGCGTTAAACATAACATTTGCCTATTTGTTGATTGTTGTTAGTTGTCAGAAATTAGTTGACAGTATTTTCCTCTCAAAAATGGTGCGTGGTAAAGCTTTGTCAAACGATATGCGTAAAGTTATTGTTAGTTTATACAGTGCTGGTCATTCTTGTGGTAAAATTGCTAACCAACTGCAACTTTCACGCTATACTGTGCGAAATATAGTTAAATTATATAAAACGACAGGAGCAGTGGAAGAAAAACCAAATTTGGGTAGAACTTCAAAAATAAGCACGACCGATTTGAGAGGCTTACGCCGTATTTTGAAGCAAAACCGTCGTGCCAATTGTGCCGAATTAGGTGTAGAATGGAATAGGGCGACGGGTAAATATTTTTCAAGATCAACCTGTCTCAGAGCTATCAACCGACTGGGTTAAAAGTTTTACAAAGTAAGTAATTTTTTATTTCATTTTATAGGCACTAACAGCAGACAATTTTTAAATCGTAGGCTAAAGAAAAACCTCTGTTAACAGGAAAGCAGAAAAAAAATAGATTGGTATGGGCAAAAAATCATCAGAACTGGTCACAAATGCAATGGAATAGTGTCATTTGGAGTGACGAATCAAGGTTTGAGGTATGTGTCGGAGATTATCGAAGTAGAGTATTGAGGACAAAAAATGAGCCATATCATCCAGACTGTTTGCACTGAAAAGTGAAATTTCCGGCTTCTGTAATGATTTGGGGATGTATGTCAGCCCAGGGTGTTGGAAAACTGCACATCGTAGAAGGGACTGTTAATGCTGTTATATACATTGACATCCTTAGGGGCAGCTTAATGCCATCAATTGAAACATTAAAAACAATAGAAAATGAGTACGTGTTCCAACAAGATGGCGCTGCGTGTCACACTGCCAAAATAGTCAAGGAATGGATGTTGCAGAATAATATTCCCACCTTAAACTGGGTATCAAGTAGTCCCGATCTGTCGCCAATAGAAACACTTTGGCACATTATGAAGAAAAAGTTCCTCACCTGCTAGAACAGTTCCTAAATTAAAAGAGAAACTAACTCACATTTGGAACTCATTTACTGCTGAAGATTGTAAAAAGTTAGTAGACACTATGCCAAAGCGAATTCAAGCAGTTCTGAAACAAAAGGGTGATGTTACACAATGGTGAAATCACCAATTTGCGGATATGATTGTTGGGCCAAACGAAATGATTTATTGTTAAATTATATACTTTGTTATTATGGACACATTTCTAGCATTTAAGTAATTAATTTTAATAAAAAATGTTTCCAAAATGTCTCAAATTACAATGAAAATAGTTGGAATTAATAAATTTTCCATTTGTGTCTACCAGTGTTTTCTAAAGTAAAGTGAAGAATTAAAATAGCCGCTGGGCCAAATGATATGACTCTGGGCTCGTATACATATACATTACTGGCACTATCACTGTCATCATTAGCGCTGTCTTCATGTTTCGTCTTCATGTAATATATTCTTCGATTCAGATTTTGACCTTCTGATATGTAGTTTCTTCACCATATCACTATTTCTTCGTTTTCTATCAACAGTCTCTTTCCATTTCGTTTTATAAAATAGAAATAAATCTCACGCATAATTCGCAAAAGCGCAAAGTTTCATCCTGTGTGATAGCAACCCAATTTTTTTATGTCCAAGAGTTTCACGTATTTCCTGTTTTGCAGTTGTACATTTTTCTTTGCCACTCTTTATTGCACAATAGACCTGCACTACTCACAGACACTCTTGTTAATAAACTGCATATTTCAACTGTACCACTTACACTCGTATTTTGATTTCGCGTCCTAATCTCTTCATACAAGTTGGTTATCATCCACTCACTTGTTAGATTAGGGCCTTTATGAATTTAAGGACATGCTGAAGAGTTTGAACTATTGTCTATTCTTAAGCACACAAACACAAAATCACTAAATAAATTAATTACAGTCACAGTTAAATTAACTTAAACATATTCTTGACTTTTAACCACGCACACATGCATGGCATCTGTGCAGATGGAAAAGGTGGATCTGTCACAATATCATTACCAATAGAATTCGAGCATTACTGATATGTGCATGTATTCATATTTGTTGCACCAGAAGCTATGTAATAAAGTTTGCTCTGCAATATACAAGGTGTAAAACTAGTAAGTATTCAAAACTTGTGAGCTTGTAAAACAAGTCGAAAAATTACGAAAACCTTAGTACAACTTTTGTCAGTGGCGGCTCCTAAGGGAGATACGCTCACTTAAAGGGGTAACCTCGGAAACAGTTTTTAATGCATAACATCAAAACGGTTCAACATTAAGTCACGGAATTTTGGTGAGATATTAACCTTAACGTGCTAAATAAGTCTCAAAAACTACATTTCAAAATTTTCTACAGGGGTGTAAGAAAATGCAAGGTTCTGATACAAATTTAATCATATCTTTTTTGTAGTTAATTTTTTCTAGTTTCTGACTCCAAAATATTAAAATATTAAGTATTTAATATAAAAATTGTACTCTTGTTAAATTTCAATAGGATGTACCGTTTTTCAGTAAATTCGATTTCAATCATTCCTAACGTGACCCACATTTAACATCCAATACATAGCCAAAAAAATAATTACAGTGTGCCATGGAGAAAACAACTAGTCTGACAGTTAACAGAAATGTCAAGTATTTTTAGTTTGAAAATTGTGTTGAGTCTACGCGGTGCTATTTTATAGTGAACAAAAATAGATAAAAATTATTTAAACATGCAACAGTATACATATTCTGAGTATGTAGATATGCTTTTAAGGTTAGGTGGAGTGTCATGGGAGCACAAGAGTAGCCGCACACCGATATGGTATAAAGTTCCCCAATAGAAATGTACCCAATTATAAAATATTTCTTTGCACCGAAAGGCGTTGTTTTTCTGTTATTTATATTACGGTATTTTTATTTCTACTATTGTTTTTATTTGTTACTGTTAAGAGTGTTAAAAATACTTGACATTTTTGTTAACTGTCAGATCAGTTGTTTTCTTCACGGCACACTGCAATTAATTTATTTGGCTATGGATGTTGAACGTGGTGCACGTTAAGAATTATTGAAATCGATTTTACTGAAAAACGGTACATCCTATTGAAATTTAACAAAAGTACCTTTTTTATGTAAAATACTCCAAATTCCAATATTTTCGAGTCACAAACTAGAAAAAATTTACTACTAAAAAGATATGATTAAATTTGTCCCCGAGTCTTGCATTTTCTCACGCCCCTGTAGAAAATTTTGAAATGTATTTTATGAGAGTTATTAAACACGTCAAGGTTAATATCTCACCAAAATTTCGAGACTTAATGTTGAACCGTTTTGATGTTACGCATTAAAAACTGTTTCTTAGGTTACCCCTTTAAGTGAGTGTATCTCCTTTAGGAGCCGTCACTGACAAAAGTTGTACTAAGGTTTTCGTAATTTTTTGACTTGTTTTACCAGTTCACAAGTTTTGAATACTTACTACTGGCACACCTTGTATGAGAAACATACAATTTTACATCAAATTGTGCTGATTGCTAAATTATGAGCAGATTTATAAAATGAGTTATTCTGTACTTAAAACCCAACTATATATAGTATATTTAGAAATAAGTATATACAGGGTGTCCCATAATTCCACGTAGATTTTGAAGGGGGTATTCTATGGCCTAATTTAGTCTTTTTTATATTTTTTTTCGATTTGAGCCCTCCCTACAGAGACATTCACGTTGGTGGGGTAAATCTAAAATTCGTTTTATTTTTCAAAAACGGCTCGACCAAAAATTTTTAAATTTGGTACGCATGTTCTAGTGATGGAACTACGTTTTAGAAATAAATTTTTATTTTCATCTTTCACTTCAAAGTGGTTGAAACAAACAACCCTTCCTGATATTTTAGCCACAACTTTTTTCAGAAATATAGCAGTGCATAAACTCGATTTAGTATTCAGGTCGGTCGTATAGAAAGTAACAGTAATGTCACAATTTGAATGGCAATAAATTTGTTATGTAACAGATTTGTCAAAATGAAATTAAATACATTGATATTTATAAAACATTAAGTAGTTAAATTTGTTAATGCACTGTGAAATCTCATTTAAATTTCAGAAGCTATTGTTTAATCGAAATCCATATTATTGCAAAATCATAGGGACTTCATTGAGAAAGAGAAACTAGAATTTCTTCCAAACAATAAACAATTAGTTAGTCAAAATATAAGCTTTGTTTCGAAAAGTAAAAGTATGGAACTCATACCATTATTTGGGAAGGATTTCTATATTGAGAACAGAAATTTCAAATATGGAAACAGAATAATTATAAAAAAAACAAGATATTTTTTTTATAATTTTTCTCAAAAGTAAGTCAAATTGTGTGAATAAATTTTCTTAATAAAATTTTTTGCTTCTACTTAATTTTTAAGAAAAAAAAATATATTCCAAATTGATTTTTTAATGATGTGGGATTGTATCCCAAAATAACATATTTCAATTATGGAAAATAATTTTGTAATAATGGTTAAGTCTATTTATGCATATCAAATGTTGAAAAAAGATTAGCTAGCTAGATTAGTGTTTTACTGAATTCCAAGGTTAAACTAGCTATCGCATTTCCAGTAACTCCTTAGTAGGTAGTATCTTTGGGTTTATTTAAAACCATATTTCTATATTTCAGTCATAGATTTATAAGCAAAGGGAGTTTCTGCGTGCATGTTGAAAATTCCAATTAATTAAATTTACTTATGAAAAGACAATTTAGGATTAGATAAACTCAATTTTTGCTAAACTTAACTCTGACATCTTTTTCTTAACAATTTTAATAAAAGTTAAAAAAAAACACTGACAAATAAAAAACATGAATTCCGACTATCAGCAACACTGTACACCTAAAATTGTAACATGTATGTCAAAAGACACATGCATAGAACAGAAAGCAACATCGCCATACTTCCCTTACATTTTTGTTTATATAATTATATATTTAATAAATTATATATTACCTTAATGCAAAGAAGTGCTAGTATATCTAAACTCAAATTATAATTACAATAATGCACTAACATGAAGATATGGCAATTATTGAAACTGAACCTCAGTAGAAACATTCTATTCGCCCAGATTAATAAGTAGAATGAAGTTCTCTGCTTCAAAATGTAAACAATTACGTTTACTAATAAATCTATGATTTAAACATCGTAATTTTTTATTTTGATTTCTTTGAGAAAAATAAAAATTCTCTTTTTATAGTTCATTCATGAACATTGTATAAGAAGTTGCAAACATGTTAGATTAATTTCGTATAATTAAAAAAAAACTATCTTTTTTAAAATAAAAAATCAAAATTTTAGACAATATACTTTTGAAGGTTTAATTTAACATATGCCTTTCAAATTTCAGATTTTTTACTTTACTGATTTGCTGCCATTATATAAAAACACTACTACTTCTTACCTGTGCATATGAACATCAAGCAGCATTGGTCCCTGTGAAATATACTTCATGACTGCATTGTAGTGCCTATTAAACCTGTTTAAATATTTATTGTCTCCCAACAGGATGTACGCCTTCAAACAATATTCGTAATACGAGTCTATACCGGCTCCAACTCCAGAGTCTCTCCTCACCCAATCGCCAGAATGAACGTTAAGTACCGTGCCCATCAAATCCGAACTTCTGTGCCTCATTTTCCAAAGTTCATCCATAGCCTTATGAGCTTTAGCTTCAAAGATAGGCTCTCCAGTCAAACGCGAAAGCGCAGCCATTTCCAAAATCATGGACCCAGCACATGCCGTGCAGGTTTCTCGAGCAGATTCTAAACGATCGCTCTTTAACCCATATTTCATGTTTACCTGCAATGTCACCAATTACAAACAGGCAATATATTTAAAATAAAATTTGTTTACATTTCGCTCATAGTGGGCTTAAACTTACTCTAGAATGCGGGATTCCTGTAGTTGTATTAAAAGCTGGCAATAATCGATATCCTACGTCTTTCGCCATATCAAGCAGTTCTCCTTTATACCATAACATGATGTCATCTCTTTGCTGTAAGTAATCTGATAGGACGTGCGCAGACAAGAGTCCACTAAAATTATAAATAATTTTTGTAGTGCTGAGAAAAATGTGTATATATGTATTTAATATCAAATGATAATTATATGCAAACAATTACCCCAAAACTCGTATATTTGTTTCAAATACAGAGACAACAACATCGTTATCAAATGAAACATCTTTTATAATGAGTTTCACTGCGTGTTCAAACTCCTCTAAATCTCCGAGTACAGCCAAACTGTCCAGAGTGTCGATCAAGGTTAATGAAAAACTAAAACCAAAATTCAATGATAATGCAACAGTTGCAAATATTTCTGATTTGCTTACTTTCAATTATATATAAGTATTCACATTTAGTTTGTATTTATTTATTTTTTTCTAATATTTCAAGTAGGTATAAGAAATACTTAACAAGCCACAAATAATTTACATTTGAAATTGACTGATTTTTTCTTCACCCAAGTAAGTACATGTAGAAAAATCAAACTAAAGTCAAAATTATATATTGGGATAGGTACACAAAGGACCTTGAAAATTGGCTATTTTACTTCAAATAGCAATGGTAATAATTTGATATGAGCATTTGTGGTCATGAAATTTGTACTTCACAATTTCATGTAAATCGATGTAAATGAAAGACGTAAACCTAAATAGCATCTTCTACATGTCATTTATGAATTTAGTAAAAGCTAACTCATATTTATGTAGCACAGAATTATACCCTACACAAATTATTAATAATTAATGTGGGAATTTCCTTTTTGATAATAGCATATTCATAGAAAGAAAAGATTCAAGGTAGATTAACTGTAATTACATATTTTTAAGATTATTATTAGTGCATGTAATACATAAAATCTATAACATTAACAATCATAAATAATAAATAGTCTTCTCTACCTCAAAAAATAATTTTAAGTATATCTTTAATATAATTAATAATATGAATAATTTTAAAAAGACAATCAATATTTTCCAAGAAAGTGCAACTTTCAAAGATAATTTGTTAAATTAATTAATTAAATATTTTGTTTGTTATTATACTTTATACCAAATAAATGATATCAAGATAATAGTGATAAATATTTTTATAATTCAAGTGATAGGATAGCAATATAAATAATAATCTCAATATTTAGATTGTTCCAGATCATTTAAAAAAAACTGCAAAATTTTATATTCACTATAATTTGTTTTATGAAAAATAAAACTACCCTCAAAATAAATATGTGTGTAGATACTTTATATGACTGTAGAAGCCTTGTGAACTGGAACTTTAAATAACTGCCCAAAAAGGAAAAAACTGTGTAGGTGCTAAGTATTGTACTTACTTCCCTAATGAATCGTCAATATCTCCACGATTTGGTGTAAGTCCTCTGTAACGGCCTATACAACTTAATGGCATTAACTCATCAGCAGGGTAAGCATTTTCCATGTATGCATTGTATGCATGATAAAACATATCTCGTGCCTCTTCCCTACGAAAATATGTAAAAATCATTTGTATACTGTGAGTGAATCAAGCTAGTACCTTAGTTGTATTCGCTCTTCTCTGGACATAAATTTTTGTTCCTCGCAGTAACATTTTTTAGATGTTAGAATAACACCAATCACTATAAGATATTTAGTTAATAATTTTTCGCAGCAAAACATTTTATATGCAACGAAGTGTTTGTCAAGAAAACTGTTTTGTACTTATTAACATATTGTTTTAGTTTTAATACGTTATCCTGTCAAAACTCAGGTGATAAGGTTTCTTATCAGTAAGATGATATATTTTGAAATTTAGACCATTTATATGCCATTTTCACTGATTTTTATAACTCTCGGCAAGTTATTTTGCTCACGAGATATAATTTTGACATAATTTCATACACAAAAACTGACAGATTACTCTTTTTGTGAAATTGTCCCAGCTGGCTACCCTCAATTTCGTTGGGAGGAGCTATGAGCTACATTGCGACGTCAAGGAAACGTTCTGGTTTCGGATTGGTTTAGTTATTTTATTTTTAATCCTACTCTAGCGGTAAATAAAACAATTTTAAAAATTTACAGTGATAGAAATGTTATGCAAAGAACACCTAGATGTTATGTTAATGTTGATAGTAATATTTTCTGTTTACATTAACATTACAGTATTATCAATACATATTTAGCATATCGCCTCACAGCTCACAGAGAAGCGAATTTTTGTGGACGTACAAGTGAAACAATGAGGCGATAAGTATATGATACGATTTTGTAAAGTATCGATACTTTAGTTTTCGATACTCAGCTGCTAAATCGCGTCGCCTTGAAAAAGACGGTTTCTGCGATTTTGCAGATGCAGACGATGGCCAAGATTTCCAAGTATTGATACATTTTCTCTAGTATCATACGATCCGATTATCTGAGGCTCTATTCTTGATATTTCTTTCATGTATGTTTCAATAGGTGTATATATTTATTAGTGTTTGCTTATTATAAATATGCATTAAACAGTATTTTTAGTTTATTCTCTCCATATTTTAGATAGATACTATTAAATGGATCGTGCAATCGTGACATTCCTAGCGATAAGAATGAATGTAGCTGTAGCCTGTAGCTAAATTGTAGACAGTGACGGATCATTGAACACACAAATAATACGAGTGTAAACCAACTCAGTAAACATTACACTGACACATAAAGCTATTGACAACTGAACTGAACTGGTACTATTAAATGGATGGATATAGAATGGGCATCCTTAATAGAGATATAACAATGAATCTATCACAAACCTAGAAAAAATATAGACGGTGCCAGTGTCATATTGCCGGTGACCGCTAATTCATGGCTGCCCTAAAAGGTCCAAAATCGCTAAAACTTGATTATGCCAATTTACGTTGGTTGTATTGTAGCGTGAAGTCATATTGTTTAGTTGGTTTATTTTATATTGCAATGCAGCCATCATATTTGCACAACCACCAACATAAAGCAAATAAAATATCCATTTTCTGGCCGTAAGCACTGAAATGTAATTTTATATTATGATGAATGGAATGTTCGAAAAGCTGCGCGAATGGGATTATTCATGATCAGCGCCATATTTGTTCTGTGCCTTCTAATAATGGCGGAGCAATAAAGATTTAGCTGATTGTGAATTGAAATAAAATTTAATTCTGGATATGAAGAATTATTTGGTGCTATATGCTGGTTAATTTTACAGTCCCTTATAAATCGTAACATGTTCCAACAATAACACCCACAAAAATATACAAAAAATAACACTAACGAGATACGAGATAAAAGAATGTACTGACGTGTTTACAAACAAAATAATGGGAAATTAAGAACATAATTCATATCGTACGTGCAGATGATTGTCTCTCTCGCACTTACATACATAAACTAATGAAGGATTTCTTTGCTGTGCTTCATGTGCCTCCTTTTGTCTGCTTCTAGGTGTGGTACCTTTATTTGGATGTGCAATGGAACTAAGAGCATTCCACATCGCACATTTCAGTGACCGTAAGAGCCTAGGCACAAATCCAGAAAAAATATAGACAGCGTCGGTTCATGGTATAGGTCACGTGACATGTTCCGCGTTGCCTAGGGTTTTACGATCCAGAAAATGGATATTTTATTTTCTTTATGTTGGCGGTTGTGCAAATATGATGGCTGCATTGCAATATGAAATTAACTAACTTGCTGTCATTTTAAATGTCATTAAAGAATATGACCAATCACAGTAAACAAATGACTTCACATTACAATACCACCAACGTAAATTGGCATAAAAACCAAGTTTCAGCGATTCTGAATCTTTTAGGGCAGCCATGAATTAGCGGTTGCTGACAATATAACACTGGCACAGTCTATATTTTTTCTAGATTTATGACCCTAGGCAACGTGGGACCTGTCACGTGACCTATATCATGCCAACGCCGTCTATATTTTTTCTAGGTTTGTGGAATCTATCTGTAGCTACAGTGACGGATCGTTGAACATACAAATAAAGCCTGCTCCAGAGAATAATGTAATGTTGCTGGCAACATCCCCACCACCAGTTTAATTTAAGTGAAATAAAGATTTTAGAAAGGTTACGTTATGTACAAATGTTGCTCCTCTGGATAGTTGAAGTTGGATATTTTGAACGTCACTCCGACTTCAACCACGAATGCAATTAATTTAATTGGCTGAAAGTCACGTGAAGCTGGCTTAACAAATATGAACATTGGAATTGCTGAGTATTTACATTTACACTGATTTAACACATAGATAAAGATAGCTATTGATACAAAATTCCTACCCTCCATTTTCGATGGTGAACACGAATCTAAAATTAGTTTTTTTCGGTCGTCTAGTTTTCGAAAACAATTTTTTTCAAAATTGTAACCTCTATATGTATACATTGCATTAGATTGTAATTGCAATATAACGTCTCTGTCATCGTTATTTTATGACGTCACAATGTTATCAAAATAAAAAGGCGCTATATTGCAACTTCAACCTAATGTAACATATACATAGAGGTTACGTAATAATAGGTGTTGTTGACATGTAATGTTTGTTTCCCGTTGTCTTTTATTACCTTCTACTTGACCAATCTGTGCTTTATACATTTACAGCAATTTCAGCTAGGTACACATATTAATATGTTTAATGGGAAAGTAATCAATTTATTTATATATATAAAAAAAAATTTTTTACAAAAATTATTATTTCATAAAATGTTGGAATCAGATCCTAATTCAAATTCCTATAACTTTAAATTTTATAACTGTTCATAAAACGTTAAGTTTTAAACTAAAATTGTATGTACAATAGCTTCTGTTGCTTGCACATAAAATTGCTTATTACATTTTATTATTTCTTTTTATTCTTTTATCATTCCAGTTAATTTTTACGCAATTTCTTTCATAGGTATTATCCACAGCTTTATAAAATATTATTTATTATTACCTACTTTACATTTCCAACAAAATCTGTTACACCACTGGAATTTGTTTTCATTCCACGGGAACTGTCAGTGTCAAATATCACTTGTTTGTTTTGATCCTAGATAAATCTGCTACAAGATGTTTAGAGAAGTTCTTCTAAATATCTTGCTTTTGCTAAATCGCGTCTTTAGTACGCCTGTTGCGATTGAGTCCAACACAACAAAAGTAAACTATAAGCTGATATCCTATAAATGATACTGTAGGAAGCAATTACTACGCGGGCTAATGCCCTGACCGGCATTGAATTACACCTGAGGTGTCTGTGTGATCAGCCATGAACCCTTGTCGGCCATCCTACCTGATGTAGACATATCATCTTCACTAAGTTTGTGTGTATAAATACATATGCAGAACAGCCAGTTTAATTGTCGACCGTCTCACCTACATACTGATGAGGACTAACAAACCCGAAACCGATCTATGTCTGGTTGGGTGACCGACAATGGTTCTTGGTTGTTCACACAGATACAGCAGGTGTAATTCAATGCCGGTCGGGGCATCAGCTCGTGTAGTAGTTGCTTCCTGCAGTGTCATTTATAGGATATCAGTTTGTAGTTCAGTTTTGTTATGTTGAACTGAAATACAACATGCAGACAACATAATTTAATGTTTAACCTTATTTTTCTAAATATTTCTCATCAATTGAGTAATTATAGTGTATATTTAAAATTCACAGTATTCACACGATAAAATGCACATACATAGATAAAAATTAACCAACAGAATTTTGGTACCGTATGGTGCTAGAAAGGGGCAAAAATAGTTAAAAAAATCTGTGTCGATCTCCATAAAATAAGAGGAATTAAATTATTTTTTTACAGCAATTAATTGAATGCAGGTAAGAGCCATGTGGTAGATTTTGTCAGTATCAAATTTACCCCTTCCAACCCAGCTATTTTTTACGTGATAAAAAAAAGATCTACACTAGACACCTACAAACAAACATGTTGCATAACGGCTTTCAATAATTGGATCTTTTTCAAATAGTATTTTTATTTTGCTGCTTATACTGTTTTGCAGTGGCGCCTGATGCTCTCTGCATCCTAGTAAGACACGGTTCTGGATGAAGATATAAAATAAACGAACGACTTAATAGTTGGTTAAATAAATAGACTTTATGTACAAAAAAATACGAAGTATATTTTAGGCCTTGATATTTACAAATATATAGACATTAAAAAAATTGGTATCAATTAACTAATAAGTAAAATCTTTGGATGAAATATATACACAGTAAGTTATAAATTATTTGTAAAAAGTAAATATATAAATCACAACAGATTGTCATTAAAATCATATAGAATATAATGGCACAATTTAAAACATTAGATACATACAAAAAATTAGTAAGTATAAACAATTAATTTTTCTTTTGTATTAAGAAATGTAATGTATAATAATAGAGGTATCATATGATCTTAATATGCAAAAAATAAATTAACAGAAGCACTATATGCTTCTTGCAAAATATTTCTACAAGTACTTTATGAATCGCATCTAGTTAAAAGGTCACATCAAAAATTGTGATGAGCTGCTAACATGAAAAAAATAATTATGTATATATAAAATACATACAAGAGGTGACAAATTATATGTATATCACCAATTCTTCCTAGTGCTAGCAATCAAAATATGGTAAAACTAATTAAAAGATTACAATTTGATTTCTATATACTTACAAAATTTTAAGATAAAGTAATCCTGTTTTAAAAACCAACTATTAACTGTAATAATAGTTTGATTTGTGAAAATGAAAGATATAGGTATTACATATTTTGCATAGTCCAATTATGACAACTGGAATTTTGAATATTTGCTGAACAAAAATATAAAAAAAATCATATCGTCTTATGTAAAACCGTGCATAAATTAATATGAAAATCGGTTTTAAAATTTGTAACTCCTTCCTTCTTGAACTCCTCAATACGTACATTATTACAGTGTCAAATCAATATACTGTTAGACAAACTATCTTGATTAAATTATGACTAACTTTATAGTCTTCTATCTTGTTGAAGCATTACACTTTTTAGTTATAAATAAATGCTACAATTATGTTACTACACTGAAAAACATAAAAATTGTATTTGAGCATTGTTAATAACCACAGTTGTGGACCTAACTAACACAAAACAAAATAAACATTTAATAACATAATTGCATTCAGTAGTATTGGTGTAGCAGTTATTATAATATGCTTTGTATCATGGAGTATTTAATTGCGACTTCTTGAATAATAATCCTCTTTCTGACTTCTGGATTGATTTTTTTGATTAGAATGAGAGGTACAAATATTATTTTATTATTATTATTGACCCTGAATTTAATACTCTTGGCTACAAGCACTAATCACAAATCAAAGGATAGGATAAATTAACAAATTCAGGTACAGTTTGCTGCTCTCTTTATCAAATTAGAAACCGACACAATGCATAAGTACTAAACTTAAGATAGCAATTAACTGTTTATTTTTACTTAAACTGTTTACGCACCTGTTTGATATTTGTTTACGTTTTAAAGTGCTTGTTATTTCACTTATGATAATATAGACCAAACAAATCATTCACATGTTGGTGACCACTGTATTTGTAAAAAAATAACAAATTTTGTACAAGGGTAATACTGACTAATATTAGTATTTTCTAGGCATTGCACAGATATTTAGCGGAGAATAGCGACCAGAGAGAAGTGACAAAGTCAATCCCAGCAAAAATAATGTAGTGGGAGATAAGCCAGCTAAATGTCAGTTTGACGTATTTTGCAAGTTGACGGCTCCCTAACTATTTAATTGACGTCGATGTAAGTGATTCTTAAGTTCTGCCTATTCATTTGGTTTGCAAGTTAAATATTTTCTTTTGAAACATTTAAGCACTAATTTGTTTTATATTTAAAAAACTATGCTTGGCAAAACTTGTGCGTTTGTAAGTGCCATTCAAAAGCAGGACAAGGAATAAGTATATTTTCATTTCCAAAGGATCCGGATGAGTTATGCAGGTTCCATTATTCATCCGATTTTTAAAACAATCAAATCGTGTTAATCTGATTCTATAAATTGCCCAATTATGCCCATTACTACTCCATGCTGTGTAAATATAGTTCTTTAAAATATGTATAAGTACATAATATATTATATTTTAAGTAAAATGTGTTTTATTTATTATCTTGCCTGAAAAACAAAAATTTAATATTTTTAAAAACTAAATTAGAATTTTTTACATTACAAAAACTCCTGTAATGAAAAGCAATATTTCATTATAACTTTTTTACGTGATTAGTAGTTAAACTTTTTCCAATATTAATTTTATTGTATTTCAGAGTAGTCAATAACATTTTTTATAATTGTATATAGCATTTATTATGCCGCATGGTTATTTATAGGGGTGGGCGATAACAGTTTGGAAACTATCAATTATCAATAAATAAAATAACCCAATATTATCGAACTTATCGATATTATATTACTGCGTGTTCTACTGACAAGTTGTCGCTTCTCTTTCTAAGATCTCTGGCCTTTGTTATTCATGGTATAAACAAATCTAAAGCCTATAAAAATGTTAACATATAAGTCGCATAAATCATTATTGGCTTCAAGCTACAGCTAAACATGTTCTTCGTGAGTCAAAATATTATCAATATTATCAAAACTATCGGTAGCTCCGACATATTATCGTTACTATAACGATAATATTGAAAATTATTGATAATATCCTAAAATTATCGATATCGATAATTTTTTATCTGCATTATCGATATTATCAATAAATTATCCCAACCCTAGTTATTTATCTCTGTAAATTATACTATCTGTCACCATGACTTAAATTCAAGGTCACAAAACTTCTAAGTGCCAACAATTTTTGTCACTTCTCTGTGGTTGCTACTCTCGGTATTAAGGGGTACTGTGTACTTAAAATTACTATCAGTACTAAGACATTATGAGAATTACTATACCCAATCTTCAAAAATCTATATAGTGACTTATAGATAATAGAACTGTTACTATAACGACTATAAAATTAAAAAATAATTTTTATAAGAAACATTGTTTATATTATTAATACTGAACACAACGATACGATACTCTCAATCAAACTGAAGTCCAATGTGTTCTTTATATCTATCTATTGGATTAGAAAACTTACTTTTTTGTGTGTGTGAACTATGTGCATTAGTACTTAATTTAGACAATAGAAACATTAATAAAATAAGCATACGTGCGGCAAATTATTGCAACCGTAAAGTTTTGATACACAATAACAATTAAAAATGTCGGTTCTAGTAAACGGTCTGTTGGTACACAACCTAACCTAAGTGATGGTCAACTGAAAATATAATAAAGTGAAGCTGTTGATATATGTAGGTGTATATCGTGCTATAAAAAAAGTGTAGAAGTAAATCCATAAAAAAAAAACTGGAAGCATAAGCAAGGAAAAAATAGAAGTCGATGGTGACGTAAAATATGCCATTTGTAGAAAAGAAAATTCATGGATTTTCTTTCAGATATAAAATACCAATGGTGAAAATAGGTAAACGAAAGCCATACTGTAGTGTGACAATACGGTTAAAGTGTGACAGTGAAATAAATATGTGGTTATTTCAATAAATAGTAATAGTGAACAGATAGTGAAGTCTGTGATGATTCTGGTGTGATGTGTACTAATTTTAGTGATAATATTTGTCTAAGATAACTCTTATGAAATATATAAATGTTAACATCTTGTAAAAGTAAAGCTGGGTGGTGGTGGGTCATCGTTTTATAGAGAAACACTTTTATATTTAAAAATATTATGTTGTTAAGAATCTTTTTGAACTCCTCTTGATAAAACTTCTAAAGATAAAAGTTTTAAATTTGGAGAGGCTTCTATCATTTTTATTGTCTAGTGTTTCGAAATTGGCAAAAACTGTTATATCATAATATCTAGAAACTAGCAATAAGTCCCCCTAGATTTTCAAAAACTATAGAGGTATAGAGTACTGGAGTTAACAGGAATTGAGAGTAAAACTGGTATAATTTTTACCAAAAATTTACTTAAGTATAAAGGAAATCCATATTTTTTACATATTACATCGAGGAGCAAATCGCTGAGATATCGTGGTATAATAGATTCAGGCATTGCTGAGAATTACAAGGTATTAAAAAATAAATATTCTTAGGCATCGTATAAGTATTGTAGGTTATTATGTAGCATTCAGTATTAGAGTAGAAAATTTACATTAGCGGCCTGTCCCCCACATTACATTACACTTAATTTAATGCTATCAACTAATAAGTAAATTATTGAGAAATCACAGAAGGAGTTACCTAAACCTGATATTATTTTAGAAAATGGTGCGTATATTAATAAATAGAAAATCACAATACATGTTTATGTATAAATTGTAAATAAATTTTAAAATTATGCACATGCAAACTAATACAGCTTGACAACGTTTATATTACAGAAATATAAAAAAAATTACCTTAACTCAACTCTCACAGTATTATCACGTTGGTGACTTGAGTGTCAAAATTGTATACAAGTTACACTATATAGTTTGTACATTGTTCCATATACTATTAGTATTCTGTGTTTTTCCATTGTCTATTTTAATATCGTATTGTTCCATATTTTTTAACCTACAGCTTTGAAGAAACACAGCCAATGAGTGGTAGTAACCTTGGACTTGCCAGGTTTCATTATGTGTGCCGTTCGGTATTCGTAATAGCTGCTTTCTTATGCTGCTGCAGCGGTTGTGCAGTTCGAACATCATTCGGGGAGGAACGAGAGTGTCGGCCACGCCTGATATGAACAACGTTGGAATTCTTAATTGTTTCACTTTTTGATATGATAAAAACTAAAAATAAATCATCTTATTTTTAATAAATATATATTTAAATAAACTAATATGTAAAATAATAAGAGAATGATTTATATAAGACCATTAAATAAAAATTACCTTATTTTTATAAAAAAACAGAGGAAAGTACTGTAACATTCTCCAGCCCAATAACACCTTAGCCATATCAGGGATGCTGGTAAAAGTATTTTCTACAACGAGACACCATATCTTATTAGTATAGTCCTCTTTTACTGCCAAATCGATAGCTACGGCACCCCCTGAAAAAATTTTTGCAAAAAATCAGTATGAAATAAAAATATATAATGCTAACCCAGAGATCTTCCGAACACAATTATTTCAGAATGATTAATATCTTTTCTCATATATAAATAATCAATACTGGCTTTTGCATCCATATATAATCCTTCTTCTGAAGGATTACCCTCCGAGAGACCATAGCCTCTGTATTCAACCAACAGAATATTGCAGTGTAAATTATGATATAAACCCACACAATTCTGTAAACGGTGACCCATGTTTCCAGCATTGCCGTGAAAAAAAATTATTGTTGGTGCATTTCGCTGCCTCTCTTTTGGTTGATGTATGAAATACATATGGATCTGAGTGCCATCTAAAGATCTAGTTGTTACACTTTCGTAAGGAAGGCTGAACATGGATGGTATTGGTACATATACTCTAGAATGGCTTGGCAATTCTGGATTGTAAAGTAAACTATCCTGAACTTGGTATAAAATACCTAAAATAACTAATATAGAAGATATGTTTATACATTTATGAATCTTTACCTGTGACAGCAAAAAATAATAATAATATAGCAAATATTCCACCATACATATAATACAGTAAAAAACAGAAAACTAGGACTAGACCGGAATAGGCCCAAACTTTTAAAACCATTTTAAACAATATAGCTGTAATCCTCGAAAAAGGTACGTAACCTCCCATTTTATTACTATATTATTGCAAGATCTGTTTATTAGTTTATGTAACACGTAACACAACCATTATTATAAGTAATATCTTGTCATTATTGTATTTTCATTTTAGAAATACTAATTGAAGACATGAATGTAAAATAAACTACAAATTGCTACAAATACAAATTTGCATTTCTAATTGACAATTGTTGACACAAATTGACAGATGACTTGGGAACACTGAAATGTAATTTTATCATAGAAATCATAAAATTGATTTCTATGGGCGGCGACCACTGAAATGTACAATATGAAATGCTTTTAGTTCCATTGCGCATCCAAATAAAGGTACCACACCTGGGAGCAGACAAAAGGAGGCACATGAAACTCAGTAAAGACATACTTCATTGGTTATGTATGTGGGTGCGAGAGAGACAATCATCTGCACGTACGATATGAATTGTGTTCTTAATTTCCCATTATTTTGATTTCTTTTTTTTATCTTGTATCTCGTTATTGTTATTCTTTGTGAATTTTTGTGGGTGTTATTGTTGGAACATGTCATGTTTTATAAGAGACTGTAAAATTAACCAGCATATAGCACGAAGTAATTCTTCATATCCAGAATTCAATTTCATTTCAATTCACAATCAGCTAAGCCCCTACTGCTCCGCCATTGCTAGGAGGCACAAAACAAATATGGCGCTGATCATGAGTAATCCCATTCGCGCAGTTTTTAGTTGGTGGTGACAAATGAAATGAAATGAAATGATGAAACATAAAATATAATGCAGAAATGGGCACAACTCTTAACACACAAAATAAACAAATAATTTATGTAACATTAAATTTATTCTTCTTTAGTAGGTGTATGTTGTAAATATCTAAATCTTGTTATCTGTAGTCTAAATATAATAAACAAAAGTTAAAAATTAAGTTTGGAGAGTACGTCAACAATATATTCTGATTTGTTCTTAGTTGATCCCATAAATAATTACACGAAACCCAAAACGCTCTATAAGAACCGTTTTACACACAATAGATTTCTTCCGAAAATTATAATGAAAATTATAGGCAAATAAGAATTTTTATTAAAATGTGTATGTATATTTCAGCTATATATCTACGTTACTTTACAAATTGCCATACAGGAGACTTGCGCAGATTCTGCAGCTGCAGAGAAAGTGCGGCAGAATTTGAGCAAATCTCCAGTTTGGCAAAATTTTTCGCAAAAATTTGCCTGTAATTTTCGTTATAATTTTGGAAGAAATCTCATGTGTGTAAAACGGTTCTAAGAAAATCATTGTTTCATCACTTCGGAACTCTCTCTGTTCTTACATGCTCGTGTGGAGATGAGGAAAACTTTTTCTATAGTGGCTGTAATATATGTGGTCTGTAATCATGATACAAAAATATTTCTATCGTGGTCAGTGTTCTATGATATTGGAGCATAGAAAAATTAAAATTTTTCTGTGGTTAGGGGTTAAGAAAGTACAAAGTTGATAAACATTGCTGAGTTTTTGAGTTTATATTGCAGTTATCATTCACATTTTAATTTATAAAATGGCTGATAAGGATAAATCGAAGCCATCACAACCCAAGAATATTCCAAAGGACGGTCAGGTAATAATGGCTATAATGAAGGAGATGGGTATAACAGATTATGATCCCAAAACCATCGTACAACTTACGGAATTTGTATATAGATATGCTACATCCATTTTAGAAGAAGCTCGTATGTATGCTAACAATTCAAAGAAAAAGTTTTCGGATGCTGATGCAAGCAACTCAAAGAAAAAGTTTTTGGATGTAGATGATGTTCGATTAGCTTTGCAACTAACATGTGAATCGAGTTTTACGACTCCTCCACCACGAGAAGTTCTTATGGAACTAGCACATGTTAAGAATTACTCGGTGCTGCCTGCAGTAAAACCACATTGTGGTTTGAGATTACCACCAGACCGTTACTGTTTATCTTCTTGTAATTACACACTTAAAAATGCTCTAAAGAAAGGCACCAAGAGAAATTTTTCAGAAGCGAGAGGAATGAAACTAACACCCAAATCAAGTATTGTTAGCTTTTTGAGGCGATCAAACCCTGACATTAATAAACAAACAGTTACTATCCCAAAACCAGTTACAAAAATTGCTACTCAACCTCAAAAAACAATCGCAAAACCAAAAATACAAATAACTCAAAATGTTCAACTTGTGCCTGCTAACAATGGTGTAGATGGGGAAAATAGTTTGAAACGGAAAAGAGAGGATGATTCTGAACTTGCATAAATATATTTAATAGAAATAATTATTTTCAGTAATGTATAATTACATTAGTTGCTGTGTCCAATATGATTTTACTGTTTTTATGTAAGATTTATTACAAGTAATAACCTTGAGCATGTATTGTCAAAGGTAATATCTATTATTTCTTTTTTATATTGAAAGTTACTTTTTCAGTTTATATTGTGTTTTTTAAGTTTCTGTAAATACAATAAATTGCAAAACAATATCTACTAGCACATAAAAAAAAATCACTAATCTAGTTCATTTTATTTTCAATTCAACCGCTGATTTGACTAAAAGGTTTTGTTCAATTTTTAAAGATACATATTGTTACATAAAACTAGTAGTCATTTTGTTTGCTGTTTTTTTTTTTATTTAAGAGTTAAAATGGTTGCGACCTGTTTTTAAATGGTTTATTAAACTTTTACATTTATTTACCACATGGCTTCTTTATTACAGTTGGTTACTTTAAAGTTGGTTATATAAGTTTCTCATATATACTTTGGTATCCTAAATAGTGCTATTATTTCCAAAAGTACCGAAATTGAAAAAACACCACGCTACAAAATTGAAAAATAATAATTTCAATATATTTTTTCTACGTTCATGCAAAAAACGAAACTTTATTGAACTATATTTAGTGGAAAAAGTGGTTCTTTTTTGCACTAGTGCAATAAAATATTTATTGCATTCATCTGTCATTCTACTACAGCATTTTGTCATCATGACAAACATAAACGTTCAAATAGACGACATATTTTCCTAGACTTAGTGTCATTTAAAAAACATTTTTTGGTTTTTACATGAACGTAGAAAAAATATTGTATGCAACTCGTACAAAAAGTGTAGGCTGAGTAGGACAACACATCGAGTTACGCCCTTACTTTTTGTACTTGTTGCATAAATAAATAACTGTTTTCTACATTCATATAAAACACAAAACTTTATTGCACTATATTTAGTGAAAAAACTTGTTCTCTATTGCACTATACTACATTTTGTGATCATGACAAACATAAAAAATGTTCAAATCGACACTATATTTAATTCATTTTCTGTGAGATTGTATTACGTTTGCGTATTTTATATTATTTTCAATAATATTTATTACATACTGGATTACGTAATTTTCAAAGATTGCAATTTATTAAAAATAAAATTAGTTTCTTTTTAATATTAACTGAATTACAAATAAAATTTGAGTTAAATTGTTCCTAACATATTAGTTCCTAACTTTCTCAATGCAAATTGATAGTATTAATTAATTATTAAATATTTTGATATTAAATTGCGCTTTTTCTTACACTTAGTGCCACCTAAAAAAAAACATTTTTTAGTCTGCATGAACGCAGAAAAAATATTGTGTGCAAATTCGCGAATATTCTGGCGAACTTCGCAGATTTTGATTTAAATTATTAATGGCGGGAAAATGTCACCTTTTCGCAAAACAGGAATGTTATCACTATTTTCATCATTGCAGGATTAATAAGTTTATGGTTTAACTTGAGCTTCTGACAGTCTACTATGACAGTCAGCGACATCAGTTTTATAACTTAACTCTTTGTTCTCATGAACGCAAAATTTGCGAAAATTCCCGGAAATTATTTTAGTGGCTCGAAAAGTCCCAACTTTTAATAATTTTGCCAACTGCAACATTTTCTGTAATTTTCATCATAAAACTGTCGTTGACTGTCATGGTAGATTGTCAGAAGCTTACTAATCCCAAGTAATGATGAAAATATCGATAATATTCCTGTTTTGCGAAGTTTCTTAAAAGTTGACTTTCCCGCCATTATTAATTAAAATAAAAAAATGCGTAATTACACACTACTTAAGAACGCTTGTATCATTTTCTGTAAAGCTTTCTGTAACATTTTGAGAATGTAAATATTATAATAAAATCATGAAGTCTAAAAAATCGAAAGAAAACACAATGTACACCTACTTCATGTCAATTATAAAAAACTTAGTTGTAAGTAGTTATAAATATCGTGAAAACGCAGAGCACGAGAATTCAATTCTAACGTTTAAAGTGAAATCATAATGAAAAAGAGGTAAGTATAATATGTATACATTAAAAATAAAATATCAGGTCGTTTAGGTACAAATTTTTGCAAATAGCGACTTATCTAGTTCCTAAAACTTTGAGTCACTTGTACATAATTCATTGAACATGCTCTCGAATTTTAATTTCGGATAGGTATTTTGTGCATATGACATTTTTCTGTTATTATGCTATATGTTATGCTTATCTAGCTGAAACAGCAATAATTTTCGCCATATAATACGACACAATTAGGTACGTTATTCGAATACAAATTAAAAAAATTAGATACAAGAAATTGTCAATGTGACATTATACACAAAATTTTTTTTGACAAAAGTCACCTGAAACGAATACAAAATTAATAGGTATGTTATTAAAAATTTAGATCATGATAAATATATGTAGGTATACGATATATACGAGTTTTTCCTCATTCAGAAAAGTTATTCTAATTAATGAGCTACATAGTTTTATTTTTCTTTAACTCTTTAAAATAAGAATTGATCTTGTCAGAATAAAAAAAACTTGTAACTATACTCTATAGGGAGTGTTTATTAGTAATGTCGGTATGTAGGATATATAGCTAATCGCCAAAAATCTAGAATGACTCATGTTATAAATCCGCTCACAATTTATAGCGGTCGATACAAAGAAACATACATGCAGCTCGTATATTTTTCCTATAAAATCGTGTGCCGCATATCTTTGAAAGCACACCCGATTACAGCGCTGTTGCAGCAAATATGCATGCGTATAGCGAGTATATCTTTCGGGCGGGCAAAGCTTCGGGTACCTACATCTTTTCCGCGAATTTAATTATAAATGTAATCCTTGTTTATGTTAAATGTGATTAATTGATTAGTGATTTTGTGTTCTTAAGAATGGAGAATAATTCAAGCTCTACAACGTCTACTCAAAATCGTAAACGCCCTAATTTAATAAGTGAGGAATATAAATTGATGACAAGAATATACGTGAGCATATATGTATGGTGCAAAAAAAGTGGTAAAGGAGTACAACTGCGGAACTCGTAGAAGAAAGATGATATTTTAAAAATGAGTTTTCGACAAAAAAAATAGTGTGCTATATATTACAAGGTGAAATTTCGCCTATAATTATACAAATCAGTTTTTTCGAATTATACATATTAAACGGTCGGAATCTGGATCGAAAAATATATTCAATTTTGACGGAACATGGATATACGAAGTTCATACGGAAGGCGGCACGATATGATATAATAAGGGTTAATGTGTGGCCGTTATAGTAACCAATAGTGATAGTGTGTATATACATATAGTGCAATGTATTCTAAAGCCTTTTGTCCTCGTATTCGTATTTGCGAAAATCTCTACTTGTGACGAATTTTGTCAACTATAACATTTTCTATCATTTTCATCATGAAACTGTCATGGTAGATTCTCAGAAGTTCAAAACAAACTTGTTAACATCACATAATAGTGAAAGTAGCAATACTGTTTGTACTGTTTATGCAATCCGTGAATTTGGCGTCCACGAGGACAAAGCTTAAATGTGATATCCGCGGAGTGTGCATCAGGTAGGTTTAAGTGGGTGGTAGTGGGTTATCGCCGTCTAAAAGGACGGTATTTTAATTTGTGAAGAGGATGGTACAGAAAGGACATTTAAAGTAAACTGTTAATGTGTTAAGTTCACCCGACGTCAACTTTGTCAACAAGTTTTGATAATTTTGTATGCTTTAAACCCTTCTTAAGTGGCACGCTTAGGTAATCATGAAACCTTTATCTTCCGTACTCATCTCTGTGCTGTGAATTTGTCACAATCTGTTATTTTCGACCTTGGGTAATTGATAATAGAAGATAAAAACTTTTAATTTGGAAATAACTCTTACATACAATGCTTCGAAAATGGCAAAAACTGTTATATTACTGTTTCTACTAAAACTAATGGATGTTATGCACTGCAATTATTTTTGTCATTTTTGTGTATTTTTTTATATCTGTTCGTCTTCAAATTTAGTACGCCTATGAAATGTTGCTCCTCGCACGCTTCGATCGTCGCGCTGGTCTACCAGCTAGCAATGAGTCTCTAAATTTTTGACGGTTGGGATGTTTCTAAATCTACCGCGTGAGGACTTACGTTTTTGTGAATGGAGTGCTTTAGGTAAAAGCTCTTTATATAATTGCTGAAACTGACGCCTCCGCCAAAACTTGCGAATTTTGAGAACAATAGGTATAAGTACCTACCAGTTTTCAGCGGAAGGGTAGGTATATCTCATCCTTTTGAATTTTGAATTTGGGAGGGTTCTTTCATTAAACTCTAATTTTAATGTTACCGCATTCTCCGGGAGAATATTTTGACAGAGAATGTGAAGGTTCAAAAATGTGTCTCATGTTGAGAGTAACTCTAATTTCTGATGGAATCTGGAATTGTGGGGAGGGTAGTTTAAGGACACTTAGGCCCTATTGAGATAAACCTATACCTGAGCCGTTAACCCATCTGCTATCTTAGGGAAAAAAGAGATGACGTTTGCTCAGAGGGATCTCTCTAATATAGGCCATAGAAGGCCATCGTTCCCCCAACACGGATTCTTTTGTTGACGAAACGGCAGTGCACTCAACAGAGTACATGAAATACTCTATAGTAAAGGTGTTTCCTCAGTCAACAATGTCCAGCTGGAATACATGTCACCAGGCGAAAGTTTGTCCTAGACATGGCCAGGAACTTTTTAGCTGTATCCTTGCAGGCAGTACCGGCGTTAGGCAAGTGCGAACTGCGCACATCACGCGGCCCCGCGACTTAACCGGCCCCGCAACGGCAGGTTATTTGAAGTCAAGATCTCTAAACAAAAGAGATTGCCTACAAACTGCTGATTCCTTCGCTCTGCCCGCCCACAAACTCATGTGTGACGTCGCTGGTGTTTGAATCGAAAATGTCAAATATTGTTTGCTGACAAATTAAAAAGTTAACGTTACGTTTTGGTTATTATTTAAGTGCTGTTGAGAATACATACTTTTATGTATCAAATCTCAAATTATGTATGTATAATTCTGGAGCACAATTCATATTCTGGATACTTGAAAAACCAAAATGAGAGAAGGAAACTGGCGAATCTATGACTTTCTATAGAGTTCCAAAAGAATCTTAATCAAGAAGAGAGCGAAATGGACGTAATCGAAAATATATTTTTCATCTAGATAACCATAACGAATCTGCAGTAAGCATTTTCAGAGAGAAGAATTAAAAAATAGAAGAAAAATGAACGCAGCTTCAAAGAAATTTTTGTCGTGGTGTGTATTGTATACTGTACATTAGATCAATCATTTTAGCAATGTTTTGCCTTAATTTGAAATCTACATATCACGCAATTGTTTTGTCAAGACTATTCCATCACTTCCAGTACACAGACACTCCAAAATACCATGCGCAAAAAGAGAGTAAGTGAACTTTAGCAACATTTATCCACACAGAAATTATTAAAACGACTGAAAATTCAAATATAACTAACACTGAGTTGGATGGTGAAAATTGAAATAAATACCATCGACGTCATTCCATCTCAAAAATATTGCAGTACTATTGGTCGAAAGTTTGTAGGCAACCTCCTTTGTTTAGGTATCTTGGTTTGAAGCAACGTTCTGCAACAGTTTGACGTTCGTGTGTTTTCGCTGATCGTTTCATCACTCTCATCAGTACACAATACATTAGTAGTGTAATGCAATACTCTTTTTTGTTCTACTTGACGCTGGTATTTAATATTTAAGCAAATATATTTTTTTATAATAGTAATGTTTATTATTGCCAAAGATTTTATTTTCTTAGTTACATGTCAGCTTGTTTATTGCCATTGTACCCTCTCATGTCCCTTAAGCCAGCATACAGATATGCTGTTGGCGACTGAGGCTACACTCTACGCAGTGCTTGATGGCATTCCCATGCTGATCTATTTGATTACGTAAAATAAGAAGTGATTGTCTACTCTCTGTAGATTCTGATAGTTGTATGTCTACGGGCAATTTTTTTGACGGCTATGGTTTACCTGCTAATTTCGCTTATACCATGGTAGCAGTGGCGTGCGGTGGTACTGTATTTTTAATATATACTGTATATTCACCATTTTATTAGACTAGCCAATGAATGGATGGTCGGAAAAGGAGTGTAGTGTGCATAGAAGGGGAGACAATTTTTAGATGCAGGAATGTGTTGGAGGTAGTTAGAACGCGCTCCTACCCATCTGCTTTAAGAGGAGGGTGTGTAGAAAGGTTACCTTTTCTGGTTTTTCGCTTATAAACCGAAAACGGTGAATCATATAAAAAATTCTTTACATAAAATTTACAGAACATAGGACAAATGGAAAATCTTAACAAAACAAAATTAACTGGGCCTGTTTTTCTTGGGCCGGGAGGGTCCTGCTTCTGGATGGATTTTTGATAAAATTTTTTGAAACCAAATTTAGTCTTCCGGAATGTCGCGCTAGTAGATTGCAGCAAGTGAATGCGTGCAATAACAAAATGAGTCCCAACTGTTGCATTCCTTGGGTGGAGTAATCGTTAGTTTGTACTTTCCCTCTGTCAGGTTTTATGAACAGAATGTTGTGGTCAGGTGGCGTTTTCGCTGTAAGAAGAACAGTAGGACGTCTTGTCCGATAACATAGGGCAAGACGTCATATTGGTTGTTTCACTTACGGACTCAATAGCTGTACTTACTATCAACACATCATCATGTGATGCTTGCTATATGTTGCGATGCCGTTTTCCTAAAGTTTATAGGTCAATAGAATGATCAGCCTATCTTTGTTCTGTTGCTTTGAGAGAAATAATTCTTGAGTCACTGAAATTTTAGCTTTCAGATTGAAGTTTTTTTTATCTGATAGCGCCTGTGCTGTTTTACGTTGTCATCGCGGAGCTTAACAGAGGAAATAGGGGGTGCTCCTTCTGTAAAACGTTTATTTTTACTAATTAATAGTTATTTTTTTAAAACTCTAATTTGTATGTATAGAATTTTTGGCTACAACGCACTATTTTAGAATTATAAGCGAAAAACCAAAAAAGAGAACCTTTCTATCTCCTGAAGCGGACGGGCTAAGGGCGGAAATTTTTAATATGTATACGTTCTAACTACCCCAAACACATTCCCGCAGAGAAATATTACACCCCTCCCCCTTCAATGCACGCTACCCCTTCGTTGCTTAGACTATATGAAACCGAGTTTGGAATATAGCAAAAACAACACAACTATAGTATTTTTAGGCTAAAATTTAAATATCTATGTAGAATAACAGATATACAAGAAGAATTGTTTATCTCATTTTTAAAATTCTATAACTACGTTCGATGAACTTGAACCCTGAATTCAGTGGATTTATTTAAATGATTTTTTAAAATTGGATTATAAGTACTATCAATTCTAAGAGGTCCATATTATTTCCTCTATTTGAAGCTTTCTCTTCATGTGTTGCAAAGAAGCACGTCTCATCTATTAAACACCTTCTGTTCAATACGATAATTTTCAAATGTTTTTTTCTTTAACAACTGCCACTAAATATCCTTTACTATCTACATCTCTTTTAAAACCTTTATGAAAGTTATTTAAATCGGAAATGTTCTCAGATTCCTCACTATTTTGTCCGAAATATTAAATAACAAACGGCCAACAAAATATATACATATATTTTTTTAAATGTATGACAACTGGTAAGCCACTCATGCTATTCATAAAAATGTTATTTAAAATGCCTCACTTCTAATGAGGCTTTATAAGGTTTGTCAAACGCAAACTGTGTGAGAAATCAGTGACTACTTGCAGAAGGGGCGTCGCTGACCCCATTCTACAGATGACTCCTGACTTCTCCACATCATACATCTGGTTTAATACCAACATTCTTGAAGCGTATCAAAGATAAATGATCCAGTGGCAGATTTAGCATTACCTTGACCACTATGGCTGATATTGTTCGCATAGATCCAGTTATACTCAGGCAGGTAATCCGTTGTACCTGGCTGAGCTTTAGTTTAGCTATTGTCTGCTGGATTTTCAGCCACCAGACGATAGCCCCGTAGGCTATCATTCGTCTCACAATGGCAGTGACCACTTTTGGTTTCATTCCCCAGTTTTTACTAATCATCCTGCGACACTGCTCATAGGATATATACTCCATTTTAGTCTCCTTTCCAAGTGAAGATTCCATGTTAGCTTCGCACTAAGGGTGACTTCAAGGTATTTCACATCCGATGCAAAGCTTAGCGTAGTATTTGGAAGAGTTGGTGTCTTTATTGGCCCCAGTTTTCTCTTTCTCGCGAAGAGAACTATTTCCGTTTTCCTAAGATTGATGGACGGAGCATGCTCATCACACCACATTTCAATAGTCTTTAGAGCTGTTTGCATTCTTTATGAAATCATATCTTCGAATTTTCTACTAATCGACATAGTAAATCCATCTACATAAGCGATGGTGTAGATGCCAATTTCCAAGTTAAGGTGGCACAGGTCTAGAACCAAGTTTCATAGCGGTGGTGATAGAACGGGTAGCCCCTTGCAACCATTCTTCTCACGGAGGCACCCGCCACATTGATTTGTATAGCTCTTTTGGTGAATATATTTGACTACAGATGGTAGAAGAAGCTCCCCTTTCAAAAATTTGTCATTTCTGCCTACCCCTTGGTGAAGGGAAGTGTCGGAGTATCGCTTTGGAGTACATGTTAATTAGGATGTGACTGTATGCCCCTTGTATATTACTCACACAGTTTATTCATCGTTTTCTGCAGAAATGAAGTTAGGCTGATGAGTCGATACGTCTTTGAAGTGGTTTAATTCAATCTGCCTCTTTTGGGAATGAACACTACCCTCACGTCCCTCTTCGGAATTTACAGGGTGATTCATAACTTATCTAAAAAAATTTGGGCATAGATGTGTCATGAATAATGCAGCCAATAACATAAATATATTTTTTTTAAGTAAGTTGTGTTGTAAGTTCATGTATATTGATTAGTACCCCTTTTCTAACTGTAATTCAGTGTCATTTGTAATTCATATTAGTCGAGTGTATTTTAGAAAGTGGTAATTGTAATTCAGATTAGTAAATTTAATTTCAGAAACTATAAATTGAAATTCAGAATAATCCATTATTGTATTTCAGAAAGTATTATTGTGTTTCAAAACTAGTTAATTCATATTCATAATATATATATTGTAATTTAGACACCAGTTTTTTTTATTAATGAAATTAACAGGAAGTATTACTTATCAATGTTCAGAATGTATACATGTTTATGTTTGTATTGTACATTGTTGATAAAATAAACTATCTAAATGTTTATGTTTTGTTAGGACAATTAAATAAATTAAATAGTTAATAATAATAACTGCTGAATTAATAAAACTTTAAGGTCACTGCGGATAAAAAAATTAGTTACTGCATGTAGCTGTAATCAGAGCTGGGTATGAATACAGAAAAGTATTCAATCTGTGAATACTGAGTATTCTGCTATAATAAATAGGTATCCATGATTATTTGAATTCTGAATACAACATTCAAAGAGTAGCTACTTGAATCCTGAATACTTGTATTCAAGTATTCATACTATATGAATACATAATATATTTTCAGTGTTGATTAATATGTAAATTTAATTAAATACATTTAAAAGTAAAAGTACAGAACTATAGAACACAAGTCACAGTACTTACCAGTGGCGGCTTAAAGGACGGTTTTAGGGAGCCATGTTACTGCAAATTTTCGTAATGAAAAAAGTAATTTAAAATTTAATTTTCAACGTTACCTAGATAAATACGTAGATTAGCCCTATGAAGTACTTTTAAAAGGAAATGTTAATTATGTTAAGTGGGGTTAATTTAACTTGCTCATGTGAAAAACGCCGAATTATGGTTACCGTCGAACATTAGCAAAAGGCGTGATGGGGTAACGCGTATTTACTACGCTGTTTGGGCTCTGTTTAGTCCGCCTGTGTCTGTAATCAAGGAGTAGATTGTGTGTATACAATAGTATATTCTACAACAAGTTGTAGAATGGCGGTCGCAAATGTGGAATATGCAATTCTAAACGTGTTTTAGACTATACTTCCTCTAACAAGATTTTAGAAATCATACAAAAAAGTTGCTTATTTGTACATATTCCAACATTCTAACACAGTGTGATAGAATGTCATTCTAACATAGTATGCTGGAATGACACGTATTACAATCTAATTTTTAGTTGTGGAACGTGTACTTTCTAAAATCGTGTTGGTGAAATAGTTTATCTATACTCGCACAGGCATGTTACCTCTTGCTAGTCTGATGGTAAGATATGCAGTGTATATTATATTCATCCTCAACAGCGATGTTCTTTGCCTCATCAATTATTTATTTGAGATAAACCAGTCTCTTTTCAACCATTTCAAGTGGTCCTATTTGTGGAACTTTAGAAGCAGTTCTTACGTAAGCTTTTATTTTCGACCACATTGCCTCAATTGGGTTAAGCGTTAGGGAATATGATGAAAATTCCATTAGAATTGCTGATGTTTTCCTATCTTGAGTGGCTAAGTATGTTTATTATTACAGACAACAACCAAATATGTCAGTCGATTACCGATTTCCTGCCACAGTTGCAATAACCTTTTCATCCAATGATTGGCTAGGTCAACTGTAAATGAACTTCTTCGACGTTACATCGCTAAAACTCCCGCTGCTGATATTTCTCCAATTAAATGTATATTGGAATCCCTTGTTGCTGGTAGGATTTGTCCTGCTCTGGCGCCAGTTCGAAACGACAAAGCAAATTAATATTGGTTTTGTCAATCCAAACAATTTGTTTGCCTTGCTGGATGTACCTACCACTTCTTTAATCCAGGTAATTATGGCATCGACCTCTTACTCTGTTTGGGTTTTATACTTCCTTTTTGCTCAGAGCCCAGATATTACCCATTGAAACACGGTACGTCATTTCTAATTGTTCAGCTACAACCACTCAGTCTTCTCCTCTGTTAGCACACACTATATTATTTCCTGGTCTTGATTCGCATACATTTTATACCTGTTCGTTTCAACAGGTTCATTACCAGTTATAACAGTTCTGCATATGGGATAAAATTAAGCGATGTGCTTCATCTTGTAGAGGTTGCATGCATTTTGTATGTAGAATATGTGGGCATGATAGTAAACGCAGAACAGGATTTCTTGTCATAGCAAGCATGCAAATAACACAATAAGGTCAATACCACAATATTTGCCTCATTTTTATTACACATTCATAACATATGGATAATCTTGAACACTTGAGTCGGTCACACCACTTTACAAACTTATTGTATGCAATTTCACATTGAATCCGGGTCCGAGTCCAAAGTAGCTCAATTGGCCGCTTCATTGATTTCTTTAAATGGATTGTTCTTTTCCATATTTTCTTCATACTTTTTAAGGGCAAAAAGACACAACGTTTAAAAGTGACAAATCCAAAGCTTTCAAATTTTTCGTAAATGATGAATAAAGCAATGGTTGCCACCATGTTACTATATATCATTGGCAAGTGCCCACTTTGATATACTGCCTACGACGCTATTTAAACCTTAACTTTTCTACCTGGGTTAATTCTTTTTAATGCTATTTGTAGAAAAAATATTGTATGATATTTGTGTTAAAAGTGTTTTTAAGGCACTTTTTACTGAGGCACTGCCTCACCTGCCTCATCGTATTGGCCGCCACTGGTACTTTGTGTGAAAGTTAGTTTACAAACAAAACTCAACAAACCCAATGTTTCCTACGTTAGGATACATAAGAGTGGAGGCGGGTTTATCGCTTACCGGCAACTCGCGCTTATCGGCGCTGATTTCTAGTGCGGAGGCCGCACATAGTAGAAGCTGTTCAAAACGAGAAGAGATAAAAATTTATTTCATACGCCTTAGATACTGCCTTGCAAAATATCAGCATCTGATGATGAATTGATCGTTTTGGAATCTATAATTACTAAATCAAAGAGAAAACAATTTGGAGTACATCCTATTAATTATTCAGAATTTATAACTTATTTAAAATTTCAAGGAAAGTTCTCTTCAATATACAGAGATAGCATATGAAATCTTTCACTGCATTTTAGATAAAGTGAAATGCCGTATAATAAAAAAATGGTGCAATCTACATAAACAAGTTATTCTATGGGAAGAAAGACTTGCTATTACTTTAGTTTAAAGGTACCTGTTTAAGAAAATTCGAATATTTTTTTTTTATAATTTCTATTAATTAAGTCATATGTATAGTTGCAAGGTTGCATACAATAAATATCTAAATTATAAATTAATCTAGCTAAATTTTCTAATGAAAAAAACATACTTGGTATAATGCAATTATTAAATGATTTTAAAAATTTGCCACATATATACACCAATGTTAATAAAAGTTTTTTTTGAAACTACATTATTAATATACTTGCATCAAGAATTTAGACGTCTTACGTCACGGCTGACGTTACACATTTGTTTTTATTGTCAACGTAATTTTCGATATTTGGTCGCGTTAAAAACAATCAATTTTTGTAATTTAGTGCAATATATAATGTAAACTTTTATTGTAGTATATAGTTTTATTACTATCAGTTGTATTTCAAAAATAAAAATGCAACTGCAAAACTGTGTTACGAAATTACAAACTAATTCACAACTAAGGCTAAGTAAAAACTCCTGTAACTTAATTTGATTTTCTTATTAGTATTAATGAAGTAAACAATAGAAGTTTACCAAAAAATCCTTAAAACTGTAACGCACTGGAACGTACGATAACATTGCATCCATTACCTGCTGCTGCTAACCTCAAATTATTATAAATAGTAGTGATAGCAGTGCGGTTAGTGCCTTTCGTTTTTATGTTCCCAGTGTTTGTTTGAAATTTGCGTACATAAACAGAAATGGAACAATTTATAGTAACTATGACCTATGGTGACGTGACGTTTATCCGGTATCACATTTTATTGTGTTGTGAAAGGAGCTCTAAGAAAACCTTTCACACTAATTATGTTTATTACGTGTATTTATATTTATTATGTACAAATACCTGGTAGGTAGGTGTGCGACGTTGTCGTACATTCAAAACCTATTTGCTCTCATATACCGTTGGTCAGAGAAAATTGTTAAAAAATATGTTTTGTTTGATACAATTTATCATACAGCAAAAGAAAGGCACTCATATTTCGGACACCCTGTATATTTTAATATTTACTCTCTTCATTAATTTCATCATTAATCTCTCTCTAATATTTGTCTACTATACAGGGTGTCTGTGAAAGGTTGGAAAATCTCGGAGCTGGAGATACTGGTGACCAAAAAAAGTCGATTGAGCCAAATATGCCTTATCCGAATGTTGCTAGTTTCAAAAATACAGGGCGTTCAATGCTAGAATTTTATTTTGAAATATCCTCAACTTTGAAACCTGTCTGAGTATTAATAAAAAAATTGGTATAATTATGTTTTTTGGCACGGCAAATAAGAATTTTTTAATAATTTTGACGTCACTAGTAGAGGGCGCCACTTATGGCACATCACATTTTTTTTAAATGGCAGAACTTTTTTGCAGCTTAGTGTATCCAACTGACTATAGAAACAATCGATTCTCCTACCTGTTGCATCTGAAAAAGGTATACCCTGTTGAAGTCGTTAGGAGTAACAGTTTTCGTAATAATCCTATTTGAAATATTCAGTGCACCGATTGAAAACTGTTGTCGTTCCAGGTAAAGTGCTCTTTCTATTGAAAATACAGCAAAATTTTACTTGAAAAAGTTGTACGGTAAATTATGGGGACCTGCAAAATTTCAAGAAGATCGGCGAGGTTTAATTTTGAAATCATTTTTCAACAAAGCACAAAGATTTTATCAAAGCAGGCCGATCTTTTTGAAATTTTGCACGTCTTCATAATTTATCGAACAACTTTTTCAAGTAACATTTTGCTGTATTTTCAGTAGAAAAAGCACTTTACCTGAAACGATAACAGTTTTCAATTGCTGCACTGAATATTTCAAATACGATTATTTTAAAAATGGTTACTCCTAACGACTTCAACAAGATATACCTTTGTCAGATATAACAGGTAGAAGAATCGACTGTTTCAATAGACAGATAGATACACTAAACAGCAAAAAAGTTCTGCCATTTAAAAGAAACATGCTATGACATAAGTGGCCCTCTACTAGTGACGTCAGAATTAGTTAAAAATTCTTATTTGCCGTGCCAAAAAACATAATTGTGGCAACATTTTTTTTAATACTCCGACAGGTTTCAAAGTTATTGAGATATTTCAAAATAAAATTCTAGCATGGAACGTCCTGTATTTTTGAAACCAGCAACATTTGGATAAGGCATATTTGGCTCAATCGACTTTTTTTGGTCACCAGTATCTCCAGCTCCGAGATTTTCCAACCTTTCACAGACACCCTGAATATAGGTTGGTATAAAGGACCCCACAATAATCTTATGGAAATTGGGTTTCTGTCAAATTGTCTGAATTTTTGATATGTTGTAGATTTTGTCATCCTGAAGAAAAGTCTCCATCCTCCAAAAGTCCCCACAAAACAAAGATTTTCCAATTCTTAACAAATTATATTTTTTTATATAAAAGTCATCTTTTTGGCGAGTGTTATAAACATGTCCATCTCTTACATAAGTTATTCTACTGTGCAAATAGTTAGGCAATAACAGGTTTCTTATTTTATATATGAATTGAAGTGCCAAAATGAACATTTTGGCAGCTACGGAGCTGCCAAAGCTCCCCTGACCCGTTGCAGAACTATTCATTTTCAATGCTACTACTTTACAGATTTCAAAAGCATATTTTAATTATTCTAATATATAGGGTAATGTTTTTGAGGTCACTGGATTCAACCCTCATGTCAGATTGGACAAACTGACCGTTGACAGCTGTCAATACACTGTCAACGAAGAATAGAAAAGTAAACATTTTCTTTTCACATTGAGAGTTTGGGCTTTTGAGGGAGCCGAATTCAATTTTCATGCCAGATTGGCAAAATTGACAGTTGACAGCTGTCAATTGACTGTCAACGAGGAATATAAAAGTAAATATCCTCTTTTCACATTGAGAGTTTGGGTTTTTGAGGTCGCTGAATTCAATTCTTTTTAAAATTGGAGAAAATGGTAATTGACAAACTCTCAATAACAAAAGAGAATATTTTCTTCTTTATTCTACTTTGACAGTGAATTGACAGCTGTCAACTGTCAATTTTTTCAATCTGGCATGAGAATTGAATTCAGCGACCTTAAGAACCCAAATTCTCAATGTCAACAGAGAATATTTACTTCTCTATTCTTTGTTGACAGTGAATTGACAGCTGTCAACTGTCAATTTTTCCAATCTGAGATTAGAATTGAATTCAGCTCCCTCAAAAGCCCAAACTCTCAATGTAAAAAGAGAATATTTACTTTTATATTCCTCGTTGACAGTCAATTGACAGCTGTCAACTGTCAATTTTGCCAATCTGGCATGAGAATTGAATTCAGCGACCTCAAGAACCCAAACTCTCAGTGTCAACAGAGAATATTTACTTTTATATTCCTCGCTGACAGTCAATTGACAGCTGTCAACTGTCAATTTTGCCAATCTGGCATGAGAATTGAATTCAGCTCTCTCAAAAGCCCAAACTCTCAATGTGAAAAGAGAATATTTACTTTTCTATTCTTCGTTGACAGTATATTGACAGCTGTCAACGGTCAATTTGTCCAATCTGACATGAGGGTTGAATCCAGTGACCTCAAAAACATTACCCTATATATTAGAATAATTAAAATATGCTTTTGACATCTGTAAATAGTATTGAAAATGTTGATTGTGGCACTTTGTGCCCATGGAGACTTTTGTTCAGGATGACAAAATCTACAACATATCAAAAATTCAGATAATTTGACAGAAACCCAATTTCCATAAGATAATTGCGGGGTCCTTATCATCGTCATCAAAAAACTGAAGATTTACTAGTTCTTTGTCCATTTTCAAACACGACCCGCGCGTACAAATAAATTAAATTTGAATTCTGATAAAAGCGGGCTCGCAGGTTTCCGCCGCGGACCTGCTTCAACATGCTTTCATTGTGTACGTGCCCATTTAAAAGTATGTTATAATTTTCAAAACATATAAGCGCGGACCGGCACAAGGTACCAATAAGCAGGAAACTGATTTCCCTGTGTTTGCTTTAGCCTGCTTTAAACTGCTGTTTTTATATCAATTTAAATATATAATTGCAAATTTCATAACTTATAAGTACGTATTCGACGCTGGTTACCAATAAGCGGAAAACCTGCTTCCACTCTGCCTGTACCTTAACGCAGTTTATCATATACAGTTATGCTTTATCAGTGACTATACATGGACATGTGCACATATTTTGGTTGTATCGAAAACGATTTATCAGTAGTGCGAGAAAGGGATTACGATCAAAACAATCGAAAGGCCGTGTCACAGTTATCTGAGACATGCGAGAGATCGTAATGGTAAATATCAATACTGATATTGTAGGTGGCAGTTCGGATTTCTAGTACAACGGAGTCGCGCCGCCGCCTCCGAGCCGATCGTCGGGAGTCACATAATCAATAGCAGCGGAGTTGGGAGCAGCGGGAGCGGCGGTGTGCGTGTTGTGAATGATTCCCCGTGTACATTTTCGGAAAAAATGCAGCCCCCTCCGAGAAAGGTTCGAAAAAATCACACACTTCACTTAAATCACTTGCCACAATCATTCCCAACAAGACATAAACCGCCCCCACGGTTAAGGTGTACCTGCCAATACAAACTGCATTTTTCTAGGGTAACTACGTGAAATTTTTGAAAACGCTGCACTCGGAACAGATCAACAAATTGGTTTTAAAAAATCAGCACGAGTGCGACTTGTTGGAGGATATACGGACGTTTATAATCAAGAGATCTGCCATAGAAAAGTCCTACTCAGAAGTAAATATTTGGTGTGTGTTTGTTTTTCAGATTTACTTTATTGATTTGGGATTCTTTTAGGCATTGCTTAAAATTTCTTCGGCTTATTTAAACAAAAAGATCCCGAACATTCCTGACATTAAGTTGGATGGAGGAGATGAAAAATGGTGAGTTGGTTTTCATTTTTTTAGGATTAAATCCATCCATTAACCCTCAGTTTATTTATTTATGTTATTGGGGAAGCCCTATCTGTCAATTTCTAATCGTAAATTGTGAAGTGGCCATAAATAGTAAATATGTATGCTAATGCAGCCTTTTTTTTTGTTGTGCAAGTAGACTATTTTATTTACTGACTACAAGTGTATTACTGACCCATTTTTTCCGACAATGTTGTAGAGAGATATATTGTAGCAGTTATTTAATACTGCCAGTTGTCTGTACTAAAAAATCCATCCCATTTCCATAGGCAAATAAGTAAAACATTATTTCAGTGTGTACCAACCTAGTAACAATTATTGAAACAAAATGCCCATAATAATTTATATTACAAACTTTATCCTACATCCCAAAAAATTTTGAGTAAAATTACAATCAAAATCAACACAATTGGTTGTTGAAATGAATCCACCACTATTGTATTGATATAATGACACAATTCGTTGAATAATGTTCACTCAGTTATTTGTTAGTTAAATAAGTATTTTATGAATAACACTCAATAACTTTGGAGTTAGCTAACTGAACTATGTGTTAATACAAACACAAAATTGAGTTATATTATCAATATATTGCGTAGTTTCTTTCACAAATCTTCTCTATAATAAAAAAATTGTTGTCAATCCTTTGTTAAAAGGTTCAATTACAATTACTCAAAATTCAGCACTTAATGACATTTTTTACTGTGTACGATTGATGCAATCCATACATATTTTCTAGTAGTGTTCTATAGAAAAAGGACGAAACTAGAAATTGAATACGTATGTACATATATTAAATTATTATTAGTTATTATTACAATTAGCGGAATAAGGAGAAAGTTGTATATGAAAATATCTATTATTAAAAAAAACTATTATAATAATGTACCGATTATGTGAAAATATATAATTTTTTTTTTCAAATTTTATTTTCAAATTTTACCTAATTGTATCAAATCTGCACGTTTACAAAATAATTATTATGGCTGAAATAAAAATCAGAAAAATTTACTTGAACATTTAAAAAAATCATCGATGTGACTATTCAGACCGTGCATTTTTGTTATAAAAACTGCTCATATTACTTTTATTTTAACAAAGCCATTGATTGGTAATGTGGACTGCTGAGAAATGATTTTAAAAACAAAATGTTTTTTAGGAATTTCAGGAAAATGATTAAATTATTGCGCCAGAAGTGATGTATGTGTGTTTACTCAAATCTAAACTTTACATTACTAGATAGTAATAAAGTGACTGGTATTTACTTTATTATAAACGTATGGTCACATAACGAACAAAGGTTTAATTTTCCCGCAGCATTTTTTCTTTAATATTATTATTTATTCGGAAATTACAACAGCCTGCATAATAAATGCATCAGTTTACATGTATTTAAATTAGTTATTTTAAAGGCATGTTTTTTTTTAACACAAATGCACTAAATGAGAGTGAATAACAAAAAATTCCAACATCAAAATGTGTTATTGGGCAAAGTGCCAGTGGATTTGAAATCATACCATTGGTTTTCTATTTACATCTAATGATAATATGCTCTAACAATTTCAAAATGTGACTGATACAAAACTGACACTCTGATATACAAAAGAACTTATAAATGTATTGTGCTTTACTTACTAACAATCTAATCATCCATTTATAGTTAACCGATTCTTAATTGGGGCTCAAAATATTTATCCTTAGTTTATAACAATGTTTTCACTGGAGAATCCTTTAGATATAAGCGTACTATGGTTATGAGTATTTATAAGAGTATGTGCTATATTTGAGTGCAATTTTAGTACTACATATTGTTAAAAATGAGTGTCAAGTTAAAATGTATATTCAATAATATAATGATTCTGAATACATGCCTCCTTGAAAATTTAAAACCGAATGTAAAATTTATATATCCAGTATTAAAGCCTCGTTCACACTTGTAACAGAACCTCATCGCGTAATTTCAACTCAATCGTGTGGACGGGATATTGTAATCTCGCCGCGTCACATTACACGTGATTTTTTCTTTAATAACAGTAATAATACTAATTTAATGGAGCAAATGTTCGAAATGTGTTCCCTGAACCTCCTGACAATAATAAAATTTGTTTTTGCACTTGTTATTAAATCATACGTATTGTTAAATATTTTATTCAGTCTAATGAGAACTTTTTCTTCGTTTTTGAACGATCTGTCAAGGTTTGACAGGCATTGTGTCATGACATCTGACTCAGAATTTACCTTAGATTCGATATCTGTACCAAAAATATTAGTGTTCCATTTACAATAAGAGAAGTGATGTCATTTCCGGGAAAACCGGAAGTACCACATAAATGTTGATAACTTAAAAAGAGGTTATTTCGAAAATAAAAATCGAATTTTATCCTAAAGACCTCTGCCAACTGTTTACCAGTTTCAAGGGAGGACCAAGATTTTATCGTATAGACTCAATGGTAGAACTATCAAATAAAAAAAATCACTGAAATCGGACTGTTCGATTTCAGTGATTTTATTTCCCAGATTAGATGACCTATCATCGCCGATAGTTACGGGTACGCGGGTTGATGATCTGAAAATATTTCACTGTAATTATCTGTAGATATATAATTTTGTGTTCTTTAATTATCTTTATCTTCTAGAAAGTATTACCTATACTTTTTTATAGCACTATAGATTGCGAAAATATGTATAATTCACGAGTACTCATATACTGTGTTTATTCAGTAATTTTTAGTTTTTTTTTTAAAATATAATTACCATAAGTGAATAATATTATTCAATGAGCAATATAATGATGGCTGTAAATCACCTAGTCCACGAAATTTTCTTTATGCGCATATGCAACACCCTGTATAATACTCAAAATTTCCAATTTATTTTTCTCAGACAATGCTTTATGTAACACCTTAAATAATGTTGAGGTAGCAATTTATCAAATCTAATTTATATTTAATAATTTCCAATATCGTGCGATAAGAGGATAATAATAGTCATAAATTTCACAAATCAAGAGGTTTTACAAGTAGAACTGCTCCATATATGTACATATGCATAGTTACACAGCACATATTAAGTAGGTATTATTTAGGTATAATCTACAACTGTAGATACATTTTCATATACAAAATTACACGTCTAGTATTTTGATGAACTATCTGGTTCAGATTTAATATTAATATTATGTTGTTGGCAATCATAAAATTTCATACAGATATTTACCGAAGGTGAGTCAGTAGAAAACTTCGTTGCCGAGATACAGGGTGTTAAATATAATTTTTTGTTCTTGAATTTTCATTATAACTTATAAAGGAATGCTTATATTTTTTTCATATTTTGAGGATAATAGTTATTATTAAAACTGTGCGTTTTCGAGTTATTTTGATTAACAATTGTTATTAATTCCACAATATTTGTTAATTAAATATTGTTACAAATTCAAAAAAATTCTTCATAAACATTAACATCAATATTCATTCAATGTTTTTTTTGCAATTTAGTTGGAGTACATTAGTATTTATGCAGCACAAAAATAAATAAGGATTGTTAAAATTTATATACTAAACCGATTTTAACTTATAAATATCTTGTATTTGATTATGGCTTGATATAACAAATATTTATTTTGACTACGTTGGAAAGAGATAAAGAATAAGAGATTTCGGCTTTTTAGAACCCTTAACAAACCATATTTAGGTAGGTTTCGTTGAAATAATTAAATATTTAGCCAATAATCGATAATAAATAATTTATTATCACATCAAACACTAAAAACCAAAATAATTCCGAAACGCACAGGAATTTCGAAACAGAAGAAGGAACATTATTTTTGGTAAACCGTATGTAGATAATGAAAATAACAGTTTTTTTTTAATAGTCATTGGCGTAGAAGTTCTGTTTAAGAAAGGGGTTGAGCATTTCCTCCACTCCGCCACTGTGCAAATTTTTGAACATTCTTATCGCTTGTTTTATGCCTCTTAATTAATATGCATTATCCTACAAATATGAAAAAAATCTAAGCATTCCATTCGAGAATAAAAAATTATATTCAATAGGGGAGAGTGGGGGAATATCGCGCACAGAGTAATACCGCGCAGTGACGTGTTGCCCGTGTAACAAATAATTGTTCAAAGTAAATATTGCTGACATCTAGCGGTCGATCCTAAGAATTGTAGAGCAGAGGAACTAGTCAAACATACGAAAACCTTAACCAAAGTTAGCCAAACTATTATGGGGTGACTCTCCTTAATCTCAGTTTAAATTCAGAAAAACTGTCAATGATTTTGCAACAAGAAATTTTTAATCATAAAAAACAATTTACTACATCTTTTTCACATTGAATGTGAAATGGGACCTGTAGCACCAGTAGGTCCAGTAACGATAACGTCAGCATCGGCAGGTTGAGTAACCCCTCAGTTGTTCAAGACTTGGATCCAACTCCAAAAAAAAAGGGTTTCGTAAAATAATAAAAATGGAACTAGAAAGCAACTCACAAATTTTAACAAGCTCACCTTCAATTAACTTTTAGAAGAAAAAAGAGTTGAAAGCACTGAAGATCGCTCCAAAGTATCTGTATGTAAAAAATAAATATGATTTCTATCACTTAGTTTCTATTTAATTACTTTTTTAAGCATTTGTGAAAAAAATTGCACTTTAAACTAGAATTCCGAATATACGCGATATTACCCTACAGTATGCGCATCATTACCCCGCTGGGTTGGAAATATCGCGCATTTGTATAACTTCACAACTAACAAAATTTCTCAGAATCTAAAAATAATAAATGAACTAAAATAACATTGAGTAGGAGAGACCAGGTACGAAAGTAACATATTTTTGTAAAGCCGGATAAATAAAAAATTAACAAAGTTATATAAATTTACTTACTATAAGTTGCTTCCTTGGCTTTTTATATATAGAAGAAAAATAATATTGAAGTAATTAAAGTTGATATTGATGTACAATTAATAAGAGTGTACGTCGTTACAACCTACCCAATGGTATGGGTCAAAAGTAACAGAACATGGGGACGTTTGTAACATATGAATAATAGGTAATAACTAGGTATATAAAGTTAGTATTTACAAGGTATTTGTTTATTGATTATACTTATATAAAAGTACGTTGTAGTGCAGGTACATAATATATTTTTTTATTTGAAAAAAATAAATAAATGAAAACATAGAATAGTGAAACAAAAATATAAAATATTAATAAATTTTTTTTGGTAATAACAAAGAATCCTATCCCTATCTGGCTTTTGAACGGTTGTCTGTGGGCAGACTCGTCCATATTCCATATTTGGGATGGACCAAGTTTTTCCCAATCCATACAATCTTTCCCACGATCTGTTGTTCGTTGTCTTTTGTTAGACATCCTAAATAAAGAGAATGAATTTGTATATTGCCACACAGTATAACAAATACTGAAGTAATTATCTGGATATCTACAGAATTATTATTTTAAATATGACAAATACGATCATAGGCATTAAATATGAGAGACGGTTGTAACATGTTACAATCGTCCCCCTATGGCATTGTTACAATCGTCCCATTACGAATTTTTCACGCGATTGACAGGATACTTGCTTAAAACTTTTTTTAACGATTATCTTTAATTCAAATACCATGCTTAGGTTATAGCCAATATTGGTATTAACTGAACAAGCCAATAAAATAATTCAAAAGAACGTTCAGTTCTAGGATTATTATAGAGTAAGATAAAGAGTGAAAACTTACTTTGCATATCATTTTGCACCGTGCAGGTCTTAACTCGAACTAAAACACACAACGGATATTGTTGCTCAAATAAGTTAATGTAGATTTCACTGGCGACTCTATGATGATAAAATATCATAGACAAACCTCTTTAGAAAGACAATAGGCTTACTGTTACAACCAACCCGTGTTACTTTGGCATTCGGTTTCCCCTACTTCTTAATAAATGCTGTGTATGTTGTATCAGTTTTAATTTTTCAAATCACTTTCATGACCTAGTAATGAATTATTTTCTTTAGGTGCGCGGTATTCCACCACTTTCCCCTACCCTGTATTTCGGAAACGAAACTTTGTATAATAAATATAGGCAGGTATTAACAATCTGCGATATAATTCATGAAATTTGTGTGCTGAATAATATCCATAAAGCCTGTTAATATCATTTAATCTACAAATTCCGACATTTTATTGCTCGTGTAATTAATTTTCATCCAGAGGCAAATGGTGATACTAACTGCACGTAATTAATTGAAATCAAAATTTCTGGGTAACATAATAAGCTTCGATACATTAACAACGTCATATTATGTTAGCTTCAAAGAAAGTGGAAGAGATAGAGATAATAAAGACTAAATTTTACTCGCACAAAGGCTGCCTGTTTTCCGCGACTGGGTGATTTAGGTGGGGGAAATATCTAGGCAATCTAGGCATCTAAGAAATATCTACATACTATTAAGATTGCAGTGGTTAATATCACAAAGTAGACATATCGCATTATAGTTATCTGCCATGACATATACCGGCGATTTGATAAGATTTGTTTTAGCATTCTGACAATAGAACATGCCATCTACACGAGATCCATGTCTAGGTACTCGTATATTAAATAAATTGAGTAGAGAAGACGAATCAACATTGCCATGAAAAAGTTTAAACAGAAATGACAGACTATTAAGTATTCTTCTTATATGCAGAGACTAGATATTAAATCGATATAACAGCACCCTGTGATCATATCCCCTAACTGGATAATAACCATCTATATGACAAGATAAAAATTTAAGGAAGGAACGTTGAACTTTTTCAAAATGGTTAATATGAGTCTGGTAATAAGGGTAATAATAATAATAATAATAATAATCATTTATTAGCCCAACAGAAATACAAATTTCCAATTACAGAGCTAAATTACACATTTATAAATCTAGAAAAAAATATATATATAAATAAATATGTTGAATTAATAACACCTGAGAATAGTAGTGTGTTAATACAATACCATAGACCCATAACTTAATGCACGAATGTTTACATATACTTAATGGCAAATGTACAAACCCATAAAAATAGACATAGCCTCAAATAAAAACAAAAGAGATTAAAGCGACATAAACTAACAACACGATGCAGTATGTAAAACAATATAGTTAATTGTTAACATGGTTACTAACACATGTATGCAGCGTCTTTAGAGAACAATCATTTATATCACAACCAACACAGATTACATTAAATGTCTTACACATAACATATATAGGGGACTTTAATAACAAATTAGTGTTAGCCCTTGGCAAGTAAAAAGTAACATGATTTCTCACTGCATTACGAGGAATTAGGAAATTAAGTTGGGCAAGCAAGTTTGAACAATCTATTCTATTTCCAACTAAATTGTAAAGAAACTTCACTGACTGATATAGTCTGCGAGCTTCTAATGCCTCAACGTTACACATGTTCAATAGAATTCTGTGATTAAAACCTTGTTCGGGGTAAGTACCAACTGATTTAAATTGTAAATATTTTAGAAACCTTCTTTGTACCCCTTCGAGACAATCGGAGTGAGTTTGATAATAAGGGTTCCAGACCAGTGAACAATACTCAAGCTTAGATCTAACATATGCAAAGAATAAAGTTTTTAAAGCTCGAATATTAGTAAATGTTTGACAGTTGCGAACTATAAGACCCATCATTTTCCTAGCCTGCGTTTGTATCAGAATAATATGATCAACAAAACTCAATTGACAATCAAAAAGAACTCCAAGGTCTTTAATTTTTTCTTCATATTGCAAAGCTTCGTCACTTATTTTATATTCATACTTTACATACTGCATCTTCCTAGTGTAAGTGACCACTTTACATTTAGCAACATTTAAATGCAACCGATTTTCTTCAGACCATTTATAAATATTATTAAGATCATCCTGCAAATTAGAACAGTCGAAAGTATCGTGAACTTCCTTGAAGATTTTCATATCGTCCGCAAAAATTAAATGTTCGTACTTTAAGGTACCATACAAAACTACAGTACTCTAATATTGAACGAACCAATGAGTGGTAAAGACATTTCAGTGCAGTGACGTTGTAAAATGACGTTGAATTTCTTATTATAAAGCCTAAAGCCTTATTAGCTGCATTTGTAATTTCATTAATATGATCAGTAAAGGACAATATGTTATCATATATCACACCAAGATCTCTAACATTCTCATAACACTCCAATAGTACATCATCAATAGTGTAGGCAAATGTTAGCGGTTGCTTTCTGAGAGTAAAAGAGCAAACTTTGCACTTATCTATATTGATAGGCAACTTATTTTTCGTGCACCATCTACCTACATGATCCACCTGTTTCTGAAGTAACATACAATTCTCAAGACTGGTCACATTAGAAAATAATTTTAAGTCGTCGTATAATGAAAACGAGTGGTCCCAAATCACAATTACCCATGTTCATGAATAATTAATGTTTAAAACAGACATAATGTACGTATTTAATAATACAATTTTTTTTTTGATCAATAACAAATGCTCTTTGCATCTGTTCAGAGTAGGTATGTGTTAGTATGTCACCTATAAGAAACTCGACAGTTCTTAATCAATATCGGTTATATATTTCGGTTATATACGCTCATTTTTATATAGTTATACCGAAGGAAAAAAAAGAAAATTATAGTGTGGGCCAAATTCAAATCTCAACGATTATGATTTGCGTTAATTTGTATTAAACTATTTCTTGAATATCATTTATTTTCACTGAAGACTAAGCGTTATCATTATGAGAAATGAGAAGTATATAATTGTGTAAATGATACTGCACTCAGTTTATATGTGAACATGCATATGAAGGAACAGCCAGTTCAATTGTCGGTCATCTCACCTATGGTATACTGATGAGGGCTAACAAGCCCGAAACCGGTCTACGTCTGGTGGTGTGTTCAACAAGAGTTCTTGGCTGTGCACACAGATACTGCAGGAGTAATTCAATGCCGGTCGGGGTATTAGTCCGCGGAGTAGTTGTTACATGCAGTATCATTTACAAGTATATAATTATTGTCTCATATGGTATACAAGTGTATAAAATTATAATTAAGAAAACGGTAGGTTAAATGAAAATAGTAAAATATGCTAATAATAATTAGACTTGAATATTGTCAAATAAACACAATTTGTTCTTTAAAATGAATACGTAAAAGTTGTCACAAATTTTGACGTTAATATTTTATGTTTATTTCCTCTATATGAAAGTGACACACATTTGAATAAGTATCGAAAAATATACTCCTTCTTTAAATTTAGTGGTTATTCAAGATTCCTTTCTTTTTTCATCTTTAGATAATCAAAAATTAGAATAGTTTCACATATTATTTAATAACATTATTTTGTTATTCAGAAATTAATAATTACTATTTTTTTGTACCAAATGTAGTAAACAAGGAATTATATTAAATACGGACCTGGTACGAACACGTAAGTAATAACAAGCGGTAATGACATCATTCAAATTGATGTCTGTGATTGATGGGTGAGAGGGGTGGGAAATTGGCTGTAGACTTTGGTTCATGTCCCTCTTCTTGAATGTATGATCAGTTTAAAGAAACATAACATGTAAAAAGATAAGAAAAGTATTATGTACAAGTATAATGTGAGTGTGAATTAAATTAATTTTATATGTATTGAGTTATGAGCTGAAACCAAATTTTAATTTCACATAATTATTTTTGTAGAAAGATATTTTAGTTTAGATACCAATATTTAATCTCTAATACAAGTCGATTCACGGACTCCCTGTATAATTGATTATGACTTTTTCAATGAAAATATTTTTAAGAAACTGCCACTTTCGCTTATATCGGAAATTGTCACCAACTTCGTATTTTAAATGGAATTTTTATTAAATTTTTGTATTTCCCACGTTATTTCAATGAGACTTTCATAAGTTTTTCCTACACCTTATCTTTGCTGTTTTCGAGATATTTACACAATATTTAGGAAACAAATAATTTCTCATTATTTTTTAAATTAGCTATATATCGAATGCTATGAATTTTTTAGCTGTCTAACGATGTCTCACAAGTGGCTTAATTCCATACAAAGTGTTGAAAAATTAAGTACGAATTTTGATAATTTCAAACCTTCAAAACTATTTAGACGTTTTCATAAGAGTTTCTGGTTGCTTTTGGACGAATGTGCTTGTAGAAGCCCTTTAAATACTGATAGGCATATTCCTTACACCATGCATAAAGCGAGGGCTTAAATAAGCAATGATTTGATCCGTATTGTTTTTTGTAGCTTTAACTGGGATTCTTTTACCTGCCCTTGATCTTGGGCTGTGTGAGGAGTGGACCTTATATTAGTATCACTGGATCTGCCTATATATTGAGTTCCTCCGTTGTGCCGCTTTTCTTTACTGCTTTTATAGTCTAAGATCCCACTATAAAACGACCTTCACCGAGCTGGTTAATGAATGAAAAGTATTTTATATCCAATTAAATATGTCAATAAATATATTTCAGATGGGTTGTCTAAAAAAATTCAGTCCAGAATATGATTGATTAACAATTAAAAATTATTATTTTTTTAAACATTTCACTGGTTTGGTTAATAGACAAATTCCATACCAATCGAAAGTATGAAGCCCTTAGAATATGCAAACGTTAGGTTGACTATTTTTTTCCCGTCACAACTCTTGGGTAGGCAGGTATAAACAGGTAAATCGATACTAGTAACTTGCACCGGTGTGGTTAATAAATTAAAGTTAAATTAAAATAAAAATTATTTCATTACCAACACGGTGGTATAGGGTTGTCTGCGAAAAATCAATCCTGAATTCCGGTTGTCGAGTTTTAAAAAGTGAAATATTCCCCAGCGAACCATTACATGCGATAGAAGAGTACACAGCATTGCAGCTGTGTGTAGTTCGTCTATATCGAAAATGAAGACGATCTGTTTATCCGTTTATCCAAAAAATCGAATAAAGTTCGGGGGCGGCAGTATTATTATTAATCTGCCCCTAGGAACCCCTAACGCAAAGACGGATTAATTTTTTCGATTCCGCGTCTCAAAGAGAACGTGTCTTTAAAATTTCGATTCGATTGGTTGGGGGGCGGCTCCGGGGGCGGTAGCCCGTTTTTTTAAATTTTTCGGTACATTATCGGATGTGCCCCCGCCTTATCGCGAAATATACGTAGCCTCATAAAATTTGAGGTCGATCGGATTCGATTTGTGGCCGTGAGATGTGCGGAATTTTTTTTTTACTCCTAACGACGAACATGAGGCTAGGTAAATGGAGGCTGTGGGACGGGATCGGAGGTCACGAGTTCGAGAAATCGACCTTTTCTATTTCATTTCGAATATATATTTGAATGTTTTTTATGAAAATATGAAAAAATGCTTTTCTAGACTTTTTTGTATAAACGGTTTACGAGTTGGACGGCAAAATACCACCGCCCTCGGACTTTATTAGATTTTTTAGAGAAACGGATAAACGGATTGTTTTCATTTTCGGTATAGACTTTTATTTCCTGGTAGTGACTTGAAATGATATTAAGACGTTCCTGCCGCCCCTCCGGGGGTGGCCCTTGAAAACACGAAATTTGTCTAAAATCATTGAAATTTGTTTGTGGCTTCTTCTCCACCTTACCTATCGAAAAGTCTAATAAAATTTTTTGATTATATGTATCGTTTCCTTAAAAAAAAAATTAAATATAATTCGGGGCGGCAAATGGATTATTAGAAAATTTTATTTTTTACGGGTTTTCGATCTCGACATATCATTAGTAGGGTCGAAAATGTTGTTTTATTGTCATTGGAGGGCGACACGCTTCGAAGACACCCACTATTGCTGCGACTTTCATCATCAGATACTTTTCGTCTTCTGCTTCTGTGAGAAATTTGTCGATATGCGTCTTTGTCAAAACTTTTGACTTTTTTGCTTGATATCCTTCACTCTTCCGTTTTAAAAAAGCAATAAGTTTATAATGTTTGCTTATATCTTGATCTTGCTTTATTTTTAACATAGTTTTGACCATGGAATAATTTGACCACAGCGTTGACGATTTCCATATCTTGGCTTTTTCCTCAAAATATGCCAGTAAAACACTTTCGTTACATTTCCCAAGGACCTTTTTAATGTTGCACCATTCCGAAAAGCGTCTATAAGCGATTTCGTACTGTTCCTTTGATTTCGCCGGCAATAATTCCAATGTTACTCGACTGGCGGCTTCTTCGATTTCAGCAGGAATGGATTCGTTACGCTCATTATCGTGATTATTCATTATACTTATAATATTACTAGAAAATACTGTCAATATTTTTTCGTCTTTTCCGTAACTAACAACAGCACTGGTTGCTACGAAAATTTTGGTTCATAAACATTGCGATCTGAGTGGTATTTTTTGATTTCTTATTTTTATTGAATTTAAAGTTCTTCCGATTGTTTTGTAGAAAAAATAGTGTATGATATACGTGTTAAAAGTGATTTTATTTTGTTCGTGAAGTTAAAAAACTCGCTACGCTCGTTTTTTAATCATCTTCGCTCACAAAATAAAATCTTACCTTTAACACGTATATCATAAATAGCTATTAATGGATATTTACCTTTCTTTCTCACATAACGGTATTAGTCAAATATATGTTAAGGCATTATGAAAGAAGTTATTACTGTTTGGTACTGTTTAAAACAACGAAAACTTTTATTATTACCATGTCATCAATTGGTCAAACGAGATGCGAGATGAAAAATGACTACCTATTTCTTGTTTTGTACTTAATCACATAGTTTCAACTGTGTCAGCCTGTGAAGATCTATTTGTAATTAATTTAAGTCTCCAGGTGATGTTATTAATTCATAGCGATCTCGTGCGATGTGACAGTATCCCTTGTAGCGTGTAAAAGTCCTGCAACTCCAGAACCGAGAAGCTCTGTCAGTTCCTCCAATTTACTCGGACGTTCTTAATATCCTTTCAAGTTAATCTTTCCTATTAATATATTCGATACTCAGATTATATTTCGCTTTTGCTACTATTAATGGTTCTAATAAAAACGTATTGGTGGATGCTTAAAATATATTGACTTTTATTTGAAGCTTTTAATAGTTTCATGAAACACAAAATGCAAATATAAATATGTGTATAAGTAGCATGGGTCAAGAAAAATGAGACCAACTTATTTCCCTTATCTTAAATTTGCCAACATAAATGACCTACTTTTTGTCGACGTACTAAGTAAATATTCATATATGTATATCTAGGCAATCTAGTCAGTAATTCCAGACTATCATCAGAGTCATCGACTGTGGTAGGATCAGCCCAAAAACCCTCTAGAAATGAGATTCGAGGTTAATTTATGGTAAAAAGCTACGACCTGTCTTAAATTGTTATTTACCCATATAAATTTTCAATATTTTTTGTAGTTGACTGCATATCGATGTTCTTGATGCAGAAATTTTACATTTTTTCCTTTACGTCGATTAAAAAATATGTATAATGTGTATAAAAAAATATATGATACAAATGCTTCATGTAGCTTTCGAGATATTGTGATGTATATCTGAAAAAACACAAATGACTAATATCTTTTTGAGTAAAACCCCTATATCTACCCCCGCCCCGGGATGATTCTTCTATGACTGATGAGTAATTATGTCTGTGAGTCAGTAATTATTTAACATAGGTCGTAGCTTTTTACCTTAAGGTCGCCGTAATGTGACGTTTCTAAAGTATATAGGGTGATTCAGGTTTAATCTTTATAACTTCAGGAATCGATAGAACAGGTTAAAATAATGTTCATTTTTGATATAAACTTATTTCCTAAAACGCATCGTTTCCGAGAAAGAGGGCGTTGAAGTAGGAATTTTTTTCTCGAGAAACAGAACATTTTGATAAGTATGGTGGATAATCTTCATAATTCTTCACGATTGGTTGCATTAAACAATAACACTAGTCAGAGCACAGTGCTACGTATCTTTCCTATGTTAGAGGGCAAAATTTTAGTACTGTCTGATAGAGAATTAAACGATGTTTCAGAATCAAGGAAAAAAATATGGTGTTGCCATTTAAAAAAAAATCGATGACGTCATTACTCGAAAACCAATGACATTTGAACATCGCATTTTACGCTAAAATATGTATTTTTTAAATTAAAAATCGACCTGTTCGAGGATTTTTCCCAAAAAATTATTGTTTCTTTTTTATTGAATTTATTCCATACTTTTGGCGCATAATGTATATCTTAAAAAACACATATTATTAATTTCCCATTTTTTAGAACAAAAAAACCCTCCCATTGCGATTTTTGTGCAACCGGTAGAAATTGATACTCCAATGGATAAATAACAATTTGAGACAAGTCATAACTTTTTACCTTAAAGTGATTTCGAACTGAATGAAATACGTCCAAGAGAGCTAACTTTATTATAAACTTTTATTATATGGAATATATTAATTTTCTTGTCGAACATGGGTTGAATCATTATTCTTTTATCCTTTTTAGAAAAAGTCCACAGAGTGTCCACTGGATTTGGACCATTCTTTACTAAAGAATGGTCTAAATTTCAGGGCAGTATTCTTTGGGCAAAAATATAGCAATTTAACTTACTTCGTCCAAAAATGTAAGGTTACTGACTTACAGGGTGCCAAAGTTAAAAATTAAATTAAAATATCTCAATCAGTTTTCGAGATATTTTCTTCAAAATTATGTTTTATCTAGGAGGCGCTATGTGCGGTCTTTCATGTGCTAATAATCGTTTTTTAACGGACTCGCTGCGGCAATCCTAGAAGTATTATTATGGACGTAATAATTATTAAGGTGAGCCTGAGAGCCTATGTAAAATGTTGTCCCATCTTTCTTGGTGTGATAGAAAATTATTTATTCAAAAATACATATTTTAGAGAAAAGTAATTTAAATTTTATTAGCGTTTTAGATGGAACAGTGAAAACATAATTAAAACTAATCAATAAAATTAGAAAAAATATGAAATATATTTTTCAAAAATAAGAAAAACTTAAAAATATACAGATCTAATATAAAAATATGTACATACAAAAATATAAATTTAAGGAAATAAAACGTTAGTCAGTTATTTATAGTAGTGGTAGGAAATCAATGATCCACACGTCACGAGCAACCCTTTCAATATCTTATCGTGTTAAAAACAATTTTTTTTTGAAATTTTGTATAAATACTTAATGTAACATGCAAGGTGTTTCATAAGTAATGGGTCACAGACCACCTGATAATAGATTAATCCAAAATATTGACAATCCACTAGACAATGTGGGCCATTTTGGTTATGCAACATCATATACCACATGCTCAAGAAGGTCTAAAAGACAAAACAAATAGATAAAGCTTACATCTGTCAACAATGTCAACTACCATGCGATTGTTTTTTCTGCAGCGTTTCTAAATACAGAAACGACAAAAATTAACATTCTTATTAGTAATAATACCTGATAGGTAACAGTTAATTCAGTTAGCTGCAGTATTTTGCATTCGTTTTTCATTATTTCGTTACAAACTGGAAAAACTAAATTTTCATTCATTGCAACCACTCACTACCGTTAAAACACACTTCCCGTAGGTTGAGTTAGATAAAATGCCTATTTATTACAAGAAAATCGAACGAAAGGAATAGGTAGGTACTAATAGATAATAGAAAACTTTGAATGCACCCGCGGCAGTCTTGCTCCATAACCTAGAAAATCAAATTTGAACTGAAGAACACAAAACTACAACGTAAACACAGGAACTATGATATGACAGCGAATTTTTTTTCGCTTTATAAATAACTGAAATTTTTTTGAAGGGTGATTCCGTTCAATCTTAATTTTCTCTATTCCCTCTTAAAATATTTGTACTTACTCATAGTTAATCCTGTATATCTCTGATTCAAAACATATTATAATTTTTTTACCTAACACTAGAGCAAGCATTCTTTAAAATTATAATAATTTATACTTCTCAATGAAAACTGTCATACCTTGTGAAACTATAACCATTTTTGAGATATTTGCAACAAACCATGTTTTATTTTATACAGTTTTTATTGAGTCTTTATGCAACATAATTCATTAGTTTCATAAATAATTTGCAGATTACAATACTTAAAAAATTAAACAAATATAAGACAATAATAACTTTTCGATATGATTGCCATTTCGTTTATTGACAAATCTTATTTCATTAATATTGTTTTAATTCTTAGCTTACTTGTAGATAACTTGTACTTAGTTCATTTCGCAGCTTAATTAATACAAATTGCGAGGTGAAATAAGTAATAGTTTGTATTGAATTTTTGCCTTAGTGTTACGAAAAAAGTTATAGCATTTTTTACATCAGAGTTACACTATGCGGCGCCCCTATGACATAGTTCAAAAGTGATATAATATTTAAATTTGATATCTGCTAATACCCATTTATATTAAATTTGAAATCGATACGTCAACAACTGTAAACGTTTTAGGAGTTTTTGTAAAAAAAATGGTTTACTTTAACATCCTGTATTTCCGTTAATATTAACAATTGTTCCCACTCATGTAAGTGTATATATTTTTAATACTGCAGGAAAATTGATTTCTATTAGTTTCAATATCTTTACAATATAGCAAAAATTATATTTCGGCTTAAACTATTACGAGGTGGTCTGCTACTCATAGTCTTATTCATTTCAGTTGCAATTTTTTTTAAATATTTTGGTAAATAATGAATATTTTTATTTGCAATCATTGAATGACTACCACTACTATACAGGGTGTCCCTAAATTAGCCTGCCAACAATTAACTCTAGATTCTACGATCAAAATAAGAAAAAAATATATATAATCATAAGTCCGTAGACATGGCCCCTTAAATGGGGACCTCTAAATTAGATTTTTCGCAAATATTCCCAAAACGGATCAAGATAAAGTAATCAAATTTGAAACTGAGAATCCTAATTGTGAATCTAATGTTTTGAAAATAATTCCTCATAATTGGTCATAGGCGCGCCAAACTGGAGGGTCGGTGGATAAATATTGCTCTAACTTTCTTGTATCTCAAGATCTTCATCGTCAGATCAAAAAATTAAAAATTCTGGTCTATTTTACATGAGAAAGGTACTCCTATTTCAATTCGTTACTCTGCTCTGTTTTCGAGTAATCTTAATTTAAAAATTTTGTGACACTACAAAAGTTTAAGATGGAAACTATAAATAGGCAAAATATCTCTAGTAGACTCTGAGAAAATACTGTCGACTTATTTAACATATATTAAAGGTGTTACTTAAGCGTTGTAACATATTAAGATACTTTTAAAATGCATATCAGTAATGTAATTATTTGTAAATTTTTGAATTTTAATATACCCTATTAATATTTCAAAGAATTTTAAAAATATAAGTAATATGTGTCAAATAAACTGACAGATAACTTTTCAAAGCCTACTAGAGACAATTTGACCGCTTGCATATCATATCTAATATTTTTGTAGTATGTCACAACATTTTTAAATTAATATTACTCGTAAACGGAATAATTTATCGAAGTAAAACAAGAGTATTTTTTTTGTAAAATTGTTCAATATTCTAAATTTTTTAATCTAACGGCAAATACCTCAAGACATGGAAAAGTTACAGCAATATTTATACAATAACCCCCCAGTTTGGCACGCCTATGACTAATTATGGTATTGTTTTTAGATTAGATTCGCAATCTAATTGCGATTCTCAATTTTAAGTTTGATTACTGAAATCAAATTTTGGGGTCCCCTTTTAAAGAGCTTATACTTATAATTATATAACTTTTTTTTCTTATTTTGAAATCAAATTTTGGGGTCCCCTTTTAAAGAGCTTATACTTATAATTATATAACTTTTTTTTCTTATTTTTGATCGTAGAATCCACAGTTAATTTTTGGCAGGCTAATTTTGGGACATTCTGTATAGCGATTTTGAGGTTTTTACGGTCGGTGCTAGTAACATAATTAAAGTGCCCATATCGAAACTTAGCTGGGATTCTTTAACCTGCTCTTGTTGTTCTCGAGCCTTTGGGGCTGCCTATATGTTAATTTCGGTTTCTGTTGTTTGTATTATGACTGCTACGATCGGAATTGTTCCCCGGATAATGGTGGTCTTCTGAGACGTCTCATAGCCGTCTCTGTAATTAGTCGCATCCCATGCTTCCAAATGTTTCGTTGTTCTTGACTGTCGGCATCTTCAGTAATTACTCTGCAAAAGCTTCGCCGCGACTGAGTCAACCACTGAATAATGTTATACCTAAGGTATAACTAAGGTACGTACGTACTATACTGCGTATAAATAAATATGCCATTGTTATTTTGACAGAAGTAAAATGTTTGAGTGCTCAAGCATCCAGATTATGCTAATTATATTACTGTACTTTAAATTTAATATATTGGATTACTTTTATACTCTTCGCAAAAGTCGTAAAATTAAATTTATGTTTTAATCCAGTTACACAAAACATGCAGTTGCAAACGTTGCCAAACTTTTGTCTAATATGCAGCATTTGTTCTCAGAATGTTGAATGTGCAAAATTTGCTGCAAATTTAAACTGAACTAAAGTTAGAGATAATTGTACGTATAATTTACCATTTCCCTCAGTTCTATATCAACTAAAGCGTTTTTCATTTTGTAATTACTGTTAAGAGTCGTAAAGCAGAATCTATGGCTAAAATAGAGTTTAAAACTAGTATTGTTATTATCCTGAAAAAAGAGCAGTGTTGCGTTTACAGTTATAATTTGACAATACTGTAATTTGACGATTGTTAATTTTTGAGATCACCAACCAGATTTTTTGGCACCAACTTGATTTTTCGATTAAAAAATAAAGTTACTAAAGAATAAAAGATTTGTCGATATAGTTTTGTATTCTCTGGTTAAGAAGAGTTCATTAAATTACGTAGTCTACTTTGACTTTTGCTTCTCTGTTATCCCCTTAAAAGGCTCCTCAAGATGTTTACTCTTTACTTCAGCATCTTGTTATGTGTAGCAGTAATAATGGGATAATGCCTCGGCCAGCATTGAATTACACCTGAAAAACCTCTAGCAACAGCTAAAGTCATTCATCGTCGACCTACCAGACATATACCGGTTTCGGCTAATAAGTTACTAAGCTCCGCATTAGGCGTAGGTTAAAAGTATATGCTATATGCCAAAAAGACACTTTTTCTATGAGATTTTTTTAAACAGAGTTTAAAATAGCTCAAATAACTGTAGCTATTATAAATTTTTATTGAAAATTGTGAATTTCGAAAATGTAAATCAAGAATCCTGAGGGAATGTTGATATAGAAACGTTTTTGTTTATTAGGTTTTCGTTACTATTATTGTATCAGTGATTTATGGAAAATGGCAGAATCTTCTGCTTACAACGATAATGCGGAAGATGAACACTCATCAAAAATCCTGATTCAATCATTAAAAAGCAACGAACGTGGCAGAAGAACATATAGAGGACTCCGTTCAACAAAAACATCAAGTAGCCTCAAAAATATTGGGTCAAAGAGATATAAATACAAACTTAACCTCTACTTATTAAATAAATGCGCAGACCTTTTCATAATCAATTGTGGAGAAGTTAAAGTTAAAATTTATAATAATGATAAGAAATTATTTAAGTGGACAATAAATGAGTAGTTAGTTCAAGAATTATGATGTATTTTTGCGTGCAGGAAAATTTTTCCCGTACTAAATAGGAAAAACCGAACTTTTCCAAACTCTAATTAATTACTATACAGGGTGGTCAGATGAAAACGAAGCAGAGCTATTTTCAGGAACTGCGCCCAGATTGTAGAAAAACGCTCAAACCCCTCGATTTTAGATTAAAGGGGGACATCTTTGCTGGTATTTTTGACTCCGCCACTTTCACCTCCAAGCAAAAGTAAGCATTACCCCAAAATATTTAAATGGCATTGGGGGTTGAGCAACATTTATTTTGAAAGCTCTTACAATTCTCTTTACAACATACTTTAGATTTTATAATTCCGCCCAATACTTAATAAGAATTTTGATTTTAAAGTTGAAACAAACAATTAGTAACGGTACAAATGTCACTCATTCGAATTAAGTACGCCAATGGTATAAATTTAGTATTTCTTGCATTACATTGGTTTTTGGTGATTAATACTATACACACACAACGAACGTAAAATTAGTGGATTCCAAATTTATTTTCTAGTATTATTTGGAAGCGTTGGTTGGTAGTTTATTTAATTGTGTTTTTGAAAATTGAAGGCTATGATTTATTTCATTGCGGAAAGGGTAGATATCATTTCGCTTTACTTTATGAACAATAAATGTGCGAATAGAACAGCTCAGCTATTTAATGAACAACATCAAGATCGACATGTCAGAAGGAAGTATGTTCTAGAGTTAGTAAAAAAAAATTCAAGAAACACGGAACGTAGCCAATAAAAACGAGAAATTGAAAAGCCTATAGTTAATGAAGCTAGTGAAGTTGCAGTTTTGGGACAAGTTCATCTTGATCCTACATTAAGTACGAGGCAGCTGGCATCTGGGATCAGTCGAACTAGCATACAAACAATTTTGAAGAAGAATAGATTCGATCGATATAAAATACATTTAGTCTAGGAACTTCATGAGGATGATTATGACCGCCGTTTGCAATTTTGAGAAATAATAAGTGAGCGAGTATGGAACGACCCACAGTTCCTTTTTAACATCTATTTTTCTGATGAATGCAGTTTTTTCTTGAACGGGATGATAAATGGTCACAATTGCCGCTATTGGTCAGATTCAAACCCAAGAGTTTTTCACGAGGTGCATACACAGCAACCGGAAAAATTAAATGTATGGGCTGGAATTTTCGTTGACCGGCTGGTGGGTTCTTTTTTCTACCTGGTAAATTGTATTTGCAATTACTGGAAGACGCTATTGACTCTGCCTTGACTGATATTATTGAAAATGTTCCAGAGTATGATGAAGATCATTTGACTTTTCAACAGGATGGTGCTCCTCCGCATTATGTGTTAATTGTCCGTCAGTATTTGGACCAACGTTTTCCACGGAATTGGATTGGGAGAAGAGGCAGCATTGAGTGGCCTCCACGATCACCGGATTTATCGCCCCTTGTTTTTTTGTGGAGATACCTAAAAAGTAAAATCTATAAAACACAGCCAGAGTCAAAGATTTGCGTCAAAGAGTCGTCGACAAATGCCGTCGAATCACTACGGAAATGCTTCAGAATGTGCGCGAACGTTTCGACAAAATCTTTATTCTTGCATGAAAGCGAGGCGGTCATCGGTTTGAATATTTAATCAACAAAGTAGTAAGTAAGCAACTAAACCTAATTTAAATTTTAAAATGTAAATTTTTTTCAACGTATAGGGCGAAATTATAAAATTTAAGTCTGTTGTAAGAGCTTTCAAAATAAATATTACTCAACCCCCAATGCCATTTAAATATTTTGGGGTGATGCTTACTCTTGCTTGGGGTGAAAGTGATGGAGTCAAAAATACCAGCAAATAATGTCCCCCTTTAATCTAAAATCGACGGGTCTGAGCGTTTTTCTACAATCTTGACGCAGTTCTTGAAAATGGCTCTGTTTCGTTTTCATTTGGCCGTCCTTTATATACAACTTTTCAGGACATTGTTACATATATATATATATATATATATATATATATATATATATATATATATATATATATATATATATATATATATATATATATATATATATATATATATATATATATATATATATATATAAAATCAGTAATGAAAAATATGGCAACTGAATATTTTCCGCTAATGTGGCAAACTGTTAATTGCACAACGATTTTAATTTTCACCAAAATCTAAAAAGCTAATGTGATCACTGTGCATTACCCTTAAGTTTAAATAAATAAATAAACACGTCCGATGTTTATTTATTTATTTAAACATTTGGGGGCACAAAAGGGGTAAACCCATAAACAGCATCTACAGATAAACATAACATAACATCGCATCATATTTAATAATTTTATAACCTTAAAAATATTTTTTTTAATTAATTTGAGTGATATAATATCAGAACAAAAATTATTAGACGAATACATCATTCCACAAACGGGTGAATTGCCCGTATAATTAATTCTTCTAAGGGGTAAATTAAACAGCTCATGATGGTTTAATAAATGATTAGGTACATTAAAGTTTATTATAGATAAGAGATCAGGGCAGTTAATATTCTTATTTAGCATTTTATGTAAAATTAATATGTCATATACGACTTAACTTTTTTCAAGAGATATAACACTAAAATGTATTCATAACATCATTATAATTACTATATAAAATGTTAAAATTATTTTTAAAAGATACAAATCTGATGAATTTATTTTGTAAACTCTGGGGATGCCAAACTGATGAAGCAAAATTTAATTTATTAATATGATGAAAATCTTTACATTTACGAAGTATGAAGTCTGGCATTTTTTATGCGCTAGAAATAATTGAATTAATATGATCACAAAAAATTAACTTGGAATAAAATAGAACACCGAGATTTCTTATCGTATATTGACTATGTTCAAATTTGAATCAGAAACATAATCATACACAAGAGGATTAATATCGCGGCTAAACGAAGTAGTGTAACATTTAGAAAAATTCAAAAATAGGAAATGCTCCTCACAGTAGCAGTAAACGTTATTTATGTAGGATTGTAAAAGGCAATCGTGTAAAAATTCGATGTTTCAGTAAAGCTTAAGATCATCAGCGCACAGAAGAAATTTGCAGTGTCTAAAACAATTTTTTAAATTATTTATGTAAATAATAAATAATAATCGCATAGCAACTTTTTTCTTAATACAGTTGATTGGACTACACACTAAATTGAAACATCAAAATATTCATGATACAGCTCAAGTTCTATTTAAATAACATTTTCACGCCAACATGGTACGCGTATCACGAGATACTTCGGCCGCGTTTGAAGCGCCTACATATCGTGGTTCAAGTGTGTACACGACTTTAGAAGTCAGGTAGTAGAATTTTTTATATGTATCTTATTATCTACTTTATATATATGTAATACCTGTTTTCGGTGTAAAAAATCTTTAATGAAATTATCGTTCAATTTTGAGTATCTTACTAATATAAAAATATGGTTCATGATGCAGGCAGACGTCAGATAAAAAACAAGTTAGGAAATGATTGATAATAAGTAGATACAAATCAGTTATCGCATACGCTACAGTTACACTTTGGTGTGTGTCAATATTTTGTAAAACATTAATAAGATGTTTGTAGATAACAAAAACGTAGACAACAAGCGAATACATCTAGGTTATATCTATGAGACAGCATTAGTATTGTCTTAGTCTTCATAAGTTACATACTGCTGAAAATATCACGTCACACAATTCGATATAGTCAGATGCTACTACCAGCTCAATAGTGACTTTAATGTAAACAGAGAAATAAAAGAATAATTAGATATAACATATTCAAATATGTACATAAAAGTACATGTCCGATAATGTTATCTGTTCATCAGATAAGCACTTTCTTTATGAAGTTACCGATGTATTAAAATAACTGATTAAAATAGTAATTAATTTTTTATTATTCCTCGCTTTCTCATTTCGATCCTATCAGCCTGTAGATAGCAAAAATACTGAATATCTAACGAATTATATGAGACACTGAGTTTGGTATTTGCTGCAATTACAGTACTTTAGTATACAGTATGATGCAAACTTATGGAATAAATTCATTACTTCAAAAATGAACGACATTTGAAAAAATCCTGAAACACGTTAATTTTAAATTTTGAAATGCCATCTTGTGATATGCATTTAAGAGCAATTACGTCACCGGTGTTAACGTAATGACGTAATCGACGATTTTTTTTTAAATATAAATATTTGAAAGGTCTCCCAATCGTCTATCCGACGATATAATTATTTGAATATTTATTTCTACAGGGTTACCTTAAATTATGTATTTACTTATGTAGAATGAAATTACAATCAATGTTCAAATCAATGACCTTCAGCAATGATGCAATGATAAAGTCAGGCAGTGAATTCTTTCGTTTTCTAGAATCTCAGGAATTACTTATGCAATTTTCGTTCTTATGCGCTCTTTCAACTCTTCTAGACTATTTGGTTGACTTTGGCCTTCGAGTATCCCCATAAAAAGACGTCTAGTGGAGTCAGATCTAGAGACCTTGGTGGTAGTGTGGTGATCTATTCCGAGTCCTTTATTCTAATGAAACATCTTGTTTAGTTAAGATTATAGTAATTAGTCTTGCTATATTAAAAGTTAATATCATATCTCGATAATATTACAATTATTTGAATATGAAGCAGTGAGAAAAAACTCTAATCTTGGGATTATTCAGGTGTTTAATTACATAAAACTAATGTAGTTTAAAAATGTTTTAAGAAACTGATAGTTTGATGGTAATAACATTCTATTAAGCTATGTTAAATAATCCGATAGATAGATACATAGTCTGTGATATTATCATCATATTTTGATGTTTTTTGGCCCACATTACTACACTTGTGGCAAGAATTCAGACGACTTGCGTCATACGACCATTTTAATAATTCGTTATATTTTTATCAAAATATTTAAAACACTGCAACTGAGATAATAAAACTATATACTAAATGTTTGCACTATATTTTACACTAAATTACAAAAAATGATTGTTTTTAATGTGACAAACTGTTGAAAATTTTGTTGACAATAAAAACAATTGCGTAACGTCAGGCATGCCGTCTGAATTCTTGCCGCAACTATATAAATGGACAAATAATCTTCAAAATGACTGCCTTAGATTTTATTATAAGAAAAAATTCCAATTTTAACCCTCATTTTCAGCACCCTCTATAATAATTTTACATCTGACGGATCTAGTAAAATGTTTTCAATACTGTACTCTTTTTACTTCCAATAATTCCAAATTGGAATGGATTGGAATGGATTGTACATAAGTTTCAACTTTAAAATAAAAATTCTTATTAAGTATTGGACGGGATTATAAAATTTAAAGTCTGTTGTAAAGAGAATTGTAACAGCTTTCAAAATAAATATTATTCAACCCTCAATGCCATTTAAATATTTTGGGGTGATGCTTGCCCTTGCTTGGGGGTGAAAGTGGCAGAGTCAAAAATATCAGCAAAGAATGTCTCCCTTTAATCTAAAATCGACGGGTCTGAGCATTTTTCTACAATCTTGACGCAGTTCCTGAAAATGGCTCTGTTTCGTGTTCATTTGGCCGTCCTGTATTTTTTGTTTCTTATTACTCCTTGTAATTAGGCATTGAAGTCTATTTGGAAGTAATAAATAAATAATGACGTCATTGGAATTATTTAATTTTTTTTTTTGGTAAAAGGAATATTTGTATCAGTTATCAATGTAAGCGTTATTTTTATCACAGGAGTTTAACCACTGAATATCAAAAAATCATTGAATTTTTGTTTTGTAATATTATGTGGTTCACTATTTAGTGGTATCAATATGTAGCTATCAATACTGCCAATCTGTCTTTTTAAACACTTTATTTCAATAACATTAGAGTTAGCCTCTAGACGGCTGTATTTGGAAAAAAAAAATTGCTTCACTTTGTCGTACTATTATTTCTATAAAATGAGTCCAGTTTATGGGTCGTCCTAACTGAGGCATATACAAACTGTTAGAATTTTCAGCTCTTTGGGAAGTGTGTTAGAGTCAATAAAATCTGTGTAACTTTGAAGTACTATAACTGATACATTTCACGACAAATGTGACTATACAGGGTGTCCCGATCCTACTTAAAAAAAACTGAGATAGTGGAAGTAGTTCATATACATTTTTTCTATTTAAAGTCGCGATTCCGAGATACAGGGTGTTGAAGTTGTTATATTGAAGAGGGTTTTTCTTAGTTATCTTTCAATCGGCTGAAGATAACATTTTCAAAATTTGTGCACGAGTAAATATCACCCGTGCATTAAGAAAAACGCAAAAACTGTTTCATCACAAAAGTCAGGGATGTGCATGTGGACAGTATGGGGGTTACAATTTAGAAAAAAATATGGTAAAAGTCAAAGTTTCTTAAATTTTCAATCGGTTTTAACAACTTCAATGCATAATACAGAAATAAGATATACTACATAGTTGAAATTCTATAGAATGTATAGTTTCCGAGAAAAATGGAGTTAAGAATTGTTTGTTCAGTACAGCGGTACAAGTATGTTATATGAACTACCCCCACTATTTTTTCAAGGTCAACTCACATCTCAGTTTTTTTTAAAGTATAATCCCTGTATAGTCTATCCTATAGAATATAAGAGTAGAGTAGAGTAGAGTAGAGTAGATATTTATTAATGTTTACACCAAAAAAAAGTTTACACAAGTCAAAGTACAACAATAAAATGTATGTATAATAGACAAAGAAACACAATACCATTATATACATAAAACAAACATACATGTTAAAAATTAAGCATTTCTGTCAGACAAAAACTCATCGAACGTGTAGTAAGCCCCCGCTAACAGCCGTCGCTTAATTGTGGTTTTAAATTCCCTTACAGGGAGGCTCTTAACAACTAATGGCAAGCTATTATAAAATTTAGATCCCCAGAAATTGATGGCATTTCTGCTCCTAGCAATTCTCAAAAAATCACGCCTCAAATTTTCGTACTCGCTATATCTGGTAGAGTGTGTGTGAATTCCACGGACTTCCGTATAGTCGTGCAAGTTCTGTTTAACATGCATAAGCGCTGACAGTATATATACTGAAGGTACCGTAAGGATCATTAATTCTTTAAATGTATGTTTGACATCATGCCGGTATCCCAATCTAGCCATGACTCGCAACACTCTCCTCTGTACCGCGAAGACGCTCCTCAGATGTGCAGAGTGTCCCCAAATTAGAATATTATATGAGAAGACAGCATGAAATAAAGAGTAGTAAACAGTCTTTATCAAGTCAAAAGATACTTCATCCCGCATTTTTCTAATAAGGTATATTACTCTAGATAATGTTCTCGCGATATTAGTACAGTGTACTTCCCACGTCAAACTCTTGTCGAGCCACACACCGCAACCTCAGACCCGACGCCATCACTGGGAGTCCTCGTACTAAAAATCATTTGTTTCGTTTTATTTTTATTTAACATTAACTGATTTGCAGCAAACCAATCTGAAGCATCTGCGAGTGCCATATCCATGCTAGCCCGCATCATATCCCACTCTTTATTAATAGATATCAGCGTTGTATCATCAGCAAATAACACCCCCAGTGCTGTACCCACATTTTTCGGCAGGTCATTTATGTAGATGAGAAAAAGTAGGGGACCGATAACCGACCCCTGAGGGACACCATAACTAACCTCTTTTTCAGAGGATACGGTGTCATTCAAGCAAGTGACCTGTTTACGCTTGTACAAATATGATTGCATTAAACCCAGAGATCGGCCCACGACCCAATACCTTTCCAGTTTCGCAAGAAGTATGTGATAATGCACGCAGTCAAAAGCCTTTGACAAGTCACAAAAAGTGCATCCCGCAAAAGACCCACTCTCAAAAGCCTCAGTAATATACGTAACCAAGCCACTCACTGCCAAAGATGTGGATTTCCCTGGTCGAAACCCGAACTGACACAGGGACATTAACTTATTATTTTCAAGGTACCGCATTAATTGAGCATAAAGAACCTTTTCGAATATTTTGGCTAGCGAGGGTATTAAGGATATTGGACGATAATTATCCATGTTACCCGCGTCACCGTTTTTAAAGATGGGAATTACTTTTGCGATTTTCAAGCAAGATGGAAAGTGACCACTTGTAATTATAAGATTACATAGTTTTGTCAATGGAGATATTAATGGTTCCTTTATACGTTTTAACAATTTGGTACTAATTTCATACACGTCCTTACTACTTTTATTCTTTAAACCAGTAATTGCATCTCTCATTGTGGCGCACGATATTTCTTCAAAAGCGAATACTAAATCTACCGGGTTCAACAGACTAAGAGGCTCTACTGAGGGAGTTATTTTTTTTTTACTATATTAGGAGCAATCGATGTAAATAAATCATTGAAATTCTCGGCCTTTAGTGTTTCATTTATAGCTGATTTTTTAGCTTTATTTCTCCCTTGGTTTATTATATCCCATGCTGCAGCAGTTTTGTTTTCACTATTTCTTATATATGATTCATTTGCAGCTTTTTTGCTATCACTTATAGCTTGCTTGTATTGCTTCCTGAATTTTTTAACCTCTGTCACACGCGTTACATCTCCAGGATTCAGCTTTTTTGATTCAATTAATAATTCAAGGTGATTTCGCATCCGTCTCATATCGTCACTAAACCAGTGAATTTTGCTTCCCTCTTGTTTACTTATTCTTTTTAAAGGGAAATGTTCTTAGATTGAATTTGCAATTATATCAACAAACATTTGACCTTTATGTTCAACAGAGAATTCAGGGCAATTCAAAAACTCCCATTTTTGAATTGCCACACTATGATACAAAATATTTAAACCCCTCTCCGTTATCGGCCTCCATAACACTTCCATGAAACTCACAAACACTCGCGTGTCCTGTTCGTTTTTATTAAAACGAACATTAAAGTCTCCTATGATTACTATTTTTTTATTTACAAGACTCAACTGAGCAAACAGATTGTTTAAGATGTGCAAGAATTCCCTGAGAATACCATCAGGGGACCTATAGACAGATGTTATAATTAATTCTAGATCTACCACTTTTATAGCAGCCAATTCACATGTTATTTCGGTGGAATGGTTTACAATGTAATCTAAGTTTTGATACTTTAAGCAATTTTTTACCATTATCAAAGAGCCACCGTGAGACTTATTTTTACGACAATAAGCCGATAATAATTCGATTATTTTTGTTTTTAGATTTCACTATAAATTTTTCAAAATATGTATTCGTATTTTATAGTTATTTTCCTAGGTTATTTATTAGTAATTAAAAATTATCTAATTTAGGGGGTGCTTAGCACTCCTCAGTCCCTCCTTGGTTTCGCCTATGCTCGAGGCAGAAAATGTTAAACATATGTTATAGGGTCATATTAGAATTTTGACAATGCATCAATATGTCACATCGGCCCGCCATAATTGCATGCTACTTTGCCTACTGACTCGTAATTATTTCCAGGAATATGTGGAACGTGTGGAGGACGGTGCTGGAGGAGAACGAGAAGCTGGCGAGAGCCCGACTGGCGGCGGTCGAGGTGTTCCAGCAGCAGATCGCAGACGACGCCAAAATTCTGCGAGGGCACAAAATCCAGGCGGCTAAAAAAGTGAGTCGAATTAAAACTTCCTAATTATGCATGAGTTGCTCCAGCAACTTCGCTGATGTAACTGTAAAATCTGTAATTGTTTTCATTTATTTAGCTCGAGTGAAGAGCACTCGCGGGAAATTCTGCTTTTCAATTTGTGTCGGCTCTCTCTTATTACGCTTTATTTTCACCACTAAGAGGAATAACTAGCTGCCATATCATTTTTATTTAGCATTATGATGACCAGAAGCGGTATTTGGCAGATTTTAGTTTACAAATTTAAATGTTTTCAATATACAGGCTGTATCACATAAGAGGGCCACTCCCATGTATCTCGCTTAATATGCGAGACACGTCAAAAATCTTTATTTGTTTTTTGTTGCATTTTTGGAGGCCTTTATGCTCGTAAAAACAAATTTGAGATCCATGGCCAACTTTATGAGTAATAACAAAAAAACCTGTAAAGTGCCCAAACTTTAAGGCTGTCTAACTTTTTTATTTTAAGAGATAGAGAAAACTTATTGGTAATAAATTTTTATTGCAAAATTGATACCTTCCACCTGATATAAGCAGATTTTTGAAATATCGTATGTGGTTCGTTGCGCCCTCTAGGCGGATAAAAAATTTTTTTTATTGAAGCAGACTATGGCTACAAAATATTGCCTATTTTTTTGTCTTTCATGCAATATACTACATGTTGCCCTTATCTTTTGTATTTATTACATTTTTTCAATTTTAGTTAAAAAAAATGTACCTAAATATTTTCTTGTTGCTCAAGATAATGTAGAACCTGTTTTAAAGACGCCAACTGCAAAAAAATAATAAACAAAATATACTTTTTTACGCAAAATACAGATTTTCTTATAATATTATTTTATTGGTTTTCACATTAGAAGCAATTGGGTCTTTAAATTTATTTTGACACAGACAATGTAATAAAATAATAAAAAGTACATTCTGTTTATTATTTTTTTGCAATTGGCGTCTTTAAAACAGGTTCTACATTATCTTGAGCAACACGAAAATATTTACAAACAATTACAGATTTTTGACGTGTCTCGCGTATTAAGCGAGATACATGGGAGTGGCGCTCTTATGAGATACAGCCTTTATATTTTTTTATTTATTATACAGGGTGTCCGATAACTAATGTGTCGTACAGTAACAGGGCATTCGCGGAATTCACAAACCACTAGATGGCGCTGTAAAATTCAAGATGTCAGAAACAGGGGTGATCAACAATTTGTATGTTTACGATTGCCGTTAAAGATTATAAAGCATTTAATTGCCAATGATATGTTTTATGGTGTAATTCTCTGTGACTTATCAAAAGGATTATATTAACTTTAATGTAAGAAAAATTCCTAGAGTGTATATACAGGGCAGTTCATTTTAGAAATCAATACATCATAAAAAATAATGTTAGTTTTCTAAATAAACTATACCCGATAAATGTTCACTTTTTCAGATACAGCACGTTGAAGTTTCCCGAAAAAAATATTTTTAGAATTTTTCTGTAAGTGATGAAGTTTAACCCTTAAGATTTTTATAAAAAATGATTTGGCACTATACGTGTGATCTTTGGAGAATTTTTATTTTTGTTTACTTTACCAATGGTGGAGAAATAGGGGCTCCTATTGCTTTAGTAAAAACATATTATTACGGCATTGGTTTTAAATTTAAAAAACACTATTTTGGATTTGGGACAAAAAATTATCTCTGTAAATTTTTCGTAACTATTACCATTTGCAAGTAAAATTTATTTACTTATTTATTATTGCTACTATACACAACGACAAAAGTCTTGGACCCCCTCATTCTTGTTAAGGAAATCTTTTTGTCAGAAAAACCAAATACACAATAAAAGTATATTGTTTTCTGAATCTCATTTTGTGAAAAGAATACTTAGAATATTAAAAACCAGCAAATGTGTGACATTTTTGACACAATTTATTAAATCAAAAAGATGTAACAAAGAAAGCTCTCTACCTGACTAAGAGCCTTTTCACACGGGCCACCGTGCAGCGCTTCTCGGAAGCGCCGTAGAGTGTTCCGTTTTAAAGAAACTAGTGATGGGAGATATTTCACTACCTGTGATTTTTTCACTGATATCTAAAAATAACGGATCACAGTTGTTACAAAGTTTACTCCAAAGCTGTGACTTGATCACGGTTTAGCGCGTTGGAACCAAATAACGGGAAACGTACTAGGAATTTGAAATGCTAAAACGCGAATTCTCGGCGCGTGATGCAAAATGTGATTCACATTCACAATCACAATATTGATATCTATTCTATGATAGTGGATAGCTGGCTGGATATGGATACTTGAATTACTGAATGTGATATTTTACTGTAATAAGGTTCGGTTTCGCTTAATAACGGTCTTCCGGCTGGTAAAATATAACCCTGTTTTTAATATTTAAATTTTAGTTTGTTAATTAATAACGTGCATAAGTTGAATGATTTCCTGAACATTATCATTTATTATTTGAAGGATTTCTTGGAATCCTCTTTTTATTGCTTATCTTATCTTAAACTAATCTTTAAAGGTCATCTTCATCTATGATCTTTTCACTAACTAAAGAAGTATGACTGAAAAATGCCTTTTTTCTTTGATAACTATGTTGGATGACATGCGATGTATTTTTTCCTGCTAAGTATATGAATCCACACTAAAAATAATTATTTAATATAAACTGTGAATGTGAATTTGGTTGCTAAATGTGATCACGTCACGTTTTAAAATCACTGATATTAAAAAATCACAGTGACGAATCACGTTGATATCGAAAAATCACGATATCTTTCATAACTAAAAGAAACATTATTTTATATAGACTCATTCACACGGACGCGGCCACAGATTTAGCAGCGTCACAGTGGCGCATAGTCGCCGACTCCCACCGAAACGTTAACCATAAATTACTGGCTCCACCCAGCAGCGCTGCATAGTGGCTCGTGTGAAAAGGCTCTAATAGTCGGTATGACCTCCACCACGTTCCAATAGCATATTGACACATCAGTGTATGGAGATAAGCGGTTAACGATCTCTTGCGGAATATTGTTCCATTCTTCTTCTGCCGCCACGACTAACTCATCTATAGTCTGTGGAGGAATATGATTATGAATGACTCTAGCAATCCCGCATGTTTTCAATAGGAATTGAATTTAAGAATTTATTCCCGCGAAGATTTCATTTGACCTCTGCATGTGATTCTCCGCCATTGGTAAAAAGTAAAAAAAAATAAAAATTTTAAAAAGAGTGCCAAATCATTTATAAAAATTTTGCGGATAAAGCTTCATTACATACAGAAAAATTCGAAAAACAATTTTGTTTTGGGGGACACTTCAACGTGCAATATCTCAAAAAGTAAACATTTGTCGGTAGTTTATTTAGCAAATTAACATTCTTTTTTTATGACGTATTGGTTTTTGAAGTTTGATAAAAAAAGTGGACCACCCTGTATATCGTGAATTTCCTAGTATGCTCGTAACCTCGTAGCCTTTCAGATTATGATATAATGGTTCAGTTCGAGATACAATAAGATATCTTGGACTAATTGGGGGATCGTGTGTGACCTCCGAAAGAAGGTGCAATGGTATTTTTAGGCGGGTACATAATTTTCTGTGGGATAGAATGTGAGCAACCCTAACATCTCTTTCGTCTTCTCAAAAGACTGTGTTCACATACGTCTGCTTTAGTTCATTAGCCACACCATATGACCTATTTACTTTATTATGTAGTGGAGAGAATTGGCAGTATAATATGGATTTAAAAACATCCAACAACAAGTAAGTCACAACATAACCTTGTTGTAATTACTTGACATAAAATCCTCTATAGAAAAAAATTTGCTACATACTTTAATGGGTTTTCTTATCGGCTTTACGATTTTTAATTTAGAGAGTCTCAGAGTTTTGGGTATACGGGAAATGTATGCAGGGATAAATATCGAAAATATAGTAAGAGGAGCACTGAAGAAAGCCACATATTTTCCATGACATTGTGCAAATTTTCATGCGTATGTTTTGCATTTTTATACACTTTTTATAACTAAAGATCATACGATCTTAATAACGTTTGCAATATTCCACAAAAATATAGAAATTTTCCACTACACCTAGACATACAAAAACTAGTTTGTTGGATAGTTGTTCACCCCCATACTTGATTTATTACACAGTGTCTTATGCAGATTCTGTACTTTTCTTCATTTAAGATAAAATTATACTATTTTCAAACTGATCCTGTACTATTTATTCAGAAAAAATGAAAATATTAAAAGACACAAAACTTCATACTCCTATTATTATGCAAGTAATTTGTTGTTCACCCCTACAGCAGTTCCGCAATCTGTCAACAGATGTCAGTCACGACGTGAATTTCTCCAATAGAAACGTCAAAATATGTCGTTAATTTCTTTAATAAAATATTTACGATTAAAGAGATAATGGATGATACAATTAAACAATTTACTGAAAATCGGGAATAACTCAAAAACAGTTGGACAGATATGAGTCAAATTCGGTGATTTTGAAAGGCAAAAATTTCGATTTTATAATTAGTATTAAGAAATCTGTTAGAGAGCGCTATACAATATGGATTGCATAAATTATATAAGAGGTAATATTTATAAATAAAAAAGTGTCCTTCATTCGCCTCGTTTTAGATATATTTAGGATTAAATATTGCTTTACAAAGCAGTTTTATAAACAAAAATAATTTAAACGCAGGTGGCTTCATTTAACGTTTTAGAATAACAATTTACCTGTTAAATTTTTATTGAACAGTGTTGGAAATCTCGAAAATGTCAGACATATCAATTTTCCAATGGTGAATTAAGAGAAGACATGATTTGTACTGATGTCCAGGAAAATTACATATTTAGCAAAAGTGTCAAATGACGCGACAAGATGCTGATACATTTTCTATGAACAGAAAAAAGTACCAGCTATTAAGTTTTCTTGTGTTATCTTTCTCATGGCAACTGTCAAAACTTTATCAAATAAACCCAAGGAGCTTTTCAAAATGAGTCATTCTGATGGAAGTTTACCCTCTGGCGTAGAATCAGCGGCAAACGAAGCGATCTCAAGTCTACTTCCGATAAAATTCAAGGCATTGTATGAGTACTAAAAATTTGAAGATTGGTGCAAAGCTAACAAGGTAAAGGAGGTGTCTGAGAAAATCTTTTTGGCTTATTTTTCCTGAAAGCAATGCTCCCAGAAACTATGGACTCACTACTCAATGTTTAGAGCTATGATTTCAATTAAGAAAAATCGAGATAAGTAGATTTTCTTAACTAATCGCATTTTTGGAAAGAAGTTCACAGGGTAGTACTGCACATGAAGAAACATTGATTCATGAAAGTTGCTGTGATAATCGGCATTTTTAGACCCTGTCGTCGCATGAAATTAACTACTAGCTAATGTTGGACCATATTCAATACAATGAGCTCTAATAAAAATTGTGATTCCATATAAGAAAATAAAAAATGTCCGATAATTTGTAATAATAGGAGGAAATCTGACAGGTGTCAACTGTTTAAATATTTTTGGATTAAAGAATCTAAAAGAATATACTGGATATTGTTTTAGAAGGTGCTCCAGTTGACGGCGATGCAGATATGCAGATGTTAAACAGGTCCAGGTCATAAAAAATTTTAATTTTTACACACTCCGCATAATTCTTTAAAAAGAAATAGTAACTCATGAATTGATGTAAATTATTAAGTATTTTTCAGTGATAAGGTATAATTCACGGTCTTTCATGATCTCTTGCGTATTATCTCCCCAAAAGTCAAAGGAAATTATTCAATTTAGCATTATGAATCTTAGCTAAGAGAACCTCCACCTACACAAAGGATATTTTTCTTCAGATACTATTTGTCCTTGAAGCGTCAGCCTTAAAGGTTATTTACGCAACTGGGGGAGACAGGTGCTTTCCACGTCAAGAATCGTGGAAGAAAACCCAAAAAACTATATTTATATAACAAGAAGGTGAAATTTTGGTCCGTATGCTTGAAAATCCTCAGATAACCACTCGCCACATGCAAAATGTTTCCAACATAGGAAAATCAACAACCTCAAGAATATTGTGAAGAGAGAAGTTACATCCATATCATTTTACATCCGTACAATATTGCTGAATGATTTACCAGCTAGGTATGAATTTTGTCAGTTAAACAAAGAAAATAGAGACAATATATTTTTAAATAAAATAATACGCGACCTTCACCAGATGTAAAATTTTCTACTGGAGAAATAATCATATTATTCAATTGATAATCCACACCAACATGAAGAATTTCCAGAACGAGTTTAGAGTAAATATTTGGTGCGGTATCATAGGCAACAATTTGATTGGTCTATATGAATTAACCCAAACATCAAACGCCGAACAATATTTTCAGTTTTTAGAAACTAATTTAACGACATATTAGATGAAGTTCAATCAAATTTAAGAGGAGATATTTTGTTTATACAGGATGAAGCGTCACCATATTCATCGATGTCTATTAAAAATAATTTAAATTACCGTTTTCACATCGTTGGAATTGGTTGTGGCAGTGAATTTCCTTGGCAACCTCGAAGCCCAGATATCAACCCTCTTGATTTTTATTTACGAGTCCATCTGAAATCATTTGTTTACAGTGATGAAATCCATACACGGAATACATTGTTACAACACATTCTGGATAGGGCAAATTTTTCACAAATAAATACCATATTATATATATTCTTCGTATTATTTCGAATGATTTATTCTTTCTAAATAAAAGTGTTGTTTAAATATATTTTATCATATTTAATCCCAAATATCTCTAGAATTAATTTAGATATCGGCATGAATGAAGTACACCTTTTTTTAAATGTTCTCTTTTTCATAATTTAAGGTCAAGTGGTCAAAAGTATTAGAGGTAAAAAAGTCTGCAATAATTTACACAATCTACATATATTGTGCTATTAGCATCTAAAAAATTTCTTAAAACTAATTATAAAATCGAAATTTTTACCTTCTAAAATATAACTCCACCGAATTTGACTCATATCTGCTCAACAGTTTTCGAGTTATTGCCGATTTTCAGTAAATTTGGTTTAATTGAATCGTATCTCTTTAACTATAAATATTTTAAATCAGAAATTAAAGCAGAACCAGCCTATTTTGATGTTTAATATACCTCTTTGCTGTATGGCTCTTTAGTTATGGACCATCCTGTATAGTGTTACTTATCACAAACTTCAAGGGTTGATAGAATTTATCAAAATAATGCCTTAATGTTGACGACTCAGGGTGTAAATTTTTCTGAATATCGCTTAATGCCAAAAATATTTCAATCAAATTAATATCAATTATACTAGAATATAGTTCTATCAAATCCTCTATATAATCGGTTTTGATTTCTTGACGTTTCGAGGGACAGATCGCTTACTGAAATTGGCTCGCAATTGGCTGTTGATGATATATTGTTTCTGAGCTGGGTGGTGATAAGAAGATTTCAAAAGCTATCAGTGTTGGTGAGCTTCCTGACCTGAGTCAGGTCACGCTTTCATTTCACAACTATTTGTGAGTCAGAACACTTGGAGGATTTGCATCATCTACGAGCCGTACTTGAACCAACAGAAATATTGAATGAGCCATCTCAGGACGTTTAAGAGCAATGAGTACGCTATATGTACTGACAAGATAGGCCGCATGTTAAGAAAATACAATATTAATACCATCTAATACCTTTCTAGAAAAATACGAGAAGCTTTTCCTAAGACCAACTGCAAGAATAATATACTCCAAAGCTGTGGTGTATATAGCATACCGTGTACGATGTTGAAAGAACGCAATTGTCATGTAAGAAATAATTAGCAGTTGCGGAGTATAGGGTGGATACAGGTCATTCGATAGACCTAAACAAAATCAAGATTTTAATGAAAGAGAAGATTCTGACTCAGATTCTGCAGAGAGGTGATCGTCTAGAATTCAATAATTTCAACCGCCATTCATTCGTAAAAATCAATGACTGTAACATTATAGGCTAGCGATTCCAAACAATACACCGGAACATCATGAATCCGAAGTAACTTTGAAAATTGTTCAACCAGGGAGAATATTAAGTTTGCCAGTGTCGGATATGTGGTGAACCTTTATTATTAATTTAAAGAAGCAACTCTACATAATATGAGACTCTTTTCTCATCTCTCTTTTAACCCAGTTTCTAATTTAGAATAAATATCTTGACATTTTTTGCTGCGTCTCGTGTCACAAATTAAGTTACAGTAAAATATTTCTTGGGAAAACTTAAATGATGACATTTGATAATTATGATTATTTATTTTTAATATTCACCTTCCAGACATATTTCTTTTCAAAAGAATCAAAATTTGAGTTTGTCATTGGTTCCTTAAAGTAGAACAAATTTTTTTCGAGAGTTAATATGTTAGGCAGACCCTGAGTCACCTGGCATTAGCTGTTTAAAATGCAGTAAATTGCTTAAAAGGTTACTGTATCTGAAGATCCCTAAACTAGGGGTTGGCTACAAACTTTGATCCAATTGCATTGCAGGATTTCTGCAGTGGTATATAATCTGATTTTCACCATCAGTGTTAGTTATATTTGAATTCCGTTAAATTGTTTCTAAACTTTAGGTACTTAATTATTAACTTAGTAGCCATTTTCTGGCATCCAAAAAATTCCAGCAGCCAATTAATTTTCATGTGAAGTTGGCAGCCAATTTTTGGCAGCCATTATTTAAAAGAGCTTACACACAATTACTTTTACAATTAGGATATTAGCATTAGGCACACAATTCTATTCGTGACTAAATTAAGGCGTAACGCCAATTCCTTGCGAGCCGTCCAAGAGGTAGCAACTCATCCCCACAACTAATAAATATCAAAATTATTTTTATCACTATGACTCTACCAGAGTTAAGGAATGAAATGTGGTCCAGTTACTCTCCTTGATAGTATAAATCAGTAGCTGGAGCGTCAATTCCTTGGGAGCCGTCCAAGAGTAGCATTCCACCCTCACAACTAAATATCAAAATCATTTTTTTCACCACACAGAAAGAGTTAAATAATGAAACTTGGTCCAGTTACTCTCCTTAACAGTATAAATTAGTAGTCGGAGCGCCAGTTCCTTGAGAGCCGTCCAGTGGGTAGTAATCCACCCCCAAATTAAAGAATGAAACTTGGTTCAGCTACTCTCCTGAACCCATTCTTTAACTCTTTTTGTAACACAGTCAAAAGAATAATTTTGATATTTAATTGTTGGGATGAGTTGCTACCCCATGGACGGCTCCCAAGTTGGCGCTCCGACTACTGATTTATACTATCAAGTAGAGTAACTGTACCAAGTTTCATTCTTTAACCCTTTTTGTAACAGAGAAAAAAATAATGTTGACATTTAGTTGTGAGGGTGAGTTGCTACGCCTTGAACAGCTCGCAAGAAATTGGCGCTACGGCTTAAATTATTCAGGAATAAAATTGTGTGCCGAATTCTATCTAATATTCTAATTGTAAAAGTAATTGCGTGTAAACTCTTTTAAGTAAGGGCTGCCAAAAATTTACTTGCATTTCTTTAAGTATAGGGTAGATAGATTAGGTTATTGCCAGATATTCTCTTTTTTTAATCTTAGATATTCTATGACATGTTCAATATTTCTGTTGGTATATACCAATAAGTGCCAAGATAGAGATACTAATAGTGTTGATAAATCTGCAGCTACAGAGCACAGAGGGAAAAAAATATTTAATAAACAATAGTGAGAAAGAAATACTCTATATAGATTATAATCCAGCGTGTACATTATATGTACCTACTAGTAAATAGTTAATAATTTCTTCTTTGGAAGAAAGCAATATGTTTCTTAAAACGTTAAGAAATTGTCTAAATCGACGGTGTGGCAATGAATCCGGAAATAATTTGACTTTATCACTACATTTCAAAAAACCAAAGTGCTTGAGGATTTTGTATTTGGCCAAATAATCAGCCGTAGAACTTTAATGTTTAATCGAATATGGCAGCATCCTATATCTCAAAACGATCTGTAAGATTACTACGTTAATTTAACGTTTTCACTATTAGAATTTTTATATATGGTAATTTAGAACTAATAATAAAAGTAGTTAAATTATTATATGCGTGTATTTTTACAGTGTGTAGATCAACTAGCACTTGTACAAAAAGAACTTCAGACTTGTGTCCAAGATGTAGATAAAACTAAGAAATTTTATTTTGATGAAGAACACGGAGCCCATGAAGTTCGAGATAAAGCTAGGGACATAGAAGAAAAGTAAGTAGTTTCCACTTTTATCTCTAAAAATGCTTATATGTTTGCTATGATGCTATGTTTACATTGGGCATACATGTCAGAATTTGTATGACATACAATTGAATATTTGACAAATAATAATAATAATAATAATAATAATAATAATATCTCTACCCCTCATTCTAATCACAGGGATTAGCCCAGAAGTCGGAGACTTGTGCGGGAGAGGGGGCGGCATATTATTATTAAGCAGGCCGCATTTGCGCCCAGGAACGACTTACGTTGGTAGGTCCTAACCACTATTCAGTGCAGGAATGAGGGAAACCTGGAAAACCTCATTAATTAGGGGGGTAGTCAAATATCAACCGGTATCAATCTCTCACATTGACCCAAGCCAACATTCTTCCACCCTACCATACCCGCAGAGAGGACGCCAAACCTCTCAACGAATATAGCTTATATACGGTCTACCGGCAGCTGGGCTCGAACCAACACCGATCTAGCCACCTCGATTCAAGTGCGACCACTGACCGACCCAAATTGTGATATAAATCCTCATACTTTTGCATACATATTTTGTGTGCGTAAACACAATGCGTTGATACACACATTGTGTACATACAAGACAAATGACCGTATATTTTATAATTTTTGTTGATTTTTAAAGTCGTTACTCACAAAATATGTCGTCATGGACCAAAGTCAGTATACGTCATAAGCAACGGAACTATTCCATTCGGGACTTGGTGATCGCAACACATAGTTGCTGAAACAAGCCGTTTCTATTCTACATTTTTAAGTTTTCTTTTTTAATTTTAAAATAATATCAGAAATATGCACTTAAAAACAGAACATTGTTTGTTATTCCATGAGACATTTTGAACACTTTGTCATATCTTATACGTATATTGATGAAAATTGATAAAAATTCAGATACTTGTACCTAATCTAAACATAACTTTAAATTAATTTGAATTATATTTTCATAATCTAGTTTAATTAGAGCAGTTATAAGACTATTTTATAGTACATAACGAAGTTAATATTTTCTAGAGTAATTAATAAATACCTACTTAATTTTAGATAATTTTTTGACAATGGAATTTTTTTCATTACAAATACGAGTGGCAATCACCACTTGTGGTGATATTATGCACGTCATACATCAATTAGATATCTATTATATGTTAGAAATGCGTGATAGTTAAAAAATATATTTAAATAAAATCATGTGTCTTATAGAATTAATATTTTAATAATTCAGAAAAACATTTCAACAATTTGAGGGCACCGTATTCTTGAAATAGTGTTTTCTATAAATACAAGTAATTTTAGATATTCAAGAACAGAATAACATAATGTTCAACAAATAACAGGAATGTTATCTCATGCTACTTGCGAATATTCAAAGGTACCGAAATAAAACGAATATATCACTACAGAAAGTGGTCTATCCAACAAATTTTTTAAGTACAGAAATCTTTGAAAATATATATTTTTTTTAAATTCAGCTATATGAGTAAATATTGTTATAACATAAAATTACATAGTTCTGCATATAAGACCACTCTTGTTTATAATTGTTAAAATGTGGAGTTAGAATAGCAAATAATATGTCTCTTACAAATGCATTTTAAAAGTTATTATATTATTTGATGAGATTTAAATAATAAAAGCGGATAAACAAAGCATAACATTTTACTTTTGATATTACTTTTGTTCTATGAGTTTTATTTTTCAAGATTTCTGTACTTAAATAATAATAATAATTTCATTTTTATTAGCAATTAGCTATAAACATACAAACACATACATAAAATAGTATACAATAATAATAATAAAGGACATAGCTTAACACAACTAAAAAAACACACATAAATTCGTATCTTCGACACTTTTGGAGCAGCAACAATGATTGACATTTTCTATCTTGAAGGAAAAACTTCACTTTCTAATGATTGATTTACAATATCGACTAATCTGTCACCTATCACAGAAAATGCATCTTTAAGTACAAAAGTATTTATTTCTTCCTCAACACCTGCCGTATTTTTTAAAGATCTTATAATATTTTTAACATACGGGAGATCTACAAATTTCAAATTTATAATATAAATATTTCAAATTTCATATTCTTCATTATGTGTACGGTTTTGATTGCAAGTTTGAACAATTTCTTCTATGCTATTTAAAAAATACTCATTAAATTCATTTGTAATAATTCTGCTATCATCAGTTTCAATATTATTAAATCTAATTGTGTCCTTAGCTATTTTTCTCTTACTTGGCATAATATGTGTTCCCATATTTGTTTTGAATTATTTATATTTCCATCAATGACATTATAAAAATACTTTTCTTTCTCCTTCTTAATATCTTTTGTTACAATATTCCTTATATTTTTATAATTAACCCAATCCTCTTCTTTTTTTGTAAAACTTGCCTTTTTATACATAAGATCTCTTTTCTTCATTTTCCCAATTATATCTTGTGTTATCCATTTATTATTGATATATCTTTTTGGAATATTAAATTCTTTTATGGGACACATTTGGTGTAAAATATTCGATATTGAGTCGGTAAAAGCATCTGCAACTAAATCAACATTATTGAAATTGTTATTCTCATTTGTGGTTAATAAACTTAATTGGAATTCTTCTACTCTATAATTTTTATATGATCTTTTCTTAATCAATTCAACTTCGTTTATACTTTGTACTATTTATATCAACTGATATTATACAGTGATCACTAATTTTTGGTGTTAAATGAACTTCAAATAAAATATTTTTATCGTCTGATATTAAAAAATCTATTTATGTCGCACTAGTGCTGGTAATCCGCGTTGTTTTTTTTTATAAGTTGAAACAACCGTACTGGAGTCTCATTGTTTTTATTGTATTGGCGTAATAAGTATTAGAAAACTAATCAAGATTAAAATCATCAATTATAATAGTAGCCTCATCATAGCCAATGTTTTAATCTAAATATTCTTCAAAAAAATCTAAATATAAATGCCGTGTATATGCAGTGGATGATATATCACATAACATGTATATTTATCATTATTTATTTTTATTTCAAAATCTATCATCCATATATAAGGTTCAATAGATATATTAGTTTTCAACTTAAAATTTAATGTTTCTCGAATATATACAAGAACCGCCCGTACGTCTGTTATTAGCAATTCAGTAAAAAACATCACAAATTTGATCATTTTACAGAGAGAAATACGGCGAGCTTAAGAAGAACATTAGCAAAGCAACTCGCAATTTAAGATATCTTTATTATTTATTTATTCTTAGCACAAACCATGTCATTTCTATTTGATAATTATAGTGAAAACAATTGAAAACGTCTACACATTTTCTAGTAGATTCTGTATCCCCTTATTGAAAGGGGCCAAGTATATATTTGCGGATGTGGTGGATATACTAAATATTTAATTTTTAATATCAATCTTTTATTTTTCTCTTACTATCTCATAGTTTTAAGATTGGAACGTAATTAGCTTAAAATTTCGATTTTAATTAATATGATTTCTAAAATTGATTAAGTAAATTAAGAGAACGGCGGACTTTTATTGAGTGCGCTATATACATGCTGTTTCTAAAAGTATTTAATTCAAGCCTTGACATTATTTTAGTATCATATACGCCGAGTAACAATAGTGTTAACACTACTAGCATGGTAAGAGGGATTTTATTGGCGGACAGGAGGATATGGAAAGTCGTAGACGAACATGTCAGCTTCTGGGGCGCTATTCCTGAATGACCGCAGAGCAATACTTAAGCGAATTAGATACTTTTATCTTTCTTCTTAAAACGGTAATAATGGGAGACAAATTGTCAGTCGATTTATTCCACTGCATTCGAAAATCGAGGTCCTGGAGCCAGTAAAAACCGTTCCCTTGTTTATATTGTTATATATTTTATTTCTTATTCATTTGTAAATATATCTGATAGATATTTAAATTTCAACTATAAGAAATGCTCAATAATTTGTCGTAAGCTTTGGAAGCGGTACCGTGACTACGTACGTTGTTTATTTCACTATTTATTTATTTTGGTGAAAATGAATGTGCACGAAGCAATTATTAAGAAAACCACCAGCGTAGCTTTAAATTTATTGCCATAAAAATCATCTTCAAGGAACGGACATAAAAATAGCGACTTCAAAAGCTGGCAAATAAGAGTAGTGTGATTGGGTTAACAGAAAATGTTCTGTTGGTTTACATGAATTAACTGTTAGATTTAGTCCGAATACATCATAGTCTATGGTAAACGGTTCTATAAAAATGAAGGAAAATGTTCAAATTTGCAGTTTTTTTTTAATTATTTAGTAAAATGGCATCAATGATGTTTAGGTGACATTTGTAGGTTTTTAAAGGTAATTGTAATCTTTAAGCGAAAGAATGAGTGTTTATACCAAAAAAAGGTTAAAACTTTAACTGAAGAAGAGGTTGAATTATTTCTGTTGGACGCACCTCATGACCACTGATTGGTTGGTTGGTTTACGAAAATTGTAACAACATTCGGGATTTATGGTTGTTGGCAATTTCCGGTTATATCGGAAGTATCCATCAACGTTTTTATTTTAAATGGAACACCGTATATATGTATCTTTCAATTTTTGAATTCCTCGTATAATTTTAAACGTATTTCATATAACTTTCCTTATACCTATCTTTACTGTTTCAATATTCGCCATTAGATTGATCGCTCTTCAACATGATCGATGTAATGATCTAGGCATCCGTTACCGTCACAAGGGCTTTTTATTATAATTTTCAATACTTTTGACAGTTAAATTGAATATTACGGTTAAGATGGTAAACGCATGTCTATATTATGTTGAAGACATAACAATCTAATGACCAATATTGTAACAACGGTAAAAGCATTTTTGGTTAATGGCGTATATAATGCTTAAAGTCAAAGTATGAATTGAACACTTTTAGAAACACCGTGTATATGGCGTGCTCAATAAAACTGGAACACCCGGTTTGTAATCAAAACCGTTGCCAATGCAGGCATTTCAAAATTATTCGATTTTTTTATGAATGTCGAAATATTGTTCTACGCCAAACTTTTGGAATAACAAAAAAAAGTTAAAGATACATTTTGATCATGATATACGTGTATTAGAAAAAGTTATAAGGGCATCAATGACTACTATGTCAATATTCTTTCGTCCATGTTTATTTTTTAATTAAAGTTTCACAGCACGTAAAATTTATCTAAGGATCTTATGGTTTTATTGACCTGATTTTTTTTAATAGGGGCAGTATTCCACTAACCTTCTTTGAATGCAAATAGATTCATTTAAATGATGGAGCATGCATGTTTGCCAGAACTTCATTGCGAAGTTGTAGACTGGGCTCCATTAGTTAGTTATCTAGGGCCTACTGAATTCTAGGTCATTTTCTCTAATGGAACTCCGATCTCCTCTTGAATTCTAGAGAATAAATCATTCGGCTGACAGCCGCACTTATAGAACGTCTAGCCTCTGAAAATTGTTGAATGTTAATACATTTTAATTACTTATTGAGATGTCTAGAGAAGTTGTGTATAAAAGATAAAGATATATTTATTCATAACTTTAATGTTAGATACATTTTACAGCAATTAGATTAATATTAGATCAATATACATAGTATATTTTAAGTTAATGTTAACTTTCAGAAGTTGTTCCTATTGAATTATGTTAGACTAAAATCAATGAGTGTGGACAAAACATAATTATTTTTTATCCTCTTCATTATGTTTCTGAAAGCGGAATCAAGTTCAGCTTGTGCGTTGATATTTCCAAATAATGCAAATCGTATTTAATTATGAATATGTTTCACCATTTTCATGTTTTTTTATTTTTTAACTTAAGTGCATCAGAATCAGATCACATACGGAAAACATGTCTTTATGGGAACGATCGTACTCTTTCACTATTCATTATTGTTCCGGGTAGGAAAAATTGTGAAATTTAGTTTCACCCAATTTGGCGACACAAAACGCACCTTCTTACGCGAACATAGCTAATGGGAGTGATGGGAGAAAGGACTGGATTAAGTATTAAAGGAAAAGAGGAAAGGCCACGCTGCTTGATGAAATTCAGTGCAATGGCTGCCTTCCGCGGCTTAGGAATGAACGGATGAGACCGCCGTATTTGAACTGACAACTTTTTAGCTGTGCTGATTACAGCTGATCGGATGTTGGCGCGTGATTACTGGGGTTGAACATTTATTATGGGCTAATGACTAAACTGTTAAATAGTAAATATTCATGTTTTCATATTTATTACATTTGGTGTTTATACAGGGTGTCCCATAATGATGTGCGCTGCTTTGGAGGGCGTGTTCCTTGGGTCATTTTAAGAGGGGTTCTTTCTATAAAATTTTTCGATATTTTGATTTCTAAAAAATTGGAATAATTTCGGTTTTCTTTTTTCCCTCAAAAAACGGTTAAACTTATAAATCTGAAAATCGGTGACTACATTTAGTTAATTAAGTTACATTCTTGAGTACGATTATTATTTTTACGAAATGTCTAAAAGAATGGCAACCACCAACCTCTGTTGTTTTTTTAATTAGAACATTTTATTCTAAACGTTTCTCGATATGAAAAAATTGCAGTAAATAGAACAATCAATTTATAAAAATTTTCCTCTATTAGTATTTTTATGCAGACACGCGTTTTCTTTTAAAAAAATAAAATCCACATACGTACATCCTCGGATGTGGAATATGCAAGCAAAATAATTCATATGAAATGTAGTAGGCTGCTGTCACTTTGATGGTTTTATTGTTTGGATTGTCATTAACAATTAATGTCAGATATCTACCACCAAATTAGTTATTCTTTTTTGTTAATTTCTATTGTAATTATGAATTTTCAATATTTCCAGTGAAATATAAAATTTCCGTCAGATACTGAGTAGTGTAAACTTAAATTTTTTACGAAGACTTCAGCTATATGACCGACACCTGGGAAGGGATTTTGAACACCATATGTAAACATTTAATAAAATTAAATTTAGCCTGTCTCTGCATAAAAATACTGTGAGGGAGAAAATTTTGTAAATTGATTATTCTATTTACTGTAATTTTTTCATATAGAGAAACGATTAGAATAAAAAGTTCTAATTAAAAAAAAACAACAGAGGTTTGTGGTTGCCACCCTTGTAGACATTTGGTAAAAATAAAAATCGTACTTAACAGTGTAACTTAATTAACTAAATGTATTCACCGATTTTCAGATTTATAAGTTTAATCGTTTTTGAGAAAAAAAAAATAAAACCGAAAATTTTTCAATTTTTTAAAAGCCGTTGTCTCGTAAGGTAGGGCTCAAATCGAAAAAAATTATAGAAAGTGCACCCCTCCCCCCTAAAATGATCCAAGGAACACACCCTCCGAAGAAGCGCACATCATTATAGGACACCCTGTATAAATTTAACTGCATGTTTCTGCCATTATTTGGCGGTTCTGCAGCTCTGCAGTGCTTGTCAATCAGCAAGTATTGGGAACAAGGTTATTGACCTTAATAGGGTAAGTCAAGATTCGGATTGTTGGCATGTTTATCATTGAATATCTTTTGGACTGTTTTTTACTGTTTTTTGTTGAGTGCATAAGGGTCTTTTGTATTACTATCGTATTTAAATATGAAAAACTTCTTTTTGTTCGAAATTCAACAATTTTAGAACAAATTTAATAGCCATTTGTTTCGTACCCAAAAAATTCATGGCATGAGCCAGTTGATATACCATCATCAGACTTTCATTGTGATTGGTCGATCGTTCGTAGTAATTTTTTCACTATTTTCATATTTTTGTCATTTGCTGGTGTGCTGGAGCGTCTAGAGTTCTTGTTCTCTTCAACGTTTCCACGGCTTCTTGGGATACGCTTGTACCACCCTATTGTTTTGCTTATAGCAGCAAATCATCACCACCACCACCACCAAAAGCAATATTTAACATTGTTGCACACAATTTTGGTCATGTCAAGTATTTCAATTTAATTTCCATTATTTACAAAATGAAATTCTATTGAAACATTTAGAGGTTGGCGTTAACTGTAGAATAATTTTTTCAGCAAACTGATAACATAAATATTTGAAAATTGTAACAATGGTGTTATTGTTTCCAACTAAGGAATTAGCAACTCTGATTTGAACTATAATAAAAAATACAGGGTTAACTACAAAGTACTTACAGAGGCCTAAAAGACAATAAAATAATTATTTCGGAATTGTATTTCGATGTTGAAAAACTGGGGAAAACCCTTTTTGGCGCCTATGATAACCATCATCGGAGATGGCTTAGATCTGTCAACTACAATGCGGTTGTTTCTACAGTGTTTCCAAATGCAGAAACGACGAAAATGAACATTTTCATTAATAATAATAGCTTATATGTGACAGTTAATCTGATTAGCTGCAGTATTTTGCATTCGTTTTCGTTCTAAACTATCAAAACTATATTTTCATTACAGATCCACTAACAACAAAACACACACTTTACGTACAGTTAAATAAAATGCCCATTTATTCAAAGAAAATAAATAATAGAAAATTTCGAATGCACCCCAGTCTTTGGCAAATGACAAAATCTTGAACTCTAGAAAAACACACCGCATATAGCATAAAGCAAATCATATTATAGAAAAATATCTGTACTCGATACAAATTCTTTTATTTAATTAAGTACTATAAAAAAATTCACTAAAAACTGAAGAAAAACACAGAAAATCACAACGTAAACACAAATTTTATCATTTTAGTTTTCCATCCTTCACAATTGCGTTGCTGGTTGCAGTATTTTCCAAGCATCAAACGTGTCAAATTAATAACATCGCGGTGGACGGACCGCCATAGTCGTCAATAGTTAGATGTTCAATATAGTTTCGAAAATAAAAAATAAGACATAACACCGATAATTCATTTTGAAAATAAACAGTAAAGTGTGGTTATAGTACAGGAACTCAAAATATAATCTATGTTATAAAATCAGGCAGTCTTGATTTATTTGAAAACAGATTGATTTTCTATGATAATGTTTCTTTGAATATTCATGAATACTCAGTGCCATACCGTTTAAGGTCGCTGTATTTCTCACCGTACAATTTTCAAATTTGTGGTGTTTTTAGGTACTGAAATCTCGAAAAATAAAACACGTAGAGCAAAAGCAATATCAAAAAGAAAATTACTGATGTTTTGTTTATCCACTTTTACTATTTAAACTATCCTCAAATAACATAATAACTTTTAAAATGCATTTGTATGACACATTATTTCGCTATTCTAACCCCACATTTTAACAATTATTTTCACATACTTATAAACAAAAGTGAACAATCTTATATGCAGAACTATGTAAGTTTATGTTATAACAATGTTTACATCTATAGTTGAATTTAAAAATATACGTATTTTGAAAGATTTCAGTACCTAAAAATTTGCTGGATAGATTGCATTCTGACGTTATATATTGATTTTAATTCGGTACCTTTGGATATTCGCAAGTGGTATGAGATAACATTCTTGGTATTTACTAAACTCTATACTATTTAGTTCTTAAATGTCTAAAATTACTTGTAGTTGTACAAAACACTATTTCAAGAATACGGCGCGCTTAAACGGTTTTGGCCGCAGGCATAGACGCTTGTCAAAAACGGGTACCGTAACTTTTCTGAGGATATGCAGTGAGCAACCTAATTTCTGCTTCCCATTTTAAGGGATGTTTGAAGACCCTAAACACCCCCGCTACCCCGGCTACGGCTCTGCTTGAAATAGTGTTTTCAATAAAGACAAGTATTTTTAAATATTTATTAACTTGTCTAAGGCTTAACAAAGGAAGGGATGTTATACAGGGTGTCTTGCAAATCTTTACAATAATTTTAGGAGGTGATAGAATACTTGATTTTGAGTCGATCGAAACAAACATACCTATATACCAAGTGTTACAATATTTGTGATAATTATTTTTTTAATATTTTTTAATTTAACCGTGATTTTTTACAATTATTGAAGTGCAGAAGAAAAACAAACCTTTTTATAACAAATATTTTTATACTTTTTTTAATTAGGAATGAATGGATTATTCAAATGATTTAACCAATAAAATCCAAAGTGGCTTCGTCACTTACTTACAACTTTATGAACATGGTTTTTCTACTTTGTAAAAGGGAAGAGTCAAAGGACAATGTTAAAAATAGCCGATTTTTGGCTTATCCGAAGGAACACATAAATCATAAAAAAATCAATTGATTATTGTTAATTAACATTAGAAATGGCCCAGAAATACGTCAGATAGCTGGGGAAATGTCGCTACTACCCCTAAACCTATATAAACTACCCTTAAATAGCTTTAAATGGATAATCATTAATTATTGTTATAAAATTCGTGTAAAATGAAAAAAATGCTTGAAAATGATTTGAACAGACAGTATGTCAATATAAAAAGTTATAAATAACTGTAAAAATGTCCATTCCACCCATAAAAATTAAAAAAACGACTTTCAAAGGCTAATGGTGAGCTTACTTCGAATCAAAAATAGATAATGCTTAAATGTTCAAGGGAACTCCTATTGCTAGAAAAAAATTATAGATTACTGTCAAAAAATGCAAAAACTGATACTAGAGTACATTAAGTAAGTGAGGAAATATTAATTGCACCCCTAAATCTATATAAACTGCCTTTAAATAGCTTAAAATAGATAATCATTATTTATTGTTGTAAAATTCGTTTAGAATGAAAAAAATGCTTAAATCACTTTTAAGGTTCATTTATACTATTGCGACCTGAAAAATGGGCGCAAGGATAAATTGCCATTTTTTCAGTACGCTCTCGCAAAATGAGAACAATTGGCGCTATTACGCCATTGAATGGGCACTTTTACAGTCATTTATCACTTTTTATATTGACATACTGTCTGTTCAAATCATTTTCAAGCATTTTTTTCATTTTACATGAATTTTATAACAATAATTAATGATTATCCATTTAAAGCTATTTAAGGGTAGTTTATATAGGTTTAGGGGTAATTTTTAGAATGTTTATCAAAAAACTTTTCCTAAAAACTGAAAGAGCATTGCTTAGGTAAGTTTTTAATAATATCTGATTAAACCTACATACAAAGATTTAAATACAATCCACGTTTAAATTTGACTTCGCTTTTACAAATTAGAAAAACCATGTTTATAAAGTTCTAGATAAGTAACGAAGTCACTTTGGATTTTATTGGTTAAATCATTTAAATAATCCATTCATTCCTAATAAAAAAGGTATAGAAATATATGTTATAAAAAGGTTTGTTTTTCTTCTGCACTTGTAGAATACTGTAATTGTAATTGGAATTGTACTTGTAGAAAAGCGCGGTTAAATTAAAAAATTAATTATCAGTAATATTATAACACTTGGTATATAGGTATGTTTGTTTCAATCGACTCTAAATAAAGTATTCTATCACCTCCTAACATTGTTGTAATGACTTGCAAGACACTCTGTATCATGCCCCCTAAATATTTTGAAGATAAAGTAAAACGAACAAATAGCTACAAAAAGCGATTTAACCAACAAGATTTTAAATATTGAAATCTGCGAAACTACCTATTTTTTTTTAAATATAACTGTAGATGTAAATATTCTTATACCATATATTTACTTAGAAGTAAATATCAGATTCTTTTTATAAGTGAAAATAATTGTTAAAATGCAGATTAGGACAGCAACAAATGCATGTCGCTTAAAAATTAGTTTTTTATTTGAGGAAAAATTAAATAGTAGTAATGAATCCTACAGGCTTTAGTTTCTAGAGATTTCTGTACCTAAATACATACAAAATCTGATTTACGGGGAGCCTGTATGTTTTGTTTAAGCGCGCTGTATTGTTGAAATAGTTTTTTTTACAAATACAAAAATATAGGACAAAAGAATCGGATAATATAAATAACGGCAATGCCACAAATAAATAGCTTCAGACAATTTCTCATGCCACCTGCGAATATTCGAAGGTACCGAATTAAAATGAATATATAATGACAAAAAGCGGTACAGAAATCTTTGAAAATACGTTTTTTTTTCAATTTAACTGTTATAACATAGTTATGCCTATAAGATTGTCCACATATAAAAATATGTGAAAATAATTGTTAAAATGTGGGTTTAGAATAGCAAAAAAATAATCTTGCAATCGTTTTTCAAAAATCATTATTTTATATGAGGAGAATTTAAATAGTAAAAATAGATAAACAAAACATCAATAATTTTCTTTTTGATATTACTTTTGTCCTACGTGTTTTATTTTTCGAGATTTCTGTACCTGCACCTGAAATACCTCAAATTTGAATTTCGAGGAATACGGCGGCCTTAAAATGACTCAACACCGTGCATTTGTAAACGTTAATATCCAGAAATAAATTCTTGAACCTAATGATAAACATTTTTGTGTTTGAATGTTTATTTGGAACATAAAATGATAAAGTTTATTGCGTCTTTAATAATAAGAAATTATTTATTTATTTATAATATACCTTTTCATATATTTTTAATGATTTTCTGGCTTGAAATTGTTGAAAATTTAGTTAGTTGGAAAGGCAAGCAATGGTAGAACCTTATAAGGTCTGCAAATTCGTTTCCCCTTTCCCTGATAAATGAGTTTGTTCTTTCCATTAATTAAGTTAGTCTTAACTGTTTTGTTCACCAAATCTTCCTTCTTCCTCTGGCTAAGCGTCCAGTGATAATCATCATTAATTTAATAGTTGCAGGAAAATTTTGATGTTTTAACTAGGTTATTGCAATTTCACAACGATTCCTTATAACTTGAAAATACAAAAAGTTTTGCACTTGCAGCATGCTCACTATGAACCAAAACACACTTATACTATTTTTATTGACAATTTGATTTGACTGATTTTGATGGCAAATTGTAGACCACAAAAACAATTAATAAAACTGATAAATAATTTTATTTGTTTAAATTTTAACACCCTGTAATTTTTAAACTAATAATAAATACACACGGGTTATTGAGGCAAGTTTGAAACAATGTATATAGAAAAATGTTTTTCAGTTATGGAGATACTAATTTATTTCAAAGAAAAATAAAGGAATGTGCATACCATAAAATTGAAAATGCATTTAATGTTCGTAGTAACTGTTCGAAGTTATTTCCATGATTATCAATACACAGTTGAGCTCGTCGAATCTCGCTACAAGCACGGCAGTATATAGGGGACACCGGGTACTATAGTAACACGGATTGGTTGTAACAGTAAGCCTATTGTCTTTCTAAAGAGGTTTGTCTATGATATTATATCATCATAGAGTCGGCAGTGAAATCTACATAACTTATTTGAACAACAATATCCATAGTGTGTTTTAGTTCGAGTTAAGACCTGCACGGTGCAAAATGATATGCAAAGTAAATTTTCATTCTTTATCTTAATCTATCACAATCTTACAACTGAACGTTATTTTGAATTATATTATTGGCTTGTTCAGTTAATGCCAATATTGGCTATAACCTAAGCATGGCATTTTAATTAAAAATAATCGTTAAAAAAAGTTTTAAGCATGTATCTTGTCAATCGCGTGAAAAATGCGTAATGGGACGATTGTAACAATGCCATAGGGGGACGATTGTAACATGTTACAACCGTCCCTCATATTTAATACCTATGATCGTATTTGTCATCTAAAATGATAATTCTGTAGATATCCAGATTATTACTTCAGTATTTGTTATACTGTGTGGGAATATACAAATTCATTCTCTTTATTTAGGATGTCTAACAAAAGACAACGGACAACAGATCGTGGGAAAGATTGTTATGGATCGAGAAAAACTTGGTCCATCCCAAATATGGAATATGGGCGAGTCTGGTGACAGACAACCGTGCAAAAGTCAGATAGGGATAGGATTCTTTGTCATTACCAAAAAAAAAAAAAAAATATTATTATTTTATATTTTTGTTTCATTATTCTATTTTTGTATTTTTTTCAAATAAAAAAAATATATTATGTACCTGCACTACAACTTACTTTTATATAGGTATAATCAATAAACAAATACTTTGTAAATACTAACTTTCTATACCTAGTTATTACCTTTCATTCATATGTTACAAACGTCCCCATGTTCTGTTACTTTTGACCCATACCACTGGGTAGGTTGTAACGACGTACACTCTCTACTTTTTTATTAATTGTACATCAATATGAACTTTAATTACTTCAATATTATTTTCCTTCTATATATAAAATGCCAAGGAAACGACTTATAGTAAGTAAATTTATATAACTTGTTAATTTTTTATTTATCCGGCTTTACAAAAATATGTTACTTTCATACACCTCCCCTATGCGATTTTGCAACTCCTGTTCAGTGTTAACTTCGGTAACATACACTATAGTTTTCATGTGGTCTCATAAATAAAAGACAAGCGAATTTAGGTCTGGTGATCGAGGGGGCCACCCACTATATTTGCCTGTCCGTGATACGGGAAACACATGATCCAAATGTTGTCGCACAAAATGTGGTGGAGCACTATCGTGAAGAAATTACATTGCTGTCTAATGTCAAGATTAATTTCTTCGAGGACCGATTTTCCAGAATGAAAGGACCAATAAGTACTCCGTTCACAATTCCAGCCTACACATTTACTGAAAATCGTTGTTAAGTGTATTCGCCGAGTGGCATGCGGATTCTTCAATGCCCAATAATGCGTGTTGTAAAAATTGTGAATGCCGTTACGTGTGAATATTGCCTCATCCGTAACTAAAATGTTCATGGTAAAATTTGGGTTTAAGTACTGCTAATGTAACAATCACTCGCAAAAGTTCACTTGAAGCAAAAGATCCCTTGGAAGTAAGGCTTGACGTTTACCAAAATCTGGAATGTGATATCCCAAATTGCACTGCAATTGTCCTAGTGCTTATACCAGACTGCTACGCGACGTCATTTAACATTTCTACCTCGAGATTCACAATTTGCCTGGGTCTAATGACTCCCCCATGTTGCCCAGGCCTTGACCGCAAATTACCAGTTTATCTACCACGTAAAAAGGTCTCAGATAATTGGGGAAACCTTTGGACATAAAGATGAGCTGCGCCATTGAATTTTGATATGATTCCCTGTATGTCGGTATCATGTCCATAAGTTTTTCGTTTGAAGAATTATGCGCCATACTTTTATAATCACGTGAAAATAAACTTGTATATGACTACAACTGATAACAAAGTACTGCTATAAATACCAAATCTACATATCTAATTTTTAAATAATTCAATATTATTTTCGAAATTACCTCTTTCATACATTTTTTGTCCAAAAATATTTATAAATAAAAATTCATATAGTTGTAATTGTAATAATACTAAATACTAGTTGTAATAATGGAAGCAGTTAATGTCCCAGTGTGTGCTATAATTTTGCTGTAACTGCAATTATTTGTGAGGTTAGGTAAACACCATATTTAGATACCAAAGATATTGTTTTAATGTTCTTTATTGTAATAGTTTTAACACGTATTATTGAAATACAACATTTTAGTTGCAATTTGAAAAAAGATGGTTAAAACATCTTTTCTACGTATCCACTTTCTAGTCCAAACAGATTCTTATTTTGACTGCTTTAAATTAATGTATTCTGTTAAAATAATGTGCAAAATGTAAATAAGTCCATTTGTCATCAACAACTGACCTGACAACTTTAATAGAATTCACTAGTTGACTCCATTAAAACGTCCTAGTCTTAATTAACAACTTTTTGATATGTTTTTTTTTTGTAACATTTAAAATAAAGGCAATTACTTTTATTTATACTAATACGTTTATTTTAATATATATATTTTAAATACATTTTTCAAACAATTATACAGTTTCTCCTAAATTTTAGATAACAAACTGAAATTAGTGTAATGTTTTTATTAAAGTAAACATTTTAATTTGGAGGTGCTAATTTAATTTTTGGAGGTGTCCAAATCTCCAGATTCCTTAAGAGCATCTAATTTTAAATTATATTAAATGGCATAATTTTATCGCAAATAAGTCTATATCTTTTTACTTTTAAATATGTTTTTAGTTTTTACTATATTTTATCGAACTGTTTATGTACAGGGGGATTTTCTCATGGGAAATGCGTTCTTTTTGTAAACAGCTGAAGCAAAGTGAGCGGTAAAAGCGGAAATTAAGATAGATAACGAAACCATAACCAGGATGGGTTATGGAAAGGAGGCTCCATTTTTTCTTCTTCTCAGAAGCATATAATTTTTTTGCATAGATTGAAGAAACTTTTTATTTAAATTTTTTGTCAAAAAACCTTTTTCTTGCGTTTATAACAGTTCAGAAGATACTCGTTACACTTGTGTAACTGAAATATTTCGTTTACCACATCAATCGTCAATTTAGATCAGATGAGCCTTGCAGAAACAGTAGGTAGTGTTTTAATTTTATTTTATTTTAATCCAAATTATATAAAATTATATAATGTAGTCTTTGAAGTGAAAACCTAACAGTGTGAATTTAATTAATAACAAATATCCCATAAACGTATAATAATAGACATTGTAATAAACACATTCACTACATTAATTAAGAAAACTTGGTATGCGGTACTCCAAAAACTTTTAAAATGTTCATATTAACATTAAAGTTATAATAAAGCCGGGGGCACATTGTTCTCATGCCACGCCACGCCATCCGACGTGTCTCAAATCCCCTCTTTTTAGATATTCATCACGTCGGGTGATGTAACGTGGTGTCGCGTGGTAGCAGTGTGCACGTGAATATAATGTCACATGCATAAAATGATAGAAAATATTGACACAATTTTGCTATTTTAAGGGTGAAGTTTCAAGGACAATGAATCGTATTTACAGATGCACAAATAAAATTCACCCAATTGGTGGAGGTTCTTATTAGCGTAGTACTAAAATATAATTCTGAAAGTGAATCATTTCCTTTAACTTTTTGGGGGATAATGCGTTAGTGAACATGAAAAACTGTGAAATGCACCTTATCACTGTGTTCCAGATACCGTGAAAAATACTTAATAATTTACGCCAATTCAAGTGTTACTAGTATTTTAAAAGAATTCTGCGGGATGTGATAATGTTTATAATGTGGTAAACAATTTTTTCAATGTACAGTTGACCTGTAAAATTCAGGATATTTTATGATAAAACATGAAGTTGTGTTGAAAAAGATGCCTTTTTTCGTATTCTAAATGACTTGTCAGCCTATAAACTGTTATACAACTTGGAAAAAACTTGTGTTTGTATTGTAACTTGTAAGTGACATAGTGAAGAGATTTTCTTTCTAACTTACTCAGATTGTTTTAAACTGTCCCAACAAAGAGCTAAGAAATTCGTTGGAAAGTTGCCTATAAAAACGGCCCCTTTAAAGATGTGCGAGCACGAATGTCTCTATAGTATAAGACGTAAGCGCTATAGAGAACAAATTATGAGAAAAGAAGCTTAGGAACAAATTACACAAAAAATGTTTGTCACTATAAAGAATTGTTTCAACTATAAAGACTACATACGATAACCATGAAATAATATTTTCTAGAACTTACAGAATATTAGTAAGATGATGACCAAAAATTTTATTTGATTTTTAAATATTAATCCCTGTATATTTTTCATATCTTTAGAAAACTATCAACTTTTGTTGTTACTTATTAATTTTTAATAAAAATAGATTATCCTTTTTCAGTAACAAGCTCGCTCTCGTTTGATGTGATTTAAAAACAGTTTTGTAATGTTTCCGTAGCCGCTGTACACGATTAATGCCATGTGCTGCACAATTATCCATCAAATATTTAAGATAATGCGAAACACAATACCAAAACGTTTTAGAGATTCAAATTACGCTAGAGGGTAATTAATACAGCCCACGCGTACACGTCAACATGGTCGCCGTTTTTAATTAGTTCATTGTTATGAACATTTTGTAAAAAATCATTGCAGGAAAGGGTTGGAGATTTATTATTCAAAACAATTTTATAAAATCTGTTTATATTCGCTATACTTTCCAGTAAAGTTATTGAATACTTATTTAGCAAATAATTAATAAGACCAGTTTCACATTGATTAAATATATTTCAACTAAAATAGCAGGATATGTTTGTACACTAATTTTGAACCAGAGCAAGCGAAACATATATTATTTATTATTAATTATTTAGTATATTTAATATATCAAACAAGGTATTCATTTTGCTATCTTACACTCTAATACGATTTTTATTTGTGTACAAATCGGTAAAAATCAAATAAGGTAGTAGTGTTACATATTGACGTATTTGTAACTTGATTATATATCTGTTACTGTCAAGATCCAATATGGCGCCCATAAGAAAAAAACAATTGAATGTGGCATAATCGAAACTAGTAGGAGTAGAGATTTCCTTTTGGTGAAAATCAATTACTCATATATTCTTATCCCTCTCTACTAAATTTCAGTCCTTTCTATTGAGAAACAATGGCGCAATATAGCATTTTCTAAAATCTCTATTTTTCAGTTTTTTCACAATTTTTCAGCAATGGCAGCAGATATCTTGGATCTGTTTGGTTTTTCTTAACTTCATGAAAAGATGCAATTTTTTTCTAATTTGAGACTTTCTGTGGTTTTATGGTTTCCGAGATGATAGTGGTGAGCCATGCAAAACAGACCACCCTGTATATAAAACTTTGCTCTCAATGATAAAGGTAATAAATTTATTTAAAACCATATGGGTGCCCTAAAATTAGCCTGCCAAATATTAACTGTGGATTCTACGATCAAAAATAAGAAAAAAAGTTTTATAATCATAAGTCCGTAGACATGGCCTCTTAAATGGGGACCTCAAAATTTGATTTTCCCCAAATATTTCCAAAAGGGAACAAGATAAAGTAATCAAATTTGAAATTGAGAATCACAATTAGATAGCGAATCTATGGTTACAAAATGGCAACAAAATATCAAAAGCAGTCTCAATGAACTTGGGGAAAACGTTTTTTAGTTTTAATTTTTTTACGTGAAAATGGTGCATCGTACGAGAGTAAGTCTAGGGACTGAATTTGCTGTAAAATAAATGGATATTTTAAAAATAATTTTAGTTTTTAGAAAAGCAGTAACGTACCATTTTTTTCTTCAGAAATGTTTAGTTCAAACCTCGTACGGACGTCTTTGGCAAATATTTTAAAACATTTTTTACATCAAACAATGCTCCTTAATGATTAATAGGTGTGTACAAAATTTCATAAAAATATCTGGAGTGATAAGAAAATTATAATAAAAAAGTAATTTTTTTCTTAAAACTGTAACACCCTGTAGCTCAAAAATTAAGAGGTTTAGGACATATGTTGATATCAAGTTTTCTTCTTAAAATGACCGAAGGATTCACACCCTTAAGTATCGGCATTTAATTACATTAATAAACACCCTGTATAGTTAGAAAAATAATAATTAAGAGCATCAATTTTGTTCAATAAAAAATGAGTTTCCATGTACTCCCTCACTTTATTAAAGTTTCCATCTGTTCACTATAAATTTCGCAGAACTTAGTAATAAAGTAAATATTTTTTTGTTGAAAATACTAAAGTAAAACTTTTAAGAAAGTTGTCTGTTAGAATTTCAGAAGTTTGTTGGGCTGTTCGAGTTCTATGCGATGTGCGTGTCGGATATATTTGCATTATTCAGGTACAATTCGTGTCAGTAGATCAATGAAACGCTTTAACAAATAACGATAGTATTCCTTGATATAACATTTTGCATACCATAGCAGTATTTGCATTTCTTGCTATTAATAATGTAAAACTTGTGATGCTAATACAATCAAATAAATATGATAATGTTTGTATTAATATAATGCACATATTATGAGTTTCTTTACTTAAAGTCCGTATTGAAAATTAAAATTTTCTTTATTTTTTTTATACTCTGCTGCTGAAAAAACCATATTATAAGTAGAGGTACACACATTTCTCTAAAGTATTAATATAATTCCAACTTAACTAAATTTAAACTATTAAATATCTAGTGTTGCTAGGCAATACACTTTATCGTATCAGATAGTGTAACGTTCAATTTTTCGACCACAAATGACCTTAATATTGGCATTAAATATGTTTTGTAATTTTTATAATCTCTGACAGTATAACTATATTCGTAATGTAAATGGAAGATACTTGGATTTGGTTCTGATGTATCATGTACTGTGTAAAAACCTTTTGATGTTCTGTTGCCTGAATATTTACATCATTCTACACTTTATTTGTCTATTCCTTATAAAAAAGGTAATATTATTGGAAATTTTCGAAGAGCACATTTCTAGTTAGCTTCTGTATCAACAACAAATCTTAGGGGATTAGTTTTTTCTGGACCATATTAATGGTTGTAAATATACTATTTTTGATATGTGTGTCCCCAAAAGAATATATACTCCTTGGTTTTCAAATCCCATTGTTTTAAATATAAAAAACAAGGAAAGCTATGGAGGGAATATAGGCGTACAAAATACAGTATGCGCCAAAAGTATGGAATAAATTCAATAAAAACGAAACAATTATTTTTTGGGAAAAATCCTCGAACAGGTCGATTTTTAATTTAAAAAATACATATTTTAGCGTAAAATGCGATTTTCAAATGTCATTTGTTTTCGAGTAATGACGTCATCGATTTTTTTTTAAATGGCAACACCATATTTTTTTCCTTGATTCTGAAAGATCGTTTAATTTTCTATCAGACAGTACTAAAATTTTGCCCTCTTACATAGGAAAGTCTTCGAGTAAATGACGATTGAATGTTAGAAAACGTAAATTTTATCCATAAAAAAGTAAGAATTCTGAGGTATGTAAAATAAAATACAATTGATTAAATTTTATACTTAAATTAAATGTTCGGATTGCCATCCACCAACTTCTTGACAATGCGTAAGTCTGTGAAGAAATTCTTCTTGCACATTATGAATGATTTCTGGGGTAACTCTGCGTATTTCGTCCCGAATGCGATTTTGAAGTTCTTCTAAATTACGTGGTTTATTAATGTACACTTTTGACTTCAAGTATCCCCATAAAAAATACTCAAGAGGTGTAAGATCTGGCGATCTTGCAGGCCATTCTATCGGTCCGCGTCTGCCGATCCACCTCCCAGGAAAACAGTTGTCCAAAAAATCTCGTACAGGGCGCGCATAGTGCGGAGGTGCACCGTCTTGTTAGTAAGGAATGTCAGGGTCATTATCGTTAGGAAAAATTACTGCAAGGGCTGGAACAAGGTCATTTTCTAGAAACTCTAAATATCTTTGTCCTGTAAGGGTCCCTTCAAAGAAGAAAGGCCTTACTATTCTGGCGTCAACTATTCCATCCCACACATTTAATTTCTTTGGGTGTTGGGTATGTGCCTCTGCCATCCAATGAGGATTTTCCCGACTCCAATATCTGCAAGTTTGACGGTTTACTGTACCATTCAGGCAAAATGTGGCCTCATCTGAAAAAAGTATATGCCGGTGTAAATTTCTAGTTCTTTGACATAAATCCATTAGAATTTCGCAAAAGTGTAAGCGGCGATCGGGATCATCTTCATTGAGTTCCTGCACAAGTTGAATTTTGTAGGGATGATATTTTTCCTTCCTCAAGATACCTAGCACTGTGCTCTGACTAGTGTCATTGTTTAATGCAACCAATCGTGAAGAATTATGAGGATTATCCACCATACTTATCAAAATGTTCTGTTTCTGATTTTCATTAATGCTTGGACGTCCAGGTTTTGGAATATTTACAACATTGCCAGTTTCTCTAAATTTAGACTCATCCTTACTGACTGTTGATTGGCGATCTGGATATTTTTCATTAAATAAATCGCAAACTTCCTGCTGAGTTCTAGTCATATTCCCGCATCCGACAAGAATTAAAATTTCAATTCTTTGAGTAACAGTTAAATGTGCCGTAATACTTTAAATTGAATAATAATTTCTATGTCGCTTACAATACTTATTAGAAAGTCGGTGTGACAATGACACTTTGCAAAGATTTTCACCTACGTAATCCATAAAAGAACTATGGAATTCGAAAAACTAAACTTGATAACGTTTTTGCTTTATTTTAATTGATTTACGTTTTCTAACATTCAATCGTCATTTACTCGAAAACTTTCCTATGTAAGAGGGCAAAATTTTAGTACTGTCTGATAGAGAATTAAAGGATCTTTCAGAATCAAGGAAAACAAATATGGTGTTGCCATTTAAAAAAAAAATCGATGACGTCATTACTCGAAAACAAATGACATTTGAAAATCGTATTTTACGCTAAAATATGTATTTTCTAAATTAAAAATCGACCTGTTCGAGGATTTTTCTCAAAAAATAATTGTTTCGTTTTTATTGAATGTATTCCATACTTTTGGCGCATACTGTATATGACTGTTGACAATGAGTTCAAGCTTCTAAGCTTAAATATTAAAAAGATGTCAGTGCTACTAAACTCAATATTTGTCTTGATCTCAGTAAGTTCTGGTCTTATGTCAATGGTAGGCATATCCTGACACTCTTATAATTGAGAATACTTCACTTGATATAGCTAATACTTTTGCGTCATGTTTTAATACTAATTTTCCTAACAATTACTCACATGATCCACTCCCCACCGAAGATAATCTCGAGAATAATTTCTTTCTAGTTTCTACTGTTACGAACTTGTTTTGCTTGACTCAATATGTCTCTGAGATGCTTGATGCAGGGGAACTAGTCGAAGTTATTTATACTGACTTCAGTAAAGCCTTCGATAAACTTGACCATGATCTTCTTTTCCTGAAACTTAAAAAACTCGGCTGTTTCAACCAACTAATTAAATTCTTCAGTTCTTACTTACATTCTCGAAGTCAATGCATTGAATACCGTCGTTTTAGATCTGTTAAATATATTGCCACCTCTGGTGTGCCCCAAGGCTCAGTACTAGAACCTTTACTTTCTAAAATATTTATTAACGATATTGTTGATAAAGTTGATATTGATTGTCTTATTTATGCTGATAATTTAAAAATCTTTTGTAATATTCGTTCCGAAGAAGATTAAAAGTTCTCGATGAAGTTTATTGGTGGTGCGTTAGTAACAAGTTACTGTTGAATATACAAAAAAGCAACCTGATCACTTTTAGCAGAAAAGGGCTTCTCTATCATTATGATTACAAACTGAATAATTTCAAGAAAAATAGAGTCGCTGAGTTCAAGGATTTGGCTGTACCTTTAATACAAGTCTTAATTTTCGTCAGCATATTGACAATATCACGCTGTCCGCATATAAGAGCTTAGGATTTGTTATTCGCAATTCTAATGGTTTCAATAATATAGAAATCTTATTTTTATTGTTCAATGCGTTTGTTCTACCTAAGTTGCAGTATGCAATAAGTTTAAGTAGTAGAGGAGAACTGCAATATCTTATGTTTCTCTTCAAAACCATTAACAATTTGCTCTATATAGAAATATTCCTTCGTTTGCAAGTCGAAATGTTTATAGCTTCTATTTATCAACCCCAAGGACCAACTTGCTTCAGTTCTCAACTTGTGTGTGTAGTAATTATCATTCTGTTCAGACTGATCTATATATAATTATAGTATTAAATCTATCAGAAGATTGTATCATGGTAGCTAGATTCGCTTTGTAAATATTCTAACTTTGTATTTATATTTTCTTTTTTGTAATATTTCTTTGTATTGTCCTTCCCATCCTGTGATTGTTTTTTTTACTGCAGGGTGGAGTAACTAAATAAATAAATAAATAAATAAATAAATAAATAAATAAATGTCATTATATACTTTACTATAAAATTAAATATAATAGAACATAACAATATAATATACAAATGTAAAACCGATGAACTAACTAATAAAGTGAAGCGATGACATATTGAATCATTATCGGCCGAATTAACGTTGGTATGTTATAGTTGGCCGAGACTTTAAAATAACATGGCGTAAACTCATAGAAGAAGAAATTATTTTTATAAACTTGTTTTCTATTGCAGTTACACTGTCTGCTACTCTGTTGATTTGATACAATTAATAAGTGGTAAAAGGTAGTTGGTAGTATCAAGTGGCGGCGTAAGCAAGAGTATTTACAAAAAATAAGTTTTAGTAATATTAAGGTCAATACAAACACAGTAAACATTTTTTCGCAACAGTTGGGTAACCAATAGTGAACTGCTGGCGAACTTAAGAAAGAAAAGTTAGTCAAAAGTTAGCAAACAATACAGAAACATTTAAATAGGTAGTTGTTTAGATGTTTGAGAGTAGTGACATACATGCGTAGTTGAACCTCACTTCCATAGATTTATTAGCAAAGGAAGATGTAAATGTTCACATTTTGTAATCAGATGTGTAGAATTTTATTCTATTTATTAATTTGGGAGATTTAAGTGTATTTTATTGAGATTCAGTTTCAACAGTTGCCATATATTCAGAATTATTCATTATACAGAATTTTGCAGATTTACATTAGTGATTGACATCAATTATTAATGAATTCTAGTATAAATACCATATGGCAATATATTGTAATTATAATGTAATAATAATAGCAGTTCTTTGCACAAAGGTAATCTGTAATTTATTAAATATATTTATTTCTTTATCATTCTAGATTAACAAAATGTGGACGAAGTAAGACAATGTTGCTTACTCTTTTACGTACCCGCCCATACATATTCGTGTCCAGTGTTGCTTTTAGTCGGAATTTGGGTTTTTTTGTAGTTTCTCGGTGTTTAAAAAATTTTTTTATTCAAATTTCTAGTAAAAGGAAGCGTGTCTTCAGTGTGTAGAATAGTATATTCTACAACAAGTTGTAGAATGGCATCGCGAACCGTAATACAAACTCGCTCTTGTGGAATATGCCATTCTAAACGTGTTTTACACTATACTTTCTCTAACAAGATTTTAGAAATCATATAAAAAAGTTGCTTATTTGTACATATTCCATCACAGTATGTTAGAATAACATTCTAACACAGTATGCTGAAATGACATAGAATAACAAAGTGTGATAGAATGCCATTCTAACTAGCACAGTATGCTGGAATGACATGTATTACAATCTAATTTTTAGTTGTGGAATGTGTACTTCTAAAATCGTGTTAGAGAAAATGTAGTTCTTCTTATCATGAATTACCTTTTCATAGATACGTTTAATCAACTAGAATTGGCAATACATGCTTTGAAATTATTTACTGCAAATATGGTGCATTCTATGGAGTTAGAATTTTCATTTCTATCTCCCTCGAATTTCTTTGTTATATATATATGCATAATGTTTGACAATAAAACAAATAACATACTTTTCTATTTATGTATCCCTTTGCTTATACCTATGCTGATTCTCTTTGTACCGTCTTCGTATAATAGTTCGGTAACTGTTCACTAAAAGCAGTATTTTTTTAATAAAGATCATTCAGGAACACTTACACACTTACTGGCATGTAGCTCAACTGTTATATAATAATTTTTGCTGGGTCAGTTTGTATGTGCCTTTAGTTGTACCATTTTTCAGACAAACGATTTGATTGGCAGGTATTATTTTTCAGACTGAAGAAGAAGAAGGGTTCATTTTTCCAATCTATTACTTCCCTACAGAAAAATAGCGCCAAATTTTCATCGAAACGAGACCAGTTGGAGGAAAAATCAACTGGGGCTAGAAATGACTACCTCTTGTGCCTTGCTGCAGCAAACGCACATCAAACAAGGTGAGCAAAATTATAAATTAGCTGTTTATATTATTATTAGCATTTGTAGCAGCTATGTGAAGTGGTGTTGTTTTAGAAGGAAACAATGCATTAGATTTACATACTTGGATCAATGAACTTGTCTCTCTACAGAAATATATTTTATACATTTTCCAGTTAATAGTTTGTAGGCGACAAGCAAATTCACGTTAAGCGAATTACTATCCATCATCACGTTCAAACTTTTTAATCGTTGAACTTCGCAGACATTCAAATCCTGGAATGATGTAGACATGATATCGATCATTTTAATACATTTTTCTAGAAGGAAAGTAGCAATATTTCTGTACGATTTTATCATGCCCATGTTTATGTAAGTAATCGGTAATGTTCTGATTTTCTTAAAATGTTAACTGTAGTAACTTACGCCGTGTGCTGATATTGTAAATTGTTAAATAGTGTATTTGAAATAGTTTATGATATTATGTAACTCCTGCTGTGTTTATGTTGCCTTGTTTAATCTGACCAACACATCTTTGGATTATAAAAGAGGAAATTTTGGTATTAGCATTGTAGATTGTAGAGCGTAATGGATGAAGTGGAAACCACTGTGATTTTAAAGATCGTCGCCCATTTAACAGCATAGCACACGATCGGAAACTGGCAAATGTGAATGCATCCACTTAACAGCAACAGCTCATCAACTGCACGCCTTCGTACCAGCACAGCAGAGTATCTCCATCAGAATGTTTTGCTGGTTAGGTGACGTTCATATGATTGTCACAGAGTGCGCGTTTTAATAATAACTACCTATACATTCAGTATCTTTATTTTTTTCCCTTATGCATCTAATAAAATAGCTATCATAGCCATTTCTTGCAAATACATTTTTTTTATTATTATGCGTTAGATGAGATTCGATCTTTGATATGAGCAGGTCACATGAGGTGTTGTAGAGCTGTTGCAGTGTCGATACGTTATATGTGCGAATAACAGCATCGACGTGTTGAAGGCGTGCAGCTGCTGTCCATGAATTGTGCTGTTAAATGGGTAACAACTTTAAAGTTTCTCATCTATATTTACGCTATTAATTGCTCACTTTTCTCTGCAACTCCTTCTACTGGCTGTTTTGAACATATTACAGATCATGGTTATCTATCACCAAAATAATTTAGATATTTTCTGAGTCAGCAATTTCTATGTTTATAGTCCTATTATTATCTATTGCTCTGAGATATTTGTTCACATTGTCTTTTCCACTTTCGTTTAATAACTTCTTTGCACAGTATTCAAAGTATTGTAACCTCTATGTTGGGTTAGCGTGGAAACACGTCACGTAGACAAAAAAACTTTATTGTCACTCTTGATTACACAAGAAATATTCTTCAAACAAATTTCACAACTGTCAACGCTTTATTCTGACGTTTCTCGCGTTTGGCTGCTCAATATAAACTGACCGACAGTGAAATCGATCCGTTTATATTATAGGTTTTTAGAGTTCTCGAAATTTCTGCGATCTCGAGAATATGCCGAGAATATTCTGTAAAACGACAATTGGTACTATGTTCATATAAGAACACATGTTACAGAGTTATGAGGTTATGGGCATTACTGGATATTAGAATTTTGGGGTTGTTAGGTAAAACTAATTTGATGGATTTAATGAACCCCAGATTCAGATTTAACGATCCCAAAAACATAAATTTATTATGGTCTGGTCCACTTGTATATTTATCTTTCAATTTGACATTGGAATAACCTTGAAGCTTAGTTGCGAGCTAAGAAAAATGCATGCTTTTTGTTGCGGTAGAATTTGTCACTGGAATTCGAACAAGCTTAATAGATAAATTTTGTGTTAGATATTTCGTTGTCGATTTACAACTCTGCATGACGACGATGGAAAGCGGCGTCTACGACAAGGTGGCAGAGTACCTTTCGCTGATGGGCAGAACCGAGCTGCTGACCTGCTCCGCCATGCAGAACTCCTTCAGCACCATCCGCGACCAAGCGAAGCAGCTGACCAGGGAGTACAACCTCCAGTGCTGCTACTTGTACTATCCCGTACTCAAGCAGCATATCCAGTACGAGTTCGAACCTTGTGACGACGACCCCGTCGATCGCGTAACGGCGGACCACGATTCGGCAGCTGCCACCCTCAGCAAGGAGGCTCGAAGGTGGGCCACCAAGATAGCTCGGGAGAACAACAATGTCAGGGAAAGTGTCCGGAAACTTCAGATCTACAACGCTTTGAAAGAATCTGGACAGAAGGTAAGATAACTGTTTTAGACATACCCTTGAAATCCTTGAAGGGGTTAAATTGTTTTTTGAAGCTGTTCTATAGATGTGGGTTAACTATGACTAAGTACAAAAAATTTAACCACGTGCTCAGGGAGGCCTAAAAGACAATAAAAAAATTATTCCAGAATTTTAGCTCGATATTTAAAAATTGGGGCAAAACCCTTTTTTCCTACGGAAAGTTGGCGCTTATGATAAGAATCGACTGAGATGGCTTAGATTCATAGATAAAGCTTACATCTATCAACAATGTCAACTACCATGCGGTCGTCTTTTTGTAGCGTTTCTAAATATAGAAACGACAAAAATTAACATTCTTATTAGCAATAATACCTGATAGATAGGTAACAGTTAATCCAGTTAGCTTCAGTATTTTGCATTCGTTTTTCATTATTTCCTTATAAACTGGTAAAACTACATATTCGCTAATTACAGCCACTCACTACCGATAAAAGACACTTCCCGTAGGTACAATTAGATAAAATGCCTATTTATTATAACAAAATCTAACGAAAGGAATAGATAATAGACAAGTTTTAATGTAACCGCGGCAGTCTTGTCCCATAACCTAGAAAACCAAACCGGCGAACTATATTGTGAGAAAGTATCTGCACCCAACACAAATGTCTTTATTTAATAACTATAAAACGTTTAAAAATTAAAAAGGGACTAAAAACTGAAGAAGAACACAAAATTACGACGTAAACACAGGAATTGAATTATGACATGACAGCGATACCGACTGAGCGACTGTTGCATGCTTGTAGAGTAGGCAACCAACTTGCTTGTTGACGGCGTTAAATAAGGATTTAAAATAATATCGAAAACAATTTTTTTTGGCTTTATAAATAAGTTTGGAATTTTTTTGAAGGGTGATTCCGTTAACTCTTATTTTTCCCTATCCCCTCTTAAAATATTTGTACTAAGTCATAGTTAACCCTGTATTTTTAATTAAAATAAGGTTTGAATTATGGAAAATACCCAATTGAATTCCTATAAGTTTGCCATTTTGTTTGTTTAGAAAAGACGTAAAAATGGCAATTTTAAAATTCACCAATAACTAGATGCAGTAAATTATCAGTTTCTAAATAACGTTAAATGAAAAAAAAAAAAATAAATTAAATCAAATATGATAACAATAAAGTGATATTAGTTTTTGTTTCGTTAAATCACATATTTTGTTATCACATCTGATTCAAATCACAAATAAATAGCTGAGGATAAACGTGACAGATTTTTATTTATATTATCTATTCTCATTATCAGGACAATATGGTGTAATCTGTAATATTTATTTTACTATCATAACCGTACGAACAATAAATGCCTTATTAGTGTGCCAAATTTATGTTGTAACGTAAATTTGGCGTGTTTACTCAAAATTACATATCCTACGGCGTGGTTTGTTGGAGAAATGCCGCATCTGCTTCCTCTGTCTTCGTTGTTCAGAAAAATGTAGTTCAATAGATTGCTCGAGTTCTTAGACGAACATCGTCTAGACAATTGTTTGTAAGTTATAATTTATTAATCGTTCCTATAGAATACCTATATATTTATTCTTGTGCAGTATATATAAAACGAAATTTATATAAATTTCCAAAACAATTAAACTCTCACACTTACAACACTAGACAGAAATCCGACTTAAGGCAACCGTAATGCAGAACGAGATTATGTCTTAAAGGATCACATTCTATGTGCATTCGAATTTATAATAAATTACCTGATCCTTTGAAAAATAATATGTCTATGAATAAGTTTAAAAATTATTTAAAAAAATTCCTCATACATTGAGCTTTTTATTCTGTTGATGAATATTAATAGATACTCTACATGTCTGTGCAGTGTTGTATGAGCACTTAATATTATATTACTGTAGATATTATATATGTGGCTTTTACTTTTACATGACATGTTCTATATCAAGAGTTGTATAGCTTATACAGTTTTTTTATCTCCGAAATAAAGTATTTTAATTCTAATTCTAAATTTGACACATTAATCTCGTTTCAAAGGTGGTGGTTATGCACAGTATATAGTATTACAATTTCGTTATAAACGTATATTCACATATTTTTTCAGTTACCTTGTATTAATTTCTAAATAATTTCTAAAACAATTGTTAAGGAAATCTGAAGCTAAATTGGAATTGTCCACATAGACCGTATTCGAAACGCCAAGTAGGTACTTATTAGAACTTTTGTGACTGGCGCATCCGGCAAAATTTAGAAAAATGAAAAATAGATATTTTTTGTTAATCAATTAAGCTCAAAGAACGTGCGTTTTTTTATTCTTTCGTGACAGAATATTATTTGATTTATAGCAACTTTGAGTTCCCTAAACTAAATTTACCTCGATTTATATACAGAGTGTTCGGAAATTATGCGTCAAGACTTCAGGAGGTGAATCCTCACAAGAAATTAGGGTCACGTCCTAAGTCCTATAGCAATTGTTCGAAAACTCAATATTAACGGAGATACAGGGTGTTAAACTTAAAATTTTATTTTCGATATTTGTAAATAACTTCTTAAGAAATCCAAATATTTACATAAAATTTGTAAATCGGAGGTTTTTGCGGACGAGAAATTCAAATATATTTCTAATTTTGACGTCAGTAATAGAGGGCGACACTTGTGGCACACCATGTTTATTTTAAATTGCAGAACTTTTTTGCATCTTAATGTATCCATCTGGCTATCAAAACAATCGATTCTCCTATTTGTTTTATTTGAAGAAGGTATACCTCGCTGAAGTCGGTAGGCGTAACCATTATTAAAATAATCCTATTTAAAATGCTCAGTGCACCGAGTAAAAACTGTTTTGGTTTCAGGTAAAGTGCCTTTTCTGCTGAAAACACAGCAAAATATTACTTGAAAAACTTGTTTAGAATCGTAAATTATGAAGACGTGCAAAATTTCAAGGAAATCGGCGAGGTTTGATGAAACCATTTTTCAACAAAGCACAAAGATTTTGTCAAAGCCGATTTTTTTAAAATTGTGCACATCTTAATAAGATTATTTCGAAAACTGTTACTCCTAGCGACTTCAGTAAGGTATACCTTTTTCAGATATAACAGGTAACAGGGAGAATCGATTGTTTCAATAGTCAGATGGATACACTAAACATGATGTGCCATAAGTGACGCCCTCTACTAGTAGCGTCAAAATTGGAAACATATTTGAATTTCTCGTTCGCAAAAACCCCCTATTTACAAATTTTATGTAAATATTTGGATTTGTTAAGAAGTTATTTACAAATATCGAAAATAAAATTTTAACTTTAACACCCTGTATCTCCATTAATATTGGGTTTTGGAAAAATTGTTATAGGACTTCGTGACCTCATCTCCTGAAGTCTTGACGCATAACTTCCGATCACCCTATACGTCGTAGTCATTGGGCGTAATTTGTCATTTCACGGAAAGCCTAGTCATTGGCTGTATTGCCGGCAAAGGCTGTAATGAAATGAATATTCCTTTGATTGAAGTTTGTCGTCATTTCAGGGATTGCCTGTTTCATTGTCGTCAAACAGAGTAAAAGATTAAACGATTACACGTTACAGCGTTTGTTTAGTCATTTGCTGAATTGTGTTGTGTAGAACTTCGGCCCGTAATAGCTAATAATTCTACTTTTTTATTGTAAATGAATAACCATATATAAAGAGTGATCACGTGAAAATTGCCCTCCGTCCCCTTGTTCTCAGTTATTGTTTGAATATATTTTTTAAATGGAACACTTTATACATGAAGTACAATATCAAGCATACAAATGTAAAAGTTTACCAATTTTCAAGTTTATTGTGAAAAATTTAAAACTAAAGAGGATTGTGTAACGACGTATAGATTTTATTTTTATTTTATAAAAACTAATAAGGACAAAGTATTGTGGAATTCATGGTCGACTACTTGAATGGATAGGTGCATTTCTGACCAACAGAAAATTCAGGGTTAGAGTAAACTGCTCTTTCTCAAACTGGTACGACGTTCTTTCAGGAGTGCCGCAAGGATCTGTGTTGGGACCATTTCTTTTCCTTATTTACATTGCTGACATTCATAACATAATTAATGCCCAACACATATTCTATGCAGACGATAGCAAGCTCTATGGAAATCCCATCTCGGATCACGCCGTTCTACAGGCTGATCTAATGAAAATTAATACTTGGTGTACTATATGGTCCTTACCACTGAATGTAGATAAATGCACTGTTCTTCATATCGGTCATAACAATCCGCATTTCTCTTATCGTCTGTCATCTGGCTTAATAACAGCAGTGGAAAAGCAATGTGATTTGGGTACTGTAATTGATTCCAAATTGAGTTGGTCAGAGCAAACTTCTTGTGTGGTTAAAAGAGCTAACACACAAATGTACTTGCCAAGGAAATGTTTTCAAAATCCTAACCCTGCTTTGTTCCTTTGCCTTTACAAAACATATATTCGGCCTCGTCTAGAGTATGGTATATCGGTTTGGTGTCCATATCTAGTTAAAGACATTATGGCATTGGAAAAAGTTCAAAGAAATGCTACAAAGATGATTTCAGCGTATCAAAATTTATCATATGCAGACCGTCTGCGTCTGTTGAAACTTCCATTCCTCTCCGAGAGACGAAAAAGAGGTGATCTCATTCAGTTATATCGTTCTACCCACAATCTTTTCTCCGTCGACATGTCTTGCTTATTTGTTTTAAATGAAGATATACGCCTGAGAGGACATTCTATGAAACTTCTGCACGAAAAATACAATACAAGGGTTAGACAGCAGTTTTTAACGAACAGAACGTTTCATCACTGGAATTCCTTGCCTGAAGACATCGTAAGTGCCCCATCTCTGAATGCTTTCAAGAACAAGTACGATCGTTATGTGTCTAGTGTGTTAACTTAGTAGTTTTTTTCTTTGTCATTGTTTCGTTATTTGTTTACTTATGTACTATTATTTATGTTTCATTATTTCTCTACTTATGTACTATTACTTACTTGTGTACTCTACTATTTTGTCTTTGCATTGTATTTGTTAGAATAAGTTTTCTAATTTTGGGCATAATAGATTTTTTTCTCTGCCCTTCTTATATTGTAATAATAATAATAATAATAATAATAATAATAATAATGAGTGCTGTTTCGTTTTTTGTCATCATCAAAGCTAGAATATTGCATTTACTTTCCCAACATGTCTGGAGGTGGTTGGTTTCCCAACCAGGGCTAACCTGGTGGAATGTGCATAATGCGTGCTCTTCCGCTTTTCTCTCTCTGGGTGGAAGTGATGCGAGATCTCGTTTTATATACGATGCCGATTTAAAAAATAAATCGTGGAGATGTTCAGAGAACTTGTTTTTGCAGAGACACCGTACCATTTCAGCATGCATATTTGCCCAGAGGCTGTAGACCACTTCTGCTTTTTTATGTCAGATTGTTTTTGGTCGCAGCCAGTGAATGCGTGTAAAAATAAAATATTTTCGAGTCCCAACTATTGCATTTGATGGGTGGAGTAAATGTTGGTTTGTCCATTTCCTCTGTAAGGTTTTATGAATAGGATGTTACGATCAGGTGTCGTTTTTGCTGTAACAACATTGGCTGTTTCACTTGCGAATTGGACAATAGCTGTGCTTACAATCAACACGTCAGCATCATGTGATGCTTGATATGTTGTGATGTCATTTACTCGGAGTTTAGAGCTCAATACATTTATCAGCCTATATTTGTTATGGTGGTTGGAGAGAAATAATTCTTGAGTCACCAAATTTCAGTTATCAGACTGAAGTTGACATCGACACACTTTTTCATAAAATATTGGCTTTCCTGTTCTTCCGACTTAGTCCTGTTGGGAGAGCTGTTATATTCATAAAAAAAATAATGGTACATCTTCTGCCAGGGTAGTGGGTCTTGAAAAATTTCACGTACGTACACTGAAAACTGATTCTCTCTGTCAGATGACCTTATGTAAGAGAAAACTTCCATCAATCACCAAATCAAAGATTGGTACATATATCCTTTCGCTAGTTGGTTTAAACAGATTGTAAAGTACGGATTTATTTGTTTTTCCCATACGAATCGAGTAAGGCAAAAGGAAATGGAGCCAATTCCTACTGCAAATAATTTTTCAAGTCGTCATTTTTTACTGATGCATATTCATGCATTGAAAGAACAGCAAAACTTGATAAATAAACTAACAGAAAATAGACAGTGCTTAATATATAGGTTAATCTACATGCACTGTATATTAGCTTAAATTGATTATTTCAATTCTGTGTAATAACGAGTTTTTTTTTAATTTTAGGGAGTTTCTTTGAAAAATTATAGATTTTAGAAAAATTTTAGAAAAATTATAGAAGTTATTGTAGCTTCTGACCAATTGGAGATAAATTAGCAATAAACAGTTGCCAGGACCAAACAACTTTTAAGCTCTCATTTTTATATAATTTTCCTTACGATGCATCGAACATTCTACCTCCCTACCACTGAAGCGGATGGGCTAGGGGCGGAGACTTTTAATATATTTACGTCTCAACTACACCAACCACATTTCCGCAGAGAAACCCCGAGTTAATTATTGTAATGTAGCTGTAGAGAAAAGTAAGCTGCTGCACAATTGATAATCCGATCGAATAGCACATCTCTTGTGTTCATTTTTATTGCACTAAAGATTTAAACCATCTCCAAAGACACTAATCAAGGAGATTCAAATCAGGTGATCTTGGTGGCTAATTTTGAAAACCACCTCGGCGAATCCAGCGTTATGCAAAGCGATTGTTAAGATGATTGATAACAGCACGACTAAAATGGGCAGGAGCACCATCATACTGAAAGTACATGTTCTGTCTAATATTCAATGTAGTAGAGTAGATCTCTCAAAGTATTCTAAAAATTCTACATTTATAGCTCCAGTAAGAGTACCATCTAGCAACAAAGTAATTGATTATTAATCATATTACACTACACGCGATGCTAAAAGTTGTTAGGGTAGTAGTTAGTTAAGTTTCCACTGTAGCGTGCGGATTATCATCTGAGCTTCATTAGTGAGCAAAATGTATTTGTAAAGTGTATGGTTTGTGTTTATCCAATTGCAAAAATGCAACCGCAAATTATTGTCACCGTCCTGAAGATTCGGGACGCGCTGAATATGGAAAGGTTTAAACCATTTTTGTGAATGACTTCCCTTGCCGTAGTATGATTAATTTGGAGACGGGTTAAGTTCTATATATTTAGAATTTCTTCTTCCACTGCTAGACCAGATGTAATTCTCACACTGAGAAACATTCCAGTTTCACGTGCATTGTTGAAGACTGTCTGGAATACATTTCTATCTGGCACTCTTCTGTTCGGGAAGTAACGTCTATATTCAGCAATTGCACTATCAACGGTACCGTTGCAATACCCATAAATAAAGATAATATCAGCATGTTCTCGATGACTAAATGTGGCAGCCGTTACGAAGTTATATGTGTACCGCACATCTAAAAATAAATGCGACAGTTATAAAATAAGCGTTTAAATCACAAACGTCAAAATAAATGTAACAATTAGTAATCACTACTGTGAATTTGGTTTAGAATGCATGACCTACTCAAAATTAAACATCAAATAATAACAGCTTTCGCAAAAATAGTAATAAAAAGATTTGCTGTCTCAGTAACCGTTGATATTCGACCATATGTTTATTAGGCTTTTCACTTTTGCCTCCTAAACACCCCTTTCGAATATTGGGGGTTCCCCCTCAAACACCCTGGATTTATCTGATTTCTAAAAATTATTACCACAAATAAATTGCTTTTATTACTATTTTACTACCGAATCCAAAATCAATTTTTGCTGGGTTTATATCTTGAATGTCTTGATGTGAATTATTGAATCGATAATTATCCCTATTATTGGTTTTCGAATTAAACGATTGCGACTATTTTCGCATCCAAATGGTAATTAAATTAAGTTATTGGGTCATTACATAAATCGAGGAATAAAAAGCGATCGAATAAATTTGTAATTTATGTCAAATTAAATAAATATAATAAATTTAAAATTTATGTTACCGTGACGGTATTTTCATCAAAATAAAATGTATGAATTGTACCTATTCCTTTTTACCAACGTTGCGAATATGAGATTTTTTCACAAATTCTTGTTATGACGTTCTAATGGCAGGTAGATCCTAACGATCCGAATGGGCCTGATCTAGAAACGAAGATAGAAGAAATGAAACAGAATATTCGAAGAGCGGAAACGGCAAAGACAAAAGCGGAAGCTCGGATAGAGTGCCTTCGAGCGGGAGGAGTCAACGTGGATGAGTGGCTTCAAGAAGCTGAATCTCTCAATGTTCAGGACATCCAGAGATCGGCTAGTTCATTATCGGTGAGTAATGTTTTAAAAAATATAAATACAGTAACTTCTTTTCTGTTCAAATCACGGAATTAGCCGTGAATCAATTCACTTTTAACAGAAATTCTCTGCTCTATGTATTACATTTCTAAGTAGATATTTTCTTTAAAAATGTAGAAATATTTTGTGCTTGCTAGTCCCAAAATGTACAGGATGTTCCATTTTCGTTGTGAATGCAGAGTTTCTCGAAAACTGCAAGAAACAGAAGGATGCGGTTTTCACGACAATGAGAAGAGAAACTTAACACGTCGGTCTAGTGCGCGTAAACCTTTAAGAGATTCTTCGTATCTCGGACAATAACGGTTATATCGAACGGTGAAAATTGTTTCTGATAGACTTTTTTATGTGGAGTTTAGTGGCGCACAAAAATTTATCTACAGGGTGTCTCTTTTACAGTATGACCCAAACATACAGTTTTTTTAAATGGAACACCCTGTACATTTTTATTCAATTGCATTATTTGGTTCCTTCATAATGATGTCTAATAGTGATGTATGTTAAATTAATGAAAACTGATGTTGCATGGTACGTAGTTGGCCATGTGCATTTTTATTTTTATATTTATTATACACAATTGATTTTTATGAATTAATTCATTATTCATTCTAATAATTCAAAATATAATTTAACAAAATAATTATTAGCGAATTAAGTAATTTATAATTATACATTTACTATTTAATAACATTTGGAAAGTAAATAATAAACAAAAATAATTAATAAGAAGAAAATTAATCGACAATGTTATTAAAAAAACTTTTGAAAATTATTTAATATTTACAAACTGTTTAATTTTTTTCTATGGTAAAGATGTTAAATATAATCATGACATTTTAAAACAGGAATACAAATATGTACATATTTTGGGTTTATATAATCAATATTATTCTTAACACATCCTCTTATTATACAGGGGGTATTACGGAGTAGGTCAAGTCGTTAACCACATATTCCTTGGACTAAAATAATGGGGATATTTCTTATACCACTTTTCATTTTGGAGCTCTATTTTCAAAATGCATGGTATCAAAATAAAAGTGTTTTAATAGTTATTTATGCAACAAGTGCAAAAAGTAAGTGCTTGTTGCACGTGATGTGAAATTATCCAACGTACTCGTATTTCGTACGAGTTGCATACAATATTTTTTCTACGTTCATGCAAAAACCAAAAAATGTTTAATTTAGGTAACACTAAGTCTAAAAAAATATGACGTCGATTTGAACGTTTATGTCTGTCATGATGACAAAACGCTGTAGTAAAATGAATGCAATACACATTTTATTGCTCTAGTGCAATAAAGAACCACTTTTCCACTAAATATAGTTCAATAAAGTTTTGTTTTTTGCATGAACGGATTTTTATTGATTTGAGAGATATTTGTTTTTTGTTTCTGACTAAAATCGGAACCCTTCCTGACCGCCAGAGCCAAATCAAGTCCATAAAAAAAAAAATTAATTAGAATTTATGAGGATTTCGTTAACATGGTTCCAATACTAACTGAACAGTAGCTAAGGAAGCGAATTATACAGGATGGAGAGCACTTTTCTAACTGTTTGTTGTTAGTTGTGCCGTTTTGTTTATTTCCATTTACTGAATGAAATGGGAATGACGAATTAATACTTACGTTATTTAATTTACGCCAAACTTAACATATTAAAAAAAGTTACAATATCTTTTAAACCAACCCTCAAATCAAAATTCTACAAAAAGTTATAAAAGTGAAAAAATAGAATAAAAACACTACCTAAAAAATATTCTGATACTATAGGTGTACACAAAAATAAAAAAAATATAGGGAGTGACATAAGAAAAGTCCTACTACTTTAGTCCAAAAAATATGTGGTTGACCTACGGCTTGACCTACTAATTTGTGACACCCTGTATAATATTATGGCGCTAGATATGGCATACAAATATTGACTATTTATCATATAACTTAATTGTTTAAACAATTGTTTATTTTGTATACATTTTTCAAGTAGCTAAGTAGAGTTCATGAAACAATTTTGTGTAATTATATAAAAATGCATGGCCAATTATTATGAACCACGCAACATCAGTGTTATCAATTTAACATTTTTTAACAATTTTTAAAATACAAAGTAGTAAGAGTTATATTATTATGAAAAAAATATAATGCAATTGAATTGCGTAAAAATACAGGGTGTTCTTCTTAAAAATTGTATGTTTATGTCATATTTAACCCTGTAGAGAAATTATAAGTACGCCATTGAACTTAAAGAAAAAAAATCTATCAGAATCAATTTTCACCATTCTGATATCTAAGCTATTTTCTCATATAATAAAGAATCCTTTACCTCAAAAAAAAAAATTTTGGTTACACCATCTTAAGCTAAGTAGCCCAGTGTTATGAAAACCGCATCCTTCTGTATCTTGAGGTTTCAAAGATATCATGCAATTATAACACACTCTGGACACCCTCTAGAGAACGGTCTATTTTGGATGGGATTGTAGTGTACAAGTTATACAGTGGTCTCAAAAGAATTACTAATGTAATTGCAACATGCTGCTTTTTTAACTTAATTTAGTGATACTGACTTGATTAGTTTACGACATAACTTGCATTTTTTTACGTTAGCTATTTCTATTCATCTGTTCTCTCTATTATATGATTGCAATAATTACCTTAGTTATTAAATCCTTCAACGGATGATTGGTCGAGAATAAAAAAAGAGAATTTTTATTTTTTCTACATCAGTGAATCAACTTATATTAAGTTATATCAGAATGTGAAAAATGCGCCTCTATGATATATTGTCGAATATCTATTAATTACTTAATTCAAAATTTTCCATGTGCCGAACTTTAAGTTGGTGAGTGTATGATTTGATTTTAATACGGCTTTTATCATAATTATTGGCAATGATATGTTACAGAATAAATACATTTTTAGCTAACAGATAATTCAAAATCTAGCTTAAGAAATTGAATACGCCCAAACCTACAGTAATTTTATTATTTATGTTATCCAGGATCACCCCAGTTCCGATTCCTTCTATGACAGCGATTTCGCCGAGGGCGAGACTTTGGCCGAAACCAGAGCGGACAGTAAAGAGGAGGAGAGAAGAGAAAGCCAGTCCGATCAGTATGAAAATGTTGAGATCGACGGTGAGTGGGGTAGGCAACGAATTGATTTTCCAACATTATTGTTCAGCATGGCATCGTTGCACTGCAGTAACGTACGCTATTTTTAGTATAAAAATATTTACGTCATGTAGGCTCTACATTAATCAACGCTTTAATACGTTTTTTATTACTTACTGAAAGCGTCGATACTAAATCAAGTTAACTGATGGTTAGGAAAATCAATAAGGTATACAATCAGTAATGAAAGGAGAATAATTTGATCAAAATCCTTTTCATTGACGATTTAAGGTTGGTTGTTATTAAAAAGCTATAAATATAGGGTATCACAAAATCAGTGTGCAAAAATTTAACAGTATTAGTAGAAACATGAACATAGTAAAACATGTGAAGCCAAATCCACTCAGTAATTTATTAAATTAAATCTACTAAATTGACTTGAATTTCATTATATTAATGTGTGAATATTAAATGCAATTTTATAAGTTAAACTATATGACATATATGCTTATATCGTTTGTGTAGTTTAACAATTATATTCGCCATATCAGTAAAATCACTTCATTTAGAATGGGTCTAACGTTACAAATTATTGCGTTTATTGGTGTTTAAATTTTTTCAATGTACTTCTACAATGGCTTCAGCTCATAATAGTAAGATGTAAGAAACTGGAAGAGAATTTTTTTCCAGGAAGGTGGAGTGGACGAAGTGGTCTTATAACGTGTCATATCTTTCACCTGATCTTCAGCTTCGGGAACCATTCAAATAGTATTGTTTATAACACCCAGGTAAATACCTGGAAGGAATTATAATAAAAAATAGACTTGGGCGCCATTATGTTAAGAGAAAATCAATTTTAAATACATTTAAATAAACGGATATTAATTTTAGCAATTGTAAACAATAAAAAATTCGAACTGGTAAAATATTTTAAAACTTATACAGCAATAGCTATTCTCCTCTTTGGGTTTTAGAAAGTCTCAAGTGGAGTGGTTTCAGGTTATTTTTATAGCGTGTTTCACCATGAGGTCATTAGTGTGTGTTAAGAAGTTGGCTAAATTGTTTACTATATGTAATATGCACTTAGAATGTCGACACAAGAAGTCGTTAAAATATTTAATTCAATAAATATAGTCTCTGTACGTAATATTTAAAGTAACTCTAACACATCTTCTCTGAACAGTGAACATGATAGCTATATGCATTGAATTCCATTTTAATATGCCATAAAACATGTTGGAATGAAAAAATGCTAAAAGCAAGATGTTTTCAGTTGTATTATTCTTGAAATGACGGATCATAAAGGTACATTTAGATAATTAACAGAGATAGTGTCAACACAAGGTTCCCAACTAAATCATGAATCCAAGATGACTTCTGCTTATTAACTATCTGAATAAGTTTGTTAATAAGAGTCGTTGAAAAATTATTACAAAAGTCATATCGATCCTGTGTATAAGAAGAAATTCAAATATTTTAGCTATCCAAGGCACTAGAGAAATAGAGAGGCGGTAGATAATAGCGGTGTCACCAGCTGAGCCCTGTTTAAAGGTTAATATTACCTTTGTTACCTTCAGCACATTTGTAAACCCGTTATTAGTTATACACGTATTTATGAATAGATAATTATGTTTTACAGTTTTGATAACTTTTGTGTTGACACGGAATAGATCGTTAATCTTACTGTTCTTTAATTTACTGATCACAAATCTAACCTCATTGAGGTCAAACTCCGTCAAAGTGACCGAGACCAAGTCGATACACAGTTCCGAGGACGAACTGGAGGTGAAGGAGGTCGTAACCAACCCGCCCAGACGCCATAAGGGCGGGGAGTTAGCCAACAGGAAGCACAACAAAGACTTCAAGTCGGTGTGGTACGACGAAGAAATAGAAGACAATTCCCCTAAGAAAAACGCGCTGACGAAGGCCACCAGCTTGGACAACCTGTTGGACGTCGGGATCGGCCGCTTCAAATCCAGGATGGCGTTGACATGATATCCTCGTCGATTAATTCAAGGAAAATTGTGGGTGATTGGACTTACCGTCGGGAGATGGAGAAAGAATGTGTCGGGATAGACTGTATGAGACGGAAATTCAGCGGACCTGTAGATGCAGCTTCAGTGGCCGCGGAATATTTTTCAAACATATTAGAGAAAAGTGCTTCTTCAAGTGACTTGGGGAAAAGTGAAAGCAGCGAAGCGTGTGATTTTGCCGAACTAAAACTTCAAGGAAGAACACATCGCATCTAAAGACTATAGAAGAAATAGTAAATTGTCCTTCACCAGTAACCGCTGTGATAAAACAAAGAACCGTGACTGAAGCAAACGTTACAACTGAAACTAGAGGAGATGTAAGAAGAGAAGAAACCACAACTGACATTCAACCGAATGTTTTCTCCCTGGAAAAAATGTAGATGAAACACAAGTTAAATCTACTATACGTCTCGACATTGTTACTAGTGCGCTTAAAGGGGATCTAGAAATAGAAGAAGTGGATGAGATTTTAAGATAATAATAATAATAATAATAAATGGACTTTATTCTGAAATAATAGTACAAATTTATATATTTAAAAGTATATAACAATATCAAAAGGGCGAAGTCTAGCATAAGCTATTCATACTCTGATCTGTCGCACACCCTAATGCTGCAACGACAATAACTGAGAGTAGTGTGGGAGGTGAAGCAAAAATAGAAACTATGTGTGAGCCTGACGTTGCAACTAATAAAAAAGATAGTGATGGAAATGCACGATGTGTATGGAAGTATGGAAGGTAAATGTAGAAGTACAAGTTATATTAATAAAATCAGTTGGTTATCTATTCAAATAATTTTATTTAAAATGTTGTTTGTTACCTTAGAGAAGTCACCCACGTTCAGAGATTATCATTTATAATACTTCACATAGCTCCTTGTTTGTTATATTATGAATGAATTGATCTTGTGTTTTGTTTTGTGAATTGCCTCACGGTACTTCTTATGGAAAACATTAACGGTTGATTAATTTTAAATAGTGATTAAATCATTGTGGTTGAATTGTTGGTTTCCTAAAATCTCGAGGTATTATCTATCGCGTTTGATAAAATTTTTAAGAATGTGTATCTCTCCAAATTTGGCAATGGTTTATGGAATAATTTCAAAGTATTTTTCCTACAGGCTGTTTGGAACAGGCTCTGTTTTAATAAAGCCAGAAAAAACCTGAATGTTATGCATTGGTCGGACGTAATGCCGCATATTTTTTTAACCATCAATGCAGACATCGCATATTCATTAACAATGGTAAATACTCATTTGTTATATTCCGTTTTTGGTACGGTTACAGCACAAAAATCTCTTCTCTTCTATACCATTAACAGGCATAGTAAGTTTTTCATTAGACTAAGCCATATACAGGGTGACCCGAAATTAATAGGACACAGAGCAAGAGTAGATTCTTCACGACAAAATAATGCGATGTTGCTAAACTGATATTAGTCAAAAGTTGAGAGTTAAAAAGATACATGATGTCAAAGTTAAAAGTACTATTGAAACAATTGATTCTCCTACCATTTGTATCTGATAAAGGTACACCTTTTTTGAAACAACCAAAGTACCAAAGTAAAAATTGTTTTGGTTTTAATTAAAATGCATTTTCCGCTGAAAACACACGAAAAATATTACTTGAAAAAGTTATTCATGCTAAATAATGAATGATAAAGGCGATGTGATAATGTCTAATAATAGTACAACGTCATAATTTTCCATTCTGAATAACTTTTTCAACTAGGAGCATCTTCGAAAATTTGAACCATGGAAAACTGCACTGATATTTTTTTGTGTGAAAATTACAAGCTATAAGTAAATAATTGTGAAAACTAACTAAAGGCAGTTTATAACATTTTTTTTTTGTTAAAATATTCTAATAAAATCATTCTCGTTAATAATAACCACATTCCTTATCGTCATCCAAACAATCAAAATTCGTCCGCAGGCGTCTTTCTTTCTCTTGCGTATTATGTAGTATTTGCTGGTAAATTATTGCACAATTATCTCAAGATACCCTGTATACTAACACGAGTATATACGAATTGTTTCTATAGAATTTGGGGGCGGTTTCAGGTGGCAAATCAATTGGACTATCTAAAAAGTCGACGCTGTTATATGTTTCGAGTAACGTGTCTAAAAATATCTAAGTATTAAATTTTTCTACTTCCGCAGCTATGTTGGAACAGTCAAGACAGACGATAGAGCAGCTAACAGCTGGCTGGAATGACCCAACGCAAGTGGATTGGGGTACAGAGGAAGCTATGGAGCCGTCGCCAGAAAATGTCGTCCAGGTCGAGAGGACACCTACGGCGCCGCTTTTGAGGTGTACAGCTTTATATTCATACACGGTAAGTACAAATTTGTTGGCAAGATTATCTTGGATAACGTTAGAACTGATCTATGAACTACAGTTTAGTGGTATTTGTGTCTTGATAAATAGCCAGCAGATTATGTGCAAACTGGTGTAAACGTTACATTAATTATTAGTGGCTAAAACCTTGGCTGGATAAGCCGAGTATAGGAGCAGCAATTAATTTGTGTGGATTTGCACAGCTACGTTACAAATGACATAAAATATCTTGATAGAGAATAACATACAGTGAGGATCAGACGATTTCCAAGAATGATTTCTCTCATCTAAAATTAAAAGAAAACAAGAGTTTTTCTTATGTCCCTAAGCCCTCAACTTCAAACACAGGCAGTTTTCTCTTATAGCAGCTGTCCATATGTCTGAAGGTTTTTAACTGTTGTAAAAGTTATTTGATGTTAAATCCTCTTTATACCGTGCTTTCTAAAAGCAACGAATAAATTCATTATTTTTGAAAGTGAGAAGTTTTCGAAAAAATGCCCTGGCACGTCGATTTTGTTTTAAAAAAGGCACTTTTTGACATACGACCCACATTTGTGACGTCATCGTTGCTCTAGATATGACGTCATCGACAATTTTTTAAAATAGCAACCCCCAATTTTGACCATGTCATTTGAAAGAACGTGTTATTCTACATACATACATCATGAAAAATTATGGTGTTACATAACAAAAATTTCAACAAAATAACGCCTGAAAATTTTAAAATTTAATTTTCACAATACATACTGAAAATAATAATGATTATGTAAAAAATCGACTAAATTAAATGTTCAAATTGAGCACCTTTGGCTGCCTGACAGTAGCCAAGACGATTAATAAATTCTTTTTGGACATCAATAACTTCAGGAGGTATACGATGTATCTCGTGACGAATTCCTGCTTTTAAATCTTCTAAATTAACCGGTCTAGTAACGTATACTTTATTTTTTAAATATCCCCATAAAAAATAATCTAGAGCTGTCCAAGCAGGCAATCTGGTTGGCCACTCAATCGGTCTCCTTCTCCCTATATAACGATTTGGGAACAGTTCATCTAAATAAGCACGAAGAGGTGTTGCATAAGGGGGAGGTGCACAGTATTGTTAAAATTAAATTTTAAAATCTTCAAACATAATTTTCTTGAAATTTTTGTTACGTAACATCATCATTTTTCATGATGTATGTATGTAGAATGACACGCTCTTTCAAATGGCATGGTCAAAAAATTGGGGGTTGCTATTTAAAAAAATTGTCGATGACGTCATATCTCGAACAACGATGACGTCACAAATATGGGTCGTATGTCAAAAAGTGCCTTTTTTAAAAACAAAATAGACGTGCCAGGGGATTTTTACGAAAACTTCTCATTTTCAAAAATATAATGAATTTATTCGTTACTTTTCGAAAGCACTGTATACTACACCCAATGGTCGAAAATCTAAGGAGTAACTAATTGCTAGCCTGTAGACAAGTGCGACGGACGAAGCGTGTGAGGAGAAACATATCATACCAACGATATTTAACTTTTTTGACTGAGAAAATTTTGAAAACAACAATGTTTAACTTTAAGTTTGTTCCATCAGCAGTTGGAAACGGTTTGAAACTGTCAGAAATATTCGACCAGTTAAGTTGAGAACAAGTTACTAGTGAATTTAACGAAAATAGTAGTTGGACGAACGTTTCTGATAGATTCAAACCGTTGCCAAATGCTGCAGGAACAAACCTATTATTAGAAATCAGAAATGTTTCGTTACTCAAATACCTGTGGAATGTTCAAACCGTTTTAAGATATCTTGAATCGAGAAAACAAACCGCTTTAGGATATCTTGAATCGAGAAAACGGTACCAGTCGGTCAAAAATTAAGCTCTGTAGTTCAAAAACGGTAACAGATAGAGACATGCGGTTTGCGCCATTGTTATTTTCTCGAAAAAGAGCTCTAGGCTCGTCTATCAGATTTGCTCTATGACAGATTTACTTTAAGTATCCGTTTACACATATTGCAATGAATGTGTGAGAGTGGCTGTAGCAATATTTGCTTGTAGGTGTCCACGAGCCTCTACACTAGTGATTCCATAAATATTTCCAATGTTAAAACATACGTTTCTAGTTACAAACTGTAAGCGAACCTAATTTTTTAGGCGCAGAATCCCGACGAATTAACAATCGTGGAGAACGAGCAGCTGGAGGTAGTGGGTGAAGGAGATGGTGATGGATGGCTGAGGGCCAGGAACTATCGCGGAGAGGAAGGTTACGTTCCCCACAACTACTTGGACATTGAAAGGGAGCAGTCCGCCACCACGCCAGGCCTAACTAACCAGATTTCTTTCTCTTCGGTGGACTACACCGTCGATAACGAGGAGGAGAGCCTACAACAGCAGACGGAGACCACGCAGTCGCCCGAACAGGTGTCTGTGATTTCGATACCGACGCAGAAGGTAGCGGAAGAACCACCCATCAGCTACTGCATAGCCTTATACGATTACGATGGTGAAGGTATTTTGATCAGTTTAAAGAATTATTTATTTCTGTGTTTTTCTATATTTGTTTTGCGTGAATTCATTGCAGTAAAAGTTTCAATGCTTTTAACAGAATGAAACTAAATGGCCCCACAGACTTCGTTCAAATCGTGCGAATTTAGTAGCGCGAACGTGCACAAACGTGCTAGACACAATAAGCCCATTTACACGTACGCTCCAATCGGTCGGTTTTGGAAAAACGAATTGGAGTGCTGTATTGAAGCTGGATGGGTTTGAAACGTATGCTCTAAGTGTGTTTTGTTAAAAAGATTAATGTTACAAACCTAGACGCTAGAATTGTAGATACAGAGCATCTAGTCCAAAAATGTATTTGTAACCACAAATGTTGAAATTATTGGGTGGCATGTGGAATTTCTGCGAGGTTGGAAGCTCTGCATAACGTGCCAACCCTTATTTAAGTATCCATAGCTAAATTACATGTGTTTATCGTGTTGTAGTTAGTTTCTACTAATTTCACAAGTTTTGAAAAAGAAATAAAAAAGACATGCATATGCTGGTTTATAGGTGGGCATGTTTTTATTAATTTAGAAAAAAATGAAATTTTAAGAAAAATTTGGGTTAAAAATGGCGGAAAAATGATGTCATAGCTATATCCCACTTCTGAACTTCGAGAAAATAATCTTGAATATTTCAAAAATTACTTACGAATTGGCAACTTAACATTTGATTTAATTTTAAATTTAGTTATACCATATATTTCAAAACAGAACATAATAATGAGAAAATGCATAAGTGCAGAAGAACAATTAATAGCAACTTTACGGGTCTTGGCAACTGGGTGGTCTTTACAATATTTAAAATTTTCTACTTCTACCTCTATTAATTTTTAATATGCCTGATTTTTATTTTTCTAATCGTCTCTTAACTTTCCATAAGCATATAAAATTTGTGCAGAGTTCGATGAACTTTTCTAAACAATACTTTGACCAGGATATGGAATAAGCGTGTCAATGTTAAAGATCGCGCACATTATGTTTGCACGCACCTACACGAACCAGTACAGCGCGGACCTCTGCAAACTTGCAAGACTTCGCACACTTGTCCAGCACAGACCAGCAACTTTTTGTGTATTTTACATTTGTGCCAGATAGTTTCTAATACTTGTTACTATTTTTTGGCAAAATATCAGACTCTATCAAACTCTACTATATATTTCACGAATTTTTTAATTGTTTGACACCCCCGCCACCCTCTTATTCCCCGGAATCTTTTCGTTTCCATAATATATGTTGTTTCTAATGCTTATTACTATTTTTTGGCAAAATATCAGACTGTATCAAATTATTCTCTAGGTTTCACGAATTTTTTAATTTTTCAACACCCCCGCCATCCCCTTACTCTCCGAAATATTTTCGTTTCCGTAATATATGTTTTTTCTAATGCTTATTACTATTTTTTGGCAAAATATCAGACTGTATCAAACTCTCCTCTAGGTTTCTCGAATTTTTTAATTTTTCAAAACTCCCGCCACCCCTTACTCCCCGGAATATTTTCGTTTCCATATGTTGTTTCTAATGCTTATTACTATTTTTTGGCAAAATTTCAGACTGTATCAAACTCTCCTTTAGGTTTCTCGAATTTTTTAATTTTTCAAAACTCCCGCCACCCCCTTACTCCCCGGAATATTTTCGTTTCCATATGTTGTTTCTAATGCTTATTACTATTTTTTGGCAAAATTTCAGACTGTATCAAAGTCTCCTCTATATTTCCCGAATTTTATAATTCTTCAACACCCCCGCAACCCCCTTACACCTCGGAATATTTTCGTTTCCGTAATATATGCTGTTTCTAATGCTTATTACTATTTTTTGGCAAAATATCTGACTGTATCAAACTCTCCTCTAGATTTCCCGAATTTTTTTATTTTTCAACACGTTCAAAATGCCATAATCCTCTTTCACTCTGTAATATATTCTTATATAATACCTATTGTTTTGTACCGTTTTACTATGTTTACGCTAAATTACTGCAAAATAATTAAATACCTACGGTCTTCATATTTTTTAAGTTGTTGCCTATAACGTGTCTAGTCCACTGTAATACTTCGTTTCTCGTTTCTGATTCTGTCTTCAGCCATATTGTTTAATGGTATATTTTACTTTAAGGTTGGTTTATTTATTAGCATATCTGGCGCCTGCAGATGCGATGAACTCCTAAATATGAAAATGAGTGATCTGAAAATTTTAGAAAAGAGCATATGATTAGTTATTCCTGCAACAAAAACCTACACTTTCCGAACATTTGCAATTACAAAATCCGAATGGATAAAAATAATAAAGCAATACTATTATCTTCGGCTCCGATCGGTTTTTTTTACAAATAAGGAATGGCAAGATTACAAATCAGCCTTGTGGCCACAATGCTATTGGAGGTTTTACTAAAAAAATAGCGGCTTTTTTTAAATTAGAAAATGCTCACGGATTTTCGGGACATTGTTTTAGACGTACTTCAGCTACATTGCTAGCAAATATAGGTGGAGACATCCTGCAGCTACAAAAAAATAGGAGGATGGAAATCCAGCGCCGTAGCCGAAGGATACGTGGAGAACTCATTACATGGTCAAGTAAAAATTGCAAATATGTTATGCCATACAGAAAATCTGGGAACGTCGGCCTCTTTGTCAACTTCCGAAACCCAATACAATGTTAAGCAACAACATGGGCTTACATTAACGGTTCACAGTAATGAGAATTCAAATTCTACAATTAGTATTTTCAATAATTCAAATTAGTTTTGGTTTATACTATTTTTCTTTATGTTATAATTTAATAAAATAAATACCAGTTGTTTGTATCATTTTTTTTTAAACCAGGAATATTGCCATACTTCGGAAAAGTGACACATGCTTCTAGTCGGAAAAGTATTTTTAGTTATTATAAATTGACCATTTTCGGGAAAATAGCTTTTCAGCAATCAGTTGCATAGTTCATTGTAGAATATTTTAACGTAGTAGACGCCAAAATTCTCTTGCAAATTGGATATGTTGAAGGTATATCGACAAGCAAAAAATTTGCTCTGGTGTAAAATGCTACGGATAGTATATTTTAACATGCAACGTTTTTAAAATACAAGTCATACTGATTCCTGCAGCTCCTGGATTAGTTTGTGAATAATCTGCAATGATAACAAATTTTTCGTCTTTTTTAATTTCTAAACCGATTTTTTAAATTGTCAATTATCAGGTTGTAATGTCAACTGAAATTTAATTGCCAACAAATAACAGTTATCTCTCATATCTGAATATGAAAAATTATTCTCAGAATTCTTCGATTTTGTAAAGTAATTGGTTTTAAACAAAACTGGATAAATAGTCCAGGGAAGATAGGAAAAATAGCGGAAATTTTTAGGCACAGTAGATATCGAGATGCGGTTTTCTGCATGGTGTTCAGGAAGGTCTCAGGAAAAAAGTCTATATCGTCTGGTTTAGCCATTTTTTGAAAAATACCTTCTGGGCCGGAAAATGAATTTTCCAATTGCATCATTACTTGCACCACTATAGGAACGGCTGGAAACTCGGAAAAACCGCTCGGAAATCGTTACTCGAAGGTTTTCGGGGCTGCCAAACTGATTCTGGCATTATAATTACCCGGGGATGCACGGGGGTGGCTGTGTGGTGGAGCGCGGGGGGTGAATTGGGGGAGAAATGGTAGCGTGCATGAAAATCGCTCCAAACTCGTTACTCGGAGGTTTTCTGGGACGCCAAATTCAATTCTGGCGTTGGAATTACCCGGGGGCGCTTGGGGCGGCGCTACGGGGGTATCCGGGAGGTCATTTTGAGGGGGAAATTGCATAGTCCATGGGAAGCGCTCCAAACTCGTTACTCGGGGGTTTTCGGGGATGTCGAATTCAATTCTAACATTAGATTTTCCCGGGGTGGTTCTGTGGGGTTGTCTGGGGGTAATTGGGGGGGAAATGGCAGCGTCCATGAAAATCACTCCAAAATCGATACTCAAGGGTTTTCGGGGATGCCGAATTCAATTCTGGCATTAGAATTATCCGGAGGTATGAACAATTAAAATTTTGATTGAATATTAAATAAATAAATATTACACATATTATAAAAACAATTGCTTTGGAAGTCTTTTGTGTCTCGAAACTTGATTTGAAAAAGGCACCAGAGCTATAAAGAGAGTAGAATATCGTTGAATTCGGCATCCCCGAAAACCCCCGAGTATCGGTTTTGGAGTGATTTTCATGGACGCTGCCATTTCCCCCTAATCACCCCCAGACCATGGATTATGCAATTTCCCCCCCCAGAATGACCCCCCCGGATACACCCAATCGCCCCCGGGTAATTCCAATACCAGAATTGAATTTGGCGTCCCAGAAAACCCCCGAGTAACAAGTTTGAACCGATTTTCATGCACGCTGCCATTTCTCCTCCAAATCACCCCCCACGCACTCCCACAGAGCCACCCCCGTGCATCCCCGGGTAATTTTAATGCCAGAATCGAGTTCGGTAGCCCCGAAAACCCCCGAGTAATGATTTCCGAGCGATTTTTCTGAGTTTCCAGTCGTTCCTATAATGGTGCAAGTAATGATGCAATTGGAAAATGGATTTTCCGGCCCAGAAGGCATTTTTCAAAAAATGGCTAAACCAGACGATATTGACTTTCTGCCTGGGACTTTCCTGAACACAATGCAGAAAACCGCATCTAGATATCTGCTGTGCCTAAAAATTACCGCTATTCCGGTCGATTTTGATCTAAATGCCCTGGACTAAAATACCTTACATTCAGAAAGATTTAACTTTAAGATAAATTTGGTCTAATAATTATTAAAATTTAACTTACTATTGGTACTTACTACGTTAAAATATTGTACGAGGAACTATGCAGCTGATTTTTGAAAAGCTATTATCTCGAAAATGGTCAATTTCCAAGAGATATCTTTGTTTCTCAGAAACAATGTAGGTTTAATAAAAAACGTGATGTCAGGCCAAAAAAAAAATGGTTCAAATATGACGGATGTGGCACCCTCTAGAGAATACGTTGAATTAGACAACATATTATGTTACTCGATCCAAAAACATATATTCCCAACTATTTAAGTTGATACAGTCAAACACAATGTAATTACTACAAAAAACTTTTTAAATTTCAACTTTAACTCCCTGTATCTTTTTTATTATCAACAATTTATTTAAGCAAGTTGGCTTAAATCGTAATATTTTGAAGTGAAAAATCTAGTATGTCTCTATGGGTCGATACTTACGGACCACTCTGTATGATGTGTTCATTTTCAGGTGGAGAAGAACTGACCTTCGAGGAAGGCCAAATAATTAAGGTACTAAGTAAGTGTGCTCACAGTATAGACGACGGCTGGTGGCAAGGCGAATTGGAAGGGCGGATCGGAAACTTCCCTTCGCTCGTCGTGGAGGAATGCGACGAGTTTGGCGAGCCTCTAACGAATCAGTGGGACGAAAGTCCTCCTCCTTCAGCGCCTCCTGTCTTCACGCCGCCCGACGTCCCCAGTTACCTCGTCGAGGACGAGTTCGAGGATGTAAACGGTGTCGACAGTCCTCATCCCCAGCAGCCGCCGCCAGAGCCACCCACGGATTTACCGGAAAGCAAACCCGCCCCACCCCCTCCACCAGCCCCTGGTGACTCCCAGCAGCAGGGTGGCAGCGGGGCGCCTCCGCAGGGCTTCGCCATAGTGCTCTCTCGGGACCAACACAACCAATACGGAAGTCAATTCTCTAATAATACGCCCGTCTCCGTGCCGAGTAAGTTTGGGTGGGTTTTTGGAATAAACTATGTTCAAGGTTGTTTTGTCCAGCAGAATTTCTTGGATTATTTGAGAAAATCACTTGTTATTTACTGGCTTAGGAACTTTATGCTGAAGTAGGGGTTTTCCATTTAACGAATTAGTATAAAAATAAATAACTAAAGAAAAGAACAAAAGATTATTAAAGAAGCCTTCATCAAACTCATTTAATAACCGAAGAATCACATTCTCTCAAGATGGGCCCTTTTCCCTCATCATATCTTCTCTGATGAATAAATAGGTTTTACACCTGACGCCTCTACCTTTTAATGCAGAAACAAAACCCGAAAATTGAACTTATATTCTCAAATGGATTTATTTTCAGAATATTTTTTCGGTATTAAGAAAACAAAAATTGTGACGACTTCAGAAATTGTGCCACCATAAAGCTTTTTTATAGCAACTTTTATAATATTTTTTTTTTATTTCCATTTTGTTAGGCACAAACGTTCGTTGAACAATGAATACATGTGTAACATATTGTAATAATAATGACACTCCCCTCAAAACAATTTTTGAACTGCTGGAAGTTCTGAGTAGAAATTTCTTAATATCTTTATTGATGAGAGGAAAAATCAATTAAGAATAATGTTGAAAGTTCAAAGTAGATTTCATTACAAATATGTTAGCAGTTCGAAATAAATTGCCAAATTCGTTTTAAAGAGTGCCACTATTATTGCAATAGATTGTCTAGCCGATTTAGAATGTATCTAAAAAAAAATTGTTTTCTTATAAATACAATTTTGTCAACAATTAAAAAGAACAAGCAATATAATTGTATGAACAACTACCCTAAATTTCCATAATTAGTATATTTAGTCAAAATTAATTAGGGGATAAAAACTCTTTATCTCTTTAGTTGTTCGTTTTACAAATTTCTGCAAAATTATACCATCTGGCAACACTGACTCGGACTTTGGATAGGCAACCGGTAGAAGCTATTAGGATTTATTTTTCCATTTCAAAATTGAAGTTCAATTTTCTTGGCAAAACGTGAATATAGGACTTTTTGATATAAGACTTTTTTATTCTCAGGAATCTGTATTTTATTTTTTCTGTTTTAAAGAGACCACACCCTGTATATATAATGAGCCCAAATATTCAAATAGCAGGTCCACTCTCATAGAACCTAGCCCTAGTACAACAAGGACAGGCCAACGATTCTCAGCTATCATTGATTTTCTTATCAATTCTGTCAGTTATCAAAACAATCTAATTTAAAAACACCTCCAAGGTGTTTTCAACGGTTTGAGTCGAAACAGCTTTAGTTAAAAATGCGCCATATTAAAAAATGATTCGTTTTGTTACTGGTGTTAAATCTACTACAAAAAACCCTCTTTCTATGAAGTTTCTCGCTTATTTTGATTACGCTTTGTTTCAGGCTATTTAAATTGAAGTGATTTTCTTAATAAAATTGTTTCCAAATAAAAATTTTGTCAGTAAATATTTTTCTTTTAGGCAAAGAAATGCAATGACATTTCTTTTTTGAGAAAAAAAGCATCTACCTTATTTATTATAATGGTAGACTTTTGTTTACTGGTGCCAAGAAACCTTTCAAATACGATGTGTTCAATTTAATAATAATAATGACTATTTTATTTGGGAAAGAAGCGAATGTAATGAAAATCTGCTAGTGCAATGTGTATTTATTGTTTTTCTTGTTTTTGGGGTGTTACTTACTAAACAACCTGATTTTTTCCCTGCTGCTGCTTCCAGCGATTGATGTACCATGCGTCGAAATTACCAACGAGGTATGCTTGCTTGCTTAAGATGTTCTCAAACTAGTACCTGCATAAGATTCAAGAATTCCTTTTTTAACATTTAATATTTATCATCTAGTACTATAATCACCATTATAAGTTTTGTTCCAATAAGTCCGTGATTAATTGTTATTTTATTCAATTACTGGAAAACCACTAGATATAGACAGGAACATTTCTACAGTATAAGTTGCTCGCAGAACACTGTACGGTTACTTGTTATTCAATTTTTTATGTTAGTAGCTGCTGTAAGAAAACTGCACTGTATTAAGAACCTCCTCGTGGTTCTTGAGTTGACTTCTTGAGCAAGTTTTGAAAAGACATATATTCTTTGGAATGATTTTAGAAAAGAACGTTGCTGTTCAGTTCAATGTTTACGTCTCTGTGCCAGTCTGTATAATTAAACTAGTTTAAATATTAGTGGAAAGGAATACTGGTAATCAAGAAATAATCGAATATTTGGTATGGGTTTGATTTAAAGTTGACAAGACATCACCATCCACCAGAACCGTTTGCTAACCAAAAATAGTAACAGAAATAAAGAACAAGTAATTAGGAGGATATCTAAGACGAAGGAAAAGAAAAAAAAAGATAATTTATCCACATTATACATACAGTATGCGCCAAAAGTATGGAATAAATTCAATAAAAACGAAACAATTATTTTTTGGGAAAAATCCTCGAACAGGTCGATTTTTAATTTAAAAAATACATATTTTAGCGTAAAATGCGATTTTCAAATGTTATTTGTTTTCGAGTAATGACGTCATAGATTTTTTTTAAATGGCAACACCATATTTTTTTCCTTGATTCTGAAAGATCGTTTAATTCTCTATCAGACAGTACTAAAGTTTTCGAGTAAATGACGATTGAATGTTAGAAAACGTAAATTTTATACTTAAATTAAATGTTCGAATTGCCATCCACCAATTTCTTGACAATGCTCAAGTCTATGAAGAAATGCGATTTTGAAGTTCTTCTAAATTACGTGGTTTATTAATGTACACTTTTGACTTCAAGTATCCCCATAAAAAATAGTCAAGAGGTGTAAGATCTGGCGATATTGCAGGCCATTCTATCGGTCCGCGTCTGCCGATCCACCTCCCAGGAAAACAGTTGTCCAAAAAATCTCGTACAGGGCGCGCATAGTGCGGAGGTGCGCCGTCTTGCTGAAACCATATGGTATCGTCAGGGATGTCAGGGTCATTATCGTTAGGAAAAATTACTGCAAGGGCTGGAACAAGGTCATTTTCTAGAAACTCTAAATATCTTTGTCCTATAAGGGTTCCTTCAAAGAAGAAAGGCCCTACTATTCTGTCATCAACTATTCCAGCCCACACATTTAATTTCTGAGGGTGTTGGGCATGTGCCTCTGCCATCCAATGAGGATTTTCCCGACTCCAATATCTGCAAGTTTGACGGTTTACTGTACCATTCAGACAAAATATGACGTTATCTGAAAAAAGTATTTGCCGGTGTAAATTTCTATTTCCTTGACATAAATCCATTAGAATTTTGCAAAAGTGTAAGCGGCGATCGGGATCTTCATTGAGTTCCTGTACAAGTTGAATTTTGTAGGGATGATATTTTTACTTTCTCAAGATACGTAGCACTGTGCTCTGACTAGTGTCATTGTTTAATGCAACCAATGGTGAAGAATTATGAGGATTATCCACCATCCTGATTTTCATTAATGCTTGGACGTCCAGGTTTTGGAATATTTACAACATTGCCAGTTTCTCTAAATTTAGACTCTACCTTACTGACTGTTGATTGGCTGATAGGGCGATCTGGATATTTTTCATTAAATAAATCGCAAACTTGCTGAGTTCTAGTCATATTCCCGCATCCGATAAGAATTAAAATTTCAATTCTTTGAGTAACAGTTAAATGTGCCATAATACTTTAAATTGAATAATAATTTCTATGTCGCTTACAATACTTATTAGAAAGTCGGTGTGACAATGACACTTTGCAAAGATTTTCACCTACGTAATCCATAAAAGAACTATGGAATTCGAAAAACTAAACTTGATAACGTTTTTACTTTATTTTAATTGATTTACGTTTTCTAACATTCAATGGTCATTTACTCGAAAATTTTCCTATGTAAGAGGGCAAAATTTTAGTACTGTCTGATAGAGAATTAACGATCTTTCAGAATCAAGGAAAAAAATATGGTGTTGCCATTTAATAAAAAATCGATGACGTCATTACTCGAATACAAATGACATTTGAAAATCGCATTTTACGCTAAAATATGTATTTTTTAAATTAAAAATAGACCTGTTCGAGGATTTTTCCCAAAAAATAATTGTTTCGTTTTTATTGAATTTATTCCATACTTTTGGCGCATACTGTATAAGAATTCACTGAAAGGATAAGCAGCCTCTTGGAATAGAAAACGCAGTCTATAGTATCTCAAGATCAACAACGAAAGCAAGGTAGTTCAAGGTCCTAGTGTTACGGTATGTTATCTGTTGAACAAACGCAGGGACACATGGGCAATGTGAAAAGTAGATCTAGATAAAATCAAGATTCTGATGTGAGAGAAGATTCTGTTCAGAGCTCTATAGGGAGGCGATAGAAATCCAGAAAAATCCAAATTATTTGAATAAAAAAGAGGTTTTATAATTATCAGGAATTTAGAAACGATTGATAAGAAAAAATAAAGACTGAAATAGCACACAGGCCACTGATTCCAAATTGTGTGCTGTGGTGTCAACAACACACATCAAATATAGCATAAGACTTTAATTTTGAGTTACTTACTCCAGAAGAGATTGATATGTCTTTCTAAACATAAAAAACAAAAGCCTAAACCGATGATGCTATAACTCGCCTGAAAATTGTTCATTGACTCAAACCAACCTCAAATCAAATGCATTTTTTTATTACCACTATTATTTTTCACTAATATTCAAATTAATTTGAGCATTGCGTAGCGTAGTTTATAAAACCAATGATTAATGATTTGATTACACAGTACAGGATGCACAGAGATCTCATCAAAATTGTTCAAGAATTTGATTTGCATGTTGATGGAATATAAATAAAATCGTAATGCACGCGCTCTTGTTGGAATATTCTTTACAATCTCTTTTAATTTCTTATATAGGGTGTCTGGTATGGAAAATGTCAGATTGAGATAATCTAAGGAGTTATTATTTTCTTGATTCACTCACTTATCTTTGGTTTGACTCTCATTCAACACAAAACCCTGAACTTGAAGAGAGAGAAAACATCACATCTCTTACGAACGTATTTATTAACGAAGAATATTGCAATAACAAATTAAATATAACAATTTCTTCGTCAACGAAATTTTGACAGAAAGTTCAGGGAGACGTGAATTTTTTAACAGTTTTTGAAACTTACTGTTAATTTTGACCAAAGAAATGTATGGTATCGACCCGAAACTATAAAGCACGCCATTTGAAACCTCAACAAAGAACTGAATGGAGACGGTAGTTTCGTTTGTTATGCTTTACGTGAACTGTTTTTTCTATTGGTTGTTGGTTATTCTTCCTGTATCTTTGTGAGCATTATCAGATGGCTTTATACAATCTTAATTAGTAACTAGTATATTTCAATTATTGTTCCATTAAATTGTTTGCTTATACATTAATCTATTTTCTTTCCGTTGTATGCAGAGTGTTAAGTGAAGAATAGGCTATAGTTTAAGGCAAGCTTTCTTGAATAGAAATAATGTAATTTAAACACATTAGGACAATTTTCTTCCGTTAAGAAGTTGGAAGCCCGATAATAGTTATTCATGCATTTATGCCCGACGGACAATTTCACGTCGCGTGCAATAAGCACTTTTTGTACGAAAACATGTTTTATTTAGATGACACTAAGTCTACCAAAGTATGACGTCGATTTGAACGTTTATATTTGTCATGATGATAAAACGCTGTAGCAGAATGACAGATGAATGCAATAAACATTTTATTGCACTAGTGCAATAAAGAACCACTTTTTCCACTAAATATAGTTCAATAAAGTTTTGTTTTTGCATGAACGTAGAAAAAGTGCTTTTTTATTTAATTTTTTAGGATGCTGGACAATTGTATTCAAATTTTGGAACAGAAGGTTTTTTTGTGAGATAAACACAAATATCTAATTGATTATTATTCCTGTCAGATTTTTTTTAAGGACAGATTTTTTAAAAATGACTAGTTATTGGAATATATGAATTGATTTCCAAGTTTAACAAATACATTAAACGCAGTTTTCTTTAAAATGGTGGATTTTAGCGGCATGCAACAAGTATACCTTTTTTAAAGTTATTTGAAGCTTGTTTCAACAGAACTAATTATTTTCCAGAAATCTCTATCCTTAAAAAATCTGAAAGAAATAATACAGTGACACAGGCACCCAGAACGTCCTGTACATTTAACCCAAAAATCAATGCGATATTACTGCTTATCTTAAAAAAACCTCATTTTCTAAAATTAGAGTACAATTAATTACCCAACAAATAAAAAAATAAAATAAAGAAAGTATTTTCTCAGGCCTCTATCTCCTTAACGAAGCAAAATTATACTGAGTTGATTTAAATTACTTTATTTTTGTCCAAGGAAGCTAGCTTTAAAGTACGGTCCATTCTTTACTGAACACCCTGTACATCATGTTAGGAATGTGTATTTAGATTTGAGAGGAAAGCTACCATTAGCCTCTTTGTCAATATAACTAAACAGTTACAGTGCAAGTTCTGATAATTCTTGAATTCCTACATTTTTTTCTGACGGTATTCGCGGATCACGTGAATCTAAGTATCGATTATTACCTTCTTTTAGTGGTGGACAAAGAGGCAAGAGGCAAGTTATTTGTTTATAATACTTTAAATTTTATGGAGGACTGCTAATTTTTATGATTATTAGTTTTTAGTGGATATATTTGCAAAAATGATAACTCTACTAGTATTTATGTCTCAATTTTTCTCGACGGGACATTTCTCAGAATGCGATCACCTGAATTATACCGAAACTAGTAATGCGTTTCAGATTTTGTTACATTGCTACCAGACACCCTGCGTACATTTTAAAACTGATAATACTCAGGCTAACGTAGAAGAAATTAAATGGGAATGCATAAGTGTATCATTTATCTTTTGCTAAGTTTCAATAATTATTATTTGTTGATATTTTAGGATGGTCAAGAAGTAGACCAAACCACCGATAAAACAGACGGTGATTTTGGCCTTTGCGCGGCTCAGATAGTCATCACGGCCGCTACTCCCATGATGGAAGAACCCGGCCATCCATTCCCTCCCCCCGAAGAAACAACCGTCAACCACAGGGGGGACTCGGACGATACGATCCTAGAGGAAGACGAAGAAGATCTGGAAGACCACAAAGACTCCACAGAATTGGAATCCACTCAAATAGACACCACGGAAGACATAGAAGACACCATAGACGACCACCCCGGTGAATCTCACTTTGTGGTGAGCAGCAGCACGGGCAGCGACGGTGAGACCACCGGCCCCAGCACGGCGGAAAACTCAGTGAGCCAGGCGCCCTCCGTGGACATCGAGCCCAAGCAGCTGGTGGGAGGACGCGCCAGCATCCCCGATGAGCTGGAACCCCACCAACTGGCCAGGCTGCAAGACCTGAAGGAATCCAATGCCTAGAGAATTATAATATTAAGTCGTTGATTGCGGTATTCAGAAATTTATCTATTCGTTCGAAGAACTCATAGATTAATGATTATGTATGCTTCACAAATTATTAAGCAACTCGCGGCTGATTAAGCATGTCGGACTGGTATATGATGAATCGCGCGTATATTTGTACCTAATTTGTTATTTGTTAGACACTGATGATATTTTCACGTTAGATTTGTGACTAGTTAGATTCGTTTTTTTTGTTTAAGACTTGGTTCACTTAGAGGGGCGTCTAAATTGTTTCCCAAGGATCTGTATTTAATACAAAGGCAAAACGTTACTGCTACGCGTGAGATACCAAGAAACAAAGGCAATACGTTTACGATACGATATATATTTATCGTGCCTCTATTAGAAGATAAAGGGTGTCCTTAATTTCTAAACATATATTTAGCTAAAAGATACTCGGTATGACATAAAGGTTCCTTACTTCATATTTTTAAGGTTTGTATATGACGATCGATGTTGTTATGAAATAGAATGCGCTGAAATTTTTTGAATCGCTAGGTAAATGAATCGGGGAATACCTTGTTGAGATCGGTTTTTAATTTTGTGGTTGAATTGGGTTTAAATCCACCAAAACGGAACATCAAGGAAATATAATTCGATTCTAGATTATGTTTGTATTATGAATATTAACAAATACAGAAAATATTTTCTACTGCAACTTTACTCTGTCTTCATTTAATACTCAAAAATATTAATATTACAACTGATTTTTGATTAGTAAATAAATGCCATATCACCTGGTTAACAATTAGTTCCAGTCAGTGGCGTAAATTTTGTTGTACTTCTTTGACTAGTTTTGAGGTACATTCTTGTTCCTGATTTATATACGATATGGACTCATACAATATACACGATGAGTCATGAATAGAAACAAATTCCTACAGATTTCATTTCCGAGACAAAAAAGGTGTCAATGTTTTTGAATAAAGTCATTACGCAAATATCTAGAAAGCTGTTTGACGTAAGTTGTTTTATGTCTAACAGAAAGATTCCAATTTTGCAGCTAAATTACAGAGGAATGACCTGGTATAAATCATGAACATAAATAAAATAGACATCTCACTATAATGAAAACGTAAGTTAAATAAAAGACCAAAGGAATAATATCAATTAATTATTAACATTGTTAATTATACTTGTACATATTTTTTTGGCAGAACAGTTATTACTTTATTACATATTATAGTGAAAGTTTGGTAATGAAATAAGATTTCTAAATCTCTAATTATTTCCGTAGAGTCTAAGTTTGGAGTATTGGAAGGGGGTGCTCCTGAATCTGCAGTATGCTGACTGGATTCATTCAATGCAACAAAATAGATTCTATCTTTACTATAAAAAGAAAAAGAGTTGCTCTAGATTTTTTTTCTCAGAGTTGAAATATTGAGTTCTGATTCTTGGGTTTGTTGAAGAAATAACACTGATTCTACTTACTTTGTTCAAGAGTTCAGGTCAGTTCAACATTACAGTTTTTTACCTCTTTTCTTCTCTACACTAACTATAACTACTACAATAACTACTACAGAGTCCAAAATATTTGAAATATATTGGTTGAAAGAGATTACTTTACGCAGATTTATTTGTCAAAAACTCATTTTAGGCAATTGAAAGTCGGCTTATTTACAAGGATAAATGAAGAGCATAACTTCTAAAGGGTTTAAGGCCAAAATTTTACAATTGGGAAAACCCTATATTAAGATTAGATTATACAAATAAAAATATGTATTTGTTTGCTTTATTATTGCTATATGCATGCGAAACAAAACTACATGGTTGTTATCAGAAAATGAATTTAAAAATTAACTTCTTTCTTGTTTAAAATGATCAGAATGACATTTCTTTAAAGGTAACTCAGTACCAAGTTACACAAAAAGGGTCTGAGTAAAAACTTTAGAATTTTTATTTGGTGCTGTTTGCGGCGGCAAAACTTTGTTTTGTTCTTTCAATGAGATCTTCATAAAACTTGCTGGCGACTTTTTCTCATATACCACAACATCTTTATAGTTAGTGTACTACTGCTGGCCAGATAGCTTTCTTTATTGCCTTTATAATGATCTCAGTTTTAGTTTACGCTTTTTCTGTGTTACATTTCATCGCAATTATTTTAAACACATAATTGTATAAAACACTAAGTATGAATTTACCCATGTTGTCATAAATGGCAGTTAGACCTTTTTTTAACATACACAAAACACTTCACATACACAGATCTAGCACCATCTACAAAAGAGTAGTTAAGAAGCAATATCCTACTTTGGAACAAGGACCTATTTGAATTACATTGGGGTTCACAAACAGTACTGTTTTCGAGTAAAATCTCAATTTTTACTGATTTGGCACTTTAGAAGTTATAGTTTTCAAATAAATAATGGTTATTCAAATGCATTTCTAATACTTTAGTAAAATTTAACAGCACAGCTATTAGAGAATAATTATTAACCATTTAAGTATATCATCACTTTTAAGTGTTGAACTGACCCAAACACTCTTCCATTGGTCGGGAAGTACCTATATCAGTTTTCATTGACAGATGGAAGAGATTTTGTGTTACCTGGAATTCTAATGGAAATTCTTCTCGTTATGACCAGATTATTGGGTATTGGGGAATTATTGGGTAAATCATTCTGAATACACATAATTTAAATATACCTACCATCGGTAGATTAGATGAATATGCTTTTAAATAGTATATTGTGAATTTTAAATTTGCTAATCTGTTTTAATTTAACACAGAGAGACTCTTGTCCGAAATCATTTAATTCCAGTTTGACCTTGTATATTTCAAAAACTACTTATAAGAACGACTTCAATGGTGTGGATTGACCATACATCATAAAAATTAGGCAAATAGTGTAATTTTTAGGTTTGACTAAATGAGCCTATCGTCCTAAATATTTTGTATCAGGCTCGCATTCTCTGGCGTCATCAACAACTCAATTTAACTGAGACTGTTACAAGTATAATCCAATTTATGTCAATTTTGATGGATAACTTTTAATGAAATACTGATTAGAATCTAAGAAGACTAATTCTATGAATTAGACAAAACTTTCAAGACCCCGACATTGACCAACTTGTGATGTACATTAGGAGTTTCTATCCACCTGCTCTGTACATATGACTGATCACCCTAATTTTACGAATAATATATGAACAACGCACGAATAATAATAAGAATATGATATTTTGTCTTAAATATTAAATACATTTCCATACTCCAATCCATTCGCATTTTACACGAACAATTTAGATGTTTCTGTATTTAATATTATAAGGAATCGACGAGATATTCATTTGAAAGACAAAATCGATGTAAGTCGATTGTATCTCCTTAGGAACGACAGTTAGAATGAAACATAAAGGCGTAAGTAGAAGTCAGACTGACAGACGGTACGATAAGCTACCGGTAATTATTAATACGCATATATTATGTAGTACCTACTGATTTTTGTTGTTTACGTAAAGAGAATACTTTTTTTGAGAAAAATGTTCCCACTATTTAATGTACAGAGTATAACAAGAAAGCAGGTAATTCCATTAACTTAACAATTTTGATAAAATAGAACGATTTCACCCTATTTATCAATACACAAAAATGCCTTCCAAAAGATATATAGTGTTAAAGTTGGAATTTTAAAATTGTGTTTTCGCAATAACTTTGTCTATTTTTCATGTATCAGTCTTTGGTTAACCAAATTTTCAAGGGCACTATTTTAAACGACACATAAAAAACAAACTTAGAAATTGTCTCCCATTTATTTTTGACGTGAAATGAACAATTTCTTCCAATGCCATAGTATAAAATATTACTTAGAATATTTTTCAATCCATTTCTATGCGGTTATCTCCAACATTGCATAATTTCAAAAATTGAATTTATTTTGAAAGAGAAGAGTTTTACAAAAAAATATGAATAGGTAATAAAATCCAAATGACATTAAAAGCGGTTTTTTAATGACACTTGACAGGCTTAAATAGTTATTTATGCAACAAGTACAAAAAGTAAGTGTTTATTGCACGGGACGTGAAATTGTCCAACGAGGCCGTCAGTTTTTGTACGAGTTGCATACAATATTTTTTCTACGTTCATGCAAACACTACAAAATGTTTTATTTAGACGACACTAAGTCTAGGAAAATATGACGTCTATTTGAACGTTTATATTTGTCATGATGACAAAACGCTGTAGTAAAATATCAGATGAGTGCAATAAACATTTTATTGCACTAGTGCAATAAAGAATCACTTTTCTACGAAATACAGTTTAATAAAGTTTTGTTTTTTGCATGAACATAGAAAATAGTTATTTATGCAACAAGTACAAAAAGTAAGTGTTTATTGCACGCGACGTGAAATTATCCAACGAGGTCGTCAGGCCGAGTAGAACGACAGGTCGAGTGCAATAAGCACTTTTTGTACAAGTTGCATACAATATTTTTTCTACGTTCATGCAAAAACCAAAAAATGTTATTTAGATGACACTAAGTCTAGGAAAATGTGACGTCGATTTGAACGTTTATGTTTGTCATGATGACAAAACGCTGTAGTAGAATGACAGATGAATGCAATAAACATTTTATTGCACTAGTGTAATAAAGAACCACTTCTCCCACTAAATATAGTTCAATAAAGTTTTGTTTTTTGCAAGAACGTAGAAAATAATTATTTTTGTATCTAGTGCGCGAAATGCTACTTTGGTTTTAAGTTAGTCGAGATCACCAAAGTAGTTCGCGCATGTGTTGCAAATAAAATTCTTTCCACATACATCAAAATATGTATCCCTTAAAATTATTCTAAAATAAGTTTAGTAATGTTTAGTTTAATACAAAAAAATATTGTGGAATTGGCGTAGTTTGAAGCGACACGGAGGATGGAAATCTTCGACCGCGGCCAAAGGATACATCGAAGATTCTATAAATAATAAAATTCAAATATCAAATAAAATTTTGGACTGTGAAATTTCAGGATCAAGTGCTACCACCTCTACGGCAACTGCCTCAACGTCAAAAACGGATAGTTTTCCAACCCCAAAACTGCAGTATCACGAGCTGAATGTGAATTATCTGAATTAGGAATAAATATTGGGTCGTGTACTGGCTGTACCATTAATGTTAACATTGTAAATCATAAATAAAATAAGGAAATAGAAATAAATGATTTGTTGGATTTTTGCTTGATTGAGGATCACAAATATAGTTTACATGTATGTACTTCGCGCACAATGTCATAGTAACGTAGGAAAATGAAAAAAAGTGTAATTTCGCATATTGTTATCAATGCGCAAACCTCTTAATTTTTTGACGTTTGTAGAAAAAGGTGTATTTTTACTGCCTATGTAAAAAAAGTTTCAGGTAATAATTTAAATCAAATTGGTAATTAATATTGACAATGACATTAGGTAAACACAAAACAATGGAGCTTAAAAAATGCATAAAACTGATTTTATTACATTACAACTACAAACTACAACAGGAAATTTTTACATATTAGAAATATTTATGGTGAATTATGAACAATTATTTAATACAATTAAATTCTCTCCACTTTCTTCCTTTTTAATAAAATTAGCAATATTATTATCCACACTACTCCGGAAACGCCTGAAAATATTTTATTGTCGATTTTCGACTTATTGCCTAGCGAGTCCTTGATATAGCCTTCCACGACCGCGGAAGACTTCCATCCCTTATGCTGCTTCAACATTGTTATGTCCCCACCTGAATACACCAGCAATATGGCATATTTTCTGTAATTGCTTAAATGTTCCGTTACTATAAAAGATCTTGATTTTTTGGTCTTAGTTAATTAGCAATTTGTCGCCTATATTATTTATATCATCCGTTTTCTTTTGTAAAAGCTCATCACATATACAAGCCCCAGCAACTGCAACAATAAATACAATCTAAAATATAAATTGAAAAATACCTAGTTCTTTAATCCATAGGTAGTAGATAATTTTCAGTACATTCCTACTTTAATGTTCAAATACAGTTCATCTAGGGCCGCTGACAAAAATTTCTCGATTTATTCTCTTTGAAAAACTCGACATTTTTTTGCATAGAAACCATCTGTCTGTCGTTTCAAAAAAGCTTGTAACTTCAGATATTTTACCAAATCAATGTTATTTTTTATATTTAAGATAGCTGGCAACATCGGTAGACCATAACGTTGGTAGACCATAAGGTTTCAATTTCTTTGAAATATCAGAAAAATTGACAATCCGCACATTCTCAGAAAAATACATTTTTCTTCTGTCTATATTCCATGAATCTGCTGTATGTGAATTCATATACAGTTCTTGACTTATCCAGTAATAGATTCAATTCCACATCTCGCGCCAGATCTCTTATCTCAGGTGGTGTTAATACTAATAACTCATCCTTACTTTCAATTACATCCATTTCGAACAGTTGCTTGACAATTTTTTTAAAATTAACAATTGACAGAAGAAATGAAAGGGAAACTACATCATTTCTCTCAGATTCTACGTTTGTTTTTTATAGGCGTCGTTTACGATACTAACCGTGAGAAATTAGTTAACAGGTAATATCTATTAAATTTCAAATTGATGAAAAATTGACAAAGTTATTGCAAAAAACAATTTTAAAACTTCGGCATTAACACGCTATCTTTTAATGGAGATATTTTCGTAAAATAAAGATAAATAGATCGTCATATTTTGTCGTCGAAAATACGCAGTTAATAGGATGATCTGCTGTTTTGTTACCCTGGATATTTCAGTTTCGGCGTAAGATGGCTCAGAAATTTTGGTTTTAGGCAATTGAGAGATTTCTTAGAAGGGGTACTTCCTGTCCCATAGTTTATGTTAAGGCAATGTCACGTTGAATCATTAGCAATAAGTAATGTTTGTTTTGTAAATATGATATTCATATGGTAATAAATTGTCCCATGTTTAGAGACAGTGTTATTTTTGTTATATTGTTGTTTTCAAAAGCGCGTGTATGTGAATATGGCATATAGATTTTTGTTTGCATTAGTTGTATGACATTGTACGCTCTGAAAACGTATATTTTGGACAGTCAAAGTTGCGCTTTCTTCAAGGAAAACACTGTTAGGCTATTGTTGAGAAAAACGGATTTTCTATTTAACAACAACGGCATGTTTGCAATATCCTTTCCATCACTGTAAATTATTAAACTGAAGATGCAGTAAAACTGCTCTCTAAATATGATACTCTATCACGATTGGTATTAAATATATTGCGCATATAATCCACATTATTATTTATATTTTTAAATGAAACACTGCATATATTTTATTTTGTTTTTTTGCTTTTGAAATTTTCTCTTGTTTCCGATTACAGTACATTACCTTGGAGTCAAGATATCTAAAGAACCAAGTCAGATACAAGATTTGAAAATTGCTATAAAGGGTAATCCCGATTTGGATGTTTTAAAGACAATATTTTTTATTTTCAGCTATTTGTGGAATTAGTAGTCGTCAACTTCTTTATTTCATATAGAATCCTTTATACAGGGTGAGTCAAAAGTAAATGTAAAAAATTAAACTAAAAACTGAACTGAATATGTAGTTATCACTATGGTGAACTTTTTTTTAAACTATGTTGCGCCACTTATTAATATTAAAACTAATATTATTTTCAGTTTAAGCCATTTTTTTTACCACAAAAAGTTTCAACCAACATAGTTTCAGTCTTTTTGGAGTAAATCGACTTTTTACGAAAATATGGAGTATTTTCAGTAATTGAATTAAATACATAACAAATTATGGAATTATGTAAGAACACATTTTTGTAGTAAAAAAATGATTAGTTTTAATAGTAGTCATTGGCGTAACATAGTTTTTTTAAAAAAGGTTCACCATAGTTTTTTTAAAAAAGGTTCACCATAATGATGATTCCATTTTTGATACACCTACTTCTGACTTATGCTGTATATTACTACATTTTTGGAAAAAAATGTCATTTAAAAAAAATACAGTTGACGAAGTTTGTAAGAATCTCTATAACTTTTTTCGTGTTTTATTTAGGCAACTAGTTCCATTTTTTACCAATTTGCCAATTTCAATACGTTGAAATGTTCTCATATCAAATAGAGCATTATATATCTTTTTTATTCAAGTTGTGCAAGATTTAATTCATTTTGTCCAAATACAGACTTTAAATTTATTAATTTTTAATTTAATTTAATTTTTTGCCAATTTTCTAGAGTTTCTCATTGAAATCAGCTGTCATATTAGCCATAGACAAGGAAATTCTTTGCTCATGATATTAGTGACAAAGGTAACATAATACTTACGTAGCAGTTTGTACAACTAGAGTGGATATTATGTCAATAATAGGTTTGTTCACACAGTAGATAGGGACTAGTTTGAAACTGACAGAAACATTCAGCCAACTACTTCTTGAGTTACATGTACCGAAAATACACCACTTTATTGGTCAAATATTTCACCTTCAACCCAATCCCTGACTCTTGTGAGAAGAGACCTTATATCGCACGGGAACGAAGTTTGACAGTTCAATCGTCTAAGTGCAATATAGACATCCACTCCATCTGTACAGTATATTTTTCCTATGATCAGTATGATTCACCAGAAACAGCATTTTAATCAGTTGCAATGCCCAATTGCTCATAAATTTATCGCGACAAGAGTCATATTTACCTTTTGTTTTCTGAGTTGTGTCTGAGGTAATAAATATAATGCTTAGTATGTTTCATCTGTCCTTTCTCAAATGTCTGGTGGGGTGCAACTTATTGATTCTGCACTAGAATCACTCATTTTAAATATTTCTTCGGTAAATTGTAAAGTGTAGGTTTTATAATCATACAAATCTAATGTTAAGGCTAACGGTGAAACACTTGATCAAGTTTTGTTAAAACCAGATATACCTATCTATGTGCTGAGTAAGACTATGCTGATAGCTAATTCATTCGGGTCGGGATGGAGACAATGCGAGGAATACATTGAGACAAAGTCATTGTAACTCTAGTAGAGTAAAAGGGTGGAGTGAATATAGTGGAACAGTGGAGTAAAATCAGTTTTAATTATGTTGTTTTCTTTTTAAATAAAAAGATAACTAAATTAAACCTTTACCATCTTGTAGAAGGACAATTTGGGTATCTGAAAGGGATTTCTACAACTTTTTTCAGTAAAGCCGAACTTTATAAAATGAAATTAACGATTTCACAAGCAATATAAAAAAAACTAGAGTGCTTCTAATGGTACACACCAATTTTGATAATTGGCACAAGCAAATTTGTGCATTAAAACCTTCACTATGAGGAGAGCCATATTAATTGTTGAAAATTGATCTATTGTTATATCGAACCAAGTGTAGTATAATAGTAATAATGAATAAACAGAACATCAAGTTCTGCGCTTCCGTTTTGTTCTATAGATTTTATTTTTGGAGATTTATAGCTAAATACTCGTACATCAAAAATTTGATTATTTCACTGCGAGAAATACGGAGGCTTGCTTTTAGCCTTTCTGTTTAGAACTTTATTTTATGCGTGAAAATTTATTTTTAAAAGAATAATTTTACATTTCCTAAACATTTTTAAAAACAGCATTGATGTAAAATAATATTTGTAGAATATTAAAAAAACGTTACTGAGCAAAACTATATCCGGTTTAATAGAGCGCTCACCATAAGCTTTCATCACTTCTCTCAGTGTGGACACTTCACATCGAATGTCATTTTAAACAAATTTTACAAATCTTCAAAATTTCAAAATACAGTGTCGATGTAAAATAATATTTGCAGTATATTAAAAAAACCGCATATTTTTATAATTATCCGTTGAGGAATTACTGAGCAAAAACTATATTTCGTTTGATAGAGCGCTCACCATAAGCTTCGATCACTTCTCTCAGTGTGAGACACTTCACATAGAATGTCATTTTAAACAAATTCTACACAGTGTCGATGTAAAATAATATTTGCAGTATATTAAAAAAACCGCATATTTTTATCATTATCCGTTGAGGAATTACTGAGCACTATACTATATTTCGTTTGATAGAGCGCTCACCATAAGCTTCGATCACTTCTCTCAGTGTGAGACACTTCACATAGAATGTCATTTTAAACAAATTCTACACATTTTCAAAATTTCAAAAAAACAGCGCCGATGTAAAATAATATTTGTAGTAGGTATATTAAAAAATCCGCATATTTTTATTATATTCCATTGAGCTACTGAGAAACAACAATGTCCTGATTGATAGAGCGTTCACTGCCTTAACACACGCTGTGATTGGTGATTTAATATATACGCTAGTGTGTGAATTATATCAGTTCAGTAGACATTATGGCCTACCTATCCTTTTAACAGGTTGTAAAGAAAACAGTGAATATACATATGGAAGTTGGAAAACAATATGATTTAAGTTAATCAAACTATCATAATTGAGTATTAATAGATGTGTGATAGTATTTTTTAGTTGCCTAATTATTTACTTAAATCAAAAAATTAATTTAATCTCTACAAAGTCTACATCACAGCAAAGGAATTTAATTTCCCACAACTTAAAGCAAAAAAAAAATAGGATGTTTTATTTGAGCAGGAAAACCCTAAGATTTCATGATGTATCAAAAATTAGATGTCTAAATGTAACACGAAAACTGTTATAAAGATGCTTACAAACCTGCCCAAATGTATAACGAAACGGCTACGTTTAGGTAAAAGGTATGCCACATGCCTCTTTCTAAAAATGTAATGTAGGACTTTTTATTTGAAATAAGGAAGTTGACGACTACCGATTTTTACGGAAACAGCCAAAAGTTAAAAATATACCTTCAAAACACGTGCATTTAAAATACGTTGTATTTTACAAATTTGTATCTCAGTTGGTTCTCTTTAGTCTAATGTCGTGATTGTCCCTGTGTTTTAATAATCTTCATACATATAATTTTTCACAATTTTTGAGTTTATGGATTTGAACTCATAACACCTCTTGCTCCAGCAACAAGCTGAGTTGAATCCCAGAAGCCCATATTTCAGCACCAGCTTATTATGTCTTTTACAAGAATCATTTCACCTATCCGAGGACACTCTCTATACCACTTTGAATGAATCTAAGGAGTATTTGTTTTTAAGGAACAACATACTGCTTCAAAATATTTATACACTACAGTTAAGCTGCGATTATACACAGGGTGTCCTCGGACTGGTGATTCTGTCCACTTATTTTGCCTTAACGAAAACATTTGGTATATTTGTTTCCCCTAATTAGTTTTTAGTTTCACCTATAATTTTATTTAATACATAATATCGAAAGACACATAAGAGTGAAGAAAACATTTCTGGCCATTAAAAGATATGTCAACATTAATATTTTATTTGATAGTGGTAAAATCAGAAACATTTAATACTTTATAAAATACTGTTAAACTATCTATGTGCAGTAATATTCTTCATCTTTGGTTCCCCGTTTTTCTCCAACATGGCCAAAACTTGTCATCTTGTACAAATTAGAAGACTACAGGCTGTTTTATGCGATTGTATTGAATTCCCCGTCTTCTTTCAGCGGTGCCTTCTTATTATAAACTTCAATCTCTCACCTGTAGATATTATAATTATTATTCTACTACCCGTATAAGACCTCATTTTAAACATGATTAAAACATCCGTTCTATGTAACATCAAATATATACGAAATAAATGATTTATGTAGCTGAAAAAGTTTTTTATTTCTCATATCGTCTCCTATGCTATCCTATAATAGCATTACTAGATTTTGTGTTTGTTCGGTTGTTTGTTTTTTTAGTGGATGTACTTACCAAATGCATAAAAATTATACAGCGACGCTGGATATCTGGGTAAAGATGGGCTGTATTTTAAGAGTAGTGTTTGTTTGAAATATATGTGCGGTTTCGTCAAGTCAGAATTATTTCGCTTAAGTACGGGCTTTGAAACTCTTATGTCGACAAAACAAGCAAAATAGCAGCTCATCATCTTACCTGATCGGTTTAGAAAGTTTTAAAGAACAGCTTTATGTTTAACTTGTATTAAATCATCTCAAAATATTAACAAAAGCGGAATCCCAGATTACACCTGAAAAAACTACAGCAAACAGCCAAAGTCATTCGTCAGTGGTCCACCAGACATATACCGGTTTCGAGCCGTGTAATTCAATGTTAGTCGGGGCATTAACCCGCATAGTAGTTATTTCTTGGAATTTTACTTTTCCAAATATCGTTAGCGCCGGCCGCGATATAGGTGGAGTAGCTCAGAGCTCTCCCACTTCAAGTGGTCCATGGGCCGCTGTAAAATTGCGGTTCTGATGCAATAGGTACAAAAATGTATTAGTGTATATAATTACTATTGTATAAATACTTTTTGTCACATATTTTAATGATCTGTTTGACTTCTTAAGGCTTTTCGCAGTACACTATTTGCCGATTATACTCTACATCAGCGTTTAATTTGAGTGACCTCTATCTTTGTTCTAATGAAATGATTGAGAAGGCCAATGTATGGTTTTCAGCAAATGATCTAAAATTAAATGAAAACAAAACACAAAATTTGATTTTTTCTTCGCATACGGACATGGTTAGAGGCAAATCTGTAAAAGTTCTTGGTGTAATTATTCTTGATGACTCTCTGACATGGAATTTTCATATAGACTATTCTGACATATTTTAAGTCAAGATTGTTTGAAGATTGTGTTATCATTTATGTGGTAATATTTTGGGAAAACAGCACGACATCTCATAAAATATTTAAATTACAAAAAAGTCATACGTTTAATAACTAATTCTTGTTATTTTGAATACTGTCGACCGCTTTTTCAATAACTTAGAAATTTTACCATTGCCATGCCTCATTATATATGCTACTCTGCTTGAAGTTCATCCACAAAGATATTTATATACTATACATTCTCAGTGCCACAGCTATAAAACGAGATATGCTAGAGATTTTATAATTCACCGTTATAGACTAACTAAATCAAAGAAAAATTCAATAAATATACTACTAGCACATATTAAAATAAAATCTAAATATTATACTAGTTTTTAATATAAAATAAAGTCACTTTTATTAAACTTGCTATTATTCAGAATTTATAAACTCTTCAGCCTTATTAGTCTTTTTTTTCATTGTATTGTATATATACATTATTTATCATTTTTTACTAAATCCGATTTGTCATTTTTATATTCTTGAATATGTTTATTATGACATACACTTATATTTTGACTTAAATTTCATGTTGAAAAATCTGCTTTCGCAAAGATACGTGCTCTCCAGCATTGAGTCTATCATAAGATCTAAGTTTGGCAAGTTGGAGTAACGTTTCTCTGGAATAACTTAAAAAAATCAAATCCTATTTCAATCTTTTCCTGGTAAAAAGGATATGATTGTAAATCACACAGTTTCAGTTGAAGGTATGCTCTGCTTACGATCTCGATAGTAATGCGTTGAGTAAAAATTAAAATTTCTCCTTCGCTAAATCGGTTTTCAAATTCTTCTGCAATTATGTCAATGTACTTTTATGAGTTAAATATGAAACTCTTTTAAAGTCTATTGTTTCTTCAAAGTGCTCCTTACAGCTTGAAAGAAATAACAAAAATCGTTTTTCTAGTGAAGACTTGAAAAGCTTAGCTTTATTTTTAAATTCTCTTATGTAGATGAAGTTGCTACATTTTGCTCAAAATACTTTCTCAGCTACCCTAGATATGTGAGTAGTAAAAATCATTCGTCGGAAAACTCTTTTATTTAATTAAAGAATAAGAAAAGATGGTGTTTCAAAATATATTAACAAAAAAAAGAAACTGTTGAAAAATATGATATAGCCATATTCATATAGTTCGTTTTTTTATCAAATATAAATTACAACCATATTCCAATACTATATTTCTAGTCTTATATAGTATAGTAGGTACCTACAATTGCTGTTATTCTTTATATTGATTCTAAATGATTTTCGTAATAGATACTAAATCAAATAATGTGTGTATTGTGTGTGTATGACGTCAAAAGTCTTGGACCCCCTATAAAATATATAAAATAATTCGATTCAACCTAGTGGCTTTTCTTAATGTGGTAAAAAAGTACATGTACTTAGGGAACAAAAAAGTTAATAAAAATTGCAGATGATGAATCTTTACTTTATTACCAATGTTTTTACAAATCTGTTTAGGTTGGCAGTGTATTCAGTCAAGTGTTCCTTTGAATGTTTGTACATTATAATACCAGGACGTGAAATTTCTGCGTTTACCCAAGTAAACCCAAGAACATGTTGTGCGTTTCTAGATCATCTGTTGTACGAATAGTACACAGATATGAAAAAATCGGATCGGTATTTGGTGCAATATGCCCGTAGACATCGCACATCTTTAGCTTCAGCTCTTAGGACCACTTTCAAGGTACGTTTCGCCGTTTTATATCGATACCTACTATTCGAAGACGACTACACAACGCATTCACGTGCTAGAAGACCATTACGGGTCCCCACTCTACTTCCAAGGCATCGTGCTGCCCGTCTCCAATGGGCTCAAGAGCATAAGGGTTGACCTTTACGCCAGTGGCGGTGGGTTTTATTTACAGACGAAACCAGAATTGGGCTGGTTACTGATGACTATCGACAAAGAGTCTGGAGAGAATCAGGTCGTCAACAGCGACTTCATTTTCCCCGTGAAGTTGCTCCGTATGAAAGGGTACCGCAATGTTTTGAGCTGGAATTATGTTCAACCCTCGCACCTCATTAATTCGCATACCAGAGAATATGACCAGTTAAATTTACATGGAACAAGTTATTACGCCCATTATCTACCCCCCATGTAATGAATTAGGTGTAAATTTTGTGTTTATGAACGGCAACGCTCGACCACATCGCGCAAGAAGGGTTCAAGAGAAACTCGAAGCAGGACATATCAATAGATTAGATTGGCCAACTCTCCTGATATGACTTCTATTGAAAACATGTGGGATTTCGTTGCTAGAACTCTTCATAATTATATTCCTCCACCTCAGACTGCAGATGAGTTAGTTGTGGCGGCAGAAGAGGAATGGAACAATATTCAGTTAACCACTTGATTATCTCAATGCACAGATGTGTCAATATGCTATTGGAACGTGATGGAGGTCATATCGACTATTAGTCAAGTAGAGAACTTGATTTGTTACTTCTTTTTGATTTAATAAATTTTGTCAAAAATATCACACATTTGCTGGTTTTTAATTATCCAAGTACTCAGTTTATCGAACATATTCTTTTCACAAAAAAAAATATTCAGAAAACAATATACTTTTATAAATGTATTTAGTTTTTCTGAAAAAAAGATTTCTTTAACAAGAATGAGGGGGGGGCAAGACTTTTGACGTTGTGTGTAGCTTTTTTCGTAGGATGCTGCCGTTATTGTTTTTGGATATTTTAACTTTTCATGATATCAACTCTAAAAATGCTATTTCCAATCCCTTCTTCCATGGACTGTTCCACAGCCTTCTGCAGCTGTTCACGATCACCATTCAACATAACGTTTAGACCTCGAAATATCAACCCCTGAACCAATTAAAAGTCACGCGGAAGACTTTATAAAGCTGTGGTCAGTATATTTTGCAATATCTGCTATGTACTTAATCCAAGAAATGTTGGAATTAGACTCGGAATTTTCGAAGAAGTATTTACTTTGACACCTGAACTGTACATTTTCCATTCCTGGACTGAAGAAAAAATTTAATATTTTCTGCTGCCTCAGGGTGCAGTAACATGCACTTACGTCAAATTACCTCTGGATTAAATTCATTGTTATTTGAAACTACAAATAATATTCTTTGTATTTTCGATTTAGAATTAGAAATTTTAACAATTATTATATGAATTATTGCATTCAACATCAAATTTTGTCAATTTGGAAAGTTCGTCGTTTCTTTTAGGAAATGCCTTCACCTATTCAGTGAAGATAATCATCTATATTATCTTCTAGTTAACAACTAATGTTGATTTTAACATAGGATTGACGACTATTTTTTTCTGATACCTTAGATATATTCTCTGAGTATACCAATTATCAATTACTACATATTTTTTGTCGTATAGTAATCTAGACTTTGCTAGTAGAAGTTGTAAGCCAAGTGCTTCCGCTGACTCCATTAGTTGGGTAGGAATATCAGATGTATCGCTAAAATCACTTTCTTCGTTCATAATTAACGCATTATTTCAGAAATTTGTGAAAATTGTTTGATCACAATTTTACGGTAATGGTGACTTTTACAACAGAAATTATTGTTATGCATCTTGACAACCTAATTTTGTCTTAATATTTGTTATAGTTGCGACAAAAATTCAGGTGACTTACGTCATACGAACAAACGAATAATTCATTATATTTTCATTAAAATATGCAATTGTAACTGAGAATAATAAAACTATATACTACACTAAATGTTTGTATTATATATTACACAAAATTGCAAAAAATTTTCGCCGCAACTATAGTATGTATTGCAATTAGTTGAAATAATTTTATTTAAAATCAATGTCATTGCCGATATCAAAAATTTTAAGTTTATTTTCAAAATTATATCAGCAACACGTAACACTTTTTGATCAACAAACGGTATTTTAATTTTATTATAAAAAACTAATTTATTGGAAGAAAACCATATAAAACTCGACTCGAATATAAAACCTCTTTTTTACACTCGCCTTCGGTTAGAAAAGTTTCTAGCGCATGCAAAAAAAGTCGTTTTATATTTCTGTTATATAAATAACTGTTTTATGACTTACTTATAAAAAACTCAAATTTTCGATGACTTGAATTAGATTTGAATACAAAATAATAATATGTTGATCTTAACTGATAAACAATTACAAGCGAAAACAATTAAAAGCCCGTATCTTTGTCATGCATTAAGAAGTAATTCATAAAAAAATAGTATCTAATACTTACTTAAGAGTGGAAATATTTTACCCATTTCTATAAATGCAATTACTTCAGTTACTATATCATAAAATAAAGTTTATATTTAAGTATTAGCAAATACGTACCAGTTCTTTGTTACTTTTTATGTGGGACACCCTGTATGAGCTGTCTAAAGAAAAATATACATTAATGAAAGTGGTTTGGTTTATTGAATTAAATTAAATTGACTACATATAGAAAGTTTGAAGTCGGAAACAAAACTCTAACTAAATTAAAAACTAACTTCAACTAGAATCACCTCGTACACGTTCCTTAATTTTTTATGCGAGTTATACGATATCCCAAATAAAACATAATTGGAATATATGTACAGGATGGTCCAAATTATAGGAATCAAACTTTGCCAGGTGATAGAATGTTTTGGCTGGTTTTATAATCAAGTGGACTGTATTTTATTTTTCAACAACTTTTGTACAATAATTCAATTTTGCCTCATCTACTGTTTTTGTACTGTAACTGTATATTTTTATATAAAACAAAAAACAATATTCTTACATAACAGTGAAAACTTAAATTTAAATAATAAAAACGCTGAACTTCTTAAAATAAGAAAATACGCGTATCAAATATTAAAAATATGAATTTTTTAAAATAATTAACTTAATTGAAAAAATACAAATTTTAAAACTGGTACAAATATATTTTACTCAATTATTTAGTTATATTTTCAATGGCATGCATTATTTATTTCTCTGTTGACTTACGGCAGAAATAATAAAGTTTTAAGAAATTTCATAAAATTTATGAAAAATGCAGGCTCATTTTCATTTGTGTATCTTCAAATGTTTCAAAGATATTAAAACACCTGAAGAATTAAGACTAAGAAAAAGTAAGATATCTAAAATTGAGCTGAAATCAAAAAAATGTCAAACCGTAAAAGTTTGCACATTAAATTTTGTTATCAAATGAACATAGTTTTAAGACCATAGGCGTACGTTGAAAAATATTTAGAGGGAAGAAAGAGCGGAACCCCTCCTTGTACAGGGTTTTAACTAAATACTTATGCCAATTTTTAGCTGTAGATACCATTAAATACGTTGAAAACTAAACATTTCCCGAGCCATGTTTATATGAAGTTGTTTTATTATTTAGAAAGTTCTATCACCTTGGTCCGTGCAATTCTTGACACCCTGTATAATTACGACAATTTCTTTCTTAGTCTTGATAATTCTCGAAATATTTTTGAAAATCTGTTGCTTTATGAAAACTTTTAACAAATTGGTAACACACTGCATTAATTGTTCAAAATAGATTGGCTTTCACCAAAAAGCTGCTTCATATATGCCTCTACATGGGTTGGTGCGATTAGTAACACATGCCGAGGGAGAAAATTATAGGTATATTGATTTAACACATTAAATAACCACCGATTCGTAAAGATTTGCGTTGGTTAATCGTTGGCATGGATACTCATCTCAAGCGTGACGGTACACACCTGCCAAGATCCTTTTTTTAACTATAGTAAAAGCGTGCCATCCCTTACAAATGGTTGGTTTGGATATATCGGCGTAACCGTTTTTTTTATAGACATAACATAAATTTCAGAAGTTCAAAATGTGCGTAAGTAAACAGTGAAAATTTAGTGCAGTACCTAGTGTAATTTTGTATTATTTTTCAAATGCAATAAGCAAGTTTAAAGGAAAATATAAAACTAATAACGGTAAGAACAGAAATTTGTACCTACTTAAAATCGAAATTTTAAAGTACGTATTAGTAAATATAATTTCTAATTGAAATGACGTGGCGAAAGTCCAGATGTTTGATAAATATCATCAATAATTCAAAATGATTTAATGGAAATTAATTATACGAAACTTATACAATTAATATTTTTTTAATCTAATATATCTGGTGAACTGAATCATATAATTTAAATGACTGGCATATCTGCTATCTTCAATTTCTTCAAAACAAATCTAAATATTGGCTATAATTTTAGGATAATTTCATGTTTTGCATTGTATGTTTAGATTTAGAATATTAGAATATAAGAGATATGACTACCATTTTTAAAACATAATATAAAAATCCGGAAATTAATGGAAAATTTCTTTAAAGTTACGGGCATTGTAAAATGTTTTCAGTTGTCAGTTGGAGGAAAGAATCCATATTCCAAAAATTGTATGCTACCATTTGCGGAAAATGTTTGACATTAAGTTGTACTTTTGTAAAATAAACATTTCTTCATACAATTTATTTGTTTGATAAATTGCATCTGTTTACTGTTTACATACGTTTGGATTTTTCTTTATATGCGTGCTGATTTTTCAGGTGTCAAGTAGAATGATCATATACAGGATGTCTCTAAAGGGTCTTTACGACGCTCCACCAGATACAGTGCGGGTCATAATAAGTCGATATAGTTAAACTTACCTTAGTTCAAAGTTGCCCCGTTTAGGCGCTATACGACCCTGAAGTTGAATTTTAGAAATCTTTTTTTATAAATTTAAAACGCCTTGTGCGATTTTACTAAAATTTGGAAAGTTGACACCGTTCTATAGGTCAATAAACCTCATATCAAAATTATGAGTAATATCATTCCATTGGCATGGAACTATGTTTTTTTTAGTAATTACACCTTCGATAATTCTACGCCAATGGAAGAAAAGATTTTTCGGTAGAAAATTTAGATGGAGTACATTATTTCCTACAAAAAAAAGTACTCTTGATAAGACTCGATTACTCTCGTGATTTATTCAAAATTTGTAATTTTAATCACTAGCAGCAATTTTGACATAAAAATTAAATTAGGAAAACATGAATGCAAATAAATAAAGATGTCACAGTAAGGGAATAATTCGCATTTAATACTTTTTGAGATTTTGTTCTCTAAATAAATTTTTTTAATATTAAAACAAAAAATTAAATTGCATCTCAACAATATGATTCTCCGAACAATATTTTAAACGAAATTATCTTAGTTCACTTTATTTAATTTAACACAACTACATTCATATAAAAATTGGAGTTTTTAATTTGAACCGGTATTGAAATAGCTGTAGCAACATGATTCTGAAACTCATTTTTAAAGGACTGTAACTACTTAGGGGAGGCTATAAAACACTCTCTTCAAAATTGTCTGAAGAATTCACTGTTCCATTTTCCTCAACTATTTATACATAAGATACAAATAAGAAAGTCTACATACAAGCCAATTGGAATTACGGTTTGTGATCACTTGAATAGACCAGAACCTCGTTAAGGCATAATGCACCCTAGGCACTTAATTCTTTGTAATCCTTCCCCTAGATATGAATTGTATCAGTTATCACCCCCCTAAGCCTACCTAGGCAGGTGCCTAGGGCGGTAGGTTTCTTTTGGATAAATCAGTCCTGGAATAGACATTATTACACAGGGCGCTTCTTAAGTAGAGGTAAAAAATCCAGAGGCGTATTCTGTGGTCAAAAATAAGGCGTTGATATACAAATGTGGGGTCTTAGCACAGCTATTGTCCAGTTATAGCGTGTCAAAAATTAAAAAAAAATCGGTTTGTAATTTCTTAACGGCTTGAAATAATTTAACCAATTTAGGTGTGCATATTTAGTATGACAATAGGTATGAAATAAAAAATTACCAGCTTTAGAAACTTACCAGTGGCGGAGGTGTGGGTATCACCAACAGTTATTTGCCAAAAAAAAAAATATCACCCTGTATAATATTACAAATAAAATAAATCAAATGCGTCATCAATTTCACTTTTTGTTGCTCTTTCACTTTTTTGTATTACAAATCGATTAACAACAAAATTGATTTATTTGATCAAGTGCATTTTTAGTTACTTAGATTACTTAAACATATATTAGGGAGACTATGCAAAACAGTAATATTAAGAAACCATCATCTTATTTAATATTGTGTATTGTCAAATTATTATTATTTTTTACAAAGATTAAGTTTTAATAATGACTTATGCATATTCAAATGCTGAAATGGTCAATATGATTTACATTTATGGTCTTGTAGATGGAAATGGTACTGAGGCTAGTCGAATTTATACAGAAAAATTTCTGTCGTCCAACTCCAGATTCATAAATGTTCAGAAATATTTTTCAACGTCTTTCGGAGTTATTTCAGTTAACCTGGAAAACCTTTGATTGTTAGAATACCTGAGTTGGAAGAAAGACTAATACTAGGAATGCCACTGCAAATCTTAATATGTATCATAAATTAGTTTGGTCCGTTCTGAGACATCAACAGTTATACCCGTATGATATACAAAGGGTTCAAGCGTTACTACCTATTAATGTGATTGGACTGCACTGATGAACCAGGTTAACCTTGGCCACCCATATCATCCGATATGACATTATTTCATAAGATTGACATTGAATGAGGAGCACTTAGGTCAACAAATTATAGCTGGTTGTGATGTGATAACAGCTACTCCTGGAATTTTTACAATTGTTCGAGCTGCGATTTCAAGAAAATCTGAAGCATGTATTTTTACTGAAGATGGTCATTTCCAATATTTATTATAGTCGACTTCCAAAATTGTAGAGAGTGACTAATGTTATCAACCTGCAACACAACTTTTAGCAGTCAACACAAAGAAATATACATAGCAGCCCGTATATTTTTCCTACAAAATCGTGTGCCGCATATCTCTGAGAGCATGCCCGATTACACAGCTTCTACTACGCATGCGCTGCAGTTAGTACGCACCTGCTTTTCATTGGCTGCGACGAATTGTCGAATCCAACTGTTACATTTCCCATTTCCATGGGCAGGTATATCGTTCGGACGATCAAAATTACGGGTATATTTTTCGTTAATTTAATTATGAATGTAATTAATTTTATTAGTGATTTGATTGAAGTGAGGAATATCGGATGATGATATGTATGAAGAGTTTAGAGCGCGAGGTCAAAATATGAGTGTGTGATGTTGAAATATGTATTTCATTAACAAAATTGTAGCATATGTGTGCAAATAGAAAAGTGGTAAAGAAGTACAACTGTGAAACGGAAAGTGATGGAAAGTCGCGGAAAGTAGATTGTATTTTTAAAATGAGTTTCCAAAAAAAAAAAAAAATCTATTGCTACATATTACAAGATGAAACTTAGTCCGTATAAATGAAATCGAAAAGAAGTACACTGATAGACGAAATAATGATATGGCGGAGAAACTATTTAAAATAAATATTAAAAAATAAGAATCTGTTTCGAAGAATATATTAAACTTTGACGAAAATTTTGACGTATGAAGGACATACGGAAAACGGTACGATATAATATAATAAGTGTTAATGTATGACCGTTATAGTGACAGTGCTAGTAACCAATAGCAAATAGTGTGTATGTATTCTAAAGCCTTTTGTTCTTTTGAGCGGAATTCGCAAATATTTGCGCAATTTATTTAATGGTGGAAAAATCTTTGTAACAAATTTTGTAAACTACCTATAACATTTTCTATCAATTTCATCATGAAACTGCCATGGTAGATTATCAGAAGCTCAAAACAAATTTATTAACACTACATAACAATGAAAGGGACAATAATATTTGTAGTGTTTGACAGTTTCGCAAATTGCAATTAATTGTCAAAAGTTGAGATTTTTCCGTTATAAATAATTAAAACAATAGTTGCAAAATTCGTGCAAAAGTCCGTGAATTTCGTATCCATGAGGACCAGGCCTAAGTGTGATATCCGCGGAGTGCGCATCAGGTAGGTATAAGTGGGTGGTGGTGGACAATCGCCGTCCAAAAGGACGGCATTCTAATTTGTAGAGAGGATGGCAAAGGTGGCACATTTCAAGTAAATTGTTAATGTGCTAGGTTCAGCCGACGTCAACTTATTTTTGATAATTTTGTGTGCTTTAACTCTTCTCAAGTGGCACGCTTAGGTGATCATGCCACCCGTATCTTCCGTACTCATCTGTGTTGTGAATTAGTCACTCTCTATAATTTTTTGACCTTTTCGAAACTTTAAATTTTGAAATATTCTAATTATTTTTATTATCTAACGCCTCGAAGTTGGTAAAAACTGTTATATCACTGTTTCTACTCTAAAAATAATGGATGTTATTTAATGCAATTATTTTATCATTTTTGTATGTTTTTCAAATCTTATCGCATTCAAATTTAGTACGCCTATGAAATGTTGCTCCCCGCACGCTTCGCCCGTTGCGCTAGTCTACAAGCTAGCGATTAATCACTTTCTACAATTTCAGTCGCTGACTTTATAATAAATCATAGTAAAGTAATTCCATCGTTAATTAATTATTATATTATTTTAAGAATGTAATGAGTAAGTATCGAAAAAATGCACTTGATCAAATTAATGTCGTTGTTAATAGGTTTGAAATACAAAAAAGTGTAAAGAAACAAAAGGCGAATATAACACAATGGCGCATATAATGACCTATTTTGTTTGTAATATTATACAGGGTGATATATATATTATTGGCAAATATTGATCGATGATGATACCCACACCTCCGCTACTAGTAAGTTTCTAAAGCTTGTAATTTTTTGTTTCATACCTACTATAATATTAAATATGCACACTGAATTTGGTAAAATTACCTCAAGCAGTTACTAATTTATTTTTAATTTTTGACACGCGGTTGCTGGACAAAGGTTGCCCTAACACCACACATTTATATAACAAAAAACCTTTACACATAATACGACCCCGAACCTCTACTTAGTAAACACTCCGTATAATACATCATTAGTTCTAATTACTTGCTGCAACAAAAATTGTTCCAAACAGATTTTATTTTATTTAAATCGTTGTTTGTATATATGAGCTGCCACACATATTCTCAATTATGTTACACCCTAATCATTGAACACAATTTCTATTAATAGTCCACCGGCTCACCCCTTTAAAAGTAGAATGGCTTTCAAGTTGAAAACATTTATCTTGCGGCGACTCTACTTAAGCGAAAAGTGCGTAATGTATAAATGGCAAATAGAATTGCAAATTACAAATCGGGCACTTACTCATTAATGCATAATGTACGTACAACAAATGACCTATTTCTGTTGTAGTTAGTTAAAGGTTAAAAAGTAGAACATGTAAAAAATATATATATTTTTAATTCGCTCTTCCAACTTTATTGTTCTAACAGGTATAAAAAATGATTACCTAAATGATTCTTCTTTAGTTTTATTGGGTTTTTGCCACACTTCTGAAAAAAATAAAGATTAATCAAATAAGCCCTTGCACCAAACGGATCAGTCAAGGATTATTTTTGAAACTAAGTTTGCCTAACCAAAAATCTCACACTGAAAAAAAGCAGATAAGTAAAAAATAACAAAAATCATATCACTATCGCGCACTTTCGTATTATTGACGTTTCGAAAAACTCTCTGTTTTCGTTCTCAAAATAGTAGCAAATGCATGTCAAGTTTGACAGTTTAAAATTTGTTTATCTGCTTCCATAGAGATGTTAAATGATTTTGATTTTATTGTTACTTACTTCTTCTTGATACAACTGTAGTCAACAATGATCAATGTTTACTGAACAGTTTGACACACACTTATCTCCGTTCAACAAAATAATCGCGGTCTCTTTTAATTGTCCTTTTGTTGCGTTATCATCTAAATAATTCTCATACGATTCTTTTGTGTAGAATAATACAATCCATTTTTGGTAATTCTGTATCTATTTGATAATTGCTATAGTTTCTTCTTTAGAACAATGTCCCATGAAGGAAGCTCTCATTCGGAATCTTCCAGTAGCTCCCCCTGCCAAACACCATTCTTCCAAGAGCACTTCATCAAAGACTCCAACCAAGACATAACCGATTTGACGTTGTTTGGAAGCCCCGCTCCAACGTTTGTCAGAACTGGAACCGTAAGGAGGGTCAGGTCCACGTCACTGAAAAAAGAAAAGGAACTTATTTGTAACGCGATTTCTATCGAAGATACCGATAATAACATTATAGTGACGAAAAGTCAGGAACAAGTAGTTAATAGCCGTTACAGAAGATCCTTGGATAGTTCATTTAGGTGAGTTATATTTAATGCCTTCAAATCTCCGTAAATTACATACGTGGTATAATAATTATAGTGCTTGGTTTTCAAGAAACAGTGTTGAACATTTTAGTTTGGTGTATACTGGCAAAAATTGTCACTAACTTAGCGTCATTGTACCCTAGTAGCATTCAATAGAGATTAACGTTTACTCTGGGTTAATTAGAAATTTTGATATGTATCGAGTAAAAGATACGTCATTGAAAATTGAAATTTGGACATATGGACTGCTTGTGATTTAGTAATATTGCAAGGTATAAATTATGATTAAGCTTAAACAGAGCTTGAAAAGCACTGCTTGTGTTGCAGTATTTACCAAAGCGCTTTATAATACAACGAAAGTGTTTGGATTGTCTCGACGAATTCCTAGAACGGAATTCATAAATTTTGCTACAGCATTACGCAAGCCAAAGGGTAACCTATTATATTCAATAAATGAATGTGTGTGTCATTGCCCTTAGTATTCTTATAAGTATTAATCTAGGCAACGAAGACCAAAAAATACCGAATAGGGGAAATAATTCGTTTAGAAGTGATTTTCGCACAGATGTAGGGGAACGTGACCCAAATAGCATAGTAAAAGTCCTGGCGGGTGGGGGCGAGCTAAGGCGGGGGGGATTTCTGAAGTTCCATTTTTTATGTTTTTCTTGAATGACTCTAAAATTACAGCCTCTAGAAAAAAATACTACAGTTCTAAATTATTTTACTTAAAATTCTCAAAAAGTTTTATACATATTTTCGATGGGATGAATACTTAAGGAAATTGGAGGAAGGGGAATGGATATATTTTAAAAAATAATGTGGTTAGAGTATTCGATGCTAAAGAGCATTATAAAATGACAAGTAACCTGTATATAAGTACATTTTTTAACTTTTAACTGTTACCTTACGTCTGTGTGACTGTCACCTTTTAGAAAAAAATAATACTCTCTTAATTACTTTTTAAAAATAAATATAAATGGTTTTAGGTACATAATTTTTAGTAACACTTGTGTATAAAATAACCAAAAAACAAAAAAAGTTATATGATTTTTCAAGGTAAATAAAAATTGGCAGGGTAATTTTACCAGATGAAAATAATAAACAAAAAAAGTTTGTTCAAAAGTAATTTTAGGGATTTTGTGAATTTTTTTCTAAAATATCTTGCTTTGCAACTTCTCTCTTATAAACACCTCTACTTTGAGATAAATCCTTTTTACTGCCATGAACGAAAATATCAGTTGCATCAAAATAATGTACAAACTTTGATGGGCTCGTCTTGGCTATGACTTGCGAGAATTTCTTACGTAAACCTAAACGTGCAGTGTTACAGGCTGTACTGAACTAATAATTAAACGTCGGTTACCCAAATTTTCTGTAAATTGGGTGACAAGTTGGGTACCTACCGGGATGATTTCCCGGGGGATGATACCGTTTTGGAGAAATCTCAAAAACTGTATGTTTCCAGTTGAAGGTTAAAATAACTTCGTATATCAAGAGTTAAAATGTGGGATTTAAACCCAAACATGCAAAAGTTTTTAAGAAGAATTAGAATGAGGCACCATATGAAATGTACCTATTTGATGAATGAATGAATTCGTTGTCATTTTCGGATTGGCTAGTATCTGTCGGCAGGATGAACTTACAAACATGATTATTGCTGACATCGAAGAAAAAGAAAATCTGTTAATTATAAATACTCTCGACTCTAAAAATCAGATGTGCAGAACTGTTGTGATATCTGATGAAATAAATATGCAAAGGAAATTTGATGTCCCTGTATAGGATATAAATTTGCCAACAAGTCCAACACTAACCATACACAATTGTTTGTCTTTACAGTATGCAGGAGTAAATCTCTAATAATATGCCATTTGAAATCGCTGCGTATTTAAAACATCCTAATCTACATTTGTATCTACAAAAATACATCAAATATTAACCGATTGTGACGAAGAAATATCTAAGTAGGTAGCGTAAAATAACTTGGAGGTTGAAAATCAACATCTCTGTTGCCGAGGTTTACTTAGAAGAATCTATTAAATACAACAAAGACGTATAATATAAAATCTTGACCATAAACATTCCGTCAAACTGGTTGGAGTTAGACAGCGAGACATGTTCAAATAGACATTCCTCCTCCAATAAATCCACCGTAGTATATTCAAGCTAGTTAGTATCTGCTAATAACTTGCAAACTGTCTGTAACTGTACATTTAACATAAACATTATTAACAACAAATAATGTTTTATAATGCATGTTTCTTTGTCATTTAATAATATTCATATTATATGTTTCTTGTTCATTAAAATAAATATTCATGTTATTTATTTTATTTCATACTAATACATTATAAACAAATAAATCCTTAGTTACCGTAACTAAAACATGTTCATAAATCCCTTGGGAGTTATACTATGTAGTTATAAATCCTTAACTCCCTCTAATATATTTACAAAGATAAACCGACAATTGTCGAACTTTCCACTGAAATTATTTCCCAAATTGCAATAATTTTTCGATGAACTGATGTCACTGCCTATGACTGTAGTCAAACATGAAGTTAATGTTCAAGTTCTTTCATATGACATGTTAGCCAACTTCTTCCAGTTTTATTTTTCCATTCCATGCTGTCGACCAAATACTCTTCTGCCACCGTTGAACTTCGCCATTCACCATGTTTCTTTAATGTCGTCATATTTGCTCCTGCATTGACCAAGGCAGTTTTTCCCAACGGGCTGAACTGTGCAACGCTTTTCGCTATAGTTAGAAATAATCTTTCTGAACACGACGCAAAGACATATACTTTCTCACTGCTCAATGCAGAGAACTCATTTTCTTCCACAATTGTAAATTTCTTACGAATATCTGTTTTATTTTCCGGAATATCAACCACCATAACCGAGACCCTATCTTCAATATGATTAATCTTCATATTCCAAAGTTCTTGACCTCTACAGCTACTGTAATGTCCTAAGACAAAGCAATCATCCTGTATAGCTTAACACGTTTGGACATTGTACCGACCCACTTAGATACGTATGAAATAAGTTATTAGTTGTAGTAATAGTGTTACGAAATATTGCTGAATAATTAAAACAGCAACCCCGCTAACTTTTGGGTAACATAAAATAGAAGATTAACTATGTAAGTCGAACAATAAAGTCGTAAAGAAATTATATACTCTTTAAATACACCACACTACCAAAATAACCTATAATCAGAACCACCGGTACAATAGAGCATGAATGTGTAATTCTTATAGTTTAATGCATTACCTTATATAGTAAATGTTCTTAATCAGAAGCATTCTTCATTGTCATGTCATCCCGACTAAACACTTTAGACTTTTTTGGCTTATAGCCTTTACTTTCCGTTTGAGAAACGCTTCCAGTTCGTGAAACTTTTTCCTATCTGTATTATTATAAATTGTCATCATTGATTTTAACATTGGCCGCTTAGTCCACAGGGAATTAGGGCTGTACGATTCAGACTGTAAGAAAAATAAATCAATATCACGTGGAATAATAAATACATACCCTGTCTTGAAACTAAGCCGACATTATAGCTTCGCTCAGTTGATATATCCATGGTCGTTTAATTTTGAAAACTAACAAAATTTGGTTTTCATATTTCATTAGTATGAAATAAAAATCTTTATTTATCACGTAAGTTAGTGGATGTTAATAATCTCGGATAAATTAACAATCCCTCGGGACTAACGTCGCTAGGGATTGCAATATGTTGCCCTCGATAATTAACATTCTCATAACTCCCTTGATACATAAATAACTATTACATTTTCATTACGCTCATATGATAAAATTGTTTCTAACACAAGCAGAAACTGTCTCTTCTGCACTCGACTGCTTGACAATGGCAGTAGCGTGCGGAAAGGTACCACTTTCCGCACTTGTTAGGAAATAACTATAATTTCTTATTGTACCAATCGAATATTACTCAGTAGATGATTCGCACCACTGTAAACTTGTTGTTTCAGACATAGTTTGGACTCTATATCAGAGCACAAAACGCGCCGTTCTTTTTCACCCACATCCCTACTGACTACTACCAGCAGAGAATGCAGTTCCTTAGATTCTTCCTCTTCGGAACAGACGGACAACGCTTTGAGGAGTTTCTCGGACAACGTGGTGGAGGAGAAAGACAAGACAATCCAGAGCCCCAGCTCCAGCTACCTGACTTGGATAGAAAGCGTAAACAGCGAGTACTTTGGAAGTGCCGTTTCAGCTACTGAAGTTGATAATGTTGATAGCAAAGTTGGAGAGTGGAATAATTTTTGGTTGAATTATAATAATGCGAGAGGTCGGTATCTGTCCAGTCCTTACCTCAATGGCGAAGAGAGAATGGTAAGAAAAAAATATATACATACATTTTTCAGTTTCCTTTTTTGCCGCAGCAAATTAAAATCCATGTACTTCAAGGCAGCGCTTAATAGTCAAGGAGCGCGATTCATACAGCGTGTTAGAACTATGACTGCCATAATTTTAACAAATGAAAGTATGCATCAAAATAAACAAAAGAACCTTATATAACATAACTATTTTCAAAAATTTCGCCACGACTTAGACACGGATCTTCTCCCACATAACCTAGCCTAAGAATAACAAGAGCATGTGCGCAAAATTTTGTTATTGGCAGTGACCAGATGCCTAGGCCACGGTATAAATAATTTGTTCCAAATAGTGCTTCAGAGAATAATCTTTTCATATAAACTTTTTTTTAAATGGATAGTAAAGGAGATAAAATCATTTTTCCATGGTCGGAAGTAGAAATCAGTTTCTATGACATCAAAATTAAAACAGAAGTAGTCGATTATTCCCAAGAGTATAATGCTCCCAAGGGAGTTTACATTATGGAGAACGTTTTTCATGAAAAAAAAAAGATAACATTGAAATTATTTATTAACATTTAAATTAAATGTTACATTTGTACAATTTTCAAAATTAATATTAGAAGGAATATTACTTTCGCTTACATTTACAGTTTCTGTGATTGCGCTAGTAGTGGTACCTACTAAAACCTGATTAGCAATTTTGGTCTTATTTTCAATGGAGTTCTCGACATAACCCTCAGCGACTGTCGTTGATTTCCAACTAGCATGACGCTTTACTGTCGTGATATCCACACCATCATCTGCCAGTAATGTTGCTGAAGATCTTCGTAAGCAGTGACCAGTATAACATGCAGTATCAGGTAATTTTAAATACGAAGCTACTACACTCGAAATTTTTCCCATGGTATTCTTGTCAACTGGCTGCGAACTACATTTTCCTGCTTTGTAGTACAAAAAAAGGCGCTTATGCTTGACGTGGGGAGGACGAAGGGACAGGTATTTTCGAAACAATTCAAGCATATTTCCCACATCGGTAACCAGAAAGGTTCGTGGAATCTTTGTCTTAGTGTTTGGAATTTTTACAATCAAGGAAGAGCCTACATCCTCAATATCATCTACAGTTAAATTGACTAGTTCATCAGTTCGACAAGATCCGGCAATCTCCAAAATTAATCCAACCTATAAAAAATCAAAATACTTAATAATTGAAATACCTAACAACAAAAGTAATCTTACCTTAATCATTAAGACTTGTTTGTCATCTGCACTTGATAGAAAACGGTCGATTTCACCCTTTGTCAATATTTTCGATTTTTTCGCTTGATATTCGTCACCGGTTCTATTCAAAAATGCGATCAGCTTGGGGAATTTGCTTATATCTATGTTGCCGTAAATTATCAAGCATGACTTAACCATAGAATATTGCGCCCATAATGTGGAAGACTTGTAATTCTTTGCATTTTCACTGAAGTATGTCAACAAAACATTCTCGCTGTATACTTGAACATTTTTCTCGGCGCACCACTTTTTGAACCGATTGTAGGCAGCAAATTGCTTATTGCAATATTTGCAGCCTCCACAATCTCTTCCGACTCACAATTATTCATTGTGCACTAAACAAAGTTTAAACTAAACCAAACTATAATAGCACCTTAATTTGACAATTCTTTTTGTTTGTTTATTTTGTAGTTATGACAATAACTCAACGACTACTAAATAATGCTCAAATCTGACAATAATTCTGGTGCTACTTACTTCATAATGACAAAATATGTGTTTTTAAGTTAATGAGACCGTGGAAAAAATAGTATATACCATTTGGGAGAGATGATATTTTGTCATCGGTGCATTGTAGCCCTCGGGTTTCAAATTGCACCTTTGCCAAAATAACGCATTTCTCTCCCTTATAGTATAATGTACTATTACATTTTAATTTATGACATTTAGCCATTATGGCTTTTATCAAAACACTCCAACAATGCCATTATATAAATTCATAATAATACGCAAATTTTACAGTAATATAAATAAACATAAACAAAATTAGTCACCACTTTTACTTATTATAAACTATAGAAAATTCAACATTATTTAATTGTTGTAAACATTAATTACAACTCCTGAACAATTTTTTAAATTAATTCTAACAGATGATAAGTGGGCTGTGTTTTAGAAAGTAAGTTAATTTCTCGAGTGCTTGAACTTGCTGAAGGATCATAAATGCCTGAAACGTTACCCAAAATATTAGAGGTTACTTTCTTCTTATTTCCTTTAGAATGTTCTATATAGCTTTCTGCCACTGTGTTAGATGCCTTTTAACAGTCAATAAATCGGCTCCTGAATCTGCAAGCAACGACGCAGATGATCTACGAAAACAATGTCCAGTATATTTATTTATTTATTTATTTATTTATTTATTTATTTATTTATTTATTTATTTATTTATTTATTTATTTATTTATTTATTTATTTATTTATTTATTTATTTATTTATTTATTTATTTATTTATTTATTTATTTATTTATTTATTTATTTATTTATTTATTTATTTATTTATTTATTTATTTATTTATTTATTTATTTATTTATTTATTTATTTATTTATTTATTTATTTATTTATTTATTTATTTATTTATTTATTTATTTATTTATTTATTTATTTATTTATTTATTTATTTATTTATTTATTTATTTATTTATTTATTTATTTATTTATTTATTTATTTATTTATTTATTTATTTATTTATTTATTTATTTATTTATTTATTTATTTATTTATTTATTTATTTATTTATTTATTTATTTATTTATTTATTTATTTATTTATTTATTTATTTATTTATTTATTTATTTATTTATTTATTTATTTATTTATTTATTTATTTATTTATTTATTTATTTATTTATTTATTTATTTATTTATTTATTTATTTATTTATTTATTTATTTATTTATTTATTTATTTATTTATTTATTTATTTATTTATTTATTTATTTATTTATTTATTTATTTATTTATTTATTTATTTATTTATTTATTTATTTATTTATTTATTTATTTATTTATTTATTTATTTATTTATTTATTTATTTATTTATTTATTTATTTATTTATTTATTTATTTATTTATTTATTTATTTATTTATTTATTTATTTATTTATTTATTTATTTATTTATTTATTTATTTATTTATTTATTTATTTATTTATTTATTTATTTATTTATTTATTTATTTATTTATTTATTTATTTATTTATTTATTTATTTATTTATTTATTTATTTATTTATTTATTTATTTATTTATTTATTTATTTATTTATTTATTTATTTATTTATTTATTTATTTATTTATTTATTTATTTATTTATTTATTTATTTATTTATTTATTTATTTATTTATTTATTTATTTATTTATTTATTTATTTATTTATTTATTTATTTATTTATTTATTTATTTATTTATTTATTTATTTATTTATTTATTTATTTATTTATTTATTTATTTATTTATTTATTTATTTATTTATTTATTTAAATACAGTGTCCAACGGGACGAATCCCAGTTACAGGACAGGGAAAAAAAACAATTCAAAGTATAAAAACAATGACAGAAATAACTCGAATAAAAACAAAATATCAAATAACAAACAAAAAGTAATTAGCAAAAATATAACATAAACAATAATAAAAAAATAAGCAATAAAATCACAAAAATGTCTTTTTAAACAAAAAACAGCTAAACAAATAGAGATTTAATAAACTTAATTGAGTGAAAAAATATATCAAGTCGATCTTCATACAATTGGTAGTTAGTATTCATTTGCTGAAGAGGGGATGCCGTAAGTATATTAGTACGAGCAGTTGGCAACTGCAAAACAGAACTAGATCTACAATTTAATCTAGGAACTCGATAAAAAATTCTAGATACCAGAGAAGGGGCATTTAGAGAATTATTAACAATTTTGTGTAGAAACATTAGAGAGTACATAATGCGCCTTCGCTGCAAGCTAATTAAGTCAAATGTTGATAACAAAATGTCTTCTGGAATGCCACGAACCGGATAAACACCAAATTTGACAAAATGCAGTGTCTTTAAATATCTACGCTGTACTTTTTCCAATAGGTTTATATGGGTGTTATAAATCGGACACCAAACAATAGAGGCATATTCAAGTTTGCAGCGAACAAAACAATTAAACAGTGTATTCAATGTCACCGTGTTGCGAAAAGCCTTAGAATTACGCAAAATAAAACCCAGGCTTTTAAATGCAGATTCAGTTATTACATGAATATGCACGTCAAAAGACAGATTGTCGCAAAATGTTACACCAAGGTCCTTGAACTGTGACACTCTATTTAAAATAGTATCATCCAAAAGATAATCAAAATTTTGAATCAGTCTCCGGCGGCTATACGACATAATATTGCACTCCGTGATATTTAATGGTAAATAGTTATCTTCACACCAACGGTGTACTTTTGTTAAGTTATCTTGTAATCTATAACAATCAGATAGTGGCTTTATCTCAACAAATAATTTAAGGTCATCTGCATACAACAAAAAATTTATATTTAATAATTGAGTCATTAATAAATATAATGAAGAATAAGGGCCCCAAAATAGATCCCTGAGGAACACCTGAAAATTTAGAAAATTTATTTGACTGAAAGCCACGATACTGAACATATTGGAAACGGTTTGTAAGGTATGAACGAAACAAGGTTAATAGAGCACCCGATATACCCGCAGAATGCAGTTTATCAATCAATAGATCATGGTTAAGACGATGAAATGCCTTAGAAAAATCGGTGTATATGACGTCTACCTGACTGCCCCTATCTAATACCTCGGAAATATATTGTACTTTGTAGACTAGGTTTGTTGTTGTAGAACGTCCTCATACAAATCCGTGTTGATGTTGGGAGATATATTTCTTGACATGAGAGTAAAGGTGACCTTGGATAACTATTTCAAAAATTTTTGAAAAATTGCTTATAATTGCAATAGGCCTTAGTTACATTATTTTTGGGACCTTTTTTATAAACAGGACAAATCCTAGAAACTTTCCAAGACTCTGGAAAGACACTAGATTTAAGTATGGCATTAAATATAATTTTTAAAGGTTTAGCAAAAACTATTGCACAATCTTTTACTAAGAAAGCTGGTATTGTTGAGGATTTGGACTAGGAACAATGCTATATTACATGGCACTCGCAGAAGTATTAATGGGAATTGGCTCCTTGACGCATTTTCCATTTCTGTACCCTACAAAAAATCGAATATGATCTGTGTTGCTTGGCTTTATCGCTATATGTATATCTTCGAACCATTTCCACCATATTTATTCCTTCAATGTTTCCGTTTGTGATAAAAAAAATCTCGTGGTATCTTTGTTTTCGTAAACGGAATAATAAACATTATAAATGCATTGTCCTCCATCTTTAACATTTTGTACGTGCAGTTTTGTCAGTTCAGTATGCAAGCCCCACTATCAATGCAACTTTTATCATAAAATGAGTGCTATCGTCGACTTCCAGTAAAAATTGAGTTATGTTTTCTTCTGTTAAAATTTTAGATCTTTTTGGCTAAAACCTTTCCGATTTTCTTTTTAGAACGTAATTAAATGAACGTACTCCGTTCCTTATTTTCATTCATTGATATAACTGAACGTAGTATAGAATAGTATACCGCCAAAGCCGAGAAGGCTTGCTATGATTTGAAAGATATTCGAAATATGCCAGAAGAACCTTTTCATTGCTGCTATTCTTGATTCTTTTCTCTTTACACCAATCATTGTTTTGCATAACTTTGCTTATACGTCTGCCTGGCTGTTCGTGTCTGACAAATCTGACAGAAGGAAACATGAGCGACACGAAATGCAGCACGTGTCTACATCTAGTGGTCACTGACTATTCCATGCTGGACCTGAATAGCCAGAACATCAAGCGACTTACCATACTGTATTGAAAGCTTCTGAGCTCTATCGCCATCGAAGATTACGATATCCCATAAAACTAGGTACCTCCTAAACTAATATCCAAACCACAGTATAATATAAATTTGTATTATAGGTACTGTGTCCAAATGCTAACTTTAAATTTAAAATATGAATAAAATATATTTCGAAAATCTCTTGAGGTATTGCAAAAAAATGTATATCTATTACTAAAAGGACCTTTATATTTTAAAGGTGTTGAGAGATAATAATTAAAGAACCACTTTGTATAAAAAAGAATATTTAGTTTAAAATGGTTTTAAAGGGTTGCTAACGCGCCTATAGTACTAATGTAAAAAATAGTTTGTTCCCTTTGTGACTTTTGCTAGGAAAATTATTTGATTTGGTATGAAATACACATTGATATAACACGATTTTGCAGGTGGATGATACTTCCGAAGCAAAAAGTACTTGCAGCACCCATAGAGAACTGACAGAGAAAAATTCAGGCGAATACATAAGCTTAACCTTAGATGAAATTCACGAAGCCGTCAGATGTGCTCAACGGATAACGGATATTTTGCAAAATGCCCTAAGAAGGAATGACCAAGACGTTGAAAATTTGAACCTGGAAAATTCGTACTACTCAGAATCATTTTCCCGACAGGCAAGTAACCTTCAAAGTGTAATACTACTTTGTTAGCACAATACTCAAATCAGTTTCAAATCGTCTGGTGCACGCGCATTCCAAATAAAACGATGCAGTTCCAACCTTATGCGAATATTAGAGAGTTTAAATCGATTGTCTATTTTCATTCTATACGTAGAACGTGTAATTTTCACGTTTACGTATAGTAAGATTCGTGTTTCAAAAATGAGTTTCAGTAGGGTAAGTTATCACGGAATCATATTATTCATAAACGGTGATTATTACTTTAGTCTATGAGTATTGCTCCTTCTGTTGGGTTAGTCTTTTATCAATCTGTTATGTGCATTCGGAAGTTTTCGGCCACCTCTTCGGCAAGCATACGTCTCTGTTTACGTTACGCAAAGACCCGTGAGCCTACGACAATCCGTTTCACGTAAACTTGGAAAATTCTAATTTGAGCATGCGCGACGGTCAAATTCTACGTACATGTTCACGTATCGGACACAACTTAAACTCTCTATTATAAATAAAGCACGTGTGCATTGGACGATTGGAAACCGTTTCCAACTGTTGTGCGAACAGGGCTAATGTTTCGGTTGGCTTCTTTCTCATGCTCCATGCTCTCCTAGTATAGTAATAGGTATCTCTTGTTCATTGTAAAATATAAAAGAGAATAAGGGAACGAGAGATCAGCACTCAAAAACAGCATAAAATTTTCTAGAGATTCACATAGTGTCTGATTTTATGTACATACAGGGTGTTTCTTAAGCAGAGGTCAAAAATCATATAAATGTATATAAAATACCTTTTCTCGAAGTAAGCTTATGTCAATACTTGTTGATTTGTTGATGGATGTCTTATAAACAGCGCATACATACTTAGTAATATTTTAAACTCTAATTAACTTTATATCAAAATTTTAGTGATTGTAATCAGTAATAGTAGATTTAATATGACAAATTATTTAAACCAAGCATATACAGATATGCTTTTAGATGAATGCTTGGAAAATCATGTGTTGCTTATGAAACATTCATCAACAAGTTTTGACTTAAGTCTACTTCAAGAAGTTTATTTTATAGATTGTGATATTGTAACAGTTGAAATAAAAGCTTTTTTCGAAAACCGTCCACATTAGGAAGTTCTTACAAGATTACATCCTTTTTGGAAAATAAAATTAAATAAGGTAATAGGTAATATATTACCTAACCTTAAAAAAATAGAACTCAAAATGTAATAAGAATGTAACTAACGCCCTCCGTCAAATATCCAAAAAATAATTATACCAGCATATTTGGCGTCCTTAAAAAAACCCAGAATACCAAATTTCATACAAATATTTCGCACCATTTGGAAATTATCGTAAAAATGTTAGTTTGTCACTCTGTACATCGAAAACAAGAGGAGATAGGCATATAGATAATAAAATAAAAAAATCTTACTTTTTTACGTACTATCACATTTACGGAAATACTCTGTACCTCTTTCTAGGTGTTAGAGGTTTGAATGCCATAATTTTAACATGATAGTATACATCAAATTAAAAAAAAACATACGAGTCCTATTTCTAACTGTTTTCGAGGGAAAAATTATCAAAATATCGGTTTGATGTGCAAAATTTCAGATAATATAGAAATCGCTTTGTACTTTCTGCATAGAATATCATCATAAAATGCAATATGTTTAGATACTATCTTTGGTACTTAGTAATACAATAATTTTTTTTCTTAACCAAATATACAAGCGTAATTCAGCCTCTATATCATCGTCGTTATCATCAACTTCATCGAATTTTATTAATTAAGAAATAAATTCTTCTAAGTAAAAGTAAATAACATTTTATGATATTATACGCAGAAAATTACGAAAACATTCCTACAAACAGGATATATTGATTTTTTTTGTCGAAAACAGTTAGGCTTAAAACGCATATAAAAATATATTATATAGGACTTTTTTTTGTTTATTTTGATGTATACTATCGCCTGTTAAACTTATGACAGTCAAACCTTTAACACTCTGTGTAACCAATTATATTTATAGGAGACAGAATTATTATTATTTAGATATTTCTACGATGTTTATATTTAATCCCAATTTGTTGGTTTCTTATAAAACTTCATAGTTTATACGATTTTTATTTTCTAATTTCAAAAACATCAACTACAGGAGTGCTAACATAGAGAAACACTGTGTACACTATTTCAAAACTTGAGAAAAGATTAATCGTTTTTTTACGTGTGTTTGATTTTACAGAATTCTTCCGTCAAAGAAGATTATAGAGAATTAACGAAAGAAGACATAAAAAAAGTTGCTAGGGAGAGATCGATGTCGTACGCTGTGACTTCAGCTGAACTGCTGAAACAGAAGGAATTGCTGAAACCTGCAGTACAATCTTCCAGTACCAGTTGTATAAACGCTTTATTGAATACTGGGGTAGCGGATATTCTAAAAAGAGTAATAAGCAAAAGGCGCGATGTCATATCTCCCGACTCTATGCCATCAGCGACAAGGAGCAGTTTTTCCGAATGGAGCGGAAAATGATTTTTACTTATCAAATATTTTTATAACAGCAAATACCGTGTATATACGTTTTTGTATTTAAAACGTAAATCTGTAAAATAATTTATATTTGGATGTATCTTCGCAGAATTACATTATTTGTTTATTAAGATAATACTTCTTTTTATTAATGTTATTGTTAGCTATAATGTACTTACCTGCATAACCTACTCACAGTATACAGAGTGATTTCGAATAATGTACAACAAAATTGAGGGTAGAATGTACGGCCACGACAATTAAAATCGGTCCTATACTCTACCACCAATTTTTTTTGCGTCGATCTCAATGCCCTCTGGGTTGGGACGGTCTTGTAACCGGACGGGATAAAATTTATCGCCAAAACTGAAACCCTACTTTGATCTATCTGATAGCGAAGCTTATAAAATCAATGGTTACGACTCATTAGGGGTGGGGTGGGTTGGTCAGGTAGGGAGATGTTGGTGAGTGTTATTTAGTTCCAAATGTATGATATATATCATATTAAAAAATTTTATCGTATCTCTTACATTTTGTTGCACATTATTCGAGATCACCCTGTACATAGACGCATTAATACAAAAAATCAGTTTACAAATTAGAATACGGAATATATTGTTTTGTTAGTTTAAATTCCTTATATCCCTTCTAGATTCGACGCCACTGAGTCTGAATTATGCTTGTTCAAATTTGACAGTATAAGAAAACCACCAAAAGGTACCAAATTTGAAACTTATTTCGTATTTGCACCCGACCAAAAACTGTCTCATTCCAAAATCTTTGAACGATTATAGAACCTATCCTAAAATAGAATTATTTTGGAAAAAATAATCATTTTGACAATGAAAATCATAATCATACCAAAATATTGTTGTGCCGTTGCGAAGTTAATATAATCAAGATTATATGATCTTTATAAAGAGACACCTTTCTTACTTATCATTTATTCATGTTGCTTCCTTTTGTCAATATTTGTTTAGAAAAAGTTTCATTTAAAATAATGATTTTTCCATTTGTAATGAAATCATATTTTCCCGCAATTTTTTTCTTGATAATTTCAAGATTGGTAGCAATGATATTTCCGAGTAGAGTCGTAAAGACTCGATCATCAATCACGATTCCCGGATGCGCCGGATGCCCGGATTGGTCCGGAAATGGTTAATTAGGGTTGCTCTCGTGTTTTTGGAGATTAGTTATGTTTATAGTTGTTTATTTTGTTATGTAATTCTTTAAAACAATTTGTTGTTCCTTATAAAACAAGTTTGACGTTTGCAATACGTAATCCTTTGGCATTTAACAAATTATTTACAAAAAGGGTGAGTAAGCTAATTTATTTATAGGTTATTTTCAGCTATGGCGTCTTATTTCCCAGAATAAAATAACCTCCTTTTGTAGCAAAATGGCTACGACCGAACAGTTTTCTTTACGTTGGAATAATTTTCATTCCAACCTAACCTCGGGATTTCACGAACTGCTTGAAGCTGCTGAAATGGTAGATGTTACACTAGCAGTAGATGGGCATTTCTTCCAGGCACACAAGATTGTCCTCTCTATTTGTAGTCCTTATTTTAAGCAGATGTTCAAAGTCAATCCTTGTAAACATCCCATTGTGATATTAAAAGATGTGGGTCATGAAAATATGAAAGATATTTTGGAGTTCATGTATATGGGAGAAGTTAGTGTGTTACGTGAAAATTTAACTCAGTTTCTAAGGACAGCTGAACTGTTACAAGTTAAAGGACTGACTGGAGATGATTCGGTAAGGGTTTATGCAATTACATATGAATGCTTTTATTAATAAAAGTACCGTTGCATATAAATCATGATCAAGCTATATAGTTGTAGTTATGTATTTCATTGATAATATAATGATTATAATATATAATACATATCACAAAGAAGTGTGGTTTGTTAGTATTTTACATTGGCGAGTTATCTCTCTCTTGATAACTATTGCTATTACTAAATTTGTATGTATTGTAATATCTTATACTTGTGAAACATATCTACTTATAAGTTATATATTAAAAATAACTTGAAAAATGTGTGATAACATTTCAATTTAAAAATAATAGATGAAAATGTTATCAGAGGGTCAAAACAAAAAAAGGTGTCTTTAAATATTATATTTAACCACTGATATGAGTTTTAATTTGAATATGTGATTGAAATTCTTGTTTCAGTTTAAATAAGATTCAATATCTCTTCTATTATAAGTTGTAAATTAATTTTTATGCAAATTAAATTTGCTGAATTATACAACAAAAATCTTTACATATTTTAACATTAGATCAACAAAAACTTAACATATTAGGGCTGTATAAAAGGTTTCTCATTTTTTGCAATGTAGGCTTTGGTATCAATAAATACAGATTAACTCGGATATACTTGGCATATAACGAATATTTGTTTATAATGAACATTCGGTTATAAAGAACGAGGATGAGGTCCTGGCAGATATATTGCAGCATATAATTTTGTTCAGTTATAACAAATGTGCTTATTACATTTCTTCTGTAATCCATAACCGTTAATGTTTAGATTAAGTAAAATATTATCCATAAAAGAGTAGGTAACCCTTTCTTGTTTGTAATTCATACAGGATGTTCCATAATGAATTGAGGAGCGTGTGTGCAAAACTGGTTAAATCAAATTCATGATTTTTGTGGGTTTTGTATAACTTATAAAAGTTCTTTATATATGTATGTGATCATTTAAAGCCAGATACCGGTGTGTGATAATATACAGGGTAAACTATGACTAAGTACAAAAATTTTAACCACGTGCTCAGGGAGCCCTAAAATACAATAAAAAAGTTATTCCAGAGTTTTAGCTCGATATTTAAAAAATGGGGCAAAACCCTTTTTTCCTACGGAAAGTCGGCGCCTATGATGAGTATCGACTAAGATGGCTTATGGCTTAGATCCATAGTTGACATTACATCTGTCAACAACTACCATGCGGTCGTTTGCAGTGTTTCTTAATGCAGAAATGACAAAAATTAACATTCTTATTAGTAATAATACCTGATAGGTAGGTAATAGTTAATCCAGTTAGCTCCAGTATTTTGCATTCGTTTTTCATTATTTGGTTACAAACTGGTAACACTAAATTTTCACTCACTACCGATAAACACACTTCCCGTAGGTACAGTTAGATACAATGCCTATGTATTATAACAAAATCAAAGAAAGGGATGAGTAGGTAGGTGCTAATAGATAACAGAAAACGTTTAACACCCGCGGCAGTCTTGTCCCATAACCTAGAAAAACAAACCAGCGAACTATATTGTGGGAAAATATCTGTACCCGACACATATTCCTTTATTTATTAACTATACAATGTTTAAAATTAAAATAAGGCACTAAAAACTGAAGAAGAACACAAAACTACAACGTAAACACAGGAATTAAATTATAACATGACAGCAAACCGACTCGACTGGACCGACTGCCGACTGCTGCATGATGGTTGCTTACTGGTTGCATACTCTGATTCTCGCATTGGCGGCGTTAAATAAGGATTTAATATAATATCGAAAAAAATTTTTTTTGCTTTATAATTAAGTTTTTTGAAAGGAAATTCTGTTAATTCTTATTTTTTTTTATCCCCTCTTAAAATATTTGTACTTAGTCATAGTTAACCCTGTATATTACCTATATCTGATATATTACAAAAATATCACTTGCTATTAAAAAGCATGTAACACTACACATTCATGCTATAATATATATTTATATCTATGCGGTTTATGTGTCGGTAGGAATATATCTTGCTCTAAAGATATAACTATATATTATCGCGCACTGTCCATAACTGGCTTAAAAAGCTCATATCAAAAAAATATATATTTTTAAGACACATATCTTTTGTCTCAATAAAATAGTTAATTCTTATATAAAATAATAGTAAAATATTTTTCCAAATTATGCTTCAACAAAAGAAAATAAAAAAAATAAGTAGAGCATTTTTAGTAAATTTCGTTCACTCTGTTAAACAGTAACAGAGACAATTTTGTTTGATTGTCTAAATTTAAAGGGCAAAAATGAGAAGTTTTTTACCTTTACTGAGAAATTTCCCAATTTTACATATGCTAACAGGTGATTTATGACTTCAAAATAATGTTTAGCCAGTCTTACCTTAGTCCAAAAATTGATAACCGAGTTACAGAATGTCAAAATTAAAATTTTATTTTCAATTTGTTTTAAATAACGCTCGAAGTAATAATTGGTGAATTTAAACAGAATTTGGTCTCCTGGGTTTTTTTACCTGAGAAATTCAAATTTCTTCTAAATTTTGTTATACATTATAGAGAGCGTCACTTAGACTGCCTCTTTGAACTTTTATAGTTCACAAATTTTTTGCTACACACTATATCTTATTTTCTGATAGCATCATCTGTTTTCCATCACTTTTAGACTAAGGTAAGTTTGGCTAGGTCACATTATTTTGACATCACACGTCACCCATTAATCCATGTACAATTCATTATGGGTCACCCTATATACAAGGCGTCCCACAATGAACAGGGAACTGTGTCAATCATTATCTGAGAAAATAATGATCCAAAATATTTGAAATAATGGTAACATAGCAAATTCATGGAGCAAATACAACTAAAATATCTAAAACTCTCTAGCACTTGACACTAACTTCATTATTTAAAGTGAGACACTATGTACTAATCATATATGTATAATTTGTTATATACAGTAAAGCTCGGTTACAACGTACACGCTTATTACGTACTTATGGTTATAACGTACTGAATAAACAAGTCCCGGCATTATTATAGGGCTTTCTTCTGTTGCTGATTTTTGTTAAATGTTTGTATTTTTGTTAAGAATTAATTGACTTCCGGTATAACCGAAAGTGCCAGAAGTGAAAGAGTTGATTTGAGAGAGGTGATTTATGACTTCAAAATAATGTTTAGCCAGTCTTACCTTAGTCCAAAAATTGATAACCGAGTTACAGAATGTCAAAATTAAAATTTTATTTTCAATTTGTTTTAAATAACGCTCGAAGTAATAATTGGTGAATTTAAACAGAATTTGGTCTCCTGGGTTTTTTTACCTGAGAAATTCAAATTTCTTCTAAATTTTGTTATACATTATAGAGAGCGTCACTTAGACTGCCTCTTTGAACTTTTATAGTTCACAAATTTTTTGCTTCACACTATATCTTATTTTCTGATAGCATCATCTGTTTTCCATCACTTTTAGACTAAGGTAAGTTTGGCTAGGTCACATTATTTTGACATCACACGTCACCCATTAATCCATGTACAATTCATTATGGGTCACCCTATATACAAGGCGTCCCACAATGAACAGGGAACTGTGTCAATCATTATCTGAGAAAATAATGATCCAAAATATTTGAAATAATGGTAACATAGCAAATTCATGGAGCAAATACAACTAAAATATCTAAAACTCTCTAGCACTTGACACTAACTTCATTATTTAAAGTGAGACACCATGTACTAATCATATATGTATAATTTGTTATATACAGTAAAGCTCGGTTACAACGTACACGCTTATTACGTACTTATGGTTATAACGTACTGAATAAACAAGTCCCGGCATTATTATAGGGCCTTCTTCTGTTGCTGATTTTTGTTAAATGTTTGTATTTTTGTTAAGAATTAATTGACTTCCGGTATAACCGAAAGTGCCAGAAGTGAAAGAGTTCTAGATATGGATCAGTATTTCCTCAGATAAAGATGAATGCAATTGCAGGCCAGAAACCCTGGATGTTTAAAGTTTATTTTATATTTACTAACCACAATAGATCGTATGTTCGCAGTGGAAGACTGGAAAGGGCCCCACTCGCTTTGAATATGAGCATAACATGTTTGCTAGTTATGTATAAGTAAAGTACATAGAAGTAAAAAATAAGTGAATGTAAAATAAACAGAGAAGCGTATGTCTTATTAAAAAGAATCAAGATTTACATGACGGTTCTAACGACCACTCGGCTATAAGATACGTTATTTGCTCTTCCCTAATTGTTTGTTATATGCGAGTTTGTCTGTACTTAATTAAAAAAAATTTTGACACTAAAATTGTATGTGTTTTCTGCGATTTGAGTAGCGTTTTTGGAAATAATTAACTTCACGGAATGATGCGTGTGTTTACTGAATAATGTTATAGGTACAATTAGGGTATACTGAAATCATGAGCGAGTAGTTTTAGAAATTATTCTTAATTATTTATTTATTTAGCATAAGGTTTGCTCTTAACAAAAACTTTATTTAATAATTTTAATCAGTTCTTTAATCTTTTGATTGATGTACATAGCCAAGTATAATCTTAACAATCAAATTAAACTTTATGTTGACGTTGTTAATCAAGTTCTACAGTAAAATCTGAATTAAATTTTGAAACAAAATAAGTTTTGCTTAAGCATAATATTAATTTAAAAAATAGTAAAAAACATTTTTCGAAAATATCAATTTCATCATAGCATACTCTCGATTCTGTTCAGCAGAAATAATACTAATTATTTGCTTAAATGTAATATACAATATACAATCATTAAATTTTGGTTTAAATTTTCTAGCACTATTTTGCTATGAAAAAAACATTTTATTGAAAACTACGTTAAAACAGTAAATTAATAGAGACATTGTAATAGCAGATATCACTTTGGTAATGCCATTATCATGTCGAGTACACACCATTGTGCCTGGGAATGCTCCCAAAATGACTTTTTTAAATAAATGCGCCCCTGGTTTTAACGTCATCTGGCATGTTTAATGTAAAATATTTGAGGTTAATTTTTTATATATTTTTTCTAAAACGAAATTTTTTAATATTCAAACTGATAAACACGTTCCCAGTATAATGTAGACTCTGTAAATAACGAATTCAAAGATACTTACCAGTTCTTTATAATATACTATATAGCTCCAAAAGAAATAATCTACTGGAGTTAAATCACAGCTTCTTGGAGGCCACTGAATAGTTGCATATCTTGAAATTATCTTTTTGTCAAACTTTTCTTGCAATACGTCAGTGTGACATGTGGCACCGTCTTGCTGGAACCACATGTTCTCATAATCAAGCGCATCTAAATTTGGCCATAAAAAATTTAGTAACATGTTTCAAAATCGTTCACCATTCACTGTAACTGCATTTCCTACCTCATTTTGGAATAAAGATAGTCCGATGATGCTATCATGCCATAAACCACACCATACAGTTACCTTTAGCGGATGCAAAGGCTTCTCGTGAATCTGTTAAGGATTGTTTTCACACCAAAATTATCAATTTTGCTTGTTAACATATCCACTTAACCAAAAATGAGGTTTATCTGAAAAGATAATTTTTTTCACAAAATTAGGATCCCTTTCAAGTTATTCTAAACTCCAAGAAGCAAATTCTCAGCGCCGACGATAGTCCGGTGGCTTAAGTTCTTCTTAAAACAATCTTATACGGGTGTAGACTTAAGTGTTTTTGCAAAATTCACGAAGTTGTCGTTTTTTTAAGCCTTAACTGTTGAGCACGATGCGGAATTAATAAATTTGCAACACTAGCTCTTACAGCAGCAATATTCTCAACAGTTCTGACAACACGTCGAGTGCAATAAACACTTTTTGTATGAGTTGCATACAATATTTTTTCTACGTTCATGCAAAAACCATAAAATGTTTTATTTAGGTGACACTAACTCTAGGAAAATATGACGTCGATTTGAACGTTTATGTTTACGCTGTAGTAGAATGACAGATGAATACAATAAACATTTTATTGCATTAGTGCAATAAAGAACAATTTTTTCCACTAAATATAGTTCAATAGTTTTGTTTTTTGCATGAACGTAGAAAAATAAATTTAATATTTACTAGTGTTAATTTGTTCTTAAAAAGCGAATTTAGTCATTTATTTAGTGGCAAAGCTAATTTTCCACCTTGGCGATTTTGACCCCTCTATATGCCATTCAATAATATTCTTTTAAATTTAATTAACATTAAAAAATAATGGTTTTGCACCACCATAATAGTGCCCACATTTTTGAAGAGTTGTAACATTTTGACCTGTTTCAGAGCGAGGAAACATCTTCCACTAAAGATAATAAAGCGGATTGTGATAACGATGAAGAAAATGAAATGTATAATCAGTTAATTGAAACAGACGTAGAGTTACCTATATACTCTTCTTCACCCCCACAGGTAGGATCTGCACCGCCTCCAATAAAAAGGCCTTCTAAGAACTCAAACACAAGTACAAATTCTAAGCGTTCTAAGGTAAGCATTAAACAAATTCCCACAATTCATATTCTTCTAGTAATTCAAATTTTATTATCTTCTCTTTTTTAGTCAGAGGCCCACCAAGTACCTCAGAAGCCAGTCAAGCAAGAACAAGAGCCAGTTAAATCCAAAAATGAATATAACAGTAGTGACTTTATGAACGTAGACAGTCAGGCAGGTCAGAATGTCTCCAACAAAATGAAGTCTGAAGCAGATGACGGTAATGAATTGATGAATATGAAAAATGCGTGGGAAAATAATATAAGTGCGGCTACATCTGGGGACCTAAGTTCTTCTGATCAAGGTATGTGGATTCATTTATTGGAACAAGCACGTTTTTTTCTTCGTTTATTAAGTATTTTCTTTGAATGTTATATTACATTTCATAATTTACATCAATAATATGACATTGTTGCTTAAATTATACTTGTTTCATAGACATAATTAATAAACTAATAAATTGATGGTTTTCCATTATAATAGAATCAGAATAATGAATACTAAATTATGATAATTATTCAATGTATTTGATGGACACCTTTTCAATTTGAAACTCGAATCGTTATAGAATATAGATACACGCACACATAAATACAGGGTGTAAAATTAAAGTCTGTCTATCTCATCCACATGAATATTTAATGCATTGTGACCAAACTAACTCTCAACTCAGGAATTTCATACATATTATATTTTAGGATACATTTTTCAGTGCTATACAGGATGTCTCCAATTTTGAATTCTTAACTTTTGGAAAAGATAGATTATGAAAAAATAATAGGTGTCTTATTTCTTATATTTTTCTCTACAATACTACTTATCTTCTAAACAAATAACTATTTTTCCTTCAAACTTGATATGCAGTAATCATAATAAACGGTTAATATTTTGACGTCAATTAAAGCCAGTGGTGTAGGTATGGGATTTTTTCCCCATTGAATGCACTAACTTCTACACCAATGGAAAAAGTTTTTTTTCAGTACAAATATTAAAATGTTTATTCTATTTTCTGAGAATAAGTGCTCTTGAGGAAATTCACTCGAATTTGGTCATATGATTAACATTCAAAGAACCATACTTACATTTGCTTTATAATATTTGTATATATCGTTTTTATTTACATTTTTTGAATATTTTATTTGCATCGTTTTGTGTAGTGGCCAGCTTTAATTTAGGCTTGCTGCAAAAATTTTTATTTACCGTGAGTTTTGCGTGTAACACCCAATTTTGTTGATTTGTTTGCGTATTATATCCTTGCATGGTAAGTAGAATGTTTGTTGTAAAAACCCTACTAATAACTTTTACAATTCCGATGTTACTAAAATTTTTCCAGCCCAGTGTGAGACTTGCGGTAAATGGATGAGGAGGAGCAGCATTAGAAGACACATCTATGATGTGCACTTGCCGTCTCAGCAGCTGCCGTGTGACTTGTGCCACAAAATATTTAAAACGGCAAACAGTTTAAGTACACATCTCATTACTATACATAAGAAGTTTAAGTCGTATAAACAAAGTGCATTTACAGAGGCGCATCAAGACAATTATTAGGATTTGTAAACATCTTTTGTAGTGCTGAGATGTGTTTTTTACTTTTTGAGTTGATTTTTTAAAATCGTTAATACTCGTTTTTTTCTTTTGTTTTTTTTTTGGCATTGTTACAATTTCTAAGATTATTTCCTTAGGTTTAGTGAAAAAGAATTTCTTTTATTCAATTCCACATAATGTTCCAGTGACAAAATTCTTCAGATGGTTCTGTGACGCATAATATGAATAATTATTGATATAAATTAAGTTCAGATTCGGCAAATTTTCTAAAACGGAAATATTCCCAATTCTCAAATTTTCTGCCGATTTAAGAGACAATACAAGAAGTGTTTTCACATCGATTCTTATTCAAACCGTTTCGAAACAGATTGCGATTGTTTTTTTGAGATTGATTAGTTTTTTTTTTTGTTCATTTAATTACTACATTTAATAATTTTTTTGTTATGTTGTTTAGTTTGATTTTTTTTCAGAATATTAGCGGTGTAGTAATAATTTCCATTACATGAAAAACATTTCATCAATAAAAATATTATAAATGTTCAAATCAAAAATAAAACTACAGTGGCGATGAAATAAAAATTGAGGTTAGAGTAGGTCGCTCTTGATATCTGTAAATGCCTATTTTTTTGCGATGTAAGATTATGATGTAACTTTGAAACTGTTTCGAAATATTGTACTCTTGAAAAAATACCTATTATAGGTAAGTGAATCATGAAATTTGCAATTTGGAAAGTTTTATAATTCGTGTTGATTTTACTTTTATGTCGCAAGGTAGTTTTAATGCTATTCTAATATTTGCAACGAAGCATTTGAACTTAAAATTTATATTGTCGCAGTGAATTTGTTGCAAAGAGTTTCAACCTCACATGAGTCATTTAAAAATTATTCAAATATTTAATCAAACATTAAACATCCTTAAAAATTATAAATGTACATTTAATTACAATAATTATTATTGTTAATCAATTTGGGAAACAAAATTCTCACAAATATTTTCAAATTTCATTTCCGGTTTCATATTATTCAGATTATACAGGGTGAGTCGAGAGGAACACACTAAACTCCAAGAATGGATTCTAAACCTCGAAATAATAAAAAAAACTTTAATGTTATGCAATTTTCATTAGTTTTCAAGTTATGACGTATATTTCAATAGAAAAAAATTATTGATATGTCAAATTAGTGCCTTGAAAACAAATGATAATCGCATAACATTAATTTTTTTCTTATTATTTTGACGTGTAGAATCTATTCATGAAATTTGGTGAAATGAAAAACGGTATTTATTTAATTTAATTCATCAAATGGGATAAAACATATATAGTTGCTCAGTGTTTGAAAGATAAACATAAAAAATAAGGTTGATAACTGGCATGGTACCGAACATACCATAAAAAATGTGGGCAAGATAAATTCAGTAGTTGCTGAGAAATCTTTTGTCAATTTACAAAATTTAGTTTTGAGAAAAATGCCTTTGAAAATTCAAATATACATTACTTAAAAAAATTTGTGACACTTGTATCATACGAAAGTATTTTCATATTTTTCAGAGAATTTCATGTATAATTTTGTCAGTGGAATATTGTAACGTGCTAAATATATTTAACAGCATTGACTTGTTACTTTCATAACTAATTTAGCTCATATTCAATGGATTTTGAGAAAATATGTAAATATCAACAAAAATATATTTTGTTATACAATTATTTTGAATTAATTATTTTTCTAATTATATAGATTATACATTTCATTAAGAGATGTTTTTCTTTTCAATTCACTGGATATCTTCAGCATTTATATTTTATAAATTCTGTCTCACTGACCTATTAGAAAATAATTCATGTATGTATAAATAAACAAGCCTTTTAAAAGCGGTATTGCTAAAAAATATCTATTAGATACATATCACACTTGTCGATAAATATTTATTTTTGTACTGCATGTGTGAGAAACTAATAAATTATCTAACATTTTTTAGAACTTTAGAATTTATTACTAACTATTAGATTGTTGATGCGGTTAAAATTTTATATTGTATTTATAAAGCAAAAAATGTGAAAATTTCCAAAATGTACTTTCAGATGTTTCATAATTTTTAAATCTTTAAAATAATCATGTAGTTGATACAAATATTTGCAGGACTGAAAAAATTTAAATCTTCTGTTGACTTTCACAGCGAATTTAGAAATCAAAGCAAAGCAAAAATATAGTGTGTCTACAAAGTAACGCATAAATTCATTATTAGCTAAATAAACAATATTATTAAAAATTCCCGAAACATCTATTTTTTATTTTAATTTACTGTTTTTTCAAATAATTTTATACAGGGTGATCTACCTTCGAGTAATGAAGTCATCACCGATTTTTTTTAAATGGAACACCTCATTTTTCCCCATTTCCGATTTCCCTTGCTGAGCCAAATATGTATAACATGTTGCTCCAAATTGGTACACGGTTGGCAACAATACCAAAATTGCAAGTTATTTGCAAGTGAATCAATGTACAACAAAATTAAATGAAATTATGTATTGTTGTTACCACTACTTTGATAAACTATTAAAAAATACCCTGAACATGTTTATTGCACCAAAATAATCAAAATAACAATTTCATTGCTAACATTTTATTTTCCGACGAGGCAACATTTTATTTGAACGGGCATGTTAATCGGCAAAACATCCATTATTGGTCTCGGGAAAATCCATATGGGATGTAGAATACCTACGGTATTGTGAGAAATACAATTGTTGGTCCATATTTTTTTGATGAAAACTTGACAGGAGCATTGAATTTAGTAACTTATAACTTTCTATTAAATTTTTATAAACACCTTTGGTATTGTTGCCCACCCTGTACCAATTTGAGGCAACTTGTGGTACATTTTTGGAATCAGCTCAACAAGGGAAAATCCGAAATAGAGAAAAAATGGAGTGTTCCATTAAAAAAAAAACAGTGATGACATCATTACTCGAAGGTAGGTTACCCTGTATATTAAATTATTATTTGAAGGAAACAGTAAATTAAAATCAGAAATCGACCTGTTTCGGGAATGTCTTATAATATTGTTTATTTAACTAATAATGAATTTATGTATTACTTTATAGACGCACTGTAGAGTAAGGATAAACTGTAAACTGATTGTGTTTTACATTTATTTTGTTTGTAATTCGTTAAGTATTTCTCAGTCTATATATTTATTAATGTAGTTCTTGCAGTATATTCAGCTACAGAAATTTTTGGCATGTTTAAAAAAAGACTAACTCTTGCTATAAAGACTTACTTGTCTTGTCTTATTCTGTTCAAAATTCTCACCACTATAACTTTTTTTTTTGGGAAATCCTATTAATGCATAATCGTGTTTTCTGGACTTTTTTTATGACCGTTTAAGCTCTTTCTACGAAAGTTGTTTTATGAATGAGGAACAAAAAAAGTTGTGCCTAAAATAAAAAATAGGGCAATCATTGCCATATTTATTTTAAATTTATGTGTTGCTTAGTTTATTTAAAGTTTGGTCTTTTCTTAAACACTTGGCAAATACAATAGATATTTTCTGCATGTAGTAAAAAGACAAATATAAAGATATTTTGGCAAAATTCATGATGTGGATGATGTTTTAAGACTATTCTTTGTAAGTGTTATAATCTATTCTCCATTTTAGTGATCTGTGATATTAAATAGCAAATTTATAATTAATATTAGTTGTTAATTACTTGTAACATATTTCTGCAAATCTAAGTATTTTTTTTAATCCCTTTTATAATATTGTACTTTCAACCAAGTAAAATACAGTATTATGCCTGTTACCTGTGTTCTTATTGCTAAAATTTTCAATTTTCACAATGTTAAAGCTGCTAACTCGGAATTTGAAGTAAGACGTTGTATATAGCACATAATAAAAGCTTTCCTTTCTAATAGTTCATTGAATTTAGGGAAGCCTGAGAAAGCACTCGGCAACAAACACCTTTACCAATGCGGACAGTGCCTAAAGAAGTTCTCAAGAAGGGATCACCTTAGGACACACGAGAAAAATATACACGGGGAATTTGCGGGACCTTTCAAATGTGTAATATGCGGGCAATTATATAAAAATACCGAGAGTCTTAGGAAGCATATCGCTAAATTCCATTCTTCGACAATTAATGAGACTATACAGAGAATTGAAGTTAAAGCATGATTTTGAAAACCAAATGAGAAATATTTTGTTTATATATGTATATTGTTATTCTATTAACCTGTAACACTGCAATTATATAAGACTTAAATTTTGTAATAGTGAAAATAAATTCAATTGAGGAATATCAAAAAAAGTTGCATATGTGATATAAAATTTTGAACAATAATACCTCGAAAAGATTTCACATCCTCCAAAATAAAATTAATACATTTTGTTCTAAACTTTTCAATTCTGTTCTGTAAGGTGTCAAAGATTCCTGTTATAAGATATGTATGTGTGAACCAGGCGATTTGCGATGATGAAATAAATTTATTATAGTTGTAAATCTGACACACTTCCTGAAAAAAAGTGAAAAACAAACAGTACAGAATTTCACTAATATAAATTTATTATATATATGTATCTACAGGGTGATTCAGCCATAAAGTCATTAATTTTAAGAAAAGATAGGGAAAAATGACTACAATACGAATACGTGATTAAAAATAAAAAAATCCAAAAAAATTTCAAATCATCGTTTAAATCCCATTTTTAGACTGTTACTGACCACTGGTAGTCTTAATTCATTCATAACTCTCAAAAAACACAGTGTGGGTCTACTTCAATGTTCGAATGTATCAGGGGCGTTATATTACCGGGAGTTATGACTTGTTTTGCTTCTCTTTTAAAATGTTGAGTTAAAATTTTTAATTTTTCTTTTTTATTTTCTGCATAAAGTCATGTCCTCATGGACGCGAATTATTTAATAATGGGAAAAGTATCAACTTAATCAATATTTCTATCATTTTCATCATAAAACTGTCATTGACTGTCATGGTAGATTGTCAGAAGCTCAAGTTAAACCTACTAATAACGATAATATTCATGTGTTGCAAAATTCACAAAAAGTTGACATTTTTTCGCCAGTAAAAATTTAAATCAAAATTTGCAAAATTCACGTCCATTAGGACAAGGCTCTTCCCATTAATGACATTATGACTGAATCATCCTGTATATTATTTGTTCCAACAACAGTCGGTCCATACATTCATAAATTCAAATATCAGAAAACACGTTTATTGGATTTTGATACTGATAGCTGAACTGTCATAATGACAACCCCTCTGTACTATATCGAACATTACTTTAGCAGTGTAACAATATATTACAATGTTTAATGAAGTTTTATCTTTGATTCTTTTTCAGTTTGAAGTATTTTAAAACCTGAGATCTAAATTAATTTTTCACAAACGACTATATATTTTTCAAATATAAATTCATAGTCATCTTGAATATCTCTAATGACGTTTGGTAAGTACTTAAATAATTTTTTTCTGTTCAATACTTCAAACTGAATTCAATGTGCTCATACATATTTCCTTTACGATTTCTAGTGACATAATGCTTATGCTATGTGTAAATATATATATTGTAATGTAATAAATTTTACTGTGCCATTTGTAAATTAATAAATTTTATAATTAAAAAGTATTAGTAAAAGCATAAAGATTTAGCCATTTTAAGTAAATTTTAATTTTTGTTACGAACGGGACATTTTACACATCAAATTTTTGGAAACTTTGAAATAAAAAGGTAGCATGTGGAACATTTGAAATAAGTGTGTTTCATCGAAGGGGCAATAGAGAAGGTGAATAAAATTTTAAATTTTTATTAAAAAACAAAGATTTGTTGTGTAGAGCCCTTTGAAGTGTTTTTAAACATTTTCTATTAGAGATTTCAGTTAAACGTGTTGAAATACTGCTGCGACTGAATTGATTAATGTGACAATAATTATTATTTATTTATTTTCTGGATGACACTTTAGACATGTTTAATAAAAATTATTTATTTTTATACTATCTATTAAGCATTTATTTTACATTTAATTCTGAAATATGCTGTATATAAAAAGAAAAACTTTTTTCAATTTTGGGTACATGTATTATAATTTAAAACTTATGTTTGAACAAACTCATTTAACTATAATAATTCTATAAGTAAATTTAAAATAATTTATACAATATACATAATTTCAAAAGAAAAAAAAAATGCATTCATAATCTTTCAAAATTGATTTAACTAATACTCAAGCTCGTGTCAAATTGTTACTATTTTCATTAATACTTTTATTAATATTAGCGGTGTATAATTTTTACCTCTAGATTTTTTGTTGTTGTAAATAATCGATACTTTGCAAAAACTGTTAAAAATTGTATGAATTTTATTACAGAATTTGTACGTTTGCGTGAACGATTGACTTTCAGATTTTACTAGTCAGAAATGATTATATTTATGTTCATCATCGTTCAATGTTAGATATGTTAATGTAAGCACTGTTTGTAGAACAGTTTGTACTGTTGCCAAACGATGCTAACACTTCTTTCTTTCTTGCAGTTTCAAATGTAAATTTTTTTATTGTTAGATACTAATATTTGTTATTGTATAACTGTTATAATGATTTATATTAAATTGTGTTATTTTTGCTCTATATATATTAATTGTAAATGCTGAACTACCATAATAATTAGTTGTATCTAAAATATTAATACATAATAAAAAGAACTTATTAAACAGGAACTTGTTTTATTACACTACATATTTACATTGTTTTATTATTAAGGAAAGTTTTGGAATGTATGAACTAAGATATTTGCAGGAACGTAGTCGGAAGTGTGAAGGGGGAGAGGGAGTGGTGTCGAAAATAAATAATTCCCTTTTTTGAAAAATTGTTTTTTTTTGTATTATTTTGAAAAAATATTTCTTTATATATTTTTTTTTACATATATTTCAGGAAAAAAAAATTTCAGTTCTAATGATCATATTTTGAATAAAAAACAATACCCCAATCCTTTTTCAAAAGCAAACATTATTTTCTTAATAGTGCTTAATTTTGTAATAATAAAGATTTCTTGAATTTTATTTATAACTGTTTTTCACTGAAAAAAAAAACAATAATTATCTGTATGTCTACTATGGAAAAAATTGTAAAATTAACCATTCTGTTTTAAAAATAATGTTCAGATATTTTAACTACCAAATTGAGGAGCTGGAAGTAGAACTTAAATAACAAAATAATAGTATTCATTTTATAGCTACTTGAGACTAACTTTTTTTTTTTACTGAAATCCGGTTTAAGATAGGAATAAAAGTCAAGAGATCTCTTTGTTACAAAACTCTATATCAAAAACAAAACAGCAAAACCGGTCTATGTTTATATGAATTTTTTGAATTAAAATGATGTGTAGATTAATCTCCTTAAATATTGACATTCAATTGTAAACCACTCCGTATATTGAAAATATTTTAATATCGACTTTCTTATATGCTCTTAAAAATATTAATTACCGATTTCTTCATTTCCGACATAATATATATTTTTTTACCATTATTTTAAATGTATTATTTTATATTAGGCAAATCTTTCTAAATTATTGGATTATACTTCATTTGATTCTGAAGAGAACTTTGTGTGTGTGTGTATATGCGTGAATAATTATAAAAATAAGACTGAAACATTTCATTTTGTTGTATAATAATTCTTTTAATGAGATTCATATACAAGGTGTCCAGAAGTAAATGTGATTAGGCCATTTTGAAGGGTAACTTCTTTGGATGAAAAGAAATCGATTTAGATTGGGTTCTTAAAAATAGTTGTTTACTTCTTTTTAATATCGTTTCGTTATTTAAGAATAAAATTTGGTCTAGCTTTCTGAGGTATCTGCAGATAAACATAGTATTATTTACTATCAGAACATATTTTGTTTGTTGGCAAGGATTTTGAGAAAAACATGTTTTATAAAATGTCCTTGTATGTTGAGAAAAACAAACTTCAATATGTACTATTGCTGATGTCAAATTTATTTCTTTGTTAAACGTTCTTTTACAATTTAGATCAATTTATTTGTTTTCTAAAGTTAATACCTACTGAGAAAAGTTGTTTCGCGGACCTATATTCAAAATACAAGGCGTCCCCAATTTTTCGTTCTTAACTTTGGGAAAAGATAGAGCTTGAAAATATAATAAGAGTCATGGCCACCTATGGTATTTATTTAAAAAAACACAATATTGCTGGACTCTACTCAAAAAAGTGTCCCAAGAACGTATTAATAATTTTTTCTAACTACAAACAACCAAGTTACAGACATGTATCGAAAAGAGGAAAATTTGTAATTTTGTTTATTGCTAGAAAACAAAAGATGATCTTTTAGAAAAAGACATAGTAAAATATCGAAATTTGCCCACCCTGTACAGATCTCTACCAACAAAAAACCAACAAACAAGATACTATTTCAAATTTCTTAGCCACCGCTTTGTTTTTGGAAAGAAGTAAGTTTATGTTCAGTTTTGGCTACCATAAAAATTTTGATGTAAAAAAATTAAATAAAACAGGAACTTATTAACGAAGCAGAATTTTACAAAGGTAAATGATGTAAATCGTTTTATTTTTATCCAATGAAGTCACCCTTGAAGTATAAATATTTACTTCTGGAGTCCGTGTAGGTCAGATGCATACTAGTTTTCGTACTTACTGTTATTAACAGAATTATATCATTTTAACTAACGTTGTGCATATTTGCATTGTATAAAACCTTTCAAGATTTTTGGTGAAAAGGGCTTAAGTAAATCATTGTACATACATCAATAAGGTAATATAGACCTGTTTAATTTGTATTATTTCATTCATGTTAAATTTTTTCAGATATGCTTTCGTACTCGACAGATAACAAGGGTCACGTTTACTGCCCCTATTGCTGTAGGAAATTTGTCAACCGCTACAACTTGAAGGTGCATGTTCGGGACAAGCACGAAGACAATTCCATGGATTTGGACTGTCAGATTTGTGGTAAGACTATGCGGAACCAAAGTTGTCTACGGGTACATATGTACCATCATCGTAAACAAAGATTAGAAGAAGCAGGGATTATTTAACTCTTTAATTGTTTTATTGCTCATTGACGTTCTTGTTGATTGTTATATAGAATCTTGAACAAATTGGTGTTTTAGTAATAATTTAGTGGTTATTTGGACTAACTGCATCTCGAAATCCTAACTACTGTTCGCTTTATTGTTATGTGCATATTAAAAGTGAAATCAACTTTAACTGTTTTTACAAACTTTGTTCAAGTTGGTTCATACAGATTTTATAACACATACAAGGTATCTCAAGAGTCTCCACTAATTTTGCATAATGGTTCGTAATCTATTACTTTCTAATATTTTTCTCAAAGGCCAGTATTTGTTCTATTAAATGTATCTTAAATATGTAATTCTTCATTCTTGACAAGTCTATAGCCAGAAAAATTATTGTTCTAAGATTAATGAGAACAATAACTTTAAAACAAACATGAAACTTTATAAAATATTTTATATTTCACGTCCTTGTAATTTAGTTATAATACGTAGGATATGAGATATAAAAACATACCCATGTCACCCTGGGCGTTCAATGACAACAGGCAAAATGGATCTTTTCATGCCTGCTGCCATGAGATCCCGAAAATAATTATACTTGGGTTGTTATGGATACGTTTAAAAATATATATAGTTGTGGCAAGAATTCAGACGACTTACGTCATACGAGCAAATGAATAATTTTATATTTTCATCAAAATATTTAAGCAACTGCAAATGAGAATAATAAAACTATATACTACACAAAATGTTTGCACTATTGCATTTTTTGCAATTTAGTGCAAAAAATGTTTTTAACACAATCAAATATCGAAAATTATGTTGACAATAAAAACAATTGCGTAACGTCAGCTGTGACGTAAGTCGTCTGAATTCTTGCTGCGACTATAGCATGAGTCATAACCACAAATCAAGAAACGTCAGAGCTATGACCTTTTATAGTTTTTTTTGTATGAAGTGAAATTTAAAACGTGGTATGCACCACGGGAGATACTAGGACACCTGTCGCCTGCGGGCATAATCATCCCTGTATTTCCGTTAGTACATAGATAACTATTATAAAATATTTGCATATTTTTTAAAAACTATATCTGCAGAATGATGCTAAACAATGTAGTTAAATTTTTTCTGAACCCCTAATATATTTTCCGACATATTTTTAAGCGGATATTAGAAACAATATTTTTTTCATTAGAAAAAAAAAGAAGAAACCTAATGTGTTAGAGACTTGTTCTGAGAAAACCTATGTGCTAGTCAAAATTACTTTGTTGGTGATAATTTAAAAAAATGTAGACTGATTTTCTAATTTCTGAAAACTACATTACATAATATTTGTAATATTCAGTTCTCTTCAATGCCTATGAAGAGGTATTAACCGTAAGTAGATAACAGTTTTTTTCCAGCTTTATGTGATATCAATCAGATGATAAGACCAAATTTTGCTAAATAAAAATATGAATACAGTTAAACTAAAAAAAAAAAATTATAGTTTTAACAATCATCAGTTATGCTAAATATTCGGTGTAGAAATAATTTTACCAAAGATTTATCATATAGTGATCTTTTTAAAAATACTATTAGAAGGATATTTAATTACCTAGAATTTATTACAACTTTGTCTCTCGTTGTGTAAATGTAATGAATTTAATTAGTAGAAAGTCTCTTTACCTTATTAATTTATCACGTTTGTAAAATTTAGATTTTATTTAATTAACTGTTAAAAAAAGTATCTTTAGTGGGGCATTAAATGTATATGTAACATGCATTAAAAATTAAGTCTATGTTTATGATATTTTTGCAACTTACCAGGTTCTGGCAATATTCTTAAGATCTGTATTTACATAATTTAAAAAAATACAATTCAAAGAAAATATTCTTTGTTTGCCAGTAAGGACATGTTTATTTTATAATTATATATTAAGATATGTTTTTATTCTACAGAATGTTCCACTTAAGACCGATTTAATTGAGCAAAGCACTTTTCTCGAATGCGGGGTTACGTTAGGCACCAAAATTTTTAGCACAAAACAGTTTAATCACAATTTTTATATCGAAAAGCCTCATGTACTTACATGAATTTTTCCATCTACTGTGATAGTTCAGGTAGTCTTTGAAGAGGGCGGTTAAATCTTTATATATAAAATAAACTATTAAATTCTTTACATAAAAAAAATAAAATTGAAATCAGAAAAACTAATAGTTATAAAGATATTACGGTCTTCACTGGAATATTCTGTGTAATTCTTTGGCTGTTTCAATAAGCTTTCATGTCAGGCTGCTAAAAAGAATAGTTTTAATCAAGGGATTAGTTAGTATATTACCTGTTTTTATTAATTGTTTTATTAAATCCGTTAATTATTTATGAAAAGGTGCAGTAAATGTCCAAAAATAATGTTATTTAATATGGGTAGACTTTTTGTTTTTATATTTATTACTTAGATTATAAGGAGTTTTAATATAATAAATACAGAAACTCATTTTTTGCGACAAATACATTCTGTTCATACATTCCATTTTTTAAAAATATTTTGGTTTAAAATTCTTCCATCGCACGGATTCGAAAATTTATTACATATTCCACAATCAAGCTCTTCAAATTTTAATATGTTAAAAATTGTTTCGTGACATGAAGGTGGAAGATTTAACTTTAAATATGTATATTTGAATATTGTTTTTGTTACTCTATACTGATATTTTAAAATACACATTCCTATATATTTTTTAATGTTCTGGCTTTTTTTATAATCATTGTTTTTGTTTTATTTAATTTCTAGTAGTATTCTTTTTTAAATGTAAGCGATATTAAACATTTATAAAATATATTGAATTTTTAAATGCTATTTGTTGTATATTTTTTTGTTAACTGTTTTATAATCTTTGTGTATTTGTTGCTCTTGTGATAAATAAAACAGCTATGTAACTATAAGCAATATATTAGCTCAATTTTAATAAAATTCATTGACAATATTCCATACATTCCATTTTGTAACTTTTAACTTGTTATGGGAATTAAAATTATAACTTGATAACGAATAAAATTAATATAAATAAAATGTTTGTTTATCTTATCCTTACACAGGAAGTGGTGACAAATTGTGGCTTTTCTGTTGCATTAAGAATTTGATGCTGGGTCTAGTGGTTTTAAAAAGTAGGTAAATTTGAAGATTTTATGAGTTTTTAAAGTGTCATAATGTGGTTCAGCTTTGGTAGATCTGAAGGATTTCCAACTCAGTATGGTCCAAATGCAACACCTGTTACGGTCGATGTTTTAGAGGCTGGATTGATAACAGCAGTTGTTATTTTAGCAATTTCCTTTTTTGTTGCATTGCCTACTACTAGGTTAAAAACTGTAAGTATTGCCATTTTGATACCTACTTCATTTTGTTAGATATTTTATATAACGCATTATACAGTTTTATTACAGTCAATTTTTAAAATTAGAATCTTCTAAACAAAAATTGTACATAATGTACAGGATGTTCCAATTCCGTTGTAATTGCAGGGTATCTTGGAAACTACAAAAGATAGGATAACGTGGCTTTGCCAACTATTTCTTAACTTTTTTCGAGAAACTTGAGATACCACAATCAGAATTTTAATAAGACATTTTCGTTTTTGAGAATACAGGGCGAAATTTAAAAAAACAAGTTTTTTACGTAGAGTTCAGTGGCATACTTGTAATTTCTTTACAGAATGTCATCAGTTTTATCAATGTAAAGTTTTTTCACAATTTCCAAAATATAAAGTGGCAACTATTACATATCATTACTAGGTGACCCGGCAAACGTTGTTTTGCCATATGAATTATTTCTAGTGAATATTTTGGTAGTCGGCTTCATTCTCATTCCTACTCCCTACTGTTTACTGAGTGAGAAGCACAAACCTAGAAAAAATATAGACTGTGCCAGTGTCATATTGCCGGCGACCGCTAATTCATGGCTGCCTTAAAAGGTCCAGAATCACTAAAACTTGGTTTTTATGCCAATTTACGTTGGTTTTATTGTAGCGTGAATCTCATTGGTCACATTGATATCACATTCTTTAATGATGTTTAAAATTACAGCAAGTTAGTTAATTTCATATTGCAATGCAGCCATCATATTTGCACAACCGCCAACATAAAACAAGTAAAATATAAATTTTCTGGACCTTCGGTCCCTAGGAAATGCTTCACCTGTCACGTGACCTATATCATGAACCGACGCTCTCTATATTTTTTTCTAGGTTTGTGGTGAGAAGTGACACCGGTAGACGCCTGGCGGGGATAACTGATCTAGTGATAATCGATCAGTTATCCCCCCATCTACCAGGATTAAAAATGATTAAATTACTAAAATGGCTATTAAAAAATAGGGGTTTGTGATAGAAGGGTGAAAATTAAGGGTTGTATGTATTTTTAATGCCACATCATAAAAAAATAAAAATAAACAATTTTGTCCAAAAAAAAAAAAAAATTGTTTGGGGTGGACCACCCTTATCACTTAGGAGTATGAAAAATAGATTACGACCGATGCTCAGACCTACCGAATATACATATAAAATTTCATAAAAATCGGTCAAGCCGTTTCCGAGGAGTATGGTGTCTAAAACTGTTTCACGAGAATTTTATATATTAGATAAAGGAAAAAAATAATGGAATTAATATACAGGGTGTTCCATTTAAAGAAATGTATTCTCTGAGATACGAAGAATCACTTTAAAGTAGTTTTTTTTTAATTTTTGCCCTGTATCTCAAAAACGAAGAGGTCTGTGAAAGTTGTGATTACGGCATCTTAAGTTTCTCAAAAAAGTAGTCTAGTGTTGCGAAAACCGCATTCTTCTAACTCTTGTAGTTTCCGAGATGCCCTGCAATTACAATGAAATTGGGACACTGCAGTGGGTAAATTTTGACAAGAGTTGTGGTTATTTGAAAACTATAGAAGATAGGAAGAAAAACAGCAGCGCAAAACACAGAATGCTACTTTCCTTTCTATTTCAGAGATACAGAAGGTTTCACAAAAAAAAAAAAAAGAAAAGCAGAAAGAAATAGTTTTTGATTTAAAACATACCTACCCCAAATTTCATCAATTTTGTCTACCCTGTACATACATTTAAAAATATTGGATAACTTGTAAGTTTTTTTAGAAGTATATTTAAAAAACTAAAAGAAAAGTTCAGTCTGTTTCAATTATGACAGTCTTTTTACTTAGATGTTTTTATTATTTTAAATTTAAAAAGATATATACAGGATGTAAAGAAATATGTACAAAAAAATTCAGGGCATCATTTATATAAAAAAAATCTCATTTGAACATCTCCTGTTAAGACACAACCCTTTAAATAAAGTGCCAAAAAATAGTTTTTAATTTTTTTCTGAAATACAAAAAAATGACAAATAAAATTAAGCAAACATTTTATGCTATCGAGAAGGAAGTAAATAATTTGTTAATTTTCCCCTAGGTCTTGAGAAGGGTTGCTTATACAGGGTTGGTACTCAAATTCCCTAGACTAGACCTCTCTCTCTGTTATTCTTTAAGCTATCAATTTTTAGGTTTGTTCAAGGCCTTCTAAACCAACTATAAGTTATGTTTTTAAAAGGGATATAAACAGCATGAAACATAACCTATTGTTTTTAAAATAATTCTGAGCAATGCAAAAATTATAGTTTTATTAATTCCGTGTTTACACCATATGCCAGAATAATTCCATGAATAGCAGTACCTTCTGCTGTTATTCTGTTCTTCAAATCTTCAGCATTTCTTGGTATTGCCTGGTGCATATATGATTTTTTAAATTACCTTGTAAAAAGTAATCAGGTGGAGTTAGATAAGAGGATCTTGGAGGTGTCAAGAAATTTTAACCGCAGTATATATATATATATAAAAAATTGAAACGTCGAATTAATAAAACCTTACAATTTTGCGTTGCTCATAATAGGGAAAATTTATGATTTAAAAAATAGATTCTGTTTCATGCTGTTTGTAATTATTTTTTAACTTTAAATAGAACACTCTGTATGGACTTCAACTCCAAAAAACGTTTTAGGCCTCACATTTAATTATCAAAATATGAAAACGTGACATAACTCGAATAACATAATTCGAATGTAATCAAAATATGAGTTACAATTTTAAAATAGATACTTACAAATTTTTTATATTTTAAACAATTGTTAATAACACTGAAATTATATACTTGTAATTGTTATTTATTTTTTCGTAGAATTTAACTGTGTTTGCAAGAGCTTCTATTACATTATTAATAGGACTACTTTTATTAGGTAAGTTATTATGGCAAAACAATAGTACAACAGTTACATTAAGAGCCATTTTTTAAAAATATTTTTCAGTGAATAATTTTGGTCAAGAATGGGAAGTGGGACACATAAATTCTAAAACTCCATACAGAGCTGGTATTCCTCAAGAAATAAATGCATCTATTTCAGTAAAAATAGCTCTTAGAGGTGTGAATGTAACATTAACAAATACAACGGAACTTAAGGAGAAACTGAAATTTGAAAAAATTAATTATAATGAAAGATTTGAGTGGACGTGGGACCAAGGACGGTTTGGCTTTGGACCATATGGTAAGAACTTAATTTTCTTAACTAAAATTAAAAATACTGTGTGTCATTGTTTTATTTATTAATCATTGTAGCTGGTCATATACAACAACAGTTCAGAGCTGCTCAAATTCGAGGACTTCCATTACCTATTCTTTGGATAGTGGACTATTTTGTGATCGATGGTGAAGGGTTTAGATTTGGCAGATTCTATAGAACTGCTGGGTGGTACACGCATATTGTAATGTGGGCAGCCTTTGCTTGCTGGTTACTTGCAATTATTTTATTTCGATCAGGTTAGTATCGATACATATCTGTGGTGAGGTTAGTAGTTGTTGTCTTTTTATATTTTCAAGTTACGTGTGTTTGTTTAAATTCAGTTTCAGTTTCTTTATGAAGGATACGCAGCTTGTAATGATTTTAGACATAAAGTTTTGTATATTTTAAATGTATACGTCGTAGTCACTGCCCAGAATTGCCCATTTCATTTTTGTCAAACAAAGTAAAACGTTAAGCGATTACACATTACAGAGTTTGACAGACATTTGTTTAGTCATTTGCTGAATTATGTTGTGCAGGATTTTGCGAGATAATAACTAATAATTCCACTTTTTTATTAAAAATCGTTAACCATAAGAGTGTCTGTCCTATGAAAAATTAAGTGAATATTATTTGGCCAACAAGTATGTCAAAAAAACTGTGGAATTCTGAAGAATTTAAGGCATATTGTATTTTCAAGATGTTGTTGTTAAAGAACACCCTGTATATCTTTGCGCCATTGAAAGGACCGTCAACTGAGCTTTTCAAAAATAGATTATACAGGATCTTATCTTTTACGGTTTTCGATATAGCACACGTTTATTGTTAATATGCAACATCATACATAATATTTTTTTAAAGATAAATGAAAAATATGAAAAAGAGAAGAAATAATTTTATAAGAATGGTTCAATACGACGCTCTTATTTTTCAATGCAAAATTGATATATTTCTATTAAATTTACTACATTAAAAAAAAATAAAATAGTAAATTAAATTTATTACATTAAAAGCAAATTTCTAATTAAACATTTTTAATTTTATTTACCTTTAAAACGATATGATATTTCACGAATATATTAACAATAAATATGTAATATCTTAAACTGTAAAAGATAAGTATCCTCTATACTGTACAATATATTTTTGAAAAGCTCAGTTCATGGTCTTTCGAATGGTGTAAAAATATACACGGTGGTCCATTTAAAAAAAAAGTCCGTCAAAACGCTGTAACGTGCAATCGCTTAACCTTTTACTTTGTTTGATGAACATTAAACAGGTAATCCCTGAAATGGCGACAAATTTCAATGAAGCAAAGTAATATTCATTTCATTGTAGTCTTTGCCGGAAATACATTCGATGACTAGTTTTTATTCGGAATAACCCATTACACCCAATGACTACTACATATATAATTAAATTTTTATGTTAATGCATACTTTATCATTATCTTTAAATATAAATTTTTTAGTGATAACTTATGGAGCATATTCTTTAGGACTATGTGGAATACTTCAGATATTAGCAAATTTCATTTGGTTTGTTGTAAAAAATCCTAATCCATTAAAAATACCTTTTGAAGATTCTATTCTAAAAACTAAATATGGGTTTAACTTTTGGGCAACATTCGTAACAGGTAAGATAAAATATTTAAAATATTATGAAATTTATTTATTTCTTTATTTTAGGAATTGTTTGCCTTATTTTAGCAATTGTAATTTTCTATATGGATTATAAAAATGACCAGTTGCTTTATAATTTATTTGGAGTTAATCCTCTCAACAGCTACGATGAAGTAGCCTACGTAAGTAAGTATATGTGTGTGCATATGAATCCAAATTATAGTGATATATAGGGTTGCCAACCATCCTCCTACCTTATATTAAAAATCTCAACATTTTAAAAAGTTTCTAAATTATTTTATACACAAGAAACATAGCATAGACACCTAGTTATTACAACTTATTTCAATATGTGAACATTTATTTTTTTTACAGTTGGATTATATTCTGCGGCTCTACTGTAGGTCTTGCTAAATTGCATTATGGTTTTGATTTAAAATAACTGACACCGAAAATTGAGAATATAAGTTGTATAATTTTACGACATATATATGCATATAATAGTACAGTTGAATGAGTAAAGTTCCAAATTTTTATAGTGGCTAAACACTGTCTCAGTACTACTGTATCAAAAAAAATCGTTTGGTTCATCTGTTATCTGCCAGAAATCAACACAAAGTCTATTTAGGTTAGTGCTGAAATAATATTAGCAACATGCCGGCATCGGATGATTAAAATGGAAATATCTTGAAATCGGAGCTGTTTATCAATATCAAATAGGTAGCTTTTTCCCTTAAAAATAATCGGTCTATTAAATTTATTCAAAATCCAGATAGGGCTTTGCATAAAAATATTACAATGAAAGATAATTAACTATACTACAGTACGTAACTAGTGCCCTCTACAAGATGTCAAAAAATAAATTGAGATCAGATTTTTAAATTTTTATACCATTTTCACGAAAGATGTGTAAATTATGGACTACGTTTGAAATTTAAAATCAATCTTGGGCACCCTATACATTGCAAGCCAGCAACATTTTACTAAGGTTTGGCTAAATGCTACTAATTTGATGTCTACAATCTACAGTTACTCTATGATCCATTCATGATAACCCTGTATTGTGCAATAGATTGTTATGAAGTTTCAATATAATTTTCATTTACCTAACTGATTTTAAACATTAAAATAAGAAAATACTTACACTAAAGCACCTCCTAAATCTAACAATAAGTTTGAATATTTTTTTTTTGTACATACAAAAGAGGTATACAATTTTGTTCACAAACTACACTTTCAGACAAATCAAACAAACATAAGTTTTGATGCTTAAATTTACAAATCACATAACAGTTATGTTCATGAGAAAAATTGTTACATGTAATAATTTAAATTTAGCTTATTTAGGAAGTAGTTTTTTTCTAATATATATTTTTTATTAAACATGAAGCAAATGACAGCCTGATAACATTTTGTTTTCATTGTTTACTGACCAAAGTTTTAAATCCATGATACTCGTTATCAAATCAAAACATAGAAAAATTGCCATTTTTCTCAGGAATTATCTGTAGGCGTAAAAAATTACAACCATTGTAAAAGTTTTGTCCGCTAAAAGAAGGTGGGAAATAGAGAAAACTACCACCCAGTATATCAATTTCACTAAAGTTTTAACAGATAATACCCCATAATAGTCTAAACAAATGTTTCAAATTTCAATCCGATTGATAAATAGGTTATAAGTTATTAATTAAATTAGTTTAATTTTTGACAACTTTGAAAGCCTATAACACAAAAACCAAAAATATTACATACAGTAAAGCTCGGTTACAACGTACACGCTTATTACGTACTTATGGTTATAACGTACTGAATAAACAAGTCCTGGCATAATTATAGGGCCTTCTTCTGTTGCTGCTTTTTGTTAAACATGTACATACATATGTTTGTATTTTTGTTAAGAATTAATAGAAATTTTAAAAATTTAATATATTTTTTTTAAAACGTACTCCTGATATAATGTACCGATTTTTTAGTCTCCGCCGGTACGTTATAACCGAGCTTTACTGTATATAGATCGTATTTTTTTTATCGTCGTGAATATACAGCCAAACGATGCCGGCGAAATTTACGGACACCCTGTAGACAAAATATTTCGGTAAATGCCCAATCTCGATATTTAATTACACAAATGTTTGTTTAAAAAGCCCAATATATTATTGCGCAATTTTGATGTTACCCGAATATGTTGCACTATATAGGGTGATTCAGTCATAATGTCATTAATTTTTAAGAGAAAATAGGGGGAAATGAGTAAATACGAATACACGACTTATAAAAAATTAAATGCATATTTACGCCGAAAAAATATTTTCAAACCATTATTTAAACTTACTTATTGCAATATGTAATTAATGTTATAAATTAGTTTTTAAAAATATACATATTAAGTTTCAACATAGAAAATATTTAATATTGAAATTACTCCAACGGATCAAAATAAACCATTCACATTTCATTCCATAAATAGTGAAATGAAATCCAATCTAACTAGGTTAAATTTTATTAAGAAAGGCTGAAAGGTTTTTGTATTTAAATACAGACAGTAATAAAAAAACCTCGTGCTGTCAACAAAAAACGACCCGAGACATATCTAGTCATCAACAATCCGAGTCTTGACCTACCATGTTTAGGTAAATAACCTTGGTTTTACTTTCTACTCAATGACAAGTGCTGCGGAGCTGTACAACTGCTAAGTAATAAGAGAAACAAACAGTAATTAAATTTGCATTAAACCTGGTGTAATCAATAGGAAATCATAAAAATTTTATAATAAATGCCAACCAGAGAAATCAGCGCCTACATCAGAGAGGCTGTAATACGCACATTTGGCACGGCTAAAAAGTTGGCAATTAAAATTCCTGTTTAATACCTTACCGGCGGAATAAGTCCGTTTTCCTATGCAGGCGAGTCTGACTTCTCTCCCTTCTTCATCCATCAGTCATTATTTTCATGTGGTAGAGGGTGGTGTGTTTGTGTCGCTAGTGTACTTTATTAATTATTAATAAAATTTGCTATTTACCTAAATAAAAATGCAATTCAAGTTGGGTAAATTGAAGTAGTGAAAGACTGAGGAAACATTTGCGTCTGTGTTTTCTGTGTACATCTGTGTTATTCGGTACCTACCGATCATGTGTAATGGATTTGATTCTGATTCATATTCATAATCAAATGCGATTTGCATTTGAGAATATCAATGTACGAGTTCAACTTGATTCTGCTTTCAAGAACATAACGAAAGAGTGACAAAAAATAGGTAGGTTTTTAATATTTTATCAAAAATTATTTACTGTATAAAAACTTGCATTACGAGGGCATGAATGAATTTTATGTCAGAACTTGACAAATGTTCAATGAATACCTTAAAAATGCAACAATTTTTAGAGAGACTTCAAAGAATATACAAATGCATACATTTCAGATTATAAACAAGAAGTTTGTCATTAGAAAAAAAATCTATCACTTCAGTACCGAACATGCTGTTATTATATTTGAAAGGGCAAGTAAAAATTTTTTTCAATTTTCTGTGTATTAGGCCTTCCAAATATGTGGCTAAAATTAATTACTTTATAACTGAATCACTCTATATACTTGTGTATGTGTGTGTTCTTTTAGAACAATTGTAAAGCTAGTGGCATAGACTGTGACATCGCCAACAACGAGGTATATTACTCATTCTTGGAATTATTTTAAAGTTGGCAATCCTAGTGATATTAGCTTGAGAATGTACGAAGACTATAATTCTGGGTTTTAGCAAAACAGGAAAGACTTCTTTTAAGACCAAAAAATTCATATAATCCCCCAAGTGACATTCCATTAGTGGAGGTTACTACTGATCAAGAAGATGAAGATGTGGATTATATACCGGTCTACTTAAAGAGAAAAACAATTGTAGCAGCGCCCAAAATTAATAGAAAAAATAAGCCGAAACTTTTTTCACCAAGTACTTCTGGAGGAAAACCTGAAGAAACATATTAATAAATTAATATAATATATAATTATGCAGCCCTTTGAAGGGTGGGCAAAGAGAATAGTTTCTACTGAGATTTTTATATTTAGCTTGAGTATGATTTTAATTTTTGAGAAATGTAGAATATTTACCTGTTATTATCGATTAGTTAGACATTTCGTGAAAATAATTCTTTACCCAAATAAAGTAACGTGCATACATTTTTTTTTTAAATCGTGTTCATTTTAGCACATCAAATATAAAGTTTGATATCAAAAATGTTGTTTCTATTTAAAACAGTTAGATATTTCCATTTCCATAAAACTTACTGTCTTTAAAGGGCTGCAAACTCCGTTAAGAAGAATTTTATTTTAATTAGTACCATGACACTACTATTTGTAATAATTATGTGGATATCAATAAAGAATAGAATTACTTATTGTAAGTAATTTATTAACTTTGTATTTATGCCTTAATTTAATTTTTTTTGAGGAAAGACTGCCTTGTTTTAGTATTAGATCATAATTTAAATGTTTGAACACATTTACTGTTATATTTTCATTGATTGTATGAATCAAATGAATTAACTTGAAGGTAGCTTTAATAAATTAGAAGTTAGTCCACTATCACTCAACGTAGGAGGTCCTACAACGCCACTTTTACTCCTTAAATTTAGTTCAGAACTTTTTATTTTCCAATTATTGTCACAAAATGGGTCTCTAGCTAAGGCAAAAACTTGCTCAAATATACCAGCACAGACTTCTTGGATGTGTAACGTCCCACATGCTAAAACTAGTACTAAACCATGTGGATCCATCCGACCTTGAATACCCTCTTTTGATATATTGGGATTAAAAAACAAATTGTGCTGCAATTTCAACTGGTACAGGGCTTGCACAATTTCTTCTGGGTTATTTTCTATTACGGTAGAATCACAATCACCATTTGAATACATATTTAACGTTAATTTTGCATCTTGATAGAAATGCTCAGATCCTATAATTTCATCTTCATTCATTAGTGAATAAAACCATTTAGTAAATTGTTCTGCTAATAAACAAATACTGTTCACTTCTTCATTCACTTCCTTGCTACCTATTTGTTGTGGGGTTAGATTCACAACAGCTTGGCTGTCTTCTATTTGACTATCATTCTTATTATATGAAATATTCCAAAAGTCGATAACTTGATCAATTAGGTCATTTTTAGTTGTTGGAAATTTAACAGGAACATTCTTTTCATCAAGATATGAAAATAGTATTTCCTTTGTGATTACTTTTCTCCGTAAAATGCTTATTTCGTCTGGAGAGTACTTTAATATGCCTTTTGTAGCATCTTAAAAAGAAATATTCATCGTAACAATACGACTTTAATTTTAACATCTTACCGTCTCTAGAATTTATTTTTAAAAAGCCTTGTGTAACAGTTCTGGCCAGAGCAAATAAATCATCGTCTTCTAGCTTGTCAAATATATCTTGAATGCCGGAATCGGCATTAAAATTTGTCATAGTTCTTTTTATAAAAGGTTACAGTAATTTGTTTACATGTTACATGTTACCCTTGTTGTTCTAATAATTTAAGGTTAGAAAATTTACATCACTTCCTAAATTATTTTAAACGGGAAATTTTTCCGGATAATATTTTCAATAGTTTTATTTAGGACATAACCATAAATATTGCATAATAAATGCATTTATATTTTTTCTAACTTATCACCTCCAATCAAATGATATGATCTAGAGGAGGCGACTCTAGTTTATACCAGTTTATACTTTGTGGAGGCGACAAATATAATGTAGTAAATTTATTAAACACTAGGTGGTCCTGTTGTACAAAGGTTGATAAAATAGTGCACCTTCATGTAGGTGTTTCAATTTAATATGATATATAAATGAGGTTATAAATCTACTGAAAGTTGAGATGTTAACTTTCAATATTTATTAAAATCTTAGAAATGGCATATCGGCTCCTAAGTAGTGGTAGAAGATTAGAAAATCTAGTATGGAAAACATTAAAGCAGTGCAATGTTAATTGCCCACAGGTATAAAAAATTATTTCATAACCTTTTGCAATATATCTGACTGTCATCATATTTTTAGCGCAAATTTTCATTTAAAAAAGCAGTATTAGATGAATGGAGATTATTCTGTGAGAAACCTCCAAAAGGGTTTGAGAAATATTTTAAACCTGGGGGTGCCAAGGAACTTAAACAGGAATCGAAAGAAGCAAAAGAAACCAAAGAAGTAAAAGGAAAAGATGTTAAGCAGGAACAACCTAAAGAGGCACCTAAACCTCCGCCTTCAGCAAGTTCCAGAAGCCCTGGAGGTTCTAAACCATACGAACAGTGGTCCTTTGGCCTTTTTGGCGGTACTGGAAGAGGGTGAGATTCAGTTATATAATATAATGTAAGAAAGTTCTTAATTTCACTTGAAATTTCAATAATGATCATTCAACGAAAATGAATTAGAATAATTTTATCCAGAATACCCAATTTTTTATAAATTCGTAATATAAATGTTCAACATTTGCGTAACGTTAATTGCTAAGCAAAATAATAATATTTCTACTCCTCATTCTAATCACAGGGATTAGCCCAGAAGTCGGACACTTGTGCGGGAGAGGGGGCGGTATATTATTATTAAGCAGGCTGCATTTGCAAATTCATTATTTATAATGGGTATAATTGTATAAATAATTATTTAATTAAACTTTATATTTATAAGTTAATATACTTTGAAATACTATTTTCTTTAATAATCTTATACAGAGGTAGTGGTGGTAAACCATTTGGCGACAATGAACGTGACAAATGGTATATCTTAGGAGCCGCAGCCGCAATTGTGTTTTTAGCAACCGTTACAATGTGGGAAATGGGCTATAAAGAAATCGGTTGGAAGGAATTTGTCCACAGGTATATTTATAAACAATAATTGTCACAAAACAGATTAATAGACAATTATTTTTATTACGGTTTGTAGTTATCTTCAAAGAGGAGTCGTTGAAAAACTAGAGGTTGTAAATAAGAAGTGGGTTCGGGTCAAATTGTTAGCTGGAAACACTGTGGAAGGAGCCGTAAGTGTACATATTTAATTAGTTTAATTTTAAAATATTCACATTTTTGTTGTGAAATCTGTTTTGTGTGCTTTATATTTAACCCTTTAACATATAATTAACTTTAACTTAAATGATTATTACTTATATTATATCAGTTATTACAATGCAATATAAATAATTTTTATATATTTTTTTGCTAGTATTTTTGCTAGATAAGACTTTTAGATGTTATTTTTAAATTTGAGTTAACTTACATGCAGCAAATATATCTCCAAAAGCTTTTAAAAATACTTCCCAATCTTATGAATATGGTTTGGTGACTTATAATAAAAAAATATACAAATTTCAATTTCTAGCTATTGTGGTTTTTACTCTTAAAAAAATATTTACGCAAAAATTTGAGGCTTATAGAAATTCATCTCTTATGTGCTTAGAATGTAATATGGTTCAATATTGGAAGTGTGGACTCTTTTGAGCGAAACCTTGAAAACGCCCAAATAGAAATGAACTTGGAGCCTCAAAATTTCATTCCAGTTATATACAAGAATGAAATAGAAGCTGCTAGTCTGTCCGGCATGCTCCCGACTATTTTAGTTATTGGATTTCTGATCTACATGATGAGAAGATCGGCTGAAATGATGGGTGGCAAACGAGGAAAGAAAGGTGGGGGTCTTTTTGGCGGAGTTATGGAAAGCACCGCCAAACTCATCAATTCTAATGAAATTGGAGTCAAATTTAAGTAAGCAATATCATAAATCTTTCTTAAACAGGATTATAAAAATGTGTCGTTTTAGAGACGTGGCAGGTTGTGAAGAAGCTAAAATAGAAATAATGGAGTTTGTTAACTTTTTGAAAAATCCACAGCAGTATATAGAACTTGGAGCAAAAATTCCTAAGGGAGCTATGCTTACAGGTATAGTGTATAGGTAGTATTTCTTAATGAATTAATATAGAGTACCTTATGCATTAGCCTAAAGATTTAAATAATTGCTATGACTTCATTGTTAAGTTATGTAAAACATATTTATACAGGCTGATTCTTAAGTTCTGTCATAACCTTAGGAAGTTGTTCTTGGTACCAATAAAATCTTGTTGAACCAAGTTCAAGTTAGGTACTCGTTTCAAGATATACCTAAGGTTTAACCTTTAAGGCATAACCGTGACTGTGTCCTAACGACGCTATTTTCAAATGGAACTTACTTTGCGGATATGCCTCGTATTTTACCTAATATAAATAAATTTTTCTTTTTTGCCATATTACTATTTCATCTTTTTCTATCAGTATACTCTTCTCATATTTTGATCTCTTGCCCTAAACTCGTCATACATCTGATCATCTGATATTCCTCACTTGTTAAATTAATGCGTTTACGATTTAGAGAATACACTGTAGAGCTTGAATTATTCTCCATTCTTAAGAACACAAAATTCTAATAAATTAATTACATTCATAATTAAATTAACACAAAGATATACCTGAAACTTTGCCCGCCTGAAAGACTAGCTTCCTTGGACAAAAGTAATGTGATTTAAATCAACATACTTTAGTACTTCTTAAAGAAGCAACATTCTACTAAGGTAAGTTGATTTAAATTACATTATTTTTGCCCAAGAAAGCTGGCCTTAGATTATGGCCCATTCTTTACTGAACACCCTGTATATTTTATAAATTTAGATATCTTGTATCTTGAAAACAATTTAGTACTTGGTTGATTATGACTTGGTCTGAAATTATCCAAGAAACAACTTCCTGAAATTATGACATACTTAGAAAACACCCTGTATATTAAGTCAACAATTGCAGCTACAAAACAATTTATTTCAGGGCCACCTGGTACCGGTAAAACCCTTCTTGCCAAGGCTACCGCTGGAGAAGCCAACGTCCCATTCATTACCGTGTCCGGGTCAGAATTTTTAGAAATGTTTGTAGGCGTAGGTCCATCCAGAGTTAGAGATTTATTTTCTATGGCTCGCAAACACGCCCCCTGCATCCTCTTCATCGACGAAATCGATGCCGTGGGCCGGAAAAGAGGAGGACGCAGCTTTGGGGGCCATTCGGAGCAAGAAAACACTCTGAATCAGTTACTCGTGGAAATGGACGGGTTCAACACCACCACGAACGTCGTAGTACTCGCAGCTACTAACAGAGTCGATATTCTTGATAAAGCGCTGCTAAGACCCGGTCGTTTCGATAGACAAATTTTTGTACCTGCTCCTGACATTAAGGGTCGAGCGAGTATTTTTAAAGTTCACTTGGGCCCACTAAAAACTAACCTGGACAAAGCGGATCTGGCGAGAAAAATGGCTGCTTTAACTCCGGGCTTTACTGGTGCCGACATTGCCAATGTTTGCAACGAAGCGGCTCTTATAGCGGCACGAGATTTGAATGAGACGATTAATATGAAACATTTCGAACAAGCAATCGAGCGTGTGGTGGCTGGCATGGAGAAGAAAACCAATGTCTTGTCACCAGAAGAAAAGAAGACGGTCGCATACCACGAGGCCGGCCACGCCGTAGCCGGTTGGTTCTTGGAGCACGCTGATCCTCTCCTTAAAGTTTCAATTATACCCCGTGGTAAAGGCTTGGGTTACGCGCAGTACTTACCAAAGGACCAGTATTTGTACACAAAAGAGCAACTTTTCGATAGAATGTGCATGACTTTGGGCGGACGGGTGTCGGAAGAATTATTCTTTAGTAGGATCACAACGGGTGCGCAGGACGATCTTAAAAAAGTGACTCAAAGTGCTTACGCGCAAGTTGTGCACTATGGCATGAACGAGAAAGTAGGCAACGTTAGCTTCGATATGCCTCGGGAGGGGGAAATGCAGTTAGAGAAACCTTATTCGGAAAGTACAGCGCAATTAATCGATGTTGAGGTTAGGAAATTGATAGACAATGCGCACAAACGCACGACTGAATTGTTAACCCAGCGCAAAGAGCAGGTCGCTAAAGTGGCAGAAAGACTGTTGAAACAAGAAATAATTAGTCGCGACGATATGATTGAACTTTTAGGTAAGAGACCGTTCCCCGAAAAATCCACGTACGAGGAGTTTGTCGAAGGAACCGGTTCGTTTGAGGAAGACACACAGTTGCCAGAAGGTTTGAAAGAATGGAATAAGGAAAAAACAAAAGAGCAAGCAGGAGAAAAATCGCAACAGCCGACTGTCTGAAATTATTATTTCGTTTTCTATCTTACTGCGTTTTTTGTAGTTATATTTTATTGTGAAGTATTGTAACTAAATATTTTTATCGTCTCTGCAGTTGAGGCTTCAATAAAATATGTACTGTTAATAAATCAAACTAAATCGATGGGGTTTGACTTATTTTGGGAATTAAAAAAATGATTGTAATATTACACGTCAAGAATTAATGAAATGTTGCACCATTAATAATACAATACCAGTGTAAGTAAAAATTTATACTTTCGAGAAAAGCACAGTTAAAGTTTTGAAATAAAAAAACCTTTGTATAATTTGACAGATACTATAATAATTAAATTATATTTAAATAAGTTAATTTATTCAATACACTGCTGTAGAATACAATTTTTTTTACATGATTTATATACACATTATATATCTACTTAATTATTGGTTTTAAACTATACCTGAGGTTCAAAATAGTAGAGAGTAATTCATTCACAATACTTAGATGAGTACAGGAGGTGGGGGTTGCAAGAGACAGGCTTCCATAGGCGCGTCACTTGATAAGGGTTCAAAAAACACAAAATTGCCAAAAATAAGTTGACGCTGAATGAATCTACACTTTAATAGTTTATTTTAAAAAGTTTATAGAACGCCATCCTTTTAGACGGTGATGGCCTACCACCACCCACTTACACCTACCTAATGCACATTCCGCCGATATTACACTAACACATAATACACTGCACTATTTATTTTTTATACACACTACACTACTACCTACTGTCACTATAACGGTCACACGTTAACTTATTGTCGGCTATTACAGTTGAAAACAGTTTCCAACTGTCAGACACATGCACATTGCGTTTATAATGCCTACATAAGGTTGAAAATGCTTATCGACACAACCACAACAGCACCAGGTTCCATATGTGGCAAAACTGCCATACTTTTGTCAATGTGTGGCTTTCATTATCTATCTTTCATCAGTGTTTTTATGATATATAAGTATATAAAAAATATTTTTTCATCTTATCACTATTTTGTCTTTTTTTATCAGCATACTCTTTCTATTCCGTTTTATAAAACTATAATTCATGTCGCTCATAATTCACAAAAGCAGAACCTGAATTTTTTTATTGTTGGAAGCTCATTTATAAAATACCGCCCATGAATTGTTCATGTATTTTGTATCATCAACCTCTACCTCTTCTTTCCGTGAGTTCGAACTATTTTTTGATTCACAGTTATATGCATGTTTGTCTTTGCCATTCTTTATTACTACTCACAGACATTCTCAATAAGGAACTACATATTTCAACCGCATCACGTAAATTCATATTCTAGTCTCGCGCCCTAATTCCTTCATACACATAATCATCCGATATTGCTTTATCGCTTTTACGTTGAAAAGGTACTCTTGTTTCATATCGTTATCTTTAACGGTTTCTGAGAAAATCACTCTTGAATTAATCCCACTTTGGTCAATTTCATAGTAATTTAAACAAAATTATCAAGGTATTCTTATGTCAAAGTATTGTCAACCCGATTGCCAATTTAATTAATAGTTCTAAGCGAAAAAATGGAAGAGTTTACGGGACAACAGTTAGTTGATATGATATTTATTTATGGCTTTTGCGATGGTAATGCTGCAGCGGCAGAACGCGAGTACGGAAGAAGGTTTCCAAACCAAAGGCTGTCATCAAAGAGGACATTCCCTACGGTATTCCGCAACTTAGCTGCAACCGCCACTTTTCGAAAGGCAACGGGTCAAGGACGTCTCAGGATTAATAGGGAACCGGAGGTCCTTGACGCTATTGAACAAGATCCTACGACTAGCATACGGAACATTTCAAGGCAAATAAATGTTCTTCGGCCAACGGTACCTACATATCTTAAGATTTCCTTAACAGAATTGATTAGATGTGCTACTAACATTTCAGGTTGGAAGAATTTTAAAGCGACAAGGTCTACATGCCTATCACTATCGACGTGTACATGGCTTGATACCAGAAGATTTTGCGCCACGTATGCAATTTTGTCGCTGGACAACGAGCAAGCTTCCAAAATTTTGTGGTGTGACGAAGCTACTTTTACCCGAAATGGAAAATTAAATTTTCATAATTCTCATTATTGGGACGAAGATAACCCACATGTTGTTTGAAGAACAAACTTCCAGCAACGGTTTTCCAGAACGTCTCAATTCAAATCTTTATTTAAACTTAGTTCAAGAAAATGTTCCCCAAATTCTCGATGATCTGCCTCTAAATTTACGACGTAACATGTTTTTTCAACACGACAAATAGTGGTCGCAATGTTCTAAATTTCCTAAACGAAAATTTCGCTGGACGGTGGATAGGGAAGCACGGACCGGTAGCTTGGCCACCGCGTTCTCCCGACCTAACCCCGCTGGACTTCTTTTTTTGCTACCGAAGTCGATACCCGTGAGGAATTGCTGCAGCGTATCAATGATGCAGCCAATGAAATTCGTCAAAACCGTTTTAGCATCTTAACAGCTTCGAGAACTGTTACACGTAGGGCAAGATGTTGTATCAGAGAAGGTAGAGGGTATTTTGAATAGTTTTTAAAATAGCTTGTTGTTTGTTATCAAAATTAAGTTTCCATCTTATGATCCCTTCGAAAAGTGAGGGTTGCAGCTAAATTGCGGAATACAGTGAGGAATGTCCTCCTTGATGTCGACCTTCTGTTTGGAAACCTTCTACCGTACTCGCGTTCTGCCGAGCAGCATTACCATCACAAAAACAATAAACAAATCATCATATCATAATTGTTCTACATCAATAATGTGTATTACTGATTACGTATTAAATTATTATTATTTTTTGTTTAAATTACTATGAAATTGACCAAAGTGGGATTAATTCAAGAGCGATTTTCTCAGAAACCGTTAAAGATAACGATTTGAAACAAGAGTACCTTTTCAACGTAAAACAGTTAGGGAAAACGGAATTTGCTATCCAATTTGTTAAAAAGTCAAAGATGAAAAAGTTACACACGCAATATATGTTTCTGCTGTATTTTAATTTCTTATAAAAAATCTCTGTTTTTGAATAAAAAGAGAGTCAAAATGTGTGGTGATATTATAGCAATATGATTTTGTGCGTCGATTTTATACAGTATCTTAAAATTGACGAATTTTGAATTACGTTAGGATAGTATTGATAGCGTGCGATGTAATAAAACGTAAATTTCATTTCATGTTCATATGGATATACAATATTTATTTTACTGATGGAGGTGGTAAATACAGGATGTCCTAGTATTTTAATTCATTTTTGTGATGTAAAAAATAAAATGATTTAGCTGTGGCCCCAGGACGGATCCTGGTTTACGCTACTACTTGTTATCTATTTGACATATATGATCTGAAAGAGACATGTGCTAAACCCCTGACTCCATAAAATTGAAGTTTTCTAAATCAAATATCAAACGACACAATCAAACGCCGAAAGATCACATAGTGTGACGTTTACATTTTGACCCGTTTCGGGATGATTTATTATCTTTGTGACACCTAAATAGTACAGAACATATTTTGACACATAAATAGTACAATAGAATAAGTCGGAAGCGCATACAAAACGACATATGGGATTGACTTTGTAAAATACTGTGATCAGCTCGGCACCGAACGGTTCGCGATAAGCCTAGATCGTGACCTCATAGTGCGTTCTCTCCTTTACAAGGATGGACTAATGTAGTCTCTAGCGTCTTCGGAATGCAGGTGATTCCGAATAGTGATATCCGTTTGCAGTACTAACGTTTTTAAATAGTGTTTACGTTATAGTCGACTTCCAAAATTGTAGAGAGTGAATGTTATAAACCTGCTCACAATTTATAGCAGTCAACACAAAGAAATATACATGCAGCCCTTATATTTTTCCTACAAAATCGTGCCGCATATCTCTGAGAGCATGCCCGATTATACAGCTTCTGCTACGTATGCGCTGCAGTTAGTACGCGTTAGTTCGCATGCGCTGCTGGCTTTTGATTGGCTGCGACGATTTGTCGGATCCAACTGTTTTATTTCCAGCGCTATCATGCGCGGGTATATCGTTCGGGTAGCAAAATTTCGGGTATATCTTTTCGTTAAAATAATTATGAATGTAATTAATTTTATTAGTGATTTGATCGAAATGAGGAATATCGGATGATGACATGTATGAAGAGTTTAGTACGCGAGGTCAAAATATGAGTGTAAGTGATGTTGAAATATATATTTCATTAACAAAATTGTACATGAATAGCATATGTGTGCAAATAAAAGTGGTAAAGAATTAAAACTGTGAAACGGAAAGTGATGGAAACTCGCGGAAGGAAAGATGTATTTTTAAAATGAGTTTTCCAAAAAAAAAATGTTAATGCTGTATCTTACAAGATGAAACTTAGTCCATATAAATGAAATCGAAAAGAGTATACTGATAGAAAGGACGAAATAATGATATGGCGAAGAAACTATTTAAAATAAATATAAAAAAATAAGAATCTGGATCGAAGAATATATTAAATTTTGACGAAACATGGGCGTATGAAGGTCATACGGAAAGCGGTACAATATGATATAATAAGTGTTAATGTGTGACCGTTATAGTGACAGTGCTAGTAACCAATAGTAAATAGTGTGTAATATTCTAAAGCCTTTTGTCTTTTTGAATGCGGAATTCGCAAATATTTGAGCGATTTATTTAACGGTGGAAAAATCTCTATTTGTAACAAATCTTGTCAAGTACCTATAACATTTTCTCTCATTTTCATCATGAAACTGCCATGGTAGATTATCAGAAGTTCAAAACAAATTTATTACTACCACATAATAATGAAAGGGACAATAATATTTGTAGTGATTGACGGTTTCGCAAATTGAATTTGTCAAAAGTTGAGATTTTCCCGCCATAAATAATTAAAACAGAAGTTGCAAAATTCATGCAAAAATCCGTGAATTTTGCGTCCATGAGGACAAGGCTTAAGTGTGATTTCTGTGGAGTGCGCATCAGGTAGGTGTAAGTGGACGGTAGTGGGCAATCGCCGTCCATAAGGACAGGGGCTCAATTATATCCGTACCATATGCTTACGCGGCGTGTATGTCCACACTGTCCAAGCATTAATATCACGGGATTATTTCTTAAGACCGCTTACATTTATGCAATTCTTATTGCATGCGAAGAAATATTGCATGCGCGCATTAAAGTTAAAATTAATGATCGACGCAATTTTCAGTTCATTGCACGAATATAGTGCTTTAATTTGATTGCATTGCACGTGAAATTCTGGTTCCTTTTTTGGTAATATTCAGTTTTGCCATCCTACACAAAAGGAACTAACAGCGAGGAATTAAGTAAAAAGTGAATTAACCTCAATTAACTATAATAATTTTCTTTTTTATTTCATCCATTGAAACTCTAGGTTGATTGAAACTTCACATCACAGTACACAACACCAGTATGTGTTAATGGTTTTGTAGCAGATCGAAATCATTTTCATTTTACTAATTTGGTAATGGGCAATATATTGCATAAATGTAAAACAAATAACACCTTACAATATTGCATGAAAGATCTTGCAATCTTGAAAATAATTTTCATTGCATTGCATGCTCCATTGCCTAAATGTAAAGCGGCCTTTATGAATTAGATTTTGTGAATGGTTGCTGCAACAAAATGCTCAAAATTCCAGATTTACAGCTGACATATTAGTTACATGGATGGGATTTATAATCATAGTACTCATGTTTGGGATTTTGAAAATCTATACGGAGTGTTCCCCCATGTTCGGCAAAAAGTTCAGGAGTAGGTACCATAATGAAGTTCAAGAGGTGTAATGTATTGGACGAGAAGGACCGGTACCATGGCCGCCACGATCTTCTGACTTAAATCCTTTTTGGGCAGGAATTGCCGATGATCGCTTGATTATACCATTCATATTATCAAATCGAATTGATGTGGCTAAGTATCTTGAGTTCCTTTGAAATGATCTGTCTGAACTTCTGGAAGATGTGCTCTTAGCTGTCCGACTCCGAATGTGGTTCTTGCACGATGGTGTTCCTTCATTTTCGGCAAAATGTTCGGGAGTAGGTACCTTAATGAAGTTCAAGAGGTATAATGTATTGGACGAGAAGGACCGGTACCATGGCCGCCATGATCTTCTGACTTAAATCCTTTGGATTTCTTTTTGTGGGGATATGAAATGAAATGTATCACACCGAAATCGATATTATTGATGATTTACGCAAACGTACCATAGCTTCTGCCAATAACTTATAAGTTTAAAACAGACAAGAGCTAGAAAAGAAATGTTATCTCGTAGAAAGTGGATAAGATGGGTCCACATGAGTTGTAGACATCAGTTGTCAAATGATTGTATTAATTAAAATCACAAATTAATTTTATTATTAATAATGATAACAGCGGCGAAAACAGCTGAATTTGCTGATATAAAATAGCCCAGCAAACACGGACTGTTGCCCATTTATGGTTATATATATACAGTGGCCAGCCGTAACAAAGGTACTTTAATGGTATGCCAGAAATGTACCACCGGCCGCCAATTTGCTTATATGGGCCATCAAAGAGCCAATGCTGATGCCATTGACTGATCATTACTATTATTAATAAAATGACATAGGTACATTAATGGCTCACCAGCTAATGATCAGGAGAGTATATTTGCATCTACCTCACAGTTCCTTTAATGGTCATACATTAAGCAAACATCTCTGATTATGTAGTAAAATGCCATTAATATGCCAATGAATCTTTTATGCAGATTTTTTTTTATTGTCCGCAAAATATATATGTATAGGCCACAAATTCCTTGACCCAAAATAAGACAATTTAGCCAATTTAACCAATTTTTAATTTGCTTCATTTGGTGCTAGGGGATACCAAATTTGCTAACACTTTTCGTTTTTTTTTTCAAAAATCTTTAAAACTAATCGATTTTGACCATTCTTAGACTCAAAGTTATATCTTTAACTAGTGGTTTTTAACGTTTTTGTACAGGGGGGTTAATAAAATACAGTATTTATACACTACCTATATTTTTTACATTTGCAGGAAAAGGAGAAGTTTAAAAATATAACTTTGCAGTCTAAAAAGGGTCAATTTTATTTGTAAGATATTCGAAAAAAATATAAAATTTTTAGTCTGACGTCGTCTAGGAGCTAAACGAAGCAAATATAAAAATAAATAAATTGGACAAATCGACTTACTATGTGCTAAGCAATTTGTAATGTTTCATTATATACCTACATATTTTTTGGACACCCTGTTGTTATTAAATTTCAGAAGCAAATTTAAAATAAACTGAAGTAATCGACTCGTTCTATTATAACAATACTGGTACTATTATTCTGATTTACGATAATGTAAAAATAAAATCGGTTAGATCACTCTACTTCTTTCAAATTTTATTTCTTAATAGTAATAAGGCCTAATGAGATATCTACTATGAACGTTATTCATCTCTAGAAATACTGTTTTGATAGTACAAATTTTTGAGGCACGACTCGATGTAATTAAATTTACCTCTGTAAAAGATTATCGACAGAACAGATGGGAAATTGGAAAGATATAAATTAAAAATATATTTATTTATTATTAATAAATTGATACACACGGTACACTACACAGTAACATCAACGCAGAACGTTTATACAAATTTTATCATTATCACTTAACAGATTTAACTTTACACAAATAGGTTTAAATAAACCGTTTGTACGCTGATATATATGACAATTGACATTGAAAATATGGCAGCGAATGGCGGATGTAAACCAAGATCAGTAAAAAGGACGCAGATTTGACGTAAAACACCAAACGGCAAACAATGCGCATGAGCAAGTTTATTTAAAATTATAGGAAGGGGAGTGCGGTAATGCCAATGATTGAACAAAAAAAGTCCATCACAGTAAAAACTGAAATAACCTAATTTGTTGCCGAGCAATGATTGGCCATTTTTGGGTCTTATGTGGCAAATCAGAATATCACCGAATGATGGTTAACAGGCAAATAATTTATGATGTACCACATATGGTTTACCTGTGCCACAAGAAAGCCATCAAATACTATAATGGCCCATTTAAGTGCCGCACTTTATGTGTTGTCAAATTTTATTTATTTGTCTGTTTTGAACTCAACTTCAACTCGTAAGTTATTGGCATAATCGAGATTCGTGTATGATACACCACACTGTTGACTGGGACATTCATTGTACTTGCCTGCTACTTATTCGAGGATTCTCTTCAACAATTTCTAAAATGTGGTTGCTATTCACGTAAGCCACCAATTTTTCAAACTTGAAAAACTAATGTAAACTACACAGTTCTACAATCGAATTTCAGTATATTGAATCGCCTGCACTCCGATAACGCTAGACGCTACAGTAACCCAGCGATGTGAAGACTGTATTGACTCTATTTTATAACCCATCTATTCCCAAAATTTTTAGATACGTTGTGAATCATCTTGTATTTTCTGGATTTATTGCATTTGCAACATTTAAGCCGAAGGAGATTTGTTGGCTTTTGCCACATGAAAATGTAATAGTTTGCTGTTAAGGATTTGTTAGGTTTTGAAGAAAAATATGAATTTCAGACCGTTATAAAATAGTTATGACTGGTGGTGGAACCGCAGTACAGATGATTTACTAATATTTACATTGAATTTACCAAATCCATGTAAGTTTGTGCTTTGTACAAGAAAATCAAAAATATTACTATTGCACAGTGAATTTTGAAAGTAATTCCAGTCAATATTAAGAAGTAATTCACTTTATTTTAAAACCATTTTCATTAATCACTCGTTTGGAAATCTTATTACTAATTTTAAGGTTCAGGTACAATATTTTTTTCTACGTTTATGCAATAAAAAAAAACAAAACTGTATTGAACTATATGTAGTGAAAAAATTGGTTCTTTATTCCACTAGTGCAATAAAATTCGACGCCATATTTAGTCCATTTTCTGTGAAATTGCATTACGTTTTTTGCAATGAGTGACATAACGAATTTTTTGAAACCAGTTGCATAATGGTTTTTATTATGTAAATAGTTACATAAAGTAGAAGGTTTTGACACTTGTTTCGATAACAATAGTATATTATGCAACGATCATGTAATAACCATTACATGAGAGTTGCATACGCTATTTTTTCTACTCCCGATAAATAATCAAAAACCATAAATTTTATATTTTTATTGAACACAATAGGTAACAGTAATTACTCGTATGAACTGCATTTTCTGCTTTCTCCGATATGTGTGGAGGAGTCGATGGTAATTCTTCTATATCGCTGATATCAGACATTTTGATAAATTATCGAAGTTTAGCTAGGTATCTACGAAAATTTAATACGTACTGATTTTGACATCTAAAATAATTACATAGGAACCTAGGATAAACGTCAAATGCACAGCATGCTTGATTGAAAAATTATGGGTTTCTATCGATTAAAAATCTGTATCGTAATGGGTATCATTATGAAACGGATTATGGGCATATAAGTGCATTGTTATAATACGGGTGTAGAAAAAAGATGTTACTTTATGTCAAAATTAGAAAAAAATATTTTTATATTACTGTTAGCAGCTAGAGAATTGTTGGTAACATATTAGTTCTCAACTTTTTCAATGCAAACCGATAGTGCTAATTATTAAATATTTTCCTATAAAATTACGCTACTTATTCTCCTACACTTACCACCTAAATAAAACATTTTTTTGGTTTGGTGTTTTTCGTAAAATCGTTGCATAATAATGACATTTCGACCGTCATTTCAGTATCATGTGCTTAGAACAATCTTTTTTGTTCACACTTGCGTAAAAGTAAAATAGAATAACTGAATTTCAAATTATTACTATAAATATTAGACAATCTTTCAAATCGGATAATTGGACATTAGGTGAACATATTTGTTCACTTTGTATAACTTCAGTATTGGAAGAAAATAACAGCTGCATCCCGGTGGTGTGGGTGTACTGAGTTTTTGGAATGAAAATGGACAATAGTTAATAATATCGCAATGACAAATTAACTTTTCTAAACGTATGTACCAAAAATGTAAAGCGTATATAGATATAAAGCACAATGTTGTAATAGGTATACACGCTCCAGAGTCGTCTGACGTCATATGTCTTCGCTGTGGTGGCGACTGTCTTCTGGGGCGTGGCCAAACTAAAATTTTAAATACCGTTTTAAGGGTTATTTTTTCCACGAAATTGTCTAGGGTAAACGCCATTTAGAATAAAATAATATTTTTTTTTCTCCACGTATTTGGAAAAATTATTAAATTTTCTTTTTGTAATGCCTAGTAAGCATTTTAAATTGCATCTATGTTATTTCCTTTATATTTTCCATAAGTTTGCATTACTACTTTTCTTTTTTACATGCATTTGTCAGTTTATATAATTTATTTTCCATGTAGGTACTTTGTTAAAAAATTAGTAGAAACTATTGTGGGTCATTTTGTATTACGAAACTCCTAAACTCCCCGAGAGATTTTCCTAGCTATCGCCTGCTTATTTTATATGGACTCCTCTGCCACAGAAGCCAAACGCTAACCCCTGTGCCTCTTGAGCATCGATATGTTGGCTCTTGCATCTGCAAGGAAGGTTGCAGAATATTGTCTAAAGCAGTGCCCAGTGTACTCAGTAACATTGGGTAATCTAAGAAATTCAGCAATCTTTTTAGGAATTGAACCTATGTTATTTATACGCACTGCTGGTGGATGGATGTAGACTTGCATATTTGCGGAAAATTTCCCTCTAGTATTCTAAATAATCTAGGAACATTAGTTTTGGTATTGGAAATAATCACTTTAATGAAATACTTAGTATCTTAAATGTTCTCTTTACTTAAATAAGTTAATTCTTCTCTCCTACATGTTCCAAATATACCAACAATCAAGACGACTTTTTGCAATAAGTAAATGCAGTTTCATCATCTGCCTCTTTGATAAACCTTTCAATCTGTTCCTTGGAAAATATTCTGGATTTTCTGGGTTTATATCCACTTGATTTCCTTTTGAGGAAAGCAATACTATTGGTATATTTACTAATATCCATATTTTTATTCAAATAAATTGTAGTTCGCAGCATGGAAGAATTACCTACTCTATAATGTAGAGGGTACACATTTTAAAGATAATTGAGACAAGCGCGCTAGAATAACTTTCCCTGAAATATTGCATACCTTTTTTCGGCACGCAAAATATTATGTTTTGCATAAGTTTTTTGGTTCAATTTCTTTGATTTCTGAGGAATCAATGTACATAAGGCAGCTGCCGCCTCATTTTCTATTTCAGAATTTTCAGTACCACTAGAATCTGCGTCACATATATTGAAGTTTTGTGAAGAATTAATACAAACGTTCACAGATTTCAGATTTTTTTAAGAATGTTTGTATAGTTTATAAACATCGTACCATAGCAACAAACTTATAGGCAACTTAGTTAAAGTTGTTTAAATAAAATAGTCTAGCAATGATATTAGCAAATGCAGTCGAAGATTATGTCGAAACTATTTTGAATATTTATTTGACAGTTTTACGAAAAGTCTTAGGGTTTTAGGTGTTTTAGGCACTTAACATCGCGTGCCTAACACACCATTATTTCACTTGTATCGAAAATAGCTATTTTCTACAAAACTGTTAAAAGTGGGCTTTTTAATTGTCATTTTTGATGTCATTTTTTGACACGCATGTTAAAAGTAAGTTACTTCTAACACTAGTGTTAAAAGTAAATCAAAGTTTATTTAAATTTTGTTTTGAAAATTAATAAAACGTTTTAACAAACACATGGACACCTTTTTATTTTAAATAAGTACAAACCATCATTTTAACTAGTTATTACTATTAACATTTATAGTAAAATTAGAACAATTTGAAATTGTAATTCCCTGCGGAGTCACCATACTTAAGTTGGTTTTACTGTCAACATGTGTGACACATCTATTTTCTGTAGAAACACTACTGGTAGTACTGGTGGTCTTGCTAGTAGTTGCAGCAGTAGGAAGTATTTGGCACGCAATTTCCTTCTGTTCCAGTGAATTTTCAATGTAGCCTTCAGCTACCGTCGAAGATTTCCATCTTCCATGTCTCTTGAAGGTAGTAAGATTTGCACCAGAATCTGCTCACAATGTCGCCGATGAACGACGAAAACAGTGTCCGGTGTAGAGTTGAGGATTTGGTAGATTCAAGAACTCTGCAATGTCGGCAGGTATTTTACCAGACATGTTAATTCCGACTGGATTCTTCACACATTTATTCTTCATATATTTAAGAAAAAGTCGTCTATGGTCAGCGTTGGGTGACCGGAGTGCCATATACTTTCTAAAAAAGTTTAAATAGAATTCACCAACAACACTGAAAGTCCGAGGCACTTTCGTTTTAGTATCTGGTATGGTCACAACAACCGAAGTGCCCAAATATTCGATATTGTCGATGGTCATCTGACACAATTCCTCCCGGCGACACGCCCCGAAGACTATTGCTGCGACTTTCATCATCAGATACTTTTCGTCTTCTGCTTCTGTGAGAAATTTGTCGATATGCGTCTTCGTCAAAACTTTTGACTTTTTTGCTTGATATCCTTCACCCTTCCGTTTTAAAAAAGTAATAAGTTTATAATGTTTGCTTACATCTTGATCTTGCTTTATTTTTAACATAGTTTTGATCATGGAATAATTTGACCACAGCGTTGACCATTTCCATCTTGGCTTTTTCCTCAAAATATGCCAGTAAAACACTTTCGTTACATTTCCCAGGGACCTTTTTAATGTTGCACCATTCGGAAAAGCGTCTATAAGCGATTTCGTACTGTTCCTTTGATTTCGCCGGCAATAATTCCAATGTTGCTCGACTGGCGGCTTCTTCGATTTCAGCAAGGATGGATTTGTTACGCTCATTATCGAGATTATTCATTATACTTATAATATTATTTTTTACTGTTTTGGAAAGGTATTTTAAGCTAATATAAATCACATCTATGGGTAGATATTGTGGGTGTAATTCAACGCAGGTTGGGGCTTTTGTCCACTGAGTAGTTAGTTTCACACAATATTATTAATACCTAAAAATATATAAAAACTTATAATATTACTAGAAAATGCTGTCAATATTTTTGCGTTTTTTCCGTAACTAACAACAGCACTGGTTGCTACGAAAATTTTGGTTCATAAAGATTGCGATCTGTGTGGTATTTTTTGATTTCTTATTTTTATTGAGTTTAAAGTTCTTCCGATTGTTTTGTAGAAAAAATAGTGTACGATATACGTGTTAAACGATATTTTATTTTGTTCGTGAAGTTAAGTAAGTTAAGTTTTTAATCATCACACGTATATCATAAATAGCTATATTGCTCTCGCAATTTCACGTCGCGTGCAATAAAAACTTAGTTTTTGCACTTGTTGCATAAATAACTATTAAGAACATCAATAATTGGGATCGATGATCGGTTATTAATGGCTCTCTATAAGCGTTTTTTTAGTTATTTATCAAAATAAAGTAAAAATGCGCCAGCTGTCAAACAAAAAAGAAACATCTTTGGTATATTTGAACATTAGCTCCCCAAAAATTGTTGTTAGTTGTACATGCTTTTGCAATAATAATGACACTCCCTCAAAACAGTTTTTGAACTTGTGGAAGTTCTGAGTAAAAATTTTATTAAATTTGTATTGGTGAGTGAAACAACTAAGAACTGATGTTAAAAGATGAAAGGAGGTTTCATTACGAATACGTCAGCAGTTAAAAAAAATCACAAAATTAATTTTCAAGAGTGCCATTATTATTGCAAACGATTGTACTTATCATTAAAGATCTACGTAAATTCCTCAACGGGAGTTCATATTCGATACTTTTGTTAACACTAAAATAGGAGTTGAATCGATAACTAGGTAAATGAAACGGTGGTGCGTCAGGTATTTCGCGGAAATCGGGAACCCTCCTCAGGTCAAGTAAATTCGACAAAGGGGGCGGCAGCGACCGGTTCATCGGCCGCAGTCTTTCGGCCAAGCGGGTCCCCGGCGTGCCGTTTCGTCCGCTTGCCGCACTGTTGCTCCTCCGACGTCTGGCGTCGCCCCCCGCCCGGGCCGTCCCTTTACTGCGCCCCCGTAACGCCACAGCGGAATAGCTGGCCATGAAAAATTTAATCTAGCTCCCCGTCCTTGTTAAAACTGTCGCAGAGCTGCGGGTCCAGTCCAATTTCTGCATTTCGCCAGTGGTAGGCTGCCAGGGATGTGATGTAGGTGTAGTTGTTTTCGTTTTATTCCTGTCCTGTAACGGATTCAATTCCGGTCCAGGAGGCTGATAGGTCTCTCGCTACGCCGGTGGCCATTCTTTGGAAATACCTGTATCTTGAAAATGCTGTGACGGTTACATAGGGTGTTCCTTAATGATGCGAATATTTAAGGGTGCGATTCTACATGGAAAATTAATGATAGTTTGCTTTACACTATACTCAACCGCTGAAAATCTAGAGAGTCCATATATTTTCCCTATAATAATAATAATCAATTTATTGCCCAACAGATTACATAATCCAATTACAGGACAAATATAGTAAATGCTATAGTACACGAAGAGAAAAAAAACATTTAAATACTAAATGTACATATTTATAAAATAGATAAATAACAAAATAAAGCAATGGTAAAATTAGAAATAACAACAGGAAAACTTCAGATGAAAAACAAAATTAATAGCAGCTCAAAAAAGGTGACTGTGCTCAATTCGAACATCTCGAACTTGATTAAACTTTGCACAATGTATATCACATAATAATAAGATTTTACTGAAATTACTACATAGTATATACGAAGGGGAATGTAAAATCATGTTAGTTTTGGCCATTAGTCTAAATATTTGAACATATCGAGATGAACTTCTTGATATTTGAAAGTATAATTCACTTATAAGATATGTACAGTCAATCTCATTATGCAATAATTTCTAACCAAAAGTTGTACTAGACAAAATTCGCCTCACTTGTAAAAATGACACTTTAAATGTATCCAGTAACAATTGAGGATCAAAGCCTCTCTCTGGATAGGTTCCATAATTTTTGTGATATAAAAATTTAAAAAATTTCTCAAGAGACTTTCTATTCGAAGGATTTGATTATGACAATATGGGTACCATATAATAGACGCATGTTCTAATTTAGACCTGACAAAGGAATTATACATAAGCATTAATGTTTGATTATTTTGAAAGCTCCGACAATTCCTAATTACAAACCCTAACATTCTTAAAGCAGATGATATGAGTATTAAATGAAAATTTAGTGAGTGTCAAAGACTACACCCAAATCTTTCAGCGTATCGCATCGTTCCAGTACCATACCATTTATTTTAAAATCAAATTTGATTTGCTGTTTTTTTATTGTAAATGATATTGTTTGATCATTTAATTTCAACATATTAATAGTACACCAGTTTTCTATTTTTTTTATTTGATTTGCTATAAACAGACAGTCTGTGATGGTGTCAAATCTGCGATATATTTTTAGATCATCAGAAAATAAAAGAAAATTACAATTTATAACCTCAGTAATATCATTAATAAATACCAATAAAAGCAATGACCTTAAATTTGATCTCTGTGAGACTCCAGACGGAGAATAAAAATACTTAGTCAGACGGAGAATAAAAATACTTATTCAAAGCCATTGTATGACACGAACTACGATCGGTTACAGAAATATGATGTAAAAAACGTTATCAGAGAATCACTGAATCCATATTTTTTTAATTTGCATACGGTTAGTCCGTGGTCGATTCGGTCAAAAGGCTTGGAAAAGTCATTAAATATTACATCAACTTGACCCTGATCTTCAATTACACCAGACACATAATGAGAAAATGTTACTAAATTGGTAATTACCGAACGATTTTCCAAAAAGCCATGTTGCATTGGACTTATATAGTTTTTGACAAACGAAAAATACGGTTGTACAAAGATATTTCGAGCACCTTTCTGCACATCAGGAAAAGTATGACTTTTTGATACACAAATTAATCAATATTAATAAAGGCTGAGCAAAACCATATACACAATCCTTAATCAAGAAACTGGGACTCTGGTCATGACCAGAGGTCATCGTGTTCTTTAATGTATTCAAAGTAAGCAATACATCACTTTCAGAGCTCAGTAATATTTAAAGTTTCAAAATTATTAAATTTGGTATTTGAAACTATAAAATCGTGTGCCGCATATTTCTGAGAGCATACCTGATTATACAGTTTCTGTTGCAGCAAATACGCATGCGCCAGATCGAAACTTTAGTCTTCTATTGGTTGTGATGAATTGACGGATTCACCTATTCCATATCCAGCGCTATCATGGGTGGGTATATATGATCTTTGTATGTATTTACTAATTTGTGAATAAAATCTAAATGTATTGTCAAAACTCAGGACCCATGGCATTTGTTTTAATAGAATATAACATTTTAGAAACGGTATTTATGTCTACTAATGAGAATTCAAAATTTGCAGGAATGTCCTTATATATATTTTTCTCGTAATAATTTATTAAATGACTATTGTCATAATTTGAAATTGGTATACTATTGATAAAATGATTATTTATTATATTAGGGTCTTTAAGATTAATTGGTAAATCACTATTTTTACGTTGTTTTAAGTTCAAAGATTGTAAGCCCTTACAAATATCCTTAGGATCGTTTGTTCTGAATTTTGAATTGAAATATGCTCGCTTTTCATTCTTAATTGCAATCTCCGTATAATTTCTTAATTGTTTATAATAGTTCCAATGTGCCCCTAATTTAGATTTTCTGAATTTTGATTTAGCTTTATTTCTAAGAGATATTAATAATCTATCGTTATCAGTCATCCATGGCTTACGTTGCTTTGACATTTTTGCAGTTTTGTAAGGAGCATGTATATTAAATATATTAGTCAAACAATCATTGAAATAACAAATCTTGTGTTCTACGTCCTCAATATAGAATAAATTATGCAGTGGTACACTGTGTAAGTTACTATTAAAATGTTCAACATTAAACCTACTAAAATCACGATAAGTAACATAAAATGGCAATTTCTTTAAATATGACTTTAGTTCACAAAATACTAGATCGTGGTCAGCTATATATATCTCCAAATTGCCAGATCTAAGCACAATTGAACTATCTGAAGTTATTATTAAGTCTAAGAGTGTCTTAGAATCTTTTGTGATTCGAGTAGGTTCGGTTATAATCTGCACTAACCCTAACATTTCAAGAAATGAATTAAAATATATTGCAGCCGGGCTATCAACAGAAAGTAAATCTACAGTATGCGCCAAAAGTATGGAATAAATTCAATAAAAACGAAACAATTATTTTTTGGGAGAAATCCTCGAACATGTCAATTTTTAATTTAAAAAATACATATTTTAGCGTAAAATGCGATTTTCAAATGTCATTTGTTTTCGAGTAATGACGTCATCGATTTTTTTTTAAATGACAACACCATATTTTTTTTCTTGATTCTGAAAGATCGTTTAATTCTCTATCAGACAGTACTAAAATTTCGCCCTCTTACATAGGAAAGTTTTCGAGTAAATGACGATTGAATGTTAGAAAACGTAAATTTTATCCATAAAAAAGTAACAATTCTGAGGTATGTAAAATAAAATACTATTGATTAAATTTTATACTTAAATTAAATGTTCGAATTGCCATCCACCAACTTCTTGACAATGCGCAAGTCTGTGAAGAAATTCTTCTTGCAAATTATGCATGATTTCTGGGGTAACTCTGCGTATTTCGTCCCGAATGCGATTTTGAAGTTCTTCTAAATTACGTGGTTTATTAATGTACACTTTTGACTTCAAGTATCCCCATAAAAAATAGTCAAGAGGTGTAAGATCTGGCGATCTTGCAGGTCATTCTATCGGACCGCATCTGCCGATCCACCTCCCAGGAAAACAGTTGTCCAAAAAATCTCGTACAGGGCGCGCATAGTGCGGAGGTGCACCGTCTTGCTGATACCATATGGTATCGTCAGGAATGTCAGGGTCATTATCGTTAGGAAAAATTACTGCAAGGGCTGGAACAAGGTCATTTTCTAGAAACTCTAAATATCTTTGTCCTGTAAGGGTTCCTTTAAAGAAGAAAGGCCCTACTATTCTGTCGTCAACTATTCCAGCCCACACATTTAATTTCTGAGGGTGTTGGGTATGTGCCTCTGCCATTCAATGAGGATTTTCCCGACTCCAATATCTGCAAGTTTGACGGTTTACTGTACTATTCAGACAAAATGTGGCCTCATCTGAAAAAAGTATTTGCCGGTGTAAATTTCTATTTCCTTGACATAAATCCATTAGAAAAGATTTAGCAAAGATTTCACCTACGTGATCCATAAAAGAATTATGGAATTCGAAAAACTAAACTTGATAACGTTTTTGCTTTATTTTAATTGATTTACGTTTTCTAACATTCAATCGTCATTTACTCGAAAACTTTCCTATGTAAGGGGGCAAAATTTTAGTACTGTCTGATAGAGAATTAAACGATCTTTCAGAATTTATTCCATACTTTTGGCGCATACTGTATATTCAAATCGCCTAAAATGAAAATATTATCACTAAATATTTGTCAACTAAAGTTCACAAATACGATGATACGCCACTGATTCACATCAACTGTCCGCGGTCCAGTCCTCCAGGATGGCAGGCCTCGAATTCAAACAAGTGACAGCTGATACGGGGCTGACATTCTTTGTGCGACCGAAACAAAAACAGCAATTGCAGATTTCAAATGACAACGAATTTAATTGTGAATACGAGCCCGCGGTTTCACTAAGTTTTTACACCCCATGAGACAAAAGAGCTTTAATTTCACTGATGGGAATGCCATGTACATCGCTGCTTATGTTTTTAACTTTAATGCCTAGTGGAAATTCTTTGTTCTCTCTGCTTCGGTTTAATTTGATAAAAGTTTTACAACACTGATTATTTAGATATTAATGTCGACTTGAGTGTTTCTTTATTTTGAATCGTCCAATTCACCGAGAAAGATTAGTCTGCGTTGTAAAACAGGACTTAGCATTAAAGAAAACATGAATGTAGATAAAATAATAAATTACTTTAATAAGTGCCTATCTATCAAATTTCTTTGTAAAATGTTTGTTTTGTTTATTAGTGTGTGTAGGTATGTGTGTGTGTATGTGGATTATGGTTTTGGTCCTACCAATTAGCCATGACTAGATACTTTAGATAAATTATAAATTTAATAATCTTCTGTTTTATATGTAATATTATGACTGTTGACTAAGTAGATTGGCATTATATTATACGTACATATTTGTAATTATTAGTATTTGTAATATTAGCAACCTCAGTATTAAACTAAGAATTTGTTATATTTAAATTATGCAATTTATTGAATTGCTATACATATGTCTTTTATATACAGCGTGTTTTTTAAGTATAGGTCAAAAATCCAAGGGCGTATTCTGTAGCCAAAAATCAGGGTTTTCTTTGTTATATAAATGTGGAGTCTTAGAACAGTTATTGTTCAGCTACAGCGTGTCAAAAGTTAAAAAAAAAATTGGTTTTTAATAGGCTGGGCGAATTTATATGGACAGATTCCCAAATCATCCAACTCCAGCCGTAAGACTGTTCAGAAATGTTTTTAACGTCTTTCGGAGTTAGGTTAATTTCAGAAAGGACGGAAGGAAGACCTTTGACTGTTAGAATGCCTAATTTGAAAGAAACTATTCTATACTATTGAAGAACACCCAAAAAACTAGTATTAGGACATACTGCCTCAAAACTATCCTGCTCACCTACAATTTTGCCAATGGATTTTGCAAAAAATTGAACAAAATGTTGACTATCGCTTCCACAACAGCTAATTTCTCCAGAGATGCTATAATGACCTTCCACAATAAACATGTTTGATCTGATGAAAACCCTAATGCCATCATGGAATCTCAATTTCAATCAATTTTCTTTTAATGTCCTGTTGGGCCTTACTTTTTACCAACAACTTTAACCTCCTACAGACATTTTCTTGAAAACGTTTTACCTGAAGTACCTTCCCTATACACTTAGAGAAAGAATGTGGTTTATGCACGACGGGGCTCCTCCACATTTTAAATCGACTGCTCGTGAATTTTTAAATGAAAGATTCGGTGATAACTTGATTGGACGAGGAACTCAAGAACCAGGTTAACTTTGACCACACAGATCGCCCGATATGAACCTTATTGCATTATCTGAAACAAGTTTGTACCAATATTTGAATTCCTCATTTGCCTCTGCATAAGTTCTACCATTGTTTGAGTATATAGTATTGCATACTTCCCTTCTAGATATGAAACGGTTTAAACAAGCAAGAAATGATTCAGTGGACAAGACACTTACAAGTTTTAAATGGGGTGTCTTTGTGATGAAACATACAAATACACATAAATAAATGTTACTTGTCTCACTCACGACCCATTGAAACTAGTATAAATAAAATTTCATCTTATAAACCGTACTTTGTTAGCTGTAGTGTAATATTTACTTCTTCTTCATCGTACGTTAATTTGTTTTTTTATGATTCTGTTTTTCCAAAATTTATTTCTGTCGCATCTTTATAATTACAATGACTCAGGGAATATGCCATTTCAGTGGAGTCTCGTCTATATGGAGTTAAGTGACATAATTTAAAAACAACTAAAATTATAAATCAATAAATATACAAAATTATATAATTAAATTTTTGGTAGTACTTAGGACAGAATATCGCAGAATACATAACATGCCTAAATCCAGAATAAATTGAAAAAGTTGGAAGAGAGGATAATTTTCACAATGGAGATCTGTGGTTTTGACAAGTCTCAACATATAATATGAGAAAGTTCATGTCCCATTGTTTTTGCATCAGGAACAAAGTCAATACACGTCTTCACAATGGCAAATGCCGGTTATATCTATTTCCAATGCTTTACGGTCTAAATAATACTGCCTATTTGTAGTGGGAAGATCTCATACCCCTACACGATAAAATTAAGTCTTTCATACCCATTCCGAGTCACATAAATAAACGCAACAAATCGCTGGTAAGCTGGTCAACGATACTAGCTATTTTCAAACTTTAAGTTTGGTCGTTCGTGGTAGAAAAATTGTGATCCCGGATTTAATATTTCATGTTCGTGGAGAATATTTGTTTATATTTGAACTAATTAGTAACATGTTCAACAGAATGTCGGAATGGAGCAGGGATATCTAATTAAAAACGAATCCTAACCTAATTTTACAGAGTTGGAATGGAAGAACTAGGGAAGAAAAATAGTAATTAGTACGTATGTTGTAAAATTTTCTATATAGCAACAAAAATATTCGAAAATACCTCAATTTAAGTATTTTTAGATGATACTTTATCTAAATTCAAGTAAGTTTTTCACGAAGTGAAATATAAGCAAACGTCCGTAGGCGTGTTCACGAAGTTAAAACATCTGAAACTAATTCAAAGACGCGATTGCGCATTGATAAATTCCCTAATCAGTTTATGTTTATATTCGGATTTGTCTCGAAAATATCTATTAGGTTAATAGGTAGAAAGGAGTACGTCGGCAAGATAGCAACTTTAGTCCTAAAATGTGAAAGTGGACTGACTTAATAAATTATCACCGGATAGCAATCTTATACTCCCACCTTCTCTCCAAAATTATATCGGCTTATTTTATTTGATTTTTGTTTGTGAATAACGGAGAGGAAATGAACAAACAGTATCAAGCAATTAAACATTTCCACAGTCTGGTAATGTTGCAATGTTGTATATTCCCGTTTCACAGCCTTAACACAAAAGTTTATTCATTTCTTTCCTATTGCGTACAGGCTAGAGGGAATGTTTGCGTTTTCTGAATTTGTGAACGGATACGTATTGCCAGATAGTCTAAAACAACAGTATTTATAATGGAAAGGTAAATGAATTAAATGCTCTTCAGCAAATTCCCTTGCCGTATTTCGATTTACAATATCAGGTGTAATCAGATTAAATAAAAAAGAGAATTTGTGTAACGTAAATAACTTATAATCGTCTTTCTCATTTTGTTGCAATTCACATATTAAATTTATGTGTGACACTAATTTGCTCTTTGTTTTTATTATTTCTTATTTACCAAATTTGCTACACAACCCAAAAAGACTGGTTTGGACTGGTTGCTCCAAATCTGCAATCCTACCGTCTAGGCTTGCAGCGTTGTTCTTTTTAACAATACACATTTGAAGCGTACGTTGCATATCTAGTTCCAGTGAGGCACTCCAATAGCCAACGAAGATGGTTTGGCTGCTTCCGGGCTGTTGGCCACGTCGTCAGTTTAAGACTCTTGACGTTTCGAGAGACATGTCGCTATCTTCTTCAGAAGATCTGAAACTCGCAGTTTTAGATCTTCTCCACGAACATGAAATTTTAAATCCAGGATCACAATTTTTCTAACACGAACGACCAAACTTAAAGTTTGAAAACAGCTATTATCGTTGACCAGCTTACCAGCGATTTGTTACGTTTATTTATGTGACTCGGAATGTGTATGAAAGACTTAATTTTATCGAGTAGGGGTATGAGATCTTCCCACTACAAATAGGCAGCATTATTTAGACCGTAAAGCATTGGAAATAGATATAACCGCCATTTCCCATTGTGAAGATGTGTACTGACTTACTTTGTTCCTAATGCAAAAACAATGGAACATGAACTTTCTCATACTATATGTTGAGACTTGTCACAACCGCAGGTCACCATTGCGAAAATTATCCTCTCTTCCAACTTTTCCATTTATCCTGGATTTAGGCATATTATGTATTCTGTGATATTCTGTCCTAAGTACTACCAAAAATTTAATTATATAATTTTGTATATTTATTGATTTATAATTTTAGTTGCTTCTAAATTATGTCACCTAACTCCATATAGACGAGACTCCACTGAAATGGCATATACCCTGAGTCGCGATGGTCATTGTAATTATAAAGATGCGACAGAAATAAATTTTGGAAGAACAGAATCATAAAAAAACAAATTAATGTATGATGAAGAAGAAGTAAATATTACACTACAGCTAACAAAGTACGGTTTATAAGATGAAATTCTATTTATAATAGTTTCAATGGGTCGTGAGTGTAAAACAAGTAAAATTTATTTTTGTGTATTTGTATTTTCATCACAAAGGCAGCCCATTTAGAACGTGTCTTGTCCACTGAATCATTTCTTGCTTGTTTAAACCGTTTCATATTTAGAAGGGAATTATGCAATAGTATATACTCAGATAATGGTAGAACTTATGCAGAGGCTAATGAGGAATATTGGTACAAACTTATCTCAGATAATGCAGCCAAACCATTAACGGAAGCCACGGAAGCCTACAAACCAAACATACATGAAGATTTCAAAGTCAAAATGTTCATGCGAGTTTAATCGACAGTTTGGAGTCTCACATTTAAAAATTTTGTGTTGCTAGCCTCATACGAAGACTTTGACGCGCAGAATTGATGTGCCACTCCAAACCTTCCAGATGTGAAACACTTTTAGCTCACTAACAAACACTTTTAAGTATGAGACTCCAAACTGCCGGCTAAACTCGCGTGGATGTCTTGAACGTTTGTGGCTCAACGCGCTCCTGACGCGGACCGTTTCAGCACCTCGTTCCGGCGCACTTAGAACTCTTTTTGTGCGGCTGGTTAAAATCATAAAATTACTCTGGCGTTTGCTCTTTGAACGCCACATATCAAACGTGACTCCAAAATTTGTATGTTACGCTCCACTAACCAACAGATTGACGTGTGATCTTGGCACACCAAACCTGCCCTTCGAAGTCTTCGTGTGTGGCTAATCTGTCGTTCCAAAACCGACAGATTGGCGCGTACTTGTAAATGAGCCTATTGGGTCGTATGCAGTGCGGTGGAGTCTCGAAATCTTTACCAAATCCGCGTTCCAGTTTTTGCAAGTTCCGCCTTAACGACTCTAGCCGGGTAACAATGCATATATCTCGAAATTTAACTTGTAAAGTTCAAACGACGATTAATTAGAACAGTTGGTGGCTGCACGCGCGGTTTAATAAAACCAAATAAACTACCTCCACATACACGATGAGGGATTCCGGCGCTACTTAAACAGCGCTAAACTTATGGCACGGCGACTTGTTTGTTACAGGCGCGGCAATTAAACTAATCTCGAGTATAGTGAGTTTAGTATTACTAATTTACGTCGTTCCATAACTACCTAATCCCTCATATACAATTTGAGCGGCTCAATTGTCCATGGAAATTAGGGGGGGATGCGTCGCGATCGCATTAACCGCCGCCGCTTACGCCGTCGATTTATCGGGGCCGATCGGGGTTGCGGTGCTCGCGTAGAGTCGTTTAATTGAATCCGCGCCTGCAAAAAATCATACGCTTCGCGGATTTCGAAAATTTAGGAGCAGCCAAACAAAAAACGTTCAAGCTAGCAAATCTAAGATTCGCGTTAGGAGCTGAACTGTTAATTGAAAAACTATGCTTGTCATTCGGAACATACAGGCTGATTTAGTTTTAAATGAACAAACTTGGGTGAGCAGAATGTCAGCAAGAAAAATAATAATAACTGCGTATTTTTCGCGGCAAAATATGTCATTTTAACCCTATTCAGCTATACAGGGTGTCCTTAAAAGGTTGGGACAGCGTTTCGCCCCATAAACTACAGCTGAAAATAAGTCGATATAACTAAACTTGTCTTAGTCCAAAAGTTGATAATCACGGAGCTACAGGGAGTCAAAAGGTTAAAAAATAAATCGCGTTTTCTTTAATAACTTTCGACTATTTCAGGTTAATTTTTTAATGAAATTTTGTATACAGGGGTTTCTTGGGATGACAAACTCAATTGTATTGTCCATTTTGGTATATCTGCTAGAGGGTGCCACCGGCGGCAATTTCGAACCATTTAAACCGTTACAACTTTTTTGTTCCACCCTGTATATTATTTTGGACTAGAAAACTCTCTTCCCCAGACTTTTATAGTTAAGAAAGGTTACCCTATTGAAGTCGCTTGGAGCAACGGTTTCCGAGAAAAGGTGATGACTTATTATTTATCTACAAAATTAAAAATTATTCATTTATCCAAGGGTAAATCTTCAAGCAACACTGGTAATTTTTCTTGAAGAAAGCGCTCTATCTGTAATTAAATTATTTGGTACAACAATAGGACCTATTAGATTTGATTCTAGATTACCGGCCCAAACATATATTCTAATTTCATGTTGAAATTGTCTTGGTCTTATAGCGGGTATGAAATTATCATAAATGTTTGGGCCGATATAATAGGATCAAATCTAATAGGTCCTGTTTTTCTACCAAATAATTAGAATACTGAGATCTATTTGCACTTTCTTCAAGAAACATTACCAGTGTTGCTTGAGGACTTACCCCTGGATTTCAGATGTGGTTTCTACATGACGGTGCTCCACCCCACTTTGGATTAAATGTTAGAAACTATCTTCATGTGTAATTTCCAAACCTATGGATTGACAGAGGAGTGGACGCACCGGCCTGCTCGATCACCGGACTTGAACATATGTGATTCATATCGTTACAAATGAAGACATGCTACGCAGAGTACAAATAAACTTTGTACGAAGAATAAATCTCTGCATACAAGAAAATAGTGGCCATTTCGAGCATTTACTTTAATTATTTATGTTTACGTTTACTTATTATTTTTTTTTAGTATTAAGAGCACTGCAAACAATAGATTTAGATGTGCTTTTCTCGGAAACCATTGCTCCAAGCGACTTCAATAGGGTAACCTTTCTTAACTATAAAAGACAGAAGAAGAGATTTTTCTAGTCCAAAATAATATATAGGGTGGAACAAAAAAGTTGTAACGGTTTAAATGGTTCGAAATCGTCGCCGGTGGCGCCCTCTAGAAAATATACCAAAATGAAAAATAAAATTGAATTTGCCATCCGAAGAAACCCCGGGATACAAAATTTCGTGAAATTAACGTGAAACAGTCGAAAGTTATTAAAGAAAACCCGATTTATTTTTTAACCTTTGACACCCTGTAGCTCCGTGATTATCAACTTTTGGACTAAGGCAAGTTTAGTTTAATCGACTTATTTTCAGCTATACTTTATGTGGCGAAACGCTGTCCCAACCTTTTAGGGACACCCTGTATAGAGTGTCCCGTTTTTCAGGTTAATACCTCTGGAAATGTAAGAAGGCTGTGGAATTTCAGCAAGCCATTTTTTACAATTAGTATGCTAAAGGGATGTTATGTCCTACCAACAATTTTGTTGATGTAACAAATGGCTGGCATACTACGATATTTTAAAAGGATAGTTTTCTCGGAAAGTGGTATTAGGCATTTTTTATCAGAAAGATAATATTATTCAATAGGTACCCATCAAAATACTCATGTACCAAATTTGATCGACAAATGTATATTGAATGTTTTTTTATGGGGTGCCAAAAATCATACAGCTAAAAATTATAATAAGCAAGTCAAAGATTGCCATGAAACTCAAAACAAATACCAATCGGACAAAGAACACATACACTACAGGTTTAACACTTTAAATTGCGACCACAGTGTTGTTGTCGAGAGAAATTCGATTTTGAGCATGCAACGTTAGGTTAGATTTTTAAATTTTAAATTACGAAGAAACAATTTGTAATATTATAACTTGCTCTGAATCTGAAAACGTTCTAACTTATTTTATACAGAGTGTTTCTGAACATAGGGTTAGCCAGATGTACAATTTTTATACAGATAAATGTTTTTTTATCACCGTACATTCAATTATTAAGAAGAAAACAGAAATTTAAGTAACCTATCTCCGAAATGCATAAACAAGATTTTTTAAATAAAGATTATCAGATATTTTGAGAAACCTATGGTAATCGCCTACATTTTTCAGCCGCATTTATAATTCCGAATAAACGTGGCCCTTCAAAACACTCTGAAATCCAATAGAATATAATCAGGGGAGTGCTCTTACAAAGTAGAAAAACCATATTTATGAAGTTCCTTCCAGGCAAGTAACGAAGCCACTTTGGATTTTATTGGTTAAATCATTTAAATAAGCCATCCATTCCTAATAAAAAAAGTATAGAAATATTTGTTACAAAAAGGTTTGATTTTTTTCTGCACTTCAATAATTGTAGAAAAGCACAGTTAAATTAAAAATTATTAAAAAATTAATTATCACAAATATTGTAACACTTGGTATATAGGTATGGTTGTTTCAATCGGCTCAAAATCTAGTATTCTATCACTTCCTAAAATTATTGTAACGACTTGCAACACAGCCTGTATATATATTTATTATACTATACTAGGCTATACTAAGCTATACTATGCTAAACTATATTATGCTATACCTTATACTGGCAATACATTCATCACAAAGCTGGATCTAATGAGCAAGAAAGAAATAATATTTATAAGGATTTCACGACCCGTGTTGTTATTCAAAATAGTATGGTTTTTCGGGGTTGTTATATCGGTGATACAAGTAATTCCTGTCAGTCACAGATTATCATGTACTTTGTTAATCTTAGGTAAAATATTTGACCTACCCCTGTTGTTCTCGCGTTACTATTGTGGGGAGCGGACTTGCTATTGGAACTTCTGAACTCGTCCATATATTTCTTTCTTTGGTATCAATTTTCTTAACTTTGGTTTTCCAAATTTCCTAATCGATGCATTATATTCAAAGCGTTAGACGCTTTGGTTGGAAGCGATCTATTCAAATCACTAAAATAATTTTTTTTTGTTATATTTTCCTCATGTAGATAATCCCAAAACAAGAAAATATTAATTTTGCTATTGTCTGAAGCTATTTATTTGTGGCATAATTTTAGTTTTTCTTTAGTTTTATTGGGTTTTCGCCACACTTATGAAAAAAATAAAGATTAATTAAATGAGCCGCCAAACAGATCAGTAAAGGGTTATTTTTGGAACTAAGTTTGCCTAACCAAAAAATCTCACACTGAAAAAAGCAGATAAACAAATTTTAAACTGTCAAATTTGACATACGTTTAATACTATTACTAGCATTTTGAGAATAAAAACAGAAAGTTTTTCAAAACGTCAAAAATACGGAAGTGCGCGATTTGTTATTTTTTACTTATCTGCTTTTTTCAGTGTGAGATTTTTTGGTAAGACAAATTTAGTTTCAAAAATAACCCTTGACTGATCCGTTTGGCGTAAGGGCTTATTTGATTAATCTTTATTTTTTTCAGAAGTGTGGCAAAAACCCAATAAAACTAAAGAAAAATTAAATTTGCTTTCAGCCATATTTGATTTTATGCTAATATCAAATGTTCTAGCTAATATAATTAAATTCAAACATTTCAGAATTCAGCATTTAAATTTATGAATGATTTTTCATATTTATTTTTTACAAAGGATCAAAGTGGGTACATATGTGTACTTACTCTTGTGAAGATAATCTGTAGTGTAATATTCTCTGTTTTTCATTTTTCTGGAACATAGTTTTAATCTCATTCAAAACACGTAGACTCCTTTTTATCTTGTCGCTTCCTCATTATTTTCGAACGTTTCACACACAGCCAGTGTGAAGTTCGATACAGGATGGACAAATTTAAACGCAGACAATACTGAATTCTTTGAGAAATTGCCAAGCTCCAGCTCTAAATTATTCAGTGATGCCTACTGAAGAAACATGTTTCTTTTACATTCTTGGAAAACTATTGCTTAATTCTAGAAGCCACAATTATTTTATTCTTCGGTTTTTCACATCTAGAAATAATTAACCCTGCACATCTTAAACTACCTAATTCAAATGCTATTTTCAACCTCCCTTTAAGCCATTTATTGGGCAGATCTTTTGAGTATAAAAAGACATTGTGGCTGTAAGTCTAATTCTATCATTGAAGGCTATATCGAACCTTCTACTGAAAACAAGAAACGAGCTAGACTTGATCGTTCCGTTTGCCGCTACTTCTACAGTACGCGCCAAAAGTATGGAATAAATTAAATAAAAACGAAACAATTATTTTTTGGGAAAAATCCTCGAACAGGTTGATTTTTAATTTAAAAAATACATATTTTAGCGTAAAATGCGATTTTCAAATGTCATTTGTTTTCGAGTAATGACGTCATCGATTTTTTTTAAATGGCAACACCATATTTTTTTCCTTGATTCTGAAAAATCGTTTAATTCTCTATCAGACAGTACTAAAATTTTGCCCTCTTACATAGGAAAGTTTTCGAGTAAATGACGATTGAATGTTGGAAAACGTAAATCAATTAAAATAAAGCAAAAACGTTATCAAGTTTAGTTTTTCGAATTCCATAGTTCTTTTATGGATCACGTAGGTAAAAATCTTTGCAAAGCGTCATTGTCACACCGACTTTCTAATAAGTATTGTAAGCGACATAGAAATTATTATTCAATTTAAAGTATTATGGCACATTTAACTGTTACTCAAAGAATTGAAATTTTAATTCTTATCGGATGCGGGAATATGACTAGAACTCAGCAGGAAGTTTGCGATTTATTTAATGAAAAATATCCAGATCGCCCTATCAGCCAATCAACAGTCAGTAAGGCAGAGTCTAAATTTAGAGAAACTGGCAATATTGTAAATATTCCAAAACCTGGACGTCCAAGCATTAATGAAAATCAGAAACAGAACATTTTGATAAGTATGGTGGATAATCCTCATATTTCTTCACGATTGGTTGCATTAAACAATGACACTAGTTAGAGCACAGTGCTACGTATCTTGAGGAAGAAAAAATATCATCCCTACAAAATTCATCTTGTGCAGAAACTCAATGATCGCCGCTTATCCTTTTGCGAAATTCTAATGGATTTATGTCAAGGAAATAGAAATTTACACCGGCAAATACTTTTTTCAGATGAGGCCACATTTTGTCTGAATGGTACAGTAAACCGTCAAACTTGCAGATATTGGAGTCAGGAAAATCCTCATTGGATGGCAGAGGCACATACCCAACACCCTCAGAAATTAAATGTGTGGGCTGGAATAGTTGACGACAGAATAGTAAAGCCTTTCCTAACGATAACGACCCTGACATTCCTGATGATACCATATGGTTTCAGCAAGATGGTGCACCTCCGCACTATGCGCGCCCTGTACGAGATTTTTTGGACTATTTTTTATGGGGATACTTGAAGTCAAAAGTGTACATTAATAAACCCCGTAATTTAGAAGAACTTCAAAATCGCATTCGGGACGAAATACGCAGAGTTACGCCAGAAATCATTCATAATGTGCAAGAAGAATTTCTTCACAGACTTGCGCTTTGTTGAGAAGTTGGTGGATGGCAATTCGAACATTTAATTTAAGTATAAAATTTAATCAATTGTATTTTATTTTACATACCTCAGAATTGTTACTTTTTTATGGATAAAATTTACGTTTTCTAACATTCAATCGTCATTTACTCGAAAACTTTCCTATGTAAGAGGGCAAAATTTTAGTATTGTCTGATAGAGAATTAAACGATCTTTCAGAATCAAGGAAAAAAATATGGTGCTGCCATTTAAAAAAGAATCGATGACGTCATTACTCGAAAACAAATGACATTTGAAAATCGCATTTTACGCTAAAATATGTATTTTTTAAATTAAAAATCGACCTGTTTGAGGATTTTTCCCAAAAAATAATTGTTTCGTTTTTATTGAATTTATTCCATACTTTTGGCGCATACTGTATATCAGAGGGTAAACTCATCACAATCACTCATTTTGAAAGACGTTGTTTATATTTATAGGTTTGTTTGACAAAGTTTTGACAGTAACCATGCAAAAGGTAACATAAGAGAACTTGATCCGTAAACTTAATAGCAGACATAGAAAATACACCAGCTTCTTGTCGGTCATTTTGACGCTTTTTTTGGCTGACGCTTCGTTTGACTTTAACATCTCGTGTATAATTCTTTATCTCCTCCTATTAATTTATATATTAATTATATAATAAACAAATAGCGTGAGTTTTTATAGTGAGTTATTATAACTCACGCTGGGCTTCTACAATGATAATTCGGTACGTAGTAAATTCTTGGAAATTTTTAAGCCGATAAATACGTTCCATTGGTGTAAAATGGAAAGAATTTTTAACAAGTGGAAAGGAATGAATAATTAAAAGATTTAAAATCTTTTAATTATTCATTCCTTCAGTTGTTAAATTGCCATCGCCTCTCAAAAGGCGGAACTGTCAATTATTATCATTGAGGGGACTAACGTCATTTGATATTTTAACAAAATAATTTTGACGTTTTTAAATCAATTTTCTTTCTAGATACTTGTATCTTAGTATTTATTGTTATAGTCGTAGATAATAGTATATTATGCAACGATCATGTAATGATGGTTATTAATACACGAGCATTAACCGGGATACGAAACGAGCCGAAGGCGAGTTTGGTATGGTTTATGCGAGTGTATTAATAACCATTACATGAGAGTTGCATACGCTATTTTTTCTACACCCGATAAATAATCAAAAACCATAAATTTTATATTTTTATTGAACACAATAGGTAACAGTAATTATTCGTATGAACTACATTTTCTGCTTTCTCCGATATGTGTGGAGGAGTCGATGGTAATTCTTCTATATCGCTGATATCAGACATTTTGATAAATTATCGAAGTTTAGCTAGGTATCTACGAAAATTTAATACGTACTGATTTTGACATCTAAAATAATTACATAAGAACCTAGGATAAACGTCAAATGCACAGCATGCTTGATTGAAAAATTATGGGTTTCTATTGTTTAAAAATCTGTATCGTAATGAAAAATCTCTATCGTAATGGGTATCATTATGAAACGGATTATAAAATCTGTATCGTAATGAAAAATCTATATCGTAATGGGTATCATTATGAAACGGATTATGGGCATATAAGTGCATTATTATAATACGGGTGTAGAAAAAGTATAGTATTCAACTTGCGGTAATGGTCAAAACTGGTGAGATATGACCTGCATTACTGCTCGTTAAATAATATACTATTATCTGATGGCATGTCATAATGACAACGTTATGTCACTCAATTTTGATGACATAAGGAAGCTCATTATGGTACTTAGTCCCATAATGAATTCATTATGGTACTAAGTCTATATGAAAAACATGTGAGTATTTATTATAAATGGTAAAATAGCAATTACTATAATTTGCAATATTAATTCCAATGAATTCTAGAGTTTTTACATCAGTAGTTTCTGCTTTTTGGTAAACTTGTAATCCTGTTTGGTTGTTGGCACCAAAAATTGCTTCTGATATTTTTTCTTTTGCTCTTTCGAATTTTAGTTGCAAGGTGCAAGTCGAAGGAAATTTATAAATATTCACAAAAGGTACTCCTCGCCTATTTTTGTGAGAAAGCAAATACACAAAAATCCTCATCATTATAGTCGATTTACTCGATGCTTAAATCTACATTATCTACCAAGAATGATATTGACTTAAGCAGGTTCAGAAAGCTAACGGAATTTTTAAGCAAGGAGTTGGATATAAGTAAGAAATCAAAAACTTTTTCCGAAGCGGAAATAGGTATGCAGATTTCTGCGCGAAGCCGATGATGAAACATACTTATTAAAAAAGGTTAATTCTGTACATATTGATTATTGTAAAATCTGTAACTTAATAGAAATATCATGTAAGTTCTAATTATTGGAATTTTGGGTGCCTGCAGACGTGGTGAAATAGTAAAAATGATATTAAAGATGTTAAGAACTAAAAATCCATTTTGATAGTTACTATTCGTGATTAAGAGACAATAAGAAGTCGAACTTTTACTATGACAAATAACATTCAAGATAATTTTATCAACTTTTTGTCATTCTATATGTAGCCTTGAGACCTAGAAACGAAAACACGTCAGCAAGATTTTTCTTAAAATTGAATAAAGTCAAGTGTTTTAATCAAGTGGTAGGAATGAATGTTATTGCTAAATTACCAACCGATATTGCTTATTATCTTAACTTATCAGAGTGTCCTTTATATACAGGCCATTACTTTCGCTGAGCATCGGCTATTTTATTGGTCCATGGTGATATACAAAGTGTCCGGAAATTATGCGTCAATACTTCAGGAGGTGATTCCTCACAAAGTTCTATAACAATTTTTCGAAAACTCAATATTAACGGAGATACAGGGTGTTAAAGTTAAAATTTTATTTTCGATATCTGTAAATCACTTCTTAAGAAATCCAAATATTTACATAAAATTTGTAAATCAGGGTTTTTGCGGACGAGAAATTCAAATATGTTTCTAATTTTGACGTCACTAGTAGAGGGCGCCACTTATGGCACATCATGTTTCTTTTAAATGACAGAACTTTTTTGCATCTTAATGTATCCATCTGACTATCGAAACAATCGATTCTCCTACCTGTTTTGTTTGAAAAAGGTATACCTTACTGAAGTCGGTAGGCGTAACCATTTTTTTAATAATTCTATTTGAAATGCTCAGTGCACCGAGTAAAAACTGTTTTGGTTTCAGGTAAAGTGCCTTTTCTGCTGAAAATACAGCAAAATATTACTTGTTGTTCAGAATCGTAAATTATGGAGACGTGCAAAATTTCAAGAAGATCGGAAGATTTGATGAAACCATTTTTCAACAAAACACAAAGATTTTATCAAAACAGGCCGATTTTTTAATAATTTTGCACATCTCCATAATATACCGTTCACTAAGGTATACCTTTTTCAGATATAACAGGTAGGAGAATCGATTGTTTTAATAGTCAGATGGATACACTAAGCAGTAAAAAAGTTCTGTCATTTGAAAGAAACATGATGTCCCAAAAGTGACGCCCTCTACTAGTGACGTCAAAGTTAGAAACATATGTGAATTTCTCGTTCGCAAAAACACCCGATTTACAAATTTTATGTAAATATTTGATTTCTTAAGAAGTTATTTACAAATATCGAAAATAAAATTTTAACTATAACCTTGTATCTCCGTTAATATTGAGTTTTCGAAAAATTGTTATAGAACTTTGTGACCCTAATTTCTTGTGAATGACCTCCTGAAATCTTGATGCCTAATTTCTGGACACCCTGTATAATGGCGAAAATTAGGAAGTGGCTGACATCTGTTGATAGATTTCAGAACTGCTGTAGGGGTGAACAACAAATTACTTGCATAATAGACCTGTGAAATTTTGTGTGCTTTTTAATGTTATATATTTTTCCTGCATAAACAGTACCAAAACAGTTTGAAAATAGTATAATTTTATCTTGAATGAAGAATGTAATAAATCAAGTGTGGCGGTGAACAATTCAATAAATCGGTTTTGTATGTATAACTGTAGTGAAAATTTTCTATATATTTTTTGTCATTTTCTAAATGTTATTAATATTTAGTTATAAAAATTGTACAAAAATACAAAAACATACGCAAGAATATTTGTACAAAATCTCGGAAAATCTGGGCTGCTCTCCAGTGCTCCTCTTACTGTATTTCCCTGCATACATTTCCCGTAGACCCGACACTCTTGAGTCTCTCTAAATTGAAAATCATAAAACTGATAAGAAAACACATGGAAGTATGTAGCAAACATACATTTTCTATAGAGGATTTTATGCCAGGTAATAACGAGGTGTGGCAATTAAGTTCCGGGAATTTGTCAATGAAAAAACAAGCAAATTAAATTTCGCCAAAATTTTATTATCGACCTTCACAATAGTCTCCCTCTAATTCTACACAACGGTTCCAATGTTGCTCCCACGATTGGAAGCACTCTTGGTAATCCTCCAGAGTTAATCCGTTCAGCACCATGATTACAGCTTCTTTGACCTCCTGTACGCTGCCATGCTGAGTTTCCTTTAGGTGCGACTTCATCTTGGGGAATAAAAAAAATCGCAGGGGGCAATATCGGGGCTATAGGGTGAGTGCGGCAACGTTGGAATACCTTTTTTGCCAATAACACAATGAACGAGGAATGGGCTGGAGCGTTGTCGTGGTGCAAGATCCAGCCGTTCTCGGCTCGGGTCACAACGGAAAACGCGACCCGCAGCCGTTCCAGAGCGCTAACATATTCACGATGAATGATGCCGTGGATATCGAAAAAAACTATCAACATTGCTCTCAGTCGTGATTTGGACATCCTCGCTTTCGTTGACTGCTTTCCACTCTTTCCACCTACTGCTGATCTTGTTTACGGGTATCGGGGTCATACTCAAATATCTCATGCGGAACAACAAATCTTCGCAGATCGATTTTCGTATGTCTTTCTGTTCACGGATGAGAACTTTTGGCATCATATTTGTGAAAATCTTTCGCATATTCAAATTTTCGTGTAACATCTTGCGAATGGTTTCTTTGTTGACGTTTAACTCATCAGACAACGCATGAATGCTTAGACGCGTGTTTTCGAGATGCACTCGTCTCTATACACCACCTGCAATTCTCGAAGGATTTCTGTACACCATCTGCAATTTTCGTCAGATTTCACTAAAAATTGAATCATCACAACACGTTGCTTGTAATTTGAGTCACTCATTTTCACGACACCACTAAAAAGTTACTTCCAAAAAATACACATAAAACACAAACTAAACGTGCTATCGACTTCAACTTTGGACTGAAACTAAAAGGAAGGTCTCCCCTCTCTAGAAAAACGTTGATGAACGATGCAGTGTTGCCAGTTTCCGACTTAGAACTAAATTCCCGGAACTTAATTGCCACACCTCATATAACAAGGTTATGTTGTAAATTATTCAAGGATGTTTTTAAATCTGCTTTACTCATTATACTGCCAGTTTTCTCCACTACTTAATAATGTAGATATTTCATCATGAGATGGCTGATGAACTAAAGCAGAGGCCTGTAAACTGTTGCCTGTTGTCTTTTGACAACTTGGGTCTAACGTTCTAACCCCACAGACAATTATGTACTCGCCTAAAAAGCCCTCATGCACCTTCTTTCAGAGGTATCACACGATCCTTCAAGTTGTCCAAGATATCTTATTGTATCTCGAACCTAACCATTATATCTGAATCTGAAAGGTTACGAGGTTACGAGCATACTAGGAATTCACGATGTATATGCACCCTAGGAATTTGACTTAAATTAAAGTTAAAATAATCCTTTTGATAAGTCCTAAAATACACTTTCTCCTAAAAATTACACCATAAAATACAACATCCCTGGCAATTAAAAGCTTTATAATCTTCAGCGGCATTTGTAACCAAATTGTTGTTCACCCCTGTTTCCAACATCTTGATTTTTACAGCGCCATCTAGTGGTTCGTTAATTTCGCGATTGTGACACTGGGGACGGGAGAGTTATACAGTCGTAGAAGGATACATAGATAATAACATCAATGAAAAAATTGAATCAAGTAAGAAAATTTTAACTAGATCACCAAATAATGTATAAGTAATAGAATGCATCAATCGCAGTGATGAAAATTTAACCATATCAGAATATAGCCCTAGTATGCTTTCTGGACCAGGAATTATTATTAAAAATTGTAAAGACTATTCCTTAAGCATCCAAATTACGAATGCTAACAAATGAATCTCTTACCTTTATTTTATCTGTGATATTTAATGTTTTCGTTGTAGTAAAGGTAGTAATTGAAAAGTTTTATTTTATTAAGTGATTGCAGATAAAATTTGCATTACGAGCAAGAAGTGATATTACTGTATCACTCTTCGCTCTTAATACATAAATAACTATTAAGACTATTTAGTCTAAGCTTTATTCGTTGGATTTTATGATAAAAGAAGATAAATAGTTAAATATGTAAAATAAGTACATTTTAACTGTTTCTATCGATGACGCAAAACATTAGGTGAGCTTCCCTGTAGATAGCGGAGCTTCCACGCCACTTGACAAAGAAATTGCAAGGACAGGTAGTCCGTGTAAACAATGCAACGCCCTGTGCGCAATGTCACTAATTACCGCCTCTAATTAAAACACGCTCTACATGCGACTTTCTTTATTAACAGCCCAGCCGAGCGCCCCCGACATTAGCATATGTGTGTTGGAGCGCTAATATAATTACCATTACCCCTATTATTTTATAATGAACTCCGTAATTATTATTATACCATCCCGGTTTATCCTGATATCATTGTGAAACTGTATACGTTTACCTTCGTAATGAGCGTGTTTGAGGTGGAATGCCGGCGAATAAACAAACTGTTAAGAGATTTTTCGGTACGAGACGTTTAATTACGTGCTTTCATTTTTAAAGCTACCGAAAATCCACAGGTAGATTAATAAAAGTGAATAATGCACAGGATGTTTGCTAACTTCATGTCATAACTTCAGAAGGTTCTTCCTTAGTTTATTTTCAACCAAAAAATCTTCATAAACTATACCCCTTCATAAACTATACCAGAGTTCCAAAATAGTGATGTGATGAGAGTGATTCATTTACAGCACTTTAATGGGTACGGGAGGTGAGAATTGCAGTGGACAAGATTCCATAGGCGTGCTATTTGAGAAGGGTCCACAGAACATAAAATAACCAAAAATAAGTTGATGTTGAGTGAATCCAGCACTTTAATAGTTTACTTTAAAATGTTTACACTTACTCGTAGAATGCCTTTTAGATAGTGATGGCCTACCACCTTCCCCACTTACACCCACCTCATGCGCATTCTGCGGATATCACACTTTAACATATAATACTATGTACTATAGTCTGTTTAGAAATGAAAGAGAGTAATAAAAGCTTATTATGAATGCAAATCGTAAATAAATGTAGTACTGGTGCTTATATTCAATATTTTTATATTATATATTATCGGTATAGATGAAGTGTACTTTTAAAAAAACTTTGTGTGATCGAACCGTACTAAATAGTAGCAGGTAGCTAAAATTTAATCCCTGACAATCCGTCTTTGTCTATGCCGCTTCAATTTCTCGGTCCATTTTTCTTATAGTAAACAATATAAAAACAGCATTTCAAAATTAGAGGCTACTTTAAGCATCATAACCGGGTTAAAAGGGTTCTTAGTAATTCAAATAAAATTATTCAATGTTATTATCAAAATATTTATTTAAATTTAATAACAAAAATATATGTATTTTGAAAATTCAAATTATGGTGAGTAAATGTAGTGTTGTATAAATGTGCAATAAAGAAAATAAAAAAGTAGGTATATTTAAATTCATTCCCTAAATATTCTGATAAATTAACTTCGTCTCCTAGATTGATAACGATAGGTTCCACAGTAACGTCAATTAAATTATGGAGTTCCCACATTATCTCCTCTTCTTTTTGTACACGATGTATACATCTTTGTCAGTTATCGGCAGTTACTCGTTCCAAGGAATTTTTTAACAAAATTTTCACGTCACTTAATTTAAACGTCGTATTATTTCGCGCTACATCTCCTTTTACCTGCGTCCAGACTAATTCGATTGGGTTAAGTTCACAGTGATAAGGTGGTAACCGTAGTACCGTTATTTGGTGATTAGTTGCCATTTCATCGATAACATATTTTTTCTGATCTTTATTAAGATTGACAAGTGTCTAAAGTTCCTTTTTCGCCATATTTGTTTCAAAAGAAATGTTTTTTCCGGATAACCATTGAATTATATCGGCTTTCCTCCAAGCAGTCGTAGGCGTCCGCTCGGTCTGCCGTGAATGGTAACTGGCATTATCCATGTCAATTACAGACCCCGGAGGAATAAGATCCAACAACTGTGTAAAGTACTCTTCGAAAACATCTGCGTTCATGTCTTCGCGATAGTCACCTGTATTTTAGATTCAAATAAAAGTAAACCGCCATCTACAAAACCACTGGTATTACCTATATGTGTCAATATTAATCTTCGCCCTTTACCTGAAGGTGCCTTGAACCCTGTTGAAAGTCCACCCAAAAATGCTTGTCGAAAACTTTTTACATATTTATCTTGCCATACTTTTGTTACAGTATATCCCTCGTTGACCCAAGTTTCGTCTAGATAATATTATATATTCCTCCCTTCGTCACGGAATATTCTAATTGATCTTAAGTAGGATTTTCGCCAACAAATAATTTCATCTTTATCGATAAGAACTGACTTCCTCTTCTGCTTCTGCTTTTACCAGCAAAAATTCAACTCTCGTAAGAAGGCCCATAATTTGCTTCTACTGATTTTTGGCAAATCGTTGTCCTCTGAAAGTTCACTTAAAATTTTGTTTAGTGTTGGTACTTCTTTTTTAAAATAAAATGAGTGTATTTTTCTGCGAATGACATTTTTGAAGAAATCATCTACGACTTTTGACCTCTCTGTATATGATTTTGGGGGATTTACAGTATCTTGTTCATTTTTTGTTTCCTTTTTTTAAAGGAAACAGACTTTTGTCGGTAGATAGTCGATTTTCCAATCTCTATCATTTTGGAACACTTTTCCACGATGTCGTCAACACTGTTGGTAGGATTTTGGTATTTCAATGCATTAAATACATTTAATACAATAATCTTCTCATTCTGAGACAGCGCACATCTTTTCACGTGTTTAGCAAGTACGTATTCTGATAAGTTCGACATTTTACCCAAACAATATTATATCCACTGGCACAATAGTCACTAAACACAAGTCGAGTTTTACTCTACTGCACTAACTCGTCTTCGTATATTCAGCCTGGAAGACTGGATTGATCTGTCACAATACACTGGCTCCTGCTCTGTGATGTATTGAGTAAAATATACTAATGTACACCCATTACCTGTTAGCATTAGTGTTATCCGATAATTACCTGAAACGAAATATTACCACGCCCATGATCGGTTCTTATCTCGGGGTTTTATTACTCTCTTTCATTTCCAAACAGACTATAGCTGCATACAGACAATACACCACTGGTTATTAGCACTATCACTATAACGGCCTCATTAACACTTTTCTTCGGCTATTATAGGGTGCATTATCCATTTCAACCACAGCATCAGGTTCCATATGAGGCAAATCAGTGCCACACTTTTGTCATAGTATGGTCTTCATTTGTTCATGTTTTGCCAGTGTAATATATCCTTCGATTCAGATTTCGATCTTCTAATATTATTCTTAAATAGTTTCTTCGTCATATCACTATTTCTATTTCTCTCGTCTTTTTCTAACAGCATACTCTTTCAATTTTGTTTCATAAAATGAAAATGTATGCTACGCATAAAGAGAAGTTGCATGAATTTTACAGGGTAACCTATCACACATATTGAAAGGTCAGAACATAATTAAAATATTAACATTAATAAATTGCCATAGAATGTAAACAAAACCACGTGGCTGAAAACGCGATATCATTGGTATGACATTCCACGCCGTTTAGCATGGTTTGTATCCGTGATACAGGTGCAGATTACGGTATTTGTGATGTGACCAGGCGTTTGTTTCTCACATTTTTGCGTTTCTGTGGTTTTTGTGGGTCATAGATACATAGTGTAAATAAAATAGGTAGTGCGATAATTATTAGTGGTGATGTAGTGAACTTACGGTATTGTTAGAAGTATTAAACTTATTCCTTTATTTACAATATAGATTTGCTTGTGACAATTACGGCGCCAATGATATTGGGTAAGTATCAGATGGATGGTTTTACTTGAGGTATTTATAAAATTATGCCAAATGATTTCAGTTGACCGTATAGTAATGCATATAGTACCTATCACTTTAATATGTTTCTAAATGGCTTTAACTATACAAAGATTTGATTATTTATTTTTTAATTCTTTATGGAGAATTTCGTAATTTATTCTCTGAGCTGGAGAGATCAACCAATTTTTTTTTCAGTGTTTGCAAATATCACAAAAACATTTTTCAAGCTCTTGGATCGTTCTCGCTACAATATATAACATCAAAACACAATATTTCACAGAGTAGTGTCATCTGATGAAAGACTTACACTTTGTTTAATAATAATAATAATAAAGCTTTATTGTTATTGGCCAACAAAGTTCCATTTACAGGACAAAATCTTAAATAAACAATTCAACACTTAAATAATAAAAAAAATAAAAACAATGTTAACTGTATTGATCATTAACTAAATTAGCAAGGATATTCAATGAACACATAATATATATTTTAATTAAATATTAGTTAGTTTTAGCGGTATAACATTTAAAACTTAACGTAATTCTTGAAATCGCCCTAAGTATATAAAAATTCACAGCAGAAGGCAGTTTGGAGTAATCAATAACATTGTTAATGATTTTAAATAAAAAAGATAAAGAAATACATGTTCTTCGACTCTCTAAACTAGTAACACCAAAACGGCTAGTTAAAATATTGTAATCAATGCCTCTCTCAGGATAAACTCCATCATTCTTAAATACCCAATATTTTAAAAACTATCATTGAAGACGTTCCACAATTTTCTTTTGAATATTTTAGGATACCAAATAAGCACTGCATACTCTATCATCGGGGGTACGTAAGCCTAATACAAAGTTTTAATAGCTTATATGTCTATAAATTGTTTGTACTCCCTAAGAATAAATCCATAAAATGTATGCTTCATTTGTCACATTTTTTTGTCAAACAATACACCCAAATTCTTACAAGAATTACAACGAAATAGTGAAATATTATCAATTACTTAATTAAATTTATAAGTAGATAGTTTTCTAGAAAAACTTACGGTCTTACATATAGTAGTATCGAGATATAACTTACTTCTAAGGTAAGTAAAGAAAGATTGTTGGTAAGCGAGAGTGTGCGACTGTTCAGCGATACATTTAGCTGAATTTTGTGGTAACAGAACTTAGGGTACCGACAGAATGGAAGCAGGTTTTCCGCTTACTGGTAGCCAGTGCCTAAAAACGTACTTATAAGCTATGAAATTTGTAGTTGTATATTTAAATTGATATAAAAACAGCAGGCTAAAGCGAACACAGTGGAAGCGGTTTCCTGCTTACTGGTACCCTGCGCCGATCAGCTCTTATACGCTTTGAAAATTATAACATACTTTTAAATGAACACGTACACAGTGAAAGCAGGTTGAAGCAGATCAGCGCCGGAAACCTGCAAGCCTGCTTTTATCAGAATTCAAATTTAATTTATTTGTACGCACCGGTTGCGTGTAAAAAGTGGACAAAGGAGTAGTAACATCTTCAGTTTTTTTGATACCCTATATAGGACAAAATCCACAGCAACTGATACATGGTAGACAAATATAGGAGAGAGATTAGTAATGAAATGAATGAAAAGGGTAAGTTTAAAATATACAGGGTGTCCGCAATACAGGGTGAACCTTAAATAAGTACAAATATTTTAACTGCTGGTGTAGTTTGTCATATAGATCAGTCTAGTGAAAGCCATTTATAAAAATTTCTAATATTTACGGATATATTAATTATTTTTAAAAATACCTACATTTTGAGGACCATTGTCTTAACCACCCTAATGAACCATATGATTTGTTGCAAGGTTGCCATATCTTCTCTAATATACATATTATGTTTCCCTTAACGTAATAGTAAAGTAATACGGTTAATTCTATTTTAAAGATACTTTTTTGAAGCATAAGTACAGTAAAATTGGGTATGTAGTATGATACGCAGTAATATTAACATACATTTTAACTGCTTAACTGACCTTACTATAAACGATTAAAAATGAATTTCCGCAAGTTAAATACTACCGTAAAGTATTTAGGAAGATATTACGTGATATTACTATGTCCAATGTTAAAAAATTATACATAAACGTGCACACAAGCTTACCTGTTTGTTAAAAAATTAACTGTTTCATCAGTAATCCACATTTTACAAGTTAAATGCCATTGTACACAGTTATAAAGAGACACAAGACACAATTTCCATAAGTTATTTTATGAAGAATATCGAAAAACTACGATTTTCACACAGCATATTAAATTTAATTTTCGCCACATAACCCCAAATGAGTCAGTATTAACCAATTTATTTCGAATCCAGAACCATAAAGTGACTTCGCACTTTAATCAGTGAAACAAATTTTAAAAATAAAGGTACACACAATATTAAATAACAAAATAGCAGCTTGACGTACTTATGCGTTTGATATCAAGAAAAGCAAATATATTTGTGTAACACTGGCAACACTGTGAACCACACGTTCAATATGGAGTGCTATGACTCATAAATGTATAAAAGTCAGCGGTCCTCAACAAGTTTTCTACAAAAAAATTACAAAATTTATTTAAAATTTCACTTTTTTATTTCTGATTTGTTTGTAAAAAATCTATTATTTATGTGTTCTACACAGTGAACTATACTGCTGGTTAAAATATTTGTACTTATTTAAGGTTCATCCTGTATGATTGCCTTTCATTGTTGTATGATAAATTGTACCAAACAAAACATATCTGATTTAACAATTTTTTCTGACCAACGGTATATGAAAGCAAATAGGATTTGAATATGCGACAAAGTCGCGCGCCTACCATGTCAGATGTTTGTACAAAATAAATACAAATACCCGTAATAAACATACTTAGTGTGAACGGCTTTGTTAGAGCTCTTTTCACAACAAAGAATAAAATCCGAAATGGTTATGTGTTCAAAATTAATGTCGTTGCTTGTGAAAAGCGTTTGTTCCATTTTGTATTAGCCGCACTGCTGCTACTACTACTTGTAGTTGTAGTTGTAGTACGTTCCAATAGATTACAATTTTAAGGATTTCTTGGGAAACCTCTATTGTTTACTTCAATAATACTGACAAAAAACAAATTACGTTACAGGAGATTTTACTTAACCTTAGTTGTGAATTTAATTTTGTAACACAGTTTTGCATGTTATTGCAGTTGTATATTTGAAATGTATTTGTAGAACTATTAGTTTTAGACACTTTTTTCATAGGAGGTCCTTGCTTCTTTTGGTCATATATGGAAGCCCATTTAGTATCGGAACTTAGGTGTCGAACATCCTGTATATTAATCATGTAGCAGTTTCCAAAAACATTCTGTATTAAAGTTGCTGGGTATGTGTGGCTGATATATGTTGGTATAATTTTGTTCAAAAGCGAATTTTGAAAATCATTTAATAATTTAATTATGCTAAGTATGTCTTTTTTCGTTAGAAAATTTAACTAAATTAATTTATAATTTAGATATTTATTGTATGTAACCTTGCAACTATATATATATGACTTCATTAATAGAAGTTAAAAAAAAATAAGTAATTTCTTTCGATAGAATAGCTTGCTTATGTAGATTACACCAATTTGTCATTATACGGCATTTCACTTTATTTATTTATTTCATAAGAAACAAACAGGTTGCACACCTAATTACATGTTTCTATCGAAATTTTAACTAACAATACTGTATAACCGTAGTACACACACTTATATAAACTAATCAATCTAGCACTAAACATATATTAGTATTAAATATTCAAAATAATTATTTCTGAGACATATATACTTTGCAGAAATTAATAATGACCTCTAACATTCATGATTTTTCTTTTAAATTCAGCTTGAGAGGCACAACATATATCCAAAGACACATCCTTAACAAATTCATTATACATCTGAGAGAAACAATTTATCAAAGATCGGCTTTCAGAGATTCGAAATAGTACCAATTTTGGGCGTATTTGATAAGAGGGAGCAAAAAAAATTATTTGAGAAAGTAGATATGCGGAGTCAAGTTGAGAGATTATATAAAACGCAGTAAAAGATTTCTTGTGTCATCCTTATATATTGAAAAGAACTTTACTTGACGTTTTTTAAATTTTAAAGCAATGATGAATTCTGAATAATTGCGATTAATAGGGTGTACTCCAAATTGTTTTCTCTTTGACTTAGTAATTATAGAATCCAAAACGATCAACTCAACCACATGCTGATATTTTGCAAGGAAGTACTTAAGACATAGTTTCTACTGTGTGCGGTCTCAGTGCAAGAAAACAGCGTCGATAAGCGCGAGTTACCGGTAATTGGAGAACCTGCTTCCACTTTGTCTGTACCACAGACCACCCTGTACCCTTACGTCGAACTAGTGTGGTCAAGCCAGTGTTGCCAACTCTTGGAATTAAAATTTCCCACAAAGCAATTAAAAAATTCCCTAATTACCCACAACAATTTTTTAAAAATTCCCTAAGAATTTCCCACGATAAGTAATAATAAAAAATATTTTAGAGGACATAGGAAGATCAATAATAAAAAATAATTTATTACATTAAAAAAATCTAACAAATAAAAGTATCAAACACAACATAGAAACATATAGACAACCTAGTGTTCTCTAAAATATGATAAAAATATAATTTGTTATTATTTAAGGTAATTATTTACAACATCGGAAAACTCAATACAACAATATTAACAAAAAAATTCCTACCCCCCTATTTTCGAGGGTGCTGAGCACGGCTCTGAAGTCAGATTTCGGCGGTAGCATGTAGTTTTCTAAAAAAAAGTCAAAATTGTAACCTCTATGTATACATTACATTAGGTTGAAATTGCAATGTAACACCTCTGCTTTCATTTCATGACGTCACACTGTTGTCAAAATAATTAAGCGTTATATTCCAACTTCAACCTAATGTAATGTACACATAGAGGTTACAATTTTCTAGATTTGTGATACAGAACTCTTCTCGGATTGTAAAGTGAGTTTTGTTAATTGTGTCAATAAAATAAAAGTAAAGAATATTGCACGTAAGATGTAATAAAAGGCTTTACTGAAATTTTTCCCATAAAAACTAAAATTTCTTAATTTTCTTCCCTTTTTCCCATTTTGCATTTTTCATTCCAAAATTTTCCACGAGTTGGCAACACTAGGTCAGGCATAAAAATTGCAGGCCACCGACACGACCTGCAGTGATGGTCGTTGCAGATGTCATGAGCAGACTTTGCAGGTCTGTAGGTACTGTATAGATCCGTGTAGACAGGGATAATGTGCGCAACATTTTATAATAAACAATGAACTCATGAATGGTAACTGTAAGTGTGCTGATTGTATGAATTTTTCTCCGATTCATTTTTATTTAGCATTTTTTAAATTAACTGTTTTTTGCCATATCTGTTAAAAATAAAGCGAAAAGATCATGACTATGTCAAAGACAAATTGATTTTAAACTACTTTATACAATTCACTCTGCCATGTATCAATTTTAGTGCCCTGGACATCTGCAATACTATCCGTCTGTTAAAATCAATCATTGAAACCACGGTGCCTCGCGGTCAGGAGTTTTCGCGAATTCAAAGGTACAATGGAGGTCAGCCCGATCGAGTTACCCTATAGATGACTGCTCCAGTCCATGATGTATTATCACATTCACCATTCACTGAGCAAGGCTAAATTGATATATAACATTCATATACCCGTTCACAAAGCCTGATTATTATGGGACATTAATAGCTTCAATGAGCCTTGCTGTTGATGCGGCCCAGCGCAAAAACTACCCAGCATGTCTGTCTGTGTGTCGGTCTGTCGCTCGATCGCTTGTCAACTGTTCGCCGTCCCCCCGTTTTTAGCACGGTCCGTTTGAGACAACGGAGTCTTTTCAGGAAAATATCAGCGGCTTGATTGGCAAGCTGACAGAATTATTAAGTGCTATAGAAATATAATAAAAATACGAAGCAAACATTTAAAGACTTTAAAAGTTTACAAAGCAAAATTACGTCATTCTTTCAAAAATTTGTTTTGTTATATCGACATTCGACAAAATACATGTTTTTAAGCAATCTAGTTCTCCAGATAATTAAATTTATGCGATATATCGAAGATATATTTACAACTAACCGATCAAGTCAGTCAAGTTGTACTATTGGCGACCTGGTGTGTACTCATTTGATTTGATTTGAATTTTGTTTTACCTAAATGTAACCATAAATAAGTGAAAATATATTTGAAAATACAAAAAATATTTATTATTGGTTATGATGAGTATAGATTGCAACCAAAGCGTGCGTTCTCATGTTACAAGAAATTAAATTAATAAGTATGGTTAGAAGCAATGAAAAATCAAAATAATTCTTGCGTACTTTCCCTCATAAAAACATGAGATAAAAATTTAAAGTTGCCTAAAGTTAAGATAGTTATGCTACTAACTTCTCTATGTACATACAATCTTGGATACAATATATACACAGACATGTAGCTTTTAAATATTTCTAGTTGATTATATATAATAACCTCATAATACTTCATCCCCATATACAATTCATTAATTTTATTCCAAGAAGGCATTAGTTTTTTCGATAGAACTCTATAGAATTATTTCCCTAGATCTCTGGAGAAAATATTCCACAAGAAAATGTCAGAAATCACATTATTTGTGTATCAAATGAAAACTACGTCATTTTCTGGAATGAATTAAATATCCGTTTTTCAAAAATAGTACACCAGCGTGGTGAAGAACAGACTAGCAGAGGAGCGAAGTTTGACAAATAAGAGTGACTTATGTCTACTGTTTTGCTTACACATTAAAGACTCGTTTACACGGATTCAGTAAATAGACACAGTTCTGGAGCAAGTCGCTAGCTGAAAGATCTTACAAGCCAGTAACTCAATAACTTTGACAGTGATTGTTCACACGTGTAGTATTGTTTGGTATTAGTAAATCAGCTTCGAAGTAAAATATGATGTGTAAAAATGGACCAAATCGAATACTGCCTACTATAGTCATTTGGTCTATAATTTTTAATAGAGATGCCTGTTGCGTTTATCTTTTCCTGTAGCGTGAGCTATTCATGATCCATAGGCATTCATGTTCACTTTATAGTTTCAACGAAACGTACAGTCGTGGTTTCATCTCACTTTGACATTTTCAAGATCTAAAACTGAGTACTAAAAACTGTATCAATATACAAATGTATCTCGTCCTCTCAAAAGAAATAAATTGGTACTGGTCTTTTGGGACTTCGTCAAACCTCGTTCAGTTCATGCAAAACGTCCAACTTGCCGTCTGCATGTAACGTTTTGTTTGACAAATCACACTGACCACAAAATGTTACAGGTAGACCAGGTGTAATGGTTACAAACAGTTTCGAACTGTTGCAGGGATAAATCTTATATTGTACTAAGGTTATATTGAAAAGAATAGTTTCAATGTTTTTTAGATAATTGATCAATTCATTCAAATCCATTCCAATTTCCAATCTTTAAAGGATCATAGAAATTTTTTGTATTTTAATTTTGACGAGAGGAATCAGTTTGGAAAATGTATTGCAACATTGCCGTTACTCCTTGTATATTATACCCATTATACCCGCGTTTGTACTATGTGCTTTAGGGCTTACACCAGGGAGGTATATTGACCAGAAATAATCACTGTACCTATAAATATCAAACGGGGAAGAATAGCCCACTTTTCAAATCTATTTATCCTTCGGTTCCGAATAACTGCCCATTGCGTAAAATAAAACTGCACTTTATTCGGAATTTATATCCCTTTGGAAACAAATTGAATCGCGAGCCAATACAAATATTTCGACGCGGTAGTTGCCCGTTGTCGACGCCCCGTTTTTTGGATGGCTTGCTTTATCCGTTTTAATTTTTTAATGTCTACGCCGGCTGACATTTTAATTGTCGGCGCGTACACAAAATAATTTTAATCGGACAACGCTGGCATTCGGCTGTTATGACCTTTGCATTTTATGGGCCATCTGGACGTTGCAGTGGTAGGCAAACCATTATTTTTTTTTGTAACATTGGGTTTGGAATTACTGATACATATTCTTCAATAATAATAATAATAATAATAATAATAATAATAATAATAATAATAATAATAATAATAATAATAATAATAATAATAATAATAATAATAATAATAATAATAATAATAATAATAATAATAATAATAATAATAATAATAATAATAATAATAATAATAATAATAATAATAATAATAATAATAATAATAATAATAATAATAATAATAATAATAATAATAATAATAATAATAATAATAATAATAATAATAATAATAATAATAATAATAATAATAATAATAATAATAATAATAATAATAATAATAATAATAATAATAATAATAATAATAATAATAATAATAATAATAATAATAATAATAATAATAATAATAATAATAATAATAATAATAATAATAATAATAATAATAATAATAATAATAATAATAATAATAATAATAATAATAATCATGATGATGATGATGATGATGATGATGATGATGATGATGATGATGATGATGATGATGATGATGATGATGATGATGATGATGATGATGATGATGATGATGATGATGATGATGATGATGATGATGATGATGATGATGATGATGATGATGATGATGATGATGATGATGATGATGATGATGATGATGATGATGATGATGATGATGATGATGATGATGATGATGATGATGATGATGATGATGATGATGATGATGATGATGATGATGATGATGATGATGATGATGATGATGATGATGATGATGATGATGATGATGATGATGATGATGATGATGATGATGATGATGATGATCATAATAATAATAATAATAATAATAATAATAATAATAATAATAATAATAATAATAATAATAATAATAATAATAATAATAATAATAATAATAATAATAATAATAATAATAATAATAATAATAATAATAATAATAATAATAATAATAATAATAATAATAATAATAATAATAATAATAATAATAATAATAATAATAATAATAATAATAATAATAATAATAATAATAATAATAATAATAATAATAATAATAATAATAATAATAATAATAATAATAATAATAATAATAATAATAATAATAATAATAATAATAATAATAATAATAATAATAATAATAATAATAATAATAATAATAATAATAATAATAATAATAATAATAATAATAATAATAATAATAATAATAATAATAATAATAATAATAATAATAATAATAATAATAATAATAATAATAATAATAATAATAATAATAATAATAATAATAATAATAATAATAATAATAATAATAATAATAATAATAATAATAATAATAATAATAATAATAATAATAATAATAATAATAATAATAATAATAATAATAATAATAATAATAATAATAATAATAATAATAATAATAATAATAATAATAATAATAATAATAATAATAATAATAATAATAATAATAATAATAATAATAATAATAATAATAATAATAATAATAATAATAATAATAATAATAATAATAATAATAATAATAATAATAATAATAATAATAATAATAATAATAATAATAATAATAATAATAATAATAATAATAATAATAATAATAATAATAATAATAATAATAATAATAATAATAATAATAATAATAATAATAATAATAATAATAATAATAATAATAATAATAATAATAATAATAATAATAATAATAATAATAATAATAATAATAATAATAATAATAATAATAATAATAATAATAATAATAATAATAATAATCAATAATAATAATAATAATAATAATAATAATAATAATAATAATAATAATAATCAATAATAATAATAATAATAATAATAATAATAATAATAATAATAATAATCAATAATAATAATAATAATAATAATAATAATAATAATAATAATAATAATAATCAATAATAATAATAATAATAATAATAATAATAATAATAATAATAATAATAATCAATAATAATAATAATAATAATAATAATAATAATAATAATAATAATAATAATAATAATAATAATAATAATAATAATAATAATAATAATAATAATAAAACATATTAAAAAAATCATCATCAAAGTTATTGAGATATTTCAAAATAAAATTCTAGCATTAAAAGCCCTGCATTTTTGAAACCAGCAACATTCGGATAAGGCATATTTGGATCAATCGACTTATTTTGGTCACAAGTAGCTTCGAGATTTACCAACCTTTCACAGATACAAAAGAGATATAAAAAATTAAAAATTGTTCAGTTCCAATACTATAAAAATTTGTAATGGAAAGGAGATTGACTATATGATACCAAACATAAAAATAAGTAAATAAAACAAATTACATAGAGTAAAAATTGTCATAGAGTATACCTATATTTTACAATATCTGACTAAGATCAGACTTAATTATCTCATCGTGAAGATTTGTTATTAGCGTTTCATAATAAAGCATTTCCTTAAGGTACATAATAATATGAATATTTAGTCGGTCAGTGGTCGCGCGGTTTAAGGCGTCAGTACTTGAATCGAGGTGACTAGATCGGTGTTGGTTCGAGCCTAGCTGCCGGTAGACCGTATATAAGCTATATTCGTGGAGAGGTTTGGCGCCCTCTCTGCGGGTATGGTAGGGTGGAAGAATGTTGGCTTGGGTCAATGTGAGAGATTGATACCGATTGATATTTGACTACCCCCCTAATTAATGAGGTTTTCCAGGTTTCCCTCATTCCTGCAATGAATAGTGGTTAGGGCCTACCAACGCAAGTCGTTCCTGGGCGCAAATGCGGCCTGCTTAATAATAATATGCTGCCCCCTCTCTCGCACAAGTCTCCGACTTCTGGGCTAATCCCTGTGATTAGAACGAGGGATAGAGATATTATTATTATTATTATTATTATTATTATTATTATTATTATATAAATAGCTATTTGTGCAACAAGTTAGGAAAAGTGACTTTTTTCCGCATCGAGCGTAGGTTTCTTTTCCAAAAATACGCCACATGCGGAAAATACACTTTTCCTACGAGTTACACACATGATTTTTTTAATGTTTTGAAAATAGCTCAAGTAACTATAGTTATCATAATTTTTAATTGAAAATTGTGAATTACGATACTGACTGATGCAGGAGCAGACATCACCGCTCTCAAAAAGCCATGGTGAATGTGACAAAAGGATATACATATAGAGGATATTATTCGACAAAAACTTCAAGTAGCCTCAAAAATACTGAGTCAAATAGAAATCAATATAAATACAAACTCGGCTTCTACTTCATCAAATACATGCGAAGGGTTTTCCATAACCAATTGTAAAAAAAATTAAAATTTATAATAATGATAAGAAATGATTTAAGTTAACAATAAACGAATAGTTAATTCAAGAATTATAACGTATTTTTCCTGCACAAGCTATAAAAAATCGAACTTCTATTAAGTCAAATAAGTTACTAAATATACAACTTTTGAGAACACTATTAAAAATGGATTTTTTATCTAATCGTCAGAAAACTATGACATTTTTGTAAAATGGTATCTTGGCACTTTTAATCTAGGAGTTAAACTTGACAGTTGACACTTTTAATTTATAAAAGTTTATTCAACAATATTTACAATAATATTTGTTTACCACGCTGATATTAAATACACAGTTTGAACAAATATTAAAATTAAATAACCACTGAAACTGCCGCTACAATCATTCTTGGGGCAATTCTCAAAGCAGTCCAACACGTTTTCATTAATAGTTGTATTATTTTCAGATGTTGTGAAATTAGAAATGACAACGGTGCTTGGTTTATCGTTACCACTATCAACTTTCAGTATCTTTTTTTGCGATATTTTCTTTATTCAAAAGTGAGTCTTCAATATAACCTTCCGCCACAATGCTCGATCTCCATCCTCCATGTCTTTTAAGATAAGTGAGGTCACCACCGTCGTCAAGGGTAGCAGACGTTCGTCGTTATGCGTTTCAACTGTACTCTTTCCAGTTGTTCAGCTGCAAAAATGTTGCCACTTCTTGCAAGACAGCATTGATTTTTTGAATACGGACCACAATTCGATGACATTTTCCACTAACATATCTGAGAAGTAATCGACGTTCTACCAATCTGGGCGCTTACAGCAACATAATTTTAATAAAAAAACTTAAATAATTGTCTCCCAACACACTGAAATAACGTGGTCTCTTGGTTTTGGTATTGATATTGGGGTTTAATAATAATAATAATAATGCATTTATTGCCCAACAGAAATAATCCATTTACAGGACAAAATAAAAAAAAAAGTGTGAGAATATTTCTAACAAAATAAAGGAAACTTAATAAGTTACATACAATACGTCAGTGTGATAAGTGTAAGTAATACTAACAGTTTGTACAGAAATTTATACCACAACAAACAACACAACTACAGATCAAGTATTAATTAACCTAAATATTACGAAAAAATTGAGATCCCACCAATAATAAATTTTTAAGAGTACAGGTATTTAAGTCACATAAGCTGGATATTTGATTAAAATTGATAGACATAACATATACTGGAGATTTCATACCTAAATTAGTTCTTACATTATGACAATAGAACATACAGTGATCCCGTGATCCAAGTCTAGGAACACGTAGGTCAAACATATTCAACATAGATGCTGAATCAATTCGGTTGTGAAATAATTTAAATAAGAGTGACAAACTCGCAAGCACTCTTCTGGTATGTAAAGAATCAAAACTAAATCTTTGCAGCAACAAACTGTGGTTATATCCCCTAGGTGGATAGTAACCATCAGTACGATACGACAAAAACTTTAGAAAACGCCTTTGAACTGATTCCACTAAATCAATATGTGTTCTATAAAACGGGTACCAAATAATACTACAATATTCAAGTTTCGAGCGTACTAGAGAGTAATAGAGGCATTTTAAAGCAGCAACGTCATTAAAATTTGAGGAATTTCTAATAACAAAGCCCAATGTTTTATATGCAGTGTTAACCATTTGATTAATGTGATTGGAAAAAGATAATTTGTCATCCATGATAACTCCAAGGTCCTTAATACTATTGCAGCGTTTAAGAACTGTAGCGTTGAGATTATAGTTAAATAAAATAGGTTGAGTTTTAAGAGTAAATGAGCATATTTTACACTTGTCAACATTAATTGGCAATTGATTTTTTGAACACCATTCCTCAACTAAATCAATACCTACCTGTAAATTTAAACAGTCACTTATAGAATGTATATTTAAGAAGAGTTTTAAATCGTCTGCAAAAAACAAATGATTAGATCTTAGTGACAGAGACAAATCGTTAACAAATAAAATAAAAAGAAGAGGTCCAAGGTTGGATCCTTGGGGTACACCCGAGGTGGCTAAGAAAGTATTAGATTTAAAACCGTTGTATGAAACATATAATTTACGTTGCGAAAGATATGATCGGAATAGTCCAAGTAAACTATTACTAAAACCCAAATGGTCAAGTTTATATATTAATAATTCATGATTAACCTTGTCGAATGCCTTAGAGAAGTCCGTGTATACCACGTCCACTTGACCTCTATTGTCAATGTTGCTTGAAACAAATTGGGTAAATTCAGCCAAATTTGTTAACGTAGAGCGTGACGTAACAAATCCATGTTGATTCGGAGAAATAAAATTTCTAACTTTATTAAAAAGAATTGTATACACAGCCATCTCAAATACCTTCGCAAAGTTGGATAGAATAGCTATAGGTCGATAATTTTTTATATCAGATGGATTACCATCTTTTAGTATTGGACAAATTCTTGATAATTTCCACTGCTCCGGAAAAGTAGCAGTAGACAGAATAAGATTATAATATAAGTTTATTATGATTGAGGTGGATTTCACATTATCAATTGTTAAATTGACTAATTCATCAGAGCGGCATATGTCTGCACCCCTCAACATTATACGACCCATAATTTCAATGTTGCCCGCAATGGTAACTCAACTGCCGTCAACTAAAAAGATAGCAGACGTTCGTCGTTATGCGTGTCCACTGTACTCTTTCCAGTTGTTCCTTCGATGACATCTTCCACTAACATATCTGAGAAATAATCAACCTTCTACCAATCCGCTTGGACGTAAAGCACCATATTTTCGATAAAAACTTAAATAATTGTCTCCCAGCACAGTAAAAGAACGTGGTATCTTGGATTTGATATTGGGAATTTTTATAATTAAGGCAGATTTCACACCTTCAATATTATCAATTGTTAAATTGACTGATTCATCAGAGTAGCATGCGCCTGCATCCTCCAATATTAGGACGACCTATAAAGAAGTTTTTTTAAAAATTTTTGTTATTTTTTAAAGTGTTTATCAGTTGCACTATTCAAAAAGCAATCGAATTGCTTCTTTATAAATACTCGCAATGTTTTCGATACATATCCCTCATTTTGTCTCTTGAGCAACACCGACACTGAATATTTGCTCATATCAATCTTCTTCTTTATAACCAACATTGACCGTAACATTGAATATTGTGACCAAAACGTTGACGGCTTTATTTTATTTGCTAAGTTTAAAAAATACACCATCAACTGAATTTCTTTCTGAACTTGTTTTTTTCTTTGCACCAATCCATAAAACGTTGCTAGACACATTCATACATTCCTCGAGATTTCTTTGGGTCAAGATTCGGTTTCTTTGAATCTTTCTTTCTTACACTCCAGTATCTTTTCAGGTACACCTAAATCTTGATTAGACTCCATTTTACAGATTTTTCAGCAAATTGAACCACAAACAATCACGAATGAACTCAATTAGCAATATGGCGACTAATGTTTGACAAAGTATCCATGAGTACATCGATACATCCTACTTGCCTACCTTGCTTTATTATTCAAATTCACTTTTTGTCTCGTAATTTTGCATCATAATCCTAATATAACAATATACTATTACAACAGAGATATATGACTATTTCCAAGTAAAAAAAGGTAATACCTACTTTTTTAGTTTATCTGCACTCTGCACTTTCCATGCGTGTCGACCGTTTCCATTCTAGTTGCAAACATTCGCCCCGCTAATCTAAATGAATAAAATATGAGTATCATCGACAGTCTTGTTTTCTCTAGCATTACGGGCATAAATCCGCTTTATGTTGACATCAAGCTTTTTATCCTGCTTGTCATTTGCTATACTACTTTCGTCAAACGATCAAGTAGCTCAATTCTGTTTTATGTCGTGTATTTTAGCAGCGGCGTACAATCCAGACAAGGATACAACTGACGAAACCTGTACTGTTAGTCCAGTCATTTTAGGCATTTTAAACCTCAATCTGCGGAAAAATTCCTATTGGGCTGAATTTTTGTATACACCTTTATTATGGCGTTGTAATGAAGATGTGAAAAATCGACATTGATATCGTGCCGGCTAAAAAAATTATAAAGGTTAAAAGGTCTCAAAAATTAGTATTTCGCAAATATCTCGCCACCTATTGCTCGGAGGTCGGTATAAAATTTGTTTGTCGTGAAATTATCTACAAAAAATGCCTCTTGCATTTTTCTGTAAAATTAACCGTTTTCGTAGTAGAGAGCTGAGAAAGCGACTAGAATGCACTCACATATGGTATTGTTTATCGTATACCAAGACGTAAACTCTATTGCTTTTTATTTATGTTTGTAAGTGTCTTCAAAACTTCTATCTGATACTTGGGCGTTTTGTGAAAAATATATTATAGAGGTTTGGGAATTTAGTAAAATCTGCTAAATATTATACAAACGACCTACACTGGCAGATGTTCCGTATTTTATTGTCCCTTTATACCTGCTACTGCCTGTCGGACTGTGTTTAGCTCAGTTGAAAATTATTTCTTGAGTGTTAAAGACGTTATTTTAGTAGTTTCATGCCGTGAACAGTTTTCATAATGAGTGATACATGTTTTATATGCAATGAATTCTTATCGGATGGTGATGTAGTAGAAGTTAGGTGTGGTCTACAAACATTAAAAAATGCTAGTATTGCTAGAGGTGATGGTAATATTGAATATTTAAGTACTGTGACTTTTGTAAATATACATAGTAATAGTAAATTGTTGTAAAAATTATACGAACAATTTGAGTATTGTGGCAATAACAACTTTATTACCACCAGCACCCGATGATCTACTGAACACAATCTTTTGCAATTGTACAAAAGGTTGTGGCGGCAAATGTGGATGCAAAAAAATTGGATTAAGATGTTCAAAAGTTTGTGGACATTGTCGTGGCCAGTCATGCTTAAACGCAGAGTCAACCATTGATGAAAATGATGAAGATGTCGATTTACATATAGGAATAAGTCCACTCGACGTTTTGTCAGCAATTGTTAATGATATAGAAACTGAAGATATCGACAATGAATGATAAAAAAAAATTATATACTTAAGTTTGTTTCTTTTGTATTTTTCAGTATTCAAATAAAAAATTATCCACTCTTCAATAAAAAAAGCTCTTATTACGTATCATGAATTATGCCTATGGTGGAAACCATGTAAAAAAACGCGCCTTGCATTCTACCTCGAAGGTGGTGAGGAAACGAGTGCATTGTCATAATATAGTCGCTTCCTCAGCGCTCTACACTGAAAACGGTTAATTTTACAGAAAAATGCAAGAGGCATTTTTTGTAGATAATTTCACGACAAATAATTTTATAATGACTTCTATTGACCTCCGAGTAATAGGTGGCGAGATAATTGCGAAAAACTGATTTTCGTGACCTTTTGACCTTTATAACTTTTTTAGCCGGCACGATATCAATGTCGATTTTTCACATCTTCATTACAACGCCGTAATAAAGGTGTATACAAGAATTCAGCTCACTAGGAATTTTTCCGCAGATAAAACCTTAAATGACTGGACTATATGTGTGGTTCCGCAGAATAATCATATCGCACCTTTAGATTTTATTTTGAAAAATTATGAAATCTATTTTTTTAAAAGCTTGATTGACTTAAAAAAATCTAGGTTTTATGTTTGGGCTGTGATATCATAGATTTTTTTTAAATTGCATCCTACAACAAAAATGAATACCTTATAGTTTTACGAGTATAACCCAATATTAGGGGTTTTCTTTTCTTGTTAAGATAAAGGACGTTTTAAAAAAAAGTACAATTTAAGAATTAACTTTTCGACCGACTAAAAAGTTATTTGGTGTCATCTTTGAAATTGGTACATGTTTATTATACATTAGGACTGTTTTAAATTATAATTTTCTTTGATTTGATAGCTTTATTATCTTGAAAATATAACATTTTAAAACTCAGCTTGCTTAAGGGAGCATTTTCCGTGAGCCGCCATATTGAAAAAGTACGTGATTTAGACATCATTTTTAGGTATCAATTTCTTCTCTGTTCTCTAAAAATAAATAATTTTTTTGCCATGATTAGACAAATAGATACTTCTAGAACAAAGTGCACTACTTGAAATTAATATATTATTATCTGGTTAAAGTCTGGAAAGAGGTTTTTGATACCCTGTTTAACACTGAACTCATTGTATTTTTATAAACAAAACCATAACACTATATTTAAATTTAACCTGTCCATCGCGCGGATTACTCATTATTCTTTCACAGTATCACAACAAATTGAGATTTTATAAAAGAATTTAAAAAAAATAATACCTAAATAAACATCGGATTCATAATAGAGAAATGCTGTCAATTGTCAAATAAATGTCAGAATTTAGTTGAGCTAGTTTGCCATCACGTGTCGCCATCGTTGTTTTGGCAATTGAAGAAAAGGGGTTTCATAGCAGTGTTGCGCGATTGTGCAAAAAATATTCAAAGTTACTACATAGTCTTGGATAAATAAAATATATGTTAAAACTATTTATTTTTTTATTTGTTCTTGAAAGAAGTGTTAATTTTTATCTATCATAGGACTAAAATTTACATAGGTACCTATTACTTCATAGTTAGGTATTATATCAAAATTTAACTTTTTCATCTGTAATGCCGCTATAATTTTAATGAAACATAAGTCACCTTCTAAAACTTGAGTATAAATGTGCGAAAATATGGTAAAGAAATGCCATTTTATCGGTCCGCGTCTGCCGATCCACCTCCCAGGAAAACAGTTGTCTAAAAAATCTCGTACAGGGCGCGCATAGTGCGGAGGTGCACCGATAGAATGGCCTGCAAGATCGCCAGATCTTACACCTCTTGACTATTTTTTATGGGGATACTTGAAGTCAAAAGTGTACATTAATAAACCACGTAATTAAGAAGAACTTCAAAATCGCATTCGGGACGAAATACGCAGTTACCCCAGAAATAGAGATAGAAGATAGAGAATTAAACGATCTTTCAGAATCAAGGAAAAAAATATGGTGTGGCCATTTAAAAAAAATCGATGACGTCATTATTCGAAAACAAATGACATTTGAAAATCGCATTTTACGCTAAAATATGTATTTTTTAAATTAAAAATCGACCTGCTCGAGGATTTTTCCAAAAAAATAATTGTTTCGTTTTTATTGAATTTATTCCATACTTTTGGCGCATACTGTATATCAATCCACCGCTAATGTGATTTTTACATGGTATTTCTTATGGGAACTAATACAGAAAAAAATCTGTAATAAAAGTTTATTAAAAAAGAGATTTAAACAGGAAAAAATTGGGTATGGTTCTGGAAAACATATATAATTGATGACGTCATTTCTGTCAAATCTCACTTTTGATTGAAAATGGAGCTTACCTCATCCCATTGAACACCGCCTGTCCCAAATTTTATTTAAATTTTTTGTATCCTCACAGGCCTATACTATCGAGTTTGAGACACTCTGTGCATTAACGAAAAATGTAATGGCTAACCATTAACTCTATTTTAGATTATTACTGAATATTGAAATATCAGTATTTTTCATAAAAAAAATATAAATCGGTAATTGTTAAAGGACTTTGCAACTCGTTTATTTCGTCACTTTTTTAAAGAGGAATCTTCATGTAACAAAATGTATGCAGCAATTTTTAAGCAAAGTTTTGCAGGAGTATATTTTAGGCATGATATTATCTACACTTCAAATCCGACGGTGGACTTAAAAATAAAAATGACGAATATTTAAGTTTAAAAGTTAGAAGCCCTCCTGGGGTGGCATAATGAGTTTACATAAAAACTGTACTTCTAAAGCTTTATTATTATTTGCAGAACCCCAACTTAGAGCCAATTTACCTTACTCTACGACTATATTTACAAGAAACTTTTATAATAGCATTCATTAAACTGTTAGATTAATTCTTTGTATAAAAAGAGCTTAAGTGGATACTTTTCCTACTCTTTCTGTTCCCGTTTTATAAAATGTGGGATTCTGTGATGCTGAATGCATTAAAGTTAAGGCCGCGCTTCAAATTTTTATATTAAAAATACAATTTCCTTCGTCGTATTTTATTTTCAATTTAAGCATCATTCATATTTAGTATAAACTTTCTTATGACATAAATAACGGTTGATATTATTATTAATTATTAAAGATACATTTTCAGCGTGATTTATTGCATTTTTTAAATAAGAACAATAGTTGGATAGTAGTAGTATCATAAAACATGACAGGAGTTTTAACTAAAATAATTTTTTTTACTGTGTTTATCTATCGTTCATAACGATATCATTTAATTATAAAGCATACTCGTGAAGGTACCCACGTTGTTTAATGGATCGGCGCACACTAGACCAGCATCAGCACGTACCATCACCCGCGACAACCGTCACAGCAGCTCGTGTAACCTGAAATTTCAATGCCTGGCCGCTCTAGCCCGACGTAACGTCTGTTCCCACAAAAACCATGGATTAGTGTGAAACTGCTAGAAATACTCGACAAGTTAACTAAACTGTTGGCACCTTCACTTATCAACAATCTCTATTTACTTACCCTGAACAAACTGCAGGTCTTTCATTAGATGACACTGTTCTGCGAAATCTTGTGCTTTGGTGTTATAGGTGAGTACGATCCAAGAACTCAAAATTTTTTTCAAAAATCACCATACTGCTTCCTTATTTATTGATAGAGTGAGCCCAGAACTTTATCATTTTCCTGGCTTCTTCCTCCTCGTCCTCTTCATATAACATCGCTAAAATAAACATTTCTTCTTCTCATCTCATCTACATTCAACTACTATTTGAAAACTTCAAAACGTCTGCCACATACAGAACCTGCACAAATAGTTGCTGGTCCGTGCTGGACAATTGTGCGAAGTCGTTCAGGTTTGTAGGTCTGCGCGGTGCTGGTCCATGCAGGCATAATGTGCGCGATCTTTAAGTCTTCTACCAAGCTTTAAATAGTCTCTCAACAAATTTTTGTGAATGTCGATATCTACTTCTCGAGTGAGTACTTTTCGTAGATTAAAGAGTAGGTAGCTGAAATGTTATTCAATACAATCCACAATTATTTGTATTTAGTAATTTTTACTATTTTCGTTGTGCTCGAGTATTATTTGTTAACGTTTTGTGTTCGTAGATGTTACTTTACCGATGATTATACTTAGTTACTAAGACAATTTAATTTGAATCTCTGAGTGCTGCATCTAGAAGTATATGGGAAGGAACGCGTCGTAAATTATTTTAAGAATGCATAACCGATACTAAAAATGAAAATATTTAGCACTTATAAGGCTCTGGTGCCACAACGGAACATTTTCTGATAGGTATTCCTATTTCATATTGTTAGATCTTGTTAGATCTTTATTTAAATATTCAAGTTTAGTGCTTATATTGCAAAATATCAAATGGAAGGCTGTGAAATTAACAGTACAACGGGCTGGGAAATAGATGAGAGCGACGCTCACACGGTTGTATCTGACGTTGACGTGTTTGACCTTGTCCTTGATTATTACCTAATTTATTAAATTGTGTAATTAAATCTATTAATTAGGCTTAAAATCTAACATCAAGTGTGGGGTACACGTGTAATTTTGTTGTGATTTTGTGTGTGAATAGACAGTACAATGGAAGAGCTCAGCAAGTCTCTGGGAGCTATTGCAAATATACTGGAGAACCTTCAGGAACGTGTAAGCAATCAGTCTTCGGCGCTTGTCCCATCCGTCTCCCAAACTACGCCTGCTTCTTTGGCCCTTCCAAGTCTTGACCTGGAGAACACAGACAGCAGTGTTTGGTTATTAAAAATTGATGGTTACAAAAATGAGTTTGTGTGGTCCGATAGGGAAACTGTATGTAGAGTCGGTCCATTTTTATTAAAATCTGCGCAAAGATGGTTTACTGCACGGCGGCCCACTGAAGAAACTTGGAAAAATTATAAATTAGATTTTTCTGTTGCATTTCCGAAGCAGAAAAATTTAGGAAAACTATTGGCCGATGCAGTGAATTATCGGAATACTGATGCACGCAGTTATGTAGAATATGCCAGGGTGAAATTAGAGAAACTAAAATGTTTACGTGCAAGTTGGTCAGATGATTTAACTGAAATAATTGCACATTCTATCGATGACACTGCTGTGCGAACGGCGGCTTATGACTCAGGTATGTCAACAGTTAGTGATTTGATTGCATTTTTAGCAAACTATGTGAAAATTCCCCCAGAAAAACCTTTAATTGAGACACCCATATCTCAAAAAAGAAAATTTTCACAAATGTCATCTTTGACAGTCGAGCCACGTATTTGTTTTTCCTGTGGCAAGGTTGGTCATATTTTGCGAGATTGTAAAACTACAGACCGCAAAAATCTACAGGTCTCTTTAAAAAACCAGAGTGTTTGTAAATATTGTAAGAATCCTGGACATAACATAGAAAATTGTTTTCGTCGGCAAAATAAAAATGTACGCAGCGAGTTCGGTCAGGGTCCCGATAAAAAATATAAACATGAGAATGTTTTGCTTAATTCTCTCTCCCAGAATAAAAGTTTGAAAACATTGCCGATAAGAATTTGCGGTTACAATACTTGCTGTTTGATTGACACGGGTTCTACTTGTTCATTAATAAATAAGTTATTGGTTGATAAATTGAAACTTGTAAAAATTTCCGTGTGCTAGGATTAAAATTCACAATAGTTACAGATTGCAATTCTTTAAAATTATCAGCCAATAAAAAAGATCTGAAACCACGTACCGCCCGTTGGTGGGCATATATGCAAGATTTTGATTTCGATATAGTTTACCGTAAGGGTTCTGAAAACTCTCATGTTGACTAAGTTAAGGTTAAGGTTAAGTAGAAATCCGATAGAAATTGTAACTAAAATTGATTCTGGTCCTATAAATTTTAAAAACTGGCTTACTGTTGCACAAAGTAAAGACACGGAATGCAATGAGATTACTAAATATTTAGCAAATAATGATGACATAAAGAGAAAATATAAATTTGAAAAGGGCACACTATTTCGAGTTATAACTTATGAGGATGTGTGTAGGTCTGTGCAATTACTTTTTGTACCTTCGAACAACAGGCACAATCTTTTTATTTCATGATGACCAAAGTCACATCGTCAAATTCGTACTATTTTGGCAGATTTACCTACACCAGAAGTAAATAAAGCCCCTGTGGATCGCATTAGAGTTGTGTATAATCTAAGAAACAATGCTGAAAGGCAGTTAGCTGCTTTAAATAGCAAACGAAGAGACAATCAGAAATACAAAATTGGTAATGCAGTACTATTGAATAGAGGTCAGAGGCCTGAAAAATTTATGTGTGAGTTTGTTGGGCCATATGTTATTAAAACAGTACTTCCTAACAACCGTTATTCACAGCGTAAAATTGGTGCTCATCAAACTTTAAAATGTTCAAAAGACCAGTTGCGTCTTTGGCTTACAGACTGGACCCCTGATGACTTTGAATATTTGCTACACTTAAATAGTTGTGAGTACTTGTTATTTTGTTGTTCTATTAGATGTTCTCGGATGGAAAAAGACCCATCGTAAATACTTTCAGTATTTCCATCGTGTCTTCCAGTGATTATACTTATTTAGTATGTTTATGTTATGCCATGTTAGATGCATTGATTTGCATTGATTTAAAAAGACCCATTGTAAGTACTGCGCTGTTGCATGCAGTGTTTCCATTGTGTTCTTAGCAATTGTTTTTTCTTCTGTTGATCTGTAAGAGATCAATACGCTTGGAGAAGTCCATCGAAAATACGTGCTTATTGCAGTATTTCCATCGTGTCATCCAGCGTTTTGTTGATGTTTTGTTTTATTAAAACCCATCGAAAATACGTGCATACTGCAGTATTTCCATCGTCTCTTTCAATGTATATGTTTGTAAATTTAATAAGACCCGTTTAAAATACGTGCATGGTGCAGTATTTCCATCATGTCTATCAATGAACCCTTTTACCCCTCCTTACTTCGAAGTGTTTAAGTAATGTTTACTCATCTATTGCAGCAAACGTTGATGAGCCAGATGTAGATGGTGTGGGAGAATCAACGTAAGCTGAGTTTGCAAGTTGTTGTCATGAGTTCTGGTGTTTTTGATTTTTGTTTGATTTTGTAAGCAGAATTACATATAAAAAAATATACATATATAAATAAATAACCTCTAACATTTGTATTGAAAATATAAAGCATTCCGAGAGCGGAATGATGTTAGTCTGGCCGTGTTAGATCTTGTTAGATCTTTATTTAAATATTCAAGTTTAGTGCTTATATTGCAAAATATCAAATGGAAGGCTGTGAAATTAACAGTAAAGCGGGCTGGGAAATAGATGAGAGCGACGCTCACACGGTTGTATCTGACGTTGACGTGAGAGCACGGCAGAGAACACTGTTTGACCTTGTCCTTGATTATTACCTAATTTATTAAATTGTGTAATTAAATCTATTAGACTTAAAATCTAACAATATTTTCATGTTTTAACCTATTCTACTATGTACCAAAGCTTTTGAACACCCTGTACACGTACTCCTGGTTAGCTATGTTAGTCATTGTAATGTACAAAAATCTCACAAATTATAAAATAGTATGTGCACATGAATATGATTAATTCTGTTATCCCACAAAGTTAGGTTATGTAATGGGACGATGAAAACTAAAATTAGATACACGATGATGAAAATAACCTGTATAAAAACAATCGAACCATTTAATAGTCGAAGATCAGACCACGTGATTACTATGTCTCTCTGTTTTTTTAATGAAAATACAATACATTTTAAAGAGTGTCATTATTATTACAAACGATTATACACGGGGAAAAAATCTAATCTGTATTTAAGTATAATAATATACTTACTATGTTAAACTTCATTCAAGTATTAATTCAGTAATAAAGTATATTTAATATAAATATTTACATATTCTTGACTATTCTTAAACTGAATTCAATACTTTTCTTTCTTACAATGATACTAAATTTAAGATTTAATTAAAGAATACTATTTTGTTAAAATATTAATTATAGAATAGATTATTCCTCTTTAAATTATAGGTATATAGAGTTGCACGAATTAAAACAATTCATATTGTATAGTAAATGTCAAATTGTAAAATGCTGCTCTAGTGCAAAATAATAATATTTATAGATGATAATAATACAACACTTATGATGATTGATCTTTACAAAAACTATAGAGACACAAATGTAGTATTATATCCTATAAATTTTGTTAAAGTTGTGTGTGTGGGTAGACCGCCAAGTTCAGCATGGGGTCTCAAGATGTAGTTCGGTTTAGTTGAGTAAGCGTGATTCCATGTTGCATCACGTCTACTCAGTTTCCCTTCTGTAGGATAAGTCGTCGGTTGTCTCGCCTTCAGTGACATACTGAAGAGTCCTAACAAACTCAAAAGCGGTATACGACTGGTATGCCGCTAATGAATGACATTGACATTTTGTTATAAGTCTTTCTTTAAATACTATTGTCTGAGTAGTATTTAATTATTTTATATTAAGTGGTTAGAGTAGGAACTGCTCTAGAAAGGAATACAATGTAGCAAGAATACTGAAATACTAATTATGGACTTTTTCATATTTTCATATTTCAACATTATTTTGAGATATTTAAATGAAACAAAACAATAATTCTTTTAACAAACATAACTTTGTCATATTAAGTATAGTAGCTTCTTCGATTTCAAGTAATTTTTATTCTTAAATCAAAAATATATAATTTTATTACACAAGATAAGTTAATCTTTCAGTAAAGTATTACTACACTTGAGGAATACTGAAACTAAGCTAGCGTTGGAATGCATATATATTAATATTGATATTATGTAGAGCTTTCTTTAGGTGTATTTAAAATTCAACAAATCAGACACGTTTCAACGTGTGAATTCAAATTTTAATTGTAATTCTATAACATACATTTTTGGTAATAAGTAACCGCTTTTAAATATATTCTTCTGTGAATGTACTTTACTCAATAAAATAATAATTGATTTACTATATACCTAAAGTGATCTTCCTACTCGCTTTTATTCTGTGACAAACATTTAATTCCCCTATTTCTTATGATTATGAAACACTGATTTAATCTGCAAAAGTTATCTGACAAAAAGCCAACAATTTTAAATATGGATGGAAAGCAAACAAACACGTGTTGGTGCAAAACACAGTCGCAAATAAATATTGCAGTTGCAACAATGGCCAAATAATTTATTGTGTAATCTTCGGCCCCCGATTTATTTCAGTTGTATTTCCGCCAAGAAGTCGAAATCATGGCCACCCTTGCCAAAACCTCACCATTCTCAACGTGCAAAAACCGAAGCGGAATGCAAAATCTGCGTCGCTATATCAAGTTGACATAGACAAACACTTCTGCAATTTGCGCATTTCCGCGAACATGAGAAATAAACCATATCGCAGGAATAAGTTGCGCCGTAATTTTCAACGGTAGGTTTTATTTTTTATGTATAGTATGTTTCGTTGTTTGACGTATTTTATTTTGTACTGTGATGTTATCCAGTTTACGAAGATGAAAGTCAGGAAACAATTCTATTTTAATCTTCATAAACAGAGCTACAGTCCAGCACGGCCATAGGACGTCATCGACGAGAATTCGGAGAGAGTACGTAGTTGGATGCAGCGGTCATTAGCGTACTGACGACGTTCTAGGACAGAAAGTATACAGGGTATCCGGTAAGTATATGACATACTTTCGTGAATGTACAGGAGAGGTCAAAATACCACTAGTTTGTCATAATTTTTTTTCCTAAAGTGCCCCTTAACGGAGATACAGAGCCTCTATGAGGTACCCAGTGATTTACCTTTTCGGCTCTAACTTTTGAACCGACCTGTATAATTTAATAAAATTTTAATATTTTATGCAGGCCATAAAGGCTCATAAAACCATCCTACAGTAGATGTTTTACACTCTCAGATAAGTCAGGAACGGACTTGCCACCATACTCGTTGGGCCAAAATTTTGACAGGTGTCATTTTATAGAGGTGAAAACTGAATTTTTAAATACTTTGGTCATTCCTCTTTATAAAAAGTTAAAGCAAAACACAGGGCGTTAATTTTTTTTCAATTTATACGTTATCTTCGATAATTCCAAAACGCCTTAATATTTCAATCTCAAATTTTACACGTGCAGTTAGCATCTGAAGACTAATTATTTGAAGTACTACTCAATATTTTATGAACAACAGTGGCGTAGCGGGGGCAACTTAAACCTTTCTTAAAAGTATTTTTACGCCACTGTTAATTTTATCAAATGGATACAATTTGGTATAGTGTTGAATTATCTATCACACTGATGTCTTGGACAATTTTGATAAATCTACCATTTTTAAAGAAAACTCATTTAAAATAATTTTGTTGATTCTATTATATTTGCCACTTTCTCTACGCCACTGTTGTTCGTAAAATATTGAGTAGTACATCAAACAATTAATATTGAAATTATCGAAGATAATGTATAAATGTAAAGAAACTTTAACGCCCTGTATCTCGTTAATGAGCTATGTGCGATACCATATTTATTAGGAATTTTCTTTTAACTTGTGATATACTTTCTACCCTAGAACTCTGACAGCGCTTTTTTGAATCAGCCTGTACACAAGGTGCTTTTAAATAAAATTCAGTTCCAATGTATGTAGGACAAATAAAAACATCACGAAAGATGAAAACCTTAGTATAGTTTTTCTCTCAAACGCCTTTTAAAGGAGCTGAAACTCAGAGGTGATTCGAAAAATGATTTTTATTAAACGACTTAAAAAGGATATGATGCTGATTAGTCATGAAATTTTTGTCAGGTACAGGTTGATTTACTATACAGAGTAATTCACAACTTATCCAAAAACATTTGAAAATAGATGAAAAATGGAGCCAATATCGTAAAAAAAAATAAAATCGTTATATATAGTTTCTGTCAAGAAAATTATTAAGTTGTAGTATGTATTTTCAAACTTTATATCGCTGAGCTATTGCGTCTCTAGCGTCATCGGAATGTAGGCGATTCCGAATACTGTAGTATTAACGTTTTTGCTATAGTGTGTACATTAGTTTTCCAAGTGTCAAAAATGGTTTACGTGTATAGCAGCTCTGAGTTGATGCTTTAGCAGCTTGTAGTCTGTATGCAGCAGCTGAGAAATACATTTTATAGATTGCTGAAGAGAATCCTTGAACCAATCGAATCGCTCAACAAGTACAAGGAATGTCCCAATCGACAGTGTGGTGTATCATACACGAGGCTCAAGTATATCTGTACGACGTACAGCGTATCCTAGTATTAATACCAAGGGATTATCCCATATGAATTAGATTTTGTGAATGGTTGCTGCAACAAAATGCTCAAAATCCCAGATTTATACCGTGTTTTTTATCCCTTTCCCCCAGATTGGAACGTAAAAGTTAAGCCAGTTACAAAAGAAATGTTTGTGTAAAGTAAAAGTCGCCTTTTTGACATAGAATATCCTCTCCTAATTTTGACACCCTGTACATTCCACAAAAAAATAATACTTAATAATATATAAACACCTTTAATGATACAAATAACACTAAATGAGCAAAAGTTATACATAACATTTTTTATAAAAGTTTTTATATATTTTTAGGTATTAATAATATTGTGTGAAACTAACTACTCAGTGAACAAAAGCCCCAACCTGCGTTGAATTACACCTACAATATCTACCCATATATTCCTTATTATTAGCTTTTGTAACATTTTTTTTACTGTTTTAGAAAGGTATTTTAAGCTAATATAAATCAAATCTCCTACAATTCCTATCAATGAAGTCATATGTATGTTCTCTGATACCAAACATCTAGGTATGCTAATGAACAATTTCACAGACAAAGCTCTATTCAATAATTATCTAAAGAAAATAATCTAATTTACTCACTCTATAAAAATCTAACTTCACTTTTTTGGCAGTGGGAACACGACAAATTCAACCACAATAGATGAGATCTGACCTATTTCTGCATTTTTAGGATTGCTTCTTCAGGTGGTCTCCTTTAAGTTGAATCAAATATCTAACTATAAAAATTATTATAAAAATTAAAATTATTTGAAGTTAAATATCGACAATGACAAAAAAGTGACATCCTGTCAATGAATTAAATATGACAATACCTACTTGAAAAATGGTCACCTTTTATGTAAAAGTTTTTATATATTTTTAGGCATTAATAATATTGTGTGAAACTAACTGCCAAAAAAGTGAAGTTAGATTTTTATAGAGTGAGTAAATTAGATTATTTTCTTTAGATAATTATTGAATAGAGCTTTGTCTGTGGAATTGTTCATTAGCATACCTAGATGTTTGGTATCAGAGAACATACATATAACTTCATTGATAGGAATTGTAGGAGATTTGATTTATATTAGCTTAAAATACCTTTCTAAAACAGTAAAAAAACATTTTTTATATTAACAATTTTATTAAACATTTAACACATTGGTACAGAGCAATGTGTAAAAATTTACATGGCGTGTGAATCTCGATTAACATAAATCATTGTGTTCTTTTGTATTAAAATTTTGTTCTATATTTTTATATTATATTATTTATAAGTTTTCGATTCCTAAAGGCATTAAAAATTTAAAGGCGCCGTATTCTCTAAATAGTGTTTTCTACAAATACAAACAATTTTAGATATTTATGAACTGAATAATATATATCTTATTTCATGCTACCTGCGAATATTTAAAGGTACCGAAGTAAATTGAATATACAGGGTGTCCAGGAAAATGTGGGAAATCCCTCGGGTGCAGATATAACATCAAAAAATAAGATGACAAGTTCCTATAAAATTGTTTCTTACAGACTCTCACTACGGAGATATATGTAGCTGAAGGACGCCGCTGGAATAATTTTTAAAGTAGGTATAATATACAAATTTAATGTGATGGACACTAGTAAGAACCTCTTAAAATAGTGTATTTGAAACATATTCGACTTTTATGAAGTTTTTCAATAATTTAGTTAAGGTGCCTCCTGGGACACCACTGCGTTTCTTAAATTTTGTATTTTTTCGGATTAATCATCTTAAAATTAAACTTTGCTGTTGTTTGAATGAATTGTGTATCGCACTTCGTTGTCGAAAAAAAAATAGAAATCATTATTATTATTAAAAACCGAACATGAATTCGTTTATTATTCTTTTTCTCGCAAACGTTTCATTTTATAGATAACTAGGTGACCCGGCAAACGTTGTTTTGCCATATGATTTATTTCTAGTACATATTTTGGCAGTTAAATAAAAAATAACTAACTTATTGTAAGTGTGTGGAGATGTGTGAAGAGGAATGGAGCACTGTGAATGATGACGGCCTATAAGAATAACAAAACAGGAAACATTTATTTTTTGAATTATTTCGCGTGCCTGCAATTTTACTTGTTTGACGGCCCAAATTAGCCCCTTTATGTCTTGTTGGCATTGTTCACTGTACAAAAAAATAGCCATATAGTAAAATAACAGCCGTTGTTGGCGGGAGTTCGTGACACGTGTTGCGTGTGGTTATGTAGATCACTAATAATGAGAACTACACTTAAAATTAATAATAATGTTATTAATTATTGATAAAATAGGAAATAAATAATTATGGCCCAGCAAATTAATAATAAATTTACTTGAGAATTACACTTAGAAGGTAAAATGATAATTATAAACGTCACTACTACGCTCGATTCATACACAATAATAATGGTCGAAAACTGTGTAGGGAGTGAGAGAAGGCTTATTGTGTGAGAGAGACAGGAGACCGGCTTCATTCTCATCCCTACTCCGTACTGTTTACTGGGTGAGAAGTGACACCGGTAGATGCTTGGCGGGGATAACTGATCTAGTGATAATCGATCAGTTATCGACCAGGGTTAAAAATGGTTAAATTACTAAAATGGATATTAAAAAATAGGGGTTTGTGATAGAAGGATGAAAATTAAGGGTTGTATGCATTTTTTAATGCCACATCATAAAAAAATAAAAATTTTGTCCAAAAAATAAAAAAAAATTGTTTGGGGTAGACCACCTTTATCACTTAGTGGTATGAAAAATAGATTACGACCGATTCTCAGATCTACCGAATATATATAAAATTTCATAAAAATCGGTCAAGCCGTTTTCGAGGAGTATGGCGTCTAAAACTGTGACACGAGAATTTTATATATTAGATAAACAAGAGTACTTTTTTAGTCTAAGTTTGAAGCTACCTCGACTTATTATTTTAAAATTTTTATCATACAGGGTGTTAAAAATTTAGGCATTAAGTTATAAAGTTTAGCCCGCCCCTGGTAAACTAAAAAAACTAAATATGTTTCAAGGACACTATTTTAAGAGATCCTTACTAGTGTCTATCATATTATTTTTTCATGTTCTATCTGCACCTGCGCCTTGGAGTAGTGAAATGGACACAAGAAGAGCTGAGGCAACTCGAAGTAGGGACCCGCAAAATGATGCATCTCCATCGGAGTTTGCATCCAAGATCGTCCGTTCCGCGGTTATACTTCCCAAGAAATCGGGGAGGCCGTGGACTCTTGAGTTTGGAGTGTCTCCAGGGCAGAGTGGTTTTGGAGGAGGCCTGTAAAGTCATCAGGAGCTCGGATCCCCTTCTCTGCATGGTCCAAAACCATGAAGCAGCAGGGATAGAAGCGTTTGTATATAAGGCAGCGAGAAGAGCAGCCAGTGAACTTGGTCTCGTGTTCGATACTGAGCGGGAAAATCCAGACTCTGTCACCGAGTGGGACCCTGCTCAGTTAAAAGCCCAAATTAAAGCTGCAGAAAGGCGTCATCTTCTGCAGCTACATAAGGATAAGCCAATGCATGGTCTCTTCTACCGTCATCTAGAGGGGCTTGGCTTATCTGAAAAGCTGACCTTCGCTTTTTTGAGGTCAGCGGGGCTGAACTCTGAGACCGAGGGGTTCATAATGGCTTGCCAAGATAGTGTAATTAACACTCTTGTCTATCGTAGTCGTGTCTTGGGTATCGAGGTTCCTGATACCAGCTGCAGGGCCTGCCGCCAGGCGCCGGAGACGCTTATGCATCTCCTGTCGGCCTGTCCGGTATATGCGGCCACAGCGTATATCCAAAGACACGATTCAGCCTTATGGGTGTTGTATTATCATTTACGACACTCGTATGAGATAGACGAGACGCCAGTGTTGCCTTATGCTCCGGGGGATATAGAATCCGTTGCGGGGAATGAGAAGTGCCGAATTGATTGGAACTATTCATTCCCCACCCTCAGGCAAATTCAAGCCAATAAGCCTGATGTAGTCCTCCTCGACCACCAACTTAGGACGATGTTTGTGATTGAGTTCTCGGCTCCCGCAGAGAACAACATCGTCCTAAAAGAGGAGGAGAAACGGAGGAAGTATCGAGATCTTCTTTCCGAGCTCCGCAGGCTGTATCCAGACCACTCTGTTAAGATTGTGGTGCTAATTATAGGCGTCCTGGGTGGAATGAGACATACGTTGCTTTCTGACTTAAAGATCATACCGGCTTGCCGAAATTCGGCAGAGATCTTAGCCGGCAGAATGCAGAAGGCAATCGTCCTTGGTTCGCTACGTCTGCTCAGAATGCACGATTTACGGGCGTAATGATTACTGACTCCACGGAGTGGAGAGTGGTCATTGCTTAACTCTTCAGAACATCTCCGAATGTGTCGGAGCTTCGGAAGGTGTTACTGGATAATAATAATAATAATAATAATAATAATAATAATAATAATAATAATAATAATAATAATAATAATAATAATAATAATAATAATAATAATAATAATAATAATAATAATAATAATAATAATAATAATAATAATAATAATAATAATGTGCTTATTTTCATTATCAAAGAAAAGTTGCACCGTATAATAAAATAAAAAAATAAATATATACAGGTAAAGAAACCCACAAGAAGTTCACAAAATTGTGCTCTGCCACTCTTGTTCAAACCTAGAGAAGAATAGCATATATCTGGTAGATAAGGCAGAAACAAAACAATATTTCATATTCAACGCAAACAACATAATACAAACAATATAACAATATAATAGTTTCAAGTATAAGCAACACTATACTTCCAAATCAGTATCATTATTGATCTGAAAATAGAATATCTCTTAAGCATTTCTTAAACATGGACGAAGGATACATTTTGAGTTCGGTAGGTACGGAATTGTACAAACGATAGACATCAAACGTGAAGCATCTCTCAAAAAGAGCAGTAGTATGAATAGGAGGAGAGATGGAACTCTTATTTCTTATATTGATATGAAGTACATCACATCTGAATGTAATTTTGTTATATAAATATGGCGATTTTTGTCCAATGATAATTTTATGATATAGAGTTAGCGAATTAAATTTTCTACGATTTGTCATATTCAACCATTTAATATCGTCAGCTTTTAGACAATTGAGCATTATGCATATCGTCAGCAACTTTTAGACAACTGTGGAATAGAAACGCGGAAAGAGGTACACAGGGAACTTGGGGCGTATACAGAAACAGGCGCATAACAATCGTTAATGGGCCATAAAAAACGGCGTAGGCACTGAAAAAGCGATAGCTATTACTGCGGTTAATCCAAATTGCATCGAATCCCATATAGAGACGCATCTGTATCCATTAGGAGAATAATAATTGCAACACGATATCCATAACTGGTAACCCGGACAATTAAAACGCCCTAAACTATCTTGATTATTGTGTATATAACAAGTGGGTGTGTGGCAGCGAGAGTTGTAGCCCGTTACATTAACATTTAAATGTCCCGGTCGCTGGGAGACCATTGGGGGATTATGGTAATGGGGTGAAGGAAGATCCGAATTCCTCCAGACCTGGAGAGCGCTAAGACTGCTATAGAACTACATTCTTATTAAGCTTATAGTCGAGAGGGCGGTCGAGAAAAAGGCACTGAAAGCGTCTACTTCGTTTCCCATAAAAACATATTTGCAGTAATAGTTTATAAAAAATATGTTTACGTATATCCTAATTATTTTAAATAAGGCGACGTTTATTATAGCTATAGCTTCGCTATTTTGTAACGATAGAATAAAGTTTATTTACTAAAAAATATAAAACATAGTCATCAGTAAATAAACCACAATACTTCATAATCGCTGCGATATGGGGTACAGTGGACACAAATTGCATTAATGTAGGAGGATGTCAGATCAAATCATATGTCTGCCACAAAGTACAAACTAGATTATACTTTGTGATGTGTGTTTACAAAAGTTATTTCAAAAATAAAAGTAAGTCAGGATAGTTATGCCATCGTTTCTACAGGACAAAAATGAATTGTCCACAGAGGAAACTTAAGAAATTTACAATATTACCCGTATCAGAATTAGGGTTGCCACTTCTTTTATAACAAAAAACCGGTCTATGGGGTAGGACCATGTCCAAATTTTGGCAATACTTATTTTTTGAATTAAATGCCAAATGAAAATTTCAAAATAAAAAACTACAACTTTTTTTAACGAAAACACAGCTGCATTAATTAGATCAGATAAATAGATTTTTATTTAGCATTTTTGTTTCACTATCGCTATGATTACTCATATTTATTTACACTGAATTACTGAAATAAAAATCAGCAAAGCACAACCACAATAATATATAAATCAACTAAAGTAAACAAAAATCAGCAGCGTATAAAACTCAGTGCATTCTGAATCCCCAGAAATATTCGCTGAAATTTTGCGACTTAATTGCTATTTTGTAGTATAATATAGAAATGATTAACTTAGCAACAATTACCGCTACCAATGAGAAGATGATATAGCCCGTGATGTGTTTTTTTGTAAAAGAATTCATTATTCCAAATTTGTTGACGTTTGGTTCAGAATGATAAGAAAACCGGTCTCTTTTGGATGCTGACTGTCAACAGACCTTGTTAACTGCGTTTTCCTAGGAACCGTGACGGAGATAGGACGCATTCCGGAGATGTTGCACATATGCAAAATATAAGGTCAGACCGGTGGAAAACTGGTAAAGTGGCCACCATAGTCAGAAGATTTTTAATTGTATTGCAACTCATCTATTTAACCACGTTGACGCTACTGTACATATTCGTTGTGTATTGGTAAGGTTATAACCCCCAATATTTGAAGAAAAATATAATTATAAATATTTACTTACTGTCTTTCGACCCGAAGGATTTAACGCTGGAATTCTTTGTCTTCCCGAGGTAGGTAAAAAGCATGCTATGTGTTGATCAAGATCATGATCTATCTCTTTGCCAAATTTCATCCAAATCGGTCCAGCCGTTTATGCTTCATTCAGTAACAAAGATCCAAACACACAAACTTTCGCATTCATAATATTAGTAGGATTATCATTAAAAAAATAAGTAACTTTGTTATTAAAAATAAACATTTGTTATGAATAATCAACATTAATTCTTTATATATATATATTTTTATTTATTTATATTTATTCATTTAGCATTACATAAAATCCATATTGAATTGCCTATATTTTTTTCAGTGAAGTTTAATTTTTCATGTGTCACATTATTTTTATTGGTACCAGCAGTAGTATTTTCTAAATACAATACTTGCAAATAATGTCCAAAATAAAAGCTCTCACTACTACATTTTGTCAGGTAACATGCATTTATGTTATTTTCCCTTTCTAAATTCAAACTGTGCTAGATAATAATTTGTACTTATTTACCAAACTAACTGTTCTATCCTTAATCACCTTTTCAAATATTTTTGTTAAATTAGTAATTAATGAAATAGGTCTGTAATTAGTTACCTTCTCTTTATCACCATTTCTATAAATAGGCTTTACCACGGCCACCTTAAAGGCTGAGGGACATATTCCTTCATTTATTATGAAGGATAATGGTTTAGCAATATACTCAACAATTTCCTTCAAGGTAGACGATGTAATTCCATCCTTTCCTGAAGACTTTTTTATTTTTAATTCATTAATGTACTTAATAATCTCAGACGGAGTGGAAAATATCGGGCTATTTTGCTTATTTTAAGGTAAATTAGGCGACTTCCCGGTGAACTGATTGACAAGAGTGTTTCCAATGGTAGCAAAGAAGGTACTGAAAATGTTAGCCTTTTCGTAATCATCAGTGACTTTCTCTTCTTTTTCATTCTTTATAACTGGAATATTGGACCTATTGTTATCAGCACCGGAAAATTCATTTGTAGCTTCCCAATAATTTTTCGAACACGTTTTATTTTCAAGGGCGTTTTTGTATTATTTTGTTTTTTCCATTTTTATAGTTATTGAGATCATTGCAAATATTTTATATTAATTGCTTAACTATATATTGTCGGGATTCTTTTTCAATTTTTCATACATGCCATCCCTTTTATTAATTTTTTCAACATTTTTATCTTTTTACATTCTTGTGTTTAATATTAGCAACATAACTTGAAATCTATATACAAAGAAACTTTTTATTTCAAATTATCATTTAATAAACTGAGTTATTTTTGTTTGGTTTTAATTTTTACTACCGTTGGTGTAAACTAGAACTTTGGTGATGATTCTTAACTTTATAGTGTCTGTGTTGCAAGCAAGAGGATATTCCAAATCAATTGTTACATATGTCAAAGCCCTTTTAATGTCATATTATTGTTTAACTAAAGAGTCTTTGAGCTTGGGAATTTGTGCAAAAATTGTGTAAATTATTTGAAAATTGAAAGGCGAAGTAAAAAAAAACTTTAATTCTTATATCCATATACCATATCAATTAACTCAGGAATTAACCAGTGCGATAGGTTGTGATCATTCGACCATAGTACAACATTTGAATACATGGATAAAGTTAGAGAATTGGATAGGTATAACCTCATAACCTCTTTACATCTGCAAACTTTTTGATGTATTGAAAAAACTCAAAGAAATATCAATATTCGTCTGAGCGCTGTGATCTCACAACGCGGACAGATTAGCGCGTGAGAATTAGTGATTAGGTTAGGTTTTCATGTAATAATCTGTCTGCTTTTTCTGACGTTTGCATACCGTTGTGTCCATCGTTTTGTATATTTTTTAAAATTTTATTTGAGGTAATGGTAGAAGATTTTCAAAAGGCAGACTCAACTACGGATGTTATTGTGGCGACAATTTTTAACCAAGACTTGAATCAAGCTGTATCCAGTGGTGTAAAAGCAAAACTGTAACTATTGTTTTATATGAATAAGTACTATACAGGGTGATTCACAACTTATCAAAAAATCATAGCTACCTATCATGCCAAACAGGCGCAACAAACGCTACTGGTCCATTGAAAATCCCCACATTGTAAATCCAGTCCAAAGCTAAGGCTATTTTGGAGTAAATGTATGGTGCGGCATCATCGATAGGCATTTAATTGGGCGGATTTATTTCTATGAACATACCTTAAACAGCGGGAGTTACCTAAATTTCCTACTAACAGAACTTCCTGTATTTCTGGATAATGTGCATTTGCAGCTAAGGAGAAACCTATGGTTTCAGCACGACGGAGCTCCACCCTACAAGGTCAAGACTTCAGCAATATTTAGATAACACTTTCCCGGAAAGTTGCCAGATCTAACAACCCTCGATTTTTTAAATTTTTTGTGTTTTTTACAAAACACATTCGCCAGATATTAATAATTTGAAAGAAAAATCACAAACTCTTGTAATGACTTAAACGGTAAAATATTAATAAACACAGCCCACAATGTCAGGTGAAGATTGGTCTTGAAATGAGAAGAGGTCATATAGAGAATAGATTGTAATACGTATATAGTATAGTATTTTTAAGTTTAGTTATTGTTATCATCACCTTTTGTTTTAACGGTATTATATAATTACCGAATGGAATCTTTTTTTTATTTTTTCCACGTTTATGCAAAAAACAAAACTTTATTGAACTATATTTAGTGGAAAAAGTGGTTCTTTATTGAACTAGTGCAAAAAAATGTTTATTGCCTTCATCTGTCATTCCACTACAGCGTTTTGTCATCATGACAAATATAAACGTTCAAATTGACATCATATTTACCTACGCATACTGTTACTTTTTGGTTTTTGCATGAACATAGAAAAAATATTGTATCATACAGAAAGTGCTTATTGCACTCGACGTGTTTCAATTTCACGTCGCTTGCAATAAACACTTTTTGTACTTGTTGCATAAATAACTATTAATGAGATTTATGCACATTAAACAATGAGCATTCAATTATTATCCAACGACTACTTGATCTTTCCAGCGTTAATGTGATTTTTAGGTGATATTTCTCTTGAGACTCTTTATGACGATATTGCTTATAAGTTTTAAACAGGAATGCAGAAAAATGTCTCTAATAAAAGTTTACTAGAAAAAAAAAAACAGAAATTTGTGATTTTTAGGTGGTATTTCTCTTGAGACTCTTTATGACGATATTGCTTATAACTTTTAAACAGGAATGTAGAAAAATGTCTCTAATAAAAGTTTACTAGAAATTTTTAATAGGAAAAAAAAATTGAGTATATTTCTGAAAAAAATATAATTGACATCATTAGTTGTTTCTGTCAAATTCCAAAGGTAATACTTTCGATTGAAAATTCAGCTTACCTCGTCCCATTTAACACTACGTGTCCCAAATTTTATTTAAGTTTTTTATATCTTCACAGTAGGTCCATCGAGTTTGAGACGCCCTGTACCGGGGACTCAGATATAAATAAAATTTTATAAATAAAATTCAAAAGGGGCAGTTCAAAAAAGATATAAAAATACACTTCTGCTCAACATTCGAAACTGGTTTACCTGACCTTGCGCAAAGCAAAACATGAATTTGGCAACCGGCACTGGTGGTAAAGTGTAATAAAAAATGAACAGAAATTTAAAGAATATCCTAAGGAATGACATAAATAAAAATTTATAACACCTATTTTTTGCAGCTATTGCTATTATTAATAAAATGAATTTGTGGTTTTAATTAATAAAATAATTTAACATACCTGATGTTACAGAAAGTATTGAAAATTTTGTCCAGCGACGTGTAAGCACATTTGGGCACGCTTTACTCAGTTTTAATGAACTAACACTTGTCCGTTTTGAAGTCGTAAGTTATTAGTTGCATTATCTAATCTAGCTGCAGGTACCGTTTGCTAGTCTTAGTCCAATGAAAGTTACATTTGGGGTTGCACTTTTTAGAGCACGCAATTTTATTGTTTAGATGTGAGGGGGGGGGGTGAAAAAAAGGTTAACTTGAAGTTTGTAGGGTCGGAACCCTCCAACTTCGGCCGCCATCTTGGAAAAGGGGGTGTATTTTTAGCATTTATCAGGTAAACTATTGGTCATACAAAATTTTCTTAAAAACATTTTTTATTGCAAATTGAATTGAATTTTTATTATATACTTTTTTATTATATTTATTAGTTTGGGTTTTACAGCTCTGTGAAATGAACACTAATTTTCCCTACTGATAAGTATAAATTTATATCAATGATATGGCATAGTTTTTAATTATTTTTATAATAATGTTTTTTCTTATAGACATTTCAATATTGTTATGCTCTGATGTAATTTTTTTTAAATAAAAAAATAAATAAATTATGGCGTCCAAAAGAAAATTTGTCCAAAAATTTTGATTGTTTTTCTTTAATATCTTTGTTATTTTTGATATTACAACTAAAAGTTATGTAGAGGATTTAATTTGCAATAAAAAATGTTTTTAAAAATTTTTTGTATGACCAATAGTTTACCTGATAAATGCTAAAAACAATTAACCCCATTTTTCCAAGATGACGGCCAAAGTTGGAGGGTTGCGACCCCACAAACTTCAAGTTAAGCTTTTTTTGACCCCCCCTCACATCTAAACAATAAAATTACGTTCTCTAAAAAATACAACCCCAAACGTAACTTTTCAATGGACTATAGAGAAAGTAGGAGTAGGAATAGTGTTCACTTCACAGCGCTGTAAAACCCAAACTAATGAATATAATAAAAAAAGTATACAATAAAAATTCTTTGTTGAAAACCAGTCCACAATAATGTTCTGATGTCATTTTTTTCTAAATAAAAAAATAAATAAATTATGGCGTCTGAAAGAAAATTTGTCCAAAAATTTTGATAGTTTTTCTTTAATATCTTTGTTATTTTTGATTTTACAACAAAAAGTTACAGAACTAAAATTGTAGAGGATTCAATTTGCAATAAAAAATGTATTTTTAAAAAAAAAATTGTATGACCAGTAGTTTACCTGATAAATGCTAAAAACAATTTAACCCCCTTTTCCAAGATGGCGGCCAAAGCTAGAGGGTTGTGATCCTACAAACTTCAAATTAAGCTTCTTTGACCCTCCTCTCACATATAAACAATAAAATTGCGTTCTCTAAAAAATGCACGCTAAGGCCAAAATAATGTAACATTTCAATGGATCATCTCGTTAATTTTGATTTTAATAGTTTTAGTGTGTTTTATAGAAAACTTTTTTTAGCACGTATTTCTATGACCTTAAAAAATAGTTAACAAACATGTAACTTTATAAGTTAAACTGTATAAATCATAATGTAAATATATGCATGGCAATATTTATGTCGAATTACTCAATTTAGTTTGACAAATTATTTAGGTCAAATTTCTTACAATGTAGCATGTCAACATTTGTGCTTTTATGCCAATATCGAAGAATGGCGTCCAAATAGAAAACGCATGTTTTTAATAAATATGTGTGGTTAATCTACGGTGAATACTAACACGACACTGCTGAATCATTCGTCGTTATAATGAATATTCTAGAAGACACACCTGACCATTCCGAATATTGCAGACATTGTTTATCTCACTTAAATTTTAGTAATTTTTAACTATACGGGCATATAAAAATATTAATGGTATACAATAAAAGGGAACATAATGGGGAAGTTGCATGAATTTTATATTTGTTTGAAATGTATTACAGGATAATATTTCAAACATATTGAAAGGTCAGAACATGTTTCTGGAATCAATAATCACATAATAATTAAAATATTAACATTAATAAGTTGCTATAGAATGGTAAACAAAAGCACGTGGCCGAAAACGCTATATCATTGGTGTGACGTTACACGCCGTTCAGAGCGATTTGTTTCCGTGGAGACAGGTGCAGGTTACGGTGTTGATGATCTAAAAAGGCGTTTGTTTCTTGTATTTTTGCGGTTTTGTGGGTCATAGAAGTAATTATTATACAGGGTGTCTCATAATGATGTCCGATCCTTTGGAGGGTGTGTTCCTTGGATTATTTTAGTCTCTATAAAATTTTTCGATTTGAGTCCTCCCTTACGAGATAAGGGCTAACAGAGGTTGGTGGTTGCCATCCTTTTAGACATTTCGTAAAAACCAGAATCGTACTCAACAATGTAACTTAATTAACTAAATGTAGTCATTGATTTTCAGATTTATAAGTTTAACCGTTTTTGAAAAAAAAAATTAAAACTCAAATTTTTTCAATTTTTCAGAAGCTCTTATCTCGTAAGGGAGGGCTCAAATCAAAAAGTTTTATAGAAAGTACCCTCTCCCCCTCCTTTAAAATCACCCAAGGAACACACCCTCCAATGGAGCGCACATCATTATGGGACACCCTGTATATTAAGTAATTAATAAATATTTAACATTTATTTATTTTTTTTAAATTAATTTAATACATGTTTACTGCCATTTACTACTAATTTTATTTATCCTTAAATATTTTTAGAAAATCATTATTTATTACTTGTGTTTATTATATTTTCAGAATAAAACAGACAATTTAATGTACTAATGTTCTACATGATAGGAGCAAATACAGAACATGTTATTTGAAATTGGAATGAAGCTCTGAATACAATAAATGAGAAAAAATGTTTGCTTTACCATTGATTTTTTAAACGCCTTGTATACATTCTGGTAGCTTAATAGAAAAATTTAATTGATTGTTTACAACTTTACATTTTAAATGATCTTAAACCTACCTGCATTTACAATTAAAGCTACATTAAAATGGTATTCACAAACAATGTTGCTATGCTTCCTTTTGTCGCTCTTCATCGTCATAAACGACATCTACCTTTTTCATTTTTGGTACGATGAAATATTTTTTATTAGGCCCAGTCTATTTTGCAACTTTATTCAATACCAACGTCTATTTAACACATTAACACTTAATAATATCACAAATGACAAATTAACTCTTCTAAGCGTATGTGATGTGTTGTCCAAAAGCATGATCGTATATAGTAGATATGAACTAGAGTATACTGCTGTATTTATATATACGTGCGAATGGCGTCTGACGTCACAAGTCCACATTGTGGCGACGACCGTTTTGTGGAGGGATGGCCAGGCTAAATTTTTAAATACCGTTCTTAGGCTTATTTTTCTAGGACAAACGCCATTTCGATAAAATAATACATTTTATCTGCTGCATGTATTTGAAAAAAATCATGCAATTTACCCATTGGGGAAGACCAGAAACTAATTTAATCGTATTTGAAAATTTCTTGTAGTTGAAACAAAACCTATCTATAATTTTTAAATTTCAGAATGGTGTTTTCTTAAATTTCAAGTCTTTATTATTTTCCCTTTCAATGAAACGTTCAGCTGACTAGAACCCTGCAAGCCGTCAAGTACCTTGTCAGTCTGTACCCCGGTCTATTACATGGAATGCAAACGCTTGTTCGAGAAACAAAACTTCCATAATTGCTGGTCGGTTAATTTCATCAGAGAACGCCTTTACCTTAACTGCCCCTTATTTTATAATTACGTTTTAATTTCGCATATACAGCGATTTAGGGAGTTAGCATATGCTTTACATTGCAGCATTCACTGGCGGATTTAATAATAATGATCCTATTCGATGTAAATGCTGAGAACTACTTCAAGCGGATGTTGGTAAACACAAAATATGAGAAAGTTTTTTTAAATAAATGTACTGCACAATATTTTCAGGAAAACGTTGAAATTTAAAGAAACTAATGATGTGTGAATTTACATTTTTCATTTTCTTAGAGCAAACGTATTTGTAGCAATAATATGTTTTCAAATTATTTGGTAATTAAATATAAAGATATTAAAATTTCAAGCCATCTAAATTAATAAAAATATTTGGAACAAAAATAACATTTAAAAAGTAATCATGTTTCGGTAACCATTTGCTGAAATACATTATTACAGAATTAAGGGTTGCTTCGTGTAGGTGTCAACATTTCTACTGCATTTAATTTGAATAATATAGAGCTTACCAAATAACAGGAATATTCTCTCATGCCGTCTGTGAATATTTAAAGGTACCGAAGCAAAACGAATCTATAACGACTGAAAGTGGTCTAACCAACAAATTTTTAGGTGCAGAAATCTTTCAAAATACGTATTTTTTAAAATTTAACGATAGATTTAACTGTAAATATTGTTATAACATAAACTTACATAGTTTTGCATATAAGATTGTTCACTTTTGTTGATAATTGTGTGAAAAGAATTAATAAAATATGGAGCTAGAATAGCAAAATGATGTGACTTACAAGCGCTTTTTAAATGTTATTACTTTATTTGAAGAGAATTTAAATAGACAAAACATCATGAATTTTATTTTTGACAGTCTTATTCTATGTATTTTATTTTTCGAATCTTTTCTTATTTTATTAGAATTAGTGTATATTTCATAGGCTTATTGTAAAATCTAGGCTTTTAGTATGACTGGGCGTATTGTAATACGATACAAGGATCGAGATTGACAGATTATTTATTTATTTATTTATTTATTTATTTATTTATTTATTTATTTATTTATTTATTTATTTATTTATTTATTTATTTATTTATTTATTTATTTATTTATTTATTTATTTATTTATTTATTTATTTATTTATTTATTTATTTATTTATTTATTTATTTATTTATTTATTTATTTATTTATTTATTTATTTATTTATTTAAAACAATGTAAAAAACATACGAAAAAGTTTTTAAATAGGAAAATTCTATAAAACAAAATAACATCGGTCTTAAATAATAGTGCCATCTAGTGTGAAATATCCTGAACTATCGATATAGTGGATTTGTTTTTGCAAATCACACCATTGTAAAAGATTAAAAAGTGAAAAAGTATGTATGCAGACAAAATTAATGTATGTATCAAATATATGTGTGCATCCAAGATAAAACCACCTATTCCAGGAATTTCAAAGTGTCGATCAGTATGTTTTTTGCTACTGAGAAATCTAAACTAAGAAAAGCTATGATTGGGAACTATGTTAAAAGTTTTACCCTGTATAAACCGAAAAAATGTTTTTGTTCAGCAAACAAATTCGATTTATTTAAACATAATTTATTCCTAGGAAATAAATCTTTTATGGTGTAATGCTCACTTTTTTGTCAAAAATAAATTGATTTACTTGGTAAAAAAAATATTTTTTTTTGACGAGTATTTCTTTAAATGAAACAAATAGTTATTCAATTTGAACATCTTATGAAAACTTAATAAAGAAAAGTATGTAATCTTTTAATTCTTTGTGTAAAGTTTTGAAATTAAGTTTTATTAAGTTATACAATCTTTTGAAAAACCGTAAATTAAAATTACTCAATTTCCTAATATAGTCATATAGTCGAAAAACGTATATGTTTGCAAGGAAAAATTCGAATTGTTTCGTATAAACAGATAATAATTTGCTATAGATTTTTCAGTGTAATTCAATGTTGGTTGGGGCATTAGTCCGCAGCTGTTTCCTGAAATTCCTGTAAAGCAGGATGTCAAAGATTTAATGTAAATGTAAATCGCATTCCAACGGGTGCTTACAATGAATTTTTATAAACTCAAATCAGAGAAGCTCGAAAACATTACATGTCTAATACGAATTATCAAAAATGAGGAAGATCGAGAAAGTTATATAGTGCTGGATTAAAAATATTAAGAAGGAACAGTAGGAGAAGAAACAGAAGAATCAGATGCTGAGCAATACGAATAATGGATTTTTGAATGGATATATTTTATATTTTTATGTTCTCATAAATTAACTGAAACAGTTTAAAAATATCATTTTTAATTTACATTTAAATAAGGATATGTTTAATTGTAAAAACATTATTTGAAATATACAAATATTGTTTTATCATAGAATATAATTAAATCAACACCAGAAGTGTTAAATTGTAAAAAAAAATGTTTTTTAATTTAAACAAACGTTTTCAAAATAACAAAATAACTATAGTTTTGCTTTAAAAAATGATTTGGTATCAGGAAATAAATATTTGTTTGGACATATGGAAGCAAATAATTTATTTCCATGAGACATTTTTTTACAACCACCAAATTATTTTTTTTTTATGTAATTTTACAAAGCACTGGATCAATAATCTTAAGAAAGAACAGTAGGAGAAGAAATGGAAGAATCAGATGCTGAGCAATACGAATAATGCGATTTTGAATGGATTTATTTTATTTTTTATGTTCTCATTAATTAAGTGAAACAGTTTAAAAATATTTTTAATTTACATTTTTCTTATTAAATTTTGTGAATGTGAAACTTATTATTTCATTTTGGCAAAAAGCAACCTATGTGTAAATTATTTTTTTTTATAAAATTTTAGACTTGTTTTTACTTAAAAACTTATATTAAAGGTATATATATATATATTATTTATAATACGCACGACTTTAACCAATATTTGAGCGGTATTACTTCAAGGAAGATAATAAATTTAAAATCGATGATAACTTGACTTAAAAAAGTCATTTAGGGACTGCATAGAGAATTTCATATTGACTTGTTTGTAATTTTGCTCTACATCTGTTACTATCAATATCCAATATGGCGCTCATAATAAAATAAGACAAACATAAACAAACGACCGTAAAATAACCTATTGTGTTTATCTGAAACATAACCTTGCGACAGGAATTTTTATAAGCAAGTCTAGTAAAAGTTTCTAGTGCGAGAAAATTTCAATCAAAATTACACAAATATTTGTTAACCCAGCATGGCTACATTTCCATATACATTATAATACGGGCATTTAATCAGGCGAATAAAAATAAAAACCATTGTGCCCTAACGATACGCTGTATGGTTTGGAACATAATTTATGTAAACGCAATTAACCCATAACCATGCTTTATACGGTCTTTTATAAAATTTATGATTTGTTCCCTGCTGTGGTACATATATTTTTCGGAATGTATGTTTTAATTAAAGCTGCTTCTCTGGGTCGATTTTATTAACGAACGAAATAGTTCATAATAGTTGAGATAACGTAATGGACGAAAAGTCAGATATTAAATAAAATACAGGGGATTTTAGCCGTGTATTCTACTGATTAAAGTAGGTACAACTTTTCATATATTCTTTTTTGGAAATTCCTAAAAAATAATTGCAACACTTCTTTCCCGATAAGACTGTATTTTTTGTTCGAGGATGTAACCACTGGGATCAAAATTGTGACAAGATTTCGTAAAATTGGGATTTCCAAGGGATTTCCCGGAATTCCGGACAATTTCATGGATAATACCTCAAAAATTAGCTTGGGAAAAAACAACATATTCTCGGGTTAAAGCGTGCACTGTAAAAAAAGTTGCTGTGTAAGTAAGATTTTCCAGTGTGTAATTTAGGACGTGTAAAAACTCCGTGTTAATAGTTTTACACACTATAGCTTTTTTGTACGTTTTGCACAAAATGTGTTAAAATTACTAGTATTATAATAAAATATACTGAATTTGTGTAATATTTACCAGTTGTGTGTTAAAAGTACACCATTTGGTGTAAAACTTAACACGCACACAATTTAATTGTGTTCTATATGCCTACTCCTGACTTATTGAGCACAACTGCGCAACTGCCGTATATCAGCTGATCCAACATACGTCACTACGCCATATTGGTCATGTAGCGGTGTTGTGTACAGTTACCTCTCGTTCACTGTGTTCAAATGGAGAATATTTAAATTTAAATTGAGGTTTAATCAAGGAAAATGATAAATACTTACCTAACTATAACAAAATATTACTGATAATTGTAATAAGCCTAAACCTAATTAGAATATAACTATTTAAAATATTAAGAATTTAATAGAACATTCCAGGCTATATTCAATGCATTCTCGACGATAGGCAGAACCTCTAGAAAATGTCAAAATAAAAATATTTAAAAAATTCAGTATATTTTATTATAATACTAGTAATTTTAACACGTTTTGTGTAAAACGTACAAAAAAGTCATAGTGTGTAAAACTATTAACACGGAATTTTTACACATCCTAAATTACACACTGGAAAATCTCGCTTACACAGCAACTTTTTTTACAGTGTAGAAGTGCATAATCGGTTGACATCGGGAAAATAGTGCTTCTTCTACATTTATAAATATATGTATACTGTGTGTCACTTTTTTCTGTGTACAAACTCGTAAACATTTTAATCTTCAAGATTGTCCAATAAATATTTTTTTCTTTTAAATAGCATTGAAAACTGCTTCTTTTGATCCTACAACGGCTTTCAAAATGACGATCCAAGGCTTGCAGTGATTTTTTTTTATACCTCCAAAATTCAAAGTAAACTCTTAGCAATTTTATTCCAACTATTTCAAATTTTATTCTGTGTGAGAAAAGCTCTAAGAAAGCAGTATTCACGAGTACTTGTCATTATTATGTAGAAACACCACACCTGACACAGGACGTATCCGACGTGGTCACATAATATGCAAAACCTGATTACTGTCATATCTTTAATACTATACCACAGATAAAAATTGAAAATTCCATATTACCGCTTGTTTTATCGTTTGCTAACATTGTTGGTTAGTGTAGTTTGAGATTCTTAACATACGTGTCCGTACCAGGGCTGTACTGAATGTCGCTATTGCTATTTACTACTACTTTTGGTACAAATAAAAATGTACCTAATAATTATTATTAGGTACATATTTAAATATTAATTTTGGAACAAATTAATGTAATTAAATAAAATGTGATATTATTTACGAGAACTTGCTGCTTGCTTGCTGAAGTTTTATTTAGAATTATAATTTTAGATTTCCTAAAAATGAAAAGAGGACTTTTGAATAACTGCACTAAGTTTAAGGAAAGAGGATATATGTCAATATTCTAACTATGCTACTTTCGTATAGACGAAATAAACATCAAAATATTAAGGCTAATCCATTTTTAAAATTTGAATATTCATTTTAAAGAACAAAATGTATTTAAGCGTCACTATTCAAATATATTTGAGTTAATTTCATCCATATATTATATTACTATCAGAAGTCAGTCATTTTTACAATAAAAATATAATTGATAAAAGTAGGTATAAGCTTAAGAACAGTACCCGTATAACAAACTACTTACTTTGATTTAATGGTTACTGATTTTCATATTTAACATGTTTTAAATTTGCCATAAAGATGTTTAAACATTAGTAACTACATTCTTAATTATAATTTTATAGATCTAAAGTATACTACATATGAGAAAATAGGTATATACTTTACATTTCTCATGATGATAAAACCGTAAATAAAAACAAATAATATTTAACAAATAATTTAATATAAATTAACACAAATTAGTAACCATAATTGTTGAAATTTTGATTTGTTTTATTAATTCTTAAAAATTTAATACTACAATTTTGTTATTCTTCTTCAGTATATCTTTATAAAAATTTAGATATTAATAACCGACTTTGAATTAAAACTCTCGAGTTTTGTATAGGTGGCATAACAGATATAAAAGGCATTTGTGGAAAAATGGTTCATTATTAAATACGTACATATGCCTGATTTAAATCATTAATTATTCATGGCAATCTGTAACAACCTAAGTCTTTGTTATACCTCTATCATTTCCAACCTCTTTAGTTAACACAAAATAATGTACTTTTAACACATTATTGATAAATAATACACACATTTATTACATTTTATTATAATATAGTAATTTTAACTTATTTTGTTTAAAACTTATAGAGAAACCAGAGTGTATTAAATGATTATTATTATGATGATTATTATTAAATGATTATTATTATTATTTATCGGTCAGTGGTCGCGCGGTTTAAGGCGTCAGTACTTGAATCGAGGTGACTGATCGGTGTTGGTTCGAGCCCAGCTGCCGGTAGACCGTATATAAGCTATATTCGTGGAGAGGTTTGGCGCCCTCTCTGCGGGTATGGTAGGGTGGAAGAATGTTGGCTTGAGTCAATGTGAGAGATTGATACCGGTTGATATTTGACTACCCCCCTAATTAATGAGGTTTTCCAGGTTTCCCCCATTCCTGCACTGAATAGTGGTTAGGGCCTACCAACGTAAGTCGTTCCTGGGCGCAAATGCAGCCTGCTTAATAATAATATGCCGCCCCCTCTCCCGCACAAGTCTTCGACTTCTGGGCTAATCTCTGTGATTAGAATGAGGGGTAGAGATATTATTAACATGAAAATTTTGCATATCCTGAAAAATCTCATTTACACATTTTTTTTGCCGTATATTTTACAAAGAATTTTTTATGAATAGTCCTACATTTGCACTTAGATAAGTGGTATGTTTTTAGAAACGTTATTTGAAAATTTATTATATTTCTTAGCCCTCTAAAAGAATTAATTAAAATATTACTGAGATATTAAATGTTATATACATGTATCAACTTGCCTTTGTTTACATTGTGGTGGAGCCTGTTCGCCTGTTTAAACTTTTAGGTAATAAATTTTACGATAAAAATAAAAGATTCAGATAAATAAAAGTGATGTGGTTTTAGTACGATAGACCTGTTGATCTATATTCAGAATGCTGTTGCTTTGTCAAATTACTGTCAGAGAACGAGGTATGTAGGTACGGTCTAAGGTTGTGCCCCTGGAGATTTCTACAGCCTCTATATTTTTATTTACGTTTGCCGAACTAAGATTTAATACAATAAAGTAATTGGGAAGCTCAATATGGAGGTTCGGAAAATATGAATTATGATGATTATAGATCATGCAGAATATTATTATTTCTAAATCGAGTATAACTGAACTCTATTTTTTATTCTACGAAATTAAAAACATATGATCAAATATGCTTTAGTTTGCTATTTTCAAAATGGCAGAACAATACGCTTTTATTTCTTGCTGAAAATCTGTGTACCTACATAGGTTACTTTTTTTATATTTTTAGGTATTAATAACATTGTGTGAAACTAACTACTCAGTGGACAAAAGCCCCAACCTGCGTTGAATTACACCCACAATATCTACCCATATATTATTATTAGCTTTTGTAACATTTTTTACTGTTTTAGAAAGGTATTTTAAGCTAATATAAATCAAATCTCCTACAATTCCTATCAATGAAGTCATATGTATGTTCTCTGATACCAAACATCTAGGTATGCTAATGAACAATTCCACAGACAAAGCTCTATTCAATAATTATCTAAAGAAAATAATATAATTTACTAATCTTCTAATGAAACACTCTATAAATATCTAACTTCACTTTTTGGCAGTGGGAACACGACAAATTCAACCACAATAGATGAGATCTGACCTATTTCTGCATTTTTAGGATTGCTTCTTCAGGTGGTCTCCTTTAAGTTGAATCAAATATCTAACTATAAAAATTATTATAAAAATTAAAATTATTTGAAGTTAAATATCGACAATGACAAAAAGTGACATCCTGTCAATGAATTAAATATGACAATACCTACTTGAAAAATGTTCACCATGTATTAATATTGTGTGAAACTAACTACTCAGTGGACAGAAGCCCCAACCTGCGTTGAATTACACATTTTTTACTGTTTTAGAAAGGTATTTAATTCATTGACAGGATGTCACTTTTTGTCATTGTCGATATTTAACTTCAAATAATTTTAATTTTTATAATAATTTTTATAGTTAGATATTTGATTCAACTTAAAGGAGACCACCTGAAGAAGCAATCCTAAAAATGCAGAAATAGAGCAGATCTCATCTATTGTGGTTGAATTTCGTATTCCCACTGCCAAAAAGTGAAGTTAGATATTTATAGAGTGTTTCATTAGAAGGTTAGCAAATTATATTATTTTCTTTAGATAATTATTGAATAGAGCTTTGTCTGTGGAATTGTTCATTAGCATACCTAGATGTTTGGTATCAGAGAACATACATATGACTGCATTGATAGGAATTGTAGGAGATTTGATTTATATTAGCTTAAAATATCTTTCTAAAACAGTAAAAAATACATAGGTTACCTTGTGTATTTAATTTGAGTAATAATTTTTAATTATTTCAAAGGATTTAAGTTAAACAATCACCAACTTTCAAAGTTGAAAACACAAAGATTTTCTAAGCCTTAGACATTCAAAGTCAACTTAAATTTGCAATTTAAAGTCGTTATTGAATTATACACTGTAAAAAAAATAAATACACATTTTAACACAAAAGAACAAAATACTGTGTTAATTGAGGTCCACGCGAGATTGTGAACATTTTTTACACATTTCTCTGTATGTAGCAGCGTGTAAAAGATTTAACACAACTTACTGTATTAATATAACAAGTGTTATGTGTAACTATAACACGTTTTAGTGTTATTATTAATAATGTAGACTTTACACAATATCATGTTAATTCCATTGTATAAAATATAGTATTTGTAGAATTATGATGTTACAGTAATAATAAAATAAGATACATTTTTTTGTGTTTTTAATAAAAATATATAATTCAGTTCTAATGAACAACCAAGCTATCTAACAAAATATTTAACAACATTTGTAGTACTACACTATAAAACAAGTTGCCCTGTAAATGAGATTTTCCAGTGCGTAATTCAGGATGTCTGGCTTTTCTATGCGTACTAATATTATAATAAAATATATTATATTTGTGTAATGTTTACCAATAATGTGTTAAAAATACCCGTATTAGCTTAACTCATCTCTGTGTTCTATATCCCTGCACCTGATTGGTTGTGCATAGCCAACGTAGGTGCAGTACCAACGGTAGCAGTTCCATTCACAATTTTAGTTGTGTCGTGTTGTTGTGCTCAGTTAATTCTCATTCAAGGTCTTCAAATGGATTTAAATTGAGTATTGATAAAAAAATGGTAAGTATGTACCTATCAAATATTGCTGATAATTATTGCGATAAAGCTAATCAGAACTACAACTCTAAAAAATATTTTAGTTTAGAGTTTTACGAAAATTCACTTTGAGTTTTTAAATTACTATAACTGTATTTTGTTTTTCTTGTAACTTAAAGATATTCAGATCACTATTCAAATTAACTAATTATCGTAAATTCATATTACATAGTATACTAGCGTCAAGAATTCAGACGTCTTACGTCATGGTTGACATTAGGCAATTGTCTTTATTGTCAACGTAATTTTCGATATTTGGTCGCGTTAAAAACAATAATTTTTTGCAATTTAGTGCAATATATAATGCAAACATTTAGTGTAGTAGATAGTTTTATTACTCTTAGTTGCAGTTTCTTAAATATTTTGATAAAAATATAATGAATTATTCATTTGTTCGTATGACGTAAGTCGTCTGAATTCTGGACGCGAGTATACCTAAATATCATAAATAACATTCTAGTAAATCATAAACAACGAAACAACAAACATTAAACAAAGATGCATTTATGCACTACATAGTAAGAGTTTACGAAAACTAAATGATGGTGATCTGAAGATATCATTTCTTTTTCTAAAATTAAAAATCAAAATACAGAGATAATAATTTAAAACCTCAGTATGAAGCCCTAATACTTTAAAAATTACAGTCCTCATTAGTTTTAGCTTTATCACAATTATAGTTAGGTAAGTACTTACCACTTTCTTTGATTAAACTTCAGTTTAGATTTAAATGTTCACCATTTGAACACCACAAACAAAAGCTATCTGAACACAACAACGTGACACGACCAACATGGCGTAGTGATGTTAAATTTACACGAAATGGTATACTTTTAACACATCATTGGTAAATTCAGTATCTTATTATAATATTAGTAATTTTAATATTACTTTGTATGACAAAGCCAAAGCGTACAAAAATAGTAAGTTGTTATATGCTATATATATTATTATAATTAATAAAATAGTTTGGTATGAAATTTTCTTACCGAATATTCCACGAGCTTAAATTAATGACCAGAAATTTGTCCTCAATCATGAACATTTTTAGAAAATTATAATTTATAAAATATTCATCACTTCGAAAAAATTTCCAGAAATAATTTAAGCATATCAGTGAAAATTTTACACATGCTGTATTGCACTGAAATATCTCAGATACACAGTAACTTTGGGATATACAATTCACCAAAAATAAATTTCATGTAAGTTGCATCTGATATTGAATTTATTTAAAAATATGGCGAAGTCGCCAATGGTAATAGATTTGCCGGAAATAAAATTTAATAAATTAATAATAATACATTTTTTTACGTTTTCACTCACTTAGACCCTTGATGTTCTTTGCGTTCATAGGGCTTTTCATATAGTTTCTGAAACTCTGATTCACTAAATGAAATCATTAATATATCAATAATGGATATTCTTACAAATATTGGGCCACTGTTTAAATATTTTGCCAATATTGGCCTTTTAAATGTGTTCCACCTGGGTTCTTTCGCTTTACTGTACAGCATTCTGAAATCAAAACTATTCTTAGTGTTGGTACCTAATACTAGAGCATAATTCATACAAAGGTAGTAGGATATTATTTAATATTTAAGTGTGTCATATAACACTTCTCTTAACCGGCCTACATGATGGCTGCAGATCCATTACATTACACGGACTGTAATTTCGCGCAACACATCACGATGCTTTTAGTTAAATATCATTAGCGAATCGCCAGTTTGCACGTTTCCATGTTTTTAATCACGGCAGGCTTAATGAACAATCGACTAAACGTCAATAGAAGTGATAATTTAATTTATTTGGCAATTTATTTTTTGACACATACGGTAAATTCGAAATAAGTTAATCGCATCGGTTGGTGATAGCGCGCCCTCGATTCAAGAACAAATCGTTGTTTCACTGGAATCAAATTTATCGCTACGCCAACTCCAAATATTCCAATTTAATCAGGGCCTACTAAAGAAAATGCTCCAAACAAAACTGCTAGGCTACTTATAAGGGATCCGTTCCCTTGCTCTTGTATGAACTGACCAAGAAAATTTAATATATAGTGCACTGAAAAAAAGGCCGGTAACTTTACAAATTTACTTTGTAAGAATATCCTTATAATTGTCTTAAAATAATTCTAAAAATAATGATGATATTACACTAACATTTGTAATTTTACAAGAAAATTGCCAATATACAATAAAACCGTAAACTTCCTATGTAATTATAATATAATTCGTACATTTATAGAATATATTGTAATACATTTACAATTAACAATGTGAAATCCATTTTTACATTGTAAAATTACTGAACATACCAAATTTGCTATATAATTGACTGTAAAAATATTATGCCTAATGTGTGTGTGTGAAGGTACTATTAATTTTAAAACGCACTATACCACTAACCGTTGAGAGCGTTGGGTGGTGACGCCTTCATTATTTCTTGCTTCATTTCGATGAATGCAGCGTGTACATAGGACCTAGGTACTTACATAATTAATTTAGTAACTAGTAACTAGCAATATAAACATATCTAGAGTAACAAGTGAGTGTTTTAGTACTATAAATAGTTTTATTTAGTGCTTGTTTAAACATAACCTCAATGAGATTAAGAAGTAATAGGTAGGTTATATATAATTATTGAAACAAAGAAACATTGCATCTATAAAAATCGGGTACCCCACTGTTGTTTGTTCATCTTACATAATATATAAAACTATATTATTTTCTATTAGAACTATATTTTACACATATTTGAAGAACAAGGGCTTCTGGAGGATTAGCATGATTTAAGTTCTGAGTACATACTTATCTATGCACATTTATATAATTAATATTACTTTGTAATAGTTAGTATAAGATCATAGATTTCGTTTGAGTATTATAAAATGTTTACTTTAGTTCTATGAATATATTTTTACATTGTTATATGATTTGTTAAGTGTTCTGTTTTGTACAAATAACCTAAATGTGCAGGTACCAAATTTTAATAAAAAATTGCCGTAAATACCATATTTTATTACTTCAGTACCTGTATGTACGAGTATTTCTAAGCTAAAAAAATAATCAAAGGGCAGTTAATATATTGAAGATATAATAAAGCTGTAACTACTAATTAGCTAACTGAGCCGTAATCGGAGTACAAAATAGCTATTTATATAATCACTTACGAAAAGTACGGTTTTGTGTAACAAATGTTTTTCACACAATTTGTTCAAAAATTTTAATTATAAATTTAAAAAGGATTATACTGCTGATTTTAAGATATACATGGGGGCTATAGTAGAAATAAGTATTATTTTCAACTAAATGAGTCATAAATTCCAAAGTACTTAATTTTTTGTATATAAATCTGAAAAGCATAGAAAAAACGAATCTATTGCTTCGGAAATGTTTGACTTCACTGGGGATACCATATCAAAAATTCAGTATTACTATTAAGGGTGTTTGTTAACATTAGAAGCATTCATGTTAATTAGGTTATAGGCTTAATATGAGTACATTTTTCTTTTAAAACTCACGGAAAAGCCTGATATGTTACTTAAGGTAAGTAACAATCGTTAATTCCTTACGATATTTAAATTTTTCTGATGTAGGCATATTAATCTATTAGGTATAAAGGAATTACTATTCAGATTTTTTTTAGGTATCTATGTCAAAGCACTGTTAGTGAATTCGAATGTTGTGTACGGGTTAGCTCAGTTTCGACACTTTTAGGAGGTTTCTTTTATTCTCCGGAAAGATAGTAGTCCAAATGTCACGGAAATATTTTTGAGAAAAATTGAATAGCGAAAATTTCATTTCGATATCTTGATTAGTTTTGATATAGCATTTTTTTTAATTTTAGGTCTTTTCTATGATGCTCATACCTATGATGTTTCATTAAAACATATATATGTTTGCTATAGTACAATGTAACTATACAGCTACCTGTAAAGTTACTTTGCAATTTTACAAGTAATTGTGGAAGTTACATTGTAAAAATACTTTTTGTATTGTAAAATCACAAAGTAATATTACAATTGCAAAACCTAAAATTACACCACAAAATAAATTTACAACGTAATTTTATATTTTATTTGTGAAGTCACAATCGATAAAAAAATTACAGCAATAATGAGTGGTAAATAAATTGCCATCTATTTTAACTGTAATTATTTTTTACAGTGTAAGTAAAAAATATCTGATTTTTGGTACCTGCAACAAACTAAATTGTTTATTTAATAACAGGGTCGTTTTGGTCTCTGAAATTTTATACAAAATTTGATATTACGAACGAATCCTCAAAATATTACAAAATTGGGTGTTGGTGAAATCGTTACTGAAACTTTATCACAAGCTTAGGATCATTACTTCAGGATTAGAAATTTTCATTATAATTAATTTGTAATGGTTTTTTTCAATTTATTATGGGTTTCAGGCTGCTATTTTGAGGTCTATCTAAGTTACTGGCCGCTTCTAGTCACAGAATTAATGTGCACTTCATTCTTACTGTTGGTATTAAGGCGGATATGATTGGAACTGCTCCTTAGACAACGGTAATCCTTTAAGACATTGTCAAACATTTAATAGATTTTCACTGTCGGTATTTCAGTACAATTTTACAAAACATGGTATTTAATTGCAATAATATACCAACATAAATATTTCAGTTTTTTGACAAACGGTAAGTTGAAACGTGCATCTTCATGAAAACAAAATATATCAAAAAAGTACACAGAAGGGAAGGTTATTAAAAATTAATTAATAACCTTGCACATAAGGCTATTTTTTACAAATTAATATCCGTAATTATTCTATATCATTTCCATGAACATGATGATGGATTGTTACTACTTCAAACTCAATAGTTTTATATTTATACAGGGTGATTTAGAACTTATCTAAAAAAATAATTGACTATAAACTTATTTGTATTATTTTTTGTCCAGAGGATGTTTAAACCTTTGCATCAATAATATATTCATATATAAATTATAATTACAATATATTACCATAACAGGGTGATTCATTAATAACAAGACAGAGCCTAATAGCAGGTTGCTGACTTAAACATAGAACGATTAAGCAAAATATGCAAATATTGGCATATATCTTGGAGATCGGGTTTTTTTAGAGTTCTTAAACACTCTTAACAAACCTCTAATAACCTCTTACACATTATTTTGTACACTGTAAAAAATAATTACAGTAAAAATAGATGGCAATTTATTTACCATTCATTATTGCTGTGATTTTCTTATAGATTGTGATTTTACAATTAAAACGTAAAATTGCATTGTAAATTAATTTTGCGATGTAATTTTGCGTTTAGTAACTGTAATATTACTTTGTAATTTTACAATACAAAAATTTTTACAATGTAACTTATATAGTTACTTATAAAAGTATAAAGTAACTTTACAATCAATCGTATAATTACATTGTAATAAAACATTTTTTACTATAACTACAATGTAATTTTTGTTTATTGTACAGGATGGTCCAGTTTGAAAGTTGAAAAGTTGAATTGCGAGAATCACATTTCGATTTGTTTAAAAAATACCTACGTGATATTTTTCAATTTTGGCCGTTTTCTATGAAACTTTTCTACTTATAAAAATATTTAGCAGCTTACGCTTTTTTATCACTTCTAGTTTTCCGTTATAACAAACTTTCATATTTTTTAAATGAAACATAATGTGTTTTAATTTATTTTTATTCAACTTGTAATTTATTTTATCTTACGTGAATATTTTCGCAATATTTATTTACAAAAAGAATTTGTTAATATATTTATAACTTAAAAATATTTGTATGCAAGTACAAAACTTCATATCAAAAAATGTATAGGATGTTATTATTTTTTTACAAGTTTGTGTAAGCCACTACTATTCTGAATATAGTAATCTCATTAGAGAGACAAATATTTTCAGAAATAAAAAAATATAGAATACCATAGAAAAAGCCTAAAATTAAGAAATGTACTGTATCAAAGCGAATCAAGATATTGAAATAAAATTTTCGTAATTCAACTTTTCTCAAAAACTTTTTCCGTGACACTTGGACTATTGTTTTCTCTATCTTTTCCGCAAATAAAATAAACCTCCTAAAAGTATTGAAACCCCTACAGTCAATTTTAAGAGAGTTACTTTAATGACATCTTGTTTATAACACACGAAATCTCTAACAGTGTTTTGACATAGATACCTAATAAATTTTCTGAATAGTAATTCCAGAATTAACAATTGTTACTTACCTTACGTGACAATCACGTCAGGCTTTTCTGTAAGTTTCTCAATAACATCACTGCATCAGGATGTTATTTTAAAAGAAAAATCTTCTAAACTAAATATTCGTTCTATTAAATATTTTTGCACAAATTGTGTGAAAAACATTTACAAAATCGTACTATTCCTAACCAGTTATATAAGTTCAGCTCAGTTAACTAATCCGTAGTTACAGCTATACCTATTATATCTTCAATAAATTAACTATCTTATTTTGCTTAATTTTTTGAAGTTAGAAAAACATGTAGGTACACCTAAGTGGTACGCTACGAAAATAACGAATATATTTTACTTTTTGATAGATTAGTAAAAACGTAGGTAATGGTTCATATTATTGTCGACTACAAAAATTCTGGTTTCACAGCTTCAACAATAATTTCACTATTTTTTCTAGTATGTTATGCAATTTTGAATAAGAGTTTATAATGTTAGAATAAATATAATTAGATTATGAAAAATAAAATATTAAGATATTTCGATATTTTTTATTTAATTTGGTACCTGTACATTTATGCCATTTTTACAAAACAGAACACTTAACGTTATACAAAACATATAACAAAGTAAATCTATATATTGTATATATCAAATAATAAAGTTTCTTGTATATGTAAACATAAAAAAAAATAAATATTTTATAATATTCAAACGAGATCTAATGTGTAATATAGGTACCTACAATTTAAATATAATTCTAACGTAGAAAATAACATATTGTTTACATGTAAGATGAACAGAGTTCAATCTATAGTTGGTATCTGATTTTTGTAGATGCAAAAATACCATTGTTCCTTTGCTTCAATAATTCTGTATAAAATACATACCTATTACGTTATCTCATATAGGTTATGTTATAAGCAACACAAGACAAAACTACTTATTGTAATAAAAGCACTCACTAGTCACTCTAGATTTGATTATTTTGCTAGTCACGACTCACTAAATTAATTATGTAAGTACTTAAGTCCTAGGTACACGCTGCATTCATCGAAATGAAGCAAGAAATATGAAGGCGTCACCACCCAATGCTCTCAACGGTTAGTGGCAGTGCGTTTTAAAATTAGTAGTATCTTCACACACAAATTAAGCATATTTTTACAGTCAATTATATAGTAAATTTGGTATGTTCAGTTATTTTACAATGTAAAAGTGGATTTCACATTGCTAATTGTAAATGTATTACAATATATTCTATAAATGTACATATTACATTATAATTACATAGGAAGTTTACGGTTTTGTTGTATATTGGCAGTTTTGTAAAATTACAAGCGTCAGTGTAATATCATCATTATTTTTAGAATTATTTTAAGACAATTATAAGGATATTTTTACAAAGTATATTTGTAAAGTTACTGGCCGTTTTTTTCAGTGTAGTTACAGACCTACAACTACAAAAGTAGATTTTTATAAATGAACTGAATCTAGAATTTTTTTGTCTGACTTATTTTTATTCCAATTGATCGGGTAGGAAAACGCATGTGTTGTATGACATGAACACAAAAATATGCAAGTGACCTGTGCGCCTACTTTTTGAATACGTCATATTTAACACCTACCAAGCATGTTTCCTCTGTATTTGGTAAATTTCCTAGAAAACTGAACGGTTTGCATTAAAAATACAGGACACGGACAACAAACAGATACAACTTCTAAATTTTATAGTCTTTTTACAAATTTTGTGGTATTTGCTGTACCTTTGTAGAAAAAATGTTCTTAGCAGAAAATAGAATATGTACAGGATGACAAAAAATTAACCTTCTGATCTCTCGATTGTATTCATATTTCCATTATTTATGGGCTTCCTATAGTTGAAAATTATCTTATGTTTTTCTTCTTTTCTTTTCTACAAAGAGTTACATCATAAAAACAACTTCTATAGTTGCAACTTTTATGGTACATAATTGCAAAACAGTGCGTTTAAGAGGTTATGTTTATTACAGGTTTTAGTAACATTTTTTTATGTACTATCACTACCCAAAGTAACATACTTTATGTGGCACTCTGTGTAATCTGACTCAGTAATTTTAAATCAAATATTTATTTTTGCATAAAATATAACCTGCGTATACAGGGTGTAATAAATTAGCAGGTCATCAAGTTAATTGCGTATTTTTGACAGCAAAATATGACGATTTAACCCTACTTACCTATAAACAAAAATACATTCCTTAAAAGAAACCGGGTGTTAAAGTTGAACTTTTAAAATTTTTTCTCCAAAATTACTTCAGTTCTTCACGTATTACTTCGAAATTTTGTAGAGATACTTCCTCAATAGAAACTAGGGAAAGGGGTTATTTTATCTCCTGACTTTTTTATGACGTACGCCTATGTACAATTTTTTTACAATTTTATAATGTACATTTTTTTAAAAAATATTTTAATATTCTTGATAATTTTTGGTAAAACTTAGATGAAGCGTTAGAGATAGTCACAGCAAATAAGTTGCACTTAACAACATTTTTAAATTTCAAATTACAAAAAAAGCAATTTGTAATGTTGCTTTAAATACATATTTTGTACAGAGTGTCTTTAAACATAGGACTAGACAGATTTACCATTTTTATACAAATAAAGGTTCGTTTATCAATCTAAATTCGTTTATTAAGGAAATACAGGGATTTAAGACACATATTTATTAAACAGATATACACTAAAATTTAACACCAATTTTAACATTTTAATTTACTAATTGTTCCATATCCACCTGCCTCCGAAATGTATAACCAAACTTTTTTAAATAAAGAGTATCTTTTTTTTTTTAAAGAACCCCGTGGTTTTTGCCTACATTTTTCAGCCTCATATGTAATACGTGTTTTCAGTTGATCAAAATTCTCAATTGATACGCGTCGTCCTTTATTAATCCCCAAATATTAAAGTACAATGGACTAAAATCGTAGGAGCCTGGTGGCCATTGAATAGTTGCTTCTCTTTCACATCCAATTTATCGATTTGAAAAAACTAAACTTAAATATTGTCTAATATTTAATCCAAGGTGGTTCCAAAATTAAGTTACATACACATATTTTGTGTGTAAGTAGCAAATTGTTGAATAGAGTGAAAAAATCATTTAAATTTAGAAATGTCGCGACATATAAACTTGATAGTAGACTATATGTAGGATATGTGCAGCAATTAGTGTAAATATGTTTAGTAACTAATTTGTTTATTAAATCACTGTTTTTTCCTTAACAAACGAATTTAAATTGATACAAATTATGTATTTGTGAAAAATGACACATCTGGTTAGCCCTCTATATAAAATAGGTTAGAACAAGTTAGAACATTACAAATTCTTTCTTTGTAATTTGAAATTTAAAAATATTAGAGGTGCAACTCAAATTGCAGCCACTATCTCTAATTTATCTCGAACATTAAGAGTTTTACAAAAAATTACCTAATACATTATTCTAAACAAAACTTTATAATATGACATTTTAAAAAATCGTCCATAAGCGTACGTCAGAAAAATTTAAAAAGTAAGAAATGGGGGGGGGGGATAAAATTACTCCTTCTCCTCTCTTTGCTTTTTAGGTATCGTTTACAATAACACCCTTGAAAATTTGGTTAATAACTGGAAGTATCTCTGAAAAATTTCAAGGCGATACGTGAAAAGCTAAATAAATTATAGAGGTAAAACATGCAGTTTTAAAAGTTCAACTTTAACACCCTGTATATTGTAAAGGAGACATTTTTGTATATAGATAAGTAGTGTTATTTAGTCATATTTTGTCTCCAAAAATACGCAGTTAACGGGATGACCTGCACCCTGTATATCCTATGCAGAAAACAAATTTAAACCACAAACAGTTAGTGTTTATAGTTATACTATAAACTCTAATTCTTTTTTTGCTGGGATCTAGGTATGCTAATAAACAATTCCAGAGACAAACCTCTATTTAATAATTATCTAAAAAAATTAATCTAGCTAAATTTACTAACCTGGTTTAATGAAATCACTATAAATATCTAAGTTCACTCTTGAAAACGTGGGAACACAAAAATTCTACCACAATAGATGAGATCTAACCTATTTCTGCAGGCGGCCTCCTTTAAGTTGAGTCAAATATCTAACTATAATAGTATATTATGCAACGATCATGTAATGATGATTAATAACCATTACATGAGAGTTGCATACGCTATATTTTCTACACCCGATAAATAATCAAAAACCATAAATTTTATATTTTTATTGAACACAATAGGTAACAGTAATTATTCGTATGAATTGCATTTTCTGCTTTCTCCGATACGTGTGGAGGAGTCGATGGTAATTCTTCTATATCGCTGATATCAGACATTTTGATAAATTATCGAAGTTTAGCTAGGTATCTACGAAAATTTAATACGTACTGATTTTGACATCTAAAATAATTACATAGGAACCTGGGATAAACGTCAAATGCACAGCATGCTTGATTGAAAAATTATGGGTTTCTATTGATTAAAAATCTGTATCGTAATGGGTATCATTATGAAACGGATTATGGGCATATAAGTGCATTATTATAATACGGGTGTAGAAAAAAATTATTATACCAATAAATTAAAATTATTTGAAATTAAATATCGAGAATGTCAAAAATGAATCTGTCAATGAATTTAAATACAGTAAAAAATGTTACAAAAGCTAATAATAAAGAATATATGGGTAGATATTGTGGGTGTAATTCAACGATGGTTAGGGCTTTAGTCCACAGAGTAATTAGATTCACACAATATTGTTAATACCTAAAAATATATATAAAAAACGATTACATAAAGGGTAAAATTTTGTTATTAAATAAGTAGGTCGTTATGATGTTAAAATTCATTGACAGATTAAACACTTTTGACATTGTCGATATTTAATTTCAAATAATTTCAATTTACTGGTATAATAATTTTTATAGTTAGATATTTGACTCAATTTAAAGGAGGCCACCTGAAGAAGCAATCCTAAAAATGCAGAAATAGGTCAGATCTCATCTATTGTGGTTGAATTTTCGAATTCCCCCAGTGTACATACATTTATAGAGTGTTTTCATTAAACCATGTTAGTAAATTTAGCTAGATTATTTTTTTAGATAATTATTGAATGGAACTTTGTCTGTGCAATTGTTCATTAGTATACCTAGATGTTTGGTATCAGAGAGCATACATATGACTTCATTGATAGGAATTGTAGGATATTTGATATATATTAGCCCAGTGGCGTAGCCAGAAATTTGACAGGGGGGCGGGGGGTTCAGTGAACAAAGTATTTCAAACTTGATTTTTTTAATAAAAAATAAATAATTTTTAATAAACTGAAACAATAAAAAGTAAATAAAAAAAAATCTCATCATAAAAATGTAAATAATAAACAGGTACGAACAATATTTGTTACAAAAATGACAAAAATAAAATTAGAACTCAGTTGCAGGTGAACCCTAATGTAAGGTTGCCGTAGGAGATCTAGTTCACTGACCGCATTGCTAAATCTTGGCGAATAGTGAATGCAGGTTTGTAGTGAGACATTACCTATATGACCCAACCAATCCAACCCATGGGGGAGGGTTCTGACCCCCAAACCCCCCCCCCGTGGCTACGTCACTGTATTAACCTCAAATACCTTTCTAATACAATAAAAATGTTACAAAAACTAATATTAAAGAATATATGGGTAGATATTGTGGGTGTAATTCAACGCTGGTTGGGGCTTTAGTCCACAGAGTAGTTAGTTTCACACAATATTCTTAATTCCTAAAAATATGTAAAAAAAACTTTAATTCAATGAAAATAAAAATTAATTGTCTTAATTATTTGATTGTTACAATGTAAGAACATATACTATTGGTATCTGTATTCGGTATTGGTATCAGAATATCTCGAGAAAGAAGATATCAACAGATTTAATAGCGTCACCCTATAAATGCTGAATAATAAATATCTATCATAATCGTAGTGTGACGGCAAAACAAGCTTTTTATTAATGCCTTTGTTTTTGACACGGATGGCATGTAAACTGGACAATAAAAACCAATTAGAGTTGGTAATAAATAATAGAAACGTATTTCAAAAATCGATAGGCGTATTCGAATTATGCATTAAACTGTGTATGTATTAATATAAAAAATTTTGGTGTCGAAATTGTGGATGATAGTTTTTTAATAGACGTAAATGTTGATTATACCAAACACATTTATCCAAGCATGATGGATGATATGATAATAGCTCGGCATATTTTTTTATATTAATTTATGTTTAAATAACATATGTCATTAGTGGTTTTATAGGGAGGCAATGGTGCTGAACACATTCATGAAATCGTATAATAAATAAGAGTGTTCCTGTTTGAAGCAGGCTCCAAATACAGGTAGTAGTAAACTTCACCCCATATTTATTCAAAAAAAAAATATTTAGTCGAGTTTTGTAGTAAATTTCTAAGTACAAGCATGAAGTATTGATAAATAATAAGTGAATGTAGCAAAATGTGCATTATTTTGTCAATTATTACTAACAAATGAATAATTAATTATAATTTCATTAAAATATTTAAGAAACTGCAGCTGAAAAATAAAGCTATACAGGACAATTCAGAACTTATTTAAAAAAATTTGGGAACATGTTGTAAACAAATTTTTTGTAAAATCCTTCAGCTACTTTTACCGATGTGTGCAGTGAGTGCAAGTGTAGAGCAACGCGAGAGAAATTTGATACTGAATAGTGGAAGAGATGGAGGTCCAGGCCGTCCATGGCATATTGCAGCAGTGTAGCGTATCGTATACACGAGGTTCAATTATATCCGTACCATGAACAGTTATCCAAGCATTAATATGAAGGAACTGGAAGAGGAGGAACGGTACCATGACCACCACGATCTTTTATTGCATCAGGTATGTCAAACACATAGAATTAATTTAAACCACAAATTAATTCTATTAATAAAAGTAGTTGAATGTGCTGCATGAAATAGGCGTTATAACATGTTATTTATTTCTTTCCTTGGCAATTTCTTTCCTTGGGAATTTCTTTCCATTTTTTTGTCTGGTCGCCGGTTGCATGCTTTACCGCCTTATCAGGTTTTACAGTGGAGTACCGTGCAGAAGTGTGTGTTTTAAAATCATATTTGAACTGCCATTTTTGATTTTTTTTTACAAAATTGTATTTGTAAAAGTCCCCTGTTCCCTACACTGAATGTTGTATTACACTAAATTACAGAAAATGATTGTTTTTAGTGCAAAAGAAATAAGTTAATGGGTAAGGCAATATCAGTAAAATATCATTTATGGTTTGTACAGTATATTATAGATTACTTATTACTTCTTTAAGAAATTTAAAGAAAGTTAAATTACTATTTATAGATGATATATTTAAACACCTAACTGCTGCGCAGCGACTCGTTCCTCGATCAGACTCAAAATATTGCTTTAACACGGCTCTGTATAACCGATGTTTGCACTCCCAGAGCTGGATGTAAACTGAGGTCTCTGCAGCTTGAAATGGATGCGCGAGCTGCTATGCGCCACTTATTATTTCGGCCCGAGTGTTACTACTGGTCTCCCTATACTGTGATTATAATTTATACATTGTAATTTTTAGATTTGAATTATAACATATATCTAATTTTAACAACTAATTTTAATTTTCTTGTTTTACTAGTATATTGTTATATACTTACCATTATAACTACAATTGACAAATATGAATAGAGAAAACTTTTGCAATAACATTATTTGACACATAAGATTGAATACCACTGTGTAAAAATATAAATAATGAACAATATAAAAAAATGTATGTACCAAAGGGTTCATCAATTAGTTCAAATATTATTTCGATTAAAAATGATGCTTGCTGAAATGTACAAAAATACAGATTTAAGTCAAAGTTAAAATAATACGCAGGATGTCTCTTACTAACAAATTATTCGAAATATAGTAGATTTGATTAGAATTCAATAATACAGTGCTTTCAAAAAGTAACGAAAAATTAATTATTTTTGAAATTGAGAAGTTTTCCAAAAAGATCCTCTGGCACGTCGATTTATTTTTTTAAAAAAAGCCACTTTTTGACATACGACCCAATGTTTTTAAAAGGAACCTCTAATTTTGACCATCCATTTGAAAGAGCGTGTCATTCTACATACATAAATCATGAAAAATTATGGTGTTACATAACAAAAATTTCAAGAAAATAATGTTTGAAGATTTTAAAATTTAATTTTCACAATACTGTGCACCTCCCCATTATGCAACGCCTGTCCGTGCTTACTTAGATGAGCTGTTCCCGAATCGTTGTTAGGGAGAAGGGGGCCGATTGAGTGGCCAGCCAGATCGCTTGATTTGACATCCCTAGATTATTTCTTGTGGGGATACCTAAAAAACAAAGTATACGTTACCGACCGGTTAATTTAGAAGATTTAAAAGCAAGAATTCGTCACGGGATACATCGTATATCTCCTGAAGTTATTGATAATGTCCAAAAAGAATTTACTAATCGTCTTGGCTACTGTCAGCCAGCCAACGGTGCACAATTTGAACATTTAATTTAGTGGATTTTTTACATAATCATTATCATTTTCAGTATTGTGAAAATTAAATTTTAAAATCTTCAAACATTATCTCCTTAAAATTTTTGTTATGTAACACCATAATTTTTCATGATGTATGTATGTAGATTGACACGCTCTTTCAAATGGCATGGTCAAAATTGGGGGTTGCTATTTAAAAAATTGTCGATGACGTCATATCTCGAACAACGATGACGTCACAAATGTGGGTCGTAATTCAAAAAGTGCCTTTTTTTAAAAACAAAATCGAAGTGTCAGGGGATTTTTTCGAAAACTTTCCAATTTCAAAAATAATGAATTTATTCGTTACTTTTCGAAAGCACTGTACTATACTATCCGAATTAAGAAATATATAGCTACATTTTTACTTCTAAATACTTAAGAAGGCCTAATCAGAAGCAGAAACAACTTCTGTGTAGGTAGATTTTTTAATGGAATTAGTCTATTCATCTAAAATGTCTCTAAATCTCTCTAAAAGTGTATTGTTCATCTATCATCTAAAAATATGTTGCAATGTATTTCATCGCATCAGAAAATTAATTTAAATGTTTTAGCTGAAAAATGACTTATTCTTGAAACATTAGTATATATTCCTTGGTTTTTGCAAATATTTTTAGACCTGTGTGAACATTTTCTGTAAACCGGAAAATGGAGGCTCTTACAGATATTTTTTATGTAATACTGATTTATATTCTGAATAACTTTAATGTTACCTAGATCTATGCTTTCAATATAATACCTAAGAGAAAGTGCAAACTCTCGTTAAACTTGGAAATTGGTTCGGAGAGGTACACAAATTCAAGTGATAGATGAGGAGACAAATACTATTTCGGATTACAAGGGTCTGATTGAGATAGGTAAGCATGCCAATATCGGCAATCACATGTCAGCTTAGGCTTCGATTATTAGAAACTGCTGTAACAGGCATATGGAAAGGTCCAAAAATTAGTCGCGCTAATATAAGTCTACTAATTGCCACTGTTGCCGATTATAATTGTCGCGTAATGTTTACTTAACTGATTTTCCTTATTTGAATGAACTGTTTAAATTATGAATGAAATGAAATAATTGAAAACTATTAAGATATACAGTAATTATGTCATTAATTTTAATCACGTATTCGGAAGGCCTAATAAAAACAGAAAATTGAAAAAAAAATCGTAACCCGACGCTCTTGACACGCTACAAATTTTCTGATGATGCGTACGAGAATTGAAGTTATACAGGGTGATTCATTAAGAATGGGCAATCTCTGAACTGGAGATACTACACACCAAAACATGGCGATAGAGCAAAATATGCCTGCAAAATATCCGAATGTTGCTGGTTTAAAAAATACAGGGTGTTCAATGCTAGAATTTTATTTTGAAATATCTCAATAACTTTGAAACCTGTCGGAGTATTAAAAAAAATTGGCACAATTATGTTTTTTGGCACGGCAAATAAGAATTTTTAACTAATTTTGACGTCACTAGTAGAGGGCACCACTTATGGCACAGCATGTTTCTTTTAAATGGCAGAGCTTTTTTACTGTTTAGTGTATCCATCTGTCTATTGAAACAATCCATTCTCCTACGTGTTGTATCTAAAAAAGGTATACCTTGTTGAAGTCGTTAGGAGTAACAGTTTTCTAAATAATTCTATTCGAAATATTCAGTGCACCGATTGAAAACTGTTATCGTTTCAGGTAAAGTACCTTTTTTACTGAAAATACAGCAAAATTTTACTTGAAAAAGTTTTTCAGAACAGTAAATTATGGCGACGTGCAAAATTTCAAGAAGATCGGCGAGGTTTGATTTTGAAATCATTTTTCAACAAAGCACACAGATTTTATCAAAGCATGCTATTTGAAAGAGCGTGTCATTCGACATACATACATCATGAAAAATTATGGTGTTACATAAAAAAAATTTGAAGAAAATAATGTTTGAATATTTTAAAATTTAATTTTCAGAATACTGAAAATGATAATGATTATGTAAAAAATCGACTAAATTAAATGTTCAAATTGTGCACCGTTGGCTGTCTGACAGTAGCCAATTCTTCTTCAATATCAATAACTTCAGGAGGTATACGATGTATCTTGTGACGAATTCTTGCTTTTAAATCTTCTAAATTAACCGGTCTAGTAACGTATACTTTGCTTTTTAAGTATCCCCACAAGAAATAATCTAGGGGTGTCAAATCAGAAGATCTGGCTGGCTACTCAATCGGACTCCTTCTCCCTATCCAATGATTCGGGAACCGCTCATTAAGCACGGACAGGTGTTGCATAATGGGGAGGTGCACAATATTGTGAAAATTAAATTTTAAAATCTTCAAACATTATTTTCTTAAAATTTTTGTTACCACCATAATTTTTCATGATGTATGTATGTAGAATGACACGCTCTTTCAAATTACATGGTCAAAATTGAGGGTTGCTATTTAAAAAAATTGAAAAATTGTCGATGACGTCATATCTCGAACAACGATGACGTCACAAATATGGGTCGATGTCAAAAAGTGCCTTTTTATAAAACAAAATCGACATGCTTGGGAATTTTTTCGAAAACTTCTCAATTTAAAAAATAATGAATTTATTCGTTACTTTTCGAAAGCACTGTATATAGTTACGTTAAGGACAAAAAACCGTAATATATGTAATATTTTCTATATATCAAGATTTCCATTTATTATATTAAAAAGAAATATTATGCTATGGATGCTCCCCCGGACATTCAAGGATTTTAATTCATATTGTTGAAGTAGTAAGTTCTGGGGATATTCTACACCAGGATAATAATGTTCTAGTGCCCTTAAAAGTTGAAAATTTTAGAAACCTACTTTAAGTTCTTTCTAATAAATCAATTTGGTGACCAGATAAGGGAACAACATTTTAAACGTGATAGAACAATTACACAATAGTTTTACAGTATCAACATAAATTAAGTATCCCAAACTGTTAACTGCAGAAACTGTATAACAAACGTGATAATTAAAATTTAATTTTGAATCAAAGTAAACTCCCAAATCCTTAACAACTTTAGGCCTAATTTATGCAACATGCAATTTTTTTTTTATGAGCGCGGTATTGTTTAAATCTAGTTGTTCTTGACGTAAAATAAAACTCAACAAACGTTTTGACAGATTCGACATTTGTTAAATTTGTTTTTAAGGATGGAAACGGAGAATGCGCTGGCACTCATGGACCTGTTGCTTGGCCTCCACGGTGTCCATGTTTCAACCCATTAAATTTTATTTTTGGGATAGTCCGAATGAAAAAATTTATTGCATTTCCTTTGAAAATATAGAAAACCTACGCAACAGAATTTCTCTTGCTTTTATGTATATTTCACAAAGTATTTAAAACGTTGTGAATAACATTAGATCAAATTAAATTAGAAAACTGTGCTTTGTGGGCACGAAAATTGGCGTCACTTGGAAGTATTTAAGCAGGGTTTGTAGAATGTTTGTGTATTTTGCTCGATTAAGTATTGAATTTTGTTTAACGTCAAGAACAATTAAATTATTTACTTATATTATTGATTTTATAGGGTTATTTTGAAGGGGTAGCCGCTGGGATCAAAATTGTGACAAGATTTCGCAAAATAGAGATATCCAAGGAATTTCGCGGAATTCCGAACAATTTCAAAGAATTTACAAGGATTTCACATTTGTTCACCTCGGGAATTACTATACTTATACAGGGTGCCTGTTAAAGGTTGGGAAAAAACACATATTCTGGGGGCTATAATATGATAGGCTAAATCAAGTTAAATAAGTCTGAAATGTTATAGTTTCCGAGATACAGGTTGTTGAACTTTTTTAGTTTTTTCTCAATAACTTTATTATAAATTATAGTAAATACATAAAAGTTGGTAGTGGTGAGTTTTTTGGACAAAGGTAAATTAGGCTAGATCACCACATTTTGGCTCTAGGAACATGTGGTAGCATTTTATCCAGATCTTTTAGAGACACTCTAAACTGTATTGGATGTACAGACACAAAAAGTTATGATGATTTAAATCCATGTAAAGTACTGTAGGCGCTACCTTCTGACAGCAAATCTGCGGACATATTTCAATTTCTCATGCCAGAAAATGTCTCTGTGCTCTACTTAAATTTAGACAATTTTGATGAAAATCTTTGTATTCTTTTTGGACAAAGAAAAACATTATACTACAGGTAATAGCTAAATTGTTTGATCATTGTAATTTTCTGTTCTTAGGTTTGTTATTAATTAAATTTTGCTCACCTATACTCTTAACTAATTTTATTTAATAACCAAAGTAATCATTGTAACTTTAATATATGCAATGTGTTTTTTATTGTTTTTTTTTATTTTAATATAATTCTATCTTGTAGAGCTCTGAAGAAGGCACAATATAGGCCGAAACGTTGACAGTATGTAAAAAATTATCGTCAATTTAGGTTTATTATTAATTAAATTTAGCTCACCTATACCTGTTTAATCAATTTTATTTAATAACCAAGGTAATAATTGGAATTATTATATGTGCAATGTGTTTTTTATTGTTTTTTTATACTAATTATTTTACAGTAATTTTATAACATAATTGTAACTTGAAGAGCCCTGAAAAAGGCCCAATATAGGCCGAAACGTTGGCAGTATGTAAAAAATAGTTTTTCTTTATAAATCTACTGACCTATTATCAGGCAATAACTTCCTCTGCAGTAGACTAAAGGTCACTATCAACAAATAACATATAAACCATTATCTAAATTACGGTATGGCTACCATCCTTGGATATCAAAAACCGACTATTTTAATTTTCTGTCACCGCTACTGATTCAGTCGTACCGAAAACGCATCGACTCATCGGTCTACACTACAGTATACCAATCAATCAGCTTTCCGTCGTCTTCCAAAAATCCGCCATCTTGTTGGCGACTGACAGTTATTACTATCATTTCTCTGTGTCAGTTACGTTTTTTGAATTTTTGACATTATTACATGGTTATTAACTCGTTATCGTTATTGTACTTATATTATAGTTTTCTATGTCGTGTTGAGTGTTTAGTTTAGGGAGTAAACCAAACTACAAGAATAAAAGCGGGAGGCCGAGGAAGCGATGGAGAGAAAAATGTAATGTATTGGAAAAGAAAGGCGAAGAACCAAAAAGACAGTTATATATATATTGACACAACATTCATTGTCGTTTAATTCTTAACTCTCTTTTCTACAGCTCACCCTGAGCAGTAGAAGACCGACGAAGAGGATTTGGTAGTTGAAAGTTGTGGGCAAGAAGATGAGAGGGATACCAAGTTAGGGATAGCTTAATTGAGAAAATCCTAAAGAATAATTAAAACATGAAATGAAGCAAAGGATTTAACTCAAAATAGGAAAGAGACTGCTTTCACACATAGATGAAAGAAACCACTCTATACACTTAATAGAGTAACGGGGGCTTTTGATTATACACACACACACACACACATATATATATATATATATATATATATATATATATATATATATATATTGACACAACATTCATTGTCGTTTAATTCTTAACTCTCTTTTCTACAGCTCACCCTGAGCAGTAGAAGACCGACGAAGAGGATTTGGTAGTTGAAAGTTGTGGGCAAGAAGATGAGAGGGATACCAAGTTAGGGATAGCTTAATTGAGAAAATCCTAAAGAATAATTAAAACATGAAAGGAAGCAAAGGATTTAACTCAAAATAGGAAAGAGACTGCTTTCACACATAGATGAAAGAAACCACTCTATACACCTAATAGAGTAACGGGGGCTTTTGATTATACACACACACACACACACATATATATATATATATATATATATATATATATATATATATATATATATATATATATATATATATTGTAAACCTCAAAATAAATTGTGCCAAATACACACGTTTTAATTTCATTTCGTACTTCCTAAAAAAAATAAGTAGTAAAAATATAAAAATTACACTTAAATTTTATAATCTGTTAAAAAAATAAGGTAGACGTATACATCTTGATATAAAGGCAAACGTACCACAAAATATAAAATAAAACTACACTACTAGTCGACCTAATTTCCATGTTATCACAATTTTTTAAAATAAATTTATAAAATTCATACCGGTTTTATAATCAAATTCAAATAATATCTGCTAGAATCCTAAATTAAGAAAAAATGTGACCAGAACCTCAATTTACATGAAACTACACTGGATTACAACAGTTAATTAAAAATTAATGCAAAAGTATTAACACTACGAAACAACTTTGATTATGTCTACGCCATATTGTTAGCTATTTTTTCTAGAGTGGTGGTATTTGAAAATTGCCTAAATCCATGGGTTCGTGTCACTTGTTCGTATGTTCTGTGGGATCCGCCATTTTCTTGGCGACTTTTTCTATAGTGGGGGTATTTAAAAACTGCCAGACGTATCTCACTGTGGTTTACACCATGGCATAATAATGTGAGCTGATTTGTGAGAAGATTTCCATGAGTGGTTACCCTCCCGAGTTATTCTTCAAATAAAATAGTTGTGTCAGATATTGACATGTTCGTAATTTTATTCATCTGTTGTTGTCGCCCATAAGGAAAAAAACAATTGAATGTTACATAACAGAAACGAGGGGCCGTACAAATTTTTTTTGACGAAAAACAATTTCTCGTATAGTTTTAACCCTCCGTATCAAATTTCAGTTCTTTCTGTCGAGAAATAATGACGCTAGATGGCATTTTCTAAAATCATTATATTCAGTTTTTTCACAATGTATCAGCAATTGTAGCTGATATGTTGGACCTGTTTGGTTTATCATAATGGTCATCAAAAGGCGCAACAATTTTCCAATTTGAGCCACCCGAGATATCAGTGCTGAGCATGTAAAACGGACCAACTTGTATATCACTTGAATATGAATTGCAAATAACACAATAATTTTGAGATAACACGGCCAGTATACATATTTAATGTTTTCATTTCACGATATTTATTTGAAATTGTTTATCCCGAAAGTTCTTTTTGTGGCCATAGAAACTATTTCCGGAAAAAAACGATATGACTATAGCCTATATTATATCATCGATATAAGGGAATAACATTAGAAACTGCCATAAAAAAAACATCAAAGGCTTCCGCGTCCAACTGGCAAGAAGTGGAGAGGACCTTATTTACTTTAGATACAAGAATTCGCTCAATTTCGTCAATAATAATTTAAAATAAAATTAAGTATGTAATAATGATGTAAATATGACTATTTGAAAAAAAAAACAAAACGGTAAATACATATTTTGATTAAATAATAATTTATAATAAGCCAACAATAACAGTAATTAAAAAACACCTAGTATATCACGAAAGCATACATTACTATAATACGTTCACAGTAAACAAGTAATAAATCTAATTTGCATCGTTAACTGCCCTCTTTGTCTTTCTTACGGTATTCAAGAACGACGTATGTCGGTGAGTTGATAGACGAGGGACTGCACAGTTGCCAAGTTTGTTGCCTACGATTAATAAAATTAAACTTCTTAAAAACGTTGCTGCAAATTTATTGAAGAGCCAATAGTTCAATATGTCATATATACATATAGATACCTTAAAAGATTCAATTTTATAAAGATAAGGACCCATTTCAATGATATACAAAAAGCAGTTACCTTGTCTATGTGAAATGTCACAACGTCGCATTCTAAATCGCGCCTTGCCAATATAAGTTTTATATTCGAGCAGTAGGTTCGATCGGGGTAAAATAAACACTGATCGATGACTAGATGTAAAATATTTTCTTATGTCCGTTTGCACCGAAGTTAATAAGCATTTCTTAAAAATAAGACATGCTTAAGTATGCTTTTCCAATTGCACCGTACGTTAAAATCTTCTTAAGTATGAAAACAGATACTTAAATTTAAGCCCCTGTTTGATAGTGAGTGATAAAATTCTTTAATTCAAACAGAGTTAGAATGTGCGAAAAACAAGCATAGAAATTTAAAAAACGCGGAAAGTGCAAATATAGTGGTCAATGCTAATGAGTGTAATATTAAAGTAGTAAAAAAGTACCTATAACTTTAAGAACAACTTTATTAAGTTGTTCTTAGTAAAATGTCGGTGCAAACGGGCATTAATAACCACTCCGCTTTGAATAATATCGAGCTAGATGATTTAAACAGTCATGGTATATATAATTATGTTAATATATTATGCATATATACACATATTCTAATGATTTTTATGTCACTTGCTTGAAATTATATTGTACCACTCTATCCTATTATTTACGGCGGTCGGTGTCTTTTATATTCTCTTACATCGATGATATAGACCATACCATCTATATCATCCATACCTGTTTATAAAATAATTATTTTATAATGTTTTGTAAGCCCACTATTATTTTTAAAATTGTAATAGTTGCTAAGATATGTTATTGATAGTCATAATTATTATTAATAAAATATATAAATTAATAAAAGCTTTTAAAATATAAATACAATTATTAAATATATATTTATAACTAAACATGGCGCAGTCGTACTAAAGACGAAAAGTACCTACATCACAATTGAAAGAAAGAAAAAATGGAATTTAATAAACCACGACAACTACAATTAAATGGAAATGTAGCAGAAAACTTTAGAGAATTCAAAGAAGAAATTACAATATACCTTATAGCAACAGAAACTATAAAAAAATCAAGAGAAATACAAGTAGCAAGACTAAAAAACTTACTAGGCACTGAAGCCTTAAAACTGTACAAATCAATCACAAAATTGAAAGATGATGAAGAAACAGTCAACAAAATTTTAGAAGTATTAGAAAATCATTGCCTACCAAAAGAAAATATGATAATGAATGTATATCATTTTTGAAAAAGAATACAACAAGAAGGTGAATCTTTTGAATCATTTTTCGCTGATCTAAAATAATTTATAAAACAATGCCATTTCGAAGATCAAGAAAATAAATTATTAAAAGCACAAATAACATTAGGAGTCTGGTCAAAATCACTACAAGAACGCCTTTTACGAGATGATTATCAACTGGAAAAAATTATTAATTTATGTAAAACTTCAGAAATGACACAAGAAAATTTAAAAATTATTACAGAAACTAATGTCAACAACAAATTAGTCGCCAATGTCAAATGTGAAACACCGCGATCCTATTTAGTTAAGATGGATAATCATAATAACATACTTAGGAGAAATTCTAAATTTATTAAGAAAAGTAAGGGTTCCAATTAGAAGAGGGAGATGTTTATAAAATAATTATTTTATAATGTTTTGTAAGCCCACTATTATTTTTAATATTGTAATAGTTGCTAAGATATGTTATTGATAGTCATAATTATTATTAATAAAATACATAAATTAATAAAAGCTTTTAAAATATAAATACAATTATTAAATATATATTTATAACTAAACAATACCATCCTTCATTGTCAAAAACGACCGCCACTGATCAGTCGTACCGAAAACGCACCGTGACTTGTTACGAAAACTTGGAGGTAAGTAAACTGTAAACCCAACGGAAAAACAAGCGAAGGTCTAAAACCGGCCCCATTAAAAAACCAGAAACTAAGAGTAGGTAAACAGCGGCGAGTGGGCTCAGCAAATTACCCAAGTAATTAAGCGGGCAATTTCTCAAGGGCCTCCCCGTCCGCCCCCAGAAGGGGGCGGCGGAGGCCATAGATCCATCAAGAGGGATCACGCAGGTCATCTGATAGAGGTTGGCACGCGCGTTATCCAGATAGCACCAGTGATTTACAACATCGCATTTCCCCGTGAATCCATCACGTACGGGGTGGCGGGGGCGGCGCGTCCCCCATCGTCCCCGATTTGCCACTACCTGTGGCAAGGCAAGGCCGCAACACCTATACAATTAACTCGCGCCGAGTGCCGCGAAACACTTGTTTGTTGTGTGTGTGTGTGAATGTGGGAGAGTTCCATGCATCACGAGAGATCTTTAAAAACATTTTTTTCTGCTGCCAACGAGAAATATTTCTCCCCAAAGGAATCCGTAGGAGAAAAAAGACCGGGTTCTTTAAATCGAGGCAGTTTTTATGTATTTCACAAATATGAACACTTTCATTTCTGTTATACAGAGTGTTCCGCATAGGAACCGACACAGAGCAGGTGCATGTAGGGGATCCCAAAATATTGCAATTTAACCAAACATACTTTTATACAATGTTGCGCATAGACCTTTAAAGTTGGTCCAAATATTTCAAAATAATCTCTGAATTACGTTAACTTGGAATAACCAAATTTGATACATGATTTAAGTTTATTATTGGTATTCTTTGACTATGATATTAAGTAAATTGAAACGTTACAAAGTGTTCATTGAGGGTGAGTCACCCCTAAAATTATACGAAATTTTTTTCCATTCATCAAATTTAATAAGAATGATAATATAATATGATCATATCCATAACAGAATTTAATTTAAAACACTTTTTTACTTTTGTTAAATTTAAAAAAAACTTTAAGGGTTACAAGAGAAAATGCATTAATTAAAACAAGATTTTAATAGTGTTTATTAGAAGAAATCAAAAAATCAGTAGTAGACTTTGTCTACTTGACAGTGAGTAATAAAACTACTTCATATATTTTTGCTACTGCTTGTTGTTGAAAATGACTGGAACATTTAAATTCAACGCACAGGTTCACATGTTACTTGTGCTAGGTTCCTGTGAAGGAAACTGTAGTGGAAGAATATCGTAATCGAGTTATTCCGAAACATTTTCTAATGTTGAAAGATGGGTTCGAGAGATAGGAAAGTTTTTCAATAATATCCGAGAATGTCCTAGTGCAATAAGGATGCAAGACGAGCAAAATATTTTGCAAACAATTGAAGATGTACCGCAAATAAGTACTAAACGATTATCTCGAGAAACTGGATTATCAAGAACTTCTGTATACCGAATTCTTAAACGTAATCTACCACATCTATATCACATTCAAAAAGTGCAAGAGCTATTTTCTCACGATTTGGATCGATGAATGACCTTTTGCCAGTTTATCTTGCATCAGGATATTAACTTTGACAAGAAAATTCTTTTCACTGATGAGGTTTGTTTATTTTCACTTGTAGAGAAATTTCAAATGTCCACTTTCATGAATATTCCGATGTAAACCCCTATGCAAAAACTCCTAGACATGGTTATTTGACTGAACTAGTCATTTTGCCAAATCTATTAAATCGGCAAAAATTATTCGAAATTTCTGCAAAATATTCTCCCTGATTTAATCGAAGACTTACCGTTGCAACTTAGACTCGAGTTTTGGTTTATGCATGATGGGGCACCGCCTTATAACTAACTTAAATCATTTCTTATTATTATTATACATTTTAGCTGTATTCTTTTTTACAATTGGTTATGAAGTACCCTGTGCATGTATTTGATGAAGTAGAGACTGAGTTTGTATTGATATTGATCCCTCTTTGAGCCAATATTTTTGAGGTTACTTGAAGTTTTTATTGGACGGAATCCTCTATATATCCTTCTGCCGCGTTCGTTGCTTTCCGTCCACCATGCCTCCTAAGATGTGATGATGTCTGCTCCTGCATAAGCCAGTGTCGTAGCAGACGTTCTTCGCAAACAGTGTAATTCTCAGCATTCAGCAATTTTAAAAATTCTGAAATTTTTTTAGGGAGACTCCTATAGAATTTATACTAACGCATTATCTTGTACGTTTTCCATTTCTATATCCTAGGAAGAATATTGAATGCTCAATTGGTAACTGACGAAGAGAGAAATATGTTCGAAACATTTCGACAAGATTTACTGCTTTGATGTTCCCGTTGGAAATAGTAAATTCTCTTCTCACGTTCGTCTTTGTGTTGGGAATCTCTATCAATATATATATAAATGATATCATTTACAGATTTAATGACGCGTCGCCCAAGGCTAGAGGTCTGCATTTGACTACCTGCTGCAATATAGGTCACTTCCTGCAACCTTCACTTGGTTTATAAGTGAACATACATATGAAGGAACAGCCAGTTCAATTGTCGGTCATCTCACCTACGGCATTCTGATTAGGGCTAATAAGTCCGAAACCGGTCTATGTTTGGCGGTGTAGCCGACAAAGGTTCGTGGCTGTTCACACAGATACTGCAGGTGTAATTCAATGCCGGTTAGGGCATTAGTCCGCGGAGTAGTGGTTGCAGTATCATTTATAGCGTCGCTCAAGGCGAGAGGTCTGCGTTTGAGTACCTTCTGCAGTGTAGGTCGCTTCCTGCAAGTTGAACAACTTAGGCCGAGCTGGAAGTAAGCATACCACTTATATCTCACTCTATATATATATATATATATATATATATATATATATATATATATATATATATATATATATATATATATATATATATATATATTCACCCATGTCTTTTATATGTTCAAGCTAAATAAATGTTACCTCTTCATGACGGCATGCTCCACTGATACTGATAATCAATAATTGGAAAGAAGTGGGAAAATTACACTTTACCTACATCATTAGGTAGATTTTATCATCTGCTTGCTTCTATCAAAAATTTCACAACATCTGATTTACTTAAAGGAAAGCAATTAAATTCGGAAATTATTTCTATATGTCAATATTCTGTTTCACTGACAATGTTGTTCTTATCATTAGTAAAGACTCCACAACGTAGAATTCTGGAATACTCAGGATTTTAGTTCATAATAGGCTAGTAAAACTGCCTCGGTGATAACAGTCACTTCCTTTTGATGACTCTAAATTTCAAATAAACGATACGCTTTTTCATATTTATCTTGGGATTTTGTCAGCAATAATGATTGAATCGCGATTCTTGATGATTCTTCTATATAATCTTCCATATTATCGTTGTAGAAGATTCTGACATTTTACATAAACCACTGGCACAAATACATTAACGAAAACCTAATTAACAAACTCTTTTCTATATCAACATTCCTTCACGATTCTTAATTCACTTTTTCGAAATTCACAATTTTTAAAAAAAGTTATGATAAGTATAGTTATTTGAGCTAGTTTCAAAACGCTATTTACAAAAAACATGTGTGCAACTCGTAGGAAAAGTGCCTTCTCCGCATATGGCACGCATTTTTAATGAGTAAACATTTTTTTGCATACATTGCATGACAGAACTTTTGTGCAAAACAATTTTTTTAAAATGTTCTATACGAATAAATTCATTATTTTTGAAATTGAGAAGTTTTAGAAAAAATCCCCTGGCACATCGATTTTGTTTTTAAAAAGGCACTTTTTGACATAAGACCCATATTTGTGACGTCATCGTGGTTCGAGATATGACATCACCGACAATTTTTTCAAATAGCAACCCCCAATTTTGACCATGCCATTTGAAAGAGCGTGTCATTCTACATACATACATCATGAAAAATGATGGTGTTACATAACAAAAATTTCAAGAAAATAATGTTTGAAGATTTTAAAATTTAATTTTCACAATACTGTGCACCTCCCCATTATGCATCACATGTGCATGCTTATTTAGATGAGCTGTTCCCAAATTGTTGGATAGGGAGAAGGGCGCCGATTGAGTGACCAGCCAGATCGCCTGATTTGACACCTCTAGATTATTTCTTGCGGGAATACTTAAAAAGTAAAGTATACGTTACTAGACCGGTTAATTTAGAAGATTTAAAAGCAAGAATTTAATTTAGTCGACTTTTTACATAATCATCATTTTCAGTCTGCACAATACTGTGCACCTTCCCATTATGCATCACATGTCCATGCTTATTTAGATGAGCTGTTCCCAAATCGTTGGATAGGGTGAAGGGGGCCGATTAAGTGGCCAGCCAGATCGCCTGATTTGACACCCCTAGATTATTTCTTGTGGGGATACTTAAAAAGTAAAGTATACGTTACTAGACCGGTTAATTTAGAAGATTTAAAAGCAAGAATTTAATTTAGTCGACTTTTTACATAATCATCATTTTCAGTCTTGTGAAAATTAAATTTTAAAATCTTCAAACATTATTTTCTTCAAATTTTTGTTATGTAACACCATCATTTTTCATGATGGATGTATGTAGAATCACACGCTCTTTCAAATGGCATGGTCAAAATTGAAGGTTACTATTTAAAAAAATTGTCGATGACGTCATATCTCGAACAACGATGACGTCATAAATGTGGGTCGTATGTCAAAAAGCGTCCTTTTTAAAAACAAAATCGACGTGGCAGGGGATTTTTTCGAAAACTTTTCAAATTCAAAAATAATGAATTTATTCGTTACATTTCGAAAGCACTGTATAGGTACAAAATGTGACATATCAATGAAAGAGATCGATTGACAGATGAACAGTGGATAAATAAGTACAATTGCAGGGACCACCTGGTTGACTTTATCACAATCTTTTGCATTAAAAGAAGTTGAAAATAAAATGTCAGCGGAAATGCTTCAACTACTTTGTACCTGTGTTAAATTTCGATCATATATGTCGTTCTTTAAAAAAATTACATTTAAAATTTATTTTTTTTTAAATTCTCTTAAAAGCTCTGTATATCAAAATGAGTGTCTCTAGGACACACGTTTATTAAACAAACTCCGCCTCCACCCTGTATAATGCCTTCTCCACTCTCTTGTAAACTCAGACGAAGAATTTATCGATTAATCGAAGTTTTAATTTCGTAGGTTTCAATGCGATTAGACTGAAATGTGCGTATACGTTTTCGAACAAACATTTCGGATTAGCTACAACTTATCGATTAATTGAAAAGACTTCAACCTCTTAAATGTATTGGATTGGAATTATATTGGTAGGGTAATAAATTATTCTAATTGATATGGGACGGGTAAAAAAGGATTTCGCTGTTTTCCCACTGTCACTTGTAAATAAATTTTAAATCAAATTAAACTGTTAAATATTTAGAACAAAATTGGACTCTTTCAGGAATTTTAAACGTTTACTTCATAAAATGCAACAGCGCATTATATCAGCCGTCGGACTAACCTATAGGTGATTTAATGAGAACATGTTTTGCCATTTTCAGCGGAATTCGACTGTGAATTGCACAGATCGGAGCTTAAATTGGCTTGCATAAATATAATTGGATTTTTATTATTAACTCACATTGCATAGTTTCTCATAGTCTACTAAATTCAATTATCGTTTGACACGGCAATGCAATCAATTAATATAATTCATTACGTTTTGCTTTATTAGTGGCCGTAATTTTGATTAACTGATCCCTGATTAATATTACTTTTTTTATGACATGTAACAATCGTAATATCTGATATGCAATATCACTGTTTAAATGATTAAGGTGTACGTGCCTTTAAAATAAATTGCTTTTCTAAAATTATATAATGTGAATGTATTGTGAATTTTTAATTTGCTGACGTATCTGTTGAACTATATGAATTTTTTATGTACAGAGTGATCATGCGTAAACTTAAGATTCCAATGTGACTGTTATTTTAGGAGGTATCGGAAAATTGAACCATGCATTCATTGACTAATTTTTCACAAGGATTTCAATCAACAAAGAACAATCGAGCATCGCACTACTGAGATATTGATACTTGTTTTTTTCTTATCAAAACATCCTGTATATTAATATATTTTTGGATTCTCCATTTTCCCCTGATTGCAGTGATTGACATATAATGGGCATTTTTTTACTGTTTTAGAAAGGTATTTTAAGCTAATATAAATCAAATCTTCTATAATTCCTATCAATGTAGTCACATGTGTGTTCTCTGATACCAAACATCTAGGTATGCTAATGAACAATTCCACAGACAAAGCTTTAATCAATAATTGTCTAAAGAAAATAATCTAATTTACTAACCTGCTAATGAAACACTCTATAAATATCTAACTTCACTTTTTGGTAGTGGGAACACGACAAATTCAACCACAATAGATGAGATCTGACCTATTTCTGCATTTTTAGGATTGCTTCTTCAGGTGGTCTCCTTTAAGTTGAATCAAATATCTAACTATAAAAATTATTATAAAAATTAAAATTATTTGAAGTTAAATATCGACAATGACAAAAAGTGACATCCTGTCAATGAATTAAATATGACAATACCTACTTGAAAAATGTTCACCTTTTATGTAAAAGTTTTTATATATTTTTAGGTATTAATAATATTGTGTGAAACTAACTACTCAGTGGACAAAAGTCCCAACCTGCGTTGAATTACACCCACAATATCTACTCATATATTCCTTATTATTAGCTTTTGTAACATATTTTTACTGTTTTAGAAAGGTATTTTAAGCTAATATAAATCAAATCTCCTATAATTCCTATCAATGTAGTCACATGTGTGTTCTCTGATACCAAACATCTAGGTATGCTAATGAACAATTCCACAGACAAAACTCTAATCAATAATTATCTAAAGAAAATAATCTAATTTACTGACCTGCTAATGAAGCACTCTATAAATATCTAACTTCACTTTTTGGCAGTGGGAACACGACAAATTCAACCACAATAGATGAGATCTGACCTATTTCTGCATTTTTAGGATTGCTTCTTCAGGTGGTCTCCTTTAAGTTGAATCAAATATCTAACTATAAAAATTATTATAAAAATTAAAATTATTAAGTTAAATATCGACAATGAAAAAAAGTGACATCCTGTCAATGAATTAAATATGATAATACCTACTTGAAAAATGTTCACCTTTTATGTAAAAGTTTTCATACATTTTTAGGTATTAATAATATTGTGTGAAACTAACTACTCAGTGGACAAAAGCCCCAACCTGCCTTGAATTATACCCACAATATCTACCCATATATTCCTTGTGGTTGAATTTGTCGTGTGCCCACTGCCAAAAAGTGAAGTTAGATATTTATAGAGTGTTTCATTAGCAGGTTAGTAAATTAGATTATTTTCTATAGATAATTATTGATTAGAGCTTTGTCTGTAGATGTTTGGTATCAGAGAACATACATATGACTTCATTGATAGGAATTATAGGAGATTTGATTTATATTAGCTTAAAATACCTTTCTAAAACAGTAAAAAATGTTACAAAAGCTAATAATAAGGAATATATGAGTAGATATTGTGGGTGTAATTCAACGCATGTTGCGGCTTTGGTCCACTGAGTAGTTAGATTCACACAATATTATTAATACCTAAAAATATATAAAAACTTTTATATAATGGGTTATCTTTTACTGATCGCAAAATATTGATGATTAAGTAATTAAAATATTATTATTTTATTATAAAGAATGTAATACTATACTTATTTGAATTCATTTTATGGAGAAATTTAAAGAAGACAGTTTATAAAAAATGTTAAAACTCATTTAGGTACTCGCATTTCTATACAAAAACTTATATCGTTTTTCAAATTATTTAAACAATTATTAATCATTTTTGGGTGTTTGGTTATGTAATCTGTAGTTCCTTGTATTACATCTTCAATTTTTAAAATAGTGGTTGGTCTATTTTTATATACACTATTATTTAAATAGCTCCACATAAATGTATCAGGTGGTGTTAATTTTAGACTATTCGTCGGCCATTGTATGGTGCCAAATTTTCGTAACCATTCTATATAACTATTATTCAAATATTCCAACTTATCTTACATTATGTGGTGGAGTTCCATCTTGCTGCCATATCATCCCGTCGATCTGTCAAATTGGGTAATCAAATCATTTATTTCGTGACCCAAAACATCTGAGTAACATCAGCTGTTTAAATTTTCCTGAGGTGCGGCGAATTCAACTGTAGATGTAAATATTGTTATAACATAAACTTGTATAGTTCTGCACTTTTGCTTATAAATATGTGAAAATAATTGTTAAAATGTGAGGTTAGAATAGCAAAATAATGTGTGTCATACAAATGCATTTTAAAAGTTATTATTTGAGGAGGGTTAGCTATGACTTAGTACAGTTTGGTTTGTAGGCTTCCGTGGCTTCCGTCAATGGTTTTGCTGCTTCCGGGCTGTTGGCCACTTCGTCGGTTTAAGACTCTTGATGTTTGGAGAGACATGTCGCTCTCTTCTTCAGAAGATCTGAAACTCAGTGTAGATCTTCTGTTCAATGTGATTCAAAAAGTATTCAGCATAATATTTTACGCTGCTACACGATAATATGCACTTGTCACACTCCCATAAATCAGCACCTTTCCGTCATATAAGCATTTGAATACGGCATGTTTGTAAATACACAAAAAATACGCGAAAAATTAAATTTGCGAAAAGCAAGTACTGAAAAATTATTTCAAACTAACCAGATTATAGGTACAATATTATTTAACATCTACAGACGACATCTGATGACATCTGTAGGCCCCTAATGCAAGGTGCACTTTACGGAGATAAATTGTTAAACTTGTTAAAAATGTTTCTGGAGAATGATGAGTATGCAACTAGAAATGCAGTATTCATAACCTAGAACTTACTGCTACTTTAAATCAGCTAAGTGACTAATATGTTAGTGGATAATTATGACTAATTCTCAAGGAGTGAAAATGTAATGTTGGGAGTGTGCAACGAAAGAACGAAGAACAAATACAAAGCACTACCGCTAACCGGATTAACTGTGATCTATCAGGTACTTAGATATTATTATTATTAATAAAAATGTTTATTTTCGTCGTTTATACGTTGAACGCTGAAAAAAAAGGACCGCATGGTCTTTGATATATCTAACCATATCGGACGATGATTGATTGTCATAGGCGCCGACTTTCCGCAGGAAACGAGGGTTTTGCCCCATTTTTTTAATATCGAGCTAGAATTCTCAAATAATTTTTTTATTGTCTTTTAGACCTCCCTGAGCGCGTGGTTAAAATGTTTGTACTTAGTCACAGTTAACCTTGTATATCGACTGAAAGTGATCTAACCAACAAATTTTTAGGTACAGAAATCTTTCAAAATACGTATTTTTTTTTTAAATTTAACTGTAGATGTAAATATTGTTATGACATAAACTTACACAGTTCTGTATATAAGATTGTATACATTTGTTTATAAGCATGTGAAAATAATTATTAAAATGTGTGGAATAGCAAAATAATGTGTATTATACAAATGCATTTTAAAGGTTATTATATTATTTGAGGAGAATTTAAATAGTAAAAGTGAATAAACAAAAAATCAATAACTTTATTTTTAATTTTACTTTTGATCGACGTGTCAATAATCTGGAAGGCAAGATGACTTCAACGGTTGCAGGAGAAGAACTTCCAAACTGAACATCGGAAAGGATCTAACGATCGTAATGCTGATGCCTTATCAAGAAGACCATGCCCTCCAAACTGTAAACACTATCTACGACAAGAAATGAAAGAAGAAGATGAATTCCTTTGCCGAAGAATTAGCATTCTGGGCCCAGATGATTGGGATAATCGAGTCATCGTTGAAGAATAAAGTTTAGACCAATTTTCCAATGGAAAGAAAACACGGACAGACCCACATGGCAGAACATTTCTGATAAATCACCGTTTCTAAAAAGCTATTGGGCATTACGTAATTGTTTAGTCATCGAGAACAACCTGTTAAAAAATCTGGAAGAGTCCCGACGGCAAAGAAAGAACTTATCAAACGGTACTGCCTCAGAAAAGAATTCTAGAAGTTCTTCAAGCACCGCATAGTGGGGTCTGTGGTGGACTTTGGAATAATAAAACTTTGAATAAAGTTAGAGAGCGATTCTACTGGCTTGGCAGTGCCGACGTTGTGATACCCGTGCTTCTAGTAAGGAACCCGACTCGAAGTCGAGGACAGATAAAGCAGTACAATGCTAGAGCTACATTCGAGAGAATAGCTATTGACATAGCTGGACCTTTCCTCGTAGCAGCAGCGGAAATCTCTATATTTTGGTAGTTATGGCCTACATCAGTTAAGTGGCCAAAATTATATCCCCTGCCTAATTAAGAAGTAGTCACTGTTGCCGAAGCTTTATTTGAGAATTATATATGACGTTAGGAAAATTTATTCCGATCAAGGACGGAATTTTGAATCTGAAGTAATTCAGAACATTTGTGGATTGCTAGGCGTTCACAAAACTAGTATTACAGCTCTTAGCCTGCAGTCAGATGGAATGGTGAAAAGATTCAATCGTACCATTGAAAACTTCCTGAGAACGGCCGTCAACGAGAAACAAACCAATTGGGATACCTGCCTTCCTCCATTTTTATTAGCTTACCGAGCGGCAATTCATGAGACCACGGGTAAAACGCCAGTGTGATTTTTGACACGGAATTACGTCTACTGATACATCTAATTATGAACTGATCACAACACGAGAAAAACTTAGATGATTATTTCAGCCATCTGAAAGATCGAATAAAGATGGTACATGAAGAAGGACGAGGGAAGCTAAAAACAGAAAGCGACATAATGAAGATCAGATATGACTTGCATGCCAACAATAGCGGGTTTCAAGAGAAAGAAAAAGTGTGGCTGTATAACCCAAAAAGAAGCAAGGGGTAAATCTCCGAAGTTGCAGAAATCATTAGCAAGGCCCTTATATCGTCATGTTAAGATTTAATGATGCAATGTACAGGATCCAGAGGAATTCCTAAGCCAAGGTGAAGATTGTTCGCATCGATCGTTTGACACCTTATCAAGAAGACCATGCGGATTACGGAGTAACCTGAGTTCTAAGAGGGGAGCAATATCACGGAAGCTTACCTACTTTTTAATTTGTTAACTATGTTCCTGTTTACGTTAGAGTTTAGAATTTTTGTAATACCTTTATTTTGATGTTTTCTAGAATATCCAAGGCTACATGTTATTTTTTTCGCGACACGTTCTCGAGATCGCAGAAACTTCGAAAACTCTCAAAAAAATATATATAAGCGGATCGGTTTTGCTGCCACAGTAGTTCAGTTTATATTGAGCAGTCAAACGCGAACAATATAAATGTCAAAGTAAAGACTTGACAGTTGTAGTGAAGTAGTGAAAATAAAGTTATATTTTACTTTAAAAGTTTATTTATTTGGTAGTAAAAACACAGTAAATATAGATAATCGATATTTATTTTCGATTATTAGATTATGACAAATCATTATTTTTAATATTATTAACCTTTGTAAATTGAATATCAATTTTTAATATATGTTCATCATAAAACTGTCATTGACTGTCATGGTACATTGTCTGAGGCTCAAGTTAAACTTACTAACCTTACATAATGATGAAAATAACAATAATTTTCCTGTTTTATGAAATTCGCTAAAAGTTGAGACTTCAGCTTCTATCATATTCAAGACTGGGTGGTGTGAAGATGTTGAAATTTTCGCACATCCGCATATTCGAAATTCATAAAATTTTCAATTACGTTGCGACCGACATGTGAGACAATCTGAAATAAATTAACGAGTCAAGATGCAGGTATTGCCGATTGCGTACATTGTTCTTTCCACGTAACCCTCCTCCATATGTGTTGTATGATGTACAAATTTGCGGAAACTAAATGCGGGAAATTCGATTGACGGTGGTAGGTTGAAGTCGATAGCACGTTTGGTTTGTGTTTTATGTGTATTTTTTGGTGGCGTCGTGAAAATGAGTCAAATTACAAGCATCGTGTTGTGATTCAATTTTTAGTGAAATCTGGTGAAAAACCCTTGGAAATCCTTCGAAAATTTCAGGTGGTGTATGGAGACAAATATATGTCAAAATACGCGTGTTTGAATGGGCAAAACGGTTCAAGGAGGGATGTGAATCGGTAGAAGACGATCCACCTGAAAGAGCTCCCGTCACTTCTCGTACTGACGCGAATGTTGAGCGTCTGCGTGCACTGTTCACGTCTGACCAGTGCCTAAGTATACATGCGTTGTCTGACGAGTTAAACGTCAAGAAAGAAACCGTTCGCAAGATATTACACGAAAATTTGAATATGCGAAAGATTTGCGCGAAGATGGTGCCAAAAGTTCATGCGACATGCGAAAATCGATCTGCAAGGATTTGTTGTCGCGCATTCGGAGCGACGGTAGAGACGGATGAGTCGGGTAGTCACTGGAGATGATACCTGGATATTTAAGTATGACCCCGAGACCAGTAAACAAAGTCAGCAATGGATGAAAGGCAATGTTGATCGTTTTTTTTCGATATCCACGGCATCATTCATCGTGAATATATTCCTTCCAACCAGACAGTGACTGGACAGTTCTACATCGGCGCCCTGGAACGGCTGCGGACCCGCGTTTTCCGTGTGTGACCCGAACTCGCCGAGAACGGATGTTGCACCACAACATGCAACGCGCCAACGCACTCCTTGTTCATTGTGCAAGAATTTTTGACAAAGGCATTCCAACGTTGGCGCACCCACTCTATAGCCCCGATATTGCCCCCTGCGATTTTATTTATTCTCCAAGATAAAGTCGCATCTCAAGAGAACTCATCACGGCGGCGTATAGCAGGTCAAAGAATTTGTAACCGTGGTGCTGAATGGGTTATCTACAGAGAATTACCAAGAGTGAGACTATTGTGAAGGTCGATAATAAAATTTAATTTGCCTGTTTTTTCATTGACAAATTCTCGGAACTTAATTGCCACATTTCGTACGTTATCAGAAACTTTGTAGCGTACTTGGAGCATCGTGTTATTGAAAATTGATTTGCTTCTCCTTTCAAAGGTCTCTTAAATTTTCTTTTCGATTTTCTGTCATTAGACCTTCCCAAATTAATGATTGAATGATTCTGTATAATATATTTTTTAATTATTGTTAATGCCTGTAATAAAAGTAGAACAAAAATTTGTCAACATAGGTCATCACAGACTACCGATTGTTATAACATTTAATGTACTAATGCCTATCAATTTGCCAAGATCATTTGTTATTCTACGCACTCTTGATACTCGTAACGTAGTTTTAATTTCACAACTTTGGCGCCGGATTTTACACGTAACAATGATTGCATAATTTTATAATTTTCTCGTACCCTTCGTTAATTAAATAGAATCCGTTTCCGTCGGAATTTTTCTTTGTAAAATAAATTTGGAACGTGATAGGTACTCCTCCGGGCTTCATTTAATTCCGAAATCACAGCCGGGACGGATTATAATTTAATTCAGGCGATAGCCGCCGCCAATTAACATAGATATAACTTTCATAAAATTTAGGAAAATTAGGTAACCATTGTACCGGATAAACGGGACCCATTACCCCGCTGAACCCGATTCAGAAACAATTTACTAATCCACATCCACCATCGGCCGCACCACTATCTCCTCTATAATTCACTCGCTACATTAACTAATGCTGAATAAATAACGAATCTTATTAATGTTGAAGTTTATCTCGCCGCCACTGCAACGCGATGCGCTGCTGAGGCTGGATGCGAAATGTAAATTTCTGGACAACCAACTGACAGGGAAGATAACAGTCGTCATAATTCACAGCATTTTTATCTGCGCCCATCACCTACCCAGCTGAAGCTTTTATCAGGTTTCACAGGGGCGATGCCGGCATTTTTACAAGTGGCCGTAATTATATAAATAATAAAAATCCATTTAACGTAAGATGAACCGGGGTAACTGTGCACTAGGTGTTAACCTGAACTGTGTAAAACATAAAAAAAAATCAATAACAACTCCATTCAAAAGAAACGATGCATATTTAGATAGATGTGAGTTTGGTTAGTCATATTTTTGGATCAGAAGTGTATACGGGTGTCCGGAATATGTGTGCCCTAATTTTGTCATATGATAAGTTGGATTAAACAAAACATACTTGGTAAGATATAAGTGGTCTGCTACTTCCTGCTCGGCCTAAGCGGCACGACTTGCAGGAAGCGACCTACATTACAGCAGGTACTTAATCGCAGACCTCTCGCCCTGGGCGACGATCCATTAAATCTATAAATGATACTGCAAGAAAGAACTACTCCGCGGACTAATGCCCCGACCGGCGTTGAATTACTCCTGCAGTATCTGTGTGAACATTCAAGAACCCTTGTCGGCCACACCACCAGACATGTATAGGTTTCGGGCTTATTAGCCCTCATCAGTATGGCCATAGGCGAGACAACAAAAATACTTACTTAAGTATCATCTAAAACATGAAATAAAATAAAAACATTATCCAAATATTAACAAAACTTTTATAATAAACACAAATATGCTTCGATAAGTGTCATTTTTATTCATTTTGATGTTACATATTTGGCCTATCCACTGCAAATAGGCGGAGTAGTAAAAATTTCAAACAAATACAAGATAAGCATGTTGTTTGAGGAAGGGCATCAATCGTAGCAGCCTAGTACCAATATGAACAACATTCAATATGTGCTACCAAACTATCGTTCATGTAGGTTTCTGGCGACGCTGGATCCGATTTTGGGGTTCAGTTTATCTCATCAGGTCAACTATACACATTTATCTATTGAGGTAGATAGGTAAATTATAATATAGGGCGCATTTGACCCCATCAACTTCAAGGCCAATCCAAACCATATTACGTTTATGTTTTTGGGTTGCTAAATCTGAATCCCGGTTTTATTTAACACTCTAAAGTTAACTTAACCTGACAACCTCAAAACTGTAACACCCAATAACGCCATATAAACTCAGAACCCTCTAAAACGGTGCATAGAAGTGCAGTTTTACATTCAGTAAGATTCATATTATGCCTGATAGTTCTATGTGCGATTAATTCACCTTTATGTGTACCTCTTCCACTCTAAAGATCTGTTCAGTGATTGTCTTAAGTTTTCGTTCGCTCACTCATGCAAGCATCCAACAGCAGGTATATGAGTATGCCTTTATTTTGTTGTATGATAAATTCTACCAAATAAAATGTATTTGACAATTTTTCTTTCCTGACCAACTGTAACAGAATTATGACGGCAAACAGGCCTTAAATATGTGATAACGTCGCTCACATATCATGTCAAGATTGTCAGGTATTTGTACATAATAATTACAAATAGGCATACCTATCTTTCGAATTGACCTTGAAATGACTTTGAATTAATGGTTAAACGGACCCCAAGTTCATATTCAACTAGTAAAAATACATAACTATATTTTGATCTCGAAAATTTCTCAATTTCTGATAGTTAAGGAAATATCTTGCATAAACCACTGTAATGATGTAATAGATATTTATAGTATAAGTGGAATATAGGCATTATTATACATGAGTGAGACGATTGCAAGACGAGGACGTAGTTCGAGTCTTGTAATTTCACGAATGTATTAAATAAAATACCGTTATCTCAGGTGTACTATATGAAATTTTATCTAGAAATTTTTTATCTGCAACTATCTTAAATTGAGAAAAATCCAAAATCAGATTCAGTTTGTAAGTTTTGATTCAAGAGGCAAAGACATTGTTATAGTAACTTGTCAAACATCCTGTCAAAGTGATTCAGAAACAGAAAACTTGTCTCTTGAAATTGAAAGAGCTGCTGCAACTGCAGTAATTTCACTTTTACCAAATAAATCGAGAACCAAGTACGAACAAGCAAAAGAAAAAGTATTATTAGCATTTTTGAAGACTTATCAAAAAAGTACAAATTATCTAGTCTTTGGGGGTTATATTCCAGTATCAGTAAATTCAACAATTTACTTGTTTTTCTGGGGACGCTTCAAAATTTTTACAAGATGTCTATGACGCAAAATTCTTGCTAAAAAAGGTAAGAACAAGAAAACGTTTGCTATTGGAAATTCATAAATGCATAATTTAAGGTTGCCTTAATTATTGTGCATGCAGAGTGGATGAGTTAACTAATTTGCTGTCAGAAAACGTAAAAAATGAAAGAAATCGGGAATGTGAATATGGTACAAGTAATACGTAAATAACTCGCACTGCGTCCTAATCATGCCGATAATGGAAGATTTTTTGGTTACAGAGGTGGCAAATGCATGAACCTTCCTGTTGGTATAAATACTTTTAGTGTAATGTCAAACAAGATTGTTTTTTTCTTCTCAATTTATCACAGCCACAACAGTATACAGGGCACTGTTTTCGACGATCATCTACTTCACTTCTAGTCAACACATTAGCACACCTTATAACTATAAAACGGCATGGTGGTTGGAAGTCCAACACCGTGTGTGAAGGCTATATTGATATGTATCTTGAAAACTAGAAAAAAATCATCACAAAAGTTTTTGGAGGAGGGATTACCGTCATTGAAGCTACTTCAAGTGTTTACAAAGAAAATGTAAGCATTGTTAATACAAATACAGACCAGCTGCATTCATGTGTTAATCTTACGAATTGCCAAAGTTGTGTTGTTAATATTTATAACAAGTAATTCAATCTAAGTTAAATTATTTATTAATTGTCAAATTGATAAACATGTTGGTTCTTAATAAAAATAACTATTAAGCAGTGATCTCTTTTGTTTTAATATTTCACTAGTGGGGTAATATGCCAAATAAATGCTGTAATGAGGCTCTTATAAAACGGTTGTCGATTAATAAATTTAAAACAAATCATTTCTCTATCATACCTTAATCTCTACTTTACTAATGATTTTAACATGGTTATCGAAACGCGTGTCTAGTAGTGTCTAAGAAGCGTCAGTTTAATTTTTTCCGAGCGTAAAAAAATCAATTACATTGCCGCCATGGCAGCGTCATGAAAAGTCCGTGATTCCGCCATCGGGTAATTTAATTTGGAGACCAGAGTTTCGCATGATTACGTTTACAGGTGCTATTGATCTGGTCGTTATGTGTGAACTTGCCCCCCCTGTTCGGTAGGGGCGAGATTAGGGAATTTTCCCAACTCAAATTCAATACGACCTGTAGGAATTAGACGCGGAATAATACCTCTATTTAAACTTTTTGTTGCTCGGAAACAGTTCGGAACTTTAATTGAGGCTTTCGATCTATTCAGATTTTATTAAGGTTGGCATAATGGGTTTTGTTAATCTAACGTCGATCCCGATAACAAAGTGCCTAATATATTACCAATTATTTTGTTTAGAATTTCAGATGGATCTAGCGAACCGTGAACATAGCCGATTTAAGTAGATATTTGTTTTAATCGTATTTTTATGTTATTCGTAAATCAAACTAACTACTAATCAAAATGGTTCGTTACACTACGTCACATCCACATTTGGTCTGTCAGAAAATTAAATTTAACACCAGGACGGGTATTTTCTAACTTAGCATTCGAAAGCATATCGTTATTGATATGCTTAGCGTTTTAACTCGTATAGCAAAACGACTTACTCACTGTTATGGTATTCTGTAGCTAGACGACTTCGTTTTCATGTTTTCGACTAGCACATATTGGCAATGTCGCATACTACTAGCTACTTTTTACTATATAAGGTTAAAATCCTGGTTGTCACTGCACATGCAATTCACTGAAATAAAATTTTATATTATGATGACTGGAATGTTCATCAAGATGCGCGAATTGATTATTACTTGTGGTCAGCGCCATAATTGTTTTGTGCCTCCTAGCAATGGCGGAGCAATAAAGATTTAGTTGGTTGTGAATTGAAATGAAATTGAATTCTGGATATGAACATTTAATGGTTAATTTTACAGTCCCTTGTAAAACATGACATGTCCAACAATAACACTCATAAAAATACACAAAGAATAACACTAACGAAATACAAGAGAAAATAAAGTATTGGTTAACCATACTGGACGCCAATGACGTGTTTACAAACAAAATAATGGGAAATTAAGAACGCAATTCATATCGACATCCTGTTTTTTTAACCTGAATAATTTTATGAAACTGAAATCGGATAAATCGAATGGATCATTAGCAGTTTACCGCTGACGCATATTTTCTTCATTTTCGATCTCCTCTATCAAATTTATCAATAACATGTCCTCAATTTCCATTTTAAGTGTATATTTTTCACATTAATAAGTTTATAAGGTAATGATTTTTTGTCAAATAACCTCAACATTAAACTTGTCATTTGTGGAACTTCGTTTGTGGTAACCACAGATTACGAAATAATTATGTGGACAGTAGAGAAGAGAAGTCGAGATGACAACCCGCCGGCGCCGTAAAAACGATAGGCAAAGAGTTACCAAATGGTAACTGTTTTGAAAACGGCGAGCGTTTTTACGAAACCGAATCGCAAAGCAGTTAGAGAATACCAAATCGCAGATGCTATACGTGAATTGACGTCATATGCGCTATGCGTTTGAAAACGCTTAACGAATGATAGAGAATAGCCATCCAGATAATATCCCTAATTTTTAAGGTAGGAAATGGAGTTAACCCATTCTGACCTGGTGTTATATATACAGGATGTTTCTTAAATAAAGGTAAATGATCCAGGGGCGTATCCTGTGGCCAAAAATAAAAGTTTTTGTTATATAAATGTGAAACTTTAGGGCAGCCATTGTCAAGTTACGGCACTTTAAAAATTAAAAAAGAAATTCAGTTTTTAATTTCAAGATAATTTAACCAAATTCGGTGTGCATATTTAGTATGACAGTAGGTAAGAAAAATTACAAGCTTTAGAAACTTACCAGTGGTAGAGGTGTGGGTATCAGCAATCATTAAGAAATATAATAAAGAAATATATATCATAATATACCTATATCATATATAAAGAAATATATAGTATAATATTACAAATAAAATAGATCATACGCGCCATTATATTATCTTCATTTTTTGATGCTGTACAATTTGTTGTATTACAAAGCGATTAACGACAAAATTGATTTATTTAATCAAGTGCATTTTTACACAGTTACTAAAATTACTTAAATTACTTAAAATTACCTAAGAGAGGTCATGCAAAATAATAATAAGAAGCCGTCATCTTATTTAATATGGTGTATTGCCCAATTAAGCTCATTTCTTTAAAAATATTAAGTTTTAATAATGGCTTATGCATATTCAAAGACTGTAATGGTTAATATTATTTACATTTATAGCATTGCAGATGGAAATGGTACTGAGGCTGGGCGAATTTATATGGAAAGATTTCCAAATCGTCCAACTCCAAAACAAAAAATGTTCAGAAATATTTTTCAACGTATTTCGAAGTGAAACTCATTTCAGAAAGGTCCAATTCCTTTAATCAAGACCTTGGAGTGTTAGAACGCCTGAGTTGGAAGAAGCACGTAATTGAAGAAGACCTAAATATTTGCACTAGGAAGATCGCTGCAAATCTTAATGTGAATCATAAATTAGTTTGATCTGTTCTGAAACATCAACATTTATACCCGCATCACATACATAAAGTTTAAGGATTACTGCAGCAAGACTATCCTGCTCGTCTACAATTTTGTCACTGGATTTTGCGGTTGACTTTACCGCTGGCATATTGTTTACCGCCGAAGCTGATTTTTCCAGATGTGCTATAATGAACTTCCACAATAAACACGTTTTGTCTGGTGAAAACCCTAATGTCATGATGGAATCTCGATTACAACATCAGATTTCTTTGAATGTATGGTTGGATATTATTGGAAATTTTCTTGTTGGGCCTTACCTTTTATCAAGAACTTGAACTGGTGCCTCCTACAGATATTTTCTTGAAAACGTTTTACTATGAACTTGACGATGTTCCATTTGCGCTAAGACAATGGATGTGGTTTATGCACGATGGGGTTTCTCCACATTTTAGTTTGACTTCATAAATTTTTAAATGAGAGATTCGGTAATAACGTTATTGGACGAATCACTCCAGATCACAGATGTTTGAGAACATCTCACGATATTAGTATACAACGTACACATTGACTCTAAGGAGCACTCTAGTTGGCTGTGAACATGTGCAAAAATTCCAGGAGTTGCTTTTTGCACGTGTTCGAACTACAATTTCAAGAAGATCTGAAGCATGTATTTCCAAAATTTGTTGTAATAAATGATAGTAAAGTAATTCTATAGTCAAATAATTATTTTGTTATTATTTTAAGTTATGTAATGAGTATCGTAAAAATGTACTTGATCAAATCAATCAATTTGGTTTTTAATAGGTTTGGAATACAAAAAAGTATAAATAACCATAATACAATAACAAAATAATGATCGATGATCTCCACATCTCCGCTGGTCATCTAAAGCTGGTCATTTTTATGCTATACCTACTCTCATACTAAATATGCACACCGAATTTGGTTAAATTTTCTCAAGCGGTTTAGAAATTAAGAATTAAGAACTGATTTCTTTTTAATTTTTGACACGCTGTAGCTGGACGATGGCTGTCCTAAGACCCGACATTTATATAACAAAGAACCCTTATTTTTTGCCACAGAATACGCCACTGGCATTTTGACCTCTACTTAAGAAACACCCTGTATATTTTATCTTCTTAAATGGAAACTTCATATTATTTTTTAACATATTTATACTTTATAACAGTTAAACTTTAAAAAGTGTAGTGATAATTTATAGTTTGTTACTGTATGAAGTTTTGCAATCAGAACCATAGAAAAGAGACGAGGACATTCAATTTGAGTAAGTGTTATTTCCTTATTTTCTAATAAATTTGGATATTTTCTGCATCTTACTAAAGCCAAATGTCGTTTTTGTAAAGCCGTAGTATTTGAAATCCAAGTACTAGAAGTATTTGGTGACAATATACTTTTTACGTTACTTATATGTAATGCTAAGATTTCACGGAATTAATTATCATTGAGGTTTAACACTTCAGGAAACTTTAGAAATGGCTTGCATTGATAATATGGACAATTTTTTTTTGAATTCCGAGAAATTGCTGTTCTGACAGTCGAAAAATCGAAGAAGCAAGTGCCATTGTCCTGCGAAAAGAAAACAATAATTGGCAAACTTAAATTGCAGTAGCTCCTCCTCAACTCGTCTTACTATGAAGATAAACTGGTTGAAGATACTAATTTAATATTCCTTACCTACCTTTTCGTAATGCTGGTTACGAACGGTACCGTGACAAAAAATTCCATTAATAAATGGAATTGAGGATATCATGTATCTAGTATTGACATGCCATTATATTTATCAGGTGGAGATATAAAGATGTGGTCACCATGTTCCACTTGCCATAGCATAAACACTATTGGTCGAGCGTTTCCTTTATCAGAGTATCAGACGATCTGCGACATGATGGAAGATGCCGCCTTGTGACAATGCTCTTGGATAAAAACAGACGTCATTGCTGGTGAAGGTTGCACTGCACAAGTGCTGCAACTTAATGCACAAAATGTGACATTAGCTTCTGTATTACGTGTAACTTTTCTTCTTCTTTGCTTCATACTAAAACTATGTAAACATTAACTATAATAAACAAATTTTACAATATGCGATTGCTAGTATGATTTTCCTTCATTAGTGAAAATAAAATGAATGTTTTAGTGTTACATATATGTAACATCTTTTTTTAAAGTAAATAAGGGCTGAACTTCAAAAACAAAGTCATATTTACGTTATTTGGTATGTATTTTAGCATTTAATTATAAAAATAACATTATAATAAACGATAACAACCCTACTATTATCATAGCTTGTGAGTTTTAAAGGACACAGGTAGTACTACCTAGAATTTGGATTTTAGAGCTACCACTCTGGTGGTTCCATTATACTATGTAAATATATGACTGGATATTGTGAGTGTAAGCCAACACTAATCTGCAGAGTAGTTAGTTCACACAATATTATTAATATATGATAAAAAATGCATAAACAATTAAACTTAATATTCAAAACTGTTAATGCAGAAATTCTCTTTGCTAACTTAATTGTATAAATATTGTTTGTTATTTATAAAAATGATGTAGGTAAAAAGTATGATATATATATATATATATATATATATATATATATATATATATATATATATATACAGGGTTAACTATGACTTAGTACAAATATTTTAAGAGGGGATAGGAAAAAATAAGAATTAATGGAATCACCCTTCAAAAAAATTCCAAACTTATTTATAAAGCTAAAAAAAATTTTGTTCAAAACTATATTAAATCCCTATTTATCGCCATCACTGACCTTCTGTCAGCTGCGAGGTTAGGTATATTCTGCCAGTCAAAGATGTCACATATAGTGACAGGTCCATTGACACGTGTATCAGTTTAATCCATTTTGAAAGAAAAAAAAATCTTTACAAAATGTAGATTATCATTTAATGAGAAATACGGTATGGTAGCACAGAGAGGCAGCACCTACCTTACTAATATTTATTTCCAGGATTGATACTTGGAGAAATATTAAGAATGTTGAATCATCTTCTGTGTTCTTACTTGTTTAAATTAACACCTGCAAAGATTTTTGTACTTCCTGTGGACCTCTCCTTCCCTCGATCGTTCTTTTTGTGTAAAGCGAGGTACCTACTTGATTTGGCGGTCTTGACCAGGTCGATCACTTACGTCGGGAAAAAGCACAAATGATAACAACACAATACACGTAAATGTATACAAATACATAAAAACACTGCCACACGTTTACCGCCACGGCATAAAACAGCTGTTCGATGTGGTTCAAAAAGTATTCAGCAAAATATTTTGTATACTCGGGAAACATCTTTGAGGCTACCGCACGATAATATGCACTTGTCACTCTCATAAAGCAGCACCTTGTCCGTCTTCTAGACATATGAATACGACATGTTTGTAAATACACATAAAATACGCGAAAAATTAAATTTGCGAAAAACAAATACTGAAAAATTATTTCAAACTAATCAGAGTAGTGCAACCGTATATTTACGTTATTTGACATCTACAGACGACATCTGACGACATATGTAGGCCACTAATGCAAGGTGCACTCGTCGATAAATTTTTTAACTTCATGAGTTGTTGTGTAATTAAATTCTGTTAATACAAATAATAGCAACAATATTAACAGTAATCGACGATGTTTGCATAAAATAATTAGTAATATTTTAAACTATAACTTAGATTATAACTAAGTTCGCTATTTTGGATGGTTTGGAACATGGAGGGTATGCAATTAGCAATGCATGTCCCCTGGACGAAGGCCATAAAAAGAAGAAGACGAAATAAGAAGATAACCTAGAACTTACTGTTACTTTAAATCAGCTAAGTGACTAATTTTAAACGTGTTATAGTAATTAAATAAAGTATTTTATGTCGGATATGTTAGTGGATAATTATTATGAATCTGCAAGGAGTGAAAATGTAGTTTTGGCAGTGTGCAACGAAAGAACGAATATAACACAGATTAAATATGAATACAAAATTCTGCAGCTAACCGGATTAGCTGTTATCTACCAGGTACTTAGACATTATTATTATTAATACAAATGTTTTGTTTCGTTGTTTCTACACTTGACAATTGTTGAAAAAACGACCAGTAGTTGACATATCTAGCCATGACGGATGATGATTGATTATCATAGGCGCCGACTTTCCGTAGGAAAAGAGGGTTTTGCCCCATTTTTTAAACATCGAGCTAGAATTCCGAAATAAATTTTTTATTGTCTTTTATACCTTCCTGAGCACGTGGTTAAAATTTTTGTACTTAGTCATAGTTAACCCTGTATATATAAATTAGCTCTTCAGGCCTAGAAGACCCATGGCTTTATTTACTTCTTTTATCCATCGTCCTTTATCACAAACTCTTTCTTTCCAATTGATGATGTTGCATTCTTGTATATCCTTCATAACTTCAATCTTCCATCTCGCTTTAGGTCTTCCACGTCTCTTCCTCCCTCCTATGTTAGCTTTTAGTATCTTTTTCGGTATTCTGTTTCCATGCATTCTGGTAACGTGTTCCAGCCATCTTAACCTTTGAACTTTCACCACTCCTATAATATCCGGTTCTTTAAATAGCTCTATCAGCTCTTTATTACTTCTCCTCTGCCAAATTCCATGCACCTGTTTGCCGCCGTATATTTTTCTTTCCCACACCCTCAACATTGTGTGCTCGGCTGTTCCAAGGGTCCATACCTCACTAGCAAATGTTGCTATTGGCCTAATGATTGTTTTATACACTTTTACTTTGAGTCCTTTTGATACACTTGCATTTTTTATAAATCTGTTCAGAGCATGTAAACACCTATTTCCAGCCATAATTCTTTGTTGAATTTTCCTCCTTATATCAAGTTTTCTACTGAATTGTACTCCTAAGTATGTGAAATACTCGACCTCCTGAAATACATATGTTTTACCGTTTCCGTTTGTTATTCTTAGCTTTCCCTGTTGATTATACTCTTCATCAGTCCATTTCATATATTTCGTTTTATTTTCATTTATCTGTAAACCCATTTTTAGTGCTTGTTCTTCTAATTTTAAAATGCATTCTTGTAACTCCTTCTTACTTCTGGTGAGTATTGCCACATCATCTGCAAAAGCTAAACACTGGTGCCGCTTGTGATATACTAAACTAGCTCTATTTAAATTTGCTTTTCTCATTACATGTTCTAACACACAGCTAAATAATGTTGTTGATAGGGGATCTCCTTGCCTTAGTCCTTCTTTTACTTTAAAAACGTCACTTACTTTATCTTTATATCTTACTCTGTTATTGGTCTCCTTCAGTGTTAGTTGAATCATTTTAATAAGTTTGTAATTCACTCCCAAATCTTTCAGTGCTGTATACAGTTGTTTTCTCTTTATCTGATCGTAAGCCTCCTTGAAATCTATAAATGCTATGTGAGTCTTTTTTTTATGTTCATAACTCTCTGCTTGGATTTCCCTAAGTGTAAACATTTGATCGACCACTGATCTTGTTTTTCTAAATCCGCACTGATACTCTCCTATTTCTTTTTCCACTACATCTGTTAATTTATTCTTTATATGTGAAGACAAAATTTTATAAGTAATATTTAGCAAGGCTATTCCACGGTAACTAGAACATTGCATTTTATCGCCTAATCCATTTAGATAAATCTTCTCCACCTTATTTGATCCATTCAGCTGCTATTTCATCCTCTACAGTACTTGTTGTTTTTCAGTTTATGCATAATGTCTTTTATTTCAGTCAATGTTGGCATACCTTCTGCTTGCCTCTGTATATTGCTTGTCTGAACTTCCCAATTTACTTCTGATTTTTCACTGTCGTGGTCGTCTCCATTCAACAATTTTTTAAAATATTCTTTCCAGTGTTCCAAAATGGTATCTTCGTCCCCTATTAATTCCCCTTTATTGTCTTTCAAATATTCTGGTTTTGGTTTGTATTCTTCTCTTTCACGCTTTATTCCGTGATATAGGCTTCTTATTTCCCTATGTTTGTAATTTTCTTGGATTTCCTCTAATAGTCCCGCTGTATATACTCTTTTTCTCCCACGTAGTAGTTTTTTACACTTAATTCTTTGCTTTCTATATGCTGCTTTTGCCTCCTCCGTTCCATTTCTTAACATCACTAACCTTGGTTCCCTTCTTTTTTCCAATTCTTCTTCACATTCTCTATTAAACCATTTTTCGTTTCTTTTGTTCTTCCTACCGGTATTTTCTTTCACAGCTTCATTCATTCTTTTCCTTAGTGCCAAAGTGTATCTATATCATTACAGTCTGGGATTGTATTTCAGTTATCCTGCAATTCTCTTCTATATGCCTCTCTTTCCCTTACCGATTCCAATCTGCATACATTTCGATTTAATCTGTCTTTGTTCTTATTTTTTGCCACCGGAACTTCTTGCCTCATTTTAATTCCCACTAAAAAGTGATCCGAATCAGCGTCTGGTCCCCTGTAACTTCTTATATTCTTTATACACTTTTCCTCTTCTTTCTGTACAAGTACATGATCAATCTGGTTTATGTAAGACCCATCCAAAAAGTATGATACTACCATTAAATAATTGGCACATATTTTTATTTGAATTGTGCGTGTTTTAAATCATGTTGTTTTATTCAATTATTATCACATATTTTTCTCTTGCGGAGTAAGCATTAACCGTGCAAATATATAACACGTAAAAAGGTCAGTATTTCAAATTATTTGCTTCTTTAACGTTACTTAATGAATATAAAGTAATTAAATTAAATTAACTTTGCGTGCAATACACCATTTCTTTTTATACGTTCTTACTACGGAGTTTGCATGTGTAATTAATTTTTTGCATAGTTTATAACGCAATTGTTTTATAAAGTGAAGTGCAACAACATAATATATTTTATTTTATGCGCTATACAGGGTGTCCAAAAGGGCGATCAAAAATGATAGGGCATACAAAAGAGCCAAAATAATGTAGACCAGTCCAGGCAAAAAAAAAAAAAATTGAATATTTAGCAACGTTTTCGATATGAGCACTTGATTCCAATTAGTGAAAGTTGTATTACTATGAGTTACTTTTATCGGTTACAAATATGTTGTATGAATTCATAAGTTTTAAATTTACAACAAAAGTTAATTTTTGTTCGTATGTCAGAACCTACCTATTATGATATTTCCCAGCATTGGATTACACCTGGAAAACTTATAGCAAGCAGTCAGCCAGTCATTTGTCAGCGGCCCATCACATATTTACCGGTTTTGAGCTTCTTAGCAATCATCATTATGCAATAGGTGAGATAACTGACGAATAACCCTGGCTGCTTTGTCCGTCAAACCCGAACCCTGACTACGCGAAATGTAGTAACTACATCTAGTCGTCACTAGTTACGCCATGCTGAAACTGTTGTAGTGGGTCTTTACGCTAATTGGGTTCCTGGGAGATTTTTCCTTTTGTATTAAACGCCAGCCTTAAGTTTTTTTTTAGAGGTGCCGAGCTTGCATGAAATAATTTAAATTTTCAAACATTTGAATTAAAGCCAGTGATGTAAATAATGTTTTGCAAAATAGAATTCCAGGAAACAACTACTCTGCGGATTAATACCCCGACCAGCATTGAATTACACCTGAAAAACCTACAGGGTGTTAAAAAAAGAGTGTAAAATATTTAAGGAGGTAATAGTATGAACCAAAATAAGCAGAAAAGTCTCATTAAACACGAGTTCGCAAAGTAACGGTTGCGGAGATATCTAATGTTTTATGTTATTTAGCCCCTCTTTTTATTTTGCAGAAGCGTTGTGTATTTTCTTATAATAGCTGGTTGATGTTTAGTGAAATAAACAGTACGTATTTGAAAATTGTTCTCAGTGCATAAGTTTTCTTTCGCTATGGCTGGTTACTGTAACGCAGAATTAATAGACATGCATTTCATGTATGGTTGTGCTAATGGGAACGCCACCGAAGCGCGATATCTGTTGACGCTTATCCAAATCGCCAGATTCCTTCACAACGCATGTTTGGAAGAATTTACCAAATATTGCGTGATACCGGTTCCTTGAGCAAACAGTGCCATTTATCCGGAAGACCAAGGTCGGTATCCACTCCTAGAGCAGAAGAAGAAATTCTAGCACTGGTAGAGCAGAATCCAGGTACGAGTGTGCGGAAAATATCTGCCGAGGTAGGAATTAGTGGTCGTCTTGTTTGGAGAATCTCTCACGAGCAACTGCTTTATCCATACCATGTGCAGCGAGTACAGGCCTTAAATCCAATAAATGATCATCAAGCACGTTTGGTTTTTTGCCGCTGGTTTCTACGTCATGATGCTGAAGAGCCTCGTTTTCCTGCAAACATTCTTTTTACTGATGAGGCCGGGTTCACAAGAAATGGAGTGTTTAATTTTCACAATACGCATATTTGGACCGACGAAAATCCTCATGCTCTAATAGAATCTGAACATCAGGCACGTTTTTCATCAAACATTTGGATGGGTATTGTAGGTGACAGGTTTCTAAGTCCTGTTGTTTTACCAAACCGATTAACAGGTGCTGCTTACCTCAACTTTCTGCAGAACACACTGTATGAGTTTTTGGAAGACATGCCTTTGAATAAGAGGCAACAAATGTGGTTCCAGCATGATGGTGCTCCAGTTCATTTTTCCATGGCCTTTAAATATCTCTACTAAAAGAGATCATGGCGACCATGATACCGGTCCGCCTCGACAACAAGATTTAATTCGTGAGGGATAATTGCTTGGTATTAATGCTTGGACACGCTGTACATGGTACGCCGTGAAAGTCCTCGACCTCTATCTCTTTCACGATTCGGTTTCAAATTTCTCTCGCGTTGTACTACACTTGCAATCACTGCACACCGAGTTGCTATTATACACTTGCCTTTTTTGACACTTGAATTTCTAACGTAAAGAGTGGAGTCACAAAAAGTTGAGTGCCTACAAAAACTAATCGGATTTCAATATTCGGAGTCGCCTGTCTAGAGATGCAAAGGTTGAAAATACTCCAACTTCAATGTTTTAATATATTTTTAGGTATTAATAATATTGTGTGAAACTAACTACTCAGTGGACAAAAGCCCCAACCTGCGTTGAATTACATCCACAATATCTACCCATATATTCCTTATTATTAGCTTTTGTAACATTTTTTTACTGTTTTAAAAAGGTATTTTAAGCTAATATAAATCAAATCTCCTACAATTCCTATCAATGAAGTCATATGTATGTTTGGTATCAGAGAACATACATATGACTTCATTGATAGGAATTATAGGAGATTTGATTTATATTAGCTTAAAATACATTTCTAAAACAGTAAAAAAATTCAGTGTTTTACTCGGAAGCTATAAGGATTTTACAAAAAATTTTTTTACGATATTGACTCCATTTTTCATGACGCATCTATTCCCAAATTCTATTAGATAAGTTCTGAATCACTCTGCATAATATGTAGTAATTTGAATGAAATCTCATTGTTAAGTGATGTACATTGTGCAAATTTAAAGCAAGTTTGAGATGTTCTAATTGAGCATAGTCACCTTTTTTGAGCTGCTTATATATTTATTCATCTGCAGATTTATGTTGTTATTTCTAAATCTTTTTATTGCTTTCTCTTTCACTTTTTAATAAAATATGTAAATTTATGCTCATTGGTCCAAGTTGGTAGATATATTTAAATGTGTATGTTTTTATTTTTGTAGCATTTACTTAATTTCTCCTCCAATTGGATAATGTAATCTATTGGGCAATAAATTGATGAAGATTATTATTATTTCACTTTGTTAATTAAAATCATCTTCTTTATCACAACTTTCTCTTATATGAGCGTGATTCTAGATGAGATTTGACACGCTCTGATAATGCACAAAAAACGTGACGACCTTTACACACGTGGTTACATCCGTAATAAACGGAAATTAGGCGTACTTCCCCCTCTTAAGATGCAATAAAAATGCCACCGAGAGGGAACCTGGGGGAGAGGAAGGATGGAACATAAAACGCCCTGTCCTGCAAGAACTGAAGCGTGTATTTCTCGAGGCTGAGTTCTACAAGAGAAACATTACCGGAGAAGTCCGCCTGCATAGCGTGATAGGCCACGGACCACTATCACCGCTTCCGTTCAACCACTACCCAGCTAAGTATAGGATGAGAGAGGTATAGGAGGGATCGTGGAACGTTTCACCCGCTATTTTCACAAAGGAATTTCTGGTTGCGAGTGATGTTAAACGGGACTCAGACACTCAAAGTAAAATATACAAGGTGTGGGAGTTAGTTATGGTTTCGATCAAAGGAGAGAACTTACTTCGAATGAAATAAAGCAGTAACATTTTAAGTTCGACTTTTCACAAGGCAAGAGATAAAGTCGATACAATTTATACCTACTGTTCCACTTCTAACCTTCCAAACTAAAACAGGTAACATAGAACTTGATTTCAAGAAAAAACGAAACGAATATAGAGCATTCTAATATCAATTTGAATTAAATAGATCTTTGATCAATATCTGGACATACAGGATGTCTGAAACTAGTAGTCAAAAATGATAGGGTATACAGAGAGAGTCAAAATAATATAAGGTGAGAGATTTCATTAGGACCTGAACAGTGCAAAGCGACGTTAAAAAGGCAGATGCGGTGAATATATGCTGGATGCTAGCAAGATATATAAGGAGATTGGGGGGAACCCCCAATATTCGAAAGGGATGTTTACGGATCAAAAGTGAACAAAAAAGCTTAATAAACATCAATGGTAACTAAAATAGCAAGATAGCAATACAAATATTATTTTTGCTATTTTTGCGAAAGCTGTTATCATTTGATATTTTATTTTGGTTAGGTCATACATTCTAAATCAAACTTACATTAGTGATTACTAATTATCACATTTATTTTGACCGTTATGATTTAAACGCTTATTTTATAATTGTTGCATTTATTTTTACATGTGTGTTCGTTTAGTCGGTATTGTACACACATAATTTCGTAATGCTTGCCATTGACATTTAGTCATTGAGAATATGCTGATATTATTTTTAGTTATGGGTATTGCGACGGTAGAGCAATCATGCAGTTGCTGAACATCGACGCCGCTTTCCGAACAGAAGAGTGCCAGATAGGAATGTATTCCAGACAGTCGTCAACAATGCACGTGAAACTGGAATGTTTTTATTGTGAAAATTACATCTGAGGCAAACTGGTTCTGGTCTAGCAGTGGAAGAAGAAATTCTAAATATGGTAAACGCAGTCCGAGTGTAAGTACAAGGTGCATTGCAACCCGTGTCCAAATTAATCAAACTGCGGGATGGGAAGTCATTCACAAAAACCTTTCCATATTCAGCGCGTCCAGAATCTTAAGCACGGTGATAAAGATTTGCGGTTGCATTTGGATAAACGCAAACCATACACTTTACAAATACATTTTGTTCACTGATGAGGCTCAATTCACTCGTGATGTAGTAAATAACTGTCACAATGAACATCGTTGGTCAGATGAAAATCCGCACGCCACGGTGGAAATTAGCATCAGCATTAACGTGTGGTATGGTATGATTAATAATCAATTACTTAGCCTAGTTGTGCTAGATGGTCGTCTTGCTGGAGCTAGATATGTAGAATTTTTAGAAAATAATTTGACAGATCTACTAGACGATGTTTTATTGGATATTAGGCAAAACATGTACTTTCAGCATGATGATGCCCATCATGCTGAAAGTCACGTTGTGATCAATAATCTTAACCACTGGATTGGCCGAGGTGGTTTCTAAAATTGACCACCAAGGCCACCGGATATACTGCCTTTGGGGATGCTTTAAATCATTAGCGTATGCAACAAAAGTAAACAGAAGAGAGGCGCTATTCGACCGTTTTGTCGATTGTGCAGCACTCATAAGAGAAAATCACCGTGCACTTCAACAAGCTGCCCGTGCAATCCAAAAATCAGCTGATGCATGCATTGAGGCGGACGGTGGTATATTTGAAAATTTAATTATAATACAGAATAAACACTTTTCTCTACTAATGCATTACAATAATTAACTTGAGTAAAAATTGCTATCTCAGTAACCGTTGATATTTGACCATGTGTTTATTAGGTTTCTTGTTCACTTTTACCCCATGAACATCCCTTTCGAATATTGGGAGTTCTCCCTCCCGATCACCCTGTATATCAGCAGCCCAAAAACATAAATTTACAATGGTCTGATTCACTTGCATATCTATCTTTCGATTTTACCTTGGAATAACTTTGAAACTGACCTGAAGGGGTTAAATGAATCCCGGACTCAGATTCAGCGACTCGATAAATATAAAGGCGGACAGTCCTCTTGCATACCTTTCTACAGGGCTTCCAAGAAGATGGTAAATATTAAATTTTAGTCATAATTTCTAAACCATTACCTTCGCAACCTTGAAATTTAGATGATAATAGTAACCCATAGTAATATAATTTTTATTATTTAAAATGAAACCACATATGCTTCATTATACAGGTATGGTCAAAATTAAGTTTTAGAATTTATACAATTTTGCCGGTGTTGCTAAATTTGACATTTTGCATTGGCAGTTCGAGTATATACTCGCGTCAAGAATTCAGACGTCTTACGTCACAGCTGACGTTACACATTTGTTTTTATTGTCAACGTAATTTTCGATATTTGGTCGCGTTAAAAACAATAATGTTATGCAATTTAGTGCAATATATAATGCAAACTTTTAGTGTATTATATAGTTTTAGTACTGTCAGTTGCAGTTTCTTAAATATTTTGATAAAATTATAATGAATTATTCATTTGTTCGTATGACGTAAGTCGTCTGAATTCTTGTCGCGAGTATACCTTGTTTTAATCAATATATTTTACCTTTTCGAGATAAATTCGTTTTATTTAAAATATGCAATTTTGAAACCATAGGTACTGTATAGTCCGTTAGTAGGCTACTATACTAATTACTGGTAATCAAAATATCATAAATTACATTTCCTTAGATACTTCATCATTAAATTTGTAACCTCTACCACAATAAATAAATGCAATAAATAATAATAATAATAATAATAATAATAATAATAATAATAATAATAATAATAATAATAATAATAATAATAATAATAATAATAATAATAATAATAATAATAATAATAATAATAATAATAATAATAATAATAATAATAATAATAATAATAATAATAATAATAATAATAATAATAATAATAATAATAATAATAATAATAATAATAATAATAATAATAATAATAATAATAATTTTTGATGATGATGATTTGTTTTAGCTATACAAGATCAGGTTGTCGCTACATTAAGCTACCAAAGATTCATAATGAAGAAAACAGAAGTAAACCCTAATTGCAGAATGTGCGGTGAGCAAAATGAATCTATTGACCATCTTATTAGCGGATGCACAGTACTAGCACCAGTGGAGTACACACAGCGACATAACAATATGGGAAAAGTGGTACATCAGGCAATATTAGCAAAACTCCGGCAAAACTATCAAAAAGTACCATACTATAAGTATAAACCTGAAACTGTAATTGATGAAGATAATTTCAAGCTATACTGGGACAGAGAAATTATAACAGACAACTTTATACAGAACAATAGACCAGATATGGTACTTACACTAAAAGAACAAAAACGTACATACATAATTGACTTCTCTGTACCTCTCCCTGCTAATATTAAGAAAAAATACTCGGAAAAAATAAACAAATATTTAATGCTGTCTCGAGAAATAAAAGATATGTGGGGACAAGACAAAGTTAGCACAATACCCCTCATAATAGGTGCAACTGGAGAAATACCAAAGTCTTTGAAGAAAAATTTAGAAGAGCTTGATATAAATAAAGACCTCTATCTAGAAATTCAAAAAATTGTTCTCCTCGAAACATGTGCAATAGTGAGGAAAGTACTCAATGACACAAATACCTAACAAAGATTAAATTAACCATCTGCCAAAATATACTTACCATATCCTTGTACATACCCTGGTACCGGAATGGAGGTTTGCACCAAGGAGCACCTTGAGAAAACGAAAATAATAATAATAATAATAATAATAATAATAATAATAATAATAATAATAATAATAATAATAATAATAATAATAATAATAATAATAATAATAATAATAATAATAATAATAATAATAATAATAATAATAATATGACATGTTTAATTTGTTAGATCTGAGGGCGTCGATCGCAACACCCTCTGTATTGGGACGGTTTCGTTACCCTTGACGGCTATAAAACCAATGACCATTCAAACTACAATAAATATTTAAGCTTTTAGAAATCATAAATTTCCAACTCATAAAATATGGAAAAGTTCACATTTGAGAATTTTCAGTTGTGCATTTAATGTGTGGTTTAGCTGAAGGAAATACTTCTGGAGCTATTTGGTTTTTTGTCGCCCATTTTTCCAACATGAAGCTCCCTGAACATTTTTACGGATTGGTAGGGGGTTACGTGAAACTCGTAGGTAATTTACAAGTACATGCCATTACAGGCTGATTTTCCTACACGTTTACAATTTTGAGTATCGTTTTTGGGAAAACATGGTACGCCCGGCCTTATAAACAAAAATGCTTTTTACTGATGAAGCTGGATTTGCTCATGATGAAGTAATTAACTTACATAACGGGAGAAAAATACCTAAATTTTTGACAATAATAACAAACTAAAGCTTTTACTGGAAAATGTATCTTTAAATATTAGAAATGTCATGTGGATAGTGCCTGATGGTGCTCTTCAACACATTAAGAGCAGTCAAGAACTACCAAAATAATGCATTTCTAGACCGATGAATGGTCCTTTCTCGTGGCCATCACGATCTCCTGATCATAATCTCTTGAATTTCTTTCTTTGGGAACACCTGAAAGGATTGGTCTAGACACTAGAAGAGAACTTCTACATCGAATTGTCACGAGTTAAATGACTTCAACATGTTGATTCAAGTGCAACGAAGATGTTTAGACAATTTTAGAAAATGTATAGAAACTCGAGGTGCTCATAAATAAATTATTATCTTCTGCGGCGACTGTTGCTCTTGGCCTCAATACCGAGGGTGTGTGACACGAAGCCGCAAATAGAGATAGGCAGGCTACTTGTCATTCTCTTGTGTTCGTGTCCTTTGCCCTTCCTTCTTATTTCATCCTGTTTTTAGGCTGCGCTGCGCTGATGAAGGGCAAAAACCCAGAAGCAACGTTGTCCGCAGTTGCTTCGTTGTTCCCTCCATCTTTTTTTTCTCTGGATCCATCAAGCCGTTAAAATCCACTTGTCTCTTATAAATTATTATTACATACATTATTAAATATGCATTTATCTCGAAATTTGTAAAATATATCGAATTAAACAACATATAGCTTTTTTCCAGTAAGCTGATAAGGAAATGAAATTGCTAACGCAAAATTTCAAAAATGTCAAATATTAAAAATTGTATAAATTCAAAAACTTCATTTGACCATAGTTGTATAATGAAGCATGCCTAATTCCAGTTGAAATTACTAAGAGTTATTTCTATCACTGAGGTTACCAAGACCACGGTTTAGAAATTATGACCAAAATTCAATTCAATTCATTTACCTTCTTACTTGGAAGCCCTGTATATCTGTAAGGAAGACAGAAATATTAACTTGTTTTGACTCCCACTGTATGCACTATCATTTTTGATCAATAGACACACTGTATACATAGATATCTATATTTAAAAAACGACGATGGTATTCTTCTAGTTATGATGGCTTTTTAAGAATTTTGCTAATATCTCCATAAGAAACCAATATATTATTTGAAATTTTTTAAATGTGTGATTTGAGAATCTCCTCCAAACCTGGTTTGATTATTTTTTTAAATATCTAACTCATACAGGCCATTTAGAATCCTGGACTAGCTTAGATTTTTTTCAGTTTATTCAGGAATTCTAGAATTAAAAAAAAGGTTTTTTAGTTTGATATTTGTGTAATTTTTGAGATACGTATACAAATCTGAGAAAAAAATATTTATTACAGCATATATGTACAAATAAAAACGTTTTAAAAAACTTTTATAATTAAACACAAAAAAACAGTAGTAGTAGTTCAGTACTGTTATTACTCTTGTTTCGTGCAAATTACATAGTTTTCGGAATTATAGCAATATAATTTTTATTGATTGAAATGGAACCTTAATACACTAAAAAATACACTTTTACAAGGTGTTTCTAAAAGTAGTACCATAAATTTAGCTGCATCTTCTAGACATCAAAATGAGATGAAAAGTCTATTAACAAAAAAATAAAAAAGAGTTAATGTGCAAAAATAAGGTTACTTAAGGGTTCTCACCATCATATTCTGCATTAAATGACCATAAAATTCAATGTTTAATCCTTCTTTCAATTTATTTATGTTTAATTTGAATAAAAACAATTTTTTCGTTAATCAATAAAATTCGACAAAGTTGATATCGTGGAATATGACAACAGCGCGAGAAGTACAGTGACTACTTACAGATCAGTAATGGATTTTAACTGCGAAGTATCTATCGCTTGTCGCAAATTCTTTTATGTTCCACTATTGCCATAATTTTTGTTTGTTTGTTGAAATGTTTAGCATACGTGGGTATTATCACAGATAAATAAGCTAAATTAATTTATCTGTAGTATTATCACGGTCTGTTATTAATTTATGGAGAAGCTTGCTGTAATTCTGCGAGAACACGACGTATTTATTTAGATCGTTTCCTCCAACTACGGCTGCCTAACAGAAGGACATTCGTATATCAACGTCTTCTTAATATTATAATAATAATTCATAAACTTGTGTTTTCTTGAAATCAGTTAATCAAATGGCAGCTCCATATCTAGTAATTAATAGTTGAAGTAGTAGACAGAAAAAGTCGTTTAATAAGTACAGCGTATAGATACAGTATGCGCCAAAAGTATGGAATAAATTCAATAAAAACGAAACAATTATTTTTTGGGAAAAATCCCCGAACAGGTCTATTTTTAATTTAAAAAATATATATTTTAGCGTAAAATGCGATTTTCAAATGTCATTTGTTTTCGAGCAATGACGTCATAGATTCTTTTTAAATGGCAGCACCATATTTTTTTCCTTGATTCTGAAAGATCGTTTAATTCTCTATCAGACAGTACTAAAATTTTGCCCTCTTACATAGGAAAATTTTCGAGTAAATGACGATTGAATGTTAGAAAACGTAAATCTAATGGATTTATGTCAAGGAAATAGAAATTGACACCGGCAAATACTTTTTTCAGATGTGGCCACATTTTGTCTGAATGGTACAGTAAACCGTCAAACTTGCAGATATTGGAGTCGGGAAAATCCTCATTGGATGGCAGAGGCACATACCCAACACCCTCAGAAATTAAATGTGTGGGCTGGAATAGTTGACGACAGAATAGTAGGGCCTTTCTTCTTTGAAGGAACCCTTACAGGACAAAGATATTTAGAGTTTCTAGAAAATGACCTTGTTCCAGCCCTTGCAGTAATTTTTCCTAACGATAATGACCCTGACATTCCTGACGATACCATATGGTTTCAGCAAGACGGTGCACCTCCGCACTATGCGCGCCCTGTACGAGATTTTTTGGACAACTGTTTTCCTGGGAGGTGGATCGGATCGGTTCGTTTTTATTGAATTTATTCCATACTTTTGGCGCATACTGTATAATAGAAGTATATCATGACATAATTCAGCTATCCGTTAATTCCAAGCCGTTCACGTTTTTGTTTTCTCTCTTTTCCCTCCGTTCACTCCCTGTATTATCCCTTCATACGTCTGCGTGAAGTATAGAACGCAATTAAACAACTCCGCTCCGTCGAATAAATCGAGGGTTTTTTTCAGTGATCACCTGTGGAATATGGATGGATCATTTCCTGAAACCGTAATTTACAGGTGAAAATCGCCGCTACGATCACGTAAGTTGTTGAGCGCGGCCCTCGACGAAAGTGGGGAATTTGCTCAGATCTTGATAGCTATAAATTATGTAATTAATGGTAGGTTTGGAGTGTATCTAGTGTGTAGTGTAATTGTGCGCTATTTATACAGAAATGTGGCATGAAATAACGTATTACTTTTCAGTCCCCTTTACCAAAGATTACATTATATATATATACATTATATATATATATATATATATATATATATATATATATATATATATATATATACATACATACATATATATCGAAGTACATAGAAAACAGAAAGCAAAAGTTAAAAAGATTAATAGGCAAAAAAAGAGGGCTATGGAGGAACGTAAGGTTAAAGAAATAGAAGATTACTGCAAAAGGAAAGAAATTAAAAATTTTTACAGAGAAATAAAAAAAGGCAAGCAAACAGAGAACCAAAGGCTGAAAATAAAAAATAAAGAAGGAGAGGAAATCACAGATGACGAGAAAATCAGAGAAAGATGGAAAGAATATTTTGCGGCGATGCTTAACGATGGGAATGAGGATGAGGAGGAAGAAGAAGTTATAAGGGAACAAAATGAAGATATAGTTGGTGAGCCCACAGATGAAGAATTTGAAGAAGTGATAAGGAAGTTAAAAAACAAGAGCCTTGGAGAAAATGGAATCACAGCTGAAAATATAAAGTATGGTGGAGAGTTTCTAAAAAATAAATTGAAGAATGTAGTGCGGAAAATTTGGAAGGAAGAAACCATGCCAAAGGGTTGGGAAAGTGCGACAATAATTCCGATTTATAAAAAAGGAGACGAAACAGATTGTACAAATTACAAAGGTATTTCTCTGCTAGATGTAGCATACAAAATAGTAGCGGTACTAATTAAGATGAGACTGGAGATTTTAATGGAACTACAAATTGGAGAATACCAGGCAGGATTTAGGAGAGGTAGGAGTACAACAGACCAATTGTTCACGTTAAAGAAAATGATGGGAACGTGCTACGAATATAAAATTCCAGCAGTAGTTATGTTTATAGATTTTAAGAAAGCATATGACTCTGTAAAAATAACAAGCCTGATGAGAATATTGACAGAACTTAGAACACCGGCAAAGCTCATAAGATTAGTAAACATGACACTAAAAAACACCACAGGTAAAGTGCGGGTTAAGGGGGAGGTAACAACTGATTTTTAAATAAGAACAGGGCTTAGACAGGGTGACCCACTCTCTACGTTACTATTTAACATAGCTTTAGAAAAAATTGTAAGAACAAGTCAGCTTAACAGAGAAGGACATATAATGTACAAAAGTCACCAGCTGATAGGGTATGCAGATGATGTCGCCATCATAGCTCGGAACAGCAAAGAGCTGAAGGAAGTAGTGACAAGTTTCATAGAAGCAGGACAACAGGTGGGCCTTCAAGTTAATGAAGAGAAAAGTAAGGTAATAGATATGGGAGGAGTTAATGTACCACACAAATTTGAAATTAGGACGCGGTATAGAAGAATGGAATTTGAACAAGTAGACCATTTCGTGTATCTAGGGGCACTTATCTCAAGTAGTTGCAATAAAGAACAAGAAATCGAAGCTAGAATAAGTAAGGCTAACAGATGTGCGGGAGCAATGAATTACCTGCTAAGATCTAGGCAGTTATCAAGAAACACAAAAATGGGACCATAAGACCATTCTGAAGCTAACAGTATTGTATGGATGCGAAAAGTGGGTACTAAACAAAAAGACTTAAGAAATGTTGATGAGATGGGAAAGGAAAATAATTAGAAGAATAGTCGGAGGGAAAAAAACGGAAGATGGATATGAAAGAAGAACGAAACGGGAGATATACGAAATATACAAAGAGCCTACGATAGAAATGGTGGTTAAAGCAAGAAGACTACAATGACTTGGACACATTGAGAAAATGGAAGAACACAGAACGGTGAAATTAATAGCCTGGAGAACACCAGAAGGAAGGAAAAAAAGAGGGAGGCCAAGGAAAAGATGGAGGGAAACTGTCGAGGAGGACTTGAAGGATAAGAATATAGTTAACTGAAGAAATAAAGCAAAAAACAGATAGTTATGGAGACGGATCACAAATATGTTTTCAAGATGTTCTATGGTGAAACCTTTTATTTATATTAACATGGGTTCAAAAATTGTACCCATTGTAAGAAATTATAGTCACTCTGACTCTGGTTTTTTACTTTGAAATCAGTTGAGAAAAATTTATGAACTTTGGTAATTGACTTAATTGTTACGTGTTCAGTTGGTCACTGCAAACAGAATTTACAAATGTTTATCATATACTTTGCAACCTGGGGAGAGATAAACAGACATAAACGTACCGTTTTGCAGTTATACAAGGAAGGAAAGCTATACTAATATCAAAATTAATACATTTATTCCAACACTAACTTAGTTTGACTATTCTTCAAGTACAATATTTTATCGAAAGATTAACTTATTGTTGTATAATATGATTGTATATTTTTCATTGAAGAATAAAAATTAGTTGAAATCATGAGTTTTCTTGATATACTATACTATAAAAAGATAAAGTTATATTTGTTTAAAGAATGATTTTATTTTATTTAACTTGAAATAAGAATTGCTATTTGAAATAATGTTATTTAATTTTGAAGAAAGTAAATAATAACATTGCATTAAGCAAGGTTTTCCTCATTCCTGCACTGAATGGTGGTGTCTATCATCGTAAGTCGTTCCTGGGCGCAAATGCGACCTGCTTAATAATAATATGCCGCCCCCTCTCCCACACAAGTCTTCGACTTCTGGTTTAATCCTCGTGATTAGAATGAGGGGTAGAGATATTATTATTATTATTACATTCTGGTGTGTTATTTGAGACTATTCACCCAAATAATAAATAAGTAATCGTGTATTATTACAAATAATTGTCATCAGTGTTGACACCCATGTTAATATACGGGGTGAACCTTAAATAAGTACAAATATTTCAACTGTAGGTGTAGTTCGTCATATAGATCTAGAGTCCAGTAAGGTATTTTTAATTTTTTTTTAATATTTACGGAGATATTATTTTTTTTTAAATACCCACATTTTGAGGACCGCTATACAGACCGCCGACAAGATAGACCACTGACGTAACCTAATTAAATAAACCATTTGATTTAGTGAAGGCGAGGGTGCCACATCGTCTGTAAGACATTTTTTTTACGTAAATTCAATTTTTGCTATTGTTTCTAATTTAAAAATATTTGTTTTTAGCAATAAGTAAAGTAAAATTATTATAAACGATTAAAATATGAATTTCCGTAAGTTATATACTATCAATTAAAGTGTTTAAGAAGTTACTTTGTTCAATGATTCCAAAAATTATCCATAAATGTGCATAAGAGCTCACCTACTTACTGAAAAACTAACTATTTAAACAGTTATTTATTTATTTATTTATTTATTTAACCATATTTCACAAGTTAATACAATACCATTGTACACTCTTAGAAAGATTATCAAGAAATATCCTCTTAAATTATTTTATGAAGAATAACAAAAAACTATGATTTTCACACAACATCTTAAGAGTTTATTTTCGCCACATAACCTCAAACAATGTGTCAGTGCTAACCATTTCCTACTTCGTAGATTCGTAGTGGTTGATTTGATTTTAAAAATAAACACAAAACATAACTAGCTTGATGTATGCGTTCAATATCAAGAGAAGGCAAAGTAAAATATTTAAAAGCAGAGTCAATCGCATGCAAAAAAGAAACTGCCCTCATCCTCTAAGATTGATAGTCGAGGTCGACGAAGAAGTTATGTTGTTATCGATGCACTAGTATGGTCTAGGGAAAAGGAATAAGCTGTGGCAAAGGCAAGTTAAAAGTGGAAACAAAATATGTAATATTTTTGGAAAGGGATTTGATAATTTCAATACACGTAAATTGAAAGTTATAGTGATAACGATAATGTATTGTGATAAATCAGTTGGAGTAAAAATGGGTAATAACCAAATTCTAGATAATTATTGGTAAGGTATAGGATTGGCAAAGGGGAGGAGATGACCATTAATATTTTCATGTCTAAAAATTCTAGCTAACTTTGTTGAAACCTATTCGAAGACATTACTGTAACACTGGCAACGCCGTGGAATTCACATAATAATAATACTAATATAATAATATCTCTACTCTAGATTAGTCTAGAAGTCGAAGACTTGTGCGGGAGAGAACGCGGCATATTATTATTAGCAGGCCGCATTTGTGCCTAGAAACGACTTAGGTTGGTAAGCCCTAACCATTCAATGCAGGAATGAGAGAAATCTGGAAAACCTCATTAATTAGGGGGATAGTCAAACGTCAACCGGTATCAGTCTCTCACATTGACCCAACCCTACCACCCTACCATTCCCGCAGAGAGGGTGGCAATCATCTCCACGAATATAGCTTATATACTGTCTACCGGCTGCGGGGGTCGAACCCACAGCGATCTAGTCACCTCGATTCAAGTATTGACGCCTTAACCGCGCGACCACTGACCAATTTATACCACCACCAAGACTCTTAAAAATATTAGTATCGGACTCGGATTAGCAGTCCTCAACAAGTTTTCGATTGAAAAATCACGAAATTTATTTAAAATTCGACTTTTTTATTCCTGATTTTTTTATATAACAAAAAACTATTAATTATGTGCTCTACGCAGTGAACTGTACTGTTGGTTAAAATATTTGTACCTATTTAAGGATCACTCTGTATTTTAATGCACTGTATATTCTCCTGTAGAAATATTTCGCATCTGTTCATAGTTACTCGTGAAATACGAACATTTGAAACGTTACTTGTTGCAAGAGACAGTGGCGGTGGAGAGGCTGCCACCGTCAAGAAGCGATTGCATTTGTGACGTACGTACGTGACATTAAGTCATTAAGCTCCTCTCTTGGGACGGCTTTCATTGTAGTTACATAATTACCCCCGCCGTATGTTATTATGTAAATATATGTAGCACTTAGTGCTGACGTGTAACGTAATACAGCAAGTGTCGAGGTTAATAAATTATAGCCGCTTCTAGTCTTACTAAAAATTTCGTATTTAAAATATACCATTAGCTTCTTAATGTGGTTTTCAATGAAGGTCTAGGAAAATGTAATAAATTTGCGAGGGGCAGTTGCGGGTCGAAATTATGTTATATTAACCGGCGTCTATGTTAATGCAACTTGAATTTCATTCGTTTTCTGAATGATGATACGCAGTGTAGATAGTTTTAATTGTAATATCTTATTGATATGAATAATTTGGATATAATTTAAAAGATGTGTGACACTTATCGTGGGGAACATAAAAATGTAGTTGCAGTCATCAGTACAATTACTCGGTGAGAATGTGCAATATGTACTTACACTGAAAAAGAAAAAAGAATAGTAAACGCTTACCCAATTGTAGACTCTTGTACTACAACTTGTTGTGATTGTAGCTCCAGGCACAATTTGTAGTATTATTTTATATAATATTATTATGCTTACAATTCTGTTGTGCTAATATACAAACACTATTTTTTACTACAACAGAAATGTTACCAAATACTACATATTATATTGTCAACTATTTACTAAAAGTTTTGTGAGTTTATGGACGCAAAGACTGCAACAGTTTACCTACATTGTTGTAACTCCCACTATTTTATAAAAATATTTGTTAAATACATTAATAAATTACCATTGAATTAGAAAAACACATTGGTAGTTAAAAATTTCTGCTACTTCTGTTGCAGATGGGGAATTTCATAAAACAACTACTCTGCGTATAGCAAACAGCCAAAGCCATTCGTGACACATCTGACATATACCGGATTCGAGCTTGTTGACTCTCATCGGTATGCCATAAGGGCATACAAAATATCTCTCGATCTCAATGAATCTCTAGCTGTTCGTGTCTGTCGCACCCAATAGAAGTGAACCTAAGTACACGTGATGTAAACCTTATAGCCCTGACAGACTGTTCGATCTTTGTCATATCCGACGGAAGATAAAAAATGCGCGAGTCTCATAAAAACTAATAAAATTTGTAGTAAATAGTACAACAAATGTGTCTCTGTAGTTTGGGTAATGACAAATTTAATCGAATAAATGTTCGAAATGTGCTCTCTAAACTTTCTGATGTATTGCTAAATATTTTATTCAGCCTAATGAGAGGTTTTTCTTCGTTCCTGAAGGATCTGTCAAGGTTTGACAGGCATTGTGCCATATCATTTCTAACTTTAACTGCATCATAGATAGATCTGAATGTCCGTTGCTTGATGAGGACAATCACCATGCATCGCTTCTAATTACTTTTGATATAATCACTGAACTATTGCAACCACATAATTAATTTCCTATGAACTTTTCCAGCACTGCTTATAACTTTATAAAGGCAAACTTTCCTCTTTTGTACGAACTTATTTATAACACGAATTGGTCATTTCTTTTAAATGTGGATAATGTTGAAAATATCTGTTCATTATTTTATGACAAGTTATATAGTCTCTTTGATATAGCTGTACCAAGGTACACGTCTTCAACCCATATTCGTCGATATCATTCGACGGTTTACAGGAGAAGTCATTAAGTCCATTCGATCGAAAGCAGCTGCATATGCTAGATACGAAAAACGTAAAACTGTTGATCTTCTCAATGTTTTTAAATTTCGTCGCTCCCAATCTAAGCGTATAGAAATTTTATAAATGAATCAGAGCGAGCATTAACTAGTAATCCCAAAAAGTTTTGGAACTTTGTTCAAAGAAGAAAAGGATCTTCACGCATCCCTTCCGTAATGTTTTATAACGACAATGAATTGTCCAATCCTACAGATATTGTTAATGCTTTTGGAAATTACTTTAACAATGTGTTCATTAAATCACAACCACTTAATGCTTCTCAGTTTTCATTGCATAATAATTTAGGATCACATTTAGTAATTCAAAATATCACTTATGAAGATGTTTTACAACATCTTAGAAGATCTAAAGATACTTTCACGATAGGCGTTGATGGTGTTCCTTGTTTTGTTCTTAAAGATTGTGCCTATGCTCTTGCTGAGCCTTTGCATATATTATTCAATTGCATTATACGCCATTCTACCTTCCCGTCTTGTTGTAAAAAAAGTTATATCTGTCCTATACCGAAAAAGGGAAATCTCAGTGATGTATCCAATTATAAAGGCATTTCATTATTGTGTAATTTTTCTAAGGTTTTTGAAACTTTACTGTATGGTAAACTGTACTGTTTTGCTAGGCAGCTTATTTCACCACGGAAACACGGTTTTATGCAGAAGAAGACAACAGTATCTAATTTGGCAGTTTTTACTCAATACGTTTCTGAAGTTTTGGATAATAGAGGGCAAGTCGACGTTGTCTACACCGACTTCCAAAAAGCGTTTGATCAAATAGACCACAATATACTCCTTTTAAAATTGGAAAGTTTTGGATTTTCTGACGGCTTGATTAAATTCTTCAGCTCTTACTTAAGCGACAGACATTTTATGGTAAGATATAAAAATTTCACCTCAAATTCATTTTTTCCCACAACAGGTGTTCCGCAAGGCTCAAATTTAGGTCCCATACTATTTTTATTTTTTATTAACGATCTTCCTAAGGTCATTACTTGCGAGCATTTGTTATTTGCGGATGATTTTAAACTTTATTCTGAAATTAAATGTCCTACAGATTCTATTCACCTGCAAGAATGTATCAAGCAAATGTATTCATGGTGTGAACTAAATCGTCTGAAACTTAATATTTCTAAATGCAATGTAATGACTTATACTCGCAAGACTACTTTCCTATTTATGAATACTTCATTGGTGATAGTGCCGTTGGTAGGGTTGATGTATTCAAGGATTTGGGTATATATTTTGACAGTAAACTTACTTTTATAGATCATATTAATAATATTGTTTCAAGTGCCTTTAAATTTATTCTTCATTCATTTATCGCAACTGCCGGGATTTTTCAAATACAAACACCTTCAAAACTCTGTTTTGTGCTCTTGTGAGATCTAAACTTGAATACGGTTCGATAATATGGTATCCTATTTATCAAGTTCATTGTCACCGTTTGGAATCAATTCAGAGACAGTTTTTAAAATTTATATCATTTTTACAAGATAGGTTTTATCTTCCTAGAGGTCTTTCCCAGATGAATCTGCTTAACAGATTTAATTTTGATTAGTTGGAAACCAGGCGGAATATTATGTTGATTCGTTTTCTGTATAATATCTTGAATAACAAAATTGATTGTATTGAACTCTTAGCAAAAATAATTTTTTTGACAGCCCGTATAAATTCCAGACAACAAGCTCTGTTTTATTGTGTTTCCTCTCGCACAAACATTTTAACGAAGTCTCCTATATCTTTGATGTGTGGTCTTTATAATAAAATTGCTTGTAACTGTGATATACATAATGATTCATTAGAGAATATTTGTAACTGGGTAGCTCGTTTAACGTGATTTGGTTTTATTAACTGTTAACATTTTGTTGATTTCATCTTGTTTGAATTATTGCTTACTCATTGTTATTTGTAGTAAATTTTTATATTTATAGTTTTATGTACCACAAATAACTGCATTCTTTTTGCTGTTTTTTATTCCTGTAATTGGGTTTTTCCTGTTGGAATAATAAATATTATTATTATTATTATTATTAATATATCATCTGACTTAGAATCTACCTTGGATTCGATATCCGTAACAAAAATATTACTGTTCCATTCAAAATATTAGAGGTGACGTCATTTCCGGGAAAACCGGAAGTACCATATAACTGTTGATAACTTAAAAGAAGGTTATTTCGAAAATAAAAATCGACCTATTTTCTCCCCAAAGACAGCCTACCAAGCGCTTACCAGTTTCAAGGACGAGGAGCAAGACTTTATCGTGGGTGAAAAGTGCAATAACGTATTTTATTATTGTCAGAAGGTTTAAGAAGCACAGTTCAAACATTTACTCTATTAAATTAGTATTATTATTGTTATCAAAGAAAAATTAAATCATCAGATTCGATATCTGTAACAAAAATATTAGTGTTCCATTTAAAATAAGAAAAGTTGAAAATCGACTTATTTTTTCCCAAAAACATCCTACCAACCGTTTGTCTAACGAAAGTTTTTTTTGTTTTTGAACAATTTGTCAAGATTTGACAGGCATTATGCCGCCAAAACTTTATCGCCGCACTGTATACAAAAATTTAATTTAACCCACAAACTGAATGGAAATCCAGCGGACCAAAATCAGTAAAGTGTGAAGCCCACTAATTGCGTCTTTCATCTATAGATTTAGAAAAATTATGTTCTAGTTAAAAAATATTTTAAATAATAGAAAATAGTTATTTAATTCTCTGAATGGGAGTATACAAATGATGTTGAAAAATTTAGACAAAAATATAAGACAGGCGGATATGCGTAGTAGTTAGAAGTATGTTTAACTACAGTGCTTTCGAAAAGTAACGAATAAATTCATTTTTGAAATTGAGAAGATTTCGAAAAAATCCACTGGCACGTCGATTTTATTTTTAAAAAAGGCACTTTTTGACATACGACCCACATTTGTGATGTTCGTTGTTCGAGACATGACGTTGTTGCGTCTAAGCAGACTGTATACTAAGAATACAAACAAAAAACTTACCCAACTGGACAAATGTGGACTTCAATGATGCAGGTAGGGATAAAAAGGAAAGAAAAAAAAGGAATAGAAAGATGCACTAATGTTTATCAAAATTTACTAGCAAAAATACGTACTACGGAACTGCCGAAAAATGTTCTACCCCTTTATATTGTCGAAGCGTGTCTCTTGTAAAAATCAATAGTTTTCTTAGCAAAAACTACTCGCGGACTGATAAGAATGAGAAAAATACAAATCGACAAAAGCAGTGGCCTCTAATGATACCTATTGTTATTAACTACAGTTTACTATTTCTAAAAGGCCTGAACAGACGTCATCGTCAATTTTTTTAAATAGCAATTCCCAATTTTGACCATACCATTTGAAAGAGTGTTATTCTACATAGTATATACATCATGAAAAATTATGGTGTTACATAACAACAATTTCAAGAAAATAATGTTTTAAGATTTTAAAATTTAATTTTCATACATTTTCAACAAAATTACATGGGAGGGGCAAAAAACTTCTAGTTTCTACGTTTATTTTTAGGCATCTTTTACAAAAATAACTTTTGGGGATTTGGTTAACCTCAAGGAACATCTCTATTAAATTTCAAACAAATATGAAAAATTGACTAAGTTATTTCGAAAAAACAATTTTAAATGTTTAACTTCAACACCACCTTATATCATTTAAGTAAGGCATTTTTTATAAACAGAGTGTCCGGAAAGTAATGGGACTCAGCTTAAACATAGCTTCCTGTGATCAAATAGAACTGATTTAGACAAACTTAGCTTCAAAAGTGCCTCGTTTAGAAGTCTCAGGGCTTCAAAGAAAAAAAATTGTTTTCTTGTTATGGGCATAATTAACAAACAAAACGGCCAATTTTGTTCAAATTTGGTACAGTTATGTTTTAGATAAGTACAAGCATTGTGAAGTAGTACGTAGCGCCTCATATCGTAGAGGGCGCTCTTGGCAGTTTTTTTGCAATTAATCTTTGTCGTATTTTTGTTGTTGGTTCTAATCTAATACACTTGACTGAAAATTATGATGGAGAAATAAATTTTGCGCAGAAAAGCTATACTTGTTTCATGTTGATAAAATGCACCGTTTTCGGTAAAAACGCATTTGAAAAGTTCCGCACATTAAAATAGAAATAAAATTTCTAATTTGATCAAGTAACCACTTGTCAAACTGACGTTGATACGCTTAAATTAGATAAAATTTGATCAAAAGCCTGCCAGATTAATGTTAATTATTGTATGGTAGTTAGTAATAATCGTTGTGTAGTTGTGTAAAGTGTAAACGTAATGTGTAAATAATTTCAAATTGTTAGTATTATTTTCTTATATTTTGAAAACATACCTCGACATAAATAGTTTTCCAAGACAGGACAGCAGATATGATTACTGTTTACTGTCAAAATCAATTTAATGGAGGGGTGCATAAAGAAGTTACAGTAACATGGATAGCTTTTCTACGCAAAATTAATTTCTTTATCATGATTTTCCGTCAAGCGTATCAAAATAAGACTAACAAAAAAGGTACGTTAAAAATAAGTTACAGAAAAACTAGGATATGCAGCACTACTGACTCATTCGCAATTCTTGTACTTATTTAAAACATAACTATACCAAATTTCAACATGATTGGACGTTTCATTGATTAATTATGCCCATAACAAGAAAACAATTTTTTTTTGAAGCTCTGTAACTTCTAAATGAAGCACTTTTTGACTAAGCTAAATTTATCTAAATCGGTTCTATTTGATCACAGTAAGCTATGTTCAAGCTGGATCCCATTACTTTCCGGACACCCTGTAGATAAGTTAAAAGGACAGATTAATTGCGAATAATATGTATAATGAGATAATCTGCTTTTTTGTTACATCTTGTATAATTATATATTTATACATGTAAAAATTAACTTAACTGAACTGACATATATAATTTTAGTGAAGGGGAAGTTATCAAGAAGTTAATAAAAATACTGAAAGTTGCGTTAGTGAAAATAATGTTTATTTATTGATATGTAAGAACTTCTTACGAAATCCTTTGGTACAGGCGCATTCGCCTTTTTCTCGAAATATTATGAAAAATCCTTGACTAAAATGTAATAATATTAAATTATGTTCTCAATAACTAAAAGAAATAAAAAAAGTAGTTTTCTTAAATTTAAAAATATATTTTAAATATTCGAGTACTTACCCACTTTTAATTTAAACAATAACAAGTTTTCAAAATCATATATATTTGATATGCTTGTTTTGCGTGCAGTGGATGATACATTTCGGCATCATTTATCGCGATGAGAAAGCTTATATGGAATGTAAAAAAGACTAAGCCGCATTTGTTCCCGTAATAAATCATAAAGCGCGGCCCAATAGGACCGAACGAGCTATCCGTCTTTCGGAAGCATATAAACACGATGATATCTGCAGTTATTTCATTTTCTGTAGTGATTGGGCTGGCACGGCAATTTCTGTATGAGGGCTTACGTTGGGAAGGGCCGCATAAAACAGGGTATAGAAGTAATTTTTGAATATAGGGCGCGCAATAAAAGTGGCAACTAGACGGAGGCTTAGAGCGCGGGCCCGACCGCCGCCACCGCCGCTTTCCCTAACTAAATCCGATTGTGGCTTTAGCGGAGAGGCTATCACAATAAATCCCCGGAATGGGCCGCATCTACGGCGTAGGCCAGCAGCTCGCCCCCAATGCATTCTAATAAACTGGACATGAAAGAAAAATTAGCCTATTCCTACGTAAACATAGAGACACAGCAAAAAAAGGGATACAATTTTACATGAAAACCATTTTTGGTTCAGGAAAGTCTGCTTGAAAAAGTGTCAAATTTTCCCCATTCTCACTTTTACAATGACGCACAAGTAAGGAAAATTCACAACTTATCCAAAAAAATTAGGAATCGATGCGTGATGAAAGATGAAGTCAATGTCGTAAAAATGTGTGCAAAATACTTAGTTTTCAAGAAAAAAAAAAAATTTAAGTCGTAGTAGCCTCCAGCGTTATCGGAATCTGGGCGATTTCAAATACTGAAATCCGATTTTATTATTAACGTTTTTGTGATTTTTTTTAACAAAAAACCTTTTGTAACGTAAAATGAACGTTATTTAAATATTTAAATAAAATTTATTTATTTAAACCTTTATAAAACGTCTGTGTCAACTGATTAATATATTGACATTGAACAAAAACGTGTTTGTAACGTTTTAGAGTAACAGGCATTAGTAATGCTTACAGAACGTATCATAAACGTTTTGCACTTAATAAATATTTCGGAACAATATCAATCCTAAGAAAATTTTATACAGTATAATTTAATAAAAAGATTATGCATTAAGAATATATAGGTACTTAAATATACAAATAACTTGATGGTAATTATTTTTTAATAAACCTCACAAGTGTTAAAAAACAGTACAATACAAACGTGTATTATACGTTATAATTATTCATTGATATAAGGAAGCGAATTACCGTTTATATATTAACGTTGTGTACGAATTTAATGATCTTATTGGTAGACAAAGATCACGTGTTACACACATACCATTTCGAGTTATTTCTTGTAAATTTTGTCAGTTGCATATTCATCATTGTACGTACCTACCGTGATCTATGAAATATTTCCCTATTTTATTTTGGTAAGTACCTATATATCTGCTTCTATAAGTATTTTATTTTACTTTATTAATATAAGAGTATTAGGTTTTTTTACATTACTTACATGTTACAAATAATTATATAATGGAATCTAAATTTATTCTTTTTATATATTTTTAGATATTAATAATATTGTGTGAAACTAACTACTCAGTGGACAAAAGCCCCAACCTGCGTTGAATTACACCCACAATATATACCCATATATTCCTTATTATTAGCTTTTGTAACATTTTTTTACTGTTTTAGAAAGGTATTTTATGCTAATATAAATCAAATCTCCTACAATTCCTATCAATATTCCACTATAACTTTTTAACACGCTTATATTAGCTTCACCTGTATGTATGTATGTATGTATGTATGTAACGGAATCTTTCAGCGTAATTTTCACCAATTTCAAGAAGTCTGATCAGCTTGAAAATTTGCACAGGGGTCAAGGACTGATGACAATACAATTATTTAATAACTTTGTTCTAATGTCCTGACTAGGATCATCAGAATAAAAACTATTTAGATTACTTTGCAGGTTAAGTGTATACAATCCATCAGTGTTGTTTTCAAGCAGGCAAGGCAGGGGCAGGGAACTGTAATAGATTCGTGCTCTTGCTTTTCACGTATAGATGGCGACCTGACAGAATTAGTTTTTGGTTTTCGCCTAATTTTAAATTAAAAATTTTTATAAATAAATAAAAATTTGATAATTTATAACAAAATTCAAATAAACATTTTGATTTAAAAAATTTCGAAAAAATACAGAATTCAAAATTAAAAAAAAAATTCTAAATATAAAATTTTGGAGTTTAAAAAAGTTTTGAAATACAAAATTTTGTAAATAATTTTGGATTGTGGAATTACATGATAAAATCAAATTTAAAAAATTTTAGAAATAAATAAAAATTGATAATTTATAAAAAAATTCAAATAAAAATTTTTGGAAAAAATTTTCAATTGAAAAATTTTAAAATCCAAAAATTTAGAAAAAATTTCGAAAAAAACATTGAATTTTAAAATTTTGAAGAGCGTAAATTTTCAAATTCAAAGAAATTTTGATTTGAAAATTTTGGCAAGAATTTTGAAGAAAGTTTTTAATCTAAAATTTTGTAAAATTAGAAAGAAAAAAAAAGATTTTGATACGAGAACGTTGACAAAAATTTTAATTTGCATATTTTATAGAAACAAACAAAAATGAAAAATGAAACTATAACACAAAGAAAGAGGAGACTGGAGAAAAAAAAATGTATAGAAAAACTATATGAAATGGAAAGGTTACGTAAACATGAATGAAATGAATTTAGATTTATTGTCAAATATAAGATATTTTAAAAATTAAGGCTCTTAATTATAATTACTTTTGTTATTGTTTTGAGACTAAAAATTAAGAAAATAAATTATAGTTTAAAAAAACTAAAAAAACACGCTTTAATAGTAAACCGAACTAAAAAGTAGAAAATAATTTTGAAGTATCAAGAGTTTGTTCTGCTTATGTTTCAAAATACAAAGGCGATGACAAAATTAATAAAAGTAGACGCGTGAATTTTGTACTCGTACATGCCTACGTTAAATTACTTTGTAAAATGGGTAACAATTATTATGACTTGGTAATTTTTTTACTTTATATTAAAATTAAAGATACAGTGATATATTTCTAATTATTATTGGGAATGATTTAAACTTTTTATTTCCTTTCTGACTCTCTGCCTTGTGGTCATATTAAATGTATATTAGGTTATTATTATTTGTTATTATTATTAGCATTATTATTATATTAATAACTATAATAGATTAAACTTAGACATGTTTACTTTCTTTAAGTAATCAATATTATCCAGTGTAAGTTCAACAAATATTTTGTAGAATTTACTTGCAATAGTGTAAATTTAAGCGTTAATATGTAAAATCAATAATTATACACAGTAAAAAATAATATTGAGTAACCCCAAACTCAAAGCGAAATTATTTTGGGGCAGAATTTTGAATAATTAAACATTTTAACAAATAAATAAACTTATCAAGAATCCTGGGCCAGAGGGAGGAGTTTGAGAAAAAAAAATCAAAGAAAATATTGATAATATTACTTAATTTTGTGTTTGTAGTAACAGTAAGTATATTTAAAAGTTGTTCAGTGTTACTCATAAAAGCTTGGTAACAAATAACTAAGTGGACATTAGTCAACAAATTGTGTTATTATTTTAACACAATGGTGTTGGTTCATTCTAACTACTAGTGCTGATTTTTTATGAAATTTTACTCCAAATTTTTGACGGTGTAGATTTTCAAACTATTGATGTTACAAACTACATCGTCTACATCGTCTGATGTTAATACGAGAAAAGTGTGTTTAGTAGTTATGTACCATCCTATTAAATTAACATACTGTGCTAATTCAAAAGGCAATTTATACTCGTACTAGGACTGTTAAGTCAGTAATATTAAAATCGTCGCCAGATTTTGTTTGGTAAGAGTGACTATTAATAGTAATTATTTTCCTGCACTTTATACTAAAAGAATAAAACCATCTATTAAAACAATGTCGAGAATGTTATGGGAACATTTTCACAAACATCAGTGTAAACATTGAATCCAAAAGCCAACCAGTATTTTCCAAAACTACATCAAGTCGCTCTATCAAGGAAAATAGGATAGGTTTGACTGGTCGCGCAGTTGAAGGCGTCAGTACTTGAATCGAGGTGACTAAATCGCTGTGGGTTCGACCCTTGCAGGTAAACCGTATATAAGCTATATTCGTGGATAGGATTGGGGCCCACTCTGTGGGTATGATAGGGAGAAAGAATGTTGGCTTGGGTCAGTGTGAGAGATTGATACCGGTTGACGTTTGACTACCCCGCTAATTAATGAGGTTTTCCAGGTGTCCCTCATTCCTGCACTGAATGGTGGTAGGGCCTACCAACGTAAGTTGTTCCTGGGCGCAAATGCGGCCTGCTTAATAATAATATGCCGCCCACTCTCACGCACAAGCATTCGACTTCTGGGCTAATCCTCGTGACTAGAATGAGGGATAGAGATATTATTATTATTATATATAAAATCATATGATTTTATTAATGACAGATTTAAAACAATCTCATAACGACCTACTTAATTAATAACAAAATTTTACTCTTTATGTAATCGTTTATTTTTATATATTTTTAGGTATTAACAATATTGTGCGAAACTAACTACTCTGTGGGCTAAAGCCCCAACCGTATAAATTCATTGACAGGTTCATTTTTGACATTGTCGAGATTTAATTTCAAATAATTTTAATTTATTGGTATAACAATGTTTATAGTTATATATTTGACTCAACTTAAAGGAGGCCACCTGAAGAAGCAATCCTAAAAATGCAGAAATGGGCCAGATCTCATCTATTGTGGTTGAATTTTCGAGTTCCCACATTATCAAGAGTGTACTTAGATATGTATGTGTTTTCATTCAACCAGGTTAGTAAATTTAGATAGATAATTATTTAATAGAGCTTTGTATGTGTGGAATTGTTCATTAGCATACCTATATGTTTGGTATCAGAGAGCATACATATGACTTCACTGATAGAAATTGTAGGAGATTTGATAAATATTAGCTTAAAATACCTTTCTAAAACAGTAAAAAAATGTTACAAAAGCTAATAATAAGGAATAAATGGGTAGATATTGTGGGTGTAATTCAACGCTGGTTGGGGCTTTTGTCCACTGAGTAGTTAGTTTCACATAATATTATTAATACCTAAAAATATATAAAAACATTTACATAAAAGGTGAAAATTTTTCAAGTAGGTATTGTCATATTTAATTCATTGACAGGATGTCACTTTTTGTCATTGTCGATATTTAACTTCAAATAATTTTTATTCTTATAATAATTTTTATAGTTAGTTATTTGATTCAACTTAAAGGAGACCACCTGAAGAAGCAATCCTAAAAATGCAGAAATAGGTCAGATCTCATCTATTGTGGTTGAATTTGTCGTGTTCCCATTGTCAAAAAGTGAAGTTAGATATTTATAGAGTGTTTCATTAGCAGGTCAGTAAATTAAATTATTTTCTTTAGATAATTATTGATTAGAGCTTTGTCTGTGGAATTGTTCATTAGCATACCTAGATGTTTGGTATCAGAGAACATACATATGACTTTATTGATAGGAATTGTAGGAGATTTGATTTATATTGGCTTAAAATACCTTTATAAAACAGTAAAAAAATGTTACAGAAGCTAATAATAAGGAATATATGGGTAGATATTGTGGGTGTAATTCAACACAGGTTGGGGCTTTTGTCCACTGAGTAGTTAGTTTCGCACAATATTATTAATACCTAAAAATATATAAAAACAGTAAAAAATGTTACAAAAGCTAATAATAAAGAATATATGGGTAGATATTGTGGGTGTAATTCAACTCTGGTTGGGGCTTTAGTCCACAGAGTAGTTAGTTCCACACAATATTGTTAATACCTAAAAATATATTTTAAAAATTGATTTGATGTGTTGTGTAAATTTACTCTTTAAGATTTTTGTAATTATTATTATACTTTAAACATTTTCATATATCAAACGTGTTAAATTTTATACCATATTATTTGCTAATTCGAAGAAAGATTTCTTGTTGCATAAGAGATATCTACAACTAGCATTATAGGCTCCAACTAAAGGGAGTAGCAAAAATCACTTTATTTTTGTACCTATTAAACTTTTTCAATGAATTTGTAGTAGTTTTATAGTAATTCTTAATAAGGTAGTGAATGATGTAACATGATGAGCATTACTACAGCCCAAGTGATGGAGCAGTACTAAAATGAATGTAGTAATACTAATACATTGAAACATAAAATGAATGAAACCAAATATGCTTCATAACAAAAGTATGTAATACAATTTTTGACCTAAAATCATATAGCACACACCGCCTTTATACTATACTCGTTATTACCAGCAACACATTTTTACTAACTGCTACAAATCTTAGAAACTTCAATAAGGCGGTTTTATTCAAAACTACAAATATAAATTAAATTTCTTACAGTCTCTTTACTGCATTAGTGTACCAGCGCCTCTTTTTATTATGTATTTATTATTATAACACTTTTCCTACAATATTTTGTTAATTGCTGCATGGAATCACTATTTTAACTATCAAAAAAGAACCACAATACTTCAAATAAGTGATACAATTTGCTAGCTATAATCGTGTAGCAAATCTGTATAATAATCAACTTATTTATATACAATCACTAATTAAAGTAGGGTTTTTTACTATATGGGAAGTAATACAGGTCCCTAAAGTCATGCACAAATTCATTATTAGGTAAATAAAAGATATTATTGAAAATTCCCAAAGCAGGTCGGTTTTTGATTTTAATTTACTTTTTTTTTAACAATAATTTAATATACATGGTGACCTACCTATGAGTAATGACGTCATCACATTTTTTTTTAAAAGGAACACCACATTTTCCAATTTCTGGATTACCCTAGCTGAGCTGTTTCCAAAAATGTATCACAAATTTCTCCTAATTGTTACAAGGTGGGTGACAATACCCAAATTATTTACAAATACCAAAGTTATTTACAAATGGATAAACGTACTAAAAAATTGATTGAAATTACTACACGTCATTTTAAAGTGTCTACTGGAATGTACTCAATTTATAAAAACTTTAGTGTTACATAGAAAAAACGTAGAGAAACGTGATCGATCGTAGTAAATCTTATGGTTCGCTAATAAAACCTTTGGACACAAACATCTAAATTAAATTTTCAAATTGTTTACCATTTACTGCCAAACAATGGGCTAGACGAGAGACAAATTCTTGTTGTGTACATTTCCAATAACTTCAGGCGGGATGGCACGAACTTCTTGTCGAATTAATTCCTTGAGATCGTCAAGATTATTTGGCTTAGTGAGGTATACTTTGCTTTTTACATATCCTCAAAGGAAAAATATAGCGGTGTTAAATCTGCCGATCTGGTGGGCCATTCCTTAGGTCTTCTTCTGCCAATCCACCGATGAGGAAACACGTCATCTAAGTAGCTGCGAACAGCGATGACATAGTGCGGCGGTACACCGTCTTGCTGTAACCAAATTTTGTCCTTGGGCAAATCTGGTTCTTCTTCATTGGGGAACAGTACAACCAAGGAACGAACTAAATCAAATTGAATAAAATCTAAATATCTTGCGCCATCTAATTCCCCTTCAAAGAAATATGGCCCCAAAATTCGATTAATCAACAATTCCGGTCTAAATATTGACCTTCTGGGGATGCTGAGTGTGTGCTTCCATTGTCCAGTGTGGATTGTGATCTAACTAGTACCAATAATTATGTTTATTAACGGTGCCACTCAGATTAAAAGACGACTCGTCCGAGAAAATTATACATTTGACAAAATCCGGATTTTTCAATCATCATTTCGCAAAACTCTGCCATCTGTCGAAATCGTTGTCGGACAATTCTTGCACCAAGTGAACTTTGTAGGGATGGTACTTGCTTTGGTGAAGAAATTTATTCAATGTGCTTTTACTCACACCTAAATCACCTACTAAGGCTTTCATAGTGGAATGCGGGTTTTCATAAATAGTGAAAAGGGCTGCACATCTTCATTTAGTATATTTGGTCGACCAGATCTGGACAGACCTTCAACGTGGCCATGGTTTCAAAACTTTGCTTCAGCTCGGCTTACAGTGGATCGATTTATCGGTGGGCGATTCGGATGTGTTTCATTAAACAAAACACAAACTTTCTCATGAGTTCGATCCCCTCCGATCATGATGAGAATTTCAATTCGTTCCGTTTAACTTAGATTCATGTTTTATAAAACGAAAACAAGTTAATTAATTAAAAAATACTTAATACTTTAGGAAAGAACCTGTTAAAATGGATTAACTAGTACAATCTTAGCAAAATTGGTTACCTTTAAAAAATACACGAGCACGTTCTATCAGACAGATAAAATTAAAAAAAGCATCAAAGAAATTATGACAAAAACTTTGGTATTTCTAAATGTAGTGTTCCATTTAAAAAAAAAATGATGACATCATTACTCGAAGGTAGGTTACCCTGCATATTAAATTATTATTTGAAAAAAAAGTAAATTAAAATCATAGTCGAAAGCTGTGGAGCAGTAATCATTTACAATTATTTTATTAAGCACTGATGTAAGTGGTTTCACAATTTCTTTGGTTATAGTTTTGACTGTTTCTGCTTTCAAGTCATCTATACCGGGAGATTTTTTATTGTTCCTCAAATATTTGGGCAGGGATTGTCGATAATCGCTTGAATGAACTAGTCATATTACCAAATCGAATGGATGTGGTTCAGTACCTCGAGTTCTTTAGAAATGATATGCCTGGACTTCTGGAGGTTGTGCCCTTAGCTGTACTTCTTCTTGTAGGGATATTTAGAAAATGAAGTGTCTCGCAACGAAGTGGACACTATTGATGGGTTACCCGAACATAAACGGACAAAAACCAGAAACATAGTTAGTAGAAACTGTGTAAGATGGGTCCAAATGTGTTTACATGTCGGTGGATAAAATTTTGAACAATTATTATAGCATCAGGCGTGTCAAATTAATTTATTAATTAAAACCACAAATTATTTTTATTTTATTAGTTAACAATAGCTATAGCGATAAAAGTAGTTGAATTTGCTGATATAAAATAGGTGTATTAACATTGTATTTATTTCTTTCATTGGAAAATTCATCAATTCTTTTGTCTGTTCATTTTTTAGTACACTTTGCCGCCGTGCCGATCGCCTACTACTTGCTTTGCCTTGCGCAAAGTCAGGTTTTACATAAATCATTTTCGAACTAGCCTTTTTGATTTTCTTTTTTACAAAATTGTAAATCAAGTGTTTTAAAAAAGCACTTGACTATGTTTAATCGACATAAACGATAGCAGTTAAGTACGTTGCTGTGAGTGTTTTCCAAACACGGACGAGCAGCTCTGCTATAGAGCGTACAATTCGGTTTCACTATCCCGCGAATCCGTATCACAAATTCAACTTGCTTTGTTTCGGGTCCTCTTTTGTTATTGCTCGGGTCTCATTCGGTAGCACGATTTAAGTGATTAAATAGGTGGATGATTCCGTGCGATATTATACTGATTAACTCCGTAAGGTTAACGCAGTTAAAAATGGAAATGGGAAAGGGAAATTCCGGGGCTTCCGGTTAATATATAATATTCAACGTATACCATTTTATTAATGCTTTAGGTCGGTGTAATACGGACCAGATGCGCACACAACTTCGAGTGGGAATCTCAGGATGTAGGTCAAGTTTGGATTTTGTATTGTCATTTTTTTTTCGTTCTCATAGTCTGCTGAAGCTGGTGGTATCAGCTTTATCTCTTAACAGATTGGTTTTAATTGATTTTTAAATATGTTGCCACTTCTGAATTGTAATGACCATTTTCAGATATTTATCGATACATGTTTTGCAAATTGTTTTTCGTTTTAATAGTTTTTTTTTAAATGTTTATTTTTGCACAAATTATCTCTATAACACTCTACAGCAAACATATAAAAGAATGTAAATTTGTATTTAAGTAACTAAAATAAAAAAAATTTGGATTACTTATGAAGTTCATATCAATAAGTTGGAGAATATTCAACGTAAATATGTGAAATACCTGGTGGTTTAAATCTGATATATGTTACTCTATCCAAGGAATATCTCAAGATATTTTGCTTAGACGGTTCAGTTTTAACGATCTTGCTTCACGGCGTTTATGTAATTCTTTGACGACTCTTCATAAAATTATTATCGGAAAAATTATCCTTTTGTCTTTTTTTATTCGAATTTAATTTTTTGGTGCCACATTCTTCGATTAGATCTCATATTTTACTGCCAATTTGCTAGAAGTAATCTCATGGTAATGTCTCCTGTAGGTATACAATATCTAATTTTAATTTATCATGTGATATGTGTGATATTAATAATCTCAGTCTCAAGAAGCTGCTAAGGATATTTAGAGTTGTATCTGGCGTTCCGCAGGGTTCGAATTTAGGACCCTTGTTGTTTCTTTTGTTTATCAACGATTTACCTGATACTATATCTTGCTTTAATCTGATTTTTGCGGACGATTTAAAAATTTATACAAGTATTAAGAATGTGGAAGATTGTGTATATTTACAAACTCAGGCTAACAAGGTTAAAAAATGGTGTCAAACAAACCGTTTAGTTTTAAACATCAACAAATGTTACGTAGTATCATTTAGTAGGAAAAAAGATATATTTTTGTATGACTATACAATTAGTGATATTACAGTTTCAAGAACTGATTGTGTAAAGGATTTAGGATTTTTCTTCGATTCGAATTTTACATTTGTTGAGTATGTTAACAACATAGTTAGTAATGCAAATAAGGCTTTAGGTTTTATATTAAGAAATAAAAATTTTAAATATGTCAATACTTTTAAAATGTTATATTATATATTAGTTAGAAATAAGCTTGAATACGGTTCAATTATTTGGTTTCCAATTTATCCGTGCCACATTGACAATATAGAATCAGTTCAGAGGCGTTTTTTGAAATATCTTTATTTAAGGAGATGACATCTATCCTGCCAGGGGAATTAATAATCAAATATTATTGCACAGATTTAACATGACTTCTCTTCATGTACGGCGAATATGGTCTGTTATTTCATTTTTATATAATTTATTACACCATAACATAGATTGTCATCTCATTGTCTCCTCAGTAAGATAAAATTTTTTGTGTCGCGTGCTGGTTTAAGATATAATCAAACTTTTTATTGTGATAGGCCTAGAACTAATATTTTACTTAAAGCGCCTATATATAACGCATGTGCTAGTTTTAATAATATTTGTAACGAATGTGACATCAATTTTGAGTCATTGAACACAATAAAAACACTGTTTACAACAACGAGTAATCTGGATATAATCATATTTGTTACTTTTTCTTGTTTTTCATTTTTATGTTTTTTTTTCTTTTACAGCCTTGTGAGTTTGTTATGATTAGGTATAGTAAGTATAAGTTATATGAATTGTAATTTCTTTCTTTGTATGTTATGCATTTCCTGTAACTGGGTTTCTTACCTGCTGGAAATAAATGCCATTATTATTATTATTAAGGATTGCCCATGACGTGCAGTTATATTTTTTTCTCATGGTTACTTATTGGTTTTTAATATTTTTGACAACTACTTGTTGTGTGTTTTTTATTGGTGTCATTGGGGTTTTTGTTCCTGTTGGACTATTAAATATTATTATTATTAGTAGAGAATTTGAGTCAATTTAACATTCGGTAAAATTTAGTTTACCTTTGGAAAACAGCAACACCTGTATGATGAAAAATGTTTTAAAATTGGCTTTGGTGATATAATATGTGCCACATGAACTGTTGGAACATAACAACAGTTTACGATTTGACTTCGCTCGGCCGTAATGTATTTTGGTGGCGAGAACTAGCCGGCTAAACGAAATGCAACATATTGCTTTGCATTTATAATGTGCCTCTGATAAAGTGACCCAGTTCCGTTTATATGGAAACTGAATTCGGGATGAGCACATCGCCACACGAAAATCTAATTTAAAATGCCAATGTTAGCAGTTCGCAATGTAGATTCTATTAAATGGACCGTTAAAATTACGGACACAAAAAATGATAAAATTGTATTAACCGATGCGCACGCAGCAACGAGGTTAAAACTAAAATTTGAAAGCTGTTGTTAAGCCCCACGTTTCAAAGGGCGCTAATTTAGAGCTCTGGCGATCAACGGGTTTTTACTAGCTCACTTACAAATAAAATTTTGTAAAAATAAAATCAAAAAGTGCAGTTCAAAAATGATTGAAATGAAGTGGTCCACTGTAAGGCCCGGCGCAAAATGAGACGCAGTTTGGTGAAGTGACGCAGCGTGAATCACGGCGAGTTTTCTGCAGGAGGAAACTGCTAGCGGGTATCGCGCAAATACGATTGCAGTTTTTACTTCTCAGGCAGGCCACATTAGGGGCCATCCATAAATTACTTCACACGAATTTTAGGACTTTTTAATCCCTCCCGCCGTCCTTGTCACAGGTTGTCACATTTTCAGAACCCCCTCCCCCCTGATGTGGCATCACACATTTTTCAAAATTATGTATGTATTTAAAAATGATCAAAAGAAAAGAGTTATTTTTATTTTTTTCTTACTTTTATTATATATTCTTTAATAAAATCAACATAAAGTAAAATATTTTAGATAACAGAAAAAACAAGCGACTAGTTAGAAAGCAATACACGACTAATTATTTTAAGTTTTTTATTTACATATTTTGAATTTTAACATGTGATGTCACAAAGTTTTTGATTCCCCCTGCCCCTTGTCACACTATGTCACATTTCGGTGATACCCTTCCCCCATAAACATGTGACGTTATTTTAATGATGACCCCTTACTGAAAAATGGCAACTGCTACTGCACTCATTGATTCTCAATTTCTGATTCAGAAGACGAGTTTGAGTTCGAAATGGCATTGCGTATCACCCAGATGCGTAGTAATAAAAAGTCAGTGAGAAGTTTGTACTTGAAAAAAACAAAAACTCATGGAGGATTTGCCTTAGCAAAAGAATTTGGTGACGATTTTGTTCTCATGTAGTCTACATGGCTTGTATCGTACAAAACTTGTCAAATTCGCACAGCCTCGATTTTTCTTCCATGTTTTCAAACACGCGCTGTGATTTCTAAAGAAAACTGCGGCAACTACACTGCGTTCCGCAGGATCACGTTGAGCCAAAACTGCGTCACGTCACGCTGCGAAGAAATATGCGCAATAACTACGAGGGTTGTCCGTAAATTAAGGTCTCCAACAAGCTCCCCTAGCTTAATCTGACAACAGCAGCGTGTTCCTTGCTTCTCCCACCACTAATCTGGCTAGTCACTACCTCGCCACACCTCGCTGTGACGGTCTTGGTCTTGGAGTCTTGGCTTAGCAGCTGTTAACGATGGAAGGAGAAATCGACGCTCCCGCGAAGTGTGAATTGCGTTCGGTGATTAGATTTCTGTGGTTTAAGGGGTCACCCCCTATTGAAATCCATCGCCAGTTGACCGATGTGTATGGGAAAAGTATATGGACATAAAAAATGTGGGGTAGAGAGTTCGCAGCCGGTCGTACAAACGTGCATGACGAGGCCGGCCGCGGGCGTCCATCAGTTTCGGACGAGTCAGTGACGAAACTTGAGGAGCATTTGCTTGTGGAAATCATAGACTATCCTCCTTACAGCCCTGATTTGGCCCCTGAAACAAGACTTAGGAGGAATGAAATTCAACAGCGACGAAGAGCTGAAGGCAGCCGTCGATACCTTCCTGCGCGAGTCGGCGGGAGAGTGGTACGACGCGGGTATGAAAATGCTCCCAGAACGACTCCAAAAATGCATTGATCGTGACGGGGACTGCGTTGAAAAATAGCTAAAAGTTCAAGCTTTCAGAGTATGTACTTAGTTTGCAATAAAATGATGTTCACTATTTGAAAAAGCATTGGAGACTTTAATTTACGGTCAACCCTCGTATTATTAATTAGATTTACAAAAACTCACCGTGACGCTGCGTCACCTCACCAAGCTGCGTCTCATTTTGCACCGGGCCTAAAACCTGATAAGGCGTATAATCGGCGACCCGATAAAAAATAGAAAGAAATTCTCAAGGAAAGAAATAGATTACATTTTACAACACATACGTTTATACAGTAAATTCAACTGCTTTTGCCGCTATTGTTATTAATTATTAATATAATTAATTTATGGTTTTAAATAGTTTGACATACTTGATGTTACTACATTTATTTTTGAGCCCGTCTTACCCAGTTTCTACAAACTAACACAAATGTTTCTGCATCTTGTCCGTTTTGTTAGTGGCAAGTTATTGGCAACAGCTATAATACGTTTATGTAAATCATCAATCCACTCCAGTGCAATATACTTCATTTCTTAAATATCCCCATAAAAATAAGTCCAAATGGTTTAAACTCAGGAGATCATGGCGGCCATGGTAGGGATATAATTGAGCCTCGTGTATGATATGCCACCTTGCTGCAATACGCTGTGGACGCCTTGGACCTACATCATTTCCACAATTTGGTTTTAAATTTCTCCTATCACGCCAGCGTTTGCCACAACACTTACACTCACTGCACACCGTTGTAAAAGTAGTTGCATTTGGAGCATTTCTACTGGGAAATTGTTCTGCTAAAGCATTTTCACTTCACCATAAATTAAAGCGATATCCATCAACTGCGAGTTGCTATAGACGTAAGCCATTTTTGGTACTAATGTAAATACTTGCATCACAAAAGAGTTAATACGATAAGTAATCGGATATTTGAAATCGCGTGGGTAAGACTACAGTAACCCAGCGTTGTAAAGGTTGAAACTACTAGAACTTCAATAATTTTTTTCTCGGAAACTATAAGAATTTTACAAATCTTTTTTTTACGATATTGTCTCCATTTTTCATGACGCATCTGTGTCCAAATTTTTTTAGATAAGTTGTGAATCAGTCTGTATAGTTAAATAAGTAGCTCTTTTATTTGAGTACGCCCTCGGTCTCTACGGTCATCAGCGATAACAAAAATGCATAGCAGAATTTTAGAAAATAACTAAGTCAAACGGTACCATTGTAAGCCTCCGACCTTTAACTTTGGAATATCTCCGAAAGCAATAAAATATATTTTTACTATTTTTACAGTTTTGGTCATATCTGGAATGTTATAAAATTTGCCATGGATGTAAACTAGATACACAACACAACAATATTTGACTCGTGCCAAGCCAGTTTTGCTGTTTTTGAAACGTTGATCCCTGGTAAAACTGTTAACATTCGAAATATGACGAAAACTACCAAAATAGACATTTTCAAATACCTCCGAAAGTGGTAATCGCAACCTTAACAATGCTTATATGGGATGAAAGGCAATTTCAATGTAGTTATACAAGACACAGGGGTAAAAACATAAGTGTTAAATTTGAGATAAAAAAAAATGATAACTGTTTGAAGTTGTCAAAATGTGTCATTTCACTGCCTGTGTCAGTTGAATGATGTACACTTTCTGGGCTGCATCGCCGTGGTCGACGCTTAACTGAAGACGTTTTGCCATGCTTAACAAGTGGCATCTTCAATGCTTCTAGTATCTTGAGCGGCGGTTGAATGGTTACCGGGGTGTCTAAGCCGAGCTTTAATACTAGTTGGTGCGTCAGTATTGGTTAGTTCAGTGTTTAGGTTGACTAGTTCAAGCATCTTATGGATGGCTGGTTCAGGATTGCTCCGGTTTACTTGACATGTCTCGGCAATTTTCAACCAAAAGATAGCTTTTAAAAGATACTAAGGGCGGCTACTTTTCGTTGAAAAGCCTTGTATATAGTACCCGTCGCGCGGCATCTTTTATGTATGTATGTTACAAAAATGTTATCAAATATTTTATTTATTACTATTATTCTCTATCTAAGTTGACCAGATGGAAAATAATTTTAAATGGACATTGATTCGATGATTGTGATGGGATCAAATCCAAGCTAACAATAATTTGGACGCGTGTTGATATATGAATAGCCAGCTAAGGATTGAAAACAGAATAAACAAAGAGGATGACACGTAATTTTATAGCATTACGTCGCTGAGAGGATAGGGCACGTATTGCTGCTAAAGCGACTACTCCATAACACATGGTGTCACTTGTTTGACACACATTTTCATATTTGTAAATACGGCCCGAAGTACCCTTTTGTTTATCATAATTTGTTCCACAACCCTGAGGGTGCGCCTGTTTCGATTTTATAGCTGGCGCATCAATTCGTTGTTGTTTTAATTGAAATAAATTTTTCGATTACTGTGAAAATAATTTTATGGCTGTTTATTAAAAATACTTAAATTTTTAAATTTAAATTTAAATTTACATTAAATTGTTTATAAAATGTGATTTTTAAACAATTTGTGTATTTGTTTAATAAATTATTGATGACAATTTTTAAAATCTCATACCTACTACCTACCTATAAAGTCAAAATCTGACGAGAATTTTTTTCAGAAAATGTATTATAATTTTAATATTTGTTTTAAAAAGATGCCTTGTGGTAAGGTGTTAAGATATTAATCATAGTCGATTTAAGTTAATTCATTTATTAAATATTACTAGAAAGCAAAAATTATAAATTTAATTTTTAAGCAGATGTCTACTATGTACCTTAATACATTTTCTAAATTTTTTAATATCATTTCCCCTCACTACAAAATCGACATTGTTATTGGTTGTTGTTTCGGATTACATTTGAGGCTGAGGACAATTATTTGAAGAAGTTGCTTACATTTATGCGACCAGGCGAATTAATTGTCTTTCATATAATTTCATAAGTAAAAGTCGTTTGCATTTATGCATAGATGTTCATTGTCTATTAAGTCATTCCATATAAAATAGTCTGAAAATAAAAAAAATTGTTACCGATCCATTTTAGATTTTGGTGTAACTTTGAAAAACTCTACTCTAGGGTCCCAAACAACAAAATTTACACGAGTTTGATTTTTACTATTTAAATAAAGACTCTTAAAAATTGCTATTTTTAAGTATTATTAATTTTTGCTGTAAAATTTTTCTGTTTGAAGATATTTGAATGATCAAGACGGAATTCAGAGTGGGAAAGATAATAGTTTCAGTGTAAATGGCTCGTACATGCACTAAATATGAAAATAACAAAACAAGTGATGTAGTCATTTAAAGTTGAAGGTAAGAACAGTAGATTCTGTGAGTATCATATTTTTATCTCGCAGTCAACACGCTCATTTCACAGCATGAATATTCGGATTTTTAAAAATTTCTAAATTTCAAGAAAAGTTTTCTTCTATAAAGAGTGGGCTACTCAGGTAAACTTGTGGCTGAATTTTGTCTATGATATGTATACTTAATTCTCGCGGAGCATGAATTTTTAACTCTCAACAGTTAAGGCGCTAGAGTCGATTGAAATTCACGAAAAATGGCTAAAAAACACTAATTTTCAGCACGCTGCTATTATTCAAAGGGATCGTCCGAGCCAATTATCTTCATTTACACTGAAACTACTATCTTTCCCACTCTGAATTCCGTCTTGATCATTCAAATATCTTCAAACAGAAAAATTTGACAGCAAAAATTAATAAAGCTTTAAAATAGCAAATTTTAATAGTCTTTATTTAAATAGGCGGAAACAAGCGCTTGTAATAATCAAACTCGTGTAAATTTTTTTGTTTGGGATCCTAGAGAAGAAATGTTCAAAGTTACACCAAAATCTAAAATGGGTCGGCTTTGTCAATTAGATGATTTCAAATGGAATGACCCCTTTGTTTTCACTTTTATAATTAAATGGGGAGGAGTAATGTTTTACAAAAACTACATATTTTGATGGATATTCAAGAGTACATCTTCTAAAAGACCGAACAGATTGTTTGTGAGAATATTTTCATAACACTAATGCATACCCTTCCATTCTAGTAGCACATTCAGTTGTTTGAAAGGAGAGTTGTGGGAATTTGAAAGTTGTCATAGTTTTATTGAGACGTCAATCCGTTTTCCCAAGATATCCGTTCTTCTTATGTGAATGGAATAGTAAAGACTGGAAAAGTCACTATGTAGCAAAATAATGCCCAAGCATAGCTTTATTTTTACCAAGTACTAAGAACATACTACTTCTAAACTTCTAATTCCAACTCTTCGCATAATGTTAGACATGGTTATGAAACAATGGATGAAAGCTCTTAATAGTGAATGTGGATGTTATATTTATCAGGAAGATTTACTCAATATTTCAGATGCAAAACTGCATCAACAACAAGGAATTTTCAATGGTTCTCAGATTTGTAAAATGATCAGAGACGACGTTTTTGTCATTAAAATGATAAAGGACGAAAAAGCGGCATGGCACAGTTTCGAGAGGGTTCTCGAGAATTTCTTGGGGAACCGTAAAAGTCTATATAACGGAGAACGTAGCGCAAATGGTGGAAAACTATAGGTAACTGGGTTGCTTGATTAATCTTAAATTACATTTCGTGGATTCCCATATTGATTACTTTCCACAGGTGAAAGATTTCATCAGGATCTGAAGAAGATAGAACGATGTTATCAAGGCAGATGGGATAAATACATGCTAGGTGATTAGTACTGGGTACTCGTAAGAGATATATCAGAAAAAGGACGAAAACATATCTATTGCACTGTTCCTTTACATAAACGTAATAAATCTTACGACGATTGTTATTGTATAAAATCTTTATTCTCAAGAGTTATGATTTTTAGCGCTTCTCTCCATCGGTTACAGGGTTATTAGGTATCAGAGTTTAAAGATTTTCAGGTTAAATTGACCCGATGGTGTTAAATGAACTCCAAATTTGGTTCCAACGACTCCAAAAATACAGACGTACGATGGTTTTACCTATTTCCATATTTAATCAGCTTCAGCGATTCCACAAACAAAAATGTACGATGGTCTGGTTCACCTGCATATCTACCTTTCGATTTGACCTTTAAATAACCTTGAAAATTACTTGAAGGGGTCAGATGAATCTGGGATTTAGATTCAACCTGTAAGACGGTAACTTTGAACTTTTGGACTTAGGTAAGTTGGGTTAAATCACTATATTTTAGCCCAAAGAATAGAGTCCTGAAATTTCAATAATTATTTATTGAACACCCTGTAGGACCCCTCTTGTTTTTTCTGCCCTTTTCAAGTTTTACGAACATTAATGGTTACTTTTTGTAAGTTGCTTTCTCATATTTTGTTAATCATCTTATAGTTTGGTATATTAATTAAATATCATACCAGAACATATATTTAAAAAGAGCATTATAAAAAATTACAGAAAATCAGTATTAGATTCCAAAGTATTCTGTTATTTGGTAACAGTGAGAGACGCTGTAGATTGTTAAATTTGGGTCTACTATAAATATTCAAAAAGAAATGGTTCGTTTTATACATTTTTGATAATGCCTGTTCTAACAATTCCTTTTCTCATCAAAAAATACCCTCACAGCTTCCAGACGTCCTATAAATCTCATTTTGCCGTAGCGAAAAGTACACGAATCTAAAATTCATGAATAAATGTTTTAGTCCCGTGTTCTAGTAATGGTTATTTGTACAGCAACACCCCAGTCAGTCCTAAACAACATGTTTATCATAAACTTGAGACTAACAAGATTGTGTGGGGATATTTATTTTTTTCTATGAATACAAAATTCGTTCCAAGGAAGACGCGCTGGAAAGTGGTGTTTCTGTTAGATCTGGTTGATATTTTAATACCTCTCATCTTTCCCGGAATAACGATGATAAAATAGCGACGCTTAAAAGATGAATTATGTGGGATGTTTTCAAGAGGGGAGATGTTAGGTCGCTTAAAAACAGGGTATATTTTTGATGGTGTTTCATTTATCATGTAGTGTAGACCTGATAATTATGGCATGTATCTTACAGGTATCTAACTAAAACATCTAAATTTTGAACTTAAAAGAAGGAATAATACGTATTTAAGTATGAAGTACTCATATATTTTACTGTTTTATAAATTTATTAATTTTGCCCTTGAATTCTTGCATTTTGATATCGAAATTAAGTATCTAAATTTTAGTACAATATATTGTGCTTTAAAAATGTTACTTCCAAAATTTGATTTTTCAAAGTTATCTAGCACGTTCTATATATCAAAAAGTGGAGGACTTTAGAACATAAGTAAACCTCCCTTATTTTTTAATATTTTATTAACTCTAACAATATGTTCACGTCTTTTAAAAACCCTGTATAGTTTTTCCATACGAGCCTAAGTAAGATATTGGCTTCCGAAGTAAAAAATATATATTTTTTATAATTTCTAAACTATTAACTATACAATTAGCTGTTCTTCTGTTTGACACTATAAGTTAACCTGCATTGCCTTAATCTTCAAATACTAAAATATTTTTTTTAAGTTCTTCTGGTTTTGATTTCTTTGTAAAAGTCACTCTCCTTGGGAACAAGCTCAATCATTTATGAAAATTGTAAATTATTTTATAAATCTACTGTTTAATTTACAGATAGAGATAGATTTAGAGATTTTATTATTATTTTTTATTTTTCTTCTCTAATACTGATTGACTTTTAAAATATAACGTTTAATATTTTTTAAAATTGCATTTTGGTCCTTCAAAAAATGGCGGATGCGCCAAGTATAAGATATATATTCTGTTAAGAGGTTTGAATGCCGTAATTTTAACAGGCGATGGTATACATATAAATAACAAATAAAATGCTATATAACATCCCAACCATTAAAACAGTTTTATTATTTTCAGGTTATTCGACAATTATGTTTTAATGCCATATTATTATTGCTTTTGAAATACATATTTGTTTTATTATAGCGGCAAGTATCATTATTTTGTTGTCAGTAATTGAAATATTTTATAAATTTATCACAAGAACGTTTCGGCAGCTAAATAATAAAACAGCTTATACGGCAGATATATAATTATTTTATAAACAATTCTGTGACATTTATAAAACGTTTTAGCTAATAAAACTAAAGTGTTTTGTAATCATTTTTTATTAATGTTTCGTAATATTTATAACAGCGCTATAAATTTTGTTTATAATTGTTTTGTGGATTATCAACCTATAAAATTATTATATTAAAAGATACTTTTTATTTCTAAGAGCAAATAGCTGTATTATACAGGGTGTTTATTAATTGAATGCCGATACTTAAGGGTGTGAATCGTTCGGTCATTTTAAGAAGAAAACTTAATATCAACATATGTCCTCTTAATTTTTGAGCTACAGGGTGTTACAGTTTTAAGAAAAAATTTACTTTTTTATTATAATTTTTTTATCACTCCAGATATTTTTATGAAATTTTGTACACACCTATTAATCATTAAGGAGCATTGTTTGATGTGAAAACTGTTTTAAAATCTTTGCCAATGACGTCTGTACGAGGTTTCAACTAAACATTTTTGAACAAAAGACTGGTACGCCACTGCTTTCTCTAAAAACTAAAATTTTTTTAAAATTTCCATTTATTTTACAGCAAATTCGGTCCCTATACTAAAGTAACGTTCAGATAAACGTTAATGCAATGGCACTGCAGTTGTACTGTTGTATTGTAATTGTATGGTGTTAAATCTTATTTACTCTGTTTACATAAAATTACTGTAGACTTAAGAAGTTGGGGTATTTCTCCGCTGTAAGTTGGCGACATGCAAAAACTCAAGATTCTTGACCTTCAGAGGGGTTATGTTTATGTTTTGTCAACTACGTCCCTATCTACGGAAATTGTTGGTTTTTATCTTTTGCCGAATAGTAATTAAAAACCTACCCTAGATAAAATATAAGCCTATAATCTGCAGGAATAGATGGTCTATTTGAATGTTTGGTTAAATCACAGTATACTAGTATACTGTGGATTAAATGAGGCCCCACTAATTTCAGCAAGTCATCAAACACTGCCACTGTCATTCGGGTGAAATGAAAAAATAATCGGCATTCTCATTTCGCATTTCTGTCGCACCCACCATCTCCGAGTTCTTCTTTTCATTTTCTTTGCATGTATAGTTTTTATACATATTGACGTCGCTGCGAACAAGACCAGCAAAAGTAACTGTTTCTAAACCAAACAGTCCTCTTCATCCATTTTTTTAGAAACAAATCAATTCTAAACTAAATATCTAAATTAAAATCTAATTTAAAAACTTAACCTGCAAAAATGTGAATCTTCTGTTTACTGTCAAAAAAGCAGTTTTCTGATTGGTCCTTGTATAATTGTTGGAAAAGGATTGGTAAAAGCTAAAATGCATTTAGCTTCTAGCATACAACTGCAGTGCAAAGGCGTTACTGTTAAGTTTATCTGAACGTTACAAAAGTCGCCCGTATTTCTCGCCGTTTTACTTCAGTATCTTTGAATATTTGCAGGTGGAATGAGTTAACATTCCTATTATTTGCTAACCCCTAGAGTATTCAGTTATTAAATGTCTAAAATTATTTGTATTTTGTAGAAAACACTATTTCAAGAATACGGCGCCCTTTTTAATAACTTTTCTGCAGTACCAATGCAACCGCACTAATCTTATGTGAATGAAGCTTTACTCTCATACGACGCACCTTTTTCACGTAAAAAAATTAAAACCAAAAAAGTTATTTCCCCCAAGTTCATTGAGACTGCTTTTGATATTTTTTTGCCATTTTGTAGACACCCACCACGCGTGGAAACATTTTTTTTAGGACAAAAATTAATTTTCTACTTTAACCAGTGACCTCCACCTAGGCATAATATTGGATAGAGAAAAATGGTACGCCTCTGATTTTTTTAAATTTTATTTAAAAAACGATAAATTCAAAATCTTAAACCTAAAACGAAACGACAAGACAAGAAAATACAAACAAAAGAACCCAAATTATGTATTTACAGTAGTTGTTGAAAGTGTCCTCCATCCACACGTATGCAAGCATCTACTCTGCTTCGCATAGACTGACGTACATTTTCAAAAATTCCTGGGGTATCTCTTAAGGTTTGGCAGCATACTATTATACGATTTCGTAACTCTTCTTCGTCTTGAATCGGCACTGCGTACACTAAGCTTTTCAGATGACCCCAGAAAGAGTAGTCTAAACTATTAAGGTCGGGAGATCTGAGCGGCCATGACTGCGTTCCTCCGCGGCCAATCCACCGATCGCGATAGCTGTGATTTAAAAATTCACGCACCCGTAAGTTAAAATGTGGAGGCGCACCATTGTGCATTAGCCACATCTGATTTCCTAATAAAAGAAGATGGTCTTCAAGCATTGGCGACAGATCTTCTTCAAGAAAGTGCAAATACGATTGTCCATCTAATCTTCTTGGGAGAAAAAATGGGCCTATCAAATAATCGTCAATAATACCAGCCCAAACATTTAATGAAAACTGTTCTTGATGATTTGATTCAACAATTGCAAAAGGGCTTTCATCCGCCCACAAATGGTTATTATGGATATTTCGTATTGAGTTTCGAGAGAAACTAGCTTCATCGGTAAAAAGAATGTACTTGTCAAATAACGGATTTTCCAGCAGCTTTTGAAGAAACCACTGACAGAAATTAATGCGCAACGGGAAATCTCTGGGGAGTAATGCCTGGACTCTTTGAATGTGATATGGATATAACAAATTTCCGATAAGAATTTTCCAAACAAGTACGTGTGAAACATTAAATGTTGCCGCGATTTTCCTCGTGCTAGTTTCGGAGTTCCCCTCAATTTCATGTAAAATTTCTTCTTCAAGTTCGGGTGTTCTTACTGTTTCAGGGACTGCTTTAGCACTGTGGTCTACATTGAAATTTCCGGTTTCGTGAAGACGTCTATGAATCCCAGAAAATGTTCTCGGATCGGGTAGTACGCGATTTGGATACCGCTCTTGGTATATCCTCCTGGCTTTGTATGCATTTCCGTCGGCAACCCCATTAGTAAAATGCATGTCAGCTAATTCACCGATTGTAAAATTTACCATTTTTTTATGAAGTTTTACCTCCTACTCTAATAATAATTTTCTAATAATGAAAAATCAACGTCAACTTTATTGTGAAAAGAAGCGTCAAAAATTATGACACTTAACCCAGCTTACTAATTTTTATTTCATTTGCTTTAAGGGGGCATTTAATGAGCTTACCGCTTTTTCTATTCAAATATTCAATATCATGCCTACGTAAACGTCATTTGTGAAAGTAGAAAATTCATTTTTGCCCCACAAAAAGTGTTTCCACCCATGGTGGGTGTCTACAAAATGGCAACATAATATCAAAAGCAGTCTCAATAAACTTGGGAAAAACTTTTTTTTTGGTTCTAATTTTTTTACGTGAAAATGATGCGTCGTACAAAAGTAAGTATAGGGACCGATTTTGCTGTAAAATAAATGTAGATTTTAAAAATAATTTTAATTTTTAGAAAAGGCAGTGGCGTACCATTTTTTTTTCAAAAATGTTTAGTTCAAACCTCGTACGGACGTCATTGGCAAAGATTTTAAAACATTTTTTACATCAAACAATGCTCCTTATTGATTAGTAGGTGTGCACAAAATTTCATAAAAATATCTTGAGTGATAAGAAAATTATAATAAAAAAGTAAATTTTTTCTTAAAACTGTAACACCCTGTAGCTCAAAAATTAAGAGGTTTAGGATATATGTTGATATTAAGTTTTCTTCTTAAAATGACCGAAGGATTCACACCCTTAAGTATCGGCATTCAATGAATAAACACTTTAGCTTTCATAGTACATTGTATAAGAATAAACATGTTAGGTTTAAGTCAATGGAAAAAAATCAAAAGAAGTAGTGCGACTAGAAGAACAGTAAAGAAATGTTATCAAAAGAAAAGAAACCTACCTTACCTCGAATTTGAAAATATGTCACCTGTTTATTTGAAATGTTGTTGTTGTTGAAAAGTATGAAAAATCCATATATTTACCATTATGATATGGCCCTGCTATGATAAATTCTTTATAGAATCATAATTTCCAATACTTTATAGAAATCGCTCATTTGGCTTAATTGTTGCTGATCTTTACAACCAAATTGTGTTATAAGCGGCATTGTGTCATTTTCGCACAACGCTGAAAATCATTGTCGCGTATAACTATAAAAAAATTGTACTTGGTTTAATAAAACACGCTTTAATAGCAAACCGAACTAAAAAGTAGAAAATAATTTTGAGGTATCAAGAGTTTGTATTACAGCAATAGAAAATTCCGACAATCAATTACGACTAATTAATTGGGAATAAGATTAAATAAGAAATTAAATTATTAATAAAATAATTCAATTATAGTAAAAGCATGGAGTGATGATATTAAATGTTACAATTACTTCAGAAGTGTAGTTATTTATAAAATTAAAGTCATTATACAAATATAGTAAATTGCACCCCTCAAAATCTCAAATTATTAAAAAAAAAACAGAAGTGGTCCATTACAATAAGTTTGACTTAATAATTAAATAATTTGCAAAATATATGTAGAAAACTTCCGTAACGACATCTATCGTATCATAATCGTACCATTAATTTTCATTAAATATACTCTAGTAGTAAGAATTCTTTTTACTTATACCGGTAAAGAAGGATGTCATTTACCATCGTTCTATGGATTGTATACACTTAACCTGGAAACTAATCTAAATACTATCTTTTTTTTTATTCTGATGATCCATCTGAACATTAGAACAAAGTTATTAAATAATTGTATTGTCGTCATCCTTTATCCCTGTGCAAATTTTCAAGCTGATCAGACTTCTTGAAATTGGTGAAAATTACGCTGAAAGATTCCGTTACATACATACATTCATACATACATACAGGTCAAGCTAATAAAAGCGTGTTAATATCACAAATTTAGGCACCTAATACCTAAGACAATTATGAAAAGTTATGATAATTTGATACTTTTGGTGTTTATTTTAACGTCAAAAATCACAAAACTTCAAAAAAACTTTTTTATTTTAATTATTTTATTATTGTAAATAATCACTTAACACGCGGCACATGTAAAATTTACTAGATATGGACCATACAATTCACAATAATTTTCTCCGCAATAAAAATTGCTTTTACAAAGTGCAGAAAAACACGTAAAATAATATTGAGTAATAGATCACGTAATATTGCTGTTGATGTCATTGTGGTTATATAGATACAGTAATAGAAGAATTATTTTTTTCTTAATCAAGTATACGCTGTTGTCATATTGCGCAATATCAACTTCGTGAAATTTTATTGATTAATAAATACATTATTCTAACTAAAAGTAATTAACAGAAGTAGTAAACATTGTATTTTATGATATTTTATGCAGAAAATTACCGATTCCTAAATTAAATGAACTTTTACACATCAAACCGGATATTTTGTTAATTTTTTTTCTCGAAAACGGTTGGCACTCATGTTATATAGAACTTTTTCACACAATATGTTCCTGTATTTTTGACCTCTACTTGAGAAACACCCTGCAAACTAATGCCTGTTAAAATTATGGCAATCAAATCTGTAACACTTTGTATAAGTAGGTATGCATAAATAGTGAATGTGTATTGTGTTAAAATGTGTAATTTAGAAATTGTCAATTAAAATAAATCTAAAATTTCAATTTTAAAAGACTGCATGGCAAAATTCTACACGAAATCCTGCATTAAAAAAACGATTTTAATTTCCCGATCCACAATTGAGAAATTTGGGATACTCTGTATACAATTATTAAAAAAAGAACATATAATAGGTCTTATTTAAACTGTTGTTCTGTAACAATGAAAAGAACAGCGCTGCTATATGGATTTGGAGAGATTTCGCAGAATAATTTTTTTACCCGTCAATGTATTATTAGATTTAAGAATATCACCGAGAGAAGAAAATAAGAAAAGTTTCAACAGGTACATCCAGCCAGGAAAACCGTCCCGTATAAATAAGTAATAACGGCATTCGCTGTCGGTTCAGGTGGAGTAGGTTAATTATTAAGGGACCACCTGTATTGTGTATCTTTGCCCGTAAGTTTTTCTCACACTGCCATTTTCGCGCCCCTCAAGAAACAAACTTCGTTAGCAAAATTAAAACTTTCCGTAACAAATTTTCTTAATTAATGGAAAAGCCACTCAATTTCGAGGGTGGGTCAATTCACTAGAATGGATTGCAAAGGATAGATTTCTGTAACAAATCAATGACACTTCAACGTATATGCCAACTGGCGACTTACTTTTGTTACAATTTGGTATTTTATAAAAGCTGAAAAAATGTTTTCGAGACAAATCTTATAAAACAGCAAAATTTATAAAAACATTGTGTGAATGTTGAAAACAATTAAAAAATAGTTATATAATATAGTTGCGCTAAGAATTTATGTCACGGCTGATGTGAGGCAGTTGTTTTTTTTGTCAACATAATTTTCACGCTAAAAACAATAAATTAAGTGCAAAATATAGCTGAAACATTTAATATAGTATATGGTTTTATTATTCTCAGTTGCATTTTATTAAATATTCTGATGAAAATATAATGAATTATTCATTTGTTCGTATGAGGTAAGTCGTCTGAATTCTTGCCTCAACTATAGCAGCAAATCAAATCACCAACAATTTTATAAGGACTCTATTGTAGTACTTTAGTAGAAATAATACGACACTTTTATAGCATAAAATCCATCAACACGTGCCTCTGTATGTACTCTCCCAAATACATTTTGTTTTCGAAAGCTTCACCGCATACGGGAAAATAAATATTTCGAAAATGTGTAATTTATAATCTATTTTAGTCTTTATAAATATGGATATTTAGGTACATCTGCATTAAAGCTATTCCAAACATTTGTATCTGTTTTAAAAATGTGCATAAATTACGTCACAGTAACAATGAGAGTAAGTTTTTTTCATAACAACCACACGATTTTTGAGCATACGTTTGACAAACGGCTCTCGTAGGTTTAAGAAAGGTACAGTGCGGTTACAAAAAATGGAAATGTATGTGGTAAAGCAAAATAAGTAAGAACATTACAATGAATTCTTTATTATCTCAACTTCAACATGTTCTTATCACTGATCACATCACTCCATGATGGAAAGTATAGCAAAAATATAGCAAAACATTGACATAAGTAAATTCTATAAAGTAATTAGGTTCTTAAAAAGAAGAATATATTTGAAGTCGCCCACAAAGAGCTGAACTATTTACAGAGGAAGATGTATCCAAATTTATGATAACAGCACCAGATGAAACGTATATCGTAATTAAGTGGCTACCATTTTTGGTTGACGAAACTTGCACACATAGCTGTTGATAATATTGAAGATAAAGAAAACCTCATAACAGTTAAAATAAAAATCATCATGCAAGATCATTTGTAATATCACAAGAAGTAATCAATGAAACTTTCTTAAATTGTACAGAAAAATGCCTTCTGGAATATCAGAATAGAAATCCTGAACGATCGACAGGCCATAGTTTCAGACGCTCTTCGGTAACATTCCTTGTTGACTGATTTTTTTTTTAATCTATTGGTACATTGAGTTTGCTTTTAAGCCCGTAACTTCGTTGTTATGGCAACCAATTTCGTTATTTTAAATGGCACCACGCTATTTTATTTTCTTATTAGAAATCATATTTTTTGCATACAGATGTGTAAAACGTGAAAATTATAAAAAAAATAAAAGCAAAAATCAAGGCGTTGCCGTGTAAACATTTTGACACTTTTACATTGTAACGTCTAATTTGTCAACGTGACATAGTCATAGTAGACAAAAACAATAACTGTTAAACCTTCTTCATGCAGAGAACAATGTAGGGTTGCTGGCAACATCCCTACTACCAGTTAAATTTCTATGAAATAAAGATTTTATAAAGTCGATTTTGTTATTGCCGGTTATGTTATATACAGTTGTTGCTCCACTGAACTATTGAAGTTGAAAATTTTTTACTTCACCCTACTTTAACAGCGAAAAGGGAGGATTAATTACGATTAATTTCATAGGCCGAAGATCACATGATTCGTAAAACTTTGTAATGTAACCCCATACACATTTTATATGTCCGTACGCTAAACAAGAATTGATCCCAAATAAGAACAGAAAATACTGTGGTGCCATTTAAAAACATAAATTAAGTTGTTATGGTAGCAAAATGACTACATCAATAACAAATTGAAGGTTGCTGTACAACAAAAATGAAAACATAATTAAAGTGAACAACTCAAGTCTTAGCTGGGATTCTCTAACCTGTCCTTGTTATTCTTGGGATAGGCTCTGTGTTCTCGGCAATGATTTCGCGTCATCACTAAGGATGCTAGCATTGAAAAATGGCGAAATGTTTGGAAGCATGGGATGCGTGTGATAAGATTAATTTTTGATATGGGTGCTCTAGAATCATGTCGATTTGTTTTTAAGCAGTATAAAATATTAACGCTTATATCAATCTATATAATCAAAATTATCTAAATCTATATTATCAAAAATCTCCTATTAATCGGAAGTTGTCTGTACAATAAGCTACCCAAGTGTATCAAGGATCTACCCATGTTAAAATTTAAAGAAAAATTAAACAAATTTCTTGTAATACATTGTTTCTATTCCATTGAGAAATTTCTCACTTTTGATTGGACTTGAACTATGTGCATTCTATTTTAAACTGTTTGTGTATATTGTATATGATGTCATTTTACCTGTTTCTATGTCTTAGTGTAGCAACTAAGTGCCAAATTGACTTATTCCATCCCTTGTAATTTGGCAAAAAGGAATTAATAAAATATCTATCTATCTATACTAAATATCATAGAAGTTTTATATACCACATTCAAAAACTGCACACATGAGGGTGGCTGTAAAATTGGTTAGGATGAACTGAGAGGTAGGTGATAAAACCGAAAACTAAAGTACAGAGTGTGAATTAAAACCACAAATTAATTTTATTAATTAATAATAACAATAGCGGCAAAAGCAGTTGAATTTGCTGATATAAAATATACAGGGTGTCCCAAAATGGAAGGCCATACCATTAACCACATATTCTTTGAACAAAAATAATGCAACTTTCCTTATGCCATTTTTTATTTGGGCGACCTTGTTTCAATATACAGGGTGTTAAAATTACATTTTAAAAAACTATTTTTGTTAATAATCCCATTGTTTTGTAAGATACACACTTGAATTTTTGCATGTACTTTTGTCTTACTCCGGCATACTTTTCATCTAATTTTGGTGAAAAAAATCGAAGGGTCAATGGAGGTAACTGAGGGATGCAGTACCCTTTATCTCCTCCAATTATTTCCAAGTACGCCTATGCAGAAATATCAAACGCAGAATTTTCTTCTGATTATTTTATCTCTTTTGTAATTTTTTGTTTAAATGCTTCGTTTTGAAGAAAAACGGTAAGTTGTAGTGCCCATAAATCTATCATTCACCATCATTTTCAAGTGAAACTGAAATTTTGTGGATATACCTGTTATTACAATACCTTGGCAACTTAGCAAATCGTAATACTTACTGAATGAATAATTGCTAATTAAAACAGAATGGATAATTTTAAATTTTATAAAATGAGGAATATTTATGAATTGAAAAAATAATATGGCATTAAAATCTGTAATACAGTTCTCTTATCAACCAAAAAATAATAGTCTTGTTTAGTAATAGTAATAATGAACGATCAACATAATAACTTTTTTACCTAAATAACATTAAATAAAATAATTTATTCATTACTACTAATTTAACAAACGTTCTACTTGTTCACCCTCCTCATTAACACATGTACGTGCCCTTTTAAGTAGCGAAAACCTTATATTTTGAAAGATATTTTCTTTTTATTTTAATTAGCAAATATTCATTCAGTAAGTATTACGATTTACTTAGTTGCCAAAATATTGTAATAACAAGTATATCCACAAAATTTCAGTTTCACTTGAAAATGGTAATGAATGATAGATTTATGGGCACTACAAATTGTCGCTTTTCTCCAAAACGAGGCATTTAAACAAAAAAATATAAAAAAGGTAAAATGATCAGAAGAAAATTCTACGTTTGATATTTGTAGAAAAAGCTGCATAGGCGTACTTATAAATAATTGGAGGGGATAAAGGGTACTGCATCCCTCAGTTACCTTCATTCGCCCTTCAATTATTTTCACCAAAATTACATGATAAGTATGCCGCAATAAGATAAAAATAAGTGCTAAATTTCAAGTGTGTATCTTAGAAAACAATGGGGTTATTAACAAAAATAGTTTTTTAAAATATAACTTTAATACTTTGTATATTGAAACAGAGACGTCCAAATAAAAAATGGCATAAGGAAAGTCGCATTATTTTCGTCCAAAGAATATGTGGTTAATGGTATGGCCTTCTATTTTGGGACACCTTGTATATTATAAAATTTTATTTATTTCTTTCCTTGGGAAATTATTTAAATTTTTTGTCCGTTCATTTTTTATTGAATTTTGCTGCTGTGCCATTCGGCAACTGCAGGCTTTGCCTTGTGCAAGGTTGTGTAAAGTCAGATTTTACAGTGGACTACTTGGCCAGTGGCTGTGCGGAAGTGTATTTTTAAATCATTTTCGGACTGATTTTTTGATACAAAATTATATTTGTAAGAGTTGCCTGTACTTACATTCAAAATTCTTTTTGGATAAGTTTTGAGTCACTCTTTATACTAGACGACACAAATTAAATTCAGAACTGAATAAAATTCTGAATATGATCAAAAGTTGTAGTATTTAAAAGGTCAGTGAAAAGTTTCAGTATGTCAAAGGAGGTGCAATTTAGGGACTGAGTTATGAGTTGGTAAAACACTTTCTAAAATAGTATTATTAATTACGTAAACATATTCCACTGTTTGACTTTGTTTTAAAACAACTGGAATTAACGTAGACCGTCATTGTACCCCGAGGAAAACCAAAATTGATTACATCCAAGGCGTATAATAGAAAAATTAACTCTGCAGCGTAACTTTAATTATAACTGGAACGGAGACGAGGTGTGGTGGAACAATACAAGTATCGAAACAATAGAAAACAAGGCTTTTGTGGTTATATTGTTAAATTAAATCGATTTCCAATGTATAATGCCTGTAATTAATGAAAAAATGGGCCTCTTCAAGCTTTAAATCAACACGTGTGATTTATGCTCGAACTAAGAGGGCCAAATTAATTATAGCGTCAGATTTATAAAGTCTAGTGCTTATTTTCCGGAAGCGAAAAAAAAACATGTTATCGATAGGTATGAGATTTATTACACCTTTTGGATACATTGATTGCCAATCAAGCTTATTCCCACCCATGATTTTTAAAATGTAATATTTTATATGATAAAAGCAATTAAGTAATTTACTGCGACTGACGACTCCACATATTCCAAAATTTGTTTAGGGATCTTAAGTACGCTCAGATAGACACAAGAGCTAAGCTGGGCACAGGGTGTTAAAGCTTCCGAAAAATACAGGCTGTATCACATAAAAGGGCCACTCCCATGTATCTCGCTTAATATGCGAGACACGTCGAAAATCTTTAATTATTTTTTGTTGCATTTTTGGGGGCCTTTATGCTCGTAAAAACAAATTTGAGATCCATGGCCAACTTTATGAGTAATAACAAAAAAACCTGTAAAGTGCCCAACCTTTAAGGCTCTCTAACTTTTTATTTTAAGAGATAGAGAAAACTTATTGGTAATAAATTTTTATTGCAAAATTGATACCTTCCACTTGATATATACAGATTTTTGAAATATGGTATGTGGTTCGCTGCGCCCTCTAGGCGGATAATTTTTTTTTTATTGGCTATGGCCACAAAAAATTGCCTGTTTTTTCGTCTTTCACGCAATATACTACATGTTGCCCTTATCTTTCGTATTTATTACATTTTTTTTCAATTTTAGTTAAAAAAAATATACCTAAATATTTTCGTGATGTAGAACCTGTTTTAAAGACGCCAATTGCAATAAAATAACAAACAGAATATACTTTTTTATGCAAAATACAGATATTTAGGTACCTTTTTTTTAACGAAAATAGAAAAAAATGTAATAAATACAAAAGATAAGGGCAACATGTGTGGCCATAGCCTGCTTCAATAAAAAATTTTTTTATCCGCCTAGAGGGCGCAGCGAACCACATACGATATTTCAAAAATCTGTTTACATCAGGTGGAAAGTATCAATTTTGCAATAAAAATTTATTACCAATAAATTTTCTTTATCTCTCAAAATAAACAAGTTAGACAGCCTTAAAGTTTGGGCAGTTTACAGGTTTTTTTATTACTCATAAAGTTGGCCATGTAGCTCAAATTTGTTTTTACGAGCATAAAGGCCTCCAAAAATGCAACCAAAAGCAATTAGAGATTTTTGGCGTGTCTCGCATATTAAGCAAGATACATGGGAGTGGCCCTCTTATGTGATACAGCCTGTATATCATCTCGAAAATTTCTTGACGTGGATTAATGACAGTTGATTTTTTTTATACAGGGTGTCCCAGAAAACATGTCACAAACTTCAGGGGATGATAGTACGTTTAAAAATAATATTAATTTTCTCTATAAACTTGGGTCCAGAAAGGCTTCGTTTTCGAGATACAGAGTGGTAAAGTTATAAAAAAATTAAGTTTTTCTGAGCTATCTCAGTGACCCAGTTGAAAATTTTAATAAAACTTGGTGTGGTTCATACCTGCTAGGAGCTCGTTTATTTATTGTAATTACTGGTGCCAAACTGCTAACCAGTGGCGTGCAGCAAGGGAGATTGCGGAACTTTTTTAAAACAAAACAGAACAAAAAATGTATTTTAAGTTTTTCTCGTAAAATTCACCTTTTTCGAGTTATTTGGCTTTTACATTAAATGAAATCATCTCATACTTACCCCGAGATAGACAGCTTAAATATTTGGATAGTAGGCGTCTGTCACTTTTAGTGACATTTATGTTGTTATTTTATTTGAATTTGTACTAGCATTCTGTAGGCGAATAAAAATGAATAATATTCATTTTACTAAGCATAAATATGCAGAGATGCATTTTATTTATGGTTTTTGTGGCGGTAACGCAACAGTAGCTCGACGAGTGTACTCTGAAAGATATACTGAAAGACGTGTCCCATCGGTTCGAATGTTTATACAGCTTCACACTCGGATTTGTGAAACTGGCAGTGTTTTGTGCCTCGTTTTGCTGGCAGTGGAAGAATTCTAGCAAGAAATTTTTAACTTGATGGTCAGATATTAAGAGCTTTTGAACAGAATCCCAGAGCAAGTATCCGAAGAATTTCTAACCAGTTGGAAGTTAGCAAAACGTTGGTGTGGCGAGTACTCAAAGAAAATTTTTTGCACCCCTATCTTATTCAAAAGGTGTAAAGTGTACAACCTCAAGATTATCCACTTAGAATGGAGTTCTGCCGGCTAATGATTTTTATGGACAGGATATAGATTTTGTTTCTTCTATTTTGTTTACGGATAAGGCAACTTTTACACGAGATGACGTACTCAATTTGCACAACATGCATGAATGGTCGGAACAAAATCCACACTCCATAATTGAAAGTCATCATTAGAAAACTTTCTCAGTTAATGTGTGGGGTGGGATTGTAGGCAATCATTTGCTGGGACCTTTTTTTCTACCAATAAGACTGGGTCCTAGGGAATATCTCAATTTTTAAGAAAACAATCTATTTGAATTAATGGAAGATGTTCCCATTGGTCTACGACAGCGTCTATGGTACCTCCATGATGGGGCACCCGCCCATTTTAGTTGTCAAGTACGAAGACATTTAAACATAGTTTTTCCTAATCGATGGATTGGACGAGGAAATGATGCACCAATATCCTGGCCGTCTCGCTCACCAGATTTAAATGCTGCTATTTTATATTTATGGGGTCATGCCAAATCTCTTGTTTATAACAGATCAGTTAACTGAGAAGAAGAACTTCGACAACGAATAATAGAAACGTTTAACAGTATTTGAAATAATCATGACGTATTTATTAGAATTAGATTTAATTTTATTAGAAGATTGCGAGCATGTATTGAGGCAGGGGGACGTCAGTTTGAACATTTATTATAATACAGAATATCTTATTTGCTTTCTTCCTTAATGTTATTAAATAACAGTTTGCTTCTACACTAATTTTATGTATTTAATTTAACAATTTTAAAATTATCAATTAAAAATAATTTAAATAATTATTTTACTTTAAAACGAGATGATTTGACGAATGCGTCATTATAAATTCTTTTTGACATATTTTTCAACACCCCGCATCACAAATATGAATGGCATAAATCAAGAGTATGATAAAAAAATGTAGACTATAAATTACACAGTTATAAATTACTACATTAAATAAAAATAACGACTAAAATGTAAAGCCAAATAACTAGAAAACGGTGAGTTTTAAACGTAAATTATTAACAAAATTTTTAAAAAATTCCGCACGTACGTTTTGTTTTAAAAAAGGTCCGCCATCTCCCTTATTGTACGCCACCGGTTAGCAGTTTAGCATCAGTAATTGCACTAAATAAAAGACCTCCTACCAGGTATGAAACATACCAAGTCTTATTAAAATTTTCAAATGGGTCACTGAAATAGCTCAGAAAACCTTTTTTTTATAACTTTACTACCCTATATCTCGAAAATGAAGCCTTTCTGGACCCAAGTTTATAGAGAAAACTAATATTATTTTTAAACGTATTATTACCCCCTGAAGTTTGTGACATGCTTTCCGGGACACCCTGTATATAGTTTAAAATTTGCTTATCGCACAGTTCAGTATACTATTACCTATTGAACATAACTATAAAAGTTTGTGCCATAAAAAAAATATATTTTTTTATGCGTGATTATAAATGTATATACAGGGTGATCACGCGTAAATTTATATTCGACTGTAACTTTGATATTTTAGAAGATATCGAAAAATTGAAACCTGCATTCATTGACTAACTTTTCACCAGGATTTCAATTTTTTTCATCAAAATAACAGTCAAGCATCGCAATACAAAGTTGTCAAGTTGGCTTTCTCTTATGAAACACCCTGTATTCTTTATTATCCTGATTGCACTGATATAAACATGTAACTTATTATCTTTTACTGTTTACTATAATGATCATGATTATATGAACATAATTAAAATTTTATTTTTGTATTACAAAAAATACACACTACTATAGTCCAATCCAATTTATAAAGTAATTTAAATAACAGTTTATAAAAATTTTTCAAACTCATTTCTTTCTTTTTTTCTAGGCAAAACCTATATCGTTTTTAAAAATTATTTAAACTAATCATTTTTGGTTGTTTGTTTATGTAATCTGTAGCTAGTTTATGTATTCCATCTTGATTTTTTATGATAGTGGTTGGTATATTTTTATGAACACTGGTCTTTAAATAACCCCGCCAAAAAGTATCACGTGATGTCAAGTCTGGACTTTTTATCTGTCATCGTATGGTGCCATATTTTCTTAACCATTCTATATAACTATTATTTGAGTATTTGGTAACTTCACATAATGTAAAAAATGATTCATAATTGCTTAAATAATTTGAAAAAAAAGATATAGGTTTTACATAGAAAAGGTAGCAAGGCAATGTGTTTGAACAATTTTTGTATACTATTTTTCAGATTGCGTCATAAATTGGATTCGAATATAATTTTGTATTCTTTATAACAAAAATAAAATTTTAATTATAAAATATTGATGATCAATATCTCGCAAAGAATAAAATATAACCCATTACATGTTTATTTATATCAATGGAGAAATTGGAGAATTAAAAAATGTAATAATATACAGGATGTTTCAAAAGAAACAACCAAGTTGATACCGATATCTTTATATTGCGATGCACGACTGTTATTTTAATAAAAAATTGAAATTTAACGTATATACGTAATCACCCTGTACAACGTTATAATAAAAATTCCAAAAAAATATTGTTGTAAAAATTTTCACTGAATTTTTTTACAGTTTCATAAAAAAAAAATGTATTAGATTAGCGTAGTCGAGCGGATGTAAAATTGTGAGACAAAAAAGGCTCTTAATCCGAATAAAACATTTTATTTTATTTTTTCTCCAAGCGAAATCCCCCATTTAATTATTAATTTATGTTTTGAAATTATTCAAACCAAGTTTGAATAATAAAGTAAAGCAGACAAGTAGGATATATCGATGTAGTCATGGATGTTTACAAATATTAGTCATCATATTGCTAGAATTCATTTGTGATTGTTTGTGGTTCAATTTTAAAAACTGTAAAAATGAAATATAATGAACCTATAGGTGTACCTGAGGAGATACTGGTGTGTGCGAAAGAGGTTTCTTTGAATCTTCTGCCAAAGAAATTTCGAGAAATTTATGAACGTTTTATGAATTGAAGCAAAGAAAAAAACATTGTATTCAGAAGATGTATTGATGATGTATTTCTCAAACGCAAATAAAACGAAGTCGTCAACGTTTTGGACATAATATTCAATGTTGCGGTCAACATTGGATATAAAAAAGCGTATTGATATAAGCAAATATTCAAAGTTACGTGCTTTTCTCAAGAGGCAAAATGAAGAATATGTACCGAAGAAATCACGACTATTTACAAAGGAGCAACTTGATTGCTTTTTGAGTAGGGCACCTGATAATGTATATTTGATGATGAAGGTAAACGCTTTAAAAATAATAGAACAACATTTTTAAAAAGATTTTTATAGGTGGTCCTAATATTAGGGGTTGCAGGCGCATGTCCTTCTAATGAATTAGTCAAGTTAACAATTGATAATGTTGAAGATGTGAAATCCTTAATATAAAAATTCCCAATACCAAAACCAAGAGACCACGTTCTTTTAGTGTGCTGGGAGACAATTATTTAAGTTCGAAAATATGTTGCGTTACGTCCACCCGGATTGATAAAACGGCTCAGATATGTTAGTGGAAAGTGTCATCGAATGGTGGTCGGTATTCATAAATCAGTGCCGTCTCGCGAGAAGTGGTAAAATTTTTGAAGCTGGACAACTGGAAAGAGTACAGTGGACACACATTACGACCAACGTCTGCTACTCTTTAAGTTGATGCCGGTGGTGACCTCACTCGTCTTAAAAGACACAGAGGATGGAGATCGAGCACTGTGGGGAAATCTATTGACGAATCACTTTTAAATAAAGAAAATATTGCGAAAAGAGTACTGAAAGCTGATAGTGGTAATGATATAACAAGCACCGTTGTCATTTCTGGTTTCACAGCATCGTAAGATAATCTAATATATAAAATTCTCGTGTCACAGTTTTAGACGCCATACTCCTCGGAAACGGCTTGACCGATTTTATGAAATTTTATATGTATATTCGGTAGGTCTGAGATTCGGTCGTAATCTATTTTTTATACCCCTAAATGATAGGGGTGGTCCACCCCAAACATTTTTTTTTATTTTTTTGAAAAAAATTTTTTATTTTTATTTTTTTTATGATATGGCATTAAAAAATACATACAACCCTTAATTTTCATCCTTCTATCACAAGCCCCTGTTTTTTAATAACCATTTTAGAAATTTAATCATTTTTAACCCTGGTCGATAACTGATCGATTATCACTAGATCAGTTATCCCCGCCAGGCATCTACCGGTGTCACTTCTCACCCAGTAAACAGCACGGAGTACGGATGAGAACAAAGCCGGTCTCCTGTCTCTTTCACAATAAGCCTTTTCTCACTCCCTACACAGTTTTCGACCATTAATATTTTGTATGAATCGAGCGTAATAGTTACGTTTACAATTATCATTTTACCTTTTAAGTGTAATTCTCAAGTAAATTTATTATTAATTTGCTGGGCCATAATTATTTATTTCCTATTTTATCAATAATTAATAAAATTATTAATTTTAAGTGTAGTTCTCATTATTAGTTAATTAAGTGATCTACATAACCTCAAAAGTACGCAACACGTGTCACGAACCCCCTCCAACAACGGCTATTATTTTACTATATGGTTATTTTTTTGTATAGTGAACAATGCCAACAAGACATAAAGGGGCTAATTCGGGCCTCTTTTAGTCATATACCACATCTCCACACACTTACAATAAGTTAGTTATTTTTTATTTAACTGCCAAAGTATTCACTAGAAATAATTCATATGGCAAAACAACGTTTGCCGGTTCACCTGATAACTATAAATGAAAACGTGTTGGACTGCTTTGAGAATTGCTCCAATAATGAGGGCAGTAGCAGCTTCAGTGGTTTAGTTAATTTTAATACTTGTTCAAGCTGTATATTTAATATCATTGAGGATGAACAAAAATTATTGTAAATATTGTTGAATAAAGTTTTATAAATGAAAACTTGATTAACATTTTTAATATAACGATTAAGACAGTCGACTTTAGATCCTAGGATTAAAACTGAATACAGTTGTTGCTAAGATACCATTCTCAGTAAGGAAAATGTCAACCTTCGAGATAACTGAATGTCAAAAAATGTCATAGTTTTGTGACGGTTGGATATAAAATATTTATTACTAACATCTATGGTAATAATTCACAAAGTAGTGTAATTTTAGATAACACAAAGGACAATGTTAAAAATAGCCGATTTTTGGCTACTACCCCTAAACCTATATAAAATACCCTTAAATAGCTTTAAATAGATAATCATTAATTATTGTTATAAAATTTAGTATTTCAATATAAAAAGTGATAAATAACTGTAAAAATGTCCATTCCACCCCTAAAAATTAAAAAAACGACTTTCAAAAGCTAATGGTGAGCTTACTTCGACATCAAAAATAGATAATGCTTAAATGTTAAAGGTAACGCCTATTGCTAAAAAACAATTATAGATTACTGTCAAAAAATGCAAAAACTGATACTAGAGTACATTAAGTAAGTGGGGAAATATTAATTGCACCCCTAAATCTATATAAACTGCCTTTAAATAGCTTAAAATGGATAATCATTATTTATTGTTGTAAAATTCGTTTAGAATTAAAAAAATGCTTAAATCACTTTTAAGGTTCATTTATACTATAGCGACCTGAAAAATGGGCGCAAGGATAAATTGCCATTTTTTCAGTACGCGCTCGCAAAGTGAGAACAATTGGCGCTATTTCGTCATTGAATGGGCACTTTTACAGTCATTTATCACTTTTTATATTGACAAACTGTCTGTTCAAATCATTTTCAAGCATTTTTTTCATTTTACACAAATTTTATAACAATAATTAATGATTATCCATTTAAAGCTATGTAAGGGTAGTTTATATAGATTTAGGGGTAGTAGCGACATTTCCCCAGCTATCTGACGTATTTCTGGGCCATTTCTAATGTTAATTAACAATAATCAATTGATTTTTTCATGATTTATGCGTTCCCCGGATAAGCCAAAAATCAACTATTTTTAACATTGTCCTTTGAACATCAATTCATCAAGTTTATATCATAATTATTTTGAGTGTCTTTTAATGGAATAGTTTTGATTAGGGCAAAGTAAAACTGTTTCAACAACTTCATAAACAGCAAACTCCGCGATTTTGCGATATAAATAACACGTAATTACTTACATAAACTTGCAACACCTCGGGAATTACAATGTAATTTATAATAAATTACCTGGAAGTCCGTTAAATGTTCGTTAAGCTCGGCTTTTTAAATTATTTACATTAAACATGAAATTCTATATTTAGTATCTACAACCACCGTGGTTACGTTAAAGTTGGATTTTTATTCACCACCTCATTTCGTACGTGACTGTTGCGCATTGGGCCGCAATCAGCTGTAACTTGATTTGCTTAAAATACTCAGATTTTTTTCGAGATAGTCACGAATGCAACGCACACTTGACTCTCGAACACGATAGGGGAATAAATATTAACATGTTCCGTTTATTGAAATTTATGTCGCCCATGGCGCTCGACCATACTTGTCGGTAACGTGTTTGTCATATAATTATCATAGCCCCATTGACATTGACAGTTTAATTGAGGGGTTCTTTCTGTTTACGTTATTACAAAATTGATTTTAACGTAATAGTACACAAACAGCGATAAAGTTAATTATACTGCCAAAACAACGGCCGAGTTGAGAATATTTGTAGACATAACATGGCAAAATATAATTGTTATTTACGTAACAGACTGTAAACTGGTTAGCTCGAGACATCTTCCATATATTTTTAAAAACTCTATTCATCATTGTTTTTATTCTAAATTGAAAAAAGAAACAAATGTGTAAATCGTTTATTATAAAGCTACCTTCAGAGAACGATGTAGTGTTGCCAGCAACATGAAGTCACGTAATTTTCAGCCAATGAAATTAATCGTATTCTCCTATTTTCGCTGTTGAAGTCGGGTAAAGTTCAAAATTTACAACATAATCAGTAAAAATAAAACTGACTTCTTTCTTCCTTATTTCATAGAAATTAAACTGGTGAATAAGGTGAAATTGTTTAGTTGTCAAATTTTGACATTTGTAATTTTTGAATATTGGAATGACGTATAAGTTGGTATGTCAAACTTATTGTTGTTATAATTACTATTTAATTGAATAGTCATTTAAAAAAAGATTGAGCAAATATTCTTTATTGATTTTCCGCGTTCAGGAAGACCATCTGACTTTAACAATCGTTCCAACGTTTTAATCACCATGGGGTTGGTCTATATGATGGTGAACTATGACTAGTCGATCACATTGATATATTTGTATTACATGGGCAAAGGTCAAAGATTTCATGCCGTATAGTTTGAACGAAAACAATTATCATCGGCTTGTCTTGACATGGATCATTTCTGTCTCAGTTTGTTTCTGGTGACTAAAATTATCCTATATACTTTATCTCATATAAGCGAATACATAAAATGTCGAAAGATGTCGTAGGACAAAGTGGTGCAAGCCAAGCAAGTGACACAGAAAGCATTAAATATGTGGATATATGCATAGTATATTTTTACTGTTTTAGAAAGGTATTTTAAGCTAATATAAATCAAATCTCCTACAATTCCTATCAATGAAGTCATATTAAATTTACATAATAACATTTAATTAAAATATGTATTTAGCATTTGTTTTTTCCAAACATACTGGTATCTGGTCCCATCAACGGCTGATAAAGGCACACGCGTAAGCCTTTGAGGGTTTCATGGTAGTTCTTATGCCGTTTTTCCTCTTTATATCGATGAGATAAACCATACATCAACGCCAAGAACAGAAAATAAGCGCTCGAATAGAAACGCTACTTTCAAAGCAAAAGCTGATACTCATTTACGTTAGCTGACGTGCACCTAATGGGACAAAAAAGTCATTTTTTACTATAAATATTATTTCCAAAAATATTTTACAACAATTTCATACTCGTGAGGATAGTCCCAAGCAAAGAAGAAATAAAGAATCGTGTGGAGGAGAAAATCTTTATATGCTCTGACAATCAAACTGCCCTTAGGGCTATTAGCTCTTCAAGGACGAGATCCACACTTCTTCAGGATCCATTCGGATCCAGGATGGATATGTCTTGGAGTCTCTGGCCAAACAGAGAGAGGTGGAATTGGTCTGGGTTCCCAGCTATGAAGGAATCTGCAGTAACGCTAAAGCTGACCAGCTAGCTCATCTCCAATCTGGGGCGCCTGACTAGAATCCTGAACCATTCTTGGAATTGCGTGTTGAAGTATAAACAGCGCCCTTAATAAATTAGCCTATAAAGTATTAGGATCGAATTGGAGAAGGAATAGAGAATGTTGATAGGCCCCTGACTTTTAGCGATGGTTCCAATAACTCTAAGTCCTGACAGACCATTGCAGACTCAGAAGCCATCTAAGTCTGATGAGGATAAAGGAGGATCGTTTATGCCTGGAATGTGGAGAAGGGGGGAGGCTAAGACAGGATCTTTGGCATCATAGAGCTGTATAGGGAAGATATGTCAGGCCTATCATAGATTAAGACCCTGGCATTCATCAGGGTGCCTAGTAGATTTGAGGAGGGCCGAAGACAGATGATGGAGAGGTAATGAGATGGTGGGGTAGGTAAAAAGAGCCTAGTTGTGGCTTAATTGCCCGACTGTTGCCGTCCTATTACTCCTGCTACTCATAGTCTTGCGACCGCATTTTTTTAATGTATAGGGGACTCTTACAAATACAATTTTCTAAAAATATCAAAAAGAGCAATTCTTTAAAAATGCACTTTTGCACGGCACTAGAAAATGGTCCACTGTAAAACTTGTTGACAGCAGCCATAATATGTTCGCGTAAATCATCATTAGTGTCCCCTTCGGTGCGATGCACTTCATTTTCCAAATATTCCCACAAAACGAAGTCCAAATACTTTAAGTCAGGAGATCATGGCAGTTATGGTATCTGTCTTCATCTTCTAATTGGTCGTACCCTTTGAACATTTTGTCGGAAATGAGAGCACTATCGTGCAAGAACCACATATAAAGTCGGACAGCTAAAGGATATTTTCCACAAGTCCAGGTAGATAGTCTATTTCGACAAAACTCGAGGTACTGAACCTCTTCCATTCGATTTGATAATATGAATGGTCCAATCAAGCGATCATCGACAATCTTCGCCCATACGTTTATGGAAAAGCGTTCAGTTATAAATCTCGGATTTTGAGCATTTTGTTACATCAACCATTCACAAAATCTAATTCGTAAGGGATAATCCCTTGGATTATATTAATGCCTGGTATTTATTCGGGAATTATCTTCAACAATCTATAAAATATATCACGCCCACGTTGCACTACCACAGTAAAGGTAGCTGCATTTGGCACATGTCACCACACATCAAAACGATATCCATCTACTCCAAGTCATTTTTGATACTTGACTCGGATCCCTTGCATTTTGATGATGCTAGAGCCTACAGTAACCCAGCGATGTAAAGGTTCAAAATAATACGATTGCAATAATTTTTCTCTTGGAAACTGTAAGGAGTTAACAAAATTGTTTGTACGATATTTACTACATTTTTCATGAGGCATCTATTTCCAAATTTGATTGGATAAGTTGTGAATCATGCTGTATAAAAATGTGTATTGCGTAATTTCTCGAAGCACACAGAAAGTCAATCCCTTTCGCCCTGATATAACATTTGGAAATACCGATTTAATTTAAGATTTGAATCGAAAATTCCGCGCACGATACCTGAATGGATAAAACAATTAAAACAAACTCCAAAATAAATTAATAGATGAAGTTACAGTAATTCCATGAAACTAATCAGATAAGCAAGAAAGTTTTGCATTTAATACATAAATTAGGTAACACCAACTTGTTTGCAGTATAATCGAGTTTTGAAGTAAACCATAAAATTGTGGTTTGTGTAAACTGCCAAACCACGTCGGGTTCCTGCTAAATGCTGCAGCAAGCGCTTTGAAATAGATACAACCACCTCCTAAAAGACCACTGGAGAAATTTCATTTTTTTTTGTCTGGTATACTGCGGATTTGGGGTATTTTACGTAATAACAACTTTTCATGTAATTATCACCTATACTTCTAATATGTTTACGTACAATAACAATTTGAAAGCAAAGATTTTTAACACGCTCGTATTATTATTGTCAATGTAATTATTTAAATATATATGAGGCACCATGTTTTGAAAACTAATGTTAACATTAAACACATTTTTATTATATGGAGAAATTATATACAAGGTGTTAAAGGTTTGGCTGTTGTAAACTTAAAACTTGAACAGGCTATAGTATCCATAAAAATAAACAAAAACACTTTATACCGGGTGCGCCATTTAAGTTGGCAAAGGTGAATATCTTGAAAATTAAGCATCTGAATGAAAAATGTTTCAGACAAAAGTGTCATAATAATAATAAATAATAATAATAATAATAATTCATTTATTTGCCCAACAGAAAACTTCCACTTACAGGACAAGTTATAAAAAATGATGTGCTAAATGAAAACAAAAAAAAAAATCAGTAGATAGTAACAACAAAACAACATATTTAAAATATTACATATAAGCAAATAAGTACTTGAATAAGAAATTAATATAAAAAAACAGAAATACATGGTTATTGTAAGCAAAAATAAATTAGAATAAAGAGAGAATGTAAAAAATAAATTACAATTGATTTTAATGAATAAATACCACTATGGTTAATGTCACAATGACCAGATATCCCCAGATATCATATTAAAATTAAGTGACATAGTATATGCTGGTGATTTTTTAAGAATATTGGTTGCCGATATTGGCAAATAAAACGTGTCAGTCTGCCTAGAACCAAAACTAGATATTCTCATATCAAAACGTTCCAAAAGTAAAGAGCAATCAATGTTGTTATTAAATAGTTTAAATAAGAATATAATACTACACATAATCGCCTAGTCTTTAGTGAAGGAATATCAAAGGTCGATAATAGTAACTCATGATCATAACCTTGTCCAGGATATACACCAGTAATTTTAAAAGAAATATATTTTAAAAATTTGCGCTGAATTGATTTCAAACTAGAAGATTGATTCTCATAAATAGGATACCAAATCCATACTCCAACTTAGTACGCATCAATGAAAAATACAATGTTTTTAACGCTGCCTCATTTGTGAAACATTTACAGTTTCTAATAATGAAACAAAGTACTTTACTAGACGATTTTATAATGTTATCGATGTGTTGCGAAAAAATCAACTCACAGTCAAAGAATATTCCTAAGTCATTAGTTCCACTATATCTTTCCAAGATAACATTATTCAGCGCATAATTAAATATAATCGCATTTTTCTTTTTAGAGAAACTAATTACCTTACACTTATCAATATTTAATTTAAGTGAAAATAACCTGCACCCATTTACAATTGCAGAATTCCTGAGTCCATTAATAAATTATAAAAACAAAAGGGGCCCAAGATTTGATCCCTGCGGAACACCCGATACAGCTAAGAAAGGCCGAGACTTAAACCCATAGTAAGAACGATCTACTAAATTCTGAAAAATTGTACCAAAGGAGTGGAGAATCCAAATTCCTTCAGTTTCGTTAACAATATATTGTGATTAATCGTATCAAAGGCCCTGGAGAAATCTGTGTATACTACATCAATCTGACCTCTAGAATCAAGTGCCTTACATAAATCTTGAGTAATTAAAGCCAAATTAGTAATTGATGATCGTTTATCTAGGAATCCGTGTTGATATGGAGAGGGTAAGTTTTTTACTGACTGATATATGCAGCTATATAGAGATTTCCAAGACCTTAGCAAAATTTGGAAGAATTGAAATTGGTCTGTAATTGGATATATTAGCTACATCTCCACTCTTTAGTACAGGACATATTCTACCCAGTTTTCAACAAGTTGGAAACTGGGCAGTGCGTAAGGACAAATTAAAGATTGTTAACAACGGAGCAGCAAAGACACCCGCGCAATCTCTCACTAAAAAACTAGGCACTCGTGACCCGCAGTGAATTTGTTTTTTAATTTGGAAATAGACTGTCTCACAATACTCTCAGTTAATTGATTAATATTAACACAAGGTAAATTATTAAACATATTATCAGGTATAATAAGGTTAGCGTCATCTTGTACGTATACACTACAAAAGTACTGTGCAAAACCATCTACTTGTACAATGCTTTGTGGAGTGTTAAATTCAATGTCATTATTGACATACATTTTACCAGGTATTCTTGAATTACCGCGTTTCATATTTATAAAAGTCCAGAATCGCTTGCTATCCGTCAATATACTTTGTTCAGCATCACAAACATAGTTATTGAAACATTCCGATATTTGTCTTTTTGTAATTGTTCTCATACGATAAAAATCCTGTAAATAAACGTCGTCTTTAGTTTTGCGGTATTTATCCCGATAGTAGTTTTTAAGTCTCAGGTTTCTTTTCAAATCAGGTGCGTACCATGATGGATATGAAGACTTTACTGCGTACAAGTCAAATACAGAATATAACTTATTGTAAAAACTGTTACAAGCATCGTTTACATCAGAGAATTGATTGAGAAACGACCAGTCCGTATTATATAAAGTATCGTATAATCTCGGATAATTAGCTTTGCGAAAGTTATAGTTTTTCCCCACAAAATTGACTGGAAATGTAGGAAAGCTGACATTGGGTGATAATTCCAGTTGGAGTGCGGGGTTATGTAAATCCTCCTTAACCAGCGGCAAGCGATCATGAGAAAATTTACATTGAATATTGGTAAATACTAAATCTAGCAAATGACCGTTAACATTAACCACATTATTTACTTGGTTCAAAGAAATAAAATTAATAAAATCATTAATTAATTGACATTTAGTAGCAACGATATCATTATTATTGAAATGTGTAATATTAAAATCTCCCATAATTAAAACATTACTTTGGTTATTAATTGAATGACCAAAAAGTTCAAAAAATAGTTCAAATTCATTTACAGATAAAGAATGTGGTATGTAAGTTACATAAACATAAAGTACAAAATGATCATTCAGAAAACATTTGCAACCTACAATGTCAATGTTTACCAAAGTATTTGTAATATAAGACCTGTCCAGATTTAATGGTTATACGTTTGATTAATTTGGTTTAGAATTTCAAGGTCATTTGAAGGGCATCCTTGATTTTTTACACAGGAACCACTATCTTTGTTTAATGATTTGTATTGTCTATACAAAACTTAACAACTTTTGTTCTATGACTTTTCATGTTTACTTTCGGTGTTTACGAGTAATTCTCATTGAACGTAGAAGTACAAAACACTTCTGAAAAGTGAATAAACATTGACTGGATACTAAAGATAAATGAAAACCCCTCGAAAAAGTCCTGAAAGACTAATGTTATTTATGAGAGTAGTAGAACATGTGGTACCAACACGATGGTTGTCCACCACATTATGCACGGACGTGACGTGCAGTATTGGACCGAGATTACCCTGAGCGGTGGATTGGACGAGGTGGTCCAGTACATTGACCCGCCAAATCCCCTGATTTGACTTCCTCAGATTTTTTTGGGGGGATATCTTGAACAACAAGTACCAAGAGGTACCAACCACACCAGAAAATATGAAGGCATTAAAACTGCTTGCCGTAACATTGACAGAGGCATGTTAATACGGATGGTGGGCAGTTTTGCAGAGCGCATTGAAAAATGTATTGTAGTCGAAGGGCCACTTTGAACATCTGTTAAAATGTTTAATTTTTAATTTCCGGATACAATAACTGGCAAGTAAACGTTACTTCCTCTTCCTGCAATAAAATTCTGTTACTCTCATAAATAATATTAGTTTTCCAATTTCAGGTTTTCCAGGGGGTTTCCATTTATCTTTAATTTCCAATAAATGTTTGTCCACTTTTCAGAATTATTCTGTACTTTTACGTTTATTGCGTAATTACTCGTAAACACCGAAAGTAAACACGAAAAGTTATAGAACAAGAGTTGTTAAGTTTTGTAGAAACAATACGAAACATTAAAAATAAATACGGGTTCCTATTTAAAAAATTAAAGTTGCCCTTCAAATAATCTTGAGATTCTAAACCAAACGAATAACCATTAAATCCCGCTTATAAAACGATGATAGGTACTTTTATCTGAAACATTTTTGTCTTAAATGTTTAATTATCAAAATATTCGAGACAAAAATTAACAAATCTCTAATTTCATGTGTAAAAATTCAGTTAATTAAGGAATCTCACTATAATTTTGCGCATTACATGATCATAAAATGCATAGTTCACCCCTTTTTTAATTTATGTTTAATTTTGATAGAATTTTTTCATTAATCAATAACATTCGATAAAGTCGATATCGCAAAATATGGCAAAAACGCGAGAATGTACTTAAGAACCGACCGATACGTACAGGTCAGTTAGTGCGAAGTGTACCACTATTTTCTTAATTTTTATTTTTGTTAAAATGTTTAACAAGTGAGTATCACGATATGTTAATAATTTATGGCAAAGCTCGCCGCAATTCTGCGAGAGCACGATGTATTTATTTAGATCGTTTCCCCCAATGGCCACTGCATAACAGAAGAACATTCGTTGAAGTATCCCAACGTCTTCTTGGGTTATTCTTTGTCCTGAAAATCATAGCCCAGATCGATGTCAATACGGAGGATCATATTTGGGACATTGTTGAAAGAGATCCGAGACATAGCGCACGAGGTATAGTTCGAAAATCTAAGTGTCACCTCTGGACGTGAGAGCAAATGTGTGGTTTTTGCACGACGAGGTCTCGAGTAGTTCAGTACCTCATTTTTGAATATCGCTGGAAATGCAGGAACGGTCGACGTCGTTGACCAGCCCGTACACCTGAGCTAAATCCACTGACTAAAGACTATGATTTAATACTAACAGTTGTTCTATAGTTCACTTTGATTTTCATATGTATCCACGTCATACATTCATTCTATCGCAGCTTAGTATTAAAGCAATACCATTCAACTAGATATTTGCTGTATGCAGAATTTCAAGGAGAATCAGAGTTGCAGCCATTTTAAAAATTTGATGACGCCATTGCGAGGGAAAAGGGACAGGTGGTAAAAAATTGCAAAACAAAATTTATAGGGTGCTCTAGGATATGTAGGTGAAACGACTCTAGTAAAATTTAAATGTCTCATGCCTTTTTTACTGTATTCTAAAGGTATCGAAGCCAATATATATCAATTTTCCTTCAATTTCTATTAATGAATTCACATGTTTCTTCGATTTCCAATATCTAGGTATGCTAAAGACCATAGAGTAGAAACACAGAGGAAGTAGCTTTCATGCTTTCTGGGAGCTTTGGTCGACACGCGCTTTGAAAATTACAACATATTTTTATTTTTTTCAATGACAAATACATTTTTTTTGTGAATTTTCAAGGTTTACTTAATTTTATGGATTTGAAATAGTAACAAACAAGAAGGGCATGTTTCAATACTAACTATTTTGTGCTCATAAGAGTCATTTGATCTATTCGGGAACATATAATAAAGTAATGAAATCTTCAATATAGTGACTGCAACTATTTTTACAGACAGACAATACAAGATCAAGAAAAAGCAAGACAAAATGGCAACACTAGTTTGAACAGGAATTTTTATAGATTGAATTATTGGAACATTTATTTATCTGGATTTTTTCAAAATTTTGCCATGTTCTGCAGTTAGAACTGTCAAGTCTTATCTTATCTGGTCTTGCGAGACCAAGACAAGATAAAGAAATAGCAAGGCCTATGCCAGCACTAGTTTGGGCAGAAATTTTTAGGGATTGCATTATTGATGCATTTAGTTACCTGGAAATTTTACCGTAGAAATGTATTTGGATCTGTTGGAAATTGTATTAACTCCGTTTTAACTGACATATTTGAGCAAAACAATTGTTACCATTCCAAAAACTTAAGATTCAAACAAGCCTGGAGACAGTTTTTAAACGAAACATTTTAAGAAGGAGATAATCTACTGAATGGAGCGCATGTATCAGATTCTTCTTCTCCGAACTTTTCTGTGGGGTCATTTAAAAACAAAAAATTAAGCCACGTAGTCTGAATCATTACAAGACTTGTACTTGTGTAATCTTATTCATTCACAAATGCCCTACAATCGTAGAGGTATTTTTGATGATAAATTTTACCCTTAATTTCTTGAGAACTGATCATCTAATATTTACTACTAAGCGGTTTTGAAATACAACTGAATTTAAAATAATGTATCGCACAATACCACTTTCCATTTAAGAATTTTGGAATATGATTACATCCATAAAATATTTCCCTCTTAAAACAAAAGTGAATGGCTGTTTTCAGTAGCCCACACTGTATATTTAATATATTGAGAATGTAAAAATGTGCATATTTCATGCTGTTTTATTAGACTAATGTTATTTAACCTGTTTTGTTGAATTTTTCATCAAGGTGGTACGTTTTCTTATCAGCTCATCTACTTGGAAAATAAATGTTGCTCCAGAATTTCTCCATAGAAATCTTGATATCCCAGTCAGAAATATTTATGTTAATTAAACACCCTACTAAGTTAAGACTTGGGGTGGAGATATTATAAGGAAAAAAGTTTTTAGTTGATGTTTATTTAACATTATGCGCATGTTAGTACTTGCCTTGATATGTTTTATAGATAGCGTCACGTTGCTATAAGTAGGGACCGTGCCAACATAGATTGATTGGAGGTCTTTGGAATATAAAGTAACAAGGCAAATGTGGAGCAGCTACTCCTACAATATTTAAAAAATATTCGATAATGTTAATATTCTAGAGCAACAAGATACAGTACAGGAGGTACATTTATAAGTCAATGGTGTACTGAAATAGCAATTAGAGAATTATTAGATTAAAAAATTTAAGAAAAATTGTCTAGGATGTATAACTGATTAAGTATAAAAGGGTTTGGCATTTCTAGGCGTAAAAATAATCGTTGAAATTTAAGTTTAAGATGATTTTGATAGCAATTGTCGTTCAAACCACAAATTTCGGAAACAAAACTTGGTGCTAGTGAGATAAGAAAGTAAAACGATTATGATTACCTACTGATTTTTGTTAATTTGTATTAAATTATTTGTTGAATATTATTTATTTTTATTCAAGGCTAAGCATTTTATCATTAGGAGAAATGTGAAGTATATACATATTTTCTCATATGTGGTATATTTTAAGTCTATAAAATTATAATAGAGCATTTACATGTAGGCGGCGCTGCGATCAATGTTAGGTATTAAATCTAACCTCACAAACATTTGTTATTTAATTTTTGTTGTGTTTCAATTTGTGTAAAAAAAACATGCCATATAACTGTTGTGTGTCGTAGTGTTTATCTGTTGCTAATAAAAATAAAGATTTCATGTTTCGCAAGTTCCCTAGTAATGCTTAAAAAATGGTTAATAGCAATTGAGTTCAGCAAGAAACCAAGCCAGAAACCAAAGATCTGCTGAAAATATTTTACAGAATATTGTTACACTATTACTAGTATGGGTAAGTACAAGCATACATGATCTATTTTCAGTGTATATTTTTCATTATTTAATAACGTTTCATTCTTATTTGTAGGACAATGGAAAATTCTTAAAAAACAGCTGTTTCAACATTATATTTACCCGTACACAAAAATATGATACCAATACTGTAAAAAATAATGAACGCATGAAAAGGTACATGAAAAGGTACATGAAAAGGCGAAATCAGGATGAAAATGTAGGCAAACTTCCAGATGGAAAAAAAGTAGAAATGCGACACGAGTTAAATGTAATCATACAAAAATTACTTCAATGATAATAACGCCAGTAATCCTGAGAGTATAGCAAGTGCATCTAGTAGTAACAAGTTATTTTACGATATGGTGATTCAAAATGTTATTAGTTACAAAAGAGCACAACTAATATCACTCAAATTTTTAAATGAAGACCATTTAAAACACCTAACAGGATTTTCAACTTTTTCTGTATTGTACTTGTACTGTAATAAAAACACCAAATAAAAGCTGCATATGTCTATTATTTGTATATGTCATATGTACATTATTTTAAACACTGATTTTTTTAAATATTATTCGTATTTTTTCTGAAACTGGGCATTTAATGTACTTTTTTATTTATTAGGCATATTACATGCAACATTTTTGCAATTTGAGCGACAACTAACAATTTTTCTATCGATTCGTGATTTATAAAATTTCAATTGTTTAAAAAACAAAGAGGTTTAAACTAAGAATTACCAGAAAATTCTTTAGGTACTCCCACGTTAACAATTTCTGTGTTAAATAACGTTTTATTACCTCTCTTTCCAAATTACTAATGTAAAATGCAAATAAACAAGGTTACGTGAGGTTAACATAAATAAGATTTTAATACTTTTTGTACTTGTACAAGTTTAATTTTGATAATAGGTATGCAAATTAGATTTACAATCACTATTTGTCTCACACGAATTCAAATCAAAAATTATCCAACCATAGGCTCGTAAACTACACCATAGAACATTAATATTAATACCTAACTTTGACGCTAGCGCCCCTATCGGAATTTAATGACACTGAGTTAATGTAAATGCTCTATTAAGAAATCATTAGGTACTGATTAAACATTTTGATTATAAATTTAAAACATATGAAACATGAGTACCTAGTAAGTTGACGGAAAATAAGAAAAAAATATTTTCACAGATCTCCCGGGTCTGAAAATATTATATACAATGTGTCTCACCTTTCATGGAGCCACCCTGGTATCTCGCTCACCTGATATCCGAATACTTTGAAACTTCGATGGCGAATATACAGTATGCGCTAAAAGTATGGAATAAATTCAATAAAAACGAAACAATTATTTTTTGGGAAAAATCCTCGAACAGGTCGATTTTTAATTTAAAAAATACATATTTTAGAGTAAAATGCGATTTTCAAATGTCATTTGTTTTCAAGTAATGACGTCATCGATTTTTTTTTAAATGGCAACACCATATTTTTTCCTTGATTCTGAAAGATCGTTTAATTCTCTATCAGGCAGTACTAAAATTTTGCCCTCTTACATAGGAAAGCTTTCGAGTAAATGACGATTGAATGTTAGAAAACGTAAATCAATTAAAATAAAGCAAAAACGTTATTAAGTTTAGTTTTCCGAATTCCATTGTTCGTTTATGGATCACGTAGGTGAAAATCTTTGCAAAGCGTCATTGTCACACCGACTTTCTAATAAGTATTGTAAGCGACATAGAAATTATTATTCAATTTAAAGTATTATGGCACATTTAACTGTTACTCAAAGAATTGAAATTTTAATTCTTATCGGATGCGGGAATATGACTAGAACTCAGCAGGAAGTTTGCGATTTATTTAATGAAAAATATCCAGATCGCCCTATCAGCCAATCAACAGTCAGTAAGGTAGAGTCTAAATTTAGAGAAACTGGAAATGTTGTAAGTATTCCAAAACATGGACGTCCAAGCATTAATGAAAATCAGAAACAGAACATTTTGATAAGTATGGTGGATAATCCTCATAATTCTTCACGATTGGTTGCATTAAACAATGACACTAGTCAGAGCACAGTGCTACGTATCTTGAGGAAGGAAAAATATCATCCCTACAAAATTCAACTTGTGCAGGAACTCAATGAAGATGATCCCGATCGCCGGTTACACTTTTGCGAAATTCTAATGGATTTATGTCAAGGAAATAGAAATTTACACCGGCAAATACTTTTTTCAGATGAGGCCACATTTTGTCTGAATGGTACAGTAAACCGTCAAACTTGCAGATATTGGAGTCGGGAAAATCCTCATTGGATGGCAGAGGCACATACCCAACACCCTCAGGAATTAAATGTGTGGGCTGGAATAGTTGACGATAGGATAGTAGGGCCTTTCTTCTTCAAAGGAACCCTTACAGGACAAAGATATATAGAGTTTCTAGAAAATGACCTTGTTCCAGCCCTTGCAGTAATTTTTCCTAACGATAATGACTCTGACATTACTGACGATACCATATGGTTTCAGCAAACGGTGCACCTCCGCACTATGCGCGCCCTGTACGAGATTTTTTGGACAACTGTTTTGCTGGGAGGGGGATCGGCAGACGCGGACCGATAGAATGGCCTGCAAGATCGCCAGATCTTACACCTCTTGACTATTTTTTATGGGGATACTTGAAGTCAAAAGTGTACATTAATAAACCACGTAATTTAGAAGAACTTCAAAATCGCATTCGGGACGAAATAAGCAGAGTTACCCCAGAAATCATTCATAATGTGCAAGAAAAATTTGTTCACAGACTTGCGCATTGTCAAGAAGTTGGTGGATGGCAATTCGAAGATTTAATTTAAGTATAAAATTTAATCAATTGTATTTTATTTTACATACCTCAGAATTGTTACTTTTTATGGATAAAATTTACGTTTTCTAACATTCAATCGTCATTTACTCGAAAACTTACTCCTATGTAAGAGGGCAAAATTTTAGTACTGTCTGATAGAGAATTAAACGATCTTTCAGAATCAAGGAAAAAATATGATGTTGCCGTTTAAAAAAAAATCGATGACGTCATTACTCGAAAACAAATGACATTTGAAAATCGCATTTTCCGCTAAAATATGTATTTTTTAAATTAAAAATCGACCTGTTTGAGGATTTTTCCCAAAAAATAATTGTTTCGTTTTTATTGAATTTATTCCATACTTTTGGCGCATACTCTATACATATAAAGTGAGTCTTTAGACTTAACCATATTTGATTATATTCAGAGGCGTCCGATTCGAAGATGGAGAAAGGGAGTCGATTTTTCAAAAAAAGAGTACATTGTTGTGGGTCATAGGTGCTTGAGATATAGGCCGTTGAAAAACAATTTTTTTCAACTTAATTTATATAAGGTTGCAATAGTTGTTACAAAATAGTAAAAATAGTATGGCAACTTGTTGGTGTCGTCATTCTACAGTAAACACTAGCCAAATGCCGCACAGGTATCGAGCTGTTCTGCTCCTTAGAGATTAGTTTACTTTATAGAACGGCAGGTAAACTGGTATGAAATCCCTACATATTAAGTTTGCTCCAACAAAACTTAGGTATTGGTTTCAAATATTTGACCGGTTAAGTGCTGAATATGTTTCCAGTGTATGTAACTCAAGAAGAAGTTGAACGATTTTTCTAGCAGTTTCAAACTATTCCATGACTGCTATTATAAATAACCTATTGTTTTACAGAATTTGTACGAATTGCTAGAAAACATACCGCTCAATGAAAAACTTGTACTTGTTTTGAGTGGTATATACAGGGTGTTCCATATAAGAACCGACACAGAGTAGGTGCATATAGGGTGTATCAGAATATTGAAATTTAACTAAACATACTTATATACAAAGTTAGACACAGGCGGAGTTACAGGCCTTCAAAGTGCGAAAGCACAAGAAATTAATATCACTGAATTATATGATTTAGGTTTATTATTAAGCCTGGGACACATTGTTCTGATGCCACAGCACGCTATGCCACGTGACGTGGTGTGGTATGTACTCTGTATGCACATTATTACCACGCCATGCGATGACACGTTAAGTTACATTCCATCAATTAAAGGAATATTTCATATCACAAGAAAATCAAACTCAAATTGTGAGTCGAGGATGAATACATTTAAGTACCCTAATTCATTTATCTGGAGTCGTTAAAATGCATGTTGTTTCATTAACAATGTGCTGTGAGAAACATTTTCTGTGTAATTTGTTCCTAAGCTTCTCCTCTCATAATTTGTTATCTATAGCGCTTACGTTTTATACTATAGAGACATCCATGCTCGCAAATCTTTAAAATAAAAAAATTTTGTCAATATTTTCTTTTATGTATGTGACATCATTTCACGTACACATTGCTACCACGCGACACCACGTTACACCATCCGACGTGATGAAAATCTAACAACAGTAGATTTGTGACACGCATGGCATAGCGTGGCGTGACGTGGTGTAGCGTCAGAGCAGTGTGCACACAATATATAAAAAATAAATAAGAATACGCAGGGTCAGATCTTTCTGACGTTGTATCACATGGCATGGCGTGGCATCAGAGCAATGTGTCCCCGGCTTTAACCTTATTTGCCTACGAGTTCAAGTAAATTTAAACACTACAAGGTGTTCATTGAGGATGAGTCACCCTTAAAAATGTACCAAGCCTATTTCCATTAATCGAATTTTAAAAGAATGATAATATAATTTAAAACACCATTTTACACTTATTAAATTAAAAAAAAATAAGGTTTTAAAAAAAATGCATTAATTTTTATTGAAATTAAACAAGATTTTAATAGTATATTAGAAGAAATGAGCCAGTAAAGTAAAATAAAAAAATAAAATTAAAACTAAAGAAATTATTCAAAATGGCCACCATTTTCTCTGAAACATAAATTTACCTTTCACTGAAAATTGATATAACGTTACATTTATTCCTAATACGATCCCACAAATCTTCTCGGAAATCAATTGGAGAGGAATAAACAAAATCCTTTAATGTTTCTCAAATAAAATAATCAAATTTGTCTGGCAATCATGGTGGCCAATTTTGAGGACAATTATTTCCATTTTAGTATTTGGAAAAATAATATTCAAAAAGCCTCTAACAGTAGCACTAAAATGAGGCGATGCCCCATCATGCATAAACTAAAATTCTAGTCTAAGTTTTGCAGAAATTCCAAATAACTTTCGCTATTACCAATCTAACTGATCCAATCAAATAATGATAAACAATACCGGCACAAACATTTATCTTAAACTCGCATTGAAAATGTCTAGGAATTATTGCATAAGGGTAATTCCTCCACGAGTGAAACAAGCCTCATCAGTGAAATGAATTTTCTGGTGAAAATTAATATCCTGATGCAAGATAAATTCGCAAGAGGTCACTCGTCGATCCAAATCTTGAAGCAATAGCTCTTGCATTTTGTGAATGCGATATGGATGTAGTAGATTTTGTTTAAGAATTTGGTGTACAGTTCAAGTTTCTCGAGATAAACGTTTAGTACTTATTTGAGGTTTATTTTCAACTGTTTGCAAAATATGTTCATCTTGTACCCTTATTACACTAGGACCTTCTCGGATTGATTTAAAAATTTTCCTGTATCTCGAGCCCATCTTCCAACATTAGCAAATTTGTCTATGGGGAATCACTCGATTTGGAATTCTTCTACGATATTGTTTCACACTTTTTATACAGTGCTATAGAAGCCTAGTACAGGTAACATGTCAACTTGTTCATTGAATGTAAATTTTTCAACCATTTTCAGTAACAAACAGTAGCAGAAATAAAAGTTTTATTACTAACTGTCAAATTTCAAGGACAAACTTTTTTTGTTTCTTCTAATAAACATTATTAAAATTTTGTTTTAATTAATGCATCTTGAAAATCTCAACGTTTTTTAAAATTTGACAAGAATTATAAAAGTGTGTCTGCACGATATTATCATTCCTTTTCAATTCCATCAATGGAACACCTCTTGTAGTGTTTCAATTTACTTTAACTCACTGTCAAAGAAGACCAATCAATACCTATGTCATGTATTAAATTTGGTTATTACAAGTTAAAGTAATTCAGATTTTATTTTTGTTTGTCATTTTTGGCCCCAATTTGGCGCCTGTATGCAACTTTGTATATACAGAGTGTCTCATAATTAGCTACCAACCCAGGCCGATTCTATGATCAAAACTAAGTAAAAAAGTTCATATGAACATGGGTCCGGAAATGCTTTCTAAGGACACAGGGACCCATTGAAGAAGGAGGAATGGAAATCATTTTTTGCAATATCTCTCAATCGCGTTGTGATAAATGAATAAAATGTGGTATACACAGCTAAATTTTGATGAGTAATTTGATGCAGTAATCCATTTATTTCCACAAGGTCCATTGGGGTGGGTACGGAGGTGGGCCCTTGGTATTTTCCGTGTGTAACTTTTTCATATTTAAATTTTCAACAAATTGGATATCAAATTCTGTTTTCCCGAACTGTTTTAAGTTGAAAAGGTACTCTTGTTTCAAATCGTTATCGTTATCATTGATACGCTGCAGCAATTCCTCACGGGTATCGGCTTCGGTGGCGTAAACTTTTTGATTTAGATATCCCCAGAAAAAGAAGTCCAGTGGGGTTAGGTCGGGAGAACGCGGCGGCCAAGCTACCGGTCCGTGCCTCCCTATCCACCGTCCAGCGAAATTTAGAACATTGCGACCACTATGTGCCGGGACTCTATCGTGTTGAAAAAACATGTTACGTCGTAAATTTAGAGGCAGATCATCGAGAATTTGGGGAAAATTTTCTTGAAGTAAGTTTAAATAAAGATTTGAATTGAGACGTTGTGGATTTTCAATAGGTCCAATCAGAGTGTCGTGAATTATTCCCGCCCATAAATTTATAGAAAACCGTTGCTAGAAGTTTGTTCTCGGAACAACATGTGGCTTCTTTTCTTCCCAACAATGAGAATTATGAAAATTTATTTTTCCATTTCGGGTAAAAGTAGCTTCGTCACACCACAAAATTTTGGAAGCTTGCTCGTTGTCCAGCGACAAAATTGCATACGTGGCGCAAAATCTTCTGGTATCAAGCCATGTACACGTCGATAGTGATAGGCATGTAAACCTTGTCGCTTTAATATTCTTCCAACCTGAAATGTTAGTAGCACATCTAATCAATTCTGTTAAAGAAATCTTTAAGATATGTAGTACCGTTGGCCGAGGAACATTTATTTGCCTTGAAATGTTCCGTATGCTAGTCGTAGGATCTTGTTCAATAGCATCAAGGACCTCCGGTTCTCTATTAATCCTGGGGCGTCCTTGACCCGATGCCTTTCGAAAAGTGGCGGTTGCGGCATACCGTAGGGAATGTCCTCCTTGATGGCAGCCTTCGGTTTGGAAACCTCCCGTACTCGCGTTCTGCCACTGCAGCATTACCATCGCAAAAGCCATAAATAAATATCATATCAACTAACTCTTGTCCCGTAAACATTTTTTTCACTTAGAACTATTAAATTGGCAATCGGGTTGACAATACTTTGACATAAGAATACCTTGATAATTTTGCTTAAATTACTATGAAATTGACCGAAGTGGGATTAATTCAAGAGCGATTTTCTCAGAAACCGTTAAAGATAACGATTTGAAACAAGAGTACCTTTTTAACGTAAAACAGTTCGGGAAAACTGAATTTGCTGTCCAATTTGTTAAAAAGTCAAAGATGAAAAAGTTACACACGCAAAATACTAAGGGCCCCCCCGTATCCCCCCTAATGGACCTTGTGGAAATAAATGGATTAGTTCATCAAATTGATCATCTAAATTTAACTGTGTATACCAACCATGAATTTTATTCATTTATCACAACGCGATTGAGAGATATTGCAAAAAATGATTTCCATTCCTCCCTCTTCAATGGGTCCCTGTGCCCTTAGGAAGCATTTCCGGACACATGTTCATATGAACTATTTTACTTAGTTTTGATCATAGAATCGGCCTGTTCAGGGTTGGCAGCTAATTATGAGACACCCTGTAGGTGCGTTAAATTGCAATATTTTGAGACTCCCTACATGCACCTGCTCTGTATCGGTTCTTATGCACCTTGTACCTATATTAATCAAGAGCAGAATTCACTTTCTATGAGGTTCATACACAAAATTTTCTCTTCTTTTAATCCAGATGTTTTATTTCATAGTTCCTTGACTAGAAAAACAAAATGTGGAACGTATAGTTCAAAAGGTTATTTTTTAAACTAGTAGGCACCTTTGAAATATGACTGTATATCTTAATATTAGTAAATAAATAAATAAATCTCATATTTGTTTCTTATATGTTAAAAAAAAACTTGTGATTATAGAAGGAAGGAAAATGAAACAAAGAACGTACAGATTAAAAATAGTTTTATTGCTTTTTTGGGCTAGAGTGAATGAATACAATATATATATATAGATGCTCTAGATAAATACATGCATACGCTATAGCTACCTAAACTGTTTCTAGTTTAAAGGTATATAAAGATTGACGCTACTCACAAGTTAACCTGGTTAGTTTTTATTGCTCTCTTTCTGGTTTGTTTCGAGATATCTGTCTGAAAAATCTGTGAAAATATCAGTCATAAGCTTTATGTTAACATTACAACCACTCTAGTCAACTTTCTTTACTTTTTAACGATCGTTAACAACTGTACGAGTACTGATTTTTTATAGTCGGAAGACTATATTATATAGTCCAAAGAAATAACTTCTTGTAACAAAATATATAAAACGATTGTCAAGTTCAGGAATCTGTGACTTAATAAACAAAGCAACAGAAAAATATGCAATTTTATTTTATCAGCTGTCTCAGAAAATCATACTTTCCATCTTGTTTAATTTTACATGTTACATGAAGTGTAAATTAATTTAAATTGACAACAGCATGATTGGTTAGAACTTAAAGTTAAAAAACTCAGGCCTGTTCTACGTAAACAAGAAGGCTTTAAACTATTTTAGTTATATTTACTTCGATGAAATATTTGCTACCCTACTTATCCTACCGAAATCTGCATAATGTCTGAGATTCCTGTTTATATCCTATATTATCCCGGACAGCGTAAACATAATTATTGTGTAAATTTGCCTTTTGTTTAGAACCCAGTTAGAAGGTCCCAGAAGGCGTCTAACTTTTGAATATAAATTTAACGGACATTTCACGATATGATGCGATATGCGACAGGGATTTTCGAATTAGCATTATCTACCTTCCACGCAGAGCCAAAATGAGACAGTGTCGCGTAATTATCGTAATTATCGATATATGTGGCATATGCAGCGTGTTTTAGGATTAATTGACCAAACATAAACTTGAATTCATGGTGCCAAAATAAGAAAAATTATTGAAGGTATGTCTGGAAATGCTTCATATTCGAGGGCATTGAAGTTTCAGAAAACATCTCTGAAGATACATGAGGCAAAGTGACGCAATTTAAATAAATGGTTTATTACAAGGTGTCCAGAATATGTGCCGATAAGGCTTGTATATCTGGCCAAATGATTATGAAAAAAATGCTTAAAACAAATAGTTTTTCTGCAAATACATTTCAAAAATAAAATTACAACTACAATAAAATGCAAAACTGGGCTATGAAAGTACAAGCTAAGATTTAAGGTTAAATATAGGCTCCTATAACGTAATTTGTTTTTTTTATATTAGTACTAATGAAATCAACGGCAAACAATAGAAGTTTCTCAGTAAATCATTAAAACTATAACGTATGACAACATTGTAATCTATCACCTGCTCTTAATTTAAAAGTATTATTTGTAGTACTGCGTATAGAGAGTATCGTTTTTCTACTGCTTGCTTGATACTTGTGAGTGTACGTAAACAAAAATGGAAGAATTTATAGTAACCATGACCAGCTGCATGATATGTAACAAGGGCAAACAAGTTGTAACAGCGTACTTCACATTTTATTCTGACCTCTAAGAAAACCATTTACAGTAAGTATGTTTAGATACATTTATAATTATTAAGTACAAACACCTGCCTTGATTTGTGAGCGATGTTATTACTTATTTAAAACTTATTTGCTGTCATAATTCTATTACATGGTTGGTTGCATAAAAAAAATTGTTAAGTCGTATATGTTATGTTTGTTACAATTTATCATATAGCAAAATAAAGACATTCATATTTCGGAAATTAAGTATAAGTAAAGGTAAAAATCCATTGAATTTATTTCTAAAAACGTCAATCAGTGTTTGAAATATGGATGCTAAAATTCTACGCCACTGGATAATTTAAAAGTAATTGCTTCGAATTTCTTGATATTTCTAGGAAAAACATTCTTTCATTTTCTAAGAGAACTGCCTATTTTCAACGATTTGTTCGAATTTTACGATGTTATGGTTACAATCGCATTTCTGGAAAAAGGAAATTTTAATTATTTTGTGGCGAATTTGTTGTTTAGAGTCACTTTAAATTAATTGAAGTATTTTCAATTTTTTTATGATAGTGACTATCTGCGTCAGCCACTGGTGGAAATTTTTATATATACATTTAGTTGATCTTTACTTTCAATTAGATAATTTATTAGCACAAGTTTTATTGTATCTTGAAAATCTTTTGCGAGCATTTCTTCATCAAACATTTTTATTTTGACCATTAATTCTCAAACATCTGTTATAGTTTATAGATATCTAATATATTTAAAACTAAAAAGACAAATAATTGTACTGAAAACACAAATTATTTTACAATATGTTTTCTATTTTCGTGTAACTCTTTGAAAAACGATGAAATTCAAAAGCAAAAAGATATTTCACTACCAAATTATGTAACTTTGCCTCATTTAACCTTATCTTTTACCTCTGATGATTATTGAGTTAGTAATATAATTGCCAATTTAAAACTGTATAAAGGAATATTCAAAACAACCATGCCAGCAAATAAAATATAGTTTATACTAGTGAAGAAGGTAAAGAACATGAGTTTCTTATTTTATTAAAATACAACTGGTACGAAATTGGTAAATATTGTTGAATAAATAAAAATCCATAATGGTCAAATCAAGACTCCGAGGTGACCAATTAATCTATCCCAATGTGACCCAGCCTTAAAGCAAAGGATCTCGTCGAGACACTTTAGTGGAGCCAACTAGTAAAAAAAAGTTGCTATTTACCTTCGACTTAGCCATTAGAAATTTTAGTTTGCCCTTGAGGCAAACTTATGTGTCGAGTTGAACGTTGAAAGCCACTTAACGAATGGAAGCAACAAATATTCCAGTGTGCTGCAATTACACTGTAGCCGCAACTATTTGTGAGGTTAGGTTTTCATTTTATAAGTAAATACCATATTTAGATACTAAAATTTTTTTTTTTCTACGTTCATAGAACAAACAAAATTTTGTTGAATTATATTTAGTTAACAAACTGGTTCTTTATTGCACTAGTGCAAGTGCACTCATCTGCCATTCTACTACAACGTGTTGTGATCATGACAAACATAGACGCTCAAATCAACGCCATATTTAGTCCATTTTCTGTAAAAATAAAGTATGAGTTAAATTGTTCCTAACATAGTTCCTAACTTTCTCAATGGAAATTGATAGTGCTAATTAATTGTTAAATATTTTACTTAGTGCCACTTAAATAAATCTTTTTTTGGTTTTTACATTAACGTTGAAAAAATATTATATGCAACTCATACAAAAAGTGTTTATTGCACTCGACGTGCTTTCCAATGTTGAGAATTTCACGTCGCGTGTAATAAATATGTACTTTTTGCACTTGTTGCATAAATAACTTTTCTACGTTCATGCAAAAAACAAAACTTTATTGAACTATATTTAGTGGAAAAAGTGGTTGTTTATTGCACTAGTGCAATCAAATTTTTGTTGCATTCATCTGTCATTCTACTACAGCGTTTTGTCATGACAAACATAAACGTTCAAATCGACGTCATATTTTCTTAGACTTAGTGTCATCTAAATAAAACATTTTTTGGTTTTTGCATGACCGTAGAAAAAATACTGTGTTCAACTCGTACAAAAAGTGTTTATTGCACTCGATGTGTTGTCCTACTCGGCCTGACGGCCTCGTTGGACAATTTCACGTCGCGCGCAATAAACATTTACTTTTTGTATTTGTTGCATAAATAACTATTTAATGTTCTTTATTGTAATATTTTTAACATGTATTATTTAAATACAACATTACAATTTCAACTTGAAAAAGGCAATTATGTCTAAGTTGACAAGTGGACAAAAAATATTTTCGTATCCGCTTTCTAACACAAACAGATTTTTTTTTGACTGTTTTTAATTAATGCATTATGCTATAGATAATTTTTGAAACCAAAAAAAAAATAGTAGGATGAAACCCATTGGAAAAAGGAGAGAATACAACAAAAATGAAAAAAAAAATTTACGGGCGATATGAGGTCGGGAAGTGAAAGGGGGTGAGTTTTTAAGGGTAAAAAATGGTTTATCTCGATTTCTGGCAAAACTACAAGTCCTATGGAAAAAAATTAAATAGCAATGTTGAAGGTAATAGAAAGATCTACAACTTTTGTATTCACACTTTTTTCACATAATCTCAAAATTTATGTGAAAAATTAAAAAAATCAAGTTTTTGGGTTTTTATTTTTATCTTTTACAAACTATTTTTTTTTTATGAAATTTGGTGAAAACTTATCTTTTTATGTTCCAAACACACTGTAATTATTTTGATTTAAAATATTAATTTTTTCGCCTTATTTTGACTTAATATCGAAAAAGCACCCTAATTTTCAATCGAAAATTCTCACGTCAAAATATCTGCTTTTTTAAAAAAGTCGGTGGGTTTTTTGTTCATTGAAATCTCTACTTTCTGATGGTTTAAAAAAAATATACATTACTATGGTAAATGTTTTCGGAAAAAGCAAAGAATCGAAAAAATATTGCAGATGTATTATTAAATATTAACTTTATTAACTTATTTAGTTGTTAATTATAGTAGTATATTTCGACTTGAAAATTTTTTGTTTATCAATATAACATGGAATCTTACGTTTTCGAGTAATTAAAGTATAAATTTTAATAAATAGCTCAAAATTGTACATAATGATTAAAAAAAATTTTTGGATTCGATTTTGTCCCATCGTTTCTTTGCATTCTTTTAAAAACTCACCCCCTTCCACTTCCCGACCCCAGATCGCTCGTAAATTATTTTTCCTTTCATTTTTGTTGTATTCTCTTCCTTTTCCAATGGGTTTCATCCTACTATTATTTTTTTTCACTTTTTACCATTTACAAAGGCTTCAGCACTGGTCTATTAAAAATAGCTCCATTTTAGATGTCAACTTGCTTCTCAAACTTGAATCAATAAACTGCCTAGTGTAATTAAAAACTGATCTGACAACTTCTACTAGTTGATTCCACTAAAATGTCCACTTAAACTACGGCTATTTCAACCAAAAACGTTTGTGAAGATGCCTATTTCCGAAATAATATTAAATTATTGATAAATTAGACAGCATTGACAATACTTCACTAGATAAGATACAAAATTTTTAAAATACTTTTAAAAGAAGTTCAAAATGTGTGTAAGTTTCAGTGGGAAGATGTCTGAATAATATATATAAAATTATTAATATGAATATTAAATTTGTGGTCTCATTTTTACAAAAAAACTTTTTGATACGTTTTTTTTCTAAAATTTAAAATAAAGCCAAGTCACTCTTTGCCTATGGCACTATTATCTATAGTAATGCGATTATTTTTATATTTTTATAAAAGATACGTTTCTCAAACAAATGTAATTTTCCCTAAATTTCAGGTAGCAAACTTAAATTAGTATAACAGTTCATTTCAATTTAAAGGCGCCAATTTAATTTATGGAGGTGCTTAGCATTCTCCCCCCTACTGTTCCTTAATTGCATCTAATTTAAAATAAATACTAAAGGCATAATTTTGTCGATAATAAATCGATATTTTTTAACTTTAAAATATATTTTTAATTTTTACTATATTTTATCGAAACATGTAAATGTAAAGGGTGATTTTTTTAAGATGGGAAATGCGTTTTTCTTGTAAACAGCTGAAATAAAGAGATCATTGATAAAGTTTGTTCGGGCTGACTGACACTTGAAATTAAGGTAGATAACAAAACCATAACCAAGCAAGGCTGGGAATCGTAACGTTTCAAAATATTTTTTTTTTAGAAGCATACAATATTTGTACATATATTGAGAGAACTTTTTCCAAAGAAATTCTTCTTAAAGCAACAATCCACTTAGCACGTTCCTGGCCTTATTTCGTATAAAGAAATTTAAAAAGACGTGGTTATGGGTAAATAATCCGACTTATTTTCAGGAAGTCCAATTTGTCCGAAATAGTACAGGATTTTCTTTTGAAACATGTCTGCCGAGTGTATTTCACAAATAGTATCTATTAATATAATGAACGGAGTTATTAAGTCACTAGATTTCCACGAATCTGACAATCTATCAAAAAAATTAGTCCACCGCTGATAAAGGAGGGCCATTATTTTGCATAAAAACTCATTGTACCCGGCCGCATTGTAACTTAAAAGTAAAATTAATGAAAACCTCATTGTTGATTGTTAAACTTGCAACTGAATCGAAGCTATTTGAATAGAGTGGATGAACGTATTATGTTTTTATATACCTAAGCTGTGAACTATCTATTCTACTTTTATGTGAACGTTCTATGAATTCGAAAACTTAGTAATAAAGTTAGGTATAAATATATTATTTGGTGTATAATGTAAGGCTGACTCTAAATTTAAGCTATTCATTCAATCGTCGCTCTCTGACAGATTTATTTAATATCAATTTATTTATTCACTAGGTTACTTAAAAATACCTTAAGTTACTCTACATTCACTATTGCTTCGAAATTCCTTAGCTTCGCATGCGGATTTGCTTGAATGGGCGGGGAAACAGATTTTTATATGTCTTAATTAGAATTTTTATAATGTATTATGACATTTTTATATGTTTTTTTATATATTACGAATACAGGCTGTTCCGAAATTAATGCAGCATAGAGCAAGAGTAGATTCTAATTGACAAAATAATGCGTTGTAGCCAAACTTACCTTAATTCAAAACTTGGATGGTTAAGAAGATACAGGGTGTCAAAGTTAAAATTTTATTTTCGATATTTGCAAATAACTTTGATTCTAATTTTGCTGTCACTTATAGAGGGCGCCACTTATGGCCTATCATGCTCGTTTTAAATAGCGGAACATTTTTACGAACTGTTCAAACAGTTGATTCTCCTATCATTTCTTTTGTGTAAAAAGCACAGCATAGATAGACCAGCAGTTTCACTCCGTTGTCGGCACTTTGAACTGCTTTCAGTTTTCAGCGGTGACCTCGAAATATGAGTGCGATAGCGCATTCGATGGAATTTACAGAATCGGTGATCAGGACCGGAATAAGAATTCTTTATTTGCGCGTAAAAGTGTAGTCATTTATTTCACATGAAAGTTTACGTTATATCTATCCACATTATGTAATAATGAACTATACAGTTATGAATAGGTAATTCAACATGTATTATACTATTTTATTTATTGCTACTAACATACAGTGTGAAAATTTGATTTACTTCTTTGAACTCTTAAAAAAAAAAGAGTTTAAAATATATATTGCACTACAACACATTTTTATTTATTTACTTACTTTTTTTTGTTAGTAGTGATAATTACATTTTTTGTGAATTGTTATAATTTAAAATTTGTCGTTTAGTGGACAAATAATTTATTATAATTTGTTTTTGTCTTCAATGATCTACGTAAACCAGAAGACAAGTATTCTTTAGAACAGAAAAATTGTTTATTTGACTTAAAATTAAAATTGTTAAATTGGAGATTTAACAATTAATCATTACTGATGCATTTTCTATACAAATCTGACTTAATTATGAAAAATTTTAGTTCATTGATAATAACAAATTTAATAATGTTGCGGTTCAAAAACCTCCAATCGAATGTCTTTTCACCAAAATGATCACCATTTTTAGTATCACATTTTACATTATTCGAAATTGTTTATTTAACTTAAAATTAAAATTGTTAAATTGGAGATAAAAGTGCAGTAAAATGTAAATTTGGAAAAAAATTAGTACCTAAATATTTACATTTTTTATTATTTTGTTTTGAGACTTACTCTCATTATAGTGACTACAAGAAACATGATCATCTACATAATTTGAAGATGAGTCTCTCTTGGCGTAATCTATTGCCCGAATCGTTAGAAAACATATATTTGACATAGTTTGTATGAACTATTACTAATCCTGAGCAGCTATTTAATACATCTTCTCTATTAGAAGCCACTGCACAGAACTTTGCTCTAAAATAAAAATTTGTATTTGTGAAAAATATAAATATGTATATTTTAAACTTCACTTTCATGAGAGGTATTTATATTCCAATGTTATACTTAAGAAATAAGTTAAAAGGTAAGGCAATAGCAGTAAAATATCATTTATGGTTTGTACAGTATATTATAGATTACTTATTACTTATTTATGTCTTTAGGAAATTTAATGACACTTAAATTAATATTAGATGTTATGTTTAAACATCTAACTGCTGCGCAGCGACTCGTTCTTCGATCGGACTCAAAATATTGCTTTAATACGGCTCTGTATAACCGATGTTCGCACTCCCAGAGTTGGATGTAAACTGAGGTCTCTGCAGCTTGAAATGGATGCGCGAGCTGCTATGCGCGACTTATTATTTCGGCCCGAGTGATTTTACTGGTCTCCCTATACTATGTAAAAAGGTATATCTTAGTGTACTTGTAGCAAGTAGAATAGTATAGGAAGTTGTTAGAAATAACCGTTTTTGAAATAATCCTATATAGAAAAGGTACAGTGGTTCTTCTACTGAAAATATAGTAAAATGTCACTTGAAAAAGTTACTCAAAATGGTTCATTATAGAGATACGCAAAATTTTAAGAAAATTCCCAAGGTTTTATGAAACCCAATATCAGCAATGGTTTTATTAAAGCGTAAATATTTCATTAGTAGGTCAATCTTTTTGAAATTTTGCACATCGCCATTATTTAGCATCTTTTTATGTAACATATTGCTGTATTTTCAATAGAAAAGGCAATTCATCTTAAACCAAAATAGTTTACACTCGGTGCATTGAATATTTCAAATAAGATTATTTCAACAAAGTATATTATTTTCGCTTAAAAAAGGTATCAAAATCGATTGTTTCAATAGTCAGATGTATACATTAAGTCGCAAAAATGCTCTGCCATTTAAAAGATTCATGATGTGCTATAAGTGGCGCTCTCTACTATTGACGTCAACATTTCTCGTCCCCAAAACCTTCCGATCTCCAAGATATAAGCAAATATTTGAGTTTCTTAAAAGGGCATTTGTAAACATCGAAAACAAAATTTTAATTTTGACATCCGGTATCTTTTTAACCGTCAACTTTGGCTAAGGTAAATTTGGCTACATTATTTTGTCTTCAGGAATCTATTCTTGCTTTGAGCATTACGTAAAGAATAGTAGTAATTACTCAATGCTTTAGCATGTTGCATTAACAGTATGTCTTATAAAAGGAAAATTATGCTCGTAAATACACGTACAATCGATAGGTGGTGTATGACAATTTGCAATTCAATTATTTCATCGGTGTTGACTTCTCCGTTAAAAAAAGATATATCAGAAACACTTCGTTGCGTTACGGCGTAGAAACGATGTGACATAATGGTAGGAGTAAATGATATATTACTGGACAGTTAATGTCCTGAGCTGCCATATAAAATCACGCAAATGTTTCTTGTGTCATGTATAAATTTTTCCATCCTTGAAAGGAAAGAACTGATATGTGAAAATTCGTAGTCATTTTAATGAATTATTTTTTATCAGGGGAATTTATTTGATATGAGTTTTGAGTAATATAATACACAGAGTTTATTTTTTAAGTACTTACTACTCATGAATGATGGTAGTCACTCTGTCTGCAGTATGTTCTAATATTTTGTGTTTTGATTAATTGGAATTGTTTAGGTCAAAATAAGATGGTTTAACTATATATATTTAAAATTTATAAATAACTTATTTGATATAGTGTCTAGTTCTAGATGTTACGTTTTGACATAGTGATCGAATTCATTGTATTACAAAAAAAGAAAAAAAAAGAAAAACATCCTGTCTATAAGATATAAAGAAGTATGCACATATTTTTTGGTGGATGATCTTACAACTTCAACTCTTATTATTTAACTGCCGAAAGTTGAACATTTTTTTGAGTTATTTTATTAATTATCTAATTAACTGATGCATTTTCTATACAAATCTGACTTAATTATGAAAAATTTTAGTTCATTGATATTAAGAAATTTGATAATGTTGAGGTTCAAAAACCTGCAATCGAATGTCTTTTCACCAAAATGATCACCATTTTTAGTATTACATTTTACATTATTCGAAATTGTATGATTATTTTTATTTGAGGTCTACAGGACGAGAAAAATATAAAATGAATAAAGAAATATAAATAATATATAAGAGAAAAAGATGTTAAATATTTGAAAGTATGAAATGAAGTTGTAAGGACATTTTTATAAAAATATGAATACCTGCTTATATACCGGCTGTTTCATTGGGAAATATGCATACGTTAACAGTGAATACAGAACAGGCCTCAAAAAACCTGTTGTTGATAAGTCTAACCATTACCTATATACAGGGATTTTTACCAATTTTGGCTATTTCCTTAACTTGCTATAAAAGGCAAACCAACCTGGATAATTAAATGAAGTTCGGTGGGGGTATTCTACTTCACTCAATCCATTAAAGTCAAACGACACAGAAATTCAGGTCCAATGGCATAACAAATTTTTATTTTGTTTATTCGCAAAAGCAACAGCCGTATGTAAAATTTTGAAAAATCTGTTTAGGTATTTAAGTAACGCAACAATAGTGTAGTTTATGTTAAATTTGCAGTAAATGCCATAAAATTCAAGCATCTTTTGTCAAATTTGAAATAGTTTTTAGTATGAACTGAGTATGTAATAATAAAAGTAAATAATAATAATAATAAATATATAATACTAATAAAAATGTATTGTTTTGTTGAAAATTTGAATGGCTATTATAAATGGTCTAATTCAGTCAATAACTAACTAAAACATTTTTTATTTGAAAAGTAAAATAATACAGTATGCTAGACAGCAGATAGCAATAAATACGAGCAAGAAAAAACAAAAACAAAAAAAAAAGGAAACCCTACAGTAAATTATCTGTCCACCATTATGTTGAACACGCTTCCATGTTCTTATTATATCAGGATTATTTTTTACTAAATTGCTTGCATTTGCCCCTACTGCTAATTTCAATTCCATATACCTCTGATAAGTGGTCCAACAGGCAATAATCAACAGAAGTAATATCTGATGGAAGATATGGAAATGGAAAGGTACTTATAAAATAAGAATTGTGAATTTACTCCACTATTCCACTCCACTATTTCTGCTATACTCAAATGCCTAAACACATTTTTCAAAATCCTAAATGCAGGGTGTTCTTTTTATGAATAAAAAAATGTATGCCAACAGATCTCCATTACTGTTTTGCTTATGATATTAATAGATTGAGTAAAGTACGAAGAGTACCTTTACCGGATATCATTTAATTATACAGAGTGAATCGCTTTTTATGGCAATTTAAAGAAACAACCAAAATTGCTAAAACTCCCTATATTTCGGTAATGATAATGATTAGACCCTTCAACAACACAACAACTTTTTTAGGCCTCCTAGATAGTATGAAATGAAACACCCTGTATGTTAAAAAATCGCACAAATCTTATTCAATTTGATTTTGATTAAACTGAATAAAACTGTGGGCTTGATAGTTTTATGGTATGCCACAAAATGAGAAAATGACTTTTGCAGAAGTTCTAGAGGACAGAGAGACACGAATGCTGATCTCATATTCGACTTTGCATTTTTGTGTCACATTTATTTAAATTTTAACGTTTAGGGAGCTTATTAGGCTTGGTGTCTATGATCACATATGTTCATGGTGTTCAGAATTACCTACCTATTCTCACAGTTTTATTTTATTTGACCAAAATTCAAATTAGGTAAGGTTTGTGTGAAGTACTTTGGAAACATATTTTTTTCGATGTTGTCAGTTTTAGTGATTAAACAGCATACCATCCATCTATTATAAAAAAGGCACCACTTCAAGGTTATAGTTTTGGAAGCATTTCGAGGCTTCTGCACAGATAGAAAATAATTGTTCATTTAATTAAATATATTTTGATAGGCTGTTATAAATAAAGGTCTAAATCTCATAAACTGTTCTTAATTTATTTATAGGCTACCGGTTTCGTAGTACGATGACTACATCTTCAAGTCTCAGTACCAAGGAATTTTAATTTAAACACAAGAGTTATCAAAAAACAAGCAAAGACTAACGTATAATATGTCATAAAATATTTCATTACTTATAAACAACTTAAATAAATAATGTGTCATACAGTTAAAGAAGCTAACAATATACAGTTTTTTTTATATTATTCTGTATATTATAGTGCAATTTTGAAAAAACAAAATATTTATATATGAATTCTTATTTACATGTACAAACAAATTGCTTTAAAATACAATTGTGCAATGTTCACATCTATTATTTTTGGCCTCAGTAAATATTATTTTATTGAGTAGTTAAAGACCACTAGAAGTAGACACTTACATCTCGCATATACTTGTTCATCCGTAGGTTATGACACAACAGCTAGCTATCAGCTAACAAGCTCGAAGCTGATAAATTTCTGATGGTACCGTTGTTAACAACTAGCTGTGGCTGTTTGCAACAGGTTTTTCATGATGTAAAGAACAGCTCAATATTTGCACAGTGCATAAATTCTCTCTAATTCTCACTAATTGGAAAAATGTAATTTATGCTATGCTAAACAACAACATTTTGTATCTTGTCTTTAAATTAAAAGTTATGAATTGTTAATTTAATTTATACGAGTAATCAAGTAAATTAATATAAAACTGATTACTCCAAACAAACAACAAAGCTGTGCTGTGAGTAATAGTCTTGATTTGAACAAAGTATATTTTTATATTAACAACATTTGTATTATTTTAATTAAATGAAATGGTCAGATGGACTGATTCTGAAATCTTCCATTCCAAAACATATTTAGAAATCAACAGAAATAATCAATTGGTTGAAATATATATTTTGTTGAGCATACCTATATGACAAAATAATTTGATTAATTGAATCAAAATTTCTTTGACTTAAGCAATTAGTTTTCTCTGTGTGGACAAATTGATAGTATCTATCTGATTGTACGTGGATTTAGAAGGGACATTATAAAATAAATATAAATAAATTTTACATTTTGTAAACAAGTATTTCAATAAAAATGCAGATTGCACCATGCATTCAAACAAACCAGCACCGCTAGTCAAAATGACTTCTTACCTACCATAAAAATTCTATATCACTCATTCGCGCTAGCTATTAAAAGTTCCTACTTGAACTTTTTTGATTTTCTCATGCAAACGTAACCGGGTTTGGTCTTTTCCGTAACTTCACAATTTAAACAGAGGATAAAATATTATTTCCAATACAATAACATCGAATGTATTCCGGGGAATTCGAACGATATCACACTGGCTGACACTTTATTCTATTGGTTTCTCCCTAGCGATCCGAATATATGAAACTGTCAAAATGATTGGGTGACCGGTTCTGGAACTTTATTAAAATCTCTCAGGTCTCCATTTTTAAGGATAGCGGGATTATATTATTTTTGGGACTGCTGGAGAAATCATTTATGTAACATAAGAGGGGACCATCGCATAAACCTTATTTATGCAGGTTGATTTTTCTCTAACCCCTTCTATTAGATTTGAGCAAGAGCTTAGCTGGAAATTGTCTAAAGTAAACGTAAAAAATGGAATTTCTTATCGAATGTTATTGTCCAACCTAGAAACTATAGAGTTGCAACAAATTTTCATCAGGCATTTACAACTAAACTATTCTGTATTGAATGAAATATGTGAATCTGTTTTGGCTATAGAAAAAAATTTCATGACTATCAATATATTAATTAATTAAATCTACCTTTAAAGGATTTTGATAAATTCTGCGTTTTAATTGTTTTTATTTAATGATAACAATTATCCAGTTTTGATTTATTTCATTTTGATTACGTTTTGATTGATACGATTACACCTTTTTCGGAGAATACTATAAGAATTATGGCCTATAAGGACTGGTTTTGCACCTCCTAATAAATTTATTTGTCAGTTATACTTATGTCTGTCTTATATAAAATATATTCAATAGTAAATGACAGATATATACTTAATAAATAAATTCATTTGATAGTTAGAAAAAGTAACCCTAAATGTATCTAATAATCTAATTGAGTTTGGGTTTTAAATTTTTTATAAAATCCTTACCATCCTTACTTAAATATATTGTTAGAATATACCAAAATCTAGGTATGTAAAAGAGACATAGATAAGACGAGTCGCAGTCGATTCTATTAAAGGTCTATTTACACATATCAGTGCCGTGTCAGTTCCGTATCAGTATCAGTGCAAACTAAAAAATTGTTGCTTAGACTTTAAATGGGCGTGTTTACACACATCCGTCACAGTGACGTATCAGTGCTGCTTCAGTGTCCGTTCAGTGGCTTTTAAATACGCCGGCGACGATATTTTTGTAATTCTACTGACAAACTGACCAGATTTTTCTACTACTTAGAATAGACGAAAAGCTTATCGAGCTAGTACGAAATTTTGATCAACTGCATGATAAATATATTCAGATTACTTTGTTTAATCGTCTACTAACTCCTTTCTACGGACTACGGACGGATATGTGTAAACTGGCATCAGTGATCGACCACAAATAACACCGATACTGAACTGACACTGAACTGATACGTCACTGATATGTGTAAATGGACCTTAAAGCAGCGAAGGCATTAAATCAATTTTACTGCCAAGATAATCAGTTATTTTTTTCGCCTATCAAAACAAAACAAAGCTATTTATGCTATATTATTAAAATTGTATGATACTTCTTTCATGAATAATAATGTCATCAGGTCGTCTGTGGTTACTATGAGACGAGCGTTATTAGTAAATAACTTAGGTACACAGTAATCGCCATATTGTTCCATATTAAATCCGAAAAAATAACTATTTATTATTTGATATGGTAGAATTCATATTAACTCCGCCAGAAATTATTGAATCAGCAAAGCAAATAGAGTGTAATTTATTACCAGAAAAAATGGAAGAAAATATATCAGCAAACATATAAAAAAAATATTGATATTAAAATAACATTGCCTTTTTCAAAAAATGTACTATTGGTATATTTTTCTGAATTAAGCAAAAGTATGATATCTTCTTCATTATGATCAATATATGCGATGCTCAGATCTACTATGATTGTCTACAACATCGATATTGGAAAGTATCTAAAATTAAAAGCATTCATGAAATCAGCTGTATATCGTGCTAAAAAATCACACGTTTTAGAAAATCAACCAATTAAAATATTTCTAAAAGAGGTTCTGATCATACATATTTAGGTACGAAGGTAATTATAAACACAATATTTTTGTAAACGAAGAATACTGACTACTATTATTTTAGGTGGCATTAATTTTTGCCATATCTGGGGCCTGTCGATGTTATGTATTACTTTAAATAAAAATTTGAGTTTTGGGAAATATTTTGCTGAGCTAAATGCTTTAAAAAGCTAACGTAAACGAGCTATAAATGAATAATGTGTGATGTTTGTAAATACTATTTTAAAAACTATTATACAACTCTTTTTACGTTTATGAATTGCATGAATGTTTTTCTTAATTTAGTTTGGACGAAATTATGATATTTGTATCGAAATGGAAATACCAAATTTTTTCCTAGCTAGCTTTTGCTCATAAATTTTCGTTAACTAGGTATTCATTTAACTGGCAAATATTCATATGATGCCAAGTTATAATTTTATGTAAACTTTGTAAAATTTTGTACTCGTTACGGATCTAGTATGTGCCTGGATACTTTCGCCAGCGATGTTTCGTCTATTTTTGCTGTTGCTCCAATAGAGTATGCATGTCTTATAAATAATAAATGTTCAACATTTGGGAATTATGTATATGTATAGATATATAAAAAACATGGGTTCAAATTATACATCATACAGTTAACACAGACAATAACTGACTAGTTCAACATTGAGAAAACGGACTAAAACAGGAATATAAAGTGTTCAGTGACTAAAAATACATTCAAATGTATGCAAGGGTTTATTTTTAGTTTTAGTATATCTAATAGTATTATCAAACAGTTCGGGAGAACTATTTTCTTTTATTGATAAATTTTGTACTTTTTGAAAGATATGTTAAGAATATTGTCATTTGTTAGCATTTTCGTCGATGTGTTGGCTTGTTAGAATTTGACCGAGACCGTCCCATAAGGCAATTTTTTTTAATATATCTGCAAATTAATAAAGTACGCCTTTGGTCCCCAAATTTTTAATAATCATTCTGTCTTCAAAAAGCATTTAATACAATATGCATAAGTTAAAGCAATGGGACTCATATGAAAAAAGTTTTAAAATATGTTACGATTAGCACAGGGCAAACAGATTTTGCTGGATTTTATAAAATGAACAGGTACATTTAATATTTACCATGTGTACTTTTTAAAAATTCTTTTTTTGGCATTGGGAAAACAAGTTTATAAAGAATGTGTTAATATAAAATTGTAAAATATACTTACAATTACTTAACTTTTGTTTATTTTCAACGATCTTATTTCGTACTGATGTTCTAATTTTTAGTTTTGTATAAACTAAAATAAACGTAATATATATTGCATATCGTTATGAAATCAACAATGAATTAGGAACTTTTATTACGTATTTTGCTGTTCTCAAGTATGTATAGTTGTCAAATATATACGTTTAATAAATGAATATTTTCCTTAGGTTAAAATGTAAGTCATGTATATATTAATGTGAAATATTTGCATGCTTATATCGACTAATATAGTCTTTTTAAATTGTATTATTAATTAAATAAATATACATCTGAAAATGTTCTAGATATATTTATGAGTAAAATATTCTTTCATACGTCTTTAGAAATGAAATATGAATTATTTCAGTATGATCCAAAATTCGTATAAGTGTGTATACGAGACAATTTATATTTGATTTAAACTCCGCTGCATACATCTTTTAATCCGATTTCTCTGTAACGCTGCAAAAATCATTAAATGCTATTTTACGGCAAAGAATAATATTCATAACAAAATAATCAGTATGCAAAAATATATCTATTCATTTGCCTAAAGCAACATTTAATGATCTTTGTGCTTTATTTGAAACACAATCAAACAATCAGAATTCGTTGTATACTGTTGATTATAAAAATAATTACACTCACAAATAATTTACTGACTAAATAAATACATAAATAATCAAATAAATAAATACATATAATCTACAATTGATTTAATAAATAATAAAACAAACACGTTTTTGTCTTCATAATATAAATTTAGGGCTATAGCTATTAATTATCTCACTTGATTTTTAAGGTCATAACGAATAAGGATCTACTTATACAATAATTTCTATACGAATTGACATCTACAACTATGAATTCGTTGCTTCTCTTAAATTCTCAGTAATTTTCTTTATTTTACGTACGAGTATAAGCGTTTTTCAGTATTCTTATATTGCTTTTTATTGCCAAGCAGCAGGACTATGGAGTCCCTTGCTGCCAATTTAAATAATAAATTTTGGAACATTGGAGTTACTTATGTACAGGAAGATATTAATTTAGTACAGATTAGATATATAGTTTTAAATCATCTCCTCTGTTACACAGTTTTAAAATATCAGATCAAGTTGAATAAGTTCGTAAGGATTAGCCCAGAAATTGGAAATTTGTGTGAGGGGGAGGTACTTGTTATCATGTAGGTCGAATTTGCGACCTAAACGAATTATAATAACACTCGGAGTAATTCACTTTATGTTCTAAAAGAGCAAACTGATTCTGAGGATCCGAAATGTACAATTAATTTAAATATATTATTTTTGCTTTCAAGTTGCAGGAGGTAATAATAAAATTTGTAAAATTGTTATACCCTTTTATCCATGAATAAATAAAATTGTTTTATATGACACAGATATTATTATTAATATACAAGGTGTCCGGAAACAACGCAAAAAAATCAGAGAGCGATAGTACTCGAAAATAATAACATCAAGTTTATGAAACGTTCTTTTCGAAGTCAATATTAACGACGCTTGTGTAACAAACTTATTATTTTTAATTCGCTTTTTACTATTGGAAAGATTTTTTGCAAATTTGACACTTCTTAATTTTGTATAGATGCAAATTTAGGTAAAATTTGTTTAAAATTGTAAAGAGTAGGAGGGATACATATTAGATGCAGGAATAATCATATTGTTTTTATTTTTAATTTCATAGAAATTTTGGTACCATAAGTACTCTTAAGGACAGAACGCACTATAAGATCGCGGTCTCGTCGCACCGCGGACCGCTCTGTGCCGAGCTAATCACGGACTTTTACAAAATCAGTCGCATATGTCATTCTGTATGTGCTTCCGATTTGTTCTAATGTACTATTTAGATGTCAAAATATGTTCTGTATAAGATGTATTTTTATTAGCTCTTTTATTTGACGCGAATGGCTGAAATTCTCCAAAAAGTTTTCGTGGAGACCGCGACACGAGCGACCAACTAGTTCAAACGCATACATTTAAACTTATTAGAAGATACTTCACTAAACGAGAATTAGACTAGCATAGTTCAATGATACTATTGTTTGAAAGAAAGTCGATATTTAAATAATTTTTGCTGGTAAGTCTTATTTCTTTGAAGATATAAGCAACGTGTACTTTGAAAATAATTAAATGATAGCAGTTATAGCATTACTTTGATACAAATTCGAAGCTTTGCGCTTTATTTATTCAAAATAAAAGCAAACATGCAACATTTTATAAGAAAGTCTACATTTTATTAATTTACCTTATTATTTCTATATATAGGTTATGAAATGATTCAGATTTTCCAATTTATTTAAGGTGCCTTTTAATGTTGCGGTTACAACGCGATGGACCCCCATCACATTTTGAGATAAATCTGATCTAATTATATGAACAAGTAGAAATGAATTTATGCAATGGCCTCATAGATCTGCCGATATGAATCCGATGGATTTCTTTTTCTGAAGATACCTGAATTTCTTTGTATACGTCAATAAATGATGTGGTTGTATTAAAGTAGCACATAATTCATTGCTTCGACATTGGGTATGTACAAGCAATGAATCCAGGCTGGTTCCAAACTGTCAAAAACGTTCGTCAAACTACTTCTTGCATGATGTTTATTGAAAACAAATTCATAACTTTACTGGTCGAATATTTCTGACAGTTTGCAACTATTCCGAATTCCTTGCTTGAACAGACCTGTTACCTATTAGATTATTTGCAAGACTGCGTCAGATTTTTTTTTAAGAAGACTACATTTATGCGTTGAAATGGAATCAGTACAAAAAGTAACTTAAAAAGAAATGAGCAATAGAAAAATTTAATAAATTCCTGTCTCATTACAATAGTTTATTGTATTATTATTATTTTAATAAAGACAAATTTGATCATTTTGCGTACATAGATTTTCATGTATGTACAGGGTGACCACGCAAAAACGTTAAATTCGGCTGTAACTTTGCTATCATAAGATATTGGAAAACTCAAATGTGCAGTCCTTGACTAATTTTTTACAAAGATTTCAATTTTTTTATCAAAACAAAAATACAATCGAGCATTGGCACTGTATATACAGGGTGATTTTAAATAAAGTAGCAAAAATGACACCACATATTCCTTAGGTAAAAATAAACCGATTTACTCTAACATCCCAAGTCGCTTAATAAAAAAGATACAGGGTGTCAAAGTTAAAATTTTGCTTTCGATATTTTGAGATAACTTCTTAAAAAATCCAAATATTTACTTAAAATTTGTAAACCAGGAGTTTTTGCGGGTGAGAAATTCAAATTTGTTACTAATTTTGACGTCACTAGTAGAGGGTACCACCTATGGCACATCATGTTTCTTTTAAATGGCAGATTTTATTTGAAAAAGGTATACCTTGCTAAAGTCGTTAGGAGTAACCATTTTTGAAATAATCCTATTTGAAATGCTTAGTGCACCGAGTCAAAACTATTTTGGTTTGAGGTAAAGTGCCTTTTCTGCTGACGATACAGCAAAATATTACTTGAAAAAGTTGTTCAGAATAGTAAATTATGAAGACGTGCAAAATTTCAAGAAGATCGGCGAGGTTTGATGAAACCATTTTTTTCAACAAAGCACAAAGATTTTATCAAAGCAGGCCGATCTTGAAATTTTGCACATCTCCATAATTTACCGTTCTGAATAACTTTTTCGACTAATATTTTGCTATATTTTCAGTAAAAAAGTCAATTTACCTGAAACGATAACAATTTTATATCGGTGCACTGAATAATTCAAATATGATTATTTCGAAAACTGTTACTCCTAACGACTTCAACAAGGTATATCTTTTTCAGATATAACAGGTAGGAGAATCCATTGTTTCAATAGTCAGATGGATACACTAAGCAGCAAAAAAGTTCTGCTATTTAAAAGAAACATGATGTGCCATAGGTGGTGCCCTCTACTAGTGACGTCAAAATTAGAAACAAATTTGAATTTCTCACCCGCAAAAACCCCTGGTTTACAAATGTTAAGTAAATATTAGAATTTTTTTAAGAAGTTATCTACAAATATCGAAAATAAAATTTTAACTTTGACACCCTGTATCTTTTTTATTAAGCGACTTGAGATATAGGTATGTTAGGTTAAATCGGTTTATTTTCACCTAAGGTGTATGTAGTCTCATTTTGCTACTTTATTTAAAGTCACCCTGTATATAAATATTCATTTTATTTTTTCTTTTAAAAACACTCCATATATTATTACATTTTTGGATTCTTCACTATTTCCTAATTGCATTGATATAAATATGTAATAGGTTATCTTCTACCGTTTGCAAGATATTCGTGATTAAATAATTCTATAATTAAAACTATATTTATTTATTATAAAGAAGTATAGAAGACTATGCTTAGTGCGATTGTTTGTTATTGATAAAAATTGATAAAAAATTGACATTCTCGTGAAAAATTTGTTACAATACGTCTCAGTTTTGTGATATCTTTTAGGGTAGCAAAATTACAGCAAAATCTAATGATTTCACCTTGTATAGAAATAATAAGGTTAAAGTACTCATAAATTAAACTGTTGGTTTTCTCAAGAAAGGATGCATTTTTGTTTTTATCTTGTAGAAATAAAGTATAAGATTTCAAACTACTGTCACAGTAATATTATGGCGGCTATCAATGAATTATTTTCAAACTTCACTTTGCTTATATCGTAAAAGAAAAGAGATTTACCAGCACGTCCAAACAATTTAATGCGGATTTTGTCACAAATAGTTACTTTTCCCGAGTTCAAACACGATAATCATTTGCTTAGATTATCCTTTACTCATTAAGAATATACTATCAAAATTTCAGTAAAATTATAAATAAAAAAGTTATGATCATCATCACGTGTCCTTTCTTCCTTTAGGGCGCTGGAAATTTAAGAATGTATTAGCTAAAACTGTGTCTCTATATAAAAGTAACAAGTGTGGCAAACTTGAAACAAATAGTTGTAGTATTAAAAAAGTAAATATTGACTTTTCGAAAAAATGTTACACTGCCTTTTCGAAATTTCTCCGTAAAGTTTCCGGACACCCTATATGTTATTAAATCTAGTACCGTATTTTAAGAAAAAAACTTGTGCTATTGAACTGATAAGTACGTCTAAACTGAATTCCAAAATACCTGAGTCACATAAAGATACAGTAATTTTACTTAACTTACAATTTTTTTATTGAATTCCGTTGCAAAATTGTTGATAATAATTCCATGTTTGTGTCTCAAACGGTTTATACTCATTGATTAGATATTATGGACACCATGTATTGTGTATACAGGGTGTCCCGTAAATTATGTTAATATTTTGGTTATTGATAGTATATAAAAATACGACTAAAAACTCTAATGAACAGAAGAGTTACAACCTGACATGGTACAATGTTAAAAATACTTTTTATGACGTAACTCTTGTTAGAAAAAGAACATCTACGAGTATATAATGAAATTTTCAGGGACTAGTCATCTATAGGAAACCAATAAATAACGTGAATATGAATAAATTCAAGAGAGAGGTGAGGTGTTTTTTTATCATCCTGTTTTCTATATCCACAAGATTTTTAGAACGGTTATTGAATTTAGATTTTTTTTCTCTACATGCTCTCAATTTCTTCCTAAAATTAAACCTGGCTCTTTGTAATATTAGTGATTATTTCTTATCAAAATAAATGTTTCTACAATTTGCATTCTAATTCGATCTATACCAACAGGGGCTCCATAAACTAAATATTTTGCATATCCCCATAGATAAAAATAGAAAAAATTCAGGTCAGATTACTGAGGTGGCCAGGTTGGTGTATTATGTTCTCTTCCAATTCATCGGTTAAGACAACATGAATATAAAAATGCACCTGTGCTCTGTGACACTACTCTTTGAATATTTAACACCTAGCGATTAGCCTTAGAAAAAGAATTGGAAGATTACATATTTTCCTTTTTCACATCCCTCAATTAAAAATATGCATTTCTGAATTAAATAATTGCATTATTTGATTCGAAATGCACATGCATTTCAAACAAAAACATTATGTTTTAAAACATTATTTTTATACAGATTTGAACAAATTGTTTAGGGAAATGAAAATAAATTATTTGAAAATTACTTTTTAAAGTTAAGTTTTCAAATGAAGTAACTATTTGCTTCCTTTAAACACATACTTGTGAAGAAATGAAATGTTCTTACTAAATAAATCAATTCATTTTTGTTTGCTGAATTTTTTTTTATGTACTAGAAAACTGAACATTTACATAAAAAACAGAAGAGATAAAAAATGTCTAAATTAAATAACCTTTCTAAATATCTATATTTACTGTACATTTGTAGAAAAAAACTGTTTAGAAGAAAATATGATACAGGGTGTTAAAAAGTAACCCTTCTGCTCTCCAGGTTTTATTTATATTTATATTATTTATTGGTTTCCTAAAACTGACTAGTTCCTGAAAATTGTATTATTTTCTCTTTTTCTAAAAAACAATTCCGTCATCAAACACTACTTTTGCAGTTGTACCTTTTAAGATCTATGACTGCAAACGATATCATATCTTATCCACTACTATCACCAGCCAAAGCTTGTAACATACTTTACCCATCTACAGAAAATCTAATTAATTGTGTTGTTAATTTATAATAACGTATTTTATACAACTCACAACGCACACTGTAGGTACTAAATACATAAAATTATATATGTAGAAAATAAATTTGCAAAAAATCTGCATTGTCGGTCATTTTAGGGACCACAATGGCCCGTTCGAAAAAGTGCACCAGATGTGCAGAACGGGACTCGCTCTGAGCATAATTCAAACGTAACCGCTCTGTCGGCCGTTTCGTAATTTCTGCATGGAAAAATTATTGTTTGTTAATTTGAATTTTATGGAGCGAAATCCGAATGGAAACGTCGGGAAACGTTTTGGGAAACTATTTAAATTTGAACAAAAGTCCGGTTTGCCGGAACCGTAAAGTATGGCGTCATCCTAAATGCCCGCTGTAATAACAGAGGAGATGTGTTTATATTTTATGTATCTAGGTTGGTGCTAATGCAATTCTGTGGAATTATGCATTTAAATGTGGCAGATAAAACATAAACATTTTCAAATGACGGCTTTCATGGCATTATATTTGGTTTAAAGGCCTGCGAGTAGCGAGCACGTTTGTGTTTTATTTTTGCAACAAATATATTGTATACATTTTACCTTTTCACCACTTAAAATTCTAAAAAATTGTTAGTTTGAACAAGAACAGTCACTAACAATTATACTAGATCTTTTTTGTATCTTAATATAATATTGTATATATTTTTATGTAAGTTTTGTAAACGTAATGAAATCATTTTCTCTCGTTACTAAAAAATATCGATATTTCACTTCCAGTAACTAAAACGTATGGTTGTAATTACAAATGTCTGACTTTTTTAAGTTACTTACAGGTTTAAAAAGAAGTAAGTATAGAGTTGTTGAATTTACAAAATGATTATAAGAAACAACATTTGAGTTTTGTAATACAAATAAGGTTCTCCACTAATACAGGGAATAAAATTCAGATCTTTTGGATGAGTAATTTTTTTTTAAAGGCCGAAACACGTTAACCGATTTTGATTTTTTCCTATCTTTCGGTTATATAATAATTAATTTTTCTTCAACCCCCTAACCCCCAACTACCCCTACTTTTTTTTCGAATGGAAACATAAGGCATGAGGGGGCTCGTTGAAAAGCTTATAAAAACCGAATCCAACCATACCAACTAAACAAGTTTTCAATAACAAGGTTTTTAGGGTTGTATAAAACACCTACGTAACAAATGAAATAAAATTTAATTATTTACAGTGTTCTTTCCATGAATGTACCTATCACTGCTTACGCAAAAAAAGATATTTTTATGTTGTGTCTTTTTGGTAGCATTTACTTGCCAGGCTTTCTAGATAATTTTTCGCTTTAGTTGTAAATTGGAGTTCGAAATGTTACTATCTTGTCGAAATCAAGTTATTTACTGAATCACAATGATATTGTCGGAAAGACAACGCATCGAAATTTTGATATTGCTTGGATGTGGAGACAAAATAAGAAGTCAGGCTGAAGTGCGCGATTTATTTAATGTGAAATATCCCGAAAACCAAATCTCGCAAGGGACAGTTAGTAAAATATTTCACAAATTTGAGGAATACGGTACAGTACAGACTTTGCCCAAAACTGGAGGGGCACATGCTTTGAATGAAGAAGAGAAATTAGACATAACATTAGAACTTGTTGAAAATCCTCATACTTCAATTGTTTCATTGGCCCGCAATCACGATGCTTCTCGAACTGCAATTCGAATGTTATTGAAAGAGAAATACCACCCCTATAAGGTATGTCTTGTTCAAGAGCTTTGTGAGGAAATGATGAGACGGTGTAACGACAATAATGGTTTTCAACGAGACGTACTTTTTTCGTATGAAGCTACGTTTTATTTAAATGGAGTGGTCAACAGGCACAACTGTCGCTTTTGATCCCAGGAAAATCCTCATTGGACATGCGAATCGCATACGTAGCAATCACAGAAAGTTAATGTATGGACAGGTATCATCAATAACATAATCTTCGGCCCATTCTTTTTTGATACTTGATCTAGCTGTGATTTTTCCTCATGAAATTGATCCAGATATACTGAATGAAATAATTTGATTCCGATAAAATGGCGCTCCCCCACATTTTGGTATTGATATTCGAAGAATGAAATGTTTCCAAATCGTTGGATTGGTAGACGGGGTACAGTTGAATAGCCGCCAAGATCCACCGACTTAACGCCTCTGAATTATTTTTTTTTTTGGAGATATTTGAAAGTAAGTAAGGATAATATTGAGAATTTAAAGAACAAGATTAGGGCGGAGATGCATAACATACCAGCTGAAGTCATTCGGAATGCTGTGGGCAGCTTTTACTATCGTCTTGGAGAATGCCAAATAGTGAATGGAGGACATTTTCAGCATTTGCGGCATTGAGTTTATTTTTGTAAATTATTTAGTTGTTTCAATTTTTAAATGAAAAAAGAAACTTATTATTGAAAACATAAAACTTGTTTATTTGGTATGACTGGATTCAGTTTTCTATAAGCTTTCAACGAGGCCCCTCATGCCTATGTTTCCATATGAAAAAAAAGTAGGGGTAGCTGGGGGTTAGGGGGTTGATGAAAAATTAATTATTATATAACCGAAAGATGGGAAAAAATGAAGATCAGTTAACGGTTTCCGCGTTTAAAAAAAAATAACTCATTCAAAGGATATGAATTTTATTGCGTACTTCTGGCCGTCCCTATATAATAGAAGCGTATGCACGTCACTGTGACTATATACAGGGTGTCCGCAAATGTCACCGACAACGTTAGGCTGTAGATAATATTCACGGCGATAATAAAATTAATTTAATTCATAACTTCAGAACACCTTTACCGATTGCGTTGAAATTTGGAACATTTATTTGGACTATTATGGCGTATTCTTTCTTAAAACTTTAGCGAAATTGATGTACTTGCTAGTGGTAGGTTGGTGGTACTTTCATCCGGTTACCATCTCCTTTCAGCTGTCAAAACTTTTACAGTAGTATTTTTTTAACGGATGGCAACATGGAAAAGTCGCATTATTCTAGAAAAATGTTATCTCCTGAGAAAATCTCCTACAGATGACCATTCTTGGAAAATTGCATTGTTTATAAGTCTGCATATTTCGTTTGAGTAACGGTCACGGATCTTTGAGATCAGATATGGTTTACGAGAGTTCTAATTATGGGGTAATTTTATATTTAAATAAGTTTCCAACCTTTAATTTTCATGGATAATATAGATATAGAAATTTATTATAAGGGGTTTCTTTAAATATTTTTTACACCATTAAAATTTCGGTAAAAATAAAATTTGCAAAAGCGTGCTACTAAAATTTGCAAAGTTAAGAATTTTTAGGGGAATATATGGTATTTTACTATATCTACTCAGGAATATATCATATTTCAGCTTATACATACTTATTAGAAAATGTTAATTGCGCTGCTGCATATGCACTCGATGAACTTTTTATTATTATTAGTATTTTTTTAGAGGTATAAAATTTGTTGCTTCTCGTATCTACATGGTGCTTCCCTAGTAAGACTAACTTGTTCATGCTGGAAGTAAGTCATAAAATTTAGAAGATCATTCTTTGTTAAATATTCTAAGCTGTTAATAATATTGCAACAGTACTGTCTAGCAACATATAGCCATGCAGAAATTATTAAAACGACTGAAAATTCAAATATAACAACTAACAGTTGAGTTGAGTCAAACAGAAATACAAACGACGTTATACTGCAATTATTAGATGAAAATGTGTAGGCAACCTCCTCTGTTTAGGGATCTTGATTGCTATCAGGATAATGTCACTCTCTGCTTTTATTTTAATATTAATTGATTTTGCGGGTATTTTAAAACTAGTTCTGCTAGTTTATTTAGGAAGGACTTTTTTAACTAATATCGTTTTATTAAATATGGAGCCAATGACTTAAGCTGATAGCAACGTCAAAACATTTTAGTAGTTTTTAGGCTTTCACGGTCGGTTTCTAGCAATCTTTTCGTGAGTGTTTCGGGTTAATCACATAATTTATATCACATTCTTTATAAGCCTGCTACTGCTAGGAATGTGCACTTTAATTCTGTTACAGGCAGCGACCAGTGATTCCGGGTTGTTATGTCATGATCTAGGTAAGATCACGGCATAACAACTAGAGATGGGCAGTTCCCGAGTGAACTGGTTTAAAAGAACGGGTTTCGCCACTGAACTGCGAGAATCAGTTCTCGAGAAGTTGACAAATCAGTTCTTTGCGAAATGATTTGTATTGATTGATGTAGAGTGCGAGAGATATTTTCAAGTTTAGACGTCAGAAGGAACTGTTCAGTGAATAGTGAACGAGTGTTCACAGCCTATGTGAGCTTCAAAATCATACGGGCGATCTGAATTCTGAATTCTGGATTGGTGATCCGATTGCGGAGCGTTAATATCATTCTTAGTTAAATATAATATCCAAGATCAGCATACCAGCGCACATAGGCGTCAGTATCAAATTGTTACATTAATAAAAACGATATAGGTATGTGCCATTAATTATAATTATATGATGTATAAGAATTAAGAACTGAATTTTATTAACAAGTAAAATACAACAACTTTACAAAAATATAAATTAAATTCTGTAATAAAAAATAAATAAAAATCAGTATCTAAATGATTCGACATATTTTGGAAAAAAGAAGCTTCAAATATTTTAATTAAGAATTCTTATTCTAAAGTCTAAACGCTAAACGGGTCGGAATCGTAAAACGCGGAAGAAACCGACCGTTGCGATTGACGGAGATGCGGAATTCGGAGAGAAGCGTATATCTGTGCAGTGTTTGGCGTAAAACCAGTTCTTAAAGAGCTGGTTTTAAGAATCAGTTCTTTTTAGTGATTCAGTTCTCGAGAACTGAATCATTAAAATGAACTGCTAAACCCATCTCTAATAACAACCCGCAGAATCACTGTGCAGGGTGTCTGCAAGTCGTTACAATAATTTTAGGAGGTTATAGAATACGTGATTTTGAGTCGATTGAAACAAACATACCTATGTACCAAGTGTTACAATATTTATGATAATTAATTATTTTTTAATATTTTTTTTAATTTAACCGAGCTTTCTACAATTATTGAAGTGTAGAAGAAAACCAAAGCAAACCTTTTTATAACAAATATTTCTATAACTTCAAATTACAACTCCTGGGACCAATAGGTCAAACAAAAGACAAACCCAACACAAATTTTCAAAAAAATCTGTATTGATTTACGCATATTTTGGGTAATTTTTTTTATAAAGGTGCGTAAGAAATAGATTTTTTTTTGAAAATTTGTGTTGGTTTTTTTTGTTTGAATTATTATTTATATGGTCAGGAAAATACTACTAAATATTTACACTTTACACTTTAACTGAGATTCGAACGTATAGTTTGACAGTTGATCTACATTTACGGTTGCTATGGAAGCTAAGGAAAATTGTTTTCTCATGGCATACCAAGCTATTTAATAGAAACATTGCTTTTCCTTTTTACGCCGTCACTTTAAATTAGCTTTTAAGATTTTAACAATTGAAATAAATATTTAGCTTTTTGAATCCTTCGGTATTTTAATAACTTCAATATTTTCTAAAAGTTGTGTTCATGTTAGCAAATATCTTCATTTCTTAAACCATTTTCATTTCGTACTGAACGACTGTCCTGTTTTGGCAGATGCGCTCCCTGCACATTTAAACGTGTTAAGAATGTTTATCAAGAAACTTTTCCTAAGAGCTGAAAGAGCATTGCTTAGGTAAGTTTTTAATAATATCTGAATAAACCTACACACAAAAGTTTAAATAAAATCCACGTTTAAATTTGACTCTTCGCTTTTTCAAAATAGAAAAAACATGTTTATGAAGTTCTAGGTAAGAAGCCACTTTGGATTTTAAAGGTTAAATCATTTAAATAATCCATTCATTCCTAATAAAAAAAAGCATAAAAATATTTCTTATAAAAAGATTACTTTTTCTTCTACACTTCAATAATTTTAGAAAAGCACGGTTAAATTAAAAAATATTAAAAAATTAATTATCATAAACACTATAACACTTGGTATATAGGTATGTTTGTTTCAGTCTACTCAAAATCACGTATTCGATCACCTCCTAAAATTATTGTAACGACTTGCAAGACTTGTTTTCATCGACTACTGAACTCAAATTTTTGGACCCTTGCCACTCACTACACAAACGAAACATACATCTCTAAATTTAGAAATCTACAGTCTACAAATAATGCCATTTTTCTCAAGAACGGTTATCGGTAGGCGATTTCTTTTTTAAATAATGCGACCTTTTCAATGCCTATGCCCGTTAAAAAAACGAATCCTGTACAGGTTTTGACTACTGAAAGGGGGAGGAAACTACCACCAAATAATATATCGATTCCACATTTTTTTTTGTAGATCGTATTTATTTACAGTCATGAATATACAACCAAACGTCTGTGAAATTTCGCTATACTTTGTAATATAAAGTTTCCTAATTAGTGTTGCTACAAGTAGCTCTGAAGAGAAATGCACAAAAATGGCGTTTATCTGTGTCGAAGCAATATTCACTGATTTCTTGATCAAGGATCGTAGGTCAGGCAACTATTTATTTTATAATTTTACTCTGCATTTAATAGTAGCAGAATTTCAGTAATAATCTGGAATTATTCTAAATATCGGTGGCGGCTCGTGGAGAGATAAATTACATTAAAAAAGTATCTAACAAACCCATTTACTTTTTGAATATAAGGACTATTCTTCGATTTATTTTTAAATCTGCAAACTTATCAATGATGTTATATGGTTCTGCTCAAATTAAACTATGTATTTTTATCTAAATTACGCATAGAACACTTTTTTAATATTTATGTACAGAGTAGCCGTATTACGTTAATAGCTCTAAAACTAGTAACATTTTCTTAATAAACATTCAGTCGGTAGGGCCTATTTACAGAGATAAGTTTTTATCTTTATTATTTATCTGTCACCTCCAAAATTCAAAGCTTACTACTGAATTTTATTTTCGATGTTTTATTGTAAAGGTATTGAAAATTGTAATTGTCTCGAAAACTTAACCTCCTATTAAAATTTTACAAAACGCCGATTTGTTATTTTTTTTTAATTAGAAAAGATATGTCTACCTCCATATCTCCGCCACTGGTTAGTTTACTTTTTTAGCAATACAACTAAATCGTGCCGTATTAACGACATCTACCAGTCCTGTAAGTGTCTAGTTTTTATTTCAACCCGTTTCGAAGTTATTAAAAACTATTGAATTTTATTTTATAACTTTGCAGGGCCGTGCATCTGTAAATAGCCCTCTCCAACCGAAACTCTATCATTTTCTATACCTATTACCGTAGTAGACTTTGCGACATATAATTACGGACAACCCTGTATATGCAAATTATAAAATTTATATTAGATTAAAAACGCTGTTTAGACACACTATACAGGGTTACTAGTAAGTACAACAATTTTAACCACGTGCTCCAGGAGGCCTAAAAGACAATAAAAAAAATTATTCCAGATTTTTAGCTAGATATTGAAAAAATGGGTCAAAACCCTTTAGCTCAAGTATTTTGCATTCGTTTTTAATTATTTCTTTACAAACTGGCAAAACTACATTTTCACTCATTACAACCACTCGCTACCGATAAAACACATTTCCCGTAGGCACAGTTAGATAAAATGTCTAGGTATTTATTATAAGACTTTTAATGCACTCGCGGCAGTTTTGTCCCATACCCTAGAAAAATAAACCGGCGAACTATATTGTGGGAAAATATTTGTACCCGACACATATACAGGGTGAGTCAGTCATAAGGTTATTAATTTTAACCACGTATTTGGGAGGCCTAATAAAGGCAGAAAATTTTTTTACTCGACCTTTAAAAAAATAAACAAATTGCCCTATAAAAATCAGTAACAGGACGCTCCTAGTGCGCTACGAACTTTCTGAGGACGCACCCATACGACCGGATTAAACATCGTTGCCTCATCATGTTTACATACATAATATCGTCTAACACATCAGCGAGTTATTCAAATTTACCCGCAGTAGTTTGTTTATTTCGGTCTCGCGTATTCGTCGTAAATGCATAATTTTACAAATTCCGAATATACGGAAATGGTAGTGTTATATGGAGAATGTTTACGAAATACGACTGATTCTAATTTTATTAATACAGTGCTATGGACGGATGAGTGCTAGATGTACGTAACTAGAAACTGAATAATTAATTGTACTTACGAATAATGCTAAAAATTCATATTTATTTGTAAAACGTGAAAACGTAATATCAAAATTATTAAACTAATAATCTAACATTCGAAAACATTTATTTATTATCTACATTTGTTTTTATTAACAAATATATCAATATTTAAAGAAAATTCATTCATGTATCTAGATTAAAAGAAAATAGTTTTACTCCTTGTCGTTAAATAACAGTACAGAAACTAGGTAACTAGGTTATTGACCTAATAATACGGTAGGTCAAGGTTCACTCTCGATAACTTAGATTAACGGCGTACCATTTCGGTCTTTTCAGTTTTCTGTCGACAACACGATGGTTTTTTATTATTTAGTATTTAAACACATAACACTTTTCAGCTTCTCTTAATAATTTACCCATTGGGTGTAAGTTTTGTATGTAATGTACGTAAATTGTTTATTACTCGGTTTATTATTAGACACGTTGGAGTTTTGTTGCAGTCATAACAGCTACATTTGCTCAGAGAAAAATCCACACGCTACTTGTCGGTTTAGCTTTCAGAGGCGATTTGTTGTCAACGTATGGGCAGGAGTGTACCGGTATCATTTGATTGGGCCGTATTTTCTACCGGAAAACCTGAGTGGACCGCGTTACTTGCAATTTTTAATAAAATTATTTGATTATTATAATTTGATTTTATTGGATATTAACATTTTAAATTATTTTTGGTTGAAGTTGAACTGAGCAAGAAAAAATGATATTCTAAAATAGTCAGTACAACCGTTTATTTGTGATGTCTAAAACCTAGGTAGGTAGGTACGAGAAAAATATTTCAACTTGACAACATTGCATCAGATCGACATCGTGTTGAACTGTGAGTTGTAATCGACCAAGGCTGTGAGCGGTCAGCGACAGTCTGAAAAAGGGGTTTAAATAATTATTTGAAAATATTTTTTTCGGCGTAAATATGCATTTAGATTTTTTTTCATCGCGTATTCGGATTATACTCATTATTCCCTATCTCCTCTTAAAATTAATGACATTATGACTGACTACTGTATATGCCTTTATTTAATAACTATAAAACGTTTAAAATTAAAATAATAACGCACTAAAACTGAAGAAGAACGCAAAACTACAACGTAAACACAGGAACTGAATTATGACATGACAGCGGCAGCAACCGTTGCTTGCTGGTTGCCTACCTACTCTAATTCTGGCACTGGCGATGTTAAATAAAGATTTAATATAATATCGAAAAAAAATTTCCGCTTTATAAGTATGGAATTTTTTTAAAATGCGATTCCGTTAATTCTTAATTTTCTCTATTCCCTCTTAAAATATTTGTTCTTAATCATAGTTAACCCTGTATATGTGCAGGTCGAACCGATTTTACTTTAATTTCATAGAAGGTGAATATAAATAACCGTCTGTGGGTACTGCGGACATACTGTTTTTTTTAAATCGATTGCTTTGAGATATTTAAAATTGTAATAAATGATTATCAGTAATGAGATCAATGATGCCATCTTTGAAATATATGTGGAATTATCAAAACAGGGGCAATAAATACAACGATAATAATTTCCATTAGTGTTTTGAATTTGTGGTCCATCCTGAAAAAAGTCTTTGTTATAAACATAATTTTAGTTAGTGACTGTTCCTTTGCGCATAACGATTTTAAATTCTGTCTACTCGCCCTGCAGACTGAAACTCAGCAGCCGAATCATGTGAATATGTAATAAATATGATTAAGTGTATTAACACATTCAGTAGAAAAATATTTTATTATTTAAATATCCTTATTTTGTAAAACGGAAATGAAACACTATCTCGATGACTTCAGTTTAATGACTGTCTATATTATTTTGCAAAAATATTAACAAATTGGAAATTGGAATTACAAAAGGTAAATCTCATACTTATATTTTTGTTTAAATTCTCTAACTTTATACTGCGATGAATTTGGTCATTCGAAACGTTTACGTTTATTCGCGCGCATGCCAAACTTGATCAAAACTCCTAATATAACGTTATAACCTTGAGCATATCGAACACATACAAAAACGAAAGGAACGAAAAATTAATCAACAGTAATGGTCTGTGTTTCTGCGTGAACCGTCAGCCTTTTGTAACCTTTCATCTTCGAATCCCACACCATACAAGCCGACTCCTGATGCTTGTTGAGATACGACTTCAACGCGAAAGTTTTGTTACACTTGGGACAGCTGAAGTTCTTGTCGCCCGAGTGGGTCTGCATGTGCGCCCTCAGGTTAGATCTGTCTGCAAAGGCTTTGCCGCAGTGGGCGCACCCGTAAGGTTTTTCGCCCGTGTGAGACCTAAGGTGGCCTTGGAGCAGCCACGGCCTTGAGAATTGCTTACCGCAGATGCCGCAGCTGTGTGCCAGCTTGTGGGTGAGCAGGTGCATCGCCAGGGCCGGCATACTGACGTACGCTTTGCCGCACGTCATGCACTTCTTCGCCGACTGAGAATCGAGGCTGCGATGCGTTTGCTTGTGCCGACTGAGGTTGCTGGATGTGGCGTACTGCTTGCCGCACTCGCCGCACACGTACCGACTCTTCGTCGATTCTGTTTCGCTGGTGCCTTCGACGTCCACTTCTTCGTCGACGTCTTCTTCGACCACCTTGTAGAATTTCTGGAACAAGAGTAATCTGTCAGTAACATTTTCGAGAAACGTAAACGTGGTAAGGTGTGGCGCTTATAATGTAAACAAATGTCTTCATTTATAGAACATGTAGGAAATGGCCATTGTCAGGCGTATTGTGTTTAGCATTCCTTAAAAACACTCACAAATCATTTTTTACTATTTACAGCCAATGTGGTCATTTACCTGCGTTTAGACTAAAAAAAAACAACCTGAACTTCTTTTGCGGAATTTTATTTAGTATTTAGATTAGTCAAGCTTACACTGTTATAAAAAACTTCTGCAAATATCACGTGGTTTGGTATTTTATAGTTAACCTAGATTAGTATTCACTATCAAATGTTGAGTACTGATCCTTCAGAATGAAAGTGTTTGGGAAGTTTAAATGCAAAATTTTATGGATTAGTAATATGACGATACTTAATATTTACATAAGTTAAAAACTGATGTTGATACAATTGCAGGGAATTATCTGAATCTGGGAAAATATTTGCCAAAATTGGATATGTCGGTACCACACTTGTGTAGTACCCCAATGCATGTCTGTAAGTAAGTTTATTATTAACTTTGTTTTGGAAGAAAATCAGAAAAAATAAATTTTTTTTGTATCCGTCGATGTTTCGTGATTTTTATAATAACCATACACGAATCCTGAAAGTGTGATAATAGGTTTGTTCCTACACAGCATCAAACTAGCAGTAAACTGGCATGAGTTTGCGCAGTACGAATTTAACCGTTCCAACACAATCAATCCAGGAACTAGTTGTAAGGTTTTTTGTTCCAATACAAAAGTGGATGGTTTGGAAACTGTTTGCTGACAGTCAAATCGGTTTGAGGATTGTTAGGAAACCACTAGTCAGACGCATGCGCAGATAGAATCTAACCGCTAACAGAAGTCAACTTTTGGTAGGCTAGGTAATGAACGTAACTAAAGTTTTATGTAATAATGCTATTTGAGAAAGTTATTATAGTTGCACAAGTAATTTGCAGATTTTTAAGTACGCAATTCTGTAGTTTTTCAAAATGAGTGACCTGCACTTGCGCATTAAAACAGTGCTGTAAACTATCAGTCATTGCTATGTAGGAACAAACCTAATAAAAATAACGAAATTTCGACGAGTTTCAAATAATTATTTTTTCCTGTTTTAGTTTTAAATTCAGTAAAATAAAGTTAATAATATACAGGGTCCGCCACTTAAAACTGGCTAGGCCTATCGTGTACGGTCTACCTCCGTTGTTTTTTTTAAGATACTTTAACTATAAGGATATAATTTTATAGATATGGTTAAGGCCTTCTAAGTCAGTTCCCCGACAGATTTTTTTTAACACACTAAATACAAAATTATTATTCCATCGAATAGGTCATGAAAAGAGCTTTAATTTGATAAACGAGATGATAGTTTTGTTAAAAAATCAAATTACGCTTGGCTTTCAAAGAACAATGAAAAAAACACTATCGGGACATATCTATGACTTATGAGTCTTCTAATTCTAACTAAAGTTAAAAAAAAACATGTAAATCAGTACTTATAAAAGTGCTTATAGCCGCTGTATCCAGGATCGTACTAGAAACAATTTTCCGATACAAACATTTTAAATTAATTTCCATGAAAATATGTAACTCTGGAACTTTTTCATTTTTTTATTCCAAATATTGTCAACAGAGCATGTTACAATTTTTATAGAGGGTGATTGACAACTTATCAAAAAAAAAAAACGGGAATAGATGCAACATGAGAAATGGAGTTAATATCGTATTTTTTTAAAATCTTTAAAATTTCCGAGAAAAAGAAATTATTGAAGTAATGGTATTTCCAACTTTTACTTCTGAACATCTGTAGTCTTTAGCGTCATCGGAATACTGAAATCCCATAAACGTTGTTGCGATAGAAACATTAGTTTTTTAAGTGTATAAAATAGCTTACGTGTATAGCATGTCGGAGTTGATGGATATCGTTTAATGTATGGCGAAATAGGACAAAATATTTAGCAGCTTATCGACTGTACGCAGAACGATTTCCGGGTAGACATGTGCCAAATGCATCTACATTTACCGCGGTAATGCAAAGCGGGCGTGACGCGAGAAATTTGCAACCGAATCGTGGAAGAAGTGGAGGTCCAGGGTGTCCATGGCGTACTACAGCAGCTGAGGAACACATTTTAGGGATTGTTGAAAAGAATCTTGGAATCTTCCAGGAAAATCCCAATAACAGTGTGACGTAGGTATTATACACGAGTCTCATTTATGCCAATAACTTATGAGTTCAAAATGGACAAGAAAGATTTCCCTTTTCTTCCGCCATTGGATGCTGGATGAACTGAATATTGTGACACATAATAGCTACACACAGTGTGCTTTAATTTTGGTTCAAATATTTTCATACAATCGGAAAAATTTTTTTAAATGCTGTATCTTGAAAACAAAATCGGACATTAGTGTATATAACTTTATTTTTTATTTTTTGGTTTATTTTCAAGAAAAGAATGGTGAAAAATCCGAAAGTTTGTTCTTTTATGATGAAACTAGTTAAAGTAGTGAAGTCTGGATGATCTGAAAATTTCATAATTATGGGGTGTTTAAATGCTAAAAATAAGAGTTATTTTTTGTAACCTCTTCAGTACTAAAAAATATGTCAATATTACAGCACACACATAAGGGTGTGCAAATTAATTATAGTACGTGTGGTAAAGCCTCGGTAAAGTTTATTCTTAGTAAGGTCTTTTAGGGTGCTATTTGTACTATTTAGAGTTCATGGCGTTCAGTTTTAAATCACTCCCAAGGGGCCTCGCGCGAGGCCCCTCTAAGTGCGAAACCGTGGGCGAGGGACCTCTTCGCCCACCCCTAGCTACGCCACTGATAAGACGGGCCTAAATATGTTTACACGTTGGTATACAAAATTTTGAATAGTTGTTGTACAGGTATGTCAAATTATTTTATAAATTAAAACCACAAATTCATTTTATTAATTAGTAATAACCATAACGGCAAAAACAGTAGAATTTGTGAATAGATGTTTATTTATTTGTTTTCCTGGGCAATGCTTAAGTCTTAAGTAAGACTTTGCATTACCCAGAGTCAGGTTTTACAGTGCACTAGTTTCCAGCGCCGTGCAGAAGTGCATTTTTAAGTCATTTTTGAAATGACCTTTTTGATTTTTTTACATATTTGTATTTGTAAGAGTCTCCTTTATATTCAGTTTTTTTCCGGATAAGTTCTGAATCATCCTGTATATTATAAACCTCATACCGTTTTTTATTAACAGAGGACGTTTTATTACTAAATGTTTTTCGTTTCGTTATTAATTTTTTATCAACTTTTCTTGTTTCACGTCGCTAAATATTTCATTTGAAATTACTCTTACGACATATTTTGGTACGTAGATTAACACTCTTTATTTCTAATCGGTCTTCATATTGATTGGCGTACACCTACCGAGCATGATTGATTACAGTTAATATCTAAGTGTTGGGGGGATAATCGCAGGAAGCCCTGGAGATGATTATCATAAAACATTTAATCTTAATCCTGATATAGATTATATCTCAATGGGATTATAATTTTCCTTTCGTTATTGATTCAACAGCCCAAATTGATATGAATTTTTTAGCAGATATATAAGTAATAGGGGTTACTGTATACTTTCCCTAATCAGAGCATCGATTTTACTGAATGAAAATGTATATTATTACTTTATAAAATCAACAGTTTTACGAAACAAATGTAATATATTTTAAATTCTAAAGAGAATACAATTTTTTTTGTTTCGAGGATTGAATGCTCTTTTTTGTTTTCTAGTTTTAGGAATGTTAATATAAACATAACTCATCTATTTTCGAATTTTTAAATTATGTAACCTTGGACCGGTTTTTCTCATAGCAAATGTTTAAAATTATATACGCCTTTCGCGTTTGCCTGTATTCTGGGTTCGTTGAGTTAAATAAATAAATCAGTTAAGTGTAACACCTAAATTCCTTGCTTCATTTACTACATCATTATTAATGCCAATAGTAATTGAATTCGACAAATTTTTACGGTGATATTTACTACCGAAAACCACTTTAGATTTAGTAGGATTGATTGCGCAATTAATAAATGTTTTTAAATTATCATTAATGAATACACAAGCTTGTTGCGCTTCCTGCGGTTGAAAACTATAATACGTATAAGTGAATATTATCAGCTTATAAGTGGACATTGCAATTACTTAAAGTTAGTTATAAAAGAAATATAAATTTTAAACAATAACGGTCCAAGTATGGACCTTTGTGGAACACCCAATTTTAATGAAACATAATCTGATTAATCTGTTAATTAATTAATCTGTTATATCACTGTCAGCAAATTACGTGTAACATAAAATGATACTACGCACATACTAAAAAATACCTAAAATAATAAAGATACCACGATTCGTTTACGTACGTGTTACGTTATTATTTAAGCTTAAGGTTATAAACGACGTGACTTCAAAAAAGAATGCCTACTGTCATCAGTTAAAATTAATATCCCGCTTTCTAAATCACCCTGTATACACAGAATGTCCTTGAATATTATTTCTTCATTTCAACGAGGGTTCATGGAGAAGAGATCTACAGTTTCAAATCTTGTTTATTTTGCTCAATTCGTATAAGTACTTGGTGAACATGGACAAGCTGGTGTAGTATACACCGACTTCTCAAAGGTTTTCGACCGTATTGGCCATGACATTTTAATTACAAAACTTAATAATTGGTTCCAGTGATTCTCTATTGAAGTTAATTTACTCTTACTTGCAGAATAGGCAACAATATGTTGGTTACAATGGCATCATTTAAATTACCCAGGAAATCTTGAACCTCTGTTATTCTTACTTTACAGTAATTATTTATCTTTTGCAACAGACTGTGATCATCTGTTCTTTGCCGATGATGAAATTATTTATGAATGTTGAGTCCGCTAATGATTGTTTGTTTATTTAAGATCAGTTGCAAAAGATAGATACATTGTGTAGTGTTAATGATTTATTTATGATTGTTCCTAAGTATAGAAAATAGAAAAATCTTATTATATTTAATTATACTTTTAACTTACAAATATTAGAAAGATCGAATACAGTTAAATAACATGAAGGTTATTTTGATAAGGATCTATCTTTTACTGCTAATAACAATTACGTCACAAGCACAGCCTTAACAATGTTGGAGTTTGTTATAAGGAACTGTCTCTTAAGACATTATTCTGTTATGTTCGTTTCCGGTTGGAATATTCTTGCATCGTATGGTTGTCTTATTGTAACATCTATATTACTGGTTTAAAGATAACTTGAGAAAATTTTATAAATTCTTAAACTTCAGAACCCCTGGGGTCTATCCAGTTATTGGTTATGATCACCAATTTCTTTTGAATCAGCTTGGTGTTAATACATTGCAGTCGCAGATAATTATTTACAGTATTAAATTTGTATATCTGTTATGGTCTGTTTAGAAATGAAAGAGAGTAATAAAAGCTTATTATGTATGCAAGTACTGGTGCTTATATTCTCTGTGTACTTCTAAAAAAACTTTGTGTGACCGGGTTGTACTAAATTGTAGCAGGTCCCCGACAATCCGTCTTTGTCTATGCCGCTTCAATTTCCATTTCCCTTATAAGTAAATAATATAAAAACAGCATTTCAAAACATGAGGCTACTTTAAGCATCAGAACCGGGTTAAGATTAAATTAATTAAAATTATTCAATATTATTATCAAAATATTTATTTAAATTTAATTCCACACAAAAGTATATGTATTTTGAAAATTCAAATTATGGTGAGTAAATGTAGTGTTGTATAAATGTATAATAAAGAAAATAAAAAAATAGGTATATTAAAATTCATCCTCTGAATATTCTGATGAATTATCTTCGTCTCCTAGATTGATAACGATAGGTTCCACAATAACGTCAATTAAATTATCCAGTTCGTACATTTTCTCCTCTTCTTTTTGTACATGATGTACACATCTTTGCCAGTTATCTGCAGTTACTCGTTCCAAGAAATTTTTTAACCAAATTTTCACGTCACTTAATTTAACCGTTGTATTATTTTGCGCTACATCTCCTTTTACCTGTGCCCAGACTAATTCGGTTGGGTTAAGTTCACAATGATAAGGTGGTAACCGTAGTAGCGTTATTTGGCGATTTATTGCTATTTCATCGATAACATATTTTTTCTGATCTTTATTAAGATTATCAAGTGTCAAAAGTTCCTTTTTCACCATATTTGTTTCAAAAGAAATGTTTTTTCCGGATAGCCATTGAATTATATCGGCTTTCCTCCAAGCAGTAGTAGGAGTCCGCTAGGTCTACCGTGAATGGTAACTAGCATTATCCATGACAATTATAGACCCCGGAGGAATAAGCTATACGCATAATCTGTAGAGACGGACCTTTTGAACATTGCAAGCCTCTATTTAAAAAGTTAAAAATTATGTCCCTGCCATTCCTTTACATATTTTATTCTTTGATTGAAATACATAAAAAATCTAACTCCTATCTAACTAATTCGGATGTTCACAATTATTTAACAAGAAACGCTAATCAACTCCGAACTTCTAAATTTAGGTTGCAAAAATCGCAACGTAATTCATTAAATTTAAATCTTTACAATAAGCTTCCAGTACATGTAAAACAAAGCTCAATTTAAAAATAATATTAGGAGAATTATGCTCGATCACTGTTTTTATTCTGTTCGTGAATATATGGATGCTCCCACATTTCATTTTTAATTATGTTCTAACTTTTATATTGCTGTTTGTTGTTAATATGTTCTATAAAATTTTTATTGTTACTTGTTGTTTTACCTTTTTTAAATATGTCTTATCACTATATACTTTATGTACTTATTATGTGATCAATAAATATACATACTTACTTACTTACAACATCTGTGTAAAATACTCTTCGAAAACATCTGCGTTCATGTCTTCGTGATAGTCACCTGTATTTTTAGATTCAAATAAAAGTAAGCCGCCATCTACAAAACCACTGGCACTGTTGAACGTTGTTGAGTCCATTCAAAAATGCTTGTCGAAAACTTTTTACATTTTTATCTTGCCATACTTTTGTTACAGTATATCCCTCGTTGACCCAAGTTTTGTCTAGATAAATATTCCTTCCTTCGTCACGGAATTTTCTAATTGATCTTAAGTAGGATCTTCGCCAACAAATAATTTCATCTTTATCGATAAGAACTGACTTCCTGTTCTGATTTTCCCAGCAAAAATTCAACTGTCGTAAGACGGCCCATAATTTGCTTCTACTGATTTTTGTCAAATCGTTGTTTTCTGAAAGTTCACTTAAAATTTTATTTAGCGTTGGTATTTCTTTTTTAAAATAAAACGAGTGTACTTTTCTGCGAATGACATTTTTGAAGAAATCATCTATAACGACTTTTGACCTCCCTGTAGATGATTTTGGGGGATTTACAGTATCTTGTTCATTTTTTGTTTCCTTTAAAAGTCTGTAGCAGTCGATTTTCCAATCCCTGTCATTTTGGAACACTTTTCCACGATGTCGTCAACACTGTTGGTAGGATTTTGGTGTTTCAATGCATTAAATACATTTACATCTCATTCTGAGACAGCGCACATCTTTTCACGCGTTTAGCAGGTACGTAATCTGATAAGCTCGACATTTTACCCAAACAATATTATATCCACTGGCACAATAGTCACTAAACACAAGCCGAATTTTACTCTACTGCACTAGCACGTCTTCGTATATTCAGCTCTAAGACTGAATTGATATGTCACAATACACTGGCTCTTGCCCTATGATGTATCCAGTAAAATATACTAATGTACACTCATTACCTGTTAGCATTAGTGTTACCCGATAATTATCTGAAACGAAATATCACCACGCCCATGGCCGGTTCTTATCTCGGGGTTTTATTACTCTCTTTTATTTCCAAACAGACTATAGTACATAATCATGATTGTTGTATTCCTCTTCTATCTAATATAAAATTTCATGTTCCCCATATTATGAGTCGCAATAACCATTCTTCTGTCAGCTTAATGCGAACCCATATATTTTAGTCAACTTTCCTATACAGGGTGAGTGAGTGGGGTATTAATTTTAGCTGATGTCAATAGGCAATAAAATAAACAATTTTATAATTTAATGTATTTTATTAACCGGAATAACTAAGTTTAAAGTTATTGCACATTTTGAAGCCGACTCTGTAGCCATATTGTGTCAAGGAACTCGATTTCACTATACGCCATTGATAAGTGACATGTAAGTGAGTTGCGCGCGCAGTCTTTGTTGATCTAAATGTTACACTACGCTCCCTTTCCTTTAAATAATCTAAAAGTTCCATTGGATAAGCCGAAAAACGTTATAATTTAATCGTGTTATTGTTATTATTTTAGTATTTTGAAGGGTTCGTGTAGTATCATTTTGTGGTAAACATAATTTGCTGAAAGAGTAATAAAATACTGAATTTGTGTAATAAAAAGCATGTGTAATAAACAATTGACGAAATGCACAGAAATTTCCTCGCGAATTTCATCCTTTTGCAAGACAATTTGTTTGAAAGTTGAAACTATCAGAACTTCAATAATTTTTTACTCGGACACTATAAGGATTTTACAAAAAAAATTTTTGCAGTATTGACTGAATTTTTCATGACGCATCTATTCCCAATTTTATTTAGATGGAAGAATCACTCTGTATATCCTTTTATTATGAGTACCAAATTTGAACAGAAATATTTGTTTGTTTAGTAGATGAGCAGGAAATATATAGGTATTTTATAAGTTGAGCGTCCTGTATCATGAAAATGAAGCATCATGGTAAAAATGTCAATGGAAAGATCCTCTATTACTGTTTATGCTCTATTCTGTATCAAAGTTAAGAATGAAAAAAACGGGGATATCCTCTATATCTATCTACTCATATCTGTTCTGACACATGCCGGAGTATCTAAATAATAAAACATTGAGCCAATAGTATTGAACTTTTTGTGAATATTTTTAGAGACGTTTATGGAACTGAATCAGATAATTTCAGCATTTGATTTTAAGGAAATACTGTGTCCTCTACATTCTAAATGTCTTACTGGATTAAATAAATATTATAAAAATTTGACCCAATAGTTTAATCTTCAGAAATATTATTGGGAATGGGTTCTAAAGTTAAAGAAAACCAATTGGTTGGCAGGTATACGTTTCGGCTGTTTTTAAGCCTTCTTCAGGACAATTCAGAAAAGTTTTCCATGCAAAATATAAATATATAAAATAAAACAGGTAATATAATATATTACAGAAGACGCAGTAATATATAAATAATAATACTGACTGCGTCTTCTATAATATGTTAAAGGTTTAAATACAGCCGAAAGATAGACTTGATGACAAATTGGTTTTCTTTAATTTTAAACCCCCATTCCCAATAATATTTCTGAAGATTTATGTCAATTTTGCAGTACCTGTTCTTTGTATATACACTTTGTAGATAATAGAGACTATATGTTTTATTGTTGAAGAGAAATTTGTGTATTTCATTCCTCATTTCTTTTGTGTCGACAAGTGGACGTTCATTGCGTCATGGCATTCAGAATATTTAGATAAAATTTGTCGTTTGTTTTTATTGTTTGTTAATAAACAATTCTGACATTTATTAAATGTGAATCTTTGTCATTTTTACAAATACATTAAAAATTCCTCTTTAAAAACAAGTGTACCTTCTTTATTACTATCCACTGAAATACCAAGATTATTATTTTTATTGATAGAAATGTTATAGGAAGGACCTCTACCTATTACTTTTTTATACTAAATTCAAGGCCTAAAATCCCATGGTCAGTTGTCTATTGAGGTTATAACTTAAAGTTTGATAAATGTTTAATTATAAATTATGTACGTTCCTTTAGCAAATATCTATTAGAGTTGCTACGTAAAATGGTTCATTTGCTTCTGTATCTGCTCTTTGAAATTAGAGCTAAGTATAGTGCGTATAATTCACCGTGGTTGTAAAAATTAGCGTAAACATGTACGATTTATATGTCAAAATATTTTTTGAGAAAATATTTTGAGTTAGCAGGTAAACTTGTAAAAATTGATATAAATTATATTGCAGAGTATGTAATAAAGCAACCGATTCACGTGCAAGTGCGACTTTATTAAACAATGTTCCCGTCGTCGGGTAAATAAAATAAAAACAAACAGCAGCGCGGAGTCCCACGTAAAAGGTAAATCAGCTGCTCTAAATTCAAGCTGCACACACCAACTGGAGAACTTACCGTTTTAGATGTGGTAGTAATTTCACTGCCAGAGGAATCAATATTGTTATCGCTCGTACAGCTATCATTGTTGTTTTTGGAAGTCTTGTTAGTTTTATTGGTCCTTTTATTCTTCCTCTTCCGCCTGTCGGGAATGTTGAGATGGGAAGATGCTATCACGGTCTCCAGTTTTTGCCCTGCGACATCAGAATTCGCTACTTCTTGTCCGCTCTGGCTGTCTGGCTCCGGAGACAGCGGCAAAATCAGGATGTCTTCGCTCTGCTCCGACAAAACCTGCAACAATTACTGTAATTGATAAATGTATACAGTATGTTTCGTTATGTTTTATATTCCACATCCAGTTATTTTTGGAACCAAAACAGCAAACATAACAATATGGATAATATTTAACATTTACGTCCAACATGAGTCACTAAGAAATTTAACACCTTTTAAATTTTGAGCAAATTGCAAAGAATACGGAAAAAGCTCAAAAAATTACGGTAGTGAGCGTAAAAAAATCAAAAATACTTTTTTCTGAAATTGATCAAGTGTGTTTTTTAGGTATTTCGATGCGCTGAATTCTAATCTTAAGTCTATTAAACTGCAACATCAATTTTGAAAAACCTTGATAAATCATTGGAAAAGGTAAAAAATCGTCAAAAATTGCACTAGATAATTAGCAATTTTTTTTCTGATATCGATCAAGTATGTTTCTTATGAATATTGACATGCTCAAAAAGATTTGGAGTTTGTTCAGCTTCATTACTACAGATTTTGCGAAAATCGCAAAAAATTGTTGAAAATGGCAAAAAAACATATTAATGAAAGTGAGAAATTTTAGGTAAATATTTTTTAGATTTGATCAAGAGTTTTTCTCATATATTTTGGCGATTCAAATTTGAATCTGCAGCCTGTGTCTCTCTCGATATAGTTATCACTTCTTCGTCTTCAGATGGTTCGCCGAATTCCATTCCTTCTTGCTCGCGAAAATGATCAATAGATTCGGGAACCACAGTTTCATCAACGACTGCTATTTTTGTCTGGTCTTACGAGTGAAGAAACACTTGCATTCGCAATTTAAATTTAACGTCACTTTGCTACGTCTTAGATTTTACAACCCATCCGATATAAAGTTTTTAGAGTTAAGAATTTTGAGGTTATGAAGTTTAGAAAATACGAGAAAAGGTGTTTTGAGGTTCAGGTTTATGGTAAGTACCATAGAAATCATAAAATATATAAGAAACCAGAAGCCTTTAAATTAAGCACTTACAAATAGTCAGACTATGGAGAAGCTAGAAAGCTGCCATCTAGGGAAAACTTAATGCAAGATGTTGGTTTTACTGGATTTTAATCCCAGCATACCATTGAAATCAAAACAGAATGTTTGTAAATGGATCATAGAAATCATATGTTTCTTTGAATTGGACGTAAAATCGTCATATTTTGAAAGTCCCTCCCTCTATGATTTTTATGGTAAGTACACATATACATCAATCAACTGATTCCTAGACTTTTCATTCCTCCACATATATGGTTTTCGGGGTTGAGAGGTTTGAGGTTATGTGACTACGGGGTCGGAGATCTTGTCAGTATTGTCGAGTTATATAATTCCTATATAAAATAATATTATTATCTCTCTGTTTCGTACTATTGTCTTCAAGTAAGTGAAAATCAACGATATTAAACATTATTTTGCAGGTTCAAATTTAGCGACCCCAAAAAAACACATGGTATGGTGATGTTGTACATCGCACGTGATATTTTATTTATTTTTATATGTCGGTGTAATTTTATAAGTAAAACGAAATAGGTTGATTGAATTCAAGAGAATATTCTAACAATTAGCGTTAATTATAATTCAAAGCAATTAAGTTTTTGATTTGACCCATAGTCAGAAAAAGATCCCATTATGGATCTCAAATTTGTCCATGATTGACAGCTAGAAGTCGTGCCGTGGTATTCATAATTCGTCTTCGGTTACCGAAGAGCGGTCTGCTTCCGCGAATTATTTGAATTTCGTTTTACTGTCGAGCGCTGAGTGAATGACGCATGCGTGATATAATGTTAGGAAAGCGAACATGAATGCGAACTCAAGCTAGCAAGCGATTTGCAGGAGCAGCCGTGTCATATTTCATAAACGAATGACAGATGCGCAGTTCAACTGTTTCATGAAATTTGTAGCGCAGCAACTGCAGTACGTTAAGAGGTGCTCTGGGCGACGCGCCAGTTTCGTTGTGACGTTCGAAAAATAGGATAAGATAATGGAAACATTTTCTATAATACAATTAAATGCAGAAGTACGGAAGCGTAGTGAGACTACGATGAAAAATAAAATGATTATAATCTCTACTTGCTAACTAAAAAAATCTACTTGTGTAACTAGAAATTTCTACAGAGTAAGTAAAAACATCGAGAAATTATTACCAATTACATTTCTGAAAAACAAAACATATTTTCTTTGGATTTGATAAAACTTTCCTTAATTTAATCTCAACTGTTGACATTAAGAATATTTAAAAAATTGAGTACTTAACTTAAAAATGTTTGTTAGAAAAGGTGACATACAACAAAGCTAATTCCAGATGAAATAACAGAGGTTCTAACCTTTTTATTCATATCCTAAATGCTGCTGGATTATGTACAGAGTGAAAATTTAATGTTGCCATACCAGTAAAAAAGTTTATTTGGAAAATCCCGTATATTTTCCTTATTCTGATAAAAAAATATTCTGTACTGATATTATTATTCTGTTTGTTATTAATAGTTTTTTATAACAAGTATGTGTAATCTATTATTTTCTGAAACATGAAAATAAAATAACAGCAGCATTGCATAGTAACAAATAAGTAAGTTATTATAAATTAGTAGTTTTTCTCGAAATCATTCTTATATTTCATAGTCGACTTCACAAGAAATTGAAAGATTATAGTTGTAACTAAAACTATTAATAAAAAAAAACTAAAATAGATAGATAAGTAGATGTAATACGGATTGATACAGAAAGAAAATCATTTCAGAATACGGAAAAACATACAGGGTGTTTCATTTTAAAAAAGTGAATATTTGGTGATCTGAAGTTAACCCAACTTAACATTACGTTTTCACCACCCTGTGCAAAACTGATTAACGTTTAGGGTATACCTAAAAAGTTTAGAACTTCTACAATGTAACGTACAAACATCTCTAATTTATCTCTATTTTCAAAAGAAACATTTTTAAGTTTAATGAATTTTGTTATTTTTTAAATATTCCAATATATATGTCAAAAACTGTTCAAATTAGATTTAGGGAAGGATTATGGAAGTCGCAGAAGTTGTTCTGTTTTTAAGAAATATTATTGTAATAATTTTTTATTGTTTGTATTTAGTAAGCAAACATTTCTAGTTAGAAAATAGATATTGTAGTTTCTTATTTTCCTCTAACCCCACTACCTTTCCATACGCTGCTTATATTCGATAACAGAATACATTATTATATATAATATAATATATTATATAATATATTATATAATATCCTTTCAGGTTTAAGGCATTGCCATAATTGTTTTTCTGCATTCAATATTTTCAGTTTAAAGAAATATGTATAAAAATGAAAGACCTCGATTATGAAGCGCAGGTGCAAAATCATCGCTGGCCATTCGCACATCGAGAAATGTTTAGGCGAAAGATTACTGAGGAGCTCGTCAAAATATTCGCCGACGATATGATAATTATTGCACAATGTACTAACCTACGACATATGACACGTCTCTTACAAACCTCTATAGATCAACTTGAAACCTCGTGCAACAGATGGAAAGTCAAAATTAACCCAAACAAAAGCGCAGTCCTGCTCTTTACTAGCCGCTGACGCTGGCGCGAGACCTAAAGCTTGACTATCTCAGTAGCCCATCTCCTGGGAGCGACATACACGATACCTGGGCGTAACAATGGATCAGCGTCTCACGTGGAAGCCGCACATCGTGGAGACTAGGATCATCAGGGCGAAGCTTTATCCTTTACTCAAGAGTGGAAACACCCTTAGTCTAATGAATAAGCAAACACTTACCAAGGTGGTACTTCAAGAGCAACTAACCTATGCATCCACTGCGTGGAGCCAAGCGGCTACTTCTGATACGTACGAAATACACATCTTACGAGATTTAAAATACACAAACATGATACAGACAATACGAGACACAAAAACCACTTGACGCTGCTGCTACGCACTACAACCCCCTCCTCCGAGAAACCGTTGACTATGTACCTGACGTCACAGACAAAGACATTTATTTTTTGACCTGGGGTGATCGTCCAAACAGCCTCTCCCCTGCTAGCTCCTTTTTCAGGTACAGCCACGACCAGAAACCGAGAAGAGACACTGACAAACAAAATCCTACTCTTACAAATGGTTCGCCGCTCGCGACGGCGACTATCTCCCGAGGTGTCATACTTAGCCGGCGAAGAAAGAAACCTGATGACAGAAGAGCGCCAGAAGGCCCCCCCCTGCCGGCCGGACATGCCAGAACAAGAGGAAGTCCCACAAAACGCCTACACCAGCTACTCTTGTGGTGGGGGTAGACGAGGGTCTACAGCGACGAGACAGGACAAAGAGAGATACTCTCACTCGGTCTCAAATCATTTAGGTTACCAACACCGCCCAAAATATCGGCGCGCCTCAAAATATTCACGAGCGAAAGGTACTATGAAAACCACGGTTAGAGTTCATATAGTTTGAAAATAATTTATTTATCATCAACAACATTAGTGAATACTGACCTGCATTCCTGGTTGACCCAGGCGCTCCACAGAACAAATTTGGAGGTTCTCGGCATCGGAAGAACACTCCGAAGTGGGTGGTGTAGGAACGGCCGCGGGAACTTGCACTACGTAGACTATGGGTGGCGTGTAACAGGGTACCACTACCGGCGTGGAATTCGGCACCAATACTTGGGGATGCTGACGGTGATGGGTGGTGGATTGAGGAGCTTCCGTGTGTCGGACGACTGAAATCTGGGACTTTCGGGAGTCGGGGGACAGCGGCCGGTAGCAGTGCGTGGGACTAGGTGGATCCTCTTCGGTAGGGACGGTATGGTGGATCATGACCACGCTGGGTGCGGGCAGGGGCGGCAAGCTTTGCGAAAGGGAGAGTAGATCGTGGGCCGCCTCCGTTTCTTCGGCGCTCCGGGTGCGGAGAGCTGGGTTGCTTCCATCGCCACCGCTTAGGTTTACCTCGATTTTCACCTGGTCGATCGCGCCATTTGGAACGAAGTCTTGGGAGTATTCTGAAACAAGACAAAACGTATTTAATATTTACATACTAAGGGATAAATATAACATTTGAAAATGAATCATTATGTAGAAAGAGGTCAACCAATATGTATTATAAGCTTCATAGTTTTAACGAAAAATCAATCGATGGGGTTGCTTTATTTCTTCTTATATAACTGGTATGATCAAGCACTTTATGATACTACACACACTAGTGATCTATGACGTGAACTAGATGCTAAAGGTTATACAATAATATCTGAATTACCATTCTTCTCAAAAACTAGTTCGACGTTGCTGTTTGCATTTTTATTCTGAACTACTACTGCCGCCGCTAGCGTATTAAGTTTCTTCGAGCAAGGTAGATGCATCTTCCTTTGTATCTATGATATATGCTAGATGTGCAGATTATTCACCAGCTCTTCGTTCTTAACTATAATTCTGATAAATTCCATAATGATACAAATTTATTTATCAAATACCTATGCATGCTATTAAAGGTAATTATCTAATTTATAAGGGCTTACGAAAATTCCGAGTAAATCCAGTCCAGGTAGGAATAATTTCTTGTCCATTTTCAATTCAAATACAACCTCACATCTAGCTTCTTTAACAATTAATGGGGTACATAAGAACTTAACTCAGTGATAAAGTGTAATTTTTTTAAATTAGATCTAAACATAAATGTGATCATAGCTATAGCTTTTACTAAATAATTTAATATATTGTTTAGATATGTTATAGCAGTGTTGATCTAATTTTGGAAAATATCATTTACATAACAAAATAAAAATGTTAAGAAATTAATGGACATACAATTTGAATAAAAAATTTTAAAGCAGAAAAAGGTATTTAGAAAAAGAGAACAGTTTGATACCTGCATTCTCCTACCCCAGCGAAAAAAAATAGTTATTTTCAGTAATTATATTTTTACTGTGTTATGCATTCAAAAATACTTAATAATAAGATTTTGTTGTGGTGGCATGTCTTTATATCTGCTGTTGTAAAAATTCTGCAATAAATATCTTTTGCATTATTTTATATAACCCATTTTCTAGTACAAATAAATGAAACTTTATTGTTTAGAGGAGGGAAGCATAATTTGATTATCACTTTTTTAACAGGAAAACAATTAATTAACAATATGTTTTTTTGTGTAAAGAAAATCTAAGCGTTAGTTTTTATTTAAATATGTAAAAATGCCATATTAAGATAATTGAAGCAACATTTTATTCCTCACCTTTACCCGTTTGTAAATAATTGTGGTTTGCTAATTGTCAATTTGTTTTATAAATAAGATATAGGTGAAATATTGCATTTGTTTATATTTAAGTATTTTAAGAATAACCACAAAAGAAAAATAATAATTTCCAAGAATTTCAACATCAATATCCAGTTCAACTTAGTCGATCAATGGAAGTTGAATAAAAATGATTGTCAAAATCAGCAAAGTTAATCAAAATTTGGAAAGGCAAAATCACTGGCACATCAAATGTGTGTGGACTTAGACGCATATACTCATTTTACCCATCTACTTCTTATTGTATATAATGTTAAAATATGTAATTGATGTTATAAATTACTTTTTAAAAGTATGGAATTATAGCCTGCTTGGAAATAAAAGAGAGTAATAAAACCCCGAAATAAGAACCGGCCATGGGCGTGGTAATATTTTGTTTCAGATAATTATCGGGTAACACTAATGCTAACAGGTAATGAGTGTACATTAGTATATTTTACTGGATACATCATAGGGCAGGAGCCAGTGTAACACTAATATTGTGACAGATCAATCCAGTTTTAGAGCTGAATATACGAAGACGTGCTAGTGCAGAGTAAAATTCGACTTGTGTTTAGTGACTATTGTGCCAGTGGATATAATACTGTTTGGGTAACTCTCAACTTTCAGAGGACAACGATTTGCCAAAAATCAGTAGAAGCAAATTATGGGCCGTCTTACGAGAGTCGAAGGAAAATCAGAACAGGAAGTCAGTTCTTATCGATAAAGATGAAATTATTTGTTGGCGAAGATCCCACATAAGATCAATTAGAAAATTCCGTGACGATGGGAGGAATATTTATTATCTAGATGAAACTTGGGTCAACGAGGGATATACTGTAACAAAAGTATGGTAAGATAAAAATGTAAAAAGTTTTCGACAAGCATTTTTGGATGGACTTTCAACAGGGTTCAAGACACCTTCAGGTAAAGGTCGAAGATTAATAGTGACACATATAGGTAGTGCCAATGGTTTTGTAGATGGCGGTTTACTTTTATTTGAATTTAAAAATACAGGTGACTATCACGAAGACATGAACGCAGATGTTTTGGAAGAGTATTTTACACAGATGTTGGATCTTGTTCCTCCGGGGTTTGTAATTGTCATGGATAATGCCAGTTACCATTCACGGTAGACCTAGCGCCTACGACTACTTAGAGGAAAGCCGATATAATTCAATGGCTATCCGGGAAAAAACATTTCTTTTGAAACAAATATGGTGAAAAAGGAACTTTTGACACTTGTCAATCTTAATAAAGATCAGAAAAAATATGTTATCGATGAAATGGCAACAAATAGCCAAATAACGGTACTACGGTTACCACCTTATCACTGTGAACTTAACCCAATCGAATTAGTCTGGGCGCAGGCAAAAGGAGATAGCGCGAAATAATACGACGTTTAAATTAAGTGACGTGAAAATTTTGTTAAAAAGTTCCTTAGAACGAGTAATTGCAGATAACTGGCAAAGATGTTTACATCATGTACAAAAAGAAGAGGAGAAAATGTGGGAACTCGATAATTTAATTGACGTTACTGTGGAACCTATCGTTATCAATCTAGGAGACGAAGATAATTCATCAGAATATTCAGAGGATGAATTTTAATATACCTACTTTTTATTTTCTTTATTGTACATTTATACAACACTACATTTACTCACCATCATTTGAATTTTCAAAATTCATATATTTAAAAGTCTATTCATTAAATTTAAATAAATATTTTGATAATAATATTGAACAATTTTATTTAAAAACACTCTTAACCCGGTTATGATATTAAAGTTGCCTCGTGTTTTGAAATGCTGTTTTTATATTGTTTACTTATAAGAGAAATGGACCGAGAAATTGAAGCGGCATAGACAAAGACGGATTCTCAGGGGTCAAATTTTAGCTACCTGCTACAATTTAGTACGGTTCGATCACACAAAGTTTTTTTTAAAAGTATACCTCATCTATATAAATAATACATAATATAAAAATATTGAATATAAGCACCAGTACTACATTTATTTACGATTTGCATACATAATAAGCTTTTATTACTCTCTTTCATTTCTAAACAGACTATAGGTTGTTGTGGTGTACTAAAATTCGCCTATACAGTTGTAGTTTTATGTGGTTAAAAATATTAAATTAAATCATTCCTTGACGGATTTCTGAGCAGTACCTTTAAATTAAAATACATAAAACTTATTACTAATCGTACCAACCCGGTGACTGATACATTAAAACTTTTTAAAGTATCCTATCCTTCCAGATTGCGACTCGGATTTTTGTTCGAAAATAAATTTGCATCTCTTTTTCATTACTCGACTGATTGAACGCTCGGAAATGTTTAATTCCGCAGATAGTCTTGATTGGGGATTTCTTAGAGATTTGCGAAAGGCCCGTCTTGAAACGGCGGATGTTTTTATTGCTCCTTGCTTATTTTTCCATTCAATTTTCCCCCTGGCTCGCTCGCATTCCTGGAACTTTCAGGCGCGTTGATAAATAATTTGTTGCGTATTTAAACGCCTCCTGAAATGTTAGGAATATGAATAATGTAATTATTCAGAAATGGCAGTGTTAACCAATTACGTATTTTTAAAAAAGGTAAGGTGTATTCTCTGCTAAAATAGGTTAACTTTATTTTTATGATTGTTTATTATCACTTCCATTACAATTTTGAAAAATTTAAAATTTAATAGTTATAAGGTAACATATTAGCATAGCATATCAGTCATACGTTTCCAGTATTCAGGTTTTAATAATTGTAATAAATAGTAAATAGTTTATGGAAATTTATAACTCAGTTAAAAATACTTTAAGGATTTCGGTAAAATTCTCTGACCATACTACAATTTATTATTTAATTATTGACGATTAATAATGTAGACAATTTTAGTCATATTCTAGGGATAAGGGCGTCGTATTCTTAAAATATTTTTCTACAAAGACAAATAATTTTAAATATTTAATAACTGAATAATCTAAGAATAAGCGGAATTGCAAGAAACAACTACTCTGCGGGCTAATGCCCTGACCAGCATTAAATTACACCTAAAGAAACTATAGCTAAATGTCACATTTAGTCGTCAGCTGCGTCACCAGACATTTACCTGCTTCGAGTTACCTTTCATCAGTATGCCGTAGGTGAAGCAACCGACGATTCAGTAACTTAGTGTTTGATCCATATGCAGGATGTTCTGTTTTTTTTGGTCCGTTTTTCATGACCCACCGTTGGCTTCTCGGAAACCGTAAAATATACGAGTGACTAAAAAATAAAAGTTATACTTTTTGATGGCCATTAAGATAACATAGACCCAAGATGCTGCCGATGCTGAAATATTGTGGAAAAACTGAAAATAGTGATTTTAGAAAATGTCATCTAGCTTCATTATTTCTCAACAGAATGAGCCAAATTTGGTACAGAGAGACAAAAATATACGAGAAATCTATTTTCGTCGAAGAGAAATTTCTACTGCCATTAGTTTAGGCAACATTCAATTGTTTTTTCTTATGGAAGTCATAGTGGATCTTGACAGCAACAGATATAGAATAAAATTACCAACACGTCAATATCACTACTATTTTATTTGAAGAGTAACACATAAGATGTAAAAAATACAATAATTTAAATAAAAAATCAAGTTGACATAAAACAAAAATCAACAACCATTTTGGCAGATTCAACATTTGCTAACTTTGGTGTTATTGTTGGAAGTCTTGTTGAAAGTATTTAAATATTTTAAGGATGGAATTGAAGAATGCGGTGATAATGTTCCATTAAATTGTAAGTATTAGAAATTGAAAAATGGTCCAGTAAAATGACGGTTATCTTATAATTCTGTAATGGTGTTTTAATATTTAAATCGACGCTTTCCAAATATTTAATTGGATTGGGTTCATGGGCTTGTTACTTGGCCTCCACGTTGTCCATGTGCCAACCCACTACATTTTCTTCTAGTCTGAAAGATAAGCTAATTTATTACAGTCTTTGTGAAAATACAGAAGGCATACGTGACAGAATTTCTGCTGCTTTTAGATCTATTTCACAAAATATTCATAACGTCATGGAGAACTTTGTATACGTGGAAATGGGCGTCACTTGAAAACATTTTTGCAGAATTTGTATAATATTTATGAATTTTGTTTAAGTAATGTTTTTTTGCCAAAGTCCTTGCATTTGCAATCTACCCCTGTGCATGTAATCGAATTTCTCCAAATCAACGTGGATTTATTTAGAAAAGATCGGCTTTTACAAATTTAGTTACATAAAATGAAAGATTATGCATGAGCAAGATCAAGTAAGTAACTAGATGTAATATTCATGGATCATAAAATCTTTTTGATCGTATTAATCATAACATAATGGTTGAAATATTGGAATTCTTTTTATCAAACCATTTTCTTAGGATACATTTGTAGTTTATAATGTATTCAAATTAAATATATTTTTTAATTACCTTTGATGTTCAAGGATTAAGTTTGGTTACACTACCATTTTTGTTTAAAAATGGTTTATATTGTTATTGATTATGATTGTCTACTGTTTGCCGTTGACCTTAAACTTTTGAAAGAACATACTATTTGAAACTCTAATAATCAAGATTAATGAATAAAAATCATCACATGCATTACAAGGCAGTGACGTCATTAAATATTTAGAAGTCACTTTTCACAATTAGCGCACATTATCAAATCACATATAAAATCTGTCAGTATGCAAGATATTATGGGTTCTTATTGGAAATTCTACTAGATTTATGAAGTCTATGCCATAAGAATATTAATAATAATAATAATATCTCTACTCCTCATTCTAATCACAGGGATTAGTCCAGAAGTCCGAGACTTGTGCGGGAGAGGGGGCGGCATATTATTATTAAGCAGGCCGCATTTGCGCCCAGGAACGACTTACGTTGGTAGGCCCTAACCACTATTCAGTGCAGGAATGAGGAAAACCTGGAAAACCTCATTAATTAGAGGGGTAGTCAAATATCAACCGGTATCAATCTCTCACATTGACCCAAGCCAAAATTCTTCCACCCTACCATACCCGCAGAGAGGGCGCCAAACCTCTCCACGAATATAGCTTATATACGGTCTACCGGCAGCTGGACTCGAACTAACACCGATCTAGTTACCTCGATTCAAGTACTGACGCCTAAAACCGCGCGACCACTGACCGACCCATCAACAGTTAACAAAAAAATAGATATTTTTGTAGATTCCGGTACCTAGACTTTATTAGAAAGCTTAACTTTCTATTAGAATGTGTTCCTGTTTCTTCGGTATTCTTGAAAATAATGACATGAGGCAACAATACTGTTATTAACAAAATTTTAGATTGATCAGATGTTAAATGCATAAAATCACTTGTCTTTGTATAAAACAGTATTTTAACAATAGGGCTTGAAACGAATATTACAAAAAAAAAACGTCTCACATAGGAGGAACAAAAACGTAAGAGAAAACGAAGAGGCACAAATCGCAGAAAAAAACAGGAGAGAAAAAAATAATGCAGTTTGGACATATAATCGAATGAGTTGTAGCAATGTAGTTAAGACAGTAATACCATCTATGAGGAATGAAATATGCAAACGATGAGAAAAAGGAATAGAGGAAGAATACGAGGAATATAACAATAAAGGCACGAGCAAGAATTAAAGAAATAAAAACCAACGTTAAATGACAAGTAGTTAATTGGGCGATTTTTATAAAACACTGGAAATTATGATTTTATAAAAAAATTATGATAACAAGGCCATATCGTAATGGTAAATAATATATGAAAAGGCATTTAAAATCATAGATTTTTCATATTTCCAAAAAAATTTCAATGAAACGAGTGAGCTAAAAGTAGGAACTCTTTCAATTTCGAGATAAAAGTTCGATCTTGTGATAAATATATAAAATATTTCAGTAACTGACAACAAAATAATGGTACTTGCTGCTCTAATAAAACAAATATGTATTTCAAAAGCAATCATAATATGGCAAAAAAATATAATTTTTCTACGTTTATGAAAAAAACAAAACCTTATTGAACCATATTTAGTGGAAAAAGTGGTTCTTTATTGCACTGGCGCAATAAAATGTTTATTGCATTCATCTGTCATTCTACTACAGCGTTGTGTCGTTATGACCACAGTATACTAAGCAATCAGTACGAAATCTTAGGCAATTTATGAATGAAATACGTCTGGCAGTTTTTAAATACCCCCACTCTAGAAAAAGTCGCCAAGAATATGGCGGATCCCAGAGAACATACAAAAAAATAGCTAATAATTTGGCGTAAACATAACCAAAGTTATTCGTAGTTTTAATATTTTTGCATTAATTCTTAATTAACTGCTGTAATCCAGTGTAGTGTCATGTAAATTGAGGTTTTGGTCACATTTTGTCTTTATTTAGGTTTCTAGCAGATATAATTTGAATTTGATTATAAAACCGGTATGAATTTAAATTTATTTAAAAAATTTGCGAAAACATGGAAACTAGGTCGACTAGCAGTGTAGTTTTATTTTATTTTATTTTATTTTGTAGTACTTTTGCCTTTACGTCAAGATGTATACGTTTTCCTTATTTTGTTAGCAGATTATCAAATTTAAGCCCAGTGTAATTTTTATATTTTTACTCATTTTTTTTTAGGAAAGTTCGAAATGAAATTAAAACGTGAATATTAGGTACAATTTATTTTGAGGTTTACAAAATATATATATAGGTAACATAATCAAAAACCCCCGTTGCTCTATTAGGTGTATGGAGTGATTTCTTTCATTCATGTATGAAAGCAGTCTCTTTCCTATTTGGAGTTAAATCCTTTGCCTCCTTTCATGTTTTAATTCTTCTTTAAGATTTTTTCAATTAAACTATCACGTCTAACTTGGTCTCCCATATATAAAACTGTTTACAGGCCAGAGCTGCGTTATGCGTTAGTTTTTTACAACACATTTATTTCCTCCCATAGTTTATTTATTATTTACTGGGTATAGTTCCATTAATAAATAATCATTAATATAAAAACACAAATAACTAAACACTCAACACGACATACAAAGCAGGAATATAAGTACAATAACGATAACGAGTGGATAACCATGTAATAATGTCAAAAATTCAAAAACCTAACTGACACACAGAAATTATAGTAATACCTGTCAGTCGCCAACAAGATGGCGGATTTTTGGAAGACGCGGGAAAGCTGAGTTTCCCTACTGATTGCTTAGTATACTGTGATCATGACAAACATAAACGTTCAAATCGACGTCATATTTTCCTAGACTTGTGTCATCTAAATAAAACATTTTTTGGTTTTTGCATGAACTTAGAAAAAATAATGTATGCAACTCGTACAAAAAGTGCTTATTGCACTCGACGTGTTATCCTACTCGGCCTGACGGCCTCGTTGGACAATTTCACGTCGCGTGCAATAAACACTTACTCTTTGTACTTGTTGCATAAATAACTATAATTGTCGTATAATTTGAAGTTATAAAACTATTTTGCTGGTTGAGAGTTGTTATACTTATGAAAAAAATATTCTCGTACATTTATTCAAAACATCTGTGTTTCAAAAGATATCCACTATTTATTACTACCCTACCCTACTACCCTATCTAAAAGTATTTCACTTTATCCTATTTCACATCTTAGTTGCAAGTTTGTTTTCAATAAAAATACCATTCGTTCTAATATTTTCATACTGTATGTGATATTTTGACGTCCCATAAAAAGACAAATATTGTCTTATAGGAATTGTTCCGACTGAAACTAATTGATCCATTTCTCGACGGTAAACTGACATAACATCGTTAAAGTGACAGTAATCAGTTTATCCCTCGACAAAACCAATAATATCCAAGGCAAACATGTTCCTTAGAAACACACTACTTACTAATTTTATTAAAGTTACTTTGCCCTACTGACGGAGAAACTCAATTATAAGCTTAAGTGGGTATCGAAGTTTTACTTATAAAATGCTCTTGTTTTAATCAATTTTACACGATGAATAACGAGCAATTATGTTATTCATGCCTTGATATTTTTACCTTTTCTTTTAACTATGGTAGTTATCGATGATTAATAGTCAAAAATGTCTGCACAATATTAATGAACTTTAACTTAAGTTGCACTTTCAGATTTGAATTTTTTATACATGCAGAAGTAGTATTTCATATACACAAGACTGCCTGATACAAATTTAAAAAAAATGTTAAAATAGAAATGATAAGTTTGTAGGTAACTGAAAAAAACTGAGGGAATTATTATAAAGGTATATTCATTGTTATTATTCATTAATTCTATCAGCTGACATTATGAAAACTTGTTTTTTTTATATCTACAATGTATAAGAATTTAATATTTAGTTACAAAGTGTTGAAGATTAAGTGTTTTAATATAAATAAGAACCATATTTAACGATAATAAATAAAAATAACCTAGAAAGACAGCACAGATACTTAAGGTTATTTGTTTGTTTATTTATACATATGGAATACAACAGATAAAACATTTTAGGAACAAAAAAAGTAATGCAAAAAACAGAAATACAAGTATACATAAATATGCATAACACGTTCAACAGGTAGTACATGTTTCAAATGTTTTTTAAATCTGGTCAGTTACATTGAAGATATCAATGTCAATACAATATTTGTTGCACTCAACAAATATTCTACACAGTGGAGAATTCTGGCAGAAGCTTGTTCGTTTAAACGGCACATAAAAAAGTTCATGATTTCTACAAGGTACATTAAATTATATATCTTGAAGAACACCAGGAACATTTACTATATTATTCATGAACTTAAATAACAGAACTAAGTCACTAAATAGTCTACGACTTTCCAAAGAAATCAATTTAAAATGTTGACGGGTTTGGCAATAAACGCTTTCAATAAAATAATTTGTTTTAAAAGATAGATATCTTATAAATTTCTTTTGTATACGTTCTATACGGGCTTTATAAATATTAATATTAATGCTTAATACATAGGAATAAACGGACACAATTGAATTAATATTTTTAAATGGTTTACATTATTTTTTGAGGTAACCTAACATTTTACAAGCATTATTAACTAAGGTCTTTATATGAGTATTAAACAATTTTGAATCCAGAATTACCCATACATCCCTAATATGTGACACTCTATTTAGTATTTGATCATTGATAAAGTATTGGTAAGTCATTTTATTGACATTTCTAGTATATGTTATTGTTTGACACTTACAATGATTAAAAAATAAACCGTTTTGCTTACAATATATCTCTAAACAGTTTAGATCATGTTGCAGTCTGTCACAGTCAGATGGATTATTTATATTAATATATACTTTTAAATCATCTGCATATATACTCGCGACAAGAATTCAGACGACTTACGTCATACGAACAAATGAATAATTCACTATATTTTCATCAAAATATTTAAGAAACTGCAACTGATAGTAATAAAACTATATACTACACTAAAAGTTTGCATTATATATTACACTAAATTGCAAAAATTGATTGTTTTTAACGCGACCAAATATCGAAAATTACGTTGACAATAAAAACAAATGTGTAACGTCAGCCGTGACGTAAGACGTCTGAATTCTTGACGCGAGTATAGCAAAATTTTACTATATTTAAAACATCCTCTAATGTTATTTATGTAAATTATGAAAAATAACGGACCAAGATGTGATCCTTGAGGTATCCCAGTAATGATGATTTAGACTTATAACCCTCAACTGTAACAAACTGCGACAGCCCCTTATGTAAGACTCCACCCATTTTAGTAATGATCCGTTTATACCAACCTCAGTAAGCCTCGTCAACAAAATGTTATGACTTAGTTTGTCAAAAGCCTTACTGAAGTCCATATAAACAGCATCAACTTGTTCTTTTGTCCATTTGTTTATACAGATATTCACAGTAAGTAACAAGATTTGTTTCGGATGATCTTCCCTTAAAAAACCCATGCTGTTCTGGCATTATTAGATTTCTTACCAAATTAAAAATATTATCAAATACCAATAACTCAAAATATTGTGCGATAATATTTAGTTTACTGATAGGATGATAATCTTTTATCATATTTTTTAAACCACTTTTGTGCACAGGTAGAATTGCTGATATTTTCCATTTTTCAGGAAAACATCCCATTTTAAGAGAATGGTTATATAATATTGTTAAAGGTACACATAGAGTCTGGTTCTGCCTATTTATTAAGATCTAATTTTGTTAAACCATTTTGCACCTCAGGTTCAGTAAACTGAATGAGATGAATATTATTATTATTTAAATTACTTTTCTCCTCAAAAACATATTTTTCCTTTTCAAAAACACTTTTAAAATAAGTACAAAATAAATCAAAAATGCCCATCATTTACTGTTATGTAATCAAAAGTCATTTCATTTGGTATTACATATTTTTTTTGCAGACACGTAACTCCAGAATCGTTTAGAGTTGTCGGTATATCATTTTCAATAGAATTGACAATTTTTTTAAAATCAGAGTCAGTAAGTTGTTTAGAACGTTTCGTCAAAAGTTTAAATGCATTAAAATCTTCCAGTTGATTATAGATTTTCCATCTTTTATGAAATTTATTTTTTTCCTGAATAACTCTTCGTAAAATAAATAGGAAATTTTGCATTTGTTTTCTTAACTTGCACATGGTCATATATGACTTTATATAAATGACTATGAAATAGTTCCACACACTGATTTAAATCTGTGTTAACAAATAAATCTTGACAATTAATACTTCTAATGTGATTATTAATATTTTCAAAATTGGCGTTTCTAAAGTCATAAAATTGAAAATAATTTTTATTTAATTTTTTGAAATTTTTTATATCTAACAGAAAATCTACAGCAGGATGATGTGTATCTTCACACTTATGCCATGTTACATATTAGCTTTGTTTGCACAAATTAGTTTCCAATCGTCCGGAGCATGCGCATTCCAACTAAAACAATGGACTTTCAACCTTATGGAGGCACTATAACTAAACTGCGCATGCGTCGGACTATTTGAAACGGTTTCCAATTGTTGTGCGAACAGGGCTATGATTAGCAGAATTATATAACATTTTCTGCGTCCACACCATTGATCCCCAAACTTCTTTATCTCGTAGACCACGTGCCTTTTTTTATTAGGGTCGGTCCGCCTTTCTAATATTGAATATTAAATTGCGTGTAGTTAATAAAATAAATGGTTACTATAAAATTAATAAAAATTCTTAAACAGTTTGATGTTTGATAAATATATGTATAAGAAAATAACAAAAATTTCAATAGCGAACGTATAACAATCACTTTATAAGTAAAACGAAATAGGTTGATTGAACTCGGTAGAAAATTATAACAATTAATAATTCAAAGCAATTCAGTTTTTTGTTTCATCCGTCGACGGAGAATGATCCCATTATCGATCTCGAATTTTCCCATTAAAGCATGATGTTATAAAGTTCCCCAAATCTAGCTCCAGATCATCATCATGTTTCATAAGCATTTCTATATCTAAATAAATAAAAAAATATAAATTTTACTTCATAGGTAATTTATTTGTATTTATACATCCAACGAAAACGTAACAAAGCCCATAGCGGCTAGAAAATTTTTTTTTTGGAAAAACGTAAAAACCCGTCGATTGCGTTTGCGAGGAGGACATCTTTTTGCATGAATTAAATGAATTTAACTGCTACCCCCTGAGCGGGGTAAACATCCCCTTCAAATTTTTAAATGGGAAGGGTGGTCAAGTTGCATAGAGAATTTTTATTAGAAAATAATTTGTAGAGATAATAGGAAATTTTGTATGTGTTAAATTCTGCACCCTGTATCTTTTTAAAAAATGATTTGATTTTTAAAAGGGACACATGACTGTGTAGAGAATCAAAAGAGTTTTTCAACGATAAGCAACTTGACCACCCTTCCTATTTAAAAATTTGGAGGGAATGTTTACCCCATTCAGGGGGTAGCAGTTAGAACCATCTAATTCATGCAAAAAAAATTCCTAACCGCTATGGGCTCTTTTACGTTTTCGTTGCGCCATCCTGTATACTATTTTCGGTCACGACCTGCTTAAATAGGATCCATTCTCGTAGACCCCTATTTACATCTCATGCACCCCCAATTTTTGTTTTCGTTGACATGGACTCCTCGCAGTTGGGAGTCTACCCCTAGAGGTCGAAATATACCACTTTGGGAATCATTGACCTAGACCTAATCATAGGAGATATAGCGAAAGTAATTAATTATTATTATGTAGGAGAATAACTATCAATTAATTTATTATTATCGAAAAAAAAAAATGAAATATTTTTTTTACTTAATGCTATCAGAATAAAAATATATAAAACCTTCTCTTAAAAAATAGTGTATTCGTTATTTAATTTTACTTGGATACAGGGTGTTTCATAAAGGCAAGGCAATATTAATAGAGTTGATAGAAAATTGAGAAATAACTGGGTTTGGTTAATAAACGTAATCACTTTTGAGATACAGAGCGTGCAAATCAAATTTTGGATGTAATTTTGTTTAAAGACCATCAAATTTGATTAAAATTTTACACAGGACCGTGTGTGCCGCACACACTGGTATTATTATTTTTTTTATACAAAGTAGGAGGTTAGTTGCTAGCAATTCTACTGACATTTTACTCCCTAACTTTTTTAAATCGAGTTTTCTCGTCCTAAACCGTGTTATATGTGTGAAAAAGGCGCTTTTAGTAAATTTGTTAAAAATACGCCGTTTTCAAAGAAAATGCAAACTGTAGTAAAGTCAGCCATATCCGTATAGTAGCATTATAGTAACGGAAACGGGTACCGTAACTTCAATTAAGTGGCTATTACGTAGTAATCACTAAATATACAACCATATGGCAAACACAATTCAAATTTGTATCAGCATAGTTGCAACTACGTAATCTTCACAATTGAAAATCACTTCATGGTCTTGTAATTTTTAGTAGGGCGGCTTGGTGTCTGGAACGTATGAAAATTAATCTTAAACTTGCCCAAAATAGTGGTTATTAAAGGTAACGGCAACCAAGCCATTTCACTTACATATTACTTAGAAGTGACAGTAGCTTTAAAGTATTTTAAATAGTTTTGACGACGTTTTGAGAACCTTTAACCAACTTTTAATGTGGCTTAAATTAATTATTAATACAATTGTGCAGTTGCCACCACGTTTTAGCTTCATCCATAAGTAATTTCCACATTTTACATCAAAATTAATATAAAGTTGCTACTAAAATTTACTATGAAGTAACCTTTACCCAATAGTGACTTGATTCCTACATAACCTTCTAACTCTAGAGAAAATACAGTAGTTTATTACTAGCTTTATCCTGTGTCTGGGTGTAAGATGGATAGTAACAAAAACCTCGCGGAAATTTGACTTCGGCATTCGACTATGTTTTATACAAACCTAAAGAACAAACATTATTATTTTCCGAGTTGAAGAGCATCTTTAAAATTTCCTAATTCTTAAAATTTTAAAATGCACCTAAGTGAATACCAAGTGTCTTCGGGAACACTTGTTGGATTGCGTCTTTCTCTTTGAAAATAGTGTAGATATTTTGGCCAGAATAATGTTCCGTAATTTTCCCACTGGTATGGAACGACACAGAAACAACTACATTTTTTCTTTTTGTAGACACTATTTTACAAATAAAAATACGCGAGATGTGAGATTTGACGTGAACTACATATATCACAATTTCGAGGTTATGGCGAATTAAAGTAAAGTGGCGGAACAACGTTATTGTAGTGTTGCTACCACCTTGAAGTGAAAGTTGATGAGTTAGTTTCATAGGCTGTTTGATGAATGTAACTAAACAGTTAGACATTTTTAGATATATATTTAAGATCGTTATTTTATAAGAAAAATTTAAAAGTATTATTACTCATCAGTACTGCATCTAAGTTTGTAGGTCTATACATAATTATTGGTTTTAGGTAAAAAAAATTGATAAAAAAAATGTGTCACTTATACATAATTTTTTGATTCGCAAAATTTACAGAATTATTTGAACTGTTTTTTAATTGGATTTTTGAGTGGCGCTTGTTTATATTTTGCAGCAGTGCAAATGTGCAGATGTTACTTTTTGGAGAAATGTACCACTGCAGTTAGATGCTCCGTAAAGATTGATATATTTTTCTAATGGTATGGATGCAATTGTTGTTCTTTTATTATTCTCCATACGCTAGATTTCGTACTGATATCTGTATAATCATTTTTCTAATGGATGCGGAAACCAAATCTAAAATATCTTGATCTTTTTTATCAATTCGAGTTGTTCATCTATGGTTACCAGAATTATTTTGTTTGTTATCACCTTTTTCTCGACAACGTCTTTCTATTATGACGTTTTCTTTGACGAAATTCAAGAGGTAGCTTGGCCTCAAGCTAGCTTGAGTGAGCGTGTGGATTATAAGCAATAATTAAAGGCGCCACATAGCAACATTCCTTTGCTACCTATTGCTTTTCCCACTACCGCTGTGATGCATCATAAATTCCCATCAAACGATATCTTTAAAATAAAATAAAAAAATTGCCAAAAGTACGGTACTTTGGATTATAGCAGCTGTGCAACACAATCTGCTGTCATAAACCATAACATCAAATCCACGTGTATTGTAATCTAACACAGAATATACTAATAGAAGTTTAGTGTACTTATCAAATTACTTTTTCTATTCGGATACGACACTGTTACCCAAAATAAGTTAACGAATAATAATTACACACATCTTTTATATCAAAATCAAAACTTAGTAACCAATAAATCGTTGCACCAGAAGCACAATTGACATTACCTATACATATAAGTACGTATACTGGAAATATGATACATAACTCAGCAGATATAGTAGCATCCCACATATTTTTACCCTATAAGTGATAAAACATCATAAAAAAATTAACCTTAAACATGATAGTAGCACGCTTCTGCCAATTGATTTTTATCTAGATCGAAATTTTGATGACAAAATATTTTAAAAACTCCCTCGTGACAATTTTATACATCTACATTATGTTCGGTTTTGTAAGTTAAAGGTTGAAGACTATTGGAAACGTATTTAAATAAACACTTGCCCCATAATTAGATCTTTCGTATACATCATCTGTATTTATATCAGATCAGAAAAAAAAGGACCCCACCAATCTGAGGCATTAAAAAATCACAATTTTCCTGACATTGCTTAAGCATTATTACGCAAAACAAATGCAATATGAAAATAGGTATACTAATTGCCACAAACAAATAGTAACTACATGTAGTACAAAGTAATCTCAGTTACTCTCCAGTTAATTGTAGATAGTCCTTACTTATCTGAACGACTTTGTGTCTATATTTATCTTATTTGATTAAATAATTTAAAATTACAATGGTAAATAGAATTTCTGGTGACCATACTTGTCTTATTGTAGCTTTCAACTCGGGAAGTCATGTATTAAGTACCTATCTTCTTTTATTCTTTTTGCATAGTGTTTTGGAGAGCCTGTGTGCTGGTACTAGTACTTGATGCAACGGTCTTCACAGATATTTCATGATGAAGACCTTAGATTATAGCAAAAAATTGCTAAACTGATTGATCTAATGTAGTAGCTATATACGTATACAGCACATGACAGAAATTTATATCTGCAGGTTATAATTTCTTTGAAGCTAAGTTCATTTTTCTTCTACAGCATATAACATTAAATTTTTATTTATGAAAATGCTTTAGTTATCTAGATAAAGTATCTTTTCAATTGTAACTTAGCACCTTCCATTCCGCTCTCTTCCTAATTAAGGTTCTTTTGGGACTTGAAAAATATTAGCTGCGCTAAATTGTGCCCCCACAATTATAACTCAACATAATTTGACATAGAAGGATGTATTCTCAAGAGCACTCAAATAGCAACCAAAACGTAATGGTAACAACAATAAAAATTGTTACGCTAAAACACGAAAATAGTTCCAATAACAAAAAAATAATAATAACACAGGGATACTTTTAAAATACAAATAAAAACCAAAATTTGTTAGCAAGAAATATTTGACATTTTCGAAACAAATACTTATCACTAACGCCACACGTGAGTTTATAGGCAGGCGCAGCGAAGGGAATCAGCAGTTTGTAGGCAACTTCCTCTGTTTAGGAATCTTGTCTGCGATCACGGTGTGCTAGAACTAAAAATGCACTGCGCACCGAGTCTTGTACCACTCCTAGTACCAATTCAAAGGTCCATAGTTCTCACGGATTCGAAATGCGACAAAGTAGATCTAAGAAACCTATTACCACTGAATCTCACAATTTTGACAACCAGAAACATTTGTTAATATCAAATTCGACAGGTATAAATCCCTAATACCTAATGAAAGTAAATGACGAATACATTATCCTAGTTACTAACCTTAAATAACAAACATTCAAAAGAATATTCTCGACTAAAAATGATTTTTACTTAATTAAAAGTGAATTGATCTGATCCATAACATTACTACCAATTTTTTTTTCTATTTGGCAGGTACCTCTCAGGAAAGTTTTTGGAATAGCATCTAAAGTCAACATCTGCACATCTCCACTGCTAGTAAAAGTTTTCATTAGTATTATGTAGCAGCGCGTTGCAAATACAGAACAGAATAAAATCATAAGTCCCACCAAAAACATACCTGTATAAAATTTTAATGAAATCTGTTGGTCTTTGACAAAATTACATCTAAAATTTGATATTTTAAAATTGTCTTATAGCTCTGTATCTCAAAATTGAGTACCTCTAGGACATACGTTTATTAAGCAAACCCCACTTATTTTCACCCTGGTTTAAATCATATTTTCATTTATTGCAGTTAAGTATTGATTGTTCTAAATATACTCGATGGTATTAGTAGATTACCGACAAATTAAACTATAACTAGCTAGGTAAGTAATTTTGTATTTCAGGAACAACTGAATAGAATACAATTTTCCTAGAAATCGATATGAATAGAGTTGATATTTAATACAGACCATAAAATTAATTAATATCACCGAGAAACACATCAAATCAGAAAATGTATTTAAATAGCGATACATGACACGATATCAACCGATTTTTTGGTGACTGCCACGCTAAATCCTTCCAATTTGAATGCAAGTACAACAAAGTATATAAACTTTAGTAATATGCTATAAATTGGGAATGATCCAATATTGCCGTGTAACAAGTGATCCAATTAAAACGTAAAATGATCATTTAGTACTACAAGTATCGGATGTTACACATTCCAGGTAATTTTATTATATTTGTACCAATTTATTTGCCATTCAATTAATGTTTTCATCAAAAGGCCACCTGCACAATCGTCATTAGATAATTTATGTCTATTGTTGTTGTTTAATTATAGTACAAATTCGCAACAAATTCCATGTTTCAATTAACTCAGCTGTGTGGTTATTATATTAAATTTTACGTAATCATAGTGCACAATCCCGATAATAATAATATAATTAAAGATCGTTGTTAACAGTTTTCGATTTAAAAAGTCGGAGAAATCCGCTGTTATTTAGATTTTGATGATTGTACAGAGTGTCATAATGTCATTAATTTTAACCACGTATTCGGGAGGCCTAATAAAGGCGCAGAAAATGGCAACAAAAACTTTACTCGACCTTTAAAAAAATAAACAAATCACCCTATAAAAATCAGTAACATGACTGGTGCGCTACGAACTTTCTGAGGACGCACTCATGCGACCGGATTAAACATCGTTGCCACATCATGTTTACATACATAATATCATCTAACACATCAGCGTGTTATTTAAATTTACCCGCATTTCTTTCCCCCCATATTTGTAGATCACGCCACACATTTGGAAGGGGGATGGAGAGAATAGTAAGAATACAAGCAGTAAGCAGTAGTTTGCTTATTTCGGTCTCGCGTATTCGTCGTAAATGCATAATTTTATAAATTCCAAATATGAGGAAATGGTAGTGTTATATGGAGAAAGTTTACGAAATTCGACTGATCCTAATTTTATTAATAAAGTGCTATGGACGGATGAGTGCAGTTAACAGGTTAGTACCATACTACTTAAAAAACAATAAATTTCTAGGCTAGATGTACGTAACTACAAACTGAATAATTAACTGTACTTACGAGTAATACTAAAAATTCATATTTATTTGTAAAACGTAGTGAAAACGTAATATCAAAATTATTAAACTGTAATAACCTAACATTCGAAAACATTTATATATTATACACATTTGTTTTTATTAACAAATAAATCAATATTTAAGGAAAATTCATTCATGTATCTAGATTAAAAAAATATTTTTACTCCTTGTCGTTAAATAATAGTACAAAAACTAGGTAACTAGGTTATTGACCTAATAATACGGTAGGTCAAGGTTCACTCTCGATGACTTAGATTAACGGCGTGCCATTTCGGTCTTTTCAGTTTTCTGTCGACAACACGATGGTTTTTTATTATTTAGTATTTAAACACGAAACACTTTTCAGCTTCTGTAAATAATTTACCCATTGGGCATGGGTTTTTTATGTAATGCTCGTAAATAGATTATTACTCGGTTTATTATTAGCCACGTTGGAGTTTTCTAATTTCTTTGCAGTCATAACAGCTACATTTGCTCAGAGGAAAATCCACACGCTACTTGTCGGTTTAGCTTTCAGAGGCGATTTGTTGTCAACGTATCGGCAGGAGTATACGGGTATCGTTTGATTAGGCCGTATTTTCTACCGGAAAACCTGAGTGGACCAAGTTACTTGAAATTTTTAATAGAATTATTTGATTATTATTATTTGATTTCATTGAATATTAACATTTTAAATTATTATTGACTGAAGTTGAACTGAGCAAGAAAAAAATGATATTCTAAAATAGTCAGTACAACCGTTTATTTTTAGTACCTCTTTATACTCGTAATTATGTTTGATATTATTATATTATATTTTATGTTCGCTTGACTGCGCCATTATTATAGGTTAAATCAAGAATCACTGGAATATTTTTTTTCTCAGATTGTTTTTTTTATTAATAGTTATATAAGTTTAACGGTCGATCAAAATTATTTTGCTTTTCTAGATAAGTATCAGAGGTAGTTTACACGATCATCCATCCTCACTTAATGCTATATACATAGATAACTGAAGACTTCGACATGAGAAGAGAGAATTTCAAGAAATTAAAAAAAATATATACAATAACGACAGTAATAATAATATATTTTTTTAATTAAAAAAATACGACAATGTGTAATAAAGTATTTTTTTTACAAACATGTTAAAAATGCAATTTTTAACTCTCCCTTGTAGCATTAAAAGTAAAAGAAATCTGTAAATTGAATAAAACAACTGACAAGGTCTTATATTCTTATATTATTAGGCAGATGGATACTTTAATCAATAAATTAAGACAAATTGATTTATTAAATAAGCATATTGAACTATTGTCGAAAATGGTTCAAGTGACCGTTCCTAAAACATCTCCACAGAAAAACGAAACGGATAAGGGAAAAGTAAAAAGTGATAACAATGATCGGTATATTTTGCCGAAACAAACTGCATAGGTTAATAAACACACGGTCTCTACTGAGATTTTAAAGGTGCAAACGGAAGAAAAATGTAAAGAAATTATTAATTTATCCATAACTACTCCTTCTACTAATATACAGGATAATTTAAATACGGGAAACGTGATGGACCCTACCCCTAGCACGCAAGATAATGTAAATACGAGGGACGAAGGAAATCAACCAGGCAGTTGGCAGACAGTAACAAATAACCGTAAGAGGAGACAAAGGATTCTTGGTAGTAATACAATGACCGCCATAAAAGGGGTGCCAAAAATAGTTCACCTTCATGTAACCAGGGTGGATCACAAAATGGCAGAAGATCTCAAACTGATGCTGAATGAAATTTTCCCTGAAGTAAAGTGTACTTCTATTACTCCGTTCCAACCAAATGTATACTCTTCCTTTAAATTGTCTATTGATCAAGTAAACTTTAGAAGAGCAATGAATCCCAAATTATGGCCTGTTGGGGCATGTGTTTTTCCAGAAACGCCCTTCGAACCAGATTACAACGTAATTTTTGATCCTGACTTTTTATTAGTGAATATCCGTGAGTCTCTTGATCACTTAGAGTGGGAATTTTCAAATAGCAATATCAAGTATATTTGTATAACGGAAACTTATGCTAGGTAGTTACTACTGCCGAAAAATATTTAAATGTGGTGGTGTTGCAATTTTTACACGAGTTGGTATTAATTGTTCAAATATTATGTTGGATCAATTTTATTGTGATAAGTATTTTAAAATTTGTGAATTAAACTGTAGTTTAGGTAACAGAAGTTTATTTATTTTAAATGTTTACAGACCTCCGAAAGAAATATTTTATAATTACTATATAAACCCAATCTTAATGTTGTTCTGGCAGGTGATTTCAATATTAGTGGTAGCACTAATTGTAGATATAAAACTGTCTATGAGTCTCTTATGTATCTGTTGCAAAGCTTTGGTTTACATCTAGTGGTAGAGTAGCCTACCCGCGTAACAGATTGCTCTCCCACTATAATTGATCAAATATATACAAACTTTAGTGAGTCTACAGTGTGTGTCGTAGATAATAATATCTTTGATCATCGCGTTATTCTTTTTGAATCATCTAGTATACAAGACGAAGAATTTCATAAACATTTCGCATAGTATAAGCGCAATCCTGGCGCAACCAACACAGCATCCTTGGATTGGTCATATATTTATTCAATACCTGATACAAATAATGCATATGAATTTTTTATTAATAAATTTCTGTTAAGCTTTAATACATGCTTTCCCATAAGAAAATATAGTGTTTATCGGAATAATAATAACAGTTGCTGATGGGTTATTAATGACGTAAAAATATCGAGTAATAGATTGAAAGATTTATACAAGCAATTTTCCACAGCTCAATCATTTCTACATGCAAGCTTAAATTTGTCATAATAAATTAGTAAAAAATATAAAACGAGCTTATTATCAAAAACGTATATTCAATTCGAATAACATGCCTGCTGAAGTCTGGAAGGTTATCTCTGAGTTGTCAATGGGCGCAGCTAAACATGAGAATCTAAATCTTTTAGAAAATAACAGATTAGTTGACAATCCCTGTTTGGTAGCTTTATCAATGAGCCTAAAAATATTGTAAATCGAATCGAATAAAAAAAACAAGATAAAATCCTGTATCCGACATCCAATAGTTTTTCTATATTTTTAACTCAAATTACACAAATTTTGGATCTTCTTATTATGAAAAAAGCGTTACCTTTGATAATTCAACCGTTAACTTATCTTATTAATTTATCTTTTAGCACTGGCATATTTCCAGAAATATTACGTACTGTTTTTCTAAATCTTTTGAATATGCGTTTCTGCATAGATTGTTACCCTTTGTCAGTAAACACACTATATTTTTTCCTGGTCAGCATGGGTTCTTTTGCAAATCTACTATTATGTAACTTTTGGAAAGTATAATTGATCGTGTTGAATCTGGCGAGAGCCCCGTTGATATCTTCTGTGATATCAGTAGAGCGTTCGACTGTGTTCAGCACAATATTTTAATTAACAAATTATCGGTATATGGTATTATGGGCCTCGTCTTTAAGTGTGTGTAATCCTTTTTGAATAATAGGTCTCAGTATGTCAGTGTTAATTATATTGATAATTTATTCTAATATTTTAATTAATAATATAGGGGTTCCACAGGTATCTGTGTTGGGACCAATCCTTTTTCTTTTTTATAGTAATGACATTGACTCCGTTTCACCTGCTGCTTTTGTTGTTCGTTATGCTGATAATACTGCGGTTTTGTTTTCATCTCCCTGTTCTAAGGATTTAAGTAAGATATGTCAGAGCTCAATAAACGATTTGTTGGCTTGGTTTGAAAGCCATTCTCTTTTCTTAAATAGAGACCATTAGATTTCATAATAGGCTATATAACTGCCCAAATATTGAGGTAATTTTAAGAGATTCTTTAATTTCTACTAATTCGTGTAGTATAAAACTTTTGGGTGTTGTGATTGACGAAAATTTGCATTGGAAAGACCATTGCCTCTCCTTAATTTATAAATTTCAGAATGTTATAAGTTTAGAAGACTGAAAATGATACTTACCACACACCAGTTAATTAGTTTATATTACGCGCAGATGGAGTAGCGACTGCGATATGAAATTTTGTTTTGGGGTTCGTCCACTCTGTCACGTGATGTTTTTATTGTCCAGAAGCGAATATTGAAATTAATTGCAAATATATATCGCCTGGATTCATGTAGAAATATTTTTAAAACATATTTAAAATTTTAATCTTATTTGGTCTATTTATTTTTTAGTTTGTGGTGTATGTTTTTGTGAATAAAAGAAAGTTCCCTGTAACTCAGATCCATCAATATAATACAAGGAGCTGTAACAAATTTTACGCAAATTCCTCTTGGAAAAAGAAAAATTTTTTTCCTTTTTAATTTTTCTCTCCGGTCTTTCGTTTTCGAAATACACGGTGTCAAAACTTTAATTTTTTTTTTACTTTTTTTACAATATCTTAGAAACCGTTTGAACTATAGGACTGAGCTTTTGTAAATACATTACCACTATTAATAGCTACTTTTTCGCACCCTTCTCGAATTGATTGGACATGCCAGCGGTGGAGATTTTAAGGTATCCATAACTTTTACGCCACTGGAAACAATGATATTTAAAATTCTGAAGCGCCAATGAATTTTACACAAAAATAGTTCTCTTGGTTAATTGCTCTAAAGTCAACCGTTTTCAATAAAAATGACTTTCTATGAACAAAAACATTTTGCTAACGTTTCGAAAATCTTATGTAATTCAAAAAATAGGTAGTAATAATTAACAATTTAACGAGATTTAACAACAGATAAGATTTTAACTTTTTTTTATCAATTTGGCGAGTAAAATTTACAAAAACTGTTCAAAATTACTTCCGTTGGCTTGAATGCACACATTACATCGTCGAATGATGTATTTCTAATTTGTTCCGCTGTGGCTTCAATCCTAGTGGTCAATTCTTCGACCGTACAGGGGTGAAAGGGGTTTGATAGACAATGCTCTTCATATGACCCCATCATAAATAATCAAGTAGGGATAAATCCGGTGACCGGGCGGGCCAGGGCACTCTCTTATAACAACTGCAAAATGAGAGGGTCATGTTGAAACCACATACGTTGTCGAATATTTAAGGGGAAATCATCTAATAATTCAGGTAAGACCTCTTCGAGAAAATTTAAATAAATGGGGCCGGTCAGTCTTTCTTCACTCCACAAATGATTATTATGTAAATTGAAAATACCGTCTCTAGTAAAACTGACTTCATCAGTAAAGAGAATTGATCTTGGAAATTGAGCATTTTGTTCAAATCGGTTTAGCAACCAGCAACAGTACTCCCATCGTTGTGCACAATCATCTGGAAATAACGGTTGTATAGTTTGAAAATGAAAAGTGTGAAGTTGTTGCTCGTGTACGACTCTCCACACGTTGTCATGGGGTATTTGTAAAGCGCGAGCAATTCCTTGGGTACTTGATCTTGGATTTTCTTCTACAAGATGAAGTACATCTTCTTTAAACTGTGGGACCCTAAGGTTTCTTTCCCGCCCGCAGTCTCTTTTATTGGGTTTAAAACTTCCGGGTTCCCTCAGGCGTCTCTCAATTCGAGGAAATATTCGGTCAGATGGCGTTCGACGATTTGGAAAACGCAGCAAATACAGGCGATGCTCAGCTCTGCAGTTCCCGCGTGTTTCACCGTAAATTTTGATCATGTCAGTGTATTCATTATTAGTAAAAACATCCATTTTTACCACACTTTTAACTATTTTAAACGATTAAAAATTAACACTCAGCAGCATAACATTTAATTAACTTGACAGTTCTAAGGTAAGTTGTTTTCAATGGTAACTTAGTTTTTTCCTATGTGGTGTCAATATGATGAGCCACCCTCACATTTTGCAAGTGCAAGACCTCAAAAGAACATCCAGAGAACGACGAATCGAACCGCCGGATGGGGGCATGTGAAATGCATCGTTTATGAAGTCTATGTCAATAATATCGAAGAGTTGACCGATAGGGGTGAAGCCGCAGCGGCAGAAAGAAACATGATTCGAAGATATAATGCATAATGAAGTCCGCAAACGTATTTTGTAAGTTTTTGTAAACTTAACTCGCCAATAAAAAAAGTTAAAATCCGATCTCGGTAAAATTGTAAATTATTACTATCTATTTTATGGATTACAAAAGATTTTCGAAATGTTAGCAAAATGTTTGTTTTTGTTGTTTTTATTGAAAACGGTTGACTTTAGAGTTGAGTTAGTTGACTTCAGAATTTGCTGTGAAATGTTAATTTTTCCAGTGGCGTAAAAGTTATGGGGCAAAAAACCCTTCCGATACCTTAAAATCTCCACCACTGGCACGTCCAATGACATTCGAGAAATGTGCGAAAAAGTAGCTATTAATAGTGGTAATGTGTTTACAAAAGCTCAGTCCTGTACTTCAAACGGTTCCTAAGATATTGGAAAAAAACTAAAAAAAAAAAATTAAAGTTTTGACACTGCATGTGTATCTCGAAAACGAAAGCCCGGAGAGACAAATGGAAGAGGATAAAAATGTTTCTTTTTTCAAGAGGAAATTACAGTTTTCCGTTGCGACACTTATTTAGGAACACTCTGTATATGTATCTATATCTTTGGAAATAAAAATGAATTTAATTTATTAAAAATATTGTTTACTTTAAAGCACTAGTGCCTTAAAGTAAATGCCAAATTGTGACAGAAAATTTACAATACATTTAATTTGTATTTTATTTATTAACATGAATACTTATATTTACAATTCACACAATTTGAAACATTAAATCCTTCCACAATTCTACCATTATCAACTGAGACGAGCGCATTCCTAGTTGACGTTTGAGCAGAATCCGCTATTATTGATGGCATTGAAAGCAGTTTTCGGGCAATCGAATTTTTACTTTCCAACGAATCTTCGATGTATCCCTTGGGGACTCTTGAAGATTTCCATCCCCCATGCTGCTTAATTGTCGTTAAATTTGCTCCACTATCTGCTAGTAAGCTTGCCGACGAACGCCGAAAACAACGTTAGAATTTTGAAGTAGCAGAAATTTGGCAATAACAGCTGGAAATTTTCTAAACGTATTAATTCCCACAGGGTTTTCTGCCTTTTACATGCTTTAGGAAAAGCCTCCGATGTCCCACACTTGCTGGACGAAGAGCCATGTCACTCCGGTACAAATCCAAATAAAATTCTTCAACGATAGTAAAATTTCGTGAAACCTTGGTTTTGGTATCTGATATCTTAACCAATATTGAACTGGAAGTGCCCACAATTTTCAAGTTGTCGAGAGTTAACTGGCAAAGCTCCTCTCTACGGCAGGCACCGTATATAAATATTCCCAAAATAGTAGCTACCTTCATCATAAGATACTCGTCATCCGGTACGCACTTCAAATACTGTTCAATTTGGTCTCTGATCAAGATCTTTAATTTTTTGGGTTGATAACTTTTTCCTTGACGCTTCAGAAATGGAATGAGCTTAAAATGCTTGCTGATATCTACGTCACTATTTATTCATAACATAGCTTTAATCATAGAATAATTAGACCATAGAGATGAAGATTATAGTTGAATACTCTTGTATTTTTTCCTCAATAAGGAAAATTTAGAGACTCCTAACAGTCAAAAAATGTCATAGTTTTGTGACGGTTGGAGAACAAAATATTTTACTATATATTTTTTCACTCTGCCATTATTTGTTCTCAGCTCTAATTTCCCAAGTTTATGCATAAAGGTTGAGAATCATCCTGTATACGAGTATTGAACAAAACCGTTTATTACTACTGCTATTATTATTAATATAATAATTCGAATTCGAATTTTCCTTCTCCTTATTTTTTACAATAAAAATATCAAAATATGTTTTTTAAGTAATTTTTCCTGATTTATTAAATGGTAAATGAAACATGTGTTTAATTTGGGGGTATCATTTTTAATTTAGTAGTTGTTTGTCCCTATGTTAATCTAGTTGCCATAATTTGGAGACAAGTGAACGCTTCTCTAGTAAGATGTAGCAATATTAGAAAATTCTATTGAAATAATTTCGATTTCAGGAGCCATAATAGACAGATACAAATTACCCCGTTCTCAAGGCTACGCTTATTTTGCACTTAGTCTCCAGACCCGTATTTCGTTTCACAATTAGCCTCTCCCGGCAAATTATGAGGACAGTTTAAGAATTTCAGAGCGAAGAGATTTATTACCATAGGTTAAATTGCCCAACTTTGCCGGACGTATTAATGTTATGATTTACTGGGGGTTATTTTTCTTGTTTTTGTCACGGAAGTTTTCGAACTAAACTCGTTAAGTTGCAAGGTTTATGCCGAAGTTTCAAGATTTGTTTTTAACTCTTTAGACATTCAAAGTTGTTCAGTATTTATTAGTGTACCATGACAGAGGGTTTTTTAAAGGAAATATTGGCGTACGCTCTGTTGCTTTCAAAAAATAAATTGCATGATGCTCTGTTGTCTTAGTTTTAAATATTTAAGTACTCCTCTATTTTCAATTTTAGGTCAATTAAATTAAATTGCTTCATTGATTCTCTTCTGGCATATACATGGTGTTTTTACATTTACAGGTAATGAGTTCGTCGTCATTTGTTCTTAGATTATAGGGCGCTAATATGATTTCTCTTAAATATTGCATTTTTTCCAACAAAACAATGTAATATGTTGGTGTGTTTAGGCATACACTATACTTCTTAAACTGATGCATCACACAAGCCACTAGCTACTAGAGGTTACTACACTATAAAAAATAAATACACATGAATAAATAATACAATACAATAAAATAAACACACATTTCAACACAAAAGAACACAAGACACACGATACTGTATATTTTTATGTTTCTCTGTAAGTAGCAGTGTGGCAAAGGACACAATCCACTGTGTTAATGTAACAAATACTATGTGTAACTTTTACACATTTCAGTTTTATTTCTATCATTAAAGGTGTAGACTTTACACATTAACCTGCTAATTTTATTGTTTTTTGTATACGTCAAAAATGTCTAAATAAACGTACTACAAAAATTGTAATTTCAAAAACAAACACGAACATAATTAACAAACTAAAAAGATAAGTGAGCTTTTGTATCAATATACCTACACTGAAAAAGGCCACTAACTTTACAAATACACTTTGTAAGAATATCGTTATAATTGTCTTAAAATAATTCTAAAATAATGATGATATTACACTGACGCTTGTAATTTTACAAGAAAACTACCAATATACAACAAAACCGTAAACTTCCTATGTAATTATAATATAATGTGTACATTTATCGAATATATTGTAATACATTTACAATTAACAATGTGAAATCCATTTTTAGATTGTAAAATTACTGAAAATACTAAATTTACTAAATAATTGAGTGTAAAAATATGCCTAATGTGTATGTGAAGGTACTACTAATTTTAAAACGCGCTAACCTAACCTAACTGTTGAGAGCGTTGGGTGGTGACGCTTTTATTATTTCTTGCTTCATTTCGATGAAAGCAGCGTGTACCTAGGACCTAGGTACTTACATAATTAATTTAGTGAGTAGTGACTAGCAATATAATCATATCTAGAGTGACAAGTGGAACGTAACCTAAATGAGATTAAGAAGTAATAGGTATATAAGTTATACATAATTATGAAGCAAAGATACATTGGTATCCTTACATCTACAAAAATTGGATACCCCACTCTTGATTTGTTCATCTTACATAATATATAAAAAATATATTATTTTCTATTAGAATTACATTTTATGTATATTTGAAGAACAAGGGCCTCTGGAGGATTAGCATGATTTAAGTTCTAGGTACCTACTTATCTATGCACATTTATATAATTAATATTACTTTGTAATAGTTAGTATAAGACCGTCATAGATCTCGTTTGAATATTATAAAATGTTAACTTTAGTTCTATGAATATATTTTTTGTATATAAATTTGAAAAACATATAGAAAACGAATCTTTTGCTTCGGAAATGTTTGATTTCACTGGGGATATCATATCAAAAATTTAGTACTACTATTAAGGATGTTTGTTAACATTAGAAGCAATTGGCATTCATGTTAACTAGATAACTTAATATGAGTATATTTTTCTTTTGAAATAACATTCTGATGCAGTGATGCTATTGAGAAACTCACGGAAAAGTCTCATATGTTACTTAAGATAAGTAACAATCGTTAATTCCTTACGATATTTTAATTTTTCTCATGTAGGCATATTAATCTATTAGGTATAAGCGCATTACTATTCAGATTTTTTTTAGGTATCTATGTCAAAACACTGTTAGTGAATTCGAATGTTGTAAACAAGATGACTTGTGTACGGGTTAGGTCAGTTTCGACACTTTTAGGAGGTTTCTTTTATTCTCCGAAAAGATAGTCCAAATGTCACGGGAATATTTTTTGAGAAAAATTGAAGAATGAAAATTTCATTTCGATATCTTGATTAGTTTTGATATAGATTTTTTTTTAATTTTAGGCCTTTTCTATGATGCCCCATATTACATACATATGATGTTTCATTAAAAAATATATGTTTGTTATAGTAACGGAAAACTAGAATTTATAAAAAAAAATTCTCAAGCCACCAGATACTACACGTAGAGAAAATGTATAAACATTAAGATAATAAGTAGAAAAGTTACCATAGGAAACGACCAAAATTTAAAAACATCATGTAGGTATCTCTTAAACAAATCAAAATATCTAAATGATTCTCACTATTCAATTTTTCTCAAAAATTAAGCTCCAAATACATTGGCTACTTTTTTCTGTCTACTTATCCAAATTGGACCATCTTGTACAATAAATAAAAAAAATTACATTGTAGTCACAACATAAAATGTATTATTACAATACAACTGCCTGTAAAGTTACTGTGCAATTTTACAAGTAATTGTGCAAGTTACATCGTAAAAATACTTTGTATTGTAAAATCGCAAAGTAATATTACAATTGCAAAACCTAAAATTACACCGCAAAATAAATTTACAACGTAAATTTACATTTTATTTGTAAAGTCACAATCGATAAAAAAATTACAGCAATAATGAGTGGTAAATAAATTGCCATCTATTTTTACTGTAATTATTTTTTACAGTGTATAGTATTTTCAAAATTATAGTGTTACAGCAATAATAAAATAAAAGATATTTCACCTTTTATGCTTTTATTAAAAATATACAATTCAGTTCAAATGGACAACAACCAAATTTTCCCACAAAATATTTAACAAAATTGGTAGTAGTAAACATTCTAATAAAGAACACATAATTTTTTTACTGTTTTAGAAAGGTATTTTAAGCTAATATAAATCCAATCTCCTACAATTCCTATCAATGAAGTCATATGTATGTTCTCTGATACCAAACATCTAGGTATGCTAATGAACAATTCCACAGACAAAGCTCTATTCAATAATTATCTAAAGAAAATAATCTAATTTACTGACCTGCTAATGAAACACTCTATAAATATCTAACTTCACTTTTTGGCAGTGGGAACACGACAAATTCAACCACAATAGATGAGATCTGACCTATTGTGGTTGAATTTGTCGTGTTTCCACTGCCAAGAAGTTAGATATTTATAGAGTGTTTCATTAGCAGGTCAGTAAATTAGATTATTTTCTTTAGATAATTATTGAATAGAGCGTCATAATTGGAGTTTAGGAAAATTAGCTGATAGTGATCTGAACATATCATTTTCTTTATCCAAAGTTAGAGGAAGATCTGAATACAGAGTATTCTAAAATGAACTATTAATATTTTTAAGAGTTATAGTCCTAATTAATTTTAACTTTATCAGGATTATCAGTAATATGTGTTGTAGCTAGGTAAGTACTTACTATTTTATTTGACCAAACTTTAATTTAAATGTCCTCCATTTGACCAGAGCAATCGAGGGGTAACTGAACACAACAACGATACACGACCAATTAGAAGTAAGGATATAGAACACATAGGTGTGATAAGTATACACAAAATGGTGTACTTTTAGCATCACTGTTAAATTTTACACAAATTCAGTATATTTTATTATAATACTATAGTAATTTTAACATATTTTGTGTAAAACGTATAAAAAAGTTCAAATTTTGAATTCAGAATTATTAGAATTTTTAAGTTCCCAGTGAATTGCTTTGAAAAATTTGGAGCCGGAGTTTCCTGGGACAACGAAAACGAATGCGTATTTAACTTTATTCTAAACGGTGGATGGTACCACAAAATGTAGATTTTATGATAAATATAATGCAAAATTTGTATTAAAACCGGCGTACATACCTCTTGCAAGAAAATAAGTACAAACCATGTCATGAAAATTAAAATACGATTAATGGAAAACCAACAAATAAATCGAAAACGGTTACATTTAGCGACATAAAACTAGCATGTGTAAAAGGGCTAAGAGAATAACATTATTATATTAAACATTTGATACATACATTAAAAAAAAATATGACTAATTTTTATCCAGGTTAAGTACGGATTAATTTTTTTATCCCAGATAACCTCCTAACCCAAGTTTTCAAAGCAATTCATTGACAACTTTCTAAAAATTTTAATAATTTTGAATTTAAAATTTTAATTTTGGCATTCTATCTCTTTTTAAGAATCTACTTTTCGACTAAGGTAAGTTACATCCATTAATTTTAGAACATACTGTATATTTTTTTCCTTTGACATCTTAAATACTAAATATTTCTTAATTAAATTGATACTTGAATATGAAATTCTACACCTTTAATGACACAAATAATACTGAGATGTATAAAAATTACGAAGTATGTTAAAAACATACTGCTGCATTCAGAAAAATGTGTAAAAATACATATAGACAACATAGGACTGTGTTTTCTATAATAATAAAATAGGTACTAGTTTATAATTAATATTATAAATTATAATGCCTTTAACAATAGTAGCTGTTGCTTAACTTACTGGTTGAAAGGAACAGGACAATACACTTTCTGCTATTATGTAATAGGCCTACCATTATGTAATTCTCAATTCCAGTTCAGCAGAAGCCGAAGCTAAGTTGTGACAAAAGGGGGGATATTTTTAAAGGACAGTTTGACATGGCAGCAAACCTGAAGGTATTGTTTGAGGATTACCATTGAGCTCGTTCAAACATCTTCTTCCCTAAGGTCACCAAGAAGGCTCTAGTAATCCTAATTAAAGCCTAGCATCCTGTATAATCTGTAAATACCCGTGAAACAACAGAGACCTAAATCCTTACTTGTTGCTTTCAATATGGCCAACTGAGTCTAAGTTTTGTGGGCCGAACAGAGAGGGAAGGGTAACAATGGAGCAACAGTCGAAGGCTTCATCCGCAACAAGCTGGTTGTATAAGTATACGCTGATATTAATTCGAAACTTCATTTCGTTCAATACAAATCACTGCGATGTTATTTCTAACACGTTATGTAGAATTTTAACAGGGTTTCTTAAAGGCAAGGAATTAGGTGTCGCTATAGTTTAACATACAGCGCTTTTGAAAAGTAACGAATAAATTGATTATTTTTGAAATTGTGTAGTTTTCGAAAAAAATCCCCTGACACGTCGATTTTGTTTTTAAAAAAGGCACTTCTTGACATCGACCCACATTTGTGATGTCATCCTTGTTTGAGATATGACGTCATCGACAATTTTTTTAAATAACAACCCCCAATTTTGAGCATGCCATTTGAAAGACCGTGTCATTCTACATACATACATCATCAAGAATTATGGTATTGTCTGAAGCTATTTATTTGTGGCATAATTTTAGTTTTTCTTTAGTTTTATTGGGTTTTTGCCAGAGAGTTTTTCGAAACGTCAATATTACGGAAGTGCGCGATAGTGATGTGATTTTTGTTATTTTTTACTTATCTGCTTTTTTCAGTGTGAGATTTTTTGGTTAGGCAAACTTAGTTTCAAAAATAACCCTTGACTGTTCCGTTTGGCGCAAGGACTTATTTAATTAATTTTTATTATTTTTCAGAAGTGTGGCAAAAACCCAATAAAACTAAAGAAGAATTATAGTTTTACAAAAATTTCAAGAAAATAATATTTGAAGAATGTAAAATTTAATTTTCACAATACTGAAAATGATAATGATTATGTAAAAATTCGACTTAATTAAATGCTAAAATTGAGCACCGTTGGCTGCCTGACAGTAGCCAAGACGATTAATAAATCTTTTTTGGACATTATCAATAACTTCAGGAGGTATACGATGTATCTCGTGACGAATTCTTGCTTTTAAATCTTTTAAATTAACAGGTCTAGTAACGTATACTTTGCTTTTTAAGTATCCCTACAAGAAATAATCTAGGGGCGTCAAATCAGGCGATCTGGCTGGTCACTCAATCGGCCTCCTTCTCCCTATCCAACGATTCGGGAACAGCTCATCTAAATAAGCACGGACAGGTGTTGCATAATGGGGAGGTGCACAGTATTGTGAAAATTAAATTTTACAATCTTCAGAAATTATTTTCTTGAAATTTTTGTTATGTAACACCATAATTTTTCATGATGTATGTATGTAGAATGACACGCTCTTTCAAATGGCATGGTCAAAATTAGGGGTTGCTTTTAAAAAAATTGTTGATGACGTTATATCTCGAACAAAGATGACGTCACAAATGTGGGTCGTATGTCAAAAAAAACCTTTTTTAAAAACAAAATCGACGTGCTAGGAGATTTTTTCGAAATCTTCTCAATTTCAAATATAATGAATTTATTCGTTATTTTTTGAAAGCACTGTATGTGTTATTTGAATTGTGAAAATGGAAGGCTTATTAAATTTACATTTAATTCGCGGTTTTATAAATCGATAACGAATAAGACAATTAATAAACGTGTTGATAAATGTATTAGTTAATAGTGGGCATTTTGAGCAATTATTGTCAAAAAGGCATATTTTTTTCTAATGTTTATCATTTGACTGTTTATTACAATTTTTAATTCTAAATAAACTCTTGTTCGTTGATATTTCTAAATTATTTCAACTATTAGCATTGAAAGTCTCATAGCCAAATATCTCGAAAACGGTGACAGCAATTTTCATATAGTATACATTTTTTATGTAAACAGTTGGAAATTAAGAATTTGATACCAAAGAAAAGTTTTGTCTTTTTTAAGATATCCTCTATACTACAGTTAGCGCCCTCTATGAACTATAACCAAAATGTGAACAGATTTAAATTCCTCGACCCAAAGAACCCCAAAATTTTGTACGATAATAATAAAATAATATTTTACATTTAACACCCTATATCTCTGTAGCTATCTACTTTTGGACCAAACTAAATCCTAATATCTTGCCTTCGGGAATCTACCCACAAATTTTGACCTATTATCTCGAAACCACCCTATATTTATACAGGGTGTCCCGTAAAGTATCTCAAAAACTTTTAATGGTGATAGAACATAAATAATGTGAGAAGGGTTCAAATAACACAAAATTTCCAATAGCAAGCTGATGCTTAGTAAACCTAACACTTTAGTTTACTTTTGTGTTAACTGAACCCTTATTAAGTGGTACGGCTAACTTATCTTCTGTAACTCACACCTCCTCTACTCATCTAACTACTGTAAATTAGTCACTTTCTACTATTTTAAAACTTGGCAATACTGGAGCACTGATCTATATGCATTTTGTAAATTTACTAGAAAATTAAACATTTTACATAAAAAATATACAGGACAAAAATTTTTCTAATTTCAATACCCTTTCTAAAATTGTTGTGATTTTCAATTAGAACTTTATTGTGTAAAATCTATATTTTTAATTATACAAAAAAACACATATGTGAAAATTACACATTAAATTTTTAATACACTTCTACGTACAGAAAAATGTGTAAAAATCTAAGCATTTTCTTGTGAACTTCGATCAATATAGGACTATGTTATTTTATGTTAAAATGTGTAATAATTATTTTTCAAATTCTGATTCTTTCGTACCACAGTTTAAAATACGATAATTTGACCTATATCCTACACCTATAGTCTACACTTTTCAGTAATTTTAACTCACGGAATTGATATTGAATTTAGTAAGACAGTAGAAACGTAAATCAATATATACCTAGTCCGAGAACAGCAAGGGTAGGTTAAGATAAGACTAGGGAAATAATATATTAATTAATTAATTAATTATTGGATCGGTCAGTGGTCGCGCGGTTTAAGGCGTCAGTACTTGAATCGAGGTGACTAGATCGGTGTTGGTTCGCGCTCAGCTGCCGGTAGACCGTATAAAAGCTATATTCGTGGAGAGGATTGACACCCTCTCTGCGGGTATGGTAGGGTGGAAAAATATTGGCTTGGGTCAATGTGAGAGATTGATACCGGTTGATATTTGACTACCCCCTTAATTAATGAGGTTTTCCAGGTTTTCCATTACTGCACGGAAGAGTGGTTAGGGCCTACCAACGCAAGTCGTTCCTGGGCGCAAATGCGGCCTGCTTAATAATAATATGCCGCCCCCTCCCGCACAAGTTTCCGACTTCTGGGCTAATCCCTGTAATTAGAATGAGGGGTAGATATATTATTATTATTATTATTATTATTATTATTATTATTATTATTATTATTATTATTATTATTATTATTATTATTATTATTATTATTATTATTATTATAATTCTGTGGCTGGCAGCGTTCAATTACCATAAACATTCGAAAAACCATAGTACGTTAAATATGTCTTTAAAATGTGCACCAATATCATAAAAATTTTCCGTGGTGTGAACAAAAACTGCACTGTAAGAAATAATTGACATTTTAACACAATACTGTGTTAATTAAAGTCTAAACATTATAAATTTTTACACATTTTTTTGTATGTAGTAGTATGTTAAGGGTTTAACACAATCCACTTTGTTAATATAACAAATGGTATGTGTAACTTTCGCATATATCACTTATTTATATTATTAAAGGTGTAGACTTTGCACATTACCATGTTAATTTTATTGTATAATGGGTGTTGATATGAATATAACATGTATTGATATGGAGTTTTTAGTTTGTTAATTATATTTTTGTTGCGTTCGAAATAGTTTTTTATGAATATAATGTTTGTAATATCCATTTCGAGGTTTTTCAGAAGTTTTCTCAGTTGTTGAGAATGCATGGAATATAGCCTGGAACCCAACTAACATTTAAGCCTAATAGACTACTACACAAGAAAAATAATTCTAAATTGATCAAGATTTACTACTTTCCTCCATAAAAATAGTCTTCAAAGTTACAAAATCTTATAATACCAAAATTTTAGTCAAAAATTTGTTAATTAAGAGTAATATAATGACTTCTAAGTAAAATGAAATATATGTCAATTTATACAGTTCGAAATTACATATTGTTTACCTATTCTATGTTTTCAAATGCTAACATTCCAATAACGTGTAAGACGAAGCTATAATTTACTTAATTTCGCCTTGAAATCTGTCTTCAATATCCAAGTATTTTTTAAATTATTACAATAGGTAAATATTTACATATTTATTACGAAATTGTAAAACTTATTTTGTCTTCAACTAGTAGTTAAAAATAAGGTAATAACTAGTTATTTTGTCCTATTAAATCCTTCGATTGGTTAAGTTCTATTTTTATTATAATATCAACCTATTTTCAACTTTGTTGATAATTTCTAAAGAATATTTAACCTTAACCTAATAGAAATATTGTTCTATATTATGGTATAAATTTACTTGTTAATAATACTTCGACGTAATTGTGCCTTATAAAAGTTTTTTAGGAAACAAGCTTCTTGTTAGATGTATTCCGACAAGACCTTACAAAATATTACAGAGTTGTAAAAAACGAATTTAAGCCAATACTGCATATTATGTAAATCAATCTAATGATAATATATCGATAAACACTTCATATATAAGTATTCTTATGACTGTTATCGTGTCAGATGAATTCAGTAGTGCACGTGAATTGAAATTCGAATTGAATTCCATTCGAAAATATTTATTTTGTTTTTGTTATTAAGCATACATAATATTATTGGCTTTAATTTGAATTTTCAATCACAAATAAATCCAAGAGTAGAATTTTATATGTAGGTACCTAGTAATAATTTAATTGGTAATAAATTACCATAAAATATCTTCATTTGGAGGAAATCTCAACCACAAAGTTAATATTTTCCTGTGACGTCAACATTAGCATTGGCAATCTGCCCTATAGGTTAAAACTTACAGACAAATTGACTTCAAAGTTGATTTTATTTGAGCGGCCATGTTGTAATAAACACTAAATGTTTTGTTCATTATTTCTAATTGATTACTCATTAAAATTATGTTGATACAGATAATATTAGTTAATACATTTATGACGAAAGATTATTAAACACATTTTATCACGAAGTACATTCAGTTTTTCTTTTAGGTTATTTTTCAGTACAGTAATATTATTAAAAAGCAATAGTAAAAATGTATATTTATAAGGCGCGTTATTTTTATGAAAGTTTGGTCATGACATTATACGAAAAAATTTCCTGGGTTGTACAATTTGATTAATGGAAACCAAAAATACAGACTTTATTATATTAAAATCTAAATATCTATAAATATACAAACTCCTACTGTACTTGTAGTTTAGTAGCCTGACTTATAGTCTTTCTTTCTCTTCCTATCCTTGTTCGCTGTTAGAATGTATAAAATCAAACATATAATGTTGTCTCTCTCTGGCAAAAGTATGTCATATAAAGGGCATAATTACGGTATATTTTGGTAATAATGTCTTTTAAATTTTGAAATTTTAACATAAAATTGGTCCGTATTTCTTTTAGGTCCAATTATCTTATTGTAATAAAATTCTTGCTGACCAATTATTAACTTCCATATTACTTTAGTTTTTTTCCTCACATAAGGAAAAAGGCCAACGAATATAGATAAACTTTCCTTGTACGGAATTGGTCATGAAAAGTTTTTGACCAATTCATAGGTCAAGTTAACGTAATTTTAACTTTAATTGTTTGTTGGGAATGTTCTAGAAAATGCTAAAATAAATGTATTACAATAATTATAATTTCAGAAGCAAGCAGGAATATTATTAACAAATTAAAAAAGTAGGTTAGTTTCCGTATCAATATAGGTATAGCATTTTCAGATTATGGTGTTATATGGTAATAATACACTGTAAAAAAAGTTGCTGTGTAAGTGAGATTTTCCAGTGTGTAATTTAGGATGTGTAAAATTTCCGTGTTAATAGTTTTACACACTATGGCTTTTTTATACGTTTTACACAAAATTTGTTAAAAGTACTAGTATTATAGTAAAATATACTGAATTTGTGTAATATTTACCAGTGATGTGTTAAAAGTACACCATTTTGTGTAGACTTAACACGCACACAACTTAATTGTGGTTTATATCCCTGCTCCTGACTGGTTGAGCACAACTGCGCAGCTGGAGTATATCAGCTGATCCAACACACGTCACTATGCCATATTGGTCATGTAGCGGTGTTATGTACAGTTACCTCTTGTTCACTGTGTTCAAATGGGAAATATTTAAATTTAAATTGAGGTTTAATCAAGGCAAATGGTAAGTACTTACCCTAACTATAACAAATATCCATGATAATTGTAATAAAGCTAAAACTAATTAGGAATATAACTCTTAAAAATATTAGTTCACTCTGACGTTTGTACACGACGAAGTGGGAAAATCTATTTCTTGACAAATCACCGTGCCCCTTGAGGGTGCGAATGAGTACGGCTAACTGCGCAGTCGTCTTTTGGTCGTCTAAAAAACGAAATCTGAGACCTCGACATTAAAGAAGCCGACGTGAAGACGACGGACTGTATAATAGACTGTGGTTTTACATTACTTTGTAATGATTTTTTTTAACTTTAGAGAAAAAAATATATGTTTAGATCACTACCAGTTAATTTTCGTAAACTCCTATTTATGTAATGCCTAAATACATCTTCGTTTAATGTTTACTGTTTCATATTGTTTATGATTTACTAGAACATTATTAGTCCCTAATTATAATAATATATGTACTACTATGCTGCTAATTTTAATACATACATATTTTGTTAGCAAACTTGGTTGTTGTTCATTTGTACTAAATTTTATTTTTCTAATAAAATCATAAAAAGTAAAATATCTTTTATTTTTTAATTACTTAACACTATAATTTTGAAAATTCTATATATTGATACGGAAGCACACCTACCTTGTTAATTATGTTCCTGTTTGCTTTTGAAATTATAATTTTTGTAATACATTTATTCTGGCATTTTCTACAATATTCCAGGCTATATTCAATGCATTCTTGACGACTGGCAAATTATATTTGTTAAAATTTTTTTAGAAAGCAAACAGAAACATAATTAACAAACTAAAAAGGTAGGTAAGTCTTCCATATCAATACCTGTTATACAATAAAATTAACATGTTAATGTGTAAAGCCTACACCTTTAATGATAACAGTGAAATGTGTAAAAGTTACACTTGACATTTGTTATATTAGCGCAGTGGATTGTGTTAAACATTTAACACACTGATACATATAGAAAAATGTGTAAAAATATACACAATTCCGCGTGGACCTCGATTAACACAGTATCGTGTTGATTTGTGTTAAAATGTGTAATTATTTTTTTACAGTGTAAAATAAAAAATATTTTACTTTTTATGATTTTATTATAAATACATAATTAAGTTCTAATGAACAACAACAAAATTAGTAATAGTAGTAATACATATTCTAAGGGAATTATAAACTAATAACGTTCCAGTAAATCATTAGCAACAGCAAACATTAAACAACGGTATATTTAGGCACTACATAATAGGAATTTACGAAAATTAAGTGGTAGTGTTCTAAACATATGATTTTCTTTCTCTAAAGTTACAAAAAAATCAAAATACATAATAATGTAAAACGAGTGTGTACTCCTATTATGTCCTTTATCACAATTATGAGCAATATTTATTATAGTTAGGTAGGTACATACCAGTTTCTTTGGTCAAACATCAATATTAATTTAAATGTTTTCCATTTGAACACAGCAAACGAGAGGTAACTGAACACAACAACGCTACACAACCAACATGGTGTAGTGACGTGTGTTGGAACAGCTGATATACTTCAGTTGTGTTCAACCGGTCATGAGTAGGGATATATAACACAGAGCCGTGTTATGTTTACAAAATTGTATATTTTTAACATATCACTGGTATATATATTACATAAATTCAGTATATTTAATTATAAAATTAATAATTTCAACATTTGTTGTAAAACTGATAAAAAAACCATAGTGTGTAAAACTATTAACACGGAAATTTTTCATATTCTAAATTACACACTTACCCAGCAATTTATTTTTACAGTGTGGAGTATTTTTTAATAAGAAAAATCACTGAGATTTCATGTAGTAGCACCTTCTTGTTTTTAGAGAGAATTATTTTTAATTTTACTTTTGTTTATCGAAAGTAGCACGATATTTCTTCACTTTTTCACAGGTTTTAATATTTGACAGAACTGTAATCTATAATATTACATTAAAAAAGTTAGTTTCATTAATTTAGTAGGTCGTTATGGTGTTTAAATTCATTGTGACAGATTAATCAATTTTGACATTGTCGACATTAAATTTTTTCAAATCATTTTAATTTATTGGTATAATAATTTTTATAGTTAGATATTTGACTCAACTTAAAGGAGGCCACCTGATGAAGCAATCCTAAAAATGCAGAAATAGATCACATTTATTGTGGTTGAATTTTCGAGTTCCCACATTTTCAAGAGTGAACTTAGATATATATTTATAAAGTGTTTTCATTAAACCAGGTTAGTAAATTTAGCTAGATTAATTTTTTTTTGATAATTATTGAATAGAGCTTTGTCTGAGGAATTGTTCATTAGCATACATCTTTGGTATCAGAAAACATACATTTGACTTTATTGATAGGAATTGTAGGTGATTTGATATATATTAGCTTAAAATATCTTTATAATACAGTAAAAAAAGAATGTACTTCACAAAATGAAGAAATATTAATTTGTAGTAATTAATAAAATAGAAAATGATTATTAAAAAGTATCTTTTAGCCAGCAATATGAATCAAGACGAGTACAGTCTTTTCCATTATTTATAACCCCAAGAAGAAAACAAGCCGTTTGGGTAGTATAATTAATTGGTTCTTGGTCTAAGTAGCTCGACAAATTTAATTATTTGCAGACGTATTTCAAAGGCGTTTGTGAATTAATAACATTCACTTTTATTATGGAGAAATTTATGAAGCATAATAACCCTTCGTTTAGGATCCTTTGTTATGCGCCTCATTTTTTAGATTTCCTCTGAAACTTACATGTCGGTATTTTCATATCTCGGAAATGCTCTCAAAGTGTTTGTTCTAGCGTAATATCGCAACACAGCTAAACGCCGCATTAAAGGCTTCGTGCAATTTTTATATATTAGTATGCACATTTCCCAAGTGCTTCTCACACTTATTACTCAGTTTTTAATAAGAAATTGGAGCATATATGCATAGTTCTGGTATTACCGACACTTTTAAACAGGTTATAATGATTTGTTTGAAAACTCAGAAGCACGTCTTAAATAGGCATGACCATTATAAATCTATATTTAAAATGTTACGTAATTCAAATTAATTTTAAAAATGCACAGGGTGTTCCAATTTCATTTTAATTGCAGGGTGTCTCGGAAACTGCAAGAAATAGAAGGATGCGGTTTTCTCAACACTGGATTACTTTTTTGAGAAACTTAAGATGCCGTAGTCAGAACTTTCAGAGACTTCTTTGTTTTTAAGATACAGGGCCGAATGTAAAAAAACTGCTTTTACGAGATTCTGGGTATTTCGGTCTTGGTCTCCTACGTATAGTTCAGTTGCGTATTTGAATTTTTCTACAGGGTGTCTTTTTTAACTGGGGCCACTGTTATTTGTTATTTACATTAATGACTATCACATGTATCCGGATCTTATCTTACTTGCAGATGACACGGCATTGACATGTTCTAATAAACATAGAGATACAGTTTTGAGGTTGGCCGAAAATGATTTACTTCAAATAAACTTAAATTAAATAAAGATAAAACACAAACTATTATACAGTATGCGCCAAAAGTATGGAATAAATTCAATAAAAACGAAACAGTTATTTTTTGGGAAAAATCCTCGAACAGGTCGATTTTTCATTTAAAAAATACATATTTTAGCGTAAAATGCGATTTTCAAATGTCATTTGTTTTCGAGTAATGACGTCATCGATTTTTTTCCATATTTTTTCCTTGACTCTGAAAGATCGCTTAATTCTCTATCAGACAGTACCAAAATTTTGTCATCTTATATAGGAAAGTTTTCGAGTAAATGACGATTGAATGTTAGAAAACGTAAATCAATTAAAATAAAGCAAAAACGTTATCAAGTTTAGTTTTTCGAATTCCATAATTCTTTTATGGATCACGTAGGTGAAAATCTTTGCAAAGTGTCATTGTCACACCGACTTTCTAATAAGTATTGTAAGCGACATAGAAATTATTATTCGATTTAAAGTATTATGGCACATTTAACTGTTACTCAAAGAATTGAAATTTTAATTCTTATCGGATGCGGGAATATGACTAGAACTCAGCAGGAAGTTTACGATTTATTTAATGAAAAATATCCAGATCGCCCTATCAGCCAATCAACAGTCAATAAGATAGAGTCTAAATTTAGAGAAACTGAGAAGGAAAAATATCATCCCTACAAAATTCAACTTGTGCAGGAACTCAATGAAGATGATCCTGATCGCCGCTTACACTTTTGCGAAATTCTAATGGATTTATGTCAAGGAAATAGAAATTTACACCGGCAAATACTTTTCTCAGATGAGGCCACATTTTGTCTGAATGGTACAGTAAACCGTCAAACTTGCAGATATTGGAGTCGGGAAAATCCTCATTGGATGGCAGAGGCACATACCCAACACCCTCAGAAATTAAATGTGTGGGCTGGAATAGTTGACGACAGAATAGTAGGGCCTTTCTTCTTTGAAGGAACCCTTACAGGGCAAAGATATTTAGAGTTTCTAGAAAATGACCTTGTTCCAGTCCTTGCAGTAATTTTTCCTAACGATAATGACCCTGACATTCCTGACGATACCATATGGTTTCAGCAAGACGGTGCACCTCCGCACTATGCGCGCCCTGTACGAGATTTTTTGGACAACTGTTTTCCTGGGAGGTGGATCGGCAGACGCGGACCGATAGAATGGCCTGCAAGATCGCCAGATCTTACACATCTTGACTATTTTTTACGGTGATACTTGAAGTCAAAAGTGTACATTAATAAACCACGTAATTTAGAAGAACTTCAAAATCGCATTCGGGACGAAATACCCAGAGTTACCCCAGAAATCATTCATAATGTGCAAGAAGAATTTCTTCACAGACTTGCGCATTGTCAAGAAGCTGGTGGATGGCAATTCGAACATTTAATTTAAGTATAAAATTTAATCAATTGTATTTTATTTTACATACCTCAGAATTGTTGCTTTTTTATGGATAAAATTTACGTTTTCTAACATTCAATCGTCATTTACTCGAAAACTTTCCTATGTAAGAGGGCAAAGGTTTAGTACTGTCTGACCCCAAAACAATGAGAATTAAACGATCTTTCAGAATCAAGGAAAAAAATATGGTGTTGCCATTTAAAAAAAAATCGATGACGTCATTACTCAAAAACAAATGACATTTGAAAATCGCATTATACGCTAAAATATGTATTTTTTAATTTAAAAATCGACCTGTTCGAGGATTTTTCCCAAAAAACAATTGTTTCGTTTTTATTGAATTTATTCCATACTTTTAGCGCATACTGTATAATTTTTATTGTTACTTGTTGTTTTACCTTTTTTAAATATGACTTATCACTATATACTGTATGTACTTATTATGTGATCAATAAATATACTTACTTAAAATATGACGCAAGCATATATTTTTTTTAATGGAACACCCTCTATGTTTTTGTGCCATTCAATTGCATTATTTTTGTCCCTTATTACGATATACAATGTGACCCAATTGTTTTGGGGTCAGTCGGTAAAAAGTTAATTAATCGTGTGATTTAGACCGGGCAGTTTCTAGAATCAAAATTTTAATAAATCATATTAGAGGTTTTTTTTAGAAAAAAATCGGTGCACGGCACTGGATTGAGTACCCCTCAAAACGGGCCTGTACAAAGTTTCATCGAGAATTTCTAAGTAATAACGATTTTGTAGAAGAATTAAAAATGCACACTAGGTACTTATTTATATTCAAAAGTTCATAGTTTATAACAACTTAGTTATGGTCTTAGACTTATACAGAACAAATAAAACATAAACAAAAAAAAACATCACAAGAAACTACTAAATTTGTGTAACTTCTACCAAGCCACCATTTTCTCCAATGTACTTGTCACTCCTTTTGCGTATACAGAGTGGTCCACTTTCGAAAGCGGAAACTTTAGAGTCAGACAGAGAACCACAAAATAATATCAGTTTGTATTATAAACTATATTCGAAAAATGCTTCGTTACAAAGATACAGGGTGTCAAAATTTTTATCAAAAGTTCCAAATTTATTATTATTTTTGAAACTGCTTTAGATATTTAAATGAAATTTGGAACCTTTGAATATGTAATATAGATACATATTTTTATGTAAAAAATATTATTTTTCTTCCACCAGTGACGTGCGTACGGACGGATCTTCAGGAAATTTTAATGACAAAACTGGTACGCCAATGTTTTTTAGAAGCAAAAGCTATTTCTACAATCCTTGTTCAATTCACAACAGAAAAAGGCTCCTTACTTTTTTCGTTTGACACACCGTTTGCCAGTAAAATAATTAAATTCTTTAAGCAACTAGAATTCAAACAAATTTTAATTGTGTCGTAGTTGGCCATGAAACAAAAAAAAACTACTACTGTCAGTGTTGGTGCATTTTATAATGATAGTTAATTCAATTGTAATTGTAATTTAATTTCGAGTTATTGTTAACACTGTTATTAGAGTGTTGTGTAAATATTAATAAAAATGCTTTTCTCTAACAACGAATATGCAGATATTCATTTTTGCTACGGATTTTGTGATGGAAATGCAGAAGCGGCAGTTCGTGAATATCATAGACGCTATCGAAATAGAAGAGTTTCAGACGTTTGCGTTTTCATCAGAACACAGCAGAATTTTCGTAACTTTGGTCTGAATAATCGTATACTACGTACTTTTGATAACAATCCGAGGCTGAGCTCTCGAAAGGCAGCTTAGTACCTTCACATTCATAAGTCTAAAACATTATGAACACTACACGATGACGACAGACATGCATATCACCTACAGCCTGTTCAGGATTTGTACCCTGGTGATGCTGAAAAAAAATAAGATTTTGCAGTGGCTTTTAAACTCGACGGAAGAAAATCGTGACTTTTTACATAAAATTCTTTGTACGGGCGAGTGCTCTTTTATCAGACGTGGGGTAACAAATTACCATAATATCCATATTTGGGCACATCAGAATTCTCGAGAAATTCGGCCAAGATCATTTCAAAATGAATTTTCCGTCAATATTTGGTTGGGCGTTATTGATTGATGGTAATGTCACAAATATTACCATCAATAACACATTTCCTACCCCCAAGGTTGAACTCATAACTATTTATGGAGTTCCTTAACAATAATTTGCAGGGCTACCTAGAGTGTTAACCCATTAATTTAAGACTTGAGAGTTGGATACAACTGGATGGAGCCATACACCCCTCCCGTCCCCCCGTATTTTTGAATAGCTGTAAGAGAATTGCTCAATACCAATTATCCTCAACGAAGGATTGGACGGCTAGAAAGTAATGGCATGAATAATGATGTGGTTAATGGTATTTGACCAGTGGCCTGGCTACCCAGATCTTAACCCGCTAGACTTTTGCGTTTGGGGCACTATTAAAGATAAAGTCTACGCTAATCCCGTATTAACAAGGGAAGATTTAATTTTAAGAATTCAGCAAGCCTGCAATGATATGCTGCGAAATTCGCATGTAGTATATGCTGCAATAAATGCGTTAGTGAGAAGATGTCGAAAATGTATTGAGGTGGGTGGACTACATTTCGAGCAGTTTTTGTGATTTTACCCTTAACCCTTTCTTTCTTTTTGTTATTGTTGTTGAAAGCCACTAATTAAATTTCTTATTTTCGTTTTTGTTTACTTAATTGTTTTTCAGAAATCATTAGATACCTAATTTAATTTTGTACTGGTAAACGGTGTGTCAAACGAAAAAAGTAAGGAGCCTTTTTCTGTTGTAAATTGAAAAAGGATTCTAGAAATAGTTTTTGTTTTTAAAAAAACATTGGCGTACCATTTTTTTCCTTAAAATTTCCCGAAGATCTATCCGTACGCACGCCACTGATGGAAGAAAAATAATATTTTTTACGTAAAATTTTGTATCTATATTACCTATTGAAAGGTTCCAAATTTCATATAACTATATAAAGTAGTTTTAAAAATATTAATAAATTTGAAACTTTTGATAAAAATTTTGACTTTGTAACAAAGCATTTTTCGAATATAGTTTGTAATACAAACTGATATTATTTTGTGGTTCTCTGCCTGCCTCTAAAGTTTTCGCTATCGAAAGTGGACCACCCTGTATGATTACATTTCGTATTTACTGTAATTTCCACACAAATACGGATTATTCTAGCTTGTGGTTCTTGTAAATTTTGGGGTCTTGACTTATACACTTCTTTAAGTAAACTCCAAAGAAAAAAATTTAAGGGTGTTAAGTCCGGGGATTTCGGTGGCCTCTCACAGAAAGGACTGTTTCGCCCTATCCTCCAATAGTTTTAGAAATTTTCATTTAGCCAGTTTCTTATCAACCGAGCATTATAAATAGGACTACCATCTAACTGTAATTTCAAATTACGGTCAAGGAAATTAAAATAACCCATCCGCTATTTAGTTTTTTTATTTATAAAATATAGAAAGTCTAATAATTTAATATCAATATCGAATTTCAATACCCAGGTAATTTAATTCAAATGGTTAAAACCTACTATTTATTATTAAAGTCCACTTTATGGCACGATTCTGTCACATTACAGCACGGGTGCTAGAAAGTGGCAGATTATTAATGATTTTGACGTTCATAATGACATTATTATAAGAGTCGACTATAATAGTATATTATGCAACGATCATGTAATGATGGTTATTAATACACGAGCATTAACCGGGATACGAAACGACCCGAAGGCGAGTTTCGTATGTTTTATGTGAGTGTATTAATAACCATTACATGAGAGTTGCATACGCTTTTTTTTCTACACCCGATAAATAATCAAAAAAAATAAATTTTATATTTTTATTGAACACAAGAGGTAACAGTAATTATTCGTATGAACTGCATTTTCTGCTTTCTCCGATATGTGTGGAGGAGTCGATGGTAATTCTTCTATATCGCTGATATCAGACATTTTGATAAATTATCGAAGTTTAGTTAGGTATCTACGAAAATTTAATACGTACTGATTTTGGCATCTAAAATAATTACATATAACCTAGGATAAACGTCAAATGCACAGCATGCTTGATTGAAGAATTATGGGTTTCTATTGATTAAAAATCTGTATCATTATGAAACGGATTATGGGCATATAAGTATATTGTTATAATGCGGGTGTAGAAAATTAGTATATTACACTATTAGGTTGCTAAGTAGGGTTCTGTAAGTACATTTATAAAATAAAATAATAAAAAAATTATTTTGATTGCTGAAATGGCTTAGCCTATCTAGCGTGTTTTCAATTTATTTTGTTGGAAAGCAAAAAAACAATTTGAAGTTTGAATAATTTTGTGTTTTGTTGTGAAAACTGTGCTCATAATGGCTGATAAAGACGATTCAGAGGTAGATTCGGACATTGAAGAATCGTATTAAATAAGTTGTGGGTCATGAATTCCCACAAAATTAAAGGTGAGCTATGAAAAAGTCTATGATGCCTTCAGGAAATGGTTGAATAAGAAGAAAGCGGAGATATCTGAAAAAACTTATTTGGCTTATTTTGTTCAGAGAAATTTAAGATTGAAGTCTCCGGGATGCTTATGGGCAGACTCTATGATTAAAAGTACGATCAACTTAAATAATGGTGTCGATATATCGCAATTTAAGAAGTTAGTTGCATTTCTAAAGAAGAACAATATTGGACATTATGCGAAAAAATCAAAGGTATTTACCAGAGAAGAGATGAACAAATTCCTGCTGAAAGCCTCCGATGAAACCTATATTCTGATGAAAGCAGTGATGATAATGGGAGTCGCTGGGGCTCTTAGGCGTGATGAACTTATGAAGATGATAGTTGATGACATTACGGATGAAGGATCAGTTCTCATTGTTAAAGTGCCTGATACCAAAATACATATTAGTCGAAGTTTCACAATCACTGACAAGGCCGATGAAAAAGTCCCTTTTTTGACGATTTTGCGAATATATACTGGCTTAAGATCTAAGGAAACTAAGTCTCGTCGATTTTTCTACTCAGTTCGTCAGGGAAAATGTGTAAATCTTGTGGGTATAAATACATTGGGACAAATACCACAAAAATTGCCGAATATTTAAAACTGCAAGATCCAAAATTCTATACTGGACATGCTTTTAGAAATACATCGGAGCCTTTGTTAGCAAATACTGGAGTTGATGCTATGGCACTCAAATGTCATGGGGGATGGAGGTTTTAGTGATAACATTAATGTATTATTTGACTAACAGAAAATGTAATTTTAGGTCTTCTGGTGTCGCTGAAGGATATGTTGCAGAGTCTTTAACAAAGAAAATAGAGTTTGCTGTTAAGATCTTACATACCAACAGCGGCAGTGACAATGAATTTGAGTCCATTCCAGTGTTTGAAGATAGAACTGAAATTTATTCTAATCCTAACATATCTCAATAAGTAATACAGAAAATTCAATTACTGTAAAACCAATAAAAAACGAGGGAAAAACTATTACATTTAAGAATTGTACAAATTGTACCTTTAATTTTTACAATAAATGAGCCCAGCATTTGTTGGTGAAAAGAATTACTGATTTTTATTTACCGCATTAATGCTGTTATGAACTCAAACAACACTTTTTTTTTATTTCTATGGTAACAAGCCACAGTGTTGTATATTCAACTTACAGAATGTGTCAACAATGACAGTAAGTGCATATTTCAGAACGATTGTGCGAAAATGTGTTTAGTAACCGAGATAACTGAGTTTAAAGTTATTGCAAATTTGGAAGTTGCTCGCGCACTGTTTGGTGAATTCACGCTTCGTTTATAACCTTAACGTTAACCGTAACACGTATGTAAACGAATCGTAATATTTTTCATTTTTTTAGGTATTTTCTATGTTGCGCGTAGTATCATTTTCTGTTTTACATATTTTTCTGACACACTGATATGATGAGGACCCAATTGTTTTGATAATAATGATCTATGGATGTGTTATTAGTATAATGGAGAGAGGAATCAAAATTTACTGACTCTGTTCCATAAGATGCACAGAAAATTTTCTTATAAATTTCATCCCCTTGCGCGACAATTTGTTTAATTAACGCAACGAACCCAGGATATAGGCAAATGCGAAATGCGTATATAATTTTCAACATTTACTTTGAGCGTACAGCGCTTACATGATTTTAAAATAAAAAATAGGTGAGTTACTTATGATTTTTTATAATAACATTTAATTGAGCTATTTTTTGCATATCACTTGTTCTTCGAACAAGTAGACCTATAGGTACTAAAATTACTACCCCATTTTGAAAATCACTCTCTATGATGTTAATGATCCTGTAAAAAACATTAAGAATGTTCATTTGCAGAAGCATATCTTATGCTTAAAAGTTATGTCCAATATGTTAGTATTTGAATAATGCGATATGTTGATTTAAAGCTTTATTTTAAATATAAGAACCTATTTCGATAGCAAATGCAAGAACATTGTCATATTTACATTGTACACTCTAACAATATATTTTATTTGGATAAATAGACAAAATGAATTTAGAATATTTTTTTGATCACTGATAGAATCATCATTTCTTTTCAAAATATTAGTTTTCGATAAATTATTGATTTATTATAGTGTAATATAAAATTTATTAAGGTTTAGTTAAAATATTAATATTAGGATACGTGAAGAGAAGGCTGATTCATATAAAACTACCCTTAAGTTTTTAATCACTCAGTTGACATAATGAATGCTTCCAGGAATATATAAAAATAGATCCAGGGAGTTTGGTATATTTTTACGCTTCATTAAAATTGTATTCCTACAATCCAGGCTAAACGAGTGTGGGTGAAACATCCATTGTTTAACAAGAACTTTCCACTGACGAATGTGAAATTCTGGCGATTTTTTAAATAGTATGACACGTGGGAAAAGCAAGAGGGCGGTTTAGTTTCTGTGAAATTGTTGATATCATTTTAGTATTGATTTTTTTTTACAAGATGTATGTTTCTTCCCAAATATGAATTATAATTATATCATTATATTTATACTATGCATTTTGAAAAGTATTTATAGATACTGTTAAAAAATTTTTTTACAAATGTGATGAGACGCTAACGGCATAATATTATTATTCATATCATAAAAGACTCTCGAAATATTTTAACCCTCTTGATAGGTGTATGACAAGATTATCGCTATTATTTTCTTCATAGAATTTAGGTATCTAATTTTCTCTGAAAATTTGTTTATGTTTTATGTATTTATTATATAATTTTAACCATGTATTCTGCTCATTAAAATAGGCAATTATTTCATATAACTTTTTTGGAAATTCGCAAAAATAAACGAGAAAAAATAATTACTGTGTTACTAGATGGTAAAAGATATAGTAATGTATTTGAGAACAAAAACAGAGAGTTTTTCGAAACGTCAAAAATACGGAAGTGCGCGATAGTGATGTGAATTTTGTTATTTATTACTTATCTGCTTTTTTTAGTGTGAGATTTTTTGGTTAGGTAAACTTATTTTCAGAAATAGCCCTTGACTGATCCGTTTGGCGCAAGGGCTATTTAATTAATCTTTACTTTTTCAGAAGTGATTATGATTCACGTTCAAATTTGCATTGATCTTCCTAGTATTTGGGTCTTTTTCAATTTCCTGTACAATAGCTTCTTTTAACTCAGACGTTCTAACATTCCAAGGGCTTCCAGGAATTGGACCTTTCTGATTTCAGCCTGACGCCGAAAGACATTGAAAAACAGTTCTGAATATTCTTGGATTTGGGGTTGGATGATTTGAAAATATTTCCATATAAATTCGCCTAGTCTTAGCACCATTTCAATCTGCATGGCCATAAATGTAAACCATACTGACCATTTCAGCATTTGAATATGCATAAGCCATTATTGAAATTTAATATTTAAAAAATACGCTTAATTTGACAATACACAATATGAAATAAGATGGCGGTTTCTTATTATTATTGTTTTGCATGGTCTTCCATGTTTAAGTAATTTAAGTAACTGTAAAATGTAAATAAATCAATTAAATGAACGGATAGTGTTGTTATGCGTATTTGGCTTCCAAGGTATTCACTTTTGTTTCAGAGGCATTTAAAAAAATACTAGTAAAATAGTATTTAAAAAAAAATGTAAAAAATTCCTGCTAGAAACTACCAGAACTGAAATTCATACATTATGGAAATTCCAGTAACGATTAATGTAAATTAAAATTATCTACTTGGAATAGAATAAAGTATGTATATATTTATATATTATAAATAATTAGTACTAATTACCTATTGAACTTTAAGGCTGTAATGTTCGAAATTTTTAGGAGCTGTTTTCAGGCGTCCACGCGCTTTCATTTTTCTCCTCAATGGCACTTCGTATTGAAATGAAACAAGTTTTGATTAACTAATGAATGTCTATTTTACTAGACAGCAGAGCCGTTTTTTTGGAAAAAAAATTGAATCTAAACTATTTTTCGGTCGTAATATTGCCTATATTTAGAACTGCCCTGAGGTATTGTTAGGCACTATTATGAAAAAAAAGCTGTAGACTAGTAAATCAAGTCTTTATGTAACAGGAAATTATTTTATATTTCAATTTTTTACAATTATGTTCATGAAATCTGTCTGCCAAGAAGACATGTTTTGCCAAATTTCAGCACACAATTGCCTTCCTTCCAGGGACAGAAACTTAAATTCGTCGCTAACAAATTGTGGGCTGTGCTGATGGGCGGACCTAGGCAGAAGTTACACTGTAAAAAATCATATTGATTCATGGATAATAAGTAATATGAACACATTATTAGAATTTAAATTAACGCTAAAATTTACCTGCGAAATTCGACCTTATATAATATATACAGGGTTAAGGATCAAAATTAAATCAACAAGACAATACTTTCTATTTTTTTTATTATCACATTTATTTAAGAAATATACTTAGTAAATCATGTACATCTATAAAAAAATTAAGTTAAATTTTATCCAATTCTGAATTTAATATATTAGATTAGGTAAAATTTGGACAGCAGTTGAACTAATTTGAATATCAGTTTACCATTAATTTCATTTGCGCTAAACACATTACAACAACGGTTACAATTATATATTTATGTAATATATATTTATTGTAAAACAAATAAAAGCACAGATAAGTAAGTTTTATGCAAGATTTAATATTAAAAACAAAAATCGACATAGTTTCTATACCTATACCTAATACTAATAATATGTAATACTAATAATACCTAAATTTGTAAGTGGAAGCTTTTTGACAGATGAACCAAATAAAATTAGTTGTTCAATTGTGTTCAGTTCTGTTTTGCTGTTGGGGGAGTAAGAAAACATTTTAAAAAGTTTATTAAAAGAAAATAGGAATCGTTGGTATAAAATTAGAAAACAATATTCTTCTGTAAAATTCAAGTCAAGTCAAATATAAAAAATATTAAATGGATTAGTATTATAGGTACTGCGTAAAATAAAATTTTCAAAAAATTTACAGGTTCAGATTCTATGCCTGATGGTATTCAAGCAATGAAAATTCACTAATCCCGTTTTAGTATGTAAAGCTACGCCATGCACTTGAGAATCCGTTCAATATTTTAACAAAAATGAGCATGAGCAATTGATCGATATTTACTGCATTTCGCCATAAAAACAGTCTTCAATGTTACAAAATCTTATAATACCAAAATTTTAGTCATAAATTTGTTAACTAAGAGTAATATAATGACTTCCAAGTAAAACGAAATATATGTCAATTTATAAAGTTCGAAATTACATATTGTTTACCTTTTCTGTGTTTTCAAATGCTAACATTCTAATAACGTGTAAGACAAAGTTATAATTTACTTAATTTCTCCTTAAAATCTGTCTTTAATGTCCATGGATTTTTTAAATAATTATAATAGGCAAATATTTACATATTTATTACAAAATTGTAAAACTTATTTTGTCCTCAACTATAGTGGTTAAGAATAAGGTAATAACTAGTTATTTTTGCCATATTAAATCCTTCAATTTAATAAGTTCTATTTTTATTACAATATAAAATATATTCAACTTTTTTGATAACTTCTAAGAAATATTTGATCATTTCAATTAACCTAATAGAAGTATTGTTCTATATTATGGTACAAATTTACTTATTAACAATACTTCGACGTAAATGTTTCTCAAAAGGATCTTTTAGGGAGCAAGCTTCTTGTTATATGTATTCAGATAGATATTTTCATGCAATAGAGTGTTGAAGTTGTTTTGTGTTTTGATGATCTGCAATAAAAACCTACTTCTGTCATACGAGTAAATCAAAAAATAAAGCCCATCAGGCGGCTTACCACACAATATTTCAGAGTTGTAAAAAATAATTATTGGGTTCATATTTCGCCTACCAAAATCGAAGCCAACACTGCAGATTATATAAATCAAGCTATTGATAATATATCGATAAACACATCATAAGTATTCCATATGATAACACTGTTATCGTCTCAAATGAATTCAGTAGTGCATGTGAATTGAAATTTGAATTGAATTCCGTTCGAAAATATTTATTTTGTTTTTGTTATTACACACACATAATATTATTGGCTTTAATTTGAATTTTCAATCACAAATAAATCCAAGAGTAGAATTTTATATGAAGGTATCTAGTAATAATTTAGTTGGTAGTAAATTACCATAAAATGTCTTTATTTGGAGGATATTTCAACCACAAAGTTAATATGTTGCTGTGACGTCAACATTGGCATAGGCAATCTGCCCTATAGGTTAAACTTCAGACAAATTGACTTCAAAGTTGATTTTATTTGAGCGGCCATGTTGTAACAAACTCTAGATGTTTTGTTTATTATTTCTAATTGATTACTCATTAAAATTACGTTAATGCAGATAATATTATTTAATACATTTATGACGAAAAATTATTAAACACATTTTATCACTAAATACATCCAGTTTTTATTTTAGGTTATTTTTCAGGATAATAATATTATTAAGAAGCAATAGTAAAAATGTATATTTATAAGGCGCGTTATTTTTATAAAAGTTTGGTCATCACATTATACGAAAAAATTTCCTGGGTTGTACAATTTGTTGAATAGAAACCAAAAATATAGACTTTATATTATATTAAAATCTAAATATCTATAAATACTCATATACTAACTCCTACTCTACTTGTAGCTTTGTAGACTGACTTATATTCTTTCTTTCTCTTCCTATCCCTATTCGCTATTAGATATAAGCAAACATATAATGTTGTCTCTCTCTAGCAAAAGTAGGTCATATAAAGGGCATAATTAGGGTATATTTTGGTAATAATGAGTTGAAATTTTACCATAAAATTGGTCCGTATTTCATTTAGGTCCAATTATCTTATTGGAATAAAATCCTTGTCGACCAATTATTAACTTCGATATTACTTTAGTTTTTTTTCCCCGCATAAGGAAAAAGGCCAACGAATATAGGTAAACTTTCCTTATGCGGAATTCGTTATGAAAAGTTTTTGACCAATTCAGAGGTCAAGTTAATGTAATTTTAACTTTAAATGTTTGTTGGGTTAGGAGTGCTATGTGCAAAAACATTTACAATTCATCACTTCTATAAGACCGTCTGAAACTCCAAATAAATTTTGTTTGCGTCAGCGTTATGCGATGTTATTTAATACCATTCCTAAAATTTTGACTTTCAGTTTGTTTTACAGTCGTCAATTATTGGCAATGGCAATAGAAGTGATACCAACACTTCAGCCCGAATTCACACTAAAAACAGCATAACGTATAAAATAAAGGTTTCAGTTAATCTATTTTGCAAGCTCAACAATCACGTAATAATCAAGTAGAAATGAAACAAGACAATCTGAATTTGAAAGACAAGCCTAAGAATGTTTGTGTAATAGTGATAATCATATAAATAATTAAATTATTTCCTAAAATTGTAGAAAAGCTGCAATACAAATCGATCAAGACCTATATTTTGGAAGTGTAAATTTTTCAGATATGACGGATTTTGCAATACGCTACTGTTCAGAGCGCATGCCTATGTGCAAGAGACTTGCAAATTGCAGAAAGAATTCTGCATTGTAAAGCGGGTTTATTAAGGTTTGAATAACAAATTACTATATAACTCCTATTATTTTCATCGATAGAATGTGTTGGCAAACTTATTGTTAACACCCTGTATATATAAATTAAATTTTTATTTAACCTAAAATATGATTGAACCATCTAAAATATTGAATACCTTGTTTTATTTGTAATTAATTTTAGTAATTTTAAGTAATACACGGTTAACTATGACTTAGTACAAATATTTTAAGAGGGGATAGGGAAAAATAAGAAATAATGGAATCACCCTTCAAAAAAATTCCAAACTTATTTATAAAGCCAAAAAAATTATTTTCAAAACTATATTAAATCCCTATTTATCGCCGTCACTGACCTTCTGTCAGCCGCGAGGTTAGGTATATTCTGCCGGTCAAAGATGTCAAATATAGTGACAGGTCCATTGACACGTGTATCAATTTAATCTGCTTTGGAAGAAAAAAAAAATCTTTACAAAATGTAGATTATTATTTAATGATTTAATGAGAAATACGGTATGGTAGCACAGAGAGGCAGCACCTACCTTACTAATATTTATTTCCAGGATTGATACTTGGAGAGATATTAAGAATGTTGAATCATCCTTTGTGTTCTTACTTGTTTAAATTAAAACCTGCAAAGATTTTTGTACTTCCTATGGATCTCTCCTTCCCTCGATCGTTCTTTTTGTGTAAAGCGGGGTACTTACTTGGATTGGCGGTCTTGACCAGGTCGATTACTTACGTCGAGAAAAAGCACAAAGAATAACAACAAAATACACGTAAATGTACACAAATACATAAAAACACTGCCACACGTTTACCGCCAAGGCATAAAACAGCTGTTTGATGTGGTTCAATAAGTATTCAGCAAAATATTTTGTATACTCGGGAAACGTCTTTGAGGCTACCGCACGATAATATGCACTTGTGACACTCCCATAAATTAGCACCTTATCCGTCATATCTAGGCATTTGAATACGACATGTTTGTAAATACACATTGCAAATTTGCGAAAATCAAGTACTGAAAAATTATTTCAAACTAATCAGAGTACCGTAACCGTAAATTTACGTTATTTGACATCTACAGACGACATCTGTCACTAATACAAGGTGCACTCACGCCGATAAATTTTTAAACTTCATGTGTTGTTGTGTAATTAAATTCTGTTAATACTAATAATAGAAACAATGTTAACAGTAATCGACAATGTTTGCATAAAATAATTAGTAATATTTTAAACTATAACATCCCAAGATGTTTACAGTGTTCTGTAAAAATGACCCTTAGATTATAACTAACTTCGCATTCTGGATGGTTTGGAGCATGCAGGGTATGCAATTAGCAATGCAGTATGGCATAACCTAGAATTTACTGTTACTTTAAATCAGCTAAGTAACTAATTTTAAACGTGTTATAGTAATTAAATAAAGTATTTTATGTCGGATATATTAGTGGATAATTATGATGAATCTACAAGGAGTGAAAATGTAGTTTGGCAGTGTGCAACGAAAGAACGAATACTAAATACTGCAGCTAACACTTGACAATGTTGAAAAAACCACCAGTAGTTGACATATCTAACCATGACGAATGATGATAGATTGTCATAGGCGCCGACTTTCCGTGGTAAAAGAGGGTTTTGTCCCATTTTTTAAACATCGAGCTAGAATTCCGAAATAATTTTTTATTGTCTTTTAGACCTTCCTGAGCACGTGGTTAAAATTTTTGTACTTAGTCATAGTTAACTCTGTATATTTTTTAATTTTTGTCTATAAGTTTAGTAGTTTCAAGTAGGTAGCTGAAAATATGATCAGTTTAATGCAGATATATTATCTATAAATTGTTTCCCAACTAATCATCTACAAAAAGATTTAAAAGGATTACCTACCATTATATCAGCCTAAAATTAAAAACAAATCTTATTATTAAACACCTTTTTCTATTGCACAGTTCCTTCATACCTCGTTAAACACTTTTTTTCCGAAAAAGGATTATCTCGATATTTTAGCATGTTCACAAGTTAAATTTTCACTGTTCACAAAAGTAAAAATTCATACTGTTGCGAATAGTACAACCGTCGCCGTCGTAATAAAACTAACAACATTTTTAGAGCACGTATAATATAAAAAATGCTGTAGTTGCAAGTTGTCTAATCTAAAGGCGGATCGTTGAAATTTATGCAGCATAAGGCTATGTGATGTGATGTATCTATGCAGTTTAAAAATAATCATCCACACTTATATCATTATTAATTACTGTAAACTTTTTCCGAGAGCTCGAAAAACTGCTAATGTTGCAATTATATTATAACTGGGTCTTTCAGATTTATATAACGTTATTTGATTGATCAAAAGTTATGGCATAAATAAAACTTTTAGAAATCGCATGGCTTATTCAATTTTAAAAAAGAAATATAAATTTCAAATAATTAATTTTCCTGTTTTATAAAACGGACACAAGTATTCGTTACATATAAAACAACAAAAACAAATTTGTTAACAAAAATATTATAGATCCAAATACCTTAAGTGTATCTATTTCTTCTGATTGAAATGTTTATGAATTGGAATATTTAACAGTGTAAGGAAGGCAGTCCTACGCGATCGTAATTTACCGCGAACCTTAGAAAAAACAGTAGCTGCATCTACTTCCAAACGGATCGCTCTCTCTTTCGTCGAACTTATACCCTTAAACTTTGTTTACTGCATGAGGTTAGTTTATGGTAATTTAGAATTGAATATATTGTATTTATGCTTATATAATACATATTGTATTTAAGTACATTTTATTAAATATTGTATTTTATTGTTACTATTTGTATTCTATAGCACATTCAAGTCTCTATGAGACTTTTGTGTTTTCATTGGGTATTTAATATTTCCTGTTATTCTTGTTCTTTTATAATGTATTATTATTTTTATTATTATATATTAATTATGTTGTTAATCGGAGTGGAATACAAAAAAGTGTAATGAAACAAAAAGTAAAATTAATTCAATAGCGCATATGATGACCTATTTTATTAGTAATATTATACAGGGTAATATATATTTTTTGGCAAATAATGATGATACCCACACTTCCGCCATTGGTAAGCTTCTAAAGCTGGTAATTTGTTGTTTCATATCTAATGTCATACTAAATATGCACACTGAATTTGATTAAATTATCTCAATCGGTTTAGAAATTAAAAACTATCTTTTTTTAATTTTTGGTACAGGCTGTAGCTGGACAATGGTTGTCCTAAGACCCAACATTTATATATCAATAAACCCTTATTTTTAGACACTGAATACACCCGTGAATTTTAGATCTCTACTTAAGAAACGTCCTAAAACACCATGTATATATCTTCCATACAGCTTCTCAAATTGCACAGCCAAAAACTGAAACGGGTAAATTGTTAAATATGGCGAAGGCGCCGATGTGACCCCATTTAATTTGCTCCGCCGTTAACTGCGTGTAATTTTTATCACCTGCCACGCAGCTTCGTCAGGCCATCAAGTATCAGTTCCCCGAGGGATAGTTGCCACTATCGAGCCGCCGGCGAATCCCGACCCTCGGAGGCGCAACAAGGAAGTAAATTGAACGGAAATTTCTCCGTGGCTTTAATCGACCGGGGCAAATGCCAACACACTTTTGTAAGACTAGCCAATTCTCCGCTACCGTGACGTCTCCAGTTGCTTTTTCTTGTTTGCAGGACTTTTCCGATGGCCTATTCGGAACTAGTTGTCCGGAATTATTGCACATTTGGTTTATTTATTAAAGTGGAAGCCACGCCGCCTCGACATGACCTACGGCGTTGTAAATAAGTGGAGGAGAGGAGGATTGCGCGCCCCTGATGTTTACGAAACTGTTTATGTGCTGGATTTTTATGGTTATACATCATGCGCCGAAAACAGAAACATATTTCGCGTGCGTGACATTTCGGGTAACAGATATATGCCTCGAACGGTTTAATGGTGTTGTCTTAATTTTCAACGGGAACATCTTTGTTATTATGATGAAAATGGGTGGAAATTTTCATGTTTTGTTATGCTCTTTTTACATAATATTTACTGGAAAATTTTAATTTACATTATACAGGGTTAACTATGACACAGTAAAATAAAATTAACCACGTGCTCAGGGATGCCTACACTGTAAAAAGGTAATTACACATTTTAACACAAAAGAACACAATACTGTGTTAATCGAGATCCACACGGAATTCTGTATATTTTTACACATTTCTCTGCATATAGCAGTGTGTTAAAGGTTTAACACAATTCACTGTGTTAATATAACAAATTTCATGTGTAAGTTTTACACATTTCTATGTTATTTGTATCATTGAAGGTGTAGGAATTAACATGTTAATTTTATTGTATAATAGGTATTTATATGGAAGACATACCTATCATTTTAATTTGTTAATTATGTTCCTGTTTACTTTCGAAATAATTTTTATATATAAATAAAGCTGTTTACAGGCCTTTTAGGCTCAGATAAATAATTTTTAATAAATATAATTTTTGAAATACTTTTATTTTGACATTTTCTAGAGGTTCTGCCTATCGTCGAGAATGCATTGAATATAGCCTGGAATGTTATATTAAACGGCAGAATATATGTATTAAAAATTATAATCTCAAAAGCAAACAGGAACATAACTAACAAGGTAGGTGAGCTTCCGTATCAATAAAAAGAAATTTCTGAATTATGGTGTAATTATAAAATAAAAGATATTTTACTTTTTATGATTTTATAAAAAAATTAAATTCTGTTCAAATAAACAACAACCAAGACTGCTAGCAAAATATGTAAGTATTAAAATTAACAGTACAATAGTACATATTCTAATAAGGGACTAATAATGTTCTAGTAAATCATATACAATGAAACAACAGACAAAGATGTATTTAGGCACTACATAACAGTAGTTTACGAAAATTAACTGGTAGTGATCTGAACATATAATTTTCTTTCTCTAAAGTTACAAAAAAGTTAGACTACAAAGTAATCTAAAACGTCAGAGTAAACTCCTAATGTTTTTAATAGTTATATTCTAATTAGTGTTAGCTTTATTACAATTACCAGTAATATTTGTTATAGTTAGGTAAGTACTTACCATTTTCCTTAATTAAACCTCAATTTAAATTGAAATATTCTCCATTTGAACACAGTGAACGAAAGGTAACTGTAGACAACACCGCTACATGACCAATATGGCGTAGTGACGTGTGTTGGATCAGCTGATATACTGCAGCTGCGCAGTTGCGCTCGACCAGTCAGGAGCAGGGATATAGAACACAATAAAGTTGTGTGTGTGTTAAGTTTACACAAAATGATGTACTTTTAACACACAACTGGTAAATATTACACAAATTCAGTATATTTTATTATAATATTAGTAATTTTAACACATTTTGTGTAAAGCGTACAAAAAAGCCATAGTGTGTAAAACTATTAAAACGGAATTTTTACACATCCTAAATTACACACTGGAAAATCTCGCTTACACAACAACTTTTTTTACAGTGTAAAATATAATACAAAATTATTCCACAATTTTAACGCGGTATTTAAAAAATTTGGTAAAATCCTCTTTTCCTGTGGAAAGTTGGCGAATATGATAATCATTAACTGAGACTGTCAACAATGTTAACTAATTACCATAGGATCGTTTCTTTCCAGTGTTTCTAAATGCAGAAACGACAAAAAATAACATTCTTATTAGTACTAACATCTGATAGACAGGTAGGTAACAGTTAATCCAGTTAGCTGCAGTATTTTGCATTCATTTTTCATTACAAACTGGCAAAAGTACATTTTCACTCATTACAACCACTCACTACCAAACGTACAGTTAGATAAAATGCCTATTTATTATAAGAAAATAGAACGAAAGGAAGAGGTAGGTACTAATAGATAATAGAAAACTTTTAATGCACCCGTGGCAATCTTGTCCCATAACCTAGAAAAACAAACCGGTGAACTACATTGTAGGAAAATATCTGTACTCGACAGACAAATTCCCTTACGTAATAACTATAACACGTTTAAAATTAATATATGGCACTAAAAACTGAAGACCACAAAACTACAACGTAAACACAGGAATTGAATAATAATATGACAGCCAATTTTACCGTTGTCTTGCTGGTTGCCTACTCTGACTCTGTAAACGTTAAACGTGCAGAGGACGAGTAGCATAGGCGGCGTTAAATAAGGACTTAATATAATATCGAATAAAAATTTGTTTTTCTAATTACTTTGGAATTTTTTTGAAGGGTACTTAGTCATAGACATAACTCTGTATATTAATCAAGTGTATGTGTTTTTACGTAATAAAATTAGAAAATTTCAGAAATAGTGTGGTAATACAATGTACTACAATGGAACTGTTTACTTTTATTAAATTGATTATGAAATTTTACAGAAGTTTTCATGTAATTTCTGTTACACATATACAAAGGCATATTAACCTAATCTAATACGTTTTAGTTGTATTCCTAACATATAGCAGACAAACATATACGGTTCGTTAAAAAGGACTTTTTGTGAGATATTCGTAAAACAGTAAGTATAAGATTATATTTTGTTACGTGTGCACTTGCAGCTTGTACCAATTTAAATATTATACAATTCATAAATATTATAGAAATGGAAACGATAAGTTGTTTAGATGTTTGCATCAAAATTATGTCATTACGTGTGTCTCACTAAACAACATTCATTTCAAACAACATATGTATCTTTATGACAGTAAAAATAGTAATTGTTTGCAACAGATATTAACATTCGTTGTAGTTACGTTAATTTCAAATTTACTGTAATTAAAATTCGAGCTAAAAATATTTATTTTCACACAGATATACGTAGATATACAAATATTTGCAAAACCCAAGGAATATATACCTACTGATGTTTAGTATTATTTCAATGAAAATATCCAACATATTTTCTAATGTGAATGAAATACCTACACTAATAAATTTTTAGATGATAGGTGAACAACACACTTTTACAGAGAATGATGAATAATTCACATTTAGAGGATGGATGAACAAATTCCAGTAAAAAATCTTCCTATACATGTTATTTCTGCTACTGACAAGACCTTCTTAACTATTTAAAAATAAAAATGTGACTAGCATAATGTATTTATTATTGAATTCTAATAATTAAATCTTTAATATATAATTTAATAATATATGATGGAAAATTTTAATTTAAATTATATATTAAGGAATAAGGGTGTATGTGTTTTTACGTAATAAAATTAGGAAATTTCAGAAATTGTGTGGTAATACAATGTACTACAAAGAAACTGCTTACTTTTACTAAATTGATTATAAAATTTTAAAGATGTTTTTATGTGATTTCTGTTGCACATACGCAGAGGCACATGGACTTAACCTAACACGTTTTAGTTGTGTAGTAGACAAACATATACGGTATTAACATTAGTCGTAGTTACGTTAATGATAAATTTACTATAACTAAAATTCTTAGCTAAAACTATTTATTTTCACATAGATATACGCCTATCTACAAATATTTGCAAAAACAAAGGAATATATACTGATGTTTCAAGAATAATTAGGTAGTATTTTCAGTGAAAATATTCGACATTTATTTTCTAATGCGAATGAAATACCTACATTCCAATACACTTTTTCAGAAAAGGATGCATAATTCACATTTAGGATGGATGGATAAATTCCACTAAAAAAATCTTCCTACACAAAAGTTATTTCTGCTACTGATAATACCCTCTTAACTACTTAGAATAGAAATTTGATTCGTATAGTGTATTTATTATTGAATTCTAATAATAAAATCTGCTGTATTTCTAATAATTTTTTGTAAGAGGTATCTAGGAGATTATATTGACTATATAGCTTAAACCTGGACTTTTGTACATTTTAACAAGCAGAGATTTTTTTCCATAACATTAAAAGTAAAAACTTTTCCCTCCTTTCAACTTCATCTGTCAATACACTCTCGATATGGCTACAAAAATAATATTAATACATTTTTAAGTTGGCTTCTGTTAAGGAACATATAAATATTTGAACTGATTGATGAACACTTCGATATATACATTTTTTCTTAAATGTGCATATTGTTCAATTTTTTATACATTGATATTCAGTCAAAATATACAGAGTGTTCCTAAAAGGTCTTTACAACGCTCGACCAGATACAGTGCGGCTCAAAATAAGTCGATTTAGCTAAACTTACCTTAGTTCAAAATTGCCCCGTTTAGGCGCTATACGACCCTGAAGTTGCAATTTTGAAATAGTTTTTTTGTTATAAATTTAAAACGCCTTATGAGATTTTGCTAAAATTTGGTAAGTTGGCACCACTCTATAGGACAATAAACCCCATATCAAAATTATGAGTGATATCATTCCACTGGTGTGGAACTTGGGTTTTTTAGTAATTACACCTTCGACAATTCTACGCCAATGGAAGAAGAGATTTTTCAGTATGAAATTTAGATTAAGTAAATTATTTACTACAAAAAAGGTACTCTTGATAAGACTCGATTCCTCTCAATTTTAATCATTGGCAGCAATTTTGATATAAAAATTAAATTAGGAAAAAATTATTCACAATTGTTCCTGATATATATTTCACAAGTTCCCAGATACTTGTCTTTATGCAAATAATTTTGATTGTTGCTTGGTTGGTTGGTAAATAAAACTTCTGACATTTAAGACACCTAAATTATTACTAAGATTGAAAAAATAATTTGAATTAAATTTAATATTTTTATGGACATACAATACACCAGTGCAGAATATACCGATATGTTATTAGTTTTTGGATATTGAGAAGGAAGTGGTCGAGAGTGTGTCAGAGATTTCCAAAAACTAATAACATATCGGTATTTATCGAGTCTTATGAAGAGTACCTTTTTTGTAGTAAATAATTTACTTAATCTAAATTTTGTACTGAAATCTCTTTTCTTCCATTGGCGTAGAATTATCGAAGGTGTAATTACTAAAAAACCCAAGTTCCACGCCAATAGAATGATATCACTTACAATTTTGATATGGGGTTTATTGTACTTTAGAACGGTGCCAACTTACCAAATTTTAGCAAAATTGCATAAGGCGTTTTAAATTTATAACAAAATAACGATTTCAAAATTGCAACTTCAGGGTCGTATAGCGCCTAAACGGGACAACTTTGAACTAAGGTAAGTTTAGCTAAATCGACTTAAATTGAGCCGCACTGTATCTGGTCGAGCGTTGTAAAGACCTTTTAGTGACACCCTGTATATGAAATAATATTAGTTATTGAAAAAGTTTTCTCTATACATATTTTTCAATGTTAGTTATATCTGTACATATAAAATACAAGAAAATTTAAATTATTTACTCAGTAAAATTACATAAATATGTGTTACAGTTCCAACCTATAGATTACAATATATAAATCAATACAAATTATAGTGACGCAAATTTACGATGTAATTTAGCATAATAGCTGTAAAATCACATAACATAATATGAAATTTTATTCATGTTTAGTTTTGTAATTGATGTAACCATGCCTTTATTTATTTTTTTTAAAAATGTAAAATAGAAAGAGGGCCACAAGTGGGTTCGCGCGACGCGAGATTGAGTATTATTGTAGTAGCAGTAGTATTAACACAAAATACATATAAATATTATTGAGTGTTATAGTGATCGAGTACTACAAAATTCGCATATACTATTTTTTAATGTCCAATTTTTACCTACATTCTGTGATATTGGAAGTATAGTATCAGCCCATGGGGATTTGATATGTGAAAATTATTATTAATAATAATTGTAATAGTCAAAGATAGTTTAGTTTTTCTAAAGGTGCAAGTTGTAGCTGCATCAGTATTATTACAGTGCACTTATTTCATTTGCAAAATTATTATGTAATTTTACTTAACTTTAACGCTGCTCACAAATTGCCAACGTAAAGTTATGTAAAATTACAAACAAATTTTTATCAGTGTTCTGCGGGTTCAAAACAAATGAGCTTTCTTTAAAGTTATAAAAGGTACCTAGACAAATGTGTTGCTTCTTCTAGGTTTAGGTAATGAATATTGCAGTGTACATAACAAAAAACTGGTTTTTATGGCCGTTAAACAGTACGTGAAGTGAGTACTTCACGGTTGTTGAACAAAAAACACAAAATATTGACGTAAGGATGTATCAAAAATGAGTTGTCACCTTTCGAAAAAGTCTCGAGTGTTTGGTAAAAAACATTGGTGCCTCAATAATAATTGAAATGAATAGAAAGAATGTGCTGTAGAAATGTGTGTTTTCAATAGGAACATTAGCAATTTTAATAGCCGTTAATATTGATAACGCCGTAAAATGCAATTTTACGGCCATTAAACAGTATGTGAAGTAATAATAATAATATTCTCTTTCAAACAATTACAAAACAAAAGTTATTATAATCTAAACACATATAAATATAACTACATACCTACACCTAGGAGTGCGTCTCTTCAAATAATTCCTTTAAACTATAAAAGCATTTACTATATAGATAGTTTTTTAAGTCCCCGTGCATATTCCTAACTAATTTATAATCATATATTTTTAAAAATGTTTACACATGACTCATAAATAAAAACATTAATTAAAGTTAAAATTTTAAAATATTTGAACATTTCTCTACAAGAGTGTGTTTTACTAATATTGGCCATGCTCTTACAACTCTTTTCTGAGCTATAAATACATCAGAAGCGAGGGTGGAATTGCCCCAAAAAACTACACCATAGCTCAAACGGGAACCTACTTGAGCGTGATATAAAAAGGTAAGTTGTTCCTTTGTCATAATTGGTCTCAGATTTTTAAAAAGTTAACAAATCAAGTTTAACTTCGAGGTTAGACTTCTACAATGAGGTTTCCAAGTTAAGCACTCATTAATGATGATTCCTAGAAATTTAATTTGTTCTACTGAGTTTAAAGTTTTTTCCTTTAGACGAGAGCACACCCTCTGCCTATTATGAAATATAATCATCTGTGTTTTGCATTTGTTAAAATATAGTTTATTATAATCAACTAGATAGCTTGTAATTGACTATTACATTAATTTTACAATTGTTTTTCTGATTTATCTGACATAAGCAAAGATGTGTCGTGGGTAAAAAAACAGTTTTTGTTATACTTGGTATGATGTTATAAGAAAAATAAGAAAAATCCAAAGATGATGATTTTCTCAGCAAAACGTTTTTATCAGTCGATTTCCCTCAGTGTAGGACTTGAATTTGCTTAATTACTAGTATACACAAATTATTTTCCTAACCCTTTCCTTGTGTCTCAAGTGTTTAAATGTTAAATATTAAAGCGATCTACACACAAAGTGCTGCGAAATGTGCGAGAATCCACGAGGTTTATTTCTTCATTAGCCTCCAAATCGCTACTAAATTCTATTACTCCATTCTGTAGCATACTTTACGGCGGTGTAAAGTGCATTACCACATTACATAAAACTGTATTTGCATAAGCCTTTCGAAGTTGGGAGTTCAGTTTTCGGCGATAATAGCTGCCGGAGAAATATGGTGTATTAAAGGCGCGCTACGAAATCAGAAAGTTTCGTAAATCCTCTAAGAAATCCGTAATCGATATAGCGCCAGTGTCGAAACCATCTATCTGCGACACCTCTCTGAGGAGCAGTTGTTGCCGTAAGCTCAAAAATGGGGACGTGAGTTCGATACAAATGGAGGGCAATTCTTGCTGGATTGTTATTATATTCTCATGCATACGAACCGATATTCAAAAATATTTTACTCTAGGCAAACACTTTCAGTGCATTTTTCTTTATGTGGGTAATTACTTCTTAGACCAGGCAAATTTTAAATTTTTACGTTAAGCGTGAAGTTTTTGCGGGCATTTATTTTTTTGTTGAAAACGATAGCTCTCCTATTATAGAATGCAAATCTAAAAATCCCAAAAAATCGAAAGTGAGCTAAAGTCAGCATATAAAAAAATATGGCCACTCGCGTTATTTTTTTAAATCTATTATTACTATAATTGCCAGCCCAATTTATGCATGTCCGATTAAATTTCGCCGCACGCGGTACACCCCTGGCATTGACACCCCCTACTCCATGTTTATTTGTTTATTTTTAATTCAATATATTTTAATTTAGTGCAGTCTGGAACTGATAGCGCGGCGCGTACGAGGTTGGATTTGTTTAGTTATAAATATATATTTAATAATTGTATTTATATTTCAAAAGCTTTTATTAATTTATATATTTTATTAATAATAAATATGACTATCAATATCATATCTTAGCAACTATTACAGTATTAAAAATAATAGTGGGCTTACAAAACATTATAAAATAATTATTTTATAAACATCTCCTCTCCTCTCCTCTTCTAATTGGAACCCTTATTTTTCTTAATAAATTTAGAATTTCTCCTAAGTTAGTTATTATGATTATCCATCTTAACTAAATAGGATCGCGGAGCTAATTCTTCTATAGTTGGAATTGTAAATCGTTCCCTAATAATATATTTATTAAGATGCTTTGGATCTATACAAATTCTTAATGATCCATTAGGTTTTTCAACAATAACTATGTTAGAGACCCATTCAACATGTTCATTAACTGGAATTATAATTTTATTTTTAACTAATGACTCTATAGATTCTTTAAATTTATTTTTAATTTTCATTGGTATTCTTCTAGCTGAACTAGCAAATGGCACTGCATTTGATGATAATTTCAACTGACAAATATCAGGAAAACAGCCTAAACCTTCAAAATTTTCTTTATTGTTTTCATATAATATTGTTTTATCATGCAATCTATTGCTATCTAATGTGTCAATTCGTTTGATTAAGTTTTAAACAAGAAGCTAGTCCTAATATTGCAATACAGTCGTTTGCAACTACAATAAATTCCATTGTGTGAATAATATCATCAGATTTTACTTTTACTAGTATTTTGCCTATTGTATTAATTTTGAAACCCCCGTAAGCTGTTAAATTAACCTGACATTTTTTTATATTGTTTTGTAAACCAATTATTTTAACATACTTGTAAGGTAATATATTGACATCAGATCCTGTATCCATTTTCACTTTGACTTCCACATTTTCGATTTTTAATAATTTGAACCAAGATTTTTCAGGTAGCGAGCTTTGAACTATATCGATACGATAATAATTTGATGATTCTTCTACTTCATTTGATACAGTCTTGTTATCAGATTCTTCAACGACTTCATTGCATCCACTGGTATTATTATTTCGCTTTGCCTTACATACAGTAGAAAAATGATTAAAACGGGAACACAGATTGCATTTCTTTCCAAAAGCTGGACAATTGCCGATAACACACAAATTTAGACTTGTTTTGCTTTCTAATTGGGTTATTTTCACGTTTGACATTGGCGACTAATTTGTTGTTGACATTAGTTTCTGTAATAATTTTTAAATTTTCTTGTGTCATTTCTGAAGTTTTACATAAATTAATAATTTTTTCCAGTTGATAATCATCTCGTAAAAGGCGTTCTTGTAGTGATTTTGACCAGACTCCTAATGTTATTTGTGCTTTTAATAATATATTTTCTTGATCTTCGAAATGGCATTGTTTTATAAGATATTTTAGATCAGCGAAAAATGATTCAAAAGATTCACCTTCTTGTTGTATTCTTTTTAAAAAATGATATACATTCATTATCATATTTTCTTTTGGTAGGCAATGATTTTCTAATACTTCTAAAATTTTGATGACTGTTTCTTCATCATCTTTCAATTTTGTGATTGATTTGTACAGTTTTAAGGCTTCAGTGCCTAGTAAGTTTTATAGTCTTGCTACTTGTATTTCTCTTGATTTTTTTATAGTTTCTGTTGCTATAAGGTATATTGTAATTTCTTCTTTGAATTCTCTAAAGTTTTCTGCTACATTTCCATTTAATTGTAGTTGTCGTGGTTTATTAAATTCCATTTTTCTTTCTTTCAATTGTAATGTAGGTACTTTTCGTATTTAGTACGACTGCGCCATGTTTAGTTATAAATATATATTTAATAATTGTATTTATATTTCAAAAGCTTTTATTAATTTATATATTTTATTAATAATAAATATGACTATCAATAACATATCTTAGCAACTATTACAATATTAAAAATAATAGTGGGCTTACAAAACATTATAAAATAATTATTTTATAAACATGATTGTTGTTTCTGCCGCGCATGAGTTTTTGTTTTGTTTAGTACGAGTTTCCTTTACTGGATTATTAAAGAGTTTCTTAATTAGTATTAAACTATTTACATGTTAAATGGATGACATTAATGTTTGTGTGTTTTGTAAAAAAGTGTTAAGTATCAGTAAAACTGTTAGTGTGGGTGCAAAGGGACTTCAGTCAATTTTACTTGCAAGTAAACAAAAAGGTGACAAGATTTTGGAGGAATTGAAAAACGCAACCAATATTACAGTTCATGAATCTTGTAGGAAAAACTATGTTAGAAAGGGGCTGGTTACAAAACCACAATCCTTTTGAAGACCATTTAAGTCAGCTTTCATGCATAACCAATGGAGTTGTCGCAGAAGAAAACGTTAACAGTCACATGGCAAAGGAAATAGGAGATAGTAGTAGATAAAAGTTTTTCTGAACTGCATTTTAAAAGGAAAAATAAAGTAAAGCCATTAGCATCAGCAAGCATGCTTTTTAACTCGCATCAGTTATTTAATACAATAATTTGTCTGAAAAAAAGTGATCAGGACTTGAAACACTATTTTTCCTTTGAGTTAGCACCTTCTCCACCATCTTTGTTTTGTAATGACTTAATGAGAAAAGGAAATAAAGCCAGTTTAATACCACTGTTAAAAATTGAAAGTGTCAGCAATCCTATAGGCGAAACCACATATGTTATTGATGGAGGGTGGCTGCTACATCAAGTTATATGGCCAAAATTGTATACTTTTGCACAAGTGGCAATATATCTTACGTATTAAAACATTTTGGTGAAATTGCGATAATTGTGTTCGATGGATATACTAACGTTCCTTCTACAAAAGATGAAGAACATCGACGAAGAAAGAGTAGGAAAATACCAGTTGAAATTATTATTAGCGAATCAACAGTCATACCTACAAGTCAAGCAGATTTTCTAGGCCATGAAAAAAATAAATTTCAATTAATACAACTACTTCGAAAGCACTTTAGAGAGAACAGTATTTCAACGTTTGAAGCTAATGCAGATGCGGACACCTTAATTGTTGATACAGCCATTAGCTTGGCAAAAGAACAAGTAAATAAGGCGGTAGTAGTATTGGGAGAAGACACAGATTTAATCGTTTCGTTGATTGCTTTGTGCGGCGACAGGTCAAATCTTTATTTTAAAAAAGTAGTAGAAGATAAAATTTTCAATTTAAAAGAAGTGTGTGAGGATTTGGGACAGCCTCTTGTTAACAGCCTTCTTTTTATTCATGCCATTAGTGGTTGTGATACTACTTCTTATCTTTATAAGAAAGGCAAATCGGCAGCGCTTAAGGTGTTTAAGAAGCCTGCATTCATGCATGACAAATTGTCAGTCTTCAGTGATAAGAATGCGGATCTAGATGAACTACTTAACGTTGGTTATGAATTTGTCTCCTTTATGTACGGATTAGATGGGTCCCGAGACATTAATGAAGAACGATATAGGCTTTACAATATTGGTATAGCTAAGCAGACGCTCGACAAATCTTTTGATTTGGCCGTTCTTCCCCCAACCAAAGATGCACTGAAACAACATATTTTAAGGTAGTGTTTCAAATGGCGATTGCATTAATAGCAAATTATTTCTTTTTTATATTTTCAGGACCTATCTTCAAGTACAGCAATGGTTGGGAAATGTCTTAGACGCGGATAAATTTGGATGGAAGGTATCAAAAAACGAAATGTTTCCAATCACAATGCAGCAATCTCCTGCACCAGAAGAACTGTTAAGTCTGATCTACTGTAAATGTAGAAACGGCTGCCAAAAAAAATGTGTATGTTCACAAGTTGGACGCTGCAGTTCTATGTGCCTTCACTGCCATGAGATAGACTGCAAATACGCTTGTGTTCTGGACGAGGATCTTTTGAATGACTGAGTTTTTGTAGTAAGGTAGAATGTAAAATTAGTTAATGGTATTAAAAAGTTAAATGTAGAAAGTCAAAAAAATTGTTTCCACTTTTTTTGTTAGGAAATTTATATTCTTGGTTATATCTAAATTAAAAGATCATTTTTTGTAATGTTAATGTTAAAATTCCGTAAAAATAAAAAAAAACATTTTAAATTGCTCCAAGAGATAAGAAGATATTTCATTTTTAAAAATTTGAATAGGAGGCCACGTTTTTTCAAGATGGCGTTTTTAGCTCACAACGGATTTTTTAGGATTTTTATATATTCGTTCCTGAACATAAAACCTATCGATTCCCATTGAAAAAAAAATGTCCCCTTACACTTCTTTGAAAAAATTAGATTTGCCTGGTCTATTCTGTGTATATGTCTTACGTTCATACATTTTAGAGTTAAATATAAAATGTGCAAGAAAAAAATATCACTAACTGATTTTTCTGTTTCAGTTTAAAAAAAGTAGCTAACCGGATACCTTTCGAAAATAATATACTTGGTGTTTCGAACAACTAATACACACCGATGCACGTGACGTCACAAATAAATGAAACTATAACTATAAATATTTATTATTATTTTTTTTGTATATTCTCTTTTTGTAAATATTTATATTACCCTCATTAATGATACATTGAATGAATGGAAATTGCCATTCTTTGTTATACTATTTTTACATAGTATTTACAGTAAATTTATAATTTACATTATACAGGGTGTTTGGAAAAATTCGTACAAAACTTAAGGCAGTAAAAGTAGTAGAGTCAAAAAATGTTGGTCCTTCAATAACTTTTTTTCTGATGAATATACAAATTGTAGGTAATAATCATACCATAAGGGTCTTTTACTATCACAAGTTTAATCAAAATTGGTTATAAATAAGGATAGTTTTCTAACTACCCTTAACAGAGATTCTTTGAAAAATTTTATATTCCTTTCAAATAATATCAATAATATTATTTTTTTAATGAATTAGACTTTGTTTAAGAAAAATGTCTCTACTTTTTTCGAATACTGCCTAGTTTTTTTATTTTCAGAATAATATATAGTTAACATTTTCACATAGTAGGCATCTGTCATGGTGACAGTTTCATTGTACTGACTGTCAATTTCAAATTGTTCCGTTTCTTTATTTTCTTATTTGTGATTTTTGTGCTTGACTTTACATTTCATTGAATTGTTTTTACAAAGCGTGAACATGCCGATATGTATTTTATTTATAGGAGTATCTAATGGAAATAGTCTGGCGGTTCAAAAAGAGTATCGGCAACGTTTCCCTGATAGAATCCAACCTTCTGCAATATTGTTTAAGAAAATTCATGCTAGAGCGATGGAATCAGGTGTCCTCCAAGATATCGTGAAAGTGTCTATCCAAGAAGGCATAGGCATGATTTAGATGAAATAATTTTAAGATTTTTATTTTTAACGCAATCCTACTGTAAGTGAAAGAAGAGTGCTCGCTTTAGAACAAACAGTATTTATGTACGGCAGTTGCTTAAGGAAAATAGATTATACCCTTAGCATTTTGAAAGGGTTCATGGTTCAAGAAGATCATGCTGCTCGACTTTATTTTTGTCCCACAATTTTTGGCCACCAACAAGATAATTACATCCCCATACCACTTTTGAAACTCGTCATCAACGGGGATTTTCAGTATATGTTTGGATCGACATTGTTGACAACCGCCTCCTGAATCCAAATCTGGGATCTTTATAACCTCATCGCCCTAGGGTCAAGGTCGTTCTATGGTCAAAGTGAAAGAAACATATGCAAGTGGACCAGACTATCGTACATTTCTGTTTTTGGGTTCGCTGAATCTGAAATTCCTTTAACCTTGTCAGGTCAGCTTCAAGGTCAAATTAAAGGATATATAGGTATGCAGATCGGCAAAATCATCATATAATTATATTTTTGGGCTCTCTTAGTTTTTACATCGTGGTTGAAAAATATTGCTTAAAATGCAAGTAGAATCAAATCTTCCGTTTATCGTCACGAAAACAGTAAACTCTTGGAATATTTTTGGGAAGATCTTCACTTCCTCTAGTCTACTGATATTAAGTGAATAATGAATAAACTTAAATATGGATGGTATACTCGCGTCAAGAATTCAGACGTCTTACGTCACGGCTGACGTTACACATTTGTTTTTATTGTCAACGTAATTTTCGATATTTGTTCGCGTTAACAACAATCATGTTTTGCAATTTAATGCAATATATAATGCAAGTGTAGTAAATAGTTTAATTACTATCAGTTGCAGTTTCTTAAATATTTTGATGAAAATATAATGAATTATTCATTTGTTCGTATGACGTAAATCATCTGAATTCTTGTCGCGAGTATATACAAGCATGGAGTCAGTTCTTGAAAAAATAAACTATAAACATGCATGGCAAATTTGAGGGGATTTGGAAGTTGTCACTATTTTATTGAAACATCAATCAGGTTTTAAAAAATATCTGTGCTTCTTATGTGAATGGGATAGTAGAGATAGAAAAAAACCTCTATGTAGTAAAAGAATTGCCAAAAAGACATTCATTTCAACCAGGTACTCAATACCTCAATAAAGAAGCATTAGTTACTTCTTCCAAAGTCCTGATTCACACTTTTCACATCTACGTTATGAAAAAATGGGTGAAAGCTCTTAATAACAAAGCTGGATGCTATCTATGTCATGAAGTTTTTCCCTATATTTCAGATGCGAAACTGTGAGAAGGGACTGACGATATTTTTGCTATTAAAATGAGAAAAAATGAAAAGGTGGTATGGCTGAGCTTGAAATGGGTTGCTACATATTCGAGAATATTCTACAATAATTAGACTAATATAGATCAACTTCGGACATGTTCAATTTAAAACAGATATCGGAATCGGGTAGAATAATCGGGCCACAGATCATATTTGTATCTCATGACTAAATTGGTTTTTGGAGTAAACAAAGCAAGAGGAATTTGTTTTACTTTCTTTGGGCATTATACGTATATGAAAAGCTCTGTTAGAAAGGCACCAGTCGAGGCAACCGCATTGATATCAATCAAGTTTATTAATATATCTCTGTCTTAATATTGCTTTGTGTTTTATGCATGCACTCGGCAATATTAATCTCCCTTCTGTATGAGGGAAAATATTTGTAGAGTTAAGCGGATATCTTGCGATAAAAACTAACAACTCTGAAAGAAGAAAAATGGTAGTTATACTACGTTATACAGAGAAAAATAATAATGACATTGCTAATGAAAATAATATTGTTTATGATGCTTGAAAAATAGTCATTTTTCTTTAATGTTTAGATATGAAATATAATTTAATCATTAGTCACTAATTCTAAGATAAGATAAGATAGGAAAAAATAAATATAATTCGCGCTGAAAAAATATATTTTCGTAAAAATGTGTTTAAAACAATCGTTTTTAAGCACATGTGCGTAAAAGTAAGAAAGTAAAAGAACTGAATTTTTAATTAATTATTTATTATAAGTATTAATAACAGAATCTTTCAAATCGAATAATTGGTCATTAGGTACATACAATATTTTTTTCTTCGCTTTGTATAACTTCAATATTGGAAGAAGATAACACCTGCATCCCGGTACTGCTCTTACACTGAGCTTTTGGAATAAAGGTGGTATTTTATTTTTCCCTGAATATTTTCCTTGCTATCGCCTGCTTATTTTGTATGGAATTTTATATGTACCACTCTGCCACAGAAGTCGAACGCCAACCTTCGTGTTTCTTTACTATTGATAAGTTGGCTTCTGCATTTGCAAGGAACGTTGCAGAACATCGTCTAAAGCAGTCATTGGGTAATCTAAGAAACTTGACAATCCTTTCCCACTACTTGTGTAGTACATTTTGAATTCCTGTACGTGATAAAAATGCTATTGTGATCAATGGTGGATGGACGTAGATTTGCATATTTGAGAAAAATTTTTAAAAAATTGACTCCTTCTATTTCTCCCTCTGGTATTGTAAATAATCTAGGAAAATTAGTTTTGGTATTGGGAATAATTGCTTCAATGTTCTCTCTACGTAAAGCTAAATCTTCTATCCTACATGCTCCAAATTTACCAACACTCAAGACAACTTTTTGGAATAAATACTGTCTGCTTCTCTGATAAACTTATCAACCTGTTCCTTGAAAAATATTCTGAATTGTCTAGGCCTATGACCACTTGCTTTCCTTTTGAGGACATTTATAACATTGGTATATTTACTAATATTCATATGTTTATTCATATAAATTGTAGTTTGCAGCATGGAACAATTACTCCATAATGTAGAGGGTGCCCATTTTAAAGATAACTGGGACAAGTACGCTAGAATAACTTTCTCCCAAATATTACACACTTTTTTTCGGCACACCAAATACTTCATGTCGGGTGCCTAAAACACCATTATTTCGCAACTTGTATCGAAAATAGCTATTTTTCAAAAATATAAAAGATTTTATTGACTAATTTAGAAACTAAATTACGTATTCTATCACGTATCTACATCTAGTGGCCACTGGCTACTTCAAGCTGGACCATCAGTTCCAACACAAAGCGACCTGCCATACTGCCCCCGACCTCTATTGCAGTCATCGATAACAATATTGCAAAGGCGAAATTTTAGCATTGAATTACATCTGAAAAACCTATAGCAAACACCCAAAGTCATTTGTCAGGGGTGCCACCATACATATACCGGTTTCGAACTTAACTCCAACACTATGCTTTAAATGTGGCAATCGACAACTAACCTCGGCAGCAGCTGTTCATGTCTATTAAACCTGACAGAGGCGGATCTGAGTACATGTTATGTAGTACGTAGCTACATCTAGTGGCCATCTGAGATCGGGGTATTAGAGCCGACGGCGATAGAGATCGAGAGCTTTCTATGGTACCTGCAGTGTGACAGGTGTTGAGTTAGTCATGGCCACTATGGAGTAGTCAGTGGCCACTAGATGTAGTTTCGGATGTCATTCTATTCTGGATTAAACCGTAGAGTAGTTCCGCTTTTGTAATTTAAGGTCTCATGTTTTTTATTCACATCACCTACTAGATCCATTATTACTTTGTTAATATTATGATTTGTAAATAATAAATATTTCTTTATACAATAATCCACAAAATAGTTTCCTGTTACAACACTCGTTTTAACGCACAGGAATATCCATCACGACGAAAATACGAGAAACTAAAACTTTCACAATGTTATTATTCGGTCCTAATATGGCAACACTGTTTTGCTTCAACTCTCGAACGCTCTGTTGTTTGTAGCGTACCATGAGCGCCGTATTACTGGAGCAGTGGCGTGCAAAGTATATAGTTCGTGGACAATTTTCACAAACATAAGGCTATGTGAAAGTTCAATTTTCACTATTCTTCATGAACAGCAACTGTACCCATACCATTACACACCGGTGCATAATTTATTGTCCAAAAATTTTGCCAATTCATCTTATGGAAAAAGAAATTTATTTTATAAATAACATTTTATTTAATCAAAAAAATTGTCATATGTGAGCTGAAAAAAATCCGAATGAAAGCATTGTACGGCACTTTCAGCATGAGCTTATGTTCAATATTTGGTTCGGAATAATTGACGATCAGGTTCTTGGGCAATATGAACTTCCGGCATCTTTAAACGGCCAACATTATCTGCACTTTTTACAATCTAATTTAATAGAACTACTACTAGAAATTCCTTTGAACATTAGTGCTCACATGTGGTATATACATGATGGTGTCCCCAGCTAATTATCTTCTAATAGTGAGAAACCATTTAGATAATATATTTCCTCATCGATGGATAGGAAAAGAAAATGAACATCAATGGCCTCCACGTAGTTCGGATCTATATCCGATTATATTAAAGGCCGTGGTTTATAGTGCTGCCTCTATCAACAATAGAAATGAACTATGGCAAAGAATAGTAGCAGCTGCAAATGCTATGAGAAACATGAACCCATCATTTTTCACTGGAGAAATTTCTTAGAAAGATGTCAAACATGTCTTTAGACAAATGGGAGCCATTTCGTAAATAATCTTAAATATTATTAATGTTTAATTAATATTTTTCATAATTCTTCTAGTTATATTTTATGAATTAATCATACTTATGCCATACAAAAAATATTTTTATTTCAGTTTTCTTAATTGTTTGATATAATTTGCAACTGTATTACCTGAAATATATTATGTAAACAGTATAATGTTTGTTAATGTTATTTAATTATCAAAAAATTTCTATAACACAAGCTGCAAGTTAATTAATTCTCGAACTGCACATCCTTGCCTAAACACAGTTTATTTTGTCAATAACGGTGCCACTCAGCGATATTCAACAAGTATACCTTTTATGCTGAAAAATCATTTAAAAATAGTATTTATTTTCGCTTTATGCAGTGGCGCATTTATTTTTTTAGAAAAGAATCTCGAAAATATAGTTTGCACGCCACTGCTTTTTCGTATTGAAGTGAAATCGCAGCAAATGAAGTAAGAACTCCTCATACCCAATTAGACAAAAATCCCGTAATGCATCTCCGAGATAGGTAGATATGTCTAAAAATCGTTTTTATTTTTCAACTTCAACACCCTGTATCTCGAACACTAAGCTTTTATGAGCAACATTGTTTGACTTTTCCCAATTAATTTTCGTCGTAGAATTTAGTGGTAAGGTTTGGCCTGATTTTTAACGAATACCCTGTATAAAAATGATAAGTAATAAAATTAGGACAGAAAATGATAACTAAAAACATAAGGTTTTTCGAGGTATTTCCTGGCATTTAGAGGCATTTTATGCTATTTTTGGCATTCCGGGGACATTTCGGTGGCATTTCGAGGGTATTTTATTTTTTTTTTAGCAAATTGAGGTAATTTGTGGCATTTTGGTGCATTTTCCGCGAGGAAGGTATTTTGGTGTACAAAATCTGGACTGTGAAACGCCCCTCGATCTAGATCTTAAACATTCTTAACATTTGGATGGTTAAAAACTAGTATTCACTTTTGTCTAACAGTTAATTATATTGAAATTTTTAGGGGTTATCAGGACATTTATGGTGTGCCTACGTAAATATTTAGAAATTTTGAAACATATTTTATTCTGAAAGCTTAATTACGTAGTTGATTATGAACTTTTTAATGAAATTATTTTTAATGATTCAACTTCTAATTAGGACCCTCTGGAAGATGCTGCAAACTTCTTTATTCCTTAAATTAAATATAATTATGTATTTTTTATTACATTTTTCACTAACATGAAGGTTTCATTATTTTGACTGCTTTATTTTGAATATCATTGACAAATCACTGCGATTCTTTTTTCAGTTACAGGTAAGAGCTAATTAAACAACAAGCATAATTTTCAAATCCTAATTCATCAAGTGTAGGGATATTACTAAAGCTCAAAATTTTAAGTACATAATGTTGTCCAAAGTGTAAATAATATAAACAATAATAAAATAAGGATTTAGAAAAAGCATTTAAAAAACTAAACTAAAAAAAAATCTGCTGGTCCAGGATGGAATACTATATTATATATTTAAGTCTCGCAAAGGTATTTTTTTATATCTATTCCACATAAATTATATTTCTATATGAATTTAAAATGGCAAGGGTAACGCCCATACACAAAGAAGATTATAACAATTTAATAAAATATTATAAGCCTATTACTGTTTCAAACTGTATAGCAGAACTTTTTGAATTTGTCGGCAGGCTAGCCGGGAATTGAATTTCGATAAATCAACCGTTCAACGAGTTTTAAAAACCAATGTGTATCATGACTACAAAATTCACAATTTGGAGTATTTGCCTAAGCGTCACATTGAAATGACACGTCACACAGATTTAATTTTATAGATCAAATTGTAGAAAATGTTAATCAAAACTTTTTCCGACACGTTCCTTGGATGGTCGAAAGTCGGTTTGTCAGTAATGGTTTTCCAAATAGACGCAATGAACACTACGGATTGAAAATCCCCACATTGTAAATCCAGTCCAAAACCAATGCTATTTTGGAGTAAATGTATGGTGCGGCATCAACGGCAGGCATTTACTTGGGTCTTATTTTTATGAACATACGCATAACAGCGTGAGTTACCTAAATTTCCTATAAAAAGAACTACCTGCACTTCTGGAGAATATGCCTTTGCAGCTAAGGAGAAACCTATGGTTTCAGCACGATGGAGCTCCACCCTACAAGGCCAGGATTGTGCAGGAATATTTAGATAGCAGTTTTCCAGAAAAATGGATTGGGATTAATGGAAATATTCAGTGACCCGGAAAGGTAACAGATTTAACTAGCCTCGATTTTTCTTTATGGGGGTTTTAAAAAATAAGGTATATAAAACACCTTTGCGAGATATGTTTATTTGAAAGAAAAAAATACAAACGTTTGTAAAGAATTAAACGGCAAAATGTTAATAAACGCAGCGTACGAAGAAGTTAGAGGTCATATAAAGAATAGAATGTAATATGTATGTAGCAGGAGGGCGTGTACCTCATTTTGTAAGTTTAGTTATTGTTATCATCCTTTGCTTATATTTATTTACATATTATGAGTAATTTTTTTCCCGTAAGGAGAAGGGCGAAGGACAGCCTTAGTTCAGATCTAAGACTATTCGAATTTTCCACGAGTAAGAATTGTGTCGTAAACCTTTTAAGAATGATTAACCCGTATTGAGAACAATTTTTAGATCTTATAAGGTTTTGTTACGTCAAAATGTTATATATTTTTGTCTCAACCTCCTCTACTATATCTCAAAGTTTGTAACTTTCTTTGAAACACCCTATAATCTCGGTAGTTAATACAATGTTCACCAGCAAAACGTATAATGTCACATAAATCTCCATTCTTTAAATTTCAGGCGGTAAATTATCAGCAGCTAATGAAAGGTGTCGGTTTCAGCAGCTGTACAGAATCCAAAGAAACACCGAATTATTAAATTTCCCAATTTGATTCCGTTTGGTACCCAACATCATCTGAATAAAACTCTTAAACGAGACGAAGACTGCAAGACCTCAACTAAAATATAACATCAGGAGTTTTGAGTGGGTTTAGCAAATTAGATTACATTTTCCACAGGGAGAAAAGTAAGATTGTCGTTTGTGCCGTTCTTGTTATTGTGGAACTCGGATCCTGTCCGCTATTCTTTCGGTAATAAAGATAACGAGGTGCCTTCATTTTCCTTAGAAAGCTACTTGTTTAATATTGTTAAATTATAGTACCTACAGAGCTTAAAAGTTTCGGGGCATTATACACTTGGCCTTCGTTCCAGTGGCCTTTAATATAACGCAAACTTAAAAAGACAAAAATTATTAAGCTGCTTGTTTTTATTACAATGCCCTTTTAATATAGTATGATAATATTATGTGCATATAAAGCGGTTGGTTTAGGGAGGGCAGAATGTCATTTCCTACAGAGTAGGTATATGTAAGCCCAAAATTAGTCACTAGTTATTAAATGGAGAGGAGTGCAAAGATTAATAATATTAATACAGGGTGTTAAAAAAAGAGTGTAAAATATTTAAGGAGGTAATAGTATCAACCAAAATAAGCAGAAAAGTCTCAATAAACATGGGTCCGCAAAGTAACGGTTGCGGAGATATGGAATGTTTTATGTTTTTTAGTCCCTTTTTTATTTTGCAAAAATGTTGTGCATTTTCTTATAATAGTTGGTTGATGTTTAGTGAAATAAACAGTACGTATTTGACAGTTGTTCTCAGTGCACAAGTTTTATTCCACTATGGCTGGTAACTCTAACGCAGAATTAACAGACATGCATTTCATGTATGGTCGTGCTAATGGGAACGCCACCGAAGCGCGATGTCTGTTGACGCTTATCCAGATCGCCATATTCCTTCACAACGCATGTTTGGAAGAATTCACCAAAGATTGCGGAATGCCGGTTCTTTGAGCAAACAGTGCCATTTATCCGGAAAACCAAGGTCGGTATCCACTACCAGAGCAGAAGAAGAAATTCTAGCACTGGTAGAGCAGAATCCAGGTACAAGTGTGCGGAGAATATCAGCCGTGGTAGGAATTAGTGCTCCTCTTGTTTGGAGAATCCTTCACGAGCAACTGCTTTATCCATACCATGTGCAACGAGTACAGGCCTTAAATCCAATAAATGATCATCAAGCACGTTTGGTTTTTTGCCGCTGGTTTCTACGTCATGATGCTGAAGACCCTCGTTTTCTTGCAAACATTCTTTTTATTGATGAGGCGGGGTTCACAAGAAACGGAGTGTTTAATTTTCACAATACGCATATTTGGGCCGACGAAAATCCTCATGCTCTAATAGAATCTGGACATCAGGCACGTTTTTCATTAAACATTTGGATGGGTATTGTAGGTGACAGGTTTTTTGGTCCTGTTGTTTTACCAAACCGATTAACAGGCGCTGCTTACCTCAACTTTCTACAGAGCACACTGTATGAGTTTTTGGAAGACACTCCTTTGAATCAGAGGCAACAAATGTGGTTCCAGCATGATGGTGCTCCAGCTCATTTTTCCATGGCCGTTAGAGAGCATTTACACCAAACTTTTCCACATAGATGGGTAGGAAGGGTCGGACTTGTTTTATGGCCTCCAAGATCGCCTGATCTGAACCCTTTAGATTTCTTTGTTTGGGGATATTTGAAGACATTAGTGTATGGTACTCCTGTAAATAGCCTGGAAGAGCTGCAGCTACGGTGTCAAGAAATCCAAACCAAGGAGGGTATTTTCGAAAGAGTTCGAATATCGTTGAGACGAAGATGTCTTGGCTGCTTGGAAATGGACGGAGGGCACTTTGAACAGCTTCTGTAACTTTGTTTTTTGATTGTTAAAAGCTTCCTTTGTCGGTTTATTCCTAATAAAATAAAATGTTTGAAAAACGAATAGTGGTCCATATCTCCGCAGCCGTTACTTTGCGTACCCATGTTTATTAAGACTTATCTGCTTATTTTGGTTCATACTATTACCTCCTAAAATATTTTACACTCTTTTTTTAACACCCTGTATAAAGAATCGTATCTAAAGATGTAAAAAAATACATCCAGTAGGTGTAGGTTCTTATTAGCGTAGTACCAAAATATAATGCGTAAATATAATCATTTTCTTTTGTAGGGAAAATGCGGTAGAGAACATGAAAAACCGTAAATTGTTCCTTATCACTGTGTTCTATGCACTGAAAAATACTTAATTTACATAAATTCAAGTGCTACTATTTATTTATTTTTTTAAATTTGCGGATTATGATAATGCTTATAATGTATACAATTTTCTGAATGTAAAGTTGACATGTAAAATTCAGGAGATTTTATGATAAAACAAAACAGATGAAAATTATACTTTTTGTTTTTATTCTAAGTGTCTTATCAGCCTGGAAACTGTTACACAACCTGAAAAAAACTTGTATAATTGACACTGATGAGATATTCTTTCCATCTTACTCAGATTTCGTTAGACTCAACAAAATGAAATTCGTTGAAAAATTGTGAAATAGAAACGTTCTTAACCCTTAAACGCATCGAATTGCAACAGGTTTTTAAATAATAATATTGATTAATCATGGTAGGTTTAAATGTGTTATTTTGGGAGCTTTTTGGAGCAAATGAATGTTATTTATAATAAGAAAATCTAACAGAAGGAGGTACTAATAGATAATAGAAAACTTTGAATGCACCCGCGGCAGTCTCGTCCCATAACCTAGAAAAACAAATTGGCGAACTATATTGTGGGAAAATATCTGTATCCGACACATATTCCTTTATATAAAAACTATAAAACGTTAAAATTAAAATAAGGCACTAAAAACTGAAGAACACAAAACTACAATGCAAACACAGGAATTAAATTATGATATGACAGTGAATTTTACCGTTGCTTGTTGGTTGCCTACTCTGACTGCATACCTGCGGCAGACGGCGCCGTTAAATAAAGATTTAATATAATATCAAAAAATTTGTTTATTTTGCTTTATAAATAAATTTGTTTTTTTTTTGTTGTGAAGAGCGATTCCGTTAATTCTTAGTTTTGTCTATCCCCTCTTATCCACTTAGTCATAGTTAACCCTGTATAAAACGTTCTCATAAACGTTTAATAACTGTTTAATTAATGCTATTTTAGTAGCTTTTTAGTTAAAAATAAATTTTTTTCGCGACATTTTTGACGTTGTTTTCAGCCTTTGATTGGTTCATTGGGTACTTTGCATGCAAATATCACTGTCTACCAATATTTGCCAGAATGAAGCAGGAAAGTTTCTCTAAAAAAAATTGAAATATTAGTGATGGCAACATGTGAATTTGATGTTAAAACTAGGCACAAAACTTGTTCCGTTCGATTCGTGCTACAACAGGAGATGATAAATGGGCTCCAGAGACACTCCGGTAAAACTTTATTACTTATTGCAGTGATTGTCAGTTTATTGATTTTCCCGTCCAAATTAATAACTTTACTGGAATTGTACACAAATTTCAACAGGAGTACGACGGATCCAATTGCATAGAAAGCTCGTTCGATTAAAGGATTATACTTTCATTATTTCAGAATTTCAGTGTTTGTCCAGTGCCATGTGAGCTGACATAAATCAATATAAATCGGACGGGTTATTTTCAGTTAAAATTGTTATCACTTTTAACATTTCAATTATATCTCCGACAAGGAGTGAGGATATATGGGATGTTTGAAATCGGTTAGAACAACGTTATTTCAGGAACAGCTATGGCCATGCAATGCGTAACAAAACTTTGGAAATTGAGTGTGAATAAAAACACGTAAGGGTTGGAAAATACGCTATACGCATTTTGTATATTATAAATTTTTAAGCGTCTTGTAAAATAGTAGTTTCTATTATTTTGAATTATAACAAATTGAAAGTAATAATAAAAATTATTATAACATAATGTTCAAATTGGCATCATACAGTTTTGGGGATGACAAAAAATTCTCAATTTCACAATCCTTTATTTGATATTAAATATGATCTCGAGTGTGTATTAGACGAAACTAGTATAGTAGTCTTCAGGTCATACAAGGCTAAAATTATATAAATTTCATCGCATAACAATTTATATAATTTTAATATTGTCACGGATTTCCCAATCTGAATTTTACTATTGCCAGAAAAACAATCCGTAAATTAATTTCTTCTTTATTAACTATACTCAGTACACTACTGAACAGTAATTAAAACTGAACTAAACACTTATTTAATTAATCGCTATCTAAATCACTTTGATATCTCCAACTAAACACTTCAATTCAGACTGTAATACAAGACTTATACAAGACTAACTTAATCGGCCGTTTATTTTTCTTTTATAGACCCAACGAATATTCCAGGTATATTCTAGCATCTCTAGATCTATTTTCTAGCATCTCTCGAACGCTTCTCGTCGTTTCTCAAATTTTCTAGTCCCGTCTCGATCCACGGCTTTTTGTTTGTTTAACAGAATCGTGTAGGGACGATCGGGGCAATCTTAGTAATTCGCGGTACCACAGTCGTCGATTTGGGTGTGAGTGGGGCAAATTCCGTGACAATATTTTAACGCAATGGTTGAATTTAAAGAAATATTTTGCGCAAAGCTTAATTATGATAAAGTAAGTACAATAACACAAAGGTATTGAAATTTAACTAGTGTTCGAAAACAAATTGATTGACTTAAAGCAATATGCTTAAGAAATTTGTAATTGAATGAGACATTGTTAGAAAAAAAACAAGAATATTAAAATGCAATTATATATTAAAGTTATAAGTTATACCTACTCTTCTACTTGCTAAACTTTCAAGAACAATTAAGGAGCGATTGCACTATGAGGTCGTGGTCTAGACGCACCGCAGACCGCTCTGTGCTAAGCTGATCACGGACTTTTACAAAATCAATCGCATATGTCATTCTTTAAGCGTTTCCGGGTTGTTCTACTATACTATTTAAATTTCAAAATGTTCTTTGTAGGACGTATTTTTATTAGTTCTACTATTTGACGTGATTGGCCGAAATTCTACAAAGTTTTCGGATACCTGCTACTGCAAACGCGTATATTTATAAGCATTTGAAGGTTCTTTATTAGACGAGTACGAGACTAGCCTGCTCCGGCGCGCCTAGTGCTTTTTCTCCTTTAAAGGCATTTTTTTTCTGCCAGAGAAAACTTATTGGTACATGAAATAATAAAAATATAATAATTTTTTATAACATTCATGAACCAGAAACAATGTACTGTTATTAATTAAGAAATTTGGACATGGTAATTCAAAATAAATACATGTAGAATAGAATAATAATAAATACCATTTTTGATTATTTAATTTATATGCAGATCATAATAAACTTAAAATTAATACATTATAATTAAAGTCCGCATTTCGTTCGAAGATTTCAGGTCCGGACTTAATTTAAGTTTCTCGTTCATAGTCAACAAAAGAAAAATGTTTTAATTTAATCAAACTGCCATAATATAGTATCAGTGGACGTGAGTTCATATTTTTTAAATTACTAAATATTTACGTTCATGCTGCAATTTTAATGAGAAACCAGAAAAAGTCGCGCCGATCTGAAAAAAATAGTCTATATCAAATAAGAAAAAAAATTATTTGAAGGAAAAATTTGACTACATAAGTATAGGTACTTTTTAAAATAAGAACATTTTCACCTATCGAAATTAATATGTAAAAGGTTCAACACCCTAAAATGTTAAGATATACCAAAATATAGATGTCTATATACGGGGTGATTCAGAACTTATCTAAAAGAATCTGGGAATAGATGCATCAGGAAAAATGGAGACGATATGGTATTTTTTTTTTATAAAATCCTTACAATTTTTAAATCAATAATAAATTCTACATAACCATACGAGTAGGTATTATAAATTATTATTAAACCAATTTTATGTAAATTATACAACACAAATTTAATTTTTTCGAGTCCAACAAATAAGTTGCGCTTCATTGCTTTTTGCCACAAGATTTGCGTATTGGAATAAATACATTATTTCGGCATTTGGGTACAATACAATAACGAAATTTTGATTGTTTTCTTTAAGTGTCTCTAATAACACCTTCAATTTTCCATAATCGAAATAAAAACTGCAATCCTAACGACACTAACGGCCTCCCTACTATTCGTAATTTAAAGCAAGCCAATAAACGATAGCGAACGCAGCCTGGCATACTATAGGAGGCAGTGACGTCACACAGCGGTTTACGCGTTGTTCTCAAATTATTTTAAAGGTTTTTAGGGCGTCAAAAATGATAATTTTTTAATACTGAATGACCCCATTTGTCTTGCAATAACTTTAAAGTACATGAGTATCCATTCAAGTATGTTATTAATTTTCGTTCGAATAAGGTTCTTGCTTGATTTTTTGAAACTGTTGTTTAATAATATATAACAAGTGGAAAAGTGACTAATAAACAACAAAGGAAATTAGGTACCGTCAAAATGCATAAAAAATATTATAATAATTAATAATTAAATAATTTGAAGTACATGAAATGTGTGAAATTCCTAATGTATGAAATTGAAAATGTTTGATACATACATTATTGAAAGCAATAGTAGATATACTTACATGTGGAGCATTTATAAGAACAATTTTGTAATATTTTTGAACTGAACTTCCCCCCACGTACAAGGTAACTTTTGTAGGGTCACCCGTTTATTTATTAGATTTAATCATAAGTATTTTATATCATGTGAACTGTATATTTGTAATTTAATAATGTATTATGCATCTGTATACATTTATGTGGATGGTAAGTAAATAAATAAATAATAATAATAATAATAATAATAATAATAATAATAATAATAATAATAATAATAATAATAATAATAATAATAATAATAATAATAATTATTATTATTATTATTATTATTATTATTATTTTTATTATTACATTTACGGTTGGTTTCGCGGTACTCAGTAATGTTCGACATAATGACTTAATTTTTTTATGCCTAGGTAGGCCTGTTTATTTATCTGACTTCTTCGCCTTAGGATTTTGATAACATTTACACAAAAAAAATCGAAAATAGCTCGACCTTTGGTTTTCTTATAAGCGGTTTTCGACCACTAGCAAGTCACAGATATATTTTTTAAATGATTTTTCACGTTTGTACCATTTCAATATACAGGGTGATTCAGAACTTATCTAAAAGAATTTGAGAATAGATGCGTCAAAAAAAATAGAGTCGATATCGTAAAACTAATTTTTATAAAATTCTTATATTTCCGAGTAAAACATTATTGAAATTGTAGTATTTTCAACCTTTACATCGCCACTGTAGTCTGTAGACAGGCGATTCAGAATATTGAAATCCGATTACTTTTTGTAGGCACTAAAGTTTTTGTGACGCTAGGGTTTACATTAGTTTTTCAAGTGTCAAAAATGAGTTACGTATATAGTACGTATAGTACAACTCGGAGTTGATGGATATCGTTTTAATTTAATACGCTGTAAAAATGCTTTAGCAGAACGATTTCCCGGTAAACATGTGCCAAATGCGGCTACCTTTGCCGCGGTGTGCAGTGAGTGCAAATGTAGTGCAACGTGAAGGAAATTTGAAACCGAATCGTGGAAGAGATGGATCTAAACGTATCGTACACGAGACTCAATTATATCCGTACCATGTACGGCATGAAGTGTATTGCACAGAAGTGGATACATACTATTGATGATTTACGGAAACGTATCATAGTTGCTGCCAATAACTTACTAGTTCAAAACGGACAATAAGCAGAAACAATTGTGTTAGTTTATAGAAACTGGGTAAGACGGGTAAAAAATGTTGTTGTAACATCAGATGTGTCTAACTATTTTATTAATAAAAATAACAAATTGAATCTATTAGTAGTTAATACCGCCTTATCAGGTTTTATAGTGGATAAGTTTCCAGTGCCCTACAGAAGTGTATTTTTAAATCATTTTCAAACTGCCCTTTTTGATTTTTTCTTTACAAAATTGTATTTGTAGGAGTCTCCTGAACACTCAGATTTTTTTTTTAAGTTAAGTTCTGAATCATCCTGCTTATAAAGCTGTTTGCAGGCCATTTAGGCCTAGAGGGCAGTTATTTTCTTCCACTCCTATTTGTTTCTCGCCTGTCCTTTCCAGTTCGTCATATTTTTTTCTCTTAGATTTACTGAAACTGCCTCTCTCCATCGTTTCCTCGATCTCTTGTATTCTTGTAGTTAGGTTTACTCCCAACTATTCGTTCACTATCTTTACATCTCACATTCAAATGCTCTATCCATTAAACTACTCTGAATATCACAACTTTATTTTGATGGCTCATACATTACATATTATTTCTACTTACATAGCCACCCTCCGTCCTATTTCCCCCTAGGATTTTTCTTAAGATCTTATTTTCCTACATCAACAGGTTTTCTCTTGGCTTCTTACTGAAGGTCCAAGTTTCGCTGCCAAATAGTGCCGTTGGCCTTAAGATTGTTTTGTACATTATACATTTTGCTCTTCTGGACAATTATGTTGATTTTATTATTCTCCTATTAGTTTCTTGTTCCTCGTCACACTTAGTTGTTATCAACATCCCCAAATATACATATTCATGAACTTCTTCGAACTCCATCTTTCTCTGCTGCGTCTTTAATTTGTTCTCCTATTGTCAAAAGTTTTTCTCTTGATTTATCTATAGTCCCACTTTACTTGCTTCCTCCACAATGTTTGCCGTTAACTTTTCAAAGTCCGTACTAATTATGGCTACATTATCTGCACATATCGCTATTTACCTACTTTAAAACAATATTTTGTTCTTCTTTATTCAGATGATTATCTCTTATGACCTCTTCTAGTACTAAATTAATAAAAAAGTTTTAAGAGCGGATCTCCTTGTCTCAGTCCTGTGTCAATAACATAAGATTCTGCACATTCATCTTTTATTCGCACTTTGCTTTTGATATTTTCTAATGTCACTTTTAATAGTTTTTCAATTTAGTTAGTATCTCAAATTGTTTCATTATCTCGTATTTTCGTACTTTATTTATTCCTCTTGACAGAGTTATATGATTTTTTAAACTTCATGAATAACACCATTACTTTAATCCCATATTCATAGAATATAGTAAGAATTTCCTTCACCATGAAGATTTAGTCCATTGTTGATCTCCCTCTCTACAAGAGATACCTAAATATAATACAAAAGAGCTATACAGGGTGGTCGCGATGTAATGCGCCAAAATTCATGACTAGATTCCTGAGAAGAAAATATTGCGATTTAGACAAACTCACCCTTAGTCCAAAAGTTGATACTTACAGACATACAGGGTGTTTATTGCAAAATATTATTTTAGTTTTTTCTTATTTATTTCATAATAAATGCTCATATCAAGATGAAATTTTGGTGTTAGAGGTTTTCTGGGGCGAGAGATTGAAATATATCCATGGTATGCTTGTAGCTCATAGAGAGCGCCACCTGCGCTAGGTCGAATGCGTTGAAAACGACAGAACTTTACTATCTTTCAAAAATCTAATTCTCAGGTGGCAAATTCTGATTTTACAACTTATCTTACACAAAAAAGCTATACTTTTTGATAGTCGCTATCTTGCACCGTTCTCAAGATATTTAGCTTTGGTAATTCGAGTAATCAAAATAAGGTACGAATGTCAAAAAGAACAAAAATTTATTTCAAATTATAAATTGTGATGAACAACTGAATATCGAATATTGCAATAAATGTTCAACATGTCCGCCTCCAACAATACATTTATTAACCCGTTTGTTCAAAGACTGCCGTATTTTAAAATAGAGATTCTTGTTACGAAATGATTCGGCGGCATTTACAATTTTCTGCTATAGCTCTTCGCCGCTGCTTATAGTTTCTCTATAGACAACTGATTTCATGTAGCCCGTTGAGTGAATTATTCACTCAACGATGTAGCCCCAGAAACAAAAATCTATAGGATTAAAGTCAGGACTACGAGGAGGCCATAATATTCGACTCCCACGATTGATTCAACGATCCGGAAAAATGTGGTCAAGATAGTTCCGTACTCTGACAGAATAATGAGGGGGAGCTTCATCTTGCATGAAAAATAGATTTTGCTGTGTATTCAGTGGTAAATCGTCGAGGTAGTCAACTAAATGGTACTGCAGGAAATCTAAATACAAGTCACCATTTAGATTTGGAGGAAGCTCATGTGGACCCAAAAGGTGATTTCCTATGATTCCGCACCAAACATTTATCTTAAATTCATGTTGGAAGTGACGCTCACTGACTACGTGAGGATTTTCATTATCCCATATGTGCTTGTTTCTAAAATTGAAAATTCCTCGACGAGTAAAGGTCACTTCATCAGTGAATAGCACATTATCCAAAAATTCCTTGTCAAGGTTTTGCTGATTGCGTATAAAATGAGCAAATTGTAATCTAGCTGGTAAGTCTGCTGCTAAAAGATTTTGCACGGGTATAAAATGGTAGGGATATAAATTTTCCTTGTGAAAGATTTTGAGAACTGTTGTTTTACTAACACCGGTTTTTCTAGCTACCTGCCTGCTGCTAACTTCTGGACCTGCCACTCTTACTAAAATTTCTTTTTCTTGGTGAATTGTGACAGTACGCCCTGCGTTGTCTCTTTTAGGACGAAAACTACCATTTTCTCCAAGTCTATTAAAAAGTTATTGAAATAGTTTCCGATTTAGTTGCTTTCTATTCGGATACAAATCTGAATACCGACGAAGCGCTCGACGTCCAACATAATCTGATTGCGCATAAACGCAAACCATATCGCGCATTTCTCTATTTGAAAATAAATTATGGCGTAGCATGTTATCTCGTACTACGATTTAGATCATAAAGTAACGAATACTTTTAATAAGGCGCGAATAATACTGTAATATTACTGACAGCACTAAGATAAGTGGAAAATGTCAAAATTGGATTTTAACATAAGCCTACTTGAAAATTTTTGCCGATTTGTATTTGAATGCAAATACATTGGAAGTTTCAATGGCAAATTTTACGGAAACGGTGCAAGATAGCGACTATCAAAAAGTATAGCTTTTTTGTGTAAAAGAAGTTGTAAACTCAGAATTTGCTACCTGAGAATTAGATTTTTGAAAGATAAAAAAGTTCTGTCGTTCTCAACGCAATCGACCTAGCGCAGGTGGCGCTCTCTATGAGCTACAAGCAAACCATGGATATATTTCAATCTCTCGCCCCAGAAAACCCCTAACACCAAAATTTCATCTCGACATGAGCATTTATTATGAAATAAATAAGAAAAAACTAAAATAATATTTTGCATTAAACACCCTGTATCTCTGTAAGTATCAACTTTTGGACTAAGGTGAGTTTGTCTAAATCGCAATATTTTCACGTCAGGAATCTAGTCATGAATTTTGGCCCATTACATCGAGACCACCCTGTATACAATCGTCGCCAATTGTGATTGATTTTTTTTAAATCTCAAATAACTCCAAAACGGCTGGGTTTAAGTATATATGTTTTCTGCTCAAAATTTCATGGCATTTTAAAAAGTAATATATGTATAGTGTCCCATTTGAAATAAGGAAGTTGTCTACTGCTTCCAGCATTCCCGGAAGTAAATATATTTTTAAGATACCTATACCTGAAATATCCTTTGAAGATAATATCAAATATATATATCTCTCTTAATTATTTATATACCTTTAGTCTAAGCTAGTGAATGATCGTGTATGTTTGACAGTATTACTACTAATTACAACATTACAAATTATTTTGCTTGTTGATAAAAAATTGGAATTTAGAACATATTTTGCTGACTCTGTAGACCTAAGTGATCAATATTTGTTTTGTTTAGTACCTACTTCATTTTTTACAGCATCTAATTTCAGGAAACAATATGTAGCTTGCATTTCTGTTATCTTTGAATATCACACGTTTTGGTTTTATAGAACGGCTATTAGAAATTTTTTGAAGTCATTCAGATACTATTAACATAATTCGAACTTAACGACATTAATGCTGAATTTATCTTCAAAAGTTCTAAAATGTATGTTGCGCTTAACTACTCTATAAAAATTCATAGTTAAATATACCGTAGAGATAAGCAGCGAAATATTTTACCGGAATCATTGCGCCATAATTGTAAATAAGGAAATCACATTAGAAAACAACGGCGCACTAGGTTTTCCTGGTCTTTTATCTAGCGCATTTCAGGTCAGCGGATATCTAGAAGTATCTCATTAAAATGGGCACGTCTAGCAAAATCACTGCATATTCGTTCAACTGAAAGTAATAAATGGAAGAAACCTTTGCAATATCTAGTCTTCTACATTCTACTTGGATACACACGGTTTAGAAGTAGTTGGTAATTAAAATGTTTACAGAATTTAATAGTCATAAAATACTAAAGTATCTATATGTTTTTAAATATGTCCGAAATGCAATGTTTTGGTTTCTAAAATAGAGTTCTATGCACGTAGGTAGGGACAATCGTTTTCAATATTAATGACACACTTTAAAACAAATCTGGCTATTTATTTCGAACTGCTGACGTATTGATAATGAAATCTACTTTCAACATTAGTACTTAGTTGTTCCATTTATTAATAGTAGGCCAGGAGGGTTACAAATTGGCATGGCTCTAACATGACGTAACTTAAATAACTATTGGAATCGCTCGGGAATGGTATACTTATTGAAAATATCGAGGTGCGCCAGCTTGAAAAGGTATGCTATTTGCATAAACAACGAAAAAATGAAAAAAATTGCGAAAATCGCGTTTTTATTCGGAAACAATCGCATATAACTCGGTAAGTATGCATTTTAGAGAAAAAATGTATACTTATAAATTTGTTCGTTATTCTACAAGATAGTGTTGGTCCGATATCCGTAGATTTGAAATGTTCGCTGCAAAATGCTCTAAAGTGCCAAAACGTTGGTAAAAAACAAGGTAATTTTAAATTATTTATTTAACAATGAAAAAATAACCCAATCACGTCATACATTTAAAGAAAAGTACTTGACCTCAGTACAAAACGAGAACCGTAAGGCCGATTAAGACCAGACTGACAGTTTTTGCATAATGCAATTGTTAATTAACCTACCTGGAAAAAATACCTTTTTTAATTTTGTGCCAGGCTAAAAGTTATGAATATTTTGTTGCGCCCGCGCTTTCACCTTCTTGGGCCCTTAAACTATCATATACAATTGCTATCTTAACCATTTTTCAATTTTTAATATTTTTTTGAGCGGTTTTAAAAAGATTGAAAATGTTGTCTTTTAATTAAATAAGCCTGTGAAGCGGGATTTGCGAGTGGGAAAAAATCGGAAACTATAGAAAAATAGTACTCGGAAAGACGCTTCTTTTAAAAAAAAATCATCCAATTCGGTCCAGTAGATATTGAAATATTAACTTCCAAAGTTGGGAAGGGTATGCGGCGTAACGGTTAATGATGTAACAATAAATTATATACCAACTAGTTCCTGACAGTATATTACGAGAAATCAGTTGTAAATGTACAAAGGGCTGCACAAAATCTTGTAGTTGTGTAAAACACGGATTAAAATGTTCCGATTATTGCGCAGGATGCCACGGTCAAACTTGTAAAAATTGCGAAAAAAATGTATTAGACACTAATTTAGAATGTAGAAGACAGCGACGAGAAAATTCCGTGTAAAAGAAAGTATGCCAATTAATGTAATAAATGAACTTGTATTATAAATAAATTCTGTAAATTATGTAAATTTAATGAAATTGTCGATATTTTACGATTATATATACCTTATCTCCTGTTATTCAATGTACTATATGCATTAAATAACAATTAAATTAGTTTATAACATTATTACGCATTAATTCTTCAGTTTAAAATTAATAAAATAATTTACAATGGACAATATATGCCCAATAAGGATATTATGGTTAGCACTAATTTTTAGCAACATTTAAATATGCTGGATTATGAAAATCGACCACCGATTGTTTATTTTTTAAAATTGATAAATGTAACTATGAAAATCCTCTTGTTTTTCTATCCCAATTTAAATAAAAAATCGTCAAAATCGGTGCAGTAGAAGCCGAGATATATCATCCTGAAGCGAGCGCGCCGATTTTGAAGCGCCGAATCTAGTTATACTAACTAGTATATGTTTTGTGCGCCGAAGTTCCGCAGCTTATCCCCACCCCTCCGAATTTCGACACCGAGCGCACACTACACAATGTTTATGCAAATTTTTGTGCGTGATGCACACGTGCAATGTAATTTTTGAAAGCAGATATGAAAACATCTCGGAAAAGTTAATATCTCAACATCTACTCGACCGAATTGGATGATTTTTTTTTAAAAGAAGCGTCTTTCCAAGTACTGTTTTTCTATACTTTCTGATTTTTTCCCACTCGCAAATCCGCTTCACAGGCTTAATTATTTAAGAGTCAAAATTTTTAAACTTTTTAAAACCGCTCAAAAAATTATTAAAAATTGAAAAATGGTTAAGATAGCAATTGTATATGATAGTTTAAGGGTCCAAGAAGATGTTAAAGTGCGGGAGCAAGAAAATATTCATAACTTTTAGCCTGGTTTACGGCTCTCGTTTTGTATTGAAGTCAAGTACTTTTCTCTAAATGTATGGCGTGATTGGGTTATTTTTTCATTGTTAAATAAATAATTTAAAATTACCTTGTTTTTTACCAACGTTTTGGCAACACTATCTTGTAGAAAATTTCATAACGAACAAATTTATAAGCATACATTTTTTCTCTAAAATGCATACTTACCGAGTTATATGCGATTGTTTCTGGGAAAAACACGATTTTCGCATTTATTTTTACTTTTTCGTTGTTGCAAATAGCACACCTTTTCAAGCTGGCGCACCTCGATATTTTCAATAGGTATACTATTCCCGAGCTATTCCAATAGTTATCTAAGTTACGTCACGTTGGAGCCATATTTGAACGATTTTTTCGTAACTCTCCTGACCTATAGAGATCCAATGAAATTTCTACTCTGAACTTCCAGTTGTTTAAGAACTGATTGAGGTAGTGTCATTACTATTGCAAACGACAGTACCTACTACAAAACAAACCATTTTTTTTGTTAGGCCAGAATTTTTAAATTTAGCTTATTTAAACTTTGATTAATAATTATACAGGGTGTGTAAACAAATCTTCAAATTTATTCTTTCTGGCTTTAAATATTAATAAAATTTTATATTAAATGTAAAAAGTCTAAAAAATTATTAATTTTAAGATTTTCACAAGAAAGCTACGGAGAAAATGCAGTGGCTATGTTCAAAATAAAAGAAAAATCTGCAAGTATCTTCTAAGTAAAAGAAAACCCCAACTTCACACAATAATTAAAAAAATAATTAAGTAGACTGATATAAATTTCATTATTCAATTTAGATTACATATTAATTTCCGTGGCTTCATTGGAATTTAGTAGTTTGATTTCTTTTATTGAACCACCTTGTAAAATCCAAAAATTAAGAAATCTATAAACTCGATATTAAAAAGACTAATAAGATACCTACTAATAGGTATGTGCATATAAGAATTTAAACTTTAAATCAATAATAAATTCTACATAAGCATACGAGTAGGTATTATAAATTATTATTAAACCAATTTTATGTAAATATACAACACATATTTAATTGTTTCGAGTCCAAGAAATATGTCGCGCTTCATTGCTTTTTGCCACAAGTTTTGCGTATTGGAATAAATAAATTATTTCGGCATTTGAGTACAATACAATAACAAAATTTTGATTTTCTTTAAGTGTCTCTAATAACACCTTCAATTTTCCATAATCGAAATAAAAACTGCAATCCTAACGACACCGACGGCCTCCCTACTATTCGTGATTTAAAGCAAGCCAGTAAACGATAGGGAACGCAGCCCGGCATACTATAGGAGGCAGTGACGTCACACAGCGGTTTACGCGTTGTTCTCAAATTATTATAAAGGTTTTTAGGGCGTCAAAAATTATAATTTTTTAATGCTGAATGACTCCATTTGTCATGTAATAACTTTAAAGTAAATGAGTATCCATTCTAGTATATTATTAATTTTCGTTCGAATAAGGTCCTGGCTTCATTTTTGCTTAATAATATATAACAAGTGGAAAAGTGATTAATAAATAACAAAGGAAATTAGGTACAGTCAAAATGCATAAAAAATAAGTACATTTACGGTTGGTTTCGCAGTAGTCAGTACTGCTCGACATAATGACTTAATTTTTTTAAGCCTAGGTAGGCCTGTTTATTTATCTGACTTCTTCGCCTTAGGATTTTGATAACATTTACAGAATTTTTCTTATAAGCGGAATTCGATCACTAGCAGATGAATATTGAAATCCGATTACTTTTTGTAGGTACACTGTAAAAAATAATTACAGTAAAAATAGGTGGCAATTTATTTACCACTTTGTGACTTTACAAATAAAATGTTAAATTACGTTGTAAATTTATTTTTCGGTACAATTTTAGATTTTGCAATTGTAATATTACATTGTGATTTTACAATACAAAAAGTATTTTTACAATGTAACTTGCACAATTACTTGTAAAATTGCAGAGTAACTTTACAGGCAGTTGAATAGTTACATTGTAATAATACATTTTATATTATTACTACAATGTAATTTTTTTATTTATTCTACAAGATGGTCCAACATGGGCACAACTTTTCTCAAAAATTATTCCCGTGACATTTGGACTATCTTTTCGGAGAATAAAAGAAACCTCTTAAAAGTGCCGAAACTGGCCTAACCCGTGCAGTAAATTTTAGAAAATCTTACTTTAAAGACATCTTGTTACAACACTCGAATTCATTAACAGCGTTTTGACATAGATACCTAAAAATAATCTGAATAGTAATTCATATATATACCTAATAGATTAATATGTATACATAAAAAAATAAATATCGTAAGAAATTAACGATTGCTACTTAGCTTAATTAACATATCAGTTTTTTCCGAGAGTTTCTCAATAGCATCACTGCATCAGAATGTTATTTCAAAAATATACTCATATTAAGTAACATATCCTCCGATTAGGGCTCAATTAGCTAATTAGTAGTTACAGCTTTATTTTATCTTCAATATATTAACTGCCTTTTGCTTATTTTTTTAACTTAGAAAGACATGTACAAACAGATACTGAAGTAATTAAATATTATGGTTTTACAGCAATTTTTGATTAAAATTTGGAACCTGCACATTTAGGTTATTTGTACAAAACAGGACACTTAACGTTATACAAAACATATATAACAATGTAAAAATATATTCACAAAACTAAAATTAACATTTAAAATATTCAAACGAGATCTTACTTATACTAACTATTACAAAGTAATATTAATTATATAGATAAGTAGGTACCCAGAACTTAAATCATGCTAATCCTCCGGAAGCTCCTGTTCAAATATGTATAAAATATAATTCTAATAGAAAATAATATATTTTTTATATATTATGTAAGATGAACAAATCAACAGTGGAGTATTCAATTTTTGTAGGTGCAAGGATAACAATGTTTATTTGCTTCAATAATTATGTATAACTTACATACCTATTACTTCTTAATCTCATTTAGGTTATGTTAAAACCAGCACTAGACAAAACTGTTTATATCACTAAAAACACTCACTTGTCACTCTAGATATGATTATATTGCTAGTCAGTACTCACTAAATTAATTATGTAAGTACCTAGGTCCTAGATACACGCTGCATTCATCGAAATGAAGCAAGAAATAATGAAGGCGTCACCACCCAATGCTCTCAACGTTTAAAATTTAAAATTAGTAGTACCTTTGTTGTATATTGGCAGTTTTCTTGTAAAATTACAAGCGTCGGTGTAATATGATTCTTAGAATTCTTTTAAGACATTTATAAGGATATTCTTGCAAAGTATATTTGTAAAGTTACTAGCCTTTTTTCAGTGTATTTAAGTTTTTGTGATGTCAGTCTATAAATTAGTTTTTCAAGTGTCAAAAATGGCTAACGTGTATAGTAGTAACTCGGAGTTGATGGGTATCGTTGTAATTTATTACGTTGTGATAATGCTTTAGCAGAACGATTTCCCTGTAAACATGTACCAAATGCAGCTACTTTTACCGCGGTGTACAGTGAGTGCAAATGTAGTGCAACGACTGCAACGCGAGGGAAATTTGATAGCGAATCGTGGAAGAGATGGAGGTCCAGGATTTCACAGCCTATTGTGACGTATCATACACGAGGCTCAATTATATCCGTACCATGTACAGCATGTTCAAACATTAACACCAAGGGATTGTTTGAGAAGGACCGGCACTATGGCCGTCACGATCTCCTGACTTTAAATCATGTGGACTTTTTTTGTGGGGATATTTCAAAAATGGAGTGTTATCGTGCCGAAGTGGATACATACTATTGATTATTTACGGAAACGTAATATAGTTCCTGCCAATAACTGGGTTAGACAGGTCCAAAATGTTGTAACATCAGCTTTGTCAAGGTTTTACAGTATTTTTAACTCATTTTAGAACTTTGATTTTTTTCTTTACAAAATGGTATTTGTAAGAGTCCCCTGTACACTCAGAATTTTTTTTAGATAAGTTCTGAATCACCCTTTATACAAAAATAACTGATAAGAATGGTGTGCAAGTCTTCAATAATTTCTTAAATTTACTATAAATTTAAGTTGGTATTTGAGGTATGGGTGGGACTTGCAATAAAGCTCCGTCTTTTAAAATGCCACAACACGTTCCTGCTAGATTTCAAAACGTAAATTTAACAGAGCCGTACAAAAATAATTTTTACCTTTATGATTTTGCATACTTATTATAATCCTATCTCCAACTTATCATTAATGAGGGCATAGGAAAATTAAAATACTAATGAGGAATTAAACAAAAGAAAACTATTCCAAATATGAATAGAAGTTATTAGATATTTATCTGGTTCGGAAGTATATAAATAACTGTACAAAGCACTAAAAAAGAACACAACAGTTGAATTTATCAACCGTGATTTTAGTAATGGGGAATGCCACTATGTTGAAAAAGTTTTTGGAACCTCAGTAAATTACACTGTAAAAAATAATTACAGTTAAAATAGATGGCAATTTATTTACCACTCATTATTGCTGTAATTTTCTTATCGATTGTGACTACAAATAAAATGTTAAATTACGTTGTCAATTTATTTTGTGGTGTAATTTTAGGTTTTGCAATTGTAATATTACTTTGTGATTTTACAATACGAAAAGTATTTTTACAATGTAACTTCCACAATTACTTGTAAAATTGCAAAGTAACTTTACAGGCAGTTGTATAGTTACATTGTAATACTACATTTTATATTATGACTACAATGTATTTTTTTTATTATTTATTGTACAGGATGGTTCACTTAGGCACAGAAGGTTTCTCTATTTTCCGAAAAGTTAGAAAAAAGTAGCCAAGATATTTGGAGCTTAATATTTGAGAAAAGTTGAATAGCGAGAATCATATTTCGATATTTTGATTTCTTTAAGAGATACCTACATGATATTTTTAAATTTTGGTCGTTTTCTGTGGTAACTTTTCTACTTATTATATTAATATTTATACATTGTAAAGACATTTTTTCTCTATGTGTAGTATTTAGTGGCTTGAGGAATATATTTTTTTATAACTTATAGTTTTCCGCTGCTATAACAAACATATATGTTTTAATGAAACATCATACGTATGTAATATGGGGCATCACAGAAAAGGCCTAAATTAAAAAAAATGCTATATCAAAACTAAAAAAGATATCGAAATGAAATATTCGTTATTCAATTTTTCTCAAAAATATTCCCGTGACATTTGGACTATCTTTTCGGAGAATAAAAGAAACCTAAAAGTGTCGAAACTGACCTAACCCGTACACAAGACATCTTGTTTACAATTCACTAACAGTGCATTGACATAGATACCTAAAAAAATCTGAATAGTAATTCATTTATACCAAATAGATTAATATGCCTACATGAGAAAAATTAAAATATCGTAAGAAATTAACGATTGTTACTTACCTTAAGTAACATATCAGGCTTTTCTGTGAGTTTCTCAAAAGCAACACTGCATCAGAATGTTATTTCAAAAGAAAAATGTACTTATATTAAATAACCTAATTAACATGAATGCCAATTGCTTCTAATGTTAACAAACAGCCTTAATAGTAATACTGAATTTTTGATATGATATCCCCAGAGAAGTCAAACATTTTCGAAGCAATATATTCGTTTTCTATATCCTTTTCAGATTTATATACAAACTTATTTCTATTATAGCCCCCATTTATACCTTAAAATCAGCAGAATAATCCTTTTTAAATTTATAATTATAATTTTTGGACAAATTGTGTGAAAAACATTTGTTATAAAAAACGTACTTTAACTAACTGATTATATATATAGCTATTTTGTACTCCGATTACGGTTCAGTTAGCTAATTAGTAGTTACAGCTTTATTATATCTTCAATATATTCACTGCCCTTTGCTTATTTCTTTAGCTAAGAAATACATGTACATACAGGTACTGAAGTAATAAAATATTATGGTTTTACGGCAATTTTTTATTAAAATTTGGTACCTGCACATTTAGGTTATTTATACAAAATAGAACACTTAACGTTATACAAAACATATAACAATGTAAAAATATATTCATAGAACTAAAGTTAACATTTTATAATATTCAAACGAAATCTATGATCTTATAGTAACTATTACAAAGTAATATTAATTATATAAATGTGCATAGATAAGTAGGTACCCAGAAGTACCTGCTCTTCAAATATGTATAAAATATAGTTCCAATAGAAAATAATATATTTTTATATATTATGTAAGATGAACAAAACAACAGTGAGGTACCTGATTTTTGTAGATGCAATGTTTCTTTGTTTCAATAATTATGTATAACTTACATATCTATTACCACAGCTATTACTTATTAATCTCATTGAGGTTATGTTTAAACAAGCACTAGACAAAACTATTTATAGTACTAAAAACACTCACTTGTCACTCTAGATATGTTTATATTACTAGTCACTACTCACGAAATTAATTATGTAAGTACCTAGGTCCTAGGTACACGCTGCATTCATCGAAATGAAGCAAAAAATAATGAAGGCGTCACCACCCAACGCTCTCAACAGTTAGTGGTATAGTGCATTTGAAAATTACCTAGTAGTAGTAGTAGTACCTTCACACACACATTAGGCATATTTTTACACTCAATTATATAGTAAATTTGGTATGTTCAGTAATTTTACAATGTAAAAATGGATTTCACATTGTTAATTGTAAATACATTACAATTTATTCTATAAATGTACAAATTATATTATAATTACATAGGAAGTTCACGGTTTTATTGTATATTGGCAGTTTGCTTGTAAAATTACAAGTGTCAGTGTAATATCATCATTATTTTTAGAATTATTTTAAGACAATTATAAGGATATTCTTACAAAGTAAATTTGTAAAGTTACTGGCCTTTTTTTCAGTGTACATTGTTTTGGAAATATATGAAGACCATATTCGTTGTTTTTTAAATTAAATTAAATTTAAAAAATTTATTGGCAAATTAATGTACATGTGACGTCATATGTACATTTTTAACGCAACAGAGCAATAGCATGCAACTTGTCTTAGAATAAAATAAATGAAATGCAGTATTGTATAAATAGAGACAGGTATAGTGCCTGTAAACATCATTTGTCACTTCCATCAATATAACATAACCTATTTTTCTGCCGAGGCAAAACTCAAGAGATTTCAGAGTGTAGAAATATAACTAAATTACAAAGAGGTTATGTTTGTTTAGGAATATCACGGGCCATATACCAGGACAAGACAGAATTCATAGACTATGGCATGGCATAACCTCAGGTTGAGTTGAGTGGTTTTATTGTCATGCATTGATGCCAGCTGGTAAAAATGTACGCGTGACGTCATGTTACTTTAAATAATTAATATCTCTCATAAAACTGCATATTAGTCCAAATCCTATGACACGTATCCAACGTTTTTTAGAGTACTCTCTAAAAATGCAAAATACCAAATTTAGTGGTATTCTCCATTAGTAACGACAATCGTTCCTTTTATCATAGGAAGACGATATACCAATCTCAATATATTTTACGATTATATTCGAATGTTTAGTGGTGATTTCGGAGGTTCTTGAGACCGAGAATGCCATCTATAGTATTTATTTGGATATTTAAACCTCAGAATAATATATTTAATTGCCTCAGTTCCAAAAAATATTTGCTTTTTCTTTTGAAATAACATTCTGATGCAGTGATGCTATTGAAAGACTCACGGAAACGCCTGATATGTTACTTAAGGTAAGTAACAATCGTTAATTCCTTACGATATTTAAATTTTTCTCATGTAGGCATATTAATCTATTAGGTATAAATGAATAACCATTTAGATTTTTTTTAGGTATCTAGAGAGAAAATACTGTTAGTGAATTCGAATGTTGTAAATAAGATGTCTTTAAAGCAATTTTTTCTAAAATTGACTGTACGGGTTAGGTCAGGTTAGGTTTTTTTAATTTTAGGCCTTTTCTATGATGCCCCATATTACATACGTATGATGTTTCATTAAAAATATATATGTTTGTAGTAATGGAAAACTAGAAGTTATAAAATAATATTCTTCAAACCACTAGACACTACACATAGAAAAAAATATATTTACAATGTATAAATATTAATATAATATATAAGTAGAAAAGTTGTCTTAGAAAACGACCAAAATTTAAAAACATCATGTAGGTATCTCTTAAACAAATCAAAATATCGAAATGTGATTCTCGCTATTCAACTTTTCTCAAAAATTAAGCTCCCAATATCTTGCTTACTTTTTTCTATCTTTTCGGAAAATAGAAGAAACCTTCTATACCTAAGTGCCCAAATTGTATCATCCTGTACAATAAATAAAAAAATTACATTATACTAATAATATATAATGTATTATTACAATATAACTATACAACTGCCTGTAAAGTTACTTTGCAATTTTACAAGTAATTGTGTAAGTTACACTGTAAGAATACTTTTTGTATTGTAAAATCACAAAGTAATATTACAATTGTAAAACCTAAAATTACACCGCAACATAAATTTACAACGTAACTTTACATTTTATATGTAAAGTCACAATCGATAAGAAAATTACAGCAATAGTGAGTGGTAAATAAATTGCCATTTATTTTAACTGTAATTATTTTTTACAGTGCAGTGTACACCACGAGGAGGTTGCGCCAGCGGATTTTGTACATCATGTAGCCCTTGAAAGCATGTTATACTTATTTTTACTACAGCATTTTCTTTTTAAATAAATCATTCCATATAATTTATTTTTAATTTCAAAAAGCCATAAAACAGATTCTTTATTAATATCTAATATTAGCACAGATATAAATTGACCGAAATAATATCATTCAAAGTATGCTTTTAGGGTTCCATGTTTTTATTATCGTTTTATTAGCCAAGTAGAATATTTTTATTGTTTTGGATAGAACAAACAAACGTAAAAGTCGTTTTTACATAAAGCCAATTTTACTGAAAGTCAATATACCTATAGGTAAGACATAAAAACTGCAGTAAAACTGAAAGTAAGAATTTTTAAGGGATAATATCTCTTCTATAGTATAAAAAATGTGCGTAAAATGTATATAAAAATAACAATAAACCAAGAAAATTATACTCCAGTAAGTATGTAACTATATATAAATATAAATAAAAGCTTTATTGTAAGGGGACAGGGCTGTTAACAATTTTAAACGGTAAAATAATGAAATGAGAATATCATGAATTGCAATAAACATTTAGAATGTTAAAAAGAGAGACACCACAAACGGAAACAGCACCCACATTGAATTAATATCACTAGTTAGAATATGTTATAAGCTTTCCTGTTTATTTAGTGGTTATTTGTATATGTATTAATTATTAATAAGTAACAAAATAATCATATATTTATAAGCACTAAAACTTACCGAAATTTTCAAGGATTACAGAAACCATTTAGGATATGGTGAGTATTAATTTGTCTTCTATTACCTACAAACTTTCAATGTTTTAGTTACGTAACTTTTCTACACACAATTTATATAAATAATTCCAAAAACATTTTATGTAATACTTTCTTTTCAGTTCTACTATTTGATATTTTGAGAATTCTTGACGTTTGTCCTATAGAATAGAAAGAAACTTTCTAAGGACTGAAGGAGCATTGCTTGGGTAAGTTTTTTATAATATCTGAATAGACCTACACACAAAGGTTTAAATAAAATTCACATTTAAATTTAATTCACTTTTAAAAAGTAGAAAAACCATGTTTATGAAGTTCTAGGTAAGTAACTAAGCCACTTTGAAAATCTTTGTTATATAAAGGTTTGTTTTTCTTCTGCACTTAATAATTATACAGGGTGTCCCGAAATAAATGCAACAAAATTTGGTCAGAAATTCTTAAGAGAAATTTAAGGGACCCGTATTTTTTACTTTTGATAAGTGCGGCCCCCTTTCGGAGATATAGCCCCCTGAAACAAGCCCCTAAAAATTTAATTTTTTTTATATCTCAGAGCTATATCGCACAAGAACCACCAAATTTGGTACACAGAGATTTTATGACATGTAGAATGCGATGCTGATAAGCTTTTTGGCAAGGGGCCCCCACAAGACACTTTTTCGGGGGCCCCCTTGCCTTTGGGGCCACCGAACATTAGTTGCATATTTAATTTTTAAAAAAATAAGTAGCCTCTTAGAAACTCTAGGGAATTTAAAAACTTTTTTGTCTCTTAAAATTTTTTCGAAAAACGCTGCGTTTTTCGAAAAAATGGCAAAATGTGATTGGATGCATATCGAGGTTCATATGAAATTTTAAAGTGTTAATCGTAGGTGGCTGGCATTCGCAATAAACAATCAATTTTATTCTGTGACAGTTGTCATTAACCAGTGTCAAATTGTTACCATTAATAGTTGTCAGTAATCATTGTTCCCGAAAAAATGGTGAGATTTTCTGTCCAAGAAAGGGTACAAATGCACCTAATTTACGGGGAGGCTCGTGGAAATTCACGTCTCGCACGCAGATTGTACGCCGAGCGATTTCCTGCACGCATACTCCCATACCATTCAATGTTTGCACAAGTACATCGGCAGCTAATGGAGACAGGATCCGTAGTTGTGAAAAAACCTAACTCAGGGAGAAGTTATTTATTAACTCCCGAACAGGAAGAAATTATCTTAAATTTAATTGAAGAAAAACCCGAAATAAGCATAAGACGCGCGTCATCTCAACTTGAGATTCCCAGAACAAGAATACACCGCTTTATCAAACGACAACTGTTGAAACCTTTTCACTTTCAAAAGGCCCAGGAACTTAAAGTAGAAGATTTGCCACGAAGAAGACATTTTAGCTTATGGGCTCTTCAACGTTACAACTTAAATCCGGGATTTATACGAAATTTTTTCTTTACCGATGAGGCGTGCTTTACAAAAGATAGCCTAATAAATTTGCACAATCTTCATTATTGGGCTATGGCAAATCCATTTGTCTTAAGGCAGATTCATTCGCAAGAAAAATTTTCAATTAATTGCTGGGCTGGAATTGTCGGAGATTGCATCATCGGTCCATATTTATTGCCTCCACGATTAAATGCTGAAAGTTACCTTAATTTTTTGGAGCATGAACTACCGCCTCTTATGGAAGATGTTCCTCTCGGTATTAGATGCAATTTGTTCTTTATGCACGATGGTGCCCCACCACATCGGGGGCACTTCGTAACTGAGTGGCTGAAAGAAAATTTCCAAGGGCGATGGATAGGTAACAATTCTCCTCATGTAACATGGCCCCCCCGTTCTCCCGATCTAAATGCCATGGACTTTTTTTTCTGGGGGGCCATGAAGGATCGCGTCTATGCCGTACCAATTAGAACCCGGGAACAATTACATGAACGAATCCTTGCTGCGGCTGAAGAAATTAGGCAGATTCCCAACATTCACACAAAAATACCTCAAAATTTCGTGTCACGTTTGCAGGCTTGTGTTGAACACAACGGTTCTCACTTTGAACACGTTTTACGGAACTGACCAGTGTGATTTTAACAAACTTTTTAGAATTAAATTATTTAATCATGAAGTACCATTAATTTTGTTATTAATTTCCAAGTTTATTGTACCTTATTTTGATATTCACATTTTCTTATTAATTGTTAATGTTTAACTTGTGATTTCTTTAAATTAAAATTAAATTTCTTTAAATTGTGATTTTTTTACAACTACTGATTCTGCGTTTTTCGAAAAAATTTTAAGAGAAAAAAAAGTTTTTAAATTCGCTGGAGTATCTAAGAGGCTACTAATTTTTTTAAAAATTAAATATGCAACTAAAGTTCGGTGGCTCCAAAGGCAAGGGGGCCCCCGAAAAAGTGTCTTGTGGGGGCCCCTTGCCAAAAAGCTTATCAGCATCGCATTCTACATGTCATAAAATCCCTGTGTACCAAATTTGGTGGTTCTTGTGCGATATAGCTCTGAGATATAAAAAAAATTAAATTTTTAGGGGCTTGTTTCAGGGGGCTATATCTCCGAAAGGGGGCCGCACTTATCAAAAGTAAAAAATACGGATCCCTTAAATTTCTCTTAAGAATTTCTGACCAAATTTTGTTGCATTTATTTCGGGACACCCGGTATATTATATTGTAGAAAAGCACGGTTAAATTAAAAATTATTGAAAAATTAATTATCACAAATATTGTTACACTTGATATATAGGTATGTTTGTTTCAATTAAACGCAAATAACGTATTCTATCACCTCGTAAAATTATTGTAATGACTTGCAAGACACCCTGTATATTATATTAGATTTTACGAGATACTTAATTCTGAAAAATATCTAGTTTCAATTTGATCAGCTTTGAAGTCATTGCATTTATATAAGGTAATAGTTACTTTCAATATAAGTGCTATAAAGATTCATATTACGATACGAGATGTTAAAAGTTATGCTAAAACATAAGAGTATAGTAATATGAATTTACAACAAGAATATTGCAAAAATTTGTATCTACTTTCATTTAATAATACGTAAAAATACGGTGTAGTGTAGTATAGTATATAGCGAAAAGTATCAAGTGATGCGGCAAGAAGTTGGTTTATTTTCTATGAACAGAAGAAAGTACCTATTAAGTTTACGGATTAAATTTTCTTGTTATCTTTCGCATGATAACTATCAAAGTATACCCTCTGGTACAAAAGCAGTGGCATCGATCTCAAGTCGATCTCCTTTTGGCGTATTTTTCCGGACAGAAACGCTCCCAGAAACCATCTATGCTATGGACTCACTACTGAATGTTGAGAACTATGATTTCAGATAGGAAAAATTAAGATATAAGCAGATTTTCTCAACTAATCGTATTTTTTGAAAAGATATTCAAAGGGTTACGAGACATTACATTTCCATAATTTTTACAAAGAGAATTATATAAGTTTCTAAGTACGTACCTACTGCAGATGATGAAACATATTTACTCATAAATGTTGCTATTATAATCCGCATTTTTGAAGCCTGTCATCATGAAGAATTAACTAAGCTGTTAGATCATATTCAGTGCAATGCCCTCATCACATAAAAATTGTGATTCCATGCACGGAAACAAAAATTGTCCCAGAATTTGTTATAACAGGAGGAAATGTGACAGGTATCAACTGTTTAAATATTTTTCGAAAATATGCTGAACTTCGTCGAAATGCAACTCGCAGGCGGCTTTTTGTGTTCTACCAACAAGAAACATATACCTTCTAGCCTGTTGCAGTTGATAGTTCTGGAAGAATACCAAAAATGATTAAAACAAAGCTTGGGTTGAAGAATCGCGAAGAATGCAATGGATATTGTTTTAGATCTTCAGCCATCATTCTCGTTGATGGCGGTGCAGACGTTAAATAGTCATGGCGGGCTGAAAATCTTCTTCTACGGCAGAAAGCTATGTTGCAAACATAGAAATAGATAGCAAAGAAAATTATGGGGTCAAACAAGGATTTAACGATTAGAAATTTGAACTTAAAAGGTATCACATCTACTTCTGGTATTCAAATTTCTAATTGTAAAAAGTGTATTATAAATATTTTTAATAATCCTTCAGTTTTATAATATTTATCTTAATAATAAATAAACCGTTCTTTTAAACGCGTTTTATTTAATAGAAAAATATTAATAATAATATCTTTTTTCAATACAGTACTACTGCTGTAAGGGAATCCATTACACCACTAATAGTAAATGTCCATTATATAGACACAATTGTGTTTAATAATAAATTATAATTCTGATGAGATATAAGTGGTCTGCTACTTCCTGCTCGGCCAAAGCGGCTCGACTTACAGGAGGCGACCTACATTGCAGCATGTACTTAAATACAGACCTCTCGCCCTGGCCGACGAGCCATTAAATTTATAAATGATATTGCAGGAAACAACTATTCCACTAACTAATGCCCCAACCGGCATTGAATTACTGCTGCAGTATCTGTGTCAACAGCTAAGCCCCTTTGTTGGCCACACCACTAGACATAGACCGGTTTCAAGCTTGTTTGTCCTCATCAGTATGCCATAGATGAGATGACCGACAATTGAATTGGTTATTCCTTCATATGTATGTTCACATATCAACCGAGTGCAGGTGAGATAGAAGTGGTCTGCTACTTCCTTCTCGGCCTAAGCGGCTCGACTTACAGGAAGCGATCTACGTTGCAGCATGTACTTAAATGCAGACCTCTCGCCCTGGGCGACGAACCATTAAATCTATAATCTATAATCCAATGCCGGTCGGGGAATTATTCCGGGAGTATTTGTTTCCTGCAGTATCATTTATAGATTTAATGGTTCGTCGCCCAGGAAGACATTTAAGTACCTGCTGCAATGTATGCCGCTTCCTGTAAGTCGAGCCGCTTAGGCCGGGCAGGAAGTAGCAGACCACTTCTATCTCACCTGCACTCAGTTTATATGTGAACATACATATGAAGAAACAACCAGTTCAATTGTCGGCCATCTCATGGCATACTGACAAAGGCTAACAAGCCCGAAACTGGCCTACGTCTGCTGATGTGGCCGCCAAGGGTTCTTGACTGTTTACAAAGATACTGCAGGAGTAATTTAATGCCGGTCGGGGCATTTTAAATAATTATTGAATAGAGCTTTGTCTGTGGAATTGTTCTTTAGCATACCTAGATGTCTGGTATCAAAGAGCATACATATGACTTCATTGATAGGAATTGTAGAAGATTTAATTTATATTAGCTTCAAAAACCTTTCTAATACAGTAAAAAATGCTACAAAGGCTAATAATAAAGAATATATGGGTAGATATTGTGTGTGTAATTCAACGCTGGTCGGGGCTTTAGTCCGCAGAGTAGTTAGTTTCACACAATATTGTTAATATCTAAAAATATATAAAAAAAATATCGTATTTTGGCACATGATTAGAATCTGTCTAGTCAACTCCATTTTCGTTTAATTGTCGCGCACACTAAAATTTGTTTCAATTTTTAATTTGTTTAGTATAGCAGTTAAACAATATATAAAAATGGGAAACATATACATATTTATCCTCGTAGCACGAATATGATTTATTGAAAATATACAAGTGACTTCTCCAATCTCGTCATATTCGTTATCGATTCTGACCTCCGCTTTCAAACCCAATAAATTTAAATTAATTACCGAAGCCATTAGAATTAATTGGTTCACTAAAAGCTTTTGTAGTTTCGTCACCATCTAAACACAAAATCGTTAAGCTGACTAAGTCTTACAGGAACACTGCTGCCAGTTTGGAGCTAGTGTGTCTGTGTATGTGTGCGTGTAGGTGCCTAGCACACGCCACTCGTTCATTAGGGGGTGTATGCACCCCAGTCGCTGAATATTTACCGAAACTTGGGGTGGAAGGGTGAAGCAAGAGCGATTTGGACGGTTTGAACTTTTAAACAACGAAATATTCACGTTTGCACTGAGCACAGACTAAATTTTATACAAAATGGGTACATATTTATGGTTTGAACATGATTCACCTTTCATGTTATTATGAATAATTTTAACTATAGTTAAAGGTAAAGCGGATTTTACTTACTTTAGTATTTATTTGAATATCTATAATGTGTTGTTCCCGTTCTAATAGTCAATAAATATGAATAAAATTTAGTATATTTATGGTAATTTCGAGTATTCCGTAAGGATTTCATTTAGGGCATCTGCTGTTTATACTTTCCATAAATGATTGTCTCTATAAGATTGACTCAGTAACTGCCAACTCTTCGTCTATAAACATTTATAACAATTAGATGAACTTTTGGTTCTGTCACTAAATCTAACTGTTGTGATTTTCTGATAAGCTCTTAAACTGCTTGGTAATTTCTAAGAAGAATCTATCAGATTTACTCTTTTATGACGGTCCACAGAATTTTATCTGTTCCTTGATCAAGATTTTTCATATAGGTTAAATAACAAAAAACATATTAGATTACATACAAACATTCTTTTATGATTGAAAAAAATAAAAAATTACGATAATTTTTTTAATACATTCCCTTAGGAATAATTAGAATGAATGTTAATTGATGCAGTTATACGAGACATTTATAAAGTTTATTGTAATTTGATGTCATTTCGTTCAATGATTGGCAACTTCTTTCTTTCTCCGATAACAACAAGGGCAGGTCAACGAATTTCAGCTAAAACTAAGGATGTGCGCTTTAATTATGTTACTGGCAGTGACCAGTGACCGAGGTCACGACATAATACCCCGGAAAATCACTATACAGGATGAATCAGAACTTATATAGAAGAATTTGGGAATAGATGTATCATGAAAAATGGAGTCGATATAGTAAACAAATGTTTATAAAATCCTTATAGTTTCCGAGTAAAATATTATTGAAATTGTAGTATTTCCAACCTTTATATCGCTGGGCCACTGTAGTCTCTAGACAGGTGATTTCAAATATTGAAATCCGATTTATTTTGTAGGCACTAAAGTTTTTATGACGCCATTGTATATATCCGTGTCAAAAATAGCTTACGTGTATAGTAGCAACTCGGAGTTGATGGATATCGTTTTAATTAATTTAATTTATTACGCTGTGAAAATGCTTTAGCAGAACGATTTCCAGGTAAACATGTGCCAAACGCAAGTACTGTTCTCGCGGTGTGCAGTGCAACGCGATGGTAATTTGAAACCGAATCGTGGATGAGATAGAGGTCCAGGACTTCCACGGCCTATTGCAGCAGTGTGACGTATCATATGTCAAGGGATTGGACGAGGAGGACCAACATCATGGCCTCCATGATCTCCTGGCTTTAAATCCTTTGAACTTCTTTTTGTGGTGTGCGCACCGAAGTGGATACATAGTATTGATAATTTACGCAAAAATTGCCGCCAATAACTTACATGTTCAAGACGGACAAGAGGTAGAAACATTTGTGTTAGTTTGTAGAAACTGGATAAGACGGGTCCAAAATGTTGTTGTAACATCAGGTATGTCAAACTATTTTATGAATTAAAACCACAAATGAAATCTATTAATAATTAATAATAATAGCGGCAAAAGCAGTTAAATTTGCTGTATAAAATCAGCGTTATAAAATGTTACTTATTTCTTTCCTTAAGCATTTCTTTCCATTTTTGGTTCGGTAGCAAATTGCCGCCTTACTAGGTTTTATAGTGGATGAGTTTCCAGTGCCGTGCAGAGGTGTATTTTTAAATCATTTTCGAACTGCTCTTTTTGATTTTTTTCTTTATAAAATTGTATTTGTAATAGTCCCCTGTATACTCAGATCTTTGCTTTAGATAAGTTGGGAATCACTCTGAATATCAGTATTCACTTCTTTATACCAATTTTTTTTTTCTTAGTTAGTGTTAACTTTAGAGAGCAGAATGTTATGATATATCTTCATTGAAATTAATTGAACACACATTTTAAATTTTGCTTAAAAAATAATGCCAAATAATGTACATAAATGTTTGTATTAGTTTTACAATAATTTTCTAAAAACCTGCGACATTCAACTGTATAAAAATTTAGGTTTGCGTGTTTTCTTACTTCTCTCTCCTAGAAAGTTTCGTCAGTTTGTTATACAGTTTTGAATATATTTAAGTTTTTTGTCTGTTTTATATATTCCCAATATAGTGAATACTATCATTTTCGTACCCTTTCTAAACTTTCATTTCATTATCTAAATATATTAGATATTGATTGTTGCAAGTGACTTATAATGATAAGAGTATATCAGTTTAATATATTTTTGATAAGATAATATGTTATAGAGGGCTAAAATCTTAAATTATTTTTAGTTGGTGAATTCTATTTAAAAGAGAAATTATTTTATTATTATCACCTTCTACATAAATGCTTTGCAAGTTTGCGATATAAATATCGGATTGTTTTATAAAATCTAGGCCGTATTTACATCACCCACAAACTGAACCAACATGTAGTAACCACATACAGTTCCGATATTTGGCGAATAAAAAATTAACAAATTATGATAAAATGAAGAAATTGGTCAATAACAATGATGCTTACATGTAGAATTGTATAGCGAGAATAGTTTTGTACACTTCTAATATGCTTATGTCTGATCTATTTCAATAAGTTGCGAATCAATCTTTTTATGGTTATTGATAAAATTTTAGACGGTGTTTTCATAAATCTTTCTATAAAATTCACTAGAGGAAACTTACATGTTAATGGAAACTATGAATATCTATTTTTTTTTACAAACACGCTCTGAAATGAATTATACATCATAAATAAAAATATATTACTAAAGTGTTTAAGGGCGCTGTGTTCTTGAAATTGTGTTTTCTGCAAACACAAATAATGTTTGACATTTAATAGCTGAATAATATAGAGCTTAGCAAATACTAGGAAGGATAGGTGATGCCATCTGCGACTATTTAAAGGTATCGAAGTAAAATGAAAATATAAGGACAAAAAGCGGACTGGCCAACCAATTTTTAGGTACAGAAATCTTTCAAAATACGAATTTTTAAAAGTCTGTAACTGTAGATGTAAATATTGTTATAAACTTACATAGTTCTGCATATAACATGGGTCACTTTTCTTTATACCTAAGCACCTATCTGAAAATAATTGTTAAAAGGTAGGGTTAGAATAGCAAAATAATATGTGTCTTATAAACTTTTTTTTTAAATTATTATTTTATATGAGGAGAATTTAAATAGTAAAATTGGAAACATCAACAATTTTATTTTTGATATTACTTTTGCTATACGTGTTTTATTTCTCGAGATTTCTATGCCTAAAACACAATTATTTTACGGCGAGAAATGCGACAACCTTAAGCGCGCCGTATTCTTGAAATAGTGCTTTCTACAAATACAAGTAATTTTAGACATTTAAGAAATTAATAATATAGAGTTTAGCAAATAATATGAATGTTATCTCATGCCACCTGCGAATATTCAAAGATACTGACGTAAAACCAATATATAACCACAGAAAGTGGTCTACCAACAAATTTTTAGCTACAAAAATCTTTCAAAAAAACATATTTTCTTAAATTCATCTGTTGATGCAAATATTGTTTTAACATAAATTTACATAGTTCTGCATATAAGATTGCTCACTTTTGTTTATAAGTATGTTAAAATGTGAGGTTAGAATAGCAAAATAATGTGTGCCATAAAAATGCATTTTAGAAGTTATTATATTATTTGATGAGAATTTAAATAGTAAAAGTGGATAAACAAAACAGTTTTTTTGAGATTTCTGTACCTAAACAACACTACACATTTGAACATTTTACGATAAGGAATACAGCGACCTTAAGTAAGATGTAAGTGATATTTGTGAAAAAAAATAAAGAAATTGTGTAGTTTGGTCTTTAAGTATGTAATGGTGTAAGTAGATCAACTATAAAATATGATAGGGCAATCATTTTTCAAAGTAATCTACGTGAAGTTAGATTACGATCAAGGGTCATAATTATTAAAAATATATTTATACGGGATGTCTGAGAAGGGACATTTTTGGAGAGACCAATCGCACTTACTTGAACGGTTTGTGAGGGGCGTGTAGCAGAGGGGGGCCACGCAGCCTTCGGTGGGGCTCTCGGGAGCTCCTGAAGAAGAAGCAGAGTTGTTTTGGTCCCAACAGTCCCTCACTATGGACTGATACTTGTTGCTCTGTTTTTTTACCATATAACAGCGTGGCATCGCGTATCGATTTTGGACCTGCCAGCGGTACCTGCTTTGCAACGCGAAAAAAGGTCGAATTTAGGATAACTTATTAACGGCTGTTTGCGAACGATTCATTCGCAGGTGGTTGTGGAAAAACAGGCGAGCGATGGTGGTGTATAGGTGGGCCGAGCAACAAGTTGGAGAGTGTCACGATGCCGGTTAAGCCACAGGTAAACAACCTGCAGGACTTACCAGGCCCCGACAGGCCCAAAACGCGGGAAACCGCCGGAAAAATAGTCTAAAACACCCCCGGATGGCAAATCCGCGACGCCCGGAACATGCAGGCGGCCGGTTGAATGGCGGACTAGGCGAAACGGAGGTTCATGGACGGTTTGTATTCAGTATTGGTTCAGTTTCGAAATATCACCGAAGTTTTGGAGCACTCGCATTTTTTGTACGATCGGATTGCCGGAATACATCACTGGGAAACACTGTCACTTTGCACCCCGCACTGTATTTGTAGTATTTAACTCACCACTCCCTGGTTGAAAATGCGTCGTGACGCCGAGGACGTAACGGCGGGGTTGATACAGGACGCGTGCGCCATTTCCCTACAGGAAGATCGATCGGCACCGACACCTGTTACCGAATACATCCATGCGCTCTCTCTCTCTAGGACCGCCTTCCCGCTCAGGATGCATCTCGACGCAATTGCATACCAATGTCAGCGGCAGAGTTACTTAGGATTTACACTGAATTTCAATCTTCTTAGGTAAAGGGCTGGTGACAGCCCGAATACGTACATATGCGGGTACATTGTCAATTATCAGGAAAATGCGTATTTTCAGACTCGTCACTGAAGAATATGGGGAGTGTAAGTTTTACAGAGATTTCTAAATTCTGGCTCCTAGAGTCTTTTTTTACAAAAACTTGAATGATGAATATTAACTTCTAGTATTGCAATTCATTGATCTTGTCTTGGTCTCGTAAGACAAGTCAAGACCAAGACTAGGCCTAGCAGTTCGAATTGACAAGACAATACAATATTTAAAAAAGAAGTTTTACGAGGCAAGGCAAGAAATATTGCTAGAACAATAAGTCTTGCAAATATAAAAAGGAGTAATACTTATGTGAACATCTAAAACCAAAAAAAAACATTTCCTTTGTCGGTATATATTTTATTTAAAGAACAACCAGCATAAAAAATATTTTTAAAATCAGAGGTTATTGAATCTAGGTCCAGTTTTGCTGAACAAGAACTAATTATGAATTTACAGTCACATAACTGAAAGAGCTCTGATACTGCATCGGTTATTTCATCCATTACTTATTATGTGAAATTGATTATTTATAAAGTCTAACAATACTTTATAAAGATGTATAAGATGTAAACCGTAAGTTAGTTTACATCTTATATATGTGTATATAATAGATCTCAGATGGTAGCAGTAAATAAACATTTTCCTAATTCAGTCTACATAACATCTGGTGTTCCTCAGGGATCTCATCTGGGACCCCTCTTATTTCTGATTTATATAAACGATATATCTGATTGTATCAAATACTATAAGTTTCTCCTTTATGCAGACGATCTGAAAATTGTTTGCACGGTTGCATCTCTAAATGACTGCGAGGGTATTCAGCAGGACGTCAACCGCATTGAACAGTATTACAGTAAATTTAAACTATTTTTAAACATCGATAAATGCCATTCAATAACCTTTACCAAAAATATTAGTCGTTACATATTTAATTATCTAATCAACAATGAGGAGATTGACCACATCTCGGAAATAAAAGATTTAAGCGTTATCTCCGACAGTAGGTTGAGTTTTGGTCATCACATTGATTATGTTTGTAGAAAGTTTAATGTTGGGTCTTAAATTTAGGACTTACAGGCAATTTAGAAATTAAAAGTCTCTTAATTTATGTTATGCATACATTTATAGCAGACTCAACTTTGCCCGTGTCATTTAGAATCCTAAAACATCGACAAATTAAGATTGGAGAGGGTTCAAAACAGATTTTTTCGTTATCTTAACCAGAGTCAATGGTACTTGTAATGCTGATGACATATCCATCGCAAAACAACAATTTAACATTAGAACCCATTAACCCATTAGAACATAAGAGGATTCAGGCAGATTTTGTGATTTTGTTTAAGTTATTAAATAGTCTATTAGATTGCCCCTACGTAATTTCTTTGTTTAATGGTCATGTATCTTCTAGAAATATTAGATCGGCTAATTTATTTAATATATCAATCCAACATACATCGGTTTAAATAATGCTTTGTATAGAATGATTATGATGATTTATTAAGAAATATAATTATTGGGAAATTTAAATTTTGATTTTTATTTAAGATAATATTGTTTTACCTGCTATATATCTATACCTATATGTTTTTACTCTTATCTCAGGAGTGAATTATAGCAGAGCAACTACATTTTTTTTTATATAATATTCTTATATCAGTATACATGAAATAATTTATGAAATTGTACGTTAATTTTTATTCATGCATAAAATGAAAAATTCTCAATTTAAATACGAAATAGTTCAATAATCAATGAACATTAAAGAATATTTCCTAACAATATTTAAACAAGAAATTTATTTTTATTTTCAGTTACCTACCTGTATATTTCATCTAATTTTTATAAATTTCTATATTACTATTTCATTTAGACTAGACTAGGCTAGAAATATACAAGTGTGTAATGGAAATTGCCTAGATACTATCATGTCCTATATATTATTATTAAATCAAAATGGCTGTCTTAAGTGACAGTGTTATTTCGTGAAACAGCTAATAATTGGAATTTTTAAAGATTAAACTTTTAATATGTTTTGAATTTTAATAGAGGTAAGTCTTTATATGTTATATATATTTTACTTTTTATCGTTAAAGAAATTGAATACTGGTTATTTTGCATACTATCTAGCTAGATTTTCGTTTTGTGTACACATTAAATTTCTTACTCTTTTTCTATAGACGATATTTTCTATATTACTGATGCCTCGAAGTTGATTCCCTCTCTCTGAAAGTCGTAGAAGTCTCTGGATGCCGTTGATACCCTAGACTGTATATAATGTTCAAATTCTGGAATTTATATCTGTTGATATTCTTGATGTGGAGACCTATGCCTTGGACCTTCTGCAAACCCCAGCTCTTGCTATGGAGATGATTTCCACCAAATTTCTTGAATTTTGTCTTTATAGATGTTAAATTTGAGTTACTTTGCTTTGACTAATTATGTGAAACTGGTAAGCATAAATTTATATTGTTTAACTAATTTTTTACTACTTAAAAACTAAATTTCTTCTCTGACCAAACTTTGTACACCTTCTCGTTTCACAGTTTTTTCGTAACTTAGTAAATAAACTTTTGTTTCCATGTATTTTACCCTCTTGATTCCTAATGGTTTTTATTAAGGTCAATACACATGTTTCACTTTAATTTTAAATTATTCTTTTCGTAGCACTTTTCACTTCACTAATTGTCTTTTTTTAATCTTATAAACTAAATTTACAAATCTATAACAATTTTTATTAATCTTTATTGTAAAATATTCCTTAATTTGGGTGTTTTCTTGAGTCCTGTCAGATATGTTGATTATATATTGTATAGCCATCTTTACATTTGACATTTCTATTTGTCATTAATTCTAATATTGGAAATTTTCATTTTATTATACAATTATTTTTATTTATTCATGCAAATTGTTTTTTTCCTTTGTCTCTGATGGTGTGATATAATAACAATTGCAGCTGCGCACTCTTCTTGTGACATGTTTCAACTGTCAATGTAGAACTATGTCTGTATAGTGAAATACTTAAAAATGTCGAAACCGGCAGAGAACTGTCTGACGAAATCGGTGAACAAAATTGGTGTAGTTTGAATATCGATAGCGGCCGACCGGCCTGAACGGAGAGTCCATGGCCTGCCGGCCGACTGAACGTGAGTAGGTACCTTTAGTCTTTAACATACAAGGGATTGAATATTAATTATTTGTTGGCTTTATACATATATTACAAATTAACCAAACAGGCACAGACGGAGATACAGGCTTTCAAAGGCTAAATATTTCGAAACAAATATCTCTTAATTACTTAAAGATAGAATAACCAAATTTTGTACATGATTTAGGTTTATTATTAGTCTTCTTTGACTATAAGTAAATAAATTGAAAGACTGAGCCATCCTTAAAATTATACCAAACTTTTTTTTTATTCAAAAATTTTTAAATTTAACAAGAAAGATATTATCCCATGTATAATTTAATTTAAAACACTTTAAAAAAAGGTTTTTTAAAATAAAATGCGTTCAATTAAACACGATTTTAATAGTGCTAATTAGTATCAATCGAAAAGACAGTAGTACGCTTCGTCTATAAAATTTGACAAGTAGTCATAATACTATAAAATTAAAATTAAAGAAATTGTTTAAGTTGGGCACCATTTTCTTTGAAACATAAATTTACTCTTCGTCTGTTCTGTTACAAATACACGCGGGAAATATTTATGGAATTTTGCTGTGAATGAAAATAGGAATTAAACGAGCATATAAGGGTAGAAGAACTGGAATTGTTACTAAAAGATTAGACGGTTAATATGAGGAAGAAAGATGGAACAGAGTTCAAAAAAGCAACAGATAAGACTATGTGGAACATTTCGTTCAGACGACTTACGTCATACAAACAAATGAATAACTCATTATATATATATATATATATATATATATAGGGTGGCCAGATGAAAACGAAACAGAGCCATATTCAGGAACTGCGTTAAGATTGTAGAAAAACGCTCAGACCCGTCGATTTTAGATTAAAACTTGCTGGTATTTTTGACTTCGCCACTTTCACCCCCAACAAGGATAAGCATCACCCCAAAATAAAATAAATGGCATTGAAGGTTGAGTAATATTTATTTTGAAAGCTCTTACAATTCTCGTTAGAACAGACATTAAATTTTATAATTCCGCCCAATACTTTAAAAAAAAAATACATTTTAAAATTTAAATTATGTTTACTTGCTTACTTACTACTTAGTTGATTAAATGTTCAAACTGATGACCGCTCGCTTCCATGCAAGAATAAAGATTTTGTTTGACACGTTCGCGTACATTCTGTAGCATTTCCGGAGTGATTCGACGGCATTCGTCGACGATTCTTTGACGCAAATCTTGCAGCGACGCTGACTATGTTTTATATATTTTACTTTTTAAGTATCCCTACAAAAAAAAAAAAAAAAGGGACGATAAATCCAGTGATTTTGGTGGCCACTCAATGCTGCCTCTTCTCCCAATTCAATTCCGTGGAAAACGTTGGTCCAAGTAACTCATAACGCGAAAGAACACCGTCCTGTTGAAAAATCAAATGATCTTCATCATACTCTGGAACATTTTCAATAATATCAGTCAAGGCGTCAATAGCGTCTTCCAGTAATTGCTAATACATTTGGGCAGGTAAATTACCAGGTAGAAGAAAGGGACCCATCAGCCGGTCACTGAAAATTTTCAGCCCATACATTTAATTTTTCCGATTAGTGTGTATGCACCTCGTGAAAAACTCTTAGCTTTGAATCTGACCAATAGCGGCAATTGTGACGATTTACCGTCCCATTCAAGAAAAAACTGCATTCATTAGAAACACAGATGTTAGAAAGGAACTGTGGATCGTTTCCTACTCGCTCACTCATTATTTCGCAAAATTGCAAAGGGCGGTCATAATCATCCTCATGAAGTGCCTGGACTAAATGTATTTTGTATGGATGGAATTTATTCTTCTTCAAAATGGTTTGTATGCTAGTTCGATTGATCCCAGACACATATGCCAGCTGCCTCGTACTTAATGTAGGATCAAGATGAACTTGTCCCAAAACTGCAACTTCACTAGCTTCATTAACTATTTTTTTTTTACTAACTCTAGAACATATTTTATCCTGACATGTGGATCTTGATGTTGTTCATTAAATAGCTGAGCTGTTATATTCGCACATTTATTGTTCATAAAGTAAAGCGAAATGATATCTACCCTTTCCGCAATGGAATAAACCATAGTGTTTAATTTTCAAAAACAAAATTAAATAAACTACCAACCAAGGCTTCCAAATAATATTAGAAAATAAATTTGGAATCCACTATTTCACGCTCGTTGTATGTGTATAGTATTCATTTCTGTTTTTTACAATTGTGTTTTTTTACGAAAGTGATAACAAATCGCCAAAAACCAATGTAACGCAAGAAATACTAAATGTATACCATTGGCGTACTTAACTCGAATGAGTGACATTTTTACCGTTCTAATATTATCCCCCCTATTACTAATTGCTGCATGGAGAAATATGCTATGAGAAGAATATGTATATTTGGGGGCGCTAATAACAGCTAACTGTGATGAGGAACAAGAAATAAATAGGAGAATAATAAAAGCAAACAGAAGTTTGGCAGCAGTCAACCACTTATTGAAATCAAAAAATTTGTCCAGAGGAGTAAAATTTAGAACGTATAAAACAATTTTGAGACCGACAGCGCTGTATGGTAGTGAAACCTGGGTTCTCAATAAGAAGTCAAGACAAAACCTTTTAAGGTGGGAAAGAAAAATCTTAAGGAGAATTCTAGGGGGTAAGAAGACGGAGGAAGGCTATGTAAGGAGAAATAATGAGGAAATATATGCAACGTACCAGGCACCAACAATAGACGAAATTGTAAGAGCCAGAAGCGCTAGGACGTATGGAAGATGAAAGGGCAGTTAAGAAAATAGTAGGGAGTAAACCTAACTACAAGAAAAAAAGAGATAGACCGAGGAAGCGATGGAGAGAGGCAGTGGCAATAGATCTAAGGGAGAAAAATGTAACGGGTTGGAAAAGAAAGACGAAGGACAGAATGGAATGGAGGAGAATAACACAGCTCTGGGCCTAAAAGGCCTGTAAACAGCTTTATATATATATATATATATATATATATATATTACTAATTGTTTGTACATAAGTTTCAACTTTAAAATCAAAATTCTTATTAAGTATTGGGCGGGATTATAAAATTTAAAGTCTGTAGTAAAGTCTGAAGTAAACTGAATAATATTATTTTTTATGATGAAAATACCTCTGAAGGTCTTGTCCGTAGATTCTACCATATTAGCATGGGGAGGAGGAGGAGCAGTTTCCTATTGGATATTTTTCAAATTGATAAAAATAACGATGGCTCTCCAACAAATAGCATTGAATATAATCTGGTATTCAGTAAAACTTGCCAAGGCGGTTCAAAAAGATGTACAAATAGTAAATGGTTGATCGCCAATGGAAGAAGTCAATGCTGTCATGTACGCCTTTTTCATAAACTGATATCGAAACGAGGGGAACATATTACCTCACTACGGTTGTTCTTAAAACCTAATCGGCACTGGAAAATGGAAATCGATTATTGGTGCGATAATATCCACGTTGGAAAATATACTGATGAACTAAATAATTTGCTGAGGCTATTGGCCTAAACGTAAAGAACAAAAAGATAACAAACATTCAAACAGACCAACTGCTGTTACCGAATTGGTAAAAAATGGTGGGTAAGAACAATTGCTGAAAATTACTGGTCACGTCATAACAATCCAAATTCTATAAAACCGTACTTATATTATGCGTGGTATTAGATCTTCTTTCCTAGATTTTTTGACTATTTATCAAATTTAAGTCTCGTAAACATCTGTATGATAATTTATTGAAAGCTTGCAGCTTTCATAACCTTCCTAGGCATCACTGTAATTTACATGGTAGATACCTTTACACAGGTCTGCCACATTTGACAGAAGTTTTTACATATAATGCAGTTATTTACATAAATCTCATCTACTTACTCTTTCAGAGAATTGAATTGTTGCCTTGCTCTGTTTCAAAATAAATATTTTGTAGGTAAATTTATTCTGTTCTTGTTTTTTTTTTGTACGAATTTTATTTTTACGTTAAATTAGTCAGTGCGATTCTTGTATATGCTGGGATGGTTCGATGGAAGAGCAGCATGTGTTGAACTTTAACCTATTACATTTAAATGAACTTTCAGTATAAACAAAGATATTTTATTATTATTACTCCACCCTTATAAGAGTAGAAACAACAATGTTGAGTATTAAATTGCAGAGAGAGCAGTGAAGGAAAAACTGGAGCTTCATTCAACTTTTAATACTTCACAAAGTTAGACAGCAATCCAGTTAATGAAAGGATTTGCTTATAATGATGATGGATCGTTCAAAAATTAATAAATAATGTTTCGCGCACCCAGTAGACGGAAGTAAAAGCGCACTTTAAGCGGTAAATCTAGTTACGCTTTGTGTACTGTTCTGGTATCTATCCTCTCAGTTTGTTTTATGGCGGAAAGTAAAGAAGAATAGCGCAGAGCGTACACTTTTATGTACCGTAGCTTTAAAATAAAAGCAACGGCTGAAAGTATCTTTATATACATTCATTAACTGTTTAACAGAAAAAGAATTACACACGTCTACATATGTATAATATTGAGTAAATATTGCTATGCCGAATAAAGAATCTGACATTTAATTGCTCAAATTTAAAAAGTAACTGGGCAAATGAACTATTGAGCAAAAGAATGATATATTGATAATATACAGGGTGAATCTTAAATAAGTACAAATATTTTTTACAAAAAAATCAGAAATAAATAAGTGAAATTTTAAATAAATTTCATAATTTTTCAGCAGAAAACTTGTTGAGGACCGCTGGCCTAGACAGACCCTTTCATACTTTTATGACTCATAGTGCTGCAGACTGAACGTGTGATTCACAGTGTTGCCAGTGTTACACAAATGTCTTTGCTTCAAGGAAGTTTTAAAATCTTGTCCTCATGAACGCAAAATTTGCGAATATTCGCTCGAATTATTTGATGGTGGGGAAAAATTCTCAACTGCGAATTTCGTCAACTGTAACATTTTATATTATTTTTATTATCAAACTGTCATTGACTGTCATGACAGATTATCGGAAGCCCAAGTCAAACTTGCTAACCCCACATAATGCATGAAAATAGCAATAATAAAATTTGCTAAAAGTTGACTTTTCCATTTTAAATAAAAAACACGAGCATTTTCGCGAATTTCGTGTTCATGAAAACAAGACTTAACTAGAATTTTTAGACATGTCAAAGAATGTGATCTATAATCATTTTTTCTACACTCTAACTGATTTCTCACAAGACTAATATCATTATCACTGAACTCATCACTGCACTTCACTGTCACTGCACTCCACTGTTACTGCACTCCACTGCCACTACACTGCACTGTCACTGCACTCCACTGTTACTACACTCCACTGTCACTACACTCCACTTCACTAAGAATGCACATCACTGTCACTGCACTGTCAGTATCACCGGTATTATAGCAGATGTTCGAAATGACCACCATTGCTTTCTAAGCATGCTCTTGCTCTTCTTATCATCGACTCACGTACATTTTGAAAAATTGTAATATTTCTTCTTATCATATCTCCTGCGTTATCTATACCAACTCGCAGTTGCTCCAAAGTGTTAACAGGTTCTGAATAAACTAGTTGTTTCATATGTACCCATAAGTAGAAGTCACATGGGTTCAAATCTGGTGATCTTGGCGGCCAAGGTATAGGTCCATATCTTCCTATCCATTTATCCCTATAATTATTATTCAACCAGTCTGATACAATTCGAGCACTGTGAGGGGGAGCATCGTCATGTTGAATCCACATTTGTTGCCTCACAGTAAGAGGTACATTTTCCAACAAATCTTCCAAGTTATTATCAAGAAGTTCAAGGTACATTTGACCTGTTAGTCTTCTTGGCAATACATGGGGTCCTATCAATGTATTATCTACAATTCCTGCCCAAATATTTAATGAAAATTGTTGCTGATAATGAGTTTCCCTGATGGCATTTGGATTTTCATCAGCCCAAATATGAGTGCTATGGGCGTTAAACATCCCCTCTCTCGTAAATCCCGCTTCATCTGTTCATAAAATATATCTCAAAAAGTCCTCCTCTAACTCACACTTCCTCAGAATCCATTCACAAAATTCTCTTCGCCTGGATAAATCGTCTGGTAGTAAGGCTTGCACCTTTTGTACATGATATGGATGAAGTCCTTGCATGTGCAAAGTTCTTAGTACCGTTCTCTGGGATACATGAAATTCATTAGATTCTCTACTGCATTTAAAATTTGTGGCTCAACGTTTCTCACTCTTCTTGGTTGTGGACGACCCCGATCCTGGGTTTGAGGTTTAAAAGATCCATGGTCCCGTAATCCTTGAACAATATTGACAAATGTACGTTCATTTGGTATATTTCTTTCTCCTCCATATCAATTTGTATATAATCTTTTTGCAGCAAGTGCATTTTCGTTGCTTAAAAAATATGCTTTTAGCATGTCAACCTTTTCACTGTTTGAATAATGCGCCATATTCTACTTAATTACACTATATTTCACTAAAAATATTAATTAAATACAGAAGACACTTAATAGAAAAACACTGCCTGAGAAAATACTAAAAAGATTTAAATACGTTTTATACGTTATATACCACTTTCAAAATTGTAGAGAGTGACTAATGTTATAAACCTGCTCACAATTTATAGCAGTCAACACAAAGAAATATACATGCAGCCCTTATATTTTTCCTACAAAATCGTTTGCCGCATATCTCTGAGAGCATACCCGATTACACAGCTTCTGCTACGCATGCGCTCAGTAAGTACGCATGCGCTGCAGTTAGTACGTATGCGATGCTGGCATTTCATTGGCTGCGACGAATTGTCGGATCCAACTGTTTCATTTCCAAGGCTATCATGGGCGGATATATCGTTCGGGCGGGCAAAATTTAGGGTATATCTTTTCGTTAATTTAATTATGAATGTAATTAATTTTGTTAGTGATTTGATCGAAATGAGGAATATCGGATGATGACAAATGAAGAGTTTAGTGCGCGAGGTGAAAATATGAGTGTAAGTGATGTTGAAATTTATATTTCATTAACAAAATTGTACGTGAATAGCTTATGTGTGCAAATAAAAAAGTGGTAAAGAAGTACAACTGTGAAACGGAAAGTTAAGGAAAACTCGCGGAAGGAAGATTGTATTTTTAAAATGAGTTTTCCAAAAAAAAAAAAAATTATTGCTATATCTTACAAAATGAAACTTAGTCCATATAAATGAAATCGAAAAGAGTCTACTGATAGAAAGGACGAAATAGTGATATGGCGAAGAAACTATTTAGAATAAATATTAAAAAATAAAAATCTGGATCGAAGAATAATATACTAAATTTTGACGAAACATAGACGTATGAATGTCATACGGAAAGCGGTACGATATATGACTATAATAAGTGTTAATGTGTGACCGTTATAGTAACAGTGCGTAACCTATAGTAAATAGTGTGTATGTATTCTAAAGCCTTTTGTCCTTTTGAATGCGGAATTCGCAAATATTTGCACTATTTATTTAATGGTGGAAAAACAAATTTTATCTACGTTCATGAAAAAACCATAAAATGTTATTTAGATGACACTAAGTCTAGGAAAATGTGACGTCGATTTGAACGTTTATGTTTGTCATGATGACAAAACGCTGTAGTAGAATGACAGATGAATGCAATAAACATTTTATTGCACTAGTGCAATAAATAACCACTTTTTCCACTAAATATAGTTCAATAAAATTTTGTTTTTTGCATGAACGTAGAAAAAGTAAATTGTTAATGTGCTAGGTTCAGCCGACGTCAACTTATTTTTGATAATTTTGTGTGCTTTAGCTCTTCTCAAGTGGTACGCTTAGGTAATCATACTACCCGATCTTCCGTACTCATATCTGTGTTGTGAATTAGTCACTCTATTATTTTCGACCTTGGGTAATTGAAAATATAAAATAAGAACTTTAAATTTTGAAATAATTGTTATTATTTTTATTATCTAGCGCCTCGAAATTGGTAAAAACTGTTATATCACTGTTTCTACTCTAAAAATAATGGATGTCATGTAATGCAATTATTTTTGTCATTTTTGTATATTTTTTATATCTGATCGCATTCAAATTTAGTACACAAATGTTGCTCCCCGCACGCTTCGCCCGTCGCTCTTGTCCACAAGCTAGGGATTAGTCACTGTCCACAACTTCGTTCGCTCACTATTGTGCCGCAACTCTCTAAACAGGTGCATTAAGCATAGTATACATTTCAAGTTAAAAAAAACACGTTTATTCGGTCTCAGAAAATGCAAAAGTATCTCATAATAATTTTGAATACATTTAAACAAATTTTGTGCACATTTAAAATATTTTTAATTAAAAAAAATAAATAATAAAATCATGTCATGTTGGTTGCGGTTATATTTAATTAAGGAATTATACAAATAGGCAACTCTATACAGGTGTCCTGTTTTCACAATGAAAAACACAATTATTGTTGGGTATATCTTTAATAGTAGTCAATCAGTTCTTACAATAATACCATACAAGTTAGCTGGTTTAATATAAGCCATGTTCCGGGAAAAACTGCTTCCATGTTGGAGCATGCGCCCTTACTAAGCCTAATAGAACAACCTCTCCTTAAATTTTGCAACTAATTTTTAATTTGAAGTCTATTAGGTTTCTTAACAGTACAATTACGTGTTCTTTATCTATTATGTCACTATCTACAATAATTACATTTTCATGTTTTCTATTACTACTACTTACAAACTTATCCTTACAAATATTTCGTCAATTTGTTCAATTGGTTTATTTACATTTTCAATTTCCATATTGATTTTAGTGCCAAACATATGATCTATGATTTGATCATTGATTTGAGTGACGTTTCCAGATTTTTTGCATTTCTGGCACTAATACCAAGTATGTTCTAGGTTCTAACATTACGTAAAATATTAATGGTTGTACAAGTTTTAGTGTTAGTTGGTTAGTCACAAATGCTGCTATCTAGTTACTACAGGCATCAACTATAATTAGCATAAACTTAATATATTTTTGTTATTTTTTACTTATCTGATTCTTTCAGTGTGAGATTTTTTGGTTAGGCAAACTTAGTTTCAAAAATAACCCTTGACTGATCCGTTTGGCGCAAGGGCTTATTTAATTAATCTTTATATTTTCAGAAGTGTAACAAAAACCCCATAAAACTAAAGAAAAACTTCGTAAGTATGTAAAATAAATTAAAAAAAAAACAACTGTTGTGTATCGATCGTGATTTGGAGAACAAGCTTAGAATACAATCTCTAATTAAATAACACTGTAAAATAGATAACGAAAGGCAACTAGCGGCGGGTAAGCGGGATAGCAGCAAATTGCTAAATTGCATAAATAATTTATCACCTTGTTCGTAAAACATGGCGAGAATTGATTTATTGTTGTACGGAAGTAAGTAAACGAATTAGGTTCGATGACCACGAATCCTGCAGGAGATGTTAGATGTTATGCTAATTCAATAACGTTAATATGGGACACGGGTAAGGTGGAAATTGAATTATCTCGCAGCAGCTTCCTCGTAAAGACTGTTCTAGGTCGGCGCACCGATATTGCCAGACGAGCTCTCCTGAATTCCCCGAAGAATATTTACGATACGGCAACACACTTTTCGATAATGTAACGTGTAATATATGGCGTTCCTGATTCCCTCTTCAAGTAGATGGATGTCGTTCGACGATGCGCGGCGTCAATTTGACAAGATTTTCGTGAATCTTAAAAAGATACAACTTGTATTATAAGTATGCGACAAAACTGCGACACAATTATAGAATCAATCTCTAGCAGTGAATTCAGTAAACTATTGATTGACTACTACTTATTTATTGCACTGCACGATAATAGTACAAGGTGGCGCAAAAGTTATTACCCGATGTTCTTTGGCTATATTTTTTTATGAATAAAAAACATTAATTCTGGTTCTGAATTATGTTTATTTGACATCTTACATTTTTTTCCATTAAGTTGAGAAAATGATATCGGCCAAGTGGCCGCCGCCAGAAGTGATGAGAATACGGGCCTGATTTATGGCATTTTTCATCTTGCCAGAACTTTCGGCGATAGGTTCTCGCATTCTTGACGGATATTTTTTTTGAGGGCTTCAAGAGTCTACGGCTTGTTCACATAGACTCGTGACTTCAGAAAACCCCACAAAGAGAAGTCTGGAACGGATAAATCGGACGATCTTGTCGGCCAGTGCAAATCGTCAAAACGAGAGATTAGGCGACCCGGAGCGCAGTATCCACCGTTGCTCCATCCTGTTTGAACCACATATTCTCCAGTCCCCATTCATCCAATTGAGGAAGGAGAAAGTCGTTGAGCATGGCTCTGTAGCGCTCGCCATCCACAGTAATCGTTTGGCCCGCAGCGTCTTCAAAAAAATAAGATCCGATAACGCCTCTAGCGTAAACAGCTCACCATGCAGTAACTTTGAGCGGGTGTAATGGCTCTTCGTCAGTTATACGCAGAATTTCGATGCCCCAAAAGCGATAATTTTGCTTATTAACGTATCCACAGAGATGGAAATGGGCCTCGTCGCTTATGATGATTTTCGATGAAAAATTGTCTTCCTCGTGGTGGAGATTCAGGATGGCCTGACCGTATGTCACACGTTTGTCGGTCAACAACTAACGGCTAATGCATTGCCTGCATTTTGTAAGGGAACATCTTTAAGTCGTTAACAAAAATTCTCCGTAAAGACCGCCGATTGATGCCCAATTGCGTGGCATGTCGTCTGGTCGATACTCTGGGGTCCTCTGCGACATCTTCAGCCACAGCTGCGATATTCTCAGCAGAACGGCTGCTCCGGGGCCGACCAGACCTGGCAGCATGTGTTGTCCCATCCCCAAGGCGAGCGGTTAAACGCCGTAGTGTTGGTCCAGGTGGTGTCGGACGACCAGGAAATCTACGCCGATATTCAAGCTGCGCCAACACCACTGACGAATTATTCCGCAAAAAAATCGAAACAATTATTGCACGTTCTTGAGAAGTATAGTGATTCATGTCTTGCTGACTTCACAAATGTCAAAGTAGAATTGACATTTGCCGCCATTTTCTTGTTCTTACCTTTGTTAGCAAGAATTTTGTGTTATCAGCATCTTGTAAAAATTTTGAAACATCATCTTTCGTTAATATTCTTGATTTTTTTGGTTTGTATCCCACTAATTGCTTTTTCATAAAAGTAATTAAATTTTTTAATTTACTGATGACATGATGGCATTGGCATTTTGCCACATACAGATTATAGACCGCAGCATAAAATAGAACGCCCAAAGACTAGATGATTTGTACTTCTTGGAAAATTCTTCAAAAAATGCTAATAATACCTTTTATTTTACTTCATATTTATGTTCTTAAATGCACAGCAATCAGTGAATCGCTTATAAAATTGTTCGTACTTGGTTCCCGATTTATCTGGTAAATGTGCAGTTGAAGCAGCTTTTTCAATTTCAAGATGCAAGCTTTCAGGGAGCTCATTTCGAACATTTACTCCATTAAATTTGTATTATTATAGAAACTATATAATATAAAAACTTACTAGTTTTTTGAAAATGACACAAACGAAGTACAGAAATCAAAAAGTTTGACCATGGAAAACGTTACTATGTTTTTAAAATAGGCTCCAGACGATAAGTTCCTATTAATAAATGTGGTACTAATATTTGATTTAAATAGAGCATGTCAGCGTGCAAAATTGTGCAGTTTAACTGTAAAAAATATAAAAGACACGGGGAAAATTTTGATTACAATTTTACATGATAAAAAAAAGAAACACAAACATTTATCGTACGATCAGAGTGCAACGGACATGAAATTTATCATAAGTACCTATTTACGATTTATTTATATTTATTTATTTATAATTTTCGTGTCAATACACAAACGTGTTTACACACGTCACAAGAAAAAGGGCATGGGGGAAGTAGAAATAAGTTCACTAGATAAAAATTACAAATACAAGCGAAAATTAAAATAAAACAATAATAACATAAACCTTAGTTGAAATTAAAATAGTAAGAGTCAAATACACAAGTTAAGGCCCAGATAAGTAAAACCCCACTTTTCATTTACTATAATCACGGTAAGTGCACAATATAACCAGTAGGCAATAACAATTTTGCAAAAAGTTACACTGGTCATTGCTTGAGGAGAGCGTCTATTACCTTCATCTCCTCACTGATGGCTCTAAGACCCCAGAGGGGGTTGGAGCTGGAGTGTATAGTTGCAACCCAAACACCAGGCTATCCGTAAGCCTGGGTAAATATGCGACTGTATTTCAGGCTGAAATTCATGCCATCGAACTGTGTGTGTGGAAGCTGGAAAAGCTTAGACTCAAACGCAGGTCGATACAAATCTTCTCTGATAGCCAAGCAGCTTTAAAAGCACTTGGATCCTACTCAAGAACGGTACGGAACTGTCAAAAGGCTCTGGAGCGGTTAGGTACAAGCAACAGAGTAACCCTGGTTTGGATACCTGGTCATGCGGGTATCCAGGGAAACGAGGCAGCGGACTTGTTAGCAAGGCGGGGTGCCTCTTCCAGCTTTATAGGTCCGGAACCGGCTCTTGGCTTAGCTTCGGCTATTGCCAAAGCAGTCATCGCGACCTGGGCGGAGGAAAAGATAAGGGAGTACGGGCGAGATCTGCCAAGATTAGCTCATTCGAAGGCGTTCATAGATGGAACTTCGACAAAGAGAGCTAAAAACTTGCTAGAGTTAAATAGGCTTGACCTAAAAACTCTAGTTGGCCTATATACTGGGCACTGCCGATTAAGGAGTCACATGCACAAGTTGAGGCTGGCTGAGGAGGCCGAATGCCGATTGTGTTTAGAAAGTGACGAATAGGCAGAACATATTTTATGTCACTGTCCGGCTGGAGAACGGACAGATTTTCTATATTTGGCAAAGTGCATCTCTTGCCAGAAGATCTGGATAGAATCCCACCCAACAAGTTTATTGGCTTCATAAAGAGGCTAAACCTGTTGGGTGAAATATAATAAGTATGTGAGCCACAATAAACCACAGGGTCGCAGTGGAGGGCTAGTTTTTTTGCCCACTCACGTAGAACTAACTAACTAACTAACTAACCACCTTCCTCGCTGACAGTGGAGCGGATATTCAAACACTTAAAAGACATCAAGTATGGCAACCAACTTAGTGTAATTGAAGGTTATATCGAGAAAAGCGTCGTGAATAAGTTGAAAATTTCAAAAAGTATATTTCATTAGCAAGAACTAATATCACCTAAAGATCATTCAGGAATGGAGATAGAGACTCAATACTTTTCATGAAGCAAGTAGAATTTACATTTACATCGTGCAAGCTAAAGTATTGGTATTCAACAGAGAGGTAAGGGAATGATTAATATTTGTTTAAGATATTTTAAAAACCATATAATTTTACAGAGGTAGATACATTTTTTTGTCGAATTTGCTTCACTCCCGCCAAAACTTGGTTTTGCTTAATGGAACATCTTATGTATTTAATCAAATCATATTACATTCTGTATAATTATCTCTTTTAAATTTTCTGTTATTGGCGATTTTGTCATTTTGCGAGGATCACTGAGAGATTGCTAGAAAACTTTAAAACGAGTCAACCAATATGTGATAAGTCATAATTTGGCCTGGTTGTTTTATTTTTAAGTTTGCTAGCAATTTCTAATGGAAGGTCCGACAAAGTCGCGCGGTATGAGTTGAAGTATCAACAGTTTGAAGATTGCTGCAAAACTAGCAAGATAAAGGAGGTTTCTGAGAAAATTCTTTTGGTTTATTTTTCCGGGATGCAATGTTCCCAGAAACGATCTACGCTATGGACTCAATGTTGAGAACTATGATTTCAGTTAAGAAAAATAAAAATATAAGAAAATTTTTCCAGTTAATCGTATTTTTGAAAATAACAAATTGAGAAGGTTAAAAGGCCAAAACGTACATAATTTTACAAAGAAGTGTATAAGTTTCTATTGCAGATGACGAAACATATTTACTCATGAAGGCTGCTGCTGATCAGCCTGTTGGCACGAAGAATTAAGTATGTTCATATTCAATACAATAACCTCTATATAAAAATTATGATTTCATGCACGAAAACAAAAATTTATGGAATTGCAGAAGGAAAAGTGGCAGGTTTCAACTGTTTAAATATTTTTCGAAGTTACATTTTGGAAACATTCCAAAAATGATTGTAACAAAGTTAGCGTTAAAGAATCCCGAATAATACACTGAACATTGTTTCAGAAGGTCCACCATTATGGTTGATGACGGTACAGATATGCAGATGTTAAAGAGTCACGGAGGATGGATATCTTCTTCTACGGCAAGCTATATTAAGAATTCACTAGAGAATAAGAAACAGTAAAGAAGATCATGGAGTCAAATATGATTTAATGATTGCAAATGCGAACTTCACCTCCTCCTTCATCCTCAAACACCTCCATATACTAATTTTTAATTGTAAAAAGTATTTTATTAATGTTTATAATAAACTTTAGGTTTTATAATACATATTTTGTTAATAATAACTAAGTTAATCTAAAAAGCGGGGGGTTTTATTTAACAGATAAATATTAATAAAAACGTTTTTTTTACAGCACTAGTGCTATAATAGATGCCCTTACGAAACTATTTATTGTAAAATTCGTATTACTAAATGAAAGTAGGTACAATTATTTACAAAACGGTCTGTTGTGTAATTCGTTCGCAGGTGTCAATGATTAAACATTTGATCAAAAAATAAAAATATTTTTGATAACGAAACACTTTTCAAACTTTTGCAAACTTTGGTATATTTTAGAAAAGATGATTATTTCGTATTTTTCACATTTATTTTATCAAGGTAGATCATTATAATAATAAAAGATCATTGTAGTTATGCACACATTTTTGAGGAGTTTCCCTTGCAGATATATTTAATTATTCCAAAACCAAAAACTCACGTACAATCTCATTCTATTTACATATCTGCGTTTCTGTCTAGATAAGTAATCATTCGAGTGATTGTTGATAGCGGTAAATGTGGGAATACGACAGTTCGTGGGAGTCGGCGAGGGCGTAAGTCACATCCCTTAGGAAGGTGGTAACCAGGTACAAGGTACAGGGTTTACCGACCGTATGATACCGTATCACTTACTCATATCTAGCTTAATTTCCCTCCAGGCACGCTGTCACTCCAACCACTGCCCTAAACACACTTTAATTCCATTTTGGAGCAACGTGGGAAATGTTCCGTCCTAGTTCCGAATCAAACTGTGGATGTTGTTATTCGGTTTAGCGTTAAATATTCCAACATACTGCTGCGGAATAGTTTTATTTCGAAGTTAGGCTATTTGTCATCCCTGATGCGAAAAGTTGGAAAGGCTGCTTTCCTCGTATGCATACGGCGGCTTTTAGCACATACGAGTTCTGACACAGCGAACTGGACATGTTAATGAAGTAACTTTGCCTAACTAAAACAATGCAATGTTTTTAATACTGTTTTATAATTAGTAACAAAATACTGTTACTTGTTTCTTAACTACAGGAGTAGAGGAAATTCATGAACATATATAAATGTTGGGTCTTAGGACAGCCATTGTCCAGCTAGAGCGTGTCAAAAATTAAAAAAAAATAGTTTTTAATTTTTCATTTCATCAACAAAATTGATTTATTGAATTAAGTGCATTTTTACGATACTCATTACATTACTTAAAATAATAAAAAAATAATTAACAATGGATAAGAGAATGGAGAATACTTTACTATAATTTATTATAAAACATGTTGGAAATAGCTCTCTTCAGCCAGAAAACATGCTTCAGATATTCTTGAAATTGCAGCTCGAACAAGTGTGAATATTCTAGGAGTACTCTTATCACATCACAACCAGCTATAATTTGTTGAAGTAAGTGCTTCTTAATTTCAATGCGAACCTTGTAAACTAATGTCTTGAGATGTCATAAAAAAAATCAGGTTTCATATCGGGTGGTCTTGGTGTCCAATGTTGACCTGGTTCTTGAGTGCCTCGTCCAATCATGTTATAAACGAATCTTCTCATTTAAACATTCGCGAGCAGTCAAACTAAAAGTAAAACGTATTTGTAGAAAAAGGAAAAGAAGGATTGACCAAACTAATTTATGATTCACATTAAGATTGGCAGCGATCTTCCTAGTACTCATATTTGAGTCTTCTTCAATTTCATGTAGAATAGCTTCTTCCAACTCAAGCGTTCTAACACTAAAAGATCTTCGAGGAATTGGACCTCTTTGAAATTGGCCTGACTCCGAAAGATGTTGAAAAATATTTCTGAACATTCAAATAGTGTATAAACACATAATGATTATAATTGCTTAAGTTTTAAAAACTAATACACAATTAAAATAATACATCAGTTAAAATACAATGACCTCATCTTGGCAGTGCTGGAATTGAAAATATCTAAGCGATGCTCCAATAAATTACAAGAAGTGCACATTTGGGCAAGTAAAAAGTATTACCTTCCATTGAGTTGTTTCTCGGATCAATAAAGTTTATTTGCTGCAGAAAATCAGGGCAGCCAATCAGATTATTGACGCCTGGTATCAAGACTCATCAAAGCATGTCTTTGTAATAATTCAAAGTAGGGAAACCCAATAGAAGGAAATCGCCATCCATTCTAAAATTAAGAAATTTAAGAAACTTTCTTTGGACTGCTTCAATATTTTGAATATGAGAATTATAGTACGGAGACCAAACAGAAGCGGCACATTCGAGTTTGGATCGAACAAAACAATAACATAAGATTTTAAGCGTCTTAAATTGAAAAAAATTACTACTATTTCTTACTATAAAACCGTAATACCTATATGCTTCAGATACAATCTTTTCAATATGTAAATTGAAAGACAACTTATCATCAAAAAGAACTTCGAGATCGCGGGAAGTGCTAGCACGCGATAAAGCAATTCATTAAAGCTATGGAAACATAATCTTCGACAATTTTAAAGTGTATAACATTATGTACCACTTCTGAGGATTCATAGGGAGTCTATTTAATTTGCACCAGTTTTCAATATGAATCAAATCACCTTGAAGGCGCTCACACTCATCAAGGCTGTCGATAGTCGAAAACACTTTCAAGTCATCAGCATAAAGAAGGCAGTTAGAACTTAAACAATCAGTTATATCATTGATAAAAATGTTGAATAGCTGTGGTCCAAGAACAGATCCTTGCGGGATTCTTGAAGTTGCTAAGTAGGCGACAGACTTACACCCTTTGAACAGAAAATATTGAAGTATGTTGGACAAATATGATCTAAATAATTGTAGAAGGGAATCTGAAAATCCAAAAGTAAGTGTAAGTAATATACCATGGTCCAGACCGTCGAATGCCTTAGAAAAATCAGTGTAAACAACATCAGTTTGCAATCTCCTGTCCATGGATTCAGATATAAATTGTGTTATTGTCATTAAGTTAGAAGTTGTAGACCTGCCTTTCATAAATCCATGCTGACGAATTGAAATTTTATTTCTAATGTTGTAATAAATATGGTTATGAAGTAGATACTCAAAGACCTTACTGAAGTTGCACAAAATATATATTGTCCGGAAGTTAGTAATATCCTAATTATTTCCTTTTCTATAAATCGGACAGACTTTAGAATGCTTCCAGATTTCAGGAAAGGTACACATTTTAATACATAAGTTAATTAAAAAAGTAAGAGAACATAACAATACACTAGCACAGTCCTTTATGACAAAAACTGGCACAAAATCCGGTCCAGTAGTCATTTTAGGTTTAGTATGTTTCAAAGCTGTAAGAACCTCACTGCCGTCAAACTGTACAATGTGAACTGCGGAATAAATTTTTAAATTTCAAATTTTCAAATAAAATATTATTATCCGCATAAACTGGTGTAAAGGATGTACTAAAGAAATTGGCAAAATTGGCTACAGAATACACCCCTAGATTTTTAACACCTACTTAAAAAACACCCTGTATAGAGTAATTCACAACTTATGCAAAAAATGGTTGTAGAATGAATATCTACAAATAAGGTAATAATAATAATAATAATAATAATAATAATAATAATTTTATTGTCCATTAGATCATTACAATGACATGGGACACGTTAAAATAGATGGTGAAACTAACAAGTAAGAAGTAAAATCCATCTAGACTCTTACACACAAAAAACAACAAAAGGTCAATGAAAATAAAAAACTAAATGTAAATGTAAAGTTAAATTAGCACAGTAGACAAATATAACTAACAAGTAAGAAGTAAAATCCATCAAGACTCTTACACACAAAAAAAAAATAACAAAAGGTCAATGAAAATAAAAAACTAAATGTAAATGTAAAGTTAAATTAGCACAGTAGACAAATATTCATGTACAGAATAGAAACAGTGTTCCAATAATAAAACTTCAACCTCACGCATGTAGATTTTTAAATTAGTTATTAATTTTATTCTATCAGGCAACTTATTGTACAATAATATACCCATATATTGCGGACTCTTTTCAAAGAAAGTCAAACTATGTATAGGAACAATCAAGTCATTACGAGATCTCGTTAGATAATTATGATAAAAGTTATTCATTCTAAAATCGCTAATATTAGTTTTTACATACGACAGTAACTCTAAAATATACATACAGGGAAGCGGCATTAACTTTAAATTTTTAAACCTAGATCTACATGACTCTCTTGCGCCTAGTGACAGAATATTTCTTATAGCCCTTTTTTGCATTATAAAAGCTCTATCTGCACGACTAGATGAACCCCAAAAAATTATCCCATACTTAATTAAGCCTTGAGACACAGTGGGCAAAATAATAAGATAAGAGCACTGATTTATTGACAATATGTCTAAGTCTATATAACACAAAGCAAACACTTGCAAGTTTTTTACAGAGGACATCTATATGAGATTCCCAACTCAAATTAATATTCAAATACAGACCCAAAAATTTGGTTTCATGTACCTGTTTTATGGAGTCATGACCAATTCTAAGCAAATGACTAAAATTTGTATTGTTTGCTCTAGGCATGAAATTCATAATAACAGTTTTATCTTTATTTACAATAAGACGATTTTTCCTGAACCAATTACAAAGATCGTTTAACTTCGACTGAGAAGTATTTCTTAAACTAACAAAATCATTTTCAAACGCCAAATATGAGGTATCATCTGCAAACAATACAAGACTTCCATCACTAACACTACAAATTAAATCATTAACAAATATGATGAATAATAAAGGTCCCAATACTGACCCCTGTGGGACACCACAAGTAATAATTTCAGGTTTTGAACATATGTTGTTAACTTCTGTGAGCTGTTTTCTCTCATTCAAATACGAATTGAGCCAATCACCAAGTTTACCTCTAAATCCATATTTATATAACTTCTGAAGCAATATGTCATGATTAACAAGATCAAATGCTTTACTCAGATCCATAAAGATTCCTAGACATTTTTTATTGTTATTGATATTAAAATACAAATCGTTTAAGAAACTCATAATTGCTGATTGAGTGGACCTACCAGCTCTAAAACCGTGTTGACTATTGTGAAGTAGACTAAACTTAGCCGCAAATGCTATCATTTTTTTATGTACTATTTTTTCTATAATTTTTGAAATTGTGGACAGCATAGAAATTGGTCTATAGTTTTCAACCAAACAACGATTTCCTTTCTTGTAAATCGGTACAACCTTAGCCGTTTTTAGTATACTGGGAAAAATACCTTGCTGCAATGAAAAATTCACTAAATACACCAAAGGTTTAACAACAAATGAAATTACATATTTTAACATACTAGAGCTAATATCGTCCACACCACAACAGTTTGTATTCTTGAGCTCTGAAATAACATTGAAGACCTCATTTTCATCAACATCATATACAAATATCGAAGTCATATTATAATTTATGGCAGATGTGTCAATATTATTATTATCTATATTATTTAACAGTGTACTAGCTATATTAACAAAATATTCATTAAAAAAATCAGGTAACAGCTGGGAATCATTAATTTTGTTGTTATCAAATATTATTTCATGTATATTATTTGTAACTTCATGTTTTTTACAACCTATCTCATTATCTAGAATAGACCAGACAGCCTTTGACTTATTTTCATGAGACTGATATATCCTATCATTCAGCAGTTTTTTTGCAGCTCTACAAACCTTCCGATAAACTTTTTTATAAGAACGATAATAAAATTCGTGGTCAGGATTATCACTTTGCATTTTTATATTATAGAGTAACTTAAGTTTTTCAGAAGATACACGAATACCTTTCGTTATCCAAGAAGACTTAGAACTAGACCGCTTTCGAACTATAGTTAATGGAAAACTTAAATCAATGTAATAAAGCATTATTTCTGAAAAACTTTTAAATGCAGTATCAACAGTCTGCGAAACAAAGACTTCATTCCACTCTTCAGTTTCAATAAATTGATAAAATCGCTGAAAATTAGCTTCACTGAAAATACGTTTTTTTATGGGATAAACAATTTTCTCAATTTTCTTTACTTTAAACTCAATGAGCTGAGCTGAATGGTCAGACAACCCGTTTCTTAAAACAACAGCTTTTGTAATTAAATCATCCTCATGAAAATTACTACAAATATAATCAAGGCCACTATTAAATCTTGTTGGTTCACAGATATGATTTACAATACTATATGAATTTAAAACATCAAGGAGCTGATGCTTAACAATACTATTAGACAAAAAATCAATGTTAAGGTCTCCACATAATATTACCATACTTTTTGAGTTTACAATACTCTTTAATATAACATCCAACTGTTCAAAAAAGATACCTAAGTCTCCACCAGGTGATCTATATAATGAAATTATTTTCAAACAATTTAAACCATTATTTACACTCATTTGTACCCCAACAACTTCTATATGTTTTTCTATACTCAGATCCTGTAGAGATGGTATCTCCCTTACATCATTTAAAATAGACAACTTACAGCAAATCAGTACACCACCATTAATTCTATCAGATCTGCAGAAAACGGATGCCACTCTATACCCTTGAATGTTTACAGATTCAATTTCAAAATCCTTACACCAATGCTCAGTTATACAAGCTACATCAACATTGGCTTTTTTAAATTCCAATTCAAACAAGTCAATTTTATTTCGCAGACACTGAGCATGTAATGTAAAAAAGTCAATCTCACTTCATGTGAACACAATTTTTTTTATCTGTAATTAATACATTAAGTGTAAATCGATGATTTTGAGCATTTTTATGTAACAACCATTCACAAAATCTTACCTGTAATAGATAATTTGCTGGAGATGTAGAGACACATTTGATCCTCATATTAATATGAGCCTTAATCATCATTAGAATACTCTAGGCACTTGAGAGTGTGATATGGATTCCAACTCCCTCCATATTTTCCACGATTTGATTGTAAATTTCTTGCATTGTGACCTCGTGGGAAAACTACAATAAAAGTAGAAATATTTGCCATATGCTTCATCCGAAGGCGTTTAGCGTACATGCGATATGCTGCTAATGTAGTTTGTGTTACTTCTTCATAAATTAAATAATATATATTAATCCCGCATTATTATACATATGTGCTTTTGACGATATCAATTCTATATACATATTACGGTTTAACTGAAAAAATTAGTTTTCCTGGTAAACGGCTGAAGCAAAGTGAGCGTTGCCAAACAAAGTTTGTTTGGACTAACAATGAAATTAACATAGATAACAATACCATAATTAAACGACGCTGGGCGTCGTGATGCCCCAATTTTTTTCTCCGAGAAGCATACCATTTTTTTATGGATATTGAAAGAACTTTTCGTTCGAAGCTTTTTTCGGAAAAACGTTTTCTTCTGTTTATAACAGTTAAAAAGGTACAGATCATTTATTGTGTAACTTAGCTTTTTTCGTGTACCACACCAATTTAGATCAGATGGGCCTTGTAAAAACAGTAGGTAGTGTTATAATATTTTAGTCTTATATGTTTTTTAATTAATTTTAATCTCAATTATACAGTCAGAACTTATTTAAAAAAAAAATTGAAGACACAAAGGACTTACAAATACCTATAATTTTGAAAAATAAGAATCAAAGAGGGCACTTCGAAAATGACTGAAGAATACACTTCTGCACGGCACTAGAAACTGGTCTGCTGTAAAGTCTAACATGCAATTAGCGACCGAGGAAAAATTTGAAAGAAATTCCCAAGGAATGAAATAAATAACATTTTATAACACCTATTTTATACAATAAATTCAACTGCTTTTGCCGTATTGTTATTAATTATTAATAGAATTAATTTGTGGTTTTAATTAATAAAATAGTTGACATACGTTTGTGTAAATCATCAATAGTGTCCACTTCGGTGCAATACACTTCATTTTTTAAATATCCCCATAAAAAGAAGTCGCAATAAGGTCAGGAGATCGTGGCGATGATGGCATCGGTCCTCCTCGTCCAATCCTCTTCCACAATTAGGTTGCAAATTTTCCGTGTCGCTTCCGCATTGCACTAAACTTACACTCACTGCACACTGCGGTAAAAGTAGCTGCAATTGGCACATATTTACTGGGAAATCATTCTGCTAAAGTATTTTCACTTCAACATAAATTAAAACGATATCCATCAACTCCGAGCTGCTATAGACGTAAGCCATTTTAGATTTTTTAAGACAAATCACTCTGTATATAAAGTAGCCTTTGAAGAAAACAAATGTGACAACTTGCAATAGTACAAATGTAACTTAATACCATTTATCAGAAGTTAGAGGATTATTCTCAAATTCTGAAGAATAGTACGCGCAATGCTTCTCTGTCGCACATTTTGGCCTACTCCAAATTTTAAAGAATGGAAACCATGATTTATGGACAATTTATCGCAAACCACCTTATACTATTTGTGGCTCGCAATAGAATTATCTTTATTTTAATATATGTATATTTCTATGAGAAAGCAAATGAGTATATATTACTCCGGTAATGGAGAACAGAAAAGGTAGGCAATCTAACTTTTGCATGTTCCTTATGCTTTGTACTTTCGATTGGTAAACAGGTTAATGAAAAATTATAAAAATTACAGTATTTTTAATTAGCCATGATTATATTTTATTAGGCAACACATTTGCGATATTTTTGTTTACATATTATCTTTCATAAAAAATACTTTTCATCTGGTAAGCAGATGGGTGAAGAATGAGCTTTTTTTACCAGTTTTTTAAATAAATTGTACAGAGCATATTACATAAAAAAATAAATATGTCAAAATGTGGATGGATTGAAATTTCTATAGTAAAGTAAAAGACAATTAGTAAATTCCTCATAACTGACAACTAATATAAATTACTTGCCGTGAGCTGATTGTGATCCACAGTTCCTTATCTATGTCCTTGCAAAATTTTTATATAGACTTAAACCGATGTTTTAGTTATACTTATTATTTAAATTATATCTTGACATTTATTTTTTTCAGTAGTAGCGAATTGGGTCGTATTATTAAAACTATATTAGCTGTTAGACTATTATAACTATTATTAAAGGCCTATGAAAATCCTGCAAATTAGACGAAAGATGCAAGTGTTATGGGAATAGATATTATGAATTTTGTTTGGTATTTGAGCAACCGTAGCAGTGTTCAGGAAATTTTAAATTGTTTAAAAATGCAGTCAGAAACAGAGGCGCTGGGTACTTTACAAACTGCTGCAACTGAAATCGTGAGATAAACGTTGAAAATTGTATATGATAACACTAGCACTCTAGATGCAGAGTGTGAGTGGGCGAATAAAACTTTCTGCAATAGATCCATGAAACATATTTTACAGTATCTCTATATACAGTATGTCCACGGTTAGAGTGGAATAGAGGGAAAAGATTTTTATTTTTCATGTTACTAGAAAAAGGCATTTTTGAAACAAATTTTTGCTTGTCTTTAAAATTCGGTTGGCATAGAGGACATTCATCTTGCATGTACAGGGTAATCAGAAAATCGGTAAATGTAAACATTCTTTCAAGAATAAACTGCCATTGTTTTTTACTACAAAAAAATATATTGTTAAGTTGTTTAGAATTGAAATGCATTTTTTAATTTCAATTTGTGCATGTATCCGCCTACTTTGATACTGTATAGGGAGTAACTGAAAAACAGGTTATCGTATTAACTGCGTATTTTTGACGATCTCTCGTCTAGCGTATGACAATGTAATTCTACTTACCTATATAAGAAAATGGTTCCCTTAAAAGATACAGTGTGTTGAAGTTAAACTTTTAAAATTGTTTTTTCCGCAATAATTTTACAATTTTTCACTATCAGTTTATTAGTTAAGTTTATTAATTTCAGTTTATCAATCGTATTATAATATTGCTAGACCATAATCGATAATCGCCATAACTTCAATATAGATAAAATATAAATGAACAAAAAAGTTAAATGATACAAGTGCATAACTCAAGCCGTTCTTAAAATAAGTCAAATTATTATATCAAGAAATTTAATCACAACGTGGCAACAGAGCGAATACACGCTGTGCGAGGCCTGCGTTTTGTGGGTTGCTTACCACGTGCCAGCTTGTTTCTTAGTGATGGCAAAAAATCCAAAGATAAACAACTATTGTGAAAATTTATTAAATTAGTTTAGGCAACTGTTTTTCAATTTTATTTTTGAACATGAATTTTTTTAATTTAAATGTTTAATTTTGATGATTTATTAATGTTTAAAAGTGTAATAAAACTTAAACTAAACAAGAATTCGAAAAATAAGTAAAAAAAAACTTCTAAAATGACTCACGTCGCATAAAAATAATCATATCTATCGCTTGTTAAATTTATGGCAGTCAAATTTCTAACACCCTGTATGTATTACTTGAAAGATAATTTTATGTAGAATTACACTCAAAGATATACAGGCTGTTCCATTAAAAATATGCCTATTTTTCATTTTGCCCCTGTAAGTCAGAAACGAAGAAAGCTATGAAAATTCAAATAACATAATATTCAATTGTTTTCAAGAAACCCATAAAACCGTCAAAATTGGAACACACTGTATAGGGTGTCTTAGACTCGATAGTGTGGGCCCACTCGTCAATTTAAAGTATTATCTTTGCGATTGGACAGAAACGACTAATGACGTCATCAATTATATTTTTTCCAAAAACATACCAAAATTTTTTACCTGTTGAAAAGATCTCTTTTTTGTAATAAACATTTATTAGAGATATTTTTCTGTATTACTTTACGTTTAAAAGTTATAAGCAATATCGCCCTAAAGAGTCTCAAAAGAAAAATCACATTAGCGATGTAAGGATCGGAAAATAATTTAATGTTCTTGTTTAAAGTACATAAATGTAATTAAAGATAATAATAATGATAATGATAATGATAATGATAATGATAATGATAATGATAATGATAATGATAACGATAATGATAATGATAATGATAATGATAATGATAATGATAATAATAATGATAATGATAATAATAATAATAATAATAATCTTTATTTATCCTGTAGGACATTAAACAATGTATAGGACATGTCAAGCACAAACTAGTAACACAAACAACACAATAAAATTTACCTACATAAAATTATCTTCCATAAACTCATTAGTGCTATAATAACATTTTTTACCTAGTAAATATTTCAACTTGGATTTAAACAATTTTAAGTTATTTAAATCTTTAAGGGCTCTTGGAAGATGGTTAAATAATTTGATACCCTGGTATGCTGGCGAGAATTCATATTTTGTGGTTCTATGAACTGGTATACAAAGCGTATCAGCATGACGCGTTCCATAGGTATGGTGGTATGATAATGTATTAAATTTATGGAGGTTACTTTTAACAAATAAAATACAATTTAAAATGTAAATACAAGGCACTGTAAGTATCTTATAATTTGAAAATAAAGGTCTACAAGATGAGTCGGGTTTAATATTAAAGATCATACGAATAATACGTTTCTGTGCTATAAAGATACGATTTGCATAAGCCACACCACCCCACAATACAATATTACAACTAATATGGCTAAACACCATACTGTAATAAACATTGATCACACAGTCCAATAGCATAGATTTTTTTATCACATTGATAGCATAATAGGATGCATTTAATTTTTTACTTAAACAATCAATATGATTCGTCCACCTTAAATGACTATCCAAATGTAAGCCGATGAATTTCACAGAATCTTTGCATTTAACCACATGACTTTGGCAGGACAAGACCAGCATATCAGGATTCAAACTACTATGAGCGTTAAAATAAATAAACACTGTCCATAAGGCCATTAACATGACACCAATTTATGAAGCACTGAAATATAGTTTGACACATTGAGGTGAGTTCGCCAAGCGACCGTGCTGAGACCGCTAAGGACGTATCATCGGCATAAAGAATGATTTTGTTAGCACCCAGATTTTGAGGTAAGTCATTTATAAAAAGTAAAAACAATAACGGGCCCAACACAGAACCCTGTGGAACACCTGAGTCAACATAATGCAAATCCGATTTACATTGCTTGACCCTAATTGACATATGCCTTTCTCTAATAAAACTAGAGAGCCAGTCAAAAAATGTGCCTCTAAAACCTAGGTTATAGAGTTTGTCTTCCAGGAAGCCAAAATCGATACAATCGACACGTGATAGGTCGAAAAACAAACAAGCAACATGAAACCCATCATCAATACATTTATAAATATAGTCGGTGAGATCAACAGCAGCAGAATGGGTTGAACGACCAACACGAAAACCATGCTGACTGCTGGAAATTAAGTCAAATTTATTTAGATAATTTAAAATTCTGTTGCATACAACCTTTTCAAAAACCTTAGAAAATATACTAAGAATACTGATAGGCCTATAATTAGATATATTATCAAGAGAGTTCTTTTTATGTATGGGAACCACAGTAGTCATTTTTAGTAAAGTTGGAAATTTTCCACTTGAAACAGATAAATTAATGAGATAGGCAAGATGCTCAGCAATACTATCAGCAATACTTTTTAAAATTCTAGAGGTTATAAAGTCATCACCTAAACTATTTTTATTTTTTAAACTTTTGATAATTTCAAAAATTTCGTATCCTAATACAGGTTCAAAGAAAAAGATGTTACACGTAGCACAGCCAACCGTACATTGGCTCGATTTTGAGAAACCATAATATTTCTTAAGGCTCAATTCATTTATGGTAGAAAAATAATTCTCAAATGCAGTGGCTACCTCATTAGGTTGTGTGATGAGTTAGTTGTTAATTGTAAGAGCAATATCTTTGCTAAATTTGTTCTTTCGACCCGTCTCACGATTGACAATATTCCAAACAGTTTTAAAAAAATTAAAGGATTAAATTCGATAATTCTTTAATACAGTTGAAACAAAAGCTGATGATAACAATAAGTAAACTTGAAAATGAGGCAAACGCTCTCATACTACATACATATTACAATCTATTCTGTATATGAGCTGTCAATCTTCACCTGACTTTTTTGTGGGCTGCGTTTATTTAAAATTTCGGCGTGTAACTCATTACAAGCTTTTGTGATTTTTTCTCTCAATCTTATTTTTTAAAACCCCCCATAAAAAAAATCATGGGTGATCTGGTGACTTTCCGGGCCCCTAAATAGGTCCATCAATCCCATTTAATTTTTCTGCGAAAGTGTTATCTAAATATTGCTGCACAATCCTGGCCTTCTGGGGGTGGCCTCCATCGTGCTGAAACCATAGGTTTCTCCTTAGCTGCAAAAGACCACGCTCCAGAAGTGCAGAAAGTTCCTCTTGTTGGAAATTTAAATAACTCACGCTGTTCAATGTATGTTCATAAAAATAAGGCCCAATTAAATGCCTACCGATGATTCCGCACCATGCATTTACTTCAAAATGGCCATGGTCTTGGACTGGAATTACAATGTGGGGATTTTCAATGGACCAGTAGCGTTCACTGCGCCAGTTTGGCAAACCATTACTGACTTTGGTCCGTCCAAAGAACGTGCCCTGTTCTGATCAACATTTACTACAGTTACTCTGTCTGTTCATGATATCCATTGGTCTTTAAAATTCATTGAACAGTTGATTTATTCAAATTCAATTCCCGGCTAGTCTGCCGTATAGAATTTCATGAATTTTGTTCGAAATACTGTAACAGTCTAGCTGTTACTTCTTATCCTTCAGCCAATTATTTGATTCTTCTGAACAGAGATGATGTTGTCACCAAAATTATGCCGGTCACAATTTTAGTCAATGCTGGCTCAAATCTGCTTGCCCTCAAACGCCATGGAGGGTGGAAATCCAGTACAGTTGCCAAATGCTACGTTGATGACTGTTTGAGAAATAAAATGGAAAATATAGAGTCTTCAGTGTCTTCTGCTGCCACAGAACCAGAACAACGATCGTCTACTGGAATACAACAAGAAAACAACGACCGCACTCTGAGAAACTGCACTAAAAACACTACACCAAAAATATTACCGAAAACAAGGTGCACAATAATACTGCTTTTCCCAGCGTAACCTTGAAGGAATGTTGAAATGTTACCATAAATATTAAATATTAGTTTCTTTTGTTAACGCGTTAGAAATTTTCTCAATAAAAATGAGTTAAATTAAAAGTTGCATTTAATTTATTTTGTTAATGCGCTGGCAATTTTAGTAACAAAAACGATTCAAATTAAAATTTCATTTTTGTGGTCTCTGTTTGCTGTCGTATAAAAAGTATCGTAAAAAACTCGTTTGAAAACCTCTTTGCACACGAGCGAGACATATTGGTGGACCGAGCCGAAGGCAAGCTCCACAAGTCGAGCGAGTTTTCAAACCTTGTTGTTTAATATACTATTATGCACTTTAAACAACGAACATTCAATTATTTTCCAACGACTACTTGATCTTTCCACCGTTAATGTGATTTTTAAGTGGTATTTCTTTTTAGACTCTTGAGACGATATTGTTTACAACTTTTAAACAGGAAGTAATACAGAAAAAAATCTCTAACAACAAGTTTATTAGAATAAAGAGAATTTTTTAACAGGAAAACCATTTGGATCTGTTTCTGGAGAAAACATAATTGATGACGTCATTGGTGATTACTGTCAAATCTCAAAGATAATACTTTTGATTGAAAATGGATTTTTTGTATCGTCACAGTAGGCCCATACTATCAAAATTGAAACACCATGTACGAAATTAATCTTTTATTCGATTAAAAAAACAGCTGTTTGCAATCTGATTTTTGCATGCCTATTTGCGTACTGCAACGCAGAGACAACTAGTGAAATATTTTCAGAACTCGCACCGACGAGCAAATAAAGCAGCGTCATGTAAAATTTGCATTATATCCGCCTGTTTTTCACAACCGAGAAATTAAAACGTATTTTCAGCGAAATTAGCGTTTCCTTAAAATCTTCTCCCGCAGAATAAGGCCAAGTTGACGGTATGGCTTTTACGCCCTATCATTATTCATGTCATCATCTATCAAAAAACATCGAACAGCCGTCGATTACTTCGCGGCAGAGCTATTAGGCCTAAAATATGGCAGGGGCGGGACCACACTTTTTCATTTTCTTAATAATCTTTTACTACCCGACAAATTTGAATTTTATAGCACGGGCAGCCGCACGAAAATTCTCTAATTACTAATTTGCGACGCGAACTTTGCCTCGCTAGGAGGCCGATTATTAATGGTTCCGTAATGTACAGTGCTCAGTGTTTATTCAAAACATACATAAAGATTTTCGGGGGAAAATATGGTTCAAGAGATGCAAAATGACTGTTTTTTCTCATTCTAGTGCCTAAAAGAAAATCATTATAAAAAACTGCTTTATTGTAGTATACAGGGTGATTCAGGTTTAATCAGGAATCGATAGAACAGGTTAAAATAATGTTCATTTGTGATATAAACTTATTTAGTAAAACGCACCGTTTCCGAGAAAGAGGGCGTTAAAGTCGGAATTTTGTTTCTCATTTTTCCCTCATAACTTTTGAACCACCTATCCGATTTAAATGAAATTCGGAACAGAAACACTCCTTATAATCTTACATAAGCTTCTTAAGTTTGAATTACCTACCCCTCTTAGGAGTGAATTTTGTATACTACCCCCTTTTACTTTATTTCAAAACTATAAAAAAAAATCAATAAAACATCTACACACCACTTTGACCTGATTAATTTCGAAACTTTTTCGTCTCCTGTTTTTTTTTTCGAAGTTTGGTCTTATTTCTGAGATATTCAAAGAAATTGGTGACAGTGTAGCGCACCAGTCGCGTAAATTTCATTTAACGTTATAGCAACCCATGAAAACAAAACTCAGTGATTTGTATAAACTGACGTTTTGGGCGCCGCGATAGTCGAGGCGGCTGGGAGACGACTGCTCGTGGAACCAGTCTAAATCGACTATGTCGGTGTGGGTTCGAATCTCACTGTAGTACCATGGATGTTTGTGCTCGTCGAGAGATACGCAAATACTAAAGGCTGGGGTGCTTCCGGGGACACTGTCGGACGGCTCTCAAAAAAAAAAGTGACGTCTGTGAAAGCCATTGTCAACAGTATTATTTAAAGAGTGTTCTTAGTGTTAAGAAAAAATGCCAATAATCTCAAACATAAATTTAGTAACAACTACTTATTACAAGATTTATAACAAACTTATCAACTACTAAAAAAATTACAATAATTGTTCAAAGTGCATTCCTCCATCCTCAATACATTTTTGACATCGACGAACTAGTGTATTAACCGCAGCTGCTATTTGAACAGGATTGTTTTTATGTCATCACAAACATGTCTTACCCTTTGGATCAATTCCACACAAGTATGTACTGGCGTATCATACAAAATTGCTTTTAGATGACCCCAAACGAAATAATCCAGAGGATTCAGATCTGGCGAGCCCGGAGGCCAAGCCACTGGTCCTTCGCAAGGAATCCACATATTTGGGTGGTTGTTGGGTTGCCGTCCAATCCATCGACGAGGATAATTCTCATCCAACCACTGCCGTACTTGCCTTCCGTAATGTACAGGGGCGCCATCCAACTGCATCCAGTTCCCTTAGCGTAAATTTAAGGGGACATCATAAAGCACGTCGGGGAGAGAGTTTTGTAGAAACTCATGAAATAAATCCCCTTTTAAACGAGGAGGTAAAATATACGGCCCACAGAGGTTATTACTTAAAACACCTATCCACACATTACACTAAACTGTTGTTGAAATTAAGATATTTTGACACATCGAGGATTGACTTCACTCCAAACGTGAATGTTGTGGTAATTTACAATTCCAGCTATTGCGAAATTAGATTAGTCGGTCCATAAAACCTTATGCAGAAATTGTGGATTAATTTCTGTTGAATCTAAAACCCGTCTACAAAAATTTAAACGTTTTTCAGCATCTCCTGGCAACAAACCTTGAACTGGTTGGAGATGGAAAGCCCTTCGATGATCTTGTTTGAGTGCTCTCAGTACTTTTCATTGAGATAAATGGAGTTGCCGAGCTGATCGGCGTGTGCTTAAAGTTCTATCAATATCAAAAAATTAAGAATTCGCTGATTATTTCTTGGCGGTACAATACGAATCATTGTAGCGGCGCAAACCATATTCCGAAAATCGGCGATGTACATCTACAAAAACTTGTGCATTTGGAATTCTTCTGTTAGGGAAGCGTGTTCGGTACTCTCGAACTGACGCGTTGGAATTTCCGTCACAGAAACCATAAACATAACGTATATCGGCATATTCAACATTTGTAAACGTTCTTGGCATTTTTTCTTAGCACTAAAAATGCTCTTTAAATAATAATTTCGACAATGATTTTCACAAACGTCAGTTTACGCAAATCACTGAGTTTTGTTTTCATGGGTTACTATAACGTTAAATGAAATTTAAGCGGCTGGGCGCTACACTGTCACCAGTTTCTCTGAATATCTCAGAAACAAGACCAAATGTCGAAAAAAAACAGGAGACGAAGTTTCGAAATTAATAAGATCAGAGTGGTGTGTAGATGTTTTATTGAAATTATTTTTTTTTGTAGTTTTGAAATAAAGTGAGAGGGGGTAGCATACAAAATACACTTCTAAGAGGGGTAGGTAGTTCAAACTTAAGAAACTTATGTAAGATCATAAGGAGTGTTTTAACCTTGAAGTTATCAAGATTTAACCTGAATCACCCTGTATAGTAGTAGTAGTATGTAGTATAAAACATCACACAGGGAGTTGCTTACAGGGTATAATGCTGAGTGATAAATTTGTATCCTGTGATATCTGATCCTGTGATACGTCATAACCATTTTATAGAGGTCTTGAGTGATAAGGTCAACAAAATAATACAGTCTCTTAAAAGCAATGCTCTTGGGGTTGATGAAATTAATCTCAAAATGATAACTTGTTCGATTCCGGAATTAACGGAGAATTTTACATATACAGGGTGTCCAGAAAAGACGTGTACAATGGAAGACCACAGACTCCTGGGTTCAAAATAAGCCGTTCCTAATCGAGATTAAAATTCCAACATGTTTTTTTTAACAGTTATATTATTTTCAAATGTGAAGTCAGAAATAATAACGGTGCTTGGTTTGCCATTACCACTATCAACTTTCTGTGTTCGTTTCGCCACATTTTCTTTATTCAAAAGTGAGTCTTCAATGTAGCCTTCCACCGCAGTGCTCGATATCCATCCTCCGTGTCTCTTAAGACAAGTGAGGTCACCACCACCGTCAACTGAAAGGGTTCGTTGGAATGTGTATCCATTGTACGCTTTCCAGTTGTCCATATTCGAAAAGTTTGCCACTTCTTGCGAGACGGAACTGATTTTATGAATAACGACTACCATTCGACGACACTTTTCACTAACATATCTGAGAAAATTGAAGTTCTACCAATTCGGGTGGACGTAAAGCAGCATATTTTCGGTAAAAACTTAAAAATAATTGTTCTTCATCACAGTAAAAGTACGTGGTATCTTAGTTTTGGTATTGGGAATTTTTATAATTAAGGCGGATTTCACATCTTCAACATTATCAATTGTTAAATTGACAAATTCATCAGAACGGCATGCGTCTGCAACCCCCAATATTAGGACGACAAATAAAGCTTTTTAAAAATGTATTATATTTTTAAAGCGTTTACCTTCATTTTGTCTTTTGAGAAACGCTCGTAACTTTGAATATTTGCTTATATCAATCCTATTCTTTATATCCAATGTTGAATATTGTGACCAAAGCGCTGATGGCTTCATTTTATTTGCTAAGTTTGAGAAATACACCATCAATACATCTTCTGAATACAACTTAATTGTTTTTTCTTTGCGCCAATCCATACAACGTTTGTAGACACATTCATAAATTTCTCGAGATTTCTTTGGGACAAGATTCAAAGAAATCTCTTTCGCACACTCAATTATCTCCTCAGGTACACCTAAATATTATTAGATTCCATTTTAACAGACTTTTCAGCAAATTGAACCATAAACAATCACAAATGAACTCAGCAATATGGGGTTAATGTTTGGTAAAGTATAAATGACTACATTGTCGGTCAGTGGTCGCGCGGTTTAAGGAGTCAGTACTTGAATCGAGGTGACTAGATCGGAGTTGGTTCGAGCCCAGCTGCCGGTAGACCGAATACGAATATAGCTTAATTCGAGAAGAAGTTTGGCGCCCTCTCTGCGGGTATGGTAGGGTGGAAGAATGTTGGCTTGGGTCAATGTGAGAGATTGATACCGTTTGATATTTGACTACCCCCCTAATTAATGAGGTTTTCCAGGTTTCCCTCATTCCTGTACTGAATAGTGGTTAGGGCCTACCAACGCAAGTCGTTCCTGGGCGCAAATGCGGCCTGCTTAATAATAATATGCCGCCCCCTCTTCCGCACAAGTCTCCGACTTCTGGGCTAATCCCTGTGATTAGAATGAGGGGTAGAGATATTATTATTATTATTGATATATCCTACTTACCTACTTTCCTTTATTATCCAAATTTGGTTTTAATAATTTCAAAGCACAGATTAATAATTAAATGGGGGATTTCGGTGGGATAAAAATGTCTTTTTTGTCTTACAGTTTTGCATCTGTTCGGCTCCGATACGCCTCGCAAATTCGAAAGTTGGTCGACACAAAAGTAACACTTTTAATCCCAATATAACAATATACTATTATTGATTTGTAATACATGAAAACACATTTTTCATTGTTGATACACTGTGGCTTGTTTCAATAGAAATCAAAAAAATAATAGTGTTGTTTGAGTTCATAACAGCATTAATGCGGTAAGTAAAAATCATTAATTCTTTTCACCAACAAATGCTGGGCTCATTTAGGTATTGTAAAAATTAAAGGTATAATTTGTACAATTCTTAAACGTAATAGTTTTGCCCTCGTTTTTATCTATTGCTTTTACAGTAATTGAATTTTCTGTATTACTTATTGAGATAGATATGTCAGGATTAGAATAAACTTCAGTAGTTCTGCCTTCAAACACTGGAATGGAGATAAATTCATTGTCACTGCCGCTGTTGGTATGTAAAATCTTAACAGCAAACTCTATTTTCTTTGTTCTGTAACATATCCTTCAGCGACACCAGAAGACCTAAAATTACATTTTCTGTTAGTCAAATAATACATTAATGTTATCAGTAAAACCTCCAGCCCCTCATGACGTTTGATTGCCATAACATCAACAGTATTTTGCTAACAAAGTCGCCGACGTCCTTCTAAAAGCATGTCCTGTATAGGATTTTGAATCTTGCATTTTTAAATATTCGGCAATTTTTGTGGTATTTGTCCCAATGTATTTATAACCACAAGTTGATTTACACATTTTCCCTGACGAATTGAATAGAAAAATCGACGAGAGTTAGTCTCCTTAGGTCTTAAGCCTGTATATTTTCGCAAAATCGTCAAAATAGGAACTTTTGCATTGGCCTTGTCAGTGATTGTGAAAATTCGACTAATATGTGTTTTGGTATCAGACACTTTAACAATGACAACTGAACCTTCATCCGTAATGTCATCAACTGTCATCTTCATAAGTTCATCACGCCTAAGAGACCCAGAGACTCCCATTATCATCACTGCTTTCATCTTAATATAGGTTTCATCGGGGGCTTCGAGCAGGACCTTTGATTTTTTCACATGATGTCCAATGTTTTTCTGCTACTAACTAACTTCTCAAATTGCGATATATCGACATTATTTAAGTTGATTGTACTTTTAATCATAGAGTACTCTGCCCATAAGCTTCCCGGAGACTTCAATCTTAAATTTCTCTGAACAAAATAAACCAGCAAAGTTTTTTAGATATCTCCGTTTTCTTCTCATTCAACCATTTCCTGAAGGCATCATAGACTTTTTCATACCTCACCTTTGATTTTGTGAGAATTAGTGACCCACAACCTATTTGATACGATTCTTCAATGTTCGAATCAAAATGTTCAAAATCAAATTGTTTTTTGGTTTCCAACAAAATAAATGCAAAACACGCTAGATAGGCCACTCCATTTCAGCAATAAAAATAATTTTTTTTATTATTTTGTTTGATAAATGCGATTGTGCGAAAAACGTTATACACTATATGGTTGTTAAGTGGCTAACAGAACACCCACTTACCAATGTAATAGCGTAATATACTATTGTTTAGGAAATTTTTATTGTCATGAAAAGAAGATATATTTGTTGTTGAGTGTATGTATAATTATTAAGTACATTTGATATTCGAATATTTTCGGATATTTAAATATTGGATTATTTCCATAGTTGTTGTATTACGTTCATATAAAAAGCAAATCATCTATTCGATAACTATGTATGCGTGTAACAGAGCATGAATATCATGAATATAGGGTTAGTACTTTCGGCTGAGATTATTACCCTGGTAGCAATAGTATATTCATGTCATGGTGACTTTGCAAATTAGTTAGATTTGGATCTTTTCTCTGGGAGGACACCATATTTATTTCCACTCACTCTGGCACAACAAAAAGTAATTATTCAGAGGAAATGAATGTTTTATGAGTTCGCCAATAAAAGAAAACTTACGGAGGGAAAGTTATGAAAATGAAAGGGTATTTCTGTGAAAATATCTCGGAGCCATTTTTCATTCTTTCTTTGACAGCATGGCGGCTATTACTTGATGGATTTCCAATCACCTCGATTCCGAATCACTTTTCCTAGCTGCGCCCTCGACGTAATGACAGTGCTACAAACATGGAAAACTTGAAAAGTTGAATATTTCCAAGTCCACTCCCTCGACGGAATCGTTTATTCACATCACGTCCCCAAGAATAAGAGTAATTCTTGGATTCCCAACATCGCAAACTTCACATAATACAGTCTCGCCTACTGTAATGTAACTTCAATGAATGCTCATAATTGCAGACTACGTTTGTCACTTCGTATAGCTCCCTTTGAATGCAGCCTGGATGTTTTCAGGGGGTCATTTTTGTAGATCAGTTTCTGTGACGGAATTCGACTGGGATTACAGCGAAAACTTGCCGAGAAAATGTTGTGCGCAAAACTTTTAACTAGAAAAGTGTGTTTGATGACCCACATTCCGATAATGCCAAAAAGACGTATTTCCTGGTCCCAGTAGTGTATAAAGAGTACCAGGTGACAACAAAATAAATCCGAAAGAAAGCGCAAACTTTTGAAATTAACTTTTTGATGAAATTATTACTATAGTCTGTTTACAAATGAAAGAGAGTAATAAAAGCTTATTATGTATGCACATCGTAAATAAATGTAGTACTGGTGCTTATATTCAATATTTTTATATTATGTATTATCGGTATAGATGAGGTGTATTTTTAAAAAAACTTTGTGCGATCGAACCGTACTAAATTGTAGCAGGTAGCTAAAATCCGTCTTTGTCTATGCCGCTTCAATTTCTCAGTCCATTTCTCTTATAAGTAAACAATATAAAAACAGCATTTCAAAACTAGAGGCTACTTTAAGCATCATAACCGGGTTAAGAGGGTTTTTAGTAATTCAAATAAAATTATTCAATATTATTATCAAAATATTTATTTAATGAATTGACTTTTATTCCACACAAAAATATATGTATTTTGAATTCAAATTATAGTGAGTAAATGTAGTGTTGTATAAATTTACAATAAAGAAAATAAAAAAATAGGTATATTAAAATTCATCCTCTGAATATTCTGAAGAATTATCCTCGTCTCCTAGATTGATAACGATAGGTTCCACAGTAACGTCAATTAAATTATCGAGTCCCCATATTTTTTCCTCTTCTTTTTGTACATGATGTACACATTTTTGCCAGTTATCTGCAGTTACTCGTTCCAAGGAATTTTTTAACAAAATTTTCACGTCACTTAATTTAAACGTCGTATTCGCTACATCTCCTTTTACCTGCGCCCAGACTAATTCGATTAGGTTAAGAGTAGTACCGTTATTTGCGATTTGTTCCCATTTCATCGATAACATATTTTTTCTGATCTTTATTAAGATTGGCAAGTGTCAAAAGTTTCTTTTTCACCATATTTGTTTCAAAAGAAATGTTTTTTTCGGATAATCATTGAATTATATCGACTTTCCTCCAAGCAGTCGTAGGCGTCCGCTCGGTCTGCCGTGAATGGTAACTGGCATTATTCATGACAATTATAGACCCCGGAGGAATAAGATCCAACATCTGTGTAAAATACTCTTCGAACACATGTGCCCATACTAATTTGATTGGGTTAAGTTCACAGTGATTAGGTGGTAATCGTAGTACCGTTATTTGACGATTTGTTCCCATTTCATCGATAACATATTTCTTCTGATCTTTATTAAGATTGACAAGTGTCAAAAGTTTCTTTTTCACCATATTTGTTTCAAAAGAAATGTTTTTTACGGATAACCGTTGAATTATATCGGCTTTCCTAGAAGCAGTCATAGGCGTTCGCTCGGTCTGCCGGGAATGGTATCTGGCATTATCTATGATAATTACAGACCCCGGAGGAATAAGATCGAACATCTGTGTAAAATACTACTGTACGAAAACATCTGCGTTCATGTCTCGTGACAGTCACCTGTATTTTTAGATTCAAATAAAAGTAAACCGCCATCTACAAAACCACTGGCACTACCTATATGTGTCACTATTAATCGTCGCCCTTTACCTGCCTTGACCCCTGTTGAAAGTCCATCCAAAAATACTTGTCGAAAACTTGCATTTTTATCTTGCCATACTTTTGTTATCCCTCGTTGACCCAAGTTTCGTCTAGATAATAAATATTCCGCCCTTCGTCACGGAATTTTGTAATTGATCTTAAGTAGGATCTTCGCCAACAAATAATCTTTATCGATAAGAACTGTCTTCCTGTTCCGCTTTTCCCAGCAAAAATTCAACTCTCGTAAGACGGTCCATAATTTGCTTCTACTGATTTTTGGAATCGTTGTCCTCTGAAAGTTCACTTAAAATTTTGTTTAGCGTTGGTATTTCTTTTTTAAAATAAAATGAGTGTACTTTTCTGCGAATGACATATTTGAGGAAATCATCTATAACGACTTTAACGACTTTTGACCTCCCTGTAGATGATTTTGGGGGATTTACAGCATCTTGTTCATTTTTTTGTTTCCTTTAAAAGTCTGTAGATAGTCGATTTTAGAATCCCTGTCATTTTGGAACACTTTTCCACGATGTCGTCAACACTGTTGGTAGGATTTTGGTATTTCAATGCATTAAATACATTTAATATAATAATCTTCTCATTCTGAGACAGTGTAAATCTTTTCACGCGTTTAGCAGGTACGTAATCTGATAAGATCGACATTTTACCCAAACAATATTGTATCCACTGGCACAACAGTCACTAAACACAAGTCGAATTTTACTGTACTGCACTAGCACGTCTACGTATATTCAGCTCTAAGACTGGATTGATCTGTCACAATACACTGGCTCCTGGCCTATGATGTATCCAGTAAAATATACTAATGTACACCCATTACTTGTTAGCATTAGTGTTACCCGATAATTACCTGAAACGAAATATTACCACGCCCATGGCCGGTTCTTATCTCGGGGTTTTATTACTCTCTTTCATTTCCAAAGAGACTATAGAGCATGTGAATTTTTCCTTCTGGAAGTCGAACATAAATTTGGGTTTTATATTACAAATGATTGGTATTATTCCTTCAGATGCGTTTTTTAAACGGTACCATGCTTTAATTAATTAATCTGATTAAATTTTTTGTAGGTGATGTTTACCTGTGAAAGACGAAAAATAGATGATCATGTTATCCACACTGTTATGCTTATACACTGATGAAAATATCTTGCAACCATAACAAGAAATTGATTAATCCTATCTATTTAGTAGACGGCAAAATGACTACGTTACCGTCATAATGCACGGTCTACCAACCCGGTAATAGTGACCAGAAAAACGAAGGCAACCTAACATTTGCATGTTCCTTGCGCTTTGTACTTTCGATTGGTATTAAATTTATTGGGTAATTATATTTTACATGTGAGCGAAATATTAATAAAAAATTAATTACTATATTTTGAATTAACATATGAACATATTACATTAGGCATCTCATTTGCGATATATTTATTTACCTATTATGTATAATAAAAATACTTTTTATCTGGTAAGCAAATAGGCGAAAGACGACCTTAGTTCGGATCTTAGATTATTAAAAGTGTTTCTTCTTTCATAATTTATAATCAGAACCAAATGTCGTAAACGTATCCATTCATGTGTCTTTCACTGGCGCCCTCTATCAGGAATACGAAAATGGTTATAAAATTAAGATTTCTTGTCATAAAATAACTTAATGGAATCCATTTTTTGCTCCAATAAGTTCAACCGTTTCAGATTATTTCGTATTTTCCAAAATAAATTTTTAATTTCAATTTGTATATCTACAACGAGTAATATTTTATTAAGCTATGTTTGGCTAAATCTTATTATTTTGACGTCTACAATTCTCTATGGCCTATTCATTAAGGGACACCCTGTATAGTGGCAGTACCTTTTATATTCAAAAAAATTAAATTAACAAAGTGAGGGATAGTTAATTTTATCCAAATATACATGTCTTGCTTTTTTACTTCACCGGTTACTGATAACCGCAGTAGGCGGTTGCTATGTTGATGTTTCTCTGTTGTGTTGTCAAAAAAATCGTCATTAGGTCTATAACAGTGACAGTTTTTGCAAATATTTCCAAACAAAGTTATTCCTATAACTGTTGCCAATCCTGCGGTATGCATATTCCGTCAATTTATTAGCTAATATTTGGAAGAGTCAGTTGTTTACAAATATTTGCAAAAACTGTCAAGACTGATTTGTTTGACAAGACAACAGAGAACATCAACATAGTAACCGCCTACTGCGGTTATCAGTAACCGGTGATGAAAAGATGTTTAGAGTAAGGAAAACTATTTTTATTTTTCCGCGCAAACTGTTGGTTGTATGAAAAAATTACAAGAGGGAAAAAAGTAGTATAATTAGGTGTAATATTAAAAAAAATTATTGAAATCGGCCATTGCAGGAAAAAGTTCTGAAAGGAATAAATCTAGGGGTTGCTTATTTCCGCCCTCCAGAAACATGAGCTGAGGAATAAACACCACGACAAAATAGCTTTTGACTGACTGATAATGTGTACCAAAGTTGAAATTTCTAAGTGTAACCATTTTTAAGAAAAAATAAAAATTCCGCCATTTTGAGATTCGAATATCTCAACAGGAAGGACCGAAATTAAAAAATTTCATATGAAGATCCCCCTCCTCCCTGAAGTAGTTTGTGGAATATACTGGTAAAATAGTTGACCATCATTCTGGAGCACCCTGTATAACACTACTATAACAGCAAAGTTATACAACACGTAACATCATTTTGAATAACATTCATTCACGCACAAATTTATTATTAGGTAAATAAAAGACATTATTGAAAATTCCCGAAACAGGTCGATTTTTGATTTTAATTTACTTTTTTTTTGAAAATAATAATTTAATATACAGGGTGACCTACCTTCGAGTAATGATGGCATCAGATTTTTTTTAAATGGAGCACCACATTTTTCTTTCCAATTTCCGGATTATCCTAACTGAGCTGTTCTCAAAAATGTATCACAAGTTGCTCCTAACTGTTACAGGGTGAGCAACAATACCCAAATTATTTACAAATACCAAAGTTATTTAGAAATGAATAAACGTACTAAAAAATTTATTGAAATAAAGAGGTGCAGTTACAAGCCTTTTTGACTCTTTATGAAAATTCGCATTCCACTATGAGAGTCTTAGCAGGTGATTTAGGTGTGAGTACAAGCACATTCGGTAGATTTCTTCACAAAAGCAAGTACCATCCCAACAAAGTTCACTTAGTGCAAGAATTCTCCGACGACAATTTTGACAGATGGACAGAGTTTTGCTAAATTATGATGGAAGAATGTCAGGCAGATCCGGATTTTGTCAAACGCATAATTTTCTCGGACGAAGCGTCTTTTTATCTGAGTGGCACCGTTAATAAACGCAATTGTCGGTACTAGTCAGATTACAATCCACACTGGACGATGGAAGCACACACAGCGTCTCCAGAAGGTCAATGTTTGGGCCGGAATTATTGATAATTGAATTTTGGGGCCGTATTTATTTGAAGAAGTTTTAGAAGGTGCAAGATATTTAGATTTTCTTCAATTTGATTTAGTTCCTTTCTTGGTTGTACTGTTCCCCAATGAAGAAGAACCAGATTTGCCCAATGACACAATTTGGTTACAGTACTACACCGCCATCGCTATTCGCCGCTACTTAGATAACGCTAGGACCTAAGGAATGGCCCGCCATATCGCCTGATTTAAAACCGTTAGATTTTTTCTTTTGGGAATATATAAAAAGCAAAGTATACGTCACTAAGCCAAATAATCTTGACGATCTCAAGGAACGAATTTGACAAGAAGTTCGTGCCATTCCACCTAAAGTTATTGGAAATGTACAACAAAATTTTTTTCTCGTCTGGCCCATTGTGTGGCAGTAAATGGTCAACAATTTGAGGTTTTTGTATCCAAAGCCTTTACGATCGATCACGTTTCTCTACGTTTTTCTGTGTAGCACCAATGTTTTCATAAATTGAGTACATTCCAGTTGATACTTTAAAATGAAGTGTAGTAATTTCAATCAATTTTTTAGTATGTTTATTCATTTGTAAATAACTTTGGTATTTGTAAATAATTTGGGTATTGTTGCCCACCCTGTAACAATTCAGCTCATCTATACCGATAATACAAAATATAAAAATATTGAATATACGCACCAGTACTACATTTATTTACGATTTGCCTACATGATAAGCTTTTATTACTCTCTTTCATTTCTAAACAGACTATAGTCGGTAAAGATCAAACGATGTTGCACAACATTACTAAAACAACGCATCCACATTTTTAGTCCATCAGCTTGTTGTTTAAATAGAAATTTACTTTTTTATATTATAAATCTAATAGATTTGTAGCTATACCTATTTTTAATTGAATATTTCTGGTGTAATATTTTTATATGACATTAATATTTTAATAGGGATATTTTCCTATTATTCCATATTATGTTACTTTCAATTTATGTTATTTTGCCTATTGCTCATATTTAAGTGTGACTATTTATTTTATATACATCTTGTTTTTTATTTCTTTTTATTTTCTTAAATATTAGTACCACCGAAATTTGTATGAAATCACAATAATTGCATTTTTCACAGTTTCCAGAGGTCAATATGCTTGCACCACTCTGTATACGGCGCCCCTGGTGTGGTGATCTATCCGCCAAATTGTCAAATAGAGACAGCTGCATTTGCCGTCCTAATCATCACGTAATACAACAAGCTTATACTCATATGTCAATAACGGCTGGCACAACAGCTTGATTTATGGTACCATGCGAATTATTAAATAATATTGAATGCGAATTGGCTCCCAGAGTGCATAGCTACTGAGTTGATATAAAATACAGTACCAATCTATATTCCTCCTTGAACAGTTATTTGTAACATTGAAAATTGACGTTTAAATAAGCACTCTAATAATAACTATCGTTGGAGCAATTTTAATAATAAAATTGGTGATAAATATAAGATGTTAATTAAGTACATACACAAACTTTAAGGAAATTTGGTATAAGATTTTTGTAATGTATTTTCTGAACATAAATGTTACTTGGTACATCCTAATATATTTTTAAAATTTTAATCTATTTTAGTATTTCCTGGGATTTGAAACTTTTATAGCTTGGACGGTTAAAACAAGTAAAAATACACAAACATGTTAATTTTTTACATGATTGATAAACTTTTTTTGAGAAAATTTTGAAATACGTATTTCATAACTTAGGTGAGATTTGTTGTGTAGATCGTAATCCATATATACGGTGTTAAGAAAAGAGTGTAAAATATTTAAGGAGATAATAATAGTAAGAACCAAAATAAGCAGAACAGTTTCAATAAACATGGGTCCTTAAAGTAACGGTTGCGGAGATATGGAATGTTTTATGTTTTTTAGCTCCTTTTTTTAGCTTGCAAAAACGTTGTGTATTTTCTTATAATAATTGGTTGATGTTTAGTGAAATAAAAAGTACGTATTTGACAGTTGTTCTCAGTGCACAAGTTTTCTTTCGCTGTGGCTGGTTACTCTAACGCAGAATTAGCAGACATGCATTTCATGTTTGGCCGTGCTAATGGGAACGCCACCGAAGCGCGACGTCTTTATGTTGACGCTTATCCAAATCTCCAGATTCCTTCACAACGCATGTTTGGAAGAATTCACCAAAGATTGCGTGATACTGGTTTCTTGAGCAAACAGTGCCATCTATCCGGAAGATCAAGGTCGGTAGCCACTCCTAGAGCAGAAGAAGAAATTCTAGCACAGGCCTTTAATCCAATAAATGATTATCAAGCACGTTTGGTTTTTTGCTGCTGGTTTCTACGTCATGATGCTGAAGACCTTCGTTTTCTTGCAAACATTTTTTTTACTGATGAGACCGGGCTCACAAGAAATGGAGTGTTTAATTTTCACAATACGCATATTTGAGCCGACGAAAATCCGAATAGAACTGGACATCAAGCACGTTTTTCATTAAACATTTGGATGGGCATTGTAGGTTTCTAGGTCCTGTTGTTTTACCAAACCGATTAACAGGCGCTGCTTATCTCAACTTTCTGTAGAACACACTGTATGAGTTTTTGGAAGACATTCCTTTGAATCAGAGGCAACAAATGTGGTTCCAGCATGATGGTGCTTCAGCTCGTTTTTCCATAGCCGTTAGAGAGCATTTACACCAAACTTTTCCACATAGATGGGTAGGAAGGGCCGGACCTGTTTTATGGCCTCCAAGATCGCCTGATCTGAACCCTCTAGATTTTTTTGTTTGGGGATATTTGAAGACATTAGTATATGGTACTGTAAATAGACTTGAAGAGCTGCGGATTAATCAAAAGTGTCAAGAAATCCAAACCAAGGAGGGAGTTTTCGAAAGAGTGCGATTATCATTGAAACAAAGATGTCGTGCCTGCTTGAAAACTTCCTTTGTCCATTTATTCCTAATAAAATAAAATGTTTGAAAAAAGAATAGTGGTCTATATCTCCGCAACAGTTACTTTGCGAACCCATGTTTATTAAGGCTTTTCTGCTTATTTTGATTCATACTATTACCTCCTGAAATATTTTACACTCTTTTTTAACACCCTGTAGAAACCTAGTTATTTTGTAGATATTTGCCATTGTATTTAAAAACCTACTGAGTTATTTGGATATTTGGATACATCAGAAAGAAAGTAAAAATGAAAAAGGAAAAATGGAAAAAAATATCTGATCGAACAAACAATGAAAGTATAATAAATATAAAGAACAAATATTAAAAGTAAACGAGAAGATGAAGAAGCGCATCATCAAGCCTGGGAAGAGTTTGAGGGTAAAATGGAAAGATAGAGTAAAACCAACCAAAAGCTATTCCAAAAAATGTTAAAAACGCTATGAAGAGATGAACATAATAGAAATAGCTACTAAAGGAAAAAATCCTAGAAGAAGAGAAAGATGTAGTATTGAAGTGATGAAAAGAACATATAGGAGAACTACTTAATACAGAACAATTAATCACGTCGGAAGTAACAGAAGAATCCAAGGAAATCACAGAAAATGAAGATATTAAGAAAGATGAAAAAAAAATAGAATAGAAGAACGAGGCAAATAGCAGGACATGGCAGCAGAAATGAAAAAAAATATGTGGATGAAACAGGGCTAGATGTTTTAAAAAAGTTATTTAATAAAATCTGAAACGAGAAAAAAATATCAATGCATGGAATATTACTACTCATAACAGAAAAAAATAAAGCAATTTCCTTGATCAACGTTGTGCTAAAGATATAATACAGAAAAAACATAATTGAACAACAATTACAAGATCCGTAGAGTAGATTGAGAAAAGGAGAGGAGTGCAAGATCATATATTTACAAAGAATCAGTTGATATAGAAAAGCAGAAATTATAATATCTATGTGTCGTTTTTAGATATAGGAAAAGCATTTGACATTATACCAAGATCAGAGCTGTGGAATAGCATAAGAAAAAGAGGAGTGAACGAAAAACTGAAAAAAGCTATAGTAACAACTTACAAAAGTATAAATTATTTGAGAACAGGAAATATGAGATAGGACGCGTTTCGAACCAAAGAGACATTGAGGCAAGGATCCCGACACTTTTTAATATAGTACTTGACCATGTTTTAAAAGAAATAAAAGTATCAACAAAAAAATTACAAATAGGATGTAGGAACGAGTGGAAATCTCAGAAAGCACATTCGCTGATGACTTGACAATATATGCAAAAAAATATATATACTTAATATCACAAGAATGAAATAATGAAGAAATCAATAAATCAATCTCAGTATTTACTCTTGAAAATGAAATATCTGAGAGTAGTAAAAGTAGTTACAAGGAAGTGCAAAATAAAAAACAAACTAATAAGAGCAAAATTAAACGTACAATTATTTTAGAAAGTACATTGAGAAACAACAATCAGGGTGATGAGTGGTTTACACAGCTAGCAGCGCGTTTACTAATACTTATATTACTATAAATTTTCAGTATATCTAATACTTGCAATAAGTTTAGTGAAGTGTTAATCAAAATACAGGGTAATTAAAAAATACTAGGACAAAATAGGTTACATATCAACTTTCAAGATTATTTAACTGTAACTTGTAAGTTTATGAGATAGAAAATGTGGTTCCGAAAATAATAGATAACAGATTGAGATGATAACAAATAGTCTTATGTGTTGCTGCGATATTTTTAAATAAATTACGGAATTTTGAAACTACTCAGAGGACCTATGTTTAAATCAAACCATATATATTTTCCAACGGGGAATATGGAGTTACAATTTAGCGGATGTTCTTTTAAACAGCCTGTATATGCAAATGTACAAATTTAGCTACAAAATCTTTGGTACAATTTTTACGATATAGTAACTCTGCTTGCTGCACATCTCCTCCGTTTTAATCTTATCGGAGTGTGGGAGTTGCAAGTACTGTGGTAAGTAAAAGGTCCGGAGCGTCGGGGCGCAATCCCGTTAATGTCCCCTTTCAGGCGTCACTATCCACAGATAACGGCTATCTGCAACCTCCCGTCGTCGACCTCGCACACATCAAGCGATCGAGGGTTTCCGATAACTGTACGGCGGAAAATATGCAACGCACACTACTCTCCCCATAATACACGCAACATCAAAAATCTTGGACCCCCCGTATACAGGGTTAACTATGACTAAGTACAAAAATTTTATCCACGTGCTCAGGGAGGACAGTAAAAAATTTATTTTAGAATTCTAACTCAATGTTTAAAAAATGGGGCAAAACCCTATTTTCCTTTAGAAAGTCGGCGCCTATGACAATCAATCATCGTCCGAGATGGCTACATATCAACTACCTTGCAGTCGTTTTTTGTAGCGTTGTCAAGTGTAGACACGACGAAAATAAACATTTTTATTAATAATAATAATGCCTAAGTACCTGATAGGTAACAGTTAATCCGGTTAGTAGTTAGTATTTTGTATTCGTTCTTCTTTCGTTGCACACTACCAAAACTACATTTTCGCTCCTTGTAGATTCGTTCTTTATTTAATTACCACAAAACGTTTAAAACTTGTCACTTAAATAACATAACCTAGAATACTGCATTGCTAGTTGCATACTCTCCAAACCTCAAAGAAAAGAGCTTATATCTAAGGGTCTAAAAACATTTTTACAGAACCCTGTAAACATTTTGGGATGTTATAGTTTAGATTATTGTTAATATTGTTGCTATTATTAGTATTAACAGAATTTAATTCACCAACAACACAAACATGTCGTATTCAAATGCCTAGATGACAGATAAGATGCTGACATAAGTGCATATTATCGTGCGGCAACGTAATACCAAAGACGTTTTCCGAGTATACAAAATATTATGCTGAATACTTTTTGAACTACACTGAACAACTGTTATAATGCCTTGGCGGTAAACGTGTGGCAGTGTTTTTATGTATTTGTGTACATTTGCGTATATTTTTTTGTTATCTTTTGTGGTTTTTCCCGACGTAAGTAATCGACCTGGTCATGACCGCCGGACCAAGTAGGTAGGTACCTTGCTTTAAACAAAAAGAACGGTCAAGGGAAGGAGAGGTCCGCAGCACAGTACAAAAATCTTTGCAATGGAAGATTTCAATTGAAACAAGTAAGAAAACAGAAAATAATACAACGTTTTTAAAAAATCTCTCCAAATATCAGTCCTGGAAACTAATACCTAGTAAGGTAGTTCTGCCTTCCTGTGCTACCATATCGTGTTTGTCATTAAATCATTAAATAATAATCTACATTTTGTAATCTGTCACTACGTTTGACGCCTTTGACTTTGGCAGAATATACCTATCCTTGCGGCTGTCAGAAGGTCAGTGCGGCGATAAATAAGAATTTAATATAGTTTCGAAAAATACATTTTTTTCGATTTATAAATAAGTTTAGAAATATTTTGATAGATGATTCTCTTAATTCTTATTTTTCCCTATCCCCTCTTAAAATATTTGTACTAAGTCATAGTTAACCCTGTATAATACTATCATAATTAAAACAAAATTGATTTTTTGAAATTTCATGGTTCTTGACGTTAAAACTAGTGACGTTAAATCAGCATAGTTATCATCGTTTTGACTATTCAATATTAGGAAATCGCCTAAATTTGTGATATTTTATATATATTTTCAGCGTTGTATCAAAATGGCTGCTGCTTATAAAATAATTTCGGCACAAACTAGCGTTAAATGGCAGATTATGATTCTATAAAGAATTTATCGTAACAGGGTCGTATCATAAGTGTTCATATTTCCCAAAAATTTCAATGAAACGAGTTAGACAAAAGTAAGATTTTTTTTTTTAATTATAATATGTCATAGTTTTTTTGGTTTTGATATCATCAAAATTCAAATTCACATCTTCTTTTAATTTTTTTTTACTGGCTTAAACCAGACATGTTTATTCTTATACAATGACTATCAGCCGTATTCACCATTCTTGCATTAACTGACTGATAACTTAGCAGAAGTATATTCTTAAACAGAGTATTAGGGAAAAGTTGTATTCACCAAAAATAATCATAGGTGGTTAGACAAACAGTCTGTTAAATAAAAATCACTAGGTTTTTATATTGGCAACAGCAGATTTTAAAGTAATCCATGGGTAATCCCCATAGACAAATAAAAAAATTTCTCTATTTGTATAGTATTTCTAACCTATATACAATAGAATATAAGTTGAAGTAGATATATTTTATCAAAGAAGTTGAGATTTGATAGTAGTTATTATAAGAGGTAATGATTTTTTAAGTACCTAGATAGATAAAATCAGGAACATTTTCTGGTTTTAATTTAAGCTATGGATAAAATGGAAAAAGTAGACAGAAAAAGATCATCCAACTACATACAGAGAGAAAAAGAAATATTGTTTTCACTAGTTGAAATATACGTACATGTGTTGTTCATATAAATTATTTCACACTATAACGTTTCTAACAACTTCAAGGGGTTCTTCCTCATTATCTGATAATACAGCTGACAAAATATTTAAATTAATTTGTTCGTCTATCAATTTGAATTACAAACTTAAACTACAGGTTCAAAATGTGATGGTGCCTTAACAACCAAAATACTAGGTTCGTGCTTATAACCAACGAGTTTGGCCAACAAATCACTGCCTTTAATAACAAAAACAAATCCAAAAAAAACAAGTCAAAGTATTAGATTCCAAGTTACAAATTACCATAACCTAATTTTAAACATTTAACCCTCCGTTAGAGATTTAAAATTTCTTCTGTACTTTAACACACGTTTTAACAGTTTTATAAGGATAGTAAATACCAAAAAATAATTTAACCGACTGATAACTGACTTAACAGTTTGTTAGAAAGGTAACTCTTGTTGGTGAATACGGTTGTAAGAAAATTAAAGCAAGAGGTAAAACTAGACTTCTACCGTTCGCGATGACACAAACAAAATAAGATCCTTCCATTTTTCTGTTGTTCTATAGAATGTAATGTCAATGTAATTTAAAGTCAAAATAAGCGTTTTGTGTTATAATTGTTATATTACTATTTTTGTTTTACAACTGATAATATCATGACATAATAACTATATAATACAGTTATTTGCTATTAGAAGTAAAATTAACTCAAATTATCTTTTAATATAAAATTTTTATAGTTTGATAACATCTAAGAAACAATCATAAAGATTTGTATAGCACTGTTAGAAATACTACGGAACATTACTAAAAAATTATTATAAAGTGCTTTAGTGCTATTTTCTAAAACGTTTTATAAGCTTCTCGCAGAAATGTTTATAAAATAGTTATATATTTGTTGTACAAGCTGTTTTATAAATTAGCTGCCGAAACGTTTTTGTGCTAAATTTATAAAATACTTCAGTTTCTGACAACAAAATAATGGTACTTGCTGCTATAATAAAACATAATTATCGTATAACCTGAAAATTATAAAACTGTTTTGCTGGTTCGGACACTTCTATTTCGCGAATACTGGGGGTGACAATGGAGAGGAACTTGGACCTTTATCTATTGATTATTTTTATATGACTATCGACATTTAAGTAAGTGAAAAAAGCTTGACAACTAAGAACCCTTTCAGATGAAGATACTGTATTTCAGATACTGTATGCAAAATACTGAATTAACGTTCGAAATTCGCACTCGATTGCATATAAATCCAAAAATGAAGAACATTTTTGCCTTGAATGTCCTCATAAATCTTTCTTTAGGTTCATATCATCGACCTATCCTCTAAATGGATCAAAGTAATCTCACAAATTTCTTTATTGAAACTCCTTTTCTGAAATATAATAATAATAAATTAATGCGTTGAAGCATCTACAGATCATAAGTTTGTATAAAAAATTACATTACTTACACACTCTCACATTTCCACTGCGGGATATAATCTTTCTTTTCCAACATTTGAAGGGGTATTTTCTATATTTTTAACCCTTTAGATGCTTATAAACTACTATGATACAATAAAAGCAAAAATGAACATATTTTAAGTGACTTAAAATTTTATTTTCATCTATTTCTATTCTGTTAATAAATAATCGAAACATATACTGAATAACAGAAATATTTGAAATTTTTGACACCTTGTATCTCCGTAGGGAACCGTTCTATCAAAAAAATTAATATATAAAATAATGAAAAATATTCTATTTTAATATATGCTAGTTAGAGTGAGATATCTTACAGATTCTGTATCCTCAACTGAAAAGCTCCATATAAGCAATGGTAATTCTCTACCCAAAAGGCGAATACCGTCACCGGTGGTTAGATGGACTAGACAGAAATTTTACAGCCGGATCCAGCAAGCAGCTAGGTCTGGCTCCATATGAATGCGTGTATTTGCTGTATGAGATTCCGTTTCTCGCTTACAATATCTGAAAGGCTTCTAAGATAGATAGAGCAAGGGTGAATTTGTGTGTGGTGCAGTAAATCAATACTTGGATTTCAAAATCAGAAAGGAAAACATTTGTAGCAACAACTTACTAGAGTGTATGTCGATAAGAATGTGTTGTAACATCTTCACATACAGATCAAAAGGGAAGGAAAGTGTAGGATGTGGAATCCATTTCAGATCCTTACATATCAAATATCAGTGGTACGAACGGGATTAGTAGGCTGCGTAGCTGCCAAAGAAATTGTCCTTAGGAATACAACGGGCAAAGCCATCAGAATCTATACACATAGTAGACAATCAATGCTGACCTTATCTATCATAAGATAACAACTAGATCAGCATGGGAATGTCACCAGGTCGTGCCGTGGGAATGTAGTGGCCTCAACCGACAACAGTAGCTCTGTATGCTGGATAAAGGGACACGAGCAGTGCAATGGCAACAAAGTGGCTGACAAGGTGGCCAGGAGTGCGTCAGGTCTCAATGTTGTCAGTTTTTGTTAGAATTATCAAAAAAGGACACCCACAAAGAATTTAGAATAAGATGGGATGAAACAAATAGCTGCCAATAGTTATACAGGGTGTTAAAAAAAGAGTGTAAAATATTTAAGGAGGTTATAGTGTGAACCAAAATAAGCAGAAAAGTCTCAATAAACATGGGTCCACAAAGTAACGGTTGCAGAGATATGGAATGTTTTATGTTTTTTAGCCCTTTTTTATTTTGCAAAAACGTTGTGCATTTTCTTGTAACAGTTGGTTGATATTTAGTGAAATAAACAGTACGTATTTGACAGTTGTTCTCAGTGCACAAGTTTTCTTTCGCTATGGCTGGTTACTCTAACGCAGAATTAACAGACATGCATTTCAAGTGTGGTCGTGCTAATGGGAACGCCACCGAAGCGCGACGTTTTTATGTTGACGCTTATCCAAATCGCCAGATTCCTTCATAACGCATGTTTAGAAGAATTCACCAAAGATTGCGTGATACCGGTTCCTTGAGCAAACAGTACCATTTATCCGGATGACCAAGGTCGGTATCCACTCCTAGAGCAGAAGAAGAAATTCTAACACTGGTAAAGCAGGTACGAGTGTGCGGAGAATATCAGCCGAGGTAAGAATTAGTGGTCCTCTTGTTTATAGAATCCTTCACGAGCAATTGATTTATCCATACCATGTGCAACGAGTACAGGCCTTAAATCCAATAAATGATCATCAAGCACGTTTGGTTATTTGCCGCTGGTTTCTACGTCATGATGCTGAAGACCCTCGTTTTCTTGCAAACATTCTTTTTACTGATGAGGCCGAGTTCACAAGAAATGGAGTGTTTAATTTTCGCAATACGCATATTGAGGCCGACAAAAATCCTCATACTCTAATAGAATCTGGACATTAGGCACGTTTTTCAAACATTTGGATGAGTATTGTAGGTGACAGGTTTCTAGGTCCTGTTGTTTTACCCACCCGATTAACAGGCGCTGCTTACCTCAATTTTCTGCAGAACACACTGTATGAGTTTTTGGAAGACATTCATCAGAGGCAACAAATGTGGTTCCAGCATGATGGTGCTCCAGCTCATTTTTCCATGGCCGTTAGAGAGCATTTACACCAAAATTTTCCACATAGATGGATAGGAAGGGCCGGACCTGTTTTATGACCTCCAAGATCACCTGATCCTCTAGATTTCTTTGTTTGGGTATATTTGAATATATTAGTGTATGGTACTCCTGTAAATAGCCTGGAAGAACTGCAGCTACGGATTAATCAAAAGTGTCAAGAAATCCAAACCAAGGAGGGTGTTTTCGAAAGAGTTCGAATATCGTTCAGACGAAGATGTCGTGCCTGCTTAAAATGTTTATTAAGACTTTTCTGCTTATTTTGGTTCATACTATTACCTTCTGAAATATTTTACACTCTTTTTTTAACACCCTGTAGAGTAGGTACTCCTGCAAGGATATAGCCAAAATGTACCTGGTCGTGTCTAAGAATAATTTTCGCCTGGTGACGTGTTGAAAGACCCTTTTATGTCCTACATTAAAGAGATCTCTCTGAACACTGTCACCACCTTTCTTTCTCTATTAGACTGGTTAGCGGCTCAGGTGGATTGATTACCTTCTACAACTTCTACAAGTGCTGTAGTCTCTTAAGCTACTTTTCCCACAATTCCAGATTCCAGAAGCGTGTGTTGTTGGGATTTTTGGTAGTTTTCATATTGATCCGTGCTTTTGGGTACAGGAACCTTTTATAATTTCGGCAAAATGCATGTAACCATATATCTCTTTCTTTACACTATATGTCGTAAAATGGTTAAATATTCTACTATTTATAAAATGCATGTCATAACAAAGTGTTCAAGTGGCACCACCTTATACATCTGACTCGTAGGCACATGATTATGCACTTCTATATGCCGATGGAATCATTTGAATATTTGTATTAATATTATAAACTCAATTATGTACCAATAATGAGGTGTTTTTATATATTTTTAGGTAATAATAATATTGTGTGAAACTAACTACTCAGTGGACAAAAGCCCCAACCTGCGTTGAATTACACCCACAATATCTACCCATATATTCCTTATTATTAGCTTTTGTAACATTTTTTTACTGTTTTAGAAAGGTATTTTAAGCTAATATAAATTAAATCTCCTACAATTCCTATCAATGAAGTCATATGTATGTTCTCTGATACCAAACATCTAGGTATGCTAATGAACAATTCCACAGACAAAGCTCTATTCAATAATTATCTAAAGAAAATAATCTAATTTACTCACTCTATAAATATCTAACTTCACTTTTTGGCAGTGGGAACACGACAAATTCAACCACAATAGATGAGATCTGACCTATTTCTGCATTTTTAGGATTGCTTCTTCAGGTGGTCTCCTTGAAGTTGAATCAAATATCTAACTATAAAAATTATTATAAAAATTAAAATTATTTGAAGTTAAATATCGACAATGACAAAAAGTGACATCTTGTCAATGAATTAAATATGACAATACCTACTTGAAAAATGTTCACCTTTTATGTAAAAGTTTTTATATATTTTTAGGTATTAATAATATTGTGTGAAACTAACTACTCAGTGGACAAAAGCCCCAACCTGCGTTGAATTACACCGACGATACCTACCCATATATTCCTTATTATTAGCTTTTGTAAAATTTTTTTACTGTTTTAGAAAGGTATTTTAAGCTAATATAAATCAAATCTCCTACAATTCCTATCAATGAAGTCATATGTATGTTCTCTAATACCAAACATCTAGGTATGCTAATGAACAATTCCACAGACAAAGCTCTATTCAATAATTATCTAAAGAAAATAATCTAATTTACTCACTCTATAAATATCTAACATATAACTTCATTGATAGGAATTGTAGGAGATTTGATTTATATTAACTTAAAATACTTTTCTAAAACAGTAAAAAAATGAGGTGTTTTATTTTATCCGTGACAATTTATGTCCACTTTCAATATATCAGAAGTTCGTTTGGTACTGAATTCTGTTTTTTTTTGTTGGTAATAGTTTTCGTACACAACGGGATTTATATTGTTTGGTTTTACCAGAGGGCTATGCCCCATTGAACTACACTTTCCATTTTCCAAAAAAATATTTTTAAATATACATTATATGAAATTTTATTACTTTGGCTTTTTTATGTTGCAAATTTCCAATTTATTTAAAGCCATAGTCAAACTATATTTGTTTTTTTTAACAGAAATGATAAATGTACATCGAAATAGGATAATTGTCATGAAGGTTATTTGAAAACTCGTTTCACAATATCTGTAGGGATTTTTCCATTGCTAATTCTACATGTTATATTAAAAAAATGTGTATATAATTGTGAACACAAATATTTTGTTTTTTGAAATAGCATAGTCTAAAAAAATAACAATTCACATTTTCTTAAACTCACGATTGCGTTCTATTTAAAATTTAAAAAACTTTTTTGCAAAATAGTTCTATATTAAGAAGTGTTTTTAATGGTAATATAAATTAAAACAAAGAAACCACAACGAGGAGTTAACAAAAAGTCGTAAAATATCCAGCGGCGTTAGATTTGTTTTGTTTTTTTAGTGAATTTATTTTTTTTACTTGACAACACAAATTGCGTCTCATTTTGTTGAAAGAAAAGGCTCGATCATACTATTAAAGTAGCTTTAATTTCTTTTTAAATATGTAACATTCAATAAAAAATCTTCAGTAATGGCTAGGTAAGTATTTATTTCTGCCAAAATTTAATTAATTGTTTATTATTGACTACACAAATTGAAATAGTATATCCGCTGAATATGCAAATCATATAAAAACGTTGGCAATTGCAGCAGTCGATTTTTTTGTGTACATGATTTTTTACATTCCAGCCCAACAATTGTGGTTGAATTTTCGAGTTCCCACAGTTTCAGATATGAACTTAGATATTTATAGAATGTTTTCATTAAACCAGGTTAGTAAATTTACCAAGATTCATTTTTTTAGATAATTATTGAATAGAGCTTTGTCTGTGGAAATGTTCATTAGCATACCTAGATGTTTGGTATCAGAGAGCATACATATGACTTCATTGATAGGAATTGTATGAGATTTGATATATATTAGCTTAAAATACCTTTCTAATACAGTAAAAAATGTTACAAAAGCTAATAATAAAGAATATATGGGTAGATATTGTGGGTGTAATTCAACGCTGGTCGGGGCTTTAGTGCGCAGAGTAGTTAGTTTCACATTCAGAACTGATGAAAAAAATGTTTTGAATGTACAGGAGAAAAAAATCGAAAAGGGCAATTCGGAAATAATTTATAAATACACTTTTGCATAGCACTGAACTGGTCCAATGTAAAACCTGCGCAAGGCAAAGCATGTCGGCGACTAGCGCGGCGGCAAAGTATAATAAAAAATAAACAGACAAAAAATTGGAAAAACTTCATAACGAAAGATATAAATAAACATTTATAACACCTATTTTATATCAGTAAATTCAACTGCTTTTGTCGCTATTATTAATTTAAAAAAATAATTTGTGGTTTCAAATAATAAAATAATTTGATACACTTGATGTTACAACAATTGTTCAATATTTTGTTCACCGACGTGTATACAGTATGCGCCAAAAGTATGGAATAAATTCAATAAAAACGAAACAATTAATTTTTGGGAAAAATCCTGGAACAGGTCGATTTTTAATTTAAAAAATACATATTTTAGCGTAAAATGCGATTTTCAAATGTCATTTGTTTTCGAGTAATGACGTCATCGATTTTTTTTAAATGGCAACACCATATTTTTTTCCTTGATTCTGAAAGATCGTTTAATTCTCTATCAGACAGTACTAAAATTTTGCCCTCTTACATAGGAAAGTTTTCGAGTAAATGACGATTGAATGTTAGAAAACGTAAATTTTATCCATAAAAAAGTAACAATTCTGAGGTATGTAAAATAAAATATAATTGATTAAATTTATACTTAAATTAAATGTTCGAATTGCCATCCACCAACTTCTTGACAATGCGCAAGTCTGTGAAAAAATTCTTCTTGCACATTATGAATGATTCCTGGGGTAACTCTGCGTATTTCGTCCCGAATGCGATTTTGAAGTTCTTTTAAATTACGTGGTTTATTAATGTATACTTTTGACTTCAAGTATCCCCATAAAAATAGTCAAGAGGTGTAAGATCTGGCGATCTTGCAGGCCATTCTATCGGTCCGCGTCTGCCGATCCACCTCCCAGGAAAACAGTTGTCCAAAATATCTCGTACAGGGCGCGCATAGTGCGGAGGTGCACCGTCTTGTTGAAACCATATGGTATCGTCAGGAAAGTCAGGGTCATTATCGTTAGGTAAAATTACTGCAAGGGCTGGAACAAGGTCATTTTCTAGAAACTCTAAATATCTTTGTCCTGTAAGGGTTCCTTCAAAGAAGAAAGGCCCTACTATTCTGTCGTCAACTATTCCAGCCCACACATTTAATTTCTGAGGGTGTTGGGTATGTGCCTCTGACATCCAATGAGGATTTTCCCGACTCCAATATCTGCAAGTTTGACGGTTTACTGTACCATTCAGACAAAATGTGGCCTCATCTGAAAAAAGTATTTGCCGGTGTAAATTTCTATTTCCTTGACATAAATCCATTAGAATTTCGCAAAAGTGTAAGCGGCGATCGGGATCATCTTCATTGAGTTCCTGCACAAGTTGAATTTTGTAGGGATGATATTTTTCCTTCCTCAAAATACGTATCACTGTGCTCTGAATAGTGTCATTGTTTTACGCAACCAATCGTGAAGAATTATGAGGATTATCCACCATACTTATCAAAATGTTCTGTTTCCGATTTTTATTAATGCTTGGACCTCCAGGTTTTAAAATATTTACAACATTTCCAGTTTCTCTAAATTTAGACTCTACCTTACTGACTGTTGATTGGTTGATAGGGCGATCTGGATATTTTTCATTAAATAAATCGCAAACTTTCTGCTGAGTTCTAGTCATATTCCCGCATCCGATAAGAATTAAAATTTCAATTCTTTGAGTAACAGTTAAATGTGCCATAATACTTAAATTGAATAATAATTTCTATGTCACTTACAATACTTATTAGAAAGTCGGTGTCACAATGACACTTTGCAAAGATTTTCACCTACGTGATCCATAAAAGAACTATGGAATTTGAAAAACTAAACTTGATAACGTTTTTGCTTTATTTTAATTGATTTACGTTTTCTTACATTCAATCATCATTTACTCGAAAACTTTCCTATGTAAGAGGGCAAAATTTTAGTACTATCTGATAGAGAATTAAACGATCTTTCAGAATCAAGGATAAAAATATGAATTTGCCATTAAAAAAAAATCGATGACGTAATTACTCGGAAACAAATGACATTTGAAAATCGCATTTTACGCTAAAATATGTATTTTTTAAATTAAAAATCGACCTGTTCGAGGATTTTTCCCAAAAAATAATTGTTTCGTTTTTATTGAATTTATTCCATGCTTTTGGCGCATACTGTATACATTTGGACCTCTTTTTCTTCCACGACCAATTTTTTTAGATTCAACAACCTCTATCATTTCACTAAACGAGCCACGGGTGTTGTGCTGTCGAGTAACACAGGGTGAACCAAACCCTACTCAAAGCACCTCGTTACATATTCGCACCATAGCAATTGACAAACTTATATGATGAAAATTTAATACTGAGATTTAAAAGACGTATTTTCCATAAAATAGTAAATATTTGAACCATAATAAATGGCGTATTTCGATTTCTATAAAAGCTTCTAGCTAAGGCTGCCATTTCTACAACGATGTCGAATATATTTTTTTACTCTTTTCCCATCTGAATTACATAATGCATAGTATATCCACAATATAGAATTTCATTGCATATTCTCCGCACACTTCCGATAAGCTAGTCCACCGTGCCGATTCCAATCCTGGTCTGTAAGGATAGTCCTTCTACATGATATCTGCAATATGAAACGGCTTTGCATACGAATTAACCTAACACAGTCATATAGCATGTAGATTTAACAACGTAACCGTCAATTATCTATTGAATTCCAGTCAAGAATATACGGAGTTTAAATTGTAGTTTCTACAAAGGCCGATCAAGTGTAAATAAATTATGATTTATAATCAGAAAAATAGGAAAACTGTAACACAGTAAACAGACAAACCATTCCTCTATATCCACTTTACAGAGTTCGGAGTAAACCTCAAAAATCTACTGTACAAGAAGCAAGACAAATTTTAACAGTCTAGTTTAAAAATTTGTTAATACTTGATAATAGAAGCTGTCTTAAGATTACAAATCGGGAACGATATTTGACGAAATATATAAATAAAATTTTATTTGATTACGTGAATTTTCAAACTAAGGATTTATTTATATGTTTTTGAAACGTACTATAAATTTAGGATAGGTAAAACAAAGAAAAAATGCCATAATATAAACAGCATTTTATTGAAAATGTACAAAAAGTAATAATTTTATTTATTGTTAAATACATCATATTCATTAACATGGTCCTCGCAAAAACTTTCTTCTCCGACCTCTTCTACATTTTGAAAATTGTTATTTTTCAGTAGGTAGGTACTTCTTTACAACCCAAATTTAATCAAAATGTTTAACTAGCAATTCGTCTACACTCTCAAGGTTTTTAGGGTTTATTTTAACTTTATTTTATTCAGCTAGCTTTGGGTTCATTATTTTTCAGGAGTGTATTCAAAACGTCTATCTATCAACATTGAATTAAAACAAACAGAAGTATATTTATGTACACCACGCATACAAATTTAAACTTACACTAAAACTTAAGTTGTAACAACTACTACTGTAGAAAAATATAATAAACTGGTAACCAGATGGATTTAGATGGTTTTCAACATTTGTAAAAGATACTTTATAGTAGAAGCTTGCATTGGGAGGTTTTGATATTATACGCAACGCTTCATTTTAGTGGTTTTTGATACTTTTGTAAATGCATTTAGAGGTTTGTAACATTCCTTTTATTATAAAATTAAGAATGTCACAATTTCTATATGAAACGTCTAGTAACAAGGTATTTTGCACATCCTGTATAATGTCGGTAGATTAAGTAAGTGTAAACCATATCCAGTGTACCATGTAACTTTAGATTTCTTCAAGTTAGCCTAAACACTTTGTACGATAAATATTTTATTATTTATTTACTTACCATTACTGTGAACCAGTTACATCGATGTATATCGTTATGTTATATTTTTCTACTCTGTATAACACTCTAGTAATTTGTTAACAGTTTATTATTTAATTAGTATCACTTATTGTAATAAGCTTTGTTTTGGCAAAAAGCAAGGTTAAGGTAACTGTCAGAATAATTCAATTCGATTCGAACTATTGGAACAATGTGCTGAAATCTCGAACGAACATTAGCCCGAAATTACATAGAAACCGAACCAATCAGATTTCAGTGAGTTTTTTAGATCTTTGTAGCGTATAAAACCTACAGGAACCTAAATTCTAGTCCCTTTTCGTCCTGATTTTGGTCGATTGAAGTATTTCCATATTACAGATTTAGTTATAGTGCGAAGCCACATTTTGAAAATAAATCTGAATTTAATTGAAGTCATCAATAAGGATGGAGGTAATATATTTAATTAATTAAGATTATTATCGATAGTAGATTTCATTTTAAACAATATTTTATGTTATTTTTTGAAACTAAGGATATAAAATACCTGACCTGACCTTGATCTTTGCTAAAGCACATGCTAATTATTTTTTTTTCTTTTCTTTTGTTATTTTTCTTAACTTTAGAGACCAATAATTAATTAATTAATTAACAAACAATTTAAATAAACAATTAATTAAACAGATAATTAATTAAATGAACAATCAATTCAATAATCGATTGAATTTCGAGAATTTCTATTTCCTAAGTTGGAATATTTTGTTTAACCGTTGCTGGAAAGTTTATTTGTTGAAAAATCAAAATTGAAATAAGAAGGCCATTCTAAAGTTTAGAAATCTAGATTGTAAGCGGCACTATCCAGGTACGAGAGGAAAGCTGCCCATCTCGGAGTCATCTCCAACGTTAACAACAACGGATGAACTTGTCAACTGGCTTCAATTCCACTTCTGTATGTCAACTTCTTCAATTCCACGTCTGTGTATCAACTGGTGGGCAAGTTAATAAACTGTGTTTATTTTTTTATGTATGTATTTTATTTCAAACTGTTTGACTTCAGCAAAATTTATCATCCTCCTACAGGGGTGAAAAGGCAAATCGAACAGATTATTCTGTAGGTGGCGCCCAATTATAACATCTTTTTAAACAGTTTGCTAGTCAAGAACCCACGACTATAAAAAAGTGCCCCGACTAAAAGAGCAGCCGTCCGCAACATTGTACATTTATTGTTTATAACAAACGATCGGTAACAGGTTCTTGAAACAATATGCAAAATTCTAATGTGATATTAAAAGAATATAAGAGGATTTTGTAACAGATTTATCTTAAATATGTAGTTTATTGTATTTAGGTCTAGATGGCATCAATAATTGAATTCATTTAAAAATTGGATTTAGAGGGTTTTGAAACTAGATGACTCATACGCAGTGCGCTTTTATCATTGTAGATTTAATTTTTAGTGGTGATTTTGAATGACTCCCTGACTGCATTTCAACATATGCCTATGTAGAAACATTTTCCTTTAAAGTGGACCTGTGCCTTTAAAAAGGCGTTCAAAATGGCTTCTGACTGTCTCAATGTACAGTCTGATACTACGCCATCGCGAAGTACAAGTTAATAAGATTAATTTTCTAATGTATGTACTAGCATTCGCTGAATTAGTTCATCTCTTTTATTTTCTTTACTTCATATATCCTTACAAATAGAAATCCAACGGATTTAAATCCGAAGTCCTGGACGATCGATTCATTACGTCCATCTGTTTATTTGGTTAAAGTGACTAATTGTTTCACTTTGGGGTAAAAGTGTGGTGGAATGTCGTCCTGTTGGAACCCCATATCGTACCAAATGTTTAATGGTACCTTTTTTAGTAAACCAAGTAAATTTCTACTAATTTTAATGATTAGGTAGAATAAATGACCTGATAAGTGATCCATTCACGATAAATTGTACCAGTGATCTACCCTGGATTGTTATAGTAAACATACAACAATGTATGTTGATTAACTGTTTTTTTTAACTTTTTTAAAAATATCATACAGATACCAAATTTAATTTTTAGTTCTTCAATACTTTTCCATTATATAACCGATTATTGATATTTTTTAAAAGCTTTGGCGCCTCCTAACGCCCTAACAGCATAAATCGTCGTACTTTTACCTGAAGAGTCTAGGATGATATGCATTTCAGGGACACACTGTATGTTTTATGGCAGGAGTAAAATTGGTTTTCTCGGAAAATGCGCCAAGCGATATGGGAAAAAATTGTCTTAGTTTGTTATTGACCGAGTACTCGTAGAAACATTTTCTTCTATCATGTGCAAAATATTTTCTTCGGGTTGTAAAATTCGATCGGCTCAAGATTCACCTTCAAGTCTTGGTTCAAATTGGTCTATATTCCAGACTCTTTGTGTCACAGGAATGCAAGAATCTCTATGAAGATAAAACCTATTAGGAAAACTTCGTGTATACAAGTTATGTAGCTTCATCCTTCTGATGAATACTAATCTAGTTCACTTGGGTGGTTAGTATATTTTTTTTGAAATGCAAATACTTTTGCTATTTTGTGTTTTAAGACAAAAAATCACTTCATATGCTTTTTCCAATTGAATTCTCTGCATAAGAGTGTTTTATTAAAGTGTATCCTAATATCCCTCTGAAATGAGGTGAGAAGATATTATTCTTATTCAGTTTGCAATGTGAAACTTTAACAAATTTGAATATTTTGCAATGCTTTGAAAACTATAACATCAAATAAGTAAAAAATTTTCATAGATATTTTTAGTGTGAGACTTTTAAAAAGAGTATTAATTTTGAGATTATCGAAAGACAATGTTATTTACACAAATGTAAGTATTACATAACTATTTCGTTTATATGTCAAGATTTTGTATACAAATTTGCAGTCAGTTGTAAGATTTGAAAATAACACAAATTAAAAGTTTTGTAAAATCCTTATAGTTTTCGAGAAAAAAAATTATTGTAATATGTTCATCTTTTACATAGCTGAACTACTGTAATATCTAGCGATTCCGAATACTGAAATCCGATTTTAATATTAACGTTTTTGCAATAGTGTTTACATTAGTTTTTCAAGTGTCAGAAATGGCATACGTTTATAGCAACTTGATGGATATCGTTTTAATTTATGGTAAAATAAGATAAAATTCTTTAGCAGCTTCTCGTCTGTACGCAGAATGATGTAAACATGTGCCAAATGCAGCTACTTTTACCGCGGTAGTGCAACGCTGGCGTGACACAGAAAATTTGCAACCGAATCGCGGAAGAGATGGAGGTCCAGGGCACCCACGGCGTATTGCAGCAGCTGAGGAATATATTTTAGAAATTGTTAAAGGTAATTCCCGAATAAGTATCAAGCAAATCACTCAACAAGTCCACATGATGTCCCAATCAACAGTGTGTCAAAGCAGACAAGAACCAGAAAAATTTGTGTTATTTCGTAAAAACTGAGTAACACGGGCCCAAATGTGTTTAAGTATTTACGTCGATGGACAAAATTTTGAACAGTTCAATGTCAAATTAGTTTATTAATTAAAACTCCAAATTAGTTAATAATAGCAAAAACAGTTGAATTTGCTGATATTATAAAATAAGCGTTCTAAAATTGTTTTTATTTTTTTCCTTAGGAAATTACATTTACAATTTTGCATGCTTTGCCTTGGGCAAGGTTAGGTTTTACAATGGACCAGTTTTGAGTGCCGTGCTTCTAAATCATCAAACTACTTTATCTGATTTTTTTACAAAATATTTTTAAGAGTCCTGTACATTAAAAAATTATGCGAATAAACCATGTGAGTAATGGCGTTTTATCAGGGCTATCCATTTTGTTGTGAATAAGTCAACTAATCTTAATTTTATACTTAGAAATTTTAAATATTGTGTTTCTTGCTGCTTATTTTGAATATTCTAGATTTTTATATTAGTTTACTTTGTATCTCCTTCAAATGTTTTGATAACAAAGAAGTAAACAGCAATAAGAAATAGGAATATAGATCACTGTGTAGTCGTATTTGCTGTGAATGGTTATTTTTTTTTAAACCCTCAGTGAAAGTTTCTTTACATTAGGTCAGTCTTAATAAACTAAATCAATTTAATGGAATATTAAACGTGCCACTAAATTTTTAAATGGTTTGGAATTACATATCCATGTTCTAAATATTACAGCAGAAACCGTCACACGAGCGCAATCGATAGCCTTTAACGTGCGTCATCAGACCTAACGACCTAACCTATATTCCGAAGTATTCAACAAGTATATAATTTATAGCAACACTACATTTGGCGACACCTCTGGTTTTGCGTTTTATATTTTAATCCACAGTGTTGCTGAATCCAAAGGCCGGGACACAATGCACTGTTAACCTATTATGTTTTTTTAAATTGAATTCTGTCCCCTTGTTGCTTGCATCTGTTTATCAGGTAGAGACGGGTCTGCAGCAACAGTTTCATCTGCTTGAATCATTGTTTGCTTTACCTTTTTGTGGACACGTGCCTCTGCTGATTTGAGAGATGAATTTAATTGTGGCGTTGCCAGAGCCTGCCATTGTTCAAATTTGTCTGACGGGAACACAAAAAGGAAAAGGAACCTCGTTTTCATAAAATAAAAACAATGTCCTTATAAAATTATACCCATCTGATATTGCCTCTAATCTTGATCAGAATGAATTTAAACCAAGCATTTAGAACATATTCCTATTTAAAGAACTGCAACAGTAAATATCAGCTTCAGTCCTAAAGTAGGACAAAATGACAGTTGAAGAAATAATATATCTTTAACCGTGAGGTAGATAAGTAAAGTTACACACACTATTTTAAGTAAGCTAAATTGTAGTTACTGCACGATGTACGATAATAGGTAATTACTGCATACCGTGCAGTTATGCAAAAATTAAATAAATTAATAGAGAAAACTAATTATGCTTGAATGTCATCTCTCTCAGCGTTTGGCAATAGTGTTAAAAAGTTCTATATAAAACAATGCCCTATGTAGGTATTATAACCTGGTAATTTCAGCTATCTGATTTGGTACTTTGGTATTTCCAGTGGTACTTATTCCAACAGTTTGATTGGTACACTTTCATATAAAAATATAATGATAGATTCTATGTTGTGTGCGAAGGTCTCAAAGATACTGTAGACTATTGGAGTTTACGAATAAAATGCCCTTGTAATAGCAATTTTAGGTTTATTAACAAATTATAAAATGTACAAGTCTATTCAGTACATAGTGAGAAAGCAGAATGAATAATGATTACTTCCAAAAACCTTATCCTACCATATAAGAAATGTTCAACGATAAATACATGACGCGGTCTCTTTACAAAAAGGTCTACCAATTCACAGGGTGATACGGCGGAGCGTATCAGTACTCGCTACATGGTCAGCATCCTGTAGAGCTTTCGTCCTCGAAAGGTAATCTGGAATACTAAGTAAAGAGAAAACTAACAGTGAAAATAAATTGTTTATAAAATGATGTCCATGGGACCGCAAGTATGCCTAAGATGGCAGCAGTTAGATCTGAAATAGTAAATATTGGTGCCTGAGATGGCTTTCAATTTGTGCCTACGATGGCGTTCATTTTGTGCCTAAGATGGCTTTCAATTTGTGCCTAAGACGGCGTTTAATTTGTGCCTAAGATGGCGTTCTTAACATTTCATATTTACCTTAATTAACAGTTTTGAGTTGTGAAGTGTTTCATGTCTTGCAAGCTAACGACCCCTTTGTAGGGTCTTGTGGATCTCTTTGTGCGAATATCCTCTTTAACACGATATCGATCATGAGAGTATTTGAATAACCTGAAATGGGTCCCTGAATTTGGACAGTAAGTTTTTGCTTTCGTTGTTGGCTGGGAAACTAGATACTTTTGTAAGTACGAGATCACTAACTGAGAAAAATTTGGGTGACGAGCATTTCTTGTTAAATGTAAGGTCTTGGTGGATTTGATTTTTTTGAGGTTTTGTGCTGCTTGACGTCCAGTTTGTGTTGTGTTTGTTCTCATTGGAAATCTAAATAACAATACTGTGGGCGTGTACTGAGTGATACGGTGCCTTGTGTCGTTGTTTTATTGTAATGTCCCAGGTGTTTTTATTCGTGTCTACTCCTGACGCAGCGAGTGATTTTAGGAGTGATTTGTTCATTCATTCTGCCTGTCCATTTCCTTTGAGCATACTCACTGCTGTTGTAAACAGTCTAATACTTTTATTTTCTATAGTTGATCTATGACATGTTTAGATGACGTGTCTGGGACAGGTTTGACAAAAGTATACTTAGAAAAGTATATAATTTTGTTTTGATTTTGGAAACCAATATAATCGTTTAATCTTTGCAAGAGTTTTATCGAGCTATAGATCACCGACGTCATCGTGATTGGCTTTAACAATCTGCCATCTACAACGTTTGGGTACCACTCACCGACGTCCAAATTGTGTCAGAGAAGTAAGAAAATGAGCTGTTAATTAATTTCATAAACAGAAAAATAAGATTGTAGAAAAGAGATTTCTGCAATATGCCAAAATTTACAGTTTGTATTTATATTTTCTTTGAAGATAATTCAAATGAATTCAGCATACCTACTTATATAAAGAAACATACAGAACTGCAGATTGCTGTGTGAGTTTCTCTTACTGAATAAGATTTTTATTTTGCGAAAAATCCAATATTTTTAAGAAAAATTCATTAGTAAAAATTTTAAGACAATGGATACCATAGATCATTTTTTTAATTTTTGCCGTTTCAAAATGGTCTAATTATAGTTTTGTGCATAGACACACCATATATTCAATAGTTTCCGAGATACTAAGTTTATTAAATTTTGATAATTTTTCGAAAGAAAGAAAAAAATATATACAATGAACAACCTTCAACTAGTTTATGATTGACAATATTCATTAATAATTTAAAAACATCGCGTTTAGACTGGAAAGTAGATGTAAAAAAAATCCTCAATTTTTCCAAGTAAACTGTGCCCACTCTAACTCGCTTTCGATATAGCTATCGTAACACAATTTTGCAGTGCCTATAAATTTATATAGTTTTTGAAAAATTATTACGTTATCTGACCATTTTTAAGTAATAACATTATACTCAATTATCTCGGCCTAATCGTTATCATTCACAATTTTTGGATCAAATTCGGAAATTGTACTGTACATGCCCCTGCAAGAACAATGACACTTCCGCAAAACAACCTTGACCTTTTGCAATTTCTGAGTAGAAATTTCATTAAATCTTTATTGGTGAATGGAACAACTAAAAACTAATATTAAAACTTGAAAGTAGATTTCGTTACAAATACGTCAGGTATTCAAAAGAAATCGCAACATTAATTTTAGTGTCATCATTATTCTGTTTTTCAGAGGGAGTGTACAATAAGAGATTTGGGCATTGTAATTTGACTCTAAACTAAGTTTTTCAGAACATATTAATAATGTAGTTAAATCCTCATTTAAGATGTTAGGTTCATAAAAAATTGTAGATCTTTTTCTAATATTAATGCACTCTATTTTTCATTTGTACGATCTAAGTTGGAATACGGTGCTATACTTTGGTACCCTATCTATGAAACACATTGTTTGAATATTGAGTCAGTTCAAAGGAAATTTTTAGTTTTTTTCCTTCAAGTGTGATGGTGTATATCCCACTCGAGGCTGCAAGCATGGACTATAGCTTTCTAGGTTCGATATTCCCTCATTAAAACTAAGACGGGCTAGAAATAGTGTATTATTTTTGTACAATTTGTTTAACAACAATGTTGATTGTATGTCATTATTAGAATATTTTAATTTTAGGGTTCCTAATTTTCGTCTTAGGCAAAATGATACTTTTTATTTACCTGCAGCCAATAAGAATATTTTAAGAAAGTCTCCAGTTTATATCATGTCTCATAATTTTAACATCATATCTGATCATTGTGATATAAACTTTTCTTCCATTAAATCTATAAATAGAGCTATACGTTCTTTGTAGTTACTTTGTTTTGTTTTTCTTTTTATATAACGTTTACTGTTAATAATTAAGTAATTTTTAATAATGTATTAGTTATATTGTAAGAATGCGTGCATATCAATTGCTTTTTTGTCTTTATATATTTTTATTATTTGTCCATTACTTTTGTGTTAATTTTTATCCTGTAAATGGATATTTTTTTCTGTTGGGCAAATAAACATATTTGATTTGATTACTGCAAACTATTGCACATTACGCAACTTTAGAGAGGGTGTGTAACTTAAAGTTTATCTGCAACCTTTATTTTTTTTTCTTTTCTTACGAATTTGACTTGTACTAGCTTCATTACTTGATGCTGAATAATCTTCTGATGATAATGAAGAATATTTCTTTCTGGATTTCTTTCGGTGTCGACCTATTTTCTTTGTTGTCACAGAAATTAAAACAGGAACACCGCACACAACAAACTCTTTTCACCACTTCTGATGTAGACTATTGGAGTTTACGAATAAAATTCAAAAAAAAAAAAATTCAAAAACCTTTTATTCTTTAAAGACATACAAGATGTATAAGAAAAGTCAATACACTTATAAATAAAACAAAGACATAAATACACAAACAAAGATAACACTTGCTAAGTTTACAAGTGAGTCACAATATAATTAAAAAAAAGGACATAAGTAACAACAAATAATATTGTAAATAAACGCAAGTAGGTACACTAACAAAAATCAGCGGAACATTCAGCTACAGAAATTAGCGGTACTATACAGACACTTATCGACAAGGAAACGAAATGCTCTTGTAATAGCAATTTTAGGTTTATTAACAAATTATAAAATGTACAAGTCTATTCAGTACATAGTGAGAAAGCAGAATGAATAATGATTACTTCCAAAAACCTTATCCTACCAAATAAGAAATGTTCAACGATAAATACATGACGCGGCCGCTTTACAAAAAGGTCTACCAATTCACAGGGTGATACGGCGGAGCGTATGGTCAGCAATACATATTTGGTGAAATATTCTCTTGGAGCATAAATAAACAACACATTTTCTATTTAAGCGTGTTTTTGAATTGGGAATAATAACAGGAATGCTATTCTATTGTTCGATGCAATTTAACATAATTTTGACCAACTCTTCTGGACAACAAGCTCTCGTTAATTCTACGACTAAGGTAGGTCAAGCAAACTGTATATGCAACAGATACAACAGGTTTTGATCACAGCTTGTAAACTTGTACTGTAATATCGAATTCTGAATATCTTACAACTATGTTACGCTTCTTAGTGACAATTCATCAAAACGCTTGTATAATTGGTACTATTATATTCATTTGTTTCATCTTCAATAACATTATGTTACGAAATTATTGTTAGTGTAATTAATTACATTTTAAATATTTCCACATGATTATACACATAAAACTAAGGATTACTTTCATTAAAATGCCTCTCTTGCCTTATTGTGCCAGAAATATGGTCGAAATGACCTAAATAACACTTTAATGAGAAGTATTTATAGTCCGATGATACCGAATTCATAAAGAAATGAAGCAGGTATAGAAGTAGCAGTAAAATTTCACCTAGAATTTTAGCAGTATATTTTTATATTCTTACGTCAAGTGATCCTGCTGGTTTATCTATGCTGCGGTTAACGCATTTAGAGAGAGGGAAATTTTAAAATTTATATCACAGTTTTAGAATGAGACGATACATAATACTACTTTTTAACAATCGAAAATAATTATGTCATATATATTTTTATTATATTCGTTCTAAGGATGCTGCTTACAAGAAGTATAAAATTTGCAAGACTGTTGATCACTGTAATCTGTTTAGCCCTGAGGAGTCTCCTAAGGGACTTTAAAAACTCTATTTCACTTGTTCGTTCTAGGATGGAGTTAGGTTGTATCATATGGAATCCGATATAAAATATGCTTTGGCGGAAGCTGGAATCGGTTCAGAGGTAGTTTCTAAAATTTTTGGCATTTTTGCAGGATGGTTTTTATCCGGCTATAGGTTTCAGTTATGCTGATCTTCTGAATTGATTTAGATTTGAAACACTTGAAGTACGACGCAATATTGTCTTCATCCGTTACGTTAATAATATCATGAAACAAAATTGATTGTTCGGATCTTTTAAGCAAAATTTACTTTCGTGTACCAGGCAGCAACCGCTGTTTTACTGTAATGCTCCTCGAACCGATGTTTTAGCTAGATCACCATTTAATGGTATATACAGGATGTCTGGGAAAATGTGGAAAATCTCTCGGGTGCAGATAGAATATCAAAAAATAAGACAAGTTCCTGCAGGCCGTCCCTACGGATATATGTGACCCCAATAAAAAATTAATGTGATGGACACTATTAAGGACCTCTTAAAATAGTTTCCTTGAAACATATTAAGCTTTTTTAGGTTACCAGAGGTGGGCTAAGCTTTACAACTTATTGCCTACATTTTTAACACTCTGTATGACAAAGACTTTACAATAATATATCTGGATAACTTTAACCTTAGACTAAAAAAGGTATTGTTTATTGTCGATGAAATGAACCATTTACGAGTTTTTCAAAAATTTCATTAAGGTGCATCCTGGGATACCAATACTTTTTTTAATTTTGTATTTTTTCAGATTAAACATCTTAAACTGAAACTTTCCTGTTGTTTGGATGACTTTCGTATCGCACTTTGCTGATGAGAGAAAAAATATAAATAATTTCCCTTTTTGTTAAAAATAAAACATGAATTTGTTTATTATATTATTCTTTTTCTTGTAAATAGTTAATTTTATCGACAATTAACAAGGGTATCTTTTTTAGTCTAAAGTTGAAGCAGATTTATTATTTTAAAGTTTTTATCGTAGAGGGTGTTAAAAATTTAAACATTCAGTTGTAAAGCTTAGTCCGCCTCTAAAAAAGCTATATATGTTTCAAGGTCACTATTTTAAGAGGTCGTCACTAATGTCCACCAAATTAAATTTTTATTAAATTATATTAAATACTTTAAAAGTTATTTAATAATAACAGATTTCCAGAGGCCTTCTTCAAGGATACATATCTTCGTCGGGAGGACACGTAGGAAAAATTTTATAGGATCTTATCTTATTTTTTCATGTTCTATCTGCACCCGAGAGATTTCCCACATTTTCCTGAATATCCTATATAATAGGTTCGCATCGGTGATATTTTTATTGAAAATATAAATGTAGTTTGTGGTCACCCGTCTCGTACTGTAATTATTACTATTATTGTTACTGTTACTGCTACAGTTACTGTCAGTGTTGCTATTACTATTACTATTACTATTACTATTACTATTACTATTACTATTACTATTACTATTACTATTACTATTACTATTACTATTACTATTACTATTACTATTACTATTACTATTACTATTACTATTACTATTACTATTACTATTACTATTACTATTACTATTACTATTACTATTACTATTACTATTACTATTACTATTACTATTACTATTACTATTACTATTTCTATTACTATCACTATTATAAAAGTAAATAAACAAACAGAAACTATTTACTTATTTTCTAGCATTAGAAGTAGCAAATAATAGGCAAATTTGGATTCCGTCTATCTAAATCGACTATTTTTAAAATTTCGTAAACGGGCCCATTGACTAGGCACCAAAGTCGTGAAGATAAGGCCGCGCCAGAAACGCGCCGCGGCTGCAGGGGCGCAGTTTTATGCAAATCTGGTGCATACACACACTCGCACACAAGAATAATGACACACGAAACGCCGTGGTTCCGTGGCAGCGTGTGTCTTCCGCGCAAACCGCATAAATTAAGGTGCACTTAATACGGGGAACGCCTGCATGTAGGATGTGTGCAAGAAGCGTGCAGACATCGCCGTGCGCGGATTAGGGTCGTTCGTTCAGTTTATTTCGGGGGTCAGGTTTCCGACGGAGGAGCTAGACCCTCGTCGAAACGTGCCTGTGAATGACTCATTTAAAGGAAGTTGTTAACTTTCTGAAGATTGTTAACTATTTATGAATTACATTATTCAGAGTGCAGCGCCGATGTTGCGACATTTTTTGTTCGTCAAACAAAAAACAGCGTGATTAACATTATTTGCGTGGCTCTAGCCACTGTAGACTAGTTTTTATACATACGTCATCTATTAATACACCTGAAGTATAATTTGAGTCTTATTGTCCAAGTTATTGTTCTTCTTAATTAGTGTCTTAATTGTTACATAAGCTACGCTACCGAGTCCATTTTGCTATTGTATATCATAATCTTAAGGCTGGTTTCATAGTTGACTCTGCGATTTGGAAAGGTAGTGGCACTTACTCTACGTAATATTTATATTAAAAATTGTATACTGTCTATACCAGGGATCATCAATTAGTTTCATTGCGGGTCCGTTTAAAGAATATATACATCTGTCACGGTCCGTTTGGTAGATGATGACTAGCAACCAAGATTTATAATATCAATTAAAAAATAAAACGAAAAGATCTGAATATTTTTTTATTAAGAATAGGTATATCTAATTAAAAAATAACAAAGCATTATTGCGAAAAATGACATTTTTTACTCTGAACAATCTGTCTGAAGTCTGGAGTTAAGTTGGTGCAAGCTATTGCCATTAAATCCTAGAGATGGTCTCTCAAATTTTTATAATGATATTCTTAGATTCTTCTGGGTCTGGGTCCGCACAAAATAGGTCGGCGGTCCGGATCCGGACCGCTGTCCGCCATTTGGCGACCCCTGGTCTATACTATCTATTACTATCTATGAAATAGTAATAAAAAAACCTCATGCTGTCAGCAAAAAACAGTCCGAGTCGATAACCGTGTTTTAAATGTCTACTCAATGACAAGCGCTGCAGATCCACAAAATAATAACAGAAACAAACAATAATTAAATTTGCATTTTTATAAACACCAGGTGTAATCAATAGAAAATTTTAAGAATTTTATAATAAATGCCAACTGCAGTAATCAGCGTCAACATCAGATAGGCTGTAATCAGCACACTAGGTACAGCTAAAAAGTTGGTAGTTCAAATTCCCATTTAAATAAAGATACCGGCGGAATAAGTCGAACATCGTTCGGGTTTGTTTTCCTAAGACGAGCACGCCTTCGATATTCTTCATCCTATAGTTATTACTTTCGCGTGGTAGACGCTAGTGAATTTCGAGTGTCGCCAGTGTAGTTTATAATTATTAATAAAGTTGCTATTTACCTAAATAAAAATGCAATTCAATTGGCTGAAGTGAAGTAGTGAAAGATCACGGCTGTTCACTGCTGAACAGAGACGTAGAAAAATGTATAAAATACATTTTAATAGACATGTGCATCGGTGCTTTCCGTGCGTATCTGTGTTATTCGGTACCTACTGATCATGAGTAATGAATCTGATTCTGATGCATATTCATAATTAAATGCGATTTGCATTATTTGGGAATATCAACATACGAGCTCAATTTGCTGCTTCTGCTTTCAAGATAACGAAAAGGTGATACAAAATAGGTATATTAAAATTATTTACCAAAATTTTGCGGTTGTATTACAAGGGCATGAACGAATTTTACGTCAGGACTTGACAAAACGCTTTATGAATACCTTAAAATGCATATGGTCCTGGCAACGCTGCTGGACTTCCATTAACTTCAATACTCGTACACGTCATTGTTATAGGGTGATTTGCTTATCTTTTGAAAGGTCGAATAACATTTTTTTGTCGACTTTCTGTCTTTATTAGGCCTTCCAAATACGTTAAAATTAATGACATTATGACTGAATCACACTGTATAATTCTTTTAAATGCTTTTCTTTAACACGGAATCTCGGAATCATGACTTTAAAATGAAAATTACATACATTTACTACATACCATTTTTTCAAAGCCAATTAACAACCCAGTTTTATAGTATTTTTGGGAATACCCTGAATAGTAAAAATCAATCCTAATATAAACAGAGTACCTAATGCGTAGCAGAATTTATTTAATTAAAATTTTGTTAAAAATATTGCCAGAAACTATTGAGGCCATTTCATTGTGCAACGATTTTGTTTTACTAAATCAACGCTTGATAAGTACATTCGGTTTTCAACAAAATCTAGCCAGCACTGCTTGCAGAATGAAAATTCAAATCCGTCTGGTCTTAAATAGGACGGTTCGTGTAAAACTTGCAGTGCGCCCTTCTAAACCCGTTTCAACTAGCAGTAAACTAATTTACAAAATGGTCGTAACACATTTGGTTTGCTAATACTGACAAAATACCCTTAACTGGACTCCCGTTGTCGTTTTAAATATGTGGTAAACTTTATCGAGGAATAAGGTTTTAATTAAGGGATAGTTATAAACTTCTAAATGTATGCTATTTTAGGGTTGGCTATTAGCATTTTTGGAGTTTGCGAAATAGATACCTCTAATTTTAGTTTAGAGTGGAGAACTTGAATATTGTCCGGATTTGTACCACCATTTGGACGTAGTGTTTTTCATTGGTTAGTTTGCTTAATTTGTGGAATTTATATCTAATATTTTCAACGAAAATGTTAAAGAACTAACCGCTCTAGGTGGCCTTCTTTATTTTAAATTGAATCAAATATCTATCTATAAATAATTAACATATAAATTAAAATCATTTAAAGAATTAAATTATGAAACGTCAGTGTCAAAAATGTTGATAATTTGTCTAGATTAATATAAATTAAAAGCATACACACTTATAAAACTTTTTTTCTAATTTTGACATATAAAGTTATACTTTTTAAAACTGATTGACATTATGAAACGTCTTACTTTTTGTAACTAGTTGCATAAAGTAAAATTTTATGCAATTGGTGACGAAAAATGTATTTCAAAATTAGTGACAAAAAGAATTATTCTATTTATTAAACTGTTATAATACAAGTTAAAAACATAAATTATAAATTAATTAATTATTATAAATATTGATAACACAATTATTGCAATTATTCAAATTAATTCCCGACGACATATTTTTTTCATTGCTCGAACTTGCTGTTATTTGGGAAGCGGCGCACATTGCATTAGATGTTTCACCAAATATTTCTTGCGCTATAAGTTTTTTATTATTCATGGAATTTTCAACATATCCCTCCGCATAAGAGCTAGATTTCCAACCTCCGTGCCTCTTTAATTTTAAAATATCAGCGCCACTGTCTGCTAGGAAAGTGGCAGAGCTTCTTCTGAAGCAGTGGCCAGTATATAGAACAGGATTTGAAAGACCAAGAAATTGTGCAATAACTTTTGGCAGACTACTAAATGTGTTAATTCCCACAGGATTTCTGGTACATTTTCCATTCGCATATTTTACAAAAAATCTGTTGTGTTTAAGAACCTGGAGACGCAACTTAATATATTTTCTTAATATTTCAACAAGATTCGTATTTTCAATGTCTCCAGTGGTAATTGCAAACTGCCGTATCACTTTTGTTTTTGAAGGTGGGATATCAACACGAAAATGGCTTCCTTCGTCTATAACATTTTCAACTGGAATTAATGTTAATTCTGCTTTTCTACATGCTCCTGCCATTCCAATTATCATTGCAACCTTAGCCATTAAGTATTCTTTGTCATCAGCTTTCACTAAAAATTTGGCAAAATTTTCTTTAATAAAAACTTTTGACTTTTTAGCACTGTACCCGTCCGCTTGCCTTTTAATATATGCTACCAAAATTGTATATTTTTTAATATCAATATTCCTTTTCAGATTTAGTTCAGACCTTAACATTGAGTAAAGTGTCCATAATGTGGAAACTTTTAGACCTTTCTTACTTTCAAAATATGCAAGTAAAACTTTCTCATTAACATGTTTAATTTTCTTCTCATCACACCACGTAACAAATTTTTCGTATGCCAAATCGTAAACTGCCTTTGACTTTTTGGGAATTACTGATAATAGAGCATTACCTGCTGCCTCTTCAATATCGCTTGGTAGCTCTTCAGAACTTGAATCACTCATTTTATAAAAATAAAACTAAAAATATATCAATCTCGCTAAAAACCTTCCGTCTAGACTTTTTTACAAAATATCAAACTGACAACTAACATGAAGTAACAGCAACAAACTAAATTTATGTTTTCCAAATTTTTGTCAATTATATTAAATTTTATTTTTTTATTACTTTCTTCAAAATTAGAAAAAATCTTGTATGCAATACGTTACGAAATGAAGTTTTGTGTAACTTGTGAGTTTTTGCGAAACTCACTTCGTTCGTTCCGCAAAAATCTCACGCGTTACACAAAATTAGGCATTTCGTAACTGATGGCATAAATAGCTATTTTCTTTATGCTATCACTTTTCATAAATTTATTAGATATAATAATATTGTGTGAAAACTTCTCTGCGGACTTTAACAGCTTTATGTTTTGTGTGAAAGTCACAATATAACAAGTTTTATCACCAGACATTCCAGTTACCAATTTTAAATTATTTAATCAAATAAGATAAATGTATACACAAAAACTTACAGATATAAGTACTTACAACAGTGGCGGCTCGTAATGGTTTCAGTAGAGGAGAGTTTAAGCGAAAACCCTCAAACTATCGTTGTATAATCACATTAGCATATTTCCTCACCCACCCTTGAGGTAGTGCCATAGGCGCGTTACATTTTTTTGAGTGGGTGGTTCTCCGGTAGCTCTATTATCCCACGCAATTAACTTTTAAATCTCTAACTTAAAAAAGACATAAAATAAAATCCATTTTTTAAAATCAACAATAAATAGAAGAACAAAAAGTTCAAGACATTATTATCTAATATTTACAATGCATATAATAGGCATATACATAATATATAGGTATATATTGTAATATTTTATTGTAGTCTAGTCTAGTCTTGTATTAATTTTTGCTGAGCGCCTTGATATATTTGATGTGTAATGTTTTCTTAGTGTATATTGTGTCTTTGTTATTTAAGCTGTAATTTGTTCAATACAAACCTTTTATTTATTTTTTTTTTATCTTACCTTATTTATGTATTTTTTATCCCTTGCTAGACACAGTTTCACAAAATCAAAACAGCAAAATAAACTTAAACTCAGGTGTCAATTCAAATTGTTTACGAGGTTTTATTGTTGTAACATATAGTAACACATTTAAAGATTAATGTTTTTTGGTTTTCAAAATTAATTTGGTCACTAAAGAATATTCTCTTATTACTAAATTTCTCCTCTGTCGATAATTTCAGCAAACTAATATAAGGTAGAACTTTGTTATTGAATTTAATTTAGAATTTTTATGAGTTATGCAAATAGATATTTTTCTACTTATAATGGTTATTGCATATCTACAGGGAGTATCTCTTAAAAATGATATTACAGATTTCAACTATAGTAAAGCAAAAATGGCGATATTAGTGACAGATAATAATAATTCTTGTGCAATTTTTGTGAATATTGTTGTTATTATTGCTTGGATGAAACTTATTTTTGTACAGGTAAGTCATGTGGGTTATTCTTTATACTTTGCAAAGATTAGGATGAACTGAAACCTGTTTTATTTGCTATAGCTATAGAAATTTTATAGAGCACTATAGCACTATTTTTAAAGGTACCTGAGGCTGGAAAATTTATAGTTTTCCTTTCTGGAAAGTAGTAAACGTCCTGTAGGGTTCTTTGGAACTGCAATTTCCCTGGAGATGGTTGAAATTTTAATGTATTGGCAAAATAACTTTTCTGGAGTATGGAAACTTGTAAATTTCGCTGGTAAGTAAGTATTTTCTTAATTAAAATTGTTTGCTCTGGACTAATTTGCAAATTTTCGGGAGCTATCTCGCGATGCTGCACCTTTTTCCAAACCCAAGCCGTAACTATCAACAACTTCTTTGTTTTTCTTCCTTTCTGTAGATTGCCATGTTAAAGGTCCTTTCACATGAGTTTTCACATTCTTTAGATGTCCTTTTTATGCACTTTATCACAAAACTTCTTATAACTAATACATTTTTATAAATGTCCTTTTGTTTTTATTATACAATTTTATTTATTTTATTAATGAAAATACTCTTTATTTTGTATTTTAGGTCATTTACAAGGGATTCTTGCAAAGTCATCTTGATTCTTGACAGTTCTAGAATTAATTTTAAAATTTAACATTTAAAATTATTTTTCATTATATGGTTTATTTTAAATGGATATATCTTCAATAATGTTACTCGTCTGCCTACAATATGTATATCAGATTAATCTATAGACTTTCACCTTTCATTCAATATAAGTTTCTCTGGGTTTAAATTTCTTTTTCTCTATGTACTGAGTGATAACAATTGTCAACGTCATGCAATTTTATGAAATTTTATTTTATACTTGATAATAAAATTATTAAATTATTATATTTATTCTTTGCAATATTATTTATTATTACTAAATTTATATCCAGGATATCCATATCAACATTTCATTATATTTTTTTATAAATCTACACTAATAATTATTAATTTTATTATTTAAGTTCGGTCAGGTATTACTTTCATGTGATTTTGTACATGCATATTTCAAATTGTTACAATATATATTTATTAAAAATAAAAATATATTTGGCAAATCAATTTTTATATATATCAATAGCAATCTGCGATTTTGTGATCCAGCAAAATAATCAACATAACTTCGTCATAAAATGAATTGTTTTTTTTTTAATTCTGAGAAATATCGATTTTCTATAGAAATAAATGATATATTTGACAGGCGATCTTGAGCTATCGTATTTCTAGCAAAAATTTTTACACGATTTAAGTGATGAAAATGACCATTCTACAGAAGCTGATGTTACGGGATTTGTTGACACTCTCAATTAGATCATTTTGAATAGTTATAGAGGTTTCCGAAAAAACAGTGGCATTATCTAAGAAATTTTGCAAATTAGAATCGTATATTTTTAATAAATTTATTAATTCTTTAAAGTTTAGATTTAGATTAGAAGAATCCGCTTTTTCATCATGGCCGCGAAAAGAAACCTGAGACGATAAAAATATTACTATATCGATTAATCTATGTAAAATATCTCTATTTGCACGGACCTTCTCATTACAATTTTGTATTTCTATTTTGTGAGCAGAATCTAAAGCATTTACAATGTTACGTTTACCCAGCATTTCAAATTTAATACGCCATGAAATATATTCCTGAGATTTTTCATGTCTTTCGAGACCTCGTGTTATATTTTGCAAATTATTAAAACCCACCCTGCCCCAAACGGATAAATTATCGTTAGTAAATAAAAGGGCTGCTTATTGTATAAATAAAATATTTGTAACTTAATAAATATAAATATTATAAAACGATTATAGGTAAATGTATAAAGTATTGTTAGTTAATCTTGGAAGTCGTATATAATTACTTGTAAATTTTAAAATAAAATATATACGTACTCTACTATATAAAAAATAATGTAGCCATATTTATTTAAATATTTAAAAAAACTAAACTAAAAATAATATAATCTATATTGTTTATAAGTTATAAATGCTGCAGTATCGGTTTTTGCTTGCTCTTTTAATACAGCTTTTCTTGGACTCCTACACGAAAGTGTTTGTGACGTTTTGCAGTCTTGATCTGAAATATAATAAAAATGCATTATATTCCTGTTTTGTAATTTAATAAACTACTACTCTTTTCAGTAAAAAAATACTCAAATAAAAACCCAATGTATAAGTATATCCAGGTCATTTTTAGTACTTAATATTATTTTAGTGATTTGGGTACCTATTTCTATACGTATATTAATTAATTTGAGACAAATTATTTCAATTTATTTAAAGATATTACTGTACATACCTTTCAAATTCTAATTTTTTTATAGCATTGATCAGGACAATCTTTCAAGTGATTGAAATTTTTATCGGTGTACCGCGTTAAATTTTATATCGTGACCTATTTCTTTATATTAGTTGATGAAATATAAAATACATACCTTGGACAATGGAAAAAGGAAAAAAACACGTCTTGAGGGACAATCATTCACAGTACAATATATTACGGGCATTTTTAGAAGAAAAATAAAATAAAATAAACAATAACAGATATTCAAAGTTTTTTGTCTCACACTATATCGATCGCACTCAACACGTTACAGTTCTAGCGTCGGTCACCGTGTAGGATCCTGGATACCGAATGGTCTCCAAGACGGGTGAGGATAGCGGAATTGGTAGGGCGGGGCGTGTTCGAGAGTGAAACAGCTTATATATATATTTATTCTGTAAACTTTGGTTAAATATAGGTACTATACATTTGCGGTTTCGACAAAAAAATACAGGAAAATAAAATCATGATTCTTTTTGCCTAAACGAGGCCTTTATACTTAAATATTAACTCTTTCAGATGGTTCGATGTTGTAACAGGAAAACTCTCTTAAGGCTTATGACCAAGTTAATAACGACTTAACTAAGTATAAATCCCATCATTTTTAGTTATAGCTTACTTAGTCTTTTGCAATCTTATCTTTCGCAACGTAAACTGTATGTTTCATGCAATGCTTTTAAATCTAATACTTTCTTAGTTACTTCTGGTGTACCCCACAAATCTAACCTTAGTTCACTCTTTTTCATGTAGTATATCAATGAATTATCTGTCTTATTAAAATCTATAATCACATGCTTTCTGCTGGTAATTAAAAACTTTTCTTAAATACATACATATAGGTATACATTCCATTGACGGTTGCTTAAAATTACACAAATGTAAAGATTTACTTGAGGACTGGTGTTCTAGATTACCAATTAATGTTGAAAAGTACAGAATTTGTGTTTTTATCTAAAAACACGCCGTTTTACTTAACTATAACCTCCGCTCCATAACTCTGAACCATTGTAATAGTGTTGAAGAGTTATTGTGGAAGAAAAATCATTCACATGTCTAATATCTGCTGCATAAAAAAGCAAACATTGGGATTTGTTATTAGAAACTCATTATATTTTAATACCATCCCTCGTGTAAAACTCAATCTCTTTTTCGTTAGTGCGATCAAAACTTGAATATTGTAGTATTATTCGTACTAGACAGTACCAAATAATACCATTGTTTGGAAAAATACTTATTTATTTATTTGCGACTATTGTAGGGCATCCTTTCTTTCATTGTTCGTTTAGTATAGACAGGGTGTCCGGAATATGAGTACCTTAACTTTGCCAAATGATAAGTTGTACCCAATAAAACATATTTGACATACTTGACAATTTTTTTCTTTGACCACTGATAACAGAATTATGACATCAAACAGGTGACAACGTCGCTCACATACTATCTTAGAATTGTTTGGTATTTATACATAATAATTACAAATATGTGCACCTAAACATAGGAACTTACTGCGAATAATGGTTCTCTTATGGATTTTCCACAACACAGAATAATAGTTACAAGTATTTAAAATAACTTCTGTTTCTTGTAAGAAGCGTTTACCGTGCAAACGTCTCGTAGGAAGTTTGCCTAGATTCACCGTAAATTAACATGCCACGCAGCTGGTTATGGTTACTATAAATTGTGCCATTTTTGTTCGTGTGCACTCACAAACATCAAAGAAAAACTAGACAAAAATGAATCAACTGTACGCACCATTATGACTATAATCTTTTTGGAAATGAAAGAGAGTAATAAAACTCCGAGATAAGAACCGGCCATGGGCGTGGTAATATTTCGTTTCAGGTAATTATCGGGTAACACTAATGCTAACAGGTAATGGGTGTACATTAGTATATATTACTGAATACATCAGAGGGCAGGAGCCAGTGTATTGTGACAGATCAATCCAGTCTTAGAACTGAATATACGAAGACGTGCTAGTGCAGTAGAGTAAAATTCGACTTGTGTTTAGTGACTATTGTGCCAGTGGATATAATATTGTTTGGGTAAAATATCGATCTTATCAGATTACGTACCTGCTAAACGCTTGAAAAGATGTGCGCTGTCTCAGAATGAGAAGATTATTATATTAAATGTATTTAATGCATTGAAACACCAAAATCCTACCAACAGTGTTGATGACATCGTGGAAAAGACAGGGATTGGAAAATCGACTATCTACAGACTTTTAAAGGAAACAAAAAATGAACAAGATACTGTAAATCCCCCAAAATCATCTACAGGGAAGTCAAAAGTCGTTATAGATAATTTCTTCAAAAATGTCATTCGCAGAAAAGTACACTCATATTATTTTAAAAAAGAAATACCAACGCTAAACAAAATTTTAAGGGAACTTTCAGAGGACAACGATTTGCCAAAAATCAGTAGAAGCGAATTATGGACCGTCTTACGAGAGTTAAATTTTTATTTTTGCTGGGAAAAGCAGAACAGGAAGTCAGTTCTTATCGATAAAGATGAAATTATTTGTTGGCGAATATCCTACTTAAGATCAATTAGAAAATTTCGTGACGAAGAGAGGAATATTTATTACTGTAACAAAAGTATGGCAAGATAAAAAAAATAAAAAGTTTTCGACAAGCATTTTTGGATGGACTTTCAACAGGGTTCAAGGCACCTTCAGGGTGAATATTAATAGTGACACATATAGGTAGTGCCAGTGGTTTTGTAGATGGCGGTTTACTTTTATTTGAAATACATGTGACTATCACGAAGACATGAACTCAGATGTTTTCGAAAAGTATTTTACACAGATGTTGGATCTTATTCCTCCGGGGTCTGTAATTGTCATGGATAATGCCAGTTACCATTTACGGCAGACCGAGCGGACGCCTACGACTGCTTAGAGGAAAGCCGATATAATTCAATGGTTATCCGGAAAAACATTTTTTTGAAACAAATATGGTGAAAAAGGAACTTTGTCAATCTTAATAAAGATCAGAAAAAATATGTTATGGATGAAATGACAACAAATCGCCAAATAACGATACTACGGTTACCATCTTATCACTGTGAACTTAACCCAATCGAATTAGTCTGGGCGCAGGTAAAAGGAGATGTAGCGCGAAATAATACGACGTTTAAATTAAGTGACGTGAAAATTTTGTTAAAAAATTCCTTGAAACGAGTAACTGCAGATAACTGGCAAAGTGGGAACTCGATAATTTAATTGACGTTACTGTGGAACCTATCGTTATCAATCTAGGAGACGAAGATAATTCATCAGAATATTCAAAGGATGAATTTTAATATACCTACTTTTTTATTTTCTTTATTGTACATTTATACAGCACTACATTTACTCACCATAATTTGAATTTTCAAAATACATATATTTTTGTGTGGAATAAAAGTCTATTCATTAAATTTAAATAAATATTTTGATAATAATATTGAATAATTTTATTTGAATTACTAAAAACCCTCTTAACCCGGTTATGATGCTTAAAGTAGTCTCTGGTTTTAAAATTCTGTTTTTATACTGTTTACTTATAAGAGAAATTGACCGAGAAATTGAAGCGGCATAGACAAAGACGGATTGTCGGGGATTAAATTTTAGCTACCTGCTACAATTTAGTACGGTTCGATCATACAAATTTTTTTTTAAAAGTACACCTCATCTATACCGATAATATATAATATAAAAATATTGAATATAAGCACCAGTACTACATTTATTTACGATTTGCATACATAATAAGCTTTTATTACTCTCTTTCATTTCTAAATAGATTATAATATTACTTTTAGGTTATCACCAGTTTTAACGAATTTTTCGGAAGCTTCAATTGTTTTCTTCATTAATACTGATCCAAAAATCAAATTACGAACAAATTACGTTAAAGACTTAACCTTAATTGTACCTTAGTTTGTAATTTCGTAATATAGGTTTGCATATTATTGTAGTTATATTTTTATTTTTCTCTTAAAATTACGGCACTCATATTCTGGACACCCTGTATAAAACTTTGCTAATTTGGTTTGAATTTTGAAAATTGTTGTATTTTAAAACGTTTGAAATCCTATTTCAAGTTTTAGTGATATATTTTTAATGATGTGGTTCACTTTATCCAGGTCGATTCCTTTTGCCCAAAGTAATGATTCTTTTTACCCAATAGGACGGGGCAAAAGAAACCAAATGCATATTTTAAGTTCTAACCATTTTTAATATCTGTTATTATGAATATAATTACTTTAATGAATTAAGAACATGCTTCAACTACTGGTCTAACAGTAACTTAAAAACGGTTGCAATTGTACGGTAAACAAATTTAAAATTTACAATTACAAATAAAGTGCAGCAGTAATTAGCAATACTGTGAGCAGTACTTGATCGCACCATTCAGAATCATGCTAGGTGTACAAAATTTTGAACAGTGAGAGGCCCCTTGGATAAAATATTACAGATAATTTTACAAATTTTGCGAACACTCTTCTTGATGTTATTTGATATATTTAAACAATAAACGAACAAAGAGCTATTAACTAATTATAGCAATCGATACATTTTAACATTCACCGTGTTTGTATTATTATTGTTAACCGTGACACGACAAAAATATTCAAATAATCCCGTTAACATGTTCCCGCTGTAGGCTAACTTCATTTGGAACCCTACCAAGTAATTTGTTCCACTAAAAATTTGCATGATTAGCTCTCCACACAATGTGTACTTTTGCAATTTCGTTCAATAAAATGCAGTATTTACTTTGTTGCATGAATTTGTACTATAAATTAAACACCGCAATGAATTTCATGTATACTCCCAGTAAACACATATACGTTAGAAAAACGTTTATAATGTCCATACAACGTTTGAAAAAGGCGTTTCTTTTTTACGTACAATCAACTTAAAAATGTCGCGGTTTTACACGTTTCTGGTAACCAAAGTACAAACGTTTAATATTAGTAAATTTTGAACGATCATTTTTAGTATTAATAAGCTTGAAGTTTTACGTTTAAAAATGACATTTTATTAAGGTTTTTAACTAACGTTAATTAAACCTTGTTATTAGATCTTTCTTGTATCATTTTAATGTCCAAAAAGAGGTTTTAGACACGTGTTTTTTAACGTATTTTACAACGTTGCTTTTGTATCTTTCTGGTGGCATTGTACAGGGTGGTCCAGAATTATGTACCATAAATGCTAGATTAAATAGTACGTTAAAAAATAAGGGTATTTTATATATATTTTCAAAACTAAGTAATAAGGAACATTTAATTCTGTAAAGGCGTGAAATAAAAACCATTTCTTTAAATATCTATAACAACTAACTATAATACTTTTATAACGAATTTATATTTTTTTAGGATTTAGACCAATTAATTTTATGTTACCAATTATTCCATTTCTTAAGATTAAGGCGTTGTTTTGGGTGGTAAGTATTTTTTTGAAATACATAATTTCAAATTAAAAAAAAAAATTACTATCCAAAACTACCCCCTAATCATAAGTGATTGAATAAGTGGTAACAAAAAATTAATTATTTTAATATTATATACTCACCCATAAACCCGTTATTCAAAAGTATCTGAGACATTTAAAAAAAATGATTTTTATTTCATCCCTCAGAGGGATGTATCTCTCTTATTATTGAGTTTTGAACAAAAATTTATGTAAAATAGTACGTACCCTTATTTTTTAGCGTACTATATGCTCTAGTATTTACGGTACATTCAGCACATTAAATATGTAATTATCAGGGAAATAATATAATATAAATAAAATAGTCACAAAATCTTCTATCATTTAACCTTGTTCCTGTTAATAATTATTATCGATATTCCAATGGTGTGGCTCTAATGTTGAACTTACTATATGCTTATAAATAAGAGTATTAAAAATTATCAATACCTATTGTTTAATTTTAAATTTGTATTTCTTGCAAATTGCAGGTAGGTAATAATAAATAATTGGTTTTAATATCAGTAATAGTTTATTAAATAAACAATAATACCTATATAATATAAACAAAATATAAAAATATCAAAATAATATATCTTATTTATACCGATTGGAACCTAAAACAATGAAAATATACCTATTGGAACCAAAATAGTATAAATGTTTTGCGTTTTTCATCAAAAATACTACTATTATAATACCTAAAAGTCAAATTAAAACATTGCACAAAAAATTGAAATTAATTTGAAATTAATACGACATAACAGTATAGTACATAAAAAACTAATACATTTTCTATACATGTTTGCCTTGATTTATACGTGTGGAAGAGTGTTTGAGCCATTCCTTCACACTCCATGCAATTTGCATATCATTTCTTTCATTTGATGGAAAGTTGAGTTTGGCGGCCTCTGAAAACAAGAAGTATTAACGATTATGTTATTATTACCTACTTTAATTATTTACCATAAACAATGGCCATTGTAGCGGTTTCTTCAAAACCAATTTTATTGTATCGTCCTTTCCAATTAAATTGGACTCCAAGTTGATTATGTAACAGAAATTTCATAATTCGTCTAGTGACGCCTTGAATTCCTGAGCCCCCCAACGCGGCCAACCTTTGTATCTACAACGAACATTAAATTAACTTAGTCCAACATAAAATTCGTTGATTTGAAAGATACCATATATTGATTAACTGTAGGATCATCTTTTGCTAGCTGCTCAAAATTTAAAAAATCCTCATAAGTTTTCAATGGAAAACAAGGTAAATGTTCTGGTGCAATCAATTTTTCTATGGCAATTTTTTTATTGTATCTCAATATTTCCTGCATCGTCAACAAAATTTGGTCATTAGTGGTTTGTATCGCACCAAGAGCAGATAAAACTGTCTGTTGAAAACTGTCCGTATTTCGAGCGGAGGAAGTCCCACCGCAACAACCATTACTAGTTCCTCCAGCAGCTGCATTTACTAAACAGGAATTGGAACAATTCATCCCACTAGTATCTGAAATGCAAGATTATTTGAGAATATATTTAATATTAAAAATATTAAATTTTTACCTATTATTATATTATTATTAAGAGCTTCTGTTATACCATCACATAGAGTCATTGTCGAAGTCGATGAAGCTGAAGGAGTATAGAGAACATTAGAATTTACATTTTCTTGTAAGAGTTGGATGTGTGAGTTGTTACCATTATCTACATTAGATAAATTTACTGACGCTAAATTAGAAACGGAACTTGTAGGCACGTCTAAAAAGAATCAATTAAATGAATATAAACCAATACAATATTTTATGGTTTTTTCTTACATTTAGTTCCTTCTGCGATTTGCTTGCAAAAGGTTTTGTTTATATTATCTATATTAGAAAAATTGACTGAAACTACATTAGGGGAACTTGCTGGAAAACCTTGAAAGTAATTAATACGAATTTGAAGTATTTTAGGCGCAAGAAGAACATAAATATATACCTTGCTTATCATAAACCTTTTGCTTCTTCAGAGGTATTTCGCAATCACCATCACTTGTTTCGGATGAATCAGAAATTATCGATTTCCTGCCGACACTGTGATTACTAAAGTTGCTGCTTTCTTCATATTCGGCAATTAAACGATCCAGCTCCTTCTCAGCTAGTTCGTAATTTTCTGAAATTTTCAAGTCATATATATATTTAAACTTACAAATGAAAATAGAAACACTTACCAGTTTTTAAATGCACTTTGAGAACTGCGTAGTGTGGCCAACTTTTTTTAGGTAGAGGACAGGATTTAATAAATTCAGATAGTGCAACTTTATTTGTCCTCGTAGGCCAATAGCATTTTTTATCATTTTTTATCAACCATGTGAGAGGTACTACAGAGAGTTCTTTGTTCGAAGAGGACTTTGTTGACTTGAATTCAACCACACCGTAAAACATGGCCAAATTTTAAATTAACTATTTTCCACAAACTAAATGTAAAAAATAAATCAGAAATATTTTGGTAATATATATAAATAGTGAGAATGAAATGATTAATAATGATTTAAAGGAAAAAAGGCATATCCATTTTTATGTGGAATTAGAAATTCTTTACAGTATATATCCTTCTGAGAAAATGTGGTAGCACTTTTTTCACTAAAACCTTTGCATAAAAAAATATTTAAATCTGAAGACAACATGGGAACAGAATACAAATTATCTACTGTAACAGCACTCAGTCCTTCAAAATGTACTGTTTCTTCGGAGGTTTTTTCTACTACAATAATCTTATTTATTAAACATACTTTTCCAGACTTAGTAAAAATACAATTATCAGGTAAAGAATTTGTCAAAAGGTACTTGTCGAAGTATATTTTTTTACAGTTGTAAGATATTATTTTACCGCTAACTTCATATACTTCGTTATATATGTGTTGAGCTTTGAAATTACCATTATCCTTAGTACCCTTATCTACTTCTTTCTTTGCATTACCCCTTATCAATTGTTCTTTTTCTGAAAGCCTGCGATGTACTTGTTGCAATATATGTTTTTTGGAACGAATTTTCTTTTTCAGATAACCAAGATAATTTTCGAATGGGAAACAGGAGTAAGTTGTAATAGGACCGTAATTACGAATATCTTCAACTAAATGTATAAGACTATGCACATTATATACTACGAATTCAGCTCCTAATATGTTTCCTGCTGTAGTTACAAACTGTTTTAAAAAGGATTCAGCCTTATTAATGTATTTAGCAACTAAATATTCATTTGATAGTATGAACACAGAACAATGAAGTAACAAAAAATGTTCAAATTGAGTTTTTTCCAGACCTTCGTGCAAGACTATAATACCGTGATACAGTAAAAAAGTTCGGTATTCTGTAGCTTTCCACCGTTTAATATCTTGAAACGATCTGCATTTACGTACAAAATCTGATGGTTGATAGGGTTTTATAGAAGATATTTTTTCATTCATGATATTTATCAAATTATGTGAGAGTTTATAAGGAGGTTTCCCATCTATATAATAATTTAACAGAATTCTTTTGACAACCCCTAGAAATATTAGATGCATTGGATCTAGAGGAAACTGAGTAACTAATTTGATATTTATTTTTAAAAGTGGCGATACAGTCTTTATGAATGGTTTGCTAATACAATAAAAATCTTGGTCTAATATAGGTGAACAATTTTGATTTAGGTCAGAAAAACTAATTCTGTGATTTTTATAATATCCCACAATTGTACATTTTTCACATCCGTGTTTACTATTATGTCCCATCGTACCTTTTAAATACGCTCTAGCTGGCGCATCACAAATAAAAAAGCTAATATCAATGGTATAGCGGTTGCCTTCAAAGCTAAACCCATTTGAATTTAATTGTTTAAATTCATCCATAAACGCATTCAAAAACTGATCAAGTGGATCAGGTTTACCCGTACCACAAAAACAAGCTATTACAAATGGATTGTTATCAATCAATTCGGCACACAAACCCAAAATCGGATATAATTCTGTATTACTACTTTTGAATAAAGGTAAACCGTCAATGTTAATTTGCAAAAGGATTTTTTCAACATTTTTCTTAAAACCACTAGTCATTCTAATTAATAATTGATTAAGAATACCTAAATAAAACATTTCTCCATTATTTAGACGAATGGAACTAGTGCAACGCGGTGTTTTCAATAAATTTCGATAATCGATGGGAAGATAATTAATATGAGGTTTTAAAATTTTTAAAAGCTGATTAACTGCTGTAACTGTTATATTATTTTCGCAAGCCCATTCTCTTAATTCATTTTTTATATTGGCAATATTTCCTACTGTCTCGACAACTGAAGTAGTGCTAGGAGAGTTTTCACGAGAAGCGTGTTCTAATAATTCATTCCAAAATTCTGAATTAGAAACAGCTTGATTTGTCGTGGTTGTTGGTTCTGTAGTAGATGTAGTAATAGGGACTTGGACAGGAACATTTTGTGACACACTGGACAAAGATGAGGAAATAGGAACAGTTTCATTTCCACTATTTATTAGAAAACATTGTTGTATCAAAAAATCAGTTTTCTTTTTAATTTTCCTCTGCACTTGACGTTTCGATAACATTTTAAAGTGTGGCATGATTAATAGATATACCTAAAAAATTGTCATTTATAGTATAAAATAAAATTTTAACCTAATTATAATGAAATTGTGGACAAATTATACTACATAATACACTAAATTAGAATTTAAATAAGTTAATTGAGCTCTCGTTAAGTATATACAGGGTGTTTGTAAATAAATGTGAAATATATTAGGGGGTGCTTGCCGAAGTTATTTTGTGAAAATAAGTTCATATAAACATAGGTGAAATATGCTTCGTTTGCGAGATACAAAGTGTTTAAATTTTATTTATTTATTTATTTATTTTTAAATATTGACTCGAAATTTGAAACACGCTTTGGAGGGATAAATGTGCATTCTTTGGGATGATCCGAATATTTCTACTTGCACCAGTGGCGTTCTTGTGAGAATGCCACAATTTTTTTAATAAAAAAATTATACGCCACTGACTTTTTCCCGTTTTGATATTTTTTTATAAATCCGCCATCAATTCTGAATGAAATTGGTCTCTTCAATTTTTTTCGTAGGATGCATCATCTGAGGAAAAAAATACGACAGTCAATGAGGCGAAGAGTTGACACTTGTATCATTTGTGAGGGAGGTCATTTTCAACATCTGTTATATGTTTGCGACTGTTAAAAAATATTTTTATTACTGTTGTTTTGTGTTATTGTTTTGGTTTAATGTTTCTGTATTAGATAATAAAATTTTTTGAAATATTCAAGACAAAAAAAAAATGAAAAGATTAAATTTGAACACCCTGTATCTCGAAATCGAAGAATTTTTTTACTCACATTTATATCAACTTATTATTTTCAATGTTTAATTACATTCTTACTTTAACCATAATAACACTTACCTTAAATAAAAGATTAACAAAACCTACAATAAAATATGTTTTATTTATATCCTCATAAACGGTGCATGCTACGAAAAAAATTGAAGATACCAATTTCATTCAGAATTGATGCCGGATTTCTAAAAAAATATCAAAACGGGAAAAAGGTCAGTGGCGTACCCTTTTTTTAATTAAAAATGGTTGTGGCATTTTCACACGAACGCCACTGGTGCAAGTAGAAATATTCGGATCATCTCAAAAATGCATATTTTTTATCCCTCCAAACCATGTTTCAAATTTCAAGTCAATATCTTTAAAATAGTTAATGAAAATAAATAAAAAATTAAAATTTAAACACTCTGTATCTCGGAAACAAAGCATATTTCAACCTACGTTTATGTGAACTTTTTTTCACAAAATAATTTCGGCAACCACCCCCTAAAATATTTCGCACTTATTTACAAGCACCCTGTATATTTGCGTATACCTCAAAAAACAACAAACAAATTTATTATACAGTATATCTATAGTAAATCTCTTCCCATCACTTACATTAGATAATACTGATTATTTAAAGAAAGTCTAAACTTTAAACATGTCTAGGTTTAATCTACTATAGTTATTAATATAATAATAATGCTAACGTTAATAACAATAATAATAATAACCTAATATACATTTAATATGACCACGAATCAAAAGTCAAAAAAAGAAATAAAAAAAGTTTAAATCATTCCCAATAATGATTACAAATATATCAATGTATCTTATGCCGCATCCACACTCTCGGTGAGAGCAGGCGAGAGGGCTATAGCAAGCGCGATACTCGACGAGGTTCCATCCACGCTTTCATGCTCGACCGGTCTCGGACTGTCCCGCCGAGAGTGTAGATGCGGCATTAAATTTTAAAATAAAGTAATAAAATTACCCAGTCGTAATAAAAATGTTAGCCATTTTACAAAGTAATTTAAGGGCGCCGTATTCTTGAAATAGTATTTTCTGCAAATACAAGTAATTTAAGACATTTAAGAACTGAATAATATAGAGTTTAGCAAATAACAAGTATGTTATTTCATGCCACCTGCGAATATTCAAAGGTACCGAAGTAAAATCAATATATACCGTCAGAAAGCGATCTATCCAGCAAAATTTTAGGTACTGAAATCTTTAAAAACACGTATTTTTTAATTCAACTATAGATATAAACATTGTTATAACATAAACTTACATAGTTCTGCATATAAGATTGTTCACTTTTTTTTGTAAGTATGTGAAAATAATTATTAAAATGTGTGATTAGAATAGCCAAATAATGTGTGTCATACAAATGCATTTTAAAAGTTATTATATTAGTTGAGGAGAGTTTAAATAGTAAAAGTGGATAAACAAAACATCAGTAATTTTATTTTTGATATTACTTTTTCTGTACGTGCCTCCTTTTATTAATTTTGTCATCGTCTTTGCAGGTATTTAGAAACATATAAGTAGGAAAAATTATAGTGGAATAAATTTAGATTCCATTAATAATTATTTGTAACATATAATGTAAAAAAACCTAATATTCTTATGTTAATAAAATAAAATTCAATACTTATAGAAGTAGGTATACTTACCAAAATAAAATATGGAAATATTTCACAGTACGTACCTACTACGTAGTGATTAACATGCAACTGACAAAATTTTACAAGAAGGAACTGGAAATGGTATGAGTGTAACACGTGATCTTTATCTACCAATAAGATCATTAAATTCGTACAGATCGTTTAACGGTATTATAATTGACACGTGTAAAAAACGGCAATTCGCTTCCTTATTTCAACGAATGATTATAACGTTTAATAAACGTTTGAATTGTACTGTTTTTTAACACTTGTGAGGTTTATTAAAAAAATAATTACTATCAAGTTATTTGTATATTTAAGTACCTATAAATTCTTAATGCAATATCTTTTTATTAACTTATAGTGTTTAAAATTTACTTTGGATTAGTATTGTTCCGAAATATTTATTAAGTGCAAAACGTTTATGATACGTTTTGTATGCATTACTAATGCCCGTTACTCTAAAACGTTACAAACACATTTTTGTTCAATGTCAATATATTAATCAGTTGATACAGACGTTTTATAAAGGTTTAAATAAGTTTTATTTAAATATTATAAAAAAAACGTTCATTTAACGTTGCAAAAGTTTTATCAACATTTTTTGTGAAAAAAGTATGTGTTTTAAACGTTATGTTAGACCGTTACTTTTCTAACCATAAAATAATGGTTGATTTTGTAACGTAACACGAATTATCAACCAATGGTACGTTGACAATACGTTTAAAAAACGTATGTGTGTTTACTGGGCTATCCGTGCGGAAAACGTATCGGTCCGGCTCCGACTGTCTCATTTAAATGCGATATCTGGCCGCATGGCCGAAAATTATCGTTAGTTCCCTTCGGCGGCACTCATACATAAAAAAGCCGTTTCTCCAAGGGTGCGCAGAATTGGGGTACTAAAGAGACACGCGTTTCGATTCTGATAAACACCTAATCGGGCCTCGCCAATTTATTTAATAGACAGTCTTTTAGCTGTAAAGTTGGAGAGGGTCAGTCGAACTTAGTTCTGTATTGAAAGTAAGCGACAAAATAATCATTTGAGAATAAACTGGTTACTGAAAAGTTTTACACTTCTTTCAAAGTATAAGTGTAGGTAGTTCAAGGGTAATTAATTTGGAATAGTGTAAGTGTAGCTTTGGTATGGAATTTTCTAGTCGGGTTTCAAAATATATTAATGTATTGAACAATAATTGAATTTATTATTAGCAGCTTTATCAGAGCATCCTTGTTTTCATGAATAGTCTGTTAATGTCGTTATTTTGTGAGAGATGGAAGAATTCATATTAATTCCGCCAGAAGTTATTGAATTAGCAAAGCAAATAGAGTGTAATTTATCACCAGAAAATTCAAAGATCTATCAGCAAATATATAAAAAAATATATTGACTAAGAAAAACATCAAGTTTTTTTTAAGAAAATGTACTATTGGTATATTTTCTGAATTAAGCAAAAGTATGCAATTTTCTTCATATGGTTAAAATATGTGATGTTCAGAGATACTTTGAATGTCTACAACAACATCAATATTGGAAAGTATATAAAATTAAAATCATTCCTGAAACGGCAATCGGATAGATTTCGTGATAAAAAATTGTGCGTTTTAGAAAATCAACACATTAAAGAATTTCTAATGGAGGCCCCTGATGAGACGTATTTAGGTACAATAGTTATTTGTTTCACGCCTTGCCTGGTTTCCAAGCCTCGTGCTTTTGTGCTTTTCTGTCTAGTAAAGCATACAATTCTTACTCCAAATTTGTACCAATTTCACGCAAGATCGTCTTTTTTATATTTATTAATTGCGTTTTATTATCAATATCCTAATCTGGCTTATTGTTTCTATATTTACCGGTAATGACGTTTGTTGAATTGTTTGTTATTTTATTATTTAATGTTATTGTCGATTTTAAAAAATTGTCAAGTAACTGTTCGAAACACATGTAATTGAAACTGAGGATGAGTTATTAACACTACTTGAGATAACAGAACTAGCGCGAGATGTGGAATATAATATATTATCTGATAAGTGACGAACTGTATATGAACTCACATACAGCAGATTCATGGAATATAGACAGAAGAGAAATGTGTTGATTGCTTATTTTTCCTATATGTCAAAGAAAATGAAACCTTCAACGTTATGGTCTACCTATTCGATATTGAAAGCTACCCTGAATATTAAAAATAATATTTGTGTCATTTTGTTTATTCATTTGACAGCGTTAAAGTGCTAAATAACAAAATTTGTTTACAACTGAACACTATGCAGATCTTGTCTTTGTATATGGGTGTTACAATGGGAACGCCAGACAAGCAACCCGAGAATACCGACGAAGATACCCAAATAGACATCAATCTGCCCACAGTCTTTAGTGCATTATTTCGTAGTCCTCGAAAAGGAGGTAACTCCACTCCAAAAATAAGTCATTCTCCTACTGAAATTAATATACAAAATGAAGAAGGTATAATAGATGTTGTCATTGACAACTCTTGAATTAGTGTTCGTCGTATAGCAAGTAATCTTCATTTATCACCGAATTTGGTATAGCGTTTATTGAACGGAAAAATGTTACATACGTTTTATCGCCAAAATATATAGGCATTACATGCTGGAGATGCTCTTCAGCTATTAGAATGGTCTGATGAAGCGCATTTTACCAGAGACGAAATAATAATCATACTGAACATATCTGGGTGTTACAAAATCCACATGCAATTAGATCAAGGCGATGTCAACATCGTTTCAGTGTCAACGTATGGGTTAACATTTTCAACAATAATTTATTGCCTGTATATGTTTTAAATGATCGTTTAAATGAAGATCTGTATATAACTTTCTTGGAAAACAATCTTCTTGATTTAATTGATGATGAAAGGTTTAATATTGTTTAATATTGTCCATTCAACGTACAGACGTCCATGGACCATAATTGGACATTCGAAGGATGTCCATTCCTGGAGATATTTTGATAGAACTTACATTGGACATCTGATGGATGCCCTTTATGGGACATATGTTGATGGTACATATACTGGATATCCGATGGATATCCTTTATGGGTCATATTTTGATAATACAAATGTGGACATCCGATGGATGTCCAGTATTGAGATATTCTGTTATAATTTGAATTTTCCGCTAAAATTCGTGCAACGTATGTGTATTAAAAAAAATGGGTTCAGAATCCAGATGTAACGCTAATCTCTAAAGATTAAACAAACTGTTCTGTTCTCTTTGGTGACACTGATAAAGTGATATACGTTGATAAGTAAACCCTATAGAAGAATAAATTAGGAAACAATATAAATCACATTTGTAAGTAAGTAAATATGTATTTTCTACTTCTAGTCTATTTATAAATAATTTAATTATGTATTGGCTAGGTTAAACTCATAACATCAATATGTAGACAATTATGTCACAGTATAATTATCTAATAAACAACCGACAAGTTGTTTTCGGTTTTAGATAAAGAAGTATTCATTTTCGCTCTAGTTGTTGAGTTTTCTCGTCTTTAGCTATTCTAGGTTAAGTTGAGAAATGTAATTATATGGTTTTGTTAAGAAATTATATATGGTTTTGTTCTTGTTACGTGTTATATAGTTGTTTTATTTGTATCTCTTATTTATTTATGTGTTTGTTATTCATGTAATAATTAGAAAAACAATAAATACATATTATCAAAAAGTGTTTCTATAATTCCAATGCAGACCTCCATTAAATGTCCAAAACAGACATCCATGGGTAGCACAAATTTGGCACAGAGGCGGACAATTGTGGATCCAAAAGTGGTACAGTAGTGGACGTCCCTGGGTTGCATGAAGTTGTGACATTTGTGCGTTCGTGGGACTTCCAATGGACGTCCACTGGATGTCCGGATTTCCGACTTTGGACACCCATTGGATGTTTATAGAACATCCCTGTGCTATTAGGGCATAGAGAGACAAGTAACTGCTTGGTTAAATGATAATTTCTCGAATAAATGGATAGGTCAACAAGGTCTAATAGCATGGCCACTGCGTTCCCCAGATCAAAATCCTTTGGAGTTTTATTTATGGGGACGTCAGCAATTACTTGAGAGATTTCAGGATACAGCTATGCAGATAAGAAATGATATAAATTCATCATGTGAGGCTTATATTCGAGTCGAAGGCAGATATATTGAACAATTTTAGTAATCTTAATATTTGTTAATTTGGTTAATAAAAACTAATATTTAATCACAAATAATAATTATTGTTATAACAACCATCATTTTTATTTATCAGACTACTTTGAAATATAACATTATATTTTTTAAAATACTTCTAAATAAAAATTAGTCAGACCTATATTTATACAAAAAAAATGTTTAACATAACCCAGCTACCATCTGCCAAAGTTTGTCATAGGGCTTATAGAACACTGTAATGCATGACCAACTATGCACTACGCAACACCAATTTTATTATGTTTTTGATTATTTCCACCTATAAGTGTGTAACTAATCTGTTTCTACTTCTTTTTAAATAAAATTATATAAGTAAAAAAAACATTAGTATTAGTGTAAGCTATATTCTATTACATATTCTGTAATTGGGTATTTAGCTAGTTAAATATTGTACTGAAAAATAAATAAATAAATATCAGACGTGAAATATAAGACTCATATTTGTACGTACTCGATTACTAACACGTAACCATTTTCAAGTTGAATGCATTGGCGAAAATCTCCTTTTTACATTCATTTTCAAGACATTCTTCGTTGGCGAAATAAAAAAGTGATATAGTTCGGAAGACATACGTCCAGTTCATTGACACCCCGCATCAGGTTATAGGTAGGGATTCGGTCAGGACTTTTTGTAATTCGATCAGGAATACAATAAAACGACATGACGTTTTCTATTACTTCCAGTAGAGTCATCGAATATCAGCGCCAGATATGGACACACATCCGACGTCCAACTGTCACAACAAGAAACATGCACTGGCCTTCCGTAGGGGAGGGAACTTTTATCTAGTTGCGTTCCTTATGTTAGCATTAGTTTGTTGTTTGAAACTAGTTATTCAATATAGGTACTTTATAAATAAAGCATATACTTATCTTACGAACCTAATCTTAACCTTGTTTTAAAGTAAAATATTTTTCTGACAAAAGTTTGTTAACTGTTAGATAATTCATTAATGCTTAATGCATTAATTACTTTTATTTGGTGAATATTACCACATTTAGACTAATATTAATAAAAATTATAGTACGCGTAATAATACTTTACAATCAATGGACTGACAATAATATCCTTATGAAGTTCACTGTGTGCAACGCTTCTAATGAATATTACAATCTTAGATTCCTGATGGTTAATTAGAAGACTATTTGAATTGTAACAAATACTTTATAAAAAGCGTAAAAAAATGAAAGTCTTTCCTTTTTTCTTGAACTGTATAAAATGTACGTTAGTTGTTGTTTAAAAAAATTAGGACAAAAAGGGAATCTTAAGTGTGTTCCAGAATGCATAAGATTCTGTCTAGGAAGCCGGAGCCTGTGAGGAAATTTTAGGTCGATAAAACGACTTATACAGACACCTGTAGATAAACCTTGGATCTACTGATTCTAAACCACTTTCACAGCAAACAGGATTTGAGCTTATAAACTTTTATCAGTATACCATAGGTGAGGTATCTGATGAATAACCACAGCTGTTTTAAGTTTGTCTAACCCGACAGAAAGGATCATGAAAGCGGTGTAGACAAGCTACATCTAGTAGCCATTTGCTACTGCGTGCTGGACTGAAAAGCCACAGGGGAGCGTTCTACATAGCAGTGGATACCATGGAAAATTATCGATCTGTATCACATTCGGTGAGAACGATATTTTGTAAATTCGGAGCAACTTTAACTGTTTGTTAAAGGTTTTTCAGGTATAATTTAATGCTGGTCGGGGCATTTAGCATTTTTTAATTATTACTAGTATTTGGTTTAAAGACCGGATGTCCGGCTAAGCTTGGCTAGTGGCTGTATCTCGAAAACGACTTTTCCTACAGCTTTTGAAATGAAATGTTCACAACAGAAGTGATTCCGAGAAAATTATTTTCCAATATCAAATTTTACCGAGGATGGACTATATTTTTTATTTTACTATCTCATTAACATAGTAAAATAAAAATTATATCTTTCACTCACTAAACGTCTGTTGCTGTTATTTGATTTATAGTGAGAAAAACATAAAAACATGGGCGAGCCCAGAGGTACTTCTGCCCCTACAGAGCCTAACACTAGAACAACAAAAGCAGGCCAAAGAATTTCAGCTAAGACTATGGATGTACACTTTAATTGTGTTACTGGTAGCGACGAGATACCTAGGTCACGGCATAACAATCCGGAAAGCCACTATAGACAAAGTAAATCAATAAATGTTGTTCCACTTTAGAAATATACAGTATGCGCCAAAAGAATGGAATAAATTCAATAAAAACGAAACAATTATTTTTTGGGAAAAATCCTCAAACAGGTCGATTTTTAATTTAAAAAATACACATTTTAGCGTAAAATGCGATTTTCAAATGTCATTTGTTTTCAAGTAATGACGTCATCAATTTTTTTTAAATGGCAACACCATATTTTTTCTTTGATTCTGAAAGATCGTTTAATTCTCTATCAGACAGTAACTAAAATTTTGCGCTCTTACATAGGAAAGTTTTCGAGTAAATGACGATTGAATGTTAGAAAACGTAAATCAATTAAAATTAAGCAAAAACGTTATCAAGTTTAGTTTTTCGAATTCCATAGTTCTTTTATGGATCACGTAGGTGAAAATCTTTGCAAAGTGTCATTGTCACACCGACTTTCTAATAAGTATTGTAAGCGACATAGAAATTATTATTCAATTTAAAGTATTATGGCACATTTAACTGTTACTCAAAGAATTGAAATTTTAATTCTTATCGGATGTGGGAATATGATTAGAACTCAGCAGGAAGTTTGTGATCTATTTAATGAAAAATATGCAGATCGCCCTATCAGCTAATCAACAGTCAGTAAGGTAGAGTCTAAATTTAGAGAAACTGGCAATGTTGTAAATATTCCAAAACCTGGACGTCCAAGCATTAATGAAAATCAGAAACAGAACATTTTGATAAGTATGGTGGATAATCCTCATAATTCTTCACGATTGGTTGCATTAAACAATGACACTAGACAGAGCACAGTGCTACGTATCTTGAGGAAGGAAAAATATCATCCCTACAAAATTCAACTTGCGCAGGAACTCAATGAAGATGATCCCGATCGCCGCTTACACTTTTGCGAAATTCTAATGGATTTATGTCAAGGAAATAGAAATTTACACTGGCAAATACTTTTTTCAGATGAGGCCACATTTTGTCTGAATGGTACAGTAAACCGTCAAACTTGCAGATATTGGAGTCGGGAAAATCCTCATTGGATGACAGAGGCACATACCCAACACCCTCAGAAATTAAATGTGTGGGCTGGAATAGTTGACGACAGAATAGTAGGGCCTTTCTTCTTTGAAGGAACCCTTACAGGACAAAGATATTTAGAGTTTCTAGAAAATGACCTTGTTCCAGCTCTTGTTTCAGCAAGACGGTGCACCTCCGCACTATGCGCGCCCTGTACCAGATTTTTTGGACAACTGTTTTCCTGGAAGGTGGATCGGCAGACGCGGACCGATAGAATGGCCTGCAAGATCGCCAGATCTTACACCTCTTGACTATTTTTTATGGGGATATTTGAAGTCAAAAGTGTACATTAATAAACCACGTAATTTAGAAGAACTTCAAAATCGCGTTCGGGACGAAATACGCAGAGTTACCCCAGAAATCATTCATAATGTGCAAGAAGAATTTCTTCACAGACTTGCGCATTGCCAAGAAGTTGGTGGATGACAATTCGAACATTTAATTTAAGTATAAAATTTAATCAATTGTATTTTATTTTACATACCTCAGAATTGTTACTTTTTTATGGATAAAATTTACGTTGTCTAACATTCAATCGTCATTTACTCGAAAACTTTCCTATGTAAGAGGGCAAAATTTTAGTACTGTCTGATAGAGAATTAAACGACCTTTCAGAATCAAGGACAAAAATATGGTGTTGCCATTTAAAAAAAAATCGATGACGTCATTACTCGAGAACAAATGACATTTGAAAATCGTATTTTACGCTAAAATATGTATTTTTTAAATTAAAAATCGACCTGTTCGAGGATTTTTCCCAAAAAATAATTGTTTCGTTTTTATTGAATTTATTCCATACTTTTGGCGCATACTGTATAATGTTTGTTTTCTAGAGAATATTATATTGTACATTTATTTATGTAGAAGATATCATTTTTTCTGATATCAAAACTTCAAGTTCCTCTGTTATCAATATGTGGACAGGTGTGGAGATGATAGCATCATTGGTCAAAATATTTTGAAAACATATTAGAGGTAGTCTACCGAAATGTAAACTACACCCGTTTGGCTTTGATTATGGCCAAGAATGCCATATGACTATGAATCAGTATCGTGTACTATATAAAAATGTATAAAACCATATAAAAGAAATTTGACGGAACAAGCCTATTAAGGAGTTTTTAGCTAACTGTGCAACATCTGCACATAGAATTCCCTAAATTCAAATACAACTGCAGATGGTAGCAGTGACGCGATGTTTTTAATTTCAGTGGTTTAAACCCAACACCCAACAAATTGCGTGAACTTTCTAGATTATCGACAAAAATACGATATTTCGCGAAGGATCAGTGTTGACTCAACACCCAGCGACCCCTTCTTCGTCGCCTCCGCCGCGTCGTACGCACTTTTTGCAGCGCGAAAGCGGAAGCCGTAACCCGAGTCGGGGAAGTGGGTTTCCTTGGACCAGCTGCGACGCTATCAGGTGGTCGCCGGCCAGGTAGAGCACGTGGCCCCCTAAGACCCCTCCCCGCTGTCGGTAATGATACTCTGGCACGCGTCCTAATGGCCGGCCACGTGTTGGATCCGAGGGAGAAGCTCACCCCGTACGGAGAGCGCCGCTGTACGCGGTGGCGGCCCACAGTTGGCCTTAGTCCGGTCAAAATGGGTAGCGGAGGGAATGTCCTGTCACAACCATCTTATGGGAATGCCAGGCATTTAAAATAAACGAAAATATCGAGAATACAGGACATATTCATTCATCTACAACTGCTTTATAATAGCCTCATTACCTCATTTATTTGGCACTGTTTCAGTTGAAAACTGAAGGTCATTACACAACTGGTGGAGTAATGTGATATATTACCCTATTAGTGAAATATTAAAAAAAAAGATCACTGCTTATTGGTTATTTTTATTAAGAACAATAACAATGAACAAAGGTTTATCAATTTGACAATTAATAGATAATTTAGCTTAAATTAAATTGAATTACTAATAAATATTGGCAACACAACTTTGGCAATTCGAAAGATTAATACCAGATGAATGCAGTTGGTCTGTATTTGCATTAATAATGGTTAAATTTTATTTGTAAGTACTTGAAGTAGCTTTAATGACGGCAATCTCTCCTCCAAGAACTTTTGTAGCGATTTTTTTCTTGTTTTTAAGACACGTATCAATATAGCCTTCACACAATGATGTTGGACTTCCAACCACCATTCCGTTTTATAGTTAAAAGGTCTGCTCCTGTAGAAGTGATGTAGATGATCGTCGAAAACAGTGCCCTATAAATGTTGAGGCTGTGATAAATTCAGAAAAAAAGAAATCATATTTAAAATTCGTATTACTTGGACCATATCACATTTACGATTCCCCCCGACAGTGATAAAGAATTCTCGGAAAACTTTGGTTTTTGTATCCGGTATGAATATATGAAAAATGTGTCCTTCATTATTTACGTTTTCTAACAGTAAATTAGTTAACTCGTCCACTCTGCATGCACCTCCAAGTCCAATAAATACGCCAACCTTAAATTATGCATTTATGAATTTCAAATAGCAAAAATTCATCTTATAAAAATGTTGAAACATCCTCTTTCGTTAATATTCTTGACTTCTTTGGTTTGTATCCCACTGCTTGCCTTTTCAGAAAAGCAATTAAATTTACAGATGTTAACAATTTGCCGCATACAAATTGCAGACGGCAGCATAGAATAGGACGCCTAAAGACTAGATGATCTGTACTTCTTGGATAATTCTTCAAAAAATGCTAATAATACCTTTTGCTTCATATTTTATATTCTTTGATGGACATCAATCAGTTTATAAATTTTTTCGTACTTGGCTCTCGATTCATCTGGTAAAAATAAAGCTACCGCAGTTGCAGCAGTTTTTTCAATTTCAAAAGGCATGTTTTCTGTTTCCGAATTACTCATTATTTCACTCAGCACCACTATTTTAACAAGAAAATGTGAAAACAAAAACTCACTTTTTGTTTATAACAAGTTTGACAAGTTATCATAACAATGCCTTTGTTTCTTGATTTTGTAGATTAACATTTACATTTATAGTAATACATATTTCGTTTTTTGTTTTATCATATTTAACTTCCTTTCAGTTAATAACAACTCTTATAGCACTGTTGGCATCATTTTCGGATCTGCCGAAGTTTGTGAAGAATATTGAATATATATTTTTCTTGAATTTTCCTGATAATATCAATTTTGGGTTTCATTGAGTACTAAGTATTAAACTTTCTAGCGTGAATAAAATTCTGCTTAAAACATTTATACAATAAATAACGTTTAATTAATGACAGAGCAACTTGTGGAATACGTCAAAAATTTCAAAGTAAAAGAATGCACGATAATATATTGAATAACTGTAAAATAACTAAACATCAAATGTAATAATTGGATAAGCATATTGATGTTTCAAGGTGCTTTTCAATAGCATCTAAAATCCTGAAAATAATAAATGCAATAATAGGGTAATATTATTTTTGAGCTAACTGAATTTTAAAGTTGTTTTGAAGACAGAAAAGAGAAAGAGTAGAAATGGAGAAAGAATAGAGGAGAGAGAGAGAAGAGAGTATACTATTTTTGGGTTAATTGAGTTTAAAAGTTGTTCTTGAAGACAGAAAGGAAGAGTAGAAACAGGGACAAGATAGAGGAGAGAGAGAGAGAAAACTATTTTTGGGCTAATTAACTTTGAAAGTTGCTCTTGGAGAGAGAAAGAAAGAGGAGAAACAGAGAAAGTAGAGAAAAGAAGATAGAGAAAAAAGAAATATAAATCTCTCAACATTTAAAATGCGATAAACTTTAAGGATTTCTCTAGTGATTATAACAAAAACATGTAACCTCTTTTTTTGAATAATTATCAATATTGCTTTCAATTGATCATTTAAGATTATTGTTGTAGTACAATTTTTATGAAATACACCGGTGAATCACGAGAGGTACTTTGATTTTAGAGGTTTTAAGAAACTATTTGATGGTGAAGAAATTTATTTCTTATATAAATAGATTGTTGCCAACTAAAACTTGATTGTCTCTTTCTTTAGAAAATAAACTGGTTGTGAGTAATATCTAAAATAGTATTATTATAAAATTGGAAGCATCGATAGTAGCGGACTATAGATGAACATAATTTTAAAACTTCACCAATTCACGGTAGCTTGGATAGAACACAGAAGGGGATCAGATGGTTAGATTGAATATTTGTGAAATTATGTGACTAAAAGCAAAGTAATCTGCTTAATAATGATGCTATTAACATTGTTTTGATGTCCGAAAAAAGAAAAAGCTCAAAAAATTTAAATGAGAGAAAGTTCTTTCTTTCTGAAGTTAAACCATCCTTGATTTTGACATCGTTGTGAACAAGAATTCTTGTTATTGTTTCTGGTATGTTTGATTGTATTGTTTTCTTCTAGTGGCAACATAGTACAGGATTTTTGATAGATATCAAATATGTTGAGGTGCGCGTTTCTTTATGCAATAAAACTAAAAATCTTTATTAATTCAGCACTGTAACAAACATACATGGTAAAATATAATAATTATTAAATCAATATTAAATGGCGAAATTTGGTGAACTTACACTCATCCAGAAGGAAACACTCACTCTCGAAGGATTACATTTACGTTACAATTAATTATTATCATTTTAAATTAATAATTTGATAGTTAATTAATATATTTTATTATAATTTTAAAATCATTGTGTTTCTCTTTGTGAAAGTAAATCAGCGCTCAAAATGTAATGTGAAAATCAAATGCCAAATACTGCCATTTAGGACCCAAGGTTTGTGTGTAAGTGGAGTTATCCTATTACAGGTTGGTCATGGTCACAAAGTAAATTACAGAATCCTTTATCGAAATTCGGCTAGTTTGACAGTCATTACGAAAACATTATCATTATTTGATACGAGTAGTAGTAAAGTTATCGTCTTCTGAATCATAGTATGCGTGCTATTTTAAGACGACGTGATTTAGGTGATCCATAGAAGAGTTTTAAAAAATAACTTGAATGACAAAATGTTACTGTTATTTTTTAATTATTTTGATGAGGGGAATCACTGGATAAGATTGATTTGAATATTATTTTTGGCACTCTGCATAATGTAACTTGTTGCAAATATGTGTATTCATTTTGTTAGAAATCAACCGAGACAATTGTATAGAAATTTTATATACTTTAGTAAATACCAAATCTGTATTGTTAAAGGTGCAAAATTACCTGTAAACCGCAATATTTTTTCACTGAAATGACCAATTAACTAAAACGGCATGGGAAAAAGTGTGATTGCTTCATTCAAGTGGCAGTCGTCTTATTGTTCAAATAGGTGCAGCTAAAACAGATTAACTACCAAAGTAACTGGACTAATGCGCGACAAGTACGAGCGCGCAGTAGTAGCGGGGCGAGGGTGATTTCTACCCCAATGTACGCGCTCCCACCACCGCTACTGTTATATAAAAGCAAAGGCACACTAAGGGTGCGCTTTAAAACCACGAGGGCACCGTTTAGTTTAGTTTGTTGAGTTCGCCTTTCGGAGCTGTGCTGTCTCTTCTCTATTCTCTCCTCGCTGTTCTACATCCTCATTCGACTCGTCTTTCCGCTCTCTACTTCTAAGTGCATGTGCGCGAGTGTTACCATCGGGGACTGCAACTTAACAAACTGTTCCGGCGAAATCATCTAGAGAGCACATTTCGGTACCAGCGCAAGGATCTAACCCATGAGGATGCTAATCGGGGGTCGTAACTGAAAATGCAATAACCGTGCCACGGATGACTGAGTCGCACTGCTGGAGGCCGCCTAATCTGCCGACGAACAGTTAGCGCGATGCCGCGCTGTCTCATGGCGAAGAAGTTTAAGGCCTATACGTGGCCGGATCGGCCGGACCCTCCGGAGGAGGAAGAGGAGGAGATCGACGTGGTCGGGGACTCACCTTCTTCTTGCTGGGGGCCATCCAGTCCCACTGCCGGGGCGACGGCTCCCAGTCCGCCGCCGACGTCGCCGCATGGGACAACTCTTCTTTACAATGGTAATTTTTGCTATGTTAGTAGAAACCTGGGCTCTAGATGACCCCTAGAATCAGTAAAGTTTCGTCAAAAATCAAATTCTTAATGTTTTCTTTATTCGTTGTACTATTTACATTTTGCTACATCATTGATTAGACGCATTTTGTTTGTGTTTTTTCGTTATGCTTGAAAATACCCAGGAGGTATAAGACAGTATTTCCGTTATTTGTTAAACCTTATATAGATCAACTAACAAAAGTTTAAAATCATTTGTTTTTGTAAATATTTCAAGAATACGAGTAACTTAATGGCATATATAAATTATTGTCAGTGAAATGTGTATCTATTGCTTTTGAAATTTAGACCTTTGTAGAGATGAATTTCACAGTCGCTTGTGTGACCTTCAGAACACCAATAATATTATTAAATGAAATAATTTTTATTGAAATATCTCTTGTTTTTCGTAATTTTGCATATATATTTTTTTAATTTATATTTAATTCAAAGCAGGATTCGATTAAAAATGTATTTTAGTGAAATAGCAAGAATATTGCAAGACTATTTGAAACCAGAAAAATTTTGATCTACATAATAACAACATTCAAACACTTGTAGCTTACTAATAGTACCGATTATGTGCAACAGTTTTAATAAATTTTGCTTGTATTAGTTTTCTGTTTCATAATTTCACAAATAATTTTGTATTCTATACAATTTGAATATATTCTTTATATTTTTATCTGTTTTGATTTAAAATTTACATTAAGCAACTTTCCACTATAATAATGTTCAAAAATGTTTTAAAAAATCTAATCACTTACCATTTATTTGTGTTATTTTAAAATTTTAAATGAAAGATTTATTAAGTACGTTGCTATTTGTATATTTACGTACAAAGCATCGGTATTAGTGGCTGATTCTGTAGATATATTTAGATATATTTAAAACATTGCCATTTTTAATGCTTAATTTACGCTATAATGCATATACCTTTGCTGTCAACTTTTTTTAAGTATTTAACATATTTTGCACTTAATAGTTTTTATATATTTAAGTGATAAATTCGAATCTATATCAAGTTTTTTTTTCATTAAAAAAACAAATTTTTAACATTCCAAAAGTTTACTATATTGGGAAATCATATTATATACAAATTATTATTATTTTACTTTTAGTTTTTTTTTAGCTGGGTTTTTCTCCATACTGAAAACAAAAAAAAAATAAATAACAAAAAAGCCAGGCAATCGGTCAAGTAATTAATTATTTAGTTTTACTTAACTAAAAATAGTTCGTATTAGGAAAATAGATAATTGTCCAAGATTTCATTAACATACAGCGTTTACTTGAAAACAGTTGTATATATGACTTGGTATAAATAAAAAGAATAAAATTAAAGTAATATTATTAACCTTCTTAAGAAAAATCAAATTGCGCAACAGTATTTTAATTATAATTTTCTGTAATTACTTTAGCAAGTTGCTTTTGTATTCGTCTTGTTTTTTTGCAATGTACGAATGAAAACGATTCAATGTACAAATTAAAAATTACACATTTCAAATATAATTATTTTTTATGAATAACAACAATACATATCTCAAGCGAACAAAAGTCTTTATCATTTTATAAAATCCTAAAGGAATTTTATATATAAAAGGGAAGCATAAGCATAATAATTATGTCTAATAAAATAAAGTAATTGTTTGAGAGAAATCTTTAAACTCATTTTTTATACATCATTTTAACTTGTGCCACTTTTTTGCAAATAGACGACTATTCGGTTCTATCTTTTTTAAAACTTATTACGACGCTTATAAAATGTTCACTTAAAAATGTGAAATGGTTTGGAATATATTATGTTCCATCATTAGACGTTTACAGACATAGTACATTGAAAGTACGGTATCTAAAAGGAAGAAAATAAAATGTTCGTGATATCTTTGAAATTCTGTAATAATAATTCCTCACTGGATTCCCAGTATATACATCCAGACAGCGCACGTTCTTCCAACAAATTTCCCGCAACAATTTCCAGGCGTGGAGTGCTTTAATTTAGGAGTGAAACGGACACCTGCTACAAAGTAACAGGTAGCAAATAGCCAATAACGCCTCTTTTATGTACCTTAAGTACATATAATTATAATGCTATTACGAGGCGGCATTTTTAAGGCTGTAGCGACACTCTACAAGTGCGTCATTACTCATTTCCATTCAACAGTTTGGTAAATATTTTTATAATTTTTCATCGGATTAATATACAGGTGTTTCTACATGGTGCAATGCTGGAGCGTTTACATAATTATGCTACAAAATTCTATAGCGTTGATAGATTTACTTTGCTTTAAACTAGTAATTGTAGTTAGACATTGATATCAACAAAAATATTGAAAAGTTGTTTCATCATTTAAATGTACATACATCTCCAGGATTTGCATGTTAGTTGTTCAATCGGGTGAAGCCAAGATCAATTATTATTGAAAAAGCATGTTCCTTTGAACAATCCATTCGAAATTTTCCTGTAATATTTTACCTGTGTAACTAAATCCATTTTATTTAAAAACGGCTCTACCTCTCGAATGTTACGAGGTGTGATCAACAAATAATGGATATTTTGTATTATTTCTAGTTCTATTAGTCCGATTCGCCCGATATTTTCGTTGTGTTGGTAATCTTGTCTGAGAAGTATCTATGCTTTACATTATTAGCCGTATGAAATGTTTAGTCTGTTATCACTTGTCACAAAGGTTACATGTGTTTTGATGCGATCGGCGATTATTATTTTTTTGAAATGGATCAGAGAATTTGCATTCGCATTTTGTTAGTGGAACAGTGGAATAAAGTGCAATAATGTTTTAGAAATGTTGAATATAGCTTTTGCTGAATCAGGATTACGAATGGTACAAGCGTTTCCAAAAAGGCCGTAGAAACGTTGAGGATAATCAACAACTAATGAAAATGTGAAAGTACTGAAAGAAATGATTATGAACGACCACCGAATCACAATAAGAGAAATCTCTGATGATGTTGGCATATCAATTGGCTCATGCCATGATTTTTTTTGGATTTTTTGGGTACGAAACGAATGCCAACTAAATGTGTTCTAAAATTGTTGAATTTCGAACAAAAATCAAAAACAATACAGAACTACTGATTCATGTTGTAACAGGTGCATAACATGTTATAATGCTTCATTCCATTCTTATTATAAAATTTAATAGAAATTTTCAGATTTTTTTTGTACAGAAATATATAATCACCAATCGTATCAAAACAGATGTAGCCTTTGTGACAACAGGCAAAACATCCGATACGTATAGATCTTTACCAATACAACAATGAACATTTGGGCGTATCGGACCAATACATCCCGAGGTAATACAAAATTTCCGTTACTTTTTGATCACGCCTTATATTAATTTACATCAGTTTCAACATTTCATTCTTGAAAAAAAAAAATACAATAATTTACGAAAAATGTCTTATTCAAGCTGTTATTGTAAAAGATGTTCCAGTTCTGGTGAATCACAATTTGTACCAAGAAAATATCTAGACACGTTTCTCAGGTTTATAGCCTGAGAAACGTGTAAAAGTATCTAATTCAGAACAGATCCTAACCTAATTTTATAGACTAAAAATGTAATTATTTCAGATTTCAGAAGGTTGAAATGAAAGAACTATGAATGAAAAAGTATCATGTCATTGGCAGATGTGTTGCAAAATTTTCCACATATACTTTTAGATGATGCATTATTAAAATTCAAGTGACGAGGATTTGTAAGAGTGGGAAAGAATTTCTATCAAAAAATACAAAGCGACATAGAAGCCTAATTTAATTTTTTCATGATGTGAAGCGAAACATAAACAAACGTCCATATGTTTCAAATATTTCAAACTAATTCAAGTTTCGATTACGCATTGAAAAAATTGCTAAATATTTAGTTTATGTTCTGAATGTATTCAGATTTGTCTCCGCGAAATTACCTATTATCTTCGATAAACATAATCCTATTTAAACGATATTTGGTGTGGTATTATTATATTGCAAAATGCATAATTTGATGCTGCTTAATAATTGTTTTAAACAACCGTGTTATTTTTTTACATCTAAGCATTTTACTGAATTGTTGATAAATGCATCCTTTTGCAATACGCAATGACGACTATATAATTTGAATATGTCTGTTGGTAGATAAACGAATTCATTTTAAAACTGAATGTGTCACGCTGCCTGTTACATAATATTATTCAACCGGATATACATAAAATTGCAAATATCTGCTTGATTGATGTATTGTTCAAAAGTGCAACCCTAAAATATGATTAAAACCATTCATTTTGATTTGTAATTTAGATTATTTATTCCAAATAGTGGATATAATTCCCAGATACAATGAAAATGATTAAAAATTAAAGAGTGGTTTGTTTTTAAACGTTGTTTATATTAAAGTTGTTTAATTGCCATTAATATGTTTAATTAATTGTAAATAATAGATATTAGTGGTTTTAAGGCAAAGTGTTCAAATTTCTGTAGAACATAAATATAAAATGTTCTTGATGTTTTGTTCATTTACTATTTAAATTTCCAATAAATAAAATTTTAACTTTTAAGAAGCGCTTGTAAGACACGTCATTACAGCTATTTTAGCACACTTCATTTACCCATAAATAAAAGTAATAGTTATATATGATATAAGCACTGAAAGTGACATTTTATTTAGTGAGATTGGAATGTTCCCATCTCTTCAAAATAAGATCAATTTTAGCACATATATCATACACTATTTTTGTTGCTAATGTAATAAAAACCCAATCGTTTGTTGACAAATCTCGTGACATGGAAAGTGATCAAGAAAATGAATTTCTCCCGACGGAAATCGAAGCTGCTAATAAAGCCACTTTCGAGTTATTGCCTGCCAAGCAAGTCAAATAGTTTGAGTTTTTGTATAATCGTTCCTTGAGATGCAGATCTGAAAAATGTTACTGGTAAGTTCAGTGAAAAAATGCTTTTGGCATACTTTGGTGTAAAGTTCAAAATAAGGAAATCGTTGACACTTTGGTCAAATTACTTCATGCTGAAGGCAATAATAAACATAAAAAGTCAGGATATAAGCAAATATTACAAGCCTGCTGCATTTTTGAAACGAAAGGCCGAAGGATATGGACCGAAAAAGTTGAAAGTATTGATCAGAGAACAAATCGACAAATTTCTCGTAGAAGATTGGTGTAATTTTCGGTATATCTGGAGCCTGTCGCGAACTTCACTATTTGTGAATACAAACACTAATGTTCAATTAAGTTTCATTATTTCTGGTATTTGAACTACTATAAAAAGTACATTGCCCTTCATCCAGCGAACACTAATCATTCAAAAATTTTCATAAAATACATTGAGAATAAATGTGCTATGACTCCAGTTGGAATCAACACATTTGGTAAGATACCTGCTAATATTGCTGATTTTCTAAATTTGCCTGATTCTCGCCTTTATACCTGGACATTGTTCCCGACGATGTTCAGTTAGTTTACTGGCAAACTCTGGTGCCAATCTAACTAGAATTAAAAGATACGGTTGATGGAAATAAAGAATTATAGCAGAGTGTTATAGAGAAGACTCGTTACAAAATAAAAAGAGCATCGCCGACCAAATTTTGTCCAAAACATCTGCGGATAGCATTGCTCCCTACCTCGGTACAAGTTTTACAGAAATAATTACTACTACAGCCAGTATTGAGATTGGCCATGGAATTACTTATTCTAATTGCAGTTTCTGTAACTGTACTGTTAATTAAATACATAATATTTCTTTGATTTAAAATTTCTTATTTTTTTTTCTATATTTGCACCCGTGTAAAAAGTAAATCACGTCATTTACTTTTGTTTTGGTATAGGTATATGTAAATTAGCTTAAAATGATCGTATTTTGCCTTTAAGAATCTAGGGTGAGTCTCTTGTATTTCTTCTTTTTAATATCATCAAGTAATTACTAGATCCGACAAATTCAGCATTTTCCTATCTTCATTATTATTGATTTATAAATGACGTAGGCAGATGGAATATATCTGCTCTTAACAACTTTATTTTTCCAATATTACTACGTTATTATCAAATGTTTGAAAACAACCGGTCATCAAAACCATTGTTATTTTTTGTACCAATCAGTGGCCTAAGAATGTTGACTCCTACGTGACATTTTACTCTAAATCAAATTAAAACTTTTCAAGATGCTTTCTTCTCCTACTAAAAAATTAATTGATCGATTGCCCGACGCCTCGCCCGATGTATTAAACAACGACAATTAATTTATTTCGCCTGTTCAGAGGGAAAGTTTTCAGGAGACATCAGTGTAATCGATGCTGTCGCAGCAACAGCTAAGAATTATGCGAAGGAAACCATACAAGTATCTTAAATCGGGCAGGGCATAGAACTTCTGATAAATCTGATAATTAACTTGGCTGACAAGTTGGATGGATGCCTGTAGGAGCAGTAGCTTGTCGTAGGCAGCTGTAAGGTTAACTTAAACGGCTTGTGTCGGATTATTTGTAATTCATCAATAACGTATGCAGATATCCATAAGTAATTACTGTAATATTTAGGATTTCCATAGGAACATCGAATTCTATGTGAATGATATTGAAAGAATGGATGACCGACAATTGAACTGGCTGTTCCTTCATATGTACCTTCACATATAAATCGAGTGCAGGTGAGATATAAGTGGTCTGCTACTTCCTGCTCGGCCTAAGCGGCTCGACTTGCAGGAAGCGATCTACATTGCAGTAGGTACTTAACCGCAGACCTCTCGCTCTGGGCGACGCGCCATTAAATCTATAAATGATACTGCAGGAAACAACTACTCCGCGGACTAATGCCCCGACCAGTATCGAATTACACTTGTAGTATCTGTGTATCTCAGCTGCACTCGATTTTTATGTGAACCTACATATGAAGGAACAGTTAGTTCAATTGTCGGTCATCTCACTTATGGCATACTGATGAGGGCTAACAAGCCTAAAACTGGTCTATGTCTGGTGGCGTGGCTGGCAAGGGTTCTTGGCTGTTCACACAGATACTGCAGGTGTAATTCAATGCCGGTCGGGGCATTAGTCTACGGAGTAGCTGTTTCTTGCAGTATCATTTATAAAAACACTGTTGTTTTTATATGATTGAAATTCCGTAAAGATATGTCCACGAAGTTTCTTCAGTTCTGTCCTTAGTCAAGTTAACCTTAGCAATAACTAGATCAGTAGTGTCTGTTACATTTGATAGTGATTTTAAGCGTGCAAGTTTGTATATTTGTACACTGGAGATGCGCATTCAAGATAAATCAGTCAACCATTTTAAAAATAAACAACTTAAAACATAACCCCCAGTAACACGGCGCTCATAGTACGCCTCAAACAACAGAGCGTTCGAGAGTTGAAACAAAACAGTGTTGCCCTATTAGGAGCGCATAATAACATTGTGAAAGTTTTAGTTTTATTTTGTTTCTTGTATTTTCGTCGTGGTGGATATTCCTGTGCGTTAAAACGAGTGTTGTAACAGGAAAGTGTTTTATGGATTATTGTATAATTAAATACTTATTATTTACAAATCATAATATTGACAAAGTAATAATGGATTTAGTATATAGTTCGGTTCATCTGAAGATATTTGTTTAGTGATTTTATATAGAAAAAAATTAATTAAAAATAAAGGTAGATTTTTGCTCGATATTAGTGAAACCAGCAACAATAGCAATTGGGTTATGTAAGTTATAAACATGAGACCTTAAATTACAAAAGCGGAACTACTCTCTCGGTTAATCCAGAATATAATTACATCTGAAACTACATCTAGTGGCCACTGACTACTCCATACTGGCCCTGACGATGTCAACACCTGTCACACTGCAAGTACCATAGAAAGCTCCCGATCTCTATCGCCGTCGGCTCTAATACCCCGATCACAAATGTCCACTAGATGTAGCTACGTACTTCATAACATGTACTCAGATTCTCTTCTGCCAGGTTTAACAGACATGAACAGCTGCTGCCGGGGTTAGTTGACGATTGCCTCATTTAAGGCATAGTGATGGAGTTAAGTTCGAAACCGGTATATGTTTGGTGGCACCTCTGACAAATGACTTTGGCTGTTTACTATAGGTTTTTCAGATGTAATACAATACTATAATTTCGCCTTTGCAATATCGTTATCGATGACTGTAATAGAGGTCGGGGGCAGTATGGCAGGTCGCTATGTATTGGAACTGATGCTCCAGCTAGAAGTAGCTAGTGGCCACTAGATGTAGACACGTGCTACATTACGTAATTTAGTTTCTAAATTAGTCAATAAAATCTGCATGTGAATGCCTGATTAGAGAAAATCATCGAAATGTTGGTGGGAGTGTAGGTTCAGTTAATACTGTTGTACACAAATTAGGTCAGAACCAAGTTTGTTCACAGTGGATTTCATGTCCTTAGTGTGAAGATTAGAAATGCTTACAAATGGACTTATTTTGCAACAATACAAAGCCAAAATGATAATGTTTTTCTCTTGTCAATAATAACTAGTAACGAAACATGGTGCCACCATTAGATCCATCCAGTAGGTTGTCATTTATATGTATAATGTATACGTTGACCTTTACTAAAGCAATTTAAAACTTCCGAAGGCAAGGTGATACTGGATTTTTTTCGACCATTATAAACTGTTGTTGATAGAAAAACCTAGGATGAATATCATAGTAACCCTGGACGTTCAACGAAAGAATGATCATGCTGTATCATGCAATCCGACGGAAACATGTAGTAAAACTTTCATGTGGTATCATTATGCTTTATGACAATGCTCAGTCTCATATGGCCAATGTAAAAGAAATAAATTGTTTTAGAACAGAAACACCTTACACCTAAGATCTATCTCCTTGTGATATTTTGGGTCGGAAGTACAAAGGCTGTGAATTAATTCATCAATTAGCAACCACACAAACAAGGTATACATCGTGTAGGTGTATGCCTTAATTGTGGATTTAGTTCCATATAAACTAAAGATGTATTTCAGCTGAGCACATTTCGTTGTAATAAATAGTTAAAATTATTTATAATTGCCATATAGCTGAGATGGGCAATTGCACAAAAGCATTATCACAATTTTTTCGTGCATAGAAAAAAAATATATTTATATCAAATCAAAAATCAAAATCAGGAAAAATAAGTGATAAAATATAGACTGTATGAACGTTTTCTACTACATACTGCTTTTAATCCATTTATCGCCACTTTGTTGCAGCTAATAAATTGCCAAAGCATGTTTTCACTGAGCGTTGAAGTTGTGTTAAGAAATTTTAGGCAAATATTGAAAACAAGAAATTGCTTTTAACGGTTGTTAACCAAATATATACTCTTGTCAGTTCCTAAACTCCTCGTTTATATTATGAGAGTAAACATGCTACTCGGACGGTAAAATATGGCCTCTTTAATCTTGTGGCATTAAAGTTTATGCGGGTTGTGTATCTTGCAGATGCTGTGTCAGCGAATATTTTTCATACAGAATAAGCTTATAATCAAATTTTGCTAATTTGGCCAACCTTTTAAGTACTTACATATTCCACATAATATTAATAGTCACAATATACATCTACATCTCAATTAGGTAGTAAACATAGATTTTAGATGCATATAATATAAATACTACAATACTACACTATACTTCTACTTTTTACATATTTAATTAACAACTCAGGCAAAAAAAGGCATTTCCAGATTGTTTCAAGTTGTCTAAAGTTGTCTCTATATACAGGCTGTATCACATAAGAGGGCCCCTCCCATGTATCTCGCTTAATATGCGAGACACGTCAAAAATCTTTAATTGTTTTTTTGTTGCAATTTTGGAGGCCTTTATGCTCGTAAAAACAAATTTGAGATCCATGGCCAACTTTATGAGTAATAACAAAAAAAACCTGTAAAGTGCCCAAACTTTAAGGCTGTCTAACTTTGTTATTTTAAGAGATAGAGAAATCTTATTGGTAATAAATTTTTATTGCAAAATTGATATCTTCCACCTGATATTAACAGATTTTTGAAATATCGTATGTGGTTCGCTGCGTCCTCTAGGCGGATAAATCAATTTTTTATTGAAGCAGGCTATGGCCACAAAAAATTGCCTGTTTTTTCATATTTCATGCAATATACTACATGTTGCCTTTATCTTTTGTATTTATTACATTTTTTTCAATTTTAGTTAAAAAAATGTACTTAAATATTTTCGTGTTGCTCAAGATAATGTAGAACCTGTTTTAAAGACGCCAACTGCAAAAAAATAAACAGAATGTACTTTTTTATGCGAAATGCAGATTTTCTTATAATATTATTTTATTAGTTTTCGCATTAGAAGCAATTGGGTCTTTAAAATTATTTTGACACAGACAATGTAACAATATAATATTATAAGAAAATCTGTATTTTGCATAAAAAAGTACATTTTGTTTATTATTTTTTTGCAATTGGCGTTTTTAAAACAGGTTCTACATTGTCTTGAGCAACACGAAAATATTTAGGTACATTTTTTTTAACTAAAATTGAAAAAAATGTAATACATACAAAAGATAAGGGCAACATGTAATATATTGCATGAAAGACGAAAAAACAGGCAATGTTTTGTGGTCATAGCCTGCTTCAATAAAAAAAATTTTTATCTGCCTAGAGGGCGCAGCGAACCATATATAATATTTCAAAAATCTGTTTATATCAGGTGAAAGATCAATAAAAATTTATTACCAATAAGTTTTCTCTATCTCTTAAAATAACAGAGTTAGTCAGCCTTAAAGTTTGGGCACTTTACAGGTTTTTTTGTTATTACTCATAAAGTTGGCCATGGATCTCAAATTTGTTTTTACGAGCATAAAGGCCTCCAAAAATACAACAAAAAACAATTAAAAATTTTTGACGTGTCTCGCATATTAAGCGAGATACATGGGAGGGGCCCTCTTATGTGATACAGCCTGTATAACAAAGATAATGCTAATGATCGGTCTAACTATAGACCGATTGCAATAATACCGTACTTTGTAAAAGTATTCGAAAATATTTTGAAAATTTAAGTAACAGAATACTTTGAGAGACAACTTATTTAGCAAACAACAATTTGGTTTTCGTGCAGGTCTATCAACAACGCTAGCAATTGACAACTTAACAACTTTCATTAATTCCGGATTTGAGGAAGGAAAATATGTTGGTTCCCAATTCCTGGACCTAAGCAAGCATTTGATTGCGTGGCCCATGATATTCTGCTGAGGAAACTGTCATTCTACGGATTTTCATCTGATTCAATAATACAAATAACTTCCTATCTCTCAAATAGACATCAATTTGTCATTTATAATGGGAATAAATCAGGTGTTCTTCGGCTGAATTTTGGAGTGCCTCAAGGTTCCGTTCTGGGTCCGTTGCTGTTTTTAATTTACATAAATGATTTACCAACAATATTTAATAGTAATACTTTGAACATACTATTCGCTGATGATACAAATATATCAACCACTAATTTAAATGTATCTACACTTCTTAATGATATGCATCTGATCCAGGACGATGCCAAAAATTGGTTCATCAGTAACGGGTTAACAGTCAATGTTGCTAAAACACAGAGGATGGTTTTCTCTCTTCGTAGCCTAGAAAATTGTGGCAACCCTGAAAGTATTGCATTTCTCTGAGTGCAAATTGATCCCAGGTTAACTTGGAACTGTCATATTGATTATTTATATAATAAGTTATCTGAACATCTATTTCTTCTTAGAAGTCTAAGCAAAATTGTATCGTTACCAACATTAAAAACCGCTTTTCATGGACTCATACAGTCAATTATATCATATGGCATATTAACTTGTGGTCATGCAACCGGGTTATCAAGGGTATTCTCGCAACAACGGAAAGCAATAAGGATTATGGCAGGTCTGGAGTTTCGGGATGATTGTAAATTATACTATATTAAGTTTAGCATCCTAACTGTTCCGTGTATTTATATTTATCAATGTCTCATATATGTTAAAACAAATTTACACCAACTTGGAAGCAGAAGTTGCATTCATGTGGACACCACCAGAAATAAAAATGAGCTAAACATTGAATTCCGCAGACTTAACAAAACCAGAAATGGTACGGGCTACTTGGCCTATCAGTTTTTTAACGCTTCCCAAATAACCTCAAGGTTCTGCCGCTAGTAGCTAGTAAAAACATACTTACTTAACAAGGCTTTTTATACTTTCTGTGAGTATTTTAATAATAATTTTATATAATTCGTGAGAGTACTTGGTAAATATATTACTATATAATATTAATCTGTAACTATATAATTTTGTGTTTTGTATGTCTTACATTTTTTATATTTTTTATTAGTTTGTGTACTGTATTATTGCTTTGTATGTCATTGGAATTACTTTTACATTACTTTGTTGACGCGTGCAAACACTTCGGTGTATTAGCATGAAAATAAAAAATAAAATAAAGTAAAAATAAAATTTAATTATTTAAATGATCATTGAAATAAATCACGGTTTCATTTTGTTCGTAACTAAAAGATTAATTGATTCAAACGTTTTTAAATGGAACCATATTTTTTAGATCTTACTATATGACTATATCATTTTGATCAGTATAGAATATACCTGAATATAATTTGGTTTTGCGAATATCAATTTTTCAATATGTTAACTTTATGAATAAAGAAACAGTTGACAAATGACCAACCAGTTCATTTTGTTTTCGGTTATTTTGGTTAATAATTATTGTAATAATTTTTGGTATTTGCTAAATTGTTGTGTTAAATAAATTTCTTTTGAATAATTTGTTAATAGTTGAATACCTAAGTTAGCACTTAATTTTGTAATATTTGAAACATTAGGTACATCATGAAATTTTCTACTTTGAGCTGTTTTGTACAAAATTCTTATTATTTTTTATATATTTTTTGTGTGAAATAATCACCACAAGAAATCTTTTGAACCTGATAACATCAAATTATTTCAAAAGTAAATGGAATAATTTTAGTAAGACAATAACCATGTAGTAAATATTTTAATTATGTCAACTCTACTCTATAGTATAAATAAAAATTTTTTTGAAATTATACAACAATTACTATTAGTACTTGTTGTATAAACTGAATTATTGTGTTCTTTTTTAGCCTTGAAAAAGACAATAAACATTGTCGAAAGCTCGGCATAGTAAACTAGAATTTACTTATTAATTTTCCCAAAATTGACCGAAGCCCTATAAAGAAATATTTGCCTACAGTTGAGAAATGGTGCAACTATATATATATATATATATATATATATATATATATATATATATATATATATATATAATTCAACAAAGCAATGAATACAGATCACTGTTACAGATACTTGAGGGAACAATTTCCAGGTCTATCAAATTACAATGAGGGATTTGCACTGGACCTCAACTCACATCAGAAAAATTTTCACAAATTGATAAGCATGCGTCAGCTTCAAAAAAGTATGTAAGAATTTCTTAGGAAACTACAAAAGTTCAGGCTATGAAGAATTGGTATATTGAATGAGTTGAAAAGAGCAGGGGAATTAGTTGAAGTTGCATTATGGTAGATCTCATTTGGATTATTAATGAGTTAACGCAGCCGATATTAATGAAGAACGCAGATAATATTTCCATAAAGGCATAAAAGAGATGGAATGAAGATATCAGGGCAGGTGGCATGAGAACATGACAGTAAATTTGTGTTGGATGTTGCAGAGAGAAACTATAACAAAAGGTGCAGAATAATAATAATAATAATATCTCTACCCCTCATTCTAATCACAGGGATTAGCCCAGAAGTCGGAGACTTGTGCGGGACTTACGACTTACGTTGGTAGGCCCTAACCACTATTCAGTGCAGGAATGAGGGAAACCTGGAAAACCTCATTAATTAGGGGGGTAGTCAAATATCAACCGGTATCAATCTCTCACATTGACCCAAGCTAACATTATTCCACCCTACCATACCCGCAGAGAGAGTGCCAATCCTCTCCACGAATATAGCTTATATACGGTCTACCGGCAACTGGGCGCGAACCAATTCTGATCTAGTCACCTCGATTCAAGTACTGACGCCTTAAGCCGCGCGACCACTGACTGACCAACAAGAATGCAACAAATATTTGGAGAAATATACAATTGGTTACGAGAAAAGTTGAGATCGATAACAAGTTGAGGTTGTTTGAGTTAATTTGATTGATTCATTGATATTCCGTATATTTTCTAGTTATTTTGATTTTAGGGTAAATATATTGAAACTAGAGCCTTTCTGACATCGAATGCGTGTTCAGCAACCTCAATAACATATAACTTGACCAGTTTATGTTATTGATATGAATTTATATACAACTTATAACTAAACTTGTGTAACTTTTTCGAATATCAGGAATAAATTCACTATATTCGTTACATCATTACTAAATTCTTTAGAAAATCTCAATATACAAATTTATCGACGTCCTCATTAAGATTCATTTGGATTTTAATATCCTAAACATTTTCTTAGTAATTTCTAAATATAATATTCAACTCCCAATTTTTGCCATTAATATTTAACGGTTTATTATTAATAATAATTAATTATTGCTTTATAAAACCCGATTAGTTCGTGCAAAAGTCGGTTTTAACATCGCTCTATTATTGACGTGAAATTCTAGGAAACATACAACACACCGTAAACAATATTTGACCTAAATATTCCAGAAATAATCGACAATTATCTTTTACATTATTTCTACCAACGTTCCATTTTTTTACTTACCTGATGATTGTTGAATTTCTTATTTATGCGCTCGATATCGACCTTTTGTATTAGTTCGGACATAGAAACAGCGTTATTTAAGCTAATATTAGTTTCTAATCTAATTTTTGAAGATGACGAGGTTGTTCAACAGTACCTTCAGTATAAATCTATTTTTATGACAGATAAAATCTAGTAAGTTATCATTATCTTTGGGAGTCGTGCTTGATTCATTCGTGCATTTATAGCAGCATAATTGACTTACAAACAAAATGACAAAAAGAATTAGTTGAAATACTGGTTTGATAGTAATTTTTCATTCGATAAAATAAAAAATTGACACTTTTATTCTTTGAACTAATTTCAACTAGATACGTTTGGTTTGCAGATGTATCGTACAGTCATAACCATCTTAATGAAATAAAGAAATGTGTGAATATGTACATATATGAAAAAGTTGCCTTGTTATACTTTGGTGTAAAACAATGTTACTGTGAGACAATTCTCTCATGGTACCCGATGCCTTCTAGAAATTTGTGCTACAGAAACACCACCATTGGGGAAACTATACAATAAAAATTGTTATCTCTGGTTTAAAAGTCAAAAGTTATCAAAAGGGTCCTGCTTTTGACAACGGTTTTCGCCTTTATGAAGACTATCTTATTCGGATGAAGAATGTTTTAGCGTTTTTACTTTTACATTATCCAGCAGCCTATTCAACAGCGCATGTATGATTATCCGTATTAATCAACCCGGGAATTTGTCATTACGATGGATGGTGATCAATCAGTCATAGTACAAAATATTAACAAACGAACAAAAAATTAAATATGTCCTTCTCTCCAACGGTTTATCAATAGCATTGACCACTTTTGTCCTATTGGTTTATTGCTTGTGATGTCGTCGACTATGAGCGGTTTATGAATAATGTAAATAACACTGTTGAAGTTTATTTTCAACAACTTAAACATTTTAATGCCACAATTCAAGAAATAAAACGGCTATTCACAAACTGGTTTGATCGGTTATTAGCTCTATTTATCTGATCTTGCTTCATCAGATCTCCATCTTTTCTGTTCTCTATCTAACAATCATCTAGGAATCTTCTTTAATGAAAATATTGCGCTTCAAAATAATTGTGAATTCTGTACTTTCAAATCACCAAATTTCTTTAGACGTGAAATGAAAAAATTGCTTTATCGTTGGTAGGCAGTCGTTAAGAGTAAAGGAAAATTTATCCTTAATTGGTTCATATATTTTGTTTATTGTAGTTAATGTATTTTGTTCAGTATAAAAGATAAATTTTATATTCAGTAAGAATGTAACACTTATGAACTATTTAATGTTTAGTATTGGAAGTATTAGTGTTTACATATTTAATGTTTAGTATTACCATTATTGTATAGTAACAGATTTTATGTATATATATTCATATTTAAAAAAAATGGTATTCTGGGGTAACTGTTAGGTTGATGCATAAGAAATTTTCATTATTTTAAAAATATTTATGTGAACAAAATAAAAGTTAATATATTCTCCATTGCTGTTTACAACTTCTTCCAAACATTCTGTTGAGTTGTTCTACGTATTGGCGGTAGAAAATCTCCTGGTCTGAATTCGAAGTATTGAATGAAATCTCACTACCTATTTGACAACGACCGAAAGAGAAATTCAAAGATCCAAGTCGGTAAAGTAAGAAGGATACAGCAGAACTTTTCATTCGAGTTCTTGAATTGTTGCTTTAGTCATGGTTATGTTCAAAGTTAGTGGGTCTATCCAGCCCTCCACTGCGATCGAAAGATCTAAAATTGTTCTTCATCCAGTAGGTTTAGTTTCTTTCTGAAATTAGTAATCGCATAGGATGAGAATGTGATCAGATCCTCTGATAGAAGTCGCACCTTGCCAAATAGGGATAATTTGGTCCGTTCTCCTTCAGGACAGTGACATAATGTATGTTCATACAAGCAGCACTGGGTACTCTCAACTTGACCAATCTTATTTAGGTGATCTCTTAACCGGTAGTGATCATTATACAAGTCTACTGCAGTTCTTAAGTGTAACCTATCAAATTTTTATTTCTTTTCCACGATGGCTCTGTTATAAATGCCTTCAAATAAGCTAATTTTGGTAATTGTTATAAGTGTTCTGACACTTGTTCCCCTATCCTATTCAGGACTATCTAGGCAGTGGACAACTCGATTCCAAGCGCTGGTTCTGGATCAATGAACCTTGTACTTTCTCGAACTAAAGAGTCCGCTACCTCATTCCCCTGGATACCCGAATGACCAGGTTTCGCTGACTGTATACGTTACGCAAGGTCAGGTTTTCCAGTGAACCAGATTCCAGTACTATGAAGGAATGTATTTTTAAATCATTTTCGAACTGTTTTTTTTTATTTTTTTTTACACAATTGAGTTTTTAATTTTAATTTTAATTTTTTTTTGATAAGTTCTGAATTAGACTGTACAATACTTTTGCATACCACAACAACGAACTTATGTGGTTTACTATGTTTATAGTTTATTCTACGATAGAATTGTAAGAACAAATTTGTGGTAACTGTTTTATAGTCTGTTTGGAAATGAAAGAGAGTAATAAAACCCAGAGATAAGAACCGGCCATGGGCGTGGTAATATTTCGTTTCAGGTAATTATCGGGTAACACTAATGCTAACAGGTAATGGGTGTACATTAGTATATTTTACTGGATACATCATAGGGCAGGAGCCAGTGTATTGTGACAGATCAATCCAGTCTTAGAGCTGAATATTCGAAGACGTGCTAGTGTAGTAGAGTAAAATTCGACTTGTGTTTAGTGACTATTGTGCCAGTGGATATAATATTGTTTTGGTAAAATATCGAGCTTATCAGATTACGTACCTGCTAAACGCGTGAAAAGATGTGCGCTGTCTCAGAATGAGAAGATTATTATATTAAATGTATTTAATGCATTGAAACACCAAAATCCTACCAACAGTGTTGACGACATCGTGGAAAAGTGTTTCAAAATGACAGGGATTGAAAAATCGACAATCTACAGACTTTTAAAGGAAACATAAAGTGAACAAGATACTGTAAATCCCCCAAAATCATCTACAGGGAGGTCAAAAGTCGTTATAGATGATTTCTTCAAAAATGTCATTTGCAGAAAAGTACACTCATTTTATTTTAAAAAAGAAATACCAACGCTAAACAAAATTTTAAGTGAACTTTCAGAGAACAACGATTTGCCAAAAATCAGTAGAAGCAAATTATGGGCCGTCTTACGAGAGTTGAATTTTTGTTGGGAAAAGCAGAACAGGAAGTCAGTTCTTATCGATAAAGATGAAATTATTTGTTGGCGAAGATTCTACTTAAGATCAATTAGAAATAGAATTAGAAAGAATATTTATTATCTAGACGAAACTTGAGTCAACGAGGGACATACTGTAACAAAAGTATGGCAAGATAAAAATGTAAAAAGTTTTCGACAAGTATTTTTGGATGGAAGTAGAATAGCTATGCCGATCCTGCTCCATAATTCAAGATGGCGACTAGAGCAGGATCGGCATAGCTTTCAGCCGTCTACGTTACAATGTTTGGGAGGGGTTACAAGTGTGTAGATAGATGACGCTAAGCTACTTTAAAAATAATAATCGTATTATACTCGTGCTGAGCGAAAGTGTTTGACACTTGAAGTTTATTGTTTAATCGATTTTCTTCTGATACAATGAGTGGCCAAAAGCGGGTTGTGTTTAACTTAGACAATAATAAAACCATTATCCTTGTGGATCTTGATGGTTGGTTTGAAAAAGCAAGAAAATCAGATTGGATGCAGATGGCTAGAGATAGAGTTCGCTTTCAAAGAAGAATCAATGTATCATTTATTATAAGTAGTGCTTTAGATAACAATCATCGATCACGTATTTACTATGAAAGGTTTTGTTGCATGTCTGTTACTATAAAATAAAGTTTTATTTTCGTCACTTTGTATATTATTTTGTGGATACCTAACCTGTTTAGTGTAAGGGCTATTATAAAAGTATGTGACGCTCAGTTATTTCAATTATTATCAAATTAGATTCGTGCTGAGCGGAAGTGTTATTAATTGCAATATGCCTGTTCCAGTAAAGTATAAGTGCATCAAATGTGGTGGAGATTACGACCTGCCAAACAGGAAGTGTTTCACATGATAATGACGTGGAACCTATCGTTATCATTCTAGGAGACGAAGATAATTCATCAGAATATTCAGAGGATGAATTTTAATATACCTACTTTTTTATTTTCTTTATTGTACATTTATACAACACTACATTTACTCACTATAATTTTAATTTTCAAAATACATATATTTTTGTGTGGAATAAAAGTCTATTCATTAAATTTAAATAAATATTTAGATAATAATATTGAATAATTTTATTTGAATTAATAAAAACCCTCTTCACCCGGTTATGATGCTTAAAGTAGCCTCTAGTTTTGAAATGCTGTTTTATATTGTTTACTTATAAGAGAAATGGACCGAGAAATTGAAGCGGCATAGACAAAGACGAATTGTCGGGGGTTAAATTTTAGCTACCTGCTACAATTTAGTACTGTTCGATCACACATAGTTTGTTTAAGTACACCTCATCTATACCGATAATACATAATATAAAAATGTTGAATATAAGCACCATTACTACATTTATTTACGATTTGCATACATAATAAGCTTTTATTACTCTCTTTCATTTCTAAACAGATTATAGTATGATTGCAGTTGTGCACCGAATAAATTGTTTAAAATAATAGACCGATTCTTTATTGATTCAATAACCAACGAACAATAATACGAACGTAACATCAGAAACAATACTATTGATTTCTGTTAGTTTCCTTTAGTTAGCTCAACCTAAACTTATAACATCAAAAATAAAAGTAACATATACGTGGCTTTGTAGTGTGTGTGTAGAAAACAAAGCAAAATTAATTACCATACACTTAGCATGCCGGCAACCAACCAGGCACTGTTTATCACTTTGGAGACTAAGTACAACTTTCTTGTATTCACGGTGCTAATTCTGATTTGATGACTGTGGATATTGCATTGAATAATAGCAAAGTTATAACACGTAAATTTGCTTTTAATATACGGCGGCAGCTGTTACCTCCGAAATTCAACGCACACTTGAATAAAACTGCCTATTCAGAGTTTCCAGACGCAAATTCCGATTCCTTTAAAAAGTTATGGGACCCGTTGGAAGTAGCGACAAGAGTTGAAATTTAAAATATCTCATATTTTCTTGACTAGATAATCATTTGTAGAAAAAATGCTTATATCTAGTAAAGTTTTTGACACCTGAAATAAGATACATGAAATATTATATTTTTTATGGTACAAATCTATTATCATACATCTAGAAGGATAGGCAAAGAAAATTTTATTTTCATTCAAGTTAGGAATTTTCTTTCAACAATAGAAGATGATTCAGAACTACACAATTTTGAATGTTTGTGAGTCAACTTTTAAAGTACCACTGTGTTGTGGGTGGCATAATAGCCAGTAGATTATTTTAAATATATATTTATAGTTCCTGGTAAGTAAGCCAGAGTATCTTTTGACATAGCAAAAGCAACAATTTGTTGATAGAAGTTTTTGTCAAAAATAAAACTGTGCGTTCATTCGCTCGAATCCTGCCACATTTGACTCTTACAAAAACAATTTCGTAAAAAAATCAAGGGCAGTTTGAAATGAAAAAAAAATTAAATTTAAATACACTTCTGCACGGCATTGGAAACTGGTCACTGCAAAAACTGACCTGACGCAAGGTAAATCATGTAGTCGGCGATCGGCTTTGCGGCAAAGTGTAATAAAAAATAAACGGACAACAAATTTTTTAAGGAAAGAAATAAATAAAATTTTATACACCTATTTTATATCAGTAAATTCAATTGCTTTTGCTACTACTGTTATAATTAATTAATAACATTAATTTTTAGTCTTAATTAATAAAATAATTTGACATATCTGATGTTACAACAGCTGCTGAAAATTTTTTATTTGTTCAGCGACGTGTAAACACATTTGGACCCGTCTTACCCAGTTTCTATGAACTAACACAATTGTTTTTGGTTCTTGTCCGTTATGAACTCCTAAGTTATTGGCGGCAGCTATGATACTTTCGCGAACTCATCACTATCGGTGCGATGCACTTTTATTTTTAATATTACTGCAAAAAGAAGTTCAAAGAATATAAGTTAAGAGACCGTGGCAGCCATGGTACTGGTTCTTCTTATCCAATCCATCGTACCTCTTGAGCTTCATTAAGGCGCTCCCAAAGATTTTGTCATGCAAGAACCACATTTACAGTCAAACAGCTAAAGGCACATGTTTCAAAAATCCAGGCAGATCATTTCGAAGGAACTCGAGACACTGAACCTCTGTGTTACGCGTTATGCAAAACATTTTCGTACTGTGGCATAATAAAAATACAATGCAAAAATGCTGCATTCTGAATTTAATATCTACGTCACCATCATTCAAGTCAAAAAATGGATCTTTATTGCACTAGTGCAATAAAATGTTTATTGCATTCATCTGTCATTCTACTACAGCGTTTTGTCATCATGACAAACGTAAATCTTCAAATCGACGTCATATTTTCGTAGACTTAGTGTCATCTAAATAAAACATTTTTTGGTTTTTGCATGAACGTAGAAAAAATATTGTATGCAACTCGTGCAAAAAGTGTTTATTGCACTCCACGTGTTGCCCTACTCGGCCTGAAGGTCTCGTTGGACAATTTCACGTCGCATGCAATAAACACTTACTTTTTGTACTTGTTGCATAAATAACTCTTGAAAATTTTAGGGCTTGTTGTTGGTTGAGTTTAGATGATAAGGAAAAGAAGAAATTTGACAACAACTAACCGTTTGTTAGTGTTTGCTTATAAATCATGTCTATACGTAGGGTGTATCCAATATATAATTTAAAGGGGTGATTTTAGGCCCAAAAGCCCAAAAATGACTTAGTTCCAAGACAGAGGGTGCAAATGTTTTTGAAAAGTATTTCATTGTCGAGGTCGATTCACTTCTCTATAGAGGGAGAGCCTTGTGGTTAAAACCCTCCGAAAAACTATGCCACTGGGTTTTCAGAGAACTTAATAAGAACATTGAATTCAATGTTGTATTTCTTAAAAAAGCATTTTTTAATTATTATGTTTTCTTATTCCAAATTAATTTTAAAATTAATTCAAAATTTATATAGGTAGTAAAGTATCTCAAAATATCTGACAGTGACAATACAACTTCACTATTTCTTAATTACCAGAAAAAAATAAATACAAAAATGTTTATGTAAAGTGGTGAAAATAATTTTCAGCACTAATTAATAATATAATTACTATCACCCTTGGCAGTAATAGAAATAGAAATCTTGTTGTCAACCATTGTTGTACATTTTCAAAAATTTCTGGCAATTGGCTAACTAGCTAATATCCATTTATGATTCGTTGTATTCAACCTGCTTCATTTTCTACTGCTGCTTCATAAATAGTGAATTTGAGATGGCCCCATAAAAAGAAGTCAAGCGGTTATAAGTCTGGATAATGAGCAGGCCCACGGTAGAGTCTATTTCATACTGTTTTTATTGTCATTAAATCTGCAACAAAGAATCAAACTTGTAGTATTATTCAAAAAAAAAAGTTGTGGTTAATAAACACTGTGCAAGATAAATAATTTTTCTGAATATAGAAAATGGAGCATAATTGCAAACTGTTTTATTTGCAAGTACAATTTTAGATATATAAGCTAGTGTTTCACGTTATACCATAGTATATGTAAGCAGTCGTTGCCAGTTAAATATCTTCTAATCATTATTTATACTCTATTTCAGACTGTTCATGATTCCTGGCAGACTCGTTCATTCACAGCTTCCAATTCAATTCGGTGTCGGCCTGATGCGATGTTGCCGAATTTAAATATTTTCCTATCCCTACAATGTTAAAATATTAAATGAAATCTACAAATTATTAATTTTCTAAAAGCATGCAATTATTATATTAAGTTTCATTTTAAAAAATATGTTTATACTGAAGTTAAAAAACTCAAACGGATCAAACAAAAAACCATTTACAATTCATTACGTAAACAGTGAGATAAAAAACAAAACCCACTAGGTAAATTATTAAGAAAACCTGAAAAGGTTTGTCATATTTCAATACTGTTTGAGTAATACAAAGAACCCTTGTGTTGCCAACAAAAAAATAGTCCGAGGCACATTCACTGATAAACAAGCTGGCAACAGTAAATCGACTGTATTATTAGGTCAACAACCTAGTTTTACATCGCTTTTAACGCATACTCACTCAGAAGGAGTAAACAAACTTTTTTTTACCTAGATACATGAATAAATACGATATTTTACTTTAAATCTGTATTATTTTGTTAATAAAAACAAATGTACATAAAGAGACAGAATTACTATGTACTTCCCTATTTTATCTGAGAGTCTTTGACCTGTCTTTGTTGTTCTCAGGTTACCCTTGGGCTCGCTCGAATATATTGATTGTGATTCCTATTGTGTTTTTTTGTTTGTACGGTTAAAATGAGTCTTCAGACAAGACAGTGTTGCCATATGTTTCCTTACTATTCACTGCCGGTATCTTCAGTAGTAGTCACAACGATTTATATGTTATGCAGAGGCTCTTATTTTCGTAAGAACGGGTCAAAAATTGTATACTAAGTATAGGGAAGTGTATAGTAGGTAATGCTGCGATTTGAGGTGACTAGTTAAATATACCATGATTATACTTTTAGTAGTTTGAATGAGGACATATATTTTTTTGCAACCAATCAATTAGATGTTCTGTCATAAAGTTATAACAACCCTCTTTTAAAAACGAAATATATATGCGTTATTTTTCTTCAGAGAGAAAAAACATGAAAATCATATTTCTCCAAGAGACGTAAAAATAATGGAAATTTGCGTGATTATTATTTTTTTGATGCAGCAAATTAGAAGGGAAAATTGCCTTACATTGTCAACTCAGCGAGGACGACGACAATTCGCAATAAATTTTTAGCCTTAACATCTCATCGAGGCGGCCATTTTCCCTCGAATCTGAATGACATGTTTATGCAAATAAAATAATACCCGACCGAATGCCGGATCAATAAAAACTCTTGTAATATTTGATGTCTTTGTTAGGAGACGGCACTTAGAAACAACTCGGGACATTCTTATGTAAAGCAGCTCGATGGGCTAATGCGCAAAACATCATATATGCAGAGAATACCTAAATAGGCTCGCCGGATATTAATTTTCTTTTTATCGAGTTTCGGCGATGATGGGGCTGTTTTAATGGGGCCGGCATCCACGGCGTTTCCACCCAGCTGTTGTGATGTATCCGATTTAATTAAAAGGGGCCACGCGGCGGCCCCCGCTTTACTACTACAGCTGTTATGAGCCGTACACGCTATGAATAACCTTACGTAGAGCAACAATAGGTTACTTTTACGGTGGAATACTTGTTTTTATGGCGTCAGTCGAGAGCCACACATCGGATGCGGAGTAGGCGCTCCACGAACAGGACTATTTGGCCTGATGGCTGCCTGGAATTTGTGGGGGAGGGGAGGGCTCTTCATTGGAGAATTTTACAGCCTTATAGTAGAAGGCATAAATTCAGAACTCTTGCCTCATCATTTATTGTAAATTTTGTAATTCTCAGCAGTTTCCTTATGTCGTTGGATCGAGGATTCTTAAACATACCACTAATCATTTACAAAAAAATCTAATTATAGTCCTTAAAAGGCCACGTTAAATGCAAGTAAACTCCACTGCTAAGCGTACTGCAACCATACGACTTAACCTTAAGGTCACCGTGTTTTTCAACGTAAAATGATCGAATTTGTGGTGTTTTTAGGTACAGAAATATGGAAAAAATAAAACACGTAAATATATATATATACATATACAGTATGCGCCAAAAGTATGGAATAAATTCAATAAAAACGAAACAATTATTTTTTGGGAAAAATCCTCGAACAGGTCGATTTCTAATTTAAAAAATACATATTTTAGCGTAAAATGCGATTTTCAAATGTCATTTGTTTTCGAGTAATGACGTCATCGATTTTTTTTAAATGGCAACATCATATTTTTTTTCTCTTACATAGGAAAGTGTATGTATATATATATATATATATATATATATATATATATATATATATATATATACAGTATGCGCCAAAAGTATGGAATAAATTCAATAAGAACGAAACAATTATTTTTTGGGAAAAATCCTCGAACAGGTCGATTTCTAATTTAAAAAATACATATTTTAGCGTAAAATGCGATTTTCAAATGTCATTTGTTTTCGAGTAATGACGTTATCGATTTTTTTTAAATGGCAACATCATATTTTTTTTCTCTTACATAGGAAAGTTTTCGAGTAAATAACGATTGAATGTTAGAAAACGTAAATCAATTAAAATAAAGTATAAACATTATCAAGTTTAGTTTTTCGAATTCCATAGTTCTTTTATGAATCACGTAGGTGAAAATCTTTGCAAAGTATCATTGTCACATCGACTTTCTAATAAGTATTGTAAGCGACATAGAAATTATTATTCAATTTAAAGTATCATGGCACATTTAACTGTTATTCAAAGAATTGAAATTTTAATTCTTATCGGATGCGGGAATATGACTAGAACTCAGCAGGAAGTTTGCGATTTATTTAATGAAAAATATCCAGATCGTCCTATCAGCCAATCAACAGTCAGTAAGGTAGTGTCTAAATTTAGAGAAACTGGCAATGTTGTAAATAATCCAAAACCTGGACGTCCAAGCATTAATGAAAATCAGAAACAGAACATTTTGATAAGTATGGTGGATAATCCTCATAATTCTTCACGATTGGTTGCATTAAACAATGACACTAGTCAGAGCACAGTGCTACGTATCTTGAGGAAGGAAAAATATCATCCCTACAAAATTCAACTTGTGCAGGAACTCAATGAAGATGATCCCGATCGCCGCTTACACTTTTGCGAAATTCTAATGGATTTATGTCAAGGAAATAGAAATTTACACTGGCAAATACTTTTTTCAGATGAGGCCACATTTTGTCTGAATGGTACAGTAAACCGTCAAACTTGCAGATATTGGAGACGGGAAAATCCTCATTGGATGGCAGAGGCACATACCCAACACCCTCAGAAATTAAATGTGTGGGCTGAAATAGTTGACGACAGAATAGTAAGGCCTTTCTTCTTTGAAGGAACCCTTACAGGACAAAGATATTTAGAGTTTCTAGAAAATGACCTTGTTCCAGCCCTTGCAGTAATTTTTCCTAACGATAATGACCCTGACATTCCTGACGATACCATATGGTTTCAGCAAGACGGTGCACCTCCGCACTATACGCGTCCTGTACGTGATTTTTTGGACAACTGTTTTCCTGGAAGGTGGATCGGCAGACGCGGACCGATAGAGTGGCCTGCAAGATCGCCAGATGTTACACTTCTTGACTATTTTTTATGGGGATACTTGAAGTCAAAAGTGTACATTAATAAACCACGTAATTTAGAAGAACTTCAAAATCGCATTCGGGACGAAATACGCAGAGTTACCCCAGAAATCATTCATAATGTGCAAAAAGAATTTCTTCACAGACTTGCGCATTGTCAAGAAGTTGGTGGATGGCAATTCGAGCATTTAATTTAAGTATAAAATTTAATCAATTGTATTTTATTTTACATACCTCAGAATTGTTACTTTTTTATGGATAAAATTTACGTTTTCTAACATTCAATAGTCATTTACTTGAAAACTTTCCTATGTAAGAGGACAAAATTTTAGTACTGTCTGATAGAGAATTAAACGATCTTTCAGAATCAAAGAAAAAAATATGGTGTTGCCATTAAAAAAAAATCGATGACGTCATTACTCGAAAACAAATAACATTTGAAAATCGCATTTTACGCTAAAATATGTATTTTTTAAATTAAAAATCGACCTGTTCGAGAATTTTTCCCAAAAAATAATTGTTTCGTTTTTATTGAATTTATTCCATACTTTTGGCGCATACTGTATATATATATATATATATATATATATATATATATATATATATATATATATATATATATATATATATATATATATATATATATATATATATATATACATATATATTATAAGTGTGATTCATTAATAGTGGGACAGAGCTTAAGGACCTTATCCGAATGTTGCTCCTTTTTGATTTACAGGGTGTTATAGTTGAAAAAATTTTCGATTTTTTATAATATTTTGAACATCTTTGAACGAATTGTCTTAAAAATTTGTACATTTATGTTTTCTGCGGTAGTAATTACGAAAATTGTAACTATTTTGCAATCACAAAATCTGAATTTCCAATAAGAAATTATTAAACTACGTTCAATTCTAAATAAAAAAGATATATCTGTTAAAAATCGATAAACTTAACAGTTTTCGAAATAAGAACCATTTACTATTTCTTTACAAAATTATTTGTTTGAACATACGCCTTTAAATAAGAAAATTTAATTACGAATTAACAAACACCGTAACAACTGAAACTGTCATTATGCTTAAGTCTAATTACAAAAGATTCTCTCAAAGTGGCGATCATTGTTTTCAATACATTTTTTTATTCTCTCGTTAAAATTTTGTCTGACACTGAATAGACTTCTTTGTTGGTCTCTGATAATGTTAACAGATTCTTGCATGTTTGCCCACAGCTCTTCTCGAGTATGTATAACATCTTTATAAACTAAAGATTTAACATTACCCCAGAAATAAAAATCAAGGAGATTTAAATCAGGCCTACGCGCAAGCCAAGGCAATTCGCTGCCGTGACCAATCCAATGGTATCGAAAACTTATATTAAGATATTCTCTTATTGGTCGGGAGTAATGTGAGGGAGTACCATCATGCATAAACCGAAAGGTTTGCCGTAAATTTAAAGCGATATTTTCCAGAACGAGTGGCAAGTCATTTCTTAAAAAATGTAAATAATTTTCCCCATTAAGTGGACGGGGTAACACAAATGGTCCCAAAATGTTATCTGAAAGTATTCGACACCAAATATTGAGAATTCATGCTGAAAATGTTGTTCTCGTGGCAAGTGAGGATTTTTCAGTTCCCAGGGATGGCTATTTCTCCAATTAAACAAACAAACAAACAATATTTTATTATAAAATGTAGGGTCAGCATTTTGTTGCCGACGAAGAAACTGTGCGAAGCGATTTCTACCAGGAGGATCTTGTGACATCAACTGTTTTTCTTTGTGGAGTATTCTGAAGACGGAGGACTGACTGACAAAAAAATTTGACATAAGTTTACTGCGACGGAACACTATAACTAGCGCATCCCAGATGTGATTGCAAAATAGTTACCATTTTCGTAATTACCACATAGAAAACATAGGTGTACAAACTTTCAAGACAATCCGTTCAGAGATGCTCAAGATATTTAAAAAAATCGAAAATATTTTTTCAACTTTAACACCCTGTTGATCGAAAAGGAGCAACATTCGGATAAGGCATATTTGGCTTAATCGCTCTATTTTGAGTCAGAAACATGCCCTTAAGCTCTGTCAAATTATTAATGAATCACCATGTATATATACAGAGTGTTCCAAAATACAAGGCCACACCATTAACTACATATTCTTTGGACAAAAATAATGGGACTTTCCTTATGCCATTTTTTATTTGGGCGTCCCTGTTTCAATATACAGGGTGTTAAAGTTACATTTAAAAAAACTATATTTGTTAATAATCCCATTGTTTTGTAAGATAAGATTGTAATTTTTTGTTTAAATGCTCTCTTTTGGAGAAAAACGACATGTATTTATGGGTTACAAAATATATGTCTTAGCGGTTGATGAATGTCAAAAAAAAATAGTGAGTACTGAAAACAAATGTCCATCTTGTCAACATAATGACATTAATTTCTATTAATTCTTTGATTCGGCAAATAGAGAAGTAATAAGTGGTTACTAAGTTTTTAATTTAATACAATATGGCTAATAGGGTGATAATTTGACTTTTGCAGATATGCATTAAATGTTAAGTAAGTTCTGCACTAATGATCATTTATAATAATAAATAAAACTTTCTATCAATCTTCGTCAATCGATTGACAATTACATCAATCGCCTCCTACGCGATCAATGAGTCTATCAATAAGTATTGTCAATTTTATTGATCCTCTCATGGACCCTTAACATCTTCCACATTTGCCTGCCTCGCAAAATTCATAGCCGGATTCTATTTGAACGTAAGCAACTAAAATGCACTTTCATTTAAAAATTTGCAAAATTATTTGCAGTTATTTCCAGAAACAGATTGTATACAGGGTTAACTATGACTAAGTACAGTAACCACGTGCTCAGGGAGGCCTAAAAGACAATAAAAAATTTATTTCGGAATTCTAGCTCGACGTTTTAAAAATGGAGTAAAACCCTTTTTTCCTACGGAAAGTCGGCGCCTATGTCGATCAGTCATCGTCCAAGATGACTACATATGTCAACTACCATGCGGTCGTTTTTCACAATGTTGCCGAATGTAGAAACAACGAAAGTAAACATTTTTATTAATAATAATACCTAAGTACCTGATAGATAACAGTTAATCCGATTAGCTACAGTATGTTGCATTCATTTTTCGTCCCTTCGTTCCAAACTGCCAAAACTTCATTTTCACTCATTACAAGTCCGTCAGAATTACTCGCCACAAAATACACACTTCGCGTAGAGTTAATAAATATTGTTTTGACACTTCCTCCGTGACACGGGGTTACACGCACATAGTACTTGTCAGTCGATATAAACCTATGCTGTGATGTTGGTTACATTGTTTCTAATACTCTCCAAATGTTAAACAGCAGTAGTGGTCAGAAAAGTAATATTACAGAGCATTGTAAAAAAGTATTTTTTTATTTATGAAATGCTCGAGGGAAATCAAGAGGTCCCCAGCAAGTACAACAATTTTTACAACGACAAGTTATAATGTAAACAAGTTAGAAAACAGAAAATAATTCAACTTTCTTGAAATCTCCAAATATCAGTCCTGGAAGTATCAGTAAGATAGGTTTTACTCTCAGTGCTATCATATGGTGTTTCTCATTAAATAATTTAGTATTTTGTAAATAAAACTTTCTTTAAAAGCGCCGTAAATCGTTACACGTGGCAACGCGGTGCTCTGTCACTACCTTTGACAACTTTGACTTTGGCAGAATATACCTAACCTCGCAGCTGACAGACGGCATAGTCGCCGAGAAATTAGGGGTTAATAAGGTTTTGAAAATAATTTTTTTTCGCTTTATAAATAAGTTTGGATTTTTTTTGAAGGGTAATACCGTTAATCCTGAATTTTTCCTATCCCCTCTTAAAATATTTGTACTAAGTCATAGTTAACCCTGTATAAATTAATAAAATAATTCGCCGATTCTATAATGCACATTTATTTTGTACTTTTTAGATTTCAAATTCTAGTTTATTTGTATCAAAGAATACGATTTAAGGCATCATACAAACAAAATTTTTCTCTAAGAAAATTGATGCAAGCCGCATCGAAATCAGATTATTATACACAAAGCAGGTACATATAAGGGTGGGGGGGGTATGTTGCAATTTAACCAAACATACCTGTATACAAAGTTGCACACAGGTGAAGTTAGGTGTTCAAGTTTATTTAGAAAAAATAAAAAAGTCAGGTGAATGTTTTGTCTTTAAAATTTGACAGTTAAAATAAATTAAAAATAAAGGAATTTGTCCAAATTCATTTTTTTTAAATATAAATTTATTCTTCGCCGAAAATTTAAATTTGCTCTGTCTAATTGTTACGTATTTATCTTATCTGTAGTTTAATTATAAGTTAATTATTATTAGTTTACTTTTCAAAATAATCCGCGCCCTATATTTCTGTTCAAAGTAACTAAAAACTTATCTATTTTTGTTCTTTTTCTTTTATTTGCGCGGACAGAATGAGATGGGTTTTTTGCGACCTCCCTCTAAAAATTCCCAGTCAGTTGTTAATTACCTTCGAAATAATTGTAACCGTTCTTGGTGAAAACCAGTGTTTTACGCTACCGCTTTACGCATTTCCTATTTTCGATAAATCCCTTTTCCCTGCTTTGAAGAACGATCGAGACGACATCAGAGGGCCCTCTCCGACGTACCCACGGCAAGATTTCCTGGTAAGTCGCTTTTACTCACTCATTCTTATTGGAAAATTACGGGCAGTCCGCTATTCTCTCTCTGATATTGATAGTTTTATTTTTAACGCAAACAAAACACTAATAAATAATGATCGCTTCTTGTAACGTTACATTTATTCGTAATACAATTCCACAAATATTCTCGGGATTCAATTGGCAAGGAATAAACAAAATCCTTCAATGTCTACCAAAGAAAATAATCACATTTGTTGAGTCTGCCAATTTTGAGGATAACTATTGATTTAGAAATTTAAAATTTTCTAATAGTAGGGCTGAAATGAGGTGGTGCCTCATCATACATCATCATCATAAACCAAAATTCTGGTCTAAGTTGCAACGGTAAATCTTCGATGAAATCAACAAGAGCTATTTGCAGATATTCCAAATAACTTTGCCATTTGATTGATTTGGCGAAATAACTGGTCCAATCAAATAACGATCAATAATGCAATAATACAATAGGTGTGAACATTTTGATCCTCTACGAGTGAAACAAGCCTCATAAATGAAACGAATTTTCTTCTGAAAATTAATATTCTGATCCAAGATAAACTCGTAAACGGTCATTCGTCGATATAAATCTTGAGGCAATAGCTTTTGCACTTTTTGATTGTTATATGGATGTAGTAGATTACGTTTATGAATTCGGTGCCTCGATAATTCAGTTTCTGAAGATGAACGTTTAGTACTTATTTACGGTTCATCTTCAACTGTCTGCAAAATATTTTCTTCAGCTTGAATTCTTATTACATTATAACGTTCGGATATTTTTAAAAACTTACCTGTCTCTCGAGCCCGTCTTTCGATATTAGATGTTTCTCTATGGGGAATCACTGGATTTGGAAATCTACGATACTCTTCCACACTTCATCTACAGTTTTCTTTACATAAACCTAGCACAAGTAACATTTTATTACAGTCAAATTTTAAAAACAAAGGGTGTCTGGAATATGAAGCGTAATTTTATGGGTTTGCATATCTGATCAAATGCAATAAAAAAACTCTTATGAAAGAAATATTTAAAACGAATACTTTTCCTACTATTACATAAAAACAAATATAACTATGTTATAAATAATAATAATTAATTCCGTCTTTTCATTTTCTTGCTACATTTAATAGTTTTGTGATTCTTAATGTGAATGCACTGGAAATTGTTTTTTCTTTTGTATTTTATTAAAAATTCTTGTTGTTATATTATGTATTTGTCCTGTAACTGGATTTTGTATCTGTTGGGCAATAAATGAGTATTATTATCATTATAAACTAAAGTGAACAATCTTATATGCAGAATTATGTAACTGTATGTAATAACAATATTTATATCTACAGTTGCAAAAATACCTATTGTGAAAGATTTCTGTAGGTACCTAAAAATTTGTCGGTTAGACCGCTTTCTGCCGTTGTTTTACTTCGATACCTTTGAGGTGTCATGAGATAACATTTCTGTTATTAGCTAAGCTCTATGTTAGTCAGTTCTTAAATGTCTAAAATTATTTGTATTTGTAGAAAACACTATTTCAAGAATACGGCGCCCTTAAAGGAAACTAATATCTAAAACTGGTATTAGATGATAACATTAAATTGTGCTTGCCACGAATAAATAAATACATCTCCGCTAATGGTTTTCCAATTTTGGCAGCATGAAAAACAAAAATATTTTATTACTACAACTGGCAAGACATAGATATGACATTGTGTTGATAGTTGCATAGCTAAGATAACGAGATCTAAATTCGTTTCTGAGGAGCGGTTATGGGCTAAATAGGCAGTAAATAGAGATTTAATTTACTTTATAAAAAAAATGTTTCTGCTTTATAAATAATTTTGGAAATTTTGTGAAGAGCAATTCCGTTAATTCATATTTATCTCTATCTCTTAAAATATTTGTATTTAGTCATAGTTAACCTTGTACATGCGCTATTGCCGAGATCAATGGTTGTGGCGTTACATTTTAAAACTGTTTTAAAAAAGCATGCCCGTAATTTGAGTCTTTGGAATATTAAAAAAAAACACATTAGATAGAGAATGTATGTAGTAAGATACTATTTAAAATTAGAACGTTATTAGATACTTCATAAATATTAAGAACATTAAGTTTTTAAGCAGTATTTGGAGCATAGATCACTAAGTATAAAAGTGTAAGGTGTAGGTATATTAAAAATTCAAACTTAGTTACGAAAAAGAGAAATAATTTCAAACTTTTATTTACTTATAAATGTGAACACACTATGATTACTTGTTTGATTTGAAAAATAAATTTATAATAAGATTAATAAAATGCTGCTTCCATTTATAACCTCAAAAATCGGTCTCGAAGATAATAGGACAATCCAACGAACTGTCAAATCATTTTAAAAATGGCGGCTATAGGACAAACTGGATTTTGTATCTGTTGGGCAATAAATGAGTATTATTATTATTATAAACTAAAGTGAACAATCTTATATGCAGAATTATGTAACTGTATGTAATAACAATATTTATATCTACAGTTGCAAAAATACGTATTGTGAAAGATTTCTGTAGGTACCTAAAAATTTGTTGGTTAGATCGCTTTCTGCCGTTGTTTTACTTCGATACCTTTGGGGTGTCATGAGATAACATTTCTGTTATTAGCTAAGCTCTATGTTAGTCAGTTCTTAAATGTCTAAAATTATTTGTATTTGTGGAAAACACTATTTCAAGAATACCGCGCCCTTAAAGGAAACTAATATCTAAAACTGGTATTATATGATAACATTAAATTGTGCTTGCCACGAATAAATAAATACATCTCCGCTAATGGTTTTCCAATTTTGGCAGCATGAAAAACAAAAATATTTTATTACTACAACTGGCAAGACATAGATATGACATTGTGTTGATAGTTGCATAGCTAAGATAACGAGATCTAAATTCGTTTCTGACGAGCGGTCATGGGCTAAATAGGCGGTAAATAGAGATTTAATTTACTTAATAAAAAAAATTTTTCTGCGTTATACATAATTTTCAAAATTTTGTGAAGAGCAATTCCGTTAATTCATATTTGTCTCTATTCTCTTAAAATATTTGTATTTAGTCATAGTTAACCTTGTACACGCGCTATTGCCGAGATCAATGGTTGTGGCGTTACATTTTAAAACTGTTTTAAAAAAGCATGCTTGTAATTTGAGTCTTTGGATTATTAAAAAAAACACATTAGATAGAGAATGTATGTAGTAAGATACTATTTAAAATTAGAACGTTATTAGATACTTCATAAATATTAAGAACATTAAGTTTTTAAGCAGTATTTGGAGCATAGATCACTAAGTATAAAAGTGTAAGGTGTAGGTATATTAAAAATTCAAACTTAGTTACGAAAAAGAGAAATAATTTCTAACTTTTATTTACTTATAAATGTGAACACACTATGATTACTGGTTTGATTTTAAAAATAAATTTATAATAAGATTAATAAAATGCTGCTTCCATTTATAACCTCAAAAATCTGTCTCGAAAATAATAGGGCAATCCAACGAACTGTCAAATCATTTTAAAAATGGAGGCTATAGGACAAACAACTCGACATATGACAAGTAAACCAGAAATTTGTGATTTTGTGTAGAACTGTGTGTTTGGCTCATTATATTTTATACCTGTTTCGGAATACCAAGGATAATTCAGACTATCATAATGGTTTTGTTTTGTTGTGTTATGAATTGTTGGAGTAGAGGACAGCGAGAAGATCAAGTTAGATTTTTTAGGATTCCTGCTGCATTGAATTATAGACATATAACTGATTTCAATGAACTCTCTCATATAAAACGGCAAAAGTGGCTTTGTGCAATATAACGGCAAGACCTAACTCAAGAAAAAATTAAATACAGTGTCGTTTCTTCAAAACATTTTGTATCGGGTTAGTTAATAAAAAGTTATATACAACAATTTAAAAGCATATATTTCAGGTAAACCGGCTGCTTTAACAGATAACTTACATCTTGATTGGATTCCTACATTGCATTTGGGTTATCAAATTACCACTGCAACGTTGTCAGAGACCAAGATGGGTAGATATAAACGAAAATGTAGTGTTGTGCTAATGCTTTCTGAAGTTTTAAATATCTGCAATATTTATATGTAAAAGTAATATATACCTACCTATGCAGGCCCCTGTTTTTCATTGGACACTGGGCAGGGCGCTGCGATTAGTGGGGCCTCCTAGTTCCTGCCAGATCAGCAACTCTTTCATATCTCATATTAGAAAATGTAATATAAGCCTATTTCTCATATATTTATATAGAAAAAGTGGGTTTATATTTTAGGTAAAACGTTCTAGTTGCTGAATATTCGTAAAATTATTATTATTTTTAGTATTCACTGCACTTCGGTATATCTACAAATTTTTTCTTTCAAATGGGTCGAGGCAAGAAATAGTTGACTAATCAAAAATGAACTTGGTGCATTAAATTTTCCCTGCTGCTAATGTTTTTTATTGTGTTGTAACAAACTTTAAATTATTATTGCAATGCCGCAATTATTTAAAATATCAAAAAACCAATTGATTATTAAACATTTTGTACTATTTATCTATGTGCCCAATTTTTTTAGAATTGTATATATAACTTATTTTTAATATTTTTTATTAAATATATTTTAGATTTTTTTATCAAATGGACTTTTATTTATTATTTATAATTTTTGTCAAATATATGTGAATTGGAAACAGTGGCATTATTAAGAATTTCAAGTCCCCGCAGAATTTTTCTTTAACTGAAAATAAATTCTGCCATGTATCTATACATAAATAATTGTTAAAATCAAATTACGTACCTCTGTAATAGTTTACTAATTAATTATATATAACTGCCACTATTGTTATCAATATATTTTTTTATTAATATTATATATAGTATTCTCCAGGACCCTGAATTGCTAGGGCTGGCGGGGGTGTAATTATGCTACTAGTTGGAGAGGAAAAAGAACTTAGGTACCTATTTATAAATAACGTATTTAAAACTTGTACACTGTATTTAATTTTTTCTTGAGTTAGGTCTTGCTGTTTTATTGCACTAAGCCACTTTTGCCGTCTTATATGAGAGTTCATTGAGATCAGTTGTGTCTATAATTCAATGCAGCAGGAATCCTAAAAAATCTAACTTGATCTTCTCGCTGTCCTCTTCTCCATCAATTCATAACACAACAAAACAAAACCATTATGATAGTCTGAATTATACTTGGTATTCCGAAATAGGTATAAAATATAATGAGTAAAACACACAAACCATTAACTAAAAGTTCTACACAAAAGCACAAATTTCTGCTTGTCATATGTCGAGTTATTTGTCCTACAGCCGCCATTTTTAAAGTGATTTGACAGTTCGTTGGATTGCCCTATTGATATGTAAATACATAACTAATTCCTTAAAATATTTACGTCACTCTTTGTATATTACAATAAAATAATTGTATGTATTTTAGCGGAACTGTCCTACAAGAATTTTCGCACATTCAACTTAAACTTTTACGACTTTAAACGTCCCTCTGATATTTAATACCCTCATATAATATTTAACAGTAACTGTTGCACAATTCTGTGGCCCCTTAAACGGAAACTTAGTTATTGTTGCGCTGAGCAACATTGTAAATAATAGACATAATTCGCAAAGGGAAAGCATAACAAATCTCCATAAAGACAAACTTTAAGCTCTCAGTCTAGTTTGCAGTTCTAGAGCGACAATTTTAACTAGGAAACTTGAGTGTTCTGAATTAGCCGCCATTAATATGCAAGAACAACTTCTATGATTTTCTTAAATGGATTTTATTGTGCCCCGTCTTCTTATTTCGAGCACAATTTTAAGGAGTCTGTAAGCAACAAAATAATAATCCAGCTTGTGATACTTTAGAGAGAAGTATTATAATGATGTTAACAATAATATAACTTGTTGAATATTAAAAACAGAGAACTGCTTTATACATTTTAAAATATACTCGCCTAAAAAGAAATAAATATTATGTTATAAAATAATCAATTCATCTTTAGGAATAAATGGAATTGGAAATTACGTCATATACAGGGTGTTGGTAAATAAGTGCGAAATATTTTAGAGGGTGATTGCCGAAGTTTTTGAAAAAGTTCATGTAAACGTAGGTTGAAATATGCTTTGTTTCAGAGATACAGAGTGTTCAAATTTTAATTTTTTATTTATTTTTATTATTTCCAAAAGTTTTAAAGATATTGATTCGAAATTTGAAATACGCTTTGGGGGGATAAATGTGTATTTTTGGGGTGATCCGAATATTTCTACTTGCACCAGTGACGTTCGTGTGAAACTTTTTTAATAAAAAAAGTGGGTCGCCACTGACTTGATATTTGTTAGAAATCCGCCATAAATTCTGAATGAAATTGGTCTCTTCAATTTTTTTCGTAGAATGCACCGTTTTTGAAGAAAAAAATAAAATATGTTTTATTGCAAGTTCTGTATTTTTATTTTCTATTGATATATTACCTAGTAGGTTGCTGTCAATATTTCTAAGTAAAATACAACCATCTCGTGAAAATGTCAAATTAGCATTTTTTCATTATTTGTGTGCTACAAAATTAATGTCAATAAGTTCATAATTTTTGTGTATAAAAAAAGAAAATGGAAAATTTTACAAATGCGGAAACGACGACTATATGTTGAGTTGTATCAAGAACATAAGGTACCTCATAACACAATATTTGCTCGCCTTCATCAACGTTTGGCACATTTATGAAACGAACTGCTGATTGTGGGTGTCCTCGAGAAGTACGAACTGTGCAACTAGAAGAAGCAGTCCTCGATATAGTTTCGGAGTCACCTGAAACTAGCAGAAAAATTGCCAACAAATTGAATGTAGGCAGCTTCACTGTATTTAAAATTCTAAAAGAGCAGCAATTGTATACCTTTCATATTCAACGTGTACAAGCGCTACTACCTCGAGACTTTTTACCGCGTCTAGGTTTTTGCCAATGGATTCTTCATGTAACCGCCCAAAATCCTAATTCTTTTAAATGACATTTTGTTTACTGACGAGAAAATCCACATGGATTTTTTTCAATATCATTTTCAATATCAATTTTCATTAAACGTGTGGCTTGGTCCATATCTCCTCCCATTACGGTTAAATGGCGAATCTTATCATCACTTCCTACAGGAAGAGTTACCTGCTTTTCTTGCAGAAATTCCTCTTCTGCTCAGACAAAATTTATGGTTCATGCACGATGGTGCCCCAGCCCATTCTAGCATTAATGTACGTCGTCACTCAGATACAGTATATCCAAATCGTTGGATAGTTAGGAAAGGTACGCAACATTGGCCAGCTCGCTCTCCGGATTTAAATCCCTTAGATTTTTGCATTTGGGTTTTCTCAAGTCATTAGTTTCCTCCAATCCTGTTGAATATGTTGAAGACCTGAAAAATCGCATTACAGCCGGCTGTGCGACAATAAGAAATACAGTAAGACTATTTCAGCGAATACGACAGTAAATAAGGCGAAGACATGAATCTTGTATCATTTTCAACATTTGTTATAGGTTTGCAACTATTAAAAATTTTCTTATTACTGTTGTTTTGTGTTATTGTAATGGTTCTGTAGGTATTAGATAATACAAATTTTTGAAATATTCAAGAGAAAAAAATTTAAAGGTTTAAATTTGAACATCTTGTATCTCGAAATCTAAGAATTTTTTTACCCACATTTATATCAACTTTTTATTTTCAATGTTTAATTGTATTTTTACTTCGGTCATAATAAAACATTAGTAAAAGAGGTCTCTAAAAAAATAAAAAACGGTGAATCATACGAAAAATTTGAAGAGACCAATTTAATTCAGAACTGCTGGCAGATTTCTAGAAAAAAATCAGTGGCATATAATTGTTTTTATTTAAAAAGGTTGTGGCATTCTCGCACGAACGTCACTGGTGCAAGTAGAAATACTTGTCTCACCCCAAAAAATGCACATTTATCCCTCCAAATCGTGTTTCAAATTTCGAATCAATATCTTTAAACCTCTTTGAAATAATTAATAAAAATAAATAAAAAATTAAAACTTAAACACTGTATCTAGGAAGGGAAGCATATTTCGACCCACGTTTATATGCACTTTTTTTCACAAAATAACTTCGGCAACCACATCCTAAAATATTACGCACTTATTTATAAACGATATGGATTCTTTAAAAATTCAATGGAAATTAAACGTATTAATTTTTATTTATACTATAAAAGACATTTATATATACTCTAAAACCTACTTACAGTTATTAATAACCTAAACGAATTTTCGTTTTGTTACAGGTTATCTTCACGAGCTCTCACCTTCAAGCTACACTACCAACTTCGTTTCTAAAGCAGAAGTACCTAGTTCCAGCCAACCTTCCTATGCGACCTTACGTACTGTTGTAGAAACTCAAGATCTTCGAACAGAATATGCCGCCCCAAGCCCTGTCCCTCCAAAGCAAAAGAAATCATTAGCGATGACGTACACTAGTACTGGAACTGCTTTAAGTTTGCCTCCCAAGAAAAAGGACATTTATCGACCTTATTCTTTAGAAGATAAGCCTTCTCCGCCTTTCTTTCATCATACCATTCGTGTACCCGCCGAGGAAGACCTCCATGCGGCGCACGCTATCCTGGATTTAAGCGCTTCGACGACAGTGTTCCTTCCGCCTCCCACCCCGCAAGTACAGGAGCAGCATCGCCAGATGGAGATGCATCAAGGTCAACAAGAGGCCACCATCCCCCAACCCCTAAAAGCAACAGCACCCTCCATAAAAGCTTCATGTAAAACTGTGGCCTATACATATGAGGCTTTCTTCGTAAGTGACGGCCGGTCGAAGAAGCGACAACATCCTGACGATCCCACCGCCACCTTGACGCCGAAGGCGATCGTTAGTGAGAAGCCAAAGTACACCTGCAGCGAATGCGGGAAGCAGTACGCAACGTCTAGCAACCTATCCAGGCATAAGCAAACGCACAGGAGTCTGGATTCCCAGGCGGCAAAAAAATGCATAACGTGCGGCAAAGCCTATGTCAGTATGCCTGCTCTGGCTATGCACGTCCTCACTCACAAACTTGCGCACCGTTGTGGAGTCTGCGGGAAGCAATTCTCGAGACCTTGGCTGTTGCAAGGCCACCTTAGATCCCACACGGGCGAGAAACCTTACGGGTGCGCACACTGCGGCAAGGCGTTTGCGGACAGGTCGAACCTCAGGGCTCACATGCAGACCCATTCCGCAGATAAAAACTTTGAATGTCCCAGATGCCACAAGACTTTCGCGTTGAAGTCCTATCTCAACAAGCATTTGGAATCGGCGTGTTTAAAAGAGGAGCCGAGCCAGGTGCTTGGCTGCGACGAGGAAAAACTGATACCTGAAATTACGGTGGCCACACCGATGGCAGTTAGAGTTTACGCAGGTTAAACTAAGGATTCTATGCAAACTGTACCTTAGATAATTTATCGTATTGAGAGAGGCAAAGCAGGAGGTAATAAAACAAGGGCTTAACAGAGCAACCAGTTTAAAGATCCGGCATATTTTTATAGATAATTGATTAGGGATGCGAGTTGGCAGTAAATGCTGCAGGTAAACTGGTTGCTGAGAATAGGGTATTCTAGCCAACAAAGAAATAGTTAATTCCTTTTGTTTTGCAATAAGCGGAACACGGATTCGCGCAGATTGAACTGTTGTGGTCGCTGGGTCGGGTTTATCTAGTCAGCTTTCTAGTCTTTCTCGTAGTTTAGTTTTCTGGGCACGTTCAGGCAGCATTCTGAACGGGCCACGCCGTCTAGATTAGTCATGATTTATTCTTCGCGAACTGATGCCCCTTGTAAATATCCCTTCCAAAGAGATAACACACATCGCAACACGTCCACTAATTTAGGGTTAGTCGTAAGCTGTACCTTTAGAACACCACACGGGATGTACATAAAAGGCAGCCACTTTAAGATGTAATCGGCACCTTAGACTAATTTAGTTGATTAAAGTCGCGACATTTTCAACGTTCTCTACGAACAAAGGCAACGTTTCATAAACAACGAACTTATGCAAATATTTCTAGAACTATTTAGGTTAAGAATGGATATAAGTGAGATTATGATATATATTATACCGATAACCGCCGCAGTCTAGTCGCAGTCTCTAGTCCCAATCCCGTATATCACAGACGTCCTAGTCCTAATTCTAGTCAATTATATTTATTTTGGTTATATTATACATTAAGGACTAAATATCTTAATCTTTCTTCATACCTGTTGGAACACAGTCGTGACTAAAAATGTCGCGACATCATTTCAATCCACCGGAAAATGGCCGGAGACCACACGAAAATGAAGAGATTAAAATATGCGGCTCCTGGTTTACCATTCAAATCTATTATATACCTATATCTGAATCTCCTAGAGAAACAATTGTATAGTAAATTATAAAAAATCAACGAAGCATAGTTTTTGGCAGTATTTTTGCAAGCATATATATTTAAAATTATATATTAGATGTTAAAGACACGTTCTCGATGTCATTAAAATATGAGTGCGTTGAATATTAGAGTCCATTATTATTAATTAATCTATAAAACCAATTCCTCCATGTAATCGTAACAATAACATGCTATAGATTAATGTCAAATTGTAATATTTTTACTATATAGTGATATCCAAGTGTCATATACAGACAGGAACGATTTCTCACATCATTAAAAACTATAGTTAGCGTAGTTGTGCTATTATCGATTAGATGTAGGGTGAAAGTCTACTTTTAGTAAGGGCGATTTGCAAATTCTTCGGTCTTTTCCTGCAAAACAAAGATAATATAGCTTAGTTGAGGTGAAATTATGCAGTAATTAAAATTTTTAATCATGTAAATATGACAACTTTTATTATTGAAATGGCGGTTTTGTTGACAGGGATTATGCTACAAATATAATTTTCATGGTGATGTACAATGCCTTTTCAAAATTAGTACGATTAATTTGGGGGATGGTAGAACATTTAAAAATGAAGACGTATTTCTCTTTGACTTATAGGTCTATTGTATTTTCCCGACCGGGATGTCGAAGATGATTTTTTTTAATCAAATGCAACCCATGTTTTTTCCAAAAAATGTTTCATACGGTAACAATAATATAGTGGTATATCTATCCTTCATTCTAAGAGCAAGAATTAATCCTGAAGTCGGATATTTGTGCGGGAAAGGCAGCGGCATATTATTATTGAATAGGCATCATTTGCGCCCAGGAACGACTTATGTTGGTAAGCCCTAACCACCATTCAGTGCAGAAATGAAGGAAATCTGAAAAATCTCATTATGGATGGTCAAAATATCAATATCTCACATTGACTCAAGCCAATGTTCATCCACCCTGCTTGCCAGTTCTTTCTACAAATTTAGCTGATCTACGGTTTTCCGGCAGCAGGAATTGAACCCACGACTGCGACAAATATCAATTCAAGTACTGCCTTAAACTTAAAAATGCTATTAGTTTTTGACTGATTTTTCAAGGTTGCTACGATATTCCTAAGTAAAATTTTAAGACGCTATTTCTCAGGTCAGAGAAGACTTCATAATCTATATTCTTTAATAGTGTTTTGAAAAGTTGTACATTTAGTCCCTAATTTGATTTACGAAAAAGTTAGATTTTTCCTAACTAGAGCAGGAAAAATTTTACCGCACGCAAAAGTTACTTAAATTATTTCTTATCATTATTATAAATTTTAACTGTAACTTTTTTACTGTCATGGAAAGTCCTGCGCATGTATTTGATGAAGTAGAGGCCGAATTTGTATTTATATTCATCTCTTTGTTTTTGAGACTACTTGAAGTTTTTGTTGAACGGAATCCTCTATATATCCTTCTGCAATTTTTTTGGAGAAACTCCCTATATAATTTATACCAACGCATTATATTGTGCATTTTCCATTTCTATATCCTAGGAAGAATCTTGAACTGGTGACAGACGAAGAGAGAAATATTTTTAAAACATTTCTATAAGATTGACTCCTTGGATGTTCCCGTTAGAAATAGTAAATTCTCTTCTTACGTTGAACAAATGTTAGTTCTGCACGATGGCATATTCCACTGGTACCAATAATCAACACTAGGTATCTAAATTAAGAAACAATTTCAATATTTGAAGAGGAGTGTGAAAATTACACTCCACCTTCATCATCAAATAGGTTTTATCATCTGCTTTTTTCAAAAATTTCTCAACTTCTGATTTTCTTAGAACATTAAACTGCCTGGATCTATGTCCTATCAATTTACGTTTAACGAAAGCAATTAAACTTGGAAATTTCTTTATGTCAGTATTCTTTTCCACTGACAATGTTGTTCATATCATTGACTAAAATCTTCACTGCGTAGTACTCTGGTATACTCTGGATTTTTGTTATATATATATCCGAACTGCTTCTGTGATAACAATTACTGCCTTATGATGACTTCAATCTTCAAAGAAGCAATGCACTTTTTTATGTTTGGATTTTCTCGGTAATAATGACTGAATCTCTATTTTTGATGATTATTCTATGTCATCTTCCTTATTATAATTGCATCGCTGACACAATAACATTAACGAAACCCTAATAAACGCATTAGTTTCTATATCAATATTCTCTCATAATGCTTTATTCACATTTTCGAAATTCACAATTTTCAATAAAAAGTTATGATAACTATAGTTATTTGAACTATTTTCAAAACACTATTAAAAAAATCATGTGTGCAACTCCTAGGAAAAGTGTTTTTTGCTTTTGCGCATATGGCGTATAAAAAAACCTACGCATAAAAAAACTAACTTTTGCTTTCAGTTACGTTTTAAAATATTAATAACAGAAATGGTATCTAGCAATCCGGGCATATTAGAAAGATATTAAAAAAATAAGAGCACTGATCTGTTTACCAATAATTTACATCCAATGGGTTAAAAACCGTCTTATTTTTTAATGTTCTATTAGTCTTTCATAACACCGCTTTTATACAGGGTGTTTCCTTATTGCGTGCAGAAAATCCAAGCTCGTATTCTATGGTAAAATTAACTTAATTTTGTTAAATAAACATAAGAAAAAGTGTATCAACTGTATAATCATGCAAATAATGGTTTTCATAAACTTTGCATTCCTATTATTTTTTCTCTCTATACATTTTTTTTGTATCTCTAACCGTTTAGAGACATATTTGATTTTCTGGGTACGCCATTGGTACTTTACGTAAGCTGCAAATTTTATACCTACTTACCACAAAAGGTATGCCAAATTTGCCAAAAGTATCTCAAGGCGTTTATAAGTTATGAATTTTAAATTGATTTTTCATCAAGTTTGGATACAATCCTTAATTTTAACCACAGGAAACACCTTGTATAACCTTGTAGAACAATACATACTGAGTACTAGTCGAAATAACAGCCATTTCATTTTGACCATTTATTATCGTTCTTATTACGTAGAAAAATATCAATAATTTTTTAAATTTTTTACTGGCTGCTTTTTAAAACCTCACGCTGATGGAGACTACACTTATACGAAGTAAAATACCGTCTACTTGATATTAAATTTTTGTTGTAGCTATAAATAATTGATACACTTAGTAGTGAATATACAGATCTTAATCGTCCTTATACTGTCGCAATTTTTAATTTTTCAAAAGAGCCTCGACTGATTTTGACACAGAACATCGACGGTTTTCTGCCGCTTTAAAGAATTATAGAAAAGACCAAAGAATTTCGTAATCGATTTCTATTAAGTAAAGAAATTTTATGCTACGGTATGATTATTTAGAAGAATTTGTTTTATATCGAAGAACGAGTGAAAGCATGTATTGATAGGTACGGGCCAGTGCAATAGGCCCGAGCGCTGAGCCAAGGCGAGTGTGCATCTAGTCATTTAGGCAGTATTAGTAGTGCCGGGCCAGTAAATGGGCCGATTGTCGCTAGAGTTAACCGATCTGTGCCTTATTGATCAATGATAGTGCGGAACAACGAACATTTCTCACAACGAAGGTGCTTGCAAACCAAATACTTTAGTTGTTAACTAAATACATGTTAAACATGAAGAAGCTAGAAATTTGAAGACGTTATAATGTTTATAGGTGATTAACCTATACGCATAAACTTGGGAAATTGTAGCTAAACACGAATAGTAACGATGACGAATAGTAAAAATAAAATGTAGTAAAATATTTACCAGGTGAAATTTTTTGTTTATAAAAACCAATTGATTGATGCCAAAATTGTTTCTTTTCTTGAATTTAAAAGTCAACTATGTTTCAAGATCTAGTATAGATTCTTAATGAGATTTTGAATGCGCCAAGATATTAAAATCCATTTTTTTAATGTAAAAATGCTTAAAGTTTTCATTTTTACTATGAAATTGTCAAAAAAATATAAACAAAAATGTTTGGATATTTTTGAAGCACTACTTCTATAGTGTCTGTACATGCCCTTTAGGCCCTGAGATGCGTTTTTCTCCTCCACTCCATTCTGTTCTTCGCCTTTCTTTTCCAATCCGTTACATTTTTCTCCCTTAGATCTATTGCCTCTACCTCTTTCCATCGCTTCCTCGGTCTCCCTATTTTTTTCTTGTAGTTAGGTTTACTTCCTACAATTTTCTTTACTGTCCTTTCATCTTCTGTACGTTCTAGATAGCCTAGCCTTCTGACTTTTACAACTTCGTCTATTGTTGGTGCCTGATACATTGCACATATTTCCTCATTATTTCTCCTTACATAGCCTCCCTCCGTCTTCTTGCCCCTTAGAATTCTTCTTACGATCTTTCTTTCCCACCTAAAAAGGTTTTCTTTTGAGATCTTATTGAGGACCCAGGTTTCACTACCATACAGCGTTGACGGTCTCAATATTGTTTTATACATTCTAAATTTCTTGATTTTATTAAGTGGTTGACTGCTGCCGAACTTCTGTTTGCTTTTATTATTCTCCTATCTTGCTCCTCATCACAGTTAGCTGTTATTAGCGCCCCCAAATACACATATTTTTATAACTCTATCTCTCCATGCTGTGTTCTTAATTTGAAATTGGTATCTTTTTTATGTTCTCCTATCCTCAAAAGCTTACTTTTCTCTTGATTTACGTGCTTCCTTCACAAGTTTTCTCGTTACTTCTTCTAATTCCCTACTATCTCTAGCAATAATGACCACGTCATCTGCATAACTTACTATTTGGCTTACTTTTAGTATTTTCTAAGGTCATTTTCAATAGCCTAATCCTGAAGTCCACAAATAAGACCATTGCTTTAATCCCATATTCTTAGCATGTAGTCAGGATTTCCTTCACCATGAACATTTGGTCCGTTGTTGAATTCCCTTTTCTAAAACCTGCTTGATACTTCCCTATCTGTAGTTTTGCTATAGGTTCTATTCTCTGTTTTTTTTTTAATTTTGCCATGATTTTATCTCCTATATATAGCAATGATATACCTCTATAATCTCTGCAGTCTGTTGCATCTCCATTTGTTAAAATTGGTATAATCATAGCATCTCTCCAATCTTCAGGCATATTATATATTTATCTTCTCCAAATCATTCGGATCATTTCGTATATTATTTGTCTTAAATACTCTCCTACGTACTTAATGTTCTCTACTGTTATTCCGTTTTTCTCTGGACTTTTGTCATTCTTTAAAGCTTCTATAATTATGCCTTTTTCCTTTTTGTAGGTTCTTCTACTTCCACTTCCTTTTAGATTTTTAAAAAGAGCATAAAAAGTTATGGGATTGTGCCAAATTTCATTTATTTGTTTCTACACGTTTGGGAAATACTAATTAAAAATCAAGAACTAACCTCTATGTCGAAAACGGAACGTTTTAGAATATATGTTTATATAGACTTTTCGTCTTATTTTGAGGTCTAGAAAACACAGTTCAACTTATGCGTATAGGTTAAGATTCACCCTGTATGATTCAATGAGCAAATGAAAACTATATGTATGCACATGGAAAGAAAAACGTTGTAGATGTTCATGCAATTATAGCTAAGCTTTACAACTTGAATCTAAATTCTTATCATTTAAAACATTCTACTTTGTAGTACATATTTTATATAAATATATTTCACTCCAAGTTCAAGAACTAATACTTTTCCGTGTAAGTTTTTTCTGTTTCAGTAAAATAAAAAATATTTTCGGCAAATAACACCAATTTGTTTAGCTATTGGACACCCATCTTCGCTGTGATATAACGCGACGACGTTCTGATACTAGTGTGGCTTAAAGAGGCAATATATGATTTACCATAAATAATATAGTAGTTTCAATAATATGCCTCCAGGTATTTTTCATTTGGAATTACCTGTGAAACATAATACAGTTATCATAGTATTTTGGTAGAAAGTACTCCTAGGTTTTGATACATATTAATTTCTACCAGATACACAAAAAAATTACTATATTTTAAAAATAAATACCTAATGTACAGTACGTTACGTTACAGTTTGTAAGTATATGAAATATTTATTAAAAAATATATCCAATTAGAAATTTTTGACCTATAATCTTACAATTTGGATCTCTACTCGATTTCTTTCTGTGTTACATATATTAGTTATGTAAATATGTCCATACATATACAGGGTGTCTGTAAATAAATGCAACATAGAGCAAGAGTAGATCCCTGACGACAAAATAATGCTATATTGTCAAACTTGCCTTAGTCAAAAGTTGAGTTGGTTAAAAAGATACAGACTGTCAAAGTTAAAATTTTATTTTCAATATTTATAAATAACATTTTAAAAAATCTAAATATTTACATACATTTTAGAATTGATATGGTACCTCATGCTTTTTTATATGACATAACCTTGTGCGGCTTAGTGTATTCATCTGACTATAGAAACAGTCGATTTTTAGTTGGAGGTTGCTGAAATCGGTAGGAGTAACCATTTTTGAAATAATCCTGTTTAAAATGCTCAGTGCACCGAGTAAAAACTGTTTTGGTTTCAGGTAAAATGCCTTTTCTGCTGAAAATACAGCAAAATGTTACTTGCAAAAGTTATTCAGAATAGTACATTATGATGATATGCAAAATTACATAAATATCGGCAAGGTTTGATGAAACCTAATGTTCAATGGTTTCAGCGAAGCACAACAATTTCATCAAAGCTGGTTGATATTTTTGTAATTTTGCACGTCGATATAATTTACCATTCTGAATAACTTGTTCAAGTAACATTTTCCTGTATTTACAGCCGAAAGGCTCTTTACCTGAAACCAAAACAGTCTCTACTCGATGCACTGAATATTTCAAACAGAATTATTTCAAAAGCGGCTACTTCTAACGACTTCAACAAGGTTTTTTTTATCTAAAAAAGGTAGAAGAATCGACTGTTTCAAAAGCCAGATACATACACTAAACCGCAAAACAGTTCTGTTAATTAAAAGAAGCATGATGTGTCTCTGCTAGTAACATCCAAATCAGAAACATTCAATTGCATAATTGTTTTTTTTTCATAATGATATATAATAGTTGTTACTTTATTTTTGAAAATTGTCAAAAAACCTTAAATTGATCAAATTGTTACGCATTTTTACATATTTATACAAATTTGATTAATGAATTTAGCTAATTAAATAATTGATAAATATAATTAATAAAATATATGTATAATTATAAAATAATAAAAAAGAAGGAAATTAATCCACAAGCCATTAAAGAAAATTGAAAAATATTCGTTTAAACAACTGTTTATTTTGCATACATCTTTCTTTAAGTAACTAATGTATAGTTCATGAACCAATTTTGTATAATTATATAAAAATGCATGGCTAACTATGGACCTCCCAACAGCAGTTTTACAAATTTAACGTTTTGACAATTTCCAAAATACAGGGTGTTTATTAATTGAATGCCGATACTTAAGGGTGTGAATCCTGCGGTCATTTTAAGAAGAAAATTTAATATCAACATATGTCCAAAACCTCTTAATTTTTGAGCTACAGGGTGTTACAGTTTTAAGAAAAAAAATACTTTTTTATTATAATTTTCTTATCACTGCAGATATTTTTATGAAATTTTGTACATACCTATTAATCATTAAGGAGCATTTTTTGATGTAAAAAATGTTTTAAAATCTTTGCCAATGACTTGGGTAAAAAACTTTTTTTGGTTTTAATTTTTTTTACGTGAAAATGGTGCGTCGTACGAGAGTAAGTCTAGGGACCGAATTTGGTGTAAAATAAATGGAGATTTTAAAAATAATTTTAGTTTTCGAAAAAGGCAGTGGCGTACCATTTTTTTCTTCAGAAATGTTTAGTTTAAACCTCATACGAACGTCATTGGCAAAGATTTAAAAAAAAATTACATCAAACAATGCTCCTGAATGATTAATAGGTGTGTACAAAATTTTATAAAAATATCTGCAGTGATAAGACAATTATAATAAAAAAGTAATTTTTTTCTTAAAACTGAAACACTGTAGCTCAAAAATTAAGAGGTTTAGGACATATGTTGATATTAAGTTTTCTTCTTAAAATGACCGCAGGATTCACACCCTCGGCAAGTATCGGCATTCAATTAATAAACACCCTGTATATAGTAGCAACTACTATGAAAAAAAAAAAAAAATTGGCAGTTGAATGGCGTAAAAATATATAAAGCGTTCAATTTAAAAAAATGTATGTTTGGGTCATAGAGAAATTTCAAGTACACCGCTGAACTCCGATATCTCAGCTATTTTCGATTATTTTTAGCAATTTAGAGCAAAATATATTGCAAAAATTTAGTGTAGTATATAGTTTTATTACTCTCAATTGCAGTTTCTTAAATATTTTGATGAAAATATAATGAATGATTCATTTGTTCGTATGACGTAAGTCGTCTGAATTCTTGCCGCTGCTACACCATTACAATTAAATTGTGACACCCTGTACATTTATCTAAAATCTTCTGTTTCAGTTGTTAATAAATAAAACCTCAAATCTAAAAAGTCAATAAAATTGAGTTTTTGTCGCTTCATTGCTTCCAGTCTAAGTTTAAATTTGATTTCCCGTCAATACTGACTAATGTAAAACTTGTAAATGCACAGTTCGATGCAAACGTGCCATCCTATCGTTTCACTCTGGCGGCTATCGTGCCCTCGTCCAATAGCGTAGAACTGAGGACTTGTACATTAGCGTGCGAGCAAGTTAGAAGTAGGGGATATTTATTTTACGTATTATATAGTTTATATTTAACATTCGCTGGCAATAACTTCGGGGGGATTTCCCGATTTTGCGATCTCCGCGGCAACTTCAAAGCAATAATTTATTCAATTGGGGTTAAACCACCCAAAGCGCAGTCAATTGCCAAAATTTGACCGGCACATGTGAACAAACACGGCGGTAGGAGTTAAAGATGCCACTGAAACTTTTGTAGAAGCATCTGGTAAGCCTGAGTCCCAAGAAATCGAATTAATTAATTTAGAGAATGTTACAAATTAATAGGTCAAGCCGTTAACTACACATTCTCTGGACTAAAATAATGGGACTTTTCTTATGCCACTTCATTTTGAAGCTCCATTTTCAAAATACAGAGTGTCAAAATAAAAATCTTTAAAATGATTTCTATTGATAGCTCCGGTGATTTTAGAGATATTTGTTTAAAATTTATCACATTTTTATTATAAGTCGGCACACTTTATGTGCAATTTTGGTATAAAATATCAAAGCACGAATGGGGGAAAGGGGGGTAGCAGTACTTATTTATTTATTTATTTAGAAGTACTACTGCCCAGTCAGAAATCCAATTACAGGGCAGGAATAAACATAACATTTAAGAGAAAAAGGCAAATAAGATATAAAATTAAACATTGGTATAAACAATACATAAGTAGTTAAATTTACAAACAAATTAAAATAAAAACAACCAATACACAAAGAAAATTAAATTAAGAAAAACAAAGAAAACATTATGACAATATAGTGTAAACTTACTTTAATATACATTGCTTTATAGTAGCAGTGAAACAATTAAAAATATCAAAGGGTGCTTGATAATTCAGATACTTTGTGCGCATTCTATAAATAGGAAAATATTTAAGCACGTTAGTTCTTGCAGTAGGCAAATAAAAAAGTGAATGGGAGCGAGTTTGAATACAAGAGATATTCAAGCTCTGATTGTGGAATCCCGCGAGGTCGATAAGTACCATCAAGTCAAAAACTAAGATATTTAACATATTTCCTTTGAATGTTTTCTAAATTGTTTATATGAACCTCATAGTTAGGATCCCAGAGTTGAATAGTAAATTAAGGCGAGACACCTCTGTAAAGTGACGTGAATTTCTTATAATAAAACGCAAAGTTTTGTAGGCAATACCTGCTCAATACGCGGAACAAAAGACAATTTTGTATCAAAAATGACGCCTAGATCCTTGAGGTGAAAATGGCCGGTGAAATATTATCCACTATATAGTTATATTGAATAGGAACAATTTTTTTAGTACTCATGACGTTGCACTTGGATAAATTTATTGGTAATTTATTAGTTTGGCACCAGGAGTTAATTTTTAACAGTTCTTGCTGTAAATAGTAACAGTACTGAACAGAATCAGCAGACGTAAAAAGTTTGAGATCATCAGCATATAAGAGAGCATGTGTCTGAATACTATTAAATAAGTCGTGGAACCCCTGATGTCGCTAATATGTCAATTGCTTTATAAATTTAAGAAAATTCAACGTACAGCCAAAGTTGGATAATTTATGTAACAAGAGACCATGATCAAGCCTATCAAAGGCTTTAGACAGATCTGTATATGTAATATCAGTTTGACCACCCCTGTCAGTATTAACAATAAATTGTGTGGCACTTATAAGGTTAGTTGTTGTAGATCGACCAGAAATAAAACCGTGTTGTGAGAATGACTTATAAATATTGCAACTTGTTTTAGATTTGTTAGGTCTGGTACAAATTAAATGTCACTATGTATTAAAAGGCCATTTTCGTCTTTATGAGTAAATTGAAATAAACAAAACGATACAACTAAGAACAAACGGTAAGAAAAAACAAACTTTTATTTAATTAAATTAAATGGTCAATATGGGTACCACCTTAACGAATTACGTATTCGTGAAGGTGAGATGGGTAGGTGGTCAGGTTCTTAATAAGAGAGTAACGAATATTTTGGAAAATATGTCATTTCAGCATAAGGTGCTCTCCCTTCTTCGTTCTCTTAGCTGTTGTTTACTTAGTATTGGAGCCATATAAACGAAATATTTCATAAATTCTAATTAATTTTAATTGTTTTTTACAAAACACTTTCATAGACTTGATGATTTTCCTCTGACGGTTCGCCAAAAATCAGTGGTGTGAACTTGACGGTGCTCCTCCGCATTACCGTCAAAATGTTCAGAACCAATTTTTCTTAATCGGTGGAATGGTACAGGATAGCTTGCACCTGTTAAATGACCATTCCGTGGCCCCGACCTCAATCCATTAGACTTTAGTTTCTAGGGTTTTATGAAAAATTTCGTTTATATGGTTCCAATACTAATTGTTAAAGGAACGAATTGTATAAGGCGGAGATCACTTTAGGATGAAACCACATATTTTCCAAAATATTTGTTACTCTCTCATTAAAAGAGTGAAGTGAAGGTGAAAATATTGAATATTTCCCTTAGTTAAATTTTTATCTTTTCTTAATGTTTGTTGTGAACTTTGGTTTATATCAATTTACTGAATAAAATGGAAATAACCATTTAATACTTATCGATATTTAATTTATGCCAAACCTAGCACATTCAAAACAGTAGGAATATCTCGCAAAACGAGTCTCAAATCAAAATTCAAAAGAAAAATATATTCTGAAACTATAAGTATACTAAAAAAAATGGAGGGTCCGTGATTGGTACTAATTCCTTTTCCTCCCTTTGTGTTTTTATATTTTAGACCAAAATTACACAAAAAGTGTGTCGACAGCCTGTAATTTGAAACTGTAGCTTCGAAATGAAAAATGGCATAAGAAAAGTCATTATTTTAATCCAAAATGTGGTTAAGAGTTTGACATACTTAGTAATTTAAAACACCCTATATAATCAACGTTGTTAATCATGTATGTATCATTCATGTCATAGAATACAAAGTATTTTGACAAAAAAATATTAATAACCAAAGGCTTTTTTAGGAGCATAGTCTTAATTAAATGTTTGCCAAAAAAAAGAGAAATAAAACAAAACTTTTAAGAAATATGTACAGAGGTTGCCACATGAATAATGCCGTTTTTAGGTGTCATATAACTAATGCGCCAATGCAGCTACTCTTGCTCTTTCATAATTTAAGCTCAAGCGGTCAAAAGCGTTAGAGGCAAAAACATCTGCAAGAATTGTATAACTAGTTCTCTATTAAATTTTGTCGCTTAAAATCTAATACTAGTTGAACAAAAATATAAAAATATATGGTCTTGACGAAATGCAATTACTTCATCTAACTTTTTTAGAAAAGCTTGACCTATTTCTCTATAAATAGTTTTTATATCGCAGTCCAAGAAGTTTTGCTTCAAAACTTAAAGATAGGGAGTCCAAGAAAAGGAGTTTACATTCACAGAGTATAATTACTAGCTCTCTATTTTATTTCGAAAAATGATATTACTTATTAAACATCTCCTGTATAACGACAAGTCAAAAAGAAATTCTTTTCCAAAAACTTGATTTTCCGTAATGGAAAAAATAGTTTCTCTAACCATTTTCTCATTAAAAGGTACTAATAAACTTTTACAATGCTGTTCTTTGTTCTGTGTTCAGATGCTGGTTTTTGATAATGATTTTAGATTTATTTAACTTTATTTCAAATTGAGTCTTATTTATACAAATGTCTTGGAATATATAAAATAGTGTACAAATATATTGTCAACAAATGGTGAAGATGCTGAGACGCACTAATACAAAACATCTCAAAATTTTTAGATATAGTCCAAGAAACAGTTACTGGATATGGAACAAGCGTTTATAAAACACTTTGTATAATGTGATAATATGAATGATTTTTTTCTTAATGCAGCAGTTAATAGTATTTTAGATAAAATAGTTTTTCACAATTTCAGTCAGTCTAACTGTGTATATACAATAACATGGCATGTAGATTTCTCGGGACGAAGGGTTCTTATAGCTTAAATTGTGGCAGACGGAAAGGGGCGGCGGGTACCTCGGGCTCGGTGGTCAGCCCCCGGAAGCCGGGTATTCAAAAGCAATAAGCAGAGTAGATCGGTCGAAAGCGACCAGTCCTCTGGAACCATAGCAATATATAGGTAACGAAGTAATTAAGTAATGATAGCAACAAAGTCGATACGTTGCGAGTTGTACAGATTGCCCAAAAGTTGGCCGGCCATTTTACGGTCGACTTCTACTTGTCTGCATCGTTTTTTATCAATAGAGTCAGAACTTATGGAAATTTTATGCCTATGATAAACTCAATAATTTGCGTGTGTTACTAATCCACGAACAAGTATATCTTTACCAACGCACGTTTTGGAATTGTAAGTTTTAACCAATAACATTGACTAAACTGAACAAATTTAGCCTAACAAATGTAGTTAGGATTTAATACAACGGGCACACGTACGTTTGTATAACGTTTTAAAAACGTTATGATGGTTGAATAAACGTTTTGCGTTGAAATATTCAACGATTATTTTTAGTTAAAAATTTAAACATGTAAAATATATAGTTTAAAACACGTTAATAATCGCATTTCAGCTAGAAGTTGAAGTGAACACTAGAAATTTAAGTTTTTTATAACGTTTATTAGACTACTGTATACAAATGTATCATACACGTTTATATTTGAATAATATTTGCGCGTTAAGTGCAACGTTTATAAAACGTAGAAGTAAACGTTTTAAATACATATGGTGATGTATTATACAAATGTTAACAACACGTTTTTTATACAACGTATTAGTAACATTAAAATAAAACGTTTAAAATACGTTGATACACATGCTTTCAACTGAAGGTAGAAATGAACACCGAAATAGAATGTATCCTGGTAACGTTTTTATCACGATATATATAATACAGATTTATACCTTAAGAACATTTAAGTACCCGTTAAGTGCTACATTTGTAAAAAGTTTTGCGTAACGTTTAATAAAACGTTTTCTAATAACGTTTACTTCATGTTGTATATACGTTCAAATAGACAAAACATAATCTAATGGCCAATAGATGTAGCCACTTAAAATAGCTCACGCACTACGTCTTTCTATACTTTTGTTCTTTTATGGACTGGATATAAAATCAAGCAGTTACGATTATCCTAGCCTAGCGAGCTATCAAGCTCGAAATCGGTATATATCCGGTTACTTACAACTGGAGTATCTGGACCTAGCTGTCAGCTATATGTCTCTGGGCGTAAATTCACTGCTGGTTGGCCGAGAGATCAGGACATTAGTCCGCAGAGTAGTTGTTTCTCGAAATTCCACCGTTTTCTGTATAACTAATCATCTCTGAATTAATACCATAATTTGAAAGGAAAGTCGTACCATAATATTTTTTAACGTTGAAAAATACTTTATATAAAACGTTTTCAAAACGTTAGTAATAGTCTAAATAAACGTTTCTTTTTAGTTAAAAATAACATTTTTTATTGAAAAATAACGTTTTTTTTCCCGCGACATTTTGACGTTGTTTCAACCCTTGGTTTTCAACCATTTTTAAATATTTTTTAAACGTATGCGTGCCCATTGGAAATATACAATACATTTTTACATTTGACAATAGATCAGTTGTCATATATATGGTTTAATAATAATTTCTTATCTGTAAGAATTGTCTTAAGATCATTTTTATCACACTTTTGAATACAGTAAAAACGACTATTTCCTTTCGAAAAATGTATTTTATACAGTGTGGTGACTTTAACTGGAATACAATCAATAAAACTTGACTAAAATTTTTCTTTCAAAATTCGTAAGGACGATTTTTGTCTAAAGCTTATCATATTTTAGAGTGGTTTTTGCATGTTTTTCCCCTAGAGAGAGAGAGAGAGAGGATGGGAGTTCACTCCCGCCTTATTTAAATGCAAATGTCTTGTGACTCTTTGTTGAAAAGGCAATTTCAAAATTTATGATTTTCAAAAGCATAAATAAGGAAAAAATTAAAAGTATACAATTAAAAAAAAATGAATGTAAAAGAGACTCAAAATGTGCACCATTTACATGTTCGACTTGTCTCAGGAATTTTGCAAGATAAATTTTGGACCAGTTTTATTGAATTTATTCCTGTTGAAGTCACCACACTGTATAACCACTTTTTAAAATATCACACATAATAGACAAAGCAATGTAATATCCAGAAGGAGTAATAAAAATTTTTGCACATTAAAATAAATGTTTTATATTTTTTCAGGGCAAGTAAAATTAATTCTACTATTTGCTAAGGAAATTATAATATTACTAGTACTAGTGAATGGCTATAATTTGAATAAGAAAAAATAATAGTTCTATTTTTTCGGGTGATCTGTACAAGTTTTAATGTATAACGACTTTGGGATAGACCTAAGTTATAGACATCGAAACTTAATAACGCTCTTACAGCGTTTCGGCAGAGGTTTTTCATCACCATTGTCAATTACTGTCAATATTTTTCCAAAAATTTAAAACTTTTATGTCTAAATAGTTACGTCTTGAAGAAATTAGTACATTCTGTAACACTTGTGCAGGATGTACCCTTAACAGGTGACAAGATTGTCTTCAGACATATCTTGATTGAATTTCTTATTTGCCAACTTGATAAATATCGAGTTAGTGGAAGATACATGTATTTAGGTGTTAGAAAAGCTAGTATTTTTTATGTATTGTACAAAAAGTTTTGATGTAATAATTAATATTTATCAAGTTCAATGATCATATAAAGAAATTTTTGTTTAACAGAATTTCAAACGTTTGCGTAATTTAATCAAGTTTAAAAATGACTAAAACAACATTTCAGCAATAACTGGAAGCAATATAATGTTGTCAACCGAAGCAATATACGACCTGTCGGATATGAAGCAAACAACTTACATTAATGTTTGGGTACACGTATGTATTTCAATAATATCAGTGCAATTAGAGCCCAGGTCTGTTTGAGAACCTCTGCCGTAGATAGTTTAGCTGCCTGCCTATGATATAGCAATATAGCGTCAGCAATAGTTTACATATATACTATAACAAATATAATCAAAAAGCAATACCATATACTGTATTATTTATATAGTGCTAGGAAATTTTAGATAATATATATACTGAATAGTGATGTATGCCGAATTCCAGTTTACCCTAAGAGGAGCAAATTAAAGTTCTTTTTACTCTTACAAGTGGGAAAAGTTAATAATGTAATGCAACGTACTTTTGCAAATAAATTTATAAAAATAAATAGAACAAAATAATATTTTTGACAATTATATTTATTCATTCTCATATTATTCTATTTTTTCATACATTATAAGTGTTTTTAATTCAGTCTTAAGAATAATGGAATGCATTCCAAGGTACTCGCCTACTGAGATGAAGCGACGCTTCGTAAAGGAAACTATCATTTTTATCCTTTATTGATACGCACTCTGGGATGAAGCAACAGAAGGGAAAATACTACTTTTTGGTTTTTATATACAAGCACCTATCAGAGATAAAAACCACGCGGTAATTTCTCTTTAGCTTCTTTTTCAGGTTCATCGTCTCTGTTCAGTGAACGAGTAGCTTTAGTGCGATGTCACACAGGACGATATTGTCGGTGTTGGTGTTGGTATTGGGTGCCATGTTCTCACATACCGACAATGAGTTTGTTTTTTTAGTCGATCCTATAGATGTAATACATTTGCTAAAGTTTTTCAGTCGGTAGTAACTACCTAGCCAGCGGACGCTAGACATTGTATCGCTTGACAATTTGGTTACTGCACTGATCTATACCGATATTTCGTTATCGATCTGTGTAAAGACTTATATGTATTTGAATTGCCATCTATGCTACAGATCCATCCGATATGTACAGCGATATCGGAGACTGTGTGAACATCTCCATTTGGAGCCATGTATTTCTAACTCAATCGGACATCACTACCAACACTGATAGTATCGTCCTATGTCTTGATGTTAACAACTGCTGTCAATTTACCTTAGCAACAATTTGTATTATCATGGGGAAAAGTTGTTTATTTCCATAATAAAGAATCAAATAACTTTTAATTCCTGGCCCTAAGTGACTTTTTGATGCGTAAAACTAAAGATACGATCAGTATATTTTTTTACATTCGATACAGTTCGACATCAATTTATATATTTTATTTGCAACTATGAATAAAATGGCATTTGCTTGTTCCTCTTAAGAAAAACTGGGAAACAGCGAAACAAACATTTTATCGCAATTCCATCGACTGTAGCGCCTACGCGCGATACATCGCCCTAGGGCGTCCGCCTCGCCAAAGAATACCATGTAAATTTACTGAAAAATGTTGTAAATCTTTTGACTTTGGCCGGCGCAAAGCTTGCAGAACCTGTACACTTGCAGTCCACTAATTGACCACATCTAAATTATTACTGTAACACTACATAGTAAGTTTTGTATTATATTTTCATAATAAATAGAATAGAAAATATAAATGTGTTTTTTTATATAAAAAGTACAAGTGCAAATAATCTTGGTTACTATTACAACTTATAGAAATAAGTTGAGTGTTCTTCATATTTTTGGAATAAATTTTAATATATTAATGTATATCAGTCTTTATGAGAATTACGTCGTATATCCTCTCTCAGAAGTTTCTGAAGCATTGGAAGGTAAGTAACACCTTTTTTAATCAATCTGTTAATCAGAATATATTTTTATTAGGTATTAATAATATTATGTGTAACTAACCACTCTGCGGACTAATGTACACCCACAATACTTAGCTATATATTCTTTATTATTAGCTTTTGTACATTTTTTACAATATTTTTATTAATAAAGATGTGTATGGTATTTGATCACATCTACACAATTTTTTTTACTGTATTAGAAAGGTATTTTAAGCTAATATATATCAAATCTCCTACAATTCCTATCAATGAAGTCATATGTATGTTCTCTGATACCAAACATCTAGGTATGCTAATGAACAATTCCACAGACAAAGCTCTATTCAATAATTATCTAAAGAAATTAATCTATCTAAATTTACTAACCTGGTTTAATGAACTGGGAACTCGAAAATTCAACCACAATAGATGAGGTCTGACCTATTTCTGCATTTTTAGGATTGCTTCATCAGGTGGTCTTTTAAGTTGAGTCAAATATCTAACTGTAAAAATTATTATACCAATAAATTAAAATTATTCGAAATTAACTGTCGACAATGTCAAATTGATATTGATATTTTTAGATAATTATTGAATAGAGATTTGTCTGTGGAATTGTTCATTAGCATACCTAGATGTTTGATATCAGAGAACATACATATGACTTCATTGATAAGAATTGTAGGTGATCTAGCTTAAAATATCTTTCTAATAGATTAAAAAATGTTACAAAAGCTAATAATAAAGAATATATGGGTAGATATTGTGGGTGTAATTCAACACTGGTTGGGGCTTTAGTCCACAGAGTAGTTAGTTTCACATAATATTGTTAATACCTAAAAATAAATAAAACAAACGATACATAAAGGGTAAAATTTTGTTATTAACTTAGTAGGTCGTTATGATATTTAAATTCATTGGCAGACACCAATTACCTGTTAGCATTAGTATTACCCTATAATTACCTGAAACGAAATATTACCACGCCCATGGCCGGCTCTTATCTCGGGGTTTTATTACTCTCTTTCATTTCCAAACAGACTATAATAATAAAGAATATATGGGTAGAAATTGTAGGTGTAATTCAACGCTGGTCGGAGCTTTAGTCTGCAGAGTAGTTAGTTTCTCACAATATTGTTGATACCTAGTAAAAAATACATATAAAAAATTGGTTAAAAATTACATAAAAAATTCTCACTAAATTATCTTTGATGAAAATTTGGAATTAATCTGTAATTAAAGAAAAGCTATGTGCAGTCAGTAAAGAAAACTGTATGCACTTTAAAATTTTATTCTGTATTAAAAATGGAATTTTTTTTTAATTAACATAACTTTTCAGTTTTGATCAAACAAGTTTCGGGCTTCTGGTCGATCTGAATGTATTGACGTTTCGAAATACATCATTTGAGATGAAAGATTTGTGTTTTCGTTTGTTTGTGTGTTAGCTTGTATAAAAGATAATTTTGCAGGCAAGGATTTGTACTGGTTATTTGTCTACATTAATTTAATTAGACAACATTTTTTTACACTTTTGATAATTACCTATTAAGAGCTTTATGTATTGCTATATACATCACTGTGGGGAATTTGAGCCACTTGATGTAAGTTACCTATGTATATCCTGCTGCATATTAGAATCCAATACACCAATGTGGAGAGTATAAGGATTTAACAAAATGTTTAAAAGTTTAGTTTTATGCGGTCGAATCTAGTTTCCGACAACATTTTTTTTCAAAATTGTAACCTCTACATATGTATACATTACATTAGGTTAAAATTTCATCATGATGGTCATTTCTATGCTTATTCGGTTTTTCGTTTGTTACAAATCTTGAGCTCGATCACAGAAATTGTAAGTAGGGTTGCTACCTGTCCTTTACTTCACAAGGACAATTCTTACTACAGCCTCTGTGTCGTTCCGTCCTTACTTTTACTAGAAATGTATTTACTTGGAGGAAATGATTAAATTCATATTAAAATATAATTATCGGCACACAAAGAGATAAAATATTGGTATACACAACTTCCCTGCTATTCGACAAAGCAAAGAATGTCCTTACTTGAGAATTTAAAAAGATAAGATTGTTCTTACTTGCGCATATGAAGTGGCAAGCCTACTTAGTGAACAGTAAAAAAATCAAATAAATAATTCGTTACTCATAACCGAGTGATTTCGGTTATTGCAATAACCGAATAATCAGTTATTTTTCACTCGAGTGATCCCAACACTAATTTATATCTATTCTAACCGATTGTTATTTGGGTTAATAGCAACGATTGCCAATTTTATGACTCTATTAAGTAATACTAGAATGACCTGTTGCCATAAGATTCGATTTTACGTTCACAATACTCAAATAAACTTAATACAACGACAATATCGTAAAACGACCTGTAATATATAGCCCTATTTAGAGCTCCTTTAAGGGCTATGGCTCGATTTATATTTATATTATAACGTGTAGGCAATTTACGTGCTAATATCATGTTTAGTTGGTAGGTACGCCGCCATCTTGAAGTGATAAATTCTATTTACACACGTCATTTACTCATATATGTAAATGTAATAAATCATCATTTCGCGTTCTAATACGAACTGTTGTTAGTGTGCGGCACAACGACTGATGTGGTTAATTTTGTTTACTAGCTGGGTAACGTGTCTATAAAGTTGCGTATAAACACCGTGTTCAACCGAATTTATGGACTTGTTTGTCTACGATCGGTTGTGCTGCAAGGCAGGCAAATAAGGAACCCATCAAACGTTGATTAATCAAATAAGAATTACTGTTTACCGATGATCCCTATGGAAAGCTTAATTTTTATGAGAAGCCGGTATGACACAGGCGATGGTTGTGTGATATGGTCACAGTTTAAATACAGAATAGTCCGTAAGTAATGGTACATGAAGATATGAAGGGGAAGTGTGGGAGAGACGCAGCAGATTTGAAACATTTAGCATACATTTTGTTGAAGCAAAAGTAGTAGCAGTATTTTTGGATTTTCGAAGAGCTTTCGAGACAATAAGTAGGGATCTATTATTTAAAAAAAATGTATAAAATAGGTGTTCGGGGACAGGTGTTGGAATGGTTTAAATCATATCTATTTAATAGGAAACAACAAGTAAAATATAAAAATGTCATATCTGAAGATATTATAAATAATTATGGAATACCACAAGGGACGGTACTGGGACCTCTCCTTTTTATTTTGTACGTAAATGATATTGTGAATGCAGTATACATATGTTTGCCGATGACACAATGTTATTTATTTCTGGAACAAATATTACGGATATGTTAGATGAGTTAAATAATGATCTGGTAAATATTTATAACTGGTTATGTGATAATGATTTATCCATTAATATCAAAAAAGCAAATTTATTGTTTTTGGATCAAGATATAAATTAAATTTGTTAAATGAGTCGATTAATGTAAAAATTGAAAATGTTGAAAGAGTGTCGGAAATAAAATATTTAAGAGTCTATCTTGATAAAAATCTGAATTTTAAAAAACATGTAAATTATATATTAGGTAAAATGTCAAAAAAGTAGGATTTTTGAATCGTATAAACATCTAAGCATGGATATTAAAATATTATTATATCACTCAATCGTATCACCACATTTAGAATATTACTCAACTCTTCTTTTTAATATTAACCAAAATGAAATGCAAATGATACAAAAAATAGAGAATCGTGACATGCGTTGCTTGTTTAGGTGTAATATATATACACCTATATTAACAATGCTTCATGTGTTAAATTTTATATCCGTTAAACAAAGGATTCTTTATAAAACTTTTTAATTTATATATAGAATAAAATATAATCTGCAACCTGAATATTTATTACAAAATGTTACATATATATAAGAAATACATGAGTATAATACAAGAAATCAAGCAAATTTTTATGTTGCAACTTGTCAAAAAACTAAAACATATAATAGTATCTTTTATAAAGGTTTAATTTATTTCAATGAATTACCGTTAGATATAAAAAACTGTGAAAATTTTAATAAGTTCAAGGCACTATGCCAAAGTTATGTTAAAAATAGATATTAACTAGATTATAAGAATCACTATACCCATATATTGTTACTAATAAGTAGTTATGGATTATTGAATAGCTTTATTGCTAAATAAACGTCTGCCTGTACCTGTACCTGAAAAAAAAAATAAATAAATAAACACAAAAGATACATATGATTTGCAAATGTTTATTAAAAAATAAACCCACTTAATTGTCCAAATGTAAATAACTAAATAAAAACAAATTTTTTACACCTATGTACTCGGCCATATCTCCTATATGGGATGGGTGAGTTGACGCAAAGGTTATGGCAGTGGCGGCTCGTGGCAGCTGCTAGAAGTGAGGCCCAACCCATTTTTCAAATAATAAATGGAAATAAATTTTCACGTTTTCTCGGAGGTAATTACTATTCTTTGACGCGTTTATCGTTTTTTATTATCGATATCTTCGCCAATGACACTATTATTAAATATTTACAATAGAAAAAAAATATATTTATCCAATAATTAAAAAAAAATGTTCCTAATTCATTTAAGAACACTAAAAAATATGAAAAGACCTAAAAACAAATTTCCGAAGTAGACAGCCTACTTATCTATTCCCACATATAAAACAAGGTTGCCAAATTTTCATTTTCGTTTGCCTTCACTTTTAACAAAATATTTTTAAACCATTTTTGCTTATAAAACGTTGCAGAATTTGGAAACGTAAATCTGTGCACGCTAAAATGTCTTAGTCAAATTGCAAATTCAATGTCTTGAAATTGTTTTAAAAATCTAAATATCGTTAGAGAGATCCATTATTACCTATCGATGAGCCTATCGTTAATACGATATATTTATATTAAGTATATTAAATGTAGTCTTACTCTGTAATGAAGTTAATTTTTATTTGCTTTAAATTAATACTTGCCTTGTCCTAATCACCTAATTTTGAGAATATCTAAGAAATTTTAACACTCACAGTAAATCGCGTTACACACATTATACATCGTTTAATTTGCCGGAAAACAGAGTGAGAGAGAATAATAGGCGCCAGAAATCGGGTCTCAAATTTGGACAGAAAACATCGAAACCGTATCTCGCGGTGGGGGAAGCCGTAACGTATTAGGCATGTATGAAGAAATTTGAGGTTCGGCAAATTGGGACTCACTGTGGTGGTATTGGCGGGTGACTCGTGACTCCCCGCTCTGGTAGAAACGGCGGGATATTGAAAGGTAGCCTAGATCCGTTATTTATAACTTACGAGGGTTACAATCACAGACCAACTAGACTGAACTGTAGGGCCAAGCCAGTGAAGCCTTCCGTAAGCCTAACCTCAGCCCAGCTGGCTTCATGCTCTCAGTCAGTGTTAGACATTCGTTGTGGTAACATCGCGATTATTTTGTAAAATGTACGAGTTTTCTTTGTGCAATTATGGGAAAGTGCATTGTAGACAATTGTAATAGCCGATCAGATCCGAATAATGATGAAATTTCATTTTTTAGGTAAGTAATAATTAAAAATAATGGAACACTTTTTATGGCATTAAACGGCTTTGCGCAGGCGTTGTGCTGACATTTCTAGTATCGGCTCTGTGTTTTTTAGTGCCCATATGTTTAACAATTATTCTTAGCGAGGTAGTATTTAATGGTTTATTAAATAATATCATGTGGAACATTTTGGTGATGCGTGTACTGGCATCTTGGAAACTATAAGAGATACGAAAATCGGCAGTTGGGGAAAATTCTGTTGCTAACTTAATGCCGCTTGCAACTAGATCTATGTTCTGAATTATTTTGAAAAAAAATTAATATGGCGTTATTCGTCTGTAACTTTTTTATTTAATTTATATTTAATTATAATTTATATTTGCTATTGCTATTTAATTATAATTTATATTTGCTAAATAATAATAAGTTAAGAATCTAATTAAGAAATTTACAATATTAGAATTTCGAACAGTTACGGTTGCGCGAAATCATCATCAACTTAATTTTTTGGTATGGGCGCTATATTGAATTTGAATTTTATTGCAACCGAAACGTCGCATTGAAAATTTAAATATACAGTGAAATTATTCGATAAAATTTGCTGCGGAAAAGTGTTTTCAGATTTAAAAAATCCTCTAAATAAAAAAGTTACAGACGAATAACGCCATATTAACATTTTTCAAAATAACTTAATAACCTAGATCTAGTTGCAAGCGTCATTAAGTTTTTATCCCCCAACTGCCCATTTTCGTATCGCTTGTAGTTTCCAAGATGCCAGTACGCGCATCACCAAAATGCTCCAAATGGTATTATTTAATAAACGATTAAATACTTGTTACCTCGCTGACAATAATTGTTAAACATATGGACACTTAAAAACAGGGCCCATACTGGAAATGTCAGTACAACTTCTGCGCAGAGCCTTTTAATGCCATAAAACGTACTCCATTATTTCTGATTATTACTTACCTAAAAAATGAAATTTCATCACTATTTGGATCTGATCGGCTATTACAATTGTCAACAATGCACTTCCCCATAATTACACAGTGATTAGAACTTATTAGAGCAATTTCTGAAAAATATGTAGATGTAATCATAAAACAAAAATAATCAATACCTTAAAAGGCACAAAGCAACAAGCATTAAATAAAGTAATACTATTTAAAGAGCGATAAAAATTTTAATATAACTAGAATTTTATTTTAAACTCTGATTTAAAAATATTTCACAAAACTTCACAAAATAATTAAATATTTTATGTTAGTTTATTAAAAATATATTCCTTCCTATTTCACATTACTTTTAAATAAAAATTATTAACTTTATTAAAATTTTATCAAATATTATAATAATATACATTTTACTGAATCAGACTCTGTCAAAAGAGGCGGAGCCAAACTTCCGCAAACACTCCACTGCTCCCCTGTCGAGGCTTCATTGGTATCGTTGTATTGAATAGCATGGGTACAGTCTAGTTGGTCTGTGGTTACAATTGAAGCATAATTATTTTATTCCGTTATAGTGACTTTTGATAAATGTAATAGGTAATTGGAAGTGATGAGGTATTAAAATATACAGTGTGACAGCCAAATTTTATAGTGACGGTCGGCCTCAGTTGCTTCATACGACGACCCGCCACTGGGTTATGGGTCAGATTATGGAAGACATTAACTTTTTTTGTAACTTTAGTTGTCTTCAGAAAATATTTTTCACATGGATTGCATTTGGTTTTTATGTACGACTATTAAATGCATAGGTATTTATGTCGAAAAAAATATTTTCAAATCATTATTTAAACCCCCTTTTCAGGCTGTGGCTCGATTCATTCACAGCCCCCAAATCAACGCGGTATCGTCCTACTTCAACGCTCGAACGTGCCGGGAGTGTCGTGTTATAGGTTGACTTGCTTCTTTTCCAATGTGTCGAGTAATTTCTTTTTCGTTGTTCTGTCTTTATCGGACCTCCCAAATACGTGGTTAAAATGAATGATATTATGAATCACCCTGTGTGATAAATATTGTGCACATTAGCCATGTCCATCCTTTATAAATTTATTTCCTTAGCGTTATCTCAGGAATGTTGCATAGTCTTCCTGCATTCTTTATGAATATGCTCCTCTTTTACTAAATGTATGGCTGCATTTAGGTTTCCTTGGGTCCATCTTGCCCTGTTACATTTTCTCACATATTTACGAGGCATGATTTCGTACAGGAAAATGTATGTTTAGTGCGTCATCTCTACTACAATTATCCGGTATCTGTCTCCAATTATGGGAGAGATGCCTAAATGAATATGTTACTACCCGTTATAGCGGCAACAATAGAAAACTATTGTAAATATAAAATTATCTTTCGTAGGAATTCTTTTCAGATATAAACTAATTTGGCTGATGCCCCGGATTATGTAACTTATTACATTTTTACTTGCGCCTTTCAGACAAACACCTCAGATAATATTCGATGTAAATCTTCGATTTGTGCACCCTGTTGTTATTTTACGGTTAACCATCCCCATCACTTGTACCAGTGTTGTCTGATGAGTGCTGCGGCATCTCTCCTATCGCGGTATTTCCCCCACTTTTACCCTATTACGATTTCAGCCAACTTGCCTTAATAAAATTTTGTTAATAAAAAAAGACACAGGGTATCATCGTTGGGCTGTATTAACTTAAAATTTTGGGAATAGGTGTTTTGGATATGAGAAATTATAATTTATTTTCTATTTCGATGTATTTCCTAGAGAGTGCCACATCCGTCATATTTGTGACGTAAATGTAAGCGCAACTTTTTCTGGCCTTAACGTTAATGCGTTTTTTATTAAAAAATCTTAAACCTACTTTGTTTTTGAAGAAAAAAGAAATTGGCCATTTTCAACAGTCAGCTGCATAGTTTGTTATACAACATTTAATGTAGTAAGTGCGAAAATTCCCGTGCAAATTAGATATGTTGAAGGTAGATCGACAAGCAATACAATTTGCCCCAATGTAAAATGCTACTTATAGTATTTTTCAACATGCAACGTTTTTAAAATGGAAGTCACACTGATTCTTGCAGCTCCAGATAGTTGTCTTGAATTAGTCTGTGGATAATCCGCAATGTGAACAAATATTTTTATCTCTAAATTCCAGACTTTTTAAATTGTTGATTATCGTGTTGCAATCTATTTTCAAATCCTCCCAAATATTCTCGTTGCCCAGCACACGTCCATTGATATTTAATTGCCAACAAATAACAGTCATCTCTCATATCTGAATATAAAAATTATTGTCTCAGAATTTGTCGATTTTGTAAAGTAATTGATTTAAATCAAAACTGGATAAATACTTTACATTTAGTTATAATAGTATAATAGTAACAATAGTTATAAACTTAACTAAAATTGTCTAATCATTGTTAAAACTTAACTTACTATTGGTGCGTACTACGTTAAAACATTGTACAATAAACAATGCAGCTGATTGTTGAAAATATATTTAAACTTAACAACAATGTAGGTTGAAGATTTTTTAACAAAAAACTTGATAACGTAAGAAAAAAAAGTTACGCTTACATTTACGTCACAAATACAGCGGATGTGGCGCCCTCTAGGGAAGATTATGATTTCTCATATCCAAAAACATCTATTCAAATTGCAACTTTGATACCCTGTATCTTTCTTATTGTTAGCATTTTATTAAGGCATATTGGTTTAAATCGTAATATTTTAAAGTAAAAATTTAGTATGTATTCCTAGGTCATTACTAACGGACCACCTTGGTATAGACAGTTAGACTTGTCTTTTTATGTGATCAGAGCCGTCACGATTTTTTGCTCGAAGTCGTAAATCAAGTTGAGAGATGCGTTACGAATTGTACAGGATGGTGACATTGGTCAGTGTCAGCGTTCTTTTTTCGATAAAATAACAAAGTGGTTTGCGTCTTTATCTGTTGCCATTTTCGACTTACAGGGCATGCCTTGATGTTTCGCTAAACGGACTGGTGCCCTTTCATCGTTTTTCTTCAATACATCTTAAAACGGTTTGAACATTCTACAAATACAACATTCCATTGCATAAAAGTAAATGTAATAATATTTGTAGTTTTTGTGATATGACCGCAACTTGCGTCTTTTTTAAAAGCAAAATCATGTATTTTATTTCAAAAAAGGAAAGAGGGTTAAAAATGCATTCCAAAACTATATACTTTACTTATTATTTATTGTGCAGATTTGGGGAAAATATAAAATTTTCAAAATACCAACGATATTTAAGTTTTCTAACTAAGCAGGCTTTGAAAAACAAACAAGTTTGTCATTTGACATTATTAGAAGCGCATTATCACAAATTAACTATCAAATTAACTTCAAATTATAAATACCTACAATTGAAAATAGAGATCCCTTGCTAAATCTGCGTTTTCATTCCTTACATTAAAACAGTTTATTACATTGTATCTGCCTTCATTTGAGTAACGAACCATTTTTGATATGCTTCTAACCTTCTTTTGTATTCTAAATACTTGGATAGCGGAATAAGTTATCCCAGAAGTTAATACCATAACACAAATGAAAATGGAAAAATGAAAAGTATAGTTTTAAAATAATAGTTACGTAGGTACTAAACTCAAACAAGAAAGACAGCTCTGTCCTCAAAGAAATAATATTAGGTGTCCAACTCAAACCATTATCAATAGTCAAACCTCATAATTCAATTACAGAACTATTTGCGATGTTATAATGGAAATATTTCTACGTTGGGTTTTATCAACATTTAATTTAAAACTTTTCGTTGACTATTAATTCATTAATCCTAGATTGTGAAGAAACCTCATTGTTATTACTGCAAATTAAATAAGTACCGTCAGCGTAAATAATACATTTTTCAGAAGACAAATGCACCTAATGGAATGTCTTTCATATAAATTAAAAAAGTAGGGGTTCCAAAACAGAACCTTGAGGTATGTTACTCTCCACACCAGCCGAATATATGATATATCTTCAGAATCACACATCGCTTCCTAGAGGCAAGGTAAGATCTGAAGAGATTTATTTGTCACTAATATCATATTGAAAAATTTTGAATAAGGAGGTCATGAAAAATGCAGTCAAAGGCCTTGCTAAGGTCGCATGTAAGCCCAATTATCTCACCCCTCTCAAGACAACCTTGGAAACAGCATGTATCATCGAAAGACCTTGTCTAAAATCAAATTGACAACTGCATAATAACTTATTCGAATACAAAAATTGTGACGCAAATATTTGATTTTTCTTTTAATTTGTCGTAAGATAGGTAAAAATGAAACAGTGAAACACTATAAACGAAAATGTGGTTCTATTTCTTAAGAACGCGTTTTCTAACAAGCGCCTCTTGCAACATTTTACAGTTACGAAAAATCGAAGTAAGAGTCACCCATTTTGGATAAATGCTGTAAAAGGTAAAGAGAATAACTGAATGTTACATACGTTTTGCCATCCTTCAATTTTAACAGGAAATAAATGTTTGTCGTATTTTTCCAACAACTTTATAACTTATAAAAAAACTCATGATACAGAACAACTTATTTTTAACCAAATTTTCTAGTTCTACTCTTGCTATGCATTGTCTCTTTCTTCAAGTTAGAGGTAGTTAAAATGTCTCAACCCCTTCTAAAACTATATCCGATATTTAGCTGGTACAGAATTATTTACGTGAAACAAGCATTGTCCAGCGCGAAGTCCCGGTAGGTATGTATCCTCTAGATATTCAATTGGAGTTGTACGAAACGGAGTGCGTACCCATGTTGCACGGTGCATGCTGATGATGTACGATGAATACCTGGAGTTGCAAATTGAGGCTTTTAACTGCGCAAGTGTAACTTTGTTACTGTTTGGTAAAGATCTAGGTTATTTACTTCTGTACATACCACTGAAATGTAGTTTTATATTATGATGACTGGAATGCGCTAAAAGCTGCGCGAATGGATAATTTATTATCAGTGCCATATTTTATTTTGTGCCTCTAGCAATGGCGGAGCAGTAGGGGCTTAGCTAATTGTGAATTGAAATGAAATTGAATTCTGGATATGGAAAATTATTTCGTGTTATATGCTGGTTAATTTTACAGTTCCTTATAAAACATGACATGTTCCAACAATAACATCCACAAAAATACACAAAGAATAAGACTTACAAACAAAATAATAGAAAATTAAGAACACAATTCATATCGTTCGATGGTTGTCTCTCTCGCACCCACATACATAACCAATGAAGTATGTCTTTGCTAAGTTTCATGTGCCTCCTTTTGTCTGCTCCTAGGTTTGATACCTTTATTTGGATGCGAAATGAACTAAACGCATTCCATATCGTACATTTCAGTGGTATATACTGATAAAATATCACCTTCATTTAGAAGTATGTCTTCTTCCATAACGAATCTTTTCATCTTTATTTTTATATACCGTTGTTCTTAGTTTAAAGCTCTTTATGCGTTGTAATACTAGAAATTACTAGATTTTTTTCTAGAATGATTTTGTACCATCTCACCTACTTTGACATAACTTCTCTTTTTCCTCCTAGATATTTCCGAGGCTTCTATTGTTTATTCTAACCTAATCAGTTGCATTCTATATTTCTATCTATTAATTTTACTGTCGCCTTTTTTCTTCAACAGCTTCTCAACATACATCGTTATACTATTTCTCATTCTTTTCACCCTTTTTCTTCTCTTTGGTTTTAGCTATATTATTTATAACGAAATTTTGATGCATAATTTTTATTCTTGTGTTATTCCGTTAGGGCGAAGTTTAGCTGACGCTACACTTAACCCTTAAATTTAAAATATATAAGAATATTAGACAATAATAAAGCAAAAAAACACATACAGCTTCATGCAAAATAGTGAAAAAAACACATAACTTAAAACATAAACATAAGTAGCATTAAACAGGAAAACAAGAATACATATAACATAATATGCAAACAATATAAAACGTAGTGGTAGCATAAATACAGCATAATTAAGATAGGATAAAATGATCATTTATTATTATTTTTTAAATGTGGTGGTGCCAGGAGTTTGAGGTTACCTCCAATTGAATTGTAATACTTAACTGAATTGTACGTAAAAGACCTACACAATAGTGACGTACAAAACTAAGGCATATCTAAAGTATTTTTTGTTCTTATATGAGCATTATGCAATCTTTCTCTCATTTACAATTTTTCTGCGAGGTAACTAGGAATATCAGTATTAAGTAATTTATGGTCAAAAATTAAATAATGCTGTTTCACTATACTTTCCATATTTAATCAGCCCAGAATTTTTATTTTATCCGAAATATGGTCAAATTTCCTCAGTCCAAATATAAAGCGCATTATGAATCTTTTGAATTCGATTTTTTGTTATTTTATCTAAGCATGGAAAATACCAGGTCACAATAGCTGAAAATAGGCAAAATTAAAGTTTCACACAGTTTTTTCTCACTTTAAAATTCAAAATGAATCTATTTGAATATAATAATTTTAAAGACATGAAGAATTTTTGTATTAATTTATTCATATTCTCATCAAATTTCAATTTTTCATCTATTGAAATGCCCAAGTTTTTCATAGTCTTCACAAACTGCAAACTTTGACCTACGACACGAATGTCCAAGATATCCTTAAACAGTTCACGTTTTTTATTGGAACAAAACAACATAGCATTACTTTTATGAGGATTAATTTTTAAGTTGTGTTCTTTAGAAAATGATGATCCCGAGATCTTCATTTAGCCTCTTTGAAACATCATGTACTTCAGAACTGTTAAAATTACATAAAATTTGAGTGTCCTCACCATAAGCCTGCATGATGAAAATTTTATGGAAAATTTCACCTGTATATACAAGAAATAGTAATAGACCCAATATGGAACCTTGAGGAACTCCAGAGCAAATGGATCTCAGATCAGATATACTATTACCAATTTTAACTCTCTGACAACGGCCAGTCAAATAACTATTAAAAATGAAAACCGAAATGTCGTCAAAACCATAAAAAAATAGCTTAGCTCTCATAAGGTCATGGTCAATAGTGTCAAACGCCTTCGAGAAGTCGAATGACACTAGAACTGTTGCCAATTTTCGGTCAATAGATCTAATGATACTGTCAAACATATATAAATGGGACGTTGTTATGCTATGCGCTGAACGAAAGCCGGATTGATATACAGGTAGAATATTATTGTTACAGAAATAGGCGTTTATTTGCTTGTAAACAATTGTTTCCCATATCTTCGATAAAATCGGTAACAAACTAATGGGACGTAAGTCTTGGACAGATGATGGTATACTTACTTTGGGCACAGAACTAACAACAGCTTCTTTCCAGGACTCAGGAAAATAACCTTTCAATAGGCAACAATTTACAATGTGGGTTACATAGGGACTTAAAACAGATAAAGAATACTGTAACATTGTTCGAGAAATATTATCGCAACCATAAGCATCTGATTTAATAGATAAAAAAGCAGTAACTAATTCTTCTTCATCAATTAATAAAAACCTAAAAAAACTATCAATATACTGATTATTCTTGTAATACTTAATTTATTATACACAAAATAAAAAATAATCGTTTATTTCCGGCACATTCAATTGAGGAGGTAACTCCATGTTTTTACCTGACTGTATATTTAAATCTTTAAGTTTCCTCCAAAAAACCTTGCCATTATTTTGCAAATATAAGTGAGATATATATGTTGCTTTCTCAGCCTAATAGACGCTAAAGTAAAATTTCTAATGTTTACATAGGAATTCCAATTTTCATTATACTTCCTGAAAGTTTTATCTCTTTCAACCATCATCAATTTAATTACATCAGTAATCCATGGAGACGCTAGCTTATTTACCCTTGCTGACTTTAGAGGCGCATATTTATCGAATAGTTTTAAGACGGACTCAGTGAGCAGAAACACTTTTTGATCTATATTATCAAAAAAATATATTTGATACATGTTTGAAGCCAACAACTTCTGTAAAAACATATTATCAAATGTTTTAAAATCTCTGTAAGTAATGAATTTCTGTTTATATTTATAGTTAAGAACCTTGACCATACAAAATGTTAGTTTATGATCTGATATCAGATCTGCATTAACAACACCTACATGTTTGGACAGTTAAGAAAAATCGAGTCAATTAGTGTGGAAGATGTATTAGCAACTCGTGTAAGTTCATTTGTAATCTGCACAATTTCATAAGCATCAAAACATTTCGTAACACAGTTATTTAACTGAAATAAATCCACATTTTTATCTCCCGCTACAATAATATTAATATAACTAGGCATTACATAGGACAAAATAATAATAATATCTCTACCCCTCATTCTAATCACAGGGATTAGCCCAGAAGTCGGAGACTTGTGCGGGAGAGGGGGCGGCATATTATTATTATTAAGCAGGCCGCATTTGCGCCCAGGAACGACTTACGTTGGTATGCCCTAACCACTATTCAGTGCAGGAATGAGGAAAACCTGGAAAACCTCATTAATTAGGGGGGTAGTCAAATATCAACCAGTATCAATCTCTCACATTGACACAAGCCAACATCCTTCCACCCTACCATACCCGCAGAGAGGGCGCCAAACCTCTCGACGAATATAGCTTATATACGGTCTACCGGCAGCTGGGCTCGAACCAACACCGTTCTAGTTACCTCGATTCAAGTACTGACACCTTAAACCGCGCGACCACTGACCGACCCTAAAATATCATCTAATATTGTAACAGAATGATTGGCTATTGATTTTGGAGGCCGGTAAATGACTCCAAGTGCTCTAGCATCCCTATCTTTTCTAAATAATTTATAGCCAGCAATTTTTACAGCACTAGATGAAATAATATTAGTCAACCATGTTTCAGAAACTGTAAAAATATCATAATCATTTTCGAACAACAAATGTCTTAATTCATTAAACCCTGTAAAAAGAGACCTAACGTTTAAGTGACTAACAGATAAACATGTATTGTCATTAACCATCGTAATTAATAGAATTTATCATATAATTTACTTTTTGATATTAAACAGAACATATGTTACTATTTATGGGGTGATTTACAGGAACATGCACGTTACGATGCAAAGGACCCCGCAATAATCTTATGGAAATTGGGTTTCTGTCAAATTGTCTGAATTTTTGGTATTTTGTACATTTTGTCATCCTGAACAAAAGTCTCCATGGGCATAAAGTGCCAAAATGAACATTTTGACAGCTACGGAGCTGCCAAAGCTCCCCTGACCCGTTGCAAAACTATTCATTTTCAATACTATTTACAGTTGTCAAAAGCTTATTATAATTATTCTAATATATAGGGTAATGTTTTTGAGGTCACTGGATTCAACCCTCATGTCAGATTGGACAAATTGACCGTTGACAGCTGTCAATACACTGTCAACGAACAATAGCAAAGTAAATATTCTCTTTTCACATTGAGAGTTTGGGCTTTTGAGGGAGCTGAATTCAATTCTCATGCCAGATTGGCAAAATTGACAGTTGACAGCTGTCAATTGACTGTCCACGAGGAATATAAAAGTAAATATCCTCTTTTTACATTGAGAGTTTGGGTTTTTGAGGTCGCTGAATTCAATTCTCATGTCAGATAGAACAAATTGACCGTTGACAGCTGTCAATTCACTGCCAACGAAGAATAGAGAAGTAAATATTCTCTGTTGACATTCAGAGTTTGGGTTCTTGAGGTCGCTGAATTCAATTCTCATGCCAGATTTGAAAAATTGACAGTTGACAGCTGTCAATTCACTGTCAAAGTAGAATAAAGAAGAAAATATTCTCTTTTGTTATTGAGAGTTTGTTAACTACCATTTTCTCCAATTCTAAAAAGAATTGAATTTAGCGAGTTGGCCAACATAAACTCTCAATGTAAAAAGAGAGTGTTTAGTCTTTTATCCTTCTTTGGCATTTAATTGACACCTGTCAACTATCAATTTTTCCAATCTGATATTAGAATTGAATTCAGCTCCCTCAAAAGCTCAAACTCCTAATGTCAACAGAGAATATTTACTTTTCCATTCTTCGTTGACAGTGAATTGACAGCTGTCAACGGTCAATTTGTCCAATCTGACATGAGAATTGAATTCAGCGACCTCAAGAACCCATACTCTGAATGTCAACAGAGAATATTTACTTTTTTATTCCTCGTTGACAGTCAATTGACAGCTGTCAACTGTCAATTTTGCCAATCTGGCATGAGAATTAAATTCAGCTCCCTCAAAAGCCCAAACTCTCAATGTGAAAAGAGAATATTTACTTTGCTATTGTTCGTTGACAGTGTATTGACAGATGTCAACGGTCAATTTGTCCAATCTGACATGAGGGTTGAATCCAGTGACCTCAAAAACATTACCCTATATAATAGAATAATTAAAATATGCTTTTGACATCTGTAAATAGTATTGAAAATGAATAGTTTTGCAACGGGTCAGGGGAGCTTTGGCAGCTCCGTAGCTGCGAAAATGTTCATTTTGGCACTTTGTGCCCATGGACACTTTTATTCAGGATGACAAAATCTACAACATATAAAAAATTCAGACAATTTGACAGAAACCCAATTTCCATAAGATTATTGCGGGGTCCTTTAAACTAACACCGTTTATACATTTTTGATAATCTGCAATCTTTAAACTCATGATTTTCAGCACATTTGGGACAGGTTGTCTCAGCTCTGCAATGTGTCTTGGTGATTATCGACAACATTTAATAAATCTGGTAACATTAAGGTGATCTTGCATGAAACAACTTTTCCATCCGATTAAAAGCCTACCATTACTTAAAATTTGATTCCGCAAAGTCGAATTTACTTCAATGACAATATTAAATAAATTTTTATAGGCTAATTTTGTTATAATTTTAATATCTTCTGCTGAACATTGCAAATTATTTTGTAAAATAACGTTATAAACAAAACTAGTTGCTTCAAAAGAATCTGTTTCAACACCTCGTATAACCCTATAACTCAAACGGATTCAAAAAACGCAATCTGTTAACCCCATAAGCCTTAACTTCATAACCCCACAGTCCCTCAACACTCAGTATTTTTTCAATATTTAACAAGAGTCTTCTGGAAATTAGAGTATATTTTCTTCGCAGTTTGAATTTTCTGATTTTTCTCGATGCTACTAAAAAACACTTTTTAAAATTTTTTGTAAGAAGAAAATGATAACCCAAACAATATTTATCAATAGCGCTTTTAAGCTACCCAGTATTTGAAATCACTTTACGACATTGAAGGAATGTACGTACTTTTTCTTCGCTCTAGTAATTTGAGTGAAATGCGCTTTTTAACTTGTCTGAAAGGGGCCCGCAAACATTCTTAACTATCTAAATCAAATAGTTTCTCGTTCTGTTGACATATTATTTACTGCAGAATTTTCATTATACACAGTTTCGTAATGAAACGGGATTCCTCCGAAACAACCGACTCAACCACCTCACCGCAGTCTCAATTCATTCCGAGCAATCAGTGGCTGTAGTTGAGCTTGGCAAACGACCGGGCTGTTAATTGGTTTAATGAAATTTTTCCCCTGTTAAGCGCGGGAATTCTTGGGGCCGCTTGACGGAAAAATGTGTCTTGGGGGTCGTGGTCGACAGCTACTTCACTCTGTAAGAATTACCGTACTATTTATTTCCCAAAACAAGGCGTTCCCTACTTCGGAAGTTTGTAACTTTTGAGGAAAAGTTAAACCGATAAAAAGACTTCGAGAATTTCGCTCACCTAATGTGTAGGATAACTTGGTATTATTGCTTAAATTAATAAGACGTTTTATGTGTAATTGCTGGTGCAAATTATTAAAAAATGTTGTTCGTCACTAATTTTTTACATTTTCTTTGTTTTATACATAGTGTCCCACACTTAACGCTTCGGTTTTGTTACAGGGAATCAAAGAACGAACAACTAGAAAACACTAAACTTATGGTCTTAACTGGGACTAGATAAAGTCAACTTTACATCAAAAATAGTTTCTTCTAAAAGGTACTAATTACCGTGTCCTAAGAAGTTAAGGACTGTTGTCTTATCGTCCACATTGGGTGCTGCTTCTCAGTCGTCAATATCAAGCTAACTGCTTACAACGGTGTAAAGGATTCAGTGATACCAAAAATGGAATCAGGCGATCTGCAGTGATGAATCCATAGGAATCATAAAATATATAGAACGTCAGAAACCTGTACATTAGGCACTAAAAATAGTTAGCTTATGTATGAGTTTAGAAAGCAGCTATCTAGGGAAAGCTTAATGTTAGCTGTTGGTTATACTGTATTTTAATTCCAGCGTACAATTGATGTCAAAATGAAATGTTTGTAATTGGATCACAGAGAACATATGTCTTTATGAATTGGATGTAAAATGTTCATACTTTTTTAAATTTCCGCCCAGTGCTGTGAAGCTATTCCCTCAGTACAAATCAACTCATACAAGCTGAGTTACTGCAATATTTCCAGACTTGGGTTTCCTCCATACGTTGACTACTTTGGTTACCTCTTTTGGCGTTCTATATATTTTATGATTTCTATGGATGAATCGCGTTTCTGCCTAGGGATACACGATGGTCGTTGAAATACGTAATCCACAACAGATATCGTCATGTCCTACCACAGTAGGCGCTATGGTGTGGGATGCTACCACGTATGATATCAGGTTACCACTAGATTTCATTAGAGGCAACATGACACCCAAATGTTACATCCAGGAAGTGATGGAGCCATATATCATTCCATATCTTCACACTATCCATAATATCAATTTACAATGTTCCCCATAGACATTAATAGCTTTGACCCATGAAGTTCAAGACAGCTTAGAATGAGATACCCCAAGAACTTATCGACAACCTTAGATCTGAGCATAGACATATCAATGAGTGTATTAGGAATCGTAGGTTCTCAACACACTATTGAACCAATTTTTGCAGTAGGTTCTCTGATCTTGCTGAAAATGTAACAAATAATAATCAAGAGGCCATGAACCTGTGTATCAAAAATTATTCAAATCTAATGAACATATACAGGGTGGGTCAGTCATAATGTCATTAATTTTAAGAGGAGATAGGAAATAATGAGTGCAATGTTGCCAAGTTGAAATATTTTTCTAGTACCTACCTACCTAGGTTTCAGACATCACAAATAAACGGTTGTACTGACTATTTTAGTATATCATTTTTCCTTGCTCAGTTCAACTTCAGCCAATAATAATTTAAAAAGTTAATATCCATTGAAATCAAATAATAATAATCACATAATTCTATTAAAAATTGCAAGTAATGCGGTCCACTCAGGTTTTCCGGTAGAAAATACGGTCCAATCAAACGATACCCGTACACTCTTGCCCATACGTTGACAACAAATCGGCTCTAAAAACTAAACCGACAAGTAGCGTGTGGATTTTCCTCTGAACAAATGTAGCTGTTATGACTGCAAAGAAATTAGCTTAGTTATATTGAAATCACAAGACTCCAACGTATCTAATAATAAACCGAGTAATAAACCATTTACGTACATTACATAAAAAACCTATACCCAATGGGTAAATTATTAAGAGAAGCTGAAAAGTGTTTCGTGTTTAAATACTAAGTAATAAAAAACCATCGTGTTGTCGACAGAAAACTGTCCAAGACCGAAATGGCACGTTATCGAGAGTGAATCTTGACCTACCGTATTATTAGGTCAATAACCTAGTTACCTAGTTTTTGTACTGTTATTTAACGACAAGTAGTAAAACTATTTTTTTAAATCTAGATACATGAATGAATATTCCTTAAATATTGATTTATTTGTTAATAAAAACAAATGTAGATAATAAATAAATGTTTTCGAATGTTAGGTTATTACAGTTTAATAATTTTGATATTACGTTTTCACTACGTTTTACAAATAAATATGAATTTTTAGTATTACTCGTACGTACAATTAATTATTCAGTTTGTAGTTACGTATATCTAGCCTAGAAATTTATTGGTTTTTTAAGTAGTATGGTACTAATCTGTTTAAAATGCCAGTTCGAGTAAAACTGCACTCATCCGTCCATAGCACTTTATTAATAAAATTATGGTCACTCGATGCAGTTTCACAGAACCCGTATCGCAAAGGAGCTTACACAAAGTTCACGCACATAACACTACCATTTCCGCATATTGAAAATTTGTAAAATTATGCATTGTGAATTTACGACGAATACGAGAGACCGAAATAAACAAACTACTGCTTACTGCTTGTATTCTCTCCATCCCCCCTCCAAATGTGTGGCGTGATCTATAAATTTGGGGGGAAATACGGAAAATGCAGAAAGTGCTAAATGGGGGTAAATTTGTATAACACGCTGAAGTGTTAGACGTTATTATGCATGTAAACATGATGTGGCAACGATGTTCAATCCAGCATTCGATTGTCGTATGGGTGCGTCATCAGAAAGTTCGTAGCGCACCAGGAGCGTCGTGTTACCGATTTTGATAGGGTGATATTGTTTATTGTTTTAAAGGTAGAGTAAAAAAAAATTTCTTTCGATTTTCTGCCTTTATTAAGCGTCCCGAACACGTGGTTAAAATGACATTATGACTGACTCACCCTGTATATGTGTCTTTCTTTGCCACTTAGTGTATATATAAAATTTTACTCCAATTGTACACAACAATACTCCAAATTGGTGTTAAAATCATGACAGGAACAATTTGTGAAATTAAGTATAATATATTTGGAGTAGAATCATTGTGTACTTTGTAACTTAATATTGTGTGATTACTTCTTACAAATCTCATTAAACTCCACTCGTTTGCTAAATTGTTTCCTAAAAAATATTGTCATGCCTTTATAAAAATTACTTCATACGTAGGTAGGCACTAACGGGAAAAAAATTTGCACGCACTCTACATAATACTAATAAAAATTGGGGAAATCTTATAAGACCGTCGTGGCAGGAGTTAGATGCTATTCCGAAAAATTTCCTGAGGGGCTGCAGCCCAGTAGAAAAACATTTTTGGTAGTAGCAAGGCGATATCGAAAAGCTGGTGATGTTATGCCTAAATAAAATAATTCTGGTAGACCTAGATTGGCAAGTACTGATAAAAAAATAAAAATATTTTTTATTTGGTCTTCAAAGATCCAACCGTTAGCATAAGAAAAAATTCTTTACAGATAAATACATCTAATTTTCTCAATATTAGATAAATTTCTGTGACGACGTATTATGAATGAAAAACTCTGTAGAAACTTAACAGTAATCCAAATCTTAATACTAATTACAGAACAAGTTTGCCAGAAACTAGTTTTAAAAGAGTTTTTCATTGTTTTTATTTTTATTTGCACGACTACTTTGATAATGTGCACCTGTAGTTTAAATCACGCTGCATCTTTTAAACGCAAATATCTCGGAAACGGTCATTTCTAACTACATGAAGAAGGTATATCTTTTTGATGTAAAACTGATGGAAAAAAAACTATAAAATGCCAAAGAGAAGACGTAAGTGGCGCGTCTACAATGCATGCCAAAATTATGAGGAAATTTAAATTTTTTATGTCAAAAAATTACGACATACCAAATTTCGTTTAAATATCAGCTGTTTGCTGAAGATTTTATAAAAAAAATTGTAACTCTGTAACTCGATTATTATCAACTTTTGAACTAAATTAAGTTTAATTAGATCACATTATTTAGACATCAAATATCATCTGTTACTCTGAGTACAATTGATTATGGGACACCCTGTACATCAAACAGTTTATATCAATTTACTCAATACACAATATACAAATTTAAATTTCAATGTCACACAATCCTGTTATCTTATTTTGTACAACAATGTAAATAACTTAAACAGTTGTTAAAACTAATTAGAAATAAAATAATTACCTATGTATTTTCACCTTTATGAATATTATTAAAACAAAATTATTTAAAACCGTTTATGACAATATTAGAAATTAAATGTATAAATTATACTATTATTCTACACTGTAAAAAAAGTTTCTGTGTAAGCGAGATTTTCCAGTGTGTAATTTAAGATGTGTAAAAATTTCGTGTTAATAGTTTTACACACTATGGCTTTTTTGTACGTTTCACACAAAATGTGTTAAAGTTACTGGTATTGTAATAAAATATACTGAATTTGTGTAATATTTACCAGTTGTGTGTTAAAAGTACACCATTTTGTGTCAACTTAACACGCACACAACTTAATTGTGTTCTATATCTCTACTACTGACTGGTTGAGCACAACTGCGCAGCTGTAGTATATCAGCTGATCCAATACACGTCACTACGCCATATTGGCCATGTAGCGGTGTTGTGTACAGTTACCTCTCGTTCACTGTGTTCAAATGGAGAATATTTAAATTTAAATTGAGGTTTAATCAAGGAAAATGGTAAGTATTTACCTAACTATAACAAATATTACTGATAATTGTAATAAAACTAAAACTAATCAGAATATAACTATTAAACATATTAGTAGTTTTCTCTGACGTTTTAGATTACTCGCAGAACATTAGAACATTATTAGTCCCTTATTAGAATATGTACTATTATACAATAAAATTAACATGCTAATGTGTAAAGCCTACACCTTTAATGATACAAATAACACTGAAATGTGTAAAAGTTACACATGACATTTGTTACATTAACACAACTCGGTGTGGACCTCGATTAACAGAGTATTGTGTTCTTTTGTGTTAAAATATGTAATTATTTTTTACAGTGTATGATATGTTTCAAAATTTTCCAATTGTTTAAAATGACGCTGAAAATTTCTAAAAGTGTTTCACAATTTAATAAAGGGATTTATTTAAAATACTTACTCCACATATGAGTAAACACATTTAAATTAAGTTAAAAATTCAAGGGAGTATTTTAAAATTACTTCTAGCAGTAACTATTTAGTTTTTTATTATTTACAAACATTGAACAAGTTCACAGGATAAATAAATTATAATTTCGGTCAAGGTCTTCCTGGGCTAATTTGCCAAATAAATACACGTTTCCTAGGGGATCGAACTCTGGGGTAGGTCTCGCTAAGTTGTTGCTGAGATAATTTATTTCTCCTTGAAGAACGCCGCATTCGAGACGCTCATAAAAATATATTTTGGTGTTGAAGCTGTAGCAAGAAAGCAAACATTATTATTTTATATAAAATGGAGAAGGATTTGAGTACTTCAATATTATATCAAATAAAAAAATAAAATAAATTAAATAATCAAACATCTTTAAATTTGTCAGTGAAAATTCTCTTCAATATTAAATAACCTTTTTTAATAATGTTAAAACTTCATCGATATTTCTTTATTCGCACCCCACTGGTAACTTAAGTTAAAATTTTACATATATGCTACAATGGACTATGTTGTGCCAAGTTTAACGTTGATACAGGGTACTATAGAAATGAGTGTACATAGTTTAGAGGATAGTAGAACATCAAAAAAAAAAGATTATTTTTTCGTATTTTGATTTTTAGATACAGGGCGTTAGAGAAGAAGATAAAAAATGAAAATGTATGGCTAAAAATTAAATTTTGGCCACATCTTTTCTAAAAAAACAAGGCCCTGCGTTGAAATTGGAACAGGCAAGTGATTTAGGATGGAAATACGTCACTATTGTTAGTTTTTAACCATCTGCTGGAGGTATAATGTACCTTTTTTGAGGTTAGGAGTACAATGTGTTTTTAGCATTTTTCTTGAAAGTCAACTTTTTAACCAAACTTTCATATAATTTATGCTAGGAAAAATTATTTCAAAACGAAAAAAGTCAAGCCTCAATTGGGACGTAAGGGAAATCTTAGAAAAAAGAACCTAGCGGACAACAATAACCATTAATATATTTTCTTCCTAAAAAGGTTTATCAGATTGACAACACTGTAATTGGATCCGCTGCTGCCCAATTCAGTATTGTCTCGTGATCTAGACATCTTTAAACTGTTTTTTTAATTTTATGTCAGTATTTTTATTTCAGCGTATTTGCAACAGTGTATATGAAGTATTTAAGTAGAGAAAGTAGCAGGCATACATCTCATATATACCTAATTTTTTAACTACCAAGTAAAGACACAATTAAGGTAAAATATAACCTCACATTCTCATCTAGTTATGCGCTCATTTTACATGATTAAAAGTTAAATATACTATACATTTGTGGTTAGGGCAAAAAGATCCAGGGCTTTTGCCCAAAGAAGGATTTAGTACTAAAACATAGAGTCTATCAGATGGTTCGCTGTTATAAAAGGACAACCGTAAAAGACTTCCAACATAGTTAATATGTTCTGTGGAGTTAATCAAGAATTATTAGTTTAGTTAGTCTTTTCCTATTTTATCTTTCGTAATGTAAACTGTATAAAATATTTTTAAATCTAATATTTTCATAACTAATTCTGATGTACTTCAAGGAACTAACCTTGGGTTACTCTTTTTTATTTTGTCTGTTAGTTATTTATCTATATATATATATATATAATTAAATTTAATCTTATGTTTTTTGTCAATCATTTAAAACTTGTTTAAATACATTTCATTGATGATTGATTAAAATTACAAAATTGTATAGATTTAGTTGAGGAATGGCATTAAAAAAATTAGTTACCAATTAATGTTAATAAGTGCAGAGTTGTTCATTTTCCTTTAATACCCACCTCGGTTTATTTAATTAGCTATAACCTCAACGCCATAATTGTCATCTTTTAATGATGTTCCTGCTCTAAAATACATCTATATTTCTTTAGTGCGATTAAAATTTGAATATTGTAGTATTTATTACTAAGTACTCTGTAACCACTGGTGTATTTGTATTTTAATATGTATATCTAATATGTATTTCCAAATTTCAGTGATATAGTTTTAGTGATGTAGTTCATTTTTCTCAAGTCGATTCCATTTGCCCAAAGCAACGATTCTTTTTGTCCACTAAGGTGGGGTAAAAGGAACCGAAAGCATATTTTAAATTCTGATCAATGTTAATGTTTGTAACTATAAGTATAATTATTTAAATGAATTAAGAATATTCTTCACATTCTGATCTAACAATGACTTAAAAACGATTGCAATTGCAATTGTAAATACTCTGAGAAACTTCCTGCATCAAATTTCAGTGAAATACATTGTTTCTTGAAAGAGATACGACTAAAATTTGAATCATAACACGACAGAAGCATTGCCTATTAGAAAAAACTTTATTTTTCAATATTATGTTATATCATTACTTATACTAGTTTTTAATTTTGATCATTTACAAGTATAATTTAAATAATAATTATCTAGTAGACCACTGTCAGTTTAAATTTTCTTGTCATTTGGCTTGACATTTAATAGAATTAGGAAAAATGTGTGATTTACATTCAGATTGACGATATACCAAGCGATATCGAAGAGGCGGCAAGAAATGTCTATAGTCACTGATTCCTGAAAAATCTAAAGCGTATATGACTTGGCTTATGAAAAAATTGAGAAATGACGTGAACAGAAGAAAGTAAAACACGTCAATGAGAAAGTACTATTGGGATGTACTCCATGTTAAGAACTGAGATGTCTTTAAAAAATGTATAGACATTAAAACATACAATAGTTTGATAGCAAAAGGCAGTCCGATGGATATCACGTTAAGAAATCAAACGTATTTTCAAAAGCAAATATTGTGAAGTTTTTGACGGAGGTGTATGCTAATAATTTTTTAATGGCTAAGGTAACTAATAATTGCTTCATTTAGTTGTCAGTTTACTAATTCGCATTTTTTGCTTTAGGTCACAAAGTATGTTGTGTTGGTTGTGGGAATAGCCGGTGCATATCGGAAGTCAGAATTAATATTATTAAGGACTAAACTTCGTTGACATTATCAGGAAGTATAGAAATCTTCGCCCGGAAAATATTAAACACAATAGATTCTTTGTTAGATATAGAAATTAATACTATTGGTCAGTTGTCAAAGATGATTGCTCAAATGATTGGTTTACCGAATTGTGCATTATTGACGGGGCACTGTTTCAGAGGATCTTCAGTCACTTTACTTGCAGATTCTGGGACCAATATTTTAAAAATAGATCAACACGGCGGTGGCGGTTGGAAGTCAAATTCCGTTGCAGAAGGATATGTTGAAAATTCTATAGAAAATAAAAAAACAATTTCCGGTGATATTCTTGGAGAACCGAGTAATACCATTAACATATCACGGAATATTACTGCAAGTTCAATAAGATTTCTTCTGGAAATGGTACTAGCTGTACCAACTGCGTTGTGAATATTTATAATTAAATACAAATAATTAATAAATAATTAATAATATGTTATTTATAAAATCACTGACTTAAATAAAACTTATTTTATTATTTTTCTGTTGTATTTTGTTTATTTTTTTTTGGCAATTAGTGACATAACGAACTTTTTCTAATTTTGACGTATAAAGTGACACTTTTTAAAACTGATTGACATTATGAAACGTCTTACTTTTTGTAACTAGTTGCATAAAGTAAAATTTTATGCAATTGGTGACGAAAAATGTATTTCAAAATTAGTGACAAAAAGAATTATTCTATTTATTAAACTGTTATAATACAAGTTAAAAACATAAATTATAAATTAGTTAATTATTATAAATATTGATAACACAATTATTGCAATTATTCAAATTAATTCCCGACGACATATTTTTTTCATTGCTCGAACTTGCTGTTATTTGGGAAGCGGCGCACATTGCATTAGATGTTTCACCAAATATTTCTTGCGCTATAAGTTTTTTATTATTCATGGAATTTTCAACATATCCCTCCGCAACAGAGCTAGATTTCCAACCTCCGTGCCTCTTTAATTTTAAAATATCAGCGCCACTGTCTGCTAGGAAAGTGGCAGAGCTTTTTCTGAAGCAGTGGCCAGTATACAGAACAGGATTTGAAAGACCAAGAAATTGTGCAATAACTTTTGGCAGATTGCTAAATGTGTTAATTCCCACAGGATTTCTGGTACATTTTCCATTCGCATATTTTACAAACAATCTGTTGTGTTTAAGAACCTGGGGACGCAACTTAATATATTTTCTTAATATTTCAACAAGATTCGTATTTTCAATGTCTCCAGTGGTAATTACAAACTGCCGTATAACTTTTGTTTTTGAAGGTGGGATATCAACACGAAAATGGCTTCCTTCATCTATAACATTTTCAACTGGAAGAAATGTTAATTCTGCTTTTCTGCATGCTCCTGCCATTCCAATTATCATTGCAACCTTAGCCATTAAGTATTCTTTGTCATCAGCTTCCACTAAAAATTTGGCAAAATCTTCTTTAATAAAAACTTTTGACTTTTTAGCACTGTACCCGTCCGCTTGCCTTTTAATATATGCTACCAAATTTGTATGTTTTTTAATATCAATATTCCTTTTCAGATTTAGTTCAGACCTTAACATTGAGTAAAGTGTCCATAATGTGGAAACTTTTAAATCTTTCTTACCCTCAAAATATGCAAGTAAAACTTTCTCATTAACATGTTTAATTTTCTTCTCATCACATCACGTAACAAATTTTTCGTATGCCAAATCATAAACTGCCTTTGACTTTTTGGGAATTACTGATAATAGAGCATTACCTGCTGCCTCTTCAATATCGCTTGGTAGCTCTTCAGAACTTGAATCACTCATTTTTTAAAATAATAATAATATATCAATCTCGCTAAAAACCTTCCGTCTAGACTTTTTTACAAAATGTCAAACTGACAACTAACATGAAGTAACAGCAACAAACTAAATTTATGTTTTCCAAATTTTTGTCAATTATATTAAATTTTATTTTTTATTACTTTCTTCAAAATTAGAAAAAATCTTGTATGCAATACGTTACGAAATGAAATTTTGTGTAACTTGTGAGTTTTTGCGAAACTCACTTCGTTCGTTCCGCAAAAATCTCACGCGTTACACAAAATTAGGCATTTCGTAACTGATGGCATGAATAACTATTTCGTAACCAGTTGCATAATGGTTTTTGTGTACCATGAAAAACAGACCATCCTGTATATGACCTAATAATGTTATTCAACATGCTGTATTTATTTCATCTCGGTATTAGTATTGTTCAAGAAAAACATTCAAACACACACCAAATTAGATAATTTGACGTGCAATTACTCACGTTTCGATCACGTAGGTTGCGGTGAGTCGCCACCCCAAACAACCCAGCCCCTAATGAATCAAAGATAACGCGGAGTACAAAATGTGCAACATTGTTTAGATCGCGTCATCCGTGACGTAGACAGATGTGTGTTGTTCCTCCGGGTCAGCTGTTGATTTCGCCAGGTGCTAGTGGAGTATCGGAACAGCTGAATATCTCACCCTATCATGACAATGCAACAAGTACGAAATTTTGGGGTCACAGCCCTCTGTTTAGTTGTGCCGTACCACGCGGCGCTTATTAGAATATAAAATATTTGACGTGGCAAATGGAGGAGAGCGGATCGCGAATATTTTATCTTGCGGCTCATATTCACACGCGCCCTGCGCTTTAATATTGGATTTTAGTATGATTACGTACAGCCGGCTTCGTTTCGGGAAATTACTTTTGTATTTATCGTAAAACTAAATTGTCATTAAAGTAAATTTGACACTAACAACTGAACGCACCCCACTTTCACCTATTTCATTTAATATTTACTTAATTTATTATTAAAACTACAGTTATATGGTTTCTCTCAAGACAAAATATCTTCAATACTAAGAAACATGTCCACACTAGTTGACATAGTAGTCTAATGTGTATGTATTGTTTTATACAGGGTGATTCATTAAGAATGGGCAATCTCTGAACTGGAGATATTACACACCAAAATATGGCGATTGAGCTAAACATGCCTTATACAAATATTGCAGGTTTACGAGATACAGGGTATTTAAAGTTGGAATTTTAATTTGAAATTTCTTAATAATTTTGTGATTTTAATCAGTATCGTCTTGAAAATTGGCGACTTTATGCTTTTTAGCATAAAAATTACGAATTTTATGCTGAATTTAGCACTATTTATACAGGGCGTTAGTTACACCCTGTTACTTAGGTAAACTACAACATATCTTTTTTGCCTAATGAGTTATGGCTAAAATGACTAGAAAATCTAAAAGGCAGTTCAATTTTGAATACAAAAGGTACTCTTGTTTATTTCATGTAACTCTATCAGTTTTTGAGTTATTTGCATTTTAAACATTCAGCGTAAAGACTCCTAAGCCACCGTTGTTACATTGACTTTTTTTCAAGTAGGCTTGTGTCAGCACTTATCAGTTTTTCATGTAAAGAAATTTGACAATTTTACTGTCAACAAGTAAGAGTGTATTATTTGTAGTAAAAATTCTAAAATAAGCAAATGCCACGACATAATGAATTTTCCAACAGTGAAATGCGTGATATGATTTTTGTGTTTTTGTTCAGTCAAATTATAGTGGACTTGGTGCAGCCAGAAGGTATTGAGAATTACACCGAAATCGAAGACAACCCAATCACAAACTGTTCAGACGTATTTTTATCCGCCTAGGCTAAACAAGGTGTTTTCGTCCTAAAAGCTTAAATGGTGCTCCAAAAATTCAGCGTCGATGATGAAGAAAAGGTTTTAGTTCGTATTTTGGAAAATCCAAATATCAGTACTCGTCGGTTAAATGCGGAAACAGAAATAAGCCAATCGTCTATCTGGATAATTTTAAAGAAAGAGAATCTGATGAGGCGACGTTTACTAGACGAGGTGCGAAAGAGAAAAAAAACGCAAAATAAGAGATCTGAATGAAAATTTATGTTTGATGATACCAAAAATCCTCTGAACCCTCAATTGGTGTAATTCACCAATTATGGATCCAAATACGGTATACATAACGACAATGTCACATATTATATGACATTTTTGTATCACAAATAGTTAACTTTGAAAGCTACAAATAATGCAAATGTTTAAATATATTTGCAATTTGATGGTGCTTCGAAAATCGAAGCTAACCATATACAGGGTGAGTCGGTCATAATGTCATCAATTTTAAGAGGAGATAGAGAATAATGAGTATAATGTGAATATGGGATTAACAAAAAATAAATGCATACTTAAGCCGAAAAAAAATATGTTTTAATCATTATTTAAACCACCTTTTCAGACTGTCACTGACCGCTCACAACCTTGGTCGTTTACGCTCACAGTTCAACTTGATGTCCTCGATGCAATGTTGCCAAGTGGAAATATTTTTATAGTACCTACCTACCTAGGTTTTAAAAAATTGCAAGTAATGCGGTCCAATTTTCCGGTAGAAAATACGGTCCAATCAAACCACTCCTGCCAATACGTTGACAAACTCCAACGCATCTAATAATAAACCGAGTAATAAACCATTTACGTACATTACATAAGAAACCTATATCCAATGGGTAAATTATTAAGAGAAGCTGAAAAGTGTTTCGTGTTTAAATACTAAGTAATAAAAAACCATCGTGTTGTCGACAGAAAACTGTTCAAAACCGAAATGGCACGTCTCATAAAAATTATCGAGAGTGAATCTTGACCTACCGTATTATTAGGTCAATAACTTAGTTACCTAGTTTTTGTACTGTTATTTAACGACAAGAATTAAAACTATTTTTTTTTAAATCTAGCTGCATGAATGAATTTTCCTTAAATATTGATTTATTTGTTAATAAAAACAAATGTAGATAATTAATAAATGTTTTCGAATGTTAGGTTATTACAGTTTAATAATTTTGATATTACGTTTCCACTACGTTTTATAAATAAATATTAATTTTTAGTATTACTCGTAAGTACAATTAATTATTCAGTTTGTAGTTACGTACATCTAGCCTAGAAATTTATTGTTTTTAAGCAGTATGATACTAACCTGTTTAAAATGTCAGTTCGAGTAAAACTGCACTCATCTGTCCATAGCACTATATTAATAAAATTAGGGTCAGCCGCAATTTGCCAATTGCAAATTTCAAGACGACTGGGGAAAGCAGCAGGTTCTAAAGGTGGAACTTCCTGAAGATGGTAGGTTCAGTAAGCTTTCTCGTAATATTCTGCTGACCTTGCTTTGGGATATCTCCAATCGCATTGAAATGATTCTTGTAGAAATAGTAGTAAACTTCAAACAACCTCTATCACCCGACGCAGGTTCACAGAACCCATATCGCGGCAACAGCGGCATTCACATTTCATAAACATTCTCCGTATAACACTACTATTTCCGCATATTTGAAATTTGTAAAATTATGCATTGTAAATTTGTGACGAATACGCAAGACTGAAATAAACAAGCTACTGCTTGTATTCTCTCCATCCCCCCTCCAAATGTGTGGCGTGATCTTCAAATTCAATTCAAATATAATGTATGTAAACATGATGTGGCAACGATGTTTCCTCCGGCATTCGATTGTCGCATGGGTGCTCTCCATCCCTCTTCCAAATGTGTGGCGTGATCTTTAAATTTGGGGGGAAAGAAATGCGGGAAATGCAGAAAGTGCTAAATGGGAATAAATTTGAATAATATGCAGATGTGTTAGACGATATAATGTATGTACCTAAACATGATGTGGCAACGATGTTTCCTCCGGAATTCGATTGTCGCATGGGTGCGTCATCAGAAAGTTCGAAGCGCACCAGGAGCGTCGTGTTACCGATTTTTATAGGGTGATTTGTTTATTTTTTAAAGGTCGAGTAAAAAAATTTTATTTTTGGATTTTCTGCCTTTATTAGGCCTCCCGAATACGTTGTTAAAATTAATGACATTATGACTGACTCACCCTGTATAAGCAATACTCTTCTATAGGGCAATCCAACGAACTGTCAAATCACTTAAAAATGGCGGCTGTAGGACAAACAACTCGACATATGACAAGCAGAAATTTGTGCTTTTGTGTAGAACTTTTAGTTATTGGTCTGTGTGTAGAACTGTGTGTTTTGCTCATTATATTTTATACCTATTTCGGAATACCAAGTATAATTCAGACTATCATAATGGTTTTGTTTAGTTGTGTTATGAATTGTTGGAGTAGAGGACAGCGAGAAGATCAAGTTAGATTTTTTAGGATTCCTGCTGCATTGAATTATAGACAGAACTGATCTCAATGAACTCTCATATAAGACGGCAAAAGTGGCTTAGTGCAATAAAACAGCAAGACCTAACTCAAGAAAAAATTAAATACAGTGTACAAGTTTTAAATATATTATTTATAAATAGGTACCTAAGTTCTTTTTTCTCTCCAACTAGTAGCATAATTACACCCCCGCCAGCCCTAGCAATTCAGGGTCCTGGAGAATACTATACCGGGTGTTCCCTCTAAGACTTTCAGTGCGAATATCTCAGAAACCATCATAGCCAGTGCGACGAAATTTGGTATACAGACACTAGATGACGCGTAGAATCTGATGATAACATCAATTTTTATACAGGGTGTTCCATTTTTCAAGAAATCGATTTAATTTTGATTTTTTGGTTGTCAGCCACAATTTACTGAAGTTTTACACATTTTACATGACAAAACAATGAAATTTGGATACTTTTTGGAGGCGTTTTTTTATGTTAAATTTTGAAATTTTTGAATGTTTATTTATCAGAATGTGTTCATAATTAAGTATATTTCAATTTAAACATAAGTTTTAGCAGGGCTGACAACCAAAAAATCAAAATTAAATCGATTTCTTGGAAAATGGAACACCCTGTATAAAAATTGATGTTATCATCAGATTCTACGCGCCATCTAGTGTCTGTATACCAAATTTCGTCGCACTGGCTATGATGGTTTCTGAGATATTCGCACTGAAAGTCTTAGAGGGAACACCCGGTATATAATATTAATAAAAAAATATATTGATAACAATATTGGCAGTTATATATAATTAATTAGTAAACTATTACAGAGGTACGTAATTTGATTTTAACAATTATTTATGCATAGATACATGGCAGAATTTATTTTCAGTTAAAGAAAAATTATGCGGGGACTTGAAATTCTTAATAATGCCACTGTTTCCCATTCACATATATTTGACAAAAATTATAAATAATAAATAAAAGTCCATTTGATAGAAAAAATCTAAAATATATTTAATAAAAAATAAGTTATATATACAATTCTAAAAAAATTGTGTACATAGATAAATAGTACAAAATGTTAAATAATCAATTGGTTTTTTGATATTTTAAATAATTGCGGCATTGCAATAATAATTTAAAGTTTGTTACAGCACAATAAAAAACATTAGTAGCAGCGAAAGTCAAAATTTAATGCACCAAGTTCATTTTTGATTAGTCAACTATTTCTTGCCTCGGCCCATTTGAAAGAAAAAATTTGTAGATATACCGAAGTGCAGTGAATTCTGAGAATAATAATAATTTTACGAATATTCAGCAACTAGAACGTTTTACCTAAAATATAAACCCACTTTTTCTTATTATAAATGAGAAATATATGAGAAATAGGCTCATATTACACTTTCTAAAATGAGAAATGAAGAATTGCTGATTTGGCAGGAACTAGGGGGCCCCACTGATCGCAGGGCCCTGCCCAGTGCCCAATTGAAAATAGGGGCCTGCATAGGTAGGTATATATTACTTTTACATATAAATATTGCAGATATTTAAAACTTCAGAAAACATTAACACAACACTACATTTTCGTTTATATCTACCCATCTTGGTCTCTGACAACGTTGCAGTGGTAATTTGACAACCCAAATGCAATGTAGTAATCCAATCAAGATGTAAGTTATCTGTTAAAGCAGCCGGTTTACCTGAAATATATGCTTTTAAATTGTTGTATATAACTTTTTATTAACTAACCCGATACAAAATGTTTTGAACAAACGACACTGTATTTAATTTTTTCTTGAGTTAGGTCTTGCGGTTATATTGCACAAAGCCACTTTTGCCGTTTTATATGAGAGAGTTCATTGAAATCAATTCTATGTCTATAATTCAATACAGCAGGAATCCTAAAAAATCTAACTTGATCTTCTCGCTGTCCTCTACTCCAACAATTCATAACACAACAAAACAAAACCATTATGATAGTTTGAATTATCCTTGGTATTCCGAAATAGGTATAAAATATGAGCCAAACACACAGTTCTACACAAAATCACAAATTTTTGCTTGTCATATGTCGAGTTGTTTGTCCTACAGCCGCCATTTTTAAAGTGATTTGACAGTTCGTTGGATTGCCCTATTGTAACAAAGTATTGTAACCTCGAAATTGACTTTGCGTGGGAACACGTCACGTAGACAAACAACTTTATTGTCACTCTTGACTATACAAGAAACCTCCTTCAACAAATTCACAACTGTCAAATGCTTTACTTTGACGTTTCAGTCATTCGCGTTCGACTTCTCAATATAAACTGACTGTGACGGCGGAATTGATTCGCTTATATAGATTTTTAGAGTTCTCGAAGTTTCTGCGATCTCGAGAACGTGTCGAGAAATAAATAGAATATAGCCTGGAATATTCCAGAAAACGTCAAAATAAAGGTATTACAGAAATTATAAGTTCTAACGCAAAGAGGAACATAATTAACAAACTAAGAAGGTAGGTGAGCTTCCGTAACAGTATGTTATACATATTTGTATATGTTTTATGATTTAAATTGAATGAATGACAAATATATGTATCTATTTTGGAAATCCTTTGTATAAACAGTTTTAAATTCAGCTCTGGCCGGCTTAATATGAAATATCGTTATTGAAATCGATCCCATGCTTTTTTGCTGGTCACCCTTCTGATTAATAGAGGTCTGTATCCATGATTGATTTATTAATTACTAGTTAGAGAGAATTTATGACCAGTAACGTGGTCGATACGGATAAAACAATCACAGTCCAGACTGTTACTGTAGCTGCTCCCCTTGGAATAATCTCTTTTATTACATTATAATATCATTCGATACAATGTTATTTTACACCGACTATAAATGACCAGAGGATTTAATCTAAAATAGTGTTGAAATATTAGAAAAATTGACTTGCCTATTATTCCTAAACACAGAACGAGTGACAGCCGTAAATAATTAACCAAAGCTGTATTTGATTAAAACAAATCAATTATTCGGAGCGGTACCAAAAACCGAGTCAGAAATATTTTATTTTAAACTATATTGCTTATGTTTATACGATAATTTTGGGAATTGGTAGTTCTAAATCTGGAACGGTAGTTAAATTTGAATTAATTAATTAAAAGGTCATTTGAAGATCAACGTGTGTTTTTCTTTTCATTCAAGAATCAGGCATAGCTTTGAATATTGATCTATCCTTTTTGGAGTTAATAGATATTCGAAAAACAATACCTTTGAAAATGATTTGAAGTTAATTTTATGATGCTCCAGAGAAAATATTACAAAGTAAAGGCTAAAAATGTTTCAAAGTTGATTTCAGTTTTTCAGACTTTTGATCTAGGTATTCAAAACTAACTTTAAAACTAGCTGCTTCACAGAATTTCATATAATTTGGTCGAAATTCAAATTACGTAACAGCATCTGAGAATGAATCAGTTAACAACTTCTTTGAGATCAAATGTACAGCCATGTAGAAAACCGGTAATGCCTGATGTCCTGCGTTAGCATTTCTTAAAACAACAACTTTTTTGTTCAATACTATTTAGATCAATCGAGCTTACATTGTCATAAAAATTGCATGTGGTATGGAATTTTTTCTTAGATTAGATCAGTATTCATTAAAACATCTGAGGACAATGACTCTCCTTTTAAAGTCTTTAGAAAATTGTAAGGCCAACATTTATGGATTATTATGAATAGCTGCTAATGCAATTATGAGGATTTCTATGGTCATACCAATAAAAGTAAAAGATACCTATAAGAATGGTAATGGTCTGACTTCCCAAAATAATTTAATAAAAATTACGTTATTTAAAATCTTCATTTTGCCATCTGATAACACCCATTTGTTTATGAGGCTAATATAATAATATATAATAATAACTTTATTTCAAAATAGAAACATCCTAATAATACAAATATAAACTACATTTGCAATGTTTAGAATAACAATAAACATTTGGAATAACAACAACCACAATATGAACAGAAGACTAAGTAAAATTATTGAAAATATACTGGAACAGATTTTTCTAAAATACACTTAGGGAACCCAACGACTTAATATTATTAGGCAATTTATTATAGGCAACAATACCCTTATACAGTAAAAGATTTAGCGTACGAGAAACATTGACTCTATGATATGCATTTCTAGCAAAATGTTGATGAATGTCATAATTGAATGCAGTATATTGACTGAAATAATAACAAGTTATTTAATAACTTATAAATAAATATCATGCCACAATAAAACAATCTATTTGTAATAGAGATCCATTGGAGTGCGGAAAGCATAAAGCTAATCGGTGTGTATCTATTGCACCTCAATATGACCCTCATGCCTCTATTCTGCAACCTCTGTAATTGAGCCAGCTGACTAAGATTGAACATACATCAACGATGCGCAATACTCAAAATGTGGTCGAATTATACTGTTATAAACAGCGACTCTAGATTGCATTGATAAATTAGTCGCAATTCTTGAAAAGAAAAATAATTTTTTAGATACTTTATTAACAGCATATTTAATGTGAATGCAAGTGTATTATCCAGTAAAAAGCCAAGATATTTAATTTCGGTGACAATAGCAACCCTTTCGTTATCGATACTTAAATTGATATTATCAATATTTATTTTACTAGATTCATGTTTAGTTGTAAATATAATGGCCTTTATTTTGTCAACATTAAGCTTTAATTTATTAACTTTAAAATATTGGCTGACACTAGTCAACACGACATTCATTGAATCCATAAATTCAGCCAAACTCGATCCACTGCAAGCTAATAACGTATCATCTGCAAACAAATTTATAAATTCACAGTCAACAAACAATGACATATCGTTCAAATACAAAAGAAACAAAAGAGGCTCCAAAACACTGCCTTGAGGCACACCAAAATTATTAATAACATTTTCCGAAATATGTTTTTCAATTCGAACTCTTTGCATCCTATCAGTCAAGTAATCCTTCACCCACTGTAATACAACACCCCCAACACCATATAATTCTAATTTTCCTACTAAGACAGAACGATCAAGCGTCTCAAAAGCTCGCCCTAAATCCAAAAATACAGCTAAAACATATTTATTCTTGTCAATATCATATCTAAATTTGGTTACACATAATTGAAGTGCTGTTTCACAAGAATGTTTTTGACGAAAATCTGATGATTGGTAAATAAAATATCATTAATAGGAATATGATTCAAAAGTTGGTGATAAACTACAAGTTCTAAGATCTTTTCAATTGGCGGTAGCGTATTAATAGGACGATAATCACAAGCCTTAACAGTATTAGGTACCTTTTGAATAGGAGTAATTGTACTAATTTTTAATTTTTCAGAAAAACAACCTGTTTGTAAAGATGTGTTGACAAGCTTTAGGAAGACGTGACCAATGGATTTCATAATCTACCATTCAGTACAAGTACATATTACATGCAAATTATTATAATCTACTACAGGCAAATTTTTATTGCAAAAACTTAAAACCTCTGTGCGTGTTTGGGTCACCGATATTTTTCAAATAATTATTATATGGAAATATACAGTTGATTTAATTGGTATAAGGGAATAATGAAACGGCATAAGAACTGCCACAAAACATTAAAGTCTTCTGCTTGTACCCTTATGAGCCGTAGATAGGACGGTATTTACATCTCATACCAATATTAGCTCAATTTCGTCCATAATAATTTAAAATAAAATTAAGTACTTATATAATAATAAATGAAAATGTGACTGTTTAGAAATAAAATAAATGCTAAATACATATTTTGATAAAATGTTAATTATGTAATTTTAAATTATTTTCGTTCAGCAAGGACCACGAAGAGGTACAAGGCTGTTCTGGAAGGGTGGTATTAGAATTGGGTAGGGTAAGAGTATTCAAAGGGAACAAAAAACAGAAGAATAAAATAACTAATAAGTTAAATAAATTAAATCAAAGATCAACTAATAGCTTTTTTGGATAGTAAATCTGTTATTTCTTCGGACCAATTCAGTTTTCGAAAAAAAAATCCACTACTAGTGCGCTTCTCACTGTGGTTCGTTTTATAGTTCAAGGGTTGCACAATGGATTTCCTACATATGTGGTTTTCTGTGATTTAACTAAAGCTTTCGACTGTGTCCATACCGAAATAGTTTTGAAGAAACTGGAACATTACGGCGTACGTGGAAATGTTTTGAATTTATTTAAATCTTACTTAATAAACAGATTTCAATAAGTCAGTGTAAACGGTGCGGTTTCGAATTTGTAACCTATATCCTGTGGTGTGCCTCAAGGGTCCGTCTTGGGGCCGTTATTATTTTTATTATATATATATATACGACCTTCCTGGGTCCTTAGAATATTTTCGATGTGCCCTTTTTGCAGACGATACAACCTTACTAACTAACGGTGATATGTGTCAAATTGAAGTAGCCCTTGGCAAGGCCAAAAACTGGTTTAACGTAAATAAACTAAAGTTAAATGAAGCAAAGACGAAAAATATGGTATTTAGTTCTGATAGATGGGTTATAAAGTTCGAACCGGTTAGACTTCTCGGTATTACGATGGATACTGGTCTGTGTTGGTCAGCGCACATTGACAGCCTATATTCAAAACTTTCTTCAAGTATATTCGCAATGCGTCAACTTAGATCCTGTTCGAATAATGTTGCCATAAGAGCGGTTTATTATGCTCTAACTCACAGTCTATTGACATATGGTTATAATTCTTTGGGGTGGTTTACCAAAATTTTCGTGTTGCAGGCTGCTGTAAGAATCATAGACTTATGATTCACACTGTAGACCGTTATTTAAAAAGTATGGTATTCTACCTCTTCCTTGTGTTCATTTTAGAAACATTATTGGACATACACAAGAATTTACCAAATTTGGTATCTCATTCAGACAGACATGGTTATAGCACACGGTGGAGAGAGAACCTAGTATAATCATACTTAAAAATGACGAATAATAATAAAATTAATATAGACCTTTATAATAAATTTATGAGATTTCATGGTCCTGTTAATATCAGGGTTATGTCCATACATTCTTTTCAGAGACTAGCTAAAAGTTTTCTAGTTGAACAATGTTTCTACAGTGTGCATGATTATTTCACCTTTACTGGCTGACATATACTGTTACCCATTTATTTTTGTTGTATTTTTATCTGTGTATTTGTAAAATGTTTTTTTGACAGTGTCAATTTGTTTTTTTTTAACTACCGACAATGATCGTGTTTTTATTATCATGTCTATATTTTCTTGTATCCTGACATAAATGTACTTTGTATATTGTAATAGGTATACATAGACTAAATTTTAAAATGATAGTGAAATTTAAGCAAGGTCTCAATGGAAGGTAAAAGGAGAGAAATAGAATACAAAAATAAAAGTTGTTTTCAAAATGCAAGAAATATTAAAGCAGATGATAGGTGAATTTTATAAAATGTCAAATGTCAATCTGATTGATTGAAGAAATGTAATATTAATTAAAATTATATAAAGTAGATATAAAAGTGCATTGGAAAGAAATAAAAAAGCGTAATCAAGAAAACGGAATAACAAGAAGTCAAGAAGAAAAAGTTAGGGAGAAAAATAACATACATTGAAGGGAGCTGATATTCGAGAAATTTATAAAACGTGAATAAAAGAATAAATAAGAAAATATCATTGAAGTCAAGATTGAAATTAGAACAAGAAGAATCAGCCCAACAGTGAACAAAAGAAGACCAATTAAAGGATTAAAGGCATCAAATTATTAGCATTGCACAAGGTATTTAGATTTTATTTCTGCTCATAGTATATTCAGAGAACATCATTCAATATTAAGTGACGGAAGACAAGAACGATATAAGGAGCGGCCACCAAACGGATTGACAGACCAATACGAGGATCAATCACCAGCAATTGAGCTTCACAAGGAAGAAGCGGACATCCATAAAAGGCCGACTCAGAGTGCAGTGAAAAAAGGGCTACATTTAACAAACAAGGACTTAAGAAGAAATTCGGTAACGACTTTGTATTTCGTAATATTTATTGTTATTAATTTATAAGATAAAGCAGGGTTTAGATGGAGTAGGAAAGATTCAATCAATCTAATTGTTAAACCTTTGATATTTAAAATAAAACAAAATTAGTTAACATTGAATATTTCATTTAAAAAAAATAAAAGTATCAAAATTATTAGTAAAGAATATCTAAATAATAAATATTAATCATGTTTGAATGGAGCGTTGTTCAATACGATGACACTACTATTTTCCAGTTCAAGAAGCAGTGTATGTTCAAACCAATCTTCAGAGACATCAGCCGGTAGTTGGTAGTCCACATTGTAATAATTCCGTTTTATTTTAGCCAGTTTTTAACCCATCCTTTCTCAGAATCACACTGTAGAATTATTAGTCCTCAATTTGAAGGTAAATGTACTTTACATTTATCGGATTCATGCCTTTTGACTGTTTAATGTGTATCGTACCAAGTGTCATCCAAATAATAAATAGATCGTTTTTCATCTCTAAATTTTCGAATGTTTTCTAAGTACTCTATACGCCACCGTACAATCCATTTACATTCTATTTACATTCCATTTACATTCCATTATCTTTGCTTTATTGATAATGATTTTAAATTTGAATCCAATTTTTATAATCCTTCGGATTTCAGTTTTCTGTGAATAAATTCTATAGTTGGTATTTTATTTTCTATTTTTTTTTGTCATAAATTGCATCGCTTTTTAATTTGACGCGACTTGGATCTAGTTCACTCATTGTTCCTTTCTTATTCTTTATTTTCAATTTTTTGGGCGGTTCTTTACAATATTCTTTACTATGTTACATACAGACCTCCCTCACTAATGTGTCTCATATTTTTATATACATAGCGTATAATTAATTGAGTTTGTTCGCCAATATTTATAGAATTTCTATTTTTTGTATCTCTATTTGTCAAAGGTTGAGGTTCTTTCAAGAAAACCTCCTAAGGTCTGAATATTCTCTCCATTATTAGATATGCAATATCTAAGAGTAATACCATAATATTTTAAGGTGAATAAATGAATATATGCTATAGAAGCATTATCGTTTATTCACAACCTAACACTAATATATTATTCACAACACTGTTTAATAATTATGATAATAGTATGAAAGCATAAATTATAACTCTTTCGAGCTCGCAAAATTACGTACTGAAAAGTACGGTCCTGCACTGCTAGCACAGTGCATAATCTAATGCATCATTAACTCCCTCTTTGTCTTCCTTGCAGTATTCAGCAACGAGGATGTCGGTGACTTTGTAGACGAGTGGCTGCATTGTTCATAAAATTAAACGACTTTTTAAAAACTTTTTTGCGAATTTTCGAAGTGCTAATAATTCGAAATGTCATAACACACATTTACCTGTCAAAGTACTAAATTTTATAAAGACAAGGACCCATTTCCGTTAAATACAGAAATAAGTATCCTTGTTTTAGTGATATGTTACAACGTTGCATTCAAATAGTGGCATGTGGATATAAGTTTTGATATTCGAACGATTCGGTTTGATTGGGGTAAAATAATACTGATTCATGACAAGACATAAAAAATTCCCTTAATTAATTAAATTATTTATTTATTTGCGTTACACCACCCGACAGTAAAAAAAAACATAATTAATGGGTGGGAAAAAACAAGTGATAATAATATAATAAATACATACTAGTGTTAAAATATAAAATATGACATAAAGTTTTGTAGCAAGCAGTCAACAAGATAAAAAATATAATGAAAAAATTTTACAAAACGAAACCAATGAGAGGCCCAAGAACACAGAAACAAATAAACTATAATTAAAATTAAAACTAACAAAGCAAATCATGACCAGTAAAAATGCTTTTAATATGCAAAACATTATCGTGAGGAACAAAGTTCCCCATCCGAGAGTAATTTTCAATGACCATAGTGTATAATGGAGAATATTTCAATAAATTTGTTTTGGGCGTGGGAAGATAAAATAACGACGAAGATCGGGTGGCAGACCAGAAAACGTGAAGGTGAAAATTAGCTAGTAGTTCCGGGTAGTCAATTAATCCGGTAATAATTTTATGAAGGAATATCAGTGAATTGCACATAAGTCGCGATGCTAGGTCCTTCAATAGGAACCGTCCAAGTATAGTGTCCTGCGGTATTCCTTGTTGTGGATAAAAATTGTCCAATTTAAACCAAAGATATTCCACATATTTACAGTGAATACTTTTCAACTTTTTAACATGGACTTGGTATGCTTAATTCCATACCAAGGCGGCATATTCTAGTTTAGGAAAGCCAAGAGCATTAAATAATATGGAAACTGCTTTAGTTCCTGTAAACTGCTGAGAGTTTCTCAAGATGAAACCAAAATTTTTGTATGCTTCACGTTGGATGTTGTTGATGTGCTGGATAAAGTTTAATTTGACATCGAAAGTTAGACCTAGATCTTTGACATAGTTAAATTTCTCAATCAAATTGTCATCGATGGAGTAATCATATACAACAGGATTAGTTTCTCGAGTGAAAGTCATCGAACTGCATTTGGAGAAGTTCAAAGGCAGTGAATTTGTAGTGCACCAATAATTAATTTTAACATCAGATTGGAGTAAGAGACAGTCTTTAATATCTGACACAGACAAATACAACTTGAGATTATCAGCGTAAAAAAGAGCGTTACAGGCTAAGGTCGAGGTGATATCGTTTATGAATATTAAAAACAATAATGGACCGAGAACTGACCCCTGAGGAACTCCAAATGTTGCATTGATATCTATCGATAGGGAACCACGATACTCCACTGTCAATTTTCTCTGTGATAAATAAGAGGTGAAAAACATAAGAAATGAATCAGTGAGTCCTAAACCAGAAAGTTTTGACAGAAGAATGCCATGGTCCAACCGATCGGAAGCTTTGGAAAAATCTGTATAAATCACATCGACCTGACCACTACTCTCCAGATGCTTAGAAATATATTGCGTCAGACAAGTCAAGTTGGTGACTGTTGATCGACCTGGAAAGAATCCATGCTGCTCAGTGACTATGGAAGGCTTTACATGAGAGAATAGGTTTTCATATATGAGAGTTTCAAAAACCTTTGAAGGATTGCTAATAATAGTAATCGGACGATAATTTTCGACTTCAGTCTTGCTGTCTTTTTAAAAAATCGGACATATTCGCCCCAATGTCCATGTATAAGGGAACTTGTCTGTCTTTAAAGCTAGAATAAATAAAAAGCACAATGGTTAAGCAAAAATTGAGTCACAATGCTTAAAAAAGAAATGCAGGTAATCCATCAGGCCCAGCTGTAATTTTAGGCTTCAGTTTCTTTAAAGCACATTTAACTTCAAACTCCGAAAAGATGGAAATATTACAGAAGGGATAGTTTATTGACATTGTCAGAGATTGGAGTGGAAAATACAATATAACTCGATTGGAAGCAGTCAGAAAAAGCATTTACAATGTTCTGAGGGTCGTTCATACATATATATGTAGAGTTATGTTGTTTTATCGAAAAAAAATCCTACGATATTTGATTATACCATTGGTTGTGATGTTCTAGAACAGCCGTCAGAAATTGCAGACCTTGGCATTATTTTTAATCCAGAGCTGAATTTTTCGAAGCATATGGATGCATGTTTGACAAAGGCGTACAAGAACCTCGGTTTTATTTTTCGAAGTTCTCAGGATTTTACCAATCCTTCAACATTGCGCTTGTTATTCAACGCGTTTGTGAGGTCTAAACTCGAATATTGGTCAGTGATATGGAGCCCTGCTTATATGACTTATATCACTTTAATAGAACGGGTTCAGCGGCGATTGTTTAAGTCAGCTGTGTTTTTGTTAGACGGAGTCTATCCTGCTAGAGGCACATGCCAAAGCGGTTTTTATGAACGCTTTGGCAAGCAGAGCCTAGAATCAAGACGTCAGATGCATTCTGTATCTTTTCTTTACAAAGTACTTCGTCATGATATAAAATGCGAGGCTATTTTATCTGAGCTTAATTTTAAAGCCCCAAGTTACAATAACCGACACAATAGACTTTTTCTTTTACCACAGGCGCGTACAAATTTATTGCTAAAGTCACCTATATATAGGATGATTAGTAATTATCTCAGCGTGGGCCACATCCTTGACATATTTTCTTGTAGCGTGCATGATATTAAAACACTTCTTTTGTAAGACCTGATTTATATTTTTACTCTGTTTGCTTTCTATGTTGTTTTGTTCATCTAATTGCTTTTATGTAGTGTTTTGTCTGTTTATTACTCATACAGTGTATTTATTCCTGTTTGTTTTTAGTTTTTTGACATCGTAGCTTTATTTATATTTGTTTGTAATATTATGCTTTGCACTTATCCTGTAATTGGGCATTTTAGCCCGTTGGATATTTTTTTGGTAAAATAAATAAAATAAAATAAATAAATAAATAAATATATTGTTATAATTCATGCGGTTAGGAATACTACTTACTTTCGCCTTAGAATTTAAATAGGACCAGAATTTTGAAGGATCAGTCGTATTTTGCTGTTCAATATTCATAATGTAATTACATTAACTTTGGTTAACATCCTTTTTAATTTCGGTCCGTAGATTACTAAATTATGTATAGATAAAAATGTCATTGATTCTCTTAAATTGAACCCATAAACGATCCTTCTGTTTCAACCTTGTGATTATATCGCTGGTACACCATAAAGGATATTTCGAATCATTCTTTGGAATAGGAACACTAATAGCCATAGTCGACTCAATCTTTGAATAAAATATTTCACAAGCTTTATTAATATCCTCCACCAGCACAAGATCATCTCATTATAGATTGTGTAGGTTGCTGTATAGCTGTGGATAGTTAGCCTTACGGAAATTATATCTATGTTGTAAAGTGGTTTTAAAATTATTTTCTACAAATTCCAATGTGGCAACGATATCAAGAGCAGGATGGTATCTATCCTCAAGTACTAGAGAGTCCAAACATTTAGTCACTGAGAGTTTGGTGCGACTAAATATCGAGTCAAGTAAACGATTATAAAAATGTTATATTTCATTATATTGAAGAAGGTTTAGAAAACCTGAAAAGTTATTCACAGACACCATTATTCAGTCTCTTTGGGATGAGTCTCCATATAACCTGTATTATTGAGTAAAATTAAAGTCACCTAAGATGATTAAATTATCATCATTCATAAAGTCTGTACAGCTAGAAATGTGATCATAAAAGATATCATATATATAAGAATTTAAGCTAGGAGGAAAGTAAACCACAACAAAATACCACAGTTTAGAAGCCACAGTAACCTTTAGACCTAACACGTCGACCATTAGCAATGCACTAGACAATTCTAACAGCTGAATACGAGCCACATTATATTCAATTTTTAGCGCAATCAGTACACCACCACCCGTCTTAGTGTTATTTTGCTCAAATTTTTGGGTCGTATCTAAAAATTATAAAGTCATTATTAAATACTTCAGAATCAAGTACAGAAGAATTTAACCAGGTTTCGCTTAGCAGAATTAAATCGAGGAACAATCAAAAGAAGCATTGTACAAATTAATAAGTTTTGTGTTTAAACCACGAACATTCTGATAATAAATATTGGAACATTCATTGCTCTTCTGATCAAGTAACTGATCGGATGCAGGACTAGTATTGAGATCCTCACTGACACAATTATTTGGTTTTAATTGCTATTTAATATTGAACATATCTGATTTAAACTTTTCAAGTTTTTCTAAAAAGACAGGACAGTGTGAATCCCAAGCCTTATGATTCGCATTAGATATTCCTCGAGATATACAATTAATGCATTTAAACATACAAGAATCGGAAACTTTACAATCACTAATCTTATTATCGGCACTGTACTTAGGACATTTAACATTCTTATCGTAATTCCTGGCAAAATGCGAAAAACCACATTTGTAGCACATTCGAAGCTCGATAGCGTCATATACAGAACAACACTCATAATCCACAAACAATGCGTCTTCTTGTATAACTTTTTTGTAAGAATTAATATCCAGAGGCAGCTTAGCTTGGTACATGTTTTTATTTTTCTTCAGGGAACACACTTCAACAACAGCTAAAGACAAATTTCTCAAAAATACATGCCGATTCTGTTTTCTCAAAAAGGTTACCAATTCATCGGGATCGTGTTTTGTTGTGAGCCCAGAAATACTTATTCCTTGATTTCACAATTACATGCTAGTTTATTATCAGCAAGTTGTTTAAATTTAGTAATTTCCTATTTAGTGGAATACCCAACAACAATACCATCGTCGCAAACATTTTTAATCTTTGAGACTTGAAGACTAGTTTCTATAGGATTTATATTCTGCAATATATCAGATCTAGTTTTATAGTAAGTCTGCGAACTATCCTTAGGTTTAATAACTGCATTGGAGCTATGACTTTTTAACACTGAAACATATGATGATTGACCTGCTGGAACAAAATCGGGAGTCGTTTTTATAGCATCCTGCAATTCTTGTGCTTTCCTTTCCACCGTACTATTCAAGTTATCTTTGAAAGATATAAGAGTCTCATTCATTTTACAAGTTTGTCCTTATTAAAATCTTTCTTCAAGGCTGCAATATTTGCATCAATATTAGAAATATTATCGGTAAACTTGTTTATTGAGGTAAGTAAACAAATAGTTTTTAAATTTCTGAACTACTTTATTATCCTAGTCGGTCATTCCTACACAAGAGTAATGAAACCATCTGTTACATGGACTCTCACAACCTACCAAACCATCTGATTTAGCTCTGCGACATTTAAAGCAATGGGACGACATTTGAACTTTCAAACATTAATATACAAGACTCGTGCAATTGGTTTATGTCCAATAAAATCTTCGCAACAAAAAATTGACTCTGGAATGTCTTTTTCAACTAAGAGTTTGGCATTGAGTATTGAATTTACTCTCAAATATTACCTGCAGGCACGTAGCTTTAATTACACCGTACCAGGAGGAGCTGCAAGACCTATCAATGTGCTGTAAGACACAAAAAAATTGAATTTATAAAAGATAGAAGATAATATCGAGCTATATTCATCATCTATAGAATTATGTTAATATACTATGTAGGTTACACCACTTTGTTTTACAACTTATTGTAGCGATGAAATAAACTGTATAATCCAATTTAAAGAAAAGTTAAAATAAAACTATCTACCTTCTTTTTACTTATTATATTATTTTAGACAAAAGAATAGAGCAGAACATGTAAGAAAATAGATGAAATAGAGCAACATTATAAGAGGAAGGAAATACGTAACTTCTACAGAGAGAGAAAAAAGGAAAAAAAGATAAAGAAGGAAGTAATATATGTGAGGGATGAAAGTGGCAAGAGAAATAATGAGGAAATATATGCAATGTACCAGGCACTAACAATAGACGAATTTGTAAAAACCAGAAGAGTGCAGTGGCTAGGGCATCTAGAACGTATGGAAGATGAAAGGGCAGTTAAGAAAATAGTAGAGAGTAAGCCTAACTACAAGAACAAAAGACTGAGGAAGCGATGGAGAGAGGCAGTGGCAATAGATCTAAGGGGGGAAAATGTAACGGATTGGAAAAGAAAGGCGAAGTACAGAATGGAATAGAGGAGAATAACACAGCTCTGGGCCTAAAAGGCCTGTAAATAGCTTTATATATATATTGGGATATGTTTAATGTGTATGTGTATTTGATGATATGTATGATGATATATGTGTGATAATATGATTTTTGTTTTAATTTTTATTGGGCGCCAATGATTTTATTTTATTTTTATTTTGTTTTGAATAGTGTAAATTTTATTTATGTTATATGTGAGATACAAAATTTGAATGAATATAATTTTGTTTTATAATTTTAATTTGTGATTTTATTTAGCTAATAGTGTTTTACCTGTATTTTTATACCCTGGCTATGTTTTCCTCTTTTCTCTGGAGTGGATTCTAGCAGAGTAGCTAACACGTTTTTTAATATAAAATGTTCGGATATCTTTTACCACCCAGTACATATAAAAACAATTCTTTTAATGAACAGTACATTAACTTTTATTCATAAAAAACATAAATGATAATTTCTCAATCGAACTGTACCTCTTTCAACACAATAAATATTAAAGAATATTTTCTTACAATTTAACAATTTTATCTATTTCCCCGTGTGTTTTCCTTACTTTATAATTTTATGACGCTATTTACTACTGGAAATACATACTAGCGTAATTGAAATTGAATGTGCTTTATTTATTTCTAAGTTATACGTTGGTTCTAAAAATTGCCGTATTTCAGAGCACTTTATGTCATTCAACGATTAATTACTGAAATTTATAAAGTTTAAGCTTTAAATTAATTGAAATTTACTATAAGGTAAGTTATTAAATTTTGTATTTAGTATTATCGTTTTAGGAGTTAAGTATTGATCAATTTTTATTCGATCTAGCTAGATATCGTAGTGTATACATATACGTTATATTCTTACTCCTTTTGTAGACGATACTTCTTATTGATGCCTGGAATTGATCCTCTCTGGATGATGTTTAGCTCTGGACGCTGTTGATCCTCCAGACTGAATATCCTGTTGAATTCTGGAATTTTACACCTGTTGATGTCTTGGCGTGTGTTTTGGAGGTTAATTCCTCTGGAGATGGATTTCTTAGACCTTTTGCAAACCCCTAGGTCTGGTCTGGTCTGGTTATGGAGATAATTTCCACTAAATTCCTTGAATGTGGTATTGATAGAGGTTGACTTGAGTTACGTTATTTTTATAATGATGGTGTGAAACTGTTAAGTATGAATTTATAAATTTTTAATTAAATTTTAACTATTTAAATAGTTCACAGTTTCTCTCGTAACTAATCAATAAACTATTGTTTCTAGGTAAATTTACCCTCTAGATTCATAGTAGTTTTTCTTAGGGTCAATACACAATTAACACTTTTATTTTTAATTATCTTTTCGAAGCACTATTCACTACACTAATTGTTTTTTTATATTCTTATAACTACAAATTACAACTACATAACAATTTTTTATCAATTTTATAATGAAATATTCTTTAATTTGTTTTTTTTAGAGTCCTGTCAGAGATGTTGAATTTTTCCTTGTATAGCCATCTTTACTTTTGACATTTCTAATTGTCATTTTGTTCAAAACTGAAATTTTCATTTTATTTAACTAATATTTTATTTGACCTATGTTTTCGTTTTGCGATATGCATATATACTAAATCTTTGTTCTTTAAGCTTTCTTTTGATATGTTAATGTCTTGGTTTTGAATTCATTTTCTTTATGTACTGTGTATTTTTGTCTTGTCATGTCCAAATTGGATAGATAAAATTTTAAATTAAATTTCATGAATTTTGTAAAATTTTATTTTAATATAATAATAGGCTTCTTTCGATATGTTTATTTTATATAGTTCCAATAGTAATAATTTCTCTATAATTTACCTCAATAATAATAACATTTCAATAATAATACTCTATATTTGTTGTTTAAAAATAAATTTCATAGCATTTAATTTTATGTAAGTTTCTATTTTATCACAATATATTATTTTATTTGTGATTTTATTCTTTAATAATAGTGGTAACCATCTATAAGCTTTTAATATTTAACAAATATGCTTTACTAATGTGACCCACATCTCCTAATAACCTATTATCGAACGGCTCATCTGGTATCCAGCGAGCTAATTAACCGGTTAATAATTTAGAAGTAATTTGGTCCTATATCAATAGGTCACAAATTGAAGCATGGTCGACGTAATTAAAAGAGAAAATTATTAAAAATCCGCGTTATGCATAAGTCCGGCGCGCATTATTCCGGCCTATATGGAACGTGTGCGTTGGACAGCTGTCATTGGGCGCGTGCAGTGAACATATGGTGAATTAAAATTCTCAAAAGGATTATGGGGGGCCGTTTGTTATGGGATAGTATCGTCATGGGTCCAGAAGGTTGTTAAATGAAGAACTTTCACTACCAGTGACACACAGGGTGTGCATATCCGGCCTGAAACACAGGCAAGTTGTACATAACGTTATTTAAGACAGAACATATACGAGGGTTTCATGCTGTATTGTAAAGATATTTAAGCTAATATAATTCGATTTTCCTATTAATGAAGTTATATGTACGTAAATATTTGACTAACAAAAATAATTAGTTCTCATCTATTCCCAACTAGCAAAATGGAACTTTAAAAGAAGCGATTTTATAACTATCGAAAATAATTGGAATAATTTTGTTCCTGAAAAATGTAATTGTGTAAAATCTCTATGTTATATTGTTAATATCCTTAAACTTGTATTTAGGAAGGAATAATCGGAAACAGGACACTATAATTAATGGTCTAGATTTTCAAACTAAGCCAACGTTTTGATTTATTTTAAATCTTCTTTAGGGCTACAATAGAAAGCAAGAGATAAGAATTATATATATAAAAAAAAACAATATTGACAATGCAAAATTTAAAAACAAAACAAAAGACAAAAAAATAGTTATACATACATATGAAAAATTTTTTGAATAAACATATTAAAATACTATTCATTAAACAACAAAACATTAGATTAAAACATTAATTTAAAATTTTGTTTAAAAAATTAGTAGTACCCTTACCTAGTGAGAAAAAACCAGAGTCAAAAACAATAAAATTATTATTCATCATATAATGAACAAGTCAGTAGGAAATGCTTTTACTAAACGATATAAGTATATAGTGGTAAACTGTAATGTTTCGAATAGTCTTCTAAATTAAATATAAATATCAAACATCGAGATACTAATTAATGAAAAGTAAAAAACCCAGTAAGAAAAAGCAATAAAAATAAGACGTTGACAACAAAAGAAATAAATGATGTACTGAATGTTCATATTATAGGTAATTTCATTTAATAAATTTCTTAATGATACCATTATAGATTACGCTTAAATGTTCAGTACCAGACTTCTTATTAATGGTATTATTTTGAGATTGTATACATACCATCTCGCTAATAAGCCTTTTTTGGCAATTATATTCCTTGTCAAAAATCTTAATTGAATTAATGTTTTAATCTAATGTTTTGTTGTTTAATGAATAGTATTTTAATATGTTTATTCAGAAAATTTTTCATATGTATGTATAACTATTCTTTTGTCTTTTGTTTTGTTTTTAAATTTTACATTGTCAATATTGTTTTTTTTATATAATTCTTATCTCTTGCTTTCTATTGTAGCCCTGAAGAAGATTTAAAATAAATCGAAACGTTGGCTTAGTTAGAAAATCTAGACCATTAATTATAGTGTCCTGTTTCCGATTATTCCTTCCTAAATTGTGTAAAATTGTTTTTCTACAAAACTGTTAAAAGTGGGCTTTTTAATTGTCATTTTTGATGTTAAAAATGTCATTTTTTGACACGCGTGTTAAAAGTAAGTTTATTTAAATTTTGTTTTGAAAATTAATAAAACGTTTTAACAAACACATGAACAACTTTTTATTTTAAATAAGTACAAACCAACATTTTAACTAGTTATTACTATTAACATTTATAGTAAAATTAGAACAATTTGAAATTGTAATTTCCTGCGGAGTCATCATACTTAAGTTGGTTTTACTGTCAACATGTGTGACACATCTATTTTCTGTAGAAATACTACTGGTGGTCTTGCTAGTAGTTGCAGCAGTAGGAAGTATTTGGCACGCAATTTCGTTCTTCTGTTCCAGCCTTCAGCTACCGTCGAAGATTTCCATCCTCCATGTCTCTTGATGGTAAGATTTGCACCAGAATCTGCTAACAATGTCGCCGATGAACGACGAAAACAGTGTCCGGTGTAGAGTTGAAGATTTGGTAAATTCAAGAACTCTGCAATGTCCGCAAGCATTTTACCAAACATGTTAATTCCGACTGGATTCTTCACACATTTATTCTTCATATATTTAAGAAAAAGTCGTCTATGGTCAGCGTTGGGTGGCCGGAGTGCCATATATTTTCTAAAAAAGTTTAAATAGAATTCACCAACAACACTGAAAGTCCGAGGCACTTTCGTTTTAGTATCTGGTATGCTCACAACAACCGTGCCCAAATATTCGATATTGTCGATGGTCATCTGACACAATTCCTCCCGGCGACACGCCCCGAAGACACCCACTATTGCTGCGACTTTCATCATCAAACACTTTTCGTCTTTTGTTTCTGTGAGAAATTTGTCGATATGCGTCTTCATCAAAACTTTTTGACTTTTTTGCTTGATATCCTTCACCCTTCCGTTTTAAAAAAGCAATAAGTTTATAATGTTTGCTTATATCTTGATCTTGCTTTATTTTTAACATAGTTTTGATCATGGAATAATTTGACCACAGCGTTGACGATTTCCATATCTTGGCTTTTTCCTCAAAATATGCCAGTAACACACTTTCGTTACATTTCCCAGCGACCTTTTTAATGTTGCACCATTCCGAAAAGCGTCTATAAGCGATTTCGTACTGTTCCTTTGATTTCGCCGGCAATAATTCCAATGTTGCTCGACTGGCGGCTTCTTCGATTTCAGCAGGGATGGATTCGTTACGCTCATTATCGAGATTATTCATTATACTTATAATATTACTAGAAAATGCTGTCAATATTTTTGCGTTTATTCCGTAACTAACAACAGTACTGGTTGCTACGAAAATTTTGGTTCATAAACATTGCGATCTGTGCGATCTTCACTCACAAAATAATATCTTACTTTTAACACGTATATCATAAATAGCTATTTATAATAGTTTTTACGTGTTTTATAGAACAAATAATTTTCAGTTTTTTAAATTTTTATAAAAGCATTATAATACGTTACACAACATTTAAAAAAAATTATATATAAGGATTGTAAACATATTGTGAAATATACTTAGACAAATGACTTTTAATTATAATCTTATAAAATATATATAAACGTGTTTTATTAAGGATATTTAAGAAAATTAATAAAACTATTTTTTAACTTCGAAATGCGCATATTTATAAAATAGTTTTATAGTTGTGTTTAATCTATAAAAATATTCCCTGTTTTATAAATATATTATGGAACAAAATTGCAGCTTGAGCAAACAAAATTATTGTATATATCGCGTAATAAAATTCCAAATCTAAGCTTATTATTTTTGAATTCCTAAGGTATGGTGTATTACCAAGCACTAATCAAGAAAGAATACAAACAAATTCTTGAAAGTAACGTTTCCAGTCAAATGTGCCGACGTTCAATTTTACTTATAGGTTTTACTATATAAATAATGATGGTGTCCATGTTCGGGAACTCACATTAAAAACGCTTCATGGCTGCGAAAAGATACGAAAAATCAGTACGAGAAAGTAACTTTGACTTAATTTTTTGGTAATGCAATAATTAGGTTAATTTTAAATTAAATACCTATTATTTTAATTAATTAATAATACTTAGCTAATACCTAACAATATTAATATAGGTAATGATAGTATATAATATTTTAAATTTCTAAATTTTTTATAAGACTTAGAAACTTCTTTCGATGTAAACATTATCTACTTGCTCACACAAATTTTTAAATATATTTAAGACTATAAAAACATTTTATCGTATAAAGTTCTAATTTTCACTAAAATACTTTGTTATGCTTTTTTGTGAAATAAAATCATTGTATTATAAGTCGCCATTTTTAAATGAAGATTTGTTGGATCAGCGACTGCCGCCATTAGAGGAAATTAGTTGAAAGCCTTATGTCTATGTAAAACTATTTTATAACAAGATTATTAAATATAATTACACAACGATATTATAAATTAAATAAAGCATAATTTAAATATTTTTTAAATTTATTTTTTATAAAGCGCATAATTTTTTTGTCACAAATGTATAGTTTATGAATAAAATTTGCAACGCATGAAAATTTTATTTGTTGAAACTCTGATTGTTGAAATGATAACATTGTATTATACCTATCTACCATTTACACAAATGATCGCCATTGAGTGACCCCGTTTTTAAATAAGTACAAATAATTTATGAATCTGCATTATACACCAATCTTAAAATGATTTGGTTCTAATATTCTCACTAAAAAATATAATGTTTCTTTAAATAATACCAAAATACAGACTACAAAACGTTTTTACAGTTGCTGTGTATAATTGTTTTAAAAGTGTTGTATACATTTTTTATAGAAATGTTACATTACCAAGAGTTTTATAAAAGTGGGTCCTTTTCGATTCTATAAGTATCGTATAAAGTCATTTAACCACGTTATATGAATTTGAAGCTTCTATAAGATTTATATTATAGCCATTTATATAATCTTTATAAAATTTAATTTGCTAGTTGGGTTGTGACTGAATTTACGAGCTAGAATATGTTCAATAGTGAATTAGAGTTTTGTCTTTTTTTATTAGTAAATTTATCTAGATTATTGAATCCAATCTTGTCTATGGAATTATTCCTTAGCATATCTAGATATTTGGTATCAAGGGATGTATGTAAAACTTTATTAATAGGAATTGTGCGTAAATTGATTTTTATTAGCTTAAATACCTTTACAAAATAGTAAAAAATTCCATAAAGCTAATAATAACACAAAATAAAAAAGTGGTCAGTATTTTTGACCAGACCTACTTATCTTTATGAATTTTGATGCATCGAATCCGAGCCTGAAGTCCGCTTAGCTAAAACATTCTCAAAATTTCGAGTAAATCCCAAATAACAAACAATCGTAAATAGTGTATAGTGTAAAGATGATAGTGTATTCTCCAGAGCTATTTATTTGTGACATAATTCTAGTTTTTCTTTAGTTTAATTGGGTTTGGAGCAAGGGCTTATTTAATCCATCTTTATGGTTTCAGAAGTGTGGCAAAAACCCAATTAAACTAAAACCAAAAACAATTAAAGAAGAACATGTTAGTGAGCGCAAGGAATTCGGAAAATTTTGTTTGTTTTTTGTATCCCATGTATTTTGATGTACTTCATTCGATTCTGAAATCACCCATAAATTTTGCAAAAATTGCAAAAAATAGTTGGAAAATGAGAAAAATCTTCCAACAATCATATTAGCGTGAGGATATCTAGACAATTTCTTTCTGATCTCAAGTATATTTTTTATGGATATTGATGCACTCTATAAAAATATGAAGTCTGTTCAACTTCATCATCATAGATTTTGCGAAAATCACAAAAAATACCTGAAAATAGCATAAATCATATTAATGAAAGTGAGAAACTTTAGAAAGATATTTTCTAGATTAGATCCTGTGTTCTTGTCATATATTTTGGTGAGTCGAATTTAAATCTGAAGTCTGTTGAGCCCTGCCTCTCAAAAAATTTGCAAAAATCGCAAAAATACTGGAAATTGTGAATACTAAAAATTCTTGAATAAATGTCAAAGATATGAATTACTTCAGAATAATTTTTCTGACTTGAATTAGGCTTTCTTTGTTGCTGCTCTTACATCTTTTTCCTAGGTAACTCATTTCCCTACGAATGACCTATGCAGTGGGTTTCTATTTCTCTTTTCGTTATTCAGATTCGTTTCTCTCTTTAGTGTCCAATATAAATCATCTAACAGAAATCTCCCATCTTCTTGAGTATTAGTCCATTTCTCTTATATCTTGATGGAATCGTCCTCGTTGTTCTTTCCTTTTAAGGAAAGTGTAGGAAGCGCAATATGAGAAGTCTTAACTGCTTTTAACACCTCTTCTCATTTTCTAAAAAGTTATGAGAGATAATTTTGAAACTTTTGTATGCTGAATTTTCATCTTCATAATGAAATTTTCGTCTCGAAAAGAATACAAATATATTTTTTAGATGTGTATTTTTTATTAGTTTAGTTTTAGCTACATTAATTTTTATTTTAGGTACCTATTTATTGAATTCAACCTTATGTATGGAATTGTTTCTTAGCATACCTAGATATTTGGTACAATATGTAATATACAATACAAATAACATACATATTATACTTCATGAATTAACGAGTTACATATACAATATGTAATTTGATCGAGACAATATTGTGTGAATATCGTAAATACCTAACAAAAAATGTATAAAAACAGTAATATTACTAGAAAAACAATAATTGTTTACAGAATAGCAATAATATTAAAAATAAAAATTAAATTAATGAAAATATCTCTTCTATGTTGTCTCATTATTAGAGATATTTCCTCTTGATTGATACACACACAAAAAAAATAAAATTAGTTAGCTGGTAATTTAAAAAAAAAAACATTTTTTAAAGTTTTTACTTTATACAGGGTGTCTCAAAATTGGCCTGCCAAAAATTAACTGTGAATTATACGATCAAAAAAGAAAAAAAGCTATATAATCATCAATCAAGTCCATAGACGCTCCCTAACGGAGATATGGCTCCTTAAATAGGAACCTGAAAATTTGATTTTTCTCAAATATTTCCAAAAGGGATCAGGATAAAGTAGTCAAATTTGAAATTGAGAATCAGAATTAGATTGCGAATGTAATGTTCTGAAAATAATTCCTCATAATTGGTCATAGGCGTGCCAAACTGGGGGTCAGTGGGTAAATATTGTTTTACTATTTCTAACAAAAACCTTATCTTACATTTTTTTTATCTACGGTTACATAGAAAAATTTGACTTTTTTCAGTTATTTGACTGTTCTTATCGGTAAATCATATTTTTTGTTTTTCGGAATACATGACTATTAATTCCTATTGTAGTACACAGCTGACTCTTTTATGGACGCTCAAGGAAGGCATTTTGAGAAATTACTCCAATTTGTAGATATTGATAGTTAATATAATTTGCAGTATTTTATTTTAGTTAAATGGTACTTATTAAATGACTGTATGTCGGTGAAAATTTTTAGTTTTTTTTATAACTACTTATCTGGAAATTATTAATTTTTCTGTAGCTCTAGCGCAGCTTTTTAACTAATAGAAAACGTAATTTAATCATAGGTACACATTTTCTCGTTTCGGGTGTCATTTACCATGAAACAATATTACTAATAATGATTAAGTTATTTACCGACAGGAACAGTGAAATAACTGAAAGAAGTTAAATTTACTATGTAACTGTAGCAGATATGAGAAAACTGTAAGATAGAATTTTTGTAAGAAATTAAAATACATATTTAAAAATGTCATAAACTTTAACATTATACAGGGCGATTCAACTTTTTTCCTAAATTAAAGATACGAACTGCCTATATCTCCGCCACTGGTTATTCGAATTGCTTGATATTTTTACATTTTATGACACCTCAACTAACTACATTGTGTACCAAGTATGGTTTAAATATCTCTATTACTTTAGTAATTATACCAAAAAATCTAATTTTTCCTTCAAACTTTAACACCCTGTATCTTCCTGATAAAGCCCCAAAATTATAACTAATATATAATAAACTGCCATTATTTTTCAAAGTTCTACTTACCTTCGAAATTTGTTCATTAAAAACTGAATCACCCTGTATAATGTAAATTTGTTATTCTGAACATTTGAAGAGATGCACTTACGATTAAAAAACTCTTAAGATTATTTTACAGAGTAAATATTTTATAGTGTAAATACTTTTATTGTTTTATGCCTATAGCTTTTTAAATACATAACTTGCCTGATTACCAACTAAGAAAACATCTGTTGAAATATATCTATTTCAAAATCACCCTGTACCGTTGTTTTAATTCAGCAAACTTAATTGTTCATAACCTAAAAAATGCATGAAACTGAAGCCTGAATAAAGCTAAGCCAATCTCTTGACTCGACTTCAACTGACACTCCAGAGATCACTTTCGTCGGTAAAAATCAAACCAAATAATACTCTAGAATGCCGAGAGAGGATCTAACCGCTTTATTCAGGATTTCAAACAAAGAAAGGGAACTAAAATGGACATCCGGGATGTGGCGAAAGGAAAAGTTGAGGAAAAACAATAAAGTAGCACGCATACCTCAAAGTAAAAAAAGTTTATAATAGATGTTATATTTTACCTAATGTTTGAATTTAGTAAACAATACTCTATAGATATTTATAATTAATAAAATCTCACTTATTACAAGTAGCATTTACAATACATTGGCTATATGATATGTATGGGTATGTAAAATTATTACAAATGTTATTACAATATCAACGGCGGAGCGATGTAAAAAGGCCTTTATATGTCATAATATAAATCTGCAATGTACCGGCAAGCTATAAAGCTAGTTACGGATGGTGAGCGTTAATATAACATATATTTATTTCTTTGTAATGAGATATATTTCTACAGACAAGTAAACCGCATAGATATAAATATACAGAGCGACCAAATGAAACTGAAATAGAGACATTTTCAAGAACTGCGTCAATTATTGTAGAAAAACGCTACACCTGTCGATTAAAGGAGGACATTCTTTGCTGGTATTTTTTACTCCGTCACTTTCACCCCCAAGATTTATTTTCAAAGCTCTTACAGTTCTCTTTACAACAGACTTTAAATTTTACAATTCCGCCAAAAACAATTTTGATTTTAAAGTTGAAACTTATGTACAAACAATTAGTAATAGGGGGGATAATATTAGAACGGTAAAAATGCCACTCATTCGAGTTAAGTATAAATGGTATAAATTTACTATTTCTTGCGTTACATTGGTTTTTGGCGATTTGTTATCCCTTTCGTAAAAAAACACAATTGTAAAACACAGAAATGAATACTATACAGTATGCGCCAAAAGTATGGAACAAATTCAATAAAAACGAAACAATTATTTTTTGGGAAAACTTCTCGAACAGGTCGATTTTTAATTTAAAAAATACATATTTTAGTGTAAAATTCGATTTTCAAATGTCATTTATTTTCGAGTAATGACGTCATCGATTTTTTTTAAATGTCAACAGCATATTTTTTTTCCTTGATTCTGAAAGATCGTTTAATTCTCTATCAGACAGTACTAAAATTTTGCCCTCTTACATAGAAAAGTTTTCGAGTAAATGACGATTGAATGTTAGAAAACGTAAATTTTATCCATAAAAAAGTAACAATTCTGAGGTATGTAAAATAAAATACAATTAATTAAATTTTATACTTAAATTAAATGTTCAAATTGCCATCCACCAACTTCTTGACAATGCGCAAGTTTGTGAAGAAATATTTCTTGCACATTATGAATGATTTCTGGGGTAACTGCGTATTTCGTCCCGAATGCGATTTTGAAGTTCTTCTAAATTACGTGGTTTATTAATGTACACTTTTGACTTCAAGTATCCCCATAAAAAATAGTCAAGAGGTGTAAGATCTGGCAATCTTGCAGGCCATTCTATCGGTCCGCGTCTGCCCGTCCACCTCCAAGAAAAACAGTTGTCCAAAAAATCTCGTACAGGGCGCGCATAGTGCGGAGGTGCACCGTCTTACTGAAACCATATGGTATCGTCAGGAATGTCAGGGTCATTATCGTTAGGAAAAATTACTGCAAGGGCTGGAACAAGGTCATTTTCTACAAACTCTAAATATCTTTGTCCTGTAAGGGTTCCTTCAAAGAAGACAGGCCCTACTATTCTGTCGTCAACTATTCCAGCCCACACATTTAATTTCTGAGGGTGTTGGGTATGTGCCTCTGCCATCCAATGAGGATTTTCCCGACTCCAATATCTGCAAGTTTGACGGTTTACTGTACCATTCAAACAAAATGTGGCCTCATCTGAAAAAAGTATTTTCCGGTGTAAGTTTCTATTTCCTTGACATAAATCCATTAGAATTTCGCAAAAGTGTAAGCGGCGATCGAGATCATCTTCATTGAGTTCCTGCACAAGTTGAATTTTGTAGGGATGATATTTTTCCTTCCTCAAGATACGTAGCACTGTGCTCTGACTAGTGTCATTGTTTAATGCAACCAATCGTGAAGAATTATGAGGATTATCCATCAAAATGTTGTTTCTGATTTTCATTAATGCTTGGACGTCCAGGTTTTGGAATATTTACAACATTGCCAGTTTCTCTAAATTTTGACTCAACCTTACTGACTGCTGATTGGCTGATAGGGTGATCTGGATATTTTTCATTAAATAAATCGCAAACTTCCTGCTGAGTTCTAGTCATATTCCCGCATCCGATAAGAATTAAAATTTAAATTCTTTGAGTAACAGTTAAATGTGCCATAATACTTTAAATCGAATAATAATTTCTATGTCGCTTACAATACTTATTAGAAAGTCGGTGTGACAATGACACTTTGCATAGATTTTCACCTACGTGATCCATAAAAGAACTATAGAATTCGAAAAACTAAATTTGATAACGTTTTTGATTTATTTTAATTGATTTACGTTTTCTAACATTCAATCGTCATTTACTCGAAAACTTTCCTATGTAAGAGGACAAAATTTCAGTACTGTCTGATAGAGAATTAAACGATCTTTCAGAATCAAGGAAAAAAATATGGTGTTGCCATTTAAAAAAAATCGATGACGTCATTACTCGAAAACAAATGACATTTGAAAATTGCATTTTACGCTAAAATATGTATTTTTTAAACTAAAAATCGACCTGTTCGAGGAGTTTTCCCAAAAAATAATTGTTTCGTTTTTATTGAATTTATTCCATATTTTTGGCGCATACTGTATACACACAATGAACGTAAAATTAATGGATAATGGATGGTAAAGTGATAACAAATCGTCAAAAACCAATGTAACGCAAGAAATACTAAATTTATACCATTGACGTACTTAACTCGAATGAGTGTCATTTTTACCGTTACTAATTGTTAGTACATAAGTTTGACAGTAAATATTTTTTGGTGATGCCTACCCTTGCTTGGGGTGAAAGTGGCGAAGTCAGAAATACCAGCGAAGAATGTCCCTCTTTAATCTAAAATCGACGGGTCTTAGTATTTCTCTACAATCTTGATGCAGTTCCTGAAAATGGCTCTGTTTCGTTTTTCATCTGGTCACCTTGTATATTATAGCGTCAGTGGGTAACGTTCTACGCATTTTAATCACAAGCGATATTTTTGTAATATACCAGATATACAAGGTGTCCCGTAATTCCACGTAAATATCGAAGGGGGGTATTTTGTGGCCTAATTGTTTTTCGATTTGAGCCCTCCCTGCAGAAATCATCACGTTGGTGGGGTAAATCTAAAATTCGGTTTTAATTTTTTTTTAACGGATCAACCTAAAATTTTGAAATTTGGTACGCGTGTTCTACTGATAGAACTACTTTTTAGCAATACATTTTTGTTTTCACCCTTCACTTCGAAGTGGTTGAAACAAACAACCCTTCCTAATGTTTTGGCCAGAAGTTTTTTCTAGGTGGCTATGGATCAAAATTAAAATTATGGTTTTATGGATCTATGAATTTAGACAATTTTCTTTCTCTTTCAATTTTTCCAAAAAATTAATACTTTCTGAGTAAAAAAATATTTCTTATCAATTACCACCCTTTTAAATTTGAAAATAATAATAAATAAAAACATATAGGAGACGTATGTCATTTTAATGTTTAATTGTTGTGGAGTGAGTTGACAGTTCCATAATTTTCAAATGCATATCTGCCTATTCCTGATTGCTAAAAACGTTCTGCATCTTGTTAACAACGGTAATTATTAGATTAGACACAATTAGTTTAACAAGACCAGTGAAGCAGTTGAAAACTATGGACCTGTAAATAAGACTCCACAATAATTAAACGTTAAAATCACTCACGCAAAATTTTAGGTTGAGCCGTTTTTGAAAAAAGAAAATGAAAACCGAATTTTAGGCTCACCCCACCAACGCGAATATCTGCAGGGAGGGCTCAAATCGAAAAATATATAGAAAATACCCCCCCTAAATTAGGTCATAGAATACCCCCTTCAATATTTACGTGGAATTTCGGGACACCCTGTATATTATAGAGCGCTGTCCGTAACTAGCTTAATACGTCCATAAGAACAGTAAGATAAATGGAGGACGTAGTTTGACCATTAGATTTATAGAAGCAATGTTTTATAAGTTTATTGCTGTTAAAACACGTGGTACAATAAAAACTATGGCTAGCCAGCAACTATTAATTATTTACACAACATTATTATTACCGTACGCATGGGAAGTTTGTATAATCATATAAGTGCGGCCTTCATCTCTTTGATGCTGTTATCCAATGAAAAGAAGAGAAATTTCACGCATGAAGAATATCGATATTATCCACCATACTTATCAAAATGTTCTGTTCCTGATTTTCATTAATGCTTGGACGTCCAGGTTTTGGAATATTTACAACATTGCCAGTTTCTCTAAATTTAGACTCTACCTTACTGACTGTTGATTGGCTGATAGGGCGATCTGGATATTTTTCATTAAATAAATCCCAAACTTCCTGCTGAGTTCTAGTCATATTCCCGCATCCAATAAGAATTAAAATTTCAACTATTTGAGTAACAGTTAAATGTGCCATAATACTTTAAATTGAATAATAATTTCTATGTCGCTTACAATACTTATTAGAAAGTCGGTGTAACAATGACACTTTGCAAAGATTTTCACCTACGTGATCCATAAAAGAACTATGGAATTCGAAAAACTAAACTTGATAACGTTTTTGCTTTATTTGAATTGATTTACGTTTTCTAACATTCAATCGTCATTTACTCGAAAACTTTCCTATGTAAGAGGGCAAAATTTTAGTACTGTCTGATAGAGAATTAAACGATCTTTCAGAATCAAGGAAAAAAATATGGTGTTGCCATTTAAAAAAAATCGATGACGTCATTACTCGAAAACAAATGACATTTGAAAATCGCATTTTACGCTAATTTTTTTTTTTTTTTTAATTAAAAATCAACCTGTTCGAGGATTTTTCCCAAAAAATAATTGTTTCGTTTTTATTGAATATATTCCATACTTTTGGCGCATACTGTATAAACAAATATATCGCAAACGGGTTCCCTAATGAAATATGTTCATGACTGCCCTTAATTAAAAATACTGTAATTCATTTTTTTTCAACACTGCGCTCACGTGCTTATCAAACGAATTTAATACTAAGCGAAAGTACAAAGTATGAGGAACATGTAAAAGTTAGGTTGCCTATTTTTTACTGGTCACTATTACCCTATTGACCGGTATAAAAAGGTGAGATGGTTCTAGCAATTTGTACGCATCTGCTTGCTCCTTGAAATATATATTAAAATAAAGATAATTTTATTGCGAACACGGCGGTATAGGGTTGCTTGCGAAAAATTGTTCATGAATCATGCCTGGCTTTAAAATTTCAAAATTGGAGCATGCGGAGAAACCTTTTTTGCAATAAAATAATCTTTATTTTAATAGACATATATTTCAATGAGCAAGCAGATGAGTACAAATTGCTAGTATCACCTCATTTCTTTACACTGGGCAACCCGGTAATAGTGACCAGTAAAAAGTAGGCAACCTAACATTTGCATGCTCCTCATGTTTTGTACTTTCGCTTGGTATCAAATTCTTTGGTATTCAAGTGAGCGCAATGTTGAAAAAAAAGTAATTACAGTATTATTAATTAAGGGTAGTCATGAACATATTTCATTAGGCAACCCATTTGCGATATATTTGTTTACATATTGTTTGATATAAAATACTTCCGATTTAAAAATGTCAAGGTTTAATTTTTTATAAGAAATTTACTTAACCTAAAAATTATTAAACAAAATATTAAAAAGGCAAGAGCTCCCACTGAATTTAAGATCTGTAAATAACAATATTTTCTGCAAATAGAGGCAAGAAATTATAATAAACAGGTTGCCTTTCTATATGAATATATGATAATAAATGTCGTTAGATTATATGCATTAAAATAAAGCGTACGTTGATATGTTGTTCGATTCAACAATATGTTTAAAGACGTATGTGTAAAAATTTAGGTGTAAATAAGTGTGGAGGGAAGAATCTGATGCATTATTCAGGAACCTCTCGACGCTTCATCATTATTTGTTGTCGTATTTTATTACCTTTCGTCTTCTGATGCGCAGATTGCAAAATATAAACAGAGGGAATAAAATGATTGAGCTTAAATTCCAATATCAAATTTTATACTGTTGACGGATATTAAAATTACAGATACGAATTTATAACGGTGTTGTATACATGCAAAATTAGAACTAAATTTATCAGGGGATCAGATTTGTATGAAGAAAAACTTATCAAATTTAGGTTTTTTTAGAATATTCATATATCCTCGCTGGTTAGGTTTGCTCTAGGTTATGTGACAAATAATCACGCAACGCACTTTAGAGCAATTTCCATATTACTCGTAAGGTACTGCTACTACTGCTACAAATACATGGTACCATCACAATAAAATTATAATAAGATCACAACTTCCGCTACACAAATAATGTAACTATGCAAATAGACTATAAAAAAATAAAACAAAATTTGAAAGAACATAACTGGGACACATTTTATAATATATCTGATGTTCAAGAAAAAATTGATTATTTTATAAATTTATTAAAGGAAAAAATTAGGGAGTACACTACTTACACAAAGTGGAAAAATAGAAATAAAAAACGTAAAGAATGGATTACTAACGGTATAATAAAGTCTATAAACAGGAAAAATGAATTGTATAAAAAGTATTAAAAAAAATCCAGATAATCTAAGGTTAAAACAAGAATTTATAAATTATAGAAATTATTTAAATCAGTCAATAAAAAATGCAAAAATTATGTACTATCAACATAGAATTAATATAAATAAGAACTATACAAAAAATTTGGAATGACTGGACTGGAAGACTGTAAGTAGTATATTCAAGTCTAATAAAGAATACCATATTTGTCAGATATTAAATAAATCAAACGAACTGATACAAGATGAATTACAAATAGCAGGAAATTTTAATAAATATTTTATAGAAGTAGGACAAAAATTAGAAAATAATATAAATAAGCCCGCATCTCCGCCACCTAACAAAAAAATTGAAATCCAATCATTTTACTTGATGCCAACCTTTGAGGAAGAAATTATTAATGTTATTAAATCTTTAAAATTAGGTAAGGCACCAGGCGTTGATAAAATAACATCAGAGACTATGATTAATTTAGCAGAGGAGATAAAAGCTCCATTAACACACCTAATTAATGAAATTCTTCAAAAAAATTTGTCCAGATCAATTCAAAATTACTTTAGTAAAACCAATCCATAAAAAAGAAAACAAACAAATTATGTCAAATTATAGACCCATATCATTAACAACTAATTTAACAAAAATATTTGAAAAAATTCTTAAAATAAGACTTGAAATACCTTGACAAATATAATATAATTTCAACTAAGCAGTATGGATTTAGGGAGGGAAAAAGTACGCAAAATGCAATTTCTAAGCTTACTACTGAAATATATAAGTCGTTAGATGAAGGGAAATCTTCACTATGTATATTCCTGGATCTTGCAAAGGCTTTTGACACTGTAAACCATGCACAATTGTTGGAGTGTTTGCAAGATGTAGGAATAAGAGATGTACCCTTCAAATTGTTTAAAAGCTATTTGACAAACGGAAAACAACTGGTATCAATAGGCAAACAGATAAGTTCGGAGGAAACTATTATGTATGGGGTACCCCAAGGCACAGTTCTGGGTCCTATTTTGTTCATAATATATTTAAATAATTTACTTACCCAGAATATTGCTGGCACAATAATAAGTTTTGCTGATGATACGGCTATTTATTATCAAGCTGATAGTTGGGAGCTTCTGAAAATAAAGGTAGAGCAAGACATAATAAATATTATAGATTGGTTTAATCATAATACTTTAACAATAAATTTTGAGAAAACCAAATTTGTTCCATTCGCTTCGTACAAAAATAATTTACCACTATATAACAAAATTACAATAAATAATTACGAAGAAGAAATTGAAATATTAGGTACGGATCATATAAAATATTTAGGAGTCACTATTGACAAATTTTTACGAATATTCATATTAATAATGTTACGCACACTTTAAGAACATTGTTGTTCCAATTTAAATACCTTGTAAAATTCCTCGGAGTAGATTATATGAGAATATTATATTTTGCATTAGTCGAATCAAAAATGCAGTATGCAATTCTTGGTTGGGGAGGTGTCCTTGACACACATCTAAAAAAATTAGAGGTATTGCAAAAACTATTTGTAAAGATTATTTATAAAAAGAATTATACATACCCTTCAGATACTCTTTTTTGGAGAGTAAAGTAATGGATATTCGACAGTTATACTTTCTCCACATAGTAATTTATATTTATGAAAATAAAAGTACACTAAAACTGATTGACCACAACTATGATATGCGAACTCAGTTAGAACACAAATAACTAAGAGGACTATTGGTCAATGTTCGTATTCATATTTAGTATTAAGAATTTACAATTTTCTGCCATTGCAGCAAAAGTAACTTCTATATCAAATAAAGAACATAGGTTTGTTTAAAAAGAAATTTAAGAGATTTATTTTAGAAAATGATAGATCAGTTGTTCATAACGTTTTGAATCCTAAATCTAATTGAAACACGTAGAAATTGATAATAATATGGATTGCTAACAAATCAATAATAATAATAAAATAACGGTGTGGTGTATACAGGTGTTCAAATGTTTTCCTTATCTCGTTTTCTCGTTTACAACCTTATAAATGATTAGAGTGTAATAAATTTAAGTTGTAGACTATAATAACAAATTTAAGTTTTCATTTATATTAGGTAGGCAGTACTGATCCGATAAATTAATAACTTTGTAACAAAGTATAGTATAACCACGCGCGATTTCGATCTTTGTGGTTTTTTCCCGTTTATTTTTTTTGCACTTGACATGTGATTAGCAAGCAATAGCAATATATTATTTCTCTATTAATGTAAAATAAACACAATAAACAATAAATAAAACACCACTAAATACCACTTTAAATTTTAGTACGCGTTTCAAACACCTCGTAAACCGATAAACTGAAAACTAAAATAATAGTTATTTGTCCATAAAGTAACGCATAAATTCATTATTAGCTAAATAAACAATATTATTAAAAATTCCCGAAACAGGTCGATTTGTGATTTTAATTTACTGTTTCTTACAGGGTGATTTACCTTCGATTAATGACGTCATCACCGGTTTTTTCACCAGAATACCTCATTTTTACCCTATTTCCAGATTTCCTTTGCTGAGTTGATTCCAAAAATGCATCACATGCTGCTTCAAATTGGTACAGGATGGACAACAATACTAAAATTACAAGTTATTTGCAAATGAATAAATTTAAAATTATTAATTAAATTTTATACTTTTATTACAACTATTAGATGTATTAGAATACACCCCAAACACGACGTTGATCGAAAAACTGAATTCTGCGCGTATATGATGCACCAAAATAGTCGATATAAACATTTCATTGCTAATGTTTTATTTGAACGGTCTGTACTTACATCAGGTGATCCTACAGTATTAAGTAATTACAGACCTATCTCAATACTGAGTAATTTTGCAAAAGTTTTAGAGATATGTATCTACAATCGTATCTATAATTCAGTGAGTCACTTGATTTCTCCTTACCAGCATGGATTTGTGGAAGGCCGTTCGACTGATACTAACTTGATTATGTTTTCTTAGTATGTAGCCCAGGTAGTAGATTGTCAGGGACAGGTTGATGTAGTTTACACAGATTTCTGTAAAGCCTTTGACCATATAGACCACGGAATATTGCTGTCAAAATTACTTAAGTATGGTTTTAGTGACTCCCTTATTAAAATTAGTAAAAAACTATCTTTCCAGGCAATCTCAGTTTGTATCTTACAACGGTTATAACTCGTTAACTTCAGGTGTTCCCCAGGGAGCCAATTTGGGGTCCTTACTATTCTTATTATTTATAAACGATATCAGTAGTATTATAGACTGCAAATTTGCTTTATTTGCAGATAACTTGAAAATATATCATAGCGTGGAATCAGTGGATGATTGTGAATTTATTCAGGGTCAGCTTAATAAAATTGAGACTTGGTGTACCATTAATAAATTATACTCAAATGCTGGCAAGTGTAAAATTATGAGTATTTCTTTGAAAAAACAGTTTATTGAATTTGAGTACAGATTAAATTCGTCAGTATTATCTCGTTGTAATAGTAATACAGATTTGGGCATAACTTTTGATAGCAAATGGTCGTTTAACGGACATATTTCCTTAATCGTATCAGCAGCGTTAAAGATGTTAGGGTTCTTAATTAGAAATTGTAAAAATTTTCGTAATGCACAAAGTTTTAAGGTTCTCTATTACTCCTACGTTAGATCTAAAATTGAATATGCTTCGATAGTATGGTTCGTATCCGGAAAGAAGATTTAGTCATGATGTATTATTGAATACCTTTGAAGTTACATTATTAGAAGTTAGACGTGTCATTTCTAATTGTACATTGACTTACAAAATTTTGCATAATGAACTTGACTGTTGTGATCTATTGCACGCATTAAATTTTCATGTTCCGCAATATTTTGCAAGACGGGTTGCTGATTTTGTGTTACCATTAGCTAGAACCAATATAATGCTGCACTCTCTATTGTATGTCATGTGTAGTAATTTAAATAAAATTGGTATGTTTTGTGACATTCATTTTGTAGATGTTAAACAATTGCGTTTTTTTATTATTGAATACCAACATCTATTTTAATATATACATGCTTTTTGTATTTAGCATTCTAGTTTTTATTATTTTTTTCTTATACTATACAGGGTTAACTATGACTAAGTACAAATATTTTAAGAGGGGATAGAAAAAAATAAGAATTAACAGAATTTCCTTTCAAAAAATTTCCAAACTTTATAAAGCGAAAAAAAATTTTTTTCGATATTATATTAAATCCTTATTTTACACCGCCAACGCGATAATCAGAGTATGCAACCCGCAAGCAACCGTCATGCAACAGTCGGCCACAGTCGGCACTCGGCAGTCGGTCCAGTCAAGTCGGTTCGCTGTCATGTTATAATTTAATTCCTGTGTTTACGTTGTAGTTTTATGTTCTTCTTCAGTCTTTAGTGACTTATTTTAATTTTAAACGTTTTATAGTTAATAAATAAAGGAATATGTGTCGGGTACAGATATTTTCCCACAATATAGTTCGCCGGTTTGTTTTCTAGGTTATGGGACAAGACTGCCGCGGGTGTTAAACGTTTTCTGTTATCTATTAGAACCTACCTCATCCCTTCCTTCGATTTCGTTATAATACATAGGCATTGTAAACTGTACCTACGGGAAGTGTGTTTATCGGTAGTGAGTGAAAATGTAGTTTTAGCAGTTTGTAACCAAATAATGAAAAACGAACGCAAAATATTGGAGCTAAATGGATTAACTGTTACCTACCTATCGGGTATTATAAATGTTAATTTTTGTTGTTTCTGCATTTAGAAACACTGCAAACGACCGCATGGTAGTTGTTGACAGATGTAATGCCATGTCAACTATGGATCTAAGATCTAAGCCATAAGTCATCTTGGTCGATACTCATCATAGGTGCCGACTTTCCGTAGGAAAAAAGGGTTGTGCCCCATTTTTTAAATATCGAGCTAAAATTCTGGAATAACTTTTTTATTGTCTTTTAGGGCTCTCTGAGCACGTGGTTAAAATTTTTGTACTTAGTCATAGTTAACCCTGTATAGATTTGTAGAATCTCATTTCTTAATTGCGTCTTTTTATTTTTTTGCTATTTGATAGTTTTGTAATTCTTAATGTAAATGAAGTGTTTCTATTGTTTTTTCTTATATTTATAGATTTGTAGAGTTTCATTTATTAATTCCGCCTTTTTATTTTTTTTGCTACATTTAATAGTTTTGTGATTCTTAATGTAAATGCACTGGAAATTGTTTTTTCTTTTATATTTTGTTAAAAATTCTTGTTGTTATATTATGTATTTGTCCTATAATTGGATCTTGTATCTGTTGGGCAATAAATGAGTATTATTATTATTATTATGTTAATCGGCAAAACACTCGCTATTGGTCTTAGGAAAATCCACATTGTATGGAATAATACCATATGCAACGACAACAAAAGGTCAATGTATGGGCTGGTATTATGAGAAATACAATTGGTCCATATTTTTTTTATAAAAAATTTACAGGAGCATTGTATCTGAAATTAGTAAGGTATTAAATTTTTATAAACACCTTTGGTATTATTGAAGTAACTTGTGATACATTTTTGGAATAAGGGACCCAATTCTCGAATCTCCATCGGTACATATACGCTTGTAAATTTATTTTTAAACGTCAATATATTTGTCAAAAGAGTGAGTATGAGTAAACCAGAAACAATAATTCAGATATTGAAGAGGCCTGGGGTATAGGATGTTATTCAGTACTCCTGAAAAATTCAATGAACGTTACGAAAGACATAATAGTTTCAAAAAGTGGTTTAAAGGGAATTATGGAAAAAGCATAAATGAAAAATTCTTGTTGGCATATTTTCAATGGAAACACTACCACGAAACATTTCTGATTCATAAAGTACGTTGATATTAATTTTTAGTGGTAAAAACTACCATCCGATTTTTACACTTTTGTAGGTTGCAATGATATTAGGCGTTTCGTATTTTTTCACAATAGATAATATAACCAAAACCAGAACTGTAAGTAATTACTTACCGACGCTTGGCAACCAGTAAATATAACATACTATTCTAAAAATAAGTATGGTAAACAGTCGTAAATAGAATGGCAGTACAAAAAATTATATTTGACATTATTTTGAACAATAGGTCTTTGTAATATCTACCCAATTTATAAGTATTTATAACAACGCCATTTTTTAATAAGCATTCCATTGAGGTTTTCGTTATGTGAAGAAATGTTTAAGTTGTGTAAAAAAGGTCGCGTGTGCTTTACATTATTGTATTTATGGATTTGCATTGTGTTGTGGTTGTTCTGATATTTTGATTTGAATAACAGAACAATGTATAATATTACACCAATTCACTTTGACAGTTTATTTCTCTTTATTAAAACGAGGATTCTATTAAACTGCCTAAAATTATTAATTAATGTCCACATTTATACTGATTTTAAAATGCATTTCATATGAGAATTTAGGCTTATTGTTGAATAAAAAAACACTTTTCGACCATTCTTTGAAGGTTCTTAACTTTTTAATAAACCAAATTATACTAAGGTAGTCTGATCATAAATCAGTTTATTTTTACTCAAAAAAACTACCTTAAAAGTTTGACCTATTTATTTGATATCGAATTTCCTACATATTAAATTAATAATCACAAATCTGTAAACAACAAATTTTGCACTATTTTTTAACACTATTTTTTAACTAAACCTTCTGTAGGTCTTTATTAAGGCAAACTGGAATGAAAATTTCATAATTTCAGATCCAGTCCATCCCTGAACACGAACCGGCATAATAGCGGCAATCTATAAAATGAAGTTTATAGGAAACGTATTTAGTAGAGTTGGATTTGATGCTAGCCTTGTCTGGTGGAACACATTAATAAGAGGATATCATGTCTGGTATTTCCGCTCCACCTTGATCTGAACATTCTCAACCAGCCGATCCTCCGATGCAGCGATGGGAGTGGAGGTAATCAGCAGATACATCACGTCATTTAGCTAATGGTTTCCGAAATGTTAATCCTGCATCAGCCATCAGCCAAACTCTTGATCACTGATATTACGGCTTTTATCTGAACCTCATCCGAGTACCTGAACTTAACACGGTAAGGAGATAGGCGTACGTTGTTGTAGATACACGTTGAGATTCCCTTTCTAATGATTTTCTAATGGGATCAATTTATCAGTGTGACCGAATAAGGTTAATTGAGGATCCACGTCTAACTTCGCACGGATAAGTTACATTACGAGTGTTTTACTTTTGTTTACACTTACAGTATGAAATAAATGATGTATAGTTCAAGATCCCACTGCAAAGTACCTTCACCCATATTTTAATAGAAAGAATTGCACTTAAACATATATTTCATGTACATCCTAACACGAATTGGCTGGGTTGGCTAATCAAAGCCGGGTCCTAGAGGCATTAATTATGCATTAACATTATTAATTATAGAGGTGAACTACAAATTAGTTTAATGCACTGATATACCAATAGAAAGCTCATAGTCTGAGTTTTCAGAATATATAGAGTTGTCTGCATATTTCCAGGTCTAAAGTGAGACAATCCTCCCGGAAAAGCTTAAATTTTGGCTGCACGAAATAAAACGAAACTTGCCGCTGTGCAGCGGAGGCGTAACGCAAAATAATATGCATAATATTTTGTTCTTTCTTGTACTTTTTTCTACAGGTAAATAGTTCTGAGGGTACACTTATACTTTATTATAAAAAACACCAGCTGACAAAACAATAAACGATGTTTTGTTTTTATTAAATGGTTTGCAAGTCCGTTGGCTATTTTATGTATACCGTTTGTTTAAAGTAAACTAATAAATAAATAATGATGTTTACTTTAAACTATGGCCGCAATACAAAATTAGTCTCGTGATATTAAATTAATTGTTTGTACTTTTTTATTTTTAACATTTGATTTTTATATTAGTCTCTTTTTTGGCGGTGATTTGTTTGGGCTTAGGCTCTATGAGATAGTGAGAACGTTGCATAGGAACGAAAGAAAAATAAAAAGTTGTTGATTTTGAAAATAAAGGAAGTAGATGCAGAATTTGCGAAGAAAAGAAGTTTGATAAGAAATTACTAATAAAAACATCACCTGAATTAATAAACTTAACCTTCAAGACAAATAAGCATTGCTGTGTTACAATCCAAGGTCCCAGAGCGGAAGAGTGAGGGATATATCTAACATTTGCCACATCACAAGGAACATATAACTCTATAAAAGGTATTTAATTTAATAATAAACTATTCCAAAGCCTGAAAACCACACACTGGACTTTGCAAACCGGGTGAACATCAAAATCTGACACTTTAGAAGGCGCTAAATACAAAAAACGACAGTAAGCAGTTCAACAAGGTATATAGAGAAGAAGAAGAAGACGAGCAGTTAAGGACAATCACCGACTAGAAAGAAAACTGACAAAGTGTTTTGCAACTCATTTAAGGGACAGTAAAACAGGGGTATAAAAAATTTGTATATTTATAATGTTAATTATAGAATTTAAGTTAGAGCAAGTTACGTAGGGTAATTTTTAAGAAAATTTTAAAAAAAGCTTAATAAATTTATCTATAATATAAAAAAAATTGTCTTACCTTTTTTGTTTAAAAGTTAAATTAATATAAAAAACATCACTGAACCGCCCTTGAGATAAAGGTTTCTCATGCTTACAATAAATTAAATTGTTTAAAAAAAAAGAAAATATAAAGAATAGTGTCTGAAGCAATAAAAAAATTTAAAAATAAATAAAAAACAATTATAATTCAGGAACTGTGTTAAAATTTAAAGGTAAAAGTGTTACGCTTCAGACTGGCGCTTTAGAAAATTAAAGTAAGTAAATTAATTCTGAGTTATCCGGGAAATACACATCAAATTTCACATTACAATATATTATGATAACAGAAAATATATTTATCTATTTTTATATTCTAACGACTATGCGTGAATTAGCGATGCGCGGTTTGTAAAGAATTCGTGCATCGTGTGTAGTCTACAAAACTAAGTGAGTGACAAAAATTTAAACGTTTTTCAGCATCTCCTGGCAACAAACCTTGAACTGGTTGGAGATGGAAAGTCTTTTGATGATCTTGTTTGAGTACTCTCAGTACTTTTGATTGAGATAATTGGAGTTGCCGAGCTGATCGGCGTGTGCTTAAAGTCCTATCGATATCAAAAAGATTAAGAATTACTGATTATTTCTTGGCGGTACATTACGATGATGATCATTGTAGCGGCGCAAACCATATTCCGAAAATCGACAATGTACATCTACAAAAACTTGTGCATTTGGAATTCTTCTATTAGGGAATCGTGTTCGGTACTCTCGAACTGACGTGTTGGAATTTCCCTCACAGAAACCATAAACATAATGTATATCGGCATATTCAGCAGTTGTAAACGTTCTTGGCATTTTTTCTTAGTACTCTTTAAATAATACTTTTGACAATGATTTTCACAAACGTCAGTTTACACAAATCGCTGAGTTTTGTTTTCATGGGTTGCTATAACGTTAAATGAAACCAATTTCTTTGAATATCTCAGAAACAAGACCAAACGTCGAAAAAACAAAAACAGGAGACGAAGAAGTTTCGAAGTTAATCAGGTCAAAGTGGTGTGTAGATGTTTTATTGAAATTATTTTTTTTTTGTAGTTTTGAAATAAAGTACGAGGGGGGTAGCATACAAAATACACCTCAAACTTAAGAAGCTTATGTAAGATCATAAGAAGTGTTTGTGTTCCGAATTTCACTTAAATTGGATAAGTGGTTCAAAAGTTATGAGGGAAAAAGAGAAAAAAATCCTACTTCGACGCCCTCTATTTCGGAAACGATGCGTTTTAGGAAATAAGTTTATATCACAAATGAACATTATTTTAACCTGTTCTATCGATTCCTGAAGTTATCAAGATTAACCCTGTATATCATATACTATAACATTCTGTTGTATTATAAACTAATAATATTAATATTAATCTTGAATCTTGTGTATGTATATTGAGAATAAAAATAAACGTTTCTTTAAAAAAAAAACACATATAATTATAAAAAACAACAGACAGTCTGAAGCGCATAGCTGCACGTGGCGTTTTATTTCGCGAAGAATTGTCACACTTTAGACCCGAAAATGTATAGACAACCTTTATATTCTTAAAACGCAGATTATGAATTTTCTATTGGTATATATTTTGTTGCATTAAACTAATTTGTAATTCACCTCCATAATTAATATTTTTAATCCCTCTAGGACCCGGCTTTGAATAGACAACCTAGCCAATTCGTGTTAGGATGTACATGAAACACGTGTTTAAATGCAACTCTTTCTATTAATATTTGAGTGAGGTACTTCGAAGTAGGATCTTGGACTAGTAGTGCAAGTAGTAAATAAATATACTACGTGACAAAAAAGTAACCACCCATTAAATATTATTTCGTTTTGATAATTTTTTGCATGTTTAGGTATTTCTCTTGGTGAAAGTAAAAAATGATTACATTTTCAGGAATATCTGTTTTTGGAGTTTGTATAGGTCGTACTTTGATGACAGCATTCTGTTTTAAAAATTTCTCATTTGCGTTGCCAGTATTTTGAAGCTTACTGCAATCAATATTTCTTTATAGCCGATTATGCCAATACCCAACCGACAAAAATGACTTATTGCTAGCTGACAGACCATCGCGACGGACGAAGCTTGCGAAGAACAACATTTCATAAGCGGACTAAATTTGAGGGCCATCAGATATAAAAAATATACAAAATGACAAAAATAATTTTATTATAAACAGTAATATAACAGTTTTTGCCCATTTTGAGACATTAGATAATAAAAATGATATTGAGTTATTTCCAAATTTAAAATTGTTATCTTAAATTATCACCCAAGGTCGAAAATAATAGAGAGTGACTAATTCACAGCACAGAAGTGAGTACGGAAGGTGAGGGTTGCAAGATTACCTAAGCGTGCCACTTGAGAGAAGTTTGTTTTGGGTTTCTGACAACCTACCATGACAGTACCATGATGAAAATGGTATAGTTGACAAAATTCGTTACAAGTAAAAATTTTCTCTCCATTACATAAATCGCGCAAATATTCGCGAATTTCCGCAAGGACAAAAGCCTTTAGCATACATTGCACAATATATACATACTATTCACTATTGGTTACTAGCACCTTCACTATAACGGTCGCACATTAACAGTTATTATATCATATCGTGCCGCCTTCCGTATCACCTTCATGTTTCGTCAAAATCTAATATGTATATTACTCGATCCAGATTCCAACCTCTTAATATTTATTTTAAATACTTTTTCCGTCATATCACTAGTTCGTTTTTGTATCAGTATACTCATTTCGATTTTATTTATACGGAAATTCACATACAAATTCATACGTCACGTATAATTCGCAAAAGCACGCTTGTAATATTCTAAGCAAAGTTTCGTTTTTTTAAAATGACCGAAGGATTCACACCCTTAAGTATCGGCATTCAATTAATAAACACCCTGTATACTATTGATGATTTACGGAAATGTATCATAGTTGCTGCCAATAACTTACATTTCAAAACTGACAAAAAGCAGAAATATTTGTTAGTTGTAGAAACTGGGTAATACGAGCCCAAAATGTTGTTATAACGTCAGGTATATCAAACTATTTTATTAATTAAAATCACAAATGAAATCCATTACTAATTATTGATAACAATAGCGGCAAAAGCAGTTCAATTTGCTGTATAAAATCGGCGTTATAGAATGTTATTTATTTATTTCCTTGAGCATTTATTTCCATTTTTTGTCTGGTCGCAGATTTCCGGCTTATCAGATTTTATAGTGGATCAGTTTCCAGTGCCGCGCAGAAGTGTATTTTTAAATCATTTTTTTACAAAATTGTATTTGTAAGAGTCCCCTATACACTTATTTTTTTTAGATAAGTTCTGAATCACCCTGTATAGAACTCTCAACCACTTTCAGGAATGAGATACCAACTTCGTTATTTTACAACATAATACTAATGGGTTTATCTATTACCGGAAATAGTATTTTTTTCAGAAGTTTCATATTTTAAAATTATAAATTCAACCTTGCTTTAGACATAGGTTTATTGCCCGATGACAAGGCACTTCCTATTCTAGCTGCAAGTAGCATTCGTTATCGCTATGAGTATGTAGTGTCTTTTCTGAGATGCTAGTTGTACAAAGAAGTAAGCATTCGAGGAGATAACAACAACTAACCGCCAAATAAATACCAGTAGTACCTAATCTATAGTGTTATAACTTATCCTAAATAATTTTGTGATATTTATAAATCACCTAGCATTATTATAAAATATATGTTGAATTTTAATTGTTCTTGATGTTTGAAGAATCAATTTAACTTAAAATTTGTTTTGAATTGTTTTGAATTTTTACCATAATTGTGTTAAGTATGTATTAGTGCTGGGTGAGACAAGAAATGTTGCCAAATTTGAAAAAGTCTTGTCTTTTTTTACAAAACAAGACAATAGTTTCTTTAAAGTCTTGTTCTTGCTCGATCTTGCAACATCACGTCTTGTCTTGTAAGAGATTTGTCTGTCCATTTTGCAAGGCTTGCGTGATTCATGCGAGACTCCTACATACAAATGAGGAGCATGGAACTTTATTACAAATTTGGTAACAGTGGTTGTTACTTTCGGTCAACTGCGCTCCCACTCGGAGCTCACACGGAACTGTCCATATGGTCGATCGTCGACAGTGGTCCATTGGTAGACGTAATAAAGTATATAAGCGGCCAGTTTTACATAATAAGTTATAAATAATGCATGAAATAGGCGAAATAGAATCGGAGCTTTTTCAGTTAAGTGGCAGTGAATTTATAATTAGTTCAGATGAACAGAACTGAACCTAGGCTAGGTGTACTTATCTACAATAGAAATGCAATAGATATTTATTTTTTTAGTTAATGTTCACTTAAATAAATTCGTTCTTATATTTGCAAGACTTCTTGCGTGTAGTAGTAATATTTCTTGTTTTTGTCGTTTTTAAAATCTGGTCTTGCAATTCGACCTGTCAAGTCTTGTCTTGGTCTTGTCTGGGTCTTGTCTTGGTCTTGTCTTGGTCTTGTTTTGGTCTTGTCTTGGTCTTGTCTTGGTCTTGCCTCGGTCTTGTCTTGGTCTTGTCTTGGTCTTGTCTTGGTCTTATCTTGGTCTTGTCTTGGTCTTGTCTTGGTCTTGTCTTGGTCTTGTCTTGGTCTTGTCTTGGTCTTGTCTTGGTCTTGTCTTGGTCTTATCTTGCTCTTGTCTTGCTCTTGTCTTAGTCTTGTCTTATCTTGCAAGACCAAGACAAAACAAAAAAAAGCAAGACAAGACTGTCAACATTAGTATGAAAATCGATAATCTACTTAACTTTTAAGGTACAACAAATTTAGACAGAATATTTTCGACATTACTGAGTTGACAAGTTTGCAACATTTTTGTTGAAATGTGTCACATATTTTTCTCCAATATTTACGATATAGCAGATTTTCACCAAACCCATTTCTGAGCCCGATGTCGTCATTAAAGAAGTTTTCTAAAAGGTTGTTCTTTTCTTTGATTGCAACTTTAAAGTGATGGACTTATAGACAGTGTAGTAATTCATAGTAGATGATGTCTTCTTTGTTCCACCAGGTGCACACCTTCAGTTACACGGATGGCAGCAGCTTTATAAGGTGCCAAAGTTTTCAGGTCGTAAACACAATATAGCTAATAAATAAAATACCTCATGTTGGTATGTGGCACGTCATATGACGTAGCTATTTTCAAGTATACAGGGTGTCCAGAATATGATAAATTGTACTAACCAAACCATATTTGACTTAACAATTTTCTTTGTCTGACCAACGGCAACATAATTATGACAGCAAACAGGTCTTGAATATATGACAACGTTGCTCATATACTATCTTAGGATTGGTATGTATTATACACAATTACAAATAGGTACACCTAAACATAGATACTTACTGTCAATGGTTTTCGTAGAACTCTTTTCACAACACAGGATAATAGTTACATGTGTTTAAAATTACTCATGTTCCTTGAAAGAAGCGTTTACCGTACCTACTAATGTCTCGTAGCCAGAGAGTATTGCCTAGATTCGCCGTAAATTAATATGTCATGCAGCTGGTTATGATTACTATTATTCCATGTTTGTTTATGTACACGCACAAACATCAAAGAAAAACTAGAGAACAATGAACATACTACATATACCCACCACTGTGACTAATACTACTTTTAGGTTATCAGCGGCCGTCTGACACTGCAGCGTTGTCGAACATTACAGTACGTTACAGTTTTAACGAGTTTCTCGGAAACTTCGATTACTTCATTAATACTGATCCAAAAATCAAATAACGAACAAATTACGTTGTAGGCGCTTTTACTTAACCTTAAGTGTTCTTTAGTTTGTAAATTCGTAATATAGTTTTGCAGTTGTATTTTTATTCTTCAAATGTATTTGTAGATAAACTATTCATTCTAGACATTTTTTTCATAAGAGTTTTTTATTGCTTTTGGGCAGATATATAAGCCCTTAAAGTTATCTCACTCATATTCCGAGATGTCTAGTTGGCGCTATTTGAAACGACAAGATTATTTTTGTACTATACTTCTGTAGCTTTTTCTTTGTAAATAGCACAAATAATTGAAAAATGAATTAATTGGAAAACTCTCTGTATTTGTTCTCAAAATAGCAAATGCATTAAAAATATGTCAAGTTTATCAGTTTAAAATTTGTTGATCTGCTTCCATAGAGATGTTTTTATTTTTACTTCTTCTTGATACTACTGTTAGAAAATTAAAAGAGACCGTGATTATTTTATTAAATGGATGTAAGTGTGTATCAAACTGTTCAGTAAACATTAATCATTGTTGGATACAGTTGTATCAAGAAGAAGTAAGGAACAATAAGATACAAATCATTTAACATCTCTATGGAAGCAGATAATCAAATTTTAAAATGTCAAACTTGACATACTTTTAATACATTTGCTATTTTGAGAACGAAAACAGAGAGTTATTCGAAACGTCAAAAAATACAGAAATGCTTCATAATGATTTTTGTTATTTTTACTTATCTGATTTTTCAGTGTGAGATTTTTTGGGTTAGGCAAACTTAGTTTCAAAAATAACCCTTGACTGACCCGATTAGCGTAAGGGCTTATTTAATTAATCTTTATTTTTTTCAGAAGTGTGGCCCAACCCAATCAAACTAAAAACTATAATTAATTAAACAATAACGAGACATAAAAACAACTTTGACATATTCCTAACAATTAATTTCCAGGATTCTTTTGCTTCTGAAATTAAAACATAATCTTCGCAATATGCCCAGACGAACATCTCCTTTACCTACTTCTTTGATTTCCCCAGTCGACTCGCCATAGAAGAGTTCGTGTCTCTGCAATGCTTGCAGCTCTCAATGGCCACTTGTGGCTACGGTTACGCTTTGCATTACGGCCTTGGCATGGCATGCAGACCGCCCCCTCCCCCATGACGCATTGTGCAAGTGCATCTCGAGAGTCATCTGCAATCAGCTTGTTGAACAGGCCTGTTCGCTGAGTTTTGCTAACTAATCCAATCACCACGCTCGGTCGGTTTCAATCAATCGATAGATTAATGAATTACTGCTCAGTATTGGACCACTGGCGGAGGGCCAGATTTTTTCGTCTTTCATAGATTTTGTAACACACAAAGCTCTGAATAGAACATATATTTTAAGCCTAAGGTTAATAGATAACTACAGAGAATATTGTGAAAAATTAACCGTAGACAATTATAATTTCTAATATTTTATTCTGTTTGTTTGCATTCATATATAGCAAGTCGAAAGTTCATTTGTCATCACGTATAAATATGTGAAAATAGTACGTAATAGTTTCATGGAAGCTATCAACTATAATATCCTTAGAGTATCGATAATGTACAGGGTGTCTCAAAATCGATAGTATGGGCCTAGTGTGAGGATACATAAATAAAATTTGGGACACATGGTGTTAAATGGAATTAGGTAAGCTCCATTTCCAGTCGAAAGTATTATCTTCGGGATTTGACAGAAACTAATAATGTCATCAGTCATCAATTATATTTTTTCCAGAAACATATCCAAATTTTTTTCCTGTTAAAAAGCTCTCTTTTTCTAATAAACTTTTATTAGGAAAATTTGTCTGTATTTCTTCCCACTTAAAGGTTATAAGCAATATCGTAATAAAGAGTCTCAAAAGAAATACCATCTCAAATTCACATTAAAGGTGGAAGGATCAAGTAGTCGGAAAATAATTGAATATTCGTTGTTACAGCTGACTTATCGTAATACATACTATCACTATCACTATAGTGGTTTTTAGGCTTTTGCTCAGTCGCGGCGAAGCTTTTGCAGAGTCACCACTGAAGATGCCGACAGTAAAGAGCGGCGAAACGTTTGGAAGCATGGGATGCGACCAGTTACAGCGGCGGCTACGGAACGCCTCGGAGGACCACCATTATTCGAGGAACGGTTCCGACCGTATCAGTCGTAATACTAACAATAGGAACCGAAATCAATATATGGACAGGCCCAGAGACACCGATAGCGGGTCTGTCTCCACAGAGCCTAGCCCGAGAACAACCAGGGTAGGTAAAAGAATCCCGGCTAATGCTATGGATGTGCATTTTAACTCTGTTTCTGACAGCTACCAGTTACCGAGGTCACGGCATAACAACCCGGAAAATCACCATGTATCAAAATATCACTATCACTGATTATCACTGCTTAACAAATATGCTTTTAGCATGTCAACCTTTTCATTGTCTGGATAATGTGCCATATTTTACCTAATTACATTGTGTTCCACCAAAAATATTGATTAAATACACAAGTCACTTGAAAGAAAAACAGAGCCCGTGAAAATAATATAAATGTTTAAATACGTTAGTACAGTAACTCTTAAAATAGATGAGATAAGCAGTGCATTACTTCAAGAAACCATTAGCTTAATTATGTTCCTGAATGCAAAAGTATCAAATATTAGCTTTCAATTTACATGTATTGAAATTATCAAATTCCAAATATTATATGTTTTTTTACCACTTGTACCTTGCCTTTGCCCTGGGCCAGTGTACTGGTATTAACATAATCTCGCTGACTATCAATCCTAGAGGATGGGGCTGGTGCGGGACATTTCGCCTACTGCCCATGACACTTACCTGTTACCTGCGCCTACGACACCAGTTTCTTTTTGGAATGCGATTGATACTGCTTTTAAATATACACATCGTATACACTGACATGTCGAAGGCATTTGACAGACATGATCATGGTATATTGTTACGGAAACTATTATCGTGTGGTTTGTCATTAAATTAATTAATCTGTTAATTTCTTACCTGAAGGACAGAAAACAGTATGTCATGTTTAAATCTACTGAATACGTCTGGAGTGCCTCAGGGAAGCAACCTGGGCCCCTGTTATTTAATATTTTCATAAATGACATAGTTAATGTAATAGATGTTCAATGCCTTCTTTATGAAGATCATTTAAAAATTTACTATGAGATTCATTCTGAGGACGACTGTGTCCAGTTATATGATAATTTGCAACGAGTCGAAGATTGGTGCACTTTAAATCATCTCAAACGTAATGTCTCAAAGTGTAATGGAACGTCTTATTTCCTCAAAAATATCCAATTTATTATAATTACAAGTTAAATAATATTATTATTGAAAGACCAGAAACTATATCTAATTTAGGGGTAACATTTGATAAATGCCTGTCGTTCAATCCTCGTACTGATAAGATCATTTCAAAATCCAATCGTATGAATGGATTTATAGCGATTTATAGCGCGTTACAGTAAAGATTTTTGTAATACTGGAACTTTGAAATTATTATATTACGCTTATGTGAGGTCAAAGCTAGAGTATGCCTCAGTAGTTTGGAATCCTCACTATCAGACCCAGTCTATTAAATTGGAAATCCCATCAACCTTACTTTTGTTTAAAGTACTGGACAATGTTGCCGATGATCCTGGCATTTTACAAAAGATATGGTTAAATATTCCCAGGTTTTTATCACGCTCTGCTGTTACCTTCCATCTTCCTGTTCCTCAAACTAATATGTTAATCAAATATCCTTTATTTCAGTGTTGTACTGTACTATAATTTAATAAGTAGCCAGCTTGATATATTTAATACAACAATAGCTTGTATTAAAAGAGTGTTTTTAGGTTAGTTTACTATTGTCTTTATTGTTAATTGCAGTAATTTAGTACTTTTTCATCGTTCACCTCATCCTGTAATTAGTGTAAACTGTTGGATGTTGTAATTCTAAAAATAAAAATAAAATAAAATAAAATAAAATATTATACTTTGCCTTCTCTACATATTGAACGCATACTTCAAGCTGGTTATTTTGTTATTCCATGTTTTCTGTTTATTTTTAAAGTCTATTTCACTCACTACAAAACTACGAAGGTCAAAATGGTTAGCAGTAACACGTTGTATGAGGTTATGTGGCAAAAATTTGCTCTAAGATGTTGTGTGAAAAACATAGTTTTTCATTCTTCATAAAATAATTTAAGAGGATAATTTATGTATCTTTCTAACAGTGTACAATGGTATTAACTTGTTAAATGTGGATAACTATATAAGTTGATTGTTCAGCAAATAGATAAGCTTTTATGCACGTTTATGGTTAATATTTGGAATCATTGAACAAAGTAACTTCTTAAATACTTTAATTGGTTGCATCGAAATTGCGGAAATTCATTTTTAATCGTTTGTGTGTTAGTTAAGAAGTTACAGTTTGGGTTAATATTATTACTTAGCATACTACCTATCCAATTTTACTTTACTTATTACTAAAAATAAGTATTTTTAAATTATAATAAACCGCAAAAATTTAATTTACGTTAAAAAATTATTTGTCTTACAGACGATATGGCAACCTCGCCTTCAGTAAATCATATGGTTACGTCAGTGGACTTCAAAATGTGGATATCTTTTAACAAAATTAATGTCTCCGTAAATATCTGTAACTTAAGATGAGTAGTAACTGACATAAACAATAAATTAAAAATCGTTTGTGCAGGGTTAAAATAAAAATCTTTTTGATAGACGTTCCAATAAGTTTCAAATATTAATAAAGATATTAAAATCCATGTCTGAGGGGCCTGTAGATAGATGAAAGGCCGTGGAAATAATCAAATTTGAACGTTAGCCCATCAGTTTAAAACATCAAAAGGTTCACCGAAGTCGACGCATTTGAAATGCTTTCAGCTGAGTATTTACCGTTTCCATGTTGTGCTTTATAAAGATCAAGTAAATATTTTCTTTTTAATCAAATATTTGTTTGCTAATTGCTGCTTGGATAATTCCAATTCGGTTAAAGATACAGTCAGATAATGGTTTGTCATTACAGTTACTCTAAAACGTGACTGAACAGTAGATTACATGCTTGCTAAATTTATTTATTTATTTATTTATTTATTTATTTATTTATTTATTTATTTATTTATTTATTTATTAATTGACGGACAGAAAAAGTCCATTAAAGGTTACAAAATGTTTCAGGAAATACATACACACATACACAGAGTACTTAACAATTACACACAATCAATTTAAGTGTTTACAAAATTATGCGTGTGTAGGCACTAAAACTTGTAACGTAAGATATATAAAAATAAAGTCTAGTGGCATAAAATAGTTAACAATTTACCACAAGGATACATTAAAATAACATTGCCATAATCATTATAAAAGAAAACACTGAAAACGAATATAGGACGGGACATATCGAGAGGGATAATTAATATAGATTGGCACGAGCTTGCCGGCAGAAAGAGGTATATGAATCATTGAAGATGTCAACATCAGTACCGTAAGTATTGAAATTTATTTGCATTCTATTAACAGGTGTATTGCGCCCATAAGAGGTTCTATGGAAGTTGGGTTTAAACATAAGTGGCGCTCTTGTGTTTCTAGGTGGTACGTTCAGGTTCAGCTGCGATAACAGGTAGGGTGAAATACTGACGTTATTAATTAGCTTAAAGACGAAACATATATCATAGTACTTTCGACGATGTTCAAGGCTGGGAAGGTTTAGATATGAAGCAGCCTCATCATTAGTGAGGATAACGCCGTTACGATTGAGCTTATAATTCGCGTATTTTATAAATTTCTTTTGAACTTGCTCGATTCTATTAATATGGTTAAGATATTGAGGTGCCCAAATTATCGCGCAGTATTCTAGGCTAGATCTTACTAGGGACACGTATAAGGTGCGGTAAGCTTGTATGCTTTTAAATTTAGAGGCTGATCTAGTAATGAATCCCAGCAATCGATTTGCTTTCGCGATAAGATGGTCAATATGGTCATTAAAGTTTATTTTGGGATCTAGAATAACACCTAGGTCTTCTCTAATGATTCTTGTTTCCTTGAAAATCTCATAAACTCACACTTATTCATATTTAAGTGCATATCATTTTGTTCTGTCCAGTAGCTAAATCTGTCCAGATCATCTTGCATTTTCAGGCAGTCACGTAAGCTGTGTATTGCAGTATAAATTTTCAGATCGTCAGCGAATAACAATATTTTACAAAAGTGAAAGTTTGTGACTATATCATTGATAAAGAGGTTAAACAGCAACGGACCCAGGTGTGAGCCTTGCGGTACTCCTGAGCTAGGAATAAAAGCATTTGACAGATAACCATTAACTTTAACTTGATGATAACCATTTTAGGAGATTACCACTTATTCCCAGCTTGGACAATTTTACAATTAGCAGATCAAGATTAACTTTGTCGAAGGCCTTGCTGAAGTCTGTATATACTACGTGAACTTCAGCTCCTTCTTCGACAAAGCATTGCGCAAAATTTACAAAGGTAGCTAAATTAATAGTTGTAGATTTTCCAGCTTGAAAACCTTGTTGCTCTTCAATAATAATATTTTTAAATTGGTAACTTAAGAAGTTGGTTACTATTTTTTCAAGTGCTTTAGGAATAGCGGACAACATTGTAATAGGTCTGTAATTGGAAGGATCGGATTTATTGCCAGATTTAAATATAGGAGTAACGTAAGCGCGTTTCCACACATCGGGAAAATTTCCGGTGGCTAGAGATAATGAGAAGAGGTAAAATAATGGTAATGCTAGACTATGCGAACAATTTTTAAGAACGACGGGAGGAATTCCATCATATCATTATATTATTATCATTATATAGTTACAAATGTTCTTTGTTTTATATTCTTTAAATTACTCTGATAAAGTGTGGATGATTGTTTTCGTACTACAACAACATCGTCATTAAGATAACAAGGTTTCTGTTTTAATACATTACGAACAAAAGTTCTGTTATTGTGGGACAATTTAGGTACATGAATAAGTAGCTATGGCCTGAAACATAATAATGTATTAATCTTCAACAAAAACGAGTATTATTCAACAATAATATAAGCTCTAAAATTACGTGGGCGGTGTTGACTAGGCATGTGCGATTTGCAATATAACGAATCCATTTTCCCTTCCTCAAAAAATCGATTTGTAACGATTAATCGAATCGCATAATTTTATTTGAATTTAATCCAAGCGATTAATTCTGTCATTAAATGATACATCGAAATCCATAAAAAATCAAACCAAATGGCTGATAAATTTGAATCGGATTAAATTGAATCAGAAAAATTATTGTTGAGTTAGTTTATTTGAATTTAAAGCTAAGCGTGGATTAATGGGAAATGACATCAACTTTCGATTTTTAAATTTTATTGTTATCGAAATGACATTCTAAATGCAACCATGCGTCACTTGCCGCTTTTTCACGTTCCTTAACATGTTACGAAAATGTATATTTTAGTCTCTGAAGATGATTTAATATTTAATAAACTGAAACATCATAGAGCAAAGTTGACCGCGATGTACCAGTAATGTAAATCAATTTAAGGGCGCGGTATTCTTGAAATCGTGTTTTCTATAAATGCAATTATTGTAGACATTTAGTTTACTGAATATTATAGCGGCTAGTAAATAACAGGAATGTTATTTCATACTACCTGCGAATATTCAAAGGTACCGAAGTAAAGTAAATATATACGTCAAGAAAGCGGCGTAACCAACAATTTTTTAGGTACAGAAATCTTTCAAAATATATATATTTTAAATTTAACTGTAGATGTAAATATTGTTATAACATAAACCTACATAGTTCAGCATATAAGATTGTTAGCTTTTGTTTGTAATGTGAAAATAATTGTCAAAATATGGGGTTAGAACAGCAAAATAATGTGTGTCTTACAAACGCTTTTCAAAAGTTATTACTTTACTAGAGAAAAATTTAAATAATATCTAAAAAGGAATAAACAAAACCACAAGAATTTTATTTTTGATATTACTTTTGATCTACGCGTTTTATTTTTTGAAATTTCTGTACCTAAAAACACAAATTTGATCATTTTATGACGAGAAATACGGTGACCAATAAATGTTCAGATTGGATTCGAATTGTTATTCCATTCTGGTTTCTCAATAAATGGGAATTTCAGGTCTGCTACTGATTCAGTGCAACATTTCGATTCGATTCAACATTTCCATTCGACGTGACATTTTGATCGGATACGATATATCGATTCAATTTTTTCTGCGAAACAATAAACCTATTAAAAAATAAGATTGACTTATCGATTTTTTCTCTAGGTCCAGAGGTGTAGTGTCACAGCAAAACATAAAGGGATCCACAATTTAATAAACAGTGTGACCCTATAGCAGGGAAGTCTGAGACTTCCACCAAAAGTCACGTAATGAGTGACTGTCCTGCACCAAATTTAAACATATAAAAATAATACCTCTATAATATTCTTGGGGTACTCGCTTGGCTGAGAAAGTGTAGGGTTCATATTATCAATAAAAAAAGAGAACTGCGTGGTAAATTTTTTCATTTATTTTCTGAACTGGAGAGAAATCAACAAATTATTTTCCGAATTTCCGGGCTCTTGGATCGTCTTTGCCTACAGCACAAAAACACAAGATTTCGCACAAGTAAATAGAGGTTGTTGATAAGTGAAAGTTCAGCGACACATTTACAGCTTAACTGGCAGAATATTTTTAACAGTTTGAAACCAATCCCTGCATAACGCGGCCATATAAATTGCAGGCCATCGACACGACCTGCAGCAACAGTCGTTTCAGGTAACGGTCCATGAAGGTGCTGATCTAGTGGAAATGCTCCATTAAATATCATGGGAACCTTCATGAGCAAGCTTTGCAGGTTCGTGCAGGTATAATGTGGACGAATTTTTACTCGATAATTGCTCTATAGTGTTAGAAAATAGTTTGAGTAATATCTTTGTTACTGTATGGAGTGTGGTGGTGGCTATTTTCAATATTTAATAAAAGAAAATTAGTGGCAAATATTTAATTTCTCAAAACTGACCAAAATTTAAAAAAACAAATGATGTTGAAACGACAAGTAAATTCCCTTTAATATATGATACATCCGCTTTGAAGATATAAATTCCAACAATATCACATTAGCGTGAGAAATAGCGGGAAAAGGCGAAAAATCGATAGTTTGAGCAATATCTTTGTTACTGTATGAAGTGTGGTGTGGCCATTTTCAATATTTAATAAAAGAAAATTAGTGGCAACTATTTAATTTCTCAAAACTGACCAAAATTTAAAAAAACAAATGATGTTGAAACGACAAGTAAATTCCCTTTAATATATGATACATCCGCTTTGAAGATATAAATTCCAACAATATCACATTAGCGTGATAAATAACGGGAAAAGGCGAAAAATCGTTAAAAATCGGGAAAATCCGTTAGCACGAGAAAATTCGGATTTTTTTTCTGAACTCGATCAAATATGTTTTTTATGTATTTTGATTCACTCAATCATCATTTCGAGTCTGCTTTCAGCTTTATCAGCTTTTTGAGAATTATAAAAAATGGCTGCAAATGACAAAAAATCATATTACTGGAAATGGGAAACTTAGAAAGATATTTTTTAGACGGGATCAAGAGTTCTTCTCATATATTTTGGCGAGTCAAATTTGAATCTGACATCTGTTCAGTCCCTTCAGCAAAAAAAAATTGTAAAAATATTGCAAAACACTTGCACGTATTCACCAACCTCAGTATCGTTTCCACTTTCTTCCCGCCTCTGATGCACATCCATAGGTACGGAAACCACAGTTTTATCTACGACTGCTATTTTTCGTAAAATGTTCAAATTCACCACAAACAAAACAAAATTCATCGAAATTTTTATCAGACTCATTAACACTTAATTGATTAATATACTTAACAAAATCTACTATCACCTCTTCATATCAAGTTTGATCTCATGAATCAGTTTCAAGATTATCTCTCATAACGTTTTAAAAATTGAGAAGGGAAGAATTACCACATTTTGGTTGAGGTGTTGTTGAAACATTTCAAAGAGCTAGGTTACTTGGTGACTCTCAAATTATACTTCCTACTCTCTCACCTTGACTACTTTCCTCGAAACCTCAATTACTACAGTTAACAACAAGAAGAACCATTCCATCAAGATGTAAGTGAAATGGAGAATCGATACCAAGGAAGATGGGATATTAACACGATGGCAGATTTTTGTTGGACACTAAAAGAGAGAAATTAATTAGAATAGAGAGAAGAGAAAGAGAAATCCGCTGTATAGTTCATTAGAAGAAAAAAGAGTCCGTTGCAAAAGGAAACAAGTGCAACAGCAATCAAAGAAAGATTTTTGGTATTCACAATTTCCAGATTTTTTTCGATATTTTGCGGCTTTTGTAAAATATTTGAGTGATGGAGCTCAACAGACTATAGATGCAAAATTCGACTCACCAAAATATATGAGAACATCCTTCCAAAGGTTCTCGTTTATATGATTTTTGGGCTTTTTCAGCTATTCCTCGCAATTTTTTTAAAATAGAATCGATCGAATTTAGTGTATCAAAATATATAAGCAACACATTTTATCAAGGACGGAAAAAAAATTTCGGAATTTTTTTGCACTCACCAACGAACTTTAGATTCGGATTCAGTGTATCAAAATACATACAAATAGGTGCGTTTTATTTTGTGTGCTGCTGAAAATAAACAAAAAGAATTAATACCACGCTAAATTTATTTTATAAAAAATTAATGTGTAAAGCAAGAATAATAACGTACTTAAAATTTGGTATAAAAGGAGAAAACACTTAATAGATTTTAGTCCCTAGTAAGATGAGTTTATTAGTCAAATCTATACAAATATATATTATTTATCTATAAAAGCAACCCCCACATTGCTGGTAACTGTCGTAACTTTCGTAAAAGTTTGTGTTGCACATTGAACAGTCCATCCAGTTATTCTGACAGTGTCCTGACCAAGAACAGTGCCTGTTGATACCGAACTGCATCTTGTGACAGTAACCGCCGCAAGGATCTATGGGTCTGAACATGAAATTGTGAGAACACTCTCCGCCACAGCTTCTGTGAAAAGAATGGCATCCATAAGAGACGCACGGAATCATTATGATACAACAGCCAATCATAGGTTGGGGTACTGGATACGGTATCGGATACGGAATGGGAATCAATTTGGTTTCCCCAGGTACGGGAATAGGAACAGGTATTTTCACGATTTTGGTAGGACACGGTGTTGTAGATGGTGTTGTTGAATAGTTGTGATCTGTAGTTGACGGTGGTCTTCCAGTCGTTGATTCATTTGGTGGCGTGTTGCATCCTGAGCAAGTAACTGCTACGTTGTTAACATTACTGTTGGAAACGTTGATTGGGATAAATATACGATTCTCATTATTTATGTCATTATTTATGTTTATTGTCGCAGATATATTGTGATTGTTGTTATTTGTATTACTAATTTGTGTGTCTGACGGTTTTGGTTGAGTCTTATTATTATTAACAATATGCTTTTCTATCATTTCCTTTGTACAACAATCGTGTTTGCATTGGTCTGTACATGTTGAATTTCTACATTGAACTTGACATTTGTTGCAACAGTTTGTGACTTGTGGGCAACAGCTGGATGTGGACTGGCAACAGTTTGTTGTTTGACAGCAGTTTGTTGTTTGACAGCAGTTTGTTGTCTGGCAACAGTTTGTTTTCTGGCAGCAATCTGTATTGCCGCAGTTTGTTGACTTCTCGCAACAGTCAGTTTTACAGCCAAATGTACGAGTGTGTAAGCAAAGTAGTACAAATCCTAAAACTGTAGAAATTATGAAACGCTGCAAGAAAAAAACATTATTAGGCTAAATTTTAAATAGTTATATTTGTTCAAAATTTTCAAAAGTTAAAGATTTACAAGATAAATTGTTAAAAAGTGGTATATACCGGGTGCGCCATTTAAGTTGGCAAACGTAAATATCTTGAAAATTAAGTATTTAATAGAAAAATGTTTCAGGCAAACAAGATTATTTGAAGGGCAACTAATTTTTTAAATAGAAACTCCTATTTTTTTAATGATTCATATTGTTCGTATAAAATAACAACTTTTCGTGTTTATTTTTAGCGTTTATTATTAATTGAACTTCTAAACCAAACGATCCAAACATACAACCATTCCCGCTTATAAAATGATTATACTTTTGTCTGAAACATTATTCTCTCAAATGCTTATTTTTCAAGATATTTACGTTTGTCAACTTAAATGCCTCACTCGGTATATTTATTATTTTGAAATGATCGGTCCATTCTCTATGTTTCCGTCATTGATTTTCACCTACAGAAAACAGTAGAATTCTTCATAATATTCATAACAACGATATTCATAAAACTTGTGGTAATACTCAAAATAATTGATATTATAATCTTAAACCATTGTTGAAATATCTTTGATTATCTGGTTTTCTCTATACAGGGTTTCTCTAAAAGATTTGTACAAAACGCTAGCATAAAGTCTTGAGGCTAAAATATGAGGATCTAGTCCAATTTGTTTTTGTCCACAAGTTAATAGTTTCCGAAATTATAGAATGTCAGTTATTTTTTTAAATATTTGTCTTAATAATAGCATGCTTTGTACAAAATTTGGCACTTATTTTTCATATCTTCATAACTTTTTTATCTAGATATATTAAATTTGTAGCAAAAATTCTTATTAATTGATATCCAACAAAGTAATCGAATTGAAATGTTTTATAGCGTATTAAAAATTGTTGTAGTTAACAAAGTTTAAGTTAACATGATAGGGATTGTCATTAGTTACAAAAGAGTGTTGTCAAATGATTTAATCTGATAAACCTTTATCATTTAATTTTAAAATGTATCATTTAATTCTTATTTTTATCGCTGTGGCAGCACACTAGACGCAGAAATGACCGATACGATATTAGTTATATATAGTTATAGATTTCCAAATAGACGCGCACCAAAATCACCAAACATGTGCCGTTTTTGAAATGCGTATACGAGCAACCGGTCTTTTTCTGGTAGAAAAATTTCTAAAGAAAGAGTTAATATGACTTTAAGAGAGCAGCTGCAGCATCCAATTCAACGTCAGACAGTACTAGTATATTAACGACGGAGCAGTTGTGTGAACGATACATAAGGAATAGAGTACTGACGAATAGGCAGTCACACCCCAATCAACATGCATACACTCCAGGGAGATCCACCGACACTGCCCTCCACCAAGCGATGGGCAGGTTCGAAAAATCATTGGACAATAAAGAGTCCACCCTGGGGGTATTCATAGATATAGAAGAGGCATTTGATAAAACGACCTTTCCAAAAATTAATTCTGCTCTTGTGGAAAGGGGAGTACCTCCTACCATATGTAGCTGGATATCAAATATGCTCACCAAAAAATCAGCGTGGTGGATGCCTCCGTAAGAGGAATTGTTGCAAGGGGCTGTCCGCAGATTTTCTATCACCACTGCTATGGAACTTGGTTCTAGATAGTCTCCTGTGCCACCTCAACTCGGAAATTGACATCTATGCCATTGCCTATTCTGGAAAGTTCTAAGGGATCTTCCATTGGAAAGTGGTGTGAGGATCTGTCTGTCAACCCCAGGAAGACAGAAATGGTTCTCTTCATGAGGAAGAGAAAAATGAGGCCAATAAAGGCACCAATTCTCACAAACACTACAGTTAACTTAGCATCAGATGTGAAATACCTTGGAGTCACACTTGATGCAAAGTTAACATGGAATCTTCATTTGGAAATGAGACTACATATCCTATGAGCAGTGCTGCAGTACCGTTGATAAAACATGGGGAATGAAGCCATAGGTGGTCATGTCAAAAGTCTAACAGTCGACAGATAAACAAAAGCTCAGCCAGGTACAAACGATTTCTTGCTTGAGCATAACAGGAGCTATGGGAACAACACTGACCATGGAAATTGAGGTAATGCTATGTCTGCCACCTTCGGATATTAATCTAAAAGTGGCTGTGACAACTATGCTCCGGCTCAAAAATACTAGTACTATACCAGATGTAGGAAGTGGAAAAATTAGGAGTCGACTGTGGAAGGTGGACGTCAGGAAAATGCCCCTTCTGCAGGCAGAGACTGACGGTATTTCTCCCAAGTTTGCATTTTACAGACTCTACACGTACTTATCAGGAATGAGGAGACAGCCAGTGAGAATGTAATAAACATCTTCACAGACTGATCAAAAAGGAAGCAAGGTACTGGATGTGCAATCTGTTTCAGAACCCTACACATCCAACATCAGTGGGCAATGGACAGCCAAAGAAATTGTTTGTAGACATACCTCGGGCAAAACCATCAGAATCTACACAGACAGTAGACAATCACTACTGACCTTACGTAATCATAAGATAACAACTAGATCAGCATGGGAATGCCATCAGGCACCGACAACAGCATATCTGTATGCTGGGCGAAAGGACACGGGCGGTGCAATGGCAATAAAGCGGCTAACAAACTAGCCAGGAGGGCATCGGAACTCAATATTTTTGGATTTTTGGATTAGGAAACGGTGGGATGAAACAAATAGCAATTTGCTAAGGAGTTCCTAGAGTACCCCTGCAAGGATACAGCGAAAAAGTAACTAGCCATGTCTAGGACGAATTTTCGTCTGGTGACAGATACTCAGACTGGATATTGTTGGTTAAGGAAGCACCTTTATTATACGAGGAAGTATAAAACACCTCTTTATAGGGGTTGCGAACAGGAAGATGAAATAGTACAATAACAGAATCCGTGTTGGGAGAACGATGGCCTACATTAGAGAGATCCCCCTGAGCAACGTCACCACCTTTTTTGTTATTAGGTTGGTTAATAGCTCAGGTGGATTAATCCTCTAATGGGAGGAAGTACAAGAGACCCAATGGGGCCTAAGTGCTATAGCCTCTTAAGCTACCCTCCCCACATTTCCAGATTTCAGATTCCAGTACTAGTATATTAAGTATCAAGAACAGTAAGGAGAGTTTACCGATCGATGACAATGTTTGCTATTATTAAGATAAATATTGGAGGAGATTGGTAAGCTCTTTCCTGTTCGAGATGCTTATACTATTTTTTGTACGACCATTATATGAATACAAAGGTGTTAACTAGTAAAATATCTCGAAATTATTAAAATTATTTTTCTCTCGTGTCTCGTAAAATCACCAAACTAAGTAGGTTTTGTCGTTACCATGAATACGCTTGTAAATTTATTTTTAAACGTCAATGTATTTGTCAAACGAGTGAGTATGAGCATGAGTGAATTAGAAAACGAAAATAATTCAGATATTGTTGTCAGTATAATAAAACGACTTCCAAGATTAACTAATAAAATATTTATAAACATTATACATTTACTTATAATCGTTTTATAATATTTATTACATTACAAATACATTATTAGTACAATAAGCAGCCTTACATGACACTTTTGGAATATCCCTCGTATATAAATATTTCCCAATTGCACTGAAACTACTTTTTTAGTTCCTCTTAATTGACCATTTTTTGCGACAGTATTTACATTAGGCGGTACGGCTTTGATCTCAAAACATCAAAGTACCGACAGAGAGTGGTATAATTTATATTTGTTCACTAAACTTTGGTTATACCATACATTCCAAGGAATACTACAAATTTAATATGCCGAGAAACAAAAAAGGAGTGAAGTTTCAGATGTAGGCGAAGGTGGTGGAGCTCTCTGTAATGTATATTGGAATCAACCAAAGATAAATATTAAAAAAAAATAAAAATTAATAACTTTGACACCCTGTATTATTGATACTATTAATTTTTTGGACAAAGGTAAATTGGGCTAGATTCTCATAGTTTAGTCTCATTTTGTACTAGCGTTTCGTACAAACCTTTAAAGGACACTCTTGAAACTTGGTAAATTTTCGTATTTCAATTTGCATAATTGGTATTTTTTTAAATTTTATCAGTTAAACTTCCAGTTATCTTGACTCACTATCTACTATTTTCACACCACGTTCTACGTGTTCTACATTGTTGCTCGTTCAATCTATTGTTATTTTTCAATTAAAGTTTGTTAAATGTACAGGCTGGCCAGCTGTCCAGTTATTCGGAGCAAATTACAGGGTGATTCAGAACTTGAAAATGATAGGGAATGATAGATCTATGGGACTACAAATTGCCGTTTCTCTCCAAAGAATGGGATTAATAACAAAAATAGTTTTTTAAAATGTATCTTTAACACCCTATATATTGAAACAGGGACGCCCTAATAAAAAATGGCATAAGTAAAGTCAAATTATTTTTGTCCGAAGAATATGTGGATAATGGTATGGCCTTCGATTTTGGGACACCCTGTATAATAATATATATACTTTACGATAAATGTCAAACAATGACAATAATATCAAGTCAGCCTCACTCACTAAAATACGATACATATCAATATTTAGCTTTTAATTATGGCGAACAATCAGCAAGTTTCATAACAATTAAATATTAGATATTGTTGTAGTTGCTTGACATTTACCTAAAATTAATTTATTCTACGTTTATGCAAAAAACAAAACTTTATTGAACTGTATTTAGTGGAAAAAGTTGTTCTTTATTGCTCTAGTGCAATAAAATTTGTATTGCATTCATCTGTCTACTACAGGGTTTTGTAACAACGACAAACATAAACGTTCAAATCGGTGTCATATTTTCCTACACTTAGTGTCATCTAAATAAAACATTTTTTGATTTTTATATGAAAATTTGTAGAAAAAGTATTGTATGCAATTCGTACAAAAAGTGTTTATTGCACTCAACGTGTTGTCCTACGGGGCCTGACGGCCTCGTTGGACAATTTCAAATCGCGTGCAATAAACACTTACTTTTTGTACTTGTTGCATAAATAACTATTAGTGACAGCATCCTACTACCTACGAGTAAATAGCAGAAAAACTCAAATGTTGATGATATTGTATGCATAATTCTATGAAAAATTATTTCTCAAAAATTAAGAATAATATGAAATTTTTATAACAGACTTAAAAGTTTTTGAAAAAACAACTACCTAGAGAAATTAAGAATATAAAAGTATAACATCGTTTGAAACGTAAAAATGGAAGGGGTGGTTTATTTCATCTTCAGCAAAAATAAAATGTGCCAGTAATGTTATTTTATAAGTATTATGTTCCTGCCAAAATTCGTTTGTTTATATTCAACTGTTTTTGAAAAAAATTGGAGAAAAGAATAAACAGATTTTACTCCGTTCCTTAAGGGGCTGTAAATTCTTAGGGGATGCTTCTTAAAATTCGTCAAGAAAACTCACTAAATTTTCTGTATACACTTAAAAAACACCCTGTGTAGTGAAATAATAAAATCTACGACACAAGAACATCTAGCAAATAAATTATAATTCTCGTATATCATACTCATTAAAGCATACAAAATACGTACCATTTTGAAAGTTTCAAAAAACGCGTTGTTTTACTCTACGACACAAATGTAACTAATAACAAATTGATAATTGCTGGAGAAATAACCATTTCATGTCCGCTGAAAAAAATTATAAGATAAATATTTTCTAAATTTGTTGTACTTCTATTCGTCGTTGGCCTTATCGTTAATCAGTTTTATTTAGTTCTAATTTTGAAATAGAAATGCATTGGAGATAACGTTTTTTAGAAAAAAATTCTTCCAGTACGGTTGTTATAATTTGTTCTTGACCATTGCTGACCTCCTCTGTAATCATTTATTATCACAATGCAACTGTGTTAGACAACTTATTCCCGATCAAAGAACTTAGTTATACATCGTGTTATATTCACTACACTGCAATCAATATTGCTACAAATTTCTATTTTTAATTTTGAATGTTTGCTTTTTTAGTATTTTAATCTTTAATGTTATTTTTCATTTGATGTTTATGAGTTTTATGACAAAAAAAAACCTGCAGCTATTATGCAAAGTAGTACTTTTGTGAAATTATTCATTAACATAAGAGAAAATGTTTTATCATATATTAAATTTGTTTCAGTGGTCAGTCTTGAATTGCTTCAGATTATGAATGCAAAATAACTAAGATACACTCTTTTCTACTTAAAACCCAAAGTGTCCAGTTTCTAATTTTTAATTTTAATGTGCTGTATTTTTTATGTTGACACCAATATATTTATTTTGAAATTGTCCGTAATTGTTTTTGTTTATTGCTATTAACTTTTATTTAATAAATTTTAATATTTCCAGCTCAAATTTAACTTATCGTTCAGTTTCTTCTGAATGTTGTAAATAATTTAATCATTAAGTTTTAAAAAATAATAATAATACTCTATAACTTTGACATGATATTACATACTCAACATGATTTCTCTTCTCAGAGGCAGTTCACAAAAGAGGTTTACTTTACTTACATTTTTAATCAAAAACTTTAGGATTAATATGATTCTTTTCTTAATATTTTAATTTGATAAATCTTGGCAGTACTTAAGCTTTTGACTTTAATAAAATAAATAATTTATTTAATTTAATAAATTAGTGACTTTTAATACTCAATCTTATTTTTTTATACAGGGTGGTCGCGATGTAATGAGCCTGAATAGATTCCTGACGTGAAAATATTGCGATTTAGACAAACTCACTTAGTCCAAAAGTTGATACTTACAAAGATACAGGGTGTTTAATGCAAAATATTATTTTAGTTTTTTCTTATTTATTTCATAATAAATGCTCATATCGAGATGAAATTTTGGCGTTATGGGTTTTCTGGGGCGAGAGATTGAAATATATCCATGGTTTGCTTGTAGCTGATAGAGAGCGTCACCTGCGCTAGGTCGAATGCGTTGGAAACGACAGAATTTTTGTTATCTTTCAAAAATCTAATTCTCAGGTAGCAAATTCTGATTTTACAACTTCTTTTACACAAAAAAGCTATACTTTTTGATAGTCGCTATCTTGCACCGTTCTTTAAAATTTGCCAATGTATTTGCATTCTATTACAAATCGGCAAAAATTTTCAAGTAGGCTTATGTTAAAATCCAATTTTGACATTTTTCACTTATCTTAATGCTGTCAGTAATATTACAGTATTATTCGTGCCTTAATAAAAGTATTCTTTACTTTATGATCTAAATCGTAGTGCGAGATAACATTCCACGCCATAATTTATTTTCAAATGGAGAAATGCGTGATATGGTTTGCGTTTATGCGCAATCAGATTATGTTGGACGTCGAGCGCTTCGTCAGTATTCAGATTTGTATCCGAATAGAAGGCAATCAAATCGGAAACTATTTCAAGAACTTTTTAATAGACTTGGAGAAACTGGTAGTTTTCGTCCTAAAAGAGACAACGCAGGACGTACTGTTACAGTTCACCAAGAAGAAGACAATTTAGTAAGAGTGGCAGGAAATCCAGAAGTTAGCAGCAGGCAGGTAGCTAGAGAAACTGGTGTCAGTAAAACAACAGTTCTCAAAATTTTTCACAAGGAAAATTTATATCCCTACCATTTTACACCCGTGTAAAATCTTTTAGCAGCAGACTTACCAGCTAGATTACAATTTGCTCATTTTATGCGCAATTAGCAAAACCTTGACCAGGAATTTTTTGATAATGTACTGATGAAGCGACCTTTACTCGTCGAGGAATTTTCAATTTTAGAAACAAGCACATATGGGATAATGAAAATCCTTACGTAGTCAGTGAGCGTCACTTCCAACATCAATTTCCAAATTATTTGGTGCGGAATCATAGGAAATCACCTTTTGGGTCCACATGAGCTTCCTCCAAATCTAAATGGTGACTTGTATTTAGATTTCCTGCAGCACCATTTAGATGACTACCTCGGCAATTTACCACTGAATACACGGCAAAATCTATTTTTCATGCAAGATGAAGCTCCCCCTCATTATTTTGTCAGAGTACGGAACTATCTTGACCACATTTTTCCGGATCATTGTATCGGTCGTAGGAGTCGAATATTATGGCCTCCTCGTAGTCCTGACTTTAATCCTATGGATTTTTGTTTCTGGGGCTACATGAAATCAGTTGCCTATAGAGAAACTATAAACACCCGCGAAGAGCTATGGCAGAAAATTGTAAATACCGCCGAATCATTTCGTAACAAGAATCTCTAATTTAAAATACGGCAGTCTTTGAACAAACGCGTTAATAAATGTATTGAAGTTGGAGGCGGACATGTTGAACATTGATTGTAATATTCGATATTCAATTGTTCATCACGATTTATAATTTGAAATAAACTCTTGTTCTTTTTGACATTCGTACCTTATTTTGATTACTCGAATTACCAAAGCTAAATATCTTGAACGGTGCAAGATACCGACTATCAAAAAGTATAGCTTTTCTGTGTAAAAGAAGTTGTAAAATCAGAATTTACTACCTGAGAATTAGATTTTTGAAAGATAAAAAAGTTCTGTCGTTTTCAACACATTCGACCTATCGCAGGTGGCGCTCTCTATGAGCTACAAGCAAACCATAGATATATTTCAATCTCTCGCCCCAGAAAACCCATAACACTAAAATTTGATCTCGATATGAGCATTTATTATGAAATAAATAAGGAAAACTGAAATAATATTTTTCAATAAACACCCTGTATCTCTGTAAGTATCAACTTTTGGACTAAGGTGAGTTTGTCTAAATCGCAATATTTTCACGTCAGGAATCTAGTCATAAATTTTGACCCATTATATTGCGACCACCCTATATATTTCACTTCCGTATAATACGAGATATATAAAACATACCTATTACTCTGGACAGTCATAATGCCTGCTGTCACAGCAGCGGGAAAAATGGATCTTTTCACGCCCGCTGCCATGAAAACCCGAAAATAATGACGCTTGAGTTGGTATGGATATATATAGCATCTGTCATAACCATAAATCAAGAAACGTCAAAGCTATGACCTTTTATAGTTTTTAATCTGTATGAAGTGAAATATAAAACGTTATATGCATCACGGGAAATACTAGGATGATTATGCCCTTAGGTGACTTGTTTTCCCTTGGCATATAAATAACTAATCTATAACTTTTTGTTCATCATACATACTGGTAATTGTATTGATTTTTCATATTTTTTTCTTTGTTTTCCCGTATACAAGTTGTTGAAGTCATTTTCACCCACTATGTTTTTTATTAATTTAAATTCACAATTTAATTTGTCAACCAGAACAAAATCTTAATTTTATTAATTACCAATTAACTCATTCACTTAATTTCATTTATTAAATCTCAGTTATTATATTTCTTATTACATTCTAATATCCATTCTAACCTACAGTCCTTAATCATATCAATTGATTTATTTCCATCATACATTTAATTATATATAAAATTTATTTTATTTGCATTTTCTCATTTCTGTTTATTACGGTACATACAACTGGACACTGGATGGCAGGAATGAGAGTAACAAGGGTCTTGAAGTTTAATAATCAAAATATGTTTTATATTTTATCTATAAAAACAATTCCTACATTTCAAATAATCTTCATAAGTCTGATAAAAGTTCGGATAACACTGTGAACAGTCAATAAAGTTATGATAACATTGTCCTGATGCATAGCAGTAGTTGCTGAAGCTGAAAGGTCGTCTATAACAACCATCTTGGCAAGGATTACTTGGTCTGTACAGGAAGGGGTAAGAATATTCAGCACCACACATTGTTTGATAAGGTTGGCACCCGTTCGTTGTGCAAGGGTTGATAACGGTGCAGCAACCTGGATTGGGCTGTGGTATGGGATAGGGGATAGGATAGTATATAGGTATGTATATGGGATATATTATTGGATATGGAGGACATGGTGGTGTTGGACAAGGAGGTGTGGGACATGGTGGAGTGGGGCAAGGAGTTGTGGTTGGCAGAGGCGTTGTTGAGGTAATAATTATGGTAGAAGAAGTTGTGGGTGATGATGTTATCGGTCCAGGCGTGTTATCTAAAACCGTTACGTTGATGCTATTAACGTTGATGTTAGAAATATTGATAGGAATAGATATATGATTTTCAAGAGTTATGGTGTTATTTATTTCTATCGGTAAGGTAAAATTGATTTTGTTTTCATTGACATTATTGATTTGCTCTCTCTCAATGTCATCGTCACATTCTTCTTCGCAACAATCTATTTTACACACGTATCTGCATCTCGAGCTTCGACATCCACCTTGACATGTATTGCAACAGTTTGAGATTTTCTGACAACAATTCGTTGTATTTTCACAGCAGCAGCAGGATGAGGTCTGACAGCAGTTCAAGTTTTGACAGCAATTTGTTGATTGATCACAGTTATTCTGACAATGCAATGCTTGTAGGGAAATAAGTATCAGCAATGGCCAAATGAGTTGCTGTAAAAAAAAAACCTTTGTTATCCTCCAAATGTTACATTAACTGGTATTTAACACATAATATTCTGCCTTAGATAGGGCGCAGAATAATTATTAACGTATGAATGAAAATTGAGTTCATGTTATCTGCTATGAAAAAATAAGTCTCATAAACAACACTGTGTCGAAGCTAAAATAAAATAAAATAAGTAAAACATTTATCAATTAACTAACAAAATAAATAAATAAAAATAAATTTTTAATTTATTGAACCTTTTTCCACCAAACGACCCTCTAAAAAAATACATTTTTCAATATGCTTCCTATTGTGATGTTTTTAATATAAAAAAGTATTTACAAATTTTCATAAAAATCAAACTTTGAGAACGTGTAAAAGAAACCATTCTGTATAGTTTTTGTTCAATTGCACACATAGAAGTTCTGAGATGATTTGAGTAACATCATCTTATCAGTTTTTAAATAAAATATCGCCAAAGGTTTTTATCGAATTTCGGGGATATAAAAAAAATTATAGCAGGTCTTGCATTGCCATCTTAAATGCCGTGGTAGGGTAAGAGAAAGCGGTTTTCGATGGCATTTAAAATTAAACAAAGTTTTTTTGATTATCTTGATGAATAACGTTTTTACGGATTTGTACACAAATAAAAGTAAACACCCTGTATATATAATAACATCATGTTCGATACTGAAGTGATTGACTTTTTTTGTAATGATAAACTTCTTGTTTGCAATTTAAAATGTATGCATTTCGTATATTTTCTTAGATACCTTTAAAAATTGATGCAGTTTTAACGAATTCATTAAGTGATTTTTTTCACCCTTGCATTATGTCTTGAAAGCAGAATCAAGTTGAGCTTGCAATTGATATTCCCAAATAATGCAAATCGCATTTGATTATGCATATGAATCAGAATGAAATCCATTACTCATGATCAGTAGGTACCGATTAACACAGATGCACACGGAAAACACAGACGAACATGTCTATTAAAATGTCTTTTATAAATTTGTCCACTGCTCTGTTCAGCAGATGATAGCCTGCTTTCATTACTTCCCTTTACCCAAATTGAATTGTATTTTTATTTTAGCAAATTTAATTAATAATTATAAACACATAACACACGAAATTCACCAACCTCTACTACCCGAAAATGATACTGATGGATGAACAAGTGCAGAAAGAAAGAGAGAAGTCGGACCGCGTGCATTTGTTTCAGATGCAATTCGACGAAGGGCTCGCCTGCATAGAAAAACGGACTCTAACGATGTTCGACTTATTCCGTTGGTAAGGTATTAAACGGGAATTTGAGCTACCAAGTTTCTAGCTATGCCGAGTGTGCCAATTACAGCTTATCATTGAATAGACTTTAAAAACAAGGTTATTGACTTAAATATGGTAGGTCAAGACTCGGATTGCCTAATTATTTATCACTGAATAGGTATGTCTCGGACTGTTTTTTGTTGATGGCACGAGAGTTTTTTTTATTAATGGCTGTATTTAAATACAAAAAACGTTTCAGATTCTCTTAATAATTTAATCTATTGTATTTTATTTCACTATTTATGTAATGGAATGTGAAACGTTTATTTTGATCCGTTTTGTGATTTCAGTATTAAATATTTTTTAATGTTGAAACTTAATACTTTAATTACATACTTTTAAAAAATAATTTATATTATTAATTACATATTACAATAAGTAGCTACTGTAGAAAAATATATTAAATTTTACAAAATCGCGTCAGGCCAACATCGAGTTGAACTGCCGCCAGAGGTCAGTAACAGTCTGAAAAGGAGGTTTAAATAATAGTTTGGAAATATATATTTTTTTATACTATACTCATTTTTTCCTATTTTTCTTAAAATTAATGACACTATGAATCAATATAAATAATAAAATAGAAACAATTTCTTTATAATTTAGCAAGATTGCTTTGGATTACACTGTTCTATAAATTTGAATTTTTACGTAATAAAATTCAGTTACTCTTCATGGATTTCTGCTTTTTAGAAAAAGTGTTATGAATATAAAAAATTATAAATAATGTATTGTAAAAATTAGCGCAACTTCGGTTTGCATTAATTTCTAAACCATTTAAAATTTTTGATTTGACAATATTTTTGTATTTCAATATATTTAGAAGAAAAAAGTGCATTTACATACCATGTTTACGGCCTGCCAATAAAATGTTATACCAGTCAGCAAATACCTATGCAACTAACACATTAATTGATGTTCGTTCCAGTAAAGCTGATGTACAATTATATGAAAAATGTTAATAATGCATCGTATATTTATCTAAAATTTGTTACTATGTCCCTCTTTGTTGTCCATATTATCTTAATCAGTCTTATTCTAATTTTAAAATTGAAGTATATTGAGATAATTTTTGTATAAGTTATTTTTTTTCTCTTAATTCTTGTGACATCTTGACCTTTGTGTTAATTATTTAAAATCGTAAATCCCATATTTATCCCAAGATACGTACCTTGTATCTAAATGCTGTTTTTCCAAATTCACAAAACTTTGTGTTACTTTTATTCAAAAGTATATTTTGAACACTTTGCACACACTAATTTGCTGACAAATAAATTGAACAAGTTGACCTTCAATTTAATTTATGAACTTCTATAAGCTGATCAATACATCGTAGTCCAATTCCTGTTTTACACTTCTTAAAATAAAATACAGGCCAACTTGTTCAATTCATGTGCCAATAAATTGACGTACAGTCAATACAATACACAATTTAGAGGTACGTATAAATTAATTAATAAGGTACCCCTTCGTGTATCAACCTTGTTGTGGTGAAGGGGCTTGTGAGTATCAATGCGTCTGAGAGCCATGCCGATGGTAGTTTTTACCGATATACCGGTAGGGTCTCCTACGTCGGACGGGTCTCAGAGGAGATACCAGACAAACTGATACTGCTATATTCACAACACGTACACTTATACATACACACATATTAGACACATACTTTTAACATGTTCGGGTGTAGTCATTCTGACTCCCCTACTCTTCCGCTTGCAAATCTGAGGCTGGACCCCAGATGAGGAGGAATCTGGAGAGGTAGCGGTGAAAGAAGCTAGGGATGGTACACCTGGTGCCGCTTCGGGGGGCTTCACCTGCGGCTGCCAGACCTTCTCACTGGGAGCAACTGTTCGGCCATGGGAGAATAGTGGAAGCGGGGACTTGGAATATGGTGAAGTTTATGGTACCGAACAAAAACATCACCACAAAGAAAACACACTACACAAATCCCATGGAACACAACAAAGATGAAAACGTAAATGTACCACAAAAGACAAAAACAAATACAGAAGTGGGTCTCCGAAGACCGGAACTTCGTTTCAGAAATTCTGGCCTGGTTGACCCCGGCTGGTTTCTGGTGACGACTCAGGACGAGCTATCCATGGGTTGGCTCCTCGAGATAAGACTGGAGTATTGATTTTAATTCAGGAGCCTTATGTTTACAGGAATAGAGTATTGGGGTTGGAAGGCACAGGCTATCAGTTGATAGTCGGCGAGAAGGGTGGAACCGAGGCACCGCGGACATGCATAATGGCGTCCAAGAAACTCCCGATGGTACTGCTGCCACAACTGGGGACCATGGATGCTACGGCGGCCATCTTCGAGTATAAGGTGAGTGGAATTAGATGTAAGGTTGTAGTTAGTTACTACCATCTACAAGACAGTTAAAAAGTATAGTAAATTTGGTTAAGGATATAGGTCTATCTGTAGTGATTGCGTGTGACGCAAACTCACACCACATAATATGGGGTAGCGGGGATATTAACTCCCGAGGGGAGGCGTTACAGGGAATATATAGCAACTACAGATCTACAAGTTATGAATAGAGGAAAGGAACTGACGTTTGTGAATCGTATCCTAAAGGAGGTGATTGACGTTACGTTGGTTTCAAGGAAATTGAGTGAAGGTATCTCTGGATGGAGGGTGACAGACTATGTCTTGATGTCCGATCACAGGATGATTGAATTCGAGATGAGATCTGATCTAAAGTCAGCAACCCTCCGAAGAAATCCTAGAGCAACTAATTGAGCGATATGTCGTAATAGTCTGGGGGTTCTGTGAGACAGAGCAGCCAAGACGAACGGATTATCTCTCATAGGTAGTTAGATGACGAAGTAGAGCACCTAAGTAGTTGCATAATCTCAGCATATGACGAATCCTGCCCTATCAAGGCGTCCGTTGGTGGAATAAGTCCCTAGAAGACCTTCGCCGGTCGGCCAGGCGCACACTCAACCGAGCTGTCAGGGGAAGGGATGGAACCACCTGAGAAGACTACAAGGCGGCAAGGAGAGATTTTAAGAAGGAATTAAGACGTAGTAAAAGGTCTGGCTGGAAGGCATACTGTAGTGAGCTAGAATCACTGCCGGAAACAGCTAGACTGATGAAAATCGTAAGTTATGATAAAAGGGCTCATTAAAAAGGGGGGATGGGATGTGGACCACCTCCAGTAAAGAATTTTTACAAATCTTGCAGGAAACTCACTTTGCGAGTGAAGGGCGCGTCGCTATAACTACCACGGCGGAGCCAATGCTAAGTATAGATTGGCCCCTTGCGGAGAAATATTCAGCGGCGAGACAGTGACCTGGGCAGTCAAGGAGTTCGAACCCTACAAGGCTGCAAGGCCAGATGGAGTTTTTCCTTCACCGTTACAGAAGGGCCACGATATACTCTTACCAAGCATGGTGAAGGTTTTTCAGGCCAGTCAGGCGATGGTACATGTTCCACTGGCATGGAGGGCAGCCAAGGAAGTCTTCATCCCAAAAGTTGTAAAGGAAGATAACACAATGACAAAGGCGTTTAGAGCAATCAATCTCACATCCTTCTATTCAAAACGATGGAAAGGATTGTGGACAGGTGGTTAGGATGTTGATCAGACATCTGATCCATGTGAACCAGCACGCTTATAGGCGAGACATTTCCACGAAGACGGCGCTACATAGTATTGTACATAAGGTAGAGAAGGCCCTTCAGTACAAGGAGGTAGCATTGGCCATGTTCTTTGACATTGAGGGTGTCTTTGATAAGGCAAGAACAAAGACTATTTGCGATTCTCTGCAGGACCGAGGCACACCACCTGTTATGGTCAGATGGGTGTAATCCACATTGAAGGAGAGAAGAGACAGTGCAACTATGGGAGACTGCCACATGGACCTGGGAGTGAGGGGTGACTGCCCGTAAGGTAGTTGCCTTTAGCCACACCTGGTGATGGACGGTCTCCTAAATTGCCTCACTCGAGAGGGATAGAGGGACACTCAAGCCTACGGCGACGATGGCGTGGTTTTAGTGGTAGGCCGGTTTCTGGGTGTAGTATGCGACATGCGAATGCAGAGTGTGACAAGATGGGTCTCTCGGTCAACGCAAGTAAGACCGATGGAAGCTGTTGGAAGGCAGAAGGTCGAGTGGAGGGTCACGCTGATATAGCCTTAAGGGCGGAAAATGGGATTCCAGTCTCCGCTTTGAGGGTTATTGAAGCGAAGGATAAATTAAGGTTGGGAGAGAGCAGAGGACATGTTTCCCCCGGGATCTCTGATATGCTATACAGATGGATCCCGAGTAGGGAATGATATTTCTGGAGCAGGAATATATCTGGAAAACCTGCACATCCGGAAGAGCTTTTCTCTTGGCACACACTCCACGGTTTTCCAAGCGGAGGTTTTTGCTATTTTGACGGTAGCAGGTAAGGAAGAAGTAAGGAATTGTGTGGAGGAGAAAATCTTCATCTGCTCTGATAGTTATTCAGGAGTGTGGAGATGCCTTAGAGTATCTGGCCAGACAAAGGGAGGTGGAGTTGGTCTGGGTTCCTAGCCATAAAGGAATCCCCGGTAATGAGACGGTTGACTTGTTAGCTCGTTTCAGATCTGGGGCACCTTGCCAGGGATCCGAACCTATTTTTAAAATTACGCGAAGTATTATGAATAGTGCCCTTAATAAATGGGCCTATCAAACACTAGGAGGGAATTGAAGAAGGAATGGAGGATGTAGACAGGCCTACGACTTCTTCAATGAACCCAGTAAATCTAGGACGATGTAGGTGCTGAGCCTTAGTCGAAGGTTCCTGAACCAAATGGTGGGGGTCTTGACAGGCTACTGCAGACTCGGAAGGCATTTGAAATTGATGGGCATAGAGGAGAGTCCCTTATGTCCGGAATGTGGAGAGGGGGATGACCCCTATCCATTTTCTAGGATATTGTGCGGCCCTTGGAAGAATAAGATATAGTATCTTTGGCACCGATGAGCTGCAAAGGGAAGAGATGAGGGGCCTACTATGGATCAAGAACCTGGCGTTCATCAGGGCGTCGGGTAGGTTCGAAGAAGGCCGAGGGCGGATAGTGGAGAGGTGATGGGATGCTAGGGTAGGCAAAAACGGCCCATGTGTGGCGTAATTACCAGGCTGATGCCGCCCGCACACTGCTACTACTAAAATTAGTAAGGTAATTCTTAATTATTTTTCTTCAAAGATCATTTTGCATAAAATTATAAAGAAAGCTTTTTGTAACTACAAAAATCAAAATATCTAATGTTATTTTGGATAATAGAAAGTGGTCAAAGTTATTGTTCCTTTTTTATTACAATTTATGCAGTGACTAATTTCTTCTTTATTTTTTTATACCTATTGCTTATTTTTTGTTACATACTGTATAAGTTTATTACATAATATATTAAATACATAAATTGTGCAATTGAAGCAGGTTTTTTGTCGGTCATCAAAATAGTCTGTATATCTTTATAGTTCAAGGTCCCTTAAATCATTGATAAAAATGTATAATCTTATTATGCGTACAGAGTTGAAAGTAAATGTCTAATTAAAAATATTTATATTTTCTTCTTATATTACAACTATAATTCTGATGTTAGTAAAATTTTATCTGCCAAGAAAGCATTTACTAGAATAAGAAAATGTATTTCAAGATTATACGCTCATATACAGCGTAACCCGCTGAAATATTGCCACTTTGATTTCTTCCTTTTTATGCAAAAATTAAAAAAAAAACGGTCGTACCTGTCAACTGTTTTGAAGGGAACATATTTTGCAGATGTGTTTATTTCTCAAAAATCTACTAAGTGGGGGTAACTTTCACTCTTAAGGTCAGTGAAAAGTGGTATTCTGTAATTTATCATTTATAATATCTTTTTTTGTATAACAAAATCATGAATAATATATTATGATTTTTTGTTTCTCTACATTTAAGTACTTACTTAACCCTCACACTATATACACGTTTTATTTAAATTTAATTATTATCATTGTTAGATATAGGGTATAAAGTTATGACAACGTTAATAAAACAGAAAATAGAGCCTATAGTAGAACTACGGATAGGGGAGTATCAAGCAGGTTTTAGAAAGGGGAGGTCAACAACGGACCAAATCTTCATACTGAAGGAAATCCTGACTACATGCTATGAGTATGGGATTAAAGAGCAATGGTTTTATTTGTTGACTTCTGGAAAATATATGATTCGGTCAAACGGAATAATCTAAGAAAAATTTGGAAACAAATTGGGATACCAACCAAACTGATTAGGCTATTGAAAATGACCTGAGAAAATACTAAATCCAAAGTACGAATAAAAGGTGAATATTCGGAAGGTTTTACTATTGACACAGGACTGAGACAAGGAGACCCACTCTCGACGCTTCTTTTTAATTTAGTACTAGAAAGGGGCATAAGAGATAATCAGTTGAACAGAGAAGGGCACATATTGTTTAAAAGTCACCAAATAGTAAGTTATGCAGATGACGTGGCCATTATTGCTAGAGTAGGGAATTAGAAGAAATAACGAGAAGATTTGTGGAGGAAGCACGTAAAGTGGGATTGCAGATAAATCAAGAGAAAAGTAAGCTTTTGAGAATAGGAGAACAAAAAAAATTACCAATTTTAAATTGAAAACACAGCATGGAGAGATGGGGTTTGTAGATGTTCAAGAATATGTGTATTTGGGGGCGCTAATAACAGCTAACTGTGATGAGGAGCAATAAATTAATAAGAGAATAATAAAAGCAAAGTTCGGCAGTAGTCAACCACTTAATGAAATCAAAAAATTTGTCCAGAGGAGTAAAATTTAGAATGTATAAAACAATTTTGAGACCGACAGCGCTGTATGGTACTGAAACCTGGGGACTCAGAAGAATCTTAAGAAGAATTCTAAGGGGTAAGAAGACGGAGGAAGGCTATGTAAGGAGAAATAATGAGAAAATATATGCAATGTAATTGTCACTAACAACAGACGAAGTTGTAAAAGCCAGAAGAGTGCAGAGTGTAAAGCTGTTTACAGGCCCTTTAGGTTTACAGGTCAGCGCGTATCGATGACTTTCACAGTTAATTCGCATTTCAAACTGCACTTTTAGTTTTAGTTATTTACGAAACGCTGTAATAGTCGGTGTCGCGTCAATATGTTTCTTTTTTACGCCTGCTGTAAGTTGTATTCGTCATGAAAAAATATATGAATAGAAAAATCCCTCATAAAATTACATTAAGATTAAGATATGTCGATAGGGTTTGCAAGAATGTGCTGACATCAATACATGAAGACATTGTGGACAGTTTCGTTGATTTCATTACAGATGAAGCTACTGATGCTTGTGGGCGCGAGTAGGCAATTTTTTAATTGGTGCGTTAAAATGTTATATTGCTAGTAACATCCATCTACTGGTTTCTAAGGTGCTGGACAAAACTAATTAAGAATCTATTATAAATTTTGTTATTGACTATTTTCATTATACAGGGTGATTCAGAACTTACCTAAAAGAATTTGGGAATAGATGCGTCGTGAAAAATGGAATCGGTATCGTAAATTTTTGTTTATAAATTCCTAATAATAATCATTTACATCGCTAGGCCACAGTAGTCTCTAGACAGGCGATTTCGAATATTGAAATCTGATTACTTTTGTCCCAAAATGTTGTAATACCAGGTTGTAATTAAATGTATTAATAATTAATAACAATAGCGGCAAAATCAGTTAAATCCGCTGTATAAAATCGGCGTTATAAAATATTAGTTATTTCTTTCCTTGAGCATTTCTTTCTATTTTTTGTCGGGTCACACATTGCCGGCTGGACCAGTTTCCAGTCCCGAGCAGAAGTTTATTTTTAATTTATTCATTTTCAAACTGCCCTTTTTGATATTTTTTTTACAAAATTGTATTTGTAAAAGTTCTCTACACACTCAGATTTTTTTTAAAAGGATTGAATCACCCTGCATATGACCCTATCAAGATGCTTTAGATAAAGTTCTTGTAATGCTAAGTGATGCAGCCGCATACATGTTAAAAGCAGGATAGATTTTATTTAAAAAATATACAAAAATAATACATTTTACAAGTGCTGCTCGCATACTGAATAGGGTAGCTAAGAAAATAAAGGAAAGTTTTCCTTTAGTCAACACTTTTATATCAACTGTCAAAAAAGTTCTCAATAAGTCGTCTACAAAAAGAAATGTTCTCCCGAATTAATTACAACTAAATGGGTACTTGGTTAGAAGGCGTAGCGTATTATGATAACCATTTCAATGACATAAAAGGTGTTATTTGTAATCTGGCGCTGTATGTCCTAATGACATGGCGCTGCTATCATTACATACATAAATAAATAAAAGAACAAACTTATATATAACATAATCTGATAATTTGTAAAAACTTTTTGTCTTTAGTAAGCTCTTATCGACTTAGTAAAGTGAGTAAATGTTGTCAGTTTTAAACCATAGGCAGTTAACATATTTACGTTGTATGTCTAATAAATTTTTAAAATGTATTTGATAATTGGGACACCATACTACTAGTGTTCGATATTCCAGTTTTGACAAAACAAACGCGTTGAACAATAAGGAAGTCGTATCAGTTTCAACTGTCTTGAATTTCTTAGAACAGAACAAAGATTCAATCAAGATTCAAAGATTATTCCGAGATTTTTCTATTACATTTGTTAATTGGGTTACGGTCATTTGTGCAATTAAAAGATAAGGGATTTGCTTTCTTCGTGAAACACATAGAATTGCACTTCGAGATGATCAGAGGCAATTTATTTTTGGAACACCAATTAGAAATTGTATCCACGTTTGATTGAAGCTTGACACAGTCATTAATATCTGACAGAGATAGATACAATTTGAGGTCAACCTTGAAGCACTTCATATGTAGCATTTATCTCTGTACATCGGAAGCCACGATAATCTACAGTCAATCACCTTCGAGAGAGATATGAAGTGAAGAAATTAATAAATTGTTTAGTTTGTTAAGCCGATATTTGGTCCAACCGATTGAATGCTTTGAAGAAATCAGTATAGATGACATCTACCTGACTACCATCATCCAATTTAGTTGCGATTTATTGTTGCTATAAAACCGTGCTAAGCAGTGGATATGTTTGATTTTTACATGCAAAAAAACTCTCGTAGAGCAAGACTTTGGAAGCATTACAAATAATTGTAGAGACGATAATTCTAGACCTTGCTCTTGCTATCCTTTATAAAAGTAGGACAAATTCGGGTAGAGTTAGAGCAGGAATGTTTATAAATACACAAAAAATACTAGAAAAATTAAATATGCAAAGAGCAAATACTGAAAAATAATTTCAGACACGGTTTGTGAGCGATATTTTGTCTTTGACGTAATACAGCACGATACAGGATACAGGATACAGGCACGCTATCTGTAGGTTACTAGCGCAAGGTGTACTTCACGCTGTTCAAATTTTACATCTTATGTTATTGGGCAATTAAATAGTGTCAAAACTAATAATAGTAACAATAATTGGCGATATTAAGGAGTTGCTGCTCCTTAACAGGGGGTGAGTTTTATTTAGTTTCTTCCAAATGCTTTGAAATTAAGAAGTAGATTTTGGCAAGGTAGGTATTTAAGTTGATAAAACTTCTTCTGAGTTTTTTATTCCCCGGGTCTAGTCATAAGTCGTTGAAATAAAGTATCCCCTGTATATTATTAATTACCTATTTTTGGGGTTAATTTTTTCTATTAAAAATAATTTTTATTGCTTATCTGTTGAATTTAGAAGGTTTCTTGTCTCTTGCAATTTTTAAGTAGGACAGTTTTTGAGTAAAAAATAAAGTTCATGGCCCTACACGCACATAGTTACTTTTCCAATATCTAATTTACACATCGACATCTAGTAGGTTTCCATTATTTTTCATGGTTCTTTAATATCAAATATTGCTTTGTATTAAACTAAAGTATATAAAACTTATCACCCCCCCTCCCCGCTAATATGTTTGAACTACCTACAGGTAACTACCCCAAGGTGGCTTAGATAAAAAATATAAGAAGGATCCCTACTAAAATCGATCGTACAATCTCACCTCAATTTTATTGCACATTATTCAGAATCACCCTGTACATTGCGGTAACGCGGATATTGCCCCCACCCTCCTTTTCTTCGTTATTATTCAAGATACGAAAAAATGGTGTGAGAATGAAAGTTGTAGGAACTTTTAAATATATTTTTTAGCATATATGAGTATCATAAAAACAACTGAATTTGATGGAACACCCTATCCATTTTTACTCCATGGGAAAGAGCAATAGAGCTTTTGAAAAATATATCATACAGTCTATAACAAAAAAGCATGTCATCCTACTAATTGATGACTGACTAGTTTTTGACATATCAGTTTCCTTAAGGATAATACTGCGGCGCTTAAAAAACAAACGTAGAAACTGAGGGAAGGAGGTACTTTTTTCCCATCTTTGCTAATGTGCGCCCATAAACAAGTTCTTCCAATATCTTAGTGTAAAATTTTATGTCGAATATTTTAATACTCTTGATAATTTTTCAGGAAGCTCTTCTTTTTCCAGACAAATTAAATTTTTCAAAGTCATGCAAAATTATCAAGAGTTAGAATATTCAAAATAAAATTTTACATTATGATATTGGAAGAACTTGTCCATGGGCGTACGTCAGAAAAAATGAGGAAACCAAACAACCTCCTCCCCACAGTTTCTACTTCTTTTGTTTATGAGTGCCCAAGCAACACATGATAGTCTAAAAACTTTTATTAAACGAAATAATGGTTTAAATTTCGTTATCGTTTATTTAATAAACGTTTATGGGTAACATTTAATTTCTAAATGTTTTTTAAACGTATGCTTTAAACGTATTTCTTTCAAACTTGTATAAGAAACACATAATATTTGAGTAATATGTAATTAAAACTGTATTTTGGTTATAGATTTACATTGATCTTAACTTAATTAACTGAAGACGGCATTTTTATTTTTTCATAACGTATTATAGTTTTTTATATATGATTTTTAAACGTATATGCTAAATGTATATATATTGTTGTTTTCATATATGTTTTTTAAACGTATATACTACCTGTATATAACAGGCAACGTTTTTTATAGATATGTCATAAACATTTGTAAATATATAAAATATCTGAGAATTTATTTATTAGTAGCTATTCATTTCCAACCAATGCCAATTCTATCTTGACAAATATGTTACGTAAGTTGGTTTATTTATTTGTTATATTGTATTTGCACTCAAATATCTAGTTATACTTTATAACAATCATATTTTCTATGACAATAACGTTACATAATAATTAGTAGGTACAAATGTTTCATTACTTTAGGTACACGAATTCGTACACCTAGCGTAAATAAATCAAATACATGATTATTATTTCTAATTTGAAGATTTGTCTGTTCCAGTTATATCTTAAACAAAAAAAAAAAAAAAGAAAAAACGTAACGGAATTTAAGTTTTTAAATTTGTAATAAATAAATCACATGATTCCTCAGAAATTACTTAATGCTTTGTATTTATCTTTCGAAACGTGTAAGGGGAATGGATATATAAAACCTTAATAGAAAATAAAATATCTATATTTTTTGAAAAAAAAATGTTTAAGTATGTAGGTTTACATGATTTATAAATCTGGTACAATTCTAGTAATTTTATTTCTACGGGTTGGTACAATCGGCCTGACCAAAGTTAGCAATACTGAACTTTGCCGGCTGACATCGCACATCGCTGTTTGTACTTCTGCGCCCCCTCGCAGTGCAACAAAAGCAAAATAATAGATTGTGCTTACCGTGTAACAAGAATCTACAAGAAATATAGGTAGGTAAGATAAAAAAACGTTGATGTCTGTATTTTATAAACAAGTTAACCTTATTGAATTAATATAAGTTAGGAGTTGTGTGTTGTAGGTAAGTTCTGAATAGAAACAACTTTAAATTTTTCATTACTCGTTATATTCATACTTACGAAATGGGGAAAAGATTGTATTTGTGATATCACATATCTACTTATGCATTTTTTCAATTTTGTTCACATAGGTTTTGTTTTATTTACTGATCTACTGTTACCAAATGGCCACCAGACTGTCTATTTTCTACAAAATGTTTTGCTTAATTTTATATTTTTTGTAATTAAAATTTTGCACAAATGCTCAGTTTTGCATTCTGATAAATCTCAATAGTATTTTGTAGTATCTCATACATTTTACTAATGAATAAAATGAAATTTCTCTTAATTTCTAAGGCACACTGAATTTTCCAGATTTAAAATCATGGCAAGGTTTGTTTCATAAAAAGGAGGAGCTAGAAGGCCATATTTCAATTACATGTAAAATCACCTATATGTAATAACATATTATAATAATTAATAAATCTGTGCAACACACAGTCTGGTAGTATTTTATAGATATATTTCCCTCACCAAAAATATCCTAAATGTTTATTACCTGTACCTATGGCATGTATGTATGTGTAAGTATGTAATTTTTTCTACTTTTTTTAACTTCAAAGGTTTACCTTTAAATCTCATATACACAAAAAATATTTTTATCATGATTCGTAACAAGGTAAGTTGATTTTTATTTTTTAATGGGCATATCATGTCTCAAAAACTAACTGCATTCTTTTTTTTCCAGGATGTGTGCTAGTGCCATTAAATCAAGTGTGTTATGTGTTTTTTATAGCGTAATTTTGCTTGATCCAACGAAGTTCCATATCTTTTCTATTTTGAAAGATATACAAAACTGAAAATAATTTTTAAAATTTTTTGAAATTTCAAAATATTTATAAACTCGTGGGGAAAGACTATACTATATACATAGTATTTTCTCACGAGTTTTCTTAAGTCTATTCTCATGTGTTGTCGAAACATATGGTTAAGTATATTAAATTTTCCAAAAATCTAAAAATTTGTTCTTTGCACTTTCGTATATCTCAAATTGAAAAAGATATGTAGCCTTATTGAATTAAGCAAAAAATTCAACACCACGTTATATATACTAATACTAAAAACGTTTATATTCGTTTTTATATAAACGCATATATTTAACATATGATACAACAAATATATATGTTTTCCATAATCGTATATTTACAATATATAATATATGAAATATATACGTTTTTGGATGTATATATGTAAGATACTGTATACCATATACATACCATTTTTATACGTACATATTTTATTTATGATACACTAAATATATACGTTTTTCGTAATCGTATATATCTAATATATAATATACGAAATATATACGTTTTCTGCGCGGACATTCGAACGTTAAATATATGTTGCAGTAAGCGTTATATATACTACTCGTATAAACAAAATCGAAACATTTAATAAACCATTAAGGATTTGGTCAACTGCAATAAATATTTCTATTACATTTCAAAATGATACGTGAACAAAGTGTTTGCGGAAAACAGTTTTAAAATATTAACTTTAACACTCTGTATATTTTAAGGGAGGTATTTTTGTCGGCAAAATACGCAGCTATGGAACGACCTGCTTTTTGTACACCCTGTATATGATATTAATATTAACGAAAGAAAGGAGCTTAATGGATTATAATATAACAAAGCAACTGCGGACAACGTTGTTTCTGTATTTTTGCCCTTCATTAGCACAGTGCAGCTTAAAAACAAGATGGAATAAGAAGGAAGGGCAAAGAACACGAACACAAGAGAATGACAAGCATAAGTCTATCTCTATTTGTAGGCTTCGTGTCACAACAATTTTCAAGTTTCTCTGTTTTTTTCGAACAAAGTAGAAGATATCCACCTTTCCTCTTAGAAATCATGTTTTGAAGTGTAGAATTGGAATAAATCACTTATTCCAATACTACACTGAAAAAATAATTTGGTTCTTGCAAAATAATTTTTTTTGTAGAAATTATTTGTATAAAGCCAAACAAATATTTATTTCTTGATACCTAATCATTTTTTTGAAAAAACAAAAATACTATTATTTTGTGTGAAGTGTTGTGTTTCCATCAAAAAACATTATGGTCTATGATAAAACGATATTTGTATATTTCAAAGAATTTTTATCCAATTGCTCAGGAAACAACTGCGACTAGCATTGAATTACACCTAATAATCTATAGTTAATATATACTGGTTTCGAGCTTATTAGCTCTTATCAGTACGCCACAGGTAAGTGGTGAGTTAACTGAGACTAACCCTGACTGTTCATGTCTCTCATACCCGACGTACATGAGTACACGAAACAGCTACATCTAGTGGCCACTTATTACAATTATTTTCTATTTCTAGGAAACAATTAGAATGTTTCCTTTCAAACAAATATTATTTTCAAAGATACGACTATAGTAGGAAGTTTAGTTTTTCTAATTTACGGGTTTTCAAAAGATTATATAACCTAATATAACTGGGTGTCCTCATATTTACAAAACAGATATCAGTATGTTAGTTTGGCTCATTCGCATTTAGGTTTGAATAGAAGTATAAGCTCGGAATACAGTGAAGTACTTACAGGTGTCCCACAGGGCTCAATATTAGGCCCAATTTTATACTTATTGTACATAAATGACCTTCCAGCTTGCATAGATAATGAAGCTCTTATTATGTATGCAGATGACACATCTCTGATTATATCAGATAAAACTGATCAAGTTTTGGAGGAAAAATGCAACTCAACTCTGCAGCAAATTGGTGATTGGTTTGGCGCTCATTCTTTGTATTTTAATCCTATCAAAACAGCTTCTATTAGATTTCACAATTATCAGAAACAGTGCTCTAAAATTGATATTAAGATTCATGACACATCCTTGCCAGATGGCAAAAATAGAATAACCTTTTTGGGTTTTAAATTAGATGAGTATTTAAACTGGAAAGAACATTGTACTACATTAACATCAAAATTGAGTTCTTTGTGCTACTTATTTAAAAGTCTAAAGTCCGTACTTTTAAAAGATCAATTAATAAAACTTTATTATGCTCAATTTGTCTCCCGATTGAGGTATGGGGTGTGTTTTTGGGGAAATTCTGTTCTGTCGTCGGATGTATTTACTGCTCAAAAAAAGATATTGCGATGTATAGCGGGTGTCCCGAGGTACCATACTTGCCGGGCATTATTTAAAGAATATGGACTGCTAACACTTACAGGAATTTTTATATTTGAGTTATGTACGTATGTATATTTAAATCATTCTAAGTTTTTAACAAAAAGTAATATTCATGGACTAAATACTCGACAAAAAGATAAATTTCATATGCCTCATTACCGGTATAAAATATCTTTAAATTCTCCTGATTGTTTGGGGTTGAAGGTTTATGAAAACCTTCCAGAGGAAATAAGAGGAATCCAAGTTTTAAATTCTTTTAAATTTAAATTAAAGCTATTTTTAACCGATAACTGTTTTTACACTCTTAATGAGTTTTTACTTTAATTTTATGTAACTTTCATGACTATTCCTATATATGTATGTACATATCAGAGAGGAAAATAAGTTATTATTATTAATAAAACTTCATTTAAAAACTTTGCAAAAATAGTTAAAAGATGTTTATTTATTTTCCTTTTCCACATCCCTCAAGTAAAAATATGCATTTTTGAATTAAATGAATAAATTATTTGATTTGTAATGCACATTAGTTTCAATCAAAAACATTTTTTTTATTGCAAACGCTATTTTTATATAGATTTGAATAAATTCTGAAGGGAAATGAAACAAAATTTGCATTTGCATTGCCAAAAAGGATTTGTTTTCCCAGAATAAATGTTGAAATAAATTGAATTGTTTGCTGAATTTTTTTTCCCCAGTGGTCTCATAATTTTGGTAAAACCAGAAATTGAGTTAATTTTTTCCCTTAATTAACTATATCATTAACATGTGTAGGTACTTACCAGTTCTAAAAATTTCAAATATTTGACAAATTAACAGTAATATTCAATTTTAATTTTAATCGTAGTTGTATATCGCATGTAAATTATTGACATTTTGTTTCTCTCACGAAAAAAGCAATGGAAGCACCTAAACATCCGAACCTGTATATAGATATATTTATTTACTTCCAAAATTGAATTAAAACCGGTTGAACCACATCTCTTTTACATATTAACCATTCGCTTACTAAATTCATACAGATCAGAGGTGTAGTTTCAGAAAAAAAAAATGAAAATTCATATATTATTGCTGTTCGCGGCAATAATAATAAATGAAATATCCACGGAAGATACAAATTATGTTTCCTCATGTTTGGTTGGTAGTGTTTCCGGTGTTAATTATAGAAATGTTACATATAATAATTGTGCCTGCGGGACGGAAAATATATGCTTACGGAAGTGCTTTGCAAAAGACGAGACTATCTGTATGAAAAACGGATTGTATCGATTCTGTGTAACTACTGCCGAAGAAATGCGAAAAGTGCTCAACAGAACCGAAAAATGTTTAATTGGAATGTTGAATAGCAGTGATAGCAAGTTAGACTACAAAGAAAATGTCACAGACATAAAGTATAATTTTTATATACAAAAGAATGGCAACCTCGTTTCACCTCGTGATAAAATGTACAGCAGTGAAAGGTATTATGATTAATTTGTCATACTTTTAGTAATTTCATTAATTCTTTCATAAAGTATGTTAATTTTGCTTTAAAAAGTAAAGAAAATATCATGTCTCACATTTTGTTAATGATTAACTAATTACTTTTGGTTCAGGGCTGATTATAAAAAATGTCTCGTTAACACGTGTTATACAACAATCAATTTTCAACACCCTGTATATTTTTATAAAGCTTCTGTATCCTAAATAAAACAATTGTAATAGTAACTTTGTTGAAAATGGTTTAACTATTGTTTTTTCTCAACAGTAAAATCATTCGAGCTTTTGTTTTTATCTGATAAAGGACAATGTTAAAAATAGCCGATTTTTGGCTTATCCGGGGGAACGCATAAATCATAAAAAAATCAATTGATTATTGTTAATTAACATTAGAAATGGCCCAGAAATACATCAGATAGCTGGGGAAATGTCGCTACTACCCCTGAACCTATGTAAACTACCCTTAAATAGCTTTAAATGGATAATCATTAATTATTGTTATAAAATTCGTGTAAAATGAAAAATATGCTTGAAAATGATTTGAACAGACAGTATGTCAATATAAAAAATGATAAATAGCTGTAAAAATGTCCATTCCACTCCTAAAAATTAAAAAAACTACTTTCAAAAGCTAATGGTGAGCTTACTTCGACATCAAAAATAGATAATGCTTAAATGTTCAAGGGAACGCCTATTGCTGGAAAAAAATTATAGATTACTGTAAAAAAATGCAAAAACTGATACTAGAGTACATTAAATAAGTGGGGAAATATTAATTGCACCCCTAAATCTATATAAGCTGCCTTTAAATAGCTTAAAATAGATAATAATCATTATTTATTGTTGTAAAATTCGTTTAGAATGAAAAAAATGCTTAAATCACTTTTAAGGTTCATTTATACTATTGCGACCTGAAAAATGGGCGTAAGGATAAATTGCCATTTTTTCAGTACGCGCTCGCAAATTGAGAACAATTGGCGCTATTTCGCCATTGAATGGACACTTTTACAGTCATTTATCATTTTCATACTGTTTGCTCAAATCATTTTCAAGCATTTTTTTCATTTTACACGAATTTTATAACAATAATTAATGATTATCCATTTAAAGCTATTTAAGGGTAGTTTATATAGGTTTAGGGGTAGTAGCGACATTTCCCCAGCTATCTGACGTATTTCTGGGCCATTTCTAATATTAATTAACAATAATCAATTGATTTTTTTATGATTTATGCGTTCCCCCGGATAAACCAAAAATCGGCTATTTTTAACATTATCCTTTCTCTTTGTAACGAAATAATTTTGCTAATCAATAATTTTACGAGAAAAATTGGCATGAACTAACATCGAAGAATTTTGTTAAATGCCAGTTTTTCTAGCAAAATTACTCATTTGCAAAATTTTGAGTTAAAAAAGAAATCTATTCATAAAAAGAAAAGCTCGAGTTGTTTAAAGTAAAACAAATTAACGATCAAATATGTTAACAAACAACAAAAATAAATACCTACCTATTAGTTTAGAGAAACAGAAGTTTTTATTGGTGATAGGAAGCTACATGCTTTTTTACCGCAGTCAAAATGACATAAACATCACTATTTTTACAGAGTGTTTTTAAATGAAGTATCAAAAATGAGATCACAGATTTCTTAGGTGAAAATAAATCGATTTAACCTAACGTACCTATATCTCAAGTCGCATAATATTGTAGATAACTTCTTAAAATATCCAAATATTTACATACAATTTGTAAATCAGGGTTTTTTGCGGGCAAGAAATTCAAATTTGTTTCTAATTTTGACGTCACTTGTAGATGGCGTCACTTATGGCACATCATGTTTCTTTTAAATGGCTAAACTTTTTTTGCTGCTTAGTGTATCCATCTGGCTATTGAAATAATCGATTCTCCTATCTGCTATATCTGAAAAAAGTATACCTTGTTGAAGTCGAAATAATCCTATTTGAAATATTCAGTGCACCGATTGAAAACTGTTATCTTTTCAAGTAAAGTCTTTTTTACTAAAAATACAGCAAAATGTTACTTGGAAAAGTTGTTCAGAACAGTAAATTATGGAGACGTGCAGAATTTCAAAAAATAATTTTTCCAATCAGTAAAGAGAAAAACTGACATGAAAAAATCACAAGACCGAACATCGAGGGATTTTGTCAAATGTCAGTTTTTCGAGCAAAATTACTGATTGAAAAAAATTATATAGAGTTAATTTATCTGTTTAAAAAAGTTACTACATACAAAAACTTGTAATTGAAAATTAAATGTAATGGATACATACATATTTATTATTTACAGATATTGTGTGGATAAAGATAAGAACATAATTTTGTGCTCTGAAGAACCTTTAGATGTCGAAGAACTATTCAAAATAAGTCAGTTTGTACTGACAATGACTATCGCAGGTAAAATATATTGTTAGCTATAAAGTGATAAAAATATGCACTTAAAATATTTTCAAGTGTATTTTCCACATAAATCAACAGTATTTAGAAGGTGGCATTAATATTTATTTTTGTATTATGTTCGCAAAATCAGTGTTTCTTTAACGGTGCGAGTGAATAGGAATGTTTGATCGAGAGGGTAGGTCGAGATACCAAATTATTCGAAATCGCCATAAAACTGATATCGCGCACGAAATATAAACAATATTTCTTGTCCAACTGTTCAAAGTAGTTGCTCAAGGTTATAGTCTAAGATCCCACTGCAAAGTACCTTCACCCAAATGTTAATATATCGAATTGCATTTAAAATTGTATTTCATATGCATCCTAACACGAATTGGCTAATCAAAGCCGGGCCCTAGAGGCATTAATTATGCATTAAAAATATTAATTATGGAGGTGAACTACAAATTAATTTAATACAACAAAATATATACCAACAGAAAGTTCGAAGTCTGCGTTTTAAGAATAGGTATATAGAGTTGCCTGTATATTTACGGGCCTAAAGCGCCACCGGTGTGAAGTTAGCAGCTAAAAGTTAGCAGTCAATTTACCGAGACTACCCGAACACCCATAGGCGTACGCACAGAACGCAGCACGCAGCTATGGAAATATTAAATAAGGGAACGGGTAGCAAAACATTTTAGCATTAAAAACGAGACTGGCAATGTAGTGACATAATGCTCATTAACTTACAAGGTGTTTATCTAAGGGTAGCAACACCCACCCTTAAACAGGGAAAAATTTAGACGATAGAAGGGAATGAATAGCCACATAGGGAATTATCACAGGGGAAGATAATATGGTTATAAAACACATACTAGGAGCAAATTCATTTGGGGGGCATCTAAGGGTAGCAGAAGCCTCCCTTAAACAGGACACTTAATCGGAAATGTTGGAAGGAAATGAATAGCCGCCTTGCAAATCATACCAGGGGAAGATAATATGGTTATGAAACATATATCAGGAGCACATCCATTTCGGGGCCGTCTAAGGGTAGCAAAGCCCACCCTTAAACATGAAAAAAATCGGAAACGTTGGAAGGAAATGAATAGCCACACTGCAAATCACACCAGGGGAAGATAGTATGGTTGTGAAACACATAATAAGAGCACATCCATTTCGGGGCCGTCTAAGGGCAGCAAACATGAAAAAAATCGGAAACGTTGGAAGGAAATGAATAGCCACCCTGCAAATCACTGCAGAGGAAGATAATATGGTTATGAAACATATATCAGGAGCACATCCATTTCGGGGCCGTCTAAGGGTAGCAAAGCCCACCCTTAAACATGAAAAAAATCGGAAACGTTGGAAGGAAATGAATAGCCACCCTGCAAATCACACCAGGGGAAGATAGTATGGTTATGAAACACATATTAAGAGCACATCCATTTCGGGGCCGTTTAAGAGTAGCAAAGCCCACCCTTAAACATGAAAAAAATCGGAAACGTTGGAAGGAAATGAATAGCCACCCTGCAAATCACACCAGGGGAAGATAATATGGTTATGAAACATATATCAGGAGCACATCCATTTCGGGGCCGTCTAAGGGTAGCAAAGCCCACCCTTAAACATGAAAAAAATCGGAAACGTTGGAAGGAAATGAATAGCCACACTGCAAATCACACCAGGGGAAGATAGTATGGTTGTGAAACACATATTAAGAGCACATCCATTTCGGGGCCGTCTAAGGGCAGCAAACATGAAAAAAATCGGAAACGTTGGAAGGAAATGAATAGCCACCCTGCAAATCACTCCAGAGGAAGATAATATGGTTATGAAACATATATCAGGAGCACATCCATTTCGGGGCCGTCTAAGGGTAGCAAAGCCCACCCTTAAACATGAAAAAAATCGGAAACGTTAGAAGGAAATGAATAGCCACCTTAGAAATCACATCAGGGGGCGATAATATGATTATGAAACACATATTAAGAGCACATCCATTTCGGGGCCGTCTAAGGGTAGCAAAGCCCACCCTTTTCATGTTTCAGGGTGGGCTTTGCTACCCTTAGACGGCTCCGAAATGGATGTGCTCTTAATATGTGTTTCATAACCATACTATCTTCTCCTGGTGTGATTTGCAGGGTGGCTATTCATTTCCTTCCAACGTTTCCGATTTTTTTCATGTTTAAGGGTGGGCTTTGCTACCCTTAGACGGCCCCGAAATGGATGTGCTCCTGATATATGTTTCATAACCATATTATCTTCCCCTGGTGTGATTTGCAGGGTGGCTATTCATTTCCTTCCAACGTTTCCGATTTTTTTTATGTTTAAGGGTGGGCTTTGCTACCCTTAGACGGCCCCGAAATGGATGTGCTCCTGATATATGTTTCATAACCATATTATCTTCCCCTGGTGTGATTTGCAGGGTGGCTATTCATTTCCTTCCAACGTTTCCGATTTTTTTCATGTTTAAGGGTAGGCTTTGCTACCCTTAGACGGCCCCGAAATGGATGTGCTCTTAATATGTGTTTCATAACCATATTATCTTCCCCTGGTGTGATTTGCAGGGTGGCTATTCATTTCCTTCCAACGTTTCCGATTTTTTTCATGTTAAGGGTGGGCTTTGCTTCCCTTAGACGGCCCCGAAATAGATGTGCTCTTAATATGTGTTTCATAACCATACTATCTTCCCCTGGTGTGATTTGCAGTGTGGCTATTCATTTCCTTCCAACGTTTCCGATTTTTTTCATGTTTAAGGGTGGGCTTTGCTACCCTTAGACGGCCCCGAAATGGATGTGCTCTTAATATGTGTTTCATAACCATACTGTCTTCCCCTGGTGTGATTTGCAATGTGGCTATTCATTTCCTTCCAACGTTTCCGATTTTTTTCATGTTTAAGGGTGGGTTTTGCAACCCTTAGACGGCCCCGAAATAGATGTGCTCCTAATATATGTTTCATAACCATATTATCTTCCCCTGGTGTGATTTGCAGGGTGGCTATTCATTTCCTTCCAACGTTTCCGATTTTTTTCATGTTTAAGGGTGGGCTTTGCTATCCTTAGACGGCCCCGAAATGGATGTGCTCTTAATATGTGTTTCATAATCATATTATCGCCCCCTGATGTGATTTCTAAGGTGGCTATTCATTTCCTTCTAACGTTTCAAATTTTTTTCATGTTTAAGGGTGGGCTTTGCTACCCTTAGACGGCCCCGAAATGGATGTACTCCTAATATGTGTTTCATAACCATATTATCTTCCCCTGGTGTGATTTGCAGGGTGGCTATTCATTTCCTTCCAACGTTTCCGATTTTTTTCATGTTTAAGGGTGGGCTTTGCTACCCTTAGACGGCCCCGAAATGGATGTGCTCTTAATATGTGTTTCATAACCATACTATCTTCCCCTGGTGTGATTTGCAGGGTGGCTATTCATTTCCTTCCAACGTTTCCGATTTTTTTCATGTTTAAGGGTGGGCTTTGCTACCCTTAGACGGCCCCGAAATGGCTGTGCTCTTAGTATGTGTTTCATAATCATATTATCTCCCCCTGATGTGATTTCTAAGGTGGCTATTCATTTCCTTCTAACGTTTTAAATTTTTTTCATGTTCAAGGGTGAACTTTCCTACCCTTAGACGGCCCCGAAATGGATGTGCTCCTAATATGTGTTTCATAACCATATTATCTTCCCCTGGTGTGATTTGCAGGGCGGCTATTCATTTCCTTCCAACATTTCCGATTTTTTTCCTGTTTAAGGGAGGCTTCTGCTACCCTTAGACGGCCCCGAAATGGATGTGCTCTTAATATGTGTTTCATAACCATACTGTCTTCCCCTGGTGTGATTTGCAATGTGGCTATTCATTTCCTTCCAACGTTTCCGATTTTTTTCATGTTTAAGGGTGGGTTTTGCAACCCTTAGACGGCCCCGAAATGGATGTGCTCCTAATATATGTTTCATAACCATATTATCTTCCCCTGGTGTGATTTGCAGGGTGGCTATTCATTTCCTTCCAACGTTTCCGATTTTTTTCATGTTTAAGGGTGGGCTTTGCTATCCTTAGACGGCCCCGAAATGGATGTGCTCTTAATATGTGTTTCATAATCATATTATCGCCCCCTGATGTGATTTCTAAGGTGGCTATTCATTTCCTTCTAACGTTTCAAATTTTTTTCATGTTTAAGGGTGGGCTTTGCTACCCTTAGACGGCCCCGAAATGGCTGTGCTCTTAGTATGTGTTTCATAATCATATTATCTCCCCCTGATGTGATTTCTAAGGTGGCTATTCATTTCCTTCCAACGTTTCCGATTTTTTTCATGTTTAAGGGTGGGCTTTGCTATCCTTAGACGGCCCCGAAATGGATGTGCTCTTAATATGTGTTTCATAATCATATTATCGCCCCCTGATGTGATTTCTAAGGTGGCTATTCATTTCCTTCTAACGTTTTAAATTTTTTTCATGTTCAAGGGTGAACTTTCCTACCCTTAGACGGCCCCGAAATGGATGTACTCCTAATATGTGTTTCATAACCATATTATCTTCCCCTGGTGTGATTTGCAGGGTGGCTATTCATTTCCTTCCAACGTTTCCGATTTTTTTCATGTTTAAGGGTGGGCTTTGCTTCCCTTAGACGGCCCCGAAATGGATGTGCTTTTAATATGTGTTTCATAATCATACTATCTTCCCCTGGTGTGATTTGCAGTGTGGCTATTCATTTCCTTCCAACGTTTCCGATTTTTTTCATGTTTAAGGGTGGGCTTTGCTACCCTTATACGTCCCCGAAATGGATGTACTCCTAATATGTGTTTCATAACCATACTATCTTCCCCTGGCGTGATTTGCAGGGTGGCTATTCATTTCCTTCCAACGTTTCCGATTTTTTTCATGTTCAAGGGTGAACTTTCCTTCCCTTAGACGGCCCCGAAATGGATGTGTTCCTAATATGTGTTTCATAACCATATTATCTTCCCCTGGTGTGATTTGCTGGGCGGCTATTCATTTCCTTCCAACGTTTCCGATTTTTTTCCTGTTTAAGGGAGGCTTCTGCTACCCTTAGATGCCCCCCAAATGAATTTGCTCCTAGTATGTGTTGTATAACCATATTATCTTCCCCTGTGATAATTCCCTAGGTGGCTATTCATTCCCTTCTATCGTTTAAATTTTTCCCTGTTTAAGGGTGGGTGTTGCTACCCTTATATAAACACCTTGTAAGTTAATGAGCATTATGTCACTACATTGCCAGTCTCGTTTTTAATGCTAAAATGTTTTGCTACCTGTTCCCTTATTTAATATTTCCATAGCTGCGTGCTGCGTTCTGTGCGTACGCCTATGGGTGTTCGGGTATTCTCGGTAAATTGGCTGCTAACTTTTAGCTGCTAACTTCACACCGGTTAAAGCGCCTACCTTTCGCGACAAGGTTAAATTTTGGGCGCATGAAATAAAACGAAACGTGCAGCTATGCGCTCAAGGACGGATTCAGTTCCAGACTCTCCGTTGTTTTTTTTTAAGAAAAAGTTATTTTTATTCCCAATATACATATTCCAAGATTAATATATCTGTATTAGTTATAATAACAGAATATTATGGTATATGATTTATAGATTGATGAAAAAAATAGAGTTAGGTTGATTTAAATGATAAATTTAGTCATGATTTAAATCTTCAACTTAAAAAAAAATCACAATTTAAATCAAAGCAAATTTATTACATAAAAAATAAATAATTGATGAACCATTTTTAATTATAACAAACAAAAACAAACATTTTGATTCAACTGAGCCTGAAGAAGCAGCTATACACAGAAATTGTTATACCAAGGGACCTGTTTTTTTATTTCTGGATTACCATCAGCTTTGGACAACTCTAATAAAAAAACCGGATATTTTTCAATAATGTTTTGAGTGCACTTATGTGTAATATTCCCTGTTGGCAAACAAAGAACCGAATTATATAGCATACGAAAAATTGCACCCAATTATTTATGACATGAGATGCTAGAAAAATGGGTTCATATCACAAGATAAAGGTGGTTTTGCATAAAATAGTTCCTCCGCTTCCTCTTACTCTTTCTATATTTCTACATTTCACCCCTAAAATTCAGTAATAGTTGTAGAATAATAACAAAATCCTACTTTTTTTTTACCAAAAAAACTTGTATCTGATAGTATTGGTATATTGCAAAAATAGATATTGTATTAGAAATAGATAAGTATGTTTTCCTTTATTAAATGATATAATTTCTTGTCAGTGTCTTTTTGCGACTAACGGTGTCTGTTCTGATTCTTTTTATCTCAAACAGTAAATACTGTATTGCGATCTGTAAAAAGTGCGTTTTTTTCTAAATTAACATAATACAGATCACATAATATACATCTCCACAGTCCCTGTGGGAGGCTGGGGGCCCCAAGCCTAAGCCCAAACAATCCACCGCCATAAAAGAGACTAATATAAAAATCAAATGTTAAAATTAAACAAATGAATTTCAAATCAAGAGAATGTAATTTTGTACTGCAGTCATTGTTTCAAATAAACATGATTATTTATTAATTAGTTTAATTCAAACAAATGGCGTCAATAAAATGGTCAGCGGAGTTGCAAATAATTTAATAAAAACAAAACAATGTTTATTGTTGCGTCAGCTGATGGCGTCATATATTTTTCATATAATTTTGTGTTACGCCCATGCCTTAGCCGCAGAGCGGCAAGTTTCGTTTCATTTCGTGCACCCAAAATTTAAACTTTTCCGGAAAGGTTGTCTCACTTTAGACCTAGAAATATGCGGACAACTTTATATATTCTGAAAACGCAGACTATGAGCTTTCGATTGGTATATCTTTTGTTTAATTAAATAGTCGGTGAAGTTGTACACGAAACAATACAAATATTAATGTTTAAAGAACCAATGTTGAGAACCTCCTAAGGAGTGACAACTCTGTATATTTTTACTTATCAGGTCGGCAATCTCCAAAATTTATTTCATTAAAACTAATTTGTAGTTCACCTCCATAATTAATATTTTTAATGCATAATTACTGCCTCTAGGACCCGTCTTTGATTAGCCAACCTAGCCAATTCGTGTTAGTATGCATATGAAACACATGCTTAAATGCAATGCGTTCTATTAACTTTTGGGTGAAGGTACTTTGCAGTGGGATCTTGGAATATTATTAGGCAGCATTGGGCTGCCTGATAACTGTGTAGGAGTGGAGGTGATTCCATTACTTACGCGTCACTCGGAGCAAAGTTTGTATGTGGTGCTTATATGTCAAAGTCAAAATTGTCAAAACGGATCTATAATTTTAGTGTTCGGTAGACTTTTAGTACATACCTATTTATACTACAACTACTACTACTATACGTAATTACATTTTGATATTATTATACTATATTTTACATTCGCTTGGCTACGCAATTATTATCAAATACCACGCTTAATTGGTACCTACGCTTCCAGCAATAAACAACAAGCTGACGGTTTCGGTGATATTATTAATGTGATCAATTCATGGTTTGATAATTATGAATTCATATACACCAACGTCCAACGTTATGGGAAAAGATTAGAACAGCATTCTTAAATCAAGTAAAAGAAATTAAAGAAACATGCAGTGGGCTAAATTGTAGAGAACAAAATCTCCTCAGATGTCCCCTAAAAGGTATACCTAAATATTTCTTGCAGTTCTATGCAAGCATTAATACCAAGTTATTAGAAAAGTACAAAATCTCTTATATTTTGACGCATAGGTTAAATCAAGGTTTTCTGTAATTTTGCTATTCTAGATAAGGAGCAGAAGTGGTCAAATACTCGTACATAGATAACTGAAAACTTGACATGAGAAGAAAGAATGTCAAGAAATTAAAAAAATACAATAACTTACTATACAGGGGGTTTCCGAATGATGGTCAAATATTTTTTCATATGAAATATTTCAATTTGGATCCTTATTGTTGAGATATTCGAAAAAACGGAAAAAAATAGTTTTTTTATTTTTCCTTAAAAACGGCTACACTTATAAACCTCAATTTTGGTACCAGCTAGTCAAAAACTATTTTGAGGTGGTGTATATTCCTTGGCTCATGTTTCTAGAGGGCGGTAATAAGTAACCCCTAGATTTATTTCTTTCAGAACTTTTTCCTGCAATGGCCGATTTCAACAATACATTCAATACTACATATAATTATACTACTTTTTTCCCCTCTTGTAATTTTTTTATACAACCAACAGTTTACGCGAAAAAAAATAAAAATAGTTTTCCTTACTCTAAACATCACCGTCACAGATTACTGATAAAAGTATTTGCATCCTTTAACTTATTATTATGTCGTATTGAATACCTAATATTTTTAGAAGTTGTCATATTTGATATCCTTTGGATTAATTAAAATCGATAACTCTTTCTTAAAATCCTGGCACTGCAAATTCGTTTGTTATATCGCAATTACGATGGGTTTTTAAATATAAGTACGTACATAAATAATGTAATTTATTATCACTCCAAATCTATTGATCAAATCAAAATAAGTTTTTTTTTTTAGTTTTGACATATAAAGTAACAACTAGTTACATAATGAAAACCATTATGCAACTGGTTACGAAAAGTTCGTTATGTCACTAATTGCAAAAAAGAATTAAATAAAATATAACAGAAAAATAAGAAAGTAAAGTTTATTTAAGTGATTAATTTTGCAAATAACACTTTATTAATTATTATTATATAAATATTCAGAACGCAGTTGGTATTCCAGAAGAAATCTTATTTGTTGAGCTTGCAGTAATATTCCCTGATATGTTATTGGTATTATTCTGTTCTCTAAGAATATCACCAGAAATTGTTTTTTATTTCCTGTAGAAATTTCAACATATCCTTCTGCAATAAAATTTTAATTACAGCAGCTGTGTTATTTTATTTTTAAAATACTGGCCCCATAATATGCAAGTAAAGTGGCCAAAGATCTTCTGAGGCAGTGCCCCGTGAATAATGCATAATTCGGCAAACCAATCATTTGGTAACTGACCAGTATTAATTCCCACTGGTTGTACATCACATTTACTATTTCTATATCTAGCAAAGAATCTATTGTGTTTAATATTTTTCGGGCGTAGGTTTCTACAGTATGCGCCAAAAGTATGGAATAAATTCAATAAAAACGAAACAATTATTTATTGGAAAAAATCCTCGAACAGGTCGATTTTTAATTTAAAAAATACAAATCTTAGCGTTAAATGAGATTTTCAAATGTCATTTGCTTTCGATTAATGACGTCATCGATTTTTTTTTAATTGGCAACACCATATTTTTTTCCTTGATTCTGAAAGATCGTTTAATTCTCTATCAGACAGTACTAAAATTTTGCCCTCTTACATAGGAGAGTTTTCGAGTAAATGACGATTGAATGTTAGAAAACGTAAATCAATTAAAATAAAGCAAAAACGTTATCAAGTTTAGTTTTTCGAATTCTATAGTTCTTTTATGGATCACGTAGGTGAAAATCTTTGCAAAGTGTCATTGTCACACCGACTTTCTAATAAGTATTGTAAGCGACATAGAAATTATTATTCAATTTAAAGTATTATGGCACATTTAACTGTTACTCAAAGAATTGAAATTTTAATCCTTATCGGATGCGGGAATATAACTAGAACTCAGCAGGAAGTTTGCGATTTATTTATTGAAAAATATCCAGATCGCCCTATCAGCCAATCAATAGTCAGTAAGGTAGAGTCTAAATTTAGAGAAACTGGCAATGTTGTAAATATTCCAAAACTTGCACGTCCAAGCATTAATGAAAATCAGAAACAGAACATTTTGATAAGTATGGTGGATAATCCTAATAATTCTTGCCGATTGGTTGCATTAAAGAATGACACTAGTCAGAGCACAGTGCTACGTATCTTGAGGAAGGCAAAATATCATCCCTACAAAATTCTACTTGTGCAGGCACTCAATGAAGATGGTCCCGATCGCCGCTTACACCTCTGCGAAATTCTAATGGATTTATGTCAAGGAAATAGAAATTTACACCGGTAAATAGTTTTTTCAGATGAGGCCACATTTTGTCTGAATGGTACAGTAAACCGTCAAACTTGCAGATATTGGAGTCGGAAAAATCCTCATTGGATGGCAGAGGCACATACCCAACACCCTCAGAAATTAAATGTGTGGGCTGGAATAGTTGACAACAGAATAGTAAGGAGTTTCTTTTTTTGAAGGAACCCTTACAGGACAAAGACATTTAGAGTTTCTAGAAAATGACCTTGTTCCAGCTCTTGCAGTAATTCTTCCTAACGATAATTACCCTGACCTTCCATATGGTTTCAGCAAGACGGTGCACCTCCGCACTATGCGCGCCCTGTACGAGATTTTTTGGACAACTGTTTTCCTGGGAAGTGGATTGGCACACGCGGACCGATAGAATGGCCTGCAAGATCGCCAGATCTTACACCTCTTGACTATTTTTTATGGGAATACTTGAAGTCGAAAGTGTACCACGTAATTTAGAAGAACTTCAAAATCGCATTCGGGACGAAATTCGCAGAGTTACCCTAGAAATCATTCATAATGTGCAAGAACAATTTCTTCACAGACTTGCGCATTGTCAAGAAGTTGGTGGATGGCAATTCGAACATTTAATTTAAGTATAAAATTTTATCAATTGTATTTTATTTTACATACCTTAGAATTGTTACTTTTTATGGATAAAATTTACGTTTTCTAACATTCAATCGTCATTTACTCGAAAACTTTCCTATGCAAGAGGGCAAAATTTTAGTACTGTCTGATAGAGAATTAAAGGATCTTCCAGAATCAAGGAAAAAATATGGTGTTGCCATTTAAAAAAAAATCGATGACGTCATTACTCGAAAACAAGTGACATTTGAAAATCGCATTTTACGCTAAAATATGTATTTTTTAAATTAAAAATCGACCTGTTCGAGGATTTTTCCCAAAAAATAATTGTTTCGTTTTTATTGAAATTATTCAATACTTTTGGCGCATACTGTATTGCAAAATCACGTACATACCTATTCTTATATTTAAAAGCTCCAGTGGCATGACCAATAAATTTGAGGTGGTAATTGCTTATAATTAATAGCCATAAAAAAATATTGACACAAAAAAGGAAAAGCCAAAGAAAAGGATGAAATATTAATCATATAAATTTGATATTTATATATTTGATTTTAGGAAAACTAACATCAGTAGTGTTTATGCTGTTTACTTGGTTGATGTTCCTTCTATTACGAGAACGAAATTTTCATAGGATTGCATTGATGTACCATTTCTTTTCACTCATGCTGGTATACGCATTTGCAGCTGGTTCTCACTTTACATCTTTTGATTTTTATAATTTTTGCACCGTTTTTGGTAAGAAAACAAGAAGACTTTAAAGTATGTGAAAAGGTCCACACAGTACACAATGACATGTCATTGGGGTATAATATAATTTTCCATGGTTTTCGTGGATATACCTCGGAAATTACTGAAAATAGTTCAACTTTTTCAGGAAACAATTGAATGTGTTTATGGAATTTTCTTAGCATTTTTCGTTCTACATAGGTCCAGGAGGAAACTGAAAAATATGCGTTTTTGAACAGCACTTGTAATATATGTCTACGGTTAACATTTTGGATTATCTACACACTAATTCCCATTTCCGTCCTGTGGTTCACTCAGGAGGTAGTTAGGAGTAAACCAATAGATGGAGATACTCTTGTAAAATCCATGTCAACCTTATTTACACTATAGACAAGAGTGACTTGGATTTTAAAAGAGATAGATCGCCATCTATAATTTTTATTCGTTTCACTAACTATATGATGCAGCGCAATTCAGAACTTATCTAAAAAAAATTTTGAGTGTACAGGAAGGAGACTCTTACAAATACAATTTTGTAAAAAAAAATCAAAAAGAGCAGTTCTAAAATGATTTAAAAAGCAAATTTAATTGCTATTGCCGCTATTGTTATTAATAGTTTAATTTGTTTTAATTAATAAAATAGTTTGACATACCTGAAAAATATTTTGAACCCGTCTTACCCAGTATATATAAACTAACAGAAATGTGTCTATTTCTTGTCCGTTTTGAACTTGTAAGTTATTGACAGCAACTATGATACGTTTCCGTAAATCATCAATTATATGTATCCACTTCATTTTTTAAATATCCCCACAAAAAGAACTCCAAATGATTTAAAGTCAGAAGATCCTGGCAGCCATGGTACCGGTCCTCCTCGTCCAATCCCTTGGTATTAATGCTTGGACATGCTGTACCTGCTATGGATATAATTGAACCTCGTGTATGATATGTGACACTGCTGCAATAGGCCGTGGAAATCTTGGACCCCCATCTCTTCCACGATTCGGTTTCAAATTTCTCTCGCGTTGCACTACACTTGCACTCACTGCACACCACTATAAAAGTAGCTGCATTTGGCATATGTTTACCTGGAAATCGTTCTGCTAAAGCATTTTTACAGTGCAATAAATTAAAACAATGTCCATGAACTTGAGATATTTATGGCAAATTTGGCATGATTATTTTAGTATGTTAGTAGTATAACATATAAAATTTGCAGTTTACATAAAGTACCATCAGTGATGGTATATCATAACTTTTTCACAAGAAAACGCTGTATAATTTTGGAAACAAAATTGGTTTTATATGCTCTATTGCATTCTCATAATTTTTTCTCTTTTAACAGGGGTACGACATTGGTAGTTTACGTAAGCTGCAAATTTAATATTTTATACCTATCAACATGCTAAAAACTGATGCGAAATTTGTCCAAAATATATCAAGAAGTTTAGAAAATGTAAATTTTAAATTGAATTTTTATATCAGTTTTAGATACCCTATATCTCGGAAACGACACACTTGGCAACTTATGATTATTTAACAAAATTATCTTAAATTTAACCATAGAATATGCCTTTGGATTTTCTACAGGCAATTAGGAAACATCCTGTATAATATTATGGTGTTGTCTTTACGCTTGGTCGTAGAAATCAATGTTACATTTAGTAGACTATAATTAAAAAAACAAACAAAAAAACAGATTAAGTAAACATAACAATTTAATTTTAGATATTAATGCAATTGATATATATTTTAATCCAAAATTCAACAATTTTCAACAATTTCAAATTAATAAACAATTTACACTTATGACACTAACAATTAAAGTAAATGACAAAGTAAAGATAATAGTAGGTAATGCGGTGATTACGAAAAAAATATTGAAATTGCTCAAATTCTGGCACATTTTAATATTGAAGTTGGCCTTCCCTGGATTTGAACAAAAGTGCAATAGGTCGTTCTTCATAATTTATTAACATTATTATACTGAGCAATATAATATAATTTCTAGAAATGCATCATACTTGTCCTCCCGTAATTTTTGGGCATAATATTTTTTTAACTAGCTTCAAGAGCTGGAATAATTTAATTTATTTAACTATTATTTAAATGCAAAAAACAATAATGAGAAATTCTAAATCAAACACAATTGTCAAAAGAGGATAATAATATAACCTGCTAATAACCTTAGCGTATAAATAATTATTTATTTTTATAATCTGCTACTAAATGTAATAATGCGAAATGTAGCAAGCTACATCTAGTGGCCACTAGCTAATCCTTGCTGGACCTGACAAGCCGAAACAATGAAGCGTCCTACATGCTGTAGATTGAAGTTGAAAGCCGTCAACCTTTATCGCGTGTTGGCGATAACGATATCTTCACAACGGAATTTTAGGAAATAACTCTGAAGGTTAGTTCCTCTTTAAACTACACCTGAAAAACCTATAGCAAAAAGTTATTCGTCAGTTGCCCACCAGACATATAGAGATTTCGAGATTAGCTCTCATCAGGCTATTTTATGTCTGTCTAATCCGACAGAGAGGACGATGAGTACACGAAATATAGCAAGCTATATCTAATGGTCACGCATGTCGGCTATAACGATATTAACGATAACGATAATATTAACGATAATGATAATATCGTTATCGCCGACACGCGATAAAGGTCGAAACTTTTCAATGGTACCTAGATCATGTAGGACGTGCTTCAGCCTGTTAGGTCCGGCATGGAATAGCTAGTAGCCACTAGATGCAGCTTGCTACATTGTGCGCCAATATCAACTCTTATGTTAGGTTAGGCAGATATAAAATAGACAATGTTATTCGTCAGTTATCTCGCCTATTTCATACTGACGAGAGATAATAAGCTTAAAACCAGTATATGTCTGGTGAGCCACTGACGAACAACTTTAGGTTTTGGTTATAAATTTTTCAGGCGTAATACAGTGCCCATCGGGGCACTAGACCGTAGACTATTTGTGTCCTGAAATTCCCTTTTCTTATAAAGAATTAAGTTCTGAGATATAAAATTATCCCCTAGCATTATACCTCATTTGAAAGAGAATTTTAAATAGATTTCGATTATGGACAAATGTACATGATGTTCTATTAAAACAGACACAACTTTAGTCTATAACTTGAAAAGCAGCTACTTATGCCAAAAAAAATATTGAGTACGCCACTGAATTCTACAAAAAATAAATATATAGGAGTCAGACACAACTTTAGTCTATAACTTGAAAAGCAGCTACTTATGTCAAAAAAAATATTGAGCACGCCACTGAATTCTACAAAAAATAAATATATAGGAGTCAGAAATTCCAAAATGTTAAAAGTAATAGAAACGAAGAATGCTATGAAAATTATGTTAACACAACATTACTTCTAAAACCCTCTTTATTGGTTTTCGGTTCTTTATATAGATGCTACAGTACCACCAATTCATCCATAACTTAAGCCACTAACTATATACAATATATCACATCTCTCCTTTTAAAGAGAAAATAAATATAAATTTAATCATTATACTATTCTAATCTACATATATCTAAAACTATTTATAATTTATCAGGTTATTTTTCGACTATATCTCGTATTTCTGTTTCAAAACCAGATAAAATTATTATATTATGTCTCAATATTACTTGTAACTGTCTCACTATCACTGTTTTCAAGACTTTCTTTTTTATCATTATTTTCACTTAAATCTTCTTCATCGGTTATATCTAATAATTGTGGTGTGTCAAAAGAATGATTGTGTATTATATTTTCATTTTTACCTTTGAAATGTTTTAAATACACTCTATTTCTTCTTTTAACATTACCCATATTATCTTTCACAAAACAGGAATGATCAATATATTTTTTAACCACACCACCAAATCTTGTCATTTTTTATATACATATATTTTCTGATTAACAAACAATGATTTTAATTTAATGTCTTCATTATTTTCACTATAATCTTCATCTGTTATATCTAATAATTGTGCTGTGTCAAAAGAATGATTGTGTATTACATTTTCATTATTACCTTTGAAATGTTTTAAATACACTATTTCTTCTTTTAAGATTACAAATAATTATTTTAATGTCTTACTATTTATATAATAATATTTTTTTTGAGTATTTTGTCTAACTTGTAAAGATTGTCTATGCGTATTATAATTAATATTTATGTTTGGCAAAATATTACGAACAGGCAAATATTCCATTTATTTTCCTTCCATACAATAATTCTGCAGGTGAAGGTATATTAATGGTAATAGGTGAATTTCGATACTTTAGCAATGCTAAATTTAAATCTCCTTTTTCATATGTAACTTTTCTAATTATATTTTTTACAATTTGTATATAACATTGGATACAAGGGGTTAGAAGTAATATGTTTAAAAATATAATCTTTTGGAAATTTTATGAATTCATTAGAAAAAAATGGAGATTAATTATCAGAAATTACATTTAACGCTATACCATTTCTTGAAAAAAATAAATTTAATCACATTACATTTGTTGAACATAACTTACAAATTTCTACATAAGAGGTTCTTTATAATTTGATTTGGAAAACCTCATACATGTTAAACATGGCTCTACAATATTTTCCATGTCCCTGTTCATACGTGGCCGATATGCAGTATCTCTTGCTCTTAACTTTGTTTTTACAATCCCTAAATGATTTACATGTAAACGATGTATATCCTTTCTAAATATTTTTGGAATTAACTGTTTCTCTTATATAATAATCCATCAATTATATAATGCCAGTTTTTATATTCCAGTAAAGTTTAACTATATCTTAAGTCAAGTGTGATCAGTTTCCATTTTCAACTATAACATTGAGAGCATATATATATATATATATATATATATATATATATATATATATATATATTGATGATTTTTTTTACTCCATTCCACTATTCTTTTTCAATTTAGGCATAATATTGTTGTATATCAGTTAAACATTTTGAGGAATAGGCTATTATAGGCCCCGAATTTTCAAGTAGTGCTGCACACATTGCATCTTTTGAAGCATCTACGTAATAACCAAATGTTCATTTGGTGAATAATATTTTAATACTGGTTCTGAATAAATATCTTTCAATTTTTGAAAAGCAAGCTAATGTAGTACTTCCTAATTAAATATTGCCTATATTGTTTTTGTGAGATATAAGTGGTCTGCTTACTTCCTGCTCGGCCTAAGCGGCTCGACTTACAGGAAGCGACCTACATTGCAGCAGGTACTTAACTCAGACCTCTCACCCTGGGCGACAAGCCATTAACTACTTATATCTACCACTTATATATCACCTGCACTGAATTTATATGTGAACATACATATGAAGGAGCCGCCAGTTCAATTGTCGGTCATTTCACCTATGGCATGCTGATGAGGGCTAACAAACCCGAGACCGGTCTATGTCTGGTGGTGTGTCCGACAGGAGTTCTTGGCTGTTCACACAGATACTGCAGGAGTAATTCAATGCCGGTCGGGGCATTAGTCCGCGGAGTAGTTGTTTCCTGCAGTATCATTTACAGATATATTGTTTTTAATAATTCTCGTAAAGGTACAGTAATATCTAATAAATTTATGTAAATAGTTAATAATTCCTAAAAATCTTTGAAGTCCTGCTACATTTTTAGGTACTGGATATTCTTTAATTCTGTCATTATCTGTATAAATCCCATTTGCTTAAAATGTGTCCCATATATTTAATTTTATTTAAGTTAAACTTACATTTTTCTCTATTAATTTTAATATTTTTATTTCTCGCTTTTTCTAAAATTAATTTTACCCTCTCATTGTGTTGTACCTTAGTTTCCCCAAAAATAAGAATGGCATCCCTCTAATTATTTCTGAAACATTTCTGTTTAATAATTTGGGGAGAATAAAAAACAACAAATGCAAATTTTAATTTATTAACAATAACATAAAATTGCATTAAGTATCTACATTATTATACAGTTATGTATTCTAATTTCTTTTACAGAGTATCGTTCAATCTGGGGGATGATCATGTACGCACGATTAGACATGAATCTTGCCATTTCATTGCTCGATACCTTATTACATTAAGTTGTGTATATTGTAGCAACAGTTAGCTTTCATCATTTTTAAGATATTCTAACGAGATGTTTTCGTACAGTACATAGAATTATGACACCTGAATTTGATGTCTTATATAATACTCTTCAAAGTGAATTGGGGACTTCTTTATCATATTATCCATCATTCCATGTTTAGAATTAATTCTAAGAAAATGGATGTGTGATATTTTTCGCTTATTCTTTTTGGTTTCCGATGTTATGAATCGTTTTGTTTCAATGTAATTTGTGGCACTACACACACATACCTGAAAGATAAAAATAATAATGACAAATTACTATCTAGCTTTAAATGACTATGTGATAGTTACCTTCTGGGTGTAGTAAATTTTCAGGTGATTCTTCCTAGCAAAAACCAGTGTTTTATTTTAGTTCTGTATCATATGAAATACAGAAATTGTAGTACATTGTTTACTATTTTACAGACGTAGAGTCCTTCTTAATCATACTTTATCCATCAGAAACATAAATAAAGTGCTGAAATATGTGGACATAATAAACAACATCAATCATTTCTAGGTTATGTTATAGTGATATTTCTTTAGGGTGGCAAGTTAGGTTCTGACTTTCAGTTCAGGGACAAACACGTTCACATTATAATCAAAAAAGGTTTAGGAGTCGTTTTGTTCAAATTTATTTGTTGTTAAATAAGTAATCAATAATTATTACAGCAGTTGGAAAAAAGGAATATTCTTTAGGTACTTACACATTTTTGTAAATTATTTTGTGATAAAAAAATACGGGTACCTAATTATTATGTACACTGTAGTAAAAAACAATTGACTGAAGTTTTATCACACTATAATGGAACAATTTAAAAATATCCATAGATATTTTACACAATATTTACGCTGAACGGAGCTGTAACGGAAGACTGCGCCGGCGCAGCAACCTCAATGGTTCAAAAGCCTAAACTCAAGGCAAAATTTTTATCGACAAGTCTGAATAAAACCATTCTGCATAAGTAAATTGAATTCAATACATTATTCAGCGTTATTTATGTGTAACAAAATACTTGTCATTAATATTTGACAATTCAATGAGAATTCATAGTTTTGACGTTTACCTATGTTAGTTTCTTCTGTTTTGTTTATTTTTCAGGATGTGTTTATAATTAAGTATATTTCAATTTAAACATAAGTTTTAATGGGGTTGACTACCAAAAAATCAAAATTAAATCGATTTCCAGAAAAATGGAACACTCTGTATAAGAATCGATGTTATCATCGGATTCTACGCGCCATCCAGTCTGTATTTCAAATTTCGCCGCGGTGGCTATAATGGTTTCTGAGCTATAAGCACTGAACTTTCTAGTCCTTCGAAACATTATTTTGCTCCGAAGAACCTCTGAAGTACCGCTTAATCCAAATGGCAATATCTGGTACCTATATTGACCAAAAGGCGCATTGAATGTAGATTCCAGAATCCATTGACTGCATCCAAAACTGAAAAATATTCAGAATTTTTTATTTTAGAAGTTATGTCCTCAAATATCAGAATTTGTTAATGTTCTCTTAGAATAGCCTTTTTAAAATCTGTGGGATCCATACATATTCTAAAATCTCCATTACTTTTACTGATAGTCACTAGTGAATTTACCCACTCAGTCGGTCTAGTTTCCTTTATTATTATTTTTTGTTCAATAAGTGTATCTAATTTACTTTTTAAAGTTTTTAGAATTCCTTGAGGAAATTCTCTTGCTGCATGTATAACTGGTTTAACATTTGGATTTATTTTTATACTATATTTACCTGACATGACATCTGTACCATGAAACATCCTCATAACCTCTTATTACCTCAGTAGTTTCAACTGTTACTATTAATTTCACAATATTTAGTATTTCTATAACTTGCAAACCCATAAATGGAGGACCCATAGTTTTAACTATATGAAGTGGTTAATTTATTAGAGGATTTTATAAGACGTAACTGATAAAAATAAATGATAAGTTAAACAAATTGCTTGAGCGCCTGTGTCCACTTTAAATTTTGAAATTACGTTATTCACACTTATACCTACAATACACTCCTTGGTATACTTGTTTTCAAAATTATCTACTTCATTATTCTTTATCATACCAATAAACAAATCATCCAAATGCAGATTATTCATATTATTTAGTTGATAAATTTATATTTCTACATACAAAACGATTAAATTTGTAGATTTATATTTGCAGTAACAAATATTACAAACTTTCCCATACGCTTTGTATGCTTGAGATTCGTGTGTTGATCCACATTTGTGATAATAAAATTGTTTATAATTTGACTTCATCTTCGAGTAGGAACTATAGTTGGATCCTCGTCGAGCATGAGACTGAATTTTCAATGTTGCCACTCTCGCCAAAACTTCTTGGATTCCTATTCCTAGTTTTCTCACTCCTGTGCATTATATCCATGGAAAGGCTCTCTCCTTCATTTCTACTACAGTATGCGCCAAAAGTATAGAATAAATTCAATAAAAACGAAACAATTATTTTTTGGGAAAAATCCTCGAACTGGTCGATTTTTAATTTAAAAAATAAATATTTTAGCGTAAAATGCGATTTTCAAATGTCATTTGTTTCCGAGTAATGACGTCGTCGATTTTTTTTAAATGGCAACACCATATTTTTTCCTTGATTCTGAAAGATCGTTTAATTCTCTATCAGACAGTACTAAAATTTTGCTCTCTTACATAGGAAAGTTTTCGAGTAAATGACGATTGAATGTTAGAAAACGTAAATCAATTAAAATAAAGCAAAAACGTTATCAAGTTTAGTTTTTCGAATTCCATAGTTCTTTTATGGATCACGTAGGTGAAAATCTTTGCAAAGTGTCATTGTCACACCGACTTTCTAATAAGTATTGTAAGCGACATAGAAATTATTATTCAATTTAAAGTATTATGGCACATTTAACTGTTACTCAAAGAATTGAAATTTTAATTCTTATCGGATGCGGGAATATGACTAGAACTCAGCAAGAAGTTTGCGATTTATTTAATGAAAAATATCCAGATCGCCCTATCAGCCAATCAACAGTCAGTAAGGTAGAGTCTAAATTTAGAGAAACTGGCAATGTTGTAAATATTCCAAAACCTGGACGTCCAAGCATTAATGAAAATCAGAAACAGAACATTTTGATGTTGTATGGTGGATAATCCTCATAATTCTTTACGATTGGTTGCATTAAACAATGACACTAGTCAGAGCACAGTGCTACGTATCTTGAGGAAGCAAAAATATCATCCCTACAAAATTCAACTTGTGCAGGAACTCAATGAAGATGATCCCGATCGCCGCTTACACTTTTGCGAAATTCTAATGGATTTATGTCAAGGAAATAGAAATTTACACCGGCAAATATTTTTTTCAGATGAGGTCACATTTTGTCTGAATGGTACAGTAAACCGTCAAACTTGCAGATATTGGAGTCGGGAAAATCCTCATTGGATGGCAGAGGCACATACCCAACACCCTCAGAAATTAAATGTGTGGGCTGGAATAGTTGACGACAGAATAGTAGAGCTTTCTTTGAAGGAACCCTTACAGGACAAAGATATTTAGAGTTTCTAGAAAATGACCTTGTTCCAGCCATTGCAGTAATTTTTCCTAACAATAATGACCTTGACATTCCTGACGATACCATATGGTTTCAGCAAGACGGTGCACCTCCGCACTATGCGCGCCCTGTACGAGATTTTTTGGACAACTGTTTTCCTGGGAGGTGGATTAGCAGACGCGGACCGATAGAATGGCCTGCAAGATCACCAGACCTTACACCTCTTGACTATTTATTATGGGGATACTTGAAGTCAAAAGTGTACATTAATAAACCACGTAATTTAGAAGAACTTCAAAATCCCATTTCAGACGAAATACGCTAATACGTTACCCCAGAAATCATTCATAATGTGCAAGAAGAATTTCTTCACAGACTTGCGTATTGTCAAGAAGTTGGTGGATGGCAATTCGAACATTTAATTTAAGTATAAAATTTAATCAATTGTATTTTATTTTACATACCTCAGAATTGTTACTTTTTTATGGATAAAATTTACGTTTTCTAACATTAAATCGTCATTTACTCGAAAACTTTCCTATGTAAGAGGGCAAAATTTTAGTACTGTCTGATAGAGAATTAAACGATCTTTCAGAATCAAGGAAAAAAAATATGGTGTTGCCATTTAAAAAAAAATCGATGACGTCATTACTCGAAAACCAATGACATTTGAAAATCGCATTTTACACTAAAATATGTATTTTTTAAATTAAAAATCGACCTGTTCGGGGATTTTTCCCAAAAAATAATTGTTTCGTTTTTATTGAATTTATTCCATACTTTTGGCGCATACTGTATATTGTAGAGAAACTGCTTCCACCTCAATGACTCAAATGCTTATTCTTCTTATTATTTACCGATACCTTGGTGTAGTCTCCTCTTCTTTCAGAACTGGTATCTGCGCAAATAACTTCCAAATGCAGTTTGGTGGATTAAGTGGCTTTACAGATTTCAACCGTTTTCATAAATGTTAAATTGTTTGTTCTTAAGAGTAAGTCTCTAACCATTGAATTCACGTAAAACTGTAACACACACACAATTCAATTGTTTCTCAGAAAGTAGCATAAGTTACGCAAACTGTTTTGAGCTATCTTTTGCAACTGCTAAGATATACCCATGAAAATTATCAAAAAATGGGACCCGCTCTACAGTAATTAATAGTTTAATGACATTTGTTGTATATTATTATTGTTAATAGGAACTGGTATTTCTAGGATTCCCTATAATGTATTTTATGATGATTACTAAACTTTGGCTGAACGTTATTTGTATTGATATATGGTTAACTTTCAGGTAAGGTTATTTACTTTCACCTTTTTTTTATTTTTTATCAGTAGTTTATTTTTCTACTTAAATCATCACAGGTTGAGTTACTAAATAAAGAAATATATTTTTAGTTGCCTGAAAAATTTCTATGAACAAAGGATTAAACAAAAACTTTTTGTCATAGCTTTCTTGTATGTATTTGGATTATCTACGTTGATTATGCTGATTATCTTATTTGACAATCCTTATAGCAATGCAACAATGAACAGAACTACCAGGCTTGGTGCTGCAGTTTGTTTCGAAGTAAATGGTACTGTATATATTTTTCTTCAATTAGTAGATAAAAGACATCAGTATGTGCATTCACAAATTCTTTATCAATCACAATATAAATAGTTACTAGATAAAATATGTTTTAGATTAGAATTAAGACCCACATTAAGAAATTAACAATTCGCAATCGAATAAGTCAAAATAAAGAATTACTTTTGGCGACAAATTTTGACTACTGCAGGTCGTCTAGATCCATAGGGAATTTAAATTGACCCTTCCATCTGAAAAATTAAGCATTTATTACACTTATTACTTTTACTACCCTATTATAATAGTTTAAGAACAAATTACATTTTTTTCTGGCACAGATAACTGGATATCTGACGGTGGTGACCGTAATGCCTTCTGGATCGTGATATTCCTACGACCTGCAAATGTCAAAATTTATGAACAATATCAAGAATTAGATAGATCGTCTTAATTATACAGGGTGTCCGGAAAGTAATAGGACCCAGCTTAAACATAGCTTGCTGTGATCAAATAGAACCGATTTAGACAAACTTAGCTTAGTCCAAAAATGCCTCGTTTAGAAGCTACAGGGCTTGTTTTCTTAGTAAGGACATAATTAAGAAACGAAACGTCCAATCATGTTGAAATTTGTTATAGTTATGTGCATTGCGAAGAAATAAGTAGTGCCGCATATCGTAGATTAGATTAATTTTGCGTAGAAAAATTATACCTATTCCGTGTTGTTACAATGCATTATTTTCGGTAAAAACGCGTTTGAAAATGTCTGCACATTTACCAAAAAACTACTTGAAATAAACTTTACTAAAAAATTATACTACGTTTTATGGAAACACTGTAACTTCTAATGGACTGTTGAATTCTGACATTTATTCTGATAAAAATTTAGACATTGTAGAGTTGAAAAATAAACTGAGAAATGATAAATCTTGAATTGTGCCACTTTTTCTATGTATATTCAACATATTAAATAGTAGCACCTCCATATAATTTTTAAAAAATAGGCATTCGTGGAGATTTTACGATTTTATGCACTTATTAGAATTTTTTTATGTTGGCGGAGACAATCAATAATTTTATTTTATTTTCAAAAAGATAAGTTACTTCATAGTGAGTATTACAAAATTCACAATAAACATTTTAAGGGCATACTGAGATCAAAATAAGATTTTTTTCTATAAACATAATATGTCCTAAAATCACTGGTTGCAAAAGGGATGTATTATCAAGCTAAAAGGACGCGGGCTGTTACTGCTTCATATTTAGTTTCTTTTTAATAACTTTTATGAATTTTTATGTCAAATAAATTACATATCGTTTGTCATTGTTGACACTTTGGTTTAATTGAAATTGGCTTTAAAATTTTTTCCCCAATATTCCATAAACGCTATAATTTTATTTTTCTATATATTAATAGCACATATTATATGTCTGTTATCTCTCATTTTTAAGAAACTGTTGTTTTTACTACTGAAATAGGTTGCTAACGATAACATTATTTTTAGATTTCGTTATCTTCTACATATACTTTGGATTCCTTCATCTAATTGATATTATTAATTTAGTGTTATTTGTACTGACTATTATAGATATAAGAAGAATCAAAAAAGAAATCAGTTTTGCTCGAAACCAAAAGCATTCAAAGAAAGCAGATGACAGGTAGGTAAGTAGGTAAATATGTAACCGTAAATTTCAAATATATACTACGTGACAAAGAAAGATAAACACCCATTAAATATAATTATATTGTGATAATTTTTGCTTTTATTGGTGAAAATAAAAAATGATTAAAGTTTCTGGTTTATCTTTTAAGTTTTTTTTTATAAGTTTGAATTTGATAACGTAGCATTCTATTTTAAACATTTCTGCTCACATTTGTGTTGCAAGTGTTGTGAAGTTAGTTGCAAACCACATCTTTTTACAGCTGATTGCGCCTAGAATACATAGATTCGGATAGATTTTCCATCTTAATAACTATGAGAGGGGGCGGATTGTTGAGTTGCGCGAAGCAGGTTTGTCGGGGAGAAAAATTTCTAAAAGGACTAACAGATCCTTACGTATCAAAGTACGGTATTACCAGGCGTGGATTCAGGAAAGCCGTGGACATAAAGCACGAGACACAAGTCGTCGTAGAGGAACCAAAAAGAGTGAAGATTGTCGATTGCGACTTTTAGCTCCCAGAGACCGATTTAGCAGCAGTGCCGATTTTGCAAATCAGTGGTTTGAACAACATGAGGGGATGGTATGTATGCTTACAGTATATCGCCGAATACAAAGTTTTAGTCTATTGTCTTGTCGTCTACATTGGGTGCTGCCTCTCACCCGTCAACATCGACCTAATGACTTCCAATGGTGAAGAGAGAGGATTTAGTGGGACCAAGAATGGAATCAGGTGATCTTTAGTGACAACTGCGTGTTATATTAAATTATAATAGGTTTACCAGTAGTCAGCTGATGTTAGATACGCTGAATTGGTTGAATGTAGAATATTTCTTTAAACTACATGCAATGATTTTTATATACAGGATAATTAATGATATGTTGCCGTTATATCTCTCTCAACAGCTGATGCATGTTAAAAATATTCACTCATGTAATACAAGAGTACCCTTAGTTATTATGTTAAAAAACCATAAAAAATTCTACAATGAAAAGTATGTTTCACAAGGGGGTTGTAGAGTTCAATCTAATGAATTTAGGTCTAGTAAAACATTAAATCAGTTTAAATGCAAATTAAGTAATTATTTTAAAAATAATGCAACAATAGTTTATATTTACTTCAATATTGCATTGTCATTTCTTTTTGTCTTTGTTATTGACTATACTAATTAGGTCTTTTTTGATTGTAGATGAGTATTGTATGTTGCATTTGTGTATATGTATGTTGTTAGTATAACATGTATAATATTAGTGTGTGTAAGGTATACAGGGTGTCCGGAAATTATGCGTCAAGACTTCAGGATGTAATTCCTCACAAAAAGTTAGGGTCACAAAGTCCTATAACAATTTTTCGAAAACTCAATATTAACGGAGATACAGGGTGTTAAAGTTAAAATTTTATTTTCGATATTTGTAAATAACTTCTTAAGAAATCCAAATATTTATATAAAATTTGTAGATAGGGAATTTTCGCGGACGAGAAATTCAAATAAATTTCTAATTTTGACGTCTCTAGTAGAGGGCGCCACTTGTGGCACATTATGTTTCGTTTCTTTTAAATGACAGAACTTTTTTGCATCTGACTATCGAAACAATCGATTCTCCTACCTGTTTTATATGAAAAAAGTATACCTTGTTGAAGTCGGTTGGCGTAACCATTTTTGAAATAATTCTATTTGAAATGCTCAGTGCTCCGAGTAAAAACTGTTTTGGTTTCAGGTAAAGTGCCTTTTCTGCTGAAAATACAGCAAAATGTTACTTGAAAAAGTTGTTCATAATCGAAAATTATGGAGACGTGCAAAATTTCAAGAATATCGTCGAGGTTTGATAAAACCATTTTTCTACAAAACACAAAGATTTTCTCAAAGCAGGCCGATTTTTTAAAAATTTTGCACATCTCCAAAATTTACCGTTCTAAACAACTTTTTTAAGTAACATTTTGCTGTATTATCAGTAGAAAAAGCACTTTAACTGAAACCAAAACAGTTATTACTCGGTGTACTGAATATTTCTAATAAGATTATTTCGAAAATTGTTATTCCTAACGACTTCAATAAGGTATACTTTTTTCAGATATAATAGGTAGGAGAATCGATTGTTTAACTAAGCAGCAAAAAAGTTCTGTCCTTTGAAAGAAACATGATGTGCCATAAGCGGCGCCCTCTACTAGTGACGTCAAAATTAGAAACATATTTGAATATCTCGTCCGCAAAAACCCCCTATTTACAAATTTTATGTAAATATTTGGATTTCTTAAGAAGTTATTTACAAATATCGAAAATAACATTTTAACTGAAACACCCTGTATCTCTACTTTTATAGGACTAGGACTAATTTCTTGTGAGGAATCACCTCCTGAAGTCTTGACGCATAATTTCCGGACACCCTGTATATGTCTTATATTCATAATATCTGTTGGATAAATAAACTTGTACTTACTTACAAATCCCGTGTCTGCATATTGAACCGATTTTTGTAGTAGGGTACCTGATTTTACTGAAAATCTAACCATTCAATAAGTGGCCCTGAACATGTGTACCAAAAATTATTAAAATCTAATGAACATATATAGCTGTTTAACTTTCTTTATCGCCTAGTATAATAATCGTTTACGTTAAAGTTGTCGTAATTAAACAATTTTTGTACATATATAAACATTTTCAGTCTCATAATGTCCTTGAAACTTCTTCTTGTGATGGGCTTCCACCCAGTAATGTTGAGTAAGGCCATTGCTCTTATTATTAAATTGGTTGGTAAGGAAATTTCCGCAGAGATCAATGGAAACATAAGAAACTTTATCTATTTCTTAAATGCATTCTTTGGTTTAATCACTGGTCTTATATTTATTTGCCAGAGGAATATATGGACATCTGTAAAGAAACGGTATGTAAATTCAATTACTCCCAATAATTTTCTTTGTGTTTTTGCTATTTTTAAAAGAATCTTCTTTAGTTTTTGGTCAATATTTTTCTTCTTATATAGGAGTCTATAAACTCTAGTTTTAAATAATTCCGACATAACTCAATTGTTATGGGAATAATAATTTTATCTACAATTACTACATAATGACTATGTTTTAACACTGGTGCCACCCGACAGTACCTACCCTTGCCTATCCGATGTAGGGGGCTGCCCTATCATCGGATGGATAAACTCGGAGTATGTAATAGTGCCAGGTGGCGCCTGGATAGGGCTCTGCTGCATGCTTTGGGAAGCTTCACCTGGGGCTGCTAGAGGGACTGCTAGACCTTCTCACTGGGAGCAAACGTTCTGCCATGGGTGAATAGTGGAAGCGGGAATATGACGGAGTTTATGGTAAATAAATCTCATGGATGAAACAGAAGAAGAGAAAGTAAACGTACCACCAAAACCAAATACAGAGATCCCTAACTCAACAAAAGAGGATGCAATGGAGATGGGTGGGACAAATTCTGCCTAGCCGAGGAGGCACAGGAACGTGCCCCCATGGATTTAGCCATCAGAGGGGCCGGAAGAAAGAAAAGAAACAAGAAAAAAGAAGAAGGGCAAGCGAGGAAGAGGAGGGAGGAAAGAGAGGCCATAAAGGGACAACGACTGCTGGGGGTACCACAAAGTGTCCCAGCAGCCGCACCTCCGTGTTGAAGCCGATGCATTGCCAGCCAGGGACCAGCATCACTCTGGAAGTGGTTCCAGGAAAAGGCAAACAAAGGCCGGCAAGCCCCTTGCAAGACAGATGCAGTGTCCTACCCACTGCTTCTGCTGTGGTCAGGGATGTGAAGCCAGGAAGTTCAAAAGGGCAGCCAGGTCCATCATCTCAGACTGAACGTAAGAGGTTTAGGATGGATAAGGCAACGCTGCCAGAGCGGCAGAAGAAGAAGGTGAGACGTGTTGACCCTCCGTCTTTCCTCTACTCAGGGGTAGGCAGGGACAGTCCCGCGGAGGAGAGCGGAGGAGAAAATGCCAACCGAAAGGGAGAATCAAGTTGTCACGCTGTCCAATCGTGACGATGGTGTGATAGTCCTTCCCAAGGAGGAAGACTACGGGGAATCTTGTTTCTAAGATATTCCGAACCATGGTGACCCCCGAAGGACCGTAACTTCATTTCAGAAACTCTGGCCTGGTTGATCCGGGATGGTTTTTTATGGTGGCTCAGGACGAGATCTCCATAAGTTGGCTCCTCGAGGTCTGGAAGCATCTGGCGTCACGTTCAGGGCCGGAGAAGATCGGGTTGAACCTCCAGAACCGCTTTGGAGGTCACAAGGTGGAGACATTTCGAGACGACAGGAGGACATGGAGGGTGGTACTTCACCTTTATGGTATGCCAAGACATATCCAGACGTATATAGGAGGCCGGGTGGCAGCGCTACTTTGAGTTGGTTACCTTGGCGGTTCGCCGGGTACCAGATTGGAGTCGAGTGGCACGTCAGGCACCCAAGGCGCCAGAGAACAACCCCTGCACCATCAGGCTTCAAGATGGAATCATTGCAGGTGAGACAAAGTAATCTTCAGCACAGTCAGTTGGCTACTGGGGAACTGGTAAAGCTGCTGACGGGTAAGACTGGAGTATTGATTTTTAATTCAGGAGCCTTATATTTACAGGAATAGAGTAGTGAGGCTGGAAGGTACAGACTATCAGCTAATAGTCGGTGAGGAGGGTAGAACTAAGGACCCTCGGATATGAATAATGGCGTCCAAGGTACTTCAGATCTGGACTCACTACCACAACTGGAGACCAGGAATCCTACAGCGGTCATTCTCGAATATAAGGTGTGTGGAGTTAGATGTAAGGTTGTAGTTAGTAGTATATACCTCCCATATAATAATGAAAGACCTACCAGAAAGTTAGAAAGTATAGTAAATTTTGTTCAGGATATAGGTCTATCTGTAGTGACATATACAAGTTATGAACAGAGCAAAGGAACCGACGTTTGTGATTCGCATCCGAAAGGAGGTGATTGATATTACGTTGGTCTCACAGAATTTGAGTGAAGGTATCTCCAGATGGAGGGTGGCGGACTATATCTCGATGTATGATCACAGGATGATTGAATTCGAGATGACGTTTGACCTAAAGACAGCAACCCTCCGAATAAATTCGAGAGCAACCAAGTAATAGGTCTGGCTAGATGGTATGCTGTAGCGAGCTATAGTTACTGTCGAAAACGGCTAGACTGATGAAAATCTTAAGCCATGATAAAAGCGAGAAGTGTTTTAAAAATGAGGGATGGGACGTGAATCACCTCCAGTGAAGAATGTTTAGAACTCTTGCTGAAGACTCACTTTGCGGGTGAAGGGCACGTCGCTGTGCCAATGCCAAGTGTAGATTGGCTCCTTACCAGGGAAATATTCAACACCGAGACAGTAACCTGAGCAGTGAACGAGTTCGAACCCTGCAAGGCTGCAGGAGCAGATGGAGTTTTCTCTTCGCTGTTACAGAAAGGGCAGAATACTCTCTTACCAAGTATGATGAGATTTTTTCTGGCCAATCTAGCGATGGGACATGTTCCACTGGCATGGAGGGCAAAGGTAGTCTTCATTCCAAAAGCTAGGAAGGAAGACTACACAACGTTAAAGACGTTTAGAGCGGTATCACATCCTTCGTATTCAAAACGATGGAAAGGATCTGGTATTTCGTGGGTAGGGTGTTAAACCCGATTTATGTGGATCAACACGCATATAGGCGAGGCAGTTTCACAGAGATGGCGTTACATAGTACATAAGGTAGAGAAGACTCAGTCCAAGGAGATTGAATTGGCCACGTTCTTTGACATAGAGGGTGCCTTTGATAAGGCAAGAACAACTATATGCGATTTACCGCAGGACCGAGACTCACCGCCCGTTATGGTCAGATGGGTGAGATCCGCATTGAAGGAGAGAAGAGTCAGTACAACTATGGCAGACTGCCACAGGGACTTGAGGGTGAGGGGTGGCTGTCTGCAAGGTAGTTGCCTCTCGCCACACCTATGATGTCTGGATAGACGGTCTCCTAAATCGCCTTACTCTAGCCGATAACGGTGTGATTTTAGTGGTAGTCCGGTTTCTGCGCGAAGGAATGCAGGGAGCTTGTAGGATTACAGAGAAATGGTGTGATGAGGCGGGTCTCGCAGTCAATGCAAGAAAGACGAAGTTGATTCTCTTCACAAAAAGGAGAAAGATAAAGTATTTCAGGGTTCCAACTATGTATGGGAAGATCCTGACTCTATTTTAATACTTGGTGCTTGGGTGTACCCTTGGATTAGTTGTCTTGGGGGCCACAGATTGAACGAGTTACCCGGAAATCAATGGCAACCTTTTGGCAATTAAGAAAAGTAGTAGGTAAACACTAGTTACTCAATCCGAGGGTACTTCACTGGTTGTATACGACTGTGATCAGGTCGAGGCTACAATATGGGGCCTTGGTCTGGTAAACGAGTATGAGTCGAGTGCCAAGGTGTTGGCCAACTGCCGCTCTGGGAGTTTTGTTGGGATTGCCACCCTTCCCAACATAGATTGTGAAGGAGGCGATGGCGACCTACCTGAGAATAAGGGATGTAGACTGTCGGAAGGCAGAAGGTCAAGATGGTCACGCTGCTATAGCCTTTAGGCTGAAGAATGAGATCCCAGTCCCTGCCTTGAGGGTTATTGAAGCGAAGGATAAATTAAGGTTAGGAAGCAAGTATACCACTACCCTCCCTTTGGGAGAACGGTGGGAGCAGGCACAAAATCTGTTTCCCGCATAATCTCTGATACGCTACACAGATGGGTAGGATATGAGTTTTATGGAGCAGAAATATATCTGGAAAATTGGGATATCTGGCAGAGCTTTGCGCTGGGCACATACTCCACGGTTTTCCAGACGGAGGTCTTTGCCATTTTGATGGTAGTAGGAACGGAAGAGGTAAGGAATTGCGTGGAGGAGAAAATCTTCATCTGATCCGATAGTCAGGCTGCACTCAGGGCCCTTAGCTCTCCAGCGACGAGCTCTAGTCTTGATAAGCAGTGTGGAGATGCCTTGGACTCCCTGGCCAGACAAAGGGGAGTGGAGTTGGTATGGGTTCCTGGTCATAAGGGAAGGGCAGACTTGTTAACTCGTCGCTAATTCTTTCTCGGAATTACACGAGGTAGCATTAATAGTAACTTTAATAAATGGGCCTATCAAACAATGATATAGACAGGCCCATGACTTCTTCAATGAGCCTAATAAATCTAGGATGATGTGGCTGTTGAGTCTTACTCGAAGCTCCCAGAACCAAATGGTGGCGGTTTTGACAGGCCACTGGAGAGTCCAGACCTTTAAACTGGATAGGCATAAAGGAGAATTCCTGATGTTCGGAATGTGGAGACCCTTATCCATTTTATAGGATATTGCGCGGCCCTTGCAGAACTAAGATATAGTATCTTTGGCACCGAGGAGCTGCAAAGGGAAGAGATGAGGGGTGTACCATGAACCAAGATCCTGGCGTTCATCAGAGCATCGGGTAGGCTTGAGGAAGGCCGAGGGCAGATACTGAAGAGGTGATGGGATGGGATGGTGGGTAGGCAAAAAGGGTCCACGTGTGGTCTAATTGCCAGGCTGTTGCCACCCCCTACTACTATTACTACTACTACTACATAATTTTTTCGAATGTCATAATGACTTACATTATTCCACATGTGGTTTTTAAAATTTATTAACACAGCCAGTACGATAATGGCACTATAAAATTAAATTAAACTCAAATTAGTCATGTACTAAATAATTTACAAAATATGTAAGATCATATAAAAACTCATTTATTAAATAAATTGACAGGAAAATCTTCAAAATAGGATAAATTAATACTAGATGCAGACATGTCTAACAATTTACTTGAATACTTGATGATGAAAGAATATTTTCGGTTTCCAATGAAATATTCTCGTTTTCACCTAGATTTTTTATGGCCGTTCCTTTCTTGTTCTTAGTCAAACTTTCGATGTAGCCGTCAGCGACAGATTTAGACAACTACCATGTATTTTTAGACTCAAAAGATCTACCCCACAATCAGCTAAAAAGTAGTAGTATTTATGCTAATAGGTTGTTGGTATATTTATCAGCTTTATATTGAAAAAAGAAACCGATCACAGTTTTCATTACTTAATTTGACGTATTTTCTTACCAATTTCAGTAAATTCAAGTCATCAATATTTCCAGATGTTACAAAAAAATTCTCTAGAGACTTTTGTTTTGGTATTGGGTATCATGACTTGGAAGCATAGTACTTCATATTTCACATGTTCTAAAAGCAGATTTGTGAGTGCTTTCTATAGACATGCGCCAGCCAAACCAGTAATCAAAATAACGTAAAATAAATATTTGTTATAAAATTGTTGTACCAAAAACCATATTTGTAATATAGCCCTTCATGAGCATAAATCCATCAACGTCAGCATTCATTATAAATCTGAATATTTTCATCTTTATTAATACCTCAGATTTTTTAGACGTGTGTCCTGATTTTCGCTTCAGGAATTCAATGAAATTTAAATATTTTTTGATATCAATATTCTTCTTGAGTCAAATTTCGGTTCTTATCATTGAATAATAGCACCAAACCGACGCAGGCTTTTGTGTTTTGCTTAGTTCGTTGAAATATACTAATAATCTTTCCTCGTTAGCTATGTTTTATATTAAACATCTTTTTCTCTCAACATCATTTTTCATAGCGATCAAATATTTGTTTGTTTTCTTCCGTGATTTCTCTGGCACGAGATTGGAACAACACTGGAAGCTTTATTCTCAATATCTGATTGCAAATCATCGCTTAAATTCATATTTGCACTTTCACTAATAATTACAAGAAAAAATAATTCCATGACATCTATGTTTACTATCTGCGGTAACTATTTAATAGAGAATTTTTACATTATATCATAGCATGACGTTCTAGAATATAAATTACAAATAATGGATACTACATTATTATCGCACTCATGTGATTGTACGACATACAAACGAAACAAACTTCACATGCGCACGTTAATAATGTATCCCACCTATTGCACAAATAACCATTAGAAAAATGTTTTTATATGCCATCAACTAATACATTCGCCTTCTTTGTAGAACTAAATTACACCTTTTACTAACCATATTTACATTTCATGTATATTTATACACTATTTTCTAGTTTTCTTTATTATTATAATTATTATAGTTCAATATTTTCAGGCTCCGCTGTACTATTATATCTAACACTGCAACAGAAATGTCGGTCAGAAGTATGTCGAGTACTAACAGCAAGTCCTGCAAAGAAGATCTAAAAGGAATAGAAAATATAGCGGCAGACGTGCCATAGTTATAACAGCAAGAAACAGTCAAAGAAACAATGAATATATCAAACTAACAAAATTAACAAAATTAAACAAAAAGACGAAGAATAATAAGAACACTACCGAGTTAATAATAGTTTTATTTAATGAAACATTTGTTTTTTAAGAAAGTACTATTGAATAAAACATTTTTCCGTGTAAATACTGAACCAACAAACAACATAATGTTAAGACAACTACATAACCAGATAAACTTATGAAACAGAGAACCAAGTTACAAAATAATTTAGAAAAATAATAATAATAATAATAATAATAATAATAATAATAATAATAATATGCGGCCACAGCGTATATCCAAAGACACGATTCAGCCTTACGGGTGTTGTATTATCATTTACGACACTCGTATGAGATAGACGAGACGCCAGTGCTGCCTTATGCTCCGGGGGATATAGAATCCGTTGTGGGGAATGAGAAGTGCCGAATTTATTGGAACTATTCATTCCCCACCCTCAGGCAAATTCAAGCCAATAAGCCTGATGTAGTCCTCCTCGACCACCAACTTAGGACGATGTTTGTGATTGAGTTCTCGGCTCCCGCAGAGAACAACATCGTCCTAAAAGAGGAGGAAAAACGGAGGAAGTATCGAGATCTTCTCTCCGAGCTCCGCAGGCTGTATCCAGACCACTCTGTTAAGATTGTGGTGCTCATTATAGGCGTCCTGGGTGGAATGAGACATACGTTGCTTTCTGACTTAAAGATCATACCGGCTTTGCCGAAATTCGGCAGAGATCTTAGCCGGCAGAATGCAGAAGGCAATCGTCCTTGGTTCGCTACGTCTACTCAGAACGCACGATTTACGGGCGCAATGATTACTGACTCCACGGAGAGTGGTCATTGCTTGACTCTTCAGAACATCTCCGAATGTGTCGGAGCTTCGGAAGGTGTTACTGGAAAAAAAAAAAAAAAAAAAAAAAAAAAAAAAAATAATAATAATAATAATAATAATAATAATAATAATAATAATAATAATAATAATTGTTTCGTTTTTATTGAATTTATTCCATACTTTTGGCGCATACTATATGTCGGAGACCTTAATAAAATATTAGTTTCAGCGGTATCACAAACTTAATTACTTCTTGAATTCGCCCTAGGTACATAAAAATTCACAGCAGAAAGCAATTCGGAGCAGTCAATAAGGTTATTTATGATTTTATATAAAAAAGATACAGAAATACATATTCTTCGACTCTCTAAACTAGTGACATCAAAATGGTTATTTAAAATATCCATCATTCTTAAATACCAAATACTTTTTTTTGAACAAGTTCCATAATTTTCTTTTGTATATTATAAAAAGGATACCAGATAAGAACTGCATACTCTATCCTTGAACGTACGAAAGTGTAATACAAAGCTTTAATAGCTTGAATGTCTGTGAATTGCTTACAATTTCTGAGAATAAATCCATAAAATGTAAACGCTTTATTTGTCGTAGTAGTTACACGATCATGAAACGAAAAATTTTTGTCAAACAATACACCCAAATCCATACAAAAGTCATAACGAGATAGTACAGTATTATCAGTGACGTAATTAAATTCATAAGTAGACAGTTTTCTAGAAAAACTTACGGTCCTACATTTAGCAGTATTTAGATATCTTATTTCTAGCACACCAAGACTGTACCTGACCAAGCCGTCTCTGCAGATTATAACAATCATCAAAGCTAGCAATAGATGCAAAAAAATTTAAGTTGGCTGCACATAATAACTTTTTACTACTACTTACTTCACTGAAGTCAATAATAAACAAAATGAATAGTAACGATCCAAGGGTAGAACCTTACTCCAGAAGTTGCAATGTAATTAACGGAAGCAAATCCATTATAACTAACTGTACTCTGTTATATAAATAAGACTTAATAAGCTCGACCAAGTTGTCAGAGAAACCAAAAGTCATAGCCAATTTATAAAGTACAACTTTGTGGTAAAAAGCCTTTGAGTAGTCTGTGTATATCACCTCTATTATCTAAAACATGCGAGACATATTCAGCAAGCACAGCCAAGTTAGTAACAGTTGACCTGCCGCCAACAAGTCCATGTTGGTATGGAGAAATTAGGTTACGAACGGAAAGGTAGATACCATTAACATATTTGAGATAGCTCTTTATACTATCTCAAATATGTTAATAATGGATCGTATATTTATTTATCTAAAATTTGTTACTATGTGCCTCCTTGTTGTTCATATTATCTTAATCAGTCTTATTCTAATTTTAAAATTGGAGTATATTGAGATAATTTTTGTGCGAGTTATTTTTTGTGACATCTTGACCTTTGTGTTAATTATTTGAAATTGTAATTCCCAGGTTTCTCCCAAGATACGTATCTTATATCTAAATGCCGTTTTTCTAAACTCACAAAACTTTGTGTTACTTGTAATACTTTTATTCAAAAGTATATTTTGAACACTTTACACACACTAATTTGCAGACAAATAAATTGAACAAGTTGACCTTCAATTTATTTTATGAATTTCAATAAACTGATCAATACAACGTAGTTCAATTTCTGTTTTACACTTCTTAAAATAAGGTCAACTTGTTCAATTCATATGTCAATAAATTAGCGTACAGTCAATACAATATACAATTTAGAGGTACATATAAACTAATTATTAGGTAATTCGTATTTATCTTTCTTCAAAGGTCACTCTGTATGAAATTATAAAGAAAGCATTTTGTAACTTCAAAAATCAAAATATCTGATACTATTTTGGATAACAGAAAGTGGTCAAAGTTGACCTTCCTTTCTTATTACAATGTCTGCTGTGACTAACTTTTTCTTTAATTTTTTCTATATCTATTGCTTATTTTTTGTTACATCCTGTATATGTTTATTATACATGGTGGACCAGCTTCTTCGTGCCAAACTTTAAGGGTATGTTCTACGTCGAAAAATAACTGTAGTTTGCTATACAAACAATAGTCCAAAATTGCTTCGTTACGAAAATACAGTTTATTCTGATAAGCAGAAAAACATCCGACAATTTTTTTAAATCGCTTGAGATAATTAAATGAAATTTGAAAGGTGTCAATAGCAATGGAACACTTAAGTTTTGCAATGCAAAAGTTTCTTTTACTGTCACCAGTGGTGCGAGTAGCGTATCGTCAGTGGCTATTTTCTAGCAAAAAAATGGTACGTCCCTGGTTTTTCTAAAAATTGATGTTACTTTTGAATTTCTGCTATTCTGCTGATAAAGCTATTAAAGAGAAGAAAAAATGGTAATCATATTGATTACTTAACAATTAAAATTTTGAGAGGTCGTTCTAAATTTCTCTTATTCGAAGACTATGAAAATTATATTAAATCTTGTGACGATGATATGGTGAATAATCCAAAACAATTTTGGAAGTTTGTAAATACTAGGAAAAAGTCACCTAATTGATGGTCCGGACATGTAACTCTTTTTCCCAGTACTTTATGTCTTCGTTTAGTAATCCAACCCATATTAAAAATTACAATACTTTTACTTTTCATTTTAATGACTGTAATTTTTTTATCTAATTATCAAGTTAGTAGAGAAATTATTGTTCAGAAGATTTAAGCTTTATCTAAAAAAGGTGCAGGGCCAGATAATCTGCCTACGGATTTCTTCAAGAAATGTACTGATGGCATCTCTGATGCTTTAACTTTATTTTTTAATAAATCTCTTTTGGAAGGACACTTTCCTAATATATGGAAAAAACCAAATATTATTCCCATTTTGCAATCGAGTAATAAACAATTTGTTGAAAATTACCTTCCAATATCAAAGTTATGTAGCCAAGCTTTTTGAATCTATAATTCGTGATTTCTTGTATTATGTCGTTTTGAATCTTTTTCATATAGAGCAACATGGATTTATGAAAAAGAGATCTGCTGACAGTAATTTATTTATCTATACAGAATATATTCTCTCTATGAATAGAACAAGTCAGGTGGATGCCGTTTACACGGACTTCAGTAAAGCTTTTGAAAAAATAAATCATAGAATAATGTTAAACAAGCTTGCTGGAGTTGGTGTGAATGGTTCTCTATTTAGTTGGTTTCAGTCTTATCTTTCGAACAGATGTCAGTCGGTTAGACTGGGTCAATATTGTTCAGATTTCTTGTTGGTAACATCGGGTGTTCCTCAGGGATCGCATTTGGGTCCTTTATTATTTAACATATATGTTAATGATATTACGAAGTGTTTTAAGTTCTCTAAATATTTAATGTATGCAGACGATCTCAAAGTTTTCCATTCTATAAGTAGTGCAAGAGATGCTGATTTATTGCAAGAAGGTTTGAACACTTTTAAAAAATATTGTGATGATAACAGCTTACATATAAATTTCAAGAAATGCCATCACATTACATTTAGTAGAAACAAAAATCAAAGTGCAACACGCTTTTTACTTGAAAATCACATTTTGCAGAAAGTATCACAAATATCAGATCTCGGCATAATTTTTGACAGCAAGATGATTTTTGACCGTCATATTAGTTACATTTCTAATAAGGCTAATAAAATGTTAGGTTTTTATGTAGAAATTGTGTTGATCTAAAAAAACCGGCTATACTTTGCGTTTTATTTATGGCTTATGTTAACAGTTCGTTAAGTTATGGGTCAGTAGTCTGGAATCCTCAATATAATGTTTACATAAACCAGCTTGAAGGAATCCAAAAGAAAAATTGTTAGATATTTAAATCATAAGTTCTATCCTGATATAGGTATTAGATAGCTTTTTAATTCGAGATAGGTTGAATTTATTACCTTTGGAAAGTAGAAGACGCATAACAGGTATTAAATTTATTTGTAAAGTTGTTAATAATCTAATTTATTCTATTGAAATTAATAGTCTTATTAATTATAACGTTCCATCATATTTCACAAGAAATATAAATATATTTTACTGTGATTTTGCCAAAACCAAGTACTTTTTCAATTCGCCTTTAAATAGATGTTTATCCTCTTGTAATAATATTTTGAACAATATTAACGTAGATGTTTTTTCTGTCTCTAGTAGCTCATTTGATAGGACTTTAAAAAAATATTTTCGATATTTATATTTAAATTAGCACTAGGTATTTTTCTTATATTGCTTCATTGCACTTCATTCTTTAATTATTTATTTTTCGTTTAAACATGTCTTAATTTCTTGTATACTATACATTTTTTTCTTTTGTAACTATCGTTATTATGTATCTATAAGGGAATACGCTTTTTGGGTTTGTCCTGTTTGTATTCCTTAAACAACATTGTTAAAATCAGTTATACATATACGTATTAACAGATAACAGTCTATGATGGAACACAAACATTTAGCTGTGATGTGGCAACGCTCCAATTTAAAATGCCGAGTAAGAATTTTGTTTTTTAGATTTTCTGTCATTTTTAGGCCTTTGGAATACCTGATTAAAATGAATGGTATTATGAGTTAATCACTCTGTATACAGGGTTAACTATGACTAAGTACAAGGATAGAAAAAAATATGAATTAATGGAATTGCCGTGCACAAAAAATTCCAAACTTGCTGGGGATTCTAGAAACTCCTTAGCATTACCCCCATTGCTATGGTGGGCGTAGCTCGCATAGCTCCAGTTATGGTCAAGCAGGAAATCCTTTATACCTGAGTAAGCTTTTGTTTAGTTGTTATCTGTTGGACTTGGCCACCAAACAACAGCCGCATAGGCAACATTGGTCTTACAATGGCAGTGTATATCCACATAACTATTTTTGGTTTCATTGCCCAGGTTTTACCATAGGATATGTACGCCTTTTTTAGTCTTCCCTCCAAATGAAAATTCCATGTTAGCTTTGCATCAAATGCAACTCCAAGGTGTTTCACATCCGATTCAAAACTTAACGTAATGTTTAGAAAACTTGCTGCCCTTATTGGCGCCATTAGGGCCATTTGCATTCTTTGATAAAGGATACCTTCGAACTTTCCACGAATCAGCATAGTGAGATCATTGGCATACACGATGGTATAGATACCAATGTCCGAGTTGAGGCGGCACAGGAGACTGTCCAGAACCAAGTTCCATAGCAGTGGTAGTAGAACACCTCCCTGATGTGGGCACAGTGATGTGTATAGCTCTTTTAGTGAGCATGTTTGATATCCAGTTACAAATGGTGGGAGAAACTCCCCTGTCCTGTGTAATTACATAGATAACAAAATACTTGTTTGCGTAACAATGGTAAAGTTAGCTAGCTCTATGTCCAAAAATACTTTCTATAATATCAGTTATTGGATATGTAAAACTTCGGTAAATTATAATTTACAAACAAATTGTTCATTGGGTATTTCTTTTCATTTTGATATTTAAAAATGTTATTAAGTGCAACTCAATATCCTGCGGCTATCTCTAACGACTTTAAAATATTTAGGTTTTTTTAAAAACAAAAGTTTTTCGAAAAATTATCAAGAGTAATAAAATATTCTAAATAAAATTTTACACTATGATAGTGAAAGACCTTCACAATGGGAGAGTCAAAGTACCCCGCTCTCTGAAGTTTCTACGTTAGTTTTTTAGGAGTCGTTTAATATAATACCCTTAAGGATTTGGTCAACTACAAGAAATATCTTTATTGCAATTCAAATTGATACGTAATAATTGATTTTTTATATATTTGTAGGTATTAATAATATTGTGTGAAACTAACTACTCTGTGGACTAAAGCCCCAACCAGCGTTGAATTACACCCACAATATCTACCCATATATTCTTTATTATTAGCTTTTGTAACATTTTTTACTGTATCAGAAATGTATTTTAAGCTACTATAAATCAAATCTCCCACAATTCCCATCAATGAAGTCATATGTATGTTCTCTGATACCAAACATCTAATGAATAATTCCACAGACAAAGCTCTATTTAATAATTATCTAAAGAAATTAATTTAGCTAAATTTACCAACCTGGTTTAATGAAAACACTCTATAAATATCTAACTTCATTCATTTATAGGATTGCTTCTTCAGGTGGCCTCTTTTAAATTGAGTCAAATATTTATCTATAAAAATAATTATATAAATTAAAATTATTTGAAATTAAATATCGACAATGTCAAACGTGATTTTAGCCTGTCAATGAATTTTAAATTAAATATGATAAATACCTACTTAAATAATGTTTACCCATTATGTAATCGTTTTTTATATATTTTTAGGTATTAATATTATTGTGTGAAACTAACTACTCTGTGGACTAAAGTCCCAACCAACGTTGAATTACACCCACAATATCTACCCATATATTCTTTATTATTAGCTTTTGTAACATTTTTTACTGTATTAGAAAGGTATTTTAAGCTAATATAAATCAAATCTCCTACAATTCCTGTCAATGAAGTCATATGTATGCTCTCTAATACCAAGCATCTAGGTATGCTAATGAACAATTCCACATTACATAAGATAAGTATAACTAAAATGCTCAGTTAATGGAATGACCTGCTTTTTTGTTACACCCTGTATATGATATTTATCTATTACAATTTTCAAGATATTACAGAAATATTAGAAGATATCTGAAATGAAAGCATTGATTCCATTTGTTTGTATAGGACCAAATATTTATTTCTTGATACCAAATAATTTTTTTGAAAAAGCAAAAATACAGTTATTTTACGTGAAATGTTGTTTTTCAATATTTGTATATTTCACGGAATTTTTTTCCAATTAAACAACTGCAATATTTTTATTTATTTTCTTTTTCCACATCCCACAATTAAAAATATGCATTTTTGAATTAAATAAACGCATTATTTGATTTGAAATGCAAATTAATTTCAATCAAAAAACAGTGTTTATTTCAAAACGTTATTTTTATACAAATTTGAGCGAATTGTTTAAGCAAATAAAAAAAATGTTTATTTGACAAATATTTTTTAAAATTAAGTTTTCATAAGATGGAAAAACTATTTGTTTCAGTTAGACCAATACCAAATAAATCAATTTATATGTGACAAAAAAGTGATCATTACCAAAAAGGATTTGTTTCCCCAAAATAAATTACGTATAAATTGAATTATTTGCTGAAAAAAAATCCTCAGTGTCCTCATAATTTTGGTCACACCAGAAATTGAGTTAATTGTTGTCCCTAATTAACTATATCATTAGCATCTCCACTTACCAGTTCTAAAAATCTCAAATATTAGACAAATTAATAGTATTATTCAATTTTAATTTTAATTGTAGTTGTCTATCGCAAGTTATTGACTTATTTTGTTTCTCTTACGGAAAGAACAATGAAAAGACCTAAACATCCGAACCTGTATATAGATATATATATTTACTACCAAAATTGAATTAAAACCGGTTGGATCACATCTGTTTTACACATTCAGCACTCGCTTACCAAATTCATTAACAATAGGTACAGGTTAGCGAGGTGTAGTTTCAAAAAAAAAAAAACTTGTTATGAAAATTCATATATTACTGCTATTGGCGGCAATTACAATAAATGACATATCTACGGAAGATACAAATTATGTTTCCTCGTGTTTGTTTGGCAGTGTTTCCGATGTTGATTATAGAAATGTTATATACAAAAATTGTGCCTGCGGGATGGAAGATATATGCTTACAAAAATGCTTTGCGAAAGACGAGACTATCTGTATGAAAAACGGATCATATAGATTCTGTATAATTACTACTGAAGAAATGCGAAAAGTGCTGAACAGAACAGAAATGTTTTTAATTGGAATGTTGGATAGTAGTCATAAGTTACACGACACAGAAAATATCAAAGATGAAAAGTTTAATTTTTATATACAAAAGAATGGAAATCTCGTTTTACCACGTGATAAAATGTACAGCAGAGAAAGGTATTATGTTTCATTTCGCATAGATACTAACCATACTAACCATACTACTAAGGTATGTTAATTTTGTTTTCAAGAGTAAAGAAAATATCTTGTCTCACATTATTTTAATGATTAATTATCTAATTCATTTTAGTTTAAGGGCTGATTATAAAAAAAAATATCGTTAATTTTACTGCAATAAATTTTCAACACCCTGTATATTTTTTATAAAACTTATATAAATAAATCAATCGTAATTATGAATTTGTTGAAAATGGTTTAATTATTATTTTTTCTCAACAGTAAAATCACATGTTTTTATCGGATAAATTTCTCTTTGTAACGAAATAATTTTGCGAATCAGTAATTTTACAAAACTGACATAAAAAACATTTTGAGTTAAAAATAAATTTATTCACAAAAAGAATAGCTAAAATTGTCTTTGTAAAAGAAATTAATGATCAAGTTTGTGAATGAATAACAAAAATAAATATCTATGTTGGTTTAGAGGAACTGAAGTTTTTAAAACTACGTATCTTTTTAACGCTGTCAAAGTGACAAAAACGTCACTTTATGGGTGCATCTAATTAACACCGATAAAATGTAAATGGCGATTTTTTGACGAAAATGAATAAGGGTCTTTTGTATATTTTTTTTATAAAACGTTAAGAAGTTACGCTCTTTCAAAAATTCCAAAAAAATTGCTTTTTTCCTTTATCTTCCATGTATATCAAACTAAAAAAAACAACCTTAATGAACATGATGTCAATAAAATAACACTTTTCGAAATTTTTTCAACCCTGAAGTAAGGGGTTGAAATAATCATCTCCTGGACATTTTTCTTATAATTTTTTTCTTTTTAAAATATATGTCTTAGAAACCTCATTCTTTTACCAAGTTTTTTCGAAAAATTCAGGATTTATGAGAAAAAATAAATGTATTGCAATGCATTTTTAAAAAGATGAACTGTTTAACACGAGTGTATTTTGTCAATGTCATTTATTGTTACTGTTTCTTACTCTTTCACAAGTTTTATGATTTTGTATAAAAAATATCAGTTGATAAACAGAAAATATGACAACGAAAATTTTCGGCAAAATACACTCGCTTAAACAACCATCTTTTTAAAAATGTATTACAATACATTTTTTTTCTCATAAATCCTTAACTTTTCGAAAAAACTTGAAGGCATCAAAAAGTTAATAAATGAATGAGGGTTTTTGACTTATTCTTAAAAAGGAAAATAAATATCGAGAAGAAATTATAAGAAAAAATGTCAATGGGGTTGATTATTTCAACCCCTTATAAAAATACTTCAGGGTTGAAAAAGTGTAGATTGGCAAATAATGTTTACCAAGTTATACATTGAAGATAAACCAATTTTTTCTTGGAATTTTTGGACTTGTCAGGGAACGGTTTTTCCAAAAAAATTATACCAAAACCCGTATTAATTTTCATCAGAGAATCGCCTCTTACATTACTTCGGTGTTATTTAGATACACAATGTTGCCACGTTTTTATATGGTTAATTATTTATCAACAGAGCTTCTTTTTTTATCGGATAAATTTCTCTTTGTAACTAAATAATTTTGCCAATCAGTAATTTTACGAGAAAAACGGACATGACAAAATCAAAATGTTAGTTTTTCCAGTAAAATTACTATTTTTAGCAAAATGTTGAATTAAAAAAAAACACGAGTAGTTTTTGGTAAGATAAATTAATAAATCAAATATGTTAATGAACAAAAAAAATAAATATTTTTATTAGTTTAAAGAAACAGGAGTTTTTGTCGGTGACAAAAAGCTAGAGGTACCTTTTTATCGCTGTCAAAGTGGAGTTAATTTATCCATTTAGAAAGTGGGGAGGACTACAGTTGGAACTTACAAAAACTTGTAATTGAAAATAAAGTGTCCTAACTAACATTTAAGCCCAATAGACTACTACACAAGAAAAATAATTTTAAATTGATCAAGATTTACTACTTTCCTCCATAAAAATAGTCTTCAAAGTTACAAAATCTTATAATACCAAAATTTTAGTCAAAAATTTGTTAATTAAGAGTAATATAATAACTTATAAGTAAAATGAAATATATGTCAATTTATACAGTTCGAAATTACACATTGTTTACCTATTCTTTGTTTTCAAATACTAACATTCCAATAACGTGTAAGACGAAGTTACAATTTACTTAATTTCGCCTTGAAATCTGTCTTCAATATCCAAGGATTTTTTAAATTATTACAATTGGTAAATATTTACATATTTATTACGAAATTGTAAAACTTTTTGTCCTCACCTAGTAGTTAAAAATAAGGTAATAACTAGTTATTTTGCCCTATTAAATCCTTCAATTGGTTCAAGTTCTATTTTTATTACAATATCAACCTATTTTCAACTTTGTTGATAATTTCTAAAGAATATTTAACCATTTCAATTAACCTAATAGAAATGTTGTTCTATATTATGGTATAAATTTACTTGTTAATAATACTTCGACGTAAGTGTGTCTTATAAAGGCTTTTTAGGAATCAAGCTTCTTGTTATATGTATTCCGACAGATCTTCAAGTAATAGCGCGTAGAAATTGTTTTGGCGATCTGCAGTGAAAAACCAAGCCCTACACAATATTACAAAGTTGTAAAAAACGAATTTAAGCCAACACTGCATATTATGTAAATCAATCTAATGATAATATATCGATAAACACTTCATATATAAGTATTCCTATAAATGTTATCGTGTCAGATGAATTCAATAGTGCACATGAATTGAAATTCGAATTGAATTCCGTTCGAAAATATTTATTTTGTGTTTGTTATTACACATACATAATATTATTGGCTTTAATTTGAATTTTCAATCACAAATAACTCCAAGAGTAGAATTTTATATGTAGGTCTCTGGTAATAAATTACCATGAAATATCTTAATTTGGACTAAATCTCAACCACAAAGTTAATATTTTCCCGTGAAGTCAACATTGGCATATGCAATTTGCCCTATAGGTTAAAATTTGTAGACAAATTGACTTCAAAGTTGATTTTATTTGAGCGGCCATGTTGTAATAAACACTAAATGTTTTTTCAATATTTCTAATTGATTACTCATCAAGTTAATAAATTTATGACGAAAGATTATTAAACACATTTTATCACGAAGTACATTCAGTTTTTATTTTAAGTTATTTTTCAGTAGTAGTAATATTATTAAAAAGCAATAGTGAAAATGTATATAAGGCGCGTTATTTTTATGAAAGTTTGGTCATGACATACGAAAAAATTTCCTGAGTTGTACAATTTGATGAATGGAAACCAAAAATACAAACTTTATTATATTAAAATCTAAATATCTATAAATATACTAACTCCTACTCTACTTGTAGCTTAGTATTCCGACTTATAGTCTTTATTTTTCTTCCTATTCCTGTTCTCTATTAGAATGTATAAAATCAAACATATGTTGTTGTCACTCTCTGGCAAAAGTATGTTATATAAAGGGCATAATTAGGGTATATTTTGGTAATAATGTCTTTTATATTTTGAAATTTTAACATAAAATTGGTCCGTATTTCTTTTAGGTCCAATTATCTTATTGGAATAAAATTCTTGCCGACCAATTATTAACTTTCATATTACTTTAGATTTTTTCCCCACAAAAGGCCAACGAATATAGGTAAAACTTTCTTTATACGGTATTGGTCATGAAAAGTTTTTGACCAATTCAGAGGTCAAGTTAACGTAATTTTAACTTTAATTGTTTGTTGGGGTAGTGGTGTAATGTAAATGCACATATTTAAAATTTGCAGATATTGTGCCGATAAACAGAAAAACATAATTTTGTGCACTGAAGAACCTTTAGATGCCGAAGAACAATCCCAAATAAGTCAGTTTGTACCGACAATAATTATTGCAGGTAAGATATACTGTTAGCTATAAGATGATAAAGAATATGCACCTAAAATATGTCCAAGTGCATTTTCACATAAATTAATAATAATAAGTGTTTTTTAATAGTGCGTAAGAATGTGAATTTTTGATCGAGACCGTAGATCAGAACAAAAAATCATTCGAAATCGCCATAAAATTCTGATTTCGTGCACGAAAATTAATAATAATAAGTGTTTTTTAATGGGGTGTAAGAATGTGAATTTTTAATCGAGACCGTAGGTCAGAACAAAAAATCATTCGAAATCGCCATAAAATTCTGATTTCGTGCACGAAATATAAACAATATTTTTTGTCCAAAGTAATCGACACTGTTGGTTTATTATTTTTCAATACATTATTATCTGAAGTTGTCAAAAGTGACATGATTATGAAAAAAAGTAACAACTGTCAAAAAAAGAAACAAAAACATGCGATCTTGAAAAAAATTTTTTATCACAGTTTGCGTACTTTTTCATGATCGTGTCACTTTTGGCATTGACATTTGCGGTCTCGATCAACAATTCACATTCTCACGCGTCATTAAAAAAACACTGATTTTGCGCACTTAATATAAAAATAACTATTTTTCACATAGACCTTATAAATCAAGGACGCGCTCGAAACCGTTTTCTGCCTATACAAATCGTTGATGCTCAGATGTGTGCGACAGAGGTAGAGCTAGTCCGGGCAAAACCCCACAGATCATTGGCCGAAAAAAAAAACCGTAAATGACAGACGTGTGACAGACCGAATTATATTGGATATTTACTCATTTATTCAGAAATTTAATTTATAATTGCATTTTGATAATAACAATTTGTAAGGAAGGTTTTAATTATTTAGGAAAGGCTTTGTCAGGTTATGTTTATATATTTTTCTGTCATAGAACATCTGTTTTCGCCCGGACTAGCTTCATCCCTTTTGTACACATCAGGACAGCGGACCTCACTTTCTAGGGCCGGTCCATGATTTATAAGGTCTATGATTTTTCACGATAGCGTGTTTTTGTTTCCTTTTTTTTCACCATAGCATGCTTTTGTTCGTCACCGTTAAAAAATGACTAATTTTGCATATCTATAGCGATTAAAAGAGTTGTCTTTTTTGACAGTTAGACAAACAATATTTTTAAATTAATTGTTTGTTGTAAATATATAGTATTTTACTAAAAGATTTAACAAAAACATTTAGATGATGTTTGATTTTAAGACTCACGTGAGCTCAGTGAATTGTACGTGAGCATAAATGTGAATGTGAAGTGTCTTTTATAGAACTGGAGTGAAAAGGTAAAGAGCAAAGAGCAAAAAAATTAAATATTATTCATTTATACCCTAATCTGCTAAGTTATTAACAATAATATCTTATTTTTAATATAGTTCATCAAACTTTATGAAACGTATTTTCAACAGAGAAAAATCATTTTTCTACTCCCTACATGAAAAATACTGTTTTCAGAAAGGAAGGTAGTACTCTTCCTCTCTCGGGAGGAAAATACTTTGGCTCCCTCGGGAGGCAAACAAGTAGAAACTTCAAATAGCTGTAGTGTAGGGTAGTGTGCACGAGTAGACTTCTTCCATTGATACACAAACTTCAGATTTTTTATTACTTATTTTTATTTATAAAAATTGAAAACAGTTTAAATTGAGGTTTATGGTACAATTAGTTAATTTACTGATGGAAATTCCCTCTGAAGAAATAGGCCCTGCTGGTGAAGATGAGTTCCTGTTTGTTATTTTCCAAATTCGTGCTCGTTGATGAAGTACTTGTGGTAGAAACAAAGTTTTCAAAAATAAGACAACGTTTTTTGGTACTTGAAGTAGTACTTTCTCCCGTAATTATTTAGGTGGCTACCTCACATTTTTTAGAAATACAATCATCTAAGTACTCTTCTGCTACTGCGTTTGTTCGCCATCCCCCATGTCTTTTTAGAGTGAGAATATCACTTCCAGCATTGACTAATAACGTAGCTGAAGTAAGGCGAAAACTGTGTCCAGTATAGCCTTTTGAATCATCCAAATTTAAAAATATTGCTATTCTGTATGGAATTTTGGCGATTGTGCTTTTACCAATTACCTGGCTTGTACATTTTCCTTGATTGACATGTTTCAGGGGACCTACAGTCCATAATATATTTTCTATACATATCCAAGACAGATACTTTGCTTACAGTCTCATTTGTTATCGTAAATTTCCCTTTGATATTAATTTTTTAGTCAGGTATTTGCACCACCAAAATATCGCCTTTATCAGTGATATCCTCAAATACCATATTAACTAATGCATCGCTACGGTATGCCCCAACAACTCCAAATATAAGCACGACCTGAAAAAGGAAAAAAGCACTTATGACAACAGCCTAAAATGTTAGTTAATCGTCATTTTTTATATAACTTCTTATAAAAAATGCTCCGTTACGTTTTTATTTATTATTCAACAATAACGATCAATCTTACCTTCGAATGTAAGTAAGTTTCATCTGAAGCTTCTGCAATAAACTTGTTGATATCTTCCCTTGAAAAAATATTGGCTTTCTTGGCTTTATATCCAGCAGATTTCCTTTTTTTAAAAAGCTACTAATTTAGGAAACTTAATGTCGATATTGCCTTTAATTTGAAGTGTAGATCGCAACATGCTGTATTTGCTCTGTAATGTTGAAGGCTTAAAATCGACGCATTTTTTTTTTTTTTTTTGGAAAAATAAAATAGGACCACTTCTTCACATATTTTTCTTATTTGCCTAGTCTCCATCCAACATTGAAATAGTTGGTACTATTTTTCATATTTTTCACGAGACTTTAATGGTAATAGATTTAACAAAACCACGTTTGCTTCTTCCAGAATATCTCGAGGAACTTCATCTTCACATTCGGAATACACTATTATAAACTTTTGGGAAGTTTGTTTATTTTGTAAACAAGAAGTAACCTTGGCAACGTTCCGTGTACTTTGATTTTTAACAATATTTACTTATCTAAATATCTATTATGACATTTTGATATATTAGGTTGTTTGATTGTCATGCATAAGAAAATACAGTATGCGCCAAAAGTATGGAATAAATTCAATAAAAACTAAACAATTATTTTTTGGGAAAAATCCTCGAACAGGTCGATTTTTAATTTAAAAAATACATATTTTACCGTAAAATGCGATTTTCAAATGTCACCGTCTTGCTGAAACCACATGGTATCGTCAGGAATGTCAGGGTCATTATCGTTAGGAAAAATTACTGCAAGGGCTGGAACAAGGTCATTTTCTAGAAACTCTAAATACCTTTGTCCTGTAAGGGTTCCTTCAAAGAAGAAAGGCCCTACTATTCTGCCGTCAACTATTCCAGCCCACACATTTAATTTCTGAGGGTGTTGGGTATGTGCCTCTGCCATCCAATGAGGATTTTCCCGACTCGAATATCTGCAAGAAAAAGTATTTGCCGGTGTAAATTTCTATTTCCTTGACATAAATCCATTAGAATTTCGAAAAGTGTAAGCGGCGATCGGGATCATCTTCATTGAGTTCCTGCAAAAGTTGAATTTTGTAGGGATGATATTTTTCCTTCCTCAAGATACGTAGCACTGTGCTCTGACTAGTGTCATTGTTTAATGCAACCAATCGTGAAGAATTATGAGGATTATCCACCATACTTATCAAAATGTTCTGTTTCTGATTTTCATTAATGCTTGGACGTCCAAGTTTTGGAATATTTACAACATTGCCAGTTTCTCTAAATTTAGACTCTACCTTACTGACTGTTGATTGGCTGATAGGGCGATCTGGATATTTTTCATTAAATAAATCGCAAACTTCCTGCTGCGTTCTAGTCATATTCCCGCATCCGATAAGAATTAAAATTTCAATTCTTTGAGTAACAGTTAAATGTGACATAATACTTTAAATTGAATAATAATTTATATGTCGCTTACAATTCTTATTAGAAAGTCGGTGTGACAATGACACTTTGCAAAGATTTTCACCTACGTGATCCATAAAAGAACTATGGAATTCGAAAAACTAAACTTGATAACGTTTTTGCTTTATTTTAATTGATTTACGTTTTCTAACATTCAATCGTCATTTACTCGAAAACCTTGCTATGTAAGAGGGCAAAATTTTAGTACTGTCTGATAGAGAATTAAACGATCTTTCAGAATCAAGGAAAAAAATATGGTGTTGCCATTTAAAAAAAATCGATAACGTCATTACTCGAAAACAAATGACATTTGAAAATCGCATTTTACGCTAAAATATGTATTTTTTAAATTAAAAATCGACCTGTTCGAGGATTTTTCCCAAAAAATAATTGTTTCGTTTTTATTGAATTTATTACATATTTTGGCGCATACTGTATAATAAAATATATGTAAAACCAATGTAGAACGCTGTGAATGGTCGTAGAAAAAATCATATGTATTACACAGCAGCTAAGTGCCATTTTCTCCCATAGATATTGATATACAACAACTATCCGCTTTAGAAAATTATGCACTTTATACTTTCTTGTTATACGAATAGCTACTGCCCGAGAATAAAAACTGCCCTTTGTCAAAGTAGTAAACGAGAACAAATTCCTTTATAAATAATAATAAATGGTCAAGGAGTTAATAATAAAAATAATTAAAATTAAATAACAGAGAAAATAAAACAATAAATCATATACAGTCATTATAAGCAAGCATACATACACATAAAGGGAAAAATAACACATGCGTGACCTTAAGTAACCCTTTTTTTCTATAAAAATCAAGGTTTATTTATAGACTTATATCATTTATTTACTTCAATTAACATTAATATTAAATGAAATGAATTTAGAGAATTCAGAAATGGTAAAACCTTATATGCTTCAAGTACTTGGACTAGGCTTTGTTATTACATCAGTTCGTTTTAGACCACTTGCGACATCCTAGATTCTTTTGCAATTTCAATTTTCTGAGAACAATAAACGAAAATAATATAAAGATTTTTTTAAATGCTTAAGGAGAAATAAAATCAGTAGTAAATAGCAATAAAAAATAATAATAATAAATGTAAAAGATCATTATTCATTACACTGATTTATTATTTTTCAAATTAAAACAAGTAGTTCGATAAGCCATAAGGCATAAATTTATAAATTCCTCAAGTAATACCTCTTATCTGGACGTAACCAACAGCGTTGTCGCCTTGAATTTCACGAGCTGATATACATTGTAAACAAAGAAAAGAACAAGTTACCTTTAACAATACTGTCAAATTCAGCACATCACTAATAATTATGGTAATGTTAAAACTGAAAATATACAACAACTCCGCGAAATATATAAACATCTTTACGATAACATGTTATACCAAGTCCTTGAATTGATTTAAATATGCACATACAATACCCTAACATCAAAATTTTTATATGAGTTTTACTTGTTTGAGAAATTATCTATTTACGGAATTAATAATAGAATTTAGTACAAATTCACGATTAAATATTTAACATATAGCCTAGTCATTATAATTTAACATTCTGCTTCTCTTATTTTTCCCGTTTCTCTTATTTGTTTTACTTTAGCAGCTTCTGTCTACTGAATATGTCATACACTTTTTACTCAAGATGCAGGGAACATTTTATGCGGCAATATATTTTTATTAGTAACAATATTAAGTACTTGTTGATATCGGAATTTCCCTAGTAAATTGTTTACGTAGCAAATGTGACTTGACAAGTTTTAACATTATATAAGATATAAAATATTTTTTGAAAATTTCGTCTCTTATCTAGAGAATAATTATATAGAAACAGCCAAATTGATTTAACTTTTTTTTTAAAGGACTTTCCAGTAGTTAACAGGTATTCTTATTACAAATATATCTTGTCTGTATTTGTATCTTATAACTTTCCTCTTATGTTTGCTTCCTTTGCTACTGTTTATGTGTGGTATTGAATACCTGATATTTTTATAAAGTTGTCATATTTGATATTTTTTGTGTTAATTAAAATCGACAGCTCTTTCTTAAAAACTTGTCACATAAGTCACTAAGTACGTACATAAATAATGTAAATTATTGTCACTCCAAATTTATTGATCAAATCAAAATATGTTTTTAGATACTACAAGTAATAATATAATAATATTATACCCTTATTTTTTTACTGTATTAGAAAGGTATTTTAAGCTAATATAAATCAAATCTCTTACAATTCCTATCAATGAAGTCATATGTATGCTCTCTGATACCAAACATCTAGGTATGCTAATGAACAATTCCACAGACAAAGCTGTATTCAATAATTATCTAAAGGAATTAATCTATCTAAATTTACTAACCTGGTTTAATGAAAACATTCTATAAATATCTAACTTTCACTTTTGACAGTGGGAACTCGAAGATTCAATCACAATAGATGAGATCTGACCTATTTCTGCATTTTTAGGATTGCTTCTTCAGGTGGCCTCCTTTAAGTTTAGTCAAATATCTAACTATAAAAATTATTATATAAATTAAAATTATTTGAAATTAAATATCGACAATGACAAAAGTGATATTAGCCTGTCAATGAATTAAATATGACAATACCTACTTGAATAATGTTTACTCTTTATGTAAAAATTTTTATATATTTTTAGGTATTAATAATATTGTGTGAAACTAACTACTGTGTGGACTAAAGCCCCAACCAGCGTTGAATTACACCCACAATATCTACCCATATATTCTTTATTATTAGCTTTTGTAACATTTTTTACTGTATTAGAAAGGTATTTTAATCTAATATAAATCAAATCTCCTACAATTCCTATCAATGAAGTCATATGTATGTTCTCTGATACCTACCAAGCATGCTAATGAACAATTCCACAAACAAAGCTTTATTCAATAATTATAACAATGGTTGAATTTTCGAGTTCCCACTGTCAAAAGTGAAAGTTAGATATTTATAGAGTGTTTTTATTAAACCAGGTTAGTAAATTTAGATAGATTAATTTCTTTAGATAATTATTGAATAGAGCTTTGTCTGTGGAATTGTTCATTACTCTGCTTTGAAAGAAAATAAAATATTTACAAAATGTAGATGATCACTTAATTATTTAATGACAAACACGATATGGTAGCACAACGAGGTAGCACCTATCTTATTGATATTTATTTCCATTTTGTTTTCTTAATTATTTACATTAAAACTTGCCATTGCAAAGATTTTTGTACTTGCGGGGGACCTCTACTTCCCTCAAAAAAACTCGCAAGGCATTATAACAGTTGTTCAATGTGGTTCAAATGTGATTCAGCATAACATTTTGTCTATTCGGAAAACGTCTATAGTATTACGCTGCCACACAATAATATGCATTTGTCACACTTCACACCTCAGCATTTGAATACGATGTTTTTAAATACACAAAAATATAAAATTTGTGGAGTACTGAAAAATTATTAATTACTCATACACCACACGCCAAATTTTCGACAGAATCTGATGCAGTTGCCATCCGTAGGACACTAGGGCAAGGTGTACGTCACGCAGATAACTTTTTAAACTTGTTATATTAAACATGTACTAACAATAGCAAAAATATTAACAATAATCGACTATGTTTGCATATAATAATAATAATAATGTTTTAAACCATGACATCCCGAGATGTTTACGGTGTTCTGTAAAAATCCTTGATTGTTGACCATTAGAATAATAATAGAAAAATATCTTAAGCTTTGCAGTAGCAGTATTCTTTGATGTTTGTAGAGTATGCAACTAGCAAAGCAAAATCTAGATTATAGTTTTTGGTTCAGTTTTAAAGTGACTTATTTTTAGTTTTAAACATTTTGTAGTAATTAAATAAAGGAATGTATATCGAGTACAGATATTTCCCTGTAACATGGTTTGCCATATGTGTGCTGTTTGTATTTCTATAATCGAGGACCCATCGGAGCTACGGCAATCGTACAAGATTTTATAATTATGTATTAAACACTATCGCAGGTGCATAATAGGTATTCCTTACATCAATTTTCTTATAATAAATGGATGATTTATTTAACAAGCAAAACGAGTTATCAGGGGTTATTATTAATAAAAATGTTTATTTTAGTGGTTTATACATTTGACAACGCTGTAAGAAACACCGCAGGAAGTCATCGACTAGAATTCCGAAATAATTTTTTTGTCATTTAGCCTGAGGAAATAATTAATTATTTTGTATTTAGTCATAGTTAACCCTATATAAATAACATAAATATTAGGTATGTTCCAGTAAGGGTTACGGGCTGGTTTCAAACATTTGTGACAATTTCAATCAAGTCCTAATGTACCTATTATGACTTTGAATCTATTGATCACAAAGATACGAATTTAAAAATAATATAAGCAATAATAATGCGCACTCCTTAAAATGAATTTTGCGATTCCCTTTGAACTGCTGAATTAGTTGTTTCACTTACCAATATAGATTTAATGAAATTTCTACTCAGAACTTCCAGAAGTTCAAAAAATATTTTCAGAGAGTGTCATTATTATTGCAAAAACATATACTTTCATATTATATTTAAAAACTCCTGTGACATGACCAATAAATTTGAGGTGCCAATTGTTTATAATTAATAACCATAAAAAAAATTATTGATGCAAAAAAGTAAAGAAACTAGCAGTCAAAAAATGTATGAAAAAATATTAATCGTATAAATTTGATATTTATATATTTGATTTTAGGAAAACTAACATCAATAGTGTTTCTGATGATTACTTGGTTGGTGTACGTACTATTACCAGAACGGAATTTCCATAAGATTGCATTGATGTACCATTTTTTCACACTCATACTGGTATATGCATTTGCAGTTGGTTCTCACTTTACATCTCCCGATTTTTATAATTTTTGCATGGTTTTTGGTAAGAAAACAAGGATATTTTAAAATATGTTAAAAGGTCCACATGTTACACAATGACATGGCATTGACTGGTTTCAAACTATCAGAAATATTCGATCAGTAAAGTTATGAATTTGTTTTCAGTAAACATCATTCAATAAGTAGTTGGGCGAATGTTTTTGGTAGTTTTTAATCAGTCTGGATTGCTTGGTTGAACAGACCTGTTGTAATTTTCCGTGGTTTTCATGGGTATCTCGGGAATTACTGAAAATAGTGCAACTTTTTCAAGAAACAATTTACTTGAATTATTCATTCAATTTTCAAAGCATTTTTCGTTTCTATCGTAGGTCCAGAGGAAAATTGAAAAATGTGCGTTTTTTGAGCAACACATAATATGTCTACGGTTAACATTTTGAAATATTTAAACACTAATTTAATTTATTTCCGTTGAATTTAGTGGTGTATCCGGTTTTTTGGAAGTAATATTATATTACACAGGGTGTCAATTTGAAAACGAACAGCATTTAATATTATTTAAATTAATGACAGTATTAAAATTTGGCGAAACACATCAATTTACCTATCAAGTGGGACAACTTTTGAGGCATGGTCCTAAAATTTTAATTGGCAACCCTTATTTCTTTTGAGTTTCTTATGTAATTCTAGATAAGTCTCGTGTTTCTTTTTTGTCAAAATTGAGGTAGTTAACTTCGTGAATGTGTGGAATGTATTTATTTAACAACACTTATGTCTACTATAAATAAGGGAATTGTTCTTGGGACATAGGATTCCAAAGCTGATAATAATTTAAAATTCATAATTTCTGAACCCGTTGAGATAGTATTGGCAAATTTGGTATAATTTTTTACTATATTGATAGGTATAACAGAAAATTTGCAGCTTAGAAAAAGTACCAGGAACGTGGCTATGGGTGTATCATAACTTGTTTCACAGGAACAAGTATATCACGCTGTATAATTATGCAAATAAAATTGGTTTTTATATGCTCCATTGCATTATCATTAATTTTTTCTCTCTTAACAAGGATACGCTATTGGTAGTTTACGTAAGCTGCAAATTTTATATTTTACACCCATCAATATACTAAAAAATTATACCAAACATATTTCAAGGGGTTTAGAAATTGTAAATTCTAAATTTAATTTTTATATCAGTAATATATCAGATAAGAACTGACTTCCTGTTCTGCTTTTCCCAGCAAAAATTCAACTCTCGTAAGACGGCCCATAATTTGCTTCACTGATTTTTGGCAAATCGTTGTCCTCTGAAAGTTTACTTAAAATTTTGTTTAGCGTTGGTATTTCTTTTTTAAAATAAGATGAGTGTACTTTTCTGCGCATGACATTTTTGAAGAAATCATCTATAACGACTTTTGACCTCCCTGTAGAGTATTTTGGGGGATTTGCAGTATCTTGTTCATGTGTGTTTTGGTGTTTCAATGCATTAAATACATTTAATATAATAACCTTCTCATTCTGAGACAGCGCACCTCTTTTCACGCGTTTAGTAGGTACGTAATCTGATAAGCGCGACATTTTACCCAAACAATATTATATCCACTGGCACAATAGTCACTAAACACAAGTCGAATTTTACTCTACTGCACTAGCACGTCTTCGTATATTCAGCTCTAAGATTGGATTGATCTGTCACAATATTAGTGTTACTCGATAATTACCTGAAACGAAATATTACCACGCTCATGGCCGGTTCTTATCTCGGGGTTTTATTACTCTCATTTCCAAACGACACGATAGTACACGATATGTGATGTAACTGCTAAATAACACTGGCTATTGTATCTCTGTCTAATCCGACAGAAAGAACGCTGAATACGGGAAATGTAGCACGCTACATCTAGTAGCCACACGTGTCGGCGATAATTATCCCCATTGCCGATACGCGATAAAGGTCGACGGTTTTTTAAAGCGTGCTTCATTGCTTATTACGCTGTTTACTATAGTTTTTCAGGTGTAATTCAACCTGGTCGGGGCACTAACCCATAGAGTAAGTGTTTCTTGAAATTCCTATTTGTAAATAAATTAATACAAACGTATTAATTTCTAGGACCAAATATAAAAATATCCTCTTACCTTTACACCTCACTCGAAAGGAAATTTTTAACAGACTTCAATTATGAAGAAATTGTACAGGATGCTCCATTAAAACAGATATAACTTTACTCTATAACTTGTAATAGATAAAAACCTTAAAAAAATATTGAGTACGCTACTGTATTCTTCAAAAGAGAAATATATAGGAGTCAGAAATTCTAAAATGTTAGAGATACACACTACGTCAAAAGTCTGTATATAAAAGCATTCCATTAAACTTAGTGGTTTTTCTTAATGTGATAAAAAAAGTACATGTACTTAGAGAATAAAAAAAAACAATAAAAAATTGCGGGCCATGAACCTTTGCTTTATTACCAATGTTTTTACAAATCTGGTCATTTTGTCAGCGTATTCAGCCTTTGAATTTTTGTACATTATAATGCCAGGACGTAAAATTTCTGTGTGTACCCGAGCAGGAATAACTGCTTTACATGATGTAGGAAATTCTAATCATCAGATATCGAACATGTTGGACTTTCCTACGTCATCTGTTGTAGGAATAGTACATTGATATGAAGAATTTGATACCGTGGAAAACAGATTACGTAGTGGACGTCCTCGAATATTTAATGAAAGGGAGGATCGGCATTTGGTGCAATATGCCCTTAGACACAACACATCTTCAGCTTGAACTCTCAGAGCCCACTTTCAAAGTACGTTGCGCCGTGTTATATCGACACTTTCGAAAACGACTCCACAACCAAAATTTACGTGCTAGAAGATCATTACAGGTCCCCACTCTACTTCTAAGGCATCGTGCTGCCCGTCTACAGTGAACGCGAAAGCATAGGAGTTGGCTTTACGCCAGTGGCGGTGGGTCTTATTTACAGATGAAACCAGAATTGGGCTGGTTACTAATAACAATCGACAAAGGGTCTGCAGAGAACCAGGTCGTCAACAGCGACTTCATTTTCCCCTTGAAGTTGCTCGGTATGAAGGGAGTACCGTAATGTTTTGGGGTGAAATAATGTTCAACCGCTGCACCCCGTTATTTAATTCGCATATCACAGAATATGACCAGTCAAATTTACATCGAACTAGTTGTTATGCCAATTACCTACTCCCTACGTATTGAATTAGGTGAAAATTTTGTGATTATGGACGACAACGCTTGGCCACATCACGCAAGAAGGGTGCAAGAGTTATTTGAAGCTGGACATATCAATAGATTGGGTTGGCCAGCCAACTCTCCTGACATGAATCGTATTGAAAACATATGGAATTTCGTTGCTAGAGCCATTCATATTCATATTCCTCCATTTCAGACTGCATATGAGTTAATCGTGGCGGCAGAAGAGGAATGGAACAATATTCCGCAAGAGATCTTTAACCGCTTATATCAATGCACATACATGTCAATATGCTATTGGAGCATGGTGGAGGCCATACCGACTATTAGTCAAGTAGAGAACTTGATTTGTTACTTCTTCTTGATATAATAAATTTTATCAAAAATGTCACACATTTGCTGGTTTTCAATTTTCTCAGTTTCTGACAAAAAGAGGAATTTCTATAAGAGGAATTTTAAAGAGGTTTTCTTTAAGAGGAATGAGGGGGGGTTCAAGACTTTTGACGTTGTGCGTATTACAAGAGCAGCGAAAAATTACGCGCTTTTCAGTTTGCCCCTGTAAGCTAGAAACGAAGAGTGCTATGAAAATTCTGTTAACACAGTCAATTGTTTTCCAAAAAGTAGCACACCATTGCGGAAACTGTTTTGAGCTATTTCCTGTAATTTCCAAAATACCCATGAACAGTATCAAAAAATGGGACCCACTTTACAGTAATCGATATTTTAATGACATTTGTTTATATTATTGTTGTAAATAGGATGTGGTATTTCTAGGATTGCCTATAATGTATCTTCTGATGATTTCTAAACTTTGGCTGAACGTTATTTGTATTGATATATGGTTAACTTTCAGGTAAGGTTATTTACTTTCACATTTTTTTTATCTTTTTATCAGTAGTTCATTTTTCTACTTAGATCATCACAGGTTGAGTTTACTAAACAAGAAATATCATTTTCAGTAGCCTGCAAAATTTCTATGAACAAAGGATTAAACAAAAACTTTTTGTAACAGCTTCCTTCTATGCATTTGGATTATCTTCGTTCATCATGCTGCCTATCTTATTTGACAATCCTTATAGCAATGAAGCAAGGAACAGAACTACAACGTTTGGTGCAGCGGTTTGTTTTGAAGTAGATGGTACTGTATATATTTTTCATTAGTTACCTAGTAGATAAAATACATCAATATGTATATTCACAAATTCTTTATCAAATACAATATAAATAGTTACTAGATAAAATATGCTTTAGATTAGAATTAAGATGCACATTAATTAAGGAACAATTCGCAATTGAATAAGTCAAAGTAAAGAATTACTTTTGGTAACAAATTTTGACTACTGCAGGTCGTCTAGATTCATAGGGCACTGAAATTGACTCTTTCATCTGAAAAATTAAGCATTTATTACATTTATTACATCACTGGATATCTGACGGTGGTGATCACTATGCCTTCTGGATCCTGATATTCCAACGACCTGCAAATCAATAATTATGAACAATATCAAGAATTAGATAGATAGTCATAATTATACAGGGTGTCCGGAAAGTAATAGTACCCAGTCTAAACATAGCTTCCTATGATCAAATAGAACCAATTCAGGCAAACTTAACTTTGTCCAAAAATGCCCCGTTTAGAAGCTGTAGGGCTTCAATAAATTGTTTTCTTGTTAAGGGCATAATTAAGAAACGAAACGTCCAATCATTTTGAAATTTGTTATAGTTATGTTTCAGATAAGTATAATCATTGCGAAGGAATAAGTAGTGCCGCATATCGTAGAAGTGATTCTGATACGCTTGACTGAAAATTGTGATGGAGTAATTGATTTTGCGTAGAAAAGTTATACCTGTTCCATGTTGATACAATGCATTATTTTCGGTAAAAACGCGTTCGAAAATTTCTGCACATTTACAAAAAAAAATACTTGATTTAAATTTTACTATAAAATAGGACTACGTTTTATGGAAACGCTCTGACTTCTATTGGATTGTTGAATTCTTACATTTACTCTGATCAAAATTTAGACATTGTAGAGTTGAAAAATGGAATAAACAGAAATGATAAATCTTGAATTGTGTCACTTTTTCTATGTATGTGCAACCTATTAAATAGTATCACCACCATATAATTTTTAAAATATAGTCATTCATGGGGATTCCACATACGATTTTTTTGCACTTATTAAACATTTTTCATGTTGGCGGAGGGAATCAATAATTTTATTTTATTTTCAAAAAGATAAGTCACTCCATAGTGAGTGTTACAAAATTCACAATAAACATTTTAAGGGTATACTGAGATAAAAATAAGGTTCTTTTTTGTAAACATAATATGTCCTAAAGTCAGTGGTTGACGAAAGGGATGTATTATCAAACTAAATAAGCGCGGGCTGTTACTGCTTCTTATTTTGTTTCTGTATAATAACTTTTTTAAAGTTTTGTTTTAAATAAATTACATACCTTTTGGCATTGTTGACACTTTAGTTTAATTAAAAGTGGCATTACAACTTTTTTCGGGCAATATTCCACAAACGCTATAATTTTATTTTTGTATACATTAACACAGCACATATTTGATGTATGTTCCGTTAATATTCATTTTTATGAAACTATTGTTTTTACTGCTGCTAAGTAGTTTTCTAACACTAACATTATTTTTAGATTTCGTTATCCCCTACATATACTTTGGATTGCTTTATGTGATTGATATTATTAATTTAGTGCTATTTGTATTGACCATTATGAATATAAGAAGAGTTAAAAAAGAAATCAGTTTTGTTCAAAACCAAAAGCATTCAAATAAAGCAGATGACAGGTATGTAGGTAAATATTTAACCGTTAGATTGCTGTTCTTGTAAATTTCAAATATACAGGGTGTCTGGTAAGCATATGGCATACTCGACACTACAATCAGTGGATATTTTACATTGTCAGGGAAGTTAGGGACGGACTTGCCACCACACTCGTTAGGCCAAAATTTTGACAGGTGTCATTTTATAGAGGTGAACACTAAATTTTTAAATATTTGATCATTCCTCTTTAAAAAGGTACTCTACATTTGCTCGATAAAATGATCAGTTTTCTAAAATATTAAGTTTTTGTATAAAACACAAGAGGTAAGAAGAATTTATTCTGAATTTATTTTGATTTCCATATCACTTAAACGCAAGAATATTAAAAATTCGAAAGCTTTGCTTCGTTTTATTTACTTTTGAATATTTGGGAAATGGGCGCTTCTATACAGTTCCTTATCCGATGGATTTTTTCTCGTTGTACTTGAAACAATATTCCAGAATTGTCTCGAATTTCGTTGAAACGATGTGGTATTTTTTCTGTCGGGTCCTCTCTGGTGTGAACTAGCGGCGAATTGACAAGCCTCTTTGAATTTCCCCCTAAAAAGAAACCCAATGGAGTCAAGTCAACAAACTTCGGTGGCTATAAAATAGGTCCACCTCAACCTATCCATTGATAACTAAAAATATTTAATAAGAGCTGGCAAACTAAATTGCTAAAATGGGGCGGTGCGCCATCACGCATAAACCACATCCGATATCAAATTTTTAAGGGCACATTTTCTAATAAACTATTTAAGCTTTGTCTCAAGAATTGCAGATACATGGCACCATTTAATCTGTCTTCAAAAAAGAACGGTCTAATGAGGCGATTCCGAATAATTCCCGCCCATATGATAACTATGAACCTTTGTCGGTACTTTGTCTGTTGTATGGAGATTTTCCTCATACCAGTTATGCAAATTGTGGCTATTTATTACTCCGTCTCGGATGAAACCGGCTTCGTCGATGAACAAAACAATACTAGTAAAATTTGGATTTTGCCCAAATCGTTGCAAAAACTAATTTGCGGAATTGACTCTTGCAGGATAATCAGCTGGAGATATGGCATGTGCCTTTTTGACGTGATAAAGATGTAGCAGTTGTTCTCGAAGGGTCCCATGAACGGCCTACTTTGTCGCATGAACTAGGACCAACAGCTTTCTTACGCTATTAGAAGATTTTCTGCAATCTCAACCAGAATTTCCTCCTCTAACTATAGTTAGAACTCTTCTTCTTGGAGGCCTTTCTCTACCACGACCCGGCAAAAAAAACTTCCTAAAATGGATTAACAGAAGATTAGCTACTTTCAGCATTTTTTAAATTTCATTTACCTCTTTTTCGTAAGCTGCGATAAACTCTTTCAAAAGTTCTTCAGTGAAGCAAACTTCGACTTGTAAATATATCAGAAAAATAAATTCTTCTTGTCTCATCACATTTGCCGAGTGCTTGTTCATAAATTAAATTCATGTACGCAAATCGCTGTTGGAATAATGCTCCATTATTTTGTGTACTTAATCAATCTGACAATTTTGACAAGTGTTGTCAACAAAACATTTTTAACGACATAAAACCGACTAGTGTACAACGAGGTGCTCCACAAGAATTTAATATTTTCGAAAAATGCTGTCGGAACAAATGCAGAGTATCTTTTTTAAAGAGAGATGACCAAAGTATTTAAAAAAGTAAAAACTGTAGTATGGTTTATGAGCCTTCATAATCTATATAAAATATTAAAATTCATTAAACTATACACATCGGCGTCAGTTTAAAATTGAAAGTCGGAAAGGTAAATAAATCACTGAGTACCCCTTAGGAGCTCCGTATCTCTGTTAAGGGGCACTTTAGTAATTTATTTTATGACAAACTAGGGTTATTTTAACCTCCACTATACACTTCAGTGGGTATGCATATACTTACTGTAGACCCTGTATAACTTTTTAAATTAATATATCCAAGCGTTGTAATTAAGCCATATTGACATATACAAATATTTTCAGCTTAATAATGTCCTTGAAACTTCTTCTTATGATGGGTTTCCACCCAGTAATGTTGACTAAGTATATTGCTCTCATTATTAAATGGGTTGTTGAGAAGGAATTTTCCGCAGAAATCAATGGAAACATAAATCACTGTATTTATTTCTTAAATGCATTCTTTGGTTTATTCACTTGTCTTGTATTTATTTGTCAGAGGAATATATGGACATCTGTAAGGAAACGGTATGTAAATTCATTTACCCCCAATAATTTGCTTCGTATTTTTATTATTTTTCAAGAAGAATCAAATGTTAAACTATATCTTCTAATTACAGACAAGTCACTTCTTTAGTTTTCGATTAATATTTTTCTTTTTATCTGTCTACATGTATATATCAAAAGGTTGAAATAATATTAAATAGGTATACCAAATTTTTCAATAACTTCAACAATAGACAAAAGCAAAGGACAAACAGCTTAAAAAATGTTCAATAACTATGTGGAATGTAGTCAAATAAGAAATCAGTTCTGATTTGTCGCACCAAAGAGATAAAGGCTTCAGTGTTTTGCTTAGTTCGTTGATATATACTAATAATCCTATCTCGTTAGTTATGTTAATGCTTGTTCGTATTTCTGCTGTGATTTTTCTGGCACGAGATTGGAAACAACACTGGAAGCTTCATTCTCAATGTGTGATGGCAAATCATCGCTTGAACTCATATTTATAGTTTCATTATAATTACGAGAAAAAAATAATTCAATGTTTGTGCCTGTAGCCAACTTCCTCTTAATAGACAATTTTTGCATTATGTTATTAGAATATAAATTATAAATAATAATACTAGTTATTATTATTAATAATCTCGATGTTCTGCGCAATATGTGGGATACTACATTATTACAGTACCGATTATACAAACATATGTACAGTAATAATATCTATATCTCACTTATTTTGTAAACAACTATTAGAAGAATGCTTTTATGTGCCGTCAACTAAAACATTCTTTGGAGAATTAAATTACACCTTTCACTAACCATACTAACATTTCTTGTATATTCATACAATGTTTTCTATTATATTGTTTTCTTAAATAAATATAGTTTAATATTTTCAGTCTCCGTTGTACTATTTTATCTAACACTGCAATGGAAATATTGGTCAGCTATATATCGAGTAGTAGCGAAAAGACCTCCAAAGAAGATTTAAAAGGGATAGAAAATATAGCGGCAGACGTGCCATAGTTGTAACATCAAGAGACAATCAAAGAAGCAATGCACACTTCAAAAGAATGAAACAAAAAGGAGAATAATCAACAAGAACACTACCGACTTAATAATAGTTTCCTTAATTGAAATATTTGTTTTTGAAGAAAGTACCATGAATAAAACATTTTTCCATGTGATAAATACGGAATAAACATAGTGTTAAGACAACGACATAATCAGATAAACTTATGCAACAGAGAATCAAGTCACAAAATAGTTTAGACAAAAATTTTCGCACTGTAATACAAGGTGAATCTTAATTAGAGGTTATTTTTTACACAAAGATAGATTTTAGGATGCTGTTGATGGTTCTATATTGCTGAACACTAATTAGTCTGTTTGACAAACCCTCAAATGTTCTCCTTTCTTTATCTGTTGTGAGTAGCCCTTCAGATTTAGCATTCCTTTCTGTTAATGTCTTTTCAGTTTCCCTTCCTATAAAGGCTGCTTTCTGATTTTGATTGCACAATAATTACAGTTCCTTCAACTGTAAATATAACCAGTAAACTGTTCTTCACTTTTTCTTGATTGTTGTTAATTCCCTTTGTCTTCCTTTATTTTATCCTGGATGTTCTTCATTCATTTCTTTAAATCTTCCTTTATTTTGTCATGACTCTTCTTCATATCTTTCATCATCCCCATGAACTGTTTGAATGTTTTCTCCATTTCCGTCGCTCTTGATCTCGTCATTGGCATTCACTATTATACTTCAACCGCCTTCTTTGTGGAACATCACATTTCTGACACCAATGTAATCTCTACGTTGATTTTGCCTTGAAATACGTCACGTAGAAAAACAAAGTTTATTGTCACTATTTGATTACACAACAAATGTATGTCAAACAAATTCGCAACTGTCAAATCTTTACTTTGATGTTTCAGTCATTTGCGTTCAACTTCAGAACATAATCTGAACTACGGTGACGAAGTCAACCACTTATATATATTTTTAAGGTTCTCGAAGTTTCCTTGGTCCACGAGAATGCGTCTAGAAACAAATCTAATATAGCTTAGAATATTCTAGAAAATTTCAAAATAAAGGTATTACAAAAACTGTAAATTTGAAAGCAAAAAGGAATATAATTATTAAACTGAAAAGGTAGGGTAGCTTCCGTAACAATATCAAGTTTTATTTGACATTTTTTGTTAATTTCATGCGCTCTTATTTCTGTTGGTTTTGAGATTCCGGAAAAAAAAACGTTATTTGAAGAACTTGCTCAGTTTTTTTAAGTCTATGTTGTGTTAGAAGGAAAGCCCCTACTTAAGACCGCCCTGTACAAATCCATATATTTATTTTCGCTTATAGTATATGTATTTATAGTTAAGAATTGAATGAACCTGATAAATTTATTATAAAAGCATACCAACTGTTTTAATTTATCCTAAATCTAAAAAAATCTTCTTTAAATTTTGTTATCCACCTAGAAAAACATATGAACGAATCAATTCTGTTACGAATTTTTCTATGAAAAGTATTTATGCTAATATATTTTTCAAGGTTGAGGTGGTATAATTTATAGGAACTGAAATATGCATGGCCAAACTTTAATGAGCATTGTACGTCAGAAATAAATTAATAAAATTCCTTTCTGTCACTAATGAAAACGTGTTTTATTTCAAATTGTAATAAAAGACAGGTGTAGGAGAATTTTATTACTATTTATGTAACAAATATGTAAAGTGGTTATAATGGTTTTTAGGCTTTCACGGCCGGTGCTATCATTTGATACATAATGATTTTACGAGTTGTTATGCCGTAATCTCGTTAACAATAGCCGGGATTCTTTGACCTGCCTTGGTTATTCTCGGGCTAGGCTCTGTTGGGACAGACCCGCTGTCGAGATGTCTGGACCCGCCCATATATTGATTTTGACTCCTACTGTTGGTATTACGACTACTGCGGTTGGAACCGTTCCTCGGATAATGGTGGTCTTACGAGTAGTCCCGTAGCCACCTCGATAACTGGTCGCATCCCGTGCTCCCAAATGTTTGGCCGCTCTTCACTGTCGGCATCTTCAATGGTGACTCCGCAAAAGCGAAGTCAGTCAGTCGTCACTATGTATCAAATGGAAAGTGGTTATTTGACGGCCAAATCTGTATACAAAGAAGACACTAGGCAAATTCGGTAAAGCGCTTTTGCGTATTCTACGTACATTATTAGCAGTTGTCAATTTTAAGATGACAAGTAAATGAACGATATAGATAGCAAATTTCAAATGTATGAAATGGATTGCGTCCAACTTATGACCTATATGTTGGACCTTAAACTTCATTATAATATAAGGCGAATCAAACTCTTACGTATTATTTGAAATAGTTGTAATTTTAAGTCAATTTTGTAGCCATTTACTTAACAAATTGTAAATCCTTTATTGGCATTAATATTCTGTAAGTCAAGAGTAATTTGTGTAACTTGTATGGACTCACGTCATCTTCTTTCGGGTTTTTCTTGAGTACGTATTGCATCGTAAAACCTTTAGAGGGGGCAAAAATAGCACTTAACAGGCTCTGGTGCCAAAACAACATAATTTGGAACAGTAGATTCTACTATGTTCTAAAGTGTGTAATCTTTCTTAACTAATATCTTCGATTCACAATAATCTTTTTCCTATGTACATAATAAATCGTAGTTCTGTTTAATTTTACAATTTGAAATTGCTCTGGTGTCAAATTTACAATTTATGACTATTTTTGTTCTTTCTCTGTGCCCCCATATGAACTGAACCTTGAAAATTGATTCATAATATGTTTGTGGTTAAATTAACAAACAATTCTTCCGTATAAAATTATAAAACCGGTTGAGTAAGATTTGCTTTTGAATTTATCTTCTTATCAGTATTGAAAACCATTTCGAAATGGCAATTGAAGTGAAAATAAGTGTGTTAGTTATGCTGATTTTAATAAAGCAAATACAGTCAAAATCTATCAGTAATGATTACACGTTAAATTTATGTCAACATTCCAACGATGTTAATTATGAGAATTATACCGATGCTGTGACGCAAAATTGTGGGTGTGACAAGCTGGATACTTGCATAAGGAAGTGCTGTCAGAACGGATTTTTTTATAATCATGATGAAGATGCAAATGATGTGACATATACGAGTATGTGTTCCAAACATAAATCTTATCAGATGTATCCATTTAGCGTGCCCATTTACGATGGTTGGCAAATAATTAATTATCACGTAATAGAAAATTTTCTTGTTGGAATGTTGAATTGCAAGAATACAAACATGTTTTATATTAAGATGAATGGAAGTGATCCTTATAATTTTTTTTACTTAGAAAGAAATGGAAGTTTATACTATCCACATCACAATTTGATTCTCAGCAATGAAAGGTATCAATTTTTAATTATTTGAATTTTTTGATATAGGAATCTTAAAACTTTATATTAACTACTCCTCACACTTCTAAAATATTCTCTTTCCTTTCAATATCTCAATCTAAATCGAAACTGTTTTATAAACTGGAAATGTTGATCTTGGAAGAAACTCTTAAAGAATATGAAGTTTCTTGGAGGAGAGATAAATTTCGTAAATTACAATTATTACTGTTTTTATATGGAAAACGCTATCACATGATATATATTTTTTTATCTTCTAATAACAGCAAAACATTGTTAGCAGGTCACGTACTATCACAACTTATATACGTACGTATATTTTGATTCGTATAATTATATACTACGTGGCAAAAAAAGTATTACCCATTAAATATCATTTTATTTTGATAATTTTTTATATATCTGAGTGAAAGTAAACATGATTTGATTACATTTTCAGATTTATCTATTAAGTTTTTTTTTTTTTAGTTTGAATAGATCACACGTTGATAAAGTAGCATTCTGTTTTTAAAATTTCTGCTCACATTTGGGTTGTAAGTGTTATAAAACTTGTTGCAAACGAAATTTTTTACAGCAGATTTTGCCAAGAGCACGTAGATTTGGGCAGATTTTCCAGTTTAGTGGTTTTGCAACGGGACAGAAGGTTGAATTGTGTGGAACAGGTTTGTCGATGAGAGAAATTTCTACAAAGACTACCAGGCTCGAACTCAGGAAGGTCGTGGACACAGGGTGATAGGCACCGGCTCTCGTAGAGGAACCACAGAGTGAAAGATCGTGAACTGTGACTTTTAGCTTTCAGAGACAGCAACTATTGCAAATCAGTGGTATGAAGAACATGGAGGGATGGTCGGTATGCGTGCAGTATATCGCAGAGTACCTCTTGTCTTATGGGTGCTGGGTATCAAGCAAACTGTTTACGATGGTTTCGAGAGAGGATTCAGTGGGACCAAGAATGGAAGAAGGTGATCTTTAATCACGAATCGTGTTACTGCCTGAGGATAAACTATGGTCATCCAAGGGTGAGAAAGCGACGTGAGCGAAAATGCAATCCACAGCTTGACAGAGAGCGTCTATCACACAGTAGGCGTATGAGGTAATATACCGTATGGTAGCAGATAACCATTAGTTTTCACGAGAGGCAAAATGACAGGCCAACCAGGAAGTGATGGAGCCATATGTCATTTCATATCTTCACACCATCTAAAGCGCCATTTTTCAGCAATACAGTGTTAGACCTCATGTTGTCAGAGAAACAATAGCTCAACATCAGATCAACCGTTTACATTGGCCACCAAGATCTCCGAATCTGCCACCTATTGAACATGTCTGGGACATGATTAGCCGCAGACTGCTGCATTTACAACACCTCCACAGACTTTGACAGCTCTTACCCATGAAGTTCAGATAACTTGAAATGAAATACCCCAAGAACTTATCAACAACCTTACAATATTCAAGCCCAGGCGTATCAACGAATTAGGAATCGTGGGTTCTCAACATAGATACTTTTTGCAGTATGTTCGCTGATCTCGCTAAAAATGTAATCATTCGATAAGTAAGTGGCCCTGAACCTGTGTACCAAAAATTATTAAAATCTAATGATTATATGTTAGTTTGTAGACTTTCGCGGGTGTTATATGTGGTTGTAAAATTTCTCCGGCTTCCTTTCCGCCATGAATCTACATGGTCCTCAAAAGAACCATTTGTTTGACAACGTTTCAGTAAAATCTCATTTACCATCTTCAAGTTTTCTTACTTCTGATTCGCGTTGCTACGTTCGTCTTACTGGAAGATGGTTGTCCACTTGGTGAGTTATATACTGTGCTTTCGTTCCGGTGTGTGGTTTTCTTCACATGACCGCGCGTCAGGGGTCTCGAGTTTAACGGTGCTGTAGGTTTTTGTGTTCTGCTTGGCCTACTCTCAGCGTTGCGTCTCACTGGTTTATTGATCTTAGTTTCCAGGACAGGTTTCCAAGCTGTTGGTAATCTTTGGGTATCGTCACGTGTATTGAGATTTTGATGATGTTTTTCAATTTCGATGGCCTCTCTAATTGAATGCATAAGGCAAAAGGAATAATCTTTCTTTGCCACGTAGTATATATGAATTTATATAAAAGTCATATTTTTAATTGGTGCATAATATTGTTGTTAATTTGTATCATAAATAGAGTTAGTGCCAGCGCGGAGTCTAACAAAGCCAAACATGCGGGTCATTGGCCTTGACAGCTGACTCGCATTTTGAACAGCGTTTTTAGTTTCAGTTATTTCCGGAACGTTGTAATAGTAGGAGTAGCGTCCATACTTTTCTTTTTTACGTCTGCTGTTGTATTTACCGTGTGTATTTAAATAAATTACTATTTATAAATAGAAACATAATTTACATTAACAATTACTAGTTGAGGTAAGAAGTGAAGTAACATGTCAGAGAAAAGAAGAAATAAACTGGAATTATTTCAAATGTGGTTTGACAGTGATCCAGAAGGTTTTAGAGACATACGTATTAAAGTAAATGACCTGTTACGCACCGTATGTGAACGCATTATAAATTCTTCTGACAAAACTACAGTAACAAAACATTTGAAGGGCTATGCCTCGTCCAGCGTTGAAGACTCTGTATTTTTCTATGAATTTACAGACGCCTTTGTTACAAACAATATTCCATTAAATCAATTAGAGAATGCCAAGTTATAAACGTTTTTTGAAAAATATATGGACCGAATAATCCCTCATGGAAATACTTTAAGACTAAGATACGTCGACAGGATTTACAACAATGTACTGACATCAATCAGCAAAGATATTGTAAACAATTTTGTTTATTTCATTATAGACCAAACTACTGATGCTTGTGGCACTGCTATTGACAGCCACATACTGTATTCTAAGGTGCTGAACAAAACCAATCACGAAACGTATTCTAAATTTTGTTATTGACTTTTTTCATTATATGTGTCCCGATCCACATGCTTCATATAAATTTCTAGTAATGGTAAGTGATATCAAAAGCAGGACAGACACATAACGGTCCATTTCACATGTGCACGCACTTAATCGGGCAACTGAGAAAATAAGGGAAAGTTTTTCTTTAGTAAACACTTTTATATCAACTGTAAAAAAAGCTTTGGTTAAGACACCTACATACCTTTGACTCCCGTAGCAGAAAAGTTGTTGCCGCATGCTTTTTTCCAAGGAGATATTCATAGAAGACTGGCCTTAGAACTACTGCAAAAAGTAAATAATCCATCGCACATGTTCACAGATCTTGAACCAGATGAAGATGAGACTGTACCAAATCTGCCCCAATGAATTGCACCACGACTGACATCACGACCAAAACAGCAGAATGTTGTTCACATGAATATATACATACAACATATAGATTAATCTAATAAAACCGTACAAAAAAAAAACAAATGTGATCGTGGAACACAAAGGGCAACCTTGGAATTTAATGGATATAATGAATAACGTTACCGATGTACATAATTGTGTAGAACACCAAAATAAAAAATGTGGTATAGGGACTGCTTTCAACTTCTTTAATCGAGAAAAATGAGCCTATCAGTTATAACAGTACCCCATACTTGGTTAGAATCTGTAGCGTATTATGATAAACATTTCCAGCGCCCTACACACATTGCAGAACTTACTGAAGGACCAAAATATTCACGATGACATACGTTGCATTAATAGATACTATGGTTTCTTAGCTAGTGTATAAGGAAATTGGAATCATATGGACTATCCCTAAATGAACAATTTGACATAATGGAAGATGTACAAAAAATATATACCTACGATGCCAATAATATATGCCCAGTCAGTAGTACTATTAGATATAAAATGCAAATGAAAAAAATCCAGAATACATCAATTTGGAAAACATATGTAAGTTTTAGCTGATACATATCAAGAGTTACCAGCAAATATATTAATATGTAGGTCATGCCTCCAACAATTTCTCATATTTTTCGTTATCAACACTAGACACTTAAAGGTCAGTTTCCTTAGACAAGTTAATGTTAGTGATAAAGTGATAAACTTAGAAAAGCATAAACTTAATAATATGTTTTAACCACTTCCAATCTATCATGGAAACCTTGTCTCAACACTAAGGTTTGTCGGGTAAGTGTTGTCATTTTTACATGTTATCTTAAATTTAGGTTTTATTCCCAACTTAACCCTGTTATTTGGTATTAGTATTATGTTGCGACATATTTTCTGTGGACATATTAATATGCTCAGAGAAAATACGTAAACTGACTACGGCTTTGTTAAACTCCGCTCTGAACTATCTCTAATTATAACAAATTGTGATATTTTCTTATGGTTTCTGCTGCAATGTAATAATTGTCCTTTAAAAAAAACTTATATGGAAGTACGAAATCAATTCGAATTTTCCGTATTTTAGTTTAATTCACTACCAATGATCATAGGGACGCTGCCTCTTTTGGTTGTCAACTTTATAATAAGAAATAATTAGGTACCCTTATTGCTATCCTCTCGTATCTGTATAATGTTCTGATGTTGTTGCTAACCAAGATCCCTAAACAGAGGAGGTTGCCTACAAACTTTCGTCCAATAGCATTGTATTATTTTTGAGACCGGATGACATAGAAGGTATTTAATTATGATTTTCGCTATCCAGTTCAGTGCTACTTAGATTTGACTTTTCAGTAGTTTTAAAAATTTCTGTGTGGATATACAGGGTGTTTATTAATTGAATGCCGATACTTAAGGGTGTGAATCCTTCGGTCATTTTAAGAAGAAAACAATTTTTTGAGCTGCAGTGTTACCGTTTTAAGAAAAAAATAACTTTTTTATTAAATTTGTTATCACTCCAGATATTTTTATGAAATTTTGTACACACCTATTTTTCATTAAGGAGCATTGTTTGATGTAAAAAATGTTTCAAAACTTTTTAACCAAACATTTTTGAAAAAAAATGGTACGCCACTCCTTTTCTAAAAGCTAAAATTATTTTTAAAATCTCCATTTATTTTACAGCAAATTTGATCCCTAGACTTACTCTCGTATGACGCACCATTTTCACGTAAAAAATTGAAACCAAAAAATTTTCTATTAGTCTGCAAATCAAAATGAGCAGTATGTTGATAACATACTGGGTGTAATAGCGACTAAATTTATAATTAAAAATGTATTAATTTTTATCATATAATGGAATTAATTACTTTTAATTAGTCATTTTTGGTTTGACTATTATTGTTATTCACACAGTTAAATATTGATTCAAAATTCATAAACTCACTGCTGCAGATATGCACATAATGACATGGACAATGAACAAGCCAAACGACAAAAATGCCAATGCTGTAAGAGCTATATCAAATAGATCAGACAAATCATGATCTTTTCCTCCATAACTGGATTCATGTTGACCGTGGTATTTGGGTGGGTTGCTGTGGTAAATAGTTTCCACTACAGCATGACCTAAAAATCAAGAATTTCCCCAAGTTTATTGAGACTGCTTTTGATATTTTGTTGCCATTTTGTAGACACCCACCATGCGTGGAAACACTTTTTTTAGAACAAAAATTAATTTTGTACTTTAACCAGTGACCTCCACGTAGGCATAATATTAAATTTTTGGATAGAAAAAAACGGTAAGCCTCTGATTTTTTTAAATTTTAAACCTAAAACGAAACGACAAGACAAGAAAATACAAACAAAATAAAGAACCCAAATTATGTATTTACAGTAGTTGTTGAAAGTGTCCTCCACCCACACGTATGCAAGCATCTACTCTTCTTCGCATAGACTGATGTACATTTTCAATAATTTCTGGGGTGTCAGGCGCATCATCGTGCATTAGTCACATCTGGTTTCTTAATAAAGGAGGAAGGTCTTCAAGCATTGGCGGCAGATCTTCTTCAAGAAAGTGTAAATACGATTGTCCATCTAATCTTCTTGGGAGAAAAAATGGGCCTATCAAATAATCGTGATTAATACCAGCCCAAACATTTAATGAAAACTGTTCTTGATGATTTGATTCAATAATTGCAAAAGGGTTTTCATTCGTCCACAAATGGTTATTATGAAAATTTCGTATTGAGTTTCGAGAGAAACTAGTTTCATCGGTAAAAAGAATGTACTTGTCAAATAACGGATTTTCCAGCAGCTTTTGAAGAAACCACGCACAGAAATTAATGCGCAACGGGAAATCTCTAGGGAGTAATGCCTGGACTCTTAAATGTGATATGGATATAACAAATTTTCGATAAGAATTTTCCAAACAAGTACGTGTGAAACATGTAAAATTTCTTCTTCAAGTTCCGGTGTTCTTTCTGTTTCAGGGACTCCTTTAGCACTGTGGTCTACTTTTAAATTTCCGGTTTCGTGAAGACGTCTATGAATCCCAGAAAATGTTCTCGGATCGTGTAGTACGCGATTTGGATACCGCTCTTGGTATATCCTCCTGGCTTTGTATGCATTTCCGTCGGCAACCCCATAAGTAAAATGCATGTCAGTTAATTCACCGATTGTAAAATTTTCCATTTTTTATGAAATTTTACTTCCTACTCTAAAAATAATTTTTTAATAATGAAAAATCCATGTCAACTTTATTGCGAAAAGAAGCGTATAAAATTATGAGACTTTACCCAGCCTACTACGTCATTTGTGAAAGTAGAAAATTAATTTTTGTCCTAAAAAATGTGTTTCTACGCATGGTGGGTCTCTACAAAATGGCAACAAAATGTCAAAAGCAATCTCAATGAACTTGAGGAAAAAACTTTTTGGTTTTCATTTTTTTACGTGAAAATGGTGCGTCGTACGAGAGTAAGTCTAGGGACCGAATTTGCTGTAAAATAAATGGAAATTTCAAAAATAATTTTAGTTTTTACGAAAGGCAGTGGCGTACCATTTTTTTTCAAAAATGTTTAGTTCAAACCTCGTACGGACGTCATTGGCAAAGATTTTAAAACATTTTTTACATCAAATAATGCTTCTTAATGATTAATAGGTGTGTACAAAATTTCATAAAAATATCTGGAGTGATAAGAAAATTATAATAAAAAAGTAATTTTTTTCTTAAAACTGTAACACACTGTAGTTCAAAAATTAAGAGGTTTAGGACATATTTTGATATTAAGTTTTTTTCTTAAAAGAATTCATATTCTTAAGTATCGGCATTCAATTAATAAACACCCTGTATGTTGTTAAACAGTACTATTACAATATTATTAACAGTTTAGAACTATAACAAAGAATCACAAATAGACAGTTTATTCTGTAACCTATAATTAGGTATGCCAAGTGTTTTCGCTGCTGCTATAAAATATGATTCAAGAGATGCGTCCTACAAATCATCCAGCATGGGTAAATTATTTTTACTAGAGTAGAGGTACGAGAAGGAACATATTTTATACCTCTAAGAGAATTACAAGTTCATCGAGTGCATATACAGCAGTACAATTACCTATACATACAAGTATGTATGCGAGCAGATATAGTATATTTTTAACCTCTAAGTGATGAAACACCATGAAAATATCAAAATTCCTAACCTTAAAATCACAAGTAAAGTGTTAAGTGTTGTCGATGCTCCTACAAAATATGATTCAAGATTTCGGTTATGATGCGCTTACCTTACAAATCATAACTTTATGACTTACTTCCAGCATGGACAAGTTATTCTTATGAGAGGAGAACCATGTAGGTACGACAAGCAACATATTTTATACCTCTAAAAAAATTACAAGTTCATCGAGTACATATGCAGCAGCACAATTAGCATTACCTATACATACAAGTATGTATACCTGAAATATGGTACATATCTCAGCAGACATAGTAAATTACCATATGCTTCTATCCTCTAAGCGATACACCATAAAAAATTAAAATTCTTAACCTTAAAAATGTTAGCATGCCTCTGCCAATTTTATCTAAATCGAAATTTTTGTGACGTAGAGTAGGAATAGTTAACCTCCTCCCTCATAACAAATTCCAACATTATGCTTGGTAATAAAAAAATCACAATTTTCTAGACAATAATGATTTATTTGTATAAGCAATACATAAAAGAAATGCAATATGAAATTAGGTATATTAAATTGTCACAAACAAATAGTAACTACAAGTGGTACAGCGCAATCTCAGTTACTGTTGTTAATGGTAGATACTTACTTATCTGTACGATTTTGTGTATACATTTATCTTAAATAAAAAATTGGATTAGTAATTTCTGGTGACCATACTTGTCTTATTGTGGCTTTCGACTCCGGAAGTTCACTTACCATCTTTTTGATTCTTTTTGGGCATGGTGTATTGGAGAGCCTGTGTACTGGCAATAATACTTGATGATGCAGTTTTCACAAATTAAAACAAAAATATGCTAACATAATTGATCTAATGTAGTAGCTGTATACGTTACATGACAGCAATTTATACTTATAGGTTGTAATTTGTTTGCAGCTGCGTTCATTTTTCTTCTACGACATATATCTTTCAATTCTTCTGCATGAAAATGCGGTATGGACATTCTTTGGTTGTCTAGATAATAAGTATATTTTCGATTGCATCTTAGCACCATTCCACTGTCTTCTTTTGGGACACTATGGAAAGGAATAGAGTTGCTAGTTTCCTTTTTTCATTTTGGTTTTTCAAGTAACCACAATATAAATTATGCCCCCAGAATTATAATGCAGCATAATTTGATATTTGACATAAAAGTATGTTTTCTCAACAGCATTAAAATAACAACCAGTACGTAACAGTGACAAATACCAGAACAACAATTACTACACCATGAAAATAATTCCAGTATCACAAAAAATAATAACACGGGACACAGAAATTTTTATAAAATACAAATAAAAGCCAGAATTTATTAGTAAGTAATATCCTTGACTATATACACTAAGACTAGTCAATCTAATGGGAGACCTTGTTGGCCTGAATGGGAAACCAACTCTCGCGTAATGGGAAACGAACTGAAAAAGAACGCTTACGCTTGGGCTATTTGCTAATAGATGGCGCAATATTAGGTACTAAAATGACATGAATTTGGATATATAATTTTGAAAGCTCCTCCCATCGAAGATGATTGGTTCATATATATTATGTTATGTACAATCGTTTGCAATAATATTGACACTCTTTAAATTCAATTTTGAACTGCTGACGTATTTGTAATGAAATCTACTTTCAACTTTTAACATTAGTAATTAGTTGTTTCACTTACCAATATAAATTTAATGAGTTTCTACTTAGAACTTCGAGAAGTTCAAAAACTGTTTTGAGAGAGTGTCATTGTTATTTCAAAAGCTTGTATGTACTTAAAATTCATAACTTTAATGACATTCGATAGGATTACTGTTTATTTTATTATTAAGTGAATGTCTTAGTCATGAAGAAGCAGGCAGGAAATAAATGCTAATTTTTAAAATGTAATAAAACTAGATGAAACATTCCAGGAATAAAACTTTTCCGCGCAAGGCGAAAATCGACTATAATGATAGATTTTGAATTCTGATAAGTAATTATAGTAATTTCATCACGATTTTTAATAAAAAAAAAATACAGAAGTGCAGTTATCCTGTTCATATTCACTTTCGCGTATCAATGAAAGTCAAAGCTTAAAATATATTAACCGCCAGATAACACTTTTATCATACTCCTCCAGCTTTGGTAAATTCAAGTGAAGAACTCATTCAATACGTGTCGATAAAAATATACAGGGTGGACCATTAATAAGGGGACATAGAAGAGGAATAACATCATTGGGAGGAAATATGAAGATATAGCTAAATATATCTTCGTAAATTATTTCTGTGGAAAAAGATACTAGGTGTCAAAGTTGAAATATTTTTATTCGTGTTTTCTTTTTTTTGTATTAACGCAAGTATCTCTCAACTGATTGTCACCAAATTTGGTAGAGAAATATTTTTTGAGAAAAATAAAAATAATTTAAGTATTAAATCAGTTTTGCTAATAAAGGGCGCCGCACTAACAATGGCTAATGATGAATTTTTCTCTTATTTCGTGTTGACAAAACATTTTGATTCGGTTGACTACAAAATTGTATCCGAACATCATTTCTACGTAAAAACATAGAACTCTACACTTGGTAGAGTAGAACTTGATAATTTCTACCAATTTCGAAAAAACTGCCATAAAGGTTTCTGCTTATACGCGACTTCAAAAATGCTATTGAAATTTAATTAAAAAAAATTAGTAGGTATCAATGAGTCGTTTACTTTTTTTAAATGTCCAGAGTAACTTTGGAAAAAAACTCATATTTGAAAAAAAAATTATCTACATATTTATTTTTATGGACTAAAATAACAACAGAGCAGTAAAAACAACTTAGCCCTTGAGCAAACTCTCTCTACTTCTACATTTCTTAATTAATTAAACTAATTATTACAGCTACTTACAGAAAATTTTCAATATGGCAAATTTCTAATGCTCCTAAGAGATTTCCTCACGTCGAAAAATACATTTAGTTGTCTTAGATCAGTTTTCTGGAAAACGGTAGCAATTTTGTTAACAAAAATAAGATAGAAATTGTCATCATCTGGCAATGGTCTATCTGTTTTAATAGGTACCTACTACATAAATTATGATTGCTTTTCTTAAAATATGTTTCCCTACCAAATTTGATGACAATCGGTTGAGCGATCCTAGTTATTAAAAAAAAACGAAAAAAATTATGTAAACCTGTATCTTTCTCCACAGTAACATTTTAGTAAGGCATATTTAGCTATATCTTCGTATTTTGCTCCAAAACTGTCATTCCTACTCTGGCACATTACTAATGGTTCACCTTATATAATACTTAAAATAATAAATTTTGAAACACATTCTTTTCTGATGAGGCCTGTAAAATTCACAAATTATTTTTACTAAAAACATTAACGCATGTATATTTATTTAAATTTGCATGCGCAAATGTTAAATTACTTGAATTTTTAAATTAATTTAAATTTAATTTTAATTTAAAAATTACTCTTCAAAAAGACTACAAAATTATACTTAGATCAAACATTGAAAAAAGATACTTGGTGTTTTAGAATTTTTACTAAAGAATTTTTCGCAAAATAATAATGCATCTTATGCAGTAAGAGAAACCCACACGATAATCTGCAGTTCTATATGTCTTTTTATAGAAGTAGGTATGTCGAATTCATTTGAATTATGTTAATATGTTTAAAGGAAATAAAACAGAAAATGTAAATTTTGGCATATCGCCGAAAACTCTTTTAACAATCTTATTTTTCTGTTTTTTTTTTAAATTAATTTACAGTTCATATTCTTACTTCTCTAACGCAATAAAATAAACTGCTTATGTTTCAAACTTTATGATCTGTAGTTTGAATATATATTGCCACAATCTTATTATTTAGGCAGGTATATGAAAAAGGGTCATGCGGCCACGCCCTCGAAACGCCTTCGCAGTTTTTTGCAGGTTAAAATAGTAGCGCTTTATTTCCTTCGTTTGAATAAATGCTTATTGTTACACAGTACGACATCTAACAGGAGTTATGATAACTATTTAGGTCTTTATTAAGGACTAACTCTCTTGGTGTAAATACTCAAGGGTAATATTTGATATTTTCCTTACAAATACCACTGATACCACTCGTGAGTTTGTGGGCGGACGGAGTGAAGGGAATCAGGAATTTGTAGGCAATCTTCTCTGTTTAGGGATCTTGGTTGCTATTGACATTTCAGATCCCTGTACCGATGTGATTACATCAAAACACATTTTTTCAATTGGGTCATATTTCCTTAACATGAGGTGCAATATTTCTTTTAAGATATCAAATAAATAACTTTTGGTTGGTTTGGTATAAAATTCTCTTCAATTTCTAATAATTATTGGGAAAATATAAATTAAATTTAACTTTTATAATAATAGGTAATACGTGTAATATTTAGGTACTGTGTTGACGAAGGGAATGGGTTAAGTGCTTACTTATGCTTCCAGTCAGAGGCAGCTGGCCAAGATACCGATATGGAAACCATAATACACGTAGCAGGTAATTTTCTTTACAAAATCATATTTTTAATTACATATTTATTATTTCTGTTTTTCTTCATTGTTCGATTCCATTTTATTTATTTTTAGGTTCTCATTTAAGTTGTTCCTGATTTACTAGATACCTATGAATTTGCACCCTACACTTCACCCTTTTTTTAGTATTATCCAACTAAAATTTCAGAATACTTTTTAATATTATTTGGAATAACAAAATAATATCTTGTTTGGTGTCATTCGAAAGAGGTAATATAATTTAGTTAAGCATGTTAATAGGTTATATTACCTGCCAAATTTTCTTCATAATTAAAATACAGGGTGCTCGGAATGTGAGTGGCTTTATTTTGCTGTGTGATAAATTATTGTACGAAATTTAATATAAATTTTTAGCACTAGACGAATCAAATGTTGAGCCATGGAATTATGTCAAAAGGTTTTCGATGTCATTTAAAACATAAAAATATTTGTTGCGTTATTTTGGAAAATAAAGTTTTTACAAAGTTTTATAAAAACAAAACTAATAAACGTTTTTATTGAAGAAGCGGTTTTCGATGTCATTTAAAATTAAAAAATGTTTTTGATTATCATAAAAAATAAAGTTTTTACGGATTTGTACACAAGTAAAAGTAGACACCCTGTATGTATACTGTGACAAAAACTATATTTGTACTTATATTGACTTAGTTTAAAAATAAGATAATAATAATAATGAGAAAATAAAATGGAGTCGAATATTATTTTAGTACTTTCAGTAAAGATAACATAGAATTTAAGATTAGCTAAATAATTATGAGATTAAGGACGCAATAGAGATCAAGAAATAAATTATGTTAAGTAAATAATAGAGATTTTATACACAATTTGCTACGAACAAATAATACATAACACAATAATCTAATTTTATTAAAATAATTAGTGGGCTATTAAATATATTAGTGGGGTTATTAAAATAATAACTAGTGGGCTAAAAATAGTTAAAAGAGAATAAATTTAAATAGGAAAATATTAGCATAAATACAACAGACATTTTCTAAAAGTGAAATTATTACTCTGTATAATTATAAGTTTATTTGGATTTGAATGAAAAGGTTTAATTAGTTGAATAAGTATAATAGTACAAAGATATACTCGCGACAAGAATTCAAACGACTTACGTCATACGAACAAATGAATAATTCATTATACAGTATGCGCCAAAAGTATGGAATAAATTCAATGAAAACGAAACAATTATTTTTTGGGAAAAATCCTCGAACAGGTCGATTTTTAATTTAAAAAATACATGTTTTAGTGTAAAATGTGATTTTCAAATGTCATTTGTTTTCGAGTAATGACGTCATCGATTTTTTTTTAAATGGCAACACCATATTTTTTTCCTTGATTCTGAAAGATCGTTTAATTCTCTATCAGACAGTACTAAAATTTTGCCCTCTTACATAGGAAAGTTTTCCAGTAAATGACGATTGAATGTTAGAAAACGTAAATTTTATCCATAAAAAAGTAACAATTCTGAGGTATGTAAAATAAAATACAATTGATTAAATTTTATAATTAAATTAAATGTTCGAATTGCCATCCACCAACTTCTTGACAATGCGCAAGTCTGTGAAGAAATTCTTCTTGCACATTATGAATGATTTCTGGGGTAACTCTGCGTATTTAGTTCCGAATGCGATTTTGAAGTTCTTCTAAATTACGTGGTTTATTAATGTACACTTTTGACTTCAAGTATCCCCATAAAAAATAGTCAAGAGGTGTAAGATCTGGCGATCTTGCAGGCCATTCTATCGGTCCGCGTCTGCCGATCCACCTCCCAGGAAAACAGTTGTCCAAAAAATTTCGTACAGGGCGCGCATAGTGCGGAGGTGCACCGTCTTGCTGAAACCATATGGTATCGTCAGGAAAGTCAGGGTCATTATCGTTAGGAAAAATTACTGCAAGGGCTGGAACAAGGTCATTTTCTAGAAACTCTAAATATCTTTGTCCTGTAAGGGTTCCTTCAAAGAAGAAAGGCCCTACTATTCTGTCGTCAACTATTCCAGTCCACACATTTAATTTCTGAGGGTGTTGGGTATGTGCCTCTGCCATCCAATGAGGATTTTCCCGACTCCAATATCTGCAAGTTTGACGGTTTACTGTACCATTCAGACAAAATGTGGCCTCATCTGAAAAAAGTATTTGCTGGTGTAAATTTCTATTTCCTTGACATAAATCCATTAGAATTTCGCAAAAGTGTAAGCGGCGATCGGGATCATCTTCATTGAGTTCCTGCACAAGTGGAATTTTGTAGGGATGATATTTTCCCTTCCTCAAGATACGTAGCACTGTGCTCTGACTAGTGTCATTGTTTAATGCAACCAATCGTGAAGAATTATGAGGATTATCCACCATACTTATCATAATGTTCTGTTCCTGATTTTCATTAATGCTTGGACGTCCAGGTTTTGGAATATTTACAACATTGCCAGTTTCTCTAAATTTAGACTCTACCTTACTGACTGTTGATTGGCTGATAAGGCGATCTGGATATTTTTCATTAAATAAATCGCAAAGTTCCTGCTGAGTTCTAGTCATATTCCCGCATCCGATAAGAATTAAAATTTAAATTCTTTGAGTAACAGTTAAATGTGCCATAATATTTTAAATTGAATAATAATTTCTATGTCGCTTACAATACTTATTCGGTGTGACAATGACACTTTGCAAAGATTTTCACCTACGTGATACATAAAAGAACTATGGAATTCGAAAAACTAAACTTGATAACGTTTTTGCTTTATTTTAATTGATTTACGTTTTCTAACATTCAATCGTCATTTACTCGAAAACTTTCCTATGTAAGAGGGCAAAATTTTAGTACTGTCTGATAGAGAATTAAACGATCTTTCAGAATCAAGAAAAAAAATATGGTGTAGCCATTTAAAAAAAAATCGATGACGTCATTACTCGAAAACAAATGACATTTGAAAATCGCATTTTACGCTAAAATATGTATTTTAAATTAAGAATCGACCTGTTCGAGGATTTTTCCCAAAAAATAATTGTTTCGTTTTTATTGAATTTATTCCATACTTTTGGCGCATACTGTATTTTCATCAAAATATTTAAGAAACTGCAACTGATAGTAATAAAACTATATACTACAGTAAAAGTCTGCATTATATATTGCACTAAATTGCAAAAAATGTTTTTAACGTGAACAAATATCGAAAATTACGTTGACAATAAAAACAAATATGTAACATCAGCCATGACGTAAGACGTCTGAATTCTTGACGCGAGTATAGCAGTGAAATGCATATATTAAAAAATACTTACTGAACGTCCAAGAAATGTTTGAGTATCCAAGGAGGTAAACAAGGTTGTTGATAAGGGACACTAAAAAAGAAAAACAAGGTGTGGAGGTGCTTTTAACGATGTCGTCTCAGAACTTATCGTTGTCTTTTTACACCTCTCATTTTAGCACTTATAATCTGGTGATTTGTATTAAAATAGTACATCATCAAGTAGTTTTAGTAATAATTTTTAAAAGTAGTTAGCTTTAGCTAATTTGTTTTAATTTAACATAGAAAGGACTCTAGTTCGAAGTGGAAGAGTACTGAGAAGCTGTAGGAAGCAATGACATCACGTCTCGCGGGCATTTAATTTCAAATTGACTTGACCGATATTTTGAAAACTATTTATCATATCAACTTAATATTTTGTGAGTTGACCATACATCATCAATCCTTTTTTTTTTCGATCATCGACCAATTCCTACAGAAACAACAGTATTACAAATTTGAGAAGTGCATGTATGCGTGAACAAAGAGTGAGCAAATTTTTTAAAAGAAATGAGTACCAATGTTATAAATAGGTATAAAGTACAAGAGACTCGGGAACTGTTTTCCGTAGATCAGGAATATCGTCTTGAGTTTTGTCAATCTATGATGGAAAAAACTGTTTCGGACGATCATTTCTTAAACCAAGTTTTACTTACTGATAAATAGTAAGCTTTTTCTCTTCATGCTTGAACATATTAGGCCCGCTACAGACTGCCTGAATTTGCGATTCGTGATATGCGAGAAATTCGCGAATAGTGTGTAGGGTCTTGTTCGTTAAAATCCATTCATAAAAACCTTACACACGATGCGCGAATTCCTTACAAACCACGCATTGCGCATCGCGAATCGCGAATTCACGCATAATCTGTAGCGAGCCTTAAAGATAGCACACATTACAGCGCGGACCTGCACACTTGCACGACTTCGCACACTTGTCCAGCACGGACCAGCAACTTTTTGTGCAGATTATGTGTGCTGCAGACGTTTTGAAGGTTTTAAGTAGTAGTTGAGTGTAGCTTGGAAGGAGGAATTTTTATTTTAACGATGTTGTATGAAGCGGAGGAGGGAAAAAAAGAAGGTTACAAAAAAATATTATTCACCTCTTGGATGTTCCTCGCCACCAAAATAAAAGATTTAGCAATGCAGTGTCATCTGACAAAAGACCTACAGTTCGGTTCAGCTAAGTAAATAGAGGTTGTTGATATGCGAGGGTGTCATTTCAGCGACACATTCACAACTTAACTGGTCCAATATTTCTAACACTTTGAAACCAATCCGTGATTTTTGTGGAAACAAAACTTACGTTGGACTAGCGCGACCAAGCATAGAAATTTCAGGCCACCGACATGACCTGCAGTGACGGTTGTTGCAGATGACGGTGCAAGCAAGCGGTAGTCTAGTGTGCGATGCTCCATTAAATAATATGGGAACCTTCATGAATGGATTTTGCAGGTCCGTGTTCTGCAGGTTCATGCTGGTCTGTGCAAGCATAATGTGTGCGACCTTTTAGGGACACCATTTTTCAATTTTCAATTACTACTGTACAATCTCACCCTTTTCGAACTAGTGAAACTTCTTAAGTGTGCAAACGTTACCAATAGAGGCCACCATCCTTTATTGATGGTGTCGATTACTAACTGGTCACTGTAATCTATCGTTCTATATTAAAAGATAGATGAACAAATATATTTTAAAAATAACAAAGGGGATGTATGTTTTACGACTTTTTTTAGCTAAACTAATATCTATACCATTTCTTATGGCTACTGGTCTGGTGTATGCTCTTCTGCCGGAACGAAACCTTCATAGGTCAGCACTGATGTTCCATGTTTTCTGTTTATTACTTGGGAATGCATTTCTAGCATGTGGTCAATACACAGTTATAGAAGATGATGGTTTATGTTTCAGTCTAGGTAAGAAGACATTATATTCAGGATCGTCCGTTTTTCATGGCTTATCATTGGCATCTAGGAATATGTAAAACATACAGGGTGGCTGAAATTAGAAAAAGTTGCACAAAAATTGAAAATATCGATTTTAGAAAATGCCCTCTAGCGTCATTATTTCTTAACAGAAAATGCTGAAATTTGGTGCAGGGAGATAATAATAATGAGAAATCGATTTTCGTCAAAAGAAAACTTAAGGTCACTACTTTCGGATATGCAACATGCAATTGTTTTTTCTCTTATAAGTGCCATATTGGATTTTGACAGTAACAGATGTGGATTAAAATTACGAACACGACTATATGTAACACTATTATTTTATTTGCAGAATAACCCATAAAGTTAAAAGAATAGAATAATTTAAACAAAAAATCTAGTTGTTCTTGACGTAAAACACAATTCGGTACTTAACCACACAAAATACGCAAATATTCTACATAAATACTTCCAAGTAACGCCTATCAAATGTTGTCCACAGCAGCAGCATTAATTATGTCGCGTAGGTCTTCCATATTTTCGTAGGAATTGTAGTAAATTGTATATTTCGAACTATCTCAAAGAAAGAAATTTATTGGCTTGGGGCTCCATCTAACAAAATAAATTTTATAGAGATTGTGGGTTTCTATTGATTAAAAATCTGTATCGTAATGGGTATCATTATGAAACGGATTATGGGCATACAAGTGCATTGTTATAATACGAGTGTAGAAAATAGTTATTTATGCAATAAGTACAAAAAGTAAGTGTTTATTGCATGCGACGTGAAATTGTCGAACGAGGTCGTCAGGCCCAGTAGGACAACACGTCGAGTGTAATAAGCACTTTTTGTACGAGTTGCATACAATATTTTTTCTGCGTTCATGCAAAACCAAAAAAATGTTTTATTTAGATGCCACTAAGTGTAGGAAAATATGACGCCGATTTCAACGTTAATGTTTGTCATGATGACAAAACGCTGTAGTAGAATGACAGATGAATGTAATAAACATTTTATTGCATTAGTGCAATAAAGAATCATTTTTCCACTAAATATAGTTCAATAAAGTTTTGTTTTTTGCATGAATGTAGAAAAAATAAAAAAAAATAAATTTTATAAAAAATATATAAATTTAAAATATTAGGTACTATCATTACCTATATTAATATTGTTAGGTATTAGCTAAGTATTAGGTATTAGTTAATTATAATAATAGGTATTTAATTTAAGACTAATCTAATTATTGCATTATCAAAAACTCAAGTTGTTGAAAAATAATTATCGATAAAAAATATATACTTTCTCGGAGCAACTTCAGGTTCCAAAATACGTTATTATAGTGTTTTAGTGCTACAACCATCCCCAGTACGAGAAAGTTACTTTTCGTATTTTTTCGCACCCATGAAGCGTTTTAATGCGATTCGTACATTTATTTGGCAGTAAATTAAGAGTTTTCGAACATGGATACCACCATTTTATATATTTATTTTATATTTGAAATAACACTTCTTTAGAGTCGGTAGAAAACATAAAACCTATAAGTAAAATTGAACGTCAGCACGTTTGACTGGAAACGTTACTTTAAAAAATGTGTTTGTATTTTTTCTTGATTAGTGCTTCCCAATACACTATACATTCAAAAAGTAAGGTTAGGTTTGGAATTTATTAAGCGGAATATACAATAATTTTGTTTTCTCAAGCCACAATTTTGTTCTATAACATATTTACAAGACAGGGAATATCTTTACAGATTAAAAACAATTATAAAACTATTTTATAAATAAGCGCATTTCGAGGCTAAAAAATAATGTTATTAATTTCCTTATATAGGTATTCTTAATAAAACACGTTTATACAATTATTTTCGGTCAGTGGTCGCGCGGTTTAAGGCCAGTACTTGAATCGAGGTGAGATCGGCGTGGGTTCGCGCCCAGCTGCCGGTAGACCGTATATAAGCTATATTCGTGGAGAGGATTGGCACCCTCTCTGCGGGTATGGTAGGGTGGAAGAATGTTTGCTTGGGTCAATGTGAGAGATTGATACCGGTTGATATTTGACTACCCCCCTAATTAATGAAGTTTTCCAGGTTTTCCTCATTCCTGCACTGAATAGTGGTTAGGGCTTACCAACGTAAATCGTTCCGGGGCGCAAATGCGGCCTGCTTAATAATAATATGCCGCCTCCTCTCCCGCACAAGTCTCCGACTTCTGGGCTAATCCCTGTGATTAGAATGAGGGGTAGAGATATTATTATTATATTATTATTTTATAAGATTATAATTAAGTCATTTGTCTAAGTACTCTTTAACAATATGTTTACAATCCTTGTATAAGTATAATTTTTTTAAATGTTGTATAACGTATTATAATGCTTTTATAAAAATTTTAAAGAACTGCAAATTATTTGTTCTATAAAACACGTTGTAAAAACTATTATAAAATAATTTTACACAATTACTTTCTTCGGGAGCAAAATTATCGCAAATATTTGCTTTATAAAATCAAACTGTTCGCTAAACAACGCACCTCGATAGTCATAAAATAATTCCCTTCTTTTAAAGTTCCATTTTGCTAGTTCCATGGACACCGTGGAGACCAAGCAACAGGCGTATGAATGCCAATGCAATATATATTTGGAACAACAATAAAAACAAAGTTAACAAATGTCGAATCTGCCAAAAATGTTCCGTTCAATTTTGTTTTAGGTCAAGAACAATTAGATTTTTATTTAAATTATTGTATTTTTTTAAATTTTATGGGTTATTCATCAAATAAAATAGTGCTGATAAACAGTGCCTCCCGTTATGTGAGAAGGCTGTGGAATTTCTGCAAATCAACTCTTTCGCAAGGGAAGAGGACCCTGAAAGGAGGTTATATTCTACTAACCATTTTATTGATATGACAAAAACCAGGCCTACTACAATTTTTTAAATGGTCGTTTAATCAGAAAGTGGTATAGGCTTTTTTATCAAAAATGTATTACCAGACTATTCAGTACCCATCAAATTATTAATTATCTATTGTGTTTTTTATGGGGTGTCAAGCTTCAAAAAATCAAACAACTAAAAATTATAATAAGGTCAAAGATTGCTATTACCAATCGGACAAAGAGAAAACACATACACTACAAGTTTAACAATCTTAATTGCGGCCACAGTAAAAATAATGAACATACAAAAAATGTAATGAATTATGAATACTAAGTTGTTAAAAAATTACAAAACGTTAATCTAAATTACATTTTAGTTTTTTCTTTGGTATATGGGTATTTTGATGATGCTGAATAGCCTGGTAATATCGTTTTGATAAAAATAATATATCAATATTTCTGGAAAAAGACCCTTTTAAAAAATCGTAATAGGCCAGGCTTTTGTCACATCAATAAGGTGGTTAGTAGAATATAACCTCATTTCAGGGTACTATTTGTAAAAAAATGGCTTGCTGAAATTCTACAGCTTTTTTACATTTTCAGAGGCGTGAATCTGAAAACGGGACACACTGTATATTGACGTGTTCGTAAATATATCTACAGCTGTTATTGTCAAGATTCAATATGGTGTAAACAAGAAAAAAGTAATTGAATGTTGCATAACCAAAACTAGTCGTCACAGAAATTTTCTTTCAATGAAAATCGATTTGTCGTATGTTCTTATTCCCCTGTACATAATTACAGCTCTTTCTATTGAGAAATAATGACGCTAGATGGTATTTTCTAAAATCGCTAGTTTCAGTCTTTTCACAATATTTTAGCAACGGCAGCAGATAACAATCAGAATAATAACTCCCAGTTGGCGGGGATACGTAACCTCAACTTTTGTACAGAGCCTGTCAATTCATTGACGTATGTTCCTTTCTGTTGCAATTTTAATTTGATTCAGTGACGGTACAGAGCATTATTTCAGTAGTATATTCATTATAGTCATTATTTGTGTTTTGTATTCTATATATTTCATTTAGTATATCTTTGTGTTTTAAATGTTAAATGTATGTGCTGCCAAATTTTGCATTTTCCAATACATTTTTTCGATTCCCCCCTTGTTTTTATTTCTCTCAGAACTTTTCTTACGTTAGCTGATTCCAACAAGAACCTTTGAATACTTCATTTTGTATAAAAAATTATACACTCTTATCATTTTTCCGTAGATCTACTAAATAGTTTAAGAGCAAAAAAATACATTATTTTTTCTCGTCGATTATACATATTTACGATGAATAGTTAATAAAACCGTAGTAGGCGACTGTCATTTTTGTCAATGTTTATATTAACAGAGTAGTCGTATATGAGAGCTGGTGAGTGTTATTTTATAAATGTCGGTTGCTTTTTATTTAAATTTTGAAAAGGAAAGTATGAATAACCGCTACAGCTCTCAAGAATATGCCGATATACATTTCATTTATGACAATTATCATAGAAATACACTACAAGACAGAATGGTGTATATGGAAAGATTTCGTTATCATCGTGTTCCTAATGCTCGCATTTTTACAAATATTTAATTAAATTAAATATTTAATTTAAGATTAAAAGGGACAGGATCATTTAATGGCCAACAATGAAATGCAGTAAGGGGAACTGTCAATCAACGTTCAACATGGAGAGGCGATTTTAGAATTTTTTGATGAAAACTCTCGAAGAAGTTTTATATAAGCATCCAGAGGTTTCACCATGCCTGCTGCCAGTGTTTGGAGAATACTGTCCAAAAATGGATTACATCCCTACCATTTTAAAAAGGTTCAGGAACTGTTGCTTGCTGATCATAATCTCCTAATTAACTACTGTAGGTACATACTTCGCAACCGTATTCAAGATTCGCCGATAAATTACTTTTCACAGATGAAGCATTATGTACAAGAAGTGGTATTTTTAATAACCATAATATGCATGAATGGTCCGATAAAAATCTACACTGTATTAAGGCTTGAAAATACCAATATACAATTGCCATAAACAAAACTTTTCATAGGATTATACATTTTGCTCAGATTCAACGTTTACGAATATTAGCAATTTTTGCAAAATATTTTGTTTTCAATTGTTAGAAGATTACTTCTCCAACTGAGATAGGGAATGTGGTATGCATGCGACGGAGGTTCTGCTCATTTTATCTTTACTGTAGTGTACTGAGAGGGCATAATGCACTCATATATTGGCCACCGAGATCTCCCAATTTAAGCCCACTCGATTTTTATTTATGGGGTCACGAAAAACACGGTTAATTCGAAGGAAGTTAACCATAGAAGAACTACAACAAAGAATGTTTAACATATCTAACGAAATAAGAGCTTCCGTTCGTACTTTAGGTACTGTAAATTTTAATCTTATTAATAGATTACAATTATAACGGACTTATACATGCATGGATTTACTGGTGCCTATGAATACTGGTGCCTATGAATACTGGTGCGCCAGTAAAATCAAATTGCATATGTACCTAAACCTCTACTGGCGTGCTATTTTTATCAGTGCTAGCACGAATTAAGTTAGAGCATTCCAACTTTTCCATGCATTAGTAACGACTCATCAGCTTGTGCAAAGAAAGTTTGCAAATGTAAACCTGCCAGTATTTACGCACTAGCTTACCAAACCAGGTTTTGTTTAGCATTTGATTTTACATTCGTTTATACAGGGTATCCCAACGAAAATTTGACTCCCCCTATAATTGGAAAACCGAATAATATTTCAAAATTCGCCGAGACCTGTTGTTCTTGGGGGGAGCTTTTTTGACAGTCAAGTCAACTCGATATGTTCATCCCCCTAATGTCTAGCAACCCCAACGTAAAAATTTCAAATGCAACTACCCCACTTGTGGCACATCATTTTAAAGCCCTTTTCATTGCGAATACAGTGACGTACCGTTTTTAAAAATCGGTTGAGATTTGACAGAATTATTGGTTACAAACGAAAAGATGACAAACCAACTTACGAGTAGTAATTTCTACACAAATGCCCACCACTAATAAGTTTTTCATCTACTACACATGACCGCATTACCTAATTGTTATTGATGTGTCTATCAGTTTACAAAAAAGTCAGAAATGAAATAAAAAAGCTGAAGCAAATAAAACTAGATACTAAAATAGTTATTAGTAGAAGATACTTAAGTTTATAGGAATTCAGACCTTTTCAAAATAACAAAAAATCAATACTACAAAAAAAGTCAGTGTTTTTTGCTTGTGACCAAGAAATCGTTAGTTTCAGCCGTTATTGAAAGTATTAACGTGTGTTCGAAATGGTTTATTCTATCGCGGAAAGAGTAGAAATTGTTGCAATATATTATCGAAATCACGATTGCGCTAAAGCTACAGCACGAATTTTTAATGCCAATCATCCTGAAAAAAAATGTAAACCACCAGTACGTTAAACACCTGATTGACAAATTTGCTGCAACAGGTTCGCTTTTAAACAAGAAACGTGAAGTAATTGGGCCAGTTCGAAATGAAGCAGTTGAAGTGGCAGTTTTGGGTCATGTACAGATGGATAACAAGCAATCGATTACAACTGTGTCTCAAGCTTCTGGCGTATCCCGTTCCAGTGTTCATCGAATTTTGAAAAAATACAAGTTTCATCCATTTAAGATGACGCTGGTTCAAGAGTTACATGAAGATGACTTTGATCGCCGTAACCAATTTTGCGAATACTTTAGTGAACAACTTCTACTGAATCCAAATCTTCTCTACAATACATGTTTCTCCGACGAATGCACATTTATGTTGAATGGCGAAATGAATAGACACAATTGTCGTTATTGGAGTGATACTAATCCGCATTTAATCAGGGAATTTCATACTCAGACACCTCAAAAATTGAATGTTTGGGCAGGCATTTTGGGCGACCATCTTGTTGGACCATTTTTTATCCAAGGGAATCTCAATGGAAACACCTATCTAGAATTATTGGAAAGTACAATTGATCCTAGGATAACAGAGATTTTAGAAAGTGACGACAATTTACTAGAAAATGAAATAACCTTCCAACAAGATGGTGCGCCCCCGCACTATGCTGCTGCTGTGCGACAATTTTTGGATGACCATTTCCCGAGGCGTTGGATTGGCAGAAGAGGTCCCGTCGAATGGCCACCAAGATCTCCGGATCTGTTCCCTTTGGACTTTTTTCTGTGGGGTCATTTAAAATCACGAGTGTACGCCACTCAGCCGGAAACATTGCAAGTGCTACGTCAGAGAATTGTAGAAGAATGCCGATTAATAATTGCGGATGTCTTTAATAATGTTCGAACAGAATTTGAAAACAGACTGTATTATTGTTTGGGAGTTAACGGGGGTCATTTTGAGCAATTCATCAAATAAATTTGATTTATTATTTCCTTCAGCTTTTTTATTTCATTTCTGACTTTTTTGTAAACTGATAGACACATCAATAACAATTAGGTAATGTGGTCATGTGTAGTAGATGAAAAACTTATTAGTGGTGGGCATTTGTGTAGAAATTACTACGCGTAAGTTGGTTTGTCATCTTTTCGTTTGAAACCAATAATTCTGTCAAATCTCAACCGATTTCTAAAAACGGTACGTCACTGTATTCGCAATGAAAAGGGCTTTAAAATGATGTGCCACAAGTGGGGTAGTTGCATTTGAAATTTTTAAGTTGGGGTTGCTAGGCATTAGGGGGATGAACATATCTAGTTGGCTTGACTGTCAAAAAAGCTCCCCCCTAGAAGAAAAATCGGCGGGTCTCGACGAATTTTGAAATATTATTCGGTTTTCCAATTATAGGGGGGGTCAAATTTTCGTTGGGATACCCTGTATATTATACGAAATAAATAAGAAGTGGAATTCGAAAAAATCGTTGAATTTTTAGAGTATTGCGGATGTCCTTGTTTGCGGGACCCATTTCGTATAAAAATAGAAATGTAAGAGAATATGCTTATGAACAGATCAACAAGAAACGTAAATAGTGATTACTTTAATTGCTTTGACGTCAAAGCTACAATGTGTTAGAATTAAATAAAATTTAGAAAGCATGAAGGTGTCTTGGTTTGCAGTGGTTGATAGATTTTTGCATTCAGTAGTACAAATCTCTATAGCTAGTAATAAACAAATGAAACTGGCGCAATAAAATCATAATATATGTGTCAACCTTTACACATGCATAGATTTATTGTCGCCAATAGTTACTGGCGCGCCAGTAAAATAAAATTATGTGTGTAAACCTCTACTGCCGTGCCATTTTTATTAGTACACTGATAAAAAGGCATGCCAGTAGAGATTTACATATGAAAGTTTGTTTTTCTGACACTCCAGTTACCACTAGCGCCACTAAATCCATGTATGTGTAAACCCACTATTATTGACATGAAAGTTCAATTGACGTAAATACTGGCGCCAGCAAATCATTGTATATAAAAACGCGCCTTATAGCGGATTTACACATGCATAGATTTAGTAGCGCCAGTGGTAACTGGAGCGCCAGTAAAATAAAATTTCATATGTAAACCTTTACTGGCATGCCATTTTTATCAATGGATTAATAAAAATGGCACGCTAGTAGAGGTTTACACACGTAATTTTATTTTACTGGTGCGCCAGTAACTATTGGCGGCACTAAATCCATGCATGTGTAAAAACGCCTTTATGCCAAGAATAAGCTGGCCCTATTTTGATCAGCTCCTTTAAGTTGGTTTATATGTATACTATTGTCTTCTACTATAATACTATAGTATTTTTTGTTGTATCGTTACTTTGTTATTTAGTTACTATGTTAATATTTGATAGAATGATTAAATTTCTAGTTTATATTTGTTTAGTTGTAGAAAATAATAGGGCAATCCAACGAACTGTCAAATCACTTTAAAAATGGCGGCTGTAGGACAAACAACTCGACATATGACAAGCAGAAATTTGTGATTTTGTGTAGAGCTGTGTGTTTGGCTCATTATATTTTACACCTATTTCGGAATACCAAGGATAATTCAGACTATCATAATGGTTTTGTTTTGTTGTGTTATGAATTGTTGGAGTAGAGGACAGCGAGAAGATCAAGTTAGATTTTTTAGGATTCCTGCTGCATTGAATTATAGACATATTTCAATGAACTCTCTCATATAAAACGGCAAAAGTGGCTTTGTGCAATATAACGGCAAGACCTAACTCCAGAAAAAATTAAATACAGTGTCATTTGTTCAAAACATTTTATATCGGGTTAGTTAATAAAAAGTTATATACAACAATTTAAAAGCACATATTTCAGGTAAACCGGCTGCTTTAACAGATAACTTACATCTTGATTGGATTCCTACATTGCATTTGGGTTATCGAATTACCACTGCAACGTTGTCAGAGACCAAGATGGGTAGCTATAAACGAAAATGTAGTGTTGTGCTAATGTTTTCTGAAGTTTTAAATATCTGCAATATTTATATGTAAAAGTAATATATACCTACCTATGCAGGCCCCTATTTTCCATTGGGCACTGGGCAGGGCCCTGCGATTAGTGGGTCCCCCTAGTTCCTGCCAGATCAGCAACTCTTTCATATCTCATATTAGAAAGTGTAATATGAGCCTATTTCTCATATATAGAAAAAGTGGGTTTATATTTTAGATAAAACGTTCTAGTTGCTGAATATTCGTAAAATTATTATTATTCTCAGTATTCACTGCACTTCGGTATATCTACAAATTTTTTCTTTCAAATGGGCCGAGGCAAGAAATAGTTAACTAATCAAAAATGAACTTGGTGCATTAAATTTTGATTTTACCTGCTGCTAATGTTTTTTATTGTGCTGTAACAAACTTTAAATTATTGTTATAATGCCGCAATTATTTAAAATATCAAAAAACCAATTGATTATTAAACATTTTGTACTATTTATCTATGTACCCAATTTTTTTAGAATTGTATATATAACTTATTTTTAATATTTTTTATTAAATATATTTTAGATTTTTTCTATCAAATGGACTTTTATTTATTATTTATAATTTTTGTCAAATATATGTTAATTGGAGACAGTGGCATTATTAAGAATTTCAAGCCCCCGCAGAATTTTTCTTTAACTGAAAATAAATTCTGCCATGTATCTATGCATAAATAATTGTTAAATTCCTCTGTAATAGTTTACTAATTAATTATATAGGTATAACTGCCAATATTGTTATCAATATATTTTTTTATTAATATTATATATAGTATTTTCCAGGACCCTGAATTGCTAGGGCTGGCGGGGGTGTAATTATGCTGCTAGTTGGAGAAAAAAAAGAACTTAGGTACCTATTTATAAATAATATATTTAAAACTTGTACATTGTATTTAATTTTTTCTTGAGTTAGGTCTTGCTGTTTTATTGCACTGAGCCACTTTTGCCGTCTTATATGAGAGTTCATTCAGATCAGTTCTGTCTATAATTCAATGCAGCAGGAATCCTAAAAAATCTAACTTGATCTTCTCGCTGTCCTCTACTCCAACAATTCATAACACAACAAAACAAAACCATTATGATAGTCTGAATTATACTTGGTATTCCGAAATAGGTATAAAATATAATGAGCAAAACACACAAACCAATAACTAAAAGTTCTACACAAAAGCACAAATTTCTGCTTGTCATATGTCGAGTTTGTCCTACAGCCGCCATTTTTAAAGTGATTTGACAGTTCGTTGGATTGCCCTATTAGATTAAAATACGCCGCTGTCGCAAAAAAATTGTCGAAAATGACAATTGCCTACTACGTTTTTAGTAACTTACTAAACTGATACTAAATATGTGCAATCTGCAAGGAACAATAATTTTTTATTCTTTTGCTCGTAAACTATCGTAATCGTATACCTACAAAATAATGAGAAGAGTGAACACAGTTTCTAAATTAAATGTATGGTTCAAAAGCAGTTTTCTTGTTAGACTTGGCTAACGTAGAAAAACAGATTTGAGAGCAATAAAAACAAGAAGGGGCAATTTCTTTCATTTATAGACATGAACTGGAGATCATATTTTGTCGGTACAGATCGAAAATAGTAAATCATTGTTTTTTAAAAGTAAAAAACAAAATCTCATTTCGCAAAATCAATTTCAAATTATCTGCCTTATCATTCAAATATTATATTTAAATTTTATAAACATTAGTACAGTATGATTAATATAAGAAATGTGTTTTTAGGATATTCGATATTACTGTTTATGGTTGCCTCCTTTTTTTGGATGAACGTTATATGCATCGATATGTTCCTAGCTTTTAGGTAAATAAGTTTTTTTGTCTTTTCTCATTTCTCATCTTTTCATTTTACCATCAAATAAAATTATGAAATATCAATATGAAAAAACTCTACTGAGACATTTTAAACATAATAATTATTTGTTTAAAAAATCATAACTTATTATTTATGTAGTCACTGTTCAAATGTTTTACTAATGGTATTTAATTTTAAAGCAGGAGAACAATAATTTCTTCCTCTTTCATTTGGACTCGTTTCCTGGATTGTACTCTACGATTTTGAAGAAAAATATCAATAATTTTGCGTACCTTACGTGCCTCTTTCAATTTTTGTATTCCTACAAAATATAAAAATAATGAAAGGTACTTCCAAGTAATATTTTGTAGCGTTTAGTATTCTTTTTTTGAAAATGATTTCGGATTTTTTTTTTTTATAAATATATTAAAATTGCAATTCTAATTATTATTCTACAAGAAAAAATATAAAAATTAATAACAAAAAATACATTAAATAAATTTAAAAAGCTACGTATCAATATACGTTTTTTTTTAGTTTAACTGTATGTATTTAAATATCAATACAGAGTGTCCAGAAAATATGCGCACACATTTCGCGAGCCTAATCTACAGATAAAAATAGTCGTATAAGGTTACGTAACACTTTTTCAAATTTTCAACAATAACGAAGTTATGGCCTGTCAAAAAAAAATTTTTAATTTTTATTTCTGACAACTTTTTTTGTAGTAAACCGATTTTCTTCAAATTAGATACAGTTGGTATACGCATTAAGGTGGACTGTAAATATGAAAAATAATTCAAAATAAAAATCCACACCTTTAAACTTCCAATCCTCTAATTTTATTTATAATTGTTTTCTAATTTTGATATGCCAAAATAAAATCCCATCAAATATCTTACAAAAAAGGTACTCTTCTTTCAATTCACTAAGAGTAACCGTTTTCGAGAAAAATGCCATTGAAGTTTTTCAAGAGATCATGTAGTCCTCAGCAATAATAAATACAAAGCGTGCTTTGGGGAGAAAAATCATGATTTATTTATGTCTGGTGTCTTGGCGACTATCAGTATTGTAAAAAAATTTATTTGGGAAGTGTTAAATCTCATGATAATGAATAATTATTCTAACACAAAATTACGTGATATGTATTATTATTATTATTATGGGCTAAATACACAGAAGGCGCAACAACTTTACTATGACGATTTACTAATAGAATATTACCTCAACCACGAATGTTTTCTAAAATTCATTGGAGACTAGGGGAATATGGAATTCTCAAGGGAAGAAACCGGTTGGATGTTGGGCAGAAGAACACGAACGGCAGGTACAGAAGAATTTTTTTTCTAACGAAAATAATCCCACGAATAGTTTAAGAAAAATTTCCACAGAGCACAATATTCCTAAAAGTTGTGTGCATGAAATGCTATAAGAGAATTCACTTCATCCTTACCATTATCAAAAATGTCAGGCGTTATTTCCCGGCGATAATACCATAAATAATTTTCACAATGAGGATGAGGAATTCTTATTATTATTTACCGACGAAGCAGGATTTGGTCATGACGGGTTGCTTAATTTATATAATTTCGCATTTTTGGAGTGATGAAAATCCTCACGTAGCCATGGAAAGGGGTTTCCAGAACAGATTTTCGCTAAATGTATGGGTAAGAATTATAAGGGATCATTTAGTTGGACCACATTTTTTCCCAAATTGGTTAAATGGTGAAATATATTTAGATTTTTTAAGGAATAACTTACCAACCTGGAAAACGTACCTCTGCAAGTAAGAAACAGAATGTGTTCAAGATGGTGTCCCGCCACACCTTAGTTTAACAGTGAGGGGATATATTGATACAGAATAATGGATTGGCCGTGGTGGTTTTGTGGAATGGACCTCTAGATCACCAGATCTTAATCCCATAGATTTTTTTTCTGGGGGTACCTCAAGACCCTTGTTTATAACGGACCAATAAACAACATTGCGGAATTAAGAGAAAGAATATTCGAAAGTTGTCATATTATTTGACAGAAGCTCGGAATATTTCAAACCCGTCAATCTTTTTTACGAAGAATTAATTTATGCATAGAAGTAGCAGGGAACCACTTTGAAAGTTTTTTGTAAATATTGTTTTATTTGTTAAGTAGTTAAATAAATCTTGTTTTCGTTTCCAAAGCACGCTTTGTATTTATTATTGTTGAGGACTACGTGATCTCATGAAAACTTCATCGGCATTTTTCTAAAAAACGGTTACTGTTAGTGAATTGAAACAAGAGTACCATTTTTAAAGGATATTTAATGGGATTTTATTTTGGCATATTAAAATTAGAAAACAATTATAAATAAAACAAATTACATGGATTGGAGGTTTAAAGGTGTTGTAGTTTTTTATTTTGGATTACTTTTCATGTTTCAAGTTATGTCAGAAATTAAAAAGAATTTTTTTCACAGGCCATAACTTATTTTTTTTACTGTTTTAGAAAGTTATTTTAAGCTAATATAAATCAAATCTCCTACAATTCCTATCAATGAAGTCATATATATGTTCTCTGATACCAAACATCTAGGTATGCTAATGAACAATTCCACAGACAAAGCTCTATTCAATAATTATCTAAAGAAAATAATCTAATTTACTCACTCTATAAATATCTAACTTCACTTTTTGGCAGTGGGAACACGACAAATTCAACCACAATAGATGAGATCTGACCTATTTCTGCATTTTTAGGATTGCTTCTTCAGGTGGCCTCCTTTAAGTTGAATCAAATATCTAACTATAAAAATTATTATAAAAATTAAAATTATTTGAAGTTAAATATCGACAATGATAAAATAAAAGTGACATCCTGTCAATGAATACCTACTTGAAAAATGTTGGGGCTTTTGTCCACTGAGTAGTAGTAGATAAAAACCATAACTTATTATTGAGAATTCGAAAAAGTGTTACATAACCTTATTCTACTATTTTTATCAGTAGATTAAGTTTGTGCGCACATTTTTCGGACACCCTGTATATAATTTCTTCTGTATTCTCTTGGTTTATTTTAGATCAATCACAACCACGAGTTTGAAGAAAACATATGTATGTAGGTATCTATCTAAATTTTGTATGGGAAACATAAAAATATTTTCAAGTATTTTGAGGTATATTTTATTTGGTTAATTGTTTCCAATTAGCAATTAGTATTTTTTAAATTACAATAATTCTGCATTCAGAAACATAAAAGTAATGGCTACAAATTAAAACAATACATTATCAACATTTTTTTGAACTTTTTTATTGAAATTTATTTTACGAATTTAATTATTTTGTATGTCTCTATAATTTTCAGTAGTAGAGGTGCTTATGGCCAAGAAAAAAAACGCATAGTTTTCAAGATTGCTTCTTTGTACGCATGGGGGTTGCCTATTTTGAACGTACTAATTGTTTTCCTCCTCAATAATTATGGTGATGAAGAGGCGGTATATCATCCGGGAATTGGCGTAGAATCTTGTTTTCTGAAAAATGGTAAAGTATTAAATTAACAGGATGTGGAATGTGCAACAAAGCACCTCTTACTTAATTATTATTAAGTTGCACATTATCGATAAAATTGTATAAATTTAAAAGTTATCTAAAAAGTGTCATTATACAGTGCAAATGGCTGTTGAACGTTCTAAATATACAGGGTGTATCAAAACTTATCTAAAAAAAACTTGAATGTACAGGGGACTCGTACAAATACAATTATGTAAAAAAATCAAAAAGGGCAGTTCGAAAATGATTTTAAAATACACTTCTGCACGGCACTGGAAACTGATCAACTGTAAAACCTGACAAAGCACGTAATCGGCGACCGGACAAAAAAATTCCTAAAAAAGTTCCTAAAGAAAGAAATAAATAACATCTATTTTATATAGCAAATTGAACTGCTTTTGCCGCTATTATTTATTATTAATATAATTAATTTGAGATTTTAATCAATAAAGTAATATGAACCATAAATTAAAACGATATCCATCAATTTAACGTTTATTTAGCAATTATTATTTCATTATTATTATTTAACATTATTTTAATATTATTTGTTGAATATTATTTCGAGTCACCTGGTATACTAAGATTTTAATGTCGTGTACCTATATTATAATTGATATTTAGGACGTGATCAGTAGGGAACCAAAAATTCGAGTTTTCGCCAATTTTTGTGTATATCAATATTTTGAGACACCTGTGGTTCTTACCAAAACTATTCAGTCGCATTTATAAGACGACTTTTGTTGATTAACGTTTTCTATCGATTCAGAATAAACAGCCACAAACTGAACTGAAATCCAATGGACTAAGACGTATGACCATTAGTTGCAGTCTCTTTCATATATCGATTTAGAGAGATAATTTTTTATTTAAAAAAATATTGTAAAATGGCCATTTAATCATCTGAGTGGAATGTTCAAATATTACCGAAACATGTAGGCAAAAACATCAGATTTTCTCCAATTATAAAATACCGTAGCAATTACTATAAGTGTGTTTGACTAATCTGTCTTTTAAATACTGTTTTAAAGCTGGCTAGACCTGTGTTCTGAAACATTATGTGTAAAATCAGTTATCGGATATTTTAAACCTCGGTAAATTATCTGCAAATAGTTCCTTAGGTGTTTCTTTGGAATTTGAAATTATAAAATGTTATCAAATGCAACCCAATATGCTGCGGCTCTCTAACGGTACATGATTTTCAAAAACTATTACCTATCTTGAAAAAGAAGTTAAAAAAATATCAAGAGCGATAAAATATTCAAAATAAAATATTACACTTCGATATTGAAAGACATTCTCCCCCCAGTTTCTACGTCTGTGTTTTAGGCGTCGTTTACAATAATACCCTTCAGGTATGGTTAACCACAAGGAGTATCCATTAAATTTTAAACTTACTTGTGAAAAATTGGCAAAGTTATTGCCAAAAAACGATTTAAAGAGGTCAACTTCAACACTCTGTATCTTTTATGGGAGGCATTTCTGTATACTATGACTAAGTACAAAAAATTTAACCACGTGCTCAGGGAGGCCTAAAAGACAATTAAAAAATTATTCCAGAATTTTAGCTCGATATTTAAAAAATGGGGCAAAACCCTTTTTTCCTACGGAAAGTCGGCGCCTATGATAAGAACCGACTGAGATGGCTTAGATCCATTGATAAAACTTACATCTGTCAACAATATCTACTACCATCGTCGTTTTTTTGCAGCATTTCTAAATGTAGAAACGAAAATTAACATTCTTATTAGTAATAATACCTGATAGATAGGTAACAGTTAATCCACTTAGCTCCAGTATTTGGCATTCTTTTCCATTATTTCGTTATAAACTGGTAGAACTACATATTCGCTCATTACAGCCACTCACTACCGATAAAAGACACTTTCCGGTAGGTACAATTAAATAGATTAAATGCCTATTTATTATATCAAAATCGAACGAAAGGAATAGATAATAGACGTTTTAATGTAACCGCAGCAGTCTTGTCCCATAACCTAGAAAACCAAACCGGCGAACTATATTGTGGGAAAGCACCTGCACTCAACACAAATGTCTTTATTTAATAACTATAAAACGTTTAAAAATTAAAAAAAGACACTAAAAACTGAAGAAGAACACAAAACTACAACGTAAACACAGAAATTCAATTATGACATGACAGCGATACCGACTGTTGCATGCTTGTAGAGTATGCAACCAACAAGGAAGTTAACATTGGCGCATTTAAAAAAATAATATCGAAAAAAATTTTTTTGGCTTTATAAATAAATTTGGAATTTTTTTGAAGGGTGATTCCGTTAATTCTTATTTTTCCCTATCCTCTCTTAAAATATTTATACTAAGTCATAGTTAACCCTGTATAGGTTAGTAATGTTAAAGTTAATGGGATCACTTGCTTTTTTGTTACACCCTGTATACTGAAAACTTGCCACTCAGGTTTTAATGCAAAAACTAAACTCATATTTAGAAATGTACTCATTCCTTAAATTTGTATACTTAAGCAGGGGGATCTTGACCCTTAAAATCCTAAATGGAAAGTAACATTGTATAATACTTCATCATTATAAAGGACATAAATTATATTTAGTGCTTTAATTTTGGAAGATCAGTTCTCGAAAAATTAATTGTGAACAGTTTAGATCATCGAATTCACTTGCCAATTTTACTTTATTAGATCATTGAGTAAAGACATAATTTCGATGACGATAAGATGTAGAAATTCCCACTGCCTACCTCCATATAGGAGGCAGTTAAATTAATGGTATCAGTACAATACCTTTAATTTTGATATAATGGGTATATTTAAACAATTTATGAGGCTGTCAATATAAATAGTCTATAACGACTCCTTAAAAAAGCTATTTATGTTCTATGAATGATACGAGTCTTTAAAGGTCAAAGGTATAAATAAATATGACCACTCTCTTACTGGATTATTTAAATTGTAAAAACTAGTCTTTCGGAATTTAAATACCTATTTACATTTCCGTAGTTTTGTGCATTCTAACTGTTTTTTAATATAAAAATGTTGCATGCTATGTTGTATCTTATTAGCAGCATAAGAAAATTTGGAAAGTAAACATGGAAGAGATGGTTTATTTTCTCAATTCATTATAGAAAACCAGGAAAACAAGAAATATACTAGGAAAATATCATTTTGTATGCTTTCGTACAATTGATTATGAGAAAAATTGAAAAAAGAATATTTTACTCCTTTCCTTTGACAGACTTTTAGGGGTTGCTCCAATTTAAACTTTGCCAAAGAAGCTACTTTTTTATACTACTAAATTTTTGTATACACTTATGTAACACCCTGTATTATGTAAGGTGTATTTGAAATATATTCATTAATTCCTTCAAAAAGCTAATAGATAATTAGTAATAAATAGAAAATGTTTTTTATAAGTCAGACCACACAAATAGAAAATTTTAAACCAGTCATGTCGTGCAACGAGTTCTAAGAGGAGCAGACTGTTTAGGTTTTGTTTGCGAATATGGATAAACAAATCAGACACAAATTATCGGGACGATCGAACGTCACCGACGAGAGCTCGGAGATGAGGATTGAATACGGTGGTCATTAGCGCATGCGTTTCCTAACAATATAATAGTTGTATACAGGGTGTTAATTAAGTATGTTTACAAACTTTAAGGGGTTAATCTTTGATTGATTTTGGCCAAAAAGTTCATATAAACGTGGCTCCGCAAAGGCTTTGTTTTACAGATACAGGGTGTTAAAATCTGAAAACAAATCCAATTTTTAGATTTATTTTCTGAGCAGTAAGAGCTACATAGTTGAAACTTGGCACACCGTAATATGTATTTAGAGAATACATTTTGTAGGTATTAAATTATTTTTAATTTAACCATGAGCGCAGATACGGCTAACCTTCACAGAGTTTTTTAAGAAAAAATAGCACTTCAACGATGTTTTTAAAATTCGAAAGCTGTGTCGATTGAACCAATTAAAATTACACAAAAAATTTCTCTATTTAATACGATGAACCGTTTTCGAGAAAATTTTTTAATTTCATTTTTATGCACGCAATTTAAGTTAGAGTTAAAACTGGTCAGAACTCAACGCAAAATTATTTCGAGGTAAGTAGGTCTTTCATGAAAATAAAATGAAAAGAGGCGAAGGGCGGGCATTGAAATAACGAAAAACTAAAACGTTATTTAAACGTTTAGTAATAACAAGTCCTTTACCAGACAAGAACCAATCTATTAAATACATTAACTATGTACAATTAAAAGACGAATTAAAGGTAATATCCTGGGAACAAATGTATAATACTGACGATATTGAGTCCGCAACTAACATATTCTTGCGAATTTTAATGGAAGCAATAACAAAGTGCACCAAGGTAATTATAAAAAGAAAAAAATGAAATTCTCGTAAACCCTGGATACCAAAAGGTCTTCTTCAGTCTATTAAATTAAAAAAAAAGATTTATAATAATTTAAAAAACATAATCAAAATTCAATATTAGGAAATGAATATAAATTGTACAGAAATAATTTAAATAAATTAATAAGGAAAGCGAAAGCTGATTACTATAGAAGCAAAATTGAAAAGGAAAACAATTATATTAAAGTGTTGTGGAAAACAGTAAATGAAGTGTGTAATAAGGGTAATAAAATTGGTAATACAGGTAATCATATAAATAAACTTTTTGACATAAATAAACAGGTAGTTATTGAAAATGCAGATAAAGTATGTGATCTTTTTAATGAAACTTTTTCCACTATGGGCAGTTGAATAGCAAATAATATTAATAAAGATTTGAATTATAGGGAAAAATGTGATTTTAATGAGTCGTCATTTTACTTACATCCCACTGATAGAAATGAGACTAAAACGGTAATTTTACATTTAAAAAATAACAAATCAGTAGGAATAGATTGAATTAAGGCAGAGACTTTAAAACAAATTGCTGATTATATAACCGACCCATTAACATTTTTAATGAATAAATGTTTTAAAGATGGAATATGCCCATCAGCTTTTAAAGTTTCTGTGGTGATACCTATATTTAAAAAATGTGACAAAACAGACCCAAATAATTATAGGCCAATATCGCTAATTTATAGTATTGTAAGATATTTGAGAAGTTATTAAAAATAAGGCTTGATAAATTTTTAAAAAGATTTAACATTATTTCTGACTCTCAATATGGTTTTCAAACGAATAAATCCACTTCGGATGCTATTGCATCCCTTACTTCCTCAGCCCCAATACAACCATATATTTGCCTTATCGTTGAATTACAGACTCTTTCAAAAATAGCTGGTGCATTTTGGATTATTATACATGAATCCACTATTTTATTTCGTAGGTCTTCTTCATTTTGAACAGCAGTTTTGTACACCAATGATTAAAGATGTTCCCATAAAAAGTAATTCAAAGGATTCAAATCGGACGACTGAGGAGGTTGTGGACCTGCTCTCCCGATCCAACGATTACGGTAATTAACGTTCAAAAATTGACGCGCAACTAGATTAAAGTGTGCTGGAGCACCGTCGTACATGTACCACATATGATATCTTTCCCTAAGTGGAACTTCCCCTAAAAGGGGAAAATGTTCTCCATTAAGTCTAGGTGGAAGAAAATAAGGCCAAATGAGGTTGTCACCAACAATTCCAACACAAGTGTTGACAGAAAACTGTTCTTGGAAATTATTATCTCTCATGGCGTGTGGATTATCTTCGGCCTATACGTGATTATTATGAAAATTCATAATTGAATTTCTAGAAAAACAAGCTTCATCCGTAAACAATACTTAACTTAAAAAACCTGGATTTCTTATTATAAGTCATGAGTGAAGGTTTATAAAAGTTCTTACGTTAGGCATTGCACGCTGTGGAAATCTGTCATGCAGCTTGAGCATTACCATGAGCCATTCCATAACAGAAATGCATGTCTGCCATTTCACTATTAGTAAACTAAATCTCTTTGAATGGAAAATAATCGCCAACCCTTTATAAAAAAACTACAAATTTTTTAAATAAATTGACAACAATAATTGCTAACTGTCATGTTTTTCATTTATTTTCATGACCTACATCGCAATAATTTTACATTTTAACTCTAACTTAAATTGCGTGCATAAGAATGAAATCAAGAAATTTTCTCGAAAATAGTTCATCGTATCAAAAATTACCAAGACATTTTTGGTGTAATTTTAATTGGTCCAATCGAATTTTGAAAAAGTTGGAGTGGCATTTTATTCTTAAAAAAACTCTGTGAAGGTTAGCTATATCTGCACTCATGGCTAAATTAAAAATAATTTAACACTCACAAAATGTAGTCTCTAAATACCTATTAGGGTGTGCCAAGTTTCAGCTAAGAAGCTCTTAATTACTCAGAAAATAGATCCAAATACTTGATTTTCTTTTTCAAACTTTAACACCCTGTATCTATATAACAAAGCCGTTGCGGACCCATGTGTTTGTCTTAAAATCAATCATAGATTAACTCCTTATAGTTTGTGCACATACTTAATTAATACCCTGTATTTAAAGGTTGCATTGAAAGGAATAAATTCATTGAATAATATTCTGCAATATTTGTAATTACATAAATTTTTATATATATTTTTATGCATATATCCCGTTGGTACCACTGTCATTGTATCTCTTTGAGATTTGAGATTGTTGATAACCTAATTCTTTGTCTTAATGTTGGCTACATCTGAAACTAATATATTACATTCACAAAGCTCCTTCTTGGAGTTAGAATAATTTCTTGATGTTGTGTGGAGGTGGAGAACAGCTGATTCTCTCAAAGACATTGTTGACAGTTGAAATGTTTACTTTTTCTTAGAAAATGTTAAAACGTCGCTATCACTGAAACTAGCAAAATAATAGCAATAAACTACTACTACTACTAATTATAAATCGATATTGGAAAACTATAATTTTTTTGTACATTTAATCTAGACATTTATTTTGATTACCTGCAATATCATTATTCCCAAAGAAAAGATAAATTATTTCAATAGCCATTTTGATAAAAATGTTTACGAAGTAATTGCAGCACCAAAAAAATTGATAAATTTTACGTAGATGTTTTTCCTCATATATTTTGCATTTTGCTATATTTTACCAATGTATATAATTCTGCAGATAATAATCAATGAATCTTAATTTTTTGAGAACTTCCATAATTAAAAAATTAATGACATTGAAAAGATAGTTGAATGCACTTAAAACTTATGTATTATCTATCATGTATCATAAATACCACTTTCCATGTAAAATTTTAAGGGTTAACGAGTTTTTGCATCAAAATAAAGAAATCCTGGGTGGCAAGATTTTGGTAGCCTACAAGATATGTCGTAAGTATGAAACTTTGCAGGACTGCCCACCTTTATCTTTTATTTTGGACCAATTCTGATGATAATTATAATTAATATAGTATTGTTCATATTGACCGTTGTGAATTTACGAAAAATAAAAACTGTGGAAAACTCACAAAATAAGAAGCGTCCACATAAAGGAAATGACAAGTAAGTGAATGTAGTTGTAATTTACTTTTATGTTTTCAGGGTTTTCATGGTCAGACATGTCGATTTATATTTTTGTTGTATATAGGGTGGTTCCGAGATAAAATATTGCAATTTAGCTTAACTTAGTTTAGCCCAAAGTTGATAGTTAAATGTAAAATAATATTTTTTTTGTTTTTTTTTTCATATATTTGTTAGTAAATGTTAATTTTTGTTCAAAAGTTTGTGGTTTGAACTTGTTTACGTCGGGGAATTGAGATCTGTTCACGGTTTGGTTATAGAGGGCGCCAGCTGCAGTGGAATGATTGAACTTTTTTATACTTTAATGCGTCTTATCTTTGGTATCAAATTCTTATTTTCTTACTTTTTTATAGTAAAACTTTCAATGCTGATAGTTGAAATAATTAAAATAATTTAGATATTGTTACGGAGGCTCACCTACCTTTTTGGTCTGCTCATCTATTTCCTTAGTTTGTAAATTACGTTTCTGTTGATGTTAGAATTTATAATTTTTGCCTTTATTTTGACGTTTTCTGGAACACTCTCGGCCACATTCTATTTGATTCTCGAGACCGCTGAAAACTTCTAGAACTCTAAAAACTTATATAAGCGGATCATTTTCGCCGCTGGAGTCAGTTTATATTGAGCAACCAAACGCGAGTCATATACTAGTGACAGAAACGTCAAAGTAAAGCGTTGACAGTTGTGTAATTTGTTCGAATGATATTTCTTTTATAATCAAGAATAACAATAAAGTTGTTTGTCTACGTGACGTGTTCCCACGCTAACCCAATTTAGAGGTTACAATATGTTAAAAAAGGTTTATTTTGAATCAAGAATTGTGATGACCAGTAAAATACTATACATTAGTAAAAAATATGCCTTTTTGACAATAATTGTTTTAAATGGTTAAAGGAGGACCTCTAACAAACGATACATTTATCAACGTGTTTATTAAGTCTTATTTTAAGCAGCATTTAACACATATTTTAATAATGTTTACTATTTTACTATTTGTTGCAATTATAAATAAACCCTTGCTTTTGACATTTCTAAAATATTTCCGTACATGAATTTTCAAAGCCAGCGAAATATTTCGACTTTGATAAAGTATTTCATTTTTGTGTTAAAAAAAAAATGGAAAATAAGAATTTGGTACAAAAAATGAGATACCTTAAATATCTAAATGTATAAAAATGTTATGTCGTTTTTAACACATTCAATCTAGCCAGCTGGCACTCTCCATGAACTGTGAACAGATTTCAATTCCTCGACCCAAAGAAGGCCAAACTCCAAAATTTTGATTTCATATTAGAATATTTATTAAGAAATAAATGGAAAAAAATTAAAACAATATTTTACAACACCCTCTATCTCTATCAACTTGTAGACAACTGAATTCGGCTAAATCGCGATATTTTTACCATACGAATCCACACATGATTTTTGCCTCATTACCCCGGGAGCACCCTATTTTGGTCATTTGCAAGCTGATCTAAAACCTCGTTGAACTTCAACAGCTAATTCTCATGTGCTGCCCTTTTTGATTTAAAATTTCACTATAAGTTGTGTGTTCATTTAGGCAGTACCAAGCAATGTTTATTAAAAAAAGACATCAATCGATAGAATAATTTTGAGTGACATATTGCTCTCGTCCTCAGAAATAACTCTGAAACTGAGAGCCCAGAGTTACCCTTGAAGAAGATAACGGCATATCTCTCAAACCAACAACCAAATGTCTTTAGACTTTCACAGAAATAAAGGAGTCTATCTGTCAATAATATCTCTTAGATAGTTCAAAAATAATTTATATTAAAATATTATAATAATGGATCCATTTAGCATTTTTTTATTATAATTTCTGAATTACTTTGTAATTTTAGTGTGATCTGAAATAGATATATAATTTTCTGTCATCTCTAAAGCCTTCAAAATAATTTGTAAACCGCTATGTGACGTCATTGTCTCCTATGGCACACCGGGTTGCGCTCACTACAGTTTACTTGCATTAAGAATAGGAGGGCTGTCCATGTCGTTAGAATTGAGGTATTTATATGGAAAATTCATATATTGAAAGTGTTACTAAAAATATCAGCACAAAACAATCAAACTTAGATATTTTATTGTACTGAAAAGTTCCAGTGCAACGATATAATACTGAGATAAATTATTTATTAGTTTACTCAGAATTCCAATACGCTAAACTTATGGCAAAAAGTCGTGAAACGAGAGATATTTCTTGGATCCAAAACAAATAAATATGTGTTTTATAGGTAGATTTATAATAAAATTAGTTTAATGATAATTTATATTATACTTATGTAGACTTTATTCTTGATTTTTAGTTTAATTAAGTTGTTAGGTACATAAACCTACGTACCTTATTAGTTTTTTAATATAGAGTTGGATTGTTTTATTTTTGGGTTTACAAGGTAGCCCCATAAAAGAAATCAAGTACTAAATTGTAATAAAGCCACTAAAATTATTATGCAATTATATTATATATAATACTTAATTATTTTTGTAATTTTTGTGTGAAATTGGAGTTATCTTTTAGTTAGAAGACACTACATTTTTCTTTTAATTTAAACTTAAGCTTCACTGCACACACACTACACACAAAGGTTTAAATAAAATCCACCTTTAAATTTAACTCTTCGCTTCTACAAAGTAGAAAAACCATGCTTATGAAGTTCTAGGGGAGTAACGAAGCCACTTTGGATTTTATGGGTTAAATAATTTAAATAAGCCTAATAAAGAAGTATATAAATATTTGTTATAAAAAGGTTTGTTTTTCTTCTACACTTCAATAATTGTAGAAAAGCATGGTTAAATTAAAAAATATTAAAAACAAAATAATTATCACACATATTGAAACACTTACTATATAGGTATGTTTGTTTCAATCGACTTGAAGCCACGTATTCTATCACCCCCTAGAATTATTGTAACGACTTGCAAAATACTCGTATATAGTGGCATATGTCTGTGACGATCTCTATTTTTCTGCCATTTTTTAACCCATATTTTTCTTAGTTTAATTTTTTCTGAATTAATGAAAACATATAAACCAGCACATGCGCGATTATTTATTTTTCAAAACTTTTGGAATTAGTAAACTAACTACAATACGATATGGACATGTAATTTGGCTACGGATAACTAAAGAAGGGTTGGTGCGTCATGTGGAACTTCCAACTTGGCGGAAATTCCACACCCCACTCCAATACCTTCAACTTTTGCGTTTACAAGACATTTTTGGACTGGATGCTCCAAATTTGCAATGATGGAACCTAGGCTTGGGGTGTTATTCTTTTTAGCAGCAATGCGTACGCTTCACAATCTAGCACCAACGCAGCACTCAAATCCATCGTTCTAAAATCGACCGATTGGAGCATAAGTGTAAATGGACCTAATGAAATCATTCTTCGCGATCCAGTGAAAGCATTAAATTCCAATGTGTTCTCGTATATTTCGAAAACTACTTATTAGATCGACTTCAAATTTTCTTAATTGATCTTAAATCATTTCATAAAAATTAGGCAAATAGTGTAATTTAAAGTTTGACCAAATGACTTTATTTTTGCTTTGTTCTATTTCTTCACGCATGTTACCTTTACCTAATGAATTTGAAAATACGAAATTAACAGCTATACACAAAAAAGATAACAAAAATCTAGTTTATTCTGTTATTTATACAGGGTGTCTAATAAAGAATGGGCTAAACTTCAGATGTAGATAGTTTGGATAAAAATAAGCTGAATTAACTCAACTTACCTTAATCCAAAACTTGATACTAACGGAGCTACAGGGTGTCAAATTTGAAAAAATAAATCACATTTTCTTTATTCTTTTTCGATCGCATCAACCGTATTTTATGAAATTATTTATAGGAAGGTTTCTTGGAACTAAAAATTCGAATATGTCGACAATTTTGGTGTATCTGCTAGAGGGCGCCTACAACGATGGTTTGGACCCCTTTAAATCGCTACGACTTTTTTGTGCTACACTGTATCTCATTTTGGACTGGAAAAATTTTCTTTCCTATCTTTTCTAGTTAAAAAAGGTACACCTTGTTGATGTCGCTAGAATCAATGGTTTCTGAGAAAAACGCATTTAAATCTCATGAGGTATGCAATTTCTTTAAAAGTAAAGTCAAATTGGTGCGTAAGTAATGGGCCATACTGTAACAGCATAATACTGCGACCAAAATAAGTCGATTTACTTTAGCTTATCCTAAAAAAATAAAAAAATGTGATTTATTTCTTAAATTTTGACACCCTATATCTTTGTTATTATTGATTTTGGTGTATTTTTGGATTTATTTAGGATAGCTAAAGTAAATCGATAAAATTAATTTATATATGCAAAAGTATATTTCATCAGAACAGCATGGTTTTGTCAAGCAGAGATCAGTTGAAACTAATCTGGGTGTGTTCATGGATAAAACTGGTAAAATTGTCTGGCGGGGGACAGTGTAGGCTGACATTGCGAAGGCATTTGACAGGGTATACCACGACCACACCATGACACACTCATATAAAAGTTACATTTTTTTAAAAACTTATTTGAAGAATAGATGGCAGTGTGTCACATATCGTGGGTTTGTCTCTTCTCGTTTCCTGGCGAGGTCAGGTCCAGTGTTTTTCTTAATTTGTATTAATGATTTACCAGAGCTGATTGCCTTCTCTATGCTGATGACGATAAAATATACAGGCATATAAAAGATATGAGTAACTGTCAAATTCTGCAAGCGAATTTGGATATTGTTTATGATTGGACAGAATAATTAGATCTAAACTTTAGTAAATGTTATATCGTCTAATATACGCTTGCTGGTAATCCAAAAGAATGTAATTACTTTATCAATGGTCAAATTATAAACAAATCCATTCAGATAAAGGATTTAGGTGCCACTTTCCAGAATAATTTCAAATTTGATATACGTATTAATAATATTTATAAAGAAGCTAATAACATGCTAGGTGTTGTGAGGCATACTACTTATAATTTTAAAAATATGAATTCTATATCTTGTTCATATAAAGTTTTTGTTCGTTCTAAGCTAGAATATTGCTCCATTTTATGGTATCCATCAAAGCAAAATCAAATTAAGCAGATATATATAGTATGCGCCAAAAGTATGGAATAAATTCAATAAAAACGAAACAATTATTTTTTGGGAAAAATCCTCAAACAGATCGATTTTTAATTTAAAAAATACATATTTTAGAGTAAAATGGAATTTTTAAATGTCATTTGTTTTCGAGTAATGACGTCATCGTTTAAGAGGTGTAAGATCTGGCGATCTTGCAGGCCATTCTATCGGTCCGTGTCGGCCGATCCACCTCCCAGGAAAACAGTTGTGCAAAAAATCTCGTACAGGGCGTGCATAGTGCAGAGGTGCACCGTCTTGCTGAAACCATATGGTATCGTCAGGAATGTCAGGGTCATTATCGTTAGGAAAAATTACTGCAAGGGCTGGAACAAGGTGAAGTTCTAGAAACTCTAAATATCTTTGTCCTGTAAGGGTTCCTTCAAAGAAGAAAGGCCCTACTATTCTGTCGTCAACTATTCCAACCCACACATTTAATTTCTGAGGGTGTTGGGTATGTGCCTCTGTCATCCAATGAGGATTTTCCCGATTCCAATATCTGCAAGTTTGACGGTTTACTGTACCATTCAGACAAAATGTGGCCTCATCTGAAAAAAGTATTTGCCGGTGTAAATTTCTATTTCCTTGACATAAATCCATTAGAATTTCGCAAAAGTGTAAGCGGCGATCGGGATTATCTTCATTGAGTTCCTGCACAAGTTAAATTTTGTAGGGATGATATTTTTCCTTCTTCAAGATACGTAGCACTGTGCTCTGGCTAGTGTCATTCTTTAATGCAACCAATCGTGAAGAATTATGAGAATTATCCACCATTCTTATAAAAATGTTCTGTTTCTGATTTTCATTAATTCTTGGACGTCCAGATTTTGGAATATTTACAACATTGCCAGTTTCTCTAAATTTAGACTCTACCTTACTGACTGTTGATTGGCTGATAGGGCGATCTGGATATTTTTGATGCAAACTTCCTGCTGAGTTCTAGTCATATTCCCGCATCCGATAAGACTTAAAATTTCATTTCTTTGAGTTAAATGTGCCATAATACTTTAAATTGAATAATAATTTTTATGTCGCTTACAATACTTATTAGAAAGTCGGTGTGACAATGACACTTTGCAAAGATTTTCACCTACGTGATCCATAAAAGAACTATGGAATTCGAAAAACTAAACTTGATAACGTTTTTGCTTTATTTTAATTGATTTACGTTTTCTAACATTCAATCGTCATTTACTCGAAAACTTTCCTATGTAAAAGGGCAAAATTTTTGTCTGTCTGATAGAGAATTAAACAATCTTTCAGAATCAAGGAAAAAAAATATGGTGTTGCCATTAAAAAAAAATCGATGACGTCATTACTCGAAAAAAAATTACATTTGAAAATCGCATTTTACGCTAAAATATGTATTTTTCAAATTAAAAATCGACCTGAGGATTTTTCGTAAAAAATAATTATTTCGTTTTTATTGAATTTATTCCATACTTTTGGCGCATACTGTATAATACAGAATAAGTTTGTCAAATATTTATATTTTAAGAAATACAATGTCAATCCAGGTTTTGTACATTATGAGAAAGGAATTCAGTTTGTTGCAGTTGCAGTCACGGACAACAGTAAGCATGTATAAAGATTTAAGTTGTAAGTTAAACCCTTGTTAAACACAAGTTACTTATTAGCTCACCTTAATTTTTATGTGCCAGATCGCCGAGTTCGTCCTACTAGGCATACTTTCTGCGTAGCTCAGAATCAATCTATAACAGGAGTTATAATGTACACATAATCAGTATCAGAGTCAGCTTGCTTTTGGCATTTTTGATGTCAGTCTGTCTAGGTTCAAAAGCGAAATTTTACAATTGTTCTAAAGTCCCCCATGTACAATGTCACTCAAATATTTATATTGTATTATACATCCTAAACCTATAATATGCCCATAGTTTATTAAAATTTACAACTTTATGTAAAATATAGAAACATATAATTACGTTAACACCTGTATGTTTCTTTAAAAAATAAATATTTCTTTTGCTGGTAGTTTCATCATTCCAATCACGAAAACTTATTGGTATCTTATACAGGGTGTTCCTAAATAAGTGTCGCAATGGAAAACTGTAATTTCCTCTTGAAAAAAGAAACATTTTCTTTCTCTTCCATTTTTCTCTTCGGGCTTTCGTTTTCGAGATACACGGTGTGAAAATTTTAATTTTTTTATCAATTTGGCGAGTGTAATATACAAAAACTGTTCAAAATTATGTCAGTTGGCTTTAATGCACGCATTAAATCGTCGGATCATGTTTCTATGAACGTTGTTCATGATTTTATGGGTATTTCTAATTTGTTCCGCCGTAGCTTCAACCCTAGCGGCAATTCTTCGGCCGTATTAACAGGGGTTTGACAGACAATGTTCTTCATGTGACCCCATAAGAAATAATCAAGTGGGGATAAATCCGGCAACCGGGCGGCCCAGGGCACCGGACCACCTCTTCCTATCCATCGTTCTCTGAATGTTCTATTGAGGTACTCTCTTACAACAACTGCAAAATGCGGGGGTGCCCCGTCATGTTCATAATTCGGGTAAGACCTCTTCGAGAAAATTTAAATAAATGGGGCCCGTCAGTGTTGGCGGAAACACATAAGGACCTGTCAAATATTGTTAATAATACCCACCCATATATTGATGCTAAATGTGTGTTGATGATCATTGGGAAATATAGCATGGGAGTTTTCTTCACTCCACAAATGATTATTATGTAAATTGAAAATACCGTCTCTATTAAAACTGGCTTCATCAGTAAAGAGAATTGATCTTGGAAATTGAGCATTTTGTTCAAATCGGTCTAGCAACCAGCGACAGTACTCCCACCGTGGTACATAATCATCTGGAAGTAACGGTTGTACAGTTTGAAAATAAAAAGGGTGAAGTTGTTGCTCGTGTACGACTCTCCACACGTTGACATGGGGTATTTGTAAAGCACGAGCAATTCCTCGGGTACTTGCTCTTGGATTTTCTCAACTAGATGAAGTGCATCTTCTTCGAACTGTGGGACCCTACAGTTTCTTTGCCGCCCGCAGTCTCTTTTATTAGGTTTAAAACTTCCGGTTTCCCTCAGGCGTCTCTCAAGTCGAGGAACGGCGTTCGACGATTTGGAAAACGCAGCGAATACAAGCTCTGCCGTTACCGCGTGTTTCACCGCAAATTTTGGTCATGTCAATGTATTCATTATTAGTAAAAACATCCATTTTTACCACACTTTTAACAATTTTAAACAATTAAAAATTAACACTCAGCAGCATGACATTTAATTAACTTGACAGTTCTAAGGTAAGTTGTTTTCAATGGCAACTTAGTTTATTTCCTATAAATGTATGTGGTGTCAATATGATGAGACAGCTTCACATTTTCAATTGCAAGACCTCAAGAGAACATCCGGAGAACGACAAATCGAACCGCCGGATGGGGATATCTGAAACGCATCGTTTATGAAATCCATGTCAATAATATCGAAGAGTTGACCGATAGGGTGAAGCCGCAGCGGCAGAGAGAAACATGATTCGTAATGCGTGCAGTGAAGTCCGCATACATATTTTTGAACAGTTCTTGTAAATTTTACTCGCCAAATTAATAAAAAAAGTGAAAATCCTATCTGTTGTTAAATCTCGTAAAAATTGTTAATTATTATTACCTATTTTTTGTATTACAAAAGATTTTCTAAACGTTAGCAAAATGTTTGTTTTTGTTCATAGAAAGTCATTTTTATTGAAAACGGTTGACTTTAGACCAATGAACCTATTTTTGTGTAAAATTCATTGGCGCTTCAGTCAATTTTTCCAGTGGTGTAAAAGTTATGGGGGAAGAAACCCTTCCAATACCTTAAAATCTCCACCACTGGCACGTCCAATGAATTTCAGAAGGGTGTGGAAAAAAGTAGCTATTAATAGTGGTAATGTGTTTACAAAAGCTCAGTCCTGTAGTTCAAACGGTTCCTAAGATATTAGAAAAAAACAGAAAAAAAAAGTAAAGTTTTGACACCGTGATTCTCGAAAACGAAAGCCCAGAGAGAAAAATGGAAGAGGAAAAAAATGTTCCTTTTTTTCAAGAGGAAATTACAGTTGTCCATTGCGACACTTATTTAGCAACACCCTGTATGTTTTAGATTTAAATTATACTGGCAGCTTCTTGTCATCATGTGCCTTAATCCAGTAGCTAACACTCATGCTATTCAGTTAATCGCATGGACTGATGGCAGGAGATGGAATCATGATGTCGCTGATGACAAGCAGTCTGTTATGTTAAAGGCTGTATTGGAATCTAATGAAATTTATATGAAACAGAAACCTTTATTTCTTCCATTTATAGTATCACCAACAACATGTATGAACGCTGCCGCACAGTTGTAACCAGCTCTGAATGTCAGGAATTAGTTTATTTGCTTGTAAATCTTCTAATTGTTTTACCCTCGATTACTTTTATAAAGTTGGCAAGATACTTGTGCTATGGATGTCTTTAAATTTATTGGGATTCATTCTTCGGTTTCATTTTCATACCTAATTTCTTTTGTTGATGGTTTCATGATTCTAGAATAATCCGATACTGAGAAATTATTGATCTGTTATATTTTTTAGGCTTAAATTGTACTGGAAGCTTCTTTTTGTCATGGGCCTCAATCCAGTGGTTAACACTCATGTTATTCAATTAATCTCATATTCTGTTAGCAAGAAATGGAGTCATGATGTGGGTGTGTATGTGTGGTACTTTAAGGATTTTGCACATGCTTCATATGGCATACTCATTTTCCTTATTTTCGTTTGTCAAAAAAAGATATGGCTGTCACTAAAGGAACGGTAAGCATACGTCTGAATGAGAGTCTTCTTCTGATTCAATTACTTGCCTATACTTACATATACTAGAAAGGAAAGAATCAGATTAAACTAAGGTAATATTCTGATTTAGCATAAAATATATTTTCAGGATACGCTGTACTTCAAAGAAAAATAATGCCAAGACATCAGTAACGGACTCCAGCGTTACTTCTAATAGTGAAAATGGTCCGCCAGGAATCCATTTAAGAGGAATACAAAATACAGCTGGATAGTTACCTTAAAATTATAAATCTCCTTTATCTTCTTTAATTACATCATCCTATGGTATTATATTGATTTTTGTTACTGCAGTTATCTTGATAGCACCATGTCTTTGTTGAGAAATAATGGAAAAAGTAGAAAAGAGATACGATGTATATAATTTTTTGTTTAACCATCAAAAATTATAAAATTGTATTTGTTATGTGGGTTTATTTAAAAAGTCGCAATTAAATCATTTATATTGTTATAAGGATGCTGTAAAATGATATGTCTAAAAAGGAAATCAATTATTACCATTCTATAATTTAATTTTATTATTTACACACATGTGAATTAAATGTTTATGTATATTTGAAATTGAGAAACAATTCAAAACGTTTGAAATTACCTTTTTATTTAATATTACTATGTGCTTTTATAACTTTCCCTAATTATTAATAAACAGTTTAAATTTATAGAAAACTTTTCTTAAATTTCGAACTTCTCCTGAACCCGTAGATATGCGGGCGTCCCTACATACACCTACTCTGAGTCGTTATGCGAGACAGTTTGTATAACTATATACGGGGTGTCCGGTAACTACGGGGAAAATAAAAATAAAGGGCTATATAGAGCAGGTCAAACGAGTGCTAGTACTTCTTATAAACTTTTTACCTAGGCGCCATTGTTGAGGAGTTATTGTCACTCAAAGTAAGAAGTTGAAAAATGTGTCCATAATTTCTAAAGGGTTACTTTGATTAACTTTAAATTTGGGGGATCAAAGAACTCATTTAAATGTATATTTGTGCATTTAAAATTGAATCAAATATTTTTTATTATACAAGGACGGTCGAAATTATGTTCTAAAATTTACGCGACTTTGACGGAGCTGTCAAATTTGACATTTTGTCCTCGTAGGCAGATAACCCTGTTACATTTCTACAAATAAGGTCTTCATAACTTATGAAAAAATGAACGGTTGTCAAGATAATTAATTTATTTTATTTTGTATAAAGGGGAATTAACATTCACATTATTATAATCAAATTAGTAGGTTGCTAAATGTGACAGGAGAGGTGTAAAAGATGACAAACATTAAGGCAGCTTAAAATGAATGCCCCTGTTAGTGAAAAATTAAAATAAAATAATGGAATATTCTTATGAAGAATATGCAGATATGCACTTGATTTGTGGAGAAGCTTATTGCAATTCTTTAGAAGCTCAAAGAATTAACTCCTACGATTTCCAGATGTAGTTACAAATTTATTTTAACCGTTCGCTATACAGGAAGCATATTGCCACGACGTGGTGGGGAAGGAGCCCCTAAACGTGCCAGAAACGCAGAAATTGAAGAACAGATCTTGGATCAAATAGAAGCAGATCCTTCAACATGCCTACGAAAACTTTCAACGCAAAATGGAACCACTAAGTGGGTAGCTCACCAAGTTCTAAAAGATAATTATTGCATGTTTATGATATTCAAAAAGTACATGCAATGGGACCGGAAGATTATGCTGCAAGATTAAATTACTGCAATTGGTTTTCGTGAAAACAAAGAAACAATTTAAATTTTGTTGGATCTGTATTGTTTACGGATGAAGCAGATTTTACCCAGGACGGAATAATGAATTCCCATAATTTACATGCATGGTGTGATGAAAACCCTCATTTAGTCATTCAAGGCAAACATCAGCAAAGATTCATAGTTAATGTATGGGCAGGAATAATCGGTAACCAATTAATAGGCCCCTTTTTCTTTCCGAATAGATTAAACGGATATTTGAATTTTTTACAACACGATCTAAATCTACCACTAGAAAATATGCCATTGCAAACAAGACAGGAAATATATTTCATGCATGATGGGCTACCGCCCCACTTCAGTCGTGAAGTTAGAAATTACCTCAATTCAACATTGGGTGATAGGTGGATTGGTCGAGGCGGGCCACACTTATGGGCACCTAGGTCACCAGATCTTAACCCCCTTGACTCCTTGTGGGGTTACCTAAAATAATTGGTGTATTCAACTCCGGTTTATACTAGAGAAGAGTTGATAGCAAGAATAGAACATAATTGTAATGTAATTAAAGGAATCCACAAATGCTATTTAGAGTGCAACAAAATAATCTTAAAAGAATAAGGAAGTGCATTGAACTAGATGGAGGACATATTGAGCATTTACTGAAGTAACCTCTTTTATATGCAAGTAGAATATTACTTTGTCCACGACAATTAACAACTTTTTACTGAAAATATTATACAATATTTACGAATTTTTATTAAGCAAATATAGGAATTAAGTATGCACAAAAAAGGAATCATTAAACATAGTTATAGCAGTCACCACTTGCCGCTAAACATACTATTACACGCCGTTTAACTGCATGTACTGAATTATGTATTATGATATAATTTCTTGGACCGTCTGAAAAATGCATGCAAGTTTTCTAAATTAAGGTGTTCTGTACGCCAAAGACTTTAAATAATCCCACAGAAAGAGGGCGCATGGAATTAGGTCTGGTACGCATGGTGGCCAATTAGTGAAAACACCCCTGCAAATCCAGTAGTCAGAAAAGGTATTCTTAGTGTTGGCTGAGATAAGAAATCTTCAAAATTTGAAAAAATCTTGTCTTGCAAAACAAGGCAAGAGTTTCTTTAAAGTCTTGTTCTTGTTCGATTATAGAACATCATGTCTTGTATTATCTTAAGAGAGTACCACAAGACTCTTGCATGCAAAGAAAAGAAATTGGTCGCCTACGGTACCGCTCGGAGCTCACATATAACTATCGATATAGTCGATCGTCGACCGTGGTCGATTGGTAGACGTTATAAAGTATAAAAATTGTCAGTTTTTTCATAATAAGTACTAAATAATGGACAAAATAGGTGAAATAGAATGGGAGCTACTTCAGTCAAGTAGCAATTAATTAGTTCTAGTTAAGCAAAACTTATGTGTTGGATGTGCTTTAAATAAAGTATATAGGTACCTACAATAGAAATATAATATTTACTTTTTCAGCTAATGTTTATTTAAATATGTCATTTCCTTATATTCGCAAGACTTACCGTAGCAATATTTTATGCCCTGTCTCGCAAGACTTTTTCTTAAATCTTGTCTTGCAATTCGAGTTGTCAAGTCATGAAAAGACAAGACAAGATGCCAGAATTAAGTATTTTTAAGATTCTCCCTAAAATCCAGCAAAATCATGTTGTGACGGTACATTAATAATTTTTTGCGTTTAATCGGTAACCTTCTCGCATGAAAGGAAGGGTCCTTGTGCCAGATTCGGTTGTTTTGATTTCGTTGCTGAGTTGTTTATGATGTTGGCACAATGAATAATTCAAGTTTTTGATCTCGAACACGAAACGCAACATTGTCAAAAAAACAAAAAGCAACGAAAATTTTCTAATTTTCTTCAATTTTTGGCGATTTTAACTATGAAGTACTAGTTTTTTTCCGATAAAAACTATGAATGCGTTTTCAAATTAGAGTAGATTTATTGCAATTGGAGCCCAGAACCGTCTCTATAAACCCAATAATTTCCGAAATACATCTTTCAAAGTTTATAAATTGTTAGCAATATTATGTTGTTCTGAATTTCAACCCTGTAGGATTATTTTCTACGGAAAATTCCCCCTTCCATATTCCAAAGGACGCTGAAACATTCCATCCATGTCAAAATTTGTATAAAATATTATATATCTGGTAACATTTATCTGCTCCTTTTACTTATTTTGTGGGAATGCTATGAAAGAGAACGAGAATTATGAATGGAATCTGGAATTGTGGGGAGGGTAGATTAAGAGACTACAGCACTTAAACCCCATTGGGCCCTTTGTACTTCCTCCCATTAGAATATCAATTCATTTGAGTCGCTAACCAGCCTAATAAAGAGAAGAAGGTGGTAACGTTGCTCAGGGAGATCTCTCTAATGCAGGCCATAGAAGGTCATCGATCTCCCAACACGGATTCTTTTATCGACGAAATGGCAGTGCACTCATAGAGTGCATGGAGTACTGTTTCATCTTCCTGTTCGCAACCTCCACAAAGAGGTGTTTCATACTTCCTCATGTAATAAAGGTGCTTAATTAACCAACAGTGCCAAGTTTGAATACCTGTTACTAGGCGAAGATTCGTCCTAGACATGACCAGGTACGTTTTCGCTGTATCCTTACAAGGGGACTCTAGGGACTCCTTAGCAAATTGGCAGCTATTTGTTTCATCCTACCGATTTCTAAATTCTTTGTGGGTGTCCTTCTTAATAATTCCAATAAAAGTTGACAAGGGAAGCATATTGGAGGGACAAGGTCCAAAAATATTTAGACCCGATGCACTCCTGGCTAGCTTGTTAGCTACTTTTTATATATTTTTAGGTATTAATAATATTGTGTGAAACTAACTACTCAGTGGACAAAAGCCCCAACCTGCGTTGAATTACACCCACAATATCTACCCATATATTCCTTATTATTAGCTTTTGTAACATTTTTTTACTGTTTCAGAAAGGTACTTTCAGCTAATTATTGAATAGAGCTTTGTCTGTGAAACTGTTCATTAGCATACCTAGATGTTTGGTGTCAGAGAACATACATATGACTTCACTGATAGGAATTGTAGGAGATTTGATTTATATTAGCTTAAAATACCTTTCTAAAACAGTAATAAAAAAATTGTTAGCTACTTTATTGCCATTGCACCGTCCGTGTTCCTTCACCCTGCATATAGATATGCTCTTGTCTATTGAGGCCACTACCAGTGCAGTGTTAGTGATTGTCTACTATCTGTGTAGATTCTGATTGTTTTGTCCGTTGTATGTCTACCAACAATTTCTTTGGTTATACCTGCTAATTCAGTTTAAACCACATTAGCATGGCTATCCATTGTCCATTGATCTTGGATGTGAAGATATCTGGAATAGATTCCACATCCTTCACCTTCCTTCCTTTTTGATCCGTCTGTGAAGATATTGATTAAATTCTCACTGGCGGTCTCTTCATTCCTGATAAGTACCGTGTAGAATCTGTCAAATGCAAACTTGTATTACTTACCTGGCTCTCTAGTTTGTCTTTATTATTAATGATTTTTCATGTTTCTTTTTTATGTAGGTATATTTGTTTACTACATTTATTTAATAAAAAATGATTAAAAATGATTATTTATTTATTTATTTATTTGGTACTACAACCAATAGCCAGAAGGCCAATTACAGGTTGAGAAAACAAAACAGTTAAATTAGATTAATTTAGAAATACATAACAAAATATATAACAACATACAGTAAAGTAAACAAAAAAAACGGGGTTGAAAATTCATGTTAAATTAAGACACTCAGTAAAGGGTTAAAGTTAGTTAAGCTATACAATGTTATGAAAACACTCGTCTAATATCATTTTCAGTACAAACAAATATATCAATGTCATTCTGCAAATTATTATAGTTGGTGCACATAATAAAAACTGGCGAAAATTTTAATAAATCCGTACGCGGGATCGGAAAGCAAAATGTCAGGTTAGACCCTGGCTCAATTCTGGGCACAAGAATGTTTAGATGTGACAAAATCTCGGGACAGTCATATTTGTTGTTAATAATTTTATATAAAAGCCAAACTAGGTCGGAAAATCTTCTGAGAAGATCATTCTGAGATACACCTACGGGAGGGTAGATGCCATTCAGCTTATAAGAGATAAATTTCAAAAATCTTCTCGGTACATTTTCAATACACTGGTTGTAGATGTTATAACCTGAATACCAAACTAAATTACCATATTCAAGTTTAGACATTATAAAAGAGTTAAAAAGAGAAAGCAAAACATACTAATTGGTGAAGCCTCGCGAGTTTCTTATGACAAAACCTAAATTTTTAGAAGCTGAAGATACATGCTTTGCAAATGTTAATTTATGATCAAAGGTTACGCCCAGATCGCAAAAGTATTCAGGACAAGTAAGACTTGATCCATCCAGTTTATAATCGAATTCAAAGGCACGATCTCTTCGTTGATAGGAAACAATATGACACTTATCTATATTCCATGTACCTTATTTAAGGTATTCTGAACTTTTAAGCAATCAATTGTAGATTCTATTTTCCAATAAAGTTTCATATTATCTGCAAGCAGCAAACAGTGTACTTCCAAGTCAGCAACAATATCATTAATAAATATTATAAATAAGAGGGGACCTAGTATGGAGCCTTGAAGAACCCGAGAAGTTGCAGAAATTTCCACGGATTTCCGTCCACTCAACTCTATATACTGTTTTCTTCCATGTAAATAAGAGATAAAAAATTTAAGTAAAGTTGGCGGCATACCGAACTGATTTAACTTATCAATGAGCATACCGTGATATAGCCTATCAAACGCCTTTGAAAAGTCTGTATAGGCAGCATCAACCTGTACGTTATCATCCACAAAGTTTGAAATATATTGAGTAATACAGTAAAGATTCGTAACCGTGAAACGATCTTCAACAAATTCATGTTGACAAGGTGTAATTTGACATTGTATGTGGGGGCATATTAATTCGTAAACAGCCGTTTCAAATAGTTTGGAAAAAATAGATATGGTGATGGGACAATAATTCTCAATTTTATTTTTATCTCCATTTTTAAATACAGGGAAAATGCGCAAGGTCTTCCAAAGTACCTGAAACACACCAGACTTCAAGGATAAATTAAAAATTCGCGTTAGTGGTTAAGTTAATACATGAGCACAATCCTTAATAAAAAATGCCGGTATCTCATATGGGCCTTTGGTAACCTTAGGCTTCAATTTATTTAGTGCATGAACTATATTTCCCGTTGTAGGAGTCACTGAATGAAAGGTGAGTATTGAGCAAACCTTTCCCGTTAAGAGAGCACATGGTTGAAGGTATAAAAGTAGTTCCAGAAAACTATGCAAACACATTGACGATATCGTCAAGATCACTTACATCCTTATTATTAAAACTGAGGTGTCCTGGAACCGGTGAAAATTTGTGTACTGAATTCTGGAATCTGGAATTAAGGGGGAGGGTAGCGAAACGGCTACAGCACTTAGGCCCCATTGGGCCCATTGTACCTCCTCCCATTAGGAGATCAGTCCACCTGAGCCGTCAGACAACCTAATAAGGAGAAAAAGGTGGTGACGCTGCTCAGGGGGATCTCTCTAATGTAGGCCATAGAAGGCCATTGCTCTCCCAACACGGACTCTGTGTACTGAATTAATATGCATCCAAAATAGATTAGGATTCGACTTTGTGTTGCTCTGAATATGTTCCAAGTGTTTATATATTTTTAGGTATTAAAAATATTGTGTGAAACTAACTACTTAGTGGACAAAAGCCCCAACCTGCGTTGAATTACACCCACAATATCTACCCATATATTCCTTATTATTAGCTTTTGTAACATTTTTTTACTGTTTTAGAAAGGTATTTTAAGCTAATATAAATCAAATCTCCTACAATTTCTATCAATGAAGTCATATGTATGTTCTCTGATACCAAACATATAGGTATGCTAATGAACAATTCCACAGACAAAGCTCTATTCAATAATTATCTAAAGAAAATCTAATTTACTAATCTGCTAATGAAACACTCTATAAATATCTCTAACTTCACTTTTTGGCAGTGGGAAACCGACAAATTCAACCACAATAGATAAGATCTGACCTATTTCTGCATTTTTAGGATTGCTTCTTCAGATAATTATTGAATAGAGCTTTGTCTGTGGAATTGTTCATTACCATACCTAGATGTTTGGTATCAGAGAACATACATATGACTTCATTGATAGGAATTGTAGGAGATTTGATTTATATTAGCTTAAAATACCTTTCTAAAACAGTAAAAAAATGTTACAAAAGCTAATAATAAGGAATATATGGGTAGATATTGTGGGTGTAATTCAACGCAGGTTGGGGCTTTTGTCCACTGAGTTAGTTTCACACAATATTATTAATACCTAAAAATATATAAAAACTTTTACATAAAAGGTGAACATTTTTCAAGTAGGTATTGTCATATTTAATTCATTGACAGGATGTCACTTTTTGTCATTGTCGATATTTAACTTCAAATAATTTTAATTTTTATAATAATTTTTATAGTAGATATTTGATTCAACTTAAAGGAGACCACCTGAAGAAGCAATCCTAAAAATGCAGAAATAGGTCAGATCTCATCTATTGTGATTGAATTTGTCGTGTTCCCACTGCCAAAAAGTGAAGTTAGATATTTATAGAGTATTTCATTAGCAGGTTAGTGAATTAGATTTTCTTTAGATAATTATTGAATAGAGCTTTGTCTGCGGAATTGTTCATTAGCATACCTAGATGTTTGGTATCAGAGAACATACATATGACTTCATTGATAGGAATTGTAGGAGATTTGATTTATATTAGCTTAAAATACCTTTCTAAAACAGTAAAAAAATGTTCCAAGTGGTTCTTATAAGAAATAGCTATATCGTTCTTAATTTTGGTTCTCAAGTTGCCAAAATCATGTAGGCCGACAAATTATTAGGCGATGACTTATAATTACGCCATAACTTATGTTTTCTCTTAATATATTTTATAATGTAATGAGTGAACCATTGTGGGTATTTCCTTGGTTGTATTAATGTTTTTGGTCCACTATGGTCTAAAATCTGGTAAAAAGAATTCTCGGCACATTAAATTTACATCTTCTATATTATTCAGGATCGTCCAGTCTACCGTAGCAAGGTCATTATATAGCATAATAAAATCAGCTTTTCGAAAATTGTGGCTTGATTCGATACGCGCGGCTTTTTGTCAATTATTGCACTTAGCATTGATATTTTAATATCCAAGGCTTAATATCCAAGGGATGATGCTCAGCAGCAGCAGCTTCATTAATAAGTGGATCTAATAAGTGGATAAGTAGATTCTAATAACTATGTAAGATCTATTGAGGATGGGATTCCTGAGAATGAATGGAGTTTTGGCAGGTTTCAGTTAAATAAAAAAGCTCGGCCAGATATCCCAAATATTATGCTGTACAAAGATGGCGACGCTATTTGTGACCAGTTTTCGTTATTTTTCCAAACCGCGGTTAATAATAAGTAGTATAAGAGTTGATTCTCAATAAGTTCTGAATAACTTAGACGAAAATAAAGGCGCCGGTCCTGATGAAATTCCTTCATTCTTTATACAAAAAAAATGTGCAAATTCACTTTATGTGCCACTAACAGTTTTATTCAACAAATCGTTTGCATCAATTGAGTTTCTACAATAATGAAAGGCTATTGTTATTGTAATTATTACGTATTTTTAAATATATTTTCACTATCATAAAATATATATTACAACAATGAATATTAATGGAATTTGTTTATTTAAATTATTCAAGGAACACATGTTGATTTCCATGCCAATTAATTCCGATATACATAGGATTTCTCGAAGTCTGTTAAAAATACTAAAGAATCCACTGTCCAAATACCTTGCTCAAGGTTGCCGTATTTTTCGCTGTAATATGATCAAATTTATGGTATTTTTAATTACACGAATACCGAAAAATAAAACACGTAATATCGAAAATAAAATTCTGAATGTTTTATTTATCCATTTTTTTATAAGACACCCATTATTTTGTTATATATTTAAACATAATTTTCACATCCTTACACCGAAAATGTTTCACGGAAATAAATTATTTGTTGTTTTAGGGCCAAACAAATACAGTTTTTTGTGTAAAGAAATCATTTGCTTTCATTAAAAACTTCCAGCGTTGATTTAATTATATTGTATGATAAATTAAACAAATATAAATATTTGTATGTTTCAAAAATTTTTTCGCACTGACGCATAGAATTACACCTGAAAAGTCTATAGCAAATAGTCAACATATGACATATACCGATTTCTAACTTATTAACTCCGGCTATTTATGTTATGCGGCGTGATGTAGGTATTACCGACTGTGTTGCCCACAATTCCGACCAGCAGAGAAAAAGGACTAATTAATGAAAAAGGTATATGTTGAAATAAACATATGTATAAATAAATCTGACATTTTTATTTTTAAAATTTTCAGAATTTTTCAGCTTGACTAATTCACACGATCATTGAAAGGATACAACCCGGATTCTGTACAGAAATAATCCAGGCAACCATTTAAAAAAGAAGAAAAATCTTCTTCTTAATTTTTTGCCTCGATTGTTTATTTATGTAACCGCCACTTATGAACATGATTATTTGGCAGGTTTGAAACCAGTTATATCTAGCATTACAATATTTTAAGTTCTAGCCTTGACTATATACACTAAGACTAGTCAATCTAATGGGAGACCATGTTGGCCTGAATGGGAAACCAACTCTCGCGTAATGGGAAACGAACTCAAAAAGAACGTTTACGCTTGGACTATTTGCTAATAGATGGCGTAATATTAGGTACTAAAATGACATGAATTTGAATATATAATTTTGAAAGCTCGTCCCATGGAAGATGATTAGTTCATACATATTATGTTACGTACAATCGTTTGCAATAATAATGACACTCTTTAAATTGAATTTTGCTATTTCTTTTGAGCTGCTGACGTATTTGTAATGAAATCTACTTTCAACTTTTAACATTAGTAATTAGTTGCTTCACTTACCAGTATAGATTTAATGAAATTTCTACTCAGAACTTCCAGAAGTTCAAAAACTGTTTTGAGAGAGTGTCATTATTATTTCAAAAGCTTGTATATACTTAAAATTCATAACTTTAAAGGCATTCAATAGGATTACTGTTTAATTTATTATTAAGTGAATGTGTTAGTCATGAAGAAGCAGGAAGGAAATAAATTTTAATTTTTAAAATGTAATAATACTAGACAAAACATTCCAGGATTAAAACTTTTCCGTTAGGCGAAAATTGACTATAATGATAGATTTTAAATTCTGATAAGTAATTATAGTAATTCCATCACATGATTTAATAATAAAAATATTCTCAAATTTACAGAAAACAAACAAATTACAGAAGTGGAGATATCCAGTTCATATTCACTTTCACGTATCAATGAAAGTCAAAGCTTAAAATATATTAACCGCCAGATAACACTTGTATCATACTCCTCCAGCTTTGGTAAATTCAAGTGAAGAAGTCATTCAATACGTGTCGATAAAAATATACAGGGTGGGCCATTAATAAGGGCATATAGAGAAGGAGTAACATCATTGGGAGGAAATATGAAGATATAGCTAAATATATCCTAGTAAAATATTTATGTGGAAAAAGATACAAGGTGTCAAAATTTATATATTTTTATTTGTGTTTTCTTTTTTTGTAATAACGCGAATATCTCTCAACTAATTGTCACTAAATTTGGTAGGGAAACATTATTTAAGAAAATTAATTTAAGTATTAAATCAGTTTTGCCAATAAAGGGTGCCGCACTAACAATGTCTAATAATGATTTTTTTTATTATTTTTTGTTGACAAAACATTTTGATTCGGTTGACTTCAAAATTATATCCGAACATCATTTCTACGTAAAAAGATACACTTTGTAGAACTTGATAATTCCTACAATTTCGAAAAAACTGCCCTAAAGGTTTCTGCTTACACGCGACATGCTATTGAAGGTAGGTATCAATAAGTCGTTTATTTTTTTTTAAATGTCCAGAATAACTGGAAAAAACTCATATTTGAAAAAAAAACATATTTACTTTTATTGACAAAAATAACAACAGAGCAGTAAAAACAAGTTAGCCCTTGAGCAAACTCTCTCTACCTCTACATGTCTTAATTAATTAAACTAATTATTACAGCTAATTACAGTAAATTTTCAATATGGCCTTCCACTTCTATACAGTTTTCTAATGCTCCTAAGAGATTTCCTCACGTCGATAAATACATTTGGTTATTTTAGATCAGTTTTCTGGAAAACGGTAGGAATTTCGTTAACAAACAATAAGAGAGAAATTGTCATCATCTGGCATTGTTAATGGTCTATTTGTTTTAATAGGTACCTACTACATAAATTATAATTAGTTTTCTTAAAATATGTTTCCCTACAAAATTTTATGACAATCTGTTGAGCGATCCTAGTTATTACAAAAAACTGATGAGGTCTGTAAATTTCACAAATTATTTTTACTAAAAACATTAATTAAATTTATTTAAATTTGCATGCGCAAATGTGAAATTATCTGAATTTTTAAATAAATTTAAATTTAATTTTAATTTAAAAATTACTCTTTAAAAAGACTACAAAATAATATTTATTTCACACCATCATAAAATTATACTTATACCAAACATTGAAAAAAGATTTGTATACTTATTGTTTTAGAATTTTTACTAATGAATTTTTCTTAAAAATATTTAATTTTTCTCAAAACAATAATGCATCTTATGCAGTAAGAGAAACCCACACGATAATCTGCAGTTTTATATGTCTCTCTATAGAAGTAGGTATATCGAATTCATTTGAATTATCTTAATATGTTTAAAGGAAATAAAATAGAAACTGTAAATTTTGGCATATCGCTGAAAACATTAATTAGCAGTTCATATTTTTACTTCTCTAACGCAATAAAATAAACTGCTTATGTTTCAAACTTTATGATCTGTGGTTTTAAATATAAATATATTGCCACAATCTTATTATTTAGGCAGGTATATGAAAAAGGGTCAAGCGGCCACGCCCTCAAAACGCCTTCGCAGTTTTTTGCAGATTAAAATAGTAGCGCTTTATTTCCTTCGTTTGAATAAATGCGTATTGTTACACAGTACGACATCTAACAGGAATTATGATAACTAGTTAGGTCTTTATTAAGGACTGACTCTCTTGGTGTATATACTCAAGGGTTCTAGTCTACACTTTTTTTATTCTTTGTGAACAATACGTAAGTAAAAGCTTGTTTAGTCTAAATTATAAACTTTGCTTGGGTCGCTAAGGACATCGATGTAACTGTTATCAGAAAAATGTGCTTGAAGTTAAACGAGCTTCTAATAGCTTCTTCTAAAAATCTAAAACTTCTATATTGAGTTCATATGCCATACTTGAATAAATGAGATCGATTTAACATTTGGATTAACACTTTAAACAAATTATAGTTTTGTCACCGGAAAACGATCTTATACTGCATCTTTGGTAAGAATAGTTTATGTTGCTGCCGAATCATTTATATTTTATTGGTAAGTATATTAAATTCCCATGAAGCTGTTTTTTAACTTACATTTCTAATGGCATGCAAGGAATTCTTTAAAGATTTCTTGATGTAGCAATGTTTTCTACTCCTTTTTTAAATGTGTAGAGCCTGTAAAAAGTACCAAATAAAATTCGGTAAGAATATATACGCGGTTTAGTTTTTCAATATCTCGTAGGATAGCAAAGTTACAGGCGAATCTAAGATTTCACGTGAACACCCTGTACATCCCATATACTTATTCTTGTACTTAAATATACCAAAGTTCCAAACGGATAATCAGAATCTATATATTTTCTTAGATATAGCTATTTATCTTATGCTTGTAATTACGGCATAGGAGGTCGCAATTAGGTCTCTATCAGTAATTGTGTACTTAAATCCGATCCCTTAATTAAAAATAACTGAAATATGATTTTGAAAGTATCTGAATGATAGAAAATCTCTTCCTAACATATTTCCTTTGTATTGTTCACAAACATGCAGAAAGGATTTATTGAAATCTCTCAAGATAAATTTTATGGGTAAATACCTGAAAATTGCTCTACATAAGGAAGTCGTAATTGCAATATTTCCATTACAAAACTGAATTTGTTAGGTCGCAATTACTTCCAAATAATAATTAGTTAATGACAAATAATTTAATACAAGTTATAAAAAAGAAAATAAATGGTTTTTCCTAAAATTTGCAATATATAATGTGTCCCCCTTTTCATGGAGCCACCCTGACATCTGGCTCACATGATATCCGAATACTTTGAGACTTTGGTGGTGAATATACAGATATAGAAAATATTTAACCGATCATGGGGAGATTCTATTACATACATTTCAAATGCATGGGGTATTGGTGGGGAGATGACGCACGGCAGGGCGGGCTTAGTCAGTACTCCCCTACTCTCGGACGAACGCGAAACGAATACTGTGCTATACGAATACTGATTTAGTCCGCCAAAATAGGAGAGGACGCGTTTGTTTACGTAACTACAGGCAAGCTTGGACGGCGAGCAGTGGAAGGGATTATTCTTAACATTTCATATGATCGGTTAAATATTTTCTCTATCTGTATATATTTATAAAATAAGTCTTTAGACGTATCCATATTTGATTATAGTCAGAGGCGTCCGATTCTAAGATCGAGAAAGGGGGTCAATTTTTCAAAAAAAAATATTAGCGATTTTTTTAAAAAAGAAATAGTAAGATATTCTTAATCAGCACCTTTAGAAACCCTCTTGTATAAGATTACATCGTTGTGGTTTCAAAGGTGTTTGAGATATGGACCGTCGCAAAACAATTTTTTTCAACTTAAAATGATTTGTATCTGTAAAACGGACTTTCAAATGAAAAAATGTATTCTTTATTTTTTGTTCAGAATAATGTATTGTACTGGTATGAGATGATTCTACAACAAAATAATAATTTTTTTAATAAGGCAAAAATTCTAGTTTGTACATAGGTACATACATTTTTGTCGTATTAACTTATTTACATTCAAGAATACATTGACACTTGCAATAACATCAACATGGCAACCGTCTACTGCGGTTATCAGTAACCTGTGAGAAAAAGATGTTTACAGAAAGGAAAACTATTTTTATTTTTTTCCGGGCAAACTGTTGGTTGCATGAAAAAATTACTAGAAGGAAAAAAGTAGTAAAATTATATGTAGTTTGTAAAAAAAAGTTTTGTTGAAATCGGTCATTACAGGTAAAAGTTCTGAAAGAAATAAATCTAGGGGTTGCTTATTCCCACCCTCCAGAAACATGATCCAAGGAATAGACACCACCATAAAATAGCTTTTGACTAGCTGATAATGTGTACCAAAATTTAAATTTCTAAGTGTAACCGTTTTTAAAGAAAAATAAAAAAACTATTTTTTTCCGACATTTTGACCTTCGAATATCTCAACAGGGAGGACCCACATTGAAAAATTTTATATGAAGACGCCCCCCCCCCCTAAAATCGCATGTGGAATACACGGGTAAAATATTTGACCATCATTCTGGAACACCCTGTATACAGCCTTGGCGTTGGGGCAATGAAGGATATTGTGTACGTAATTTACGACCGGCCGAAATTTGTTCTTTTTTACATATTCTATTAAAATACAACTTGAATTTTAAGAATATGTTAGGATTTAACATACAGCAGATATAAATTTATGTTCACTTGCCTACTTTTGCATTTAAAGCTTCAACAAATTATATACACTTTTAGGCACAGCTGTACTCAGGGGCACATTTACAAATATTTTATTTTTGTTTGAAATTGATAATAAATCATAAAAAAAAACTAAATGATTATAGATAAACTAAATGACAACCTGCCGTATTGTTGCAGCAGCGACAGTTGACGGGAACGATTAATTTAAATTTTCGTATTTAATCGCTATAATCAGAATTATGTACAGGGCCGGTGATTGGTACATTTACGTTATGGCTATATTAGGATATTGAGTTTTTTTAATTTACGGTTTTTAAAAGATTTTATAATCTAATAAAATTTCATTTAAAAATTTTACAGAAAGAATTAAAGGATTGCATATTTTCCTTTTCCACGTCTCTCAATTAAAAATATGCATGTTTGAATTAAATAAACGTAATATTTGATTCGATTCATAAAAAAAATATTTCAAAACGTAATTTTTTACAGATTCGAATAAATTGTTTAAGAAAATGAAGACAATATTATTTTAAATTAATTCTTTAAAATAAGTTTTCATAAGACGTTCTAATGGAATAACTATTTGATTCATTTAAACAATAACTCGTCAAAAATATGACATTTTTTAATAAATAAATCAATTTTTGACAAAGAAGTGATCATTACATCAAAAAACATTTCTTTCCCTATAATAAATTATGTTTAAATAAATTGAATTGTTTGCTGAAAAAAAAATCGGTGAATAGGTAAATAAAAGTGAATTATTTTGAGAGATTTCTGTACCTAAAAATTTGTTGATTAATACCGCTTTCTATCGTTATATACTCATTTTACTTAGGAACCTCTGAATATTCGCAGGTGGCATAAGATAACATTCCTGCTATTTGCCAAGCTCTATATTATTCATTTCTTAAATGTCTAAAATTATTTGTATTTATAGAAAACACCATTTCAAGAATACGGCACCCTTAATGTTTAATCCACCCTTCAATGAATATGGTATGTGGAATATCGAAAACGCATCAGGTAAGCTCGCATTTATTTGGCAACTAACTTATGTCTGAAAATAAAGATCATGTGACTTGATTTTTTCTATTAATAATAACTTTGTTACGGTTTGTTTTATTTTGTAAACAATAATTGAATATATTTTCATAAAGTAGCATAATTTAGAAAATTAATGAACTGGCTTTACTAATTAGTCAACTCATAAAGGTTCACATTAAAATTGCGGCCCTGTATACTGAAATCTATTTTGGATACATTTATTTGTCCGCACTTTTTATTGACGATAAGTCACTTTTTGCGTGAAAATTTCTTTCGCGGGTCGCTCGTTGGACAAAGAATCGAGACCATTTTTCCGAACCCATTTTTAAGTGCTGTGAAGCCATAAATTAACGCTATATGCGGATTTAATTGTTAATAATTTGGGAAGATTTAATTTGGCATTTGTGCTGCCGGTGATTATAGCAACTTGATGTTGGAGTGTTAACTTTTACCTACGAGGCCGTCCAAGAACCAAGGCTTCTAATTGTATCCTGTCAGTCGCCTGCTTGTATGAGTTTCCTTTCCATCATTCAGTATTACGAGATCAAACACATAGCTGACTAAGGCTGCCTGTACCTCGTGGTTCATCTCCTAGGTCTTCCAAACGTAGAAGTTCTTATTGAGGACGCCAATACTCCGAGGGCCTGCCGTTTTGGAGCCGATCGGAAAGTGCAGTACTTCAAAAAGACCAGATAAGATTTGTTTAAGATATTTTGCCGTCTTGCAAATTGTATATTCAGATTTCATATAATTTAGGATTAAAATCGTCATATTCGATTAATTTGCGAGAGTATTTGAGGCACCAATTTGAAAATTTGACTAAAATTACGAGCGTTTTCTACTTTATTACAGTTCAAACAATTTTCTAATATTTATAACGTTATTTTCCTTACCCGTAACCCCATTAAATAACTATATAATATACATTAGCATCTCAAATCTATAATGTACACCGACCTATAGTAGTATAGAAAGGGTTTTTAATATTATATATATAATCAGAAAGTCCCCCTACCTAATGGTAGTTAGGTGTGGGGGTGTCCTTGTTCATTGGTTATTATCCATGTATGGATAAACTCCATGCCTTCTTATTCTGCGTTAAGTCCTTTGCCTCCTTCCATGTTTCTTTTCTTGTTTATAATTTTTCCAATTTGGTTGTCCCATGTCTCCTTTGGCCTACCTCTCCTCTTCTTAGCTACTACTTTTGCCTCCCATATTTTTCTCGTTACTCTGTCCTGTCCCATTCTATTTAGATGTCCCCATCAGCTCAATTGTCTCTTTTCTATAAATTCTAATATTGATTCTATCTGGAACTCTTCTATCACTAAACTGTTTCTTATTCTATCTCTTCTCGTTATCCCTTTGACTCTTCGCAGATACTTCATTTTTACCGCTTGTATCTTGCTTTTTTGTCTACTATTCAAGATCCAGGACTCACACCCATATGTCAGTATCGGTCTGTAGATAGCTTTATATACCTTCATCTTTGTTGTCTTGGATATTTTTCTTTTATTTATAAACTTGTTGCTCATTGCATAATACATTTTCAAGGTTTTTTCAATTCTTTCATCAATTTCTAGATCTTGTTTGCCTTGTTCTTCAATTATTGCACCGAGATATTTAAAATGGTCTACTTAATTTATTTTAGTGTCGTCTATTATTATGTCTATATCAATTTTTTCTTTCGAGATACTCATCACCTTCGTTTTACTTTTATTTATCTTCATTCCCGCTTTTATCATTTCTTCATTCCAGATATTTAGACTTTGTTGTAGGTCCTTTTCGCTGCCTGCCATACTCGCTACATCATCCGCAAAAGCACATTCTTTTATTTCTACTGTCTCCAAATTTCTATAACCCACGTTACAGACTTTTACATTTTTGGTTGCATCTGCGTATTATATCATCCATGAAAACGGTGAACAGTGCTGGACTCATGACTCCACCTTGTCTTAAACCCCCTGTTGTTCTGAACATGGTCGATCGCATATTTTTACTGATTACATAATTATTATTATTGTACAAACTACGTATTGCTCTTATCAGTTTAGCGTCAACACCTCTAGTTTCCAGACTTTCCCATATTTTTTGTCTATGTACAGTGTCAAAAGCTTTTTCGATGTCAATAAATGCTAAATATGCTCTCCTTCCTTGCTTTAATTAATATTATAATCAATTATTCTAAGTATTTACATATAGTTCAGTAGAGGGACGTATAAATGTTGGGTTACTGCATCCCTAATTTGGTTGTTAGTAAACATTGCTAATTCCGTGGTTTACGAGTATCATTTAGTACCTTTTTCCCGTTTTTTTTCTTATTTGCACTGTTAAGGTAAAAAGAAGCCAGCACCGCTCTTCAGTCCTCTTGTATACTATCCATCCGGCTGTAAAACGGATGGCGCCTTATAAGTTTTTACAGCATCACAACCCATGCCCGTCTCCACTGAGCTAGGGCCAACCGTGCCGCTGAAGAAAGCCTGAAAACTCCCGGATTTAGTTATCGACAATTTAAGTTCTTTTAATTGCCACCCACAAGCACGTAACAACTTCAACACAAGCATTTAAATAAGGTCCGGCTTCAGTTTCTCTTATGTTTACGAATTGTATAACATATAACAGTATAATCTTATATATACTTTTTCCGAATATCCCACAAAAAGTCCTTATTAATAGACCGTTTTATTACGTAAAATGTAAATTAAATATTACCAGTAAATATTATGTAAACAGTACATAACAAAATATGAAATTTTTTTCCCATTTTTCTTAGTGATAATATGGGCCTACCGTGAGAATATAAAAAAAATTAAATAAAATTTGGGATACGTGGTGTTAAAGGGGATGAGGTAAGTTTAATTTCCAATCGAAAGGATTATCTTTGGGATTTGACAGAAACGGCTAATGACGTCATCAATAATATTTTTTCCAGAAACATACCCATTTTTTTTTTCATTTTAAAAGGCTCTCTTTTTTCTAATAAACTCTCATTAGATATTTTTTTCTGTATTACTTCCCGTTTAAAAATTATAAGCAATATCGTCCTAAAGAGTCTCGAAAGAAATAGCACCTAAAAATCACATTAGCGGTGGGAGGATCAAGTAGTCGTTGGAAAATTGAATGTTCGTTGTTTAAAGTAAAGTAAATGTAATTAAGAATAAATAAAAGGATTAATCTCGATAATATTTTAATACAGTTAAAACAAAAATGATGATACTTAACTTTAAAAAAATGAGTCAAACGACATATATATTGCAATCTATTCTCTATATGACCTTTTCTCATTTCAAGACACATATCCAATCTTCACCTGATTTCTTTGTGGGCTGCGTTTATTAACATTTCACGTTTGCGATTTTTTTCTTTAAAATGATTGTTTTGCGAAGGTGTTTTATAAATCTTATTTTTTGAAACTCCCCATAAAAAAATCTGAGGGTGTTAGATCTGGTGACTTTCCAGGTCACTAAATAGGTCCATTAATCTCAATCTATTTTTCCGGGAAAGTGTTCCCAGCTAACAATTTCCTGTTCTATAAAAATCGTAAGAACGTTTCCAGAGCAAATTTTGTAGAGCAATTTTTGTTCTAAGAACATTTTCAAAACGTTCTTACAACACTTATACCATCAAAATGGATGGGCACCGTTCTATAGAACTTTTTAGTTATTTAAGTTATTCTGTAAGATCTGCAGGAAATACTTATAGAATTGTTGAATAAACGTTCTCACAAGTCTTAAAGAATTTTTATAACACAGTTACAAAGCAATCTCATAAAAATTCTATACCACTTCGTTATACAATTTTTGTGTTGCATGGTGTTCTACTTAAAGAACTTTAAAATCGTTTAATTGTATCTTTTAAAAATAAAATATTTCTGCATCGCACATATTAGAAATAATATGGATGAGCCAATAAGAACCAAGATAGAAGATGACCTAATCAGCCTGCATAAGAGTACTCGCATCATTACGAATTGCTTTGTTGGTTTGTCCATCAGGGAGCAGTACATTTTAATGCGGAAAAAGTTTTATCGTGAAATGTGTAGTACAATGCTCGTCACCTTAAAGTCACCACCTTTTGGAAGGTTCTCATTCTATCGCGCCCCACCATAAACAGCTGCGGAATGTTTCGGACTAGAAGTGGGGTTTGTAGATATACTACACTGTGGCACCAAAAACTCTTATATTCAATAGGGGTTTATTATTTTATGAATTAAGTAATGTAACATATCCTTGTTTAGTGAAATCATAATATTGAAGAATTCTTTAAAAATTAACAAACTATGCAAAATGTAAATTTAAATTAAAATAAATATTTCAACAAAGAAAAGACGTAAACGTCATAAATTCGAAAAAGCATAATAGACAGAGTGTTACAATACAAATTGCCGAGAAAAAATAAAAATTACAAATTCGAGGAAATTTTTGGTTTTTGTGCTTCACGATGGTTATCAAACGTGCGGAAGACCGTTTCGTATACAAAGTGTTGAAACATTTTTGGCCGCTAAAAAAAACTCAAAATTAAGAAAAAAATATTGTTGAAACCTCTAACAAGGGTCTATTAGAACATTAAATAACGAACAAAATACAGAGTGTTTAAAAAACCTTAACAATCTTTAAAAATCATAAAATTTCATGGAACTTAAATTTTTTTTAATGAAACCTTTAATATCGGATAAAGATAACATGATTCAACTTTTAAAATACAAGGCGTTTAATAAAAACCGAACCAATCTCTAAAAACTCGTGGAATTAAAAAAAAATTGATGAAACGTTTGTCGAGGGTCTATTAAAACACTAATTAACGAAAAAATACAGGTTTTTTAAAAAACCGAATCAATCTCTAAAAACCTTCCAAATTCATGGTTCTCAAAAAATATTTTGAAGAAATTTTCAACAAAGGTCTATTAAAACATTACATAATGGAAAAAAATACAGAGTGTTTAAAAAAACCGAACCCATCTCTAAAATCCCTCAAAAAATGCTGGTCACCTTAAAGTCACCACCAGTTGTGTTGGAAGGCTCTTATTGTGTCGCGCCCCACCACAAATAATTGCGGAATGTTTCTGACTGGGAGTGGGGAGTCTAATAACAGTTGCATTTGATATTTTCTAAATATATTTTATTAATGAAGAAATTAATGTTTAACAAAGTATATGAAGGGTGCTGGGGAAATAAGACGAATGTCGTAAAATACAAATAAAATGAAGTTTCAAAGACTGACTTGTTAAAAACATTTGACCTTCTTTTAGTTATTTTTTAAATAAATTAAGTTATATGGATCTATGAATAATAAATAAATATTTAATAGATATTGTATATACTAACAGAAAGAAAAAACGATTAAAAAAAAATGTGAGAAAATAAGATTAATGTCACTCAAGGAAAAAGTAACCAGAAAGTAAAGGAAAAACCAATTCCAGTAGCAAGGTTAATATAAATACCTTATATTACGCTCGCTACAGACTATGCGTGAATTAGCGATTCGCGATGCGTGATTTGTATGGAATTCGTGCAGTGTGTAAGTTTTTATGAATGAATTTTTAACGAACAAGACCCTACACACTACTCGCGAATTCCTCGCATATCACGAATGGCGCGTAACGAACCGCGAATTCACGCATAGTCTGTAGAGAACCTTGGAGAACTTGAATAAAAATATAATATAAAATAATAGGAGGTAAGTCTCATTCAGATTGTGCGTCAACGCGTTTATGTTGCTTTTTGTTGTAAAATAAATCCTCAAAATAATGTTGCGTTACACTACCACAAAATCTTTTCAGTTCTTATAAGTGTTGCTTTTTTTTTAGAATAGTTCCGATTATTCTGATTGTTTTGATCAGTGGCGTATTTAGGATTTTTCTCCTAGTGGGGTGTAACACTCTTTTGACAACAAAATACTTTTGAATGGTTATTTATACATGAATGGCAAAGGATACAGCAAGTTCCTAGTTTTATTTACGTAGAGATGAAATCAATTGAGATGATTTTATTGAGGAAAATAGTTCGCAAAAAATAAAAATTAAATTGAACATTGAAATTTTGGTTTAAAAATCGTTATCGATCTAGGGTTACAAAGTGAGCTTGTTTTTAAGACGCTCGCGGATTAATCTTTCCCTATAAGACCAATTTAAAGTACGCTATATCTATCGACCCTCAATTCTTTTTGTCAGTATGATTGTTTTCAGATAAGTAATTGTCCCTCAGGTATCGTTACCTATATTTGTGTAGAATTGGCTATTAAGTATTCATTTTTTTTCCGTTGTACCCTTTTTAAATTAAAATAAATATTTAAACAAAGAAACGATTGACAAAAAAAAATGTTTTCAGTACTTCGTGTAATAGCCCCCAGAAGCTATTACATCATTTAGCCTTTGCCCCATTGAATGGACAAGTGAAGCACAGTATTGTCTGGGAACGTTGCCCCATCTGTCATCAACATGTTGCCTCAACATATCTCTATTATTGATATTGTTTGGCCAATCTCGAGTTATGAAAGCCCAAAGGTTTACATTTGAACATGAAAACGACAATAGTTCGGACTGTCTGTGTGTTATAATGGCAAACAATGAAAGTCATTATTAAGGCGTTGGTCCTTAAATTTTTTTATTCGTGGAGAATCTCAAAATTAGAACTATTACCTGTCTGTGTGTTTTCGAAACGACAAATCATGACAATGAATGAATGAATTATTCTCACGGTTCTGGACCTATATTACCATGTGTTCATAAAAAAATATTATAAAATTTCATCTCCAAGTCGAGGTGCATTTAATATTAAAAAAAATCATAATTTTGTTTTTTTTTATATTCGTTAATTCGAATAATTACGATTATCTTTGTTATTTATAACTGGTTTCGTAACTTCATGACTGCCTTTAATAATTTGATAATAATGTCTGCATACTTTTTCGGTTACTGGTGGTAATTGTGAACATTATCGTTTGAATAATATTGTTCATTGCTTGCCACTATAATTGTGCAGGTATAATTTGACGTTTTGAAAACACAGAGACAGATAATAGCTCTAATTATTATTGTCGTTTTTATAGCTATTTCGGCAAAAAGATGGCACATTCACTTAAGTTTAACAAAATTCGTAATTTGCACAGAAAGTAAGTTAAAATAAAATTCCGAATAAAAAAATATGCACAACGTTCTATTTAAAAATAAAATAGTTTTAACCATAGATTTATTATAAGTTTTGGTTTTAACAGTTTCGAGTTATATAAAACTCAGCACTTGATTTTCAACACCTTGTATGAAATTAAAACACTTGTAACACATTGTTAGAAATCTTAAAGGTTCAACCATTTCTTGAATAAAAATTATTTCTTTAACTTGCATAGCATTCAATATAGCTAATTTCAAACAAAGCGATACAACATTATTATTTTCCGAAATATTTTAAATATCTCGGAAACGACAAATGTTATGTGCGGAAAGTCTTATTGAAATAACGCGAGAAAATTGAATAAAAACTATATCATTCCATTTAAAAACTAAGTTGATGACGACATCCGGTATAATCGGAAGCGACATCTTCTTGAAAATATTTTCGTTGAAAAGGTCATATTGGCCTGTGCAGGGTATCAAATTTTCAAAAAAAAAAAATATATATCACTACAACTATGCGGTCAATCAGCCTGTACTCGTATATCTAATACAATGATAATATAGGTATAAATAAAATATAATACAAGTAATGTTAACGGCAGAAAGCGGTCTAACCAACAAATTTTTAGGTCCTACAGAAATCTTTTAAAAATACGTATTTTTAAATTCAACTGTAAATGTAAATATTGTTTTATAACATAAACTTACATAGTTCTACATATAAGATTGTTCACTGTTGTTTATAAGTATGTGAAAATAATTGTTAAAATGTGGGGTCATAATAGCATAATAATGTGTGTCATACAAATGCATTTTAAATGGTGTTATATTATTTCAGGAGAATTTAAATGTTAATAAAGGATAAACAAAACATCAATAACTTCATTTTTGATAATACTTTTGCTCTACGTGTTTTATTTTTCGAAATTTGTGCACCAAAAAAACATTACAAAATTGATCATTTTACGGAGAGAAATGCAGCGACCTTAAGGAAAGTATAGATGTTTCTGACAAACTCCTAATCGCCGAATGAATACACTGTCCTATTCACTGCAAATATACCAGCAGCGGGAGGGTGTCACCTAGTGAAGTATTTTTTTTTTAAACCAACTTTTTTATACCTTGACTATATTTGATTCGATATGGCTATGTATAAATTTTCAATAATTAATACAGCTCTCCGCATTTTTATATAAAGTTGTGAAAACATTAATAAAATTTACAAGCGCGATGTATGTTACAAAAAACATAATTAACAGTTCATTCCTACTGAAAAAAGTTTTAGAAATAAAAATATTTCAGAACTTTCTTACACGAGAGTAGGCATATGAACATGTTCCAGTATTTTTTTTAATTGTTAATATAAGCTGTGTCAGAGAAAGCAACTTATGAAACACCCTGTATTACGGTTTCATAAAATTAGATAATTTTAAATGAAATCGAATAGTTTATCCATCAACGCAGCTATGGCATTTTGTAGTAATGACGCGGTCGCGGCAAGTCAGCATCAAGAAAATAAAATCTTACAATGCACTCATATACAGCCATGGTTTTTAAAACCGCATCGTTATCACTGCCATGCCTCCTTTACCGCGTTCGTCGGTAAAGTGATCCTTAAATTTGCGCGGCCATCATCTGTAAAATACATTTTATTTTATATAAATGAATATACATACAGTAGAGTCTAGAGTCTCTATATCATATATGGGACCATGAACCGACGGATTATTAAAAATTAATTGAATGCAAAACATAAATTAGAGAGAAAGGAATTCCATTAATAATTAACAACAATAGCAGCAAAAGTATTGAATTGGCTGTATAGAATAGGTGTTATAAAATGTTACATATTTAATTCTTTCCTTGGAATTTCTTTCGATTCTTGTCCGGTTGCCGATTGCATGCTTTGCAGTCTTATCAGGTTTTACAGTGGACCCGTTTCCTGTGCCGTGCGGCACTTTCTAACTGCCTTCTTTTGATTTTTTTTAACAAAATTGTATTTGTAAGTCACCTGCACATTCAAAAATTTTTTTTGATAAATACTGAATAACACCCTGTATAACACACCAAATCGACGAAAGCAGTCACTGAATCCAGACGTGTTTTCCGGCTGTAGGATATTCAAAACAGTTTTCAAAATTGGCCAAGGATTCATCGCAAGAATGCACTGTTTCACAAAAGTCATCATGAGAAAACACTTCAGATGCATGTTTTTGTCCCCAGCGAATTCTCCACCTGGACCCATGTTGAATGAGTTATTCTATTTTTTATTTTATTATAATTGTTTCAAGGATATGCAAGCCTTAAACCTTCTATAAGTATCCGATACTATAATAGCACATCAACCACAAGCTATTTTTTTCTATTACTAACATGTAGTTTTATGATCAACTACGCTTAAAATTATCTCTCTTAAAAAAAAAAAACTAAAAAAAGTTGCAATACATTTAAGTGCACTAATAACTCTTTTCCAACACGGCACCTGACTGGTTGGAAACCTGTCCCAAGTGTATAGTCAAATCGTTTACCGACTTACTGTAGCGGAGTTGTATCTAATATTAAACTGACTGACGGCTTCGGACAGGTTTCAAACTAGTCAGGTGCCGTGTTGGAAAAGAGCTAATATAAATACATATACTCACTTAAAATGTTGCACATTACATTTAATTAAAAAATGAAATTAAGCTCCGATACTTTTTCTTAATTTTAAATAAAATTGTACAAGGAAATTAAATATGATTTGAACTTTTTGATACTCACATCCTTATTTAAAATGCGGCCTATGTTACGAACTGAATCTCCCTGCTGCCAAAGGGCAATTATTGTAGCAGGTTAGTGCAACGCATAGTTTCGTATTAACAACAGTAACAAACGATTAAAATTTGCCTATTTAAAAACCTGACTTAAAACAGAAATGCGAGTAATAAATAAAAATGTTTTGTCCAATGACTAATAAATGGTGGTGACATTTAAAGCGCATGCGTGAATGGCTGTTGTTTCTGCAAGTGCAATGTAAAATTTTTTGTGCTGTGCATTCCGAGACTAGAGTTAGAATTTTTAAATCCCACGCATGCGTAATGCACTATTCAGCAGTAGTGGGGTGCATCATAGATGTCTTACATATACTGACTGTTCTTATATTTAATATTTATATAAATTAAGAAATTTCGCTACGCAGTTGCTGTCTATAGGAAACTCAATGGTTATTAAGCTAGTTATGGACGGTGAGCGATAATATAATATATAATTTATTTCTTTGTAATGAGATGTATTCCTACAGACAAGTAAACGGCATATATATAAATATATATTATAGCGTCAGTTCGTAACGTTCTATGCATTTTAATCACAAGTGATATTTTTGTAATATATCAGATATATATTATAGTTCACCGTCCGTAACTAGCTTTAATATTATTAGATACGAGATAAATGATTTAAAAAATTTGGTAATATAAAATTTTATGAGATTGAGTAAAAATATATGAAAATATATTATGTACTGTAAAACACCTAAACTTTTAATAAATCAATAAACATTCAAAAATAAACTCTATTATTCCATTTTTATGTGCATATTGAAGACCAACATATAACTAAAATTTAAAGAAGCATTACACATTTCTGTAATTTTGCATGAATCAATGAACCATGCACCTTGAAATCGGCACAAAATATATTAATTATAATAATTAACATAACATAGAAAAATAGTAAAAAAGTCAATTTGTTTTTTGACTATTTCAACAACTCCGACATTGCAATAATAATTTATGATCTAACATAAGAATTATTGCAGTAGGGAAAATCCAAATTTTATATTAAACTAAGTTTACGTTTGATCAATGTTTCTTGTAACGGCCCAATTAGAAAAAGAAATCTACATATGCCGTATTGCAAGGAATACTGAGAGAGAATAAAAGAAATAATTTTATAAATGTTCGGTAACTCCGACGTTTACTTAACTAAAATATACATTTACGTCTCATTTTTTTTGTCATAATGAAAATATATGAGAGGCAGGCTCATATTAATTTAAGCGTTCGTTTTCTATACTTATTATTTTTTAATAGCAAACAGTTTTTTTATTGGCCTTATTTATTCTATTGAATATACGATACCAATTTCAGTAATTGCAGAATTATTTAAATTAATGGAAACAAAATATAAACGAACAGACAGAGTAATCTATCGCTACTCCATAGTCTCACCAGTTTTTGGTGCCATCGTATAGCATGTACGCATACATATCATCAGATCCCACTCCAGTTTGAATTTAAAAGCGGTCCGGACTTATTTGTGGTGGGGCGCGATAGAATGAGAACAGCGCAAGAGGTGGTGACTTTAAGGTGACGAGCATTGTACATATTGGTAATTTTTTGACGCGCCCTCAGTTAACCTTATATTTCCTATGATGCTGGAAATTTAATAAAAAAAAATGTTTTCTAAATTGATGAATTTAACACCCAGCTAGCAAAGTAGTTCTATAAATTTAGAGTAATAGGAGCTTTCTTTATATTCTGTTAATATTTTATAGTTGTATCTAGAATGCTAAATTGTTGCATTATTGTGGCACATGAGACTGTTTCGCCTTCAGAAACTGAATTGTCTTTTAAACGTGTTGCGAGAACGTTCTTAGAGTATAATTTATAGAACATTTATAAGATAACTGCTAATGTAGTCCTATAAGTGTGTACAATAACACAATTTTACAGCAACAGTGCTTATATAATCAAATTGCTGTAAAACCGATGCAAGATAGTACTTTATAGAATTATACCATCTCCTGTGACACTCTTATAAAATTATTCTGTAATGTCACTTATAGTTTAATTATAGAACTATTGTGTAAGATGTTGTTAAGCTACAATTCTGCTGCGGAAAACAAATTTCAAATATGGATGCTGCTATCGAACTTTAGACAAAAAGCTCTTTAAAGCAGTTATAGAGAATAATAATACAGTTGTTATAAAATCATTATAGAGTAAATAAGTAACAAAAGCCTTTTTGTTCCATAAAAAACTCTATAGAACTACCATTTATATACATATGTAAGTATCCCATACCCCCATCTGACGAGACCTGCCTATAAAAGTACGAAATATTTTAATCAAAGTATAATGAGGGAATTTGTATAACATAGTCGTGACTTGTAGAAATTATTATCTGCTTGCAGAAGGAAAATTTCATTATGATAGATAAGATTGATTTGATTAGCAATAGAAACTGATTTCCTTATAGAAATTTAGTAACATATTTAATTTAAACCATTCCAAACCTTATTCATTTACTACATTTACTTCTAGATGTTGAAGTTAAAGAATTTTATTAGCTTTATTAAATAAGAATGAAATAATTGATATTATGACAACACTGTGGATATTAAGTGGCATAGAGCTGTTATATTTAGTACTTTTATAGGCAGGTCTCGTCAGATGGGGGTATGGGAGACCTACATATGTATATAAATGGCAGTTCTATAGCGTTTTTTATGGAACAAAAAAACTTTTGTTACATATTTACTGTATTATTATTTTCTATAACTGCTTTAAAGAGCTTTTTCTTTTAAGTTCGATAGTAGCATTCATATTTGTAATTTGTTTTCCGCAGCAGAATTGTAACATAACAGCACCGTACACAATAGTTCTATAATTAAACTATAAGCGGCATTACAGAATAATTTTATAAGAGTGTCACAGGATATGGTATAATTTTATAAAGCACTATTTTGCATCGGCTTTACAGCAATTTGATTCTATAAGCACCGTTGCTGTAAAATTGTGTTATTATACACACTTATAGGACTACATTAGCAGTTATCTTATAAATGTTCTATAAATTATGCTCTAAGAACGTACTTGCAACAAATTAAAAAAACAATTTAGTTTCTGAAGGTAAAATAGTCTCATGTGCCACAATAACAAACAATTTAGTATTCTAGATACAACTATAAAATATTAACAGAATATAAAGCTTCTATTACTATAAATTTATAGAACTACTTTGCTAGCTGGGTTATCTACATATTGCTGCAGAATCCTGGCCTTATGGTGTTGAACCCCGTCGTACTGAAACCATAGGTTTCTCCCTAGTTGCAAAGGCACATTCTCCAGAAGTGCAGGGAGTTGTTCTTGTTGCAATGCTGTTCAATGTATGCTCATAAAAATAAGGCCCAATTAAATGCCTACCGGTGATGTCGCGCCATACATTTACTCCAAAATGGCCTTGTATTTACAATGTGGAGATTTTCAATGGACCAACAGTGTTCGTTGCGCCTGTTTGGTAAACCATTAGTGACAAACCGACTTTCGTCAGTCCAAAGAACGTGCCGAAAAAGGTTATGATCTATAGTTTCTACATTTACTACAATTTGAGCCATAAAATTAAGTCTGTTTTCAATGTGACGCTCGGGTAAATACTCGAAATTTAGAATTTTGTAGACATGATAACCCATTGGTCTTCAAAATTTGTTGAATGGTTGATTTATCCATATGCAATTCCCGGCTAGCCTGCCGTATAGAATTTTTGAATTTTGTTCAAAAAATTGGAACAGTCTAGCTGTATTAACATTGTTTCTTACCCTTTGGCTAATTATCTGATTCCGAACAGAATATGCATCTTCATTTCGTGGTAACGTTTCCTCCAATCTTGTAAAGGTTCTTTGATCAGGAATCAGGCGCTCTAGATACCTTTCTCGATATAACTCTACAGCTCTTCTTGAATTTTTTTTGTGACTCGCCGTAAATTAGCAACATATTAACTTTTCCCGAATGAGAAAACATTTTATAAACACAAAAGTTATACGTTTGACTTCTGTAGTGAGTAATGACAAGTATTTTGTGACATTTATGCACTATAAACAACGAACATTCAATTATTTTTCAACATCTACTTGATCCTTCCACCGCTAATAATGTGATTTTTAGGTGGTATTTATTTTAAGACTCTTTAGGACGATATTGCTTATATCTTTTAAACGGGCCAGTAATACAGAAAATATTCTTTAATAAACATTTATTAGATAAAAGAAAGTTTTTAGCAGAAAAAAATGGGTATGTCCTTCCAAAGATAATACTTTAAATTAAAAATGGAGCTTACTTCATCCCATTTAACATCACGTGTGCCATATTTTATTAAAATTTTTTATATCCTCACAGTACGTCCATACTATCGGGTTTCAAACACTCTGTACATATTCATAGACATGCACCATGAATGAATGTGTTTGTCCCTCGTAGAAAGTACGACTCTGTTAAGAATCGCGTCTCCCCAACTCTGATTATAATAATATTATTCAAGGAATTCCACTATATCTGGTATTCACTACATATGTAATTATTTATTTGTAAAAACCCAGTAAATGCGGATAGGAGTAATGTTGTCCGCATGGTTGTTGTATCTCGACATATCTAACTGATCGTGTATCATTAAGTAAAAAAAACCCTTTTATTAGTTGTTCATGAAAATAGTAGGTGTATACGTACTTGGGATTACCTAGATCGAAAGCAGCATGATTTCTTTCTTAACTACACACGTTAGTGGTACAATTAAGGTGTGTTGTTTTCTTCCTCATAGTTTTACAAAACCGGTTGAGTAAGATTTTCCTTTGTATTTATGCTTCTCGTCACTATTAAAAACATTACGACATGTCAGTTAACAAGAAATTAAGTGAGTTAGTTCTTATACTGGTTTTAACAAACCGAATACAGTCGGAATCTGTCAAAAATGATGACACGTTAAATTTATGTCATAATTCCACTGACGTTAGTTATGAAAATTATACCAGTCCAGTGGCGCAAAATTGTGGGTGTGAAAAGCAGGACACTTGTATAAGAAAGTGTTGTCAGAAAGGATTCTTTCATAATCATAATGAGGATCCAAACGATGCAACACACATCAGTGTATGTTCCAAACATGAGTCGAATGAATTTACACTGCCTGTTGACAAGCACGGCAATGGTGAGCATATAATTGATGAGGTAATCAATGATTTTCTTGTTGGAATGTTGAACTGCAACAATACAGAGATGATCTATATTAAGTTTAATGGAAGTGATCCTGAAAATAAGTATTATTTATTCAGAAATGGAAGTCTATTCTATCAACATCAAAACTGGCTCCTCAGCAATGAAAGGTAATTTAAAATAATTCTTAATTTTTGTGACTATAGAAATACTAAAATTGTTCATAACAACTTCATTTCAGCAATTGTAACAATTATAATTTTAATTTATACAAATTTCTTCTGAATTTTTTTTCGGTTCTCTTAACTGTTTATTTTGAATGAAATGATTGAGAATAAGTATGAACTATATGAGAAAATTTCGGAAAATATTTTGTATAGGGTGACTTATTATCATGGGTTTTTCTTGTAAACAACTGAAGTAACTGGGTCAACTAATACTTGAGATGGATAACAAAACCGTAACTAAACGACGCTGGGCGTCGCGACGCTTTTTTTGTCTCAGAGCCATACCAGCTTTTTACGGATATTTAAAGAACGTATCATTTCGAGCATTTTTTTAAATAACTTTTTCCAGCATTTATAACGGTTGAAAAGATACAGATTACAAAACCAGACAGTGTTTTAATTTTGCTTTATTTTAATCCCATTTTATACAGGGTGATTCAAACTTATCTAAAAAAAAGTTTGAATGTTTAGGACTGTTACAAATATAATTTTGTGAAAATAAAATCAAAAAGAGAACTTCAAAAATGATTCAAAAATACAGTTTTGCACGGCACTGGAAAATGGTCCACTGCAAAACCTGATACGGCGTATAATCGATGACCGGACAAAAAATTGAAAGAAATTTCGAAGGAAAGAAATAAATTACATTTTACTATTGTTATTAATTATTAATAGAATTAATTTATGGTTTTAATTAGTAAAATAATTTGACATACCTGATGTTACAACAATACCATAATGGTACCGGTCCAATCCCTTGGTATTAATATTTGTACCTAATTGAGCTTCGTGTATGATACGCCACACTGCTGCAATACGCCGTGGACGCATTGGATCTCCATCTCTTAAAGTAGCCCTTGAATCAGACAAGTGCGGTAAATTGCAGCAATATGAATGTAATCATTAACTTAATAACAATTATTCCATAAACGAGCAATAGTAAATATTGTAACAAAGAAATTAACTACATCAATTAAGAGTCCATCGTGCGCTTGAAATAAACCGATTTTTTACGCTCGGCCCATAACATTTATTTGAACAACGAATAAACATAGCGGTCCAAATAAAAAAACAATCGAAAGACAAAGTTGTTTCCTTAGGCTGCTGTGTAACATTTTTTTCAACATTAGTTTTTAATTATTTAAATATTTAATGAGTAAACTCTGTGCAAAACAATAAAGTTGTTTACAGGGATTCATATCTTTGAATGAGTAATTTTTTTTTTAAAACGCCGAAACACGTTCACTGATCTCGATTTTTTCCCATCTTTCGATTACATAATAATTAGTTTTTCTTCAACCTCTTTCGTCCTAACCCCCAGCTACTACTACCTTCAAATGGAAACATAAGGCATGAGGGGACTCGTTGAAAAGTTTATAGAATACATAATCCAGCCATACCAAATAAACAAATAAGTTTTATGTTTTAAATAACAAGTTTTTACTTATTTGCAGAAATAAACTGAATGCCGCAAATACTGAAAATGCCCTCCATTCACTATTTGCTATTCTCCAAGATGATATTAAAAGCTGGACACAGCATTCCGAATGACTTCAGCTGGTAAATTATGCATCTCCGCCCTAATCTTGTTCTTTAAATTCTCAATATTATCCGGTCTGTCCTGGTAGACTCTTTTAATTCAGGGGCTTTAAGTCGGGGGATCTTGGCGGCCATTCAACTGTACCCCGTCTATCAATCCAGCGATTTGGAAACATTTCATCTAAGTATCTTCGAACATTAATACAAAAATCTGGGGGAGCGCCATCTTGTTGGAACCCAATTCTTTCATTCGGTATATCTGGATCAATTTCATGAGTAAAAATCACAGCTAGAGTAGGTACCAGGTCAAATGTTAGGAAATCCAGGTAGCGTGGGGCAGTAAGATTTTCTTCAAAAAAAAAAAAAGGACCAAGATTCTGTTGTTGATGATACCCGCCCATACATTAACTTTCTGTGATACCAAAAGCTATAGTTGTGCCTGTTAACCACTTAATTTAAATAAAGCTTAGCTTTAACCGAAAAAGTATGTTTTGTTGAAAACCATTATTATCATCACACCGTCTCACAAAATTGTAATCGCTTATCAAAATCGCCTTCCAAAAGCTCTTGGACAAGACATACCTTATAGGGGTGATATTTCTTTTTCTTCAGAAACATTTGAATGACAGTTCGAGAAGCATCGTGATTGGGGACCAATGAAACAGTTAAAATATGAGGATTTTCAACAAGTTCTAATGCAATGCCTAAATTCTTTTCTTCATTTAAAGCACGTGCCCGTCCAGTTTGGGCAAGGTCTGTACTGCACCGTGTTTCTCAAATTTGTGAAATATTTTACTAACTGTCCCTTGCAAGATTTGGTTTTTGGGATATTTCGCATTAAATAAATCGCTCACTTCAGCCTGACTTTTTATTTTGTCTCCACATCCAAGCAATATCAAGATTTCGATACGTTGCCTTTCCGACAATATCATTCCGATTCAGTAAATAATTTGATTTTGAGACAATAGTAACCAATTTACAAATAAAGCGAAAAATTAACAAGAAAGCCTGGCAAGTAAGTGGTACCAAAAAAAAACGCAACATAAAAAAGAGAAGAAGAACTTTGTTTGCGTTAGCAGTGATAGGTATAGTTACTGAAGATAACTAAGTTGTATTTCACTTGTTAAGTAGTTTATTTAATATGGCTGGATTCGGTTTTCTATAAGCTTTTCAACGTGCCCCCTCATGTCTTATGTTTCCATTAATAAAAAAGTAGGGATAGCTGGGGGTTGAGATCAGTTAACGTGTTTCGGCGTTTAAAATTCAAGAGGTATGAATTTTATTCCGTACTTCTGGTCATCCCTGTATACCTATAAACCGTTATAAACACAGGAAAAAAATTATATGAAAAAAATGCTTGAAATAAAACGTTCTTTTGATATATGTAAAAAAATTGTATACTTGACGTGTCATGAAGTCCAGCATCGTTTAGTTACGGTTTCATTGTCTACCTTAATTTCAAGTCTTAGTTAGCCCGAACAAATTTTGTTTGACACACTTCGCTTCAGCAGTTTACAAACAAATGCGTTTCATATGATAAGATATGATGTGGCATTAAATGATTTCTACAACCGTATGCAATAAATTTGACAATAATTGTTTGTTGTTATCGGTATAGTATCGTCAGTTTAGGTCTCTGTACTGTTTTAACTATTTCAAAAGATAGGGTTACATTTTTAATTTGTTTGAGTTACCCATATTTCCTTTAGCTACTTTTTAAAATATCAAAAAGAAAGTTAGGAAAGTATCTGTTTTGTTAAAAAAGTCAATAGTTAAGTCCGTGTGTCTGTGTATGCAGATTACTGTGTCTGCAAGCAAAATCATCTCTATAATAGCTATTAGAAAAAAATTTAACTTTTGTAAACATAGGCATTACATGTAATATTTAAGTAGTTTATATAAGCAAAATGATCTGTAATTTCTAATAACTATTAGAAGAATAAAATTCAACTTTTTTAATAATAAGCATTACATGTAATATTTAGGTACTGTGTCGATGAAGGAGATGGTAGAAGTGCTTACCTATGCTTTCCAGAGGCTGACAATAATATAGAAGTAATGATACACGTAGCGGGTAATTTTCTTTACAAAGTTGCTCATTTTTTCCTTTTGTTTTACTTGTTTTGTTTTACTATTGAACTTCATTTTATTTATTTTTAGGATTTCATTTAATTCATTGTCGTTATTGATTTATTAGCTTTTCATTTGGACCTTATATTCACTAATTCTTTTTGGCTGTTATTCAAAGTAAACATTTGCATCAAATTCCATCAAAATACTTTGGAAGGTATTATAGTTTCACCTAATTCAATTCACGATATTAATAGGTTAATATTACTTTATAATTTGCTTCATAATTAAAATTTAAATTCACTTCAAAATAGACACATTTCTTAAGTAATAGATGATGCTCAGGTATTTGATGCTGGTGTTTTGTTGATTAGTAACTGAACATCATGTAGTCTATTGTTTTACAATAATTGTTTGGTAAACAAATACAGGCTGTTTTACGCTGACAGTCCATTATAATATTTCAGAGGCTACTTTGATTTAGCTTTTGACTTTGGGGTTTTCAGAGGTGCACCATTGAAATAAAATAATGTCATTCTTGTAACACTTCTGGTTAAACCGAAAATCACTATTTACTTGTTTATTTTAAATGGAACACCCTGTCTACTTCTACATATTTGGATTTTACGCTTAATTCTAGGAAGACTTTTATTAAGTTTCCTTATATCTATCTCTAATGATCTTCGAGATACTTCAATTCTGTCAGAAAAAGTTGCCTAGTAGTCTAATTCAAAATTGCCTTTTTTACATCGTGCAAGCGGAAGATTAATATTTAAACGAGAAATAGCCCAATGGACACACGCACGTTTATATAACGTTTTAAAAATATTGTACTGGTTGACGTTTTCTGTCTGGATTTCATCCAGAAGTTGAAGTGAACACTAATAATTAACGTTTTTTTATAACATTTATTGAACTAACATATGCAAACGTATAAGTTTATATTTTAAAAATATTTAACTGCACGTTAAATGCAACGTTTGTAAAACCTCGAATTGAACGTTTTAAATATATATATATATATATATGGTTGTAAAATTTCTCCGGGTTCCTCTCCGCGATGAATCTGCATAGTCTTCAAAAGAACCATTTGTTTGACAACGTTTCGGTAAAATCTCATTTACCATCTTCAGGTCTTCTTACTTCTGCTTCGCGTTACTACGTTCGGCTTACTGGAAGATGTTTGTCCACTTGGTGAGTTATATACTGTGCTTTCGTTCCGGTGTGTGGTTTTCTTCGCATGGCTGCGCGTCACGGGTCTTGCGTTTAATGGTGCTGTGGGTTCTTGTGTTCTGCTTGGCCTACTCTCACCGTTGCGTGTCACTGGTTTATTGATCTTCTTGATTCCCAGGACAGGTTTCCAAGCTGTTGGTAATCTTTGGGTATCGTCACGTGTATTGAGATTTTGAGGATGTTTTTCAATTTCGATGGCTTCTCTAATTATTCTTTTTGCCTTATGCTCCATTCTTGCTAATACCTTGGTATTATCGAAATCAATCTCGTGGCCGGTGTCTTTTACATGTTGAGCTAATGACGAAGTTTTTTCATTTTTCTGGACAGCATTCCGATGTTCTTCTTTCCGGGTTTGGATTCTTCTGTTAGTTTGTCCAATGTACGTCTTCTCACAGCCTCCGCAAGGAACTTCATATACTCCTTGGTCTTCTAGAGGAATGTTTGTTTTGGCTGATGGTAGCATATTACCAATCTTCCTGTCCGTGTTGAAGACGGTTTCTATTTTGTATTTCTTTAAAACCCTGCTTATTTTGTCTGTAGTTCCCTTGACATATGGCAGGAGAGCTTTGCCTATTGGTTTATCTTCTTCCTTCTGTTCTTTGTTTCGCCTAGGTCTTAAAGCCCTCTTGATATTGTTGCCGGAGAAACCATTTTGTTGTAAGGCTAATTTAACGTTTTTAATTTCCTCTTCTTTGTGGTCGTCGTCAGAGAGTCGTTCTGACCTTGTCATTAGTGTTTTGATCACTGATTGTAGCTGCGATGGGTGGTGGTGAGATTCTGCATGTAGGTACCTATTCGTATGTGTTGGTTTCCGATATACCGTATAGCTTAGACCTCCATCTTCTTTTTTCTTTATACATACATCGAGGAAAGGTAGCTGTTGGTAGCTATATATATATATATATATATATATATATATATATATATATATATATATATCTTCTGCGGTCATTTTGAGACTTATACTGGTATATACTTTTATATACCGGTATATATATACTATAAACTTATACTGGTCACTATGAGAAACTATAACATTGATATTCACAGAAGCTGTTCTGCTAAGCGTTAAAGCTTTTATATGTGTATTCTAGCAAGTACAAAATTAAAGCTTTAAATTGGCTTTCGTACCCTCTTCAACGCAACAATAAGAAATATAATACCTAGTTAAATTTATCTGTAGTAACATACATCGAATCTATAGTCCGCATCATATTAGTTAAAATTAATTACCAGGTTAATATATACATAACAAGGGCTGCAAATAGCATTTTACACGCGAGTTTAATTTTTCCATGAGCAATTCTGCACGAGCTACATTTACCTATATTTCTAAGCTTTGACCACAGCTTGAATAACAATAAGCTGTGCTTTGACATTGTCAACGTTATGAGAGTTTATATAGTTGGGGTTTTGTAGACTGTATACAGGGTGGTCGCGATGTAATGGGCCAAAATTTATGACTAGATTCACGACGTGAAAATATTGCGATTTAGACAAATTCACCTTAGTCCAAAAGTTGATACTTACAGAGATACAGGGTGTTTAATGCAAAATATTATTTTAGTTTTTTCTTATTTATTTCATAATAAATCCTCATATCAAGATGAAATTTTGGTGTTAGGGGTTTTCTGGGGCGAGAGATTGAAATATATCCATGGCTTGCTTGTAGCTCATAGAGAGCGCCACCTGCGCTAGGTCGAATGCGTTGAAAACGACAGAACTTTTTTATCTTTCAAAAATCTAATTCTCAGGTAGCAAATTCTGATTTTACAACTACTTCGAATAGAAGGCAACCAAATCGGAAACTATTTCAAGAACTTTTTAATAGACTTGGAGAAACTGGTAGTTTTCGTCCTAAAAGAGACAACGCAGGGCGTACTGTTACAGTTCACCGAGAAGAAGAAATTTTAGTAAGAGTGGCTGGAAATCCAGAAGTTAACAGCAGGCAGGTAGCTAGAGAAACCGCCCCAAAAAACCCCTAACACCAAAATTTCATCTCGACGAGTATTTATTATGAAATAAATAAGAAAAAACTAAAATAATATTTTGCATTAAACACCCTGTATCTCTGTAAGTATCAACTTTTGGACTAAGGTGAGTTTGTCTAAATCGCAATATTTTCACGTCAGGAATCTAGTCATGAATTTTGGCCCATTACATCGCGACCACCCTGTATATGACTTCTTCATTTACTCCTCTTAGTTTAAAAATAGAGTATAGCTTCGTCTCTCTTGCACATATCTAGGGCCAGTCCATGGTTTATAAGGTCTATGCTTTAGCAAGATAATAATATGTTAATTTCAAGTAGTGCACTTTGATCTAGAAGTATGTATTTGTTTAATCATGACAAAAATATTATTTATTATTAGAGAACAGAGAAGAAATATGGCGGCTCCCTGAAAATGCCCCCTTAAGCTATATTCACATTTATAATATTTCTTAACGTAGAAGAGGAAATATTCCGAAATTCTTCTGTCTTATTGGCTCTAACACAATCAGTTCATGTATCGACCAATAAGAAGTAAATACGTAAAGGTTCCGGCTTTTAAAATTGCATTTGTACAAGACTTTAGATTAGACCTTGTTTATGTATTAATGTTTTGTGGCTTATAATGATAATTTTGTTAATATTCCCTGTTAAATAATAATTAGTGATTTACTTTACTATATAGTTCAATAACTTATTTACTTGTGTATGATATTAAATTTCTCTTGAATGTGTTTTAAATGAATTTGATGAATATCTGTTACTATAGTTCAAGTTGTGTTTGTTTTGTGTCTTTAAAGTATAGAAAACATATTCTGTGATTTTACTAATAATTTTCTTATCCTGCATGTACTAATAATTCACAAACTCAACGTCATATCAAATTAGTTTTTTTCTTTAATACATTAACAGCCACTGTAACACATACTATATATCTGATGCCTTCATCGATTATTTTAATGGTATAATATATTGAAAATTATGTTGTTATGAAAATTTGTTCTTGCCGTGATGTACGCAAGTTGAATTGGTGATTTAGCAATACACAGTAAGATTTGTCAGAATGTTGAATTATGTCTTATCATCATCGCCAACTATTTTGTCAAATACCTATAAAGATTTGGTTATAAATTCTATCTAAGAATTTATGTGTTTAAACTTAAAATAAATAAATGACTATACATTTCTTGCATATTCAAACAAATATTATGGATATTTCATAAAAATTAAAGGGCCAAATTATGGCAACCAATTCCAATTTTATTATGGTATATATTACTTTCAGGAGATATTAAAATATATTTTTATATTTTAGTTAACTTTAACTTTCTTTTCTCCGGAACCCCAAGTATTTATCAGATTTATAAAATATAAAGTTTATATGAAAAAATATTTTTCAAAAACCTAGCATTCTGTATCAATTGATCAAAACAAATATGGTTTTCGACTAACATCCATAAAAATGTATGTAATACGTTTTAAAATCGTACAGTAATTATTTTCAACGATTTTAGATTTGTATCTACCTCCATATGTGTATGTATGTAGATACAAAAGAAGAAGTCATCAAGTATTGATAACTACATAATACACATTCTATTTTGCTACTCACCTGATTAAAACGTAACATTTTTAATAAAAATATAAATATATTTAAATAAAAAGATAGTCAAAACATATAATTTATTTTCTAATGAAAAGCAATATTTATGTACAGGTTATTTTAATGTTAATAAAACCATAATTAATTAATTAAGTACATAAAATATTTATATTTACTAGGTTTTTAATTACGTTTGAATTTACTTGAAAAAAACTCAAACCCAAACCAAAAATCAAACCAAATACAAAAAATATATCTGAAAAAGAAAATGATTTAGCTAATTAGGTAAACGCTTTTGACAAATGGCTTCAAGTAGGTACCTACTCAAATTAGTTTTTTTTAAGTTCACATTGACTTAGTTTTAAATTATAACGATAGTGTGGATTCTTCATCAAAAATTCAAAGGAATGCTTCACAATTATTGATATATTTCGAAATTTGGTTAACAAGTAACGTTGCGCGCTCACTCTCTGTCACTTTATTTTAATTACCTAGCATTTTTAACGGCAGACAACTCCTATATGCGGCTTTTTTATAGGCAGACATGTTACATCACGTATGTGGCACAATTGAAATGAATATAAGCCATGAACGTAAAAATGTAACAAAATTATAGGTACCGGGTGTCCAGCGTAACGCTCTCACTCGATTTGTGTTTTTAATGTCATAGTTACAAAAAAATATCAAATAAAAAAACTGTGTCATTTTTATAGATGACTTGACGTGTCTTAGAAAAAAAAAAACATAGATCATCGAATTAAAACAATTATTCACCGAAGTTCAATTTTTTTAAATGTATACATTTTCCTTTATATCTCAGTAACCACTGGGACAAATATATATGTATATCATATGGATGTAACCAGAATTGTATGCTTTTTCAGAATCTAAAAAAGTACATAGGATGTTGCATAAAAAAATTGACCGTCGGTAAATAATTATTTTAATTCGATGTTCTATTGTTTTTTCTAAGACACGTCGAATCGTCTATAAAAATTACACAATTTTTGAATTTGACATTTTTTTGTAATTATGACATTAAAGCTACAAATCGAGTAAGAGCGTTACGCTGGACACCCGGTATCTGTTTACACCTGGGTGCGGAGAGATTACGGCTAAGTGATCAAAAGCAACTGTGCCTTTTCAGTTCTTAAATACATTGCCGTGAAGTAGAATATGCTTCATTTCCATAGGACATAAACGAAATGTTTCACGAAAAGCCAATTAATAATATTTTAATTAATAATAATCGCGGGCACTTTTTAATTGGCACCTCATGAGAAATGGGTTCCTCCATTTATAAAAATACATCAAAATTAAATCTCGGTTAACTACATTATGAATGTACTAATTTTGCAGCCGGATCCCGTACTATTATCTTAATTCACATATTAAAGTTTTGTTTCATGGAAATTTAACATCCTATATTTAATAGAAATTTTTTAAAACATTATATTTTATATCTCAAAATGCACCTTAAACATATTTTTAAAATATGTCACTTTGAGGAATCCCCTAAACGAACCTGAAAGTTTCCTAAAATACACGATTTAATTTTCAACTTGTGTGGGAAGTTTGAGGAATTCTCAAAGTTACCTCAAGAAGTCAATTTGATTCCCCAAACTGTCCGCGCAGGATATATTTATATATATAGATATATATCCTCTGCGGTCATTTTGAGACTTATACTGGTATATAGTTTTATATACCGGTATATATATTAAACTTATACTGGTCACTATGAGAAACTATAACACGCTATCGAATCTGTATCATATCATATATCATATCTGCATCATATTAGTTAAAATTAATTACCAGGTTAATACATACATAACAAGGGCTGCAAATAGCATTTTACACGCGAGTTTAATTTATCCATGAGCAATTCTGCACGAGCTACATTTACCTATATTTCTAAGCTTTGACCACAACTTAAATAACAATAAGTTGTGCTTTGACATTGTCAACGTTATGACAGTTTATATAGTTGGGGTTTTGTAGACTGCGTTAATAAACGGACAATCGCTGTTCGAATCCTGATAAAACTTTGTCAAACTTGAATCGGGTCGTCGTTATTCCATATTGAAAGTTTCATCAATATTTTTTTTTAATTTCATGAATCTTGACAGTTTTCAGCAGGGCCGTAGTCAACATTTTTTTTCGGGGGGTGTTTACTGTAGAATTCTTTTTCAGGAAAACTGACAAGATAAATATTTGAAAACTCTAACAATGGTACTGATTTCCAAATAAAAAGGAACAGCAACTCTGATTTAATTTTTTTTTATAACAAATAATAATATAATAATATATTGTAATGATTGTTATTTATGGTACAAAATACAATAAGACATGGCAATCTTACAAATCTAAATAATTCATTTTAAAATCAAACAGTAGGTGGTGATAGGTGGATTAGTACAGGAACACAAAATATAATCTATATTACAAAATCGGACAGCCTTGATTTATTAGAAAATATTTCTAAAACACGTTGATTATCGTAATGTTCCTGTGAATACTCATAAGTGCTGTTCTGTTGAATTCCGTAGGTAATTTTTTAATCTCCTTAGTGATGAAAAGGATCGTTCTGGGTGTAGCTGTAGTTACTGGTAGAGTCGCTAAGACTTTAATGAGAAAGAATACACTTGGAAATATTTCTTATATTTAAAATATATTTTATAGATGAGAATCTTAATACTATCATAGATAAAAATACCTACTAGGCTTGTTTTTGCAGTTGAAAACTGTCGGAAATATTCGACCAGTTAAGTTGAGAACGCGTTACCATTGAATTTGACGCAATAAATAGTTGGAAGGACATTTCTGATAGTTTTCAACTGCTACTAAAACAAACCTACTAAGTAATAATAAAGTCACTAGTGACTACTAAAATACAAATTACAGCGCTCCAAGCGTCGGCCGAAAAATATTGTTTTAAACGGGACTTTCTCGGGATATGTGTTAAAATATCTTCATTAGTAACGGCAATTATTAATTAATAATTCTTTATCTAACTTGAGAACATCGTTGGCGGTACTCTCCTAATTTAGTGACTCTACTGTAAATAAGATTACAACGCTAAAGTGTGTAGCACAAAATATCAGCTCCCCCATATATTCTTTATTAGCTTTTGTAACATTTTTTACTATTTTAGAAAGGTATTTTAAGCTAATATATATCAAATCTCCTACAATTCCTATCAATGAAGTCATATGTACGTTAACAAATCCATGCACGATCCATGATATAACCAAATTATATGGTTTAAATGATTTTTATATTTAAATTTGTTTAATATTATAGTGACAATCCTGCGACTTACTAAAAAATTTCAAAATCCCACTATAAAAAATGACAAATGACACACAATTAACTTGGAGATTTATAAACAGCCATATTAGAAAAAATAATCAGTTGAGTAGTTTGAATTATTACCTATCAATTTTTTTTATCAGTGTAGTGTAAATTACACTACGCTGAAAATCAGCTGTTCAGCGCAGTGCAGAAGTGGTGCAAGAACCAAAGGAATAACGAAGTGTGAGATGGTGTAGCCAGAGCACAACCATGCGTGTGCAGTAATAAGACTAAGATATGTATTCTAAATTTGAAAAATATTTCTTAACAATTATTAATTATGGACGTCAGAGATGTTTTTTGTGTTGATGACTAGACAATAGATTAGTAGATCTTCATTCAAGCTCGGCTAGCTCGAGTAATAGTGGTGATGAAGCAGAAATATTAATTAGTTCTTTATTTAAAAGAAAAACGAAATTCAATTAAACAATATGTAGAAGAAATTGTACCTAAATATTGTGATAGAGTTTTTAAAATACTTTAGGATAAATAACACTATTTGAACATATTATTTATTTTCGATTATTGTTTAAAATTTACGTTTCTTAACACAACACATATTTGTATTAGAACAAAATTTTTGATTTAATGTTATACGTTATTTGAAGCTCATTCTCAATAAAAAAATTCAAATTGTCGTAGATCTTAATAATTGTGGGAAATATGGCATCGTTACTTTCCTAGGAATAATTTACATTAACTCAGTGTTATTAAATTCCGATAGGGGCGCTAGCGTCAAAGTTAGGTATTAATATTAATGTTCTATGATCTAGTTTATGAGCCTATGGTTCGATAATTTTTGATTTGAATTCGTGTATGACAAATAGTGATTGTATATTTAATTTGCATACGTATTATCAAAATAAAACTTGTACAAGTACAAAAAGTATTAAGGGGGCGAATTCCGCCACCAGGTTTATTTTAGGCGCTAGCATCACATAAAATCCCTAAATTTCAATATATAGCTAAGATAACAACCTTTCTGTACAGTTGTAATATACATATAAGGAAAATGTAAGTATGACATTTCAACAAAAGATGTCACAGATATACCGTAGAACTCAATGTTAACTCGTAATACAAATGTGTAATATGGGTTGCAGTTCACTTTGACATGAATTTATATTTACTTGAATATAAAAACTTGAACAAAAAACGAATTCCTCTGTTCAGTCTGTTCCCCTATTTCTCTTTACTTTTGAAGCTCCGGCCGGCTTATCTGATCATAGCACAAGTAAAATTCATACTGAAATTTTTATAGCTATTTCTGATTTTACTTGTGTTTTGTGTATTATAGTCTGTTATATCATTTGGAAGATATGCGGTTGTAATCTGTTTTTTACTCTACTAATATTATATAAAAACTTCTACAGGTAGTAATATAAAAAAATGAAGGTAATTATTTACAATAGCGTAAAACTCTCCAATCTTAACTAAAAAATTCCTACTCCCCTTATTTTCGAGGGTGCTGATCACGAATCTGAAATCAAATTTCGGCGCTCGCATGGACTTTACGAAAAAAAATTTTCAAAATTGTAACCTCTGTATACATTAGGTTGAAGTTTCAATATAACCCCTATAATATTTTGACAACAATGTGATGTCATGAAATAAAGAATGCAGAGGTGTTATATTGCAATATCTACCTAATGTAGTGTATACATAGAGGTTATAATTTTGAATTTTTGTTTTCCAAAACTACATACGAGCGCTGAAATTCAGATTCATGATCAGCATCCTCAAAACAGGGGGGGTAGGAATTTTTTTTGTTAAAATTGCAGTTTCACGCTGTTGTAAATAATTACCAGAATGAAATATATTTGGGTATTTTACTCGCTCTATCCTATTATTCTGTTTCTAAAGCGTTTCACAAATAAATATCTATATGCTGGCAATATCAACCACTAAAAGTTGTTGAATTCGGCCAAATATTTAGATTTTTTTCTACAAGGTAAACCAAAGCAGATACATGAAAATGTTTTTTATAGGTACCTACGTGATCAAATAAAGATATATTACAAACAAAATTCTAATATTTTTATTCATCGACTGATTGTTTAAAAAGTGTAAAGTATCTTTTGAAAAATTCAATATGTAAATAGTGTTTCAAAAATAGCTGAAGATAAGAAAACAGTAGATTCCTGAGCCGACTTAAGAGAGAGGATTTCATGTAAAAAAATTAATTTTGGCATCCCCTAAAAAATTACAGTCCTTTAAAAGTGTGTATTGGAATCTAGTTTCCATATGTGCTATTACTCAAATTAAACACTTCAATTTTTACATGGATGCAGTTGTATGTTTATCATCAGAACTTATTCATACTTAAAAATTTTGAATAGCCCTATTCAAAACAAATCTTTTTGTTTTTATACAAATTATGAAATATCTTTAGTTTTCGTACAATAAAAATAAAAGCCAGCATCTTAACCTTACGACTGATTCTCCAAACGATACTTTCTGCAGTTGTAGGTTCCTGTCATTTTAGTTCAGCCGCTATTACCAGTTTATTTAATTGCTTTTTATCATTCTTACGATTAGTTTAGCTGGTGTTTCGATACTTAGAAACTTGATTTTAGCACTTTGAAAGGGTTGTAACTTCTTAGGGGATGCTAAAATTAATTGTTTTACATGAAACACCTCTTCTAAAAGCAGAATCTGATAAAATGAATAGATGCCAGAAAGACATAGCAATGTTATCATTTTTAACACAACATATTATTTGAACAAAACAGCCAGGATTAATTTACTAGTACTGGGGCTGTCACCTGCCCTTACTTCAGAAGGACAGTCCTTACTTCATTCTCTGTGTGCTTCCGTCCTTACTTATACTAGAAATGTCCTTACTTAGCTAAAATAATAAAGAAGATAATAAAATAGAACAAAAAGTGGCGATAAGCAGATATAATTTTTAAATGTAATGAGCAAATAATGTCATTGTGGTCATATACACTCTATATACATTTTAAACTAAAAAGCAAAGTACCTATTTATTAAAAAAAGCTACAGACTATGTAAATTTAAATGTATTAAAGAATTCAGTTTGTTTAAAACAATCTAAAATTACAAAATATCGATTGAAATAATAGGTATGCCGTATAACCACATAACCTATCTTTTTGATATAAAAATAGACTCGATATTCGATGTCTCGATGATTCGATGCACTTCAAAATTAAATCTGGTTGGGGCAAATGACAATTTTGGTTAAGCGAGGCGAGCGCCCTCTCTTACAGAGTGTCCAAAGTTATAAATTTGTTTTAATTCTAAACTGTAATCCGGTGTGCAAATTATTTTCCCTTTTCCATATCGGCGAAATATTAGGATTTTCAAATATGATTCATTTAAATTTTAAACCCTTTCGAGACTTCAATTTTATTAAGGTATCTTAAAAAATCCTCAAATTTCCTCCTGACATATTTTAAATAACTGTTTTTGTCTAAAAAAAAAAGTTTTTGAGCATAAACTGTTTCACATAGAAAATGTTATTTTTCGTAAACTACCGAATATATTCCAAATCAAACTATATCAGTAGGAGCTCTAAGAAATGCTAAACCCTTACAATTTTTCATTAACAATAACATTAATTCCAATTAACTTATTATCATCTTTGAAATAATTTGTTGGTGACGCCATCTAGTTCTCCTCAGCTAGAAGTGGCGCTCTTAAAATCTTATTTATGTTAACCTCACATAATTTTGTTTATTTCCATTCTACATTAGCAATTTCTAAAGAGATGTAATAAAACGTTATTTAACACAGAAATTGTTAAGGTTGGAGTGTCTAAAGAATTTCTTGGTAATTTTTAATTTGAAACTCTTTGTTTTTTAAAGAATTGAAATTTTATAAATCACGAATCGATAGAAAAATGGTTAGTTTTCGCTCAAATTGCAAAAATGTTGCATGTAATATGCTCAGTAAATAAAAAAGTACATTAAATGCCCAGTTTCTGAAAAAATACGAATAATATACATAAAAATCAGTATTTTAAATAATGTACATGTGACATATATAAATAATAAACATATGCAGCTTTTATTTGGTATTTTTATGAGAGTGCAAGAACAATACAGAACAAGTTGAAAACCCTGTTAGGTGTTTTAAATGGTTTTAATTTAAACATTTGAGTGATATTAGTTGTGCCCTTTTGTAACTAACAACATTTTGAATCGCCATATCGTAAAATAACTTGTTACTACTAGATGCACTTGTAGAATTACCGTCGTTATTATCATTCAAGTAATTTTCGTATTATCACATTTAACTCGTGTCACATTTCTACTTTTTTCCATCTGCAAGTTTGCCTACATTTTCATCCTGTTTTCGCCTTTTCATGTACCTTTTCATGCGTTCATTAATTTTTACAGTATTGGTATCGTATTTTCGTGTACGGGTAAATATAATGTTGAAACAGCTGTTTTTTGAGAATTTTCCAGTTCTAAAAATAAGAATGAAACTTTATCAAATAATGAAAAATATACACTGAAAATAGATCATGTATGCTTGTACTTACCCATACTAGTCATAGTATAACAATCTATGTAAAATGTTTTCAGCAGATCTTTGTGTACTGGGTTAGTTTCTTGCTGGCATCAATTGCTATTAACCATTTTTTTCAGCATTATTAGGGAACTTGCAAAACATGAACTCTTTATTTTTATTATGTGAGCGGACGAAATTGTGGACAGTGACTAATCGCTAGCTTGTGGACAAGCGCGACGGGCGAAGTGTGCGGGGAGCAACATTTCATAGGCGTACTAAATTTTAATGCGATCAGATATAAAAAATATACAAAAATGACAAAAATAATTGCATTACATGACATCCATTATTTTTAGAGTAGAAACAGTGATATAACAGTTTTTACCAATTTCAAGGCGCTAGATAATAAAAATAATAACAATTATTTCAAAATTTAAAGTTTTTATCTTATATTTCCAATTGCCCAAGGTCGAAAATAATAGAAAGTGACTAATTCACAACACAGATATGAGTACGGAAAATACGGGTAGTATGATTACCTAAGCGTGCCACTTGAGAAGAGTTAAAGCACACAAAATTATCAAAAATAAGTTGACGTCGCGTCGGCTGAACCTAGCACATTAACAATTTACTTTAAATGTGCCACCTGTGTCATCCTCTCTACAAATTAGAATGCCGTCCTTATGGACGGCGATTGCCCACTACCACCCACTTACACCTACCTGATGCGCACTTCGCAAATATCGCACTTAAGCCGTGTCCTCATGGACGTGAAATTCACGGATTTTTGCACGAATTTGCAACTTCTGTTTTAATTATTTATGGCGGGAAAATCTCAACTTTTGACAATTGCAATTTGCGAAACTGTCAAACACTACAAATATTATTGCCTCTTTTTATTATGTGGTGTTAATAAATTTGTTTTGAGCTTCTGATAATCTACCATGGCAGTTTCACGATGAAAATGATAGAAAATGTTATAGGTAGTTGACAAAATTTGTTTTTCCACCATTAAATAAATCGTGCAAATATTTGCGAATTCCGCATTCAAAAGGACAAAAGGCTTTAGAATACATACACACTATTTACTATTGGTTACTAGCACTGTCACTATAACATTAACACTTATTATAATCATATCGTACCGCTTTCCGTATGACATTCATACGTCCATGTTTCGTCAAAATTTAGTAATTCTTCGATCCAGATTCTTATTTTTTAATATTTATTCTAAATAGTTTCCTCGCCATATCACTATTTCGTCCTTTCTATCAGTATACTCTTTTCGATTTCATTTATATGGACTAAGTTTCATCTTGTAAAATATAGCAATAGATTTTTTTTTTGGAAAACTCATTTTAAAAATACAATCTTCCTTCCGCGAGTTTCCATCACTTTCCGTTTCACAGTTGAACTTCTTTACCACTTTTTTATTTGCACACATGCTATTCACGTACAATTTTGTTAATGAAATATATATTTCAACATCACTTACACTCATGTTTTGACCTCGCGCACTAAACTCTTCATACGAGTCATCATCCGATATTCCTCATTTCGATCAAATCACTAACAAAATTAATTACATTCATAATTAAATTAACTAAAAGATATACCCGAAATTTTGCCCGCCCGAACGATATACCCGCCCATGATAGCCTTGGAAATGAAGCAGTTGGATCCGACAAATCGTCGCAGCCAATGAAATGCCAGAATCGCATACGTACTAACTGCAGCGCATGCGTACTAACTGAGTGCATGCGTAGCAGAAGTTGTGTAATCGGGTATGCTCTCAGAGATATGCGGCACACGATTTTGTAGGAAAAATATAAGGGCTGCATGTATATTTCTTTGTGTTGACTGCTATAAATTGTGAGCAGGTTTATAAAATGTTATAGTCACTCTCTACAATTTTGGAAGTCTGGTATAGCAATAGATAAACACTGCGTTACACAACAGTAATATACCTAACATTGATCGCAGCGCCGCCTACATGTAAATGCTCTATTAAATAATTTAGTACAAATATCTATAATATGTGGTGTAAAACTATATTAATTTGAAGGAAGTTTTGTGTAGAAATCATAGATGGCGCCACCAACAACTCTGTTCCTATGAGTTTCGCTATAGTCTATGGTTTCACCCCCCTGGAAAATTCCCGTTTTCCTTAAGCTATAGCTATATTCACATTTATAATATTTCTTAACGTAGAAGAGGAAATATTTCGAAATTCTTATTGGCTCTAACACAATCAGTTCATGTATCGACCAATAAGAAGTAAATACGTAAAGGTTCCGGCTTTTAAAAATTGCATTTGTACAAGACTTTAGATTAGAACTTGTTTATGAATCAATGTTTTGTGGCTTATAATGATAATTTTGTTAATATTCCCTGTTAAATAATAATTAGTGATTTATTTTACTATATAGTTCAATAACTTATTTACTTGTGTATGATATTAAATTTCTCTTGAATGTGTTTTAAATGAATTTGATGATTATTTGTTACTATAGTACAAGTTGTGGTGTTTGTTTTGTGTCTTTAAAGTATAAAAAACATATTCTGTGATTTTACTAATAATTTTCTTATCCTGCATGTACTAATAATTCACAAACTCAACGCCATATCAAATTATTTTTTTTCTTGAATACATTAACAGCCAGTGTAACACATACTATACATCTCATGCCTTCATCGATTCTTTTACTGGTATAATATATTGAAACTTATGTTATTATGAAAATTTGTTTATGCCGTGATGTACTCATGTTGAATTGGCGATTTAGCAATACACAGTAAGATTTGTCAGAATGTTGAATTATGTATTATCGTCATCGCCAACTAGTCAAATATAAAGATTTGGTTATAAATTCTATCAAAGAATTTATGTGTTTAAACTTAAAATAAATACATGACTATAAATTTCTTGCATATTCAAACAAATATTATGGATAGGTATTACATAAAAATTAAAGGGCCAAATTATGGCAACCAATTCCAATTTTATTATGGTATATTACTTTCAGGAGATATTACAATATATTTTTATATTTTAGTTAACTTTAACTTTCTTTTCTCCGGAACCCCAAGTATTTATCAGATCTTTAAAATATAAAGTATGAAAAAGTTATTTTTCAAAAACCTAGCATTCTGTATCAATTGATCAACTTTCGAATCAGATTTCTTCGTGCCTTACGTTTCTATCGGAATTACTCCAGTCCTTGATTGCCCGTAACCAAATATGTAACAAAATAACAAATATAGTTTTCGACTAACATCCATAAAAATGTATGTAATACATTTTAAAATCGTACAGTAATTATTTTCAACGATTTTAGATTTGTATCTACCTCCATATGTCTATATACTCGTATGTAGATACAAAAGAAGAAGTCATCAAGTATTGATAACTACATAGTACACATTCTATTTTGCTACTCACCTGATTAAAACGTAACATTTTTAATAAAAATGTAAAAATATTTAAATAAAAAGATAGTCAAAACATATAATTTATTTTCTAATGAAAAGCAATATTTATGTACCGGTTATTTTAAAGTTAATAAAACCATAATTAATTAATTACATATATTTATATTTACTAGGTTTTTAATTACGTTTGAATTTACTTAAAATTAAAAAAAACTCAAACCCAAACCAAAAATCAAACCAAACACAAAAAATATATCTGAAAAAGAAAATGATTTAGCTAATTAGGTAAATGCTTTTGACAAATGACTTCAAGTAGGTACCTACTCAAATTAGTTTTGTTTTAAGTTCACATTGACTTAGTTAAATTATAACGATAGTGTGGATTCTTTATCAAAAATTCAAATCAATGCTTCACAATTATTGATATATTTCGAAATTTGCTTAACAAGTAACGTTCCACGCTCACTCTCTGTCACTTTATTTTAATTACCTAGCATTTTTAACGGCAGACAACTCCTATTTGCGGCTTTTTTATAGGCAGACATGTTACATCACGTATAGGAAAAAATTAGCTTTAATGTGGCACAATTGAAATGAATATAAGCCATGAACGTAAAAATTTAACAAAATATACCTGTTTACACCTGGGTGCGGAGCGATTACGGCTAAGTGATCAATAGTAACTGTGTCTTTTCAGTTCTTAAATACATTGCCGTGAAGTAGAATATGCTTTATTTCCATAGGACGTAAACGAAATGTTACGAAAAGCCAATTAATAATATTTTAATTAATAATAATCGCGGGCTTTTTAATTGGCACCTCATGAGAAATGGGTTCCTCCATTTATAAAAATACATCAAAATTAAATCTCGGTTAACTACATTATGAATGTACTAATTTTGTAGCCGGATTCCGTACTATTATCTTAATTCACATATTAAATTAAAGTTTTGTTTCATGGAAATTTAACATCCTATATTTAATATAAATTTTTTAATACATTATATTTTATATCTCAAAATGCACCTTAAACATATTTTTAAAAAATGTCACTTTGAGGAATACCCTAAACGAACCCTTACGTGTCTGAAAGTTTCCTAAAATACACGATTTAATTTTCAACTTGTGTGGGAAGTTTGAGGAATTCCTCAAAGTGACCAAGAGTTCCTCAAAGTTACCTCAAGAAGTCAATTTGGTTCCCCAAACTATCCGCGCAGGATATATATATATATATATATATATATATATATATATATATATATATATATATACAAAACGTTTAAATCGACGTTTTACAAACGTTGCGCTTTGCGCAGTTTAATATTATTAAAATATTAACCTCATACGTCCAAATACTTTGTAAGGTAAACGTTACCAGAAAACATATTATTTCGGTGTTTATTTCTAGTTGCAAACATGTGTAGTTTCAACGTATATTATACGTTTTATTTTTATGTTAATAAAGCGTTGTGTAGAGAAGCCTACGAATTAACATATATATATATATATATATATATATATATATATATATATATATATATATATATATATATATGTTAATTCGTAGGCTTCTCTACACAACGCTTTATTAACATAAAAATAAAACGTATAATATACGTTGAAACTACACATGTTTGCAACTAGAAATAAACACCGAAATAATATGTTTTCTGGTAACGTTTACCTTACAAAGTATTTGGACGTATGAGGTTAATATTTTAATAATATTAAACTGCGCAAAGCGCAACGTTTGTAAAACGTCGATTTAAACGTTTTGAATACATGTATGAATGTAAGTTAGAATCTATATATACAACTACATATTAGCTACTCTCTGGCGCCACAATAATCTATAATGACTGTGACAAGAGAAAATAATATTATATCATATTGTATTTTGGGTTACAATTTTATTTATTTATATGAATAGCTGCATATATTAGAAGTATAGGATATGTCCCACATACGTTTATATAACGTTTTAAAAATACTGTACTGGTTGATTAAACGTTTTGTGTTGAAAGTTTAACGTTTAATTTTAGTAAAGAACTTAATCGTAAAAAAGGCTAAAGTGAACACTAGAAAATTACGTTTATTTTATCACATTTGTTAATGTGTAATGTGTAATATACGTCTAAACCTACAACATATAAACTAATGGCCACAAGATGTAGATGCTTACATCGCGCGCTCTCATGTTGGTCGTTTGATATACAGGGTCGGAAATCGCTGGTGGTCTATCTGCCTTTACATGAGAGCGACAATGTAAAGTATAGAAATCCGTGCGATAGACAAGGATGACTATATTGACAATGTTTTAAAATCTAAATAGTCACCGCCCGTTTCGTCATTCAACAAATAAAATCCACTCCCACTTATATCTCAGCGACCAATCGCCATCTTCCCTCGATTAGAAGTGGGAGTGACTGCTCAGATGTTATTCTAATTTATATAACGTCTTCCTATAGCCATCCTTGTCTATCGCACGGATACTTTACTTTGTCGCTCTCATGTAAAGGCAGATAGACCATCAGCGATTTCCGACCCTGTATATATCCTTCCATCGGCTAAATATAGAATCAAGCATTTACGTTTATCGTCGGTCTAACGAGGTAACAAGCTCAAAACCTGTAGGCATATGTCTGGTACCATCTAGACCCTGGCTAGTTTCTGTAGATTTTTCTAGAGCAAATTTACTTCTGGTCGGGGCTGTAGTCCTCAGAGTAGTGGTTTCTCGAAACTCCGACATTATTATTAATAAAACCTTAAATAAAACGTTTTCTATAAGCGTTTATTAACTGTTCAATTTCGGTTGTAGCTTAATAATGTTTAATAAAAGTTTATTTTAAGTTAAAAATAACATTTCCTCGCCCGACATTTTTTCTATGTTTCAACCTTTGGTTTTCAATAATTTTTCTATGTTTTTTTAAACATATACGTGCCCATTGGGAGGTGGGATCATCATTTATTACAGATATTTTTAAAAACTGTTTAATTTTACACAGGCTATGAAACAAATGATGACTTATGACATACTGATTCTTTTTTTAAGTTTGCTAACAATTTGACAGCCATCCTCGCAAGTAATTTGATAATTTTAATTACTTATCAAAGCACCGTCAATAATAGAAAAATTAAAAGCGATAGGTATGAGGAAGTGTAATATAGATAGATAGAGAGTACAATTCCACAACATTTTAATTAAATATACAAGGTACTCCATTCAGAGAAATCAACTTTTGACGGTTCGAAGTTACGGAAATTCACTAATAAAATTTAAAAATTAAATATTTTTTAAAATATCTGTAACAAATGATAGGCATCCTCCAACTCTGTTCTAAATGTCAATACCTCAGTTTACACGATGTAAAAAAGGTAATTTTGAATTAGACTATTGAGAAGGTACTTGTTTTTGATAGAATTGAAACATCTCGAAAACGATTAGAGATACATATAAGGAATGTTGATAAAGTTCCCCTAAAATTACGCGTAGAATCAAAATATGCAAAAATATACAAGGTGTTCCATTTAAAATAAACAAGTAAATGAGAACTTCCGGTATAACCGGAAGTACAAATGAATGACATTATTTTATTTAAAGAGGGTACCCTCGAAAACCCCAAAGCCTAAATGTTCAACATTGAAATCGAAATGGTCTCTTAAGTATTCCAATGAGCAGTTAGAGTATAAGACAGTTTGTATATTTAAAAAATAACAATACGTAGCTTCCAACATTTTTTTTTCAGCTAAAGTAATATCTGTACCTTTCCTCTTGGCTACTGGCTTGGTGTACGCTTTTTTGCCAGAAAGAAACCTGCATAAGATAGCACTAATATTCCATGTTTTCTCTTTATTACTTGGGAATGCATTACTAGCTGTTGGTCAATACACAGTTATAGAAGATGATAGTTCATGTTTTTGTGTAGGTAAGGGTAGTTAAATATATTTTGTTTTTTAAAACCTTATGTACGACAAAAGTAGTCTTAAATTTGAATATTAGGAACATTTTATGTGAAATTGCTTGGTACAGTGAAATTTTTATAAGAAGTAAGGAGAAATAGCAAGTCATCTATGTTTTAAAAATCAGTAAAAGAAGTGTACCGTTGACACTCTTGTTCTTAATATACAGGGTGATTCAGAACTTATCTAAAAGAATTTGAGAATAATTGCGACATGCAAAATTGAGAAAATAATGTAAACAACATTTTTGGAAAATCCTTATAGTTTTCCGGTAAAAAAATATTGAAGCTGTAGTATTTTCAACCTTTACATCGCTGGGTTACTGTAGTCTCCAGCCAGGGACTTCGAATATTGAAATCCGATTACTTTTTGTAGGTATTAGAGTTTTTGTGATGCCAGTCCTAACATTAAATTTTCAATGGCTTACGTATATAGCAACTAGGAGTTGATGCATATAGTTTTAATTTCTGACGATATGGAAATGCTTTAGCATAACGATTTCCCGGTAAACATGTGTCAAATACAGATACTTTTACCGCGGTGTGCAGTGAGTGTAATTGTAGTGCAACGTGTAGGGAAATTTGATCGTGGATCGTGGAAGAAATGGAGGTCCAGGAAGTCCACGGCGTATTGCAGCAGTGTGGCGTATCAAACACGAGGCTCAATTATATCCGTACCACGTACAGCGTGTCCAAGCATGGATATCAATGGATTGGACTAGGAGGATCGGCACCATGACTGCCACGATCTCCTGACTTTAAATCATTTGGACTTCTTTTTGTGGGATATTTAAAAAATGTAGTGTATCGCACCGAAGTGGATACATACTATTGATGATTTACGCAAACGCATCATAGCTGCTGCCAATAACTTACGAGTTCAAAATGGACAAGAAGCAGAAGCAGAAACAGTTGTGTTAGTTGTAGACGCGCGCAAAATTTTGTTGTAACATCAGGTACGTCAAACTATTTTATTAATTAAAACCACAAATTAAATCTACTAATAATTAATAGCAGTTGAATTTGCTGTATAAAATCAGCGTTATAAAATGTTATTTATTTCTTTCCTTGGGAATTCCTTTCCATTTTTCGTCCGGTCGCAGATTGCATGCTTTACCGCCTTATCAAGTTTTAAAGTGTACCAGTTTCCTGTGCCGTGCAGATATGTATTTTTAAATTAATTTAGAAATGCTTTATTTGAGTTTTTTCACAATTGTATTTGTAAGAGTCCCCTGTACACTCAAAAAAATTTTTTTTTGATAAGTTCTAAATCACCATGTATTTAGATGCGTTACATTTTTTCTTTCAGTTGTAAAATCAAAGCAATATGGTTGAAAATAATTCTTATTCAATAATAATTATCAAGTCATATTTTGTTCCCAGAGACTTAATCTATATCTGCTTTTATAACTCTGATTACCTGTAGCAATTTGAGTTAGTATACCCTATAAAACGACCTTCACCGAGCTGGTTAATGGATGAAAAGTATTTTATATCCAATTAAATATGTCAATAAATACATTGCAAATGGGTTGTCTAAAAAATTTCAGTCCAGAATATGATTAATTAACAATTAAAAATTATAATTTTTTTGAACATTTCACTAGTTTGATTAATAGACAAATTCCATACCAATCGAAAGTATGAAGCCCATAGAATATGCAAACGTTAGGTTGACTATTTTTTTCCCGTCACAACTCTTGGGTAGGCAGGTATAAACAGGTAAATCGAGACTAGTAACTTGCACCGGTGTGGTTAATAAATTAAAGTTAAATTAAAATAAAGATTATTTCATTACCAACACTGTGGTATAGGGTTGTCTGCAAAAAATCAGTCCTGAATTCCGGCTGTCGAGTTTTAAAAAGTGAAATATTCCCAGCGAACCATTCCATGCGATAGAAGAGTACACAGCATTGCAGATGTGTGTAGTTCGTCCATACCGAAAACGAAGACGATTCGTTTATCCGTTTCTCCAAAAAATCGATTCGAAGTCCGGGGGTGGCGGTACCTATTATTATTGATCTGCCCCTAGGAACACCTATCGCCTTTCAATGACAATAAAACAACATTGTTGACCCTACTAATGATATGTCGAGATCGAAAACCCGTAGAAAATAAAATTTTCTAATAATCTATTTGCTGCCCCGAATTACGTTTAATTTTTTTTTAAGGAAACGTTACATATAATCATAAAATTTTATTAGACTTTTCGATAGGTAAGGTGCAGAAGAAGCCACAAAAAATGTCAATAATGATAAAATTTCGTGTTTTCATGGGCCGCCCCCGGAGGGGCGGCAGGAACGTCATAATATCATTTCAAGACACTACCAGGAAATATATCCGTTTCTCCAAAAAATCGAATAAAGTCAGGGGGCGGCGGTATTATTATTATAATCTGCCCCTAGGAACTCCTAACGCGAAGACGGACAATTTTTTTCGATTCCGCGTCTCAAGGAGTACGTGTCTTTAAAATTTTGATTCGATCGGTTGGGGGGCGGCTCCGGGGGCGGTATCCCGTTTTTTTAAATTTTTTCGGTACATTACCCGATGCGCCCCCGCCTTATCGCGAAGTATACGTACATAAAATTTGAGGTCGATCGGATTCGATTTGTGGCCGAGAGATATGCGGAATTTTTTTTTACTCTTAACGACGAACATGAGGCTAGGTAAACGGCGGCTGTGGGACGGGATCGGAGGTTTACCTAATGCATAAGTGAGGGGAGCCTCAAAGTCACGAATTCGAGAAATCGACCTTTCCTCTTTCATTTCGAATACATATTCGAATGTTTTTTTATGAAAATATGAAAAAATGCTTCTATAGAATTTTTTGTACAAACAACGGTTTGTGAGTTGGGCGGCAAAATACCACCGCCTCCGGGCTTTATTAGATTTTTTGGAGAAACGGATAAACGGATTGTCTTCATTTTCGGTATAGACTATTATTTCCTGGTACTGACTTGAAATGATAAAACACGAAATTTGATCATCATTGAAATTTTTTTTGTGGCTTCTTCTACACCTTACCTATCGAAAAGTCTAATAAAATTTTATGATTATATGTATCGGTTCCTTAAAAAAAAATTAAACGTAATTCGGGGCGGCAAATGGATTATTGGAAAATTTTATTTTTTACGGGTTTTCGATCTCGACATAGGGGCAGATTAATAATAATAGGTACCGCCGCCCCCGGACTTTATTCGATTTTTTGAAGAAACGGATAAATGAATGGTCTTCGTTTTCGGTATGGACGAACTACACACAGTTGCGATGCTGTGTACTCTTCTATCGCATGGAATGGTTCGCTGAGAATATTTCACTTTTTAAAACTCGACAGCCGGAATTCAGGACTGATTTTTCTCAGACAACTCTATACCACAGTGTTGGTAATGAAATAATCTTTAGTCAACCTAACGTTTGCATATTCTATAGGCTTCATACTTTCGATTGGTATGGAATCTATTAACCAAACCAGCGAAATGATTAAAAAATAATTTTTAATTGTTAATTAATCATATTTTGGACTGAAATTTTTTAGACAACCCATTTGCAATGTATTTATTGACATATTTAATTGAATATTCATCCATTAACCAGCTCGGTGAAGGTCGTTTTACAGTGGGATCCTATACTAACTCAAAGTGCTATAGGTAATCAGAGTTATAAAAGCAGACATAGATTAAAAATTACGATATTTCAAAATAATATTTAAGTGCTCTGCTTTGACAGAATTTGAGTATATATTTATTTATTACTGTATAAGAAAGGTATTTTAAGCTAATACAAATTAAATCTTCTACAATTCCTATCAATGTTACAAAAGCTAATAATAAAGAATATATGGGTAGATATTGTGGGTGTAATTCATCACTGGTCCGGACTTTAGTCCGCAGAGTAGTTTGTTTCACACAATATTGGTAATACCTAAAAATATATAAAGTACGATTACATAAAGGGTAAGCATTATTTAAGTAGGTATTTGTCATGTTTAATTTAAAATTTATTGACAGGTTAGAGTGACTTTTGACATTGTCGATATTTAATTTCAAATAATTTTAATAGACAGGTGGAGAGAAAAAAGATGGAGGGAACAACGAAGCAACTGCAGACAACGTTGTTTCTGGGTTTTTGCCCTTCATCAGCGCAGTGCAGCTTAAAAACAGGATGGAATAAGAAGGAAGGGCAAATTACACGAACACAAGAGAATGACAAGTAGCCTGCCTATCTCTATTTGCGGCTTCGTGTCACAGTCGCCGCGGAAGAGAGTCCAGCAGGCTACTTGTCATTCTCTTGTGTTCGTGTCCTTTGCCCTTCCTTCTTATTCCATCCTGTTTTTAAGCTGCACTGCACTGATGAAGGGCAAAAACCCAGAAACAACGTTGTCCGCAGTTGCTTCGTTGTTCCCTCCATCTTTTTTCTCTGGATCCATCAAGCCGTTAAAATCCACCTGTCTCTTATAAGATTATGATCCATTAAGCTCCTTTCTTTCTAATAATTTTAATTTATTGGTATAATAATTTTTATAGTTAAATATTTGACTCAACTTGGAGGCCACCTGAAGAAGCAATCCTAAAAATGCAGAAATAGGTCAGATCTCATCTATTGTGGTTGAATTCGAGTTGCCACAGTTTCAAAAGTGAACTTAGATATTTATAGTGTGTTTTCATTAAACCAGGTTAGTAAATTTAGCTAGATTAATTGTTTTTAGATTATTATTGAATAGAGCTTTGTCTGTGGAATTGTTCATTAGCATACCTAGATGTTTGATATCAGAGAGCATACATATGACTGCATTGATAAGAATTGTGGGAGATTTGATATATATTAGCTTAAAATACCTTTCTAATACAGTAAAAAATGTAATTATAAAGAATATATGGGTAGATATTGTGGGTGTAATTCAACGCTGGTCGGGGCTTTAGTCCGCAGAGTAGTTAGTTTCACACAATATTGCTAATACCTACAAATATATTGTCACAAAGTGTGTGTGACTATCTAGTAGGGAAGTCTAGGGCTTCCCTCGAATGTCACGTAATGAGTGTGACTGTCCTGCACCACCCATAAACACATAAAAATAATACCTCTCCTGTATTCCGGGGCACTTGCCCGGCTTCCGCGAGAGGTAAAGAAACTCAACCTTTTAATAAAAATACATATTTATTAAAACCATAACAATAACCATACTTACAATAAAGTGGACTTTTGCGCTGGGGAGTATCTCTTCTAGAGATCAGAGCCAGCCAACGGCTGACCGCCGACCTTTGGCCATGGACTGGCTCTGTTCATGGACTGGCTGGCTTTGGCCCAGTTTCAATAGTATTTATACACATTCGGAAAATGCTGACTCCGTCAGAATTATACTATCTATTGAAACTATGGGAACAGCCAGCAAGTCTATCGCTTAGTTCTTAGAGAGAGCAAGAAGGATAGACATAGTTTAGTTTGATAGCAACCTTTGCAACTGGACACTTTTAATTGTTTTGAATTTCACTTGTGTAACATTGACACACTATCGATTGTAAATATGTTTATACTTTTGATTGAATAAAATAATTTGATATTCGCATATACGCTAAAATTATTAATTTAAAATAATTAAAATATATGTCCAGCTGTAAAGTATCTCTCTAAGATCCTCTTTGTTGACAATATTTATTTAATACAATTTAGTATTAGATTAGCTCATTATGATTAATATATGAATTGTACTTTTAGCGTATTTGATATTACTGTGTATGGTTGCCTCCTTTTTTTGGATGAATATTATATGCATCGATATATGGCTAGCTTTTAGGTAAACCAGTTTTATTATTTGTTTCCTCTTATCTCTATCTCCGCCATCACCTATATAATCATATTCACAATTTTTAAAATAACAGCTGATCTGTTAAATAATAAATTATAAGTTAGTTATGCAATCACGTTAAAATTATTTTATTTGTTACTGAATTCCAGGTATTTTAATTTAAAATTATAAGATTTGAATTGCGTATCTGTTATTCATTTGGCTTGTTGCATTTCGTAACTTATTCCCTTTTTTCTTGAATAACGTTTAAAGTACCCTTGAAATAGTGCTCTTGAAACATATTTAGCTTTTTTAGTTTACCAGAGGCGGAGTAAACTTTACAACTTAATGATTAAATTTTTAACACCCTATGTGATAAACATTTTAAAATAATAAATCTGGGTAGCTCGACTTTGGACTAAAAAAGATGCTCTTGTTGTATTATATACCGTTTACGAGAAAAAATTCGACCTGTCGGAAGTTTAACCCTTTTACAAAATTTTCAATAATTTCATTAAGACACCACTGCAGGTTTTTTTTAATTTTGTATTTTTTCGGAATAAACATTCAAAATGAAACTTTCCTGTTATTTGAATGACTCGTATCGCACTTTGCTGTCGAGAAAAAAATATAGAAATCATTGCCCTTTTTATTAAAAATAAAACATGAAATCATTTATTATTTTTTTTTCGTAAATGGTTCATTTTATCGACAATAAACAAGAGTACCTTTTTTCTAGTCTAAGGTCTTGTTATCTAATTTTTTCATATTATATATGCATCCGAGAGATTTCCCACATTTTCCCAGACTCCCTGTATATATGTATATTATACCTACAACACTGAAGAAAAAATTTGTTTTGTGTTTGCATGTTGAATGGGAAACACAAAGATAATAAAATATTTTCATGTATTTAATTATTTATTATCTATTCAAGTAGTGTTCAGCATTTTTTATGCATATATTGCATTTATTATTTAAACTACAATTATTCTACATTTTAAAATTAAGAAATAATGACTAAAAATTAATGTATAAGACAAATTAAAATATCTAATTACCCATTATCAATATTTTTTTTGCAATTATTATCTTTCTGATTTAAATATTTATGTTTATAATTTCCAGTGGCCTTAGAGGTTTTTATGTACAAGAAAAAATAAAACGCAGGATTTTTATGATTGCTTCTTTGTACGCATGGGGGCTGCCTACTTTGAACGTATTAATTGTTTTCTTCCTCAATAATTATGGTGATGAAGAGGCGGAATATCATCCGGGAATAGGTGTTGAATCCTGCTTTCTGAAAAATGGTAGGTATTAAGTTACGATTTTTTTTGTTTTTGCAAAAAAAGTTAAAGTTCAGCTTTAATTCTGTCATTCGAATAGACCCATGTTTGTTCGAATAACATTATTTATCTTTATAATTTATCTTCATTTCCAAAATTCAAAGCCTACTATTGAATTTTATTTTCGCTGTTTTATTGTAAAGATATTGGAAACTGTACTTATCTCGAAAATCCAACCTCATATTAATATTTTACAAGAACCCTTTTTTGTAGACAATGGATCATTATTTTTGCCGAAAGTTTATTAAGAAAATGTTCACCATTTGCTACAGCCATTACCGTAGTAGGCTTTGCCACATATAATTACGGACCATCCTGTACATGCGTTTACTTTTCTTTGTCACGTGGTATATAAGGCACATTAATATCATTATAATTACTAGCCTTGTTCGTAGAACACAAGAATCAGTATTCAACATTCATATACATGTACAGTGCATTTAAAATAATGCATTTTCAATATTATATGAGCATTATAAGTGTACCCAATGCGCGTATGTCCATCTATTTCTAATCATTTTACGAATAAGACTAATGATATTGGTACATATCTATCAAAAAAATATAATTGTATATTGTAAGTTTATCATCATCACCAAAATTGCTGATGAAGTATATATATATATAATTTTCCAGGATGGCCTACCATTATCTTTTATTTTGGACCAATTCTCGTTATCATTATAATTAATATAGTATTGTTCATACTGACCGCTGGGAACATACGAAAAGTGAAAAATGAGACTAAAATTGTGGAAAGTTCGCAAAGCAAGAAGCATTCAAATAAAGAAGAGGATAAGTAAGTACATACAGGGATGGCCAGAAGAACGGAATAAAATTCATGCCTTTTGAATGAGTGCATTTTTTTTAAAACGTCTAAACACTTTAACTGATCATGATTTGTTCCCATCTTTCGGTTATATAACAATTAATATTTCTTCAACCCGCTAACCTTCAGCTACCCCTACTTTTTTTCAAATGGAAACATAAGGCATGAATGAGCTCCTTGAAAAGCTTATAAAAAAACCGAATCCAGCCATACCAAATAATCAAGTTTTATGTTTTCGATAACAAGTTTTTTTTTTATTTAATTGAAACAACTAGATAATTTACAAAAATAAACTCAATGCAAAAGCTTTCCACAGCATTCCGAATGAGTTCAGCTGGTAAATTATGCATCGCCCTAATCTTGTTCTTTAAATTCTTAATATCCGGTCTGTCCTGGTAACTCTTTCTTTCAAATGTCCCCAAAGAAAATAATCCAGGGGCGTTAAGATGGATGATCTTGGCGGCCATTCAACTATACCCCGTCTACCAATCCGACGGTTTGGAAACATCTAAGTATCTTCGAACATCCATACCAAAATGTGGGGGAGCTCCATCTTGTTGGAACCAAATTTTTTCATTCGGTATATCTGGATCAATTTCATGAGTAAAAATCACAGCTAGAGCAGGTATCAGGTCAAATGTTAGGAAATTCATATAGCGTGCAGCAGTAAGATTTTCCTCAAAAGAGAATGGGCCCAAAATTCTGTTGTTGCCTGCCCATACATGAACTTTCTGTGGGTGCTGCGTATGCGATTCGCATGTCCAGTGTGGATTTTCCTAGGACCAAAAGCGATAGTTGCCTGTTATCCACTCCACTTAAATGAAATGAAGCTTTTTCCGAAAAAAGTACGTTTCGCTGAAAATCATTATTGTCGTCACATCGTCTCATAATTTCCTCACAAAATTGTAATCGCCTATCATAATCGTTTTCCAAAAGCTATTGGACAAGGCATACCTTATATTATCGTATTAATTAAATCGAGCACTTCAGCCTGACTTCTTATTTTGTCTCCACATCAAAGCAATGTCAAGATTTCGATACGTTGCCTTTCCGACAATACCATTGGGATTCAGTAAACAACTTGATTTTGACGCAATAGTAACGTTTTGAATTCCAATTTACAACTAAAGCGAAAAATTAACCAGAAAGCATGACAAGAAAGTGGTACCAAAAAAAAACGCGACATAAAAAAGATACCTTTTTTGCGTTAGCAGTGATAGGTACAGTTTCACTTGTTAAGTAGGTGTTTTATACAATCCTAAAAACCTGTATTCCGTTTCCTATAAACTTTTCAACGAGCCCCCTCATGCCTTATGTTTTCATTTGAAAAAAAGTAGGCGTAGTTGGGGGTTAAGGGGTTGAAGAAAAAATAATTATTAAATAATCGAAAGATGGGAAAAAATCAAGATCACTTAACGTGTTTCGGCGTTTTAAAAAAATTCTCTCATTCAAGATATGAATTTAATTCCGTAATTCTGGTCATACCTGTATAAATAATTACAATTTATGTTTTTAAAATCAGAGTTTTCATATTCAGATAAGATGGTTATTATTTTTGGTGTGTATATTTTGATCATTTCTGTGCTACTTTGAAAATCTATTCGATTTTACTATGAGGTTTACTTAATTTGTTGAATACTTCACTTATTTAAGGTAGGACTAGGTGAAGTTTAATAAAAAAATACAACCGGTTGACTAGTTTCCGGGTTGGTTGTCATTAGATTAGTTTTCTTCAAGCTTTGACTGATTTATCGTTTTCTTTTTCAGAAGTAATTATAAAACTAAAGGCTCAGAGTTATTTGTCGCGAATATTAATTGGAATTATATTTATAACATTAATTCTATAATAGCAAAAGTAGAATTCTTTAATGAATGTATAATTAATCTTTTCGATAAGCACGCTCCTATAACGAAACACTATTTAAAAAGAGAGAACCTTGGTTTACCAATACGTTAAGGGAAATAAAGAAAATTAAAGATAAGGCTTGGTTGAGATATAAAGAAAGTAAGAATACTGCACATAGACAATATTATTGAGATATTCATAATTATTATAACAATGCTCTAAAGCAAGAACGAATCAGCTTTTATTCTCATAATGTCAGCAATATCAAAAATAATTCTAAGGAATTATGGGCATAATTGAAATTATGGAGTATTGTAAACAACAAGTTAAATTTCAATATTCCAGAAGATATCTGTGATGCTACCAAAATCAACAATTATTTTATCGATTCTGCGCCTAATTCGTATGCTGATAATGAGTTTAACAACTCATTTTTTAATTCTAATTTTAAAGAGAGTCTCCAGTTTGCTTATCATCCTGTAAATACTGATAAAATAGAAAATTTAATTCTCAAATAAAAACCTCATATAATGGGTCCTGATCAAATTTCTGGTAAAATGCTTCAATTATCTTTAAGATGGGTGTCAGCACCGTTAACGCATATTATTAAGTCATCTTTAGAAATAGGTCAGTTGCCACCTCAATGGAAAATTCCTTCTGTTAGACGAATTCCGAAAAAGAAAAACCCTAAATTCTTAATAATTTGCCGGCTAACTATAACAATCTCTCAGTTATGACTATAAAAAATAAGTTAACTTTCTTCTGCCATTGAAAATTTCAATGTTCAATTGTTTTAAACTGAATTTGACATTTATTCTTTTATTATTTTGTTTGTAACCTTGATGGAGGTGTTGTAAATCAACTTGTTGACACACCTTGTGAACACTGTTTTGTACTTTTTTTACAATAAATCTTCATATTCGAACCAAATCAACCAACGAAATAGCTTTTGATTTTGGTACATGAACAACGATAGTGCTGTTACAGGAAAAATGTACTAGTATATCTCTCAATAATATCACTAAGGGAGTTGAACAATAATAGTATTAAGTTATAATAAAAAAATATTGCTTATAACTATTTCCTGCTTTGTTATATTTAATAATAGTCTTTCTTGTTTATAATAGTATATTATGCAACGATCATGTAATGATGGTTATTAATACACGAGCATTAACCGGGATACGAAAGAAGCCGAAGGCGAGTTTCGTATGCTTTATGCGAGTGTATTAATAACCATTACATGAGAGTTGCATACGCTATTTTTTCTACACCCGATAAATAATCAAAAACCATAAATTTTATATTTTTATTGAACACAATAAGTAACAGTAATTATTCGTATGAACTGCATTTTCTGCTTTCTCCGATATGTGTGGAGGAGTCGATGGTAATTCTTCTATATCGCCGATATCAGACATTTTGATAAATTATCGAAGTTTAGCTAGGTATCTACGAAAATTTAATACGTACTGATTTTGACATCTAAAATAATTACATAAGAACCTAGGATAAACGTCAAATGCACAGCATGCTTGATTGAAAAATTATGGGTTTCTATTGTTTAAAAATCTGTATCGTAATGGGTATCATTATGAAACGAATTATGGGCATATAAGTGCATTGTTATAATACGGGTGTAGAAAAACAATAGTTTATTATTCAACGAGTATAATATGACAGCTGTAATTCACGAGAATTAAACTTGCGGCATGAGATGTAGGCGAGTCATCTTAGTGAATTACAACTATTATATTTTGTCCACGACTATGAACAATATTTAGCAAACTTTTTACTGAAAAAAAGTATACAAGATTTTGACAACCATAACATAAATATGATACATAATAAACAATTCAAATCTGTCAAAACATCTTACTTTTAGGTTTAAAAAAGCACATAAAGCTTTAATTTTTCCAACTGATGGTAGAAGATTGCAAACACCGAATATTTGTTTTTGTTAGGTCATTCCCGATACGGCCACAGTGAATAATTTAAATTTGGTGGCAGAAGTATGATTAATCATTAATTACAAGTGATTTTTACCATTAAGATTTAGCATATCAAGATAAAATTGTTAACATTGTTCCCTAAATAAAATTATTTTACACATAGGTACTTTTGAATTAGTATGTATTGCTCTTTCTATCTTATTTAATTTATGATAAACATTGCAAACTAAATAATTTCTTAAACATCTCGGTTTTTTGCTGTGGGAGAGTTAGACTACCTTTATATTAATTGAATACACTAGTGCAAGGGTTCATGCAAAATATTGGTATAATTTATAGTCACAAAGCTAATCTTGTACATCTTGGTCTCAATGGTTATACAATGTCTATTAATATACATATATTGCTTATAATCTTTCAATTTGAGGGTCAACAGACTTTATTTAATTTTGGCAACATGGGCTCTTGTATTTAGTTATATTTTTTTCAGCTAATCGATGTTTCTTGGGACCAAATGTGAAGACATTAATTTTAGGAATATTTATTATGAGGCAGTGCTTTCTAACTTCATTTATACAGGGTTAACTATGACTAAGTACAAAAATTTTAACCACGTGCTCAGGAAGGCCTAAAAGACAATTAAAAATTTATTTCGGAATTCTAGCTCGATGTTTTAAAAATGGGGCAAAACCCTTTTTTCCTACGGAAAGTCGGCGCCTATGTCGACAGTCATCGTCCAAGATGGCTACATATGTCAACTACCATGCGGTCGTTTCTCACAACGTTGCCGAATGTAGAAACAACGAAAGTAAACATTTTTATTAATAATAATACCTAAGTACCTGATAGATAACAGTTAATCCGTTTAGCTACAGTATTTTGCATTCGTTTTTCGGTCCTTCGTTCCAAACTGCTAAAACTTAATTTTCACTCATTACAGGTTCGTCAGAATTACTCGCCACAAAATACACACTTCGCGTAGAGTTAATAAATTTATTTTAAGAACATTGATTGAAACAAATACTAACAGAAAACTTCGAATATACCCGTGGCAGTTTTTCATTTAGAAAATTTTGTCCGATAACTGTAACTCCACTGCATTGCTCTCAACTCTAGAAAATATGTCCACGTACGTTTAAAGAAAATTGTGGAAAACTACACGTCCCAATATATCGCAACTATCTATTATTTAATAAATAAAACGTTTAAAACTGAAACTGTCACTAAAAACGGAAAACTAAAATTACAATGTCAATACAACCGTTCAGTCTTCGGTCCGCCACCACCGAGAACCTAATATTCTTCAGATAAATATTCTTATGGCAATCAATATAATCAATATTCTATTCTTTTGTGTACAATAGTGGGTTATCTTCATCCTAGTATTGTTTTGACACTTCCTCCGTTACACGGGGTTATACGCACATAGCACTTGTCAGTCGATATAAACCTATGCTGTGTTGTTTGTTGCATTGTTTCTAATACTCTCCAAATGTCGAACAGCAGTAGTGGTCAGAAAAGTAATATTACAGAGCACTGTAAAACCCTCGGGAAATTTAAAATAATAATACTACAATATTATTGTATGCAAACATGATCGATTATTGTTAATATCGTTACTATTATTTGTATTGTTATTATTTAATTATATAATAAGTTAAAGAATGAAACAAGCTTTAGTGCACTTTGCGCTAATGACCTACAGATGGCGCCAGCATAGGAAGATCCGTCAAATATCGCAAATATTTTGATATTAGTTTTCAGTATTTGCTTTTCAAATTCGTGTAATTTCGGAAATTACGGATATGGTACTAATTTATGGGAACTGCGACGAAAGTGCATATCGTGCAGCAGGAGAATAACAAAGACGTTTTCCAAATATGTAAACAGAATATACCAAATCCTCGTACAACGTCCACGAATGTTGTTTTACACGTGCTGGAGTTTTAAATACGTATGTACCTAACTTGAAAATAAAAAAAGAACCAATTTCATACTTTTTAAAATTCCTTGTAACTTTTTTTTACCTAGTGACATAAAAATAAAGCATTTTTAAACTACAATAATAGATAGATATACCTACAGAAAAAAAGTATTTTTTTATTTATGAAATGGTCGAGGGAAATCAAAAGGTCCCCAGCAAGTACAACAATTTTTACAACGGCAAGTTATAATGTAAAAAAGTTAGAAAACAGAAAATAATTCAACTTTCTTGAAATCTCCAAATATTAGTCCTGGAAGTATCAGTAAGGTAGGTTTTACTCTCAGTGCTACCATATCGTGTTTCTTATTAAATAATCTAGTATTTTGTAAATAAAACTTTCTTTAAAAGCGCCGTAAATCGTTACACGTGGCAACGCAGAATATACCTAACCTCGCAGCTGACAGGCGGCATAGTCGTCGAGAAATTAGGGGTTAATAAGGTTTTGAAAATATTTTTTTTTTGCTTTATAAATAAGTTTGGAATTTTTTTGAAGGGTGATACCGTTAATTCTGAATTTTTCCTATCCCCTCTTAAAATATTTGTACCAAGTCATAATTAACCCTGTATATCTATTTTATATTAAATCATTATTAATACATGCAAGTAAATAATATACTATATTTTAATGAGTTTATCAATTTACTTATATAAATGGTAAAATGAAGAGGATCTATAATTAATTCTTGCGGTATACCTGACTTTAATAACAAAGAATGTGATATACTATCATTTAATCGCATCATTTGGGGGCTACCCTGTATGTAACTAAAACAGATACAGATCAATCCCTGTATGCATATTTAAGAATGACAAGCAGTCTGTTATGTTAGAGGCTCTATTGGAATCTAATGAAATTTATATGAAACAGACATCTTTATCTCTTCCACTTATAGTATCATCAACAACTTGTATGAACGCTGTCACACAGTTGTAACCAGTTCTGAATATCAGGAATTAGTTTATTTACTTGTAAATCTTCTAGTTGCATCTCCATTACCCTCGATAACTTGTATAAAATTGGCAAGATACTTGTGCTATGGATGTCTTTAAATTTGTTGGAATTGATTTTTCGGTTTGTTTGTTTTGTTGATAGTTTCATGATAATAGAATATTCCAATACTGAGGAATTATTGGTATCTTATATTTTTTAGGTTTAAATTATACTGGAAGCTTCTTTTTGTCATGGGCATCAATCCAGTGGTTAACACTCATGTTATTCAATTAATCTCATGGACTGCTGGCAAATGGAGTCATGATGTGACTGTGTACGTGTGGTACTTTAAGGATTTTTCACATGCAGCATATGGCATACTTATTTTCGTCATTTTTGTGTGCCAAAAAAAGATATGGATGTCACTAAAGGAACGGTAAGCTAAGCACAAATTTAGAAAAAGTGTCATGTTTTCATTCGTACAGCTTGAAAGTTATATTAAAAAACCTACATTTATGGATGTCCCCGATTTTTCGTTTTTAATTGGGATGTGATACAGCATGAAACAATAATAGAATTCTTTCCTATAACATTTTTCCAAACAAATTAATATTGATATACAGTGATTTTCCGGGTTGTTATGCCGTGAGCTCGGTAACTGGTCTCTGCCAGTAACAGAATTAAAGTGCACTGTGCACTTAGTCGCGACTAAGCTTTTGTCACCACTGAAGAAGCCGATAGTAAAGAGCGATGAAACGTTTCAGAAGACCACCATCCTCCGCTGGATCGTTCTGCCCGTAGCAGTCGTAATACAAACAACAGGTGCCAAAATCAATATATAGGCGGCCCAGAGATATCGATGGCGTGTCTGTCCCCACAGAGCCTAGCCCGAGAATAGCAAGGGCAGGTTAAATAACCCCAGGTAAAGCTAAGGACAGACACTTTAATTCTGTTACTGACAGCAACCAGTTACCGAGGTCACGGCAAAACAACCCAGACAATCACTATACATATATCAAATAATAGCACCGGCTGTAAAAGCCTAAAAATCACTACAAATGAATATGTTTTCTTCAAACTTGGTGTACAGTAATTATAATATAAACTTAATATTGTCACGGAATTTGCCCCACTCACATCCAAATCGACGACTGTGGTACCGCAAATTACTAAGATTGCCCCGATCGCCCCTACACGATTCTGTTAAATAAACAAAATGCCGTGGATCGAGACGGGACTAGAAAATTTGAGAAACGACGAGAAGCGTTCGAGTCGTTCGAGAGATGCTAGAAAATAGATCTAGAGATGCTAGAATATACATCGAATATTCGTTGGGTCTATAAAAGAAAAATAAACGGCCGATTAAGTTAGTCTTGTATAAGTCTTCTATTACAGTGTTGAATTCAAGTGTTTAGTTAGAGAGATCAAAGCTATTTAGATAGCGATTAATTAAATAAGTGTTTAGTTGAGTTCTAATTAGTGTTCAGTAGTGTACTGAGTATAGTTAATAAAGAAGTAATTAATTAACGGATTGTTTTTCTGGCAATAGTAAAATTCGGATTAGGAAATCCGTGACAATATTTTGACGTGAATAATTGTTTTCAACTAAAGCCAGTGGTGTATGTAGGAGCCTTGTTCACTCTTGAATCCCCTAAACTTCTACATCGATGGTGGAAGGTATTTTGTCAAGAAAGTGCTCTTGAGAAAATTCAATAAGCAGTTTTGTTTTTCATATATTTTGACTTTCTTAATCAGGATTATACTATGAAATTTAAAAAATTGCAGTTAATCATTTGTTAAACAAATAAAAACAACAGATTTTAAACAACTCAATTTAAATTTTGCTCAAAGTAATATCAATTTCCGCCAATGTAACGATAGCATCGATTTCTTAGGAACATCTTGTCGGAATTAGTTTGTTATTTGCTCCCTCAGCTCTTTGAATACTATGTATATATGTAATAGATTATCTCTATTATACGCCAAAGCTGAGTACACTTTTTCCTAAGAAGCTCCAAAGAATAAAATCTAGTGGATTGAGATACCATGGTTGAGCTGGCCAAACAACTGGACATCCTCGACTTTCTTCGTAGATTGTATTTAAACAATTTCTAATTTCAACATACTCTAACCAACTAATTTAACATGATATCGTCAATATTATTGTTACAAACAAGCAACTTAAACCTATATTTTTTTAGTAAAGTCTTTGTAATCCTATAAGATAACCCTGATTTCATAAAGTCAAAATATTTAATAAACAAATTTTAATATGTGCACTGAAAATATGCTTTTTACCATTGGCGTAGTCTAAGGGGTTTAAGGGTGAACAAAACCCTACTGGCTTAAGTTCAAAAAAGTTATTTACGTTAAAATATTTACATTTTATTATGATTACTGCATACCAAGACCGAAAAATATTTGTTAAATAGATAATAAAGAAAATATATTATTTTTAAACTTGAACGCCCGGTATCAGGAGTATTACAGAAAAAATGTTGTAAGAGAGACCCCTATTATTTTTTCATGTTTTATCTTTTCTCAAAGTTACTAACGAAAAAACAGGGACACCCCTACTTACTAAACGTAAAAGAAAGGGATCAGATGTAGTCTAAAGTCGTGAACAAATAAATATGTTTTCAGGTATCGCTGTATCTGTACCGGTAAATATAACAAAAATGCGACCAAGGCATCAATAACGACATCCAGCATTATTCCTAGTAGTGAAAATTCGTCAGGAATACGTTTAAGGGGAATACAAAATTTGGCTGCGGACGTACCTTAAAATTATAAATGTCTATTAATTATATGATGATCTATCGATTTAAGATATTATATAAAATTTTATTGATACCTGCACTTTCTCTGTTGGAAAATGGAGAAAAAACTAAAAAACTATAATATATTTAAGTATAACTTTTCCTTTATTATTCATTTACACCCATAAGCTAATTCTTGTTGTTATGTGGAGATAGAATAGAAAAATATTTTTACATTTGTATATATTTTACCAAAATCGTAACAATATTTGTTATTATTTTTTGAAATATTAGTTATTTGTTGTTTTTAATATTTGTTTTTTGCTACTATTTTGATTTGTGTTAATAAACAGTACTTTCATTATAATTTATTGATGTATGTATTGATGTGATAAAATGTAGTTTTATTTACAGTTTTTAATAAAATAATAACATAACTCATAATATTACTGTGTTGTGTATTTTTGTGTATTGTTTTTATAAGTTTATTTTCTTCTAGGGCGCCAATGTTTTGTTTCATTGTTATTTAATTTTGTTTAAAAGTATAGTTTTGTTTTTATGGTTGTATTTTTTTCTGTTTAGAAGTGTATTTATGTTTGACTTTGATATGTGAGTTCTATAATCTTGAATTTAAACGAAATACAATTTTGGACGATTTAAAATTTTGATTTTATTAGAGACAATATGATTCTACTTGTAATTTTCTACCCTGGCTATGATGTTGACTCTTTACCTCAGGAGTGAATTCCAGTAAAGTAAATAACAATTTTTCTAGACCAAGTTCTAGTTATGGAGATGATGTTCTAATATTCTTGAATTTCATACTTGTACATTAAAGATTTTACTTATTATGGTAGAACTGTGAGAAACTGGTAAGTACAAAATTATGCTGTTTAAAAGCTTTTTCCCTTTTTAACCCAAATTTTTTCTAAGCCCAAAATTTAGTACATGCTTCTCGTTTCACAGTTTTCTTGGTAGCTAAATAAATAAAATTTTGTTTCTATGCATTTTACCGCCTTGATTGCTAACAATTTTTATTAAGGCCGATATACATGTTTGACTTTGTTTTAAAATTTTTCTTTACGTTGTACTTTGAACTTCACTATTTTTATTTTTAAAGCTTATTAACTAAAATTACAAATACATGACAATTTTTTGTCATTTACATGCTAAAATATTCCTTATTTTTTATTTTTCAGGCTCGTATCAGATGTGTTGATTTTTGTATTATCTTGCCAGCTTAACATCTGACTTGTCATAAATTCTGCCATTGGAAATTTTCACCTTTTTATACAAATATTTTCATTTACAAATGTTTCTGTCTTTGCGATACGCATATAGGATTAATCTATGATCTTTAAGCATTTTATTAATATCTATGTCTGGGTTTCTAATTAATTTACTTTATGTACTGTCAATTTATATTTTTTTAGAAATAGTTTTTAACGAAATTTCTCAAGATATAATTTATGCTACATAATTTCAAAACTAACAATTCACATATATTCTACACTAATAATAATAACCATTTCAATGATAATTTTTAATATTTGTTAGTAAAATAAATTTTCGTAGCATTTTAGTCTTGATGAATTCTATTTCATCACAATACATTCTCATATACAGGGTGTTGCATAAGTTTATACAGAAAATTCAGAGGTAGTACATTTGAGGCAGGTTTTTCATAAGTATATTGTTACATATAACGTTAAGCGTGTTACGGCTGAGTTACCGAAGGCAGTTTCAGAAAAATATTATAAATAGTTTATTTCAAAGTGAGCACAATTTAGTTTAAGGGACAGAAAATCTAATAATACACCTAATTACCACCTGAAGGGTTTAGCCTAATATACAATTTTCCTCACCACTAACCAGCGTTCAGGGCGGCAAGGGAAAGCTCGGTGCACTTTTCTTGGCGGCACTAGTACTTCACTGTATTTCCAAAAATCTGACAGACCTTGTGTTTTCTATTTTTTAGCACCGACCCTGTTAAAAACAATTTCGCTGCACTTACAATGTTCCTGATGCACTAATGGTCAGTTAGCAACATTGCACTCTATACAGGAAATCAGTGGTTATCGAACTACTTGGAGTGTTATGATTTTACTGGATTTATTTCTTTCGTTGAGCTAAAAGGACAGATAGAAGAGTTTATAAGAAAGTCAATGCATATGGAGATTGGTACAGAAGCGGTAACGAAAATAGGAGTTAATGTATGTTTAGTAGAATTAAAAAATTTGGAGGACAAGATAAGGATAATGAAAAATGATATGAGTAAAAAAGAAAGGGAAATTCAAAAACTAAGAATGAAAGCCAAAGAAGTAAGGATGGAAGGAAAGGTAGCAAAAGTACGATATCAAAAACTCGTAATAGAGGTTTGGAAATGAAATAATGATGCAAGCAGGCGAGAAATAAAAGAAGCAAAAAACTAGATATATCACGTAACATAAAAGAAAGATCGCTGGCAATGGACACGGTTATGAGAAAAGGAAACGGCATAAATAGAACCAGGAACAGTAAGCAAAAAATACAGAACGAAGCTAGAAGGACGGAGAGGGGGAAGACAGAAAACGACGGAAAGCAAAAAGGCACAAATCAAGAAAGAGGAATGAGAATGGGAACATGGAATGTAAGAGGATTAAATGAGGAAGGATCATTAAAAATCCTAGAAAGAGAAGCAAATAGATACAAAATGGACATAATAGCGATACAGGAGACGCATATAAAGGAGACGGACACATAGGAATTAGAAAATTATTTATTCTTTACGAGCGGAGGCGAAACAAGGCGATACGGAACAGCATTTTTAGTAAATAAAAATATGAAGGATAAAATTTCTAAATTTGAAGTAATTTCAGATAGGTTGTGTATGATTAAAATCAGAGAAGAGATAAACATAGAGATATTAAATATATATGCACCAACAGAAGAAAAAACAGAAGAAGAAAAAGATGAGTTTTATGAGAAGCTAGAAGAAAATTACGGAAAGCTGAATAAAAACACAGTAAGAATGGGGGTAGGGGATGCAAACGCGAAAATAGGGAGAGAAAGGATGAATGAAAGTATAGTAGGGACAAAAAGTAAACACCTAGAGAGCAATAGCAATGGGCGTAGGTTGATTGAATTTGCAGAACAAAAAATTAAAATAATGAGCACATTCTTTAAGAACCTCTTCAGATGGAGCATATTCGAATCAAATCGATCATGTTTGCATAGATGAGAATCACAGAAGCATAATAAAAAATGTTAGATCATGCAGAGTGGCAGACATAGACTTGGATCAATATCTAGTGAGAATAGATTTGAAGTTAAAAAACCTATTAAAAAGAAAGGATTACAAAGGAAAAAAAGACAACTAGATATGGCGACATTACAAAATGAGAGAACCCAAAAGAAGTATGAAGTAGAGATAAGGAAAGGTTTGCAAGAAAACATACAGATATTGGAAGCAAATATAAATGAAGAATGGATAAAGATCGAAAATGTCATACAAACACCAAGTGAGAAAGTAATACCAAAAAAAAAAGTTTGCAGGGAGGAAAAGATAGTGGAATGAGGAGTGTATAAGAGAGGCGGAGAAGAGAAATAAGTTAAGAATTAAAGCCCTTCAGTCAATACAAGAGGAAGATAAGGAAAAATACAGGGAACAAAGACGGAAGACAGAAAAAGTGTTTAGACAAAAGAAGAGAGCAGAACATGTTAAGAAAATAGATGAAATAGAGCAACATTATAAGAGGAAAGAAATACGTAACTTCTACAGAGAGATAAAAAAGGGAAAAAAGATAATAAAGATGGAAGTAATATATGTGAGGGATGAAAGTGGCAATCTAATTAGAGAGGAAACAGAAGTGAGAGAAAAATGGAGGTAATACTTTGCAAATATGTTGAATGAAGAGAGTGTAAGGGAAGGAGAGGAGCACGAGGAGATGATACCGGGAAGGGAAGAGGAAGGGGAAGTAGAGGGACCTACAAAAAAGGAAATAGATATAATTATAGAAGCATTAAAGAATAACAAAAGTCCAGGAAAAAACGGAATAACAGCAGAAAATATTAAGTACGCAGGAGAGGATTTAAGACAAAAAATATACGAAATGATACGGATGATCTGGAGGAGAAAATGTATGCCGGAAGATTGGAGAGATGCTATGATTATACCAATCTTAAAAAAGGAAGATGCAACAGACTGCAGAAACTATAGGAGGATATCATTGTTAGATATAGATTATAATTATGGCAACGTTAATAAAATAGAGAATAGAACCTATAGCAGACTACAAATAGGGGAGTATCAAGCAGGTTTTATAAAGGGGAGGTCAACAACGGACCAAATCTTCATGGTGAAGGAAATTCTGACTACATGCTATGGGTATGGGATCAAAGCAATGGTTTTATTGTGGACTTCAGGAAAGCGTATGATTCGATCAACTAAGTAAAATTTTGAAACAGTTTGGGATACCAACCAAACTGATTAGGCTATTGAAAATGACCTTAGAAAATACTAAATCCAAAGTACGAATAAAAGGTGAATGGTCTGAAGGCTTTACTATTGATACAGGTCTGAGACAAGGAGACCCACTCTCAACGCTTTTTTTTAATTTAGTACTAGAAAAGGTCATAAGAGATAGTCAGTTGAACAGAGAAGAACACATATTGTTTAAAAGTCACCAAATAGTAAGTTATGCAGGTGACGTGGCTATTATTGCTAGAGATAGTAGGGAATTAGAAGAAATAACGAGAAAACTTGTGGAGGAAGCACGTAAAGTGGGATTGCAGATAAATCAGCCTAAAAGGCCTGTAAACAGCTTTATATATATATATATATATATATATATATATATATATATATATATATATATATATATATATATATTTCTTTGATAACTATTATTTATATAAATAAAATATGATAAAATAATTTTGAATAAAACTGGGTCGATGCTTTTGAGTATAATTTCTAAATTCATTCAAATATATTTCTTTTCTACTCAAATTTCCATTCTTACAAAATATAATTTTTTAATTGGAGCTTCCTGTAAAAAGTGACAGTCCGTTAAAGGAGGGTTTCTGTTTTTTTTTATATTTTGAATATAAACAAAAAAAAATTGGCAGGGTTTATAAAATGACATTTTACTGATACGTTTGCCGTTTTGCTGGTTTACTATAAGGCAGTGAAACAATAAAAACTTTCATATACCTTTAAATTGCATAACCAAAGTGAAACTTTAAGGTAGCTCTGTTTATTCATAAACTTTGTGTCTCTTCAAGCAGAAATTTCATATTGTTCATAGTTTTTAGAAAAAAAAATGTAAAATACGATATTTATCAACTTCTGAGTTTTTGTGCAATTTATTATTAGTAGGCTACTGTCACTAAAATCACTTTTCGGTAAATATCAAATAATTTCAATAATATCAAGTGTTAAGTCATCGTCTGCTAAATCGCGTGGCCTTTGTAATGCTTGTCTGTCGAATCACCTGAATTTCAATCTAGAATTCTGTAATGTTCTGTAGTGTGGATACATCAGCTAGTATTTGGATTATAGACATCAGGCTATAAATGTCAGAATTAGATATTTGATATTGACACTGTAATAACTTATCTTTTAATAGAACCTGTCTATTAAATTTAGTTTGCAAAAATGTACTTATTTTTATCTACTGTTTTAAAACAATAAAATATGCGGCACTGATGCCATTCCAATACTTCACACGTTTGCGTCATAATATTTTACATTTTTCACAAAACATACGTATTACCACTACTCCTGCATTTTCACCATAAAAACACATTACTTATTATTTTACGTTGAATCAATTTATAAATTTAAAAATAATATGTAAACAGAAACGTACATCTTAACAGATATTTGACATTTGTTATAATTTCTATGAAAATTAAGGCTGAGCGCTCTATAAGACGATATAAAGTTTTCGCTCAATAACTCCTCAAGGAATAAAGATAAAAATATGCGGTTTGTTTTAATAGTCTACAAATATTATTTTACATCGACGTTGTGTTTTGAAATTTTGAAAAACTGTAAAATAATTTTTTTTTTAAATGAATTTTGCTCTTTTCCGAAATTTCAAAACACAGCGTCGATGTAAATTAATATTTGTAGTATATTAAAAAAAACCGCATATTTTTATCTTTATCCCTTGAGGAGCTACTGAGCGAAAACTAAAAAAATATTTCTTAGCAATAAAATGCTGCCCCCTTGCGGTGGCATTGATAAAAGAGACGATCACATTAGATTCTAAATGTCCAACACTGAGAGAAGTGATTCAGGCTAACGGTAAATGCTCTATGATACGGAATATAGTTTTCGCCACGTTTTCGCTCAATAACTGCTCAACGGAAAATGATAAAAATAACCGGTTTTTTTTTTAATAGACTACAAATATTATTTTACATCAATGCTGTTTTTTAAAATGTTGAGTAATGTAAATTTTTTTTTTATTTAAAATTTTTCACTCGATGTAAAATATTATTTGTAGTATATAAAAAATAGAATAACATATTTTACTATATATATATATATATAGTTAACGAACGAAAACCGAAAAACTAAAATAAAAGGACTGACACGCGACGGATTTTATAAAAGACTAAGAGAAATGATTACGTATTGTAGTTTAATAGCTTTATTATAATTACGAATTTGTTAAATCTTGAAACTAAAAATATAATGTTTTTCAAATACAGAAATATAGATTATTTTTAATATAATATTCTGTGTCTGCCTACTGAATAATAGACACCAGCTAAGACATTGCTAAATAGACGTACAGTGTAGACTTGATATTCCGGATCCTCAATAATTCGGATTCTTCGGTAATCCGGACTCATTATTTCAAACACTGTGTATTCTGTAATCCGGATTTTTGATTCGTTAATGTACAAACATACGTATTTATGAGTTTATATTGTTGTGTTTTTTGAAGTTTAAGTGTTTATTTTATGAAATTAAGATGAATTTATATTCCGTTTTATACAAGCTGTGTTCCATAAATAAAAATAAGTCCTAAAATGGAATTTTATTACATATCAGTCGTGAGTTGCAGTATTCCGGATTTTTCGGTAATCCGAATCAGGCTGGTTTTAATTAGTCCGGATTATCAAGTCTGCACTGTATTCATTAAAATATAAGTAATATTTTTAATAAATATTGGAAAAATGGGGATTGCAAATGGGTAGTTGAGATTTATGGAATATATAAAAATGTTATTGAAATATGGTTTTGTTTATCTAATTTTATTTTTGTTGCATAGTATTTTTTTACATGGCATCGATGGTTTGCTTCTCAGCACTTCAGTAAATAATAATATACTATTTGTTGCAAATCCAAACTTAGTAGAAATACAAATAGAAAGAAAAAATGTGTCAAAAGCATTTTATTCTACAAATGAAATTATCTCTTTATTCCATATTTTCTGATTTAAGTTGAGCCCTATGTCAAGTGAAAGTATTTATATTTTGAGTATTAAAGGAACAAAAAAAAATAAGCATCACAATTAATAGTGGAACTATTTTGGGTCCTACCGTTAAAAGTGATATTTTTTTGTTAGAAAGTGCCGTTCCAGATGGGGTAACGCATTCTGGTCAACTATTTTAATGTCGATTATTTAATAAACTATTATTCTTGATTAAAAAAAATGTTGCTTGTCTTGAGATATTACAAACTGTAGTCCAACTTATGATAAAATATGGTGTTCGAAAGTAAACAATGTTCAAATTTTTCATCTTTAATTTTTTTGTGAAAAATGTCAATGAACATAGTTATCCCAAAACCGAAAAAAAATAAAAAAACACTGTTTACAAGCATATACAAAGCATTCTGTTCATTTTTCTATTTTATGAATTTTTATAAATAAAATTAACTATCAGGAATTATGTTTTCCAAAAAACTCAACAATAAAAATATGTGTGAAATGCTTTATGTACCAAAATATCATTACCTACTATTATTTTTCGAAAAGTACAAAAGAGTTTAATAAAATAAATAGCACAAAAGATATATTTTTTCAGTAAAAACATGCAATGCATTATTTTAAGATTTTATTAATTTCTATAGTATACTTGATAACATTGTAAATATAAATTAACTACTTGAGTATTTATGGAAAAAGTAGCATAACAATTAAAAATGAATTTTGTTTGTTCCTTTGAAACTACATGTTTAAGTAGTAAGTAGTTCGATTTTCACACAACTTTATGAAAAAAGTTTTTAACAGAAATAAAAATTCGCAGTTAAAATTGTGTTTTTAACTATTGAAATCTCAAAAAATATAACATATACAACAAAGGTAACTTATTGACGTTGTGTTTATTCACAGTTACTGTTTTACTCAAATAAAATAATAATTTTGAAAAGCGTCTGTAAGACACGCATTTGTAGATATCCTAACTCCACATTTAACCATTATTTTCATACACTTAATTATAAATATTGAACAATTTTTATTATCAAGTAAATTTTTATTATAAGAATATTTATATCTACAGATATAATTAAAATAAGTAAGTATTTTTGTAGATCTATGCATCTAAAATTTTAGACAGCTTTTTGCAGCTGTGTGTTTGTTTTACTTCGGTGTCTTTGAAAATACCCAGGTGTCATTCCTATTATTTGCTAACACCTACATTATCCAATTATTAAATATTTAAAATTGTATGTCTGTAGAAGACATTGTTTTAAGAATACGTCAATTATAAGCCAGTGTTATATCTTTATAATTAAGAACATTGTACGCCACATATGTTTTCAATATTTGATCTAATCTAATTGGCCTGTTTACACTTTAATTTCTCATATTTCTCTTCAATAATCCATACATAGTCTTTATATTTTACATTTTGGACATAAATAAATATACATTTATGTTAATATCTCTTATGTATTTTCTATGATCTACAATAAGTTTTCTTTATTAAAAAAAATACGAGCATAAAAAACTAAAATTTAATTTTATTCCACATAAAAATTATGGAAAATATAGACGTTTCTGACTTTCTGAATGAATGCATTGTCCTATTCTGAAAACGTATACTGCACCGCAAGTATAAACTTAGCTTACACACGAAACATGAGCATATGTAAAATTCAATTTCTTGAAAACCGTAACACGTAACGAAGTAAACTTTTTTTAAAAAACTTTTTCATACTATCGACTACATTTGTCTCGATATAACTATAGTTCTATTTTCAATAATTAATGTAGCTCTCCGCATAGTAAAGCTTTTAATACACAAATTTACTGGTATTGACTTCGGAACAATTTTTTTCGAAAAGGCTTTAAGTTATTAAAAATTGGTATGTACCATTAGAAGCGCTGTAGTTTTTTATATATGTTGTGAAAAAATTATGAACATAACTTGAATCGTTGATTTACAAACGCGATATATGTTTCGTAAAACATAATTGACAAATAACGTCCGAAGCACCGACAATTTGAATTTATAAAGTTAGACCCTACTGAAAAAAGTTGTAAAAGTCCATTTTAAATGCCGAAATTGTCCCTCTAAAAGATGGTAAATGTTTAATTTAGTTATATCTTTATTTAAAAAAAACGGCATAATTGAGAACCGATTTTACTTCACTAATAGAGTTGTGATACCTTTATCAGTGTATCTTTCGTTTTGTCTCCATCCCTAATGCATTAGCCTCTAGGCAGCACATATTTCAGCGTTTTGTCACAACACGTCAACATAGTCTTACTCTGCGCAGCGATATATCTGGTTTTAACAAAACTTGATCACGTGTTTCACCGTTAGCCTTAATGCCTAATACGCGCAGTGAGTTACTGCAAACGGGAAACAGACTAGAAAAAGCACGGCTGTTGCGATTTAGCCGATGATGGTTAATACAGTACATACCTATCAATATCTAGTATTTAATTGCTGAGAAAATTGTTAATTAAATGGGTAAATATTGCGCTGTATTTAAAACTTGATGTTATTGTAATTGTTTTATATTTACGGAAAAGTAATTTTAATGACAGCAGCCTACTAACATTAAATTGCACATAAATAAGTTGATGATATATTGTGTTTTGCTTAGTTCTATTTGTTCTCTCACAAAAATTAAGAATATAATATGAAAGGCAACAAAATTTCTGAATAAACAAAACTATTATAATTCCATTTCGATTAAGTTTAAAAGTATAACAACGTTCGGAAGGGGTGGTTTATTTCATCCCCTTGTAGTAAACCAGTAACAGGCAATATGCCAGTAAAATATCATTTTGTAAGTATTACGTACCTGCCAAAATTAGTTTAATTATATTCAACTGTAAGATATAAATTGAAAAAAAAACAACTGACTTTATCTCCTCCAGTAAAGGACTGTAACTTTTTAGGGTTCCAATTGAAAAATTTTATATGAAAAGACCCCCATTAAAATTTATCAAGGACCTATGTACAGGTTCTTTCAAACGCGATAATATAGGCCTACCGTAAGGATTCAAAAAATTTAAAAAAAAATTGGGACACGTGGTGTTAAATAGGATGAGATAAGCTCCATTTTCAATCGAAAGTATTACCTTTGGTATTTGATAGACACGACTAATGACGTTATCAATTATATTTTTCCAGAAGCATATCCACATTTTTAAAAAGCTTTCTTTTTTCTAATAAACTTTTAATAGAGATTTTTTTCTGTTTTACTTCCCGTTTAAAAGTTATACAATACCGTCCTAAAGAGTTTCAAAAGAAATACCACATATAGTATAGGACCCCACTATAAAACGACCTTCACCGAGCTGGTTAATGGACGAAAAGTATTTTATATTCAATTAAATATGTCAATAAATACATTGCAAATGGGTTGTCTAAAAAATTTCAGTCCAGAATATGATTAATTAACAATTAAAAATTATTTTTTCTTTAAACATTTCACTGGTTTGGTTAATAGATAAATTCCATACCAATCGAAAGTATGAAGCCCATAGAATCTGCAAACGTTAGGTTGACTATTTTTTTCCCGTCACGACTCTTGGGTAGACAGGTATAAACAGGTAAATCGATACTAGTAACTTGCACCGGTGTGGTTAGTAAATTAAAGTTAAATTAAAATAAGGATCATTTCATTACCAACACGGTGGTATAGGGTTGTCTGCGAAAAATCAGTCCTGAATTCCGGTTGTCGAGTTTTAAAAAGTGAAATATTCCCAGCGAACGATTCCATGCGATAGAAGAGTACACCGCATTTCAGCTGTGTGTAGTTCGTCCATACCGAAAACGAAGACGATTCGTTTATCCGTTTCTCCAACAAATCGAATAAACTTCGGGGGCGGCGGTACCTATTATTATTAATCTGCCCCTAGGAACCCCTAACGCCCTTCAATGACAATAAAACAACATTTTCGACCCTACTAATGATATGTCGAGATCGAAAACCCGTAAAAAATAAAATTTTCTAATAATCCATTTGTCGCCCCGAATTACGTTTAATTTTTTTTTTAAGGAAATGATACATATAATCATAAAATTTTATTAGACTTTTCGATAGGTAAGATGGAGAAGAAGCCACAAAACAATTTCAATGATTTTAGACAAATTTCATGTTTTCAAGAGCCGCCCCCGGAGAGACGGCAGGAACGTCATAATATCATTTCAAGTCACTACCAGGAAATAATAGTCTATACCGAAAATGAAGACAATCCGTTTATCCGTTTCACGAAAAAATCTAATAAAGTCCGGGGGCGGTGGTATTTTGCCGCCCAACTCGTAAACCGTTGTTTGTACAAAAAATTCTATAGAAGCATTTTTTCATATTTTCATAATAAACATTCGAATATGTATTCGAAATGAAACATAAAAGGTCGATTTCTTCAACTCGTGACTTCGAGACTCCACTCATTTATGAATTCGGGAAACCTCCGACCCCGTCCCACAGCCGCCGTTTACCTAGCCTCATGTTCGTCGTTAGGAGTAAAAAAAAATTTCCGCACATCTCACGGCCACAAATCGAATCCGATCGACCTCAAATTTTATGTATACTTCGCGATAAGGCGGGGGGGCGCATCCGGTAATGTACCGAAAAAATTTAAAAAAAACGGGATACCGCCCCCCAACCGATCGAATAGAAATTTTAAAGACACGTACTCTTTGAGACGCGGAATCTAAAAAATTAGTCCGTCTTCGCGTTAGGGGTTCCTAGGGGCAGATTAATAATAATACCGCCGCCCCCTGACTTTATTCGATTTTTTGGAGAAACGAATAAACGGATTGTCTTCATTTTCGGTATGGACAAACTACACACAGCTGCAATGCTGTGTACTCTTCTATCGCATGGAATGGTTCGCTGGGGAATATTTCACTTTTTAAAACTCGGCAACCGGAATTCAGGACTGATTTTTGGCAGACAACCCTATACCATCGTGTTGGTAATGAAATAATCTTTATTTTAATTTAACTTTAATTTATTAACCACACCGGTGTAAGTTACTAGTATAATGGAGTACCTTATATATTTAACCAAAATGTTGTGGAATTGTACTCTCTATGTATCCATATTACACTTCCCTGTACCTATCTCTTGGAATGTTTCTGTTATTGACGGTACTTTGATAATTAATTAAAATAATCTAATTACTTGCGAGGACGGCTGTCAAATTGCTCTCAAACTTAAAAATACAACCAATATGTCATAAGTCATCATTTGCTTGACAGCCTGTGTAAAATTAAACAGTTAAAATTAAAATATCTGTAATAAATGATAGCCCCACATTCCAATGGGCACGCATAATATGTTTAAAAAACATAGAAAAATTATTGGAAACCAAATGTTGAAACAACGAAAAAATGTCTAGCAAGAAATCGTTATTTTTAAATAATAAACGTATTAATGTTTATAAAACCTTTTACATCACGTTCTAATAATGTTTCAGATATACATAGTCGACTAACGTATCTTGCGACATCCAGCAAACATTTTGTCTATGTAACATCCCTATTAATTACTGTGTATATGAGAAAATTAAAAATATGCATTATTAAAAATGAAAGACAGATGCTCCTATAAAAAAATATCAACAGTACACGAAATAATAAATTAAAAAATCCTATCTTTGTGAATTCCAGAGGATATTGAATATATAGTTCATACTCAAATGTTTTTATGACGTCCATAAAAATATTCCTAACATTGAAGCATTCTTTCACAGTTGCCAATTTTAATAGACTACTATTGGCTTCATCCAAGATGTTTTATAAAATATCAAGATATTCATCTTCTTATGCATCAAATTTATTAGATTCATTTCACAAAAATTTAATCAGAGTCACAGGGAAATGATATAATCGAGGAAGGTGGTTGAATTATGGATAAAAGTTAAGGTAAAATAAAATCAATAATTTATATTTTTTCTCTTACTTTTTACTAATTTTTATTTACAATATACAGAGTGTTTAGTGAGTCGATGCATTCGTTGCAGGAGTATAAAACACAAGTAATTTGTGTAGATAATATCCTATATACAGGGTGTTAAAATTTTATTAAAAAAATTTAAATTTGTTGATATGGTTGAAACCATAGAGAATGAAACTTTACACGTTTTCATGTTAACAATAATACATGTTTTACAATAAATAGTTATTTATGTATTAAGAACGAAAAGTGATACATTATTGCTCAAGTGACAGTAATCACGCGGGAGCAGTAATGTCACTTTTTACTCGTAAGGTATACAATGTTTTATCTACAATCACTCAACAAAATAAAACTGTTCAATTATTAACTTTATTACGAGACATTAATTATAACAAATACTTTGTTGCTACTGACAACGAGCGTTTGATATCAATCGACAAGCAATAAAGTGACATTCATGTGACCTCCTCAATAAACATTAGCTTTTCGTTGTCACTGTCAATTAAAAAACTCTAATTCAATTAATGATTGTAAATAAAATATTGTTTTCAGTTTCATCGAAACACGTACGTACAGGCACGTCTCTGGATATCAAGTGAGCGGCTGGTGAGATTTTAGGTGTCATATCTCAATAACCAGACAAGAGATCCAAACCAAACTTTAGAATATACAGGGTGTCTGCTTTTATTTGTGTAGAAATCCGTAAAAACTTTATTCTTCAAGATAATCAAAAATGTTTTTTTTATATTTTAAATGACATAGAAAACCGCTTGCTCTGACCCTACCACGGCTTTTAAAATGGCGATCCAAGACCTGCTATGTTTTTCTTTATACCCCCCAAAAATTCAATGAAAATGTATAGTGATTTTTTATTTAAAATCTGATAAGGTGGTATTAATCAGGGCTTCTCAAAACCCCTATGTGTGAAATTTGAACAAAATCTATACAGTGTGTTTCCTTCTACACGTTCTCACAGTTTTATTATTATAAAAATTTGTAAAAACTTAATTTTTTCAAAATAACGCAACAACTATTTTTATATTTTAAATAACATCGAAAACCGCCTGTTCTGATACTACTTTGGCAACCCAAGGTCTACTATAATTTCTTATACCACCGAAATTGAATATAAACGTTTAGCGAATTTTTGATTTACAATCTGATAAGAAGGGGTTGATCACAACCCTCCTCAAAACAAAATACTGAATTTTAAAGGCGCTAGACGAATCAAGAGTGATCATGGAAATAAGTCAAAAAGTATGAACCAAAATTGATTTTTAGTTTTGGAGGTACAATAAATAATAAAGTATACCGAAATCAACCATTGAATATCGACGATTTACGCATAAGAATTACTAAAGCGTGTAAGTTTATCAGTGCAGCTCAGTTAAAGAAAGTTGAACAGCACAATAGGAAGCGTATTGAAAAATGTATTCTTTTAGAGGCTGGTGTGGTAGAAAAAGGTCCATTAAAGGAAAAAACTTATTTGAATTTATTCATTATGTTAATTAATAAATGTGTCATTTATTTTATTTCATTTTAACTTCGACACAGTGTCGTTTACGTGATTCATTTTTTCATAGTAGACCACATTAACCACCATGATGGACATGAGTGCGCGAGATGTAAGCGCCTACATTTTGTGGCCATTAGTTTATATTTTGCAGGTTTAGACATATATTACACATTAACAAATGTGATAAAATAAAGTAATTTTCAAGTGTTCACTTCAACTTTTTATACGATTAAGTTTTTTTACTAAAAATAAACCTTAAACTTTCAACACAAAACGTTTAATCAACCACTACAATGTTTTAAAAACGTTATATAAACTACGTGTGCCCGTTGGGCATATTCTATACTTATACTATATGTAGCTATATAAATAAATAAAATTGTAACCCAGAATATAATATGATATTATAATACGTATTATTTTCTCTTGTCACAGTCATCATAGATTATTCTGGTGCCGGATAGTGGCCAATATGTTGTATAAATTGTGTTTGGTGTTGTTGATTATTATTATTATTATATACGTATGTAATAATAATAATAATATTGTTTATTTTCAAAAACAGAAAGATACATAGTTACAACTGGAAAAATTTCAGTAGAAAACAAACAAGAAAATACCCACATAAGTAAAACTTGTGTGTGAGTGAAAAAAGAAATATAAAATACAACACATACAAGAGAACACATAAAACTAAATATTAAATACAAAGTCACTACAAAATATATAAATCTAAATGCATGTATTTTCCTTCATTTTTTATTACTCCTGGAGTAAGAAACATTTCAAATCTACTTACAAGGCTGCCTGCAGGCAGCCATTTTTAGTTATGTTTCTGTGGTTTGTTTACAAATAAAACTGCGTTATGTGGTTTTGTTTATTTACGTTTTGCATATCTGCGATTATAACTAGATAGTTTAATTTTTGAATAATATAGTGTTTGCAGTTATATCTAGTTTTCATTTACAGTTTATACAGGGTTAACTATGACTTAGTACAAATATTTTAAGAGGGGATAGGGAAAAATAAGAATTTACGGAATCGCCCTTCAAAAAAATTCCAAACTTATTTAAAAGCCAAAAAAAATTTTTGTCGATATTATTTTAAATCCTTATTTAACGCCGCCAATTAACTTGCTTGTTGGTTGCATACTCTACAAGCATGCAACAGTCGCTCATCAGTCAGTATCGCTGTCATGTCATAATTGAATTCCTGTGTTTACGTTGTAATTTCGTATTCTTCTTCAGTTTTTAGTGCCTTATTTTAATTTTTAAACGCTTTATAGTTATTAAATAAAGACATTTGTGTTCGGTGCAGATACTTTCCCACAGTATAGTTCGCCGGTTTGGTTTTCTAGGTTATGGGACAAGCTGCCGCGGTGACATTAAAACGTCTATTATCCTTTTCGTTAGATTTTGTTATAATAAATAGGCATTTAATCTATCTAATTTTATCTACGGGAAGTGTCTTTTATCGGTAGTGTGTGGCTGTAATGAGCGAATATGTAGTTCTACCAGTTTATAACGAAATAATGGAAATCGAATGCAAAATACTGGAGCTAAGTGGATTAACTGTTACCTATCTATTAGGTATTATTACTAATAAGAATGTTCATTTTCGTTTCTACATTTAGAAATGCTGCAAAAAAAAACGACGATGGTAGTAGATATTGTTGACAGATGTAAGTTTTATCTATGGATCTAAGCCATCTCAGTCGGTTCTTATCATAGGCGCCGACTTTCCGTAGGAAAAAAGGGTTTTGCCCCATTTTTTATATATCGAGCTAAAATTCTGGAATAATTTTTTTATTGTCTTTTAGGCCTCCCTGAGCACGTGGTTAAATTTTTTGTACTTAGTCATAGTTAACCCTGTATATTATTTAACCATTATTATTTTTCCTTACCTCGAAAGGGTGAGTATATTATTATATTTTAATATGTAGTACATAATAAATTGCATTTTATAGATATGTAAAATATGAACAAATTTGTAAATAATAGATATATTTTTTTAGACAGAATGTCTTTTACAGTCCTAAATTCCATTCCATTTCCATCTAACGGATCCAGGAACTACTGTAACATTCCATAGGTACTTAAATCTTTGAATCGTACATATTTTTTTGTGACATTAAGATAGAATAGTAATTGTAAAATTTACATTAATCTACTATTATATTATGCATAATATAGTATAAATAAATAATTTAAAATATTTTCAGATACCATGTCTGACAATAATTCATTTACTTTTAGGTTTCCCAGAGGTGAACGATTTAACGTATTTTAGAAATAAAAGATCTTCCAAAATTACAGTGGATTCCTAGAAAATATAGGAAGTTTTCAGTGAAATTGAAAAACTAATGAAAATGTTCAGAAAAAAGAATGCGAAGAACTAGGTAGTTTCATAACCTTTATCACTTCTTTATTTTGTATAATTTTGTCAATAATAAATTGTAGTGCACTTCCCGAAGATTCTAGAAGTACTGTGATATTATCTTCACGAGAGAAAAGTTGTCAAGCTCTGAAAAAATTTTTTATATATTTTCAGGTATTAACAATATTGTGTGAAACTAACTACTCAGTGGACAAAAGCCCCAACCTGCGTTGAATTACACCCACAATATCTACCCATATATTCCTTATTATTAGCTTTTGTAACATTTTTTACTGTATTAGAAAGGTATTTTAAGCCATCGAGTTCTGTACATACAGTATTTAAAGCTCACCACATAAAACAAGAAAAAGTTTTAAGTAGGTTACATAATTTTATATTTGCATTTAGCCAAATTAAACAATGACTTTATAAAAATATTTATATATTTAATACTTTTTAGAAAACCTGTATTAGCCGAGTTCCCTCCTAGTATACATCATCTGGTAGTACATCCAACAATACGAAACAAAAAAGACTACTTTTATTCGTTCTGTATACATTTATAGGTATATTTTATATTTACTTAAAACAATAAAATGTCAGACATTTTTTATTTCTATTTCAGTTTAAGCACAGGAAAGTAAAGAAAAAGAGTTCTTGAAGTTAAGAAAAGATGTAGCGAGTATGCTGGTATACTGTACAAAAGAGTTATCGAGAAGAAGTGGTGGAAAAAAAGGAAATCTGTTCACAGTTTGGAGTTCATAATAGATGGTTAAGGTATGCCCCTCTCGAGTAGGATACTCGCCAAGATGGTTCAAGTAACATGATAAGTTAATTGTTGTAATCTGTTGTATATTTGAATTGCCTTCTGTAATTTATATGTATAAATAAATCCCTCTTGCAGTGAAACAAGTAATTAAAATTATAATAAAGGATTATTAATTACTTTCTAGCGTGTTATTACTGACTTAGTAGTAGTGACATATGCTGGAATCACCATCATATTTTAACATTTTAAAGGAGGAACTCATTTCTAGACGTGATGCATAGATCTAATGAAATCGATAAGTTAGAACATTAAGCACCTATATGATTTAATTAACTGATATGAGTGTAAATATACCTATTAAATCCATCGGATGAACCTGATATGCGAGTTGAATCGGCATTCAATAAATTCAGCCATGCATGTTAAAGAAAAAATAGCTTATGACTTCATCAGGAAGAAATATAAATCAGATAAATTTGAACACAAGACATCAGGTATTAATTTGATAAATGTGAATAGGTATTATGAACCAAAAAGTAATGTAACATAATCATTGCGTTTTCTTACACAAAATGTTTTCCTTAACCTGTTTTTAATTTTCCAAAATGTTTTATTAAAATTGCACTATACATATACGGTGACCCTTTTGATAATTATTTTATAGAGACTGTTAAATTCAAGTATTAATTAATTCGACCCTTAATACACAAAACAAAGGAAATTATTTAAGAACAATTTGACAAAATTACATTCAATACAAAGATATATAACGCTAAAAATATTTGTCCTGTAGTGATGATTATTTACCTACCCATCAGGCAAATAAACTATTATCAACAGTATTTGTTTACAAATTTAAATTTACTGGCTTCAACATACCTAAAAATGCCGGAAAGCACATGATGACCACTTCGTGCATCTTTAAGCACGTTCTACATCTATCTTTTTCTATGTAAGTCACACATTCCTTTACTCATATTCCTACGTTTTTTACACAAGCACCTACCTGTTTCAATCCATTCAAGGTTATCGCGGTTATTCAAAGACATTGTTATTCTTTTAAACACAAATGTGACATTCATGTGAGATTTTGTGGATTTAATTTCAACAGTATTACTGCTTATACTTTGTATTTTTAATCTAATAAAAAATAACTGATTTGAGAAAATTAATTGCACGTCGTGGACAGTTGAAAGGTCAGTTGATTAGGTTTAACACATTTATGGAAAATTTTGATACAAGTAACTCAGAAAAAATCATTGAACTTGAAAATAGACTACAAAAAAATTACTCTTTATGGAATGTTTTTGATACTGTTCAGTCCGATATGGAGCTTTTAGACAACAGCGACAGTCAATAAAATGAACGCGAAGAATTTGAACAAACATTTTTTAATCTATCCACAAAAGCGAAAAAATTTATGGTCAGAGATTTAGTGGTAAACAATGATGCATCTGCCTCAAATGTGAGTAATATTAACTCAATGTTATTTCACGGGTAAAATTACCTACTTTGAAATAACCCGAGATTTCAGATGGTTACAATTTCATGATGCGTTTGACAGATTAATACATTCGAATGCATCTCTATCTAATGTACAGAAGTTTTACTATCTCCAATCTTGTTTAAAAGGCGAAGCCTACTTTAACTATGACGTGGCTTGAAATTTATTAGCGGAGCAGTATGAGAACAGACGAGTAACAATAAAAACCCATGCAAAGCTACTTTTTGATTTACCAATCATCAAATACGACATACATTCAATTAAGTTACCTGATTTAGAAACATTTTTGTCAAACAGATGTCAACTCCTAGAAACTTTACGCACTAGTTCAATCAAGCAAAGTCAAAAATACACACCTAAGGTTAGTACCAATTTAGTACACGTCTCAATTCTAAATGTTTCATGCGTTTTTTGCAAAGGTTCGCATTTTAATTACAATTGTGATCAGTTTGTAAATTTAACTATTCCGGACAGACAAAAGGAGGCTAGAAAAAGTAGACTATGCACAAATTGCTTACGTCCAAATCATTTTAGTACAGATTGAAATTCCGGCAGTTATAGGAAACAGCAGCAAGAAACACCACACTACTCGTACTACTACAACACAAATAATCAAATTATAACTCATACACAAAATCAATCAAACGCAAACGCTCAAACAAATTCAAATACGACAATTCAAGACAATTCAAATAATCATTCTAGTGCTGATATACACTCAAATACAAACACACGTGATGACATCCACACAAAGGTAACTTAGGACACTCAAATTTTTACGCAACCACAACTCGAAGACACTGTATTTTGTACTGCAAATATATACGTACTAAATGTTGAGGAGGAGTATAATGTCGTGCTATGCTGGATTGCGGCTCACAATCAAATTCTTCATTCAAAAAATTTAAATAAGGTTCAAATATTCATTTCCCAATTTCAGGCATACATCAAACACAGATTTCGGTCTCAAAAAGAACTACTGCAATAATTAAATCTACGTTTAATAATTACAAAACAATTCTTAGATTTTTAATTTTGGATAAAATCACAGACTATGTTCTGGTTGTTTCTTTTGACACTTCAGATTTGGAAATTCCCACTGCGGATCCGGAATTTAACAAATCAAAACCCATTGACATTTTACTGGGCGCTGGAATATTTTGCGAGTCATTAGCAAAAGAACGGATAAGAGCAAGCGAGAATGCACTCATTTCCCAAAAATCGAAATTAGGCTGGCTAATTTCTGGTAATACTACGCAAACTTGTCACATGATACAAACCCTTTGTAATCTCTCAATATTAAATCATGAATTGAGCAAACAGTTACAGACGTTTTCGTATGTTGAGGAAGGTCCTCAAGAAAAAATATATACACGCGAACAACGCGAATGCGAGGAGCACTTTGTAAAAACTAATACAAGAGATGTTTTTTACGGTTAGTCTACTATAACGCGAAGATTATTGTAAATTAGGTGATTCAATGGAGAACGCTATCAAAAGATTTTACGCTCTCGAAAATAGACTCATTAAAGATCCCAAATTAAAGGGTCTCTAGGACACATGACACAAATTAAAAATCCGACATTCACAATGACGTTACTACATATTACTTGCTACATCACGGGGCATACAAATAATCAAGCACAACTACTAAATTACGCGTGGTCTTTGACGCTTCATCGAAAAATTCCACGGGATACTCTTTGAACGACTTTTCCAAATTGAACTTCTAATTCAAGAGAACTTCTTTTCAATCGTACTCAGATTTCGCACGCATAATTTTGTAATTATTGGCAATATTTGTAAAATGTACCGGCAAATAAATATAACGGATTCTGAACGTGATCTTCAACGTATCTTATAGAGATTTAATCCAAACCGTGAATTAATGCATTTCCGTCTAAATACGGTCACTTACGGAACGGCTTCAGTATAATTTATAGCCGTAAGGTCACTGCATGAATTAGCCTATCAGAATCTATCTAATTATCCTAAAGAATGTCAAACTATCTTGAAAGACTTCTATATGGACGATCTCATTACTGGTTCAGACACTTTAGAGAGTACTATTCAACTTAAACTAATATTTTGGATAGTGGCGGATTTCAATGACGCAAGTTTATGTCGAATGACTCACGCATTCTTGTTAAATTACACCCAGATAATCAAGCAGACTATCAAATTTCAGACAACGATAACGTAAAGGCCCTTGGCTTATCGTGAAATGCTAAATCCGATTGTCTTAAGTACTCGCTAAAATTAGAAAACTCTGGACCAATAACTAAACGAAATATACTTTCTATGATATCAAAAATATTTGATCCCCTTGGCTTAGTTGGTCCAAGTGTCATTTTAGGCAAAATTATTATACAAATATATAGCTGTTAATTTAATCCGACTGGGACAATCCAGTTCCTGACGAATTAGCTCGTACTTGCTTAGAATTTTATAAACATTTATCGGCTATCAACGACATACAGATTGCAAGGCATGTAATTCTAACACATTATATTCGAACACGGTTTTTCCGACGCAAGTGAGGCTGCCTACGGTGTATGTATATTCCTAAGAAGCATTAACAAAAGCAAGTTCGCACCTCATTACTTTGCACTAAGTCTCGAATAGCACTACTTTTACTGGTGCGACTCTTACATAGTATTGGCATGGTTGCAGGCCGAGCCTGCAACTTGGAAAATATTTGCAGCCAACGGAATAGCTACCATTCAAGGCTTAACCGACATATGCGATTGGAGGTATGTTAATTCAGCTGAAATTCCTGCTGATCTTATTTCTCGTGGCTCAATCCAAAGATTTAGATATCTGGTGGTCAGCCTGTGTGGTTATCCGAGAATAATACGCATTGGCCGCAGTTTTGTTCGACATTGCTGATAATCAGATCATTTTGTTAATACGATCAATATATATTTGACAGTTTTTCCTCCCTGTCGAAAATGCAAAGAGTATTAGCATATTGTTTGCAACAACTACAAACCAAATTTTTCGAAAAACCATGAATACTTGACTACTAATGAACTCGAAAAATCATTTTTGATTCTAATTATAATTGCTCAGTCTAATTAATTCAATTTAGAAATTCGAAATTTACAAGCTAAAAAAACCCATACCTCGCAATTCCCAAGTATTAACTTTAAACTCATTTACAGATGACAATGAAATTTTACGTGTAAATATCCTATACTGCTTCCGTATAAACATACATTGACAGGCATGCTAATTAAGCAAGAACATGAAAGACTACTTCACTCTTGTGCTCAAGGTGCCCTGGCAAGTTTAAGACGTAAATTTTGGCCTATTAATGGCAGAAATGGAGTTAGAAAAATAATACACAAATGTATTACTTGTTTTCATCTTAGACCCACGAAGATCACTCCTCAAATGGGAGATCTCCCCAAAGCCAAAATTACTCCTGCTCGACCGTTTGCTACGAGTGGTATTGACTTCGCCGGTACTTTTCTGGTAAAGGATGGCAAAACTCGTAATAGAGTCGGTCAAATGTTTGTATCTTTATTTGCTTTGCTACTAAGGCTAGTCACCTGGAGCTCGTGGGTGATCTCAGTACTGAATCTTTTTTGAACGCCTTTAAGCGAATCATCTCTCGAAGAGGTATATGCAATCATATTTTCACCGACAACGCAAAAAATTTTGCAAGCGCAGAAGGTTGCAGCAGATGATCCAGCATTTTTGGAGGCGTTGGTCCTGCGAGTATATTGCCAACGGTCCAAATGGAAAGCAAGGACTTCCAATGCTGTCAAGGTTGGCGGGATGGTGATATTACGAGACGAAAACCTACCCCCTCTCTATTGGAAGTTGGGTAGGATCATCATCCAGACGCACCCTGGAGCATATAGTGTCACCCTGGAGCATATAGTGTTGTACTGGATTCGTTAATAAATTTATAGATTTCATCATTTAAATGCGTCACAATAAATTTGAACTTTAAAACAGGATATGAAACAGTCCAGCACAGTTTTTTACGATTAATAATAAGTAATTAGTATACAGTTTATAAATATTGTTTAGTAAGTAGTTTTCAGTAAAGGCAATTTAAGTTCATTATTCATAATATGTAGTTGTCATGTAGATTTACTAGTAGAAGGTTGAAATAGATATTAGTTAGGAAAATGCGAGTTGGTTTTGCTTCCTGCCTGCTCTCGCCGAAGAACCTAAGCCCTGCTAGCAGGGACATTACATGGCGATCCTGCTAGTTCGGTGTGGAAGTTTGGTAAATTCTAATTAAAAATAAATTAGAAAATAGTTTTACTGAGTTAAGAGATGAATATAATAAGCTGTATAGGAAATTTGAGGAAATTAAACAAGTAAAAGAATATGGCAATTGAAAATAGTATTGTTAACTGTCGTAATATTTTATTAAATATATTAGAAGAAATAGTTAAGTTTAAAACGTGTAAATTGAAAGAAATATGGTAGAAACAGCTGAAAATAGTTCTACTACTTCTGCTACTTCTTTATTTATGTCATAATATTGTAATACTCGTGGTTCTGTTAATACATTTTTTAATTCGTTAAATGATTTTGTATAATGATTAGTTCATTCAAAAATAATATCATTTTTAATTAAATTTCTTAAGGAAGAAGTTAAAGATAAATTTGGTATAAATCTTCCAACATAGGTAATCATTCCTAAAAATCTTTGTATTTATTTTTTATTTTGAGGTAGGGGCATTTCTTTTATTGCTTTTAAATTATTTTCATCTGGACTATATCCATTTTTAGTAATTTTATGACCCATATAATTTATTTCAGATAAACCAAATTTACATTTATCTTTATTAAAAGTTACATCATGTTGCCTTGCAATTTTGAAAACTTCATTTAAACGCTTATCATGCTCAGCTTGTGTGCGTCCCCAAATAATTATGTCATCTATATATAATTCAACACCCTGTATTGAGAATATATTTTTAAAATGTTTGTGAAATACCTCAGGTGCAGATTTTATGCCATAGGGAAGACGCAAAAAACAATATCTACCAAAAGGAGTAGCAAATGTGCATAATTTTGTGCTTTATTTATCTAATGCTATTTGCCAAAGCCCTGAATTTGCATCTAAAGTACTAAAAGCACAAGTTCCTGACAATTTAGATATAATTTGATGTAAGGTAGGTAACTGAAAATATTCTATTTTAATGGCGTTGTTTAAATCAGATGGATCTAAACAAGTTCTTAGCGTATCATTTTTTTTTCTCACTATTACAAATGAATTTACCCAATCTGTGAGCTCATTTAATTTTTTAATTATTTTTTGTTTTTCCATTTCATTTAAAATGCTTTCAAATTGATCTAATAACGGAAAAGGAATTTTTCTAGTAGAATGCACAACAGGCTTTGCATTTTCATTTAATTTTATGTGATATTTTTAATTCAAGCAACCTGTAAATAAGTCAATATTTTCTTTTATTAATTTATCACAGCTATTTTTTTGGGAAAGATTTTCTGAATCATTTAAAACATCAATTCTCTTGATTAAATTTGATTTAATACAAGACTCTAAACCCAAAATGCACTGATTATTATTATCCTCTACCACAAAAAAATCTAATTTCCCTGTCCAGTTTTTACAAATATTTTTTTTATTTTTTTTTTACAATATTTACAAATTAATGAACATTTCCCCAAAACAGGTAAGTTATTATTTGTAAAAGATTTAAATTTTATTTCAGTTTTTTCTAATAATTCTGAGTTGAAATTAATTTTATGTAACATTTTATCAGTTATTAAATTAGCTTGAGCTCCACTATCTAACTTAAATTTAATAAAATTATTATTTACAATTAAAGAAACATACCGCGAATTGTCTACAGTATTATTGAAATCAACAGAGCCTATAAATACATAATCATTATTATCATTTTCATTTTGACAATTTTCTACTAAATTTACATACATTTTTTCGCAAACACATTTTTGCAAAATGATTAGAAAAACCACATAAATTGCACTTTTTACCAAAACCTGGACACTGATTTTTACCATGGACACTTCCGCATCTTGAACAAATATCATTATTTCCTCGAAGTCGGGATGTGGTGCTACTGCTACTGGGTTGACATTTGGAGTTCTGGAATTTTCCACCTGGTTGTCGCACTTGTCGTTGCTAATCAAAATGGCTGCCAGAAGAACTGCCACGCTTCCTTGAAGACGAATTAGAACACTATGGTTTTCCTACAGCTTGTACATCTAAAGATACCGATGAACTCGTTCGTTGCATAATCATAGTTGACTGTTCCTTGGAATTTTCAACAGAAACACAGTATTTGACAGCTTTTTCTAGATTCAGAGAATCATCTTGTAACAAATGTTCACGTAACACATGATTTTGTAAACCACATGTAAAAATGTCTTTAATTAAATTTTCTTAGTTCACCAAAATCACATGAACGTGCTTTACGTTTTAAATCAGTCACAAATTGTTCGATTGACTCGTTTAATAGCTGCTTGCGGGTAAAAACTTTGAACCTTTCATATTAAAAACCTTCTTCTCCAATATAGTGTAGAAGTTGAGCAATCTGGATTTTTTCATCATTTTTTCCTATTTCTGATGTCACCATATAATTTTTGTTTCCATAGATTCCAATCCTCAGACAGATTTCCTGAGAAATCCATAGGAGCTATACCACGATAATCAGAAACAGCACTCATAATTGTCTTTTTAATATACTATATATTAGACAGGTGGATTTTAACGGCTTGATGGATCCAGAGAAAAAAGATGGAGGGAACAACGAAGCAACTGCGGACCACGTTGTTTCTGGGTTTCTTGCCCTTCATCAGCGCAGTGCAGCTTAAAAACAGGATGGAATAAGAAGGAAGGGCAAATGACACAAACACAAAAGAATGACAAGTAGCATGCCTATCTCTATTTGCGGCTTCGTGTCACACAGCCTCGGTATTGAGGCCAAGAGCAACAGTCGCCGCGGAAGAGAGTCCAGCAACCACTGTCAGGGTCTCAGCCAGGAAATATACAAGAAGGAAAGGAGCTTAATGGATCATAATCTTATAAGATTATGATCCTTTCCTTCTAATCTGCGTCATGTTATGAATAAAACAAGGTTCAGAGAGATACTATTTATTTAGTGGATCGTGCCGATCGGGCTAACCTACAGGTGGTACTTTTTGTCTACAAAAAGTAGTACATGTTTTATGTCTTATAGTACAGTAAGGAACAATATATTTAAAATTAATACATGACAATCACCATCAAACGTTAAGAAGCCTTGAAAAATCACATAAACATTTGGGTGCATATTTACGCATATGACTAACAAAAGAAACAAATAATTGGAGTTCATGGGTATCTTGTTGGTATTTTTCATATAGCAATACGGTCCACACTTCAACACTTTATACGCCTCATGAGTTAGTTTTTGGCACACCGGATAGAATCCATCAATTATTGAAAACAGAATCGATCCCTTATATAACTATGATAGTTACCGAACAGAGTTAAAATTTCGATTAGAAACAGCTTGGAATAATGCAAAATCTAATTTATTAGCTGTAAAATTAAAACAAAAAAGTATATGTGACAAAAATTGTAAATAAGTAAGTTATAAAATAGGAGATATGGTGTTAGTTAGTAATGAAAATAAATAGTAACAAAATGGACACGCTTTTTAAAGGTCCTTATAAAGTGTTAGAAGATAAGCGTTGCAATATTGTTGTAAATGTAAATAATAAACATATAGAAATATGTAAAAACAGGGTTAAACGGTATTATAATTAAGTAGATAGGACAATTATAGATGTAGGATATAGAAAACAAACTTTGATGTAATTGTTTGTTCTTTCTTTTCGGCGAAGGTATACTGGATTCGTTAATAAATTTATAGATTTCATAATTTAAATGCGTCACAATAAGTTTGAACTTTAAACAGGATATGAAACAGTCCATCACAGATTTTTACGATTAATAATAAGTAATTAGCATGCAGGTTATAAATATTGTTTAGTAATATGTAGTTGTTATGTAGTAGAAGGTTAAACTAGATATTAGTTAGGAAAATGCGAGTTTGATTTGCTTTCTGCCTGCTCTCACCGAAGAACCTGAGCTCTGGTAGCAGGGACATTACAGTGTGGTGCGCGTGGTCACTGTGAAAACCGCAAATGCTGTAGTAAAACACGCAGTTAGTAAAGTTTGTGTTTTGTCCATTGACTGATTGATTCAGTTAGTATCTTGTTGCTTAAACTTAAAAGCCATGTTGTTTTTCTTCATTTTTTATTATATAATATATATTTATTTGATTCTGTTTCACTTATGTTGAAAGCCCAGCCTTTCAAGGTGCTGTATCAGCCTGTATTGCACCTAGCGCTCGAGCCCGAACGCGCAAAAAAATCTTCCTCCTACCACTATTGGTATGCGACCACGGGCGAAAGGCGAAAGAGAGGCAGTTGTCCACTAGCTATTGCATCGAAAGGAAATAAAAGAATTTTTTACACTAGTGTTCCAATTCTTACATATACACAAATTACAAACAAATTGAATCTAACAAAAAAAACTTACATTTACAGCGCTGTTAAATATTATTTATTTATTTATCTATTTATTTATTTATTTATTTATTTATTTACAATACACTGTCCAGACAGAATTCAATTACAGAACAGGAAAAAACAATCGAGCAATAACAAACATATACAAACAAAATTAAATCGGGTATATAAAATTTACATACGTATTAAAATTAATGAAAAAATGCATTTTTAATATTTTCAACATTACCAAAAAAAACTAAGGTATTATGCACTAAGAAATAATTGTAACACATAACAAATATTGGAGCATTATTAAGAGCATTATTCCTGCATCTGGGAATATGAAGCATAGAAGAACGAAAACTCGTTACTAAATTAGGTGGTAATAATTTAATATAAGAAAGAAGTTCCGGGCAATCAACGAAATTAATTAATAACTTATACAGAAAAACTACGGAGTAATATTTACGACGTAAAGACAATTCAAACATATTAAATCTGGATAACAATTGTTCATTGGAAAATCCAACTGAGGGATTATACTCCATCATACTTAAACCATAAGTACTTAGCAAATCGTCTTTGGGGTCTTTCAATGTTTTTTAAATGACATTCATAGCAAGGATTCCAAATAACAGAAGCATATTCAAGCTTAGATCTTACAAACGCATTATAGGTATAATATTATAAGCGTACCGTGCCCTTCAAACTGATGACTGTTGCGTATTATAAACCCTTAATTCTTGATAGCCTTGCATACCATGTGTCAATATGATCAGAAAATGATAATTTAGATGAAAAACCACCCCCAGATCTTTATATTGCATAACAGAATTAAGTTTCTGGTTGTTTAATGTGTAATCAAATTTAATAGGAGCTATTTTTCTAGTAAATATCATGACATTATATTTGTTAATATTAAGAAATAGGTTATTATGTAAACACCATTGATTAATTACTGGAATATCACGTTGTAGCAAAATAGAGTTATTTAAAATAACAATAGCTCTCTAATTTTCTATAACTTCTATATTATCTTTTTAAACACCGGAATAATCTTTGATTTTTTCCAAACTTCAGGGAAGGTTGCAGATTTAAGTGATAAATTAAATAAAATGGAAAGGGTATAACCTAAAATTGTAGCACAGTCTTTCAATAAAAACACAGGAATACCATCAAAACCCTTAGTATTTTTAGATTTAAGTTTTTCAAGTACATTAGCTACACACTCTTCGGATATATTAGGCACGGACAAGCAAGGAACACTACAAGAGACATAATCAGTAATAGCAAATTCGGAAGACAAATGATAAGAATCATTAAAAAAACTCAGCAAAAGCGTCAACAATAGTCTGCAGTTGACTAATTTTGTCACCTTGATAAATCATACAATCTGGGATACAGTTTAAATTTCTTTTCTCATTAATATAGTGCCAAAAGAATTGTGGATTATTTTTCAATTCACTTTCAAGTTTCGCAGTATACCTCTTATGCTCAATATCAATGTCCTGCTTTATAGAAGCTCTTAATTCTTTGTACACAAGTAGATATTGTTCATCGCCTGTGCTTTTATATTTACGCCAAATTCTAGATTGAATTTTTATATTCTGAATAATTTGACCATTAAACCAAGAGGGATACTTTGATTTCTTTGATGTTGTTTGAGGAACACTATTTAAAAATATCGAATTTAGTATAGAGTAAAACTGATCACAAGCCATATTTATATTTTCGCAGAATGATAAAGGAGTGAAATCTGCATTTTGTATATCTTCATATAATCTTAAAAAATTAGCTTTACGAAAATTGTAACTTACAAACGGGTTAACTGGAAAAGATTTAAGTTTAACATTTAAATTCAAAAATACTGATAGTGGAGGATGATAACAATCGACAGGCATTAAAGGATCACAACATTTATCAACTCTTACCAAAGGAACCCGCACATTTTATATGGAAAACGGTCTTCCGGTGAAATTCGCTGAAAATTTGGGAAATTGTTCGCTTTGTACCCCTGAACAAAAGTCTCAATGGGGTCGAAGCTGGAAATACCCATCTTTAGGCTCTACGGCTATTTTTAGTGGCCAAAAACGGCGAAAATTAATTTTTTTTTAAATATCAAGTTTAATGCTGGGAAAGTGTTCGTTTTGTACCCCTGATCAAAAGTCTCAATGGGGTCGAAGTTCGAAATGCCCATCTTTAGGCTCTACGGCTATTTTTAGTGGCCAAAAACGGCCAAAATTAATTTTTTTCTAAATATCATGTTTAATTCTCGGTAAGTGTTCGTTTTGTACCCCTGATCAAAAGTCACAATGAGGTCGAAGCTCAAAATGCCCATCTTTAGGCTCTACGGCTATTTTTAGTGGCCAAAAACAACCAAAATTCTTTTTTTTATGTAGGAATATGTCCATGTCTAATTATATGTATAAGTCTCATTGAGACTTTTGATCAGGGGTACAAAACGCACACTTTCCCAGCATTACACATGCTATTAAAACAAAAGAATTTTGGCCGTTTTTGGTCACTAAAAATAGCCGTAGATCCTAAAGATGGGCATTTCGAGCTTCGACCCCATTGTGACTTTTGATCAGGGGTATAGAATGAACAATTTCCCATCATTAAACATGATATTAAAAAAAAATAATTTTGGCCGTTTTTGGCCACTAAAAATAGCCGTAGAGCCTAAAGATGGGCATTTCGAGCTTCGACCCCATTGAGACTATTGTTCAGGGGTACAAAACGAACAATTTCCCCAATTTTCAGCGAAATTTTGTCATTAATATTGAGAACATGATTATGCTGAGTTAAGTTAAATACTTCACAAAACTGTAAAATTAAAACAATGTAATTATTACTATAATTGTTATTTTGCAAATGTTGAATATATGTCGGTATATTGAAGTCACCAATTATCATTAGACGATCTGTATCTTTGCTAGTATCACTTGCAAAAAGTTCTAGAAAAAAATAAAATTCAGCATTGGTAGCTGACGGTATATGAACAACATATATATAAATTGACTTATGGTCTGACATATTTATTGTTATGCCAACAACATCAATAGGGCACAGTACAATTAAAATCCAGACGGCGAGCCGTATATAAACTATTTAAAGCAATAAATACCCCACCATCTCTAGTAACACCCATTTCATCAAATTTGCGATCAGTCCTGAAAACCCGAAATAGTAATAGTAGAGTCTAAATCCGATTCAGTAAATGCTATTAAATCAAAATCGACTGTGCGCAGGCCAGTATTCAGCTCACGATTTTTTGTTTTTAAGCCCCTTACATTTTCACCAATGTCACTGTTTACATGTCCAGCCACATGTAAACACATCTTACACGTCTAACTGTCATTGCTATTTAGAAGTAAACAAGGACGATTTATATTGATTTAGTTTATTTTTATAAATTGGATGCGGAGGTGCATCTCATGCTGCATGGTTGTAATCAGCAACATTAGCATTTTTACAATTAACACAAACTAAATCAGCAGAAGTACAATCAACAACGGAATGATACAATGAACATTTTGGACAAGTTATAACACTATTTTTGCAATATTTCTGGACATGATTCAAACCGCAACACTTATAACAGTTCCACTGTATCATAAACAACACAACTGTCATAGTTAATAAACACATTTCCTCTATTCATTACTTGACAGTACGACTCAGTATCAAGCTCCAAAATTGCTTGAAAAATCTTAGAATTCTTTCTAGTAGGCCAAATTTTTCGCACTTTGCAGTCTACACGATTGTCAAAAGCACGATTCTGATTCTTGAGGAAGTGAAGAAGACTCTCATCACTGTATTTTTTAGATAACCCAACAACTTTTATTTTAGGGTTTGGATCCTTAACTACTTTAACATCATAATTGTTTGCCAATTTACTATAAGCCAACTTATTAGCTCCATCAGTATTATCACATCCAATAAGTATACCCCCTTTACTTATATTCTTCACTTTAGAAACCGGAATCTCCAAGTCCATAGGATCAATGTTATTCATAATATCAGATTTAGTTTTTATGTTTGTTTGATTGTTGTCTTTTGGTTTTACAATAATCGTAGAAGCTTTAGCAGCAACCTTTGAATACAATAAAGGTTTATTTTCAATACATTTTGGAGGTAATAGATCATAAATTTTTTTGTTTGCGGCCTCAATAATCTCATCTTTAGCTTCAATAAATACTTTATTTACTTCTATATCAACTATATTTTTAATTACTGAAAACATGTGTAGTATCAACGTATTTTATACGTTTTATTTTTGTTAATAAAACGTTGTGTATAGAAGATGTTATTAACATTTAGACGTTTAATATATTAAATTCATATATGTATTTAAAACGTTCAATTCGAGGTTTTACAAACGTTGCGCTTGACGTGCAGTTAAATATTATTAAAATATAAACTTATACGTTTACATATGTTAGTTGAATAAACGTTATAAAAAAAACGTAAATTTCTAGTGTTCACTTCAACCTCTGGATGAAATCCAGAAGCAAAACGTTTAATCAACCAGTACAATATTTTTAAAACGTTATACAAACGTACGTGTGTCCATTGAGCTATACCTCTTTTAAATATCAATCTTCAGCTTGCACAATGTAAAAAGGCAATTTTGAATTAGACTATAAGAAAGCAACTTTTTCTAATAGAATTGAAATATCTCAAAGATCATTAGGGACAGATATAAGGAAACTTAATAAAAGTGTTCCGAAAATTAAGCGTAAAATCCAAATATGTAGAAGCATACAGGGTGTTCCATTTAAAATAAACAAGTTAATAGTGTTTTTTGGTATAACCAGAAGTGTTACAAGAACGAACATATTTTATTTATCTACCATCTCCTTCATCAACATAGTACCTTAATATTACTTGTAATACCCATTTTTACAAAAGTTAAATTTTCTAATAGCTATTACAAATTATAGCGATAATTGCTTACACAGGGTATCTCCGTTTTTTTCATTCTTAACTTTAGGAAATGATAGAGCGTGAAGAAATAAAAGGAATCTTTCCTATAACATTTTTCAACGAAGGGCGTTCAACTCTCAAAAAAATATGTTATTTTCTTTATTATCTACTAAACAAATAAATATTTTTTTGTTGAAACTTCGTATACAGTAATCATAATAAAAGGTTAATATTTTGACGTAAATAACTTTTTCCGACTGTGGCCAGTGGCGTAGATATGGGATTTTGTTCTGTTTTGAATCCCCTAAACTTCAACGCCACTGGTGAAAAATATTTTTTCAATACAAATGTTAATCACTTATTTTAATTTAATGAAAAACTGCTCTTGATAAAATTCGCTAGAAAGCTTCGTTCTTGAGATATTTATAAATAACACAATAGTTAGTGTTATTTATTCATTTTTTAACAAAACAGATATTTTCCTAACTTTTTTTTGATATTTTAAAAAGTAGCTAAATGAAATATAGGTAAGTAACTCAAACAAATTAAAAATGTCAACCTATCATATTGAAGTAGTTAAAACAGTACAGAGACCTGAACTGACGATACTATACCGATAACAACAAACAATTGCCAAATTTATAGCATATTGTTGCAGGAATAATTTAATGCAATATAATTAGAAGAACTAAAAAATATCTACAGGGTGATTTTTTTATTATTTGAAATGCGTTTCATTGTAAACTGCTGAAGCAAAGTGTGTCAAACAAAATTTGTTTGGGTCGACTAAGACTTGAAATTAATATAGATAATAAAACCGTAACTAAACGATGCTGGGCATCGTGACACTTCAAAGCATGTGTTTTTTACAGATATCGAAAGAAAGTTTTATTTCAAGCTTTTTTCCATATAATTTTTCTCCTGTGTTTATAACGGTTTAAAGGTACATACCACTTTATTGTATAGCTGAAATTTATTACATCAATCGTCTATTTACATCAGATAAGCCTTGGAAAACCGGTGAGCCTTTGAAGAAAACAAGTACGGTATCTTGCAACATTATTTTAATTATTGACTTTATAACAAATATCAAATGAACGAGCAATAATGAACATTGTAAAAAAATTAAGAAAATTAAACTTTATTCAATTATAGGTCTACATGCCATTGGCATATGTAGAAAAAGAAGTTCAATTTGAAAAAAAATTAATAAAGGCCCATATTTTAAAATGTAATTAAATTCATTCAAAATAAGAAAGCGATGGAATCTATGTTTAGATACTAATAATGCTTATATCGAACTTCTATTAAAGCAGATTTTTCTTAATGAACAGATAGTGTAGTAATTTTTTTTGTTACGTTTATTATTATTGCTTGTTTATGAAATATTCGTTATTAAGTCAATGATTACACTTATACTTTTGAAACTGGTACCACACTTGTTTCCTTCAAATAAGGCTACTTTATATACAGGGATGGCCGGAAGTACGGAATAAAATTTATTTGAATGAGTGATTCTTTTTTAAAACGTCGAAACACGTTAACTGATCTTGATTTTGTCCCATCTTTCGGTTATATAATAATAAATTTTTCTTCAACCCCCTAACCCCCAGCTACCCTTACTTTTTTTTCAAATGGAAACATAAGGCTTGTGGCTAACGCTAAAAAAATATCTTTTTTATGTTGCGTTTTTTTTGGTACCACTTACCAGGCTTTCTGGTTAATTTTTTCGCTTTAGTTGTAAATTGGAGTTCGAAACGTTACTATTGGGTCAAAATCAAGTTATTTAATAAATCACAATGGTATTTTCGGAAAGGCAACGCATCGAAATCTTGATGTGGATGTGGATGTGGAGACAAAATAAGAAGTCAGACTGAAGTGCGCTATTTATTTAATACAAAATATCCCGAAAACCAAATCTAGCAAGGGACAGTTAGTAACATTTGACCTGATACCTGCTCTAGCTGTGATTATTCCTCATGAAATTGATCCAGATATACCGAATGAAAGAATTTGGTTCCAACAAGATACCCCCCCCCCCACACACATTTTGGCATTGATGTTCGAAGATGAAATGTTTCCAAATCGTTGGATTGGTAGACGGGGTACAGTTGAATCCTCCGTCAAGATCCCCCGATGGGATTATTTTCTTTGGGGATATTTCAAAGAAAGAGTCTAGCAGGACAGACTGGATAATATTTAGAGGTTAAACGACTTACCTTAAGGAAGTTCAATCCTCAATTATATGAGATAGCCCCATCGGAAGAGATCACACTGTAGTTTATATTTCTCTGCTCTTTTTGTCGTAGTGTTTATAGAAAGAAATGGTTAATAGCCTTATCGCTACCCTCTAGTAGTCCGGTATTCATCATGCTTCCTCTCAGATCGCGACTTTCTTATTATTATTATTATTATTTTTTGTGACCCTGTATAAATTGGGTTTAAAGCAAAATTAAAACACTGCCTGGTTTTGGTTCTGATCTAAATTGATAATTGAAGTGATAAACGAAAAATTCCAGTCGCACAATAAAGTGAACTATATCTTTTAAACTGTTATAAATGCAGAAAAAAGTTATTTCAAAAAATGCTTGAAATGATACATTCTTTAAATATCCGTAAAAAAGTGGTATGGCTCTGAGAAAAAAAAAAGCGTCGCGATGCCCAGCGTCGTTTAGTTACGGTTTTGTTATCTACCTCAATTCCAAGTCTTAGTTGTTTACAAGAAAAACCCATGATAAAAAAGTCACCCTGTATAAAATAATTTCCGAAATTCTCTCATATAGTTATATTTATTACAATAGCTGAAATAACAAGGTGTTATTAACAATTTTAGTATATCTATAGTTACAAAAATTGAGAATTATTTTAAATTACCTTTCATTGCTGAGGAGCAAGTTTTGATGTTGATATAATAGACTTCCATTTCTGAATAAATAATAAAAATTTCAGGATAACTTCCATTAAACTTAATATAGATCATCTTTGTATTGTTGCAGTTCAACATTTCAACAAAAAAATAATTGATTACGTCATCAATTATATGCTCACCATTGCCGTGCATGTCAACAGGCAGTGTAAATTCATTCGACTCATGTTTGGAACATACACTGATGTGTGTTGCATCGTTTGGATCCTCATTATGATTATGAAAGAATCCTTTCTGACAACACTTTCTTATACAAGTGTCCTGCTTTTCACACCCACAAATTTGCGTCACTAGCGTGGACTAGTATAATTTTCATAACCAATATCGGTGGAATTCTGACATACATTTAACATGTCATCATTTTTGATAGATTCCATTTGTATTAGGTTTGTTAAAACCAGTATAACAACTAACACACTTAATTTCTTGTTAACTGACATGTCGCAATGATTTTAATAGCGACGAGAAGAATATACAGGGTCGGAAAACGCTGATGGTCTATCTGAGTTTACATGAGAGCGACAAAGTAAAGTATAGAAATCCGTGCGATAGACAAGGATGACTATATTGACGACGTTTTACAATCTAAATAGTCACCGCTCGTTTCGTCATTCAACAAATAAAATCCATTCCCACTTATATCTCAGCGACCAATCGCCATCTTCGCTCGGTTAGAAGTGGGAGCGACTGCTCAGATATTATTCTAATTTATAAAACGTCGTCAATAGAGTCATCCTTGTCTATCGCACGGATTTCTATACTTTACTTTGTCGCTCTCATGTAAACTCAGATAGACCATCAGCGTTTTCCGACCCTGTATACAAAAGCAAATCTTACTAAACCGGTTTTGTAAGCTCAAATTGTAGTAAATGTAGAAACTGTATATCATAACCTTTTTCATCACGTTCTTTAGACGAAGTCGGTTTGTTACTAATGATTTACCAGACGTAACAAAAACTACCGGTCTATTGAAAATCTCCACATTGTAAATCCAGTTCAAAACCAAGGCCATTTTGGAGTAAATGTATGGCGCGGCATCATCGGTAGGCATTTAATTGGGCCTTATTTTTATGAACATACATTGAACAGCGTGAGTTACCTAAATTTGCTACATGAAGAACTCCCTGCTCTTCTGGAGAATGTGCCTTTGCATCTAAGGAGAAACCTATGGTTTCAGCACGACGGGGTTCACCACCACAAGGTCAGGATTCTGCAGCAATATGTAGATAATCCTTTCCCGGAAAAATAGATTGAGATTAATGGACCTATTTAATGGCCCGGAAAGTCACCAGATCTAATACCCCTCGATTTTTTTTATGGGGAGTTTTACAAAATAAGATTTACAAAACACCTTCGCAAGATATTAATCATTTTAAAGAAAAAAATCGCAAACGCTTGTAATGAGTTAAACTGCGAAATGTTAATAAACGCAGCCCACAAAGAAGTCAGGCCAAGATTGGATATGTGTCTTGAAATGATAGAATGTCATATAGAGAATAGATTGTAATATGTATGCAGTATGATGTAGTTTGACACATTTTTTTAAATTTAATCTTTTTATTTATTCTTAATTACATTTACTTCACTTTAAACAATGAACATTCAATTATTTTCCAACGTCTAGGTACTTGATCCTTCCACCGCTGTGATTTTTAGGTAGTATATCTTTACGACGATATTATAACTTTTAAATGGGAAGTAATACACAGAAATTTTTAGTGTATTAGAAAGGTATTTTAAGCTAATATAAATCAAATCTCCTACAATTCCTATCAATGAAGTCATATGTATGTTCTTTGATACCAAACAACTAGGTATTTAGCATACCTAGCAATTCCATAGACAAAGTTCTATTCAATAATTATTTAAAACAATTATTCTAGCTAAATTTACTAACCTGATTTAATGAAAACACACTATAAATATCTAAGTTCACTTTTGAAACTGTGGAAACTCGAAAATTCAACCACAATAGATGAGATCTGACCTACTTCTGCATTTTTAGGATTGCTTCTTCAAATGGCCTCCTTTAAGTTGAGTCAAATATCTAACTATAAAAATCATTATACCAATAAATTACCTTACATACGGCTTTATAGCCTGGGGTGGTGCTAGCAGTACATCCCTAAAAAAGGTTGAGGTGATTAAGAGATGCATACTGAAAATAATATATATTGTAAAAAATATACTTACCCTACGGAAGAACTTTTTGCAGAATGTAAACTATTAGATATCAGACAGTTATTTTGTCATATTCTACTTCAGAAACAGTTTAAAATTAACCATTTTGCGCAGGATATCTTCCATCCATTTGCGACCAGGTACAGAAATTATTCAAAAGTAATACCTAAAAGAGAAAAGGCTATTGGCCAAAGAACATTTACTTACCTAGATCCCAAGATATTTAATATGCTCCCCGAACGTATAAAAGCAATACAATCGTTTCCTTTATTTAAAAAATGGGTACTAAATTGGATAATACAACATAGTAGAATTAATATTCATAAAAAAATTGCCAAATAAATGTTTGACATTTTGAATGTACTAATATTTTATTTAAATATAGTCTACTTATTATTATTATTATTATTTTTTTTTTTCCAGTAACACCTTCTGAAGCTCAGACACATTCGGAGATGTTCTGAAGAGTCAAGCAATGACCACTCTCCACTCCGTGGAGTCAGTAATCATTGCGCTCGTAAATCGTGCGTTCTGAGCAGACGTAGCGAACCAAGGACGATTGCCTTCTGTATTCTGCTGGATAAGATCTCTACCGAATTTCGGCAAGCCGGTATGATCTTTAAGTCAGAAAGCAAAGTATGTCTCATTCCACCCAGGACGCCTATAATTAGCACCACAATCTTAACAGAGTAGTCTGGATACAGCCTGCGGAGCTCGAAGAGAAGATCTCGATACTTCTTCCGTTTCTCCTCCTCTTTTAGGACGATGTTGTTCACTGCGGGAGCCGAGAACTCAATCACAAACATCGTCCTAAGTTGGTGATCGAGGAGGACTACATCAGGCTTATTGGCTTGAATTTGCCTGAGGGTGGGGAATGAATAGTTCCAATAAATTCGGCACTTCTCATTCCCCACAACGGATTCTATATCCCCCGGAGTATAAGGCAGCACTGGCATCTCGTCTATTTCATACGAGTGTCGTAAATGATAATACAACACCCGTAAGGCTGAATCGTGTCTTTGGATATACGCTGTGGCCGCATATACCGGACAGGCCGACAGGAGATGCATAAGCGTCTCCGGCGCCTGGCGGCAGGCCCTGCAGCTGGTATCAGGAACCTCGATACCCAAGACACGACTACGATAGACGAGAGTGTTAATTACACCATCTTGGCAAGCTATTATGAACCCCTCGGTCTCAGAGTTCAGCCCCGCTGACCTCAAAAAAGGGAAGGTCAGCTTTTCAGATAAGCCAAGCCCCTCTAGATGACGGTAGAAGCGACCATGCATTGGCTTATCCTTATGTAGCTGCAGAAGATGATGCGCTTCTGCAGCTTTAATTTGGGCTTTTAACTGAGCAGGGTCTCACTCAGTGACAGAGTCTGGATTTTCCCGCCCAGTATCGACACGAGCCTTATATACAAACGCTCCTATCCCTGCTGCTTCATGGTCTTGGACCATGCAGAGAAGGGGATCCGAGCTCCCGATGACTTTACAGGCTTCCTCCAAAACCACTCTGCCCTGGAGACACTCCAAACTCAGAGTCCACGGCCTCCCCGATTTCTTGGGAAGTATAACCGCGGAACGGACGATCTTTGATGCAAACTCCGATGGAGATGCATCATTTTGCGGGTCCCTACATCGAGTTGCCTCAACTCTTTTTGTGTCCATTTCACTACTCCAAAGGAGTAGAGAAGGATCGGAACGGCCAGCATATTTGTGGCACTCACCTTGTTCTTACCCGACAGCTCCGAAGACCAGATTTGTCGGAGGCGGTGCCGATACCTGCCGCGGAGAGCGTTTTTCACCGTAGCCACCTCATGAGTGCGCCGCTGTGGGACACCCAAATAGGTGTACGACTCTCCGGCATCTAGATGGTGGAAGATGCTTCCGTCTATGAGCTGAGCGTCCTCTCCGTATGCACCGCATCGTCCTGTCTTGAGATGAACCAGTGCACATTTGTCCAGCCCGAACTCCATCCCAACTGCCAGCGTGTACTCCTGTACCACTCTGAGGGACTGATTTAAATCCCTCTCTCCGGAGGCATAGAGTTTAAGGTCATCCATATAGAACAAATGGGTGACCTTATGCCTTCGGTCTCCTGGGGTAGCGCAGTTGTAACCCCGGGTACGACGAAGTGCAACGGATAATGGCAGCAGTGAGATGCAAAACAAGAGGGGACTCAGGGAATCTCCCTGGAACACTCCCCTCCTGAACAAAACCGGCTCTGTCTGGACCCTTGCATTAGCCGATGTAATGGTAAAGCGGGTCTTCCAGAGCGGCATGAGTTATTCAATACATCTCACTATGGGGTCGGTCACCGCAAGGCATTGGAGCAAGTGGATTATTAGCTCATGTGATGTCATATCAAATGCCTTGCGGTAATCTATCCAGGCCATTGAGATATTTCCTTAATATACCATATTCCGAAAATACTTACTTTTCAACCTACAGGATGTTTAAAGTTTTAATAAAAAAAATGCAAATTTATTAATATTGCTCAAACCGCTCGCAATATTTTAATGAAGTTTTGCAGGCTGTGACAGTTAACGACAATACATGTTTTTCAATAAAAATATTGTTTTTAGTTTCACCAGTCGCATACGCACGAAGTCGGCGTATGCCGGCAGGGACGTCTCGGGATAAGAAAAAATTATCTGTCACTGATTTTTCTTAATAAAATTATTTTCGAATTACTTGTTTAATTTGGAATATAATTGGTCCCTCCTTTTTTCTTACGACTCAACATTTTCGAGTAAAAAAATTAAATTTGATTTATTGCATGGCATGGAAGTCCTGTTTCAATGATTTGAAAAATACCAGAAATTATGCACTTAATTACTACTACTCGCAGTAAACATCATTACTAACTTACTATGTCATAATCATAAATAAGTGTGCTATTTTTAAAATTATTGAAACCGGATTATAAATTGATTATAATTTTTTTTCTGGAAAATGGTGTCGTAAGAAAAAAGTGGAGAAACCTTTTTACTTCTAAATTAAACAATGAATTAAAAAATAATTTTTATTTTAATAAAAATCAGTGTTGATTCATTTTTTTCTTTAAAAATATCCAGCTGTGGCATCCGATGAGAGTTTTGACATTGTCGATATTCAATTTCAAATAATTTTAATTTATATAATTTTTATAGTTAGATATTTGACACAACTTAAAGAAGGCCACCTAAAGAAGCAATCCTAAATATGCAGAAATAGGTCAGATCTCATCTATTGTGGTTGAATTTTCGAGTTCCCACTGTTTCAAAGGTGAAGTTAGATATTTATAGAGTGTTTTCACAAAACCAGGTTAGTAAATTAATTTCTTTAGATAATTATTGAATAGAGCTTTGTCTGTGGAATTGTTCATTAGTATACTTAGATGTTTGGTATCAGAGATATATGATTTCATTGATAGGAATTGTAGGAAATTTGATTTATATTAGCTTAAAATACCTTTCTAATACAGTAAAAAAAGACTTCTGGTATGTCATATCTCAATAACCACACATGGAACCTAAACCAAACAATAGGATATATGTACTGTGGCCATATAGGCAACTTTTTTAGAAGGAGAACCTTTTTACAATTTGCGAAAAAAGTTTATAAATTCTCTGCATCACCTAGAAATTTCCAATTGGCGTCTTTAATCTTTCTGAAATATATGTTTTCACATATCAGATGTAACTTTGTCCAGATAACTATTAAAAATTTTATTAAAAACTTATTAGTTCGTTAGTTTTTAATAAAATTAAAAAAAATATATTTCAGTAAAATTAAAGAGCCGATTTCGAAATTCCTAGGTTAGGCAGCAACTTTTTTTAATTTTTTGCAAACTGCAAAAAGGTTCTCCTTCTATAAAGTTGTCTAGATGACCACAGTACATACAGAGTGTCTACTAGTATTTATGTACAAATCCGTAAAAACTTTACGTAGTTAAAAACCATTTGTTTGCGTAAGAACGGAAAAGCTGGTTAGACCTGTGTTCTGAAACACTATGTGTAAAATCAGTTAACAGATATTTTAACCCTCGGTAAATTATTTACAAATTGTTCCTTGGGTGTCTTTAGAATTTCCAATTTTAAAATGTTATTAAGTGCAATTCAATATTCTGCGGCTGTCTCTAAGGTTGCATGACTTTAAAAAATTGAAAAATCTCTCTTGAAAATCTTGAAAAAGAAGAGTTCTGAAAAAAATTGTCAAAGGTGATAAAATATTCCATATAAAATATTACGCTCCGATATTGAAAGAAAAAGTCGCCCCACTTTCTACGTTTGTGTTTTAGGCATCGTTTACAATAATACCCTTGAGGTATACGGCTAAATTTGAATCTCATTTGTATCTTTTGAAGGAGGCATTCTTTAGTAAAGTTACATCGTCACATTTTGCCTCCAAAAATATGCAGTTAATGAGATCACTTGCTTTTTTGTTACCCCCTGTATACTGAAAACTTGCCACTCAGGTTTTAATGCAAAAACTAAATTCATATTTAGAAATGTACTCATTCCTTAAACTTCTATCCTTAAGCAGAGGGATCTTGACCCTTAAAATCCTAAATGGAAAGTGACATTGTATAATACATCATCATACATACACACAATTATATTTAGTGTTTTATTTTTGATTAACCCCAAATCTTAAATTACAAGGAACTCGGAAATTTAGTAAATATTTCAGTGCAACAAGAGAAAAAAGTAGTTTTACAAGAAAAGTCTAAAATTTCTTTATATATTTTTAGGTATTAATAATATTGTGTGAAACTAACTACTCTGTGGACAAAAGCCCCAACCAGCGTTGAATTACACCCACAATATCTACCCATATATTCTTTATTATTAGCTTTTACAACATTTTTTACTGTATTAGAAAGGTATTTTAAGCTAATATAATTGTTCATTAGCATACCTAGATGTTTGGTATCAGAGAACATACATATGACTTCATTGATAGGAATTGTAGGAGATTTGATTTATATTAGCTTAAAATACCTTTCTAATACGGTAAAAAATGTTGCAAAAGTCTGAAATCTTATAAATATTGTTACAGAAGCTCACCTACCTCTTTAGTTTGTTAATTATGTTTCTGTTAATGTTAGAATTTATCTGTTGCGATGCCTTTGTTTTGACGTTTTCTGGAATATTTTCGGCCACATTCTATTTGATTCTCGAGACCGTCGAAAACTTCTAGAACCCTAAAAACCTATATAAGCAGATCGGTTTCGCTGACACAGTTAGTTTATATTGAGCAGCAAAACGCGCGCGACAGGAACGTCAGCGTTGACAGTTGTGAAATTGGTTTGAAGAATATTTCTTGTGTAATCACGAGTGACAATAAAGTTTGTTTGTCTGCGTGACGCGTTTTCACCCTAACCCAATTTAGAGGTTACAATATTTATGTACCATTCAGGAATTTTAGAGGCAATATACTATTTCAAGTCTTTTTATCATACTAACTGTGGCCAAATTCGCCGTTAAACAGAACGATCAGAATTTACAATAGTAGGAGAAAATATATTTTGCTTATCACTATTTAATTTTTAACAAATAACTTCTACTTAGTATAAAATATTATGTGTCGTATTTTTATGTGTATATGTATATATTTCTATGATGTAATTAAATAACCTTAAAAAATGTGATTTAAGTGTTAAATTAATTATTCTTCTAGTGAACATTGTGTTGAGGTTCTAATCTGTTATGTTTCTGTTTCAATAAATAAACAAAAATTCCTATTTTTTTCCATCTTCAATTTTCTTTCAACCTCAACATCTTGAAAATTATTCGATTAAGTGCAATTTGAAAAACTGATTTTTCTCACTCTTTTAAGTGTATATTACCGTACTACTGTGAACGAATATCTAATATAATAACATATCGTTTCCACCAAATACATTTATTTTAGTGCTTTTGTTTAAATTTTCAACAATATCTTTTATTTATTTACTCCTATCTATAAATTTAGTTAAAGTATTAATTACCTTTTAAAACGAAACATTCGAAAAACTTGTTTTTACAAATATGTTAAAAAATGTAATTATTACGTATTAAATTTAAATATATTTTCACTATCATATATAAGTTATAATAATGAATATTAATGGAATTTGTTTATTTATATTCTTCAAGATCATTTGCATGCCAATTAATTCTGGTTAACTCCGGTATACATAGGATTACTCGAAGTCTGTTAAAGATACAAAAGAATCCACTGTCCAAATACCTTGCTCAAGGTTACCGTATTTTTCGCTGTAATATGATCAAATTTATGGTATTTTTAGGTAGAGAAATATCGAAAAATGAAACATATAGAAGTAATATCGCAAATAAAATTCTGAAGGTTTTATTTATTAAGACGCCCATTATTTTGCTATTCTAACTTCATATTTAAACAACGACGATATACGGCTATATCAGGAAATTGAGTTTTTAATTTACGGGTTTCAAAAGATTATATAACCTAATAAAACTTCATTAAAAATTTTACAAAAAGAATGAAATTATCGCACATTTTCCTTTCCCACATCTCGGTTAAAAATATACATTTTTGATTAAATAAACGTATTATTTTATTTGAGTTGCACATTCAGTTATTAACATTTTTTTTATTTGAAAGCGTAATTTTTATATAGATTTGAACAAATTGTTTATAGAAATGAAAAAAAAAATTATTTGACTCATTTTTTAAATATAAGTTTAAATTGAATAACTATTTGATTCATTTAAACAATAACACCTCGCCAAAAAATTTTTTTTTTACCAAATACACAAATTTATTTTTGACAAAGAAATGATCATTACACCAAAAAACATTTCTTTCCCGAGAATAAATTAAGTTTAAATAAACTGAATTGTTTGCTTAAAAAAAATCTGTGAATAGGTAAACAAAAGTGAAGTATTTTGAAAGATTTCTGTACTTAAAAATTTGTTGATTAATACTGCTTTCTATCGTTATCTATTCATTTTACTTAGGAACCTCTGAATATTCGCAGGTGGCATCAGATAACATGCCTGCTATTTGCTAAGCTCTATATTATTCAATTCTTTAATATCTAAAATTATTTGTATATGTAGAAAACATTATTTCAAGAATGCGGCACCCTTAATCAATGTTTAATCCACACTTCAATGAGTTTTTAATACAATGACTTACTCCCTCTCTTATTTAAATGTTATATTTTTGGAGACAAGCCACATACACATCTTGCGAGATATAGAGGAGAAACAAATCATTAAAATTTCTGGAATATAAAAAACGCATCAGATTAGCCCATAATTGTTTGGCAACTAAATTATAAAGATCATGTGACATGATTTTTTCTATTAATAATAACTACAACGCAAGCATTTAAATAAGGTACCGCTTCAGGTTCTCTTATGTACGAATTATATAACATTTATATTGACATAAGCGCACTTTACAAAATATATCTTATACTTACTTTTCCGAATATCCCACAAAAAGTCCTTATTAATGAACCGTACATATTTGTCTATCACATAACTAAAACGCATTACGTTAGAGGCAATCACATGAAAAATTCTGTAAAATTTCAATACAGGGTGCTAAAAAAAGAGTGTAAAATATTTCAGGAGGTAATAGTATGAACTAAAATAAGCAGAAAAGTCTTAATAAACATGGGTCTGCAAAGTAACGGTTGCGGAGATATGGACCACTACTCGTTTTTCAAACATTTTATTTTATTAGGAATAAACCGACAAAGGAAGCTTTTAACAAACAAAAAATAGAGTTACACAAGATGTTCAAAGTGCCCTCCGTCCATTTCCAAGCAGGCACGACATCTTCGTCTCAACGATATTCGAACTCTTTCGAAAACACCCTCCTTGGTTTGGATTTCTTAATACTTTTGATTAATCCGTAGTTGCAGCACTTCCAGGCTATTTACAGGAGTATCATACACTAATGTCTTCAAATATACCCAAACAAAGAAATCTAGAGGGTTCAGATCAGGCGATCTTGGAGGCCATAAAACAGGGCCGGCCCTTGCTACCTATCTATGTGGAAAAGTTTCTTTAATGGCCATGGAAAAATGAGTTTGAGCACCATCATGCTGGAACCACATTTGTTGCCTCTGATTAAAAGGAATGTTTTCCAAAAACTCATATAGTGTGCTCTGCAAAAACTTGAGGTCGGTTTGGTAAAAACAACAGTACCTAGAAACCTGCCACCTACAATACCCATCCAAATGTTTAATGAAAAACGTGCTTGATGTCCAGATTCTATTGGAGCATAAGGATTTTCGTTGGCCCAAATACCTATGCGTATTGTGAAAATTAAACACTCCATTTCTTGTAAACCCGGCCTCGTCAGTAAAAAGAATGTTTGCAAGAAAACGAGGGTCTTCCGCATCATGACGTAGAAGCGGCAAAAAACCAAACGTGCTTGATGATCATTTATTGGATTTAAGACCTGTACTCGTTGCACATGGTATGGATAAAGCAGTTGCTCGTGAAGGATTCTCCAAACAAGAGGACCACTAATTCCTACCTCGGCTGATATTCTCCGCACACTCGTACCTAGATTCTACTCTATCAGTGCTAGATTTTCTTCTTCCTGCTGCTAGGAGTGGATACCGACCTTGGTCTTCTGGATAAATGGCACTGTTTGCTCAAGGAACCGGTATCACGCAATCCTTGGTGAATTCTTCCAAACATGCGTTGTGAAGGAATCTGGCGACTTGGATAAGCGTCAACATAAATGCGTCGCGTTAGAGTAACCAGCCATAGCGAAAGAAAACTTGTGCACTGAGAACAACTGTCAAGTACGTACTGTTTATTTCACTAAACATCAACAAACTATTATAAGAAAATATACAACGTTTTTGCAAAATAAAAAAGGGGCTACAAAACATAAAACATTCCATACCTCCGCAACCGTTACTTTGCGGACCCATGTTTATTGAGACTTTTCTGCTTATTTTGGTTCATACTATTACCTCCTTAAATATTTTACACTCTTTTTTAACACCTTGTATAAATTCTATAAAACTAAACATTAGTACATTGTGTTACCACATTAATCCTGGCATTTGCTAATTTTATTACGTAAAAACACATATACTTGATTTTTCCTTAATATAAAATATAAATCAAAAATTACCAGTAAATATTATGTAAAAAGTGCATAACAAAATATGGAAATTTTTGCCCATTTTTATTAGTGTACATCAAATTATTCTTAACAGGATGTCTCAAACTCGATAGTATTGTCCTACGGTGAGGATACAAAAAAATTAAATAAAATTTGGGATACGTGGTGTTAAAGGGGATGAGGTAAGCTTCACTTCCAATCGAAAGTATTATCTTTGGGATTTGACAGAAACGACTAATGACGTCATCAATAATATTTTTTCCAGAAACATACCCACATTTTTTTCAATTTAAATAGTTCAATTTTTACTAATAAACTTTTGTTAGAGAATTTTTTCTGTATTACTTTCCATTTAAAACTTATAAGCAGTATCGTCCTAAAAATTCTCAAAAGAAATACCACCTAAAAATCACATTAGCGGTGGAAGGATCAAGTAGTCGTTGGAAAATCATTGAATGTTCGTTGTATAAAGTAAAGTAAATGTAATTAAGAATAAATAAAAGGGTAAACTTAAAAGAAATGAGCCAAACGCCATCATACTACATGCATATTACAATCTATTCTCTCATTTCAAGACATATTCAATCTTCGCCCGATTTCTTTGTGGGCTGAGTTTATTAACATTTCGCCGTTTAACTCATTACAAGCCTTTGCGATTTGTTTCTCTAAAATGATTAATATCGAAGCGAAGGTGTTTTGTAAATCTTATTTTTCAAAATTCCCCATAAAAAAATTGAGGGGTGTTAGATCTGGTGACTTTCAGGACCACTAAATAGGTCCATTAATCTAAATCTATGTTTTCGGGAAAGTGCTATCTACATATTGCTGCAGAATCCTGCCCTTGTGGTGGTGAACCCCGTCGTGCTGAAACCATACCCAACAAACAATTAAAGTTAAAATTACGTTAATTTGACCTCTGAATTGGTCAAAAACTTTTCATGACCAATTCCGTATAAGAAAAGTTTACCTATATTCGTTGGCCTTTTTCCTTATGTGGGGAAAAAAACTTATGTTAAAATTTCAAAATATAAAAGACATTATTACCAAAATATTATAATTATGCCCTTTCTATGACATACTTTTGCCAGAGAGAGATAACATTATATGTTTGATTTTATACATTCTAATAGCGAATAGGGATGGGAAGAAAAAGAAAGACTATAAGTCAGGCTACTAAACTACAGGTATAGTACGAGTTAGTATATTTATAGATATTTAGATTTTAATATAAAAAACTCTGTATTTTTGGTTTCCATTCATGAAATTGTACAACCCAGGAACTTTTTTCGTATAATGTCATGACCAAACTTTCATAAAAATAACGCGCCTTATAAATATACATTTTTACTATTGCTTTTTAATAATATTACTATACTGAAAAATAACCTAAAATAAAAACTGAATGTACTTCGTGATAAAATGTGTTTAATAATCTTTCGTCATAAATTTATTAAGTAATATTATCTGTATTAACATAATTTTAGTGAGCAATCAATTAGAAATAATGAAAAAAACATTTAGTGTTTATTACAACATGGCCGCTCAAATAAAGTCAATTTTGAAGTCAATTTGTCTGTAAATTTTAACCTATAGAGCAATTGCCTATGCCAATGTTGACGTCACAGGAAAATATTAACTTTGTGGTTGATATTTCCTCCAACTGAAGATATTTTATGGTAATTTATTACCAATTAAATTATTACTATGGTATCTACATAAAATTCTACTCATGGAGTTATTTGTGATTGAAAATTCAAATTAAAGCCAATAATATTTTGTTTGCGTAATAACAAAAACAAAATAAATATTTTCGAACGTGCACTACTGAATTCATCTGACATGATAACAGTTATAAGAATACGAAGTGTATGAATATGAAGTGTTTATCGATATATTATCATTAGATTGATTTACATAATATGCAGTGTTGGCTTAAATTCGTTTTTTACAACTTTGTAATATTGTGTAGGGCTTGGTTTTCAATGCAGTTGAAAATAGGTTGATATTGTAATAAAAATAGAACTTAACCAATTGAAGGATTTCATAGGGCAAAATAACTAGTAATTACCTTATTTTTAACTACTAGTTGAAGACAAAATAAGTTTTACAATTTCGTAATAAATATGTAAATATTTACTTATTGTAATAATTTAAAAAATCCTTGGATATTGAAGACAGATTTCAAGGCGAAATGAAGTAAATTATAACTTCGTCTTACACGTTATTGGAATGTTAGTATTTGAAAACAAAGAACAATATGTAATTTCGAACTGTATAAATTGACATATATTTAATTTTACTTAGAAGTCATTATATTACTCTTAATTAACAAATTTTTGACTAAAATTTTGGTATTATAAGATTTTGTAACTTTGAAGACTATTTTTATGGAGGAAAGTAGTAAATCTTGATCAATTTAGAATTATTTTTCTTGTGTAGTAGTCTATTAGGATTAAATATTAGTTTGGTAGGTTTCTCCTTAGTTGCAAAGGCACATTCTCCAGAAGTGCAGAGAGTTCTTCTTGTAGCATATTTAGGTAACTCGCGCTGTTCAATGTATGTTCATAAAAATAAGGTCCAATGAAATGCATACCGATGATGCCGCGCCATACATTTACTCCAGAATGACCTTGGTTTTGAACTGGATTTACAAAGTGGAGATTTTCAATGGACCGGTAGTGTTCGTTACGCCTGTTTTTAAGTTATGATCTCAGTTTCTACATTTACTATAATTTGAGCTTACAAAACCGGTTGAATCAGATTTGCTTTTGTATATATTCTTCTCGTCACTATTAAAATCATTGCGATATGTCAGTTAACAAGAAATTAAGTGTGTTTTTTCTTATACTGGTCTTAACAGACCGAATACAGTCGGAATCTATCAAAAATGATGAGACGTTAAATTTATGTCATAATTCCACCGATGTTAGTTATGAAAATTATACCAGTCCAGTGGTGCAAAATTGTGGGTGTGAAAAGCAGGACACTTGCATAAGAAAGTGTTGTCAGAAAGGATTCTTTCATAATCATAATGAGGATCCAAACGATGCAACACACATCAGTGTATGTTCCAAACATAAGTCGAATAAATTTAAACTGCCTGCTGACATGGTAGGCAAAGGCCAAATAACTGATGTCGTAATCAATGATTTTCTTGTTGGAATGTTGAATTGCAACAATACAAAGATGATCTATATTAAGTTTAATAGAAGTGGTGCTGAAAATTTTTTTTATTTATTAAGAAATGGAAGTCTATACTATAAACATCGGCTCCACAGCAATGAAAGGTAATTTAAAATGATTCTCAATTTTTGTAACTATAGATATACTAAAATTGTTCAACAGCTTGTTATTTTATCTATTGTAACAATTATAATATTATTTGATACAAATTTTTCCTGAAATTTTCTTTCGGTTCTCTTAATAGCTCAATGAAAGGGAAATCGGTTTATAAATTCAAATTGTTGGTCTTGGATGAAATGATTAAGATACGTATGAACTATATGAGAGAATTTCGGAAATTATTTTGTACAGGGTGATTTCTTTATCATGGGTTTTTATTGTAAACAACTGAAGCAAATTCGTTCAACTAAGACTTGGAATTGAGGTAGATAACAAAACCGTAACTAAACGACGCTGGACTTCGCGACGCTTAATTTTTTTTCACAGAACTATAACACATTTTTTATAACAGTTTAAAAGATGCAGATCACTTTATTGTGCAAATGGAATTTTACGTTTATCACATCAATCATCAATTTAGATCAGATGGACTTTACAAAACCAGGCACTCTTTTAATTTTGCTCTATTTTAATCCCAATTTAAACAGGGTGATTCAGAACTTATCTAAAAACAAAATTGAATGTGCGGGACATTAAAAATACAATTTTGTGAAAATAAAATCAAAAAGAGAAGTTCAAAAATGATTTAAAAATGCTCTTGCGCACGGCACTGGAAACTGGTCTATCGTAAAACTTGATAAGGAGTATAATCGGCTACCGGACAAAAAATTGAAAGAAATTCCGAAGGAAAGAAATAAATTACATTCTACAACATCAATTTTTATACAGCTAATTCAACTGCTCTTGCCGCTATTATTATTAATTATTAATAGAATTAATTTATGATTTTAATTAGTAAAATAGTTTGACATACCTGATGTTCCAACACCACCACCGTGGTACCGGTCCAATTTCTTGGTATTAATACTTGGACACGCTTGTCCATGGTACGGATATAATTAAACTTCGTGTATGATGCACCATACTGCTGCAATACTCCGTGGGCGCCCTGGATCTCCATCTCTTCCACGATTCAGTTGCAAATTTACCATGTCACGCCAGCATTTGAACTACACTTGCACTCAATGCACACCGTTGTAAAAGTAGCTGTATTTGGAACATGTTTACATGGAAATCGTTCTGCTAAAGCATTTTCCCTTCACCATAAATTAATACGATAGCCATCAACTCTGAGTTGCTATAGATGTAAGCCATTTTCGATATTTGGAAAACTAATGTAAATATTTGCATCACAAAAAAGTTAATACGATAAGTAATCGGATATTTGAACTACAGTAGCCCAGCAATGTAATCATGGACACTATTAGAATTTCAATTTTTTTTTTCTCGGAAATTATATGGATTTTACAAAATACTTTTTTACGATATTGACTCAATTCTTCATGGCGCATCTATTTCCAATTTTTTTAGATAAATTCTGAATCACCCTGTATATAAAGTAGCCCTTGAAGAAAACAAGGGCGGTAAATTGCAAAAGTTTGAATGTATTCATTAATTTAACAGCGAATATTCCATAAACGAGCAATAATATATATTGTAACAAAGAAATTAACTACATCATTTAAGAAAATTTATTTATTTATTTTTTAATTATAGGTTACATATTTCATTGCAGGCATCTGTATTTCAACTATAATTTTTTTCCAGAGCCATACTATTATTACCAGATATTGAAAGGACATTCCATTCCAAGTTTTTTTCCAAATAACTTTTCTTGCGTTTATAACAGCTGAAAAGACTACTTACTTTGTAACTAGAATACACTGATAAAAATGAAATGAAAATGTTTTTGTAAAATATAAAAAATTCCAAATTCATACTGTAGTACATACAAGAATGTCCATGTGAATAGCGTACATTTATATATTTCATGTAAAATTACTTTTCATGTGTAGCAATTTTCCATTACAATTGTAACATTGAATTCTGGTGGTGTTATTTCACGCTATTGACCTTGGCAATAAATATCCAAAAATCCATCGTGTAATATCTCTAATAATTTTTATCAGTGTATTTCGTTTATCATCATAATCAGAAACGGGTCATACAAAACAGTAGATAATGTTTAATTTTATTTTATTTTAATCCTAATTATACAGGTATGGTCAGAAGTACGAAATAAAATTCATATCTTTTAAATAAGTGATTATTTTTAACGCCAAAACACACTAACTTTTTTTTCAAATAGAAACATAAGGCATGAAGGGCCCGTTGAAACGCTTATAGAAAATCGAATCCAGCCATACCAAATAAACAAGTCATATGTTTTCAATAACAAGTTATTTTTTTTTTTCATTTAGAAATTGAAACAACTGTATAATTTACAAAAAATAAACTCAATGCCGCAAATGCTGAAAATGTCCTTCATTCACTATTTGGCATTCTCCGAGATGATAGTAAAAGCTGTCCACAGCATTCTGAATGACTTCAACTGGTAAATTATGCATCTCCACCCTATCTTGTTCTCTAAATTCTCAATATTATCCGGTCTGTCCTGCTAGACTCTTTCTTTCAAATATCCCCAAAGACAATAATCCAGGGGCGTTAAGTGGGGATCTTGGCGGCGATTCAACTGTACCCCGTACCAATCCAACGATTTGGAAACATTTCATCTTCGAACATCAATATCAAAATGTGGGGGGGCGCCTTCTTGTTGGAACCAAATTCTTTCATTCGGTATATCTGGATCAATTTCATGTGGAAAAATCACAGCTAGAGCAGATATCAGGTCAAATGTTAGTAAATCCAGGTAGCGTGCGGCAGTAAGATTTTCTTAAAAAAAAATGGACTCAAGATTCTGGTGTTGCTTGCCCATACATTAACGTTCTGTGGGTGCTGCGTATGCGATTCGCATGTCCAGTGTGGATTTTCCTGGGACCAAAAGCGATAGTTGTGCTTGTTAACCACTAACACTAATACGTAGCTTCATCCGAAAAAGGTACGTCTCTTTGAAAACTATTATTTTCGTCACACCGTCTCATCATTTCCTCACAAAATTGTAATCGCCTATTATAATCGTCTTCCAAAAGCTCTTGGAAAAGACGTCCCAACTAACATTTAAGCCTAATAGACTACTACACAAGAAAAATAATTCTAAATTGATCAAGATTTACTACTTTCCTCCATAAAAATAGTCTTCAATGCTACAAAATCTTATAATACCAAAATTTTAGTTAAAAATTTGTTAATTAAGAGTAATATAATGACTTCTAAGTAAAGTGAAATAGATGTCAATTTATACCGTTCGAAATTACATATTGTTTACCTATTCTATGTGTTTCAAATGCTAACATTCCAATAACGTGTAAGACGAAGTTATAATTTATTAAGTCTTGAAGCCTTGAAATCTGTCTTCAATATCCAAGGATTTTTTTAATTATTACAATAAGTAAATATTTACATATTTATTACGAAATTGTAAAACTTATTTTGTCTTCAACTAGTAGTTAAAAATAAGGTAATTACTAGTTATTTTGCCCTATTAAATCCTTCAATTGGTTAAGTTCTATTTTTATTACAATATCAACCTATTTTCAACTTTGTTGATAATTTCTAAAGAATATTTAACCTAATAGAAATATTGTTCTATATTATGGTACAAATTTACTTGCTAATAATACTTCGACGTAAGTGTGTTATAAAGGTTTTTTAGGAAACAAGCTTCTTGTTATATGTATTCCGACAGATCTTCATGTAATAGCGCGTAGAAATTGTTTTGTGTTTTGGCGATCTGCAGTGAAAACCAAGCCCTACACAATATTACAGAGTTGTGAAAAACGAATTTAAGCCTGCATATTATGTAAATCAATCTAATGATAATATATCGATAAATACTTCATATATAAGTATTCTTATGACTGTTATGGTGTCAGATGAATTTAGTAGTGCACGTGAATTGAAATTCGAATTGAATTCCGTTTGAAAATATTAATTTTGTTTTTGTTATTACGCATACATAATATTATTGGCTTTAATTTGAATTTTCAATCACAAATAAATCCAAGAGTAGAATTTTATATGTAGGTCCCTAGTAATAATTTAATTGGTAATAAATTACCATAAAATATCTTCATTTGGAGGAAATCTCAACCACAAAGTTAATATTTTCCTGTGACGTCAACCTTGGCATAGGCAATCTGTCCTATAAATTAAAACTTACAGACAAATTGACTTCAAAGTTGATTTTATTTAAGCCATGTTGTAATAAACACTAAATGTTTTTTTCATTATTTCTAATTGATTACTCATTAAAATTATGTTAATACAGATAATATTAGTTAATACATTTATGACGAAAGATTATTAAACACATTTTATCACGAAGTACATTCAGTTTTTATTTTAGGTTATTTTTCAGTATAGTAATATTATTAAAAAGCAATAGTAAAAATGTATATTTATAAGGCGCGTTATTTTTATGAAAGTTTGGTCATGACATTATATGAAAAAATTTCCTGGGTTGTACAATTTGATGAATGGAAACCAAAAATACAGACGTTATTATATTAAAATCTAAATATCTATAAATATACTAACTCTTACTGTACTTGTAGTTTAGTAACCTGACTTATAGTCTTTCTTTTTCTTTCTATCCCTGTTCGCTATAAGAATGTATAAAATCAAACATATAATGTTGTCTCTCTCTGTCAAAAGTATGTCATATAAAGGGCATGATTAGGGTATATTTTGGTAATAATGTTTTTTATATTTTGAAATTTTAACATAAAATTGGTTTGTATTTCTTTTAGGTCCAATTATCTTATTGAAATAAAATTCTTGCCGACCAATTATTAACTTCCATATTACTTAAGTTTTTTCTCCACATAAGGCAAAAGGCCAACGAATATAGGTAATACTTTTCTTATACGGAATTGGTCATGAAAAATTTTTGACCAATTCAGAGGTCAAGTTAACACAATTTTAACTTTAATTGTTTGTTGGGATACTTTATAGGGGTGGTATTTCTCTTGTTTCAAAAACATTCGAACTGCTGTTCGAGAAGCATATCATGATTGCGGGCCAATGAAACAGTTGAAGTATGAGGATTTTCAACAAGTTCTAATGCAATGTCTAATTTCTCTTCTTCATTTAAAGCACGTGCCCGTCCAGTTTTGGCCAAAGTCTGTACTGTTCCTCAAATTTGTGAAATATTTTATTAACTGTCCCTTGCTAGATTTGGTTTTCGGGATATTTTGTATTAAATAAATAGCGCACTTCAGCCTGACTTCTTATTTTGTCTCCACATCCACATCCACATCAAGATTTCGATGCGTTGCCTTTCCGAAAATACCATTGTGATTTATTAAATAACTTGATTTTGACCCAATAGTAACGTTTCGAACTCCAATTTACAACTAAAGCGAAAAAATTAACCAGAAAGCCTAGTAAGTGGTACCAAAAAAAACGCAACATAAAAAAGATATTTTTTTAGCGTTAGCCACAAGCCTTATGTTTCCATTTGAAAAAAAAGTAAGGGTAGCTGGGGGTTAGGGGGTTGAAGAAAAATTTATTATTATATAACCGAAAGATGGGACAAAATCAAGATCAGTTAACGTGTTTCGACGTTTTAAAAAAGAATCACTCATTCAAATGAATTTTATTCCGTACTTCCGGCCATCCCTGTATATAAAGTAGCCTTATTTGAAGGAAACAAGTGTGGTACCAGTTTCAAAAGTATAAGTGTAATCATTGACTTAATAACGAATATTTCATAAACAAGCAATAATAATAAACGTAACAAAAAAATTTACTACACTATCTGCTCATTACGAAAAATCTGCTTTAATAGATGATCGATATAAGCTTTATTAGTATCTACACATTCCAGCTCTTTCTTATTTTGAATGAATTTAATTACATTTTAAAATATGGACCGATATTCAATTTTTTTCAAAATGAACTTATTTTTCTATAATGGAATGTAGACCTATAATTGAAAAATTTTTATAATTTTTTTACAATGTTTGTTATTGTTCATTTATTGGATATTTGTGATAAAGTCAATAATTAAAATAATGTTGCCGCACGTGTTTTCTTAAAATGCTACATTCCTACAACCATATGCTATAAATTGGTATTAAAATAAAGCTAAATTAAAACACTGCTCACCGGTTTTCCAAGGTTCATCTGATCTAAATTGGCGATTGATGTGATATATGAAAAATTTCAGTTATACAATAAAGTGGTCTGTACCTTTAAACCATTATAAATAAAGGAGAAAAATTATATGCAAAAAGCTTGAAAAATAACGTTCTTTCGATATCTGTAAAAAATGGCATGCTTTGAAGTGTCACGACGTCCAGCATCGTTTAGTTATGGTTTATTATCTTTATTAATTTCAAGTCTTAGTCAACCCAAACAAATTTTGTTTGACACACTTTGCTTCAGCAGTTTACAAAGAAACTCATTTCAAATGATAAAAATATCGCTCTGTAGATATTTTTTAGCACCTCTAATTATGTTGCATTAAATGATTCCTACAACCGTATGCTATAAATTTGACAATTGTTTGTTGTTATCGGTATAGTATCGTCAATTTAGGTCTTTGTACTGTTTTAACTACTTCGTAATTTGTAATAGCTATTACAGAAATTAAATTTAACTTTTGTAAAAAATAGGCATACCTTGTAATAAGCAAAATGTATCTCTGTAATTTGTAATAGCTTTTAGAAGAATAAAGTTTACTTTTGTAATAATAGGCATTACATGTAATATTTAGATACTGTGTTGATGAAGGAGATGATAGAAGTGCTTACCTATGCTTTCAAGAGGATGACGAGGGTGGACAAGTGGAAACAGTAATACACTCAGCTGGTAATATTCTTTACAAAGTCACACATTTCACTCATTTCTTCCTTTTTTATTTTAACTATTCAATTTCATTTTATGTATGTTTAGGTTTTCATTTAACTTATTGTCGTTATTGACTTATTAGGTACTCATTTGGACCTTATATTCACTCATCTTTTTGGCTGCTGTTCAACGTAAATATTTTCTTTTGCAATAAATTCTATCAAAATACTTTGCAAGGTAATATAGTTTTACCTAATTCAATTCACGATCTTAATAGGTTAATATTATTTTATAAATTTGCTTCTTAATTAAAATTTAACATTTCGAAATAGACACATTTCTTAAGTGATACAGGATATTTTTCGGTCAAACATTACCAGTGAAATTGTCGCCGTAGAATTGAATGCTGGTGATTTGTTAATTAGTAACTGAACATCATGTAGTGTATCGTTTTATATTAATTGTTTGGTAAACAAATGCAGGCTGTCTTACGCTGACAATCCATGAGAATATTTCAGAGGCTACTTCGATTTAAATTTTGACTTTGGGGTTTTCAGGGGTGCTCTCTTGAAATAAAATACTTTCATTCTTGTAACATTTCTGGTTATACCAAAAATCACTATTTACTGGTTTATTTTATATGGAACACCCTGTATACTTCTACATGTTTGGATTTTACGCTTAATTTTACGAAGACTTTTATAAAGTTTCCTTATATCTGTGTCTAATGACCTTCGAGATATTTCAATTCTATCAGAAAAAGGTGCTTTCCGATAGTCTAATTCAAAAATGCCTTTTTTTACATCGTGTAACCTGAAGATTGACATTTAAACGAGAGATAGCCCAATGGACACACGTACGTTTATATAAGGTTTTAATAATATTGTACTTGTTGATTAAACGTTTTACTTCTGGATTTCATCCATAGGTTGAAGTGAACACTAGAAATTTACGTTTTTTCAACTAACATATGCAAACGTATAAGTTTATATTTTATTAATATTTAACTGCACGTTAAGTGCAACGTTTGTAAAACCTCGAATTGAACGTTTTAAATACATATATGAATTTAATATAGTGACATTATTAATCAAATGTTAATAAAACATTTTCTTCACAACGTTTTAGCACAACATCAAAATAAAAAATATAAAATACGTTCATACTGTAGTTGTTTTTAACTGAAGCTAGAAATGAACAATGAAATAAAATATTTTCTGGAAGGTTTACTTCACGATGTATTGAAATGTATATAATACAGGTTTATATTTTAATAATATTTAACTGCGCTGTAAATGTAAGGTTTTTTTTATTAGAATCAATTTATACAACTACATATTGACCACTGTCCAGCGCCACAATAATAATCTATGATGACTGTGACAAGAGAGAATAATATGATTATATCATATTGTATTCTGGGTTACAATTTTATTTGTTTATATAGATGCATATAGTATAAGTATAGAATATGCCCAATGGACACATGTACGTTTATATAACGTTTTTAAAACATTGTGATTTTGTGTTGAAAGTTTAACGTTTATTTTTAGTAAAAAACTTAATCGTATAAAAGGTTGAAGCGGGCTCTACCAAAGTACGTTTATTTTATCACATTTGTTAATGTGTGATATACGTCTAAACCTGCAATATATAAACTAATGGCCACAAAATGTAGACGCTTACATCACGCGCACTCATGTCGTTTTATACATATATCCTTCCATCGGCTATATATTGAATCAAGCAGTCACGTTTATTATCTAACAAGGTAACATGCTCAAAACCGGTAGGTATATGTCTGGTACCATCTAGACTCTGGGCCTGGCTGCTTTCTATAGGTTTTTCTAGTGTAAATTCACTACTGGTCGGGGCAGTGGTCCTCAGAGTAGTTGTTTCTCGAAATTTCGATATATTTAGTTATTAGCTGAGTTATTACCATAATTTGAAAATAAAATTGTACCGTGATATAAAAGGTTTTATAAACATTAATAAAACTTTAAATAAAACGTTTTCCATAAACGTTTATTAACTGCTCAGTTTCTGTTTTTTAAACGTAGCTTAATAATGTATAATAAACTTTTATTTTTTTAGTTAAAAATTTAATTTTCTCACCCGACTTTTTTCGTTGTTTCAATCTTTGGTTTTCAATAATTTTTCTATATTTTTAAAAAAATATGCGTGCCCATTGGGAAATGGTAATTAGATTATTTTAGTTACTTATCAAAGCACCGTCAATAACAGATAAATTAAAAGGGAAGTGTAATATGGATAGATAGAGAGTACAATTCCACAACATTGTGATTAAATATACAGGGTACTCCATTTAGAGAAACCAAGTTTTGATGGTTCTAAGTTACGCAAATTCACCAATAAAATTTAAAAATTAAATAGTTTTTAAAATATCTGTAACAAATGATAGGCATCCTCGTATCTCTGTTTTAAATGTCAATACGTCAGCTTACACGATGTAAAAAGAGATAATTTTGAATTAGGCTATCGAAAAGTAACTTGCTGTTGATAGAATTGAAATACCTCGAAGAAAATTAGAGATAGATATAAGGAATCTTGAAAATCATTATCATCATGCCGTGCAATCCTAAGGATTTTGGCTAATGCATTCTAGAATCCATTTAATGAGGTGGATTATTCCTCCTTTCCCTTTTTTATAACCTTCTGTGGTTCCTGACTTAACTGTAACCAGTTATTTTATTCCATTCTTTCTGATCTCTGCACTTTGCCCTCCAGTCTGTTATTCCCATCTTTTTTTACATCGTCTTCCACTTCATCCCACCATCTTTTCTTCCTCTACCTCTTAGCCATAGTGGTATCCACTGTGTTATTCTTCCGATCATTTCTGAGGGTTTCCTTCCTAGTATATGTCCCACCCATTTCAAACGTTGTGACTTTTTTTACTATGTTCTCTTCTTCTAGTTCCTCTTCAAATTCTATGTTCATTCTCCTCCTCCTTTCCCCTTCCTGTGTTACCTTAGGTAGGTAGGTATTATTCTCATTATTTTTCTTTCTAATATTTAAGTCTTCTTTTTATTTATTACTGTAGTTTCCATTGCATATGTAACTACCGGTCTTGTCAGAGTTTCGTATATTTTTATCTTAGTTTTTTTGTGTAATTGACGTGCTTTTCAATAATTTTCTATTTTTGCCTTCTTTTTTGAATTCTTTCTTTCGCTCTGTCTTTTCCTATCACTGTACCTAGGTAATTAAAAGATGATACGGTTTCAAATTTGTATGTCACTGTATTTGAATACCCTCTTATCTCCGTTTCTCTCCCAATCTTCATGTATATAGTTTTTTCCTCGTTGATTTTTAGTCCAAATTTTTCCACTTCTCTCTTTAGTTCTTCTATAGAATTAATTAGTTATTTATTTGATCTCTATTTAGTTTCGCCATTCTTATGATACCTTCTAGTACTAAGTCTAGTAGTATTGGGGAAATAGCATCTCCTTATCTATATTAAAATTTTCTGTTGTAATTCCCTAGTATCTAACTTTGGCCTTAGTGTTTTTGAGTATCATTTCTAGTAATCTTACAAGCTTCTTGGGCATCTTTAGTATTTCTAGTTATTTCAACATATTTTGTCTGTGTATTGTATCGAATGGACTCAAAGTCGATAAAGATTACATGTGATTATCTGCCATACCCCCACGTCTTGTTAATTATTTGCTCTAATTCATGTATTGCGTTAATTGTGGATCGACCGGACTAAAACTATTTTGATAATCTTCAAGTATTTTTTCAGCGTGTATTTTTAATCTAGTATTTATTACATTTGATAATATTGTATACTGTATTCAATAGAGTTATTGCTCTATAATTCTTACAATTTTCTTTATCAACTTTCTTGTATATGGGAGTAACAATTCCCATTTGCCATCCTTTTAACATGTGTTCGTTCTTCTCTCCAAATTTGTTCTATTAGCCGCTGCATTTCATTACCTAACTGTTGACCTCCGCACTTTGTTAATTCAGCTATAATTTCCGCTCTCGTAGGGCATCTAATTTACGCATTTCTTTTCTCTTTACGTTATTACATTTTCCTCTTGTACTTTCCTAGTATCATCATTTTTTACACCTAATTCTTCAATAAAATAATCCTTCCATATCTCTCCCATCTTATGAGGGTCGTGTTCTGCGATGCTATCTTGATTTTTTATTCCGCGTATTTTCATTCTAGGTTCATTATTGTATGTTTTTATTTTTCTATAGAATTGTTTTATTTTATTGTTGTGGCTGTCTTGTTAAATATATTTTAATTTGTTGATTATCCACTCGTTCCTTTTCTTTTTATATACTGCGTTTGCCTTGTTTCTAATTATTTCATAGTCCCTCTGTCTGTGTCACTTTTAGTTTTCAACCAATTTATTCTTTTCTCATGTTTCTGTTTCCATGCTTCCTCACACTCGTCATTTTACAATTCTCCAATTTCGTATTTTGTTACATTCCCTATTAGTATTTCTTCAACTGTTTTTGTTATAATCTGTTTCATACCCTCCCATATATTTTCTAATTCTATTTCCCTTTTTGCCTCGCTCTGTGTATTTCTTTTTACTGCTTCTTCGTATTCTATCCTTACATATTTGTTTTCTAGAGCTTCTACGCTCCATATTTGTGTCTTTTTTCCATTCTATATTGTCTGTGTATACCTAGATCCCTTAACGTTGCGATTACTAGATAGTGATCTGTTTCTCCTTGTGCTCCTCTATATGATTTTGCATTTATTGTTCTTCTACCTACCCCTTATATGGTTTCGGTTTTCTATATTCCCAGCAGGGTGTCTCCAAGAGACTTTATGAATTCCCGGATGTTCAAATTTTGTTGTAAGGAATATCATATTTAACGATCTAACGAAAGAATCTTGATAAAGTCCTCCTAAAATTACGCGTAGAATCAAAATATGCAAAAATATACAAAGTGTTCCATTTAAAATAAGCAAGTAGATGGGAACTTCTGGTATAACCGGAAGTACTGCAAGAATGACATTATTTTATTTAAAGAGCGCACTCCCGAAAACCCCAAAGCCTAAATGTTCAAAATTGAATCGAAATGGTCTCTTAAGTCCAATGAGCAGTCACAGTACGAGCCCTAACAACTAAATGTTTATTTTTTCCAAATATATTCAGTTTTGAATTCAATTAGAATTTTTTCTGCTGAAACTATACCAATTATTGTCATAAAACAAAAGTTATAATCTTTTCAGAACAATGTTTACTCCAAACATAAATTATTTCTTTAAATATCTAACAACAAACTACAAAATAAAGTGACAAGTAAATGTTCGGACAATCTTAATTAAAGAACGTTCTTAGGGAAATTAATAGGATGTAACGTCCCCTTTGGCATCTATTACCGCCTTGATCCTCTTTGGCATAGTATCCCCCAAAGATTTACAATATTGTGGGGTAAATGCATTCCAAATTTCTTGGATTTTGGCCTTAAGTGCTGGAATTGATCGCTGGGGGCTATTTCTTAAGGATCTTTTCATGTGATGCCATAGTGTTTCGATGACATTTAAGTCGGGACTACTCGAGGGCCAGGACAAGACACTAATTTGATTGTCCCCAAACCATTTTTTGGTACTCTTAGCTGTATGGCAGGATGCCCCATCCTGCTGAAATATGAAATTCCCATGTTCATAAAGCTCCATCGTACTTGGCAACAAGTTTCTTTCCAAAATGCCTTGATATTTTTGGGCATTTATGGTGCCATCTACAAACTCAAGCCTGCCTACACCATTAGTGGACATGCAGCCCCAAATCATAACACCCTGTGGGAACTTTACTGTACGCTTAATACAATCTTTATGAAATGCTTCAGACTTCGTTCTTATCACCCGTTTCCGAAAATCGCCAACACAAACATCAAATTTGGATTCATCACTAAAAATAATTTTAGCCCAGTCTTCTTTGTTCCATTGTACTTTAGATTTTGCCCAAATAAGACGTTTTCTCTTTTGTATGTCAGTGAGCAGTGGCTTTTCTTTGGTCTAAAAATGTGAATTGCTTTAAAGTGCGCTGAGCTAATTATTACAATTTTTTGTATTTCAATCACAAATAATATTTACTTTATAAAATCCATATCCAGCTTTGTGTATCCACTGTCTGCAACATTCCCTTGAAACATTTAAATCTGCTTCTTCATTCCATCGTGTTTGAATATCCCGTACCGTACCCCTTCTTTGTTGCTTGCAAATTTTAACAGGAACCCTTTTTTTCCTTTCTGTTACAATCCTTGGTCGCCCAGAACTTTTGCCGCGGACATCAAAGGATCCCGTTTCCCCATACGCTTTTATTACCTCTCCCACGGTCGATTTGGCAATATTGAGGTCTTTTGCTATTTTTCCCATAGTTTTTCCGTTGGCATATTGTCTTATTATGATTTCACGCACTTTTTTATCAGTAGCAACTCCGCGAGCCATTTTGTTCGCGAATGCACTATTGCTAATGTCATAAAAATATATTAATTTTGCCATGGTGACAGATGGCATTTTTTTTTCAGAGCTTGCTTGTATTTCATTGATGAAAAGAATCTTTGTCCGAACATTAAGTTGTCAGCAAATTTCGTTAAATAAACATTTAAACTATTTGCCAAAGCCAGCAAATCGATAATTATTAAAATAATGAATGATTTATTGGTCAAAACACTTGATTTAATAATTAAGTTTATGTAGATTTTTTAAATTCCAGATGTAGTACTCAAAAACAATTTTTAATTATAAATATAATAGTCCGTCCGAACATTTAGTTGTTAGGGCTCGTATAAGACAGCCTGTATATTTAAAAAATAGCAACGAATATACAGTTTTCAACATTTTTGATTTTTTTTTTTTTCAGCTAAAATAATATCTGTACCATTCCTCTTGGCTACTGGCTTGGTGTACGCTTTTTTGCCAGAAAGAAACCTGCATAAGACAGCACTAATGTTCCATGTTTTCCTTTTACTACTTGGGAATGCATTACTAGCTGTTTCTCAATACACAGTTATAATAGATGATACTATATGTTTTTCTGTAGGTAAGGGTGGTTAATATATATTTTTTTTCAAAACCTTGTGTACGACAAAGGTAGATATCTTAAATTTGAAGATTAGGAAAATTTTATGTGGCACAGTGAAATTCGTCTTATAAGAAGTGAGAAGAAATAGGAAGTCATCTGGATTTTAAAAAGCAGTTAGGGAAGTGCACCGTTAACACTCCCGTTCTTAATATATAGGGTAATTCGAAACTTATTTAAAAGAATTTGAAAATATATGTATCATGAAAGATGGGGACAATAATCTAAACAAATTTTTTGTAAAAAAAAAATATTTTATAAAGATGTAGTATTTTCAACCTTTACATCGCTGAGCAACTGTAGTCTCTAGCCCTCGATCCCGAATGTTGAAATCCGATTACTTTTTGAAGGTATTAAACGTTTTTGTGATACGAGATGTTACATCAGTTTTCCAAGTATCAAAAATGACTTACGTGTATACTATAGCAACTCGGAGTTGATGGTTATTGTTTTAATTTAAGGCGATGTTAAAATGCTTTATCAGAATCACTTCCCGGTAAACATGTGCCAAATACAGCTACATTTACCGCGGTGTGCAGTGAGTGTAATTGTAGTGCAATTTGAAATCGAATCGTGGAAGAAATGGAGATCCAGGAAGTCCACGGCGTATTCCAGCAGTGTGCCGTATCAAACACGAAGCTCAATTATATCCGTACTAGGTACGGCGTGTCCAAGCATTGATATCAATGAATTGGACGTGGAGGACCGGCACCATGGCCGCCACGATCTCCTGATTTTAAATCATTTGGACTTCTTTTTGTGGAGATATTAAAAAAATGAAGTGTGTCACACCGAAGTGGATACACACTATTGATGATTTACGCAAACGTATCATAGTTGCTGACAATAACTTACGAGTGCAAAATGATAAAGAAGCAGAAACATTTGTGTTAGTTTGTAGACGGGCCCGAAATGTTGTAACGTCAGATATGTCAAACTATTTTATTAATTAAAACCACAAATCAAGTCTACTAATAATTAATAACAGTTGAATTTGCTGTATAATATCGGCGTTATAAAATAGTATTTATTTCTGTTTAATATCAAATACACTGTAATATTTTTTATAAGCTAAAGCTGGAGCTAATTCTTCTATAGCTGCAATTGTAAATCGTTCCCTAATAATATATTTATTAAGATGCTTTGGATCTATACAAATTCTTAATGATCCATTAGGTTTTTCAACAATAACTATGTTAGAGCCCCATTCAACAGGTTCATTAACTGGAATTATAATTTTATTTTTAACTAATGAGTCTATAGATTCTTTAAATTTATTTTTAATTTTCATTGGTAATCTTCTAGCTGAACTAGCAAATGGCACTGCATTTGATGATAATTTCAACTGACAAACAGCCTAAACCTTCAAAATTTTCTTTATTGTTTTCATATAATATTGTTTTATCATACAATCTATTGCTATCTAATGTGTCAATTCGTTTGATTAATTTAAGTTTTAAACAAGAAGCTAGTCCTAATATTGTAATACAGTCGTTTTCAACTACAATAAATTCCATTGTGTGAATAATATCATCAGATTTTACTTTTACTAGTATTTTGCCTATTGTATTAATTTTGAAACCCCTGTAAGCTGTTAAATTAACCTGACATGGCGCAGTCGTACTAAAGACGAAAAGTACCTACATTTCAATTGAAAGAAAGAAAAATGGAATTTAATAAACCACGACAACTACAATTAAATGGAAATGTAGCAGAAAACTTTAGAGAATTCAAAGAAGAAATTACAATATACCATATAGCAACAGAAACTATAAAAAAAAACAAGAGAAATACAAGTAGCAAGACTAAAAAACTTACTAGGCACTGAAACCTTAAAACTGTACAAATCAATCACAAAATTGAAAGATGATGAAGAAACAGTCAACAAAATTTTAGAAGTATTAGAAAATCATTGCCTACCAAAAGAAAATATGATAATGAATGTATATCATTTTTTAAAAAGAATACAACAAGAAGGTGAATCTTTTGAATCATTTTTCGCTGATCTAAAATATCTTATAAAACAATGCCATTTCGAAGATCAAGAAAATAAATTATTAAAAGCACAAATAACATTAGGAGTTTGGTCAAAATCACTACAAGAACGCCTTTTACGAGATGATTATCAACTGGAAAAAATTATTAATTTATGTAAAACTTCAGAAATGACACAAGAAAATTTAAAAATTATTAATGAAATATATAAATTAATAAAAGCTTTTGAAATATAAATACAATTATTAAATGTATATATATAACTAAACAATTTCTTTCCATTTTTTGTTCGGTCGCAGATTGCATGCTTTATCGTCTTATCAAGTTTTACAGTGGACCAGTTTTCAGTGCCGTGCAGAAATGTATTTTTAAATCAATTTCGAACAACCTTTTTTGATTTTTTTACACAATTGTATTTGTTTGAGTCCCCTGTATACTCAAAATTTTATTTTTAAATAATTTCTGAATCACCCTGTATTTAGATGCGTTACATTTTTTCTCTCAGTTGTAAAATCAAAGCCATATGGTTGAAAATTCCGTTCCCAGAGCCTAAATTGCTACAGATAATCAGAGTAATAAAAGCAGATATAGATTAAAAATTACGATATTTCAAAATCATTTTTAAGTGCTCTGCTTTGACAGAATTGGGTATATATTTCTTTAATTTCAATCTGGTAAAGATTAGCTCATAATGATTAATATAAGAATTGTACTTTTAGCATATTTGATAATACTGTGTATGGTTGCCTCCTTTTTTTGGATGAATATTATATGCATCGATATATGGCTAGCTTTTAGGTAAACCAGTTTTATTATTTGTTTCCTCTTATCTCTATCTCCGCCATCACCTATATAATCATATTCACTTTGAGAAAATTTTACGCTTTAATTATTTTATTTATGTTACTGAATTCCAGGGATTTAAATTTAAAGCTATAAGATTTGAATTGCGTATCTGTTATTCATTTGGCTTGTTGCATTTCCTAAATTATTATCTTACTTTATTTTACACAGGGTGTCCGGAAAAATGTGGGAAAAATATCGGGTGCAGGTAGAACATGAAAAACTTTTCTGTTGTTTGAATGACTCTTATCACAATTTGCTGTCGAGAAAAAAATATATAAATCATTGCCCTTTTTATTAAAAATAAAACATGAATTCGTTTATTATTCTTTTTCTCGTAAATGGTTCTTTTTATCGACAATAAACAAGAGTACCTTCTTTCTAGTTTAAGGTCTTGTCATCTTATTTTTCATGTTCTATCTGCACCCGAGAGATTTCCCACAATTTTCCAGACACCCTGTATATAGTTATATTATAGCTACAAATATGAAGAAAAAATTTATGTTTTATGTTTGCATGTTGGATGGGAAACACAAAAATAATAAAATACTTTCATGTATTTAATTAATTATCATTATCATTATCATTATCATAGACAAACAGAGGCAGGTTGATGTCATATATACAGATATACAAATAGCATTTGATCATGTTGATCATTTCCTGTTGTTAACGAAATTAGATCCGTTGGGATTTTCATCTAATATGTTATCTTTGATAAAGTCTTATTTAATGTGTAGGCGGCAATTTGTGGAATATGGTGGATTCAGGTCTGATGAATATTTAGCCACATCTGGTGTCCCGCAAGGGTCAAATCTTGGACCACTCTTATTCTTGATATTTATCAATGATTTATCTCTATCGTTAAACTCGCACCACTTACTCTTTTCTGATGATCTGAAAATTTATAAAGAAATTAATAGCATAAACGACTGCATGTGCCTACAGAAATTTTAAACACAATTAATCAGTGGTGCAGTGAAAATTTTTTAAATATCAATATATCTAAATGTAAACTGCTTTCATTTCATAGGAAACAAAACCCACTAGTGTTTCATTATTCGTTAAATGGTAATATTTTGAATAAAACAGTGAAATTTAAAGATTTAGGAGTGATCCTTGATTCAAAATTTACTTTTTCTGACCACATTACCCAGGTTATCGCTTCTACATCCAAAACATTAGGTTTTTTTGTTAGAAATTGGAATTTTTTTACTAATATAAATACATTAAAATTATTATATGTCACATTTGTCAGAAGTAAGTTAGAGTATTGTGCTATCATATGGTTGCCATTGTATCAGAATGCTATTTGTAGTATTGAGTCAGTACAACGCAAGTGTTTGAAATATATGTTTTTTTTTTAATATAATGGTCACTACCCTGAGAGAGGTTTTGATTATTACACCCTTCTCACTATGTTTAACATCGACTCACTGCATGTAAGACGCAACTCTGCTGCTTTAAAGTTTTTATACAAATTATTGCATGATGAAGCTGACTACCCTTTGTTAGTGGAGCAGATTTCATATTTTGTACCAAGATTAGAAACTCGTCAGCAACAAGTGTTTTTCAATAGACCATATAGGAGCAATGTATTGCTTAGATCACCGCTTTTTAATATGTGCAGTCTATTTAATAAGATCTGTTTTTCATGCGATATTCATCAAGATAGCGTATTTTGTCAATATATAAAAAGTCTGTTACCTTGTCTGTGTCCTAATTTTCTTTTTTTTAATTATTTATCCACATCAATTTAGTTAATATGATATGCATGTACACAATATTTGTTAATAGTTTTTCTTGTTTCAAAATTTTCTGTAATTGGGTTTTTTACCTGTTGAAAATAAATGTATTATTATTATTATTATTATTATTATTATTATCATCTACTCAAGTAGAGTTCAGCACTTTTTATAAATATATTGCATTTATTATTTAAACTACAATAATTGCACATTTAAAAGTTAAGAAATAATGACTAAAAATTAATATATAAGACAAATTAAAATACCTAATTACGCATTATCAATATTTTTTTGAAATTATTATTTTTCAGATTTAAATATTTATGTTTATAATTTCCAGTGGCCTTAGAGGTGCACAAGACAAAATAAAACGCAGGATTTTCGTGATTGCTTCTTTGTACGCATGGGGGCTGCCTACTTTGAACATATTAATTGTTTTCTTCGTCGATAATTATGGTGATAAAAAGGCGGAATATCATCCAAAAATAGGTGTAGAATCCTGTTTTCTGAGAAATGGTATGGATTAAGTTATAAGATTTTTTAAACATATGATAAAACGTTTCTAAACTACATATAAGAATTGTAAATTTATATTATACCTTATTAAGCTTTACCTATCAAACAAAATCATATTTATTACTGGTGGCATAATGTACTACGTGACAAAGAAAGTTTATTTCTTTTTAGATTACTGTTTTCGATACTTTTACAATAAAACAGCGAAAATAAAAATAATGAGCTTTGAATTTTGGAGATGACAGATAAGTAATAAAGGTAAATAAAATTATTCGATCAAAAATGTATCGATTCGAATGTTTTTGTAAACAATTCAGCTTCAATTCTGTCATTCGAAAAGATACATTTTTGTTCGAATAACATTATTTATCTTTATGATTTATCTTCATTTCTAAAATTCAAAGCCTACTATTGGAAACTGTAATTATCTCGAAAACTCAACCTCATATTAATATTTTGCAAGAGATCTCTTTTGTAGATAATGCACCATTATTTTTTCAGATATACACCTAACCTAACCTAACTTAACGACATCTACCAGTGCTGGAGTTGTCTAATTTTCGCAGTAATTAAAAAAAATCAAATTTTATTTTAGAACTTTGCAGTAATCTCCGTAAATAGGCCCACTACATTACCGTAGTAGGCTTTGCGACATATAATTACGGACTATCCTGTATATGTGTTTACCTTTCTTTATCACGTGGTATATAAGGCACATTATCATTATAATTACTAGCCTTGTTCGTAGAACACAAGAATCAGTTTTCAACATTTATATGCATGTACAGTGCATTTAAAATAATGCATTTATATATATACATATAATTTTCCAGGATTGCCTACCTTTATCTTTTATTTTGGACCAATTCTCGTTATCATTATAATTAATATAGTATTGTTCATACTGACCGCTGGAAACATACGAAAAGTGAAAAAAGAGACTAAAATTGTGAAAAGTCCGCAAAGCAAGAAGCATTCAAATAAAGAAGAGGATAAGTAAGTACATACGGGGGTGGCCAGAAATACGGAATAAAATTCATATCTTTTGAATTAGTGTTTTTTTATAATAATTAATTTTTCTTCAATCCCCTAACTCCTAGCTGCCTCTACTTTTTTTTCAAATGGAAACATAAGGCATGAGGGGGCTAAACGCAAGATAAAAAAGATATATTTGTTTGCGTTAACAGTGTTAGGTGCACTGCATAACACTGAAGATAATTAAATTTTATTTCACTTGTTGAGTAGGTGTTTTATACAACCCTAAAAACCTTGCTATTGAAAACGTAAAATTTGTTTATTTAGTATGGCTGAATTCGGTTTTCTATAAGCTTTTCAACGAGCCTCCTCATGCCTTATATTTCCATTTGAAAAAAATATAACTGAAATATGGGAAAAATGAAGATAAGTTAACGTGTTTCAGCGTTTAAAAAAAACACTGATTCAAAGTATATGAATTTTATTCCGTACTTCTGGCTATCCCAGTATTAATAATTACAATTTGTGTTTTTATATTCAGATGATATTATTATTATTTTTGGTGTGTATATTTTGATAATTTCTGTGCTGCTTTGAAGAACTAGTCGATTTTACTATGAGGTTTGCTTAATTTGTTGAATACTTATTTAAGAGAGAAGTAGGTGAAGTGAAGAATAACAGAACCGGTTGATTCGTTTCCGGGCTGGTTGTCATTAGATTAGTAAAATGTAGATCAGAAAAGATGTAAGGAGAAGAAGAAGAGATGTGAAAGAGTTGAGTTGTTGTTGAATAGATAGGAAGTACGAAATAAATAAATTATAGTAAAACCACAGTAAAACGTTATTGGGTATTTATTTAATTGAAAAAGAAAATATTACCCTAACACATCTTACTTTTAGGTTTAAAAAAGCACATAAAGCTTTAATTAGTAAACTTCTACCATCAGTTACAAAAATGTTAATATTGCTGTGACTGGTTTAGAGCGTGGAATAGGAGATTCGTTTTCAATTGCAAACACCGAAGATTTGTTGTTGTTAGTCCATTCCCGATATGGTCACACTGAATAATTTAAATTTGGTGACAGAAGTGTAATTAATCATTAATAACAAGTGAATTTTACCATTAAGAACTAGCATATCAAGATATAATTATTAACATTGTCGCCAAAATAAAATTAGTTTACACATAGGTACTTTTCAATGAGTAATTGCTCTTTCTATCTTATCTAATTTATTATAAACATTGCAAACTAAATAATTTCTTAAACATCTCGGTTTTTTGCTGTCGGAGATTTAGACTACCTTTATATTAATTGAATGCACTGGTGCAAGAGTTCATGCAAAACATTGGCATAATTTAATAGTGACAAAGCTAAGCTTGCACATCTTGGTCTCAATAGGTATACAATGTGGATATTCAGACGAGGTCAGCCGTTAATTAAAAGCTGCTAGAATGCTAACAGGGCTGTTAATCAGCACTGAATAGCGTGCTGAGTGTTATCCGCGGAACTGCGAAAAAAATATATGTTACATAACCTTACATTGTCATACAAAAAAGTTATATCTATTACACAGAATAATAAATTTGTTAAGTATTGATCAAATGTTCCATAGAATAAAACGCCAAAATAAATAAAAATAACTATTTTTTATTGATAACAATATTCAGGCAAATAATAGGGCAATCCAACGAACTGTCAAATCACTTTAGAAATGGCGGCTGTAGGACAAACAACTCGACATATGACAAGCAGAAATTTGTGCTTTTGTGTAGAACTTTTAGTTATTGGTCTGTGTGTAGAACTGTCTGTTTTGCTCATTATATTTTATACCTATTTCGGAATACCAAGTATAATTCAGACTATCATAATGGTTTTGTTTTGTTGTGTTATGAATTGATGGAGTAGAGGACAGCGAGAAGATCAAGTTAGATTTTTTAGGATTCCTGCTGCATTGAATTATAGACAGAACTGATCTCAATGAACTCTCATATAAGACGGCAAAAGTGGCTTAGTGCAATAAAACAGCAAGACCTAACTCAAGAAAAAATTAAATACAGTGTACAAGTTTGAAATATATTATTTATAAATAGGTACCTAAGTTCTTTTTTCTCTCCAACTAGTAGCATAATTACACCCCCGCCAGCCCTAGCAAAAATTTAAACAATTATTATTTATGCATAGATACATAGTAGAATTTATTTTCAGTTAAAGAAAAATTATAAATAATAAATAAAAGTCCATTTGATAGAAAAAATCTAAAATATATTTAATAAAAAATATTAAAAATAAGTTATATATACTAAAAAAATTGGGTACATAGATAAATAGTACAAAATGTTTAATAATCAATTGGTTTTTCGATATTTTAAATAATTGCGGCATTGCAATAATAATTTAAAGTTTGTTACAGCACAATAAAAAACATTAGCAGCAGGGAAAATCAAAATTTAATGCACCAATTTCATTTTTGATTAGTCAACTATTTCTTGCCTCGGCCCATTTGAAAGAAAAAATTTGTAGATATACCGAAGTGCAGTGAATACTGAGAATAATAATAATTTTACAAATATTCAGCAACTAGAACGTTTTACCTAAAATATAAACCTACTTTTTCTTATTATAATAAAAATATATGAGAAATAGGCTCATATTTCACTTTCTAATATGAAATATGAAAGAGTTGCTGATCTGGCAAGAACTAGGGGGCCCCACTAATCGCAGAGCCCTGCCCAGTGCCCAATGGAAAATAGGGGCCTGCATAGGTAGGTATATATTACTTTTACATATAAATATTGCAGATGTTTAAAACTTCAGAAAACATTAACACAACACTACATTTTCGTTTATATCTACCCATCTGACAACGTTGCAGTGTTAATTTGATAACCCATATGCAATGTAGGCATCCAATCAAGATGTAAGTTATCTGTTAAAGCAGCCGGTTTACCTGAAATATATGTTTTTAAATTGTTGTATATAACTTTTTATTAACTAACCCGATACAAAATGTTTTGAACAAACGACACTGTATTTATTTTTTTCTTGAGTTAGGTCTTGCCGTTATATTGCACAAAGCCACTTTTGCCGTTTTATATGAGAGAGTTTATTGAAATCAGTTCTATGTCTATAATTCAATGCAGCAGGAATCCTAAAAAATCTAACTTGATCTTCTCGCTGTCATCTACTCCAACAATTCATAACACAACAAAACAAAACCATTATGAAATAGGTATAAAATATAATGAGCCAAACACAGTTCTACACAAAATCACAAATTTCTGCTTGTCATATTATGTCGAGTTGTTTGTCCTACAGCCGTCATTTTAAAAGTGATTTAACAGTTCGTTGGATTGCCCTATTGAAATTGGACCATTATTATAGTTTTTATGGGTATGTCACACTTTATGTATAGTATTCTGGTATTCCATGTGCATGTAACTATCACATATTCTTGTTCTTTTTTAAAAATAAAATTTATGAGAAAATATTGTTAACTATGGTACAACAAAAATTGAAATTTTCTACGTTGGTAATTTTATCTTAACATTTTTATTTTGATCCCAAGAATCTATAATAGCTCAATCTCAGTGGTGAATTATGACTTTTTAGGGCCTGATTCAGAAGCCCCAAGTAGCATATTTTTTGTCGGTTGTCTATAAACAAAAAAAAAATATATTCTATAAGAGGCAAACCCAGAGCAAAACATTCATAGAAATTCCAAAGCTTATGCCCTTGGAAAATTGTAAATAAATAACATAACCTAAGAAATACGTTAGCGTTTCGCTTGCGAAGAAAGCACAAATTTTCTTGACTTACAAAAATATTCTGTGGCTAACAGTTAGCATTTAGTCAGTTGTATTCGGTCTGAATTTCTTACTTAGCGGATCAGCGGCTGACCTCGTCTGAACACTCCCAATGTATATTTGTATACATATTATATTGCTTATAGTCTTTCAATTTGAGAGTAAACGGACTTTATTTAATTTTGGCAACATTGCTTATAGTCTTTCAATTTGAGAGTAAACGGACTTTATTTAATTTTGGCAACATGGATTCTTGTAATTAGTTATATTTTTTACAGCTAATCGATGTTTCTTGGAACCAAATGTGAAAGCAAATTAATTTTAGGAATATTTATTATGAGACAGTGTCTAACTTCATTTATATATCTTTTTTATATTAAATCATTATTAATACATGCAAGTAAATAATATACTATATTTTAATGAGAGAATTCGTGCGGTATACCTGACTTTAACAACGCAGAATGTGATATACTATCATTAATCATTTATAGCATCTGTATTTACTAAACAGAGAGAGATCAATCCTATATGTATATTTAAGAATGACAAGCAGTTTGTTATGTTAAAGACTCTATTGGAATCTAATGAAATTTATATGAAACAGAAACCTTTATCTCTTCCACTTATAGTATCATCAACAACTTGTATGAACGCTGTCGCACAGTTGTAACCAGTTCTGAATTTCAGGAATTAGTTTATTTGCTTGATAATCTTTTAATTGTATCTCCATTACCCTCGATAACTTTTATAAAGTTAGCGAGGGTGGTATGAATGTCTTAAAATTCCTTGGATTGATTTTTCGGTTTAATTTTGATACCTAATTTCTTTTTTTGATAGTTTCATGATTCTAAAATAATCCAATACTGAGAAATTATTGGTATCTCTTATATTTTTTAGGTTTAAATTGTACTGGAAGCTTCTTTTTGTTATGGGCATCAATCCAGTGGTTAACACTCATCTTATCCAATTAATCTCATATTCTACTGGCAGGGAATGGTCTCGTGATGTGGTTGTGTACTTTAAGGATTTTGCACATGCAACATATGGCATACTTATTTTCGTCATATTTGTGTGTCAAAAAAAGATATGGATGTCATTAAAGAAACGGTAAGCTAAGCACAAACTTAGAAAAAGTGTCATGTTTTCATTCGTACAGCTTCAAAGTTATATTAAAAACCTACATTTATGAATGTCCTCGATTTTTCGGTTTTAATTGGGATGTGATACAGCATGAAACAATAATAGAATTCTTTCCTATAACATTTTTCCAAACAAATTAATATTGATATACAGCGATTTTTCGGATTGTTATGCCGTGACCTCGGTAACTGGTCGCTGCTAGTAACAGAATTAAAGTGAACATCCCTAACACAACATTTTTTGACCTGCTTTGTTGTTCTCTGGCTAATGAGTCCTCCTGAGTCGCGGCAAAGCTTCTATCACCACTGAAGATGCCGATAGTAAATAGCGACGAAACATTTCAGAAAACCACCATCATTCGATGAATGGTTCTGACCGTGACGGTCGTAATACCAACAACAGGTACCAAAATCAATATATGGGCAGCCCAAAGATATCGATAGTGGATCTCTCCCCACAGAGCCTAGCCCGAGAACAACAAGGGCATGTTAAATAACCCCAGGTAGAGCTAGAGACAGGTACTTTAATTCTGTTACTGACAGCGACCAGTTACCGAGGTCACGGCATAACAACCCAGAAAACATATATCAAATAATAGCACCGGCTGTAAAAGCCTAAAAATCACTACAAATGAATATGTTTTCTTCAAACTTGGTGTACAATAATCATAATATAAACTTAATATTTTGACGTAAATAATCGTTTTCAACAAAAGCCAGTGGCGTAGCTATGGGGTTTTGTTCACTTTTGAACCCCTTAAATTTCTTCGCTAATGGTAAAAAGTATTTTGTTTGAAAAAGTGCTCTTGAGGAAATTCAATGAGCAGCTTTGTTTTTCAGATATTTTGACTTTTTCTAATCAGGATTATCCTATGAACTGCAGATATACATTTATTTAATAAATATAAACAACGGTTTCTAAATAACTCAATTTAAATGGTGCTCAAAGTAATATCCATTTTGGTCAATACAACGATAGCATCGATTTCTTAGGAAGATCTTGTCGGAATTAGCAAGTTATTTGCACCGTAAGTACTTTGAATACTATGTATGTAATAGATTATCTCTATTATACGCCAGACCTGAGTACACTTTTTCTTTTAAGAACCTCCAAAGAATAAAATCTAAGTGGATTGAGATCCGGTGGTTGAGCTGGCCAAACAACTGGACCACCTCGACCAGTTCATCTTTCCTTGCAGATTGTATTTAAACAATTTATAATTTCAACATGCCCTAACCAACTAATTTAATATGATACTATTGTTACAAGCAACTATATTTTTTTGTAAAGTCTTTGTTATCCTACAAGATCCCTGATTGGAAAAAGTCAAAACATTTGAAAAACAAACCGTCTTGCGCATTTTCCCAAGAGCACTTTTCAAAGAAAATAAAAATTTTAATATTTGCACTGAAAAAATACTTTTTACTAATGACGTAGTCTAGGGGGTTCAAGGGTGAACAAAACCCCACTGGCTTTAATTCAAAAAGGTTATTTATTTCAAAATATTTACATTTAATTATCATTACTGCATACCAAGAACGAAAACTATTTGTTTAGTAGATAATCAAGAAAATATATTATTTTAAAACTCAAACGCCCGGTATCAGGAGTACCATAGGAAAAAATATTATAGGAGGGACCCGTATTATATTTTCATGCTCTATCTTTAAAAGAAAGGAATCATCTATAGCCTAACGTCATGATTTAATTTAGAACAAATATGTTTTCAGGTATCCCTGTATCTGTATCGATAAATTTACCAAAAATGCTACCAACACATCAGTCACGACATCGAATATTACTCTTAGTAGTGAAAATTCATCAGAAATACGTTTAAGGGGAATACAAAATTTGGCTGCGGACGTAGCTTAAAATTATATGTCTATTAATTATATGATGATTCTGTCTATAGATTTAAGATATTATATCAAATATTATCAAAACCTACACTTTCTCTGTTGCAAGATGGAGACAAAAGTAAAAAACTATAATATATTTTTCTTTATTATTCATCTACACCCATAAACTAATTATTGTTGTTATGTAGAGATAGAATTACAAAAATATGTTCACATTTGTACGGTTATATATTTTACCAAAATTGTAACTATAGTTTCTATTATTTTTTTTAATATTAGTTATTTGTTTTTTGCTACAAATTGTATTTGTTTTAATAAACAGTACTTTCATTATAATTTATCGAACCTTTAATAAAATTTAGTTTTATTTACAATTTTTAATATAATAATAAAGTAACTCATACATTCTTATATAGAGGGTGGTGCATAAGTGTATACAGAAAATTAAGAGGTAGTATATTTGAGGCGGGTTTTTCATAAGTATATAATTTCTTAATTGGAGCTTCCTGTAAAATGTTAGAGCCCTTAAAGGAGGGAGTAAAATCTATTTTTTATAATTTTTCTCAAAAGCAGTTGAATATAAACAAACGAATTTTGGCAGGATTTACATTGTACTGACACGTTTTCCGTATTGCTGGTTTACTAGAAGGGAGTGAATAAATAAATCACCTCTTCCATGTTTATTTTCCAAACTTCGAAGTGAAACCCTAAGGTAGCTCTGTTTATTCATAAATTTTCTGCTTCTTTTGAGTTTTTGTGCAATTTATTATTAGTAGACTGCTGTCACTAAAATTACTTTTCGGTAAATGTCAAATAATTTCAATAATATCAAATGTTGAGTCATCGTCTGCTAAATCTCGTGGCCTTCGTGGATTTTAATCCAGAATTCTGTAATATAATAATAATAATAATAATAATAATAATAATAATAATAATAATAATAATAATAATAATAATAATAATAATAATAATAATAATAATAATAATAATAATAATAATAATAATAATAATAATAATAATAATAATAATAATAATAATAATAATAATAATAAAAATAATAATAATAATAATAATAATTTTTCTTTAGTTTTATTGGGTTTTTGCCACACTTCTGAAAAATAATAAAAATTAATTAAATAAGCCCTTGCGCCAAACGGAACAGTCAAGGGTTATTTTTGAAACTAAGTTTGCCTAACCAAAAAATCTCACACTGAAAAAAGCAGATAAGTAAAAAATAGGAGTTTGAGAAAGCGTCGCTGTATTCTTTCCAAATGGTTACTGTAGATTTGATAGTAGGGATACCAAATAAGGTTATTCGAGTTTTGAACGTACAAGCGAATAATATAGACTCTTCAATGCACTTGCATCAGTGAAAGATTTTGTACTCCTTATAACAAAGCCTAGGGTACTGTATGCAGATTTCATATTTGAATTAATATGATTAGAAAAAGATAATCTGCTGTCAAACACTACACCAAGATCTTTAGTTTCCTCGCAACGTGTTAAAGGTGACATACCTATATTATAATCAAATATTAGTAGCTGATTTTTGAGAGAATACGTTATGTTTTGCATTTATTTATATTAATAGGTAAATAATTATCCGTACACCAAGTATAAACATAATCTACAAGGTCTTGCAGAATCAAACAGTCAGTCGTAGATGATGAAGTCATTTACGAATAGAATAAAAAGAAGTGGCCCCAGATTGGAGACCTGAGGTACTCCTGATGTCGCAATAAAGGTGTTCGACTTGAAACCGTTATAAGAAACGTACAGCTTTCGTTGATACAGGTAAGAATTAAACAGGCGGAGTAAGCTGTTATTAAAACCGTAACGTTCCAACTTGCAAAGCAATATACTATGATTCACCTTATCAAAAGCCTTTGAGAAGTCTGTGTAAACAACATCAACTTGTCCTTTGTCATCAACATAGTTCGCCGTATACTGAGTAAATTCAGCCAAGTTAGATAATGTTGAACGGTTAGGAACAAAACCATGCTGATTTGCTGATATGTACGACATAACATAATCAAATATTTGTTTATATAGAGACATCTCAAAAACCTTTGCGATGTTAGACAATATTGCAATAGGGCGATAATAACTCCACTTATCAGGAAACTCGCCTGTGGATAATGCAATAATGAACAAAGTAAGCAACGGAGTGCACGGAACCCTTGAACAATCTTTTAATAGAAAATTAGGAATCTGATCGTCACCACATGACATTTTGTTTTTTAATTTATGAATTGCTAGAAGAACATCAGATTCCGTAAATTGCTGTATGTTAATGCAAGATTGATAATAATCTAATGAAAGATTTGGATTCTGAACATTCTCATCGGAAAAAACGCTAGCAAAAAATTTTGAAAAGGCATCAACAATTTTATTGGGATCGTCAAGTTCTTGATCATCGAAATAAACATTCTTAGGTATACGCGTGTGCCCTTTCTTATTATGAACAAACGACCAAAACATTTTAGGATCACTATTAATATTGGCTTGGATGTTAATAAGATAATTATTGTAAGCAAAAAACCTCTGATTTTTTATTAAGTGTCTCAAACGTTTAAACTCGTTTAAATGAAAGTTGTTACGAGTAGTTTTAAATTTACTGTGATGATAGCCTTTAGCTTTAATATTATTTATAATTTCAGTTGTATACCATACGGGATATTTACGTTTAAATTTAATGTAGACTGGTATGTATTGGTCGAATAAATTAAAAATATCCTGGTAGAATGCATCGCATGCTGAGTTAATGTCAGTGAAGTTGTTTAGAAAATCCCAGTTTTTATGTAGAAGTGCATTGTAAAGCTCCACAAAATTAGTAATATGCTGTAGAGTGGCTACACCAGCTAGTATTTGGAATCATACCATAAATGTCAAAATTTGATATTTGATATTGACACTGTAATAACTTATTTTACCCCCTCCAGTAAAGGACTGTGTCAAAATTTTCAGATTGTGATTCTGTTTATGGTCCGGACCTTTTAGAGTCTGATGCGTGTCGTCTACAAAGAATACAAATTTGCTGTTTTAGATTTGTTTTTAGTATTAAAAAATTTGATAGTGGTCTAACCAGACAGATTCATAGATCTAATAACCTTAAGCTTAATAAACTACGTAGATTACATTACACACACTAACGCTCCATTATACTTATTTAATAAATTAAATAGTCTGCATAGGAACGCATCTAATTTCGATACTCGTTATATTCACTTATTTGAAATTCCTTATTACACCACTGTCTTGTTCACCAAAATGTTTTTCTTACGTTGCACCAAAGGAACACAATAATTTACCAGTAAAATTTAAAGATTTTTCAATTATTAATTTTAAAAAGAAATTAAAAAGGCTACTGTTATCTACGTGATAATCTTGTTGACGGTTCTCTCCATTCATCATGTTATTATTATTATTATTATTATTATTATTATTATTATTATTATTATTATTATTATTATTATTATTATTATTATTATTATTATTATTATTATTATTATTATTATTATTATTATTATTATTATTATTATTATTATTATTATTATTATTATTATTATTATTATTATTATTATTATTATTATTATTATTATTATTATTATTATTATTATTATTATTATATAGCTTTATTGTTTCGGCATGGTAGTTACTAGATCTTTTATTAAAAACATTACCTATATGTACTTTGCACACTATTATATTTCTTGTTATTTGGATTGGATTATTATATTTTTCCAGTCACACCTTCCGAAGCTCCGACACTTTTGGAGGTGTTCTGAAGAGTAAAACAATGACCACTCTCCACTCCGTGAAACCAGTAATCATTGAGCCTGCAAATCGTGTGTTCTGATGTAGCGAACCAAGGACGATTGCCTTCTGCATTCTGCCGGCTAAGATCTGTGCCGAATTTCGGCAATCCGGTATGATCTTTAACTGGGAAAGGAGCGTACGTCTCATTCCATCCAGGACGCCTATAATTAGCACCACAACCTTAACAGAGTGGTCCGGATACAGCCTGCGGAGCTCGAAGAGAAAATCTCGATACTTCCTCCGTTTCTCCTCCTCTTTTAAGACGATGTTGTTCTCCGCGGGAGCCTAGAACTCAATCACAAACATCGTCCTAAGCTGGTGGTCGAGGAGGACTACATCAAGCTTATTGACTTGAATTTGCCTGAGGGTGGGGAATGAATAGTTCCAATAAATTCGACATTTCTCATTCCCCACAACGATTTCTATGTTTTTCATTATTTCTTTAAAACTACATTTTTACTAATTACAACCACTCACTACCAATAGAACATAATTCCTGTAGGTACAGTTAGATAAAATGCCCATTTTTTTATAAGAAAATCGGAAGAAAGAAATGAGTAGGTACTAATAGGTAATCGAAAACTTTTAATGCATTCGCTGCATAACATAGAAAAACAAACAGACGAGCTATATTGTGGGAAAATATCTATACCCGACAGATATTCCTTTATTTAAGTACTATAAAACGTTTAAAATTAAAATAAGGCACAAGGCACTAGAAACTGAACACAAAATTGCAATGAAAACACAGGAATTGAATTATGATATGACAGCAAATTTGACCGTTGCTTGTTGGTTGCCTACTCTCTCTGTAAACGTGCGGCGGACGAGGCCAACGGGTCGCATAGGCAGTGTTAAATAAAGATTTAATATAAAATCAAAAAATTAATTTCTTTTTTCGCTTTATAAATAAGTTTGGAATTTTTTTGAAGGGTGATTCCGTTAATTCATAATTATCTCTATTCCCTCTTAAAATATTTGTACTTAGTCATAGCTAACCCTATATAATTAAAAACTACTCATATATCTCTTATGAACTTGTTAGTTCTCTTCAGTATGCCATTGGAGGCGAGGCAACCGACGGCTTATCTTACAGAAGAGAACCTGACTAGACGTGAGTCAACATGCAACCACATCCTGCGTTCCCATACAATTTATAGTAAATAATATAGTTGCGGCAAGAGTTCAGATGACTTGTGTCACGGTTGGCGTTACGCATTTGTTTTTATTGTCAACACAATTGTCGATAGTTTATTGCATCAAAAACATTTATTTTTGTAATTTAGTGTAATATATAGTACAGACATTTAGTGTAGTATATAGCTTTATTATTCTCAGTTGCAGTTTCTTAAATATTTTGTTGAAAATACAACGAACTATTTCATTTGTCCGTATGATGTAAGTCGTCTGAATTCTTGCCGCAACTATACTACAATTGTGTCGCTATAGTTTTGGTAAGGATCACTTCATGTGTTGTATTAATATCGTAAATTAATATTATTTTGCACTATAGCCGCATTTTAAATTTTACAATATGACATTTATTTATTAATAACTTTAAGTAGTTCAAATCTACAAAATTATAATTTAAAGAAGAATAACCTATTTTATAATTAATATTTTATACTTACTTTAACATATTATTCTTGAAGTAAATCTTATATTTAGTATCATTTTAAGAAAAAAAAGTCTTTAATTAAGTATAAGACTGGTTGGATGTCAAGAATATGTAAATATGTATGTCAAATATACTTTATTACAAAATTAATACATATGTACTTGAATAAAGTTCAAAATTTTAAGTATATTATTATACTTCAATACAAATTAAATTTTATCCGTGCAGAAGATAGAAAATGATAATATAGCAATTTAATTGCACAAAATAGCAAATGGTAATTCTGTTGAATCCTTGACTTCTAGTCAGTATGAACTTAGACGTCAATATAGACGTTTTCTTAAGATTAGGGCAAACTCAAGTCAAATCGGTCACCTATTTGACTTGCATACTTTTTTCTGTTTATGTTTGTTTTTGCAGCAGTTGGAAACGGTTTGAAATGTCAGAAATATTCGACCAGTTAAGTTGAGAAAGCGTTACCATTGAATTTAACGTAATAAATAGTTAGATGGACTTTCTGATAGTTTCTAACCGTTTCCAACTACTGCAAAAACAAACCTTTTGTCTATAATGGTTTACTCATAAGTACAGCGGTCTATTGCAATAATATTGGCACTCCTTCAAAACAGATTTTGAACAACTGGAAGTTCTGAGTAAAAATTTAATTAGGCTTTTATTCGTGAGTGGAAATAACTAAGAACTAATGATAAAAGTTGCAAATAGATTTAATTACCAATACGTCAGCAGTTCAAAACAAGTCGCCAGACTCGTTTTAATGAGAGCCGCTATCGTTACAATAGATTGTACATGATTAATACGATAGAGCAACTTTCTCCCCACTATTTCGTTTGCAAATATTTCCGCAGAATCTTTTTGGATAGCATTTAAGAGCTGTGTGGCCCTCGATGCCAATTTGTATTTCTTCACAATGTGGAATCAAACAGCATTGTAGACGACTTGAAGCATCTCTCCTTATTCGTGATATGTATAATGTGTGATAGATGTAGTCGTTATATCCATTTGCAAAGGTTTCTTCACATAAGATAGCAACCAAAATGAGCTGAAGAGTTCTGTAAGACATCAGAATCTGGAAAAATTTCAATAAATTTATTATTTGAATACTCCTATAAATATTTTATAAAATTGATTAACGAAGTTGATTTTGATTGAAAATTTTTAAAGTGGTTAGGTTTATTCACATCAAAATTTGGAAAAGTTTTAATAAATATACTATTTCATACCTTGTCTAATATTTTTTAATACTAACTGGCGCAGTCTTTAATTCAAGGAATATAAGTTGTAACAAAAGTACCTAATTATTAAGAACTACTTCAACTGACTAAAGTTGTTTCCCATTGGTGCAGCTGTTGTTTTAGTCTAAACAATATGTAAAATAATTAGGTAACTGAGGGAGTAAATTTGAATATATGTATTTTCCATATAAAAAATGAACCCCTTATGCACAAATTAAATTTGCTAATTTGCAAATAAAATGTCAGTTTCTAAAAAAGAAAATTCAAAATATTAAATTTGTAGTTAAGAAAATGTATTAAACTTAATTTAACAGTTTATTGTAACCGCCCGATTAATCGACTGCTGGCGCGCCAATGGAACGAGGACCTGCGCGCAGAAATAACGTGAGGAATTGACGTCACCGCCGCTATAAATTCCTCAATTCGACAGCTGCGAACACAGTCGACTCCAGTTCTCTAATCATCTAGCAACTGCGAAAACTTGCATAGAAATAAATAACTTTGTTTTCCTTATTTTCAACCAATTTGACATTTATTTATTTTCTATAGTAAAGATACTTTACCAAGTATTTTATTTACTTGACTACATTATGTTTAATATTATAGGTTCATATTTATGTCCAAAAAATCATATTTATCAATTTTCAATTAAATCTACTATGATACATAATACCAACTACAATTACACATACGTATACTCGTACATAATATACCATTTAAACAATGAAAACATAACCTATTCTATAACACCAACAACTATAATTAGAGATAATCTCTTTTCGCGTTAAAACATCTTCAAACTGAGTTATAGTGTAAACAACAGAGTTCAGAATAAAATTATTTAAGTATTAAATTTACTCAGAGATAAGCCCTTTATATGAGTGGAAGCATATTGTACAGGCGAGACCCTGCACAATTTGGTGATCTTTTGTAGAACATGTGCTAAAAATACAAGTTTGACTGATAGTACACGTATACTATGTTTATGTATTTCTGAAACCACTGTATATCTGCTTTTATTTTTGTCAATATATAGCAAGATTTTAAATATACAGTATGCGCCAAAAGTATGGAATAAATTCAATAAAAACGAAACAATTATTTTTTGGGAAAAATCCTCGAACATGTCGATTTTTAATTTAAAAAATACATATTTTAGCGTAAAATGCGATTTTCAAATGTCATTTGTTTTCGAGTAATGACGTCATCGATTTTTTTTTAAATGGTAACACAAAGTTTTCGAGTAAATGACGATTGAATGTTAGAAAACGTAAATTTTATCCATAAAAAAAGTAACAATTCTGAGGTATGTAAAACAAAATACAATTGATTAAATTTTATACTTAAATTAAATGCTCGAATTGCCATCCACCAACTTCTTGACAATGCGCAAGTCTGTGAAGAAATTCTTCTTGCACATTTTGAATGATTTCTGGGGTAACTCTGCGTATTTCGTCCCGATGCGATTTTGAAGTTCTTCTAAATTACGTGGTTTATTAATGTACACCTTTGACTTCAAGTATCCCCATAAAAAATAGTCAAGAGGTGTAAGATCTGGCGATCTTGCAGGCCATTCTATCGGTCCGCGTCTGCCGATCCACCTCCCACGAAAACAGTTGTCCAAAAAATCTCGTACAGGGAGCGCATAGAGCGGAGGTGCACCGTCTTGCTGAAACCATATGGTATCGTCAGGAATGTCAGGGTCATTATCGTTAGGAAAAATTACTACAAGGGCTAGAACAAGGTCATTTGCTAGAAACTCTAAATATCTTTGTCCTGTAAGGGTTCCTTCAAAGAAGAAAGGCCCTACTATTCTGTCGTCAACTATTCCAGCCCACACATTTAATTTCTGAAGGTGTTGGGTATGTGCCTCTGCCATCCAATGAGGATTTTCCCGACTCCAATATCTGCAAGTTTGACAGTTTACTGTACCATTCAGACAAAATGTGGCCTCATCTGAACAAAGTATTTGCCGGTGTAAATTTATATTTCCTTGACATAAATCCATTAGAATTTCGCAAAAGTGTAAGCGGCGATCGGGATCATCTTCATTAAATTCCTGCACAAGTTGAATTTTGTAGGGATGATATTTTTCCTTCCTCAAGATACGTAGCACTGTGCTCTGACTAGTGTCATTGTTTAATGCAATCAATCGTGAAGAATTATGAGGATTATCCACCATACTTATCAAAATGTTCTGTTTCTGATTTTCATGAATGGTTAGACGTCCAGGTTTTGAAATATTTACAACATTACCAGTTTCTCTAAATTTAGACACTACCTTAACGACTATTGATTGGCTGATAGGGCGATTTGGATATTTTTCATTAAATATATCGCAAACTTCCTGCTGAGTTCTAGTCATATTCCCGCATCCGATAAGAATTAAAATTTCAATTCTTTGAGTAACAGTTAAATGTGCCATAATACTTTAAATTGAATAATAATGTCTATGTCGGTTATAATACTTATTAGAAAGTCGGTGTGACAATGACACTTTGCAAAGATTTTCACCTACGTGATCCATGAAAATACTATGGAATTAGAAAAACTAAACTTGATCACGTTTTTGCTTTATTTTAATTGATTTACGTTTTCTACCATTCAATCGTCATTTACTCGAAAACTTTCCTATGTAGGAGGGCAAAATTTTAGTACTGTCTGATAGAGAATTAAACGATCTTTCAGAATCAAGGAAAAAAATATGGTGTTGCCATTTAAAAAAAAATCGATGATGTCATTACTCGAAAAGAAATGACATTTCAAAATCGCATTTTACGCTAAAATATGTATTTTTTAAATTAAAAATCGACCTGTTCGAGGATTTTTTTCAAAAAATAATTGTTTCGTTTTTATTGAATTTATCCCATACTTTTGGCGCATTCTGTATATATATCTCTGCTACAGTTAATGTACGATTCTTTTTAAAACTTTCTCTGCATGATTCTTGCGGTTTTAAATCGAATATCAACCTAACAATTCTTTTCTGAATCACAAATACACGCAATATTTCAGTTGCCTGTTCCCAAGAGACAATATTATAACTAATTACAGAATATGAAATGAAATAGTAAACACTTAATAAGGCGTCATGGTTCAAATATTTTTTAGTGAGTATACAGCATAGCAAATCTTATTAAACTTGCCACATATGCACTCTATCTGATTTACCCATGTTAATTTTGAGTCGAGTGACGTACCCAAAAAATTAATATTATCGCTCCATTCGATATTTACATTAAGATATATAGGCTATTGGAGATTTATATCTTTCGGTAATAGATTTTGTCTTAGCATGATTAACAATTAGATTATTTATTTCGCACCATAGGAATAATTGCCCAACAATAGCTTCCATTTTCAGTTTAATCTCATTAGCTGTGTTTTCCGCAATCACTACAGTCACGTCATTTCCATACATGAACAATCTTCAATTTTTACCAATGCATTTTGATTTACAGTAAAAGAAATTAACCATTTTTATCTAGAAGGTCATATATATACTGTACCATGCTACAAGTTGTACTCTCAGTTGACCATCTGTCACAAAAACCCGTGTTGGCATGAACAAAGTATTTTATATTTGTCAAGATATGGAACAATACGTTCATAAATAGTCTTTTCATTTATTTCAGAAATTGGGCTGAGGATAAATATTCCTCGGTAATTTTCAATAAATTGCCCATCCCCTTTGTTAATTGTGGGAACTATTTTTGAAATTTTTAACTGACTAGGAAACGTACCATTTGCAACTGATATATTTGTCATTTTAGTGACATAATAAGCCAAGACATCACAGCACTCTTTGACTAGCTTAGTGTACCTCATCAATACTAACAGATTTTTTGTTTTTCAAGATTCTTATCACATTTACAACTTCATTTTCTCCATATTCCTAAAAAAACATTGAATTGGAAATATATTTACATGTGGTGCCAGATGTTTCTTGTGCTGTTGCACTGGCATCAACCAGAACTTTTACTGATTTAGCGACATGATTAGCAAAAATATCTGCATCTCTTTTGGTATCACTTAGGTACAACCATACCAACTATTTTTTAAGTTACTTTTCTAGAAGTAATATTTTTCTTATTCAATTTTTAATTAATAATTTTCCTCACTACCCCTATCTGATTTTCAGAGTTTGATATCAAATTCGAAAAAAGCAGTTCTCTTTTTTGTAAACTGTTACTGAAATTAGTTTTTTCCATCTTATAATGAACATGGGAAAGCTCATTATAGTATGTTTTCTTTGCCAATTCAGATGTCTTAGATTTTTTGCTATCTCTGTAAGTTCAATGAGCCACCTAAACTTAAATGAATTCCTACGTCCCCGATTTGCGGCAGTAAATATTTTTCTAGGATGAGAAACCTGAAAACAATAGTCCAGAAAATATCATAAAGTACGTCAATTTCACATGCCTGTTCCAAATCTACAGTTTCCCTATTAAAAAGCAACTTAAATTCAGAAATTGTGCTAGAATTTATTGACTTCTTATGTACCTGATATTTCGTATTACTCATAGGAATAGACAAAGACCACTGTATATATTGAGCCAAATACAGGGTGTCAAAAAAATAGTGTAAAATATTTAAGGAGGTAATAGTATGAACCAAAATAAGCAGAAAAGTCTCAATAAACATGGGTCCGCAAAGTAACGGTTGCGGAGATATGGAATGTTTTATGTTTTTTAGCCCCTTTTTTTATTTTGCAAAAACGTTGTGTATTTTCTTATAATAGTTGGTTGATATTTAGTGAAATAAACAGTACGCATTTGACAGTTGTTATCAGTGCACAAGTTTTCTTTCGCTATGGCTGGTTACTCTTACGCAGAATTAACAGACATGCATTTCATGTATGGTCGTGCTAATGGAACGTCACCGAAGCGCGACATCTTTATGTTGACACTTATCCAAATCGCCAGATTCCTTCACAACGCATGTTTGGAAGAATTCATCAAAGATTGCGTGATACCGGTTTCTTGAGCAAACAGTGCCATTTATCCGGAAGACCAAGGTCGGTATCCACTCCTAGAGCAGAAGAAGAAATTCTAGCACTGGTAGAGCAGAATCCAGGTACGAGTGTGCGGAGAATATCAGCCGAGGTAGGAATTAGTGGTTCTCTTGTTTGTAGAATCCATCAGGAGCAACTGCTTTATCCATACCATGTGCAACGAGTACAGGCGTTAAATCCAATAAATTTAGTTTTTTGCCGCTGGTTTCTACGTCAAGATGCTGAAGACCCTCGTTTTCTTGCAAACATTCTTTTTACTGATGAGGCCAGGTTCACAAGAAATGGAGTGTTTAATTTTCACAATATATGGGCCGACGAAAATCCTCATGCTCTAATAGAATCTGGACATCAGGCACGTTTTTCATTAAACATTTTGATGGGTATAGTAGGTGACAGGTTTCTAGGTCCTGTTGATTTACTAAACCTATTAACAGGCGCTGCACCTAAACTTTCTACAGAACACACTGTATGAGTTTTTGGAAAACATTCTTTTGAATCAGAGGCAACAAATGTGGTTCCAGCATGATGGTGCTCCAACTCATTTACACCAAACTTTTCCACATAGATGGGTAGGAAGGGTCGGACCTGTTTTATGGCCCCCAAGATCGCCTAATCTGAAACCTCTAGATTTCTTTGTTTGGGGATATTTGAAGACATTAGTGTATGGTACTCCTGTAAATAGCCTCGAAGAGCTGCAGCTACGGATTAATCAAAAGTGTCAAGAAATCCAAACCAAGGAGGATGTTCTCGAAAGAGTTGGAATATCGTTGAGACGAAGATGTCGTGCCTGCTTGAAAATGGACGGAGGGCACTATGAACATCTTCTGTAACTTTGTTTTTTGTTTGTTAAAAGCTTTCTTTGTCGGTTTATTCCTAATTAAATAAAATGTGGTAAATGTGGTCCATATCTCCGCAACCGTTACTTTGCGTACCCATGTTTATTAAGACGTTTCTGTTTTGGTCCATACTATTACCTTCTGAAATATTTTACACTCTTTTTTTAACACCCTGTAGTCCAAGAACCCTGGTTCCAAAGTCCCACTTCAACAATACTCGAATTAAAAATGTTTGTGGTTATATATATATATATATATATAATCAGGTTGTGTTTCACTCACATTACCATTATAATACGTCATAATCCTAGTTGGTTCATTTATATAACTTGTCAAATTAAATGATTTAATTATATCCATAAGTGATTTTCTTGCAACATTTTCTAATATAAGACCAAAAATATTAAAATCTCCACAGAAATCAATCCATCTATACCCATTCGCTATCAGGGTCAAAGTAAATTCTAGTCTATTAAAAAAGTCATTGATATGGGACAATGGAGACCGATAAATCGTCAGAATTATGCACAAGTCACCCCTGTAACTAACCACCTAGCACCCAAAGCTTAACTCTATATTACATTTTTTTATATAATTCACTTCAACATAATCAGACATAATTGCATCTATAACATATATAGCGGATCCTCTGTGGATGCGGTCGGTTCTGCAAAATTTTCAAACATTTTTGTATCCTTTTATATCCATACATTCAAGAGATACTTCGTCTTGCCAATACATAAAAGAAAATTTATTAAATTAGTTTAGTAGTTTATGTTTAAGATTATAGGTTCATATATATGTCCAAAAAATCTTGTTTACCAATTTTCCGATTATTATTTCGAAAACGAAGTTGTGTCATATTTAAATATAAGTTTTTAAGTACACACTTAAAGTATGTCAGTAGTTTCTCAAATGTGGGTATTTTATACGTAGGTTATCAGCCACACCGACCTTAGTGATAATTCGTAAAAAATGTATCTAGGAAATGCTTAAAAATTTAATTACAGTCTTGTTACTGATTATAATTATTTGCGAATATTAAGACTTTATTTGAAACGATTTTGCATTGCTGTACACTCTATTACAACATTATAAAACCTGCAACACCTGAATAATTATGTAAAATTATTACTTATCAAAGAAAAATACTAAAAACACTTGACAATGGTCGATTTGTAGACTTTATTAAGTAGGTATATACAGCACCAGTTTTACATGATAAGTCCTAAACAGTGGATGAAATAGGCAAAGCATAAACTTCTATTTTAAAAATAATTTTATATGCTGAATATGTTTTAAATAAAGCATATACATAGAACAGAAATGCAATATTTATTTTTTCAGGTAATCTGTTCTTAAATATTATCCCAGCAATATTTTTTGTCTTGTTTCTCAAGACTTTTTTTAAAACTTGCTTTTTCTTGGAGTTGTCAAGTTTTGTCTTGATCTTGTCAAGAAAAAGTAAGATAAGATTGCCAACACTATTTGTAATATAAAATTGAGTAGAAAAATAACGAGGTTTTTTAAATAGTTCAACTCTGCCTTTTTAAAAATAATGTAAATTGTTTGTGTAATTATAATTTTTTGATTACCTTACCATTGTTTTTGATTATTATTAATTAAAAACGTTTAATATTTTTATTATTAAAAATTATATAATAAGAACATGTTTCTTTCATACGGACAAATATTTAAGTATCCAATCATTAGTCAAAAATCGATTCAAGTATTTATCCGGATTATTGAAAAATCGTTTTTTTGTTGTTTACTAAAATCATAGTTGTATATAAACCCTTAACAAGTTTTTTATTATAAAATCTTTATATAAAGAGAAAGATTACTGTTTCTGATTATTGAAAAATTGGCATTATAAAATGAACTAGTTCTGTTATAAAGTATTAAAAACATAGTATTTAAATATTTACGACACAATCTTACTTACCATCGTAGTTGGTTTTAAGAAGAATCTATGAACTGTAATGTCACAATAACGGTTAGAGTCATAATAAAATTAATTGGAACGCAGATGCGTTGTTTATTAGTAATAATAGTAAATTCTCATGATTAATTGTGTTATTGACAACCCTGACCATGCGACAGACGATAGTGTATAAAAATAACATATTTTCTGTTTTATGTACTAGTAAATAAAAATCTAAAGAAGTGTTTGTTAGTTGCCCTTTTAATACGCCTACACTATTACCCTAGCAATATATGCAGAATACTAATAGATATTCTATTTTGCAACAAAATTATACCAGTTTTGTTTCCAAATTCACAGTATTCAAATACAAGTTATTCTTTGATTTTGGTCCAATACTACACGTGCGCTGTTGAAGAGAAAAATATAGATCTAGCCTTTAAACAATAATAAGATATAGGTACTAAATCCTTGCATATGCAAACATGCGGAAAGGTTATCTTTTTTGTTGTAGTAGCACATTATATAAAATTACCGGGTGATAAAATATATGACTTAAAAGAGATAAGGTATTTTTCTTGCAATTCCATATTAAATTGCACACATTACGCTTGCACGGACTATCACGGACTTGAAAAGCCTGTTCATGGAGATTTCCATGCAGTGCAATGTCATCTGACGAAAGACTGCAGTTCGTTTAAGGTAAGTAAATAAAGGTTGTTGATAAACGAGGGTGTCCGAAAGTTCAGCGACACATTCACAACATCAGTTTGAAACCAATACCTGACTTTTGTGGTGACACACCTTACGTAGAACTCGCGCGGTCTGGCATACATATTGTAGATCACCCACACGACCTGAATTGACGGTCGTTGCAGATGACGGTACGTGCTGGTGCAGGTCTAGTGTGCGAGCTTCATTAAATAAGATGGGTACCTCCATGAACAGGCTTTGCAGGCTCATGCTGTGTAGGTCCGTGCAAGCATAATGTGCGCGATCCTTTAACAGTTTCCTACCAGGATATGTGGAAATACATACCGCTCATACGGTTATAATTTTTATTTGAACAAAATTATATAAAAAGTATACTGGTAAAAAATACAAGTCTGTACAGGGTACAATTTAACTGCAGTAATAGTTTTTCCTTGAAGCAGTGAGTGTTGCGAAACAAAGGTTGTTTGGGCTGACCAAGACTTGGAAATGAGGTAGATAACGAAACCATTACTATTCAAATTTTTTTGCCAATTTTTTACAGATATTGAAAGAACTTTTTTCCAAACAAACTTTTCTTGTGTTTATAACAGTTCAAAAGATACAAATCATATATTGTGCAACTTGAATTTTTCATATACCACAATAGTTAATTTCTGTGTTACGTTTACAAGTCAATAATTACATTTATATTGTTTAAAGTTACCGCTCTTGTTTTCTTCAAAAGCTGCTGTATATGTAATTGGAATTAAAACAAAACAGGCTATTATTTTTGTAAGGCCCACCTGATCTAAATTGACGACTAATGTAGTAACTGAAAAATTCCAGTTACACAATAAGTGATCTTTATCTTTTGAACTGTTATAAACACAAGAAAAATTAAAAAAAAATCGATATGCTGCTGAGAGATTCGAAAAAATTGGAGCAACTTGACGCTCAGGGTCGTTTAGTTATGGTTTTATTATCTTACCATAATTTCAAGTTTTAGTTAGCCCACTTTGCCTCAGCTGTAAATCAATCACCTTGTATATAAACAACAAGGTTTTAAATAAAACAAATTAAAATTTTCGAGGAACCCGAAAAAAATTGTGACAATCAGATAATACACAAAAAGAAGAATACTTCTTTAACTGACGTATAAGACATTTGTGCAAGTAGGCAATTAACATTAATTGCATTAAGCAAAGCCATTTTACCAATATATTTTCATATAACAAATTTTATTTTAATCATTCAACGTTTTATTACCGATTATTGACATTTTTTCAGAAACTTTGGCACCCTCTAAAGGTACATTTTTTCATGTAAGTCAATTAGCATAAATCGTGATATTTTGACCTAAAGACTGGGGTGGCCCGCTGGTACATGGCACATAAACTAATAGGCAGCATATGGCGGACGGTGATGTTTCAGTCAAAAACTGCCACAGTACCGTATAAAATACTAATATTATTGTTATTATTCTAAATGACTATTAAAGATGATTACAATTACAAACATTCATTCCAATCTACATAATAAATTTAAATGCATATTTTTGTAAATACGTTGTCTACCATGATACTAGGTGATTCTTAACCGATACTCATAAACTATTACGAATAGTGAAAAAAATTTAGTAAATTAATTTTAGATTCGGAAGTTTACAAAAATTTATTTGGTGAAATTTTTGTGTTCATAAAAACTAAGAAGTAGGTGTTTGTAGCAATACTTTGTTATCCGTTGTAATTCTATTCGAGTTTATTATCACAAGTATGCCGCATATTTCTGAAACGAAGGATTTATGGACATGATAGTGGCATACGGGGAAGCACTTCAAGTTTCAGTGACAGCAGCTAATCTTTATGCCCAAAGGTTTTATAGGTATTATATACTGATTTTGAAAAGGCATTCGATCGAATCAATCCTGACTTTATTTTACTTAAATTAGCTGGAATGGGATTTTTGTCAGATTTGATAACTTTTTGTGTCTCATATCTTTCTAATCGGTTCCAACAAGTAAAGTATGCTGATGTTCTTTCCAAATCATATTTGGTAAAATCAGGTATACCTCAAGGAAGTAATCTGGGTTCTCTATTCTTTTTAATTTTTATTGATGATATAACAACGTGTATTAAAAACTTTTATTGTCTATTATATGCAGATGATATAAAAATATATAGAGAAATTCAGAATACTGATGATGCTATGTTGCTGCAACAAGATCTAGATCGTGTATATGAGTGGACCTTAGCTAATAAATTATTTTTAAATATAAAAAATGTACTTCTATAGTATTATACTTTGAGATCACATTTTCAGAAATTCACTTACAGCATAAATGGTCAACCTTTAGAAAAAGTATATAATAAGAAAGATCTAGGAGTCATTTTTAAGAGAAATCAAAATTTTAGTGAAGATATTGATACTATTGTACATAGAGCTTACAAGAACTTAGGTTTTATTATGAGACATATAAAGGAGTTTTCAATAAATACTATAAAAATGTTGTATTTCAGCTTTGTTAGATCTAGACTGGAATTTGCCGCACCAATATAGGACCATGAAACAGTATCTGGATTACAATATATAGAGACAGTTCAAAATAAATTTTTGGCTTATTTATGTATGAGAAAATTTCATAGATATCCCAATTACAACTATTATGAAAACATGAGGAGGGAATTTGATATTTTTAAATTATCAATCAGAAGGCGAATCGGAAATATTTGTTTTATAGCCAAAATTATAAACGGAGAGGTAAATTCACCTGAAATATTATGCAAATTAAATTTTTATATTGCTGCTGGAGTTCGACCAAGGAGTATAGTTGTTAAAGAGAGTTATCGCACTAATTTAAGAAAGAGCTCCCCTGTAGTAAAAATGTCTTTGACTGTGAATTATGTCTGTCATGATATTCATATAAATATTTTTGATGTAAAATCAAACAAATTAAAAAAAGATCTTATTACATTTTTTTTTTAATTCTATTATCTGAGTCACCTTTATAACATAACATTAAATTAAATATCTTTTCTAAATAATTCTAAATTATTTTAGTACTAAGTATTTACATTTTTTTGCTGTTATCAATCTGCTCTTGTAGTTTGTTATTAATGCATTAAGTTTTGACATAATTGTAAACTTAGACCGAAGTGTCTGTATTATGTCAGTGAGTAAATAAATAAATAAAGTATCCACCGAAACTTGAAACCTTTTTACATGTGGTTTAGCGGGGTAGAGAAGCTGGCAATACGCGGCCGAGGTCTAAGCAACATTTGGGAGTCATAGGCCGAGGTGGTTAAATTAGGCGGCTCCCTCAATCACCCGACCTAAATCCGCTTGAGTTTTATTTTTGGGGTCACATAAAATCTATGGTATATGTTACTGAAGTTAATACTAAACAAGAGTTGCGAAATCGCATACATGCTGCCACTGAGACAATTTGACTACGGCGTGGTTTGGGCCATGGGTGTGCGGATTCATACACACACCATCAAAAGTATATAAAATGATTCGATTAAACCTAGTGATAATGTTGTAAGAAAGTACATGTACTTAGGGAACAAAAAAGACAATAAAAAAATTGCAGACCATGAACCTTTACTTTATTACCAAATCTGGCCAGTTTAGCAGTGCATACAGACAAGTGTTCCTTTGAATTTTTGTACATTATAATGGCAGCACGTGAAATTTCTGCGTTTACCCGAGCAAGAATGACTGCTTTACATGATGCAGGACGTTCTAATCATCAGATATCGAACATGTTGGGCTTTCCTAGATCATCTGTTGTATGAATAGTATACAGATATGAAGAATTTGATAGGAGTGGAAAACAGTCCTCGAGAATCTAATGAAAGGGAGGATCGGTATTTGGTGTAATATGCCCGTAGACACCGCATACCTTCAGCTTCAGCTCTCAGGGCACATTTTCAATGTACGTTTGTCCGTGTTATATCGACACCTATTATTCGATAATGACTCCACAACGCCAATTTACGTGCTAAATGACCATTACGGGTTTCCATTCCACTTCCAAGGCATCGTGCTGCCCGTCTTCAGTGGGAGCGACAGCATAGGGGTTGGCTTTTACGCCAGTGGCGGTGGGTCTTATTTACAGACGAAACCAGAATCGGGCTGGTTGCTGATTACAATCGACAAAGAGTCTGGAGAGAATCAGATTGTCAACAACGACTTCATTTTCCCCGTGAAATTGCTCCATATGAATGGGGTACAATAATGTTATGGAGTGGAATAATGTTGAACCGCCGCAACCCATTAATTCGCATACTAGATAATATGACTAGTCTAATTTTCATTGAACAAGTTATTACGCTCATTATCTACCCCCTACGTAATGAATTAGGTGAAAATTTTGTGTTTATGGACGACAACGCTCGACCACATCGCATAAGAACGATTCAAGAGACACTCGAAGCAGGACATATCAATAGATTATATTGGCCAGCCAACTCTTCTGATATGAACACTATTGAAAACATGTGGGATTTCGTTGCTAGAGCCATTTATAATCATATTCCTCCACCTCAGACTGCAGATGAGTTAGTCGTGGCGGCAGAAGAGGAATGGAATAATATTCCGCAAGAGATCGTTAACCGCTTGATTATATCAATGCACAGACATGTCAATATGCTACAGGAGCGTGGTGGAGGTCATACCGACTATTAGTCAAATAGAGAACTTGCTTTGTTACTTCTTTTTGATATAATGAGTTTTGTCAAAAATGTCACACATTTCCTGGTTTTCAATTTTCTAAGTACTCATTTTTATGACAAGCAGCATGGAACAATAGTATTTCGCAAGATAACCGCTTGATTATCTCAATGCACAGACGTGTCAATATGCTATTGGAACGTGGTTAGTCAGATCATACCGACTATTAGTCAAGTAGAGGACTTACTTTGTTACTTCTATTTGATTTAATAAATTCTGCCAACAATGTCACACATTTGCTGGTTTTTAATTTTCTAAGTACTCAGTTTATCGAACATATTATTTTCACAAAAAAAAAAAGAATATTCAGAAAATGATATACTTTTATAAATGTATTTAGTTTTTCTGACAAAAAGATTTATTTAACAAGAATGAGGGGGAGTCCAACACTTTTGTGTGTAGTTTCGGTAAGTTCAACTGTGTATTGAAAATCACGGAAATTACTTAGAACAGTTACTATGATAAATTATATGTATTTCAATTGTATGACGTTCTTTTATATAAAATAAATAAATATCTCCGTAACTGAAAAACATTATTTCGTTCATTATTGGTCATTATTTGTTACCAGCTATAATTACCCAAGTTTATGCTTATATGTTATGAATCACCCTGTATATGTAAACAAATAACCCACGATATCATTATTAACTCACCATTACACACTGTAAATATTTATTTGTGTTTTTTGTTAGTGTTATATGCCGTCATCATTATTATTAAATAATCCATTCTAGAAATCGTATTACTTGTTTTGTAAACATTATTCCTAAAAGTACAGTTGTTCTAATTACATTTTGCCGTACCTAATAAATATCTTATTTACATGAACCAGGGTCAATGTCAAAGTTACGATTGAAAACCATTTTATGATCCATGAATAATAAGTATTGCTGCTTATTCGAATATTGCGATTAATATGTAAAAGCATATCCAATTTGTTATTATTTTTCTACTAAAACCGAAATATTTATGGAGGAATTAAAATGTTCATAACTGATAATGTTTTGTAAACAAATCAAAGGAATAAAAGATACGTTAAAGAAATTTTTCAGCAGTACAGTTACTTGTTGCTTATTGTATAATTATGCTTTAAAATACAACAGTGAGTGTTAGATATAGGTGCATTTCAAAGTGAATATAGATAATGTACTAAATAATAACAAATTTTATAGAATTTAAATTTAAAATAATTTTAATATTAGAGGTAGATTTAGTTTTTGAATTGATAAGTGATATTTTGTTATTGAGTGTTGCCTTCAGATGATTATTCTCACCAAAATAAGAAAGATTAAGATTTTTTTGTATAATGATCCTTGCGGACTTCTTAAAGAATGGGATGTGTTATATATAGTATTTAATGATTTACTCAAGAATAGTTAAAAATACAAACTTAACTTGCACATAATAGTTTTTTAGAAGCAGAATATGAAAGTTATAAAATAATTCTTTTTGGTAACATGTTGCTTTATATGTATTTTAATAATTTTGGTCATTTATTTGACCAAACATCGTAGGTGCTGTATTTTTTCGATAATAAAATATATTATGTATGTTACTGTATTAAATTTGATGGAATTATTATTAGGCGCTTTTTAAATATTTTGTGAAAAAGCAGAGCAAAACCGTTTGCGACAATTTGCTGATGTTTTGTATTTGCAGATGTTGTCATCGTCAGTGGTTTTGGTTCTATCCTTTTTGACTGCAGCTTTCGCTGAAAACGATGCTGCTGTAGCTATCCAGAGGGACTATTACAACCCATGGAGCAATTACATCAAGAACACCCAGTATCTGAGAGACACCTGCTGCATAATACCAACTTGTGATGACTCTGGTCAGTGCCATAAAATACTCAGTTGTGGATATGTCTGCAGACTTGGTCAGTACCGCCCAGAAAACAATTATAACTTCACATCTGGATATCGGCTGAAAGAATACTACATGAAGGAAGATTGTCATTTTGGAGAATGTAAAATGTACAAGTTCCTCTGTTCCCACTGTCCTAATCCGGAAGATGATAATTTTAGTATTTATACCGTCAGAATGGATTGTAAGAATTGTTATTCCTATATGTGGACTAGAACGTAAATGAGGACGTTATAGTTACAAAGTCTAATCACAAAAGGTTTTTGCAGGATTTTAAAAATTGAATAAAACAGTTATCAATAAAATATTAATATACTAGATTGATCAGTTACCTACCTATATAATGATGTCACTAAAATATTCAATTCTAGAATTATTTTATTTAAATGTTATTTCGATACTAATTTGTTTGTAACGTAGTATTAAGTATTTATCATAGTGTTATGCTTAAACTTTTATATAACAATAAATTTTTCATAAATTTTCATTCTTTAAATGTCCGTACCCAATTATATTCCTAAATATTAGTCACGATGGAACTCATTCTACGATTATTTATAAAATTGGAATGTAAAATTATTTGCATATTTGAAACACCAACAACAAAAATAATTAAAATCTGTGAATTACTTTGTCTGTGTGCGTTAGTCTTGTATTTTGTATTATTGCGTTTTTCTTGATTTCCTCAAATGATCAAATTTATTGTGTTTTTTAGGTACAGAAATTTCGAAAAATGAAACAAGTAGAATAAAAGTAATAACAAAAATATAATTATGGATGATTTGTTTATCCTCTTTTACTATTTAAATTGTACTCAAATAATTTAATATCTTTTAAAATGCATTTGTTAGACACACATTAGTTTGCTATTCTAACTGCACATTTTAACAATTATTTTCACATACTAATAAAACAAAAGTGAATAAACTTATATGCAGAACTATGCAAGCTTATGTTACAACAATATTTACATCTACAGTTGAATTTTAAGAAATACGTATTTTGAAAGGTTTTTGTACCTAAAAACTTGTTCGTTAGATCACTTTATGTCGTTATATATATAGTTCACAGGAGGCATGAGATAACATTCCTCTTATTTTCTAAACTCTATATTATTCAATTCTTAAATGTGTAAATTTATTTATATTTGTAGAAAACACTATTTCGTGAATATGGCGCCCTTAAAGAAGTTTCAGTAAACATTGCCCTATTTTATTTTTTCCAACGCATTGCTTATAAAGAGTAACAAAAATATACGTAATTGTATTTGCAATTGAAAACGCTTTAAAATAAAAATGAATCATCCTATCCTTCCATTAAAAAAATGGAGGTTGCTGCCACCCCATTACATAATTAAAAAAATAAACAAACCTCGTAATATGCACCATTGTAAATAAAAATTGACGTATTTCAGGAATTTTGCAACGAATCTTTACGAGTATTTATTAAGTTGCAGAATTTGTTCCAGTTGGATTTTGCACTCTTCTATCTATTATTGTTCATTAAGGTCATTGTATTTCTCGCAGTAATATGATCAAGTTTGTGATCTTTTTAGGTAAAGAAATCTCGAAAAATAAAACACGAATAAAAGTAATATCAAAAATAAAGTTCTTGATGTTATGTTTATCTACTTTCTGAAATTTTGCACGTTTCCATAATTTACCATTCTGAACAACTTTTTCAAGTAACATTTTGCTGCATTTACAGTAGAAAAGGCATTTTACCTGAAACGATAACAGTTTTCAATCAGTGCACTGAATACTTGAAATAGGATTACTCTGTTACTCCTATCGACTTCAACAAGGTATACCTTTTTCAGATGTAACAGGTAGGAGAATATATTGTTTCAATAGTCAGATGGATACACTAAACAACAACAAAATTCTGCCATCAATTTTTTCCGTTGAGTGGTTCAATTGAACTTGATATTTCGACTTTGAACAATATGTTATCTAACATTTATCAAGGTCAATGTCAATGTCAGTGTGCAGGACAAAGAGATGCACAAAGAAAATTTTCTATACCACGGTACCTACACAACTATTGATTCAATTTCCACTTATAAATTTATATCTCTCATTCTTTTCATAGTTTTGTCAGACAAGTTTTACAGGGTGACTTAGAACGTATCCATAAAAAAATAATATACAGGGGACTCTTGCAAATAAAATTTTGAAAAAAAAATCAAAATGGGCAGTTCAAAAATGATTTAAAAATGCACATCTGGGCGGCACTGGAAATTGGTCTACTGCAAGACTTGACCTTGCACAAGGCAAAGCATGACATCGGCAACCGACACGGCGGTAAAGTGTAATAAAAAATGAACTTACAAAAAATTTAATTAATTTCCAAACAACAATACAAACAAAAAAATAAAATTTTACTCCTATAATATATCAGCAAATTTAACTGCTTTTGCCGCTATTGTTATTGTTAATACATGAAATTAATTTGTGGTTCTAATTAATAAAATAATTTACAACAACTGTTAAAAATTTTGTCTACCGACGTACAAACACATTTGGGCCCGTCTTACACAGTTAGTTACTAACACAAATAATGTTTCTGATTCTTATCAATTTTGAAATTGTATGTAAATTTTTTGGCAGCAGCTATAATACGTTCGCGTAAATCATCAATAGTATCCACTTCGATGCAATATATTTCATTTTTTAATATCCTCACAAAAAGTAGTTCAATGGATTTAAGTCAGGAGATTGTGGCGGCCATGGTACCGATCCTTCTCGTCTTCTCGTACCCCTTAAACGTCATTAAGGTACCTACTGCCAAACATTTTGTTGAAAATGAGGGGGAGCACCATCGTGCAAGAACCACATTCGGGGTTGGACAGCTAAGGGCACATCTTCCAGAAGACCAGGCAGATCATTTCGAAGGAATTCAAGAAACTGAACGCCATCCAATCAATTTGATAATATAAATGGTCTAATTAAGTGATCATCGATCATCGACAGTCCCTGCCTAAACATTTAAGGAAAATCATTGTTGGAAATGATCTCGTTGTATCGAATGCGGATTTTCAAAATCCTAAATATGGATATTATTAATGTTATACATCCCATTTCGTGTAAAGATAGTTTCATATAGCATTTTGTTGCAGCAACCATTAAAAAAATTTAATTCGTAAGGAATAACCCCTTGTCATTGCTTGGACACGCTGCACGTGATACGAATATTATTGAGCTTTGTGTATGACATGCGGCACTGTTGATTGGGACATTTCTTGTACTTATTGAGAGATTTGCTTGGTACTTATTAAGGATTTTCTTTAACAATCTCTAAAATGTATTCTTCAGTCGCTGCAATACGCCGTGGATGTCCTGGATCTCCATCTTTTCCACGATTTAGTTGCAAATCTCTCGTGTCACGCTTGCGTTGCACTACCGCGGTAGAAGTAACTGTTGTCTTACTTCATATAAATTAAAACGATATCCATCAACTTCGAGTTGCTATACACGTAAGTCATTTTTGACACTAGAAAAACTAATGTAAACACTATCTCAAAAACGTTAATACTAAAATCGAATTTCAGTATTCGGAATAGCCTGCATTCTGTAGGCGCTATAGACTACAGTAGCAATGTAGAGGTAATTTCTATAATTTTTTTCCAAAAATTATAAGGAATTTACAATTTTTTTTACAATATTGATTCCATTTTTCATCTCGTTTCTATTCCCATTTTTGTTTTTGTTTTTGGTAAGTTGTAAATCACCCTAAATAAGCTATATATTTATAGCAGCATGCTAGCTTTTTTAAAAAATTTCCCCTTTTATATGTTACAATTATTTCTTTATACTTTCCATTCATTACAATATTTATTATATTATTTAAACAAATAATTATAAGTGTCATTCATTATTAGAAGGAAACTCAAATTTCAACTGACTTCGATAATAATTCAGTAAAACGTAATTGGTTTTGTTCCACTCTATATTTTCCGGATCATCTGTTAGTAAATACGACGACATGGTGACGAACGACATTCCCTAACAATTTTGATAAACTTAAACGTAATAATCAACACAAATATTATTAAGTTCTTATCCACGTGAACTGATTTTTGAAGGTTAAAGGAGAATTCAAGCTTATTTACAACTAATTTAAAATTGTTATAAAGTTGACGCCACTTCATTCTTCGTACAGAGAGCACATGCAAAAAATAGCGATTAACATGTAAAAACGCAAACATATCATTACTTAAAAAACAAGTAATTGATAATACTTTTATAAACATCTTGACGAAATAAAAGGCACTACGATTTATTTTCTGCCACAGTTCGTTGTTTATCTTTCTTACCCTGTGTGTGTGTACGCGCCTGTGTGGTGGTTATTTTCAAAATGGTTAGTACCCAAAGTGATATAGTGCACGTAATTGTTGCATGCTTACTTTATATTATAAGATTACATATAATTTGAATTACGAATTTTTATTTTGTATTGCTTATATTAAATCATAAATATGTTTATATGGATATGTATTATTTCATACTAAAAAAGTAGTTAATTCATTTTAATAAATCTTTATCGCTAAATTACATCGATGAAAATACCTGGAATTTGTTATATAACAATTTTTTACTCAAAGTTTAATAAGGGAGTTTTCAGATTACAGTTTTTTTATTTTACAATTTAACGTCATAAAAAGTCATTACAGTTACCTGTAATAGTTCAGCACAGTAAATAGTTAAAAGTATTACTTTCCTGCTTAATAGTTGTATTGTCGTAATTACTGTGTTTGTTGTTTTAAATTTCTTATAATGTTAATCATATTTTACAACTTTGATTATCTCGAGATCTGTCAAAGTTTATTTTACAGCACTTTACTTTTTTTTATCAAAAATTGATCTGATTTTATAAAAATATCTCGAAATTTAAGAGATTTCAGTGGTACTTTTACCTTTAAAAACATATACACTGCCCACCCAGTAACTATGCAACTGGAGTACATTTTAAATCAGTGACTGTACAGATAAATAGTTCATGCTGGAAAGATATCACGGCTCAAATATTGTAAAATAATATGTTCGAGTATTTCAATTATGGATAAAAATGACAAAAAAATATGCAATATGAATACCTCATACCTTGTACTTCCTTATTAGGTCTGAATAAAAAATTGTTATACAGGGTGTTATAAGTTATAACTTCAATATAAGGTAGACACGGCATAAATGACCAAAAGAGATCGATCGAATTTTATTGATTAATGAAAAATTTGTTTTTATTAGAACTGAACATAAATATATAGAAAGAAGGGATAAACATTGCATTTTGTGGTTATCTAATGCAGAAAATGATGGTTATAACCCTTAATTAACCGAATTTTTATAATTGAAATTTGTACATTTTTCTCAAAAACAATGGAGTTTAAGACCCATGTCATGCAAGGTTTTTTGTTAATTTTCATGTATATTATCGCCCATTAAATTTATGACAGTCTAACACCCTGTATATTCAACCGCAATTATTTTCATATACAGAATATGTCGGTGAAGTTTGACCAAACTTATCGTTAACATTCTGTATTGTTACATTTCAAAAACTTAAAATCGCTGAGACACCTCAATTTGTGAAGATATTGCCACTTTTCTCCAAATTTTTTTACTTTTTCTAGAAATTTAATAATTTATAAATAAAATAGCCCCCCTAAAGACGAATTCAGCGAAGGTTATACTTTTTTTGTCATAGTAGTTAAAATATATAGAAATTAAACAATAGTTTTTGTACTCCATGCTACTTTTTTTTACAACGAATGTTCAGTGGCCCCCATTCACCATTGTCCCAATGTACAATACGCAATTCGGTGTTCAAATTGATCAATTACCTGCATTTTTAATAATATCTGGTGTTATGTTCAGAACTTCTTTGATACGATTTTTTAATCTTTTGATACTGTCTGGTCTGTTCACATTCACTTTGCTTTTGAAGTAACACTACAAAAAATCTAATGGGATTAAATCAGAAGAGGGTGATGGCCATTCAGGCGGCCCTGTTCTGCCTATCTGCATCGATTTAATAAAAGTTCATTAATGTTGCCGTATTTATCACCATAAAATGATCAAACGCGTGGTGTTTTTAGGTACAGAATTCTCGAAAAATAAATGTTTTGTGTATCCACTCTATTTAAATTCTCCTAAAAAAAAGTAACAACTTTTAAAAAGGGATTGTACAGCACACATACTACTGTATATTTTAACAATTATTGTCACATACTTATAAATTATTAATGTAATCAATCTTATATGCAAAACTCTGTACGTTTATGTTATAACAATATTTTCATCCACACTTAAATTTAAAAAATGGATTTCAACAGATTTCTGTATCTAAAAATGTGTTTGTTAAAATGCTTTCTCTCGTTATACAGGGTGGCCAAATGAAAACGAAACAGTGCCATTTTATGAACTGCGTCAAGATTGTAGAAAAACTCACAGACTCGTCAATTTTAGATTAAAGGGGGCATTCTTTGCTGGTATTTTTGTCTCCGTCACTTTCACCTCCAAGCAAGGGTAAACATCACCTCAAAATATTTAAATGGCATTGGGGGTTGAGTAATATTTATTTTGAAAACTCTTACCATTCTCTTTACAACAGACTTTAAATTGCCATTTAAATATTTTGGGGTGATGCTTACCCTTGCTTGGGGTGGCGGAGCCAGCAAAGAATGTCCCCCTTTAATTTAAAATCGACGGGTATGAGCGTTTTCTACAATCTTGACACATTTCCTGAAAATGACTCTGTTTCATATTCATCTAGCCACCCTGAATATTCGTTTTATTCGGTATCTTTGAATATTCGCAGGAGGCATGAGATAACATTATTATTATTTGCTAAACTTATTATCCACATCTTAAATGTCTAAAATTATTTGTATTTGTAGAAAACAGTATTTCATGAAAATCGCCTTAAGGTAATTCCTTACATCGAGGTAAAAATGTGGAAGAGAACCATCTTGTTGGAACTAGACATTTCCAACAGGCATATCATACTTATTACGGTTTAAGTAAATTACTTCAAGGAAGGGCTTAAATCAGCTCAAAATAAATGGCACATGTCAAATTACTCTCAATATGCGACTTTTTACTATTACAGCCCAAATATGCACTTTTTCCGGCTATCCACGAATGGAAAAGTAATTATTTCAAAAAAGTTTTGCTTGTCTTGAAATGTATGTAGCCACTACTGTGAAAATGGCGCTAAAAATATAAGAAAATGTAAAATTGTGCCAAGAGTAAAGTGTCACTATTTTAAGAAGAAATTAAAAATATTGTAAAGAAAAGTTGTTTCTAATGTCAATATAATTTCAGATCTTTGAAGATTGTACATGAAAACTTATATTTTTGGTTTTATACAAATTGAGCATATAATTATTATGTAATGGGAACACCTAAGTCAAACTACTTAATTAACTAAAGATCTACATGTTATCCACCAACCGCTACACATTTTTCTAATCTGTCTCTAAATGTAGTCTATTTCTTTACTAATTTTTTCTTTTAACATATCTAACATTTTACTCCAAATATCGCTATAAAAAAATCAAAGGAGTTAAGATTAAGAAATCATTGTGGCCCCTTCGGCAGTAGAGTTAGACAGGCTTAAACCAGCTAAGGGTATTCGTTGGTTATCTCACCTATGGTATACTGATGAGAGCTAATAATTTTGAAACCGTTATCTGTCTGGTGAGCTGCTGACGAATGACTTTATCTGTTTGCTATGAATTTTCCAGGTGTTATCCAGTACTGGTGGGGGCATTAACCCGCAGAGAAGTTATTTCCTGGAATTTCGTATTTGCATATAGAACTTTAGTAGTCATGTATCATAGGCGTACTAAATTTGAAGGCGATCATATATAAAAAATATACAAAATTGACAAAAATAATTGCAGTACATGACATCCATTATTTTTAGTAGAAACAGTGATATAACAGTTTTTGTTAGATTCGAGGGGTTAGATAATAAAAATGATAAAGTTATTTCCAAATTTAAATTTTTTATCTTGTATTATCAATTACCTAAAGTTGAAAATAATAGAGAATTACTATTTCACAGGACAGAGATGAGTAGGGAAGGTGAGAGTGGCACGATTATCTAAGCGTGCCACTTGGGAAGAGTTCAAAGCACACAAAACTATCAAAAATAAGTTGTCGTTGACTGAACCTAGCATATTAACAGTTTACTCTAAATGTGCCCCCTGTGCCATCCTTTCTACAAATTAAAATGCCGTTCTTTTGTACGGTGATGGTCCACCACCAACTACTTACATGATTCGCACTTCACGGATATCACAATAATTAATCATTGTTCTCATGGACGCGAAATTCACGGATTTTTGCACGAATTTTGCAATTTCTGTTTTAATTATTTATAGCGGGGAAAATCTCAACATTTGACAAATTTTACGAAACAATAAAACACTACAAATATTATTGCCACTTTCATTATTATGTGGTGTTAATAAATTTGTTTTGAGCTTCTGACAATCAACCATTCATGATGAAAATGATAGAAAATGTTTTAGTTGATAAAAATTACAAGTAGAGATTTCCCACCATTAAAGAAATCTCGCAAATGATCGCGAATTTCGCATCTATAAGGACAAAAGGCTTTAGAATACATTGTACTATACATCTATATACACTCACTATTCACTATTGGTTACCAGCACTGCCACTATAACTGTCACATATTAACTTATTGTATCATATCGTACCGCCTTCCGTATGACCTTCATATGTCCATGTTTCGCCAAAAAATAATATATTCTTCGCTCCAGATCTCGACCATTTAATATTTATTTTAAATAGCTTCTTCGCCATATTACTATTTCGTCTTTTTCTATCAGTATACTCTTTTTGATTTCACTTATATGGAAATTTACTTACCATAATTCATATGTCACGCATATTGCGCAAAAGCACCCTTGTATGTTTTCTAGGCAAGCTTTCATTTTGTAAGCTATAGCAACCCAATTTTTTCTTGTCGAAAACTCATTTTTAAAATACCAACTTCCTTCCGCGATTTTCCACTATTTTCCATTTCGCAGTTGTACTTCTTTACCACTCTTTTTTGCAGTATACATATATGTACTCACGAACATTATTGTCAATGAACTACAACATCACTTACACTCACATTTTGATCTCGCATCCTAAACCCTTCATACATGTCATCATCTGATCGCACTTGTTAAATTGGTGCATTTATGATTTAGAGAACACAAAATCACTAATAAATTACTTACATTCATAATTAAATTAGCAGAAAGATATACCGAAAATTTGGCCCACCCGAAAGATATATCCGTCCATGATAGCGCTCGAAATGGAACATGGCTAACTTATTCGATCTGGCGCATGCGTATTTGCTGCAGCAGAAGCTATGTAATCGGGTATGCTCCCAGAGGTATGCGGCACACGATTTTATAGGAAAAATATACGGGCTATATGTATGTTTCTTAGTGTCGATTGCCAACGGGTTTATAACATGACTCACCCTCTAGATTTTCTGTCATTGGGTATAGTGAAGTCTAATGCTTTCAAATATCCACGTTTACACTAGCAGGTCAGGAGCTAGACTGGCTCACGTGGCAGTCTCTCCGAAAACTTTTTGGAGAATCTCAGTCAATCGCGTCAAATAAAAGAGCGAATAAAAATACATCTTACACAGAACATATTTTGACATCTAAATAGTACAGTAAAACAAGTCGGAAATCCATAATCAGCTAGACATAGAACGGTCCGCGACCTCACAATGAGTTCTCTCCTTAACTGTTCTCTGTTCCCATTACATAATTATGTGTTCAATCTTAATAAAGTCAAAAATTTTTTTTAAATACAATCTTCAAATGTCATATCTGAGGTTATATTAGCATTAGAAACAACTTTTCTCTATAACAATTTTAATTTCTTCTTAAAAAAGTGACTCTTTACTCTTGACACAATTTTACATTATGTTTTTAACACCCTGTGTTTCTCAGCGCCATCTTTACTATGGCTATGAATATTTCAAAGCAAGCAAAACTTTCTTGAAAGAATTACTTTTTAAGACAAAATATGAAATAAAAGATATAGTTAGACACACTATATTGTGGATTTTCTTAGCTCTAAACTGGCGGTTACGTACTAGTAACTATTTGAAGGTAGTCTCAGTTAGTGTTACTTTGGTACTAGTTGGGATGCTTACTATTATATCAAAATAGAGAAATATCTATCTTAATTTGATTTTGTTTTTAGATTCTACCCATTGTTGTAACATTCCTGTTTACTATCTGTATCGATGGAGGAGTTAGAGCTGCCATAGCTACCGAAAGCCGAGTGTTTGACAGAAATAGCAACTATATTACAGATTCAGATGATAAACACATATTAGATGCAATATGTTGCATTGTATCTACTTGTGATAGGCACAACGAATGTTATGGAACACTAAAATGTGGTTATGTTTGCAGCCAGGGCTCTTATCAAACCATAGATTATGGGTTTACACCTGGATTCAGTTTAAGAAGAATATATAGAAAAAGTGATTGCTACTTTGGACTTTGCCAGGATTATATATTTTCATGCCAACATTGCCCCGATCCTACGCTAGATGATTTTAATGTCTACACTGTTAGAAAAGACTGCAGGGATTGCTATTATAAAAAAAATTAGTTGTTTTAGTATATGTAGTTATGTAATGCTATATAACCCAAATAGAAGTACCTAACTGTATACTGTACATTTATTAGTTGAATTAATTTATTAATCTAACGTAAGGCTGTGCATTATTTATTATTGTTGTATCATAAGTACTATATTTTGTAAAATAAAGAGTCAAATGTTTGCAGTTTAAACAAGTTATTTTTTGTTTGTTCCAGAGTAAGGAAAAATAATGCAATATGACTAGTAACTTGTTTATTTTTAATTCTTAAGAAAAATGTTGTATAGGGTGATCGATTTAACTGAGGAAATGAGTTTCTCTTGTAAATGGGTGAAGCAAAAGTGAGCGTTGCTAAACAAAGTTTGTTTGGGCTGACTAGACTTGAAGTTAAGATAGATAACGAAACCATAACCAAATGGTGCTGGGAGTCACGACAGTCCAATTTTTTCTCAGAAGCACACTAATTTTGTACGGATATTGAAAGAATTTATCATGTCAATCTTTTTTATTAATTTTTTTTTTACATTTGTAACTCCTCAAAAGATACGAACCACTTATTGTGTAACTGGAACTTTTCATTTACCACAACAATCGTCAATTCTTTTCCATTAACGTTTTTCTTTCACTGTTTGGACAGTGATTGTCGATGATCGCTTGCTTGGACCATTCGTAGTACCAAATCATATGGATGGAGTTTAGTATCTTGAGTTTCTTCGAAATGACCTGCCTGGACTTATGGAAAATGTGCTCTTAGCATGTCCGACCCAGAATGTGATTCTTGCATGATGGTGCTCCCCCTCATTTTTGACAAAATGTTCGGGAGTACCTTAATAAAGTTCATGGCGTGGGATGGATAGGATGAGGAGGACCGGTACCATAGCCGCCACGATCTCCTGATTGAAATCCTTTAGACTCGTGGGGATATTTAAAAAATGAAGTGTATATCACCGAAGTGGAGACTATTGATGAATCCTGAACGTATCAAAGCTGTTGCCAATAACTTGCGAGTTCAAAACGGACAAGAACTAGAAACATTTGTGTTAGTTCGTAGAAACTGAATAAGATAGGCCCAAATGTATTTACAAGTCGGTGGACAAAATTTTGAACAGTTATTAATTAAAACCACAAATTAATTTTATGAATTAATAATAACAATAGGGGCAACAGCAACTGAATTTGCTGATATAAAATAGGTATTATAAAATTTTATTTGTTTCTTCCTTGGGAAATTTTTTAATTTTTTTTTAAGGTTTTACAGTTGATTTGTTTCCAGTGTCATGCAGAAGTGTATTTTTAAATCACCCTGTATACGTATAATATATAATGTTTTTAGAGACATTTAAAAAAATGGTGCATTATTTGCGTAAAATGTTTTTGTTTGGTACCTACATAAGAATGTTGAATATAAACTGAAATTATAATTGTTTTAACTCATATACTGGCAGAGGTGAATTTTTAAATTACCCTGTATACGTATAATATGTAATGTCTTTTCAGAAACATTTAAAAGAGTTAGGTGCTTTATTTGCGTAAAATGTTTTTATTTGGTACATAAAGATGTTGAATATAAACTGATATTATTATTTTTTTAACTTATATACTGAGCTTCTATTTAAATAAATTATCATCATTTTGAATTTTTAACGCAAGATAAAAACAAATTAATGCGTTCCAAAAATTTCATTTTAAATATTGGTAGATGCTGCGGAATTCTCCTCGTGCAACAGATGTACCTTTTTTAATGCAGGGTATATTAAAAAGTGGATAAAATAAGGATATGGCTGTACTAGAGCGTTTTCTGTGCACGCTATTCTGAAACAGTGTTTCAATAACGCACAAAAAAGGGCGTTAATGCGGAAGAAATACGAAGCATCACATTATTACATACCCTATCCATTTTCCAAAGAAGTAAGATAGGATTAAGAAATATATTATTAATATGAGGAACAAAGCAATTTAGCGTCAAATGTAACCCTCAGATCTTTAAATTCAATGCAACGAGCGATAGTCATAGAATCAATGTTGTACATGTAAATAATAAAATAAATTTTCCTTGTGTAAGTCATAATTAAATATTTATAAATATTCAAAGGCAACCTGTTTCTAAAGTACCATTCATTAATTGCAGTTAAATCATTTTGAATTAAAATACAATCATCTGTAGATGAAAAAGATGTATACAGTTTAAAATCATCCACATATGAAAGAACATTGGCTCGAAGACTGTCACAGATATCATTAATGAACGTATTGAACAGTAGAGGACCAAGAACTAAACCCTGACCTACCCCAGATGTAGCTATGATTTCAATTGAAGTAAAACCATGATATTATATGCTCAGAAATTTATTAGAATGGAAAGATTTAAAGAATTTTTAGAAGTTTATAGACAAACCGAAATTAGACTCCTTACGAAACATAAATACCCTGATCCAGCTTATCAAAAGCCTTTAACATATCTATTTAAAAGTGTTACTCTGTGACACGCTGTGCTGTCACCCGCTGCTCCATGCTGCTCTAATGGGAATTGACCTTATCTAGCTAGCGGCGCACAGTGGTGCAAAACGCCACTGTGCCACTCAAATTACTGTACACCTCTTAGGGTTGGGCCGTTTGAAGTGATTTTTTTTTAAATGTTCGTCATAAAATTCCCTATCGATCCCTCTTTCTCAATTTTCGCTTTGGGTCTTCATTTTCGCGGAATGTGACTTCAAAAATGGGTTTGCATGGAAAAACTAGATTTTTTGCACAAAAATGACCCTACGGAAGCCGAGATTGAGATTTTGCCGGAGTTTTTTATGGAGGAATGCTCGTATTGGAAAGCCCTGCAAGTAATTTTCCGTTGCACTTAAAATGGCTACAATCATCCAAAAATTTTCACATATCAGAAATCGTTCTACTGAAAACTGGGAAAGTATTGGAAAAAAATCTCATCTCACAAAAATTATTTGTACACATTCGAGGAATGCGCAAAAATTTTTCCAGAATTTTTGGACACATTTATGGACATTCACCAAAATGACCACATACATATTTTCCGAATTTTCCCGTAATTCTGAAAAAGGTCAGAAAGGTTCCATAAAAAATGATTTTGAACATGTTTTTGGAATTTCAATTTTTTGACAAAAGTGGCCATTTTGGATAAAATAGTTCATTGTTAATGAGAAATGATTGATTTGATTATTTTCTTCCCAACACACAGAGATAACATAAAACAACGTCGAAATTTGCTTTTTTTATATCGAGCGCTGTACAAAAAAAAATAAAAGAAATAAAATATATAAAAACAATATCTGTCCTAGAAAAACATACACTATTCTACATTAATTTATATGTAACGTATTTATAAAATATATAGCAATAACCCTTCAAAAGACTGAGATTTTTGAGAATTTGTTTTCGGGAATGCCAGATGATTTCCCAGTATTTTTGAACATTTGTGGATTTTGTCAAAATGACCAAAAAGAGAAAGATACACATGGTCTCGAAAGTTTAAAGCATCCAGTAGATGCTGAAGACTTTCACTATCTTACATTTCCATCCGAACAGTTCCAGGAAAAATCAATCATTTACGGGAAATTTCGGAAAATCTGTATGTGGCCATTTTGGTGAATGTCCAAAAATGTGTCCAAAAGTTCTGGAAAATTTTTTGCGGATTCCTCGAATGTGTATAAATAATTTTTGTGACATGAGATTTTTTTCCAATACTTTCCCAGTTTTCAGTAGAACGATTTCTGATATGTGAAAATTTTTGGATGATTGTGGCCATTTTAAGGGCAACGGAAAATTTCTCCCCGAAATCTAAGTGGACAGTCTTGTAGGGCTTTCCAAGACGAGCATTCCCCCATAAAAAAGTCCGGCAAAATCTCAATCTCGTGTTCCGTAGGGTCATTTTTGTGCGAAAAATCAAGTTTTTTCCATACAAACCCATTTTTGGAGTCAAATTTCGCGAAAATGAAGACCCAAAGCGAAAATTGAGAAAGAGGGATCGATAGGGAATTTTATGACGAACATTTAAAAAAAGAATCACCTCAAATGGCCCAACCCTAAGGGGTGTACAGTAATTTGAGTGACACAGTGGCGTTTTGCGCTCTCATGTATCGAGACATTTCAACGAGACGACGACCGTCTCAGTTACCGAGACGCCACAGGCAGCTGTGTTTCATCATACTTAATTCCCCAAATTCATTTCTGTGAATGTAACCGATTTTGATGTAACATGCAATCTTTCACTTCACATTTTACATAAAACAGTAATGTGAACTATACGTAAAACGCCTGATCCTAATCGTTTGCCGAATACTACTCTTTTGCCCTAAACTTTCTTATAGTTTATAATATGTAAATAACAAATGTATTTTTAATATTCGCAAGTCACAAAACTATTTTTTAACTCAATTTTTCATTTTAATAAGTCATGTAGCTGCATTATTCGCGACATCATCGTGCATAGTTTTTTTCTCATACCTCCCCGTATTTCCTCCGTACTTCTTTTACTTCTCTGCACTTCTCCGCTACTTCCTTTACTTCCCCATACTGTTACGTTACTTTCGTCGTTGTTGTGTACTTCCCCAGTGGTTTATCCTCACATTACTTTCGTTACAGAGATATTTCCAGTTAAGCTAAGTAACTTAATTTAAAAAAATAATAATAATAAATTATTAATTTTAAGTAAAAGAATTGTCTAATCGAAAGCACTATTGGCAATCTCGTCTTGATTTTTTCTGATTTTGTCTTGGTCTCGCAAGACAAGATAGACAAGATAAGAAAAGACCAAGACTAGACAGTTCAAATTGCAATACAAAACAAGATTTTAAAAAAATGCCAATTTGGGATAAGATTATAAAACAGCAAATTTTTAAATTCAATTAAAATATCTCGCCAATACGCACACATACGTTTGTATAATGTTTTCAAAACGTTGTAGTGGTTGATAAAACGTTTTGCGTTGAAATATTTAACGTTAATTTTTAGTTAAAAAATTAAACGTTAAAATATATCTGTAATATTCACATTTCATCTAGAGGTTGAAGTGAACCTAGAAATTTACGTTTTTGCGTACATTTATTAGACTGCTGTATAAATTTATTATATACGTTTATATTTTAATAATATTTAAGTGGAACCTTTATAAAATGTAGAATTAAACATTTTAAATGCATGCCAATTTAATGTATTAATAGTATTATCCAAATGTTAATAAGACGCCTTCTATACAACGTTTTAGTAACATTGAAATAAAATATATAAAATACTTTGATACTACACATGTTTTGAATTGACTTATATTTCACGCACTATGTCCTTCTATATTTCTATCCTTTTATGGACTAGACGTAAAATCAAGCAGTCACGATTAGCATCGACGGTATGACTGGTCACCTGCACCTGGACTCTCTGGACCTGGCTGTATAGGTTATCTGGGTGTAAATTCATTGCTGTATGGTGGAGAGATCACGGCATTAGTCCACAAAGTAGTTGTTCCTCGAAATTCTGTTATCTGAATCTCACTGAATGTTTACCACAATTTGAAAAGAAAATCATACCATAATATTTTTTTAATGTTGAAAAATACATTATATAAAACGTCCATAAAACTTTAAATAAAACTTTTTCCATGTTTATTAAATATTTAATTTCTATGTTATTTAAACGTAACTGACAATGATGTATTTTAGTTAAAAATAACGGTTTTTCTCACGATATTTTAATGTTGTTTCAATCACTTCTAAATATTTTTTAAACGTATGCGTGCCCATTGGGTAGACTTAGATAATAAGGAAGCTTGATAAAGAAAGTAGGAGGCGACCTCCAGTATAGCCGGCTACAACAGTGGCATTATTTTATTTAAAGAGAAAAACTTCGAAAACCCTAAAGGCTAAATTTTCAACATTGAAATCGAAGTAATCTCTTAAATGTTCTAATGGGCAAAATTGAAAGGCATAAAAATGCGTATCTTTTTCCTAATTAAACAACCTTGTATATATTAGGTACCGTTTTCGATATCCCTGTACTGTACTGCAGTTACAAACACTAACTCATCGCCGAGTTTTCGCATAATTTAAATTTTCGTATGCTAGGAAAAGATTCTACCACTATTCCTCCCCTAGATTCCTACTTCTTTGCTCGAGCCGTTCCTGTTGAATGTTATATACACCGGCTGGAGATTGTAACTTTTAAAAAATGGCTTCCAACGTTCAGTTTTACGCTTGAAGAATTTCCCAATAAGAAGAGAAAGTACTAAAAGAAAGTCTAATGAAAAAGTATCTTGTGACGAAAACATGAAGAATCAGGTGGTCTGATTGAAACTACCGAGCAAAACTACACCGAACTGGGATTGCTGTGAGCTTTCACGTATTTTGTCGACTGAAAGGAAACTTTTCAGTGGGAAATGCTAGGAAAATCAGCGAGTTATCCTCAGACTTAAAAATTCTTCTTACAAACCCGCAAAATCACGACTTGAAATCTATTTTATTTTTCTTACAGAAAAAGGAACAATTATATTAACTGAAATTAATAACTTATGTCGGTATTTATTTTTCTATTTTTAGCATTAAGATTCAATTGATAAACTGGTCTAATCTAATAAATTATGTAAAAATGCGATTTTTTGATGCACTGACTTGTTTTATTTAAAATAAACAGAATTTGCAGTTATCTCAAAACATCAATAGTGGCTATTCTACAAATAATTATTGTATTATGTATACACAGGGTGAATTAAATTTAATAAATTGGAAAAGCGGAATTTCAAGAAACACCTACTCTGGGGACTAATGCTCCTACCAGCATTGACATATGAAAAACTTGTAGTAAAAAGCTAAAATCATTCGTCAGCGGCTTATTAGATATAGAGGGTGATTGGGGCGACTCCTAATATTCGAAAGGGATGTTTAGGTCCCGCAAGTGAACAAAAAAGCCTAATAAACATATGGTCGAATATCAACGGTTAGTGAGATATTTTATTGCTATTTTTGCGAGAGCTGTTATTATTTGATACTTTATTTTGGGTAGGTCATGAATTCTAAACCAAACTCACATTAGTGATTACTTATTGTTACATTTATTTTGACGTTTGTAATTTAATTATAACTGTCGTAATGCCTACCACATTTAGTCATCGAGAATATGCTGATATTATTTTTATTTATGGGTATTGCAATGGTAGCGCTAATCATGCAGTTGCTGAATATCGACGTCGATCGCTTCCCGAACAGAAGAGTGCCAGACAGAAATGTATTCCAGACAGTCTTCAAGAATCCACGTGAAACTGGAATGTTCCCCAGTGTGAGAATTACATCTGAGAGACAAGCTGGTTCGCCATGGTCCAGCAGTGGAAGAAGAAATTCTAAAAATATGGTAGAACGTAGCCCAGGTGTATGTACAAGGCGCATTGCAACCCGTCTCCAAATTAATCAAACTACGGCATGGAAAGTCATTCACAAAAGTAGTTTAAAACCTTTCCATATTCAATGTGATCAACCATCTTAACAATCACTTTACACAACGCTGGATTAGTCGAGGTGGTTTCCAAAATTGGCCCAATAGGCTTTTTTGCTCACTTTTGCCCCCTCAACATTCCTTTCGAATATTGCGAGTTCCCCCCCCGCCAATCACACTGTATATACCGGTTTCGATCTTGTTAGCTGCCGTCAGTGACATACTGATGTCATAGGTGAGGTAACCGATGATTAATCCTTGCTGTTTTGTCTGTCAAACTAGACAGAAGGAACTTCAAGTTCCCAAAATGTAATAGCGACATCTAGTGGTCACTAGGCACTTCATGCTGGAACTAAGCCACAAAACACAAAATGTTCTACTACTACATGTACCCTTGAAATCCTGCAACATCTATCGTGCTTGACTATAACGATGTTTGCAAATATAATTTTGATAACTTAGGATGCTGGCAGAACAAGTGAAAATAAATATACATAGTTAAATATCTAGTGTGACCTAATGAGATGATGGATCTATAGGTATCTAGGAAACTAGATACAACATCGGTTACATGGGGAAAGTTTTAGACAATTCTCTACCGGATTCTTGAATTATTTGGAGAAAATGAAAAATTGTATTTCTTGTAGCTTTTTTATTTTCAGGAGTTCTTTGAATCTGTAAAAACTTTACGATAGTAACTTTTCGTGAATATTTTTGTAATCTACTCAGATTTCAATTAAAATGCTTCGGTTGTAATAAACCATAACCAACTTTTTATTTTTTCTTATGGGCGCTATATAGTATACTGATTATAAATAAATTATTTTTAGTTTTCCAACAATATATATAATCGCGACAAGAATTCAGACGACTTACGTCATACGAACAAATAATAATTCACTATATTTTCATCAAAATATTTAAGAAACTGCAACTGATAGTAATAAAACTATATACTACACTAAAAGTTTGCATTATATATTGCACTAAATTGCAAAAATGATGGTTTTTAACGTACGTTTTCGAAACCGAAATGGATTATTAGCGACAAATGCGTTCAGTGACTAGACCATTGTAGGTTCAAGCCCCGCAGTCGGTAGACCGTAAATCAACTATATTCATGGAGAGGATTGGCACCCTCTCTACAGTTATGGTAGGGTGGAAAAATGTTAGCTTGGGCAAATGTGAGAGAGTGAAATCGGCTGACATTTGACTACCCCCCTAATTAATGAGGTTTTCCATGTTTCCTGCACTAAATGGCGGTTAGGGCCTACCAACGTAAGTCGTTTCTGGGCGCAAATACGGCTTGCTTAATGATAATATGCTGCCCGCTCTCCCGCACAAGTCTTCGACTTCTGGCTAATCCTCGTGATTATAATGTGGGGTAGAGATATTATTATTGTAATAGGTACACGTAATCACATCACATTTTGAAATATATACATATCTCATTTATTCTTATTGAAGATCATGATTTGATCAGCATGTGAAGAAAGGTTTGTATTAGCATTTTTATTATTATTGGCACAGTTTTAACAACAATTCTTTGGTTGGCTCCTCAATAGATGCATATAATTTTTTGGTGAATAAAGACAATAACTTATATATTACGATATAGGCGTTTGTACTATAATTTACTTATTTCTCAAAGTTTTTGGGTACTATGTACAATATTGTTTCTGCAAAGCGTACGTTAATCTGAAGTAAATGAGAATTATTTAAACAAAAACTACGTGATGCTTCTATTCAAGTGAGATTAATGCAAATATGTAAACCTAAATTTTCTAAAAATGTTACTAACTTTAATTTTACTGGATAACTAGTGGTAAAAATAAATTACATCGTTAATGACACCGCTCGAAAACCTATTATCTTTTATCGTTCTTTTTAACGACTGGTAAATTAACCGAATCGATCTGTTATTTGTTTTTTTCTGCTAAGCGTGAAAATACTGTAGCAAGTAATCAATCATCCATGGAGGTTATAAAGAAATTTACATTTGTTTAAAACATCTTTACGAATTAAATTCACGATGACCAAAGTTTAGGTTGTACTATATCTTGAAGAACATTTTAATTTTTTTTCTATACAAGATGATTCAGGTTTAATTTTGATAACTTCAGGAATCGATAGAACAGGTTAAAATAATGTTCATTTGTGATATAAAATTATTTCCTAAAACGCATCGTTTCTGAGATAGAGGGTGTGGAATTATTTTCTGGTTTTTCCGTCATAACTTTTGAACCACTTATCCGATTTAAGTAAAATTCGGAACACAAACACTCCTTATGATCTTACATAAGCTTTAAGTTTGATTTACCTACCCCTCTTAGAAGTGTATTATGTATGCTACCCCCCTCTTACTTTATTTCAAAACTACAAAAAAAAATAATTAATTTCAATAAAACATCTACACACCACTTTGACCTGATTAATTTCGAACCTTTTTCGTCCCCTGTTTTTTTTTCGACGTTTGGTCTTATTTCTGAGATATTCAAAGAAATTGGTGACAGTGTAGCGCACCAGCCGCGTAAATTTCATTTAACGTTATAGCAACACATGAAAACAAAACTCAGTGATTTGTGTAAACTGACGTTTGTGAAAATCAAAAGTATTATTTAAAGAGCATTATTAGTGAGAAGAAAAAATATCAAGAACGTTTACAAATGCTGAATATACATTATGTTTATGGTTTCTGTGACGGAAATTTCAACGGGTCAGTTCGAGGGTACCGAACACGCTTCCCTAATAGAAAAATTCCAAATGCACAAGTTTTTGTAGATGAACTTCGTCGATTTTCGGAATATGGTTTGCGCCGCTATAATGATGATAATCGTAATGTACCGCCAAGAAATAATCAGCGAATGTCGATAGAACTTTAAGCACACGCCGAGCAGCTCGGCAACTCCAATTATCTCAATCAAAAGTACTGAGAGCACTCAATCAAGATCATCGAAGGGCTTTTCATCTCCAACCAGTACAAGGTTTGTAGCTAGGAGATGCTGATAAACGTTTAAATTTTTATAGATGGGTTTTAGATGCAACAGAAATTAATCCACAATTTTTGCATAAGGTTTTATGGACCGACGAATCTAATTTCACAAAAGCTGAAATTGTTAATTACCACAACATTCACGTTTGGAGTGAAGTCAATCCTCGATGTATCAGACAATCTTCATTTCAGCAACAGTTTAGTGTAAATGTGTGAATAGGTGTTTTAAGTAATAACCTCTGTGGGCCGCATATTTTGCCTCATCGTTTGTATGGGGATTTATTTCATGAGTATCTGCAAAACTCTCTTCCCCAGGTGCTTGACGATGTCTCCTTAAATTTACGCCAAGGGAACTGGATGCAGTTGGATGGTGCCCCTGCACATTACGGAAGGCAAGTACGGCAGTGGTTGGATGAGAATTATCCTCGTCGATGGATTGGACGGCAACCCAACAACCACCCAAATATGTGGATTCCTTGCGAAGGACCAGTGGCTTGGCCTCTGCGCTCACCAGATCTGAATCCTCTGGATTATTTCGTTTGGGGCCATCTAAAAGCAATTGTATATGATACGCCAGTACATACCCGTGAGGAATTGATCCAAGGGATAAGACATGCTTATTATGACATAAAAAACAATCCTGTTCAAATGGCAGCTTCGGTTAATACACTAGTTCGTTGATGCCAAAAATGTGTTGAGGTTGGATGAATGTACTTTGAACAATTATTGTAATCTTTTTAATAATTGATAAGTTTGTTGTAAATCTTGTAATAAGTAGTTGTTACTAAATTTATGTTTGAGATTATTGGCAATTTTTCTTAACACTAAGAACACTCTTTAAATAACACTTTTGACAATGATTTTCACAAACGTCAGGTTTTTTTTGAGAGCCGTCCGACAGTGTCCGCAGCCTATAGACTTATTGTGCATCTCTCGACGAGCACAAACATCTATGGTACTACAGTGGGATTCGATCCCACACCGACATAGCCGATCCAAACTGGTTCCACGAGCAGTCGTCTCCCAGCCACCTCGGCTATCGTGGCGCCCAAAATGTCAGTTTACACAAATCATTGAGTTTTGTTTTCATGGGTTGCTATAACTTTCAATGAAATTTACGCAGCTGGTACGCTACACGGTCACCAATTTCTTTGAATATCTCAGAAACGAGACCAAACGCCGAAAAAAAAAACAGGAGATGAAAAAGTTTGGAAATTAATCAGGTCAAAGTGGTGTGTAGATGTTTTATTGAAATGAAATATTTTTTTGTAGTTTTGAAATAAAGTAAGAGGGGGGTAGCATATAAAATACACATCTAAGAGGGGTAGGTAGTTCAAACTTAAGAAGCTTATGTAAGATCATAAGGAGTGTTTGTGTTCCGAATTTCACTTAAATCAGAGAAGTGGTTCAAAAGTTATGAGGGAAAAACGAGAAAAAAATTCCTACTTCAACGCCCTCTATCTCGGAAACGATGCGTTATATAATTAAGTTATCAAGATTAAACCTGAATCAACCTGTATACATGGGTGTCACATCTATTATACAATTGCGAATTGTCCCAGCTCATATATTTAAATTCGTATTGAAAATGTTGAACATTCATTTCGCTAGATTTTTTCTGTATGAACATGTACATTATAGTATCAGTTACTCTTTTTCTTTTGAACATACCTCATCAGCAAACAAAATATTGATGCTGAATTTTACACCTACTACTTCTTATTTCTTCACTAATCGAAATACCGGTGAAACAGTTACTACAAATTTGCGTTTAAAAGTTGATGGTATAATAACCTACAAATATATAGCCTGTTTAGAAATGAAAGAGAGTAATAAAAGCTTATTATGTATGCAAATCGTAAATAAATGTAGTACTGGTGCTTATATTCAATATTTTTATATTATGTATTATCGGTATAGATGAGGTCTACTTTTATAAAAACTTTGTGTGATCGAACCGTACTAAATTGAAGCAGGTGGCTAAAATTTAATCCCCGACAATCCGTCTTTGTCTATGCCTTTTCAACTTCTCGGTCCATTTCTCTTATAAGTAAAAAATATAAAAACAGCATTTCAAAACTAGAGACTACTTTAAGCATCATAACCGGGTTATGAAGGTTTTTAGTAATTCAAATAAAATTATTCAATATTATTATCAAAATATTTATTCAAATTTAAAGAATAGACTTTCATTCCTCACAAAAATATATGTATTTTGAAAATTCAAATTATGGTGAGTAAATGTAGTGTTGTATAAATGAATAATAAAGAAAATAAAGTAGGTATATTAAAATTCATCCTCTGGATATTCTGATGAATTATCTTCGTCTCTTAGATTGATAACGACAGGCTCCACAGTAACGTCAATTAAATTATCGAGTTCCCACATTTTCTCTTCTCCTTTTTGTACATGATGTATACATCTTTGCCAGTTATATGCAGTTTCTTGTTCCAAGAAATTTTTTAACAAAATTTTTACGTCACTTAATTTAAACGTCGTATTATTTCGCGCTACATCTCCTTTTACCTGCGCCCAAACTAATTCGATTGGATTAAGTTCACAGTGATAAGGTGGTTACCGTAGTACCGTTATTTGGCGATTTGTTGCCATTTCAACGATAACATATTTGTTCTGATCTTTATTAAGATTGACAAGTGTCAAAAGTTCCTTTTCACCATATTTGTTTCAAAAGAAATGTTTTTTCCGGATAACCATTGAATTATATCGGCTTTCCTCTAAGCAGTCGCAGACGTCCGCTCGGTCTGCCGCGAATGGTAACTGGCATTTTATATGACAATTACAGACCCCGGAGGAATAAGATCCGACATCTGTGTAAAATACTCTTCGAAAACATCTACGCTCATGACTTCGTGATAGTCACCTGTATTTTTAGGTTCAAATAAAAATAAACTGCCATCTACAAAACCACTGACTGTGTCACTATTAATTTTCGCCCTTTACCTGAATGTGCCTTGAACCCTGTTGAAAGTCCATCCAAAAATGCTTATCGAAAACTTTTTACATCTTTATCTTGCCATACTTTTGTTACAGTATATTCCTCGTTGACCCAAGTTTTGTCTAGATAATAAATATTCCTCCCTTCGTCATGGAATTTTCTAATTGATCTTAAGTAGGATCTTCGCCGACAAATAATTTCATCTTTATCGATAAGAACTGACTTCCTGTTCTGCTTTTCCCAGCAAAAATTCAACTCTCATAAGACGGCCCATAATTTGCTTCTACTGATTTTTGGCAAATCGTTGTCCTCTGAAAGTTCACTTAAAATTTTGTTTAGTGTTGGTATTTCTTTTTTAAAATAAAATGAATGTACTTTTCTGCAAATGAAATTTGTGAAGAAATCATCTTAACGACTTTTGACCTCCCTATAGATGATTTTGGGGGATTTCCAATATCTTGTTCATTTTCCATCATCAGTTTCCTTTAAATGTCTGTAGATAGTTGATTTTCCAATCCCTGTCATTTTGGAACACTTTTTCATGATGTCGTCGACACTGTTGGTAGGATTTTGGTGTTTCAGTGCATTAAATACATTTAATATAATAATCTTCTCATTCTGAGACAGCGCACATCTTTTCTCGCGTTTAGCAGGTACGTAACCTGATACGCTCGACATTTTACCCAAACAATATTATATCCACTGGCACAATCGCCACTAAACACAAGGCGAATTTTACTCTACTGCACTAGCACGTCTTCGTATATTCAGCTCTAAGACTGGATTGATCTTTCACAATACACTGACTCCTGTCCTATAATGTATCCAGTAAAATATACTAATGTACACCCATTACCTGTTAGCATTAGTGTTACCCGATAATTACCTGAAACGAAATATTATCACGCCCATGGCCGGTTCTTATCTCGGGGTTTTATTACTCTCTTTCATTTCCAAACAGACTATAGAAGCGTCTGGTGTCTGCATTTTACCATTCGTTTTCAAAATTCTAAAGTGAAAAGTACTTATAAAAATGGATCCAAAAAGATTTACATCATTGATTTTGATAGAAGGTTACCTGTCTATTCATATAAGACAAAACTCATGAACAATTTAAATCTAGGAGCCGAAAAAAATATTACAAAATACCAATTCAAACCATCTAGTTTTTATTTTTATTTCGGTGACATTACTCTAGATATTAATTATAAAATATGCACTAATAAAGTTACTTTTATATTATCGCGCTTACATTAAATAGTACTGTGGTTGGCGTCCGCGTCTCGACATGTTTTTGGGCTGTCGTGCCGTAGCCGTCGACGACCAGCCGCGGCATAATCGAGACGAGCCGCGTCTAGGAAATCATTGTCATTGAAATCTATTGTTCAAGTGCTCGACGGCTGGACGCTACGGCGGGCCGCGAACGCTGGACTTCGGCGTCGCTAGGAAATCACACCTTAAGACTATAATTTCAGTCACCAAGACAAACAAAAATGTATAAAACTATAAGTGGTGATGTTTTGTACTAGGAATCGACTTATACTTCCTTATTTATAAGATACATAAGTTTTATATATTATCCTTACACCTACCTATCTATTCACATCGTTACAAACTTTTCAGATACATCTAAGTATGTCTAAGTATTAAAGAGTAATTTAAAAATGAATCGATTATGGCGTTTGTGTAAAGCCGTATAACAGAGATTTAAAAACCTACAAAGCATGGTATAATCGCGCTCTCCCAGTTTTAACTTATACACCGAAATTAAATCAACAGGTGAACGAAGTTTGTTTTGTTTACTTTGTGGCTATGTAAAAGGAATATAAGACATTTTTGCTGCCCTAAGTGCTACAATTAACCTTTACATGGAAACGTACTTTGCAAGGAGCTTTAATAAAATATAATTTGCTATATTAAATAAGAAGTTAAGGCTTTTATGGTTTCGTTACTAAGTTGCAAAGTGAGGAGCACCAGGTTACAAGAAATCTTAAATATATATTAGCTCGAGGTTAGAAAAGTTGTTGTGTTGAAGCTCGAGAATAATAGGAAACTGTATCTCAATGTATTACAACCTTAAATTAAAGGTATCTAGATAACTATAGTCTGTTTGGAAATGAAAGAGAGTAATAAAACCCCGAGATAAGAACCGGCCATGGGCGTGGTAATATTTTGTTTCAGATAATTATCGGGTAACACTAATGCTAACAGGTAATGGGTGTACATTAGTATATTTTACTGGATACATCATAGGGCAGGAGCCAGTGTATTGTGACAGATCAATCCAGTCTTACAGCTGAATATACGAAGACGTGCTAGTAGAGTAAAATTCGACTTATGTTTAGTGTTAGTTAGATATTTATAGAGTGTTTCATTAGAAGGTTAGTAAATTAGATTATTTTCTTTAGATAATTATTGAATAGAGCTTTGTCTGTGGAATTGTTCATTAAGATACCTAGATGTTTGGTATCAGAGAGCATACATATGACTTCATTGATAGGAATTGTAGGAGATTTGATTTATATTAGCTTAAAATACCTTTCTAAAACAGTAAAAAAAATGTTACAGAAGCTAATAATAAGAAATATATGGTAAATATATGGGTAAATATAAAAATAACAATAAAAGATACTACTGCCTAATCTATGAATCGAGTGGCACTAACAGAAACAATATGGTATTGTAGTGACAGCCGTCTGCTTATTACTTCCACTACTACTGCTTTGGAAAAATAATTTTCGAATTCCCGCCGAATCTCAAAAACTTAAATCGTCTGTTTGGAAAACGGTTGGGTTTATCGATTGGTAACAGGTATACATACCTTTCCTAGGTAGTTCAATAGTTTTTTATTAAAAAATTCAAAAGTATAAAATACTGAAAGTTAGACAAATTTTTACATCGACAATACAGTATAACTAGCGCCCCTTAGTCGTTACCTCAACACTGCATATTCGTAATCGCCACCTCAAAAAACATAAGACTACAAATTTTTAAAATAATTGGTCCATAGGTTCTTAAAATATAGCAATAAATCGAAAACATATTTTCAGTATGCTTTTTGTATCTCAATTTTTATATTTTTGTAAAAAAAATGTATCAAAAATTTGATTTAAAAAAAATCTACCGAACTTTGTTATAGCTTTTTTAAGTAAAATATATCCTGACGCTTTTCTATTATCTGAAAATTTCATAATAAGGTATCTAAGAAAAAAAATGAAGCTTCTACTTAAAAAACACATGTACACATTATTTCTTATTTCAATATAGATGTCCAACAAGGGAGCAAATAAATACGCTTTCTTATTTTTTTTTTCAAAGATAAAAACCCTACTCATTGTATCATTTTTACTAATATTTTATTAGTAAAAATATCAGTCAATACGTTTCTATGTTGAACATTTTTAATACCTTCTCAGATGGTCGTTGAAAAATCTAAATATATTGAACTTTAAATATGTATGTTAAGGTTAAATTTACTCCTTATCACTTATTCTATCCAGAATTGTATCAAATTATAAAAATTAAGTATAATTGACAAAATTTGTTCAATTTGTAGTAACATGGCGATTTGTTATGCTCATTACTATGACAAAAACCTTTTAAACTCAAAGGTTTGGCATACATTTTTCATATTCATGTAGAAAATTCTATTTAGGAATTCGAATGCGCTCAGTCTCCATCCTCTTCAATTATCATATCCGAACAAACGGCAGAATACAAAATCTGTATTTAAATAGGGTTCACAAAATTGTTCTGCTAAAACCAAATGAATGCCGATATATTCGTTTGAGAACGAAGCTGTTATTTGTTTTGGTTGCGGATCTGAGAACAAAAGGTAGTATTTTCATCTCTTTTTGATGCTCTCTGTAGCATTCGATTGTCTGCTGGAATTGCCTTAAATTGCTTTTCCGACCGCTTTCATAATGAAGCAGAACTGCTCAGTGGCGGAGATTTACCTTTCGCTGTATATTTTCAACTGTCTAAGTTTTCTTTATTGCCATTAGCGAACCGCTTCATTGTCGACGGAAATATAGTCTTTCTCAGAGCACATTCAAGAAGAGCGGGCAAAGAGAATTTAACCGTTCTATTTTCAAAACTCATAGTTCAGTTCTATTTTGACACGCCAAATTGTTGATCCTTAACACATACGCATAAACTTGGGAACATATCACTGAGGACAAATATGGCGAATACTGAAAAAAATATAGTAAAATAGTTTTTTTTTAATAGTTGTACATTTAGTAATTAATTTGAGTTAAGAAAAGTTCGTTTTTCTTGACTATAGTCAGCGGTCGAAATTGTGGACAGTGACTAATCGCTAGCTTGTTGACTAGCGGGACGGGCGAAGCGTGCGGGGAGCAACATTTCATAGGCGTACTAAATTTGAATGCAATCAGATATAAAAAATATACAAAAATGACAAAAATAATTGCATTACATAACATCCATTATTTTTAGAGTAGAAACAATGATATAACAGTTTTTACCAATTTCGAGGCATTAGATAAAAAAATAATAAGAATATTTAAAAATTTAAAGTTTTTATCTTGTATTATTAATTACCCAAGGTCGAAAATAATAGAGAGTGACTAATTCACAACACAGAGATCAGAAGAGTTAAAGCACACAAAATTATCAAAAATAAGTTGACGTCGGCTGAACCTAGCACATTAACAATTTACTTTAAATGTGTCCCTGTCTTTATGGACGGCGATTGCCCACTACCACACACTTACACCTACTTGATGCGCACTCCGCAGATATCACACTTAAGCCTTGTCCTCATGGACGCGAAATTCACGGATTTTTGCACGAATTTTGCCACTTTTGTTTCAATTATTTATGACGGGAAAATCTCAACTTTTGACAATTGCAATTTGCGAAACTGTCAAACACTACAAATATTATTGCCCCTTGTATTATTATGTGCTGTTAATAAATTTGTTTTGAACTTCTGATAATCTACCATGGCAGTTTCATGATGAAAATGATTGAAAATGTTATAGGTAGTTGACAAAATTTGTTACAAATAGAGATTTTTCCACCGTTAAATATATCGCGCAAATATTTGCGAATTCCGCATTCAAAAGGACAAAAGGCTTTAGAACATATACACACTATTTACTATTGGTTACTAGCACTGTCACTATAACGGTCACACATTAAGACTTATTATATCATATCTTACCGCTTTCTGTATGACCTTCATACGCCCATGTTTCGTCAAAATTTAATATATTCTTCGACCCACATTTTTATTTTTTAATATTTATTTTAAATAATTTCTTCGCCATATCACTATTTCATCCTTTCTATCAGTATACTCTTTTCGATTTCATTTATACGGACTAAGTTTCATCTTGTAACATATAGCAATAGAATTTTTTTTTGGAACTCATTTTAAAATTACAATCTTCGTTCTGCGAGTTTCCATCACTTTCCGTTTCACAGTTGTACTTCTTTACCACTTTTTTATTTGCATACATATGCTGTTCATGTACAATTTTGTTAATGAAATATATATTTCAACATCACTTACACTCATATTTTGACCTCGCGCACTAAACTCTTCATACATGTCATCATTTATTTATATTAAGTATGATGAAAGAGAGTAATAAAAGCTTATTATGTATGCAAATCGTAAATAAATGTAGATGTAGGTGGTGCTTATATTCAATATTTTTGTATTATGTATTATCGGTATAGATGAGGTGTACTTTTAAAAAAACTTTGTGTGATCGAATCGTACTAAATTGTAGCAGGTAGCTAAAATTTAATCCCCGACAATCCGTCTTTGTCTATGCCTTTTCAACTTCTCGGTCCATTTCTCTTATAAGTAAACAATATAAAAACAGCATTTCAAAACTAGAGGCAACTTTAAGCATCATAACCGGGTTAAGAGGGTTTTTAGTAATTCAAATAAAATTATTCAATATTATTATCAAAATATTTATTTAAATTTAATGAATATACTTTTATTCCACACAAAAATATATGTATTTTGAAAATTCAAATTATGGCGGGTAAATGTAGTGTTGTATAAATATACAATATAGAAAAGTAGGTATATTAAAATTCATCCTCTGAATATTCTGATGAATTATCTTCGTCTCCTAGATTGATAACGATATGTTTCACAGTAACGTCAATTAAATTCTCGAGTTCCCACATTTTCTCCTCTTCTTTTTGTACATGGTGTATTCATCTTTGTCAGTTATCTGCAGTTACTCGTTCCAAGGAATTTTTTAACAAAATTTTTACGTCACTTAATTTATAAACGTCGTATTACGCGCTACATCTCCTTTTACCTTTTACCTGCGCCCAGACTAATTCGATTGGGTTAAGTTCACAGTGATAAGGTGGTAACCGTAGTACCGTTATTTGACGATTTGTTGCTATTTCATCGATAACATATTTTTTCTGATCTTAATTAAGATTGACAAGTGTCAAAAGTTCCTTTTTCACCATACTTGTTTCAAAAGAAATGTTTTTTCCGGATAACCATTGAATTATATCGGTTTTCCTCCAAGCAGTCGCAGGTGTCCGCTTGGTCTGCCGTGAATGGTAACTTATCCATGACAATTACAGACCCCGGAGGAATAAGATCTAACATCTGTGTAAAATACTCTTCGAAAACATCTGCGTTCATGTCTTCGTGATTCTCACCTGCATTTTTAGATTCAAATAAAAGTAAACCGCCATCTACAAAACCACTGGCATTACCTATGTGTGTCACCATTAATCTTCGCCAATTATCTGAAGGTACCTTGAACCCTGTTGAAAGTCCATCCAATCCTTGTCGAAAACTTTTTACAATTTTATCTTGCCATACTTTTGTTACAGTATATCGCTCGTTGACCCAAGTTTCGCCTAGATAATAAATATTCCTCCCTTCGTCACGGAATTTTCTAATTGATCTTAAGTAGGATCTTCGCCAACAAATAATTTCATCTTTATCGATAAGAACTGACTTCCTGCTCTGCTTCGTCTTCGTCTCTGTTTTAAAATAAAATGAGTGTACTTTTCTGCGAATGACATTTTTGAATAAATCATCTATAACGACTTTTGACCTCCCTGTAGATGATTTTGGGGGATTTACAGTATCTTGTTCATTTTTCGTTTCCTTTAAAAGTCTGTAGATAGTCGATTTTCCAATCCCTGTCATTTTGGAACACTTTTCCACGATGTCGACAACACTGTTGGTAGGATTTTGGTGTTTCAATGCATTAAATACATTTAATATAATAATCTTCTAATTCTGAAACAGCGCACATCTTTTCACGCGTGTATCAAGTACGTAATCTGATAAGTTCGACATTTTACCCAAACAATATTATATCCACTGGCACAAGGGTCTCTAAACACAAGTCGAATTTTACTCTACTGGACTAGCACTTCTTCGTATATTCAGCTCTAAGACTGGATTGATCTGTCATAATACACTGGCTCCTGCCCTATGATGTATCTGGTAAAATATACTAATGTACACCCATTACCTGTTAGCATTAGTGGTACCCGATAATTGCTTGAAACAAAATATTACCACGCCCATGATCGGTTCTTGTCTCTGGGTTTTATTTCTCTCTTTCATTTCCAAACAGACTATAATAGAGCTCTAACGAAAAGTTCATTAAAAATTGATTTGAGTTGTCATTATTATTGCAATAACTTGTACGTCTGTATCTCAATGAAGTCGAAGGAAGTGTAAATATGCAACCAACAGTGCAATTGCAATCTCAAATTTAGAATAAACATGTAAATTTTGCCTATAGCACATTCGCCGTACCTTTTTCGTACTATACTAATAGTTTCGCGTCCAGACGTGCCTCAGACTTTGTTTCAGAGTATCTTCAATCACCTTGGAATTGTTCTCGTCGAAATGGCTTTCTAACGTTGTCTGTGTGTATTTGAGGTTATGTTTTGTGTATTCGAGCGTTGTTTAGTGTTCCGACCTTTTTGTTTGATAAAATGCTGTCGTTTGACCTCTGCTTTATTTACTTTCTCTTAATGAAAGTTGACTTAAAAGTTGTTGTAAGTACTATTGTTAAAATCAGTTATAAGAGAAGTCAGTAAGCTGTCTACCGAGTGTTTTTTATAGGGTGCCAAACTTCGAAAGATCAGAACTAACAGGTCAAAGATTGCCATGTAAGTGAAAACAAATAACAATCGAGTATTTTGATGGGTGCTGAATAATCTGGCAATATTATCTTTTTGATAAAAAGAATCCCTAATACCACTTTCCGGCAGAGTAAGCCAGATTTTTGTCACATTTCACAGCCTTCTCACATTTCCAGAGGTGTTAACGTTAACACTATACGTATTAATGGAAAGAACTTAAACACTTAGCCGTGATGTCGCAACGCAGGTTTGACGTTGCTCGTCTCACTGTTCTACACTCTGTGATTTCGTGCTAAGAGATTATTGTCAACACGGTGCGCCGTATTAAGGTCCATTTACACACATCAGTGACGTATCAGTTCAGTATCGGTGTTATTTGTGGTCGACCACTGATGCCAATTTACACATATCCATCCGTAGTCCGTAAAAAGGAGTTAGTAGATGATCAAACAAAGTGATCTGAATATATTTATCATGCAATTGATCAAAATTTTGTGCTAGCTCGATAAGCTTTTCGTCCATTCTAGGTAATAAAGAAATCTGGTCAGTTCGTCAGTAGAATTGCAAAAATATCGCCGGTGTATTTAAAAGCCACTGAACGGACATTAAAGCAGCACTGACAGTAATGATACGGCACTGTGACGGATGTGTATAAACACGCCCATTTAAAGTCTAAGCAACAATTTTTTAGTTTTCACTAATACTGATACGGAACTGACACGGCAGGGAACTGTGTAAATAGACCTTTACGGGGAGTTATGGGTTGATTTGTTTCAATTTAAAAAGTCGGGGGAAAATTTGTTTTTCGATTTTATGTCATTGTGACTAAAATTAATGATATTATCATCCTTGTTACCTTGATTGTTATTCAATGTGACTGACTTTAGAGAACTAAATGAAGAAAATGGAAATTGTCAAATTCTAATCTTCCTAATTTGAGAATCTATTTGTATTTCACAAAATCCAAAATGCTAAAATTGATATGTTGAATCATGAACTGTGCTTTTCTAATACCAATTTCCGCTTAAAGTAGATATGTCACTCATCCATAAAATAGAAAATATATCAAATTTTCGTTTACACAAGGCGCAAAATTTTTTATTTCGACACCATGTAGTAGACTTGTCGGTTGGAAAATTCATGGTTGTGACGTCACATAAATTTATTTTGAATATGTTTCTACCTTAAACGTCATAAATAAATCGAAAAAAATAATTCAATATAGAGGGTTAACTATGACTAAGTACAAATATTTTAAGAGGGGATAGAAAAAATAAGAATTAACAGAATTTCCTTTCAAAAATTTCCAAACTTATTTATAAAGCGATATTATATTAAATCCTTATTTAACGCCGCCAATGCGAAAATCAGAGTATGCAACCAGCAAGCAACCCTCATGCAACAGTCGGCCACAGTCGGCAGTCGGTCCAGTCGAGTCGGTTCGCTGTCATGTTATAATTTAATTCCTGCGTTTACGTTGTAGTTTTGTGTTCTTCTTCAGATTTTAGTGCCTTATTTTAATTTTAAACGTTTTATAGTTAATAAATAAAGGAATATATGTCGGGTACAGATATTTTCCCACAATATAGTTCACCGGTTTGTTTTTCTAGGTTATGGGACAAGACTGCCGCGGGTGTTAAACGTTTTCTGTTATCTATTAGAACCTACCTACTTATACCTTTCTTCGATTTCGTTATAATACATAGGCATTGTATCTAACTGTACCTACGGGAAGTGTGTTTATCGTTAGTGAGTGAAAACGTAGTTTTACCAGTTTGTAACTAAATAATGAAAAACGAATGCAAAATACTGGAGCTAACTGGATTAACTGTTACCTACCTATCAGGAATTATTACTAATAAGAATTAATGTTAATTTTTGTGGTTTCTGCATTTAGAAACACTGCAAACGACCGCATGGTAGTTGTTGACAGATGTAGTGTCAACTATGGATCTAAGCCATAAGCCATCTCAGTCGATACTCATCATAGGCGCCGACTTTCAGCAGGAAAAAAGGGTTTTGCCCCATTTTTTAAATATCGAGCTAAAATTCTGGAATAACTTTTTTATTGTCTTTAAGGGCTACCTGAGCACGTGATTAAAATTTTTGTACTTAGTCATAGCTAACCCTGTATTATCAGTTATTTGTGTTCGAATCCATATTTAAAACGATTTTAGAAATATGAATCATAACCCATTTAGGTGCCGTCTATCAACTCCTATAAGCCCTTTAAAACAGCCTTTATAATCTGATTTGATGATTGTTTGTATAAATTTTTTATCATGTGCCTATTAATATACAGTATGCTCCAAAAGTATGGAATAAATTCAATAAAAACGAAACAATTATTTTTTGGGAAAAATCCTCGAACAAGTCGATTTTTAATTTAAAAAATACATATTTTAGCGTAAAATGCGATTTTCAAATGTCATTTGTTTTCGAGTAATGACGTCATCGATTTTTTTTAAATGGCAACACCATATTTTTTCCTTGATTCTGAAAGATCGTTTAATTCTCTATCAGACAGTGCTGAAATTTTGCCCTCTTACATAGGAAAGTTTTCGAGTAAATGATGATTGAATGTTAGAAAACGTAAATTTTATCCATAAAAAAGTAACAATTCTGAGGTATGTAAAATAAAATACAATTGATTAAATTGTATACTTAAATTAAATATTCGAATTGTCATCCACCAACTTCTTGACAATGCGTAAGTCTGTGAAGAAATTCTTCTTGCACATTATGAATGATATCTGGGGTAACTCTGCGTATTTAGTCCCGAATGCAATTTTGAAGTTCTTCTAAATTACGTGGTTTATTAATGTACACTTTTGACTTCAAGTATCCCCATAAAAAATAGTCAAGAGGTGTAAGATCTGGCGATCTTGCAGGCCATTCTATCGGTCCGCGTCTGCCGATCCACCTCCCAGGAAAACAGTTGTCCAAAAAATCTCGTATAGGGCGCGCATAGTGCGGAGGTGCACCATCTTGCTGAAACCATATGGTATCGTCAGGAATGTCAGGGTCATTATCGTTAGGAAAAATTACTGCAAGGGCTGGAACAAGGTAATTTTCTAGAAACTGTAAATATCTTTGTCCTGTAAGGGTTCCTTCAAAGAAGAAAGGCCCTACTATTCTGTCGTCAACTATTTCAGCCCACACATTTAATTTCTGAGGGTGTTGGGTATGTGCCTCTGCCATCCAATGAGGATTTTCCCGACTCCAATATCTGCAAGTTTGACGGTTTACTGTACCATTCAGACAAAATGTGGCCTCATCTGAAAAAAGTATTTGCCGGTGTAAATTTCTATTTCCTTGACATAAATCCATTAGAATTTCGCAAAAGTGTAAGCGGCGATCGGGATCATCTTCATTGAGTTCCTGCAAAAGTTGAATTTTGTAGGGATGATATTTTTCCTTCCTCAAGATACGTAGCACTGTGCTCTGACTAGTGTCATTGTTTAATGCAACCAATCGTGAAGAATTATGAGGATTATCCACCATACTTATCAAAATGTTCTGTTTCTGATTTTTATTAATGCTTGGACGTCCAGGTTTTGGAATATTTACAACATTGCCAGTTTCTCTAAATTTAGACTCTACCTTACTGACTGTTGATTGGCTGATAGGGCGATCTGGATATTTTTCATTAAATAAATCGCAAACTTCCTGCTAAGTTCTAGTCATATTCCCGCATCCGATAAGAATTAAAATTTCAATTCTTTGAGTAACAGTTAAATGTGCCATAATACTTTAAATGGAATAATAATTTCTATGTCGCTTACAATACTTATTAGAAAGTCGGTGTGACAATGACACTTTGCAAAGATTTTCACCTACGTGATCCATAAAAGAACTATGGAATTCGAAAAACTAAACTTGATAACGTTTTTGCTTTATTTTAATTGATTTACGCTTTCTAACATTCAATCGTCATTTACTCGAAAACTTTCCTATGTAAGAGGGCAAAATTTTAGTACTGTCTGATAGAGTAAGAGGGCAAAATTTTAGTACTGTCTGATAGAGAATTAAACGATCTTTCAGAATCAAGGATAAAAATATGAATTTGCCATTAAAAAAAAATCGATGACGTCATTACTCGAAAACAAATGACATTTGAAAATCGCATTTTACGCTAAAATATATATTTTTTAAATTAAAAATCGACCAGTTCGAGGATTTTTCCCAAAAAATAATTGTTTCGTTTTTATTGAATTTATTCCATACTTTTGGCGCATACTGTATAAGAAACCCCTCTAAATATACAAATGAAATTCACGCTTATAAACCTTATTTTGATTTGTTCTATCTCCTACAGAAGTTATGAAGGTAGCTGCTCCACCATATATTTTAGCGCAACAAATCCGTTCATCCTGCCAATTTGCGGAGCCCTTGAAAGTATCCTTCAGGCAGCGAAAGAAAATGTGGCACAGGAATAATTAGTTACAAGTAAAAATTTGCAACGTATCCCACTCGAGCTCCCGCTGGTTTATTCAGCAACAAAGACACTTGTGGGTGTGCAGAGAAGAATCGGTGGCAAGTAGTGCACTCGAGCTTTGTGCTGACTAAGTATCACGAATCAGCTTAAACGAGCACGTCGAAAAATAAGTACAAGAGCTCCAGTGGGCCAGCTCGAGGCTGCCGGGTGGTCACTTGGACTGCTATCCATTAGTGGCAATTTGTTGTGCCGCGGTTTCTACAAACAAAAATCCCCTATATCGATCCCACTTGCCGCTGTTACAGAGCCTTGTAGCACGGTTAAGAACGCTTATTTTATATCGCTGAACGTAGAGAGCCACATGTAGTTTATTTATTTATTTATTTATTCAAATATTGCAATCTACAGACATAATCCAATAATCGATTACAATCATTAACAAAAAAAAAATCATATTTTATATGTGAGAAGCCAGTAACAGACACAGAATAATAATTACAATAACAACAAAAAAAACTACACTATTATATTATGTTGTTCTAAATATTATACACTAAATTTTAGGAATAAGCAATACAGCATAAAAAAGAAAATAAAGATATATAAAGAAAGATGAGATCTGTCAGGAACAAAAGAACCGCTGTCAATTGTCTTTAACTTTCCTTTTGAAAAGTGAAAATTTATCAAAGAATATATCTACTTCTTGCATATCATTTATAATTTTAGATAACCTATACACAGGCAAATTTTTCCCCAAATTTGTTCGTGATTTCGAAACATAAAATAAATCAAAATTTCTACTATAATATTAAGGTACTAATATCTTGAATTCATTTAACAGAAACATACAATTAATTTTATTATTAAATAACTTGAATATAAATAATGCAGATGAATATATTCTCCTAAATTCTAATTTGTTAAAATTAAATTCACATAACAATATATTATAAGGTGTATCATAGTGATAAACGCCATATTTTCTATAATATAGATATCTGAAAAATTTCTTTTGAACCTGCTCAATACGATTTTTATACGTTTCATATAGAGGGGACTAAATAATAGATGCATATTCTAAAATACTTCTAACATAAGTGTTAAATAAACAAATAAATGTTTTTTCGTTTTGAAAATTACAAGAATTTCTTATTATAAACCCTAACATACGAAAAGCTTTTAATACTGTTTCATTTATATGATCATTAAAGTTTAATTCAGAATCAAACAATATACCAAGGCCTTTGATAGTTTTCTTATTGGTAAGTAATGACTTATTTATATTATAATCAAAAATGACATTATTAACTTTACGAGAAAAAGTTATAGAAAACCATTTAGCTACATTAAAAGATAAGCAATTCTGTTATGACCACTGAAATATACTATCCAAATCATTTTGTAAAAGGCAACAATCAGTCAATGATTCAATTCTCTTATAAATTTTAAAATCGTCTGCAAACAACTGACATACTAAATATTGAACAACATCAGGTAAGTCATTTACCATACATAAAAAAAGTAATGGCCCCAAATTGGACCCCTGTGGTACGCCTGACAATGTAAAAAAAATAATTGATTCCGCGCCTCTATAAACAACATACTGTTGCCGATTTTTTAAATAAAACACACATAACTGTAGTAAATTATTAGAAAAACCAAGTCTGACAAAAATCCTCATGCTCTAATAGAATCTGGCCATCAGGCACGTTTTTCATTAAACATTTGGATGCGTATTGTAGGTGACAGGTTTCTAGGTCCTGTTGTTTTACCAAACCGATTAACAGGAGCTGCTTACCTCAAGTTTCTGCAGAATACACTGTATGAGTTTTTGAAAGACATTCCTTTGAATCAGAGGCAACAACTGTGGTTCCAGCATGATGGTGCTCCAGCTCATTTTTCCATGGCCGTTAGAGAGCATTTACACCAAACTTTTCCACATAGATGGGTAGGAAGGGCTGGACCTGTTTTATGGCCTCCAAGATCGCCTCATCTGAACCCTCTAGATGTCTTTATTTCGGGATATTTGAAGACATTAGTGTATGGTAGTCCTGTAAATAACCTGGAAGAGCTGCAGTTACGGATTAATCAAAAGTGTCAAGAAATCCAAACCAAGGAGGGTGTTTTCGAAAGAGTTTGAATATCGTTGAGACGAAGATGTCGTGCCTGCTTGGAAATGAACATCTTCTGTAACTTTGTTTTTTGTTTGTTAAAAGCTTCCTTTGTCGGTTTATTCCTAATAAAATAAAATGTTTGAAAAACGAATAGTGGCCCATATCTCCGCAACCGTTACTTTGCGGACCCATATTTATTAAGACTTTTCTGCTTATTTTGGTTCATACTATTACCTCCTGAAATATTTTACACTCTTTCATAACACCCTGTATTTGCGCCATTTGATGCATTGGACTTTTATTTTTAGAACCCTGTTTTAATGCTACTGGAAATATTTTTTTTAACTTCAGTTTACAAGATATTGATAGTTGACAATTGTATTCATGCAATTTTCGACCCTGACAAATGAGTAACAATTAGAGAAATACACGATGTAGACAAGCTAAGTCTAGCGGCCATTCGCTACTCTATGCCGGACTGAAAAGCCACTATTGACAGCTATCGACCTCTATTACGTTATGCGAGAGTGATATTTTCGGTTTTTCAGTACGGGATGGAGTAGCGAATGGTCTTTAGATGAAACCTGTCTACAGCGCGTACTTATGGTCACTTCTGTCGGTCACAGACATATATAAAACAACTAAGGTTATTCGTCCGATACTTCACCTGATGAGAGCTAATAAGCTCGAAACCGGTACATGCAGTCCACCGCTGCTGAAGAATGACTTTAACTGTTTGCTATAGCTTCTTCAGGTGTAATTCAATGTTAATCGGGGCATTAGCCTGCAGAGTAGTTGTTTCCTGGAATTCCGTGTTTGCAATTAGAGAAATATTTATTCCTACTTAACATTCTGAAAAGAAAAAGTTCAAATGAATACTAACTGCATCCATTTTTCGTGTCAAGATCCAAAATACCAAGAAGTGATTTTAAGTTGCTAAAATCTCGAAAATAGTTGAAGATATAGAAAACAACAGACACAAAATTGCAACCAATAGTTCTTTCTAGTAAGTACTATCAAAACAAAGGTGTTTGCTCCTAGACCTTATATTTTTTATCGTAACATTAGATGGTTGTATATTGATGAGATTGTGCTATTGATTATGTAAGCAAGGTTTCACTTTTGAGATTTATAGGCTGTCCAGATCCAGAGGGTATTGCTATCGATGCTCTTAGCCCTGATACCAGCATTTAACATGTATCTTATTATATTGGTTTGCTGTAATGTCCTGTGTTTATTTCTTTGTTCCTTTATGAGTACCAATTTAACCGGTCCCCTAGTTTTTTATCACAGAAATAAACGGTTTATCCGTACAAATACGGTGCACTGAATACAAATCCCACCCAAAATAAAACCGTCACGTCAGAATTTTGGGATATTCTAACCGATAACTGCAAAAATAGCTGTGTTAGAAAATTTAAGGGCAAGAATCGTACTTTATGCTACTTTGTTTAACTTGTATACTACTTGTATGCCTTCAGCAGTAAATTCCAATTTTTGCACGTTTAGGTTATAATAGGTCTGCTCAATCAAGGAATCCAGACTGGTTCCAAACTGCCAACAATGTTTCTCCAACTTATTGCATGAAGTTTACTGCAAACAAATTCATAACTTTACTGACAAATATTTCTGACAGTTTAAAGTCAATCCGGATTCTTTACTTGAACAGACCTGTTATATCAAAATCCTGAGGCGGTAGAACCATTTTGAGACCAGATTCAGGGCACCCAATTTCTTTAGGAATCAATATTAAATAGACATTCATTTATAGACCTATGTTTTGTCCGATACATCTTAGGTCATATTTAGATTTTACTTTATATACTTTATTTTTCATGCAAGAGAAATTATGGAATAAAATTGGTATTGTGAAGTGTAAAAGTAATTATAAGAGAAACTTGGCACTAAACTAAACTAAATATGAAGTTTTTTATACGACATATCACAATTAGTCGCGATAAGGTATTATATTTTTTCTATATGTAGGTATAGATCAATGAACCAAACAATTATTTCTAGGTGGTAGTAGTACATCAATGTTATTAAATTACAATAAGTTTGATCAGGAAAAGGCATCTAATATGAGTGTACCGTGCTAGCGACCGTATTCAGAACGCTGGCAAAGTGGCCAGTCTCTCCAGAAACCTCGAGGCCAATTCGATCACCTCGAAATCGCTGAGCGCCACCAGGCCACTTGATTTATTTATTTTCTGTTGCCTTCATGCAACGAATCGATTCCTTAAAATTTTTATTATTTTCGGTTTGGTTTATAGCCAGATTATGGGTCTGTGATAAACAAGTGTTCGCCTGGAAAATACATAAAAGTTCTAAATAAGAAAACTCCCCAGAGCCAGAGTTGCAAACTAAATATGTTTTAGGATTTTTTTTGTTTATGGAGCATATTTTGTGTCAGGTGCTCTGAATGTGTGGATTAATTTCACGGTGTTACGATGTCTGACTTACAGCCCGATTGGGACATTTATTTATGTAAATACTTTGTTATTTCTAGAAGAAAAAGAATGTATAAAAATGCGTTCTAGCTATCGCTATTATTAGTATTATTTATAAGTTCATCAGCAACTGAGTACCATTTAAATAAGGTCTGCAGAAAATATTTCATAAATCTTGTAAAACATCTCTTTTATTACCGTTTTACTTAATTTTCAATGTCACTATCTGAAGGTGTCTAGTGCCCGTTTATAAAGAAGGGTGTAACAGTGATGTAGCTATTTTTCGTCCAATTTCAATCATACTTGCTAAGATATATTTATGCTATTATTATTGAAGAACTTGGAGCAACATTATTTTTTCCAAGGCAGATGGGTTACAACTAATCTTGTATCCTGTGTACAAAAAATAATTGAAATTATGAAAACCCAACAGCAGGTAGATGCCGCGTATAACAATTTTTCTAAGGTCTTTGACAAAGTACATCATCCTACATTGTTTGTAATAAAGTTGGAGAATATCGGTGTAGCTGGGAATCTATTAAGATGGGTAAAATCATATTTAACTTCTGTGTGTCAATCAATAATTTCATGACAAACTTTGTGTACGTTACGTCAGGTACACCACAGAGCTCTCATTTGAGACCCTTGTTTTTTTCTCTATTTGTTAATGATAGTAGTTCCTGTTTTTGCCGCTCTGAGTTTTATGCTGATGATCTAAAAATATTCTCAAGAATTTAATCTCTTACTGATTGTCTGAATATCTGATATCAACCGTTTGGCTAATTACTGTAATATTAACAAATTGTTCTTGAATATTAATAATAAATAATACACATTACATTTTGAGTTCACTACAATTTAATATCAAACAATACATTTCGCGCTCCTCAAATTTATTCATATTGTTGAGGCCTTAAATGCCATTTACTATTTTGCATAAATCATACAATTATTTATTTTTTAATCATATCGATATTTTCATATTCTTTTTCAACTCGGTTAGACACCAAGCTTGTGTGAAGGTGAAGCTTTTTTCATTTCTTTTTTTTTTCTAAATTTATATCATTATATTTAATTAGGCAGGTACTTACGAGTAATTATTTGTTTATTTAAATTTTATTGTATTGTATACATACTATTGTTACATTATAATATTGTCTAAAGTGCGCCCTATAATTTGTAGTGTTTATCAATATGTTGCCAAATTTGAAAATAACTAAATAAATTAGTTTTTTTAAATCTATAATTGTCTCTCTATTAAAATAAAGCAACGTCTGTCAAGTTGCAATTTTTTTTTAATAGATATATTCCTTAATGCTGTTTCCTTGCGATTTACTTTCTCGCTATTAAAATATTTAAATTGCGCAAAATCATTGCAAAGTCAGACAGAGTATGCGAACAGGAAGACAACTGAACACTAATTTTATAAGATATCGTCAAATAAACACATTTAAAATACCTTTGTGATAATTATTCATATTTATTCGATTTATTCGCAAAATTGTTATAATTAGTTAATAACAAACTACACTTATCTACCTTTATGGATAAAAATAATAACAGTTTAATGATACTGAAACATAATTCTCTTCAGAGAGATGCTTCAGGTTTTTGTGGTTCAAAAGCAATAGTATTTACCCTGAACAGGGTTTTTCTTATAATGTATAGATTAATGTATCTAGATTTAATTTTTATATAAACTTATTCACAGTATTACTGATTGTTCTTCACTTTACGCTGCTCTGTATCTTTAAAGATCGCGCACGTTATGTAATAAGGCTAATAAAATTGGTAATACAGGTAATCATATAAATAAACTTTTTGACATAAATAAACAGGTAGTTATAGAAAATGCAGATGAAGTATGTGATCTTTTTAATGAAAATTTTTCCACTATGGGCAGTCGAATGGCAAATAATATTAATAAAGATTTAAATTATAGAGAAAAATGTGATTTTAATGAGTCGTCATTTTACTTACATCCCACTGATAGAAATGAGATTAAAACGGTATTTCTACATTTAAAAAATAAAAAATCAGTAGGAATAGATGGAATTAAGGCAGAGACTTTAAAACAAATTGCTGATTATATAACCGAACCATTAACATTTTTAATGAATAAATGTTTTAAAGATGGAATATGCCCATCAGCTTTTAAAGTTTCTGTGGTGATACCTATATTAAAAAAAGCTGACAAAACAGACCCAAATAATTATAGGCCAATATCGCTAATTTCTAATATTAGTAAGATATTTGAGAAGTTATTAAAAATAAGGCTTGATAGATTTTTAAAAAGATTTAACATTATTTCTGACTCTCAATATGGTTTTCAAGCGAATAAATCCACTTCGGATGCTATTGCATCCCTTACTAAACTTATTTATAACTCTTTAGACAAAGGAAAGCCATCACTAGGGATATTTATTGATTTGGCAAAAGCTTTCGATACAGTTCCGATGTTGGTTGATTGCTTGTATAAAGTGGGAATCAGAGATTTGCCATTAAAACTTATTGAAAGTTATCTTTCAAATAGAATTCAATGTGTTACTGTTGGTAGTGTTAAAAGTTCTTTTAGAAGGGTTGAATATGGGGTACCGCAAGGTACAATTTTGGGTCCCTTATTATTTATTCTGTATATCAATAACTTATTTTCATTATATATCAAAGGACGAGTTATAAGTTTTGCTGATGATACCGTTATTTACTATGAATCTGACAGCTGGGATAATTTAAAAAATGATGCAGAAATAGATTTTTGTAAAATAAAGAAATGGCTTGATTATAGATTACTATCTATAAACTTTGACAAAACATTATTTATTCCATTTACATCATATGTTCCTCAATTACCAAAATATAACGCATTGAATATTACACTCAACAAACAACATTTTAATATATTTTGTGCAAAATCAATAAAATACCTTGGTATACATATAGTTTAACATCTTCGGTGGGACGTGCATGCACAAAAATTATTAAGTAAATTAAGAGGAATAATACCCTTGCTAAAAAATTTAAGATATATATTAAACAGAGATCAGCTTAAAGTAATTTATAAGTCTTTTGTAGAATCTCATTTAAGATATGGTATTATAGGCTGGGGTGGTTTATTGGATGTCCATCTAAAAAAATTACATAGTGTGCAACACAGAATATTAAAAATTTTATATAACAAAGAAATCATGTACCCAACTAATCTACTATATCAAACAGCTAATACCATGGATATTCGTCAACTTTATTGTCTTGTTGTATTGTTACATCAGTTCACTGAAAATAAAAAGACAGCTGTAAAATCTACAATATTTAACCAGAAACGTTAATAATATAAATGTACCTTACATGCAAAAAACCGTTGGTCAACGTTGTTTCCTTTTCATTGGTCCAAAGATTTTCAATAGTTTACCTCAGGAAATCAAAACTATTTATAATAAAAACAAGCTCAAGTTCTTGTCAACAAATTATATTATGCAGACAGGTAGAAAATTCTGGACAGACATGATTGATTTAAAAATTAATATGAAAAAAAAATTAAACATATGTTATGCAGGACTTTCTATCGATCGTTAATCACTATTTTAATGTGTCCAATTACAAACCTGTATAAGTGTGTATACATATGTGTTTGCATATGTGCATATATGTATGTGTATATGTGCATATATATAGAATAATACTTACCGAAGCTTTTCCAAAATTATTCTATTTTTTTTTTTTTTTTGTAAATTTTGGTATAATAATGTATAATTTATTTTGTCAATTTTTATATTTTTCTATGCATAGGTATAATTATATGTTGTAATTGTCTTGATATTTGTATTTATATTTCATATTTAGTTTAGTATATTATTATTTGGATATTATTATAATTGTTATTGTTATTTTTTTAATTGGTATATAACGCAGTGGCTGCTCAACTGTTGTTTAAGCACGTACAAGTACTAATTGTACTTCAGTGGTGTATCTCACTTTATATACAACTTGCTAGTCTTTCGTTTTTATTATTATTCGAACAAGTGTTAATAAATAAAGTTTTATTATTATTATTATTATACCCGCATGAACCAGCACAGCACGAACCAGCAAACCCTGCTTATGAAGGCACCCATGTTATTTAACTGAACAGCGCAGGCTAGACCTGCACCAGCGCCACCACCAGGTCGTATTAGTGAACTGGACTGTCTATGCCTGGCCGCGTTAGTCCAATGTAAGATCTGTTTCCACAAAAGATAGGAATTGGTTTCAAATTTTTTAAAATATTCGACCATTTGAGTTGTGGATGTGTTACGTAACTAGCGGGCACCCTCGCTTAACAACAACCTCTATTTACTTACCTTAAACAACCTCCAATTCTTTCGTCATATGAATGTTCTGCGACATCATATGTTTGGGTGCTGTAGGCGAAACAATTCAAGAGCTTGAAAAAACTTGTTTGTGAGAAATACTGAGTCTGCGGTATGCTAGTCCGTGCAGGCATAATGTGCCCGATCTGTTGTTAACTTAATTACCTATCATAATCAATCTATTATATTTGCTAATATTCTGAAGTCTTCCCTGCTGTATTTAACGTTTGATAATTACAACTCCCTTGCAAGTAAAAATGATAATTTTTATTGCACGGTAAGTAAAAAAACGTTAGGTAATTAATGTACGTTTTTTATTTGTGTTTCTGTTTAGTTTTACTCAGTTACTTTTTCAAATTTTTCTTTTATCCTGTAATTGGAGTGTTTTCTCCGTTTGGGCATCTTCTGCTAAATCATGTCGATAAAACACTGCTGCTGCGATTTAGCAGACGATGGTTTGAGCAGTAGTACTGCAAATAAATAAATATATATTTTTTAAAAATGATCGAAATTCTATTCTAAAATGACTTACTTTATGGGGTATAAATAAATACAACTTCTCTAAATCAAATTATGGCTTTTTACCATTTAATTTGTAAAAATTTACATCACAGATAATCAACATTTGGCATTACTTTTACTACTAACTAAATATAAATTGAATACGATATTTCTGATAATATAATGATTCATATTTCTGACGATATGTGTCATATTTATGATGATATATGTCGAATTGATATTTTTATACTACTTCATCCCTTTTGTCTTTTGTACTGTTCGGAATATTTCCATTGGTTCCTTCACTAATGGATAAACTTGATAAAGCAGTTTGAGGCATGTAGCTGGATTGAATGGGCCTCCCAGTCAATATAAAATGTCTAAAAAATATATGGTTCTCTTAAATACATCCACTTAAATCGTTATGAAATGTCGTGGGTCAAAACATACAACCAAGGGTTTCTTTGTTGTGATACAAAAACTAAAAAACACTCGAAACTGGCGACTTTTGTTTTGAGGGATCATCTTATGAATGTATTAATTTCCTCAAATTTCTATCGGTAAGCCGAAATGATTTTCACCCTTAAAATCTTCAGTATAAAGTGGTATTGAGCGATAACATAACATTTTAAAGGGTTTTTAATTTTGGTTGATCAGATATCGAAAAATTAAAGATAAAAAGGGATACTTTCGCGAACATTGGTAGAAACTTGAACATTCCATTTGAAATAAAAACACACAAAAATGATATTCTTCCAGAGATAAGAAATCAAATCAAATGTAATTGGATCCTAGAACGAATGACAAACAGATTAAATTTCACAAAATCAAAATATAAGCAAATAATTAGTGAATTCCAAAATAATCCTTGGTTCTCTGAATTCATTTATAAAAACAGAAAATGTATGTCAACAATAATTAGAATCAGAACAGAACATACTTTAACAATAAACATCTGTATAGCATAGGTATATTAGGACATCTGTACTGTGACTGTGGCTAAATAGGTGACAAATCATATATTATTGGAATGTCCAATATACATTATACCTCTATTACACAGCCACAAAGGAAGAATAGATGCCTGACGACAAAGTAATACAATTGACTGATGAAACATTTATCTTTAGATTTTTAAAAATGATTTCATCAAAATAGGCCGATTTTCTTGAAATTTTGCACATCGGTATTATTTAGTAGATATTCTGAAAAACTTCACTGCTACTAATAAATGTTTTAAGCGAAAAAGGCACTTTACCTGAAACCATTTACCAACAAAGTGTTTACTCAATGCATTGAATATTTCAAATAGAAGTATTTCGAAAACGATTACTAGGAGTAACGACTTCAAGTTTGAAACTGTCAAAAGTGTTCGTCCAACTATTTATTGAGTTACATGCACTGAAAACACTCCCACAAAGTAATTGGTCGAATATTTCTAACAGTTTGAAACCAATTTCTGTCTCTTGTGGAAACATGCCTATAGTGTTTGCATTTTAATAATCCCTCAACAAAAACTTCAACGGAGAAAAATTTGCTGAACATGTAGTTCATTCAGTAGGTTGTCTTCTTCCAACCCATTCTTGAAGCGTTGAAATTAAGTACATAATCTATTAAAGCGGGATTAATATTTTCTAACATATCCAAATGCATTTCTTCGGTTAAAAATACAGACGAAATGGTGGGCAAAAGTGCAATTTCCAAAAATTATTGTCCGATCAATAATAGTAGATGTAAATTGTTATCTTCATTAAGCTCTTTGACTAATCTAATTTTATACGGGTGAAATGTATGGTGTTTTAATATTCTTCGAATGATTTTACGTAAAACACCTAAAACATTTTTTTATTCTGAAAGTAGGTACCATCACAATATGGGGCAAGACAGCAACTTCAACTGCTTTTCTTCTTACTGGATTTTGTTTAATCCTTTGTTTGCCATGAAATTTGATCACTAGCTCGAAGACATAAGCATGGGACACATGCCTATAGGCTAGTTGATTATTAAACAAATTTGCAAGAGCTCCTGCATATTCATAATTTCGATAGAAAGTAAGAAATTATTTCTACTCTTTCTTGAATAATAGTATAGTGATTTGATAATAAATTATAATGCTTATCTGAGTAATCTTAAGTAAATGCAGCACTAAACTATCAAATGCAGCATAAAATTTTAGCTAGACATTATACTCACATTTGTTTACCCCTTATATAATTGAATGCCCTTTAAAATGATCTATCACACAATTCTACCTATTTATGATTTTAAAGGTGATGGTTAATTCCGCTTAGGAATACAAAATTGCGACATGAGTAGGTGCATCTATAAAATATATCCTCTCATGACAAAAGTTGACGTCTAGTTTTTGTATCAACACAAAGAAAACCGGTTGGCAAGTTATTTTAGTAATACTAGTAATTTGAAGTTCTGACCCAATCATTATTTTTTTTCTATCAAGAACGTACTTGTAAACTGAGATATCTGGATAGTGACAAAAGATTTTTTATTGCAGTTGATGTTCGCAGACGAAACTCTGTAATCAAAAGATTGAAAACGTATAATTTACCTTCTTTTTAAATCTTTCCAAACACTCCTCTTGCAAGTATATGTAATGAAAATAAATATTCCGTACAAAGTGTGTGCCAAATCCTTGACATAGAAAATATATTTAGCGGTGTTATGCTCTAATTCCAATCCAGCTAACCATGATATAGCTTGAATAACATGGATGTTAATTACTGGGTTAATACCCATTGCAAACAGTAATTTCCAGTATAAGCTAAATCTGTAAAATTAAAAAATAAGTGTAACATGTATCTATAATATATAGTTTAAATTTTTAAAGCTGTACTATGAATGAATGTAAATACATATGTTTTATCCACAATCGCCTTAAATCGGACTTTTATCCACACATATGAACCGTCTAAAGTTATACTTTATCTACTAGTGGAACGAAGTAACTTTATAGAATGAAATAGAACTAGTAGAATAATGATAAAAGTAATAAATCTTCAAATAAGCCGTAAGTTTGTTATATTTTTCAATATCTATATTTTTGTAGATCTTTATAGTAGCATTCATCATCGCATACTTCGACCACATAGATGAAATTGCAGATTTTTTATTCAAATTTAAAATATACGATAGCATGACTTTTTTCTTCAATTATTGTCATTACTCTTTATTTTTCCCCCATTCGTTAAATTCGGCGAACACTTTTTCGTAGTGTTCCCTGGATCTTGCTTTCAATAAATGCTTAAGCTTCTTTGGAAACAGCCACAGGAACACAACTTTCTTGCATTTGTACCAAATTCACATATAACTGTTGATTAAATAATTGATAATAAACAACATAGCAACCAGTAGCTGTAACAAAACCTACCACGTTTCATTGAGTACTAAGAAATATCAAGTTGTGCGAATATTTTTTTATTAAATTCCAATAATTCTGACTCCACAAATATGATTGTGATGTGATTATGAATAAAACTTTGTATTGCATTCGTGTTTTAATTATCTTTTATCCACTTAAGAATATTACACGCTTGGACTATGTTCTCGCGTTTAAACATTCTTGCGTGCTATTCAGAACACATACAATAAATAACTATTTCTACAAATAAATGTCAGCAAAAGTATAATTTTTAGCGCATGTTTTCAATATCTAAAATGTCATTTAAGCGGCTGATGTGGTTGACAACGCGATTTACTTTTAGCACTGGTGCGAATATAGAAAAATAAATAAATCAAAGAGAATTTATTTACTTAATTAAATATACATGTAGAATTAGCAATTCCATGGCCAATCTCATTAGTAGCTGTAGTTGTAATTATATCTGTGAAACTTTTACCAGGGTATGGAGCAATGTTATCCGCCGAAGTTTTGGACAAAATTTAGCTCTTCTTGTTTTGTAACGAGTCTTCTATATAACTCTTCACTACCCTTCTGGACTTCCACTGTGTCCCATAATTGCAGTATAATTAGCACCAGAGCCTGCCAACAAATTAGCCGAAGATCGTCGGAATCAATGTCCAGTATAAAGACGGGAATCAGGCAAATTTAGATATTCAGTAATATTGGCAGGCTTCTTACCAAATGTGTTGATTCCATTTGAAGTCGTTGCATATTTATTCTTAATGTATTTTATGAAAATCATTAAGAATAAATCATCAAGTTAGTGTTCGCTGGATGAAGGGTCATGTATTTTTTATAATAGTTTAAGTATAACGTAGCAGAAATAATAAAAGTTAGTTGCACATTAGTTCTTGTGTCTGATTTGTGCACAACTATTTCCCAAATTCTTGATATTATTGAATGTCAAGTTGAACAGTGCGACGGCAGGCTCCAAATACACCGAAAATTACGGCAATCTTCTGTATGAGATATGTTTCATCCTACGCTTCTGCGAGAAATTTATCGATTTGTTCCTTTCGACTTTTTCAGTCGATATCCTCGCTCTTTCGCTTCAAAAATGCAATGTGATATTTGCTTATGTTCTGATTCTTTATGTTCATCATCGTCTTCAACATGAAGTAATTATCAAAATGTAGACGATTTCCACATTTTGGAAATATCAACATCAAACCATCTTAAAAAACTATTATACGGAATTCGTACTGTTGCTTTGACTTACTAATCAATTCATTCTTCCTCGATTTCCACCGAGAGAATTTTTTTATCACTTTCCATGCCACGAGATTTGAAGTTACTTCTCAACAAACGATCCAACGTTTATTACAACATGAATATGGATATCAAAATGATATTTTATAAATTTAATAACGTTAAAAATGCATTGATTTACACTTTTTATTGTTTTTGTAGAAAAAATAGTGAATGACATATGTGCTAAATGTGATTTCATTTTGTTCAAAACTTCAATTCTCATAAACTAACATGTCACTTTTAGTACTTAAATAACAATTTTAACAGTTTTAATAGTATTTGACTATCTACTTATACTTTCCAAATGCTTTTGATTTTGACTTTCTATTCAAGATCTGAAATGGTTTTGATAATTTTATGTATATACCTACAATCAATGTAACAATAAACATAGTGCAATATACAAAAACAAGTTGTATTTTGTCTTGTAACATTACTTACTTCTTTCTATTACCTCGATGTGATGCGTGTCGTCTGCTATCAGCTTGTTGTAATACAGAAGTCTCTCTTTTAACCTTTTGAATATTAATCGCAGTCAGTATAAACAGAACTGTATTTATTACAACGAGAATCAATATTGGTCCAAAGTAATACAGAAATATTTGCAGGTGACCTAAAAAATATTTGTCATTCAATGGATTATCTAAAACAAATAATCTGTGTGTTACCGGCAAGGTAGGTAATCTGAAATTCTATGGAATTCCTAGGCACTATATACATATAAATCTTAAAGTCATCAAACCTTGTATCAAATGAATGTTATTATACTAAGTGACAAAGATAGATAAACACCTATCAAATGTCATATTGTTTTTATTACATGTTTAGTTCTCTCTTTGTAGTATAAAATGATTAAATTTTCAGGTTTATCTGTCAAGTTTTTTTGGAATTTGCATAGGTTGTACTTTGACAACGTAGCATTTTCTTTTAAAAATTTGTACTCACATTTATGTTGCAAGTGTTGTGAAGCTTGTTGCAAATGACGTTTTTTTATAGTTGATTAAGATTACAGTATCTAGATTTTGGCAGATTTCCCAGCTTAGAGACTTTGCGAATTGTTGGGTTGCGCGAAGCAGATTTGTCGGTGAAAGAAATTTCTAGAAAGATTAACAGATTCTTACGTTGATAGTATGGTATTACCAGGTGTAGACTCAGAAATTACATGGCTCCACCACTTCCTGGATGCAGTTTTGGGATATGTTGTATCTAATGAAAATTAGTGGTAATCTGCTACCATATGCGATAGCACCCGATACCACAATGGCTACTGTGTTATAGATATAACGTTCCCTGTAAAATTGTGGATCGCGTCTTTTTCGTGTCGTCTTTTCACTCTTGCACGACCATCTTGCATCTCCATACAGAAACAGGATTCGTAAAAATCACCTAATTCCATCCTTGGTCCCACTGCATCCCCTCTATACCATTGTAAGTGGTTAGATCAATGTTGATGCGTGAGAGGCACCACCCAATGTGGACGATAACACAATAGGCAAACACTTCGTATTCCGCGATATACTGACCATCCCCCATGTTTTTCAAACTACTGATATGCAATAGACCGGCTTCTCCTAAGAGCTAAAAGTCACAATCTATAATTTTCACGCCCTGTGGTTCTTCTACAACGGCTTGTGCTTCTTACTCCACGACCTTCTTGAGTACACGCCTGATAACAACTTACTATGGTACGTAAGGGTCTCTTAGTCCTTCTAGAAATTTAGTTCATCGGCAAACCTGCTTCGCGCAACTAAACAATTCGTCCCCCCACAAAGTAGGAAATTTGCCCAAATTTAGATACTCTGGGCATAATCAGATGTAATAAAATGTCGTTTGCAACAAGCTTCAGAATACTTGGAACACATATGTGAGCAGAAATTTTTAAAACAGAACGCTACGTTATCAAAGTACGACGCTATGCAAACTCCAAAAAAACTTAGCAGATAAACCTGAGCAATTAGTCATTTTATACTTTCACCGAGAAGTGAACATGCAAAACATGATTAAAGTAAAATAATATTTAATGGGTGCCATTTAGTGCATTATTATGTAATGCTGATTCAATAACTACCATGGATGAAATAAGTGCAATATACAGGGTGCCCCAACATAGAAGACCATACCATTAACTACATATTCTTTGGACAAAAATAATGCGACTTTCCTTATGCCATTTTGTATTTGGTCGTCCCTGTTTCAATATACAGGGTGTTAAAGTTACATTTTATAAAATTTAGAATTATCCATTTTGTTTTAATTGGCAAATATTCATTCAGTAAGTATTACGATTTGCTAAGTATTGTAATAATAGGTATATCCGCAAAATTTCAGTTTCACTTGAAAATTATAGTGAATGATAAATTCATGAGCACTACAAATTGTCGTTTTTCCCCAAAACGGAGCATATAAACAAAAAATTACAAATGAGATAAAATGATCAGAAGAAAATTATACGTTTAATATTTCAAAAAAAGCTGCATTGGCGTACTTAGAAGTACTTGGAGGTGATAAAGGGTACTGCATCCCTCAGTTACCTCCATTCGCCCTTCGATTTTTTCACCAATATTACATGATAAGTATGCCGGAATAAGATAAAAGTACGTGCAAAATTTCAAATGTTCATCTTAATAATAATAATTTATTAGCCCAACAGAAATACAAATTTCCAATTACAGCTAAATTACACATTTTATAAATCTAGAAAAAATGTAAATAATAGTATATTATTTAACGAGCGGTAATGCAGGTCATAACTCACGCAGATGAAGTTTGCAGCATGAGCCGCAGGCGAGTGCTGTAATTCACCAAGTGAGTTATGACCATTACCGCAAGTTGAATACTATACTTTATCTACCACTATAACAATAAGTACTAAGATACAAGTATCGAGAAAGAAAATTGATTTGAAAACGTCAAAATTATTTTGTTAAAATATCAAATGGCATTAGTCCCCTCAATGATAATAATTGACAGTTCCGCCTACTGACAGGAGTTGGCAATTTAATAATTATAAAATCTTTTAATTATTCATTCCTTTACACTTGTTAAAAATTCTTTCCATTTTACCCCATTGGAACGTATTTATCGGCTTAAAAATTTCCAAGAATTTACTGCGTACAATTGATTCTATTAATTGCTTAAAAGCAGTTGAATAATTAATATATAAATTAATAAGAGTAGATAAATATGTAGTATTAATAACATCTAAGAATAGTAGTGTATATATACTATACTATATACCCATAACTTAATAGAAAAATACACGAATGTTTACATATACTTAATGGCAAATGTACAAATCCATAAAAATAGACATAGCCTCAAATAAAAACAGAAGAGGTTAAAGCGACATAAACTAACAACACGATGCAGTATGCAAAACAATATAGTTAATTGTTAACATAGTTACTAACACATGTAAGCAGCGTCTTTAGTGAACAATCATTTATATCACAACCATCATCGATTAAATTAAATGTCTTACACATAACATATATAGGGGACTAATAACAAATTAGTTTTAGCCCTTGGCAAGTAAAAAGTAACATGATTTCTCACTACATTATGAGGAATTAGGAAATTAAGTTGGGCAAGCAGGTTTGAACAATCTATTCTATTTCTAACTAAATTGTAAAGAAATTTCAGTGACTGGTATTGTCTGCGGGTTCAATATAGTTCTGCGATTAAAACCTTGTTCGGGGTAAGTACCAACTGATTTAAATTGCAAATATTTTAGAAACCTTCTTTGTACCCCTCCGAGCAATCGGAGTGAGTTTGATAATAAGGATTCCAGACCAGTGAACAATACTCAACAAAACTCAATTGACAATCAAAAAGAACTCCAAGGTCTTTAATTTTTTCTTCATATTGCAATCTTTCATACTTTACATAATGCAACTTCCTAGTGAAAGTGACCACTTCACATTTAGCGACATTTAAATGCAATTGATTTTCTTCGGACCATTTATAAATATTATTAAGATCATCCTGTAAATTAGAACAGTCCGAAGTATCGTGAACTTCCATGAAGATATTTATATCGTCCGCAAAACAATAGCATTATTAACAAAAATAGTTTTTTAAAATGTAACTTTAACACCCTGTATATTGAAACAGGGACGCCCAAATAAAAAATAGCATAAGAAAAGCCGCATTATTTTTGTCCAAAGAATAAGTAGTTAATGGTATGGCTTTCTATTTTGGAATACCCTGTATAACGCGGAGTAGCTACCTCTAGCAGTCATTTGCTACTCCATGCCGGACTAACAGCCACAGCCAAAAAGTCTTACTTCAGTAGCGACCTCTATCTCTAATTTTTGGTCATCATTTGTGAATCAACTTGTGTAATGAAGTCATTAGCTGAGAGTTAACACTACACTAATTTAGAAAAATTAAATATCATGAAATTAAAATTTTGTAACACTAACAAAATAACACAAAAAAAAACGTGAAGGAAGTTGAAAGCTGGCTACACACTATCTCATAGTGTGTTCTCTCCTTAATGAAGTGCTCTTGTGTAGGCCGCCTCATTAGCGTACTAACTTGCAGGTAGATAGTGTGGCAATTAAGTTCCGGGAATTTGTCAGTCAAAAAACAAGGAAATTAAATTTCGCCAAAATTTTATTATTGACCTTCACAATAGTCTCCAACGTTGCTCCCACGATTGGAAGCACCCTTGGTAATCCTCCGTAGTTAACCAGTTCAGCACCACGGTTACAGCTTCTTTGACCTCCTGTACACCGCCATGATGAGTTCCCTTAAGGTGCGACTTCATCTTGAGACATAAAAAAAAATCGCAGGAGGCAATATCGGGGCTATAGGGTGGGTGCGGCAACGTTGGAATGCCTTTTTGCCAAAAACTGTTACACAATGAGCGAGGAATGGGCTGGATTCAGCCGTTCTAACAAGGAAAACACGGGCCCACAGCCGTTCCAGGACGCTGACATAGAACTGTCCAGGCACTGTTTGACCGGCAGAAACATATTCACGATGAATGATGCCGTGGATATCGAAAAAACGATCAACATTGTCTTCAGTCGTGACTTGGACATCCTCGCTTTCGTTGGCAGCTCTCCACCCTTTTCAACCCACTGCTGACTTTGTTTACGGGTGTCGGGGCATACTCAAATATCCAGGTCTCATCTCCAGTGACTACCCGACTCATCCAGTCTCTACCGTCTCTCCGAATGCGAGACAACAAATCCTCACAGATCGATTTTCGCATGTCTTTCTGTTCACGGGTGAGAACTTTTGGCACCATCTATGCGCAAATCTTTCGCTCATTCAAATTTTCGTGTAAGATCTTGCACTACATGCAATTGTCGAAGGATTTCCGAGGGTTTTTTCACCAGATTTCACTAAAAATTGAATTGAACACGTTGCTTGTAATTTTAGTCACTCATTTTCACGACGCCACTAAAAAAGTTATTTCCAAAAGATACACATAAAATACAAACCAAACGTGCTATCGACTTCAACCTTGGACTATGATGTGCAGTCTAGGTCTGTAAAGGCCGCCGGCGTAATGTGCAGGAAGTTTGACATTATATACAAAAACAATCGTTTTCTATAGTAAATTAAGGTAGCGGGAGGATATATAAGATACATACCATTTATAAAACAGAAGTTTCTGCCAACTACTGGATAATATAAAGATTTTTTGTCTCCATAAGTGTTTATCCAAGCGATGATCTGTACAATGTTAAAAGGCACTCCCCAAGCATAAATTATGTAGCACAGAAAGATATTTTTTTCCAAATTTATTTGTCCTCGTATAGTACTGAAAACATATATACAGTTACAGATAGAGTACTCTAAAGGTACAACATAAAATATATTATTTTTGATGCCATTGAACATTACAATTAAAAAATTTCAGGTTCCTGATGAAGAAATGTTTATTATTTTGTTTATTGCCCCGTACCAAAAATGATATTCAAACTCAATATGGAGAAATGTTTCAAAATCTGAATATCTTATTATTAACGTCTGTCAATAACTTTTTGTTTCTTCATAGCCATCTACATGACCGGACCAAAGCATATTTTTCCTAATTCATCAAAATTGATAGCGAAGATAATTTTATATTCGAGCTTTTAGGGTTTGAAGAGATTTGGAGCAATGCTGCGTTGGCAGATTTGCGACAAAAAAACCGCTAATATGATTTTTGTAAGAATTAATTACAGAACAAATCATAATACGTCGTTGACTTGGAATATGGTAAGCGTAATATGTTCACTAAGTATATCTAGGAGGCTCTTACTTACAAAAAAAAATTCACGCAAATCGCACAATTCAGTCAAATGCTGGCAGGGGTGTTCCAGGCCAATGAACACACTATATGTTAGTTCTCTTTGAACCAACTGATCATTCTGCCCTTGAAAGTCTGTAAAGGTTGAGCACTCCCTACACTTTTCGGCAGACTACGCATAGATTTTTTCCTAAAATGTTCTTTTTTAAATTTATATTGATGTCTTAGAAGACGTTCATCATAGTTCGGCACTAAAATGTTATCAAGGGATGAAATCATTCCATGAGGAAAGCAAGTAAACAGACACACTTATAATCTGGTCATATAGTTAAGAGCTATATCTAAAGATAGTATTTCATCTATACTTTAGTAAGTTCTAAACAGGGTATTAGAATGGTATGAGAGGGTACATATGTCTCTGAATCCCCACAAACCCGTTATTATACTCTTTTCAAGGAAACGCAGATTGGTCAATTTAAGAGCCTTCAATTTACTGGGTGAGGCAATATCATTTACAGATGAAGCGAAATATCTGTATAAAACGCTTAATTTCCATATGGAAAAAGTCATCCACAAAGTTAGACTGTTCTTTCTTATGGGCATGCCCACGCATTTGTGGGAAGTCATGGGGCGTAGGTCCATAACAACTATACTGGCTGTATGTGATGGTTATCAGACCTATCACATGGTTCGATATTTTGGTAGTCAAAAGAACTTCAAAGGTCAGTGAAAGCAAAATTCTCTGCTTTACAGATACAAACTCTGCACATATTTTTGAAGTAGTATATACCTCAACCAAAAATCAAGGTGTTCCCTTCGAAAATTTCATAGATATGACAAAAACAGTTATTTTTTTCAAATTTAAAGCCCTATATCGTAGTAGGCATACGCAATAAAACCTGAAAATTATTTCATACGTTGATGCAAGGTGTATAGGTAATGAGAATACAAAGTATTTAATTTATTTGTCCAAATATATATAATCAATCCGTTATATTTCTCTCCCTTAGATCTATTGCCACTGCATCTATCCATCGCTTCCTCGGCCTGCCTCTTTTTTTCTTGCAGTTTGGTTTACTTCCCACAATTTTTTTAACTGTCCTTTCATCTTCCATACGTTCTAGATGTCCTAGCCAATGCACCCTTCTGGCTTTTACAACTTCATCTTTTGGTGCCTGATACATAATGATATCATCATCTACTACTGGACTATTACTACTACTGAATTATAATCGCATATTAATAGTTATTTATGCAACAAGTACAAAAAGTAAGTGTTTATTGCACGGGACGTGAAATTGTCCAACGAGGCTGTCAGGCCGAGTAGGACAACACGTCGAGAGCAATAAGCACTTTTTGTATGAGTTGCATACAATATTTTTTCTACGTTCATGCAAAAACTAAAAAATGTGTTATTTAGATGACAGTAAGTCTAGAAAAATATGACGTCTATTTGAACGTTTATGTTTGTCATGACAGACAAAACGCTGTAGTAGAATGACAGATGAATGCAATAAACATTTTATTGCACTAGTGCAATAAAGAACCACTTTTTCCACTAAATACAGTTCAATAAAGTTTTGTTCTTTGCACGAACGTAGAAAAAAATATTTATAATAACTTTGACGCTTAGCCTATTCTTAATATCAACTTTTGAACTAAAGTAAGTTCGGTTAAATTGCATTATTTTCCCGAATGGAATCTATTACAGGCCTAGATATACATCATTGCGTCGGGAACCATACAGTTCGAGCTATTTTTTACTTGAAAAATGATTGATGGTAACTCTCTTAGGTACTAAGCTAATAATTAGAAACTGTAAATATGTTAATAGCGAATTAAGGGCAACATAATGCGTTGTTATAATAAATATATATTTTAATTAATCAGCAAATATCGTAAGATAAAATTCATTATACTATTAGACAGTACTGCCAGATCAAAACATTATCATGTAATAAATAATGTAGCAATAACATGTGAAGCAAACCTGCGACTGATTAATTGCATTAAGTTTCCGTCTGATTTCGTACAACGCGTAAAACCAATACTGGCGTATGTATTTTAAGAGATCGCATATCTGAGAGTTTAACTATATTTAGAGAAATTTTATCTCGTTTTACTGATCTATACAAGTTAAAATATAATTTAAACAGAAATCATATATCTCATTCTGTGAATAAATAATGAAGAAGAACTGTTATGAGTAATATCGAAGCAAACATGGCATTGAAGGTCAACAGGCTTAAAGTCATAATTCCAAAATTCTTGGACATGTTGTGTAAAATATATTTGTTATGCTCCTATTATATCATGCATAATATTGAAAGTAGATGAAGCAGTGATAAAAACCATATAATCATATTTTTTTCTGTTTTTAAGATACTAATTAGATATTCGTAATACTGTTCATTTCGTCTTTTTAATATTATTTTAATAGTAATGGAAACACTAATAATAATTTATTGTTCAGAGTTTAAATAATACTAAGACTTTCTACTGTAGTTTTACATATACAGGGTGAGTCAGAAAGAATGGGTCAACCCTAAGCTGTAGTCATTAGACATTAATGTTGGATTATTACCAATTAAATAACTTGTTTATAACAAATACTTTCTTCCAACACAAGGAGAAAAATCAATAATTGATTATATACTAATAGAGAAAGAAAATAGAAAACAGATTATGGACACGAGAGTTAAAAGAGGATCAGATATGAATAGCGACCACTATTTAATAGTAACTAATATTACAAAATCAAAACAGGAAATAAACAAGAAAATATATAAGGTGAGAAAACACGAAACGATAAAATTATAGAAACTAGCAAACCCAACAGTGAAAGAAAAATATGAATGTACAGATAGAAAATATATTAGCAGACAATGAGAACATTATAACTAACCAATTATGGAATAAGTTTAATAGTTATTTATGCAAGTACAAAAAGTAAGTGTTTATTGCACGCGACGTTGAGTGCAATAAACACTTTTTGTACGAGTTGTATAAAATATTTTTTCTAGAGGCAAAAGACAAACAAGAGACAAAAAGTAGTGGTGTAAATTCGTATATTGTTAAGAAATATTTGTAAAGGTTATTTTATTACATTGTCTGTGTCAAAATAATTTTAAAGACCCAATTGCTTCTAATGTGAAAACCAATAAAATAATATTATAAGAAAATCTGTAATCTGTAAGTACATTCTGTTTATTATTTTTTTGCAGTTGGCGTCTTTAAAACAGGTTCTACATTATCTTGAGCAACACGAAAATATTTAGGTATATTTTTTTTAACTAAAATTGAAAAAAATGTAATAAATACAAAAGATAAGGGAAACATGTAGTATATTGCATGAAAGACGAAAAAACAGGCAATTTTTTGTGGCCATAGCCGGCTTCAATAAAAAAAATTTTATCCGCCTAGAGGGCGCAGCGAACCACATACGATATTTTAAAAATCTGTTTATATCAGGTAAAAGGTATCAATTTTGTAATACAAATTTATTACTAATAAGTTTTCTCCATCTCTTAAAATAAAAAAGTTAGACAGCCTTAAAGTTTGGGCACTTTACAGGTGATTTGGTTATTACTCATAAAGTTGGCCATGGATCTCAAATTTGTTTTTACGAGCATAAAGGCCTCCAAAAATGCAACAAAAACCAATTAAAGATTTTTGACGTGTCTCGCATATTAAGCGAGATACATGGGAGTGGCCCTCTTATGTGATACATTCTATATATATCAAACTAAATAAAAATTTACTCTGACACCCTGTATCTTCTTAATCATCAACTTTTTACTAAAGTAAGTTTGTAAGTATGTTGCCTTAATTTCGAGAAACCCTATATAGAGATTTTTGTTTGTTTTTAAAGTAATTTTGCTTTTCGGTTTATCTCTCTGTTTTATTGTTCGATATCTTCAACAAAACAATGATGATTTGTATTTCAAAACCCTCCTTGTTTTTTTTTCGAAAAGGTAATTATACAGGGTTAACTATAACTAAGTATAAAAATTTTAACCACGTGACCATTTCATTAATAAGAATTACCAAGCGACAATAAGTTGAAAATTGAGCTGGGTAACTATTCAAATATAGAACCAAAACAAGTCTAACGAACATGATCGATTACGGTCGAACAATGCATACTATCAAATAAGGGGTAGTTTGAGCTTACCTTAAACATACATAAGGTCAAGCACTAACCTAATTATTCCTTCCTTAATAGTACATCAGATATGCACATGCTTAGATGCCAAAATAAGAGAAACCTAAATAATGGATTCATAATAATAATCTAAATCTTACGAGACGTCAAAAAATTTTTTAATATTTTAGGAATAGTATAGAATCTCCCTTTTACTATTAGCTTCAAAAGATACTAGTTATACTTTTTAATTTTGCAGGTGTATGGGAGATACGTATTTTATAAACAAATCACAGCTATATGGTGCTTTCTATAAATAAAAAGATATAACTTACCTAAAAGCTAGCCAAATATCTGTGCACATAACATTCATCCAGAAAAATGATGCAAGCATGAAGAATACTGTAGCATATCCTAAAAATGTAGTAGTTAGTTCTAATGGTTAAAAAATGTGAAATAAGATAATAACATAGAGATAGATATTAATTTAATTATCAATTAACAAATATTAAAAATAAATTTAAAAAATTATTCGAAAGACATGTCATCGGCATATACTCATAACTCCAATGTTTTTTCAAATTCTTTCAGTCTCTGGTAGATCTGAAAAAGTAATAAATACCAAAAATATTTATACAAAGTCAGATCTGTCCTTTACACTGTTGGAAAGTATGTTACAAAGTTATATAAGAGCAGAATATACAGGGTACTCGAAATATAAGTGTCGACACTAAAAGGACTTATATCTGACCAAAAGTCAAAATAACTACATTTCAAAAATACAATTGCAATAAAATGCAAAAATGTATTACGAAATTACAAAGAAAGGTACAGTTAAGGTTAAGTAAAAGCTATTGTAACGTAATTTGTTTTTATATATCAGTATTAATGAAACAGACGATATAAGTTTCCCAAAAAATCTCTAAAACTGTAAATATATTGTAAAGTACGACAACATTGCAATACATTACCTGCTTCTGTTAACCTCAAATTATTATTATTAGTAGTATGGCTAATACGTTTCGTTTTTCTGTACCTAGTATTTGCTTGATATTTGTTAGTCTACATACAAAAATGGAACAATTTATAGTAACCATGACCAGCTGCATGAAATGTTAACTTATGGCAAGGCTGGGCAGAACTCTCTGGCTACGAGAAGTACGAGGTTTGTCAGGAAAATACGTATAAAAAATTCGGGGCGACTTGGAGGGGGGGAGGGGTGGTTCGGTGGTTTCTCCTCGTTATGCAATCCCCGCGTTTTGCGAGTAAGTAGGAGTTTACGTCTGCTTGTTGAAAGGTTGCTGATTGAGGAAAGGCGCAACAACATCAAATTTCTTGCAAAGCTAGACAAGAACGGCCATGAGATTTTTGAGTGTTTGAAACAAGTTTACGGAGACAATTCTCTGAAGGAACCTACCGTCAACAAGTGGTTAAAAAGGTTCCGAGAAGGCCGAGAAGACGCATAAGATGACCTCCGCTCGGGACGTCCCTCCACATCGAGTTCTGAGGGAAATGTTGAACGAATTCGGGTTTGTGTTCTTAAAGACCGTCGATTGACAATTAGAATGACAGCTGAGGATCTGTCAATCCCCAAAACAATCGTCCACGAAATTCGAACTGAAAAACTTAAAATGAAAAAATTGTGAGCCAAAATCGTTCCGAAGCTCTTGACTCCAGAGGCAAGGAGGATTACTTGCTGTGAAGATTGGTTGGAAGCAGAGGAAAGGGGGACTTTCTCAACCGAGTCATCGCTGGAGACCAGTCTTGGTTCTACGAATTCGATGTGGAGCTTAAATCTCAAAACATTGAGTGGAAGCAAGCAGGGGAACCGAGAACAAAAGGGTAGCGAAAATCAAAGTCCAATGTTGAAGCCATGTTGATTGTTTTCTTTGATTATATGGGCATTGTTCATCAGGAATTTGTCCCTCCCGGCCAGACAGCGAACGGAATTTTTTATGTTGAAGTTTTGAGATGTCTCAGAGCTCGTATGGCCCGAGTTCGACCGCATTTGGCACAAGGGAGCAAATAGATCCGACAACGCGCCTGGTCACAAGGCTCTCGTTGTGTGTAACTTTTTGGCCCAAAGCTCAATCACCGACAGAACACCCGACTTATTCATCCGATTTAGCCCCTTGCGACTTCTTCCTGTTCCCAAAATGCAAAATGGTGCTTCAGAAGCGGCACTTGGGGGATGTGGAACCCATCAAAGCAGCAACGACACGGCAACTGAAGAGTCTCACAACTGAAGACTTTCAGCGATCTTATCAACAGTGGAAATGGCGTTGGTAGAAGTGTAGCTTGTCTCAGGGGGAGTACTTTCAAGGAGACCATATTGAAATACCCGAATAATTGTGAATAAAGTTATTATTCCACTTTTATACGTATTTTCCGGACAAACCTCGTATGCACGGTAAAGGTGTTAGCAACGGCATTCATTTTGAATACCTATAACTATTTCACATTTTATTCTGTGTTGAAAAGAGTAAGCTCAATAAGTATGTTTAGGAGCATTTGACCTGACATGGCAGGTATGCGACGTCGTTACATATTCAATACCTGTTAACAAGTTAAACTTGTTTTATTTGGTACAATTTATCATACAGTGAAATGAAGGCACTCATATTGCGGATACCCTATGTTTATATTACGTTACTATGATTTAGGCAATCAATATACTGCTGTAGGGAACATACTTAAATTTATACAGGGTCATTTAAAACACGGCTGAAAGACTTTGAAGGCAGACTTCTTTTGAAGTGTATTGCACCGAAGTGGACACTAGTGATGATTTACGTGTATCATAGCTGCTATCAATAACTTCAATAACGAGTTCAAGAACCGGAAACATTTGAGTTAGTTCGCAAATAAAAATATGTATAAAATATAAAATTTTGAAAAGTTGTATCAGGTATACTCGGGTCAAGAATTCAGACGTCTTACGTCACGACTGACGTTACACATTTGTTTTTATTGTCAACGTAATTTTCGATATTTGGTCGCGTTAAAAACAATCATTTTTTGCAATTTAGTGCAAAATATAATGTAAACTTTTAGTGTAGTATATAGTTTTATTACTATCAGTTGCAGTTTCATAAATATTTTGATGGAAATATAATGAATTATTCATTTGTTCATATGACGTAAGTCGTCTGAATTCTTGTCGCGAGTATATGTCAAGTTATTTCGTTAATTAAAACCACAAATTAATTTTATTAATTAATAATAACAGTAGCGGCAAAGGCAGTTGAATTTTCTGATGTAAAATAGGTGTAATAAAATTTTATTTATTTTCTTAGGACATTCTTTAAATTTTTTCCTCGTTTATTTTTATTACACATTGCCGCCATGCCGGTCGCCGATTGATTGATTTGCCTTGCACTAAAGTCATGCTTTACAGCGGACTACTTTCTAGTGCCGTGTAGAAGCGTATTTTTAAATCATTTTCTAACTGCCCTTTATGATTTCTAATTTACAAAATATTTGTATGTGTATGAATCCCCTGTATATTCAAAATTTTCTATCGTTTTTGGATAAGTTCTAAATCACCCCATAATTTATTCAATGTGTATAATTTAATTTAATAAAAATAGTACAAAACATAACTCATATTTTTTTAATTTATTTTTGACTTCTCAGTAACGATTACGACCATTTTCACAATAAATTTTGGTGGCCGCTATTTATGTTTTTTAGGCTTTACTATACAAAGGTCGAATTTTAAATTTGTTCCTATTTTTTATTTTATCTAAACATTTTAATATATTGTGTGTAAAGTTAAAATTAAGGCAGTTCGCTCTACAACTATTTTAAATTTCCTTATTATTTGGACACCATGTATATAAAAATCTAATTTATCTATAAGTGAAAATTTTTATAGAATGACTTTTTTGAAAAAACTGAAAATGATAAAAAAAAGAAAAGTAAGTAATCCATCTTCCATAATGTTCATGGACTATTTGTCCATATACACAAGAAGAAACATACAGTGTTTTTATGTAAAGTTCTTAACTTTAGATAAAACAGCCCCATAAAAAATTTAATTAGATCTGCAGATCATATCATGTTTACTATAGGTCTGTTCCAACAGCCGTCGAGAACTGGTTCAGAACCGTGAGAAATGTTGGACCAACACCGTCTTACGTAGCATTCGTCGACAGTACATTAACAACTGAACTCACTAACTAGTTCTGGACGGTTTGGAATCGATTCTAACTGTGTTGGAACTAACCCTACAAGTTTTTGGGGTCACGTCAAGGTTTTGCCTCTCTTTATAACCCCATAAACAATGACAGTCGTATTTTTCCCAAAAACAAATAGTACCATCGGCATTAAAGTTACTCAAAATATAACACGAGGAGGTTGCGCAGGCGGATTTTGTATCATGTAGCTTTTATAAGGGTGTTTAATAAGATAGATGAACTATCGACATACTTATACTGATTTTTTATTAATTTTTTACGTTTTTTTTCTCCTTCTGGTATATCTGTTTTTAGCATGCAATAAAAATCAGTCATTATATTTACGTCCCACCTTTCTTGGAAACGGATTTCCATTACCTTGACGTGATGGGGTTAAGCAAACCCTGGATTCAGATTCAGCGGCCTAAGAAATATAGAGTAAACATGGTTTGACCTCCAGATCTCAGCATTTTTTTGTGGGGCTGTGTAATCATCTTCGGGCATACTTCGGAAAATCTGATATTTTACAAAACTCTATCTCGAAAATCTGGCCTTAATTGCACCACTGTGTTTGAAATTTATAATAATTTTTAAAAACTTACCTATTATTTGACACCAAGGTGTGTTAGGTTTTACATAATACTGTGCTACGACCACAAATATGTTGGCAATACTTAAAGATAAAACGTGTTGCATTAAAGCCCGGCCATGTAGGGTGGGTTCGGGAAGTATGGCGTATACAATGAAGGTTATTAGCAGGAACGGCAAGGGTAGTATTTTAGCTGAAAAAGATAAATTCGCAATAATACAGAGTGTCTCAAAATTAGCCTGAAAAAATTAATTGTATATTCTGTGAGCAAAAATAAGGAAAAAATGTTTTCAAAATATTTCCAGAATAAATCGCGATAAAGTAATCAAATTTGAAATTGAGAATCAAAATTAGATTGTAAATTTAATGTTTTAAAACACCATTCCGCATAATTAGTCATAGGCGTGCCAAACTGAGGGTGGATGGTGTATCATTGGGCAAATATTGCCCTAACTTTTTCATATCTCGAAATTTTTGCCGTCAGATCAAAATATTAAAAAAATTTAACAATTTTACAAACAAAGCGTACTGTTTTACTTCGACAAATGATTTCATTTTGAAGTAATATGAATTTAAAAAAAACTGTAAAATTGTCCCGAGTAGACTGAGAAGATATTTGTCAGTTATTTGACACATTACATATGTTTTTAAAATTCTTGAAGAACCAATAAGTTATAGCAAATTTCACAAATGCATAGATAGTTAAGTTACTGATATGCATTTTAATAGTATTTTAATACTTCGAAGCGATTGAATCACACCTTTAATATGTGTCAAACACAAACCTAAAACAATATAGAGCGTGCCAGAGGCATATTGTCGACTGCCTTTAATTCATGGCCGCCTTAGAAGATCCAGAATCGCTAATAAAACTTATTTTTTACACCGATTTTCGTTGATGACACTGTAACCTGAAGCTGATTATGTTTTTGTAGGTTATTCTAATTGTTTACAAACAACAATCTCCTTTTGTGGTTGGTATTTGCATTGAACTTAATGGTTATATAGTGAACTAGTGCTTTACATTTTGCGTCTCTGTAAAAAATTATAAATTGTTTTCGGTATATAATTGTAGTCCTTTTGTTATTTGATCTTGTTTTATGTTAAAGTTAATGGTTTTCAAATTCTTGAACTTTATCTGCATTATGGTCTATTGTTATTTGTAAATGCCAAATGGGCACACTCACACGTGATAAAAGCTTTCATAGGTAATATTTTGAAATGTTTTATTTAATATTTCTCAAAATTTGTATTGAAGGTTTCTTAAGAAACCAGTAAAGCGCAACAAATGCCTGCAAACCTAATATTTATGTCACGCTAACTATCACTCAATCCTTTGTCCATACTACAGTCGAAAAAGTTTTGCCATTGCGCTTACAACAAAAATAACTATAACTTATTATAAAGAGAGAAACTAATTGACATTTAAAATAAAATTAAGGGCAAGAGGTTAAAATTTACTAAATTCATTTTAAAATATAGCTATCATATTTGCAGTAGCACCAACATAAAGCAAATAAAGTATATTTCCTGAATCCTAGTCCAAGGAAATGCGGCGCCAGTCACGTGGCCTATATCATGGAACGGCACCGTCTATATTTTTTTATAGACTTGTGGTGTCAAATAAACATATAGTATTTTCTCATAGCCCACTAGGGATATTATGACTATAGTTTCCATCTTAAACTTTTATGGCATGTCACAAAATGTTTAAAAATTAACATTACTCGAAAACAGAGCAGTTTTTCATGTAAAATTTACCAAAATTTGTAATTTTTTGGTATAACGGCGAAAATCATGAGATAAAAAAAGTTAGAACAATATTTACTCAAGACTTTTGGGAACATTAGATCAGTTCAAAATTGTATTGTTTTAAAATATTTAAAAATTAATATATTCTGACATCTCTTAGGCCGCAGTTCTCTTAGCGGGTGTTTTCCGAATTATGTCGTAGAGTCTACAATTAACTTTTGGCAGGCTAATTTTGGGACATCCTGCAGATTTATCAAAAAGAAAGCCTTTTTATTTATCATTATTAATTCTAAATTTTAATCTACATAACCCAAACAAGAAATTATTTTGACAGTTACTTTATTTCAAAAAATAAAATATGTGATAAAATAAATCCAAAGTGATTTTATCACATGTGTGTAATTTGAGGACGTCCCCACAAAAATATACCTAGTAATTGGTTAACAATTTGTCGAATTCCCTTATCCTTTTGGGTGATTGAGAAAAGTCAATCTTTTGAGAAAATGATGAAAAGTCTTCTTATCCTAATTAAAAAAACGAAAACATTATATTTTTTTTAGGTTAGAAGAACGTGTAAGACCGATGATTGCCGAACAACATGATGTAAATACTGCATAGCCTTACGAGGTGTTCAATAACTTTATTGTTTAGTCTATATTGTTGATACATACAGTATTTATTTTATTGTAACATGCGATATATCAACCTATATATTTAATTTCTTCCAGAACCTTTAAACAACTTTGTCGATAACCTATTACATAATTGTTTAAATGAACATGAGAAGCAATTTTTTTATAATTTATTCTGAAACTAGTAATTGGAATGAAATTTGAGGTGACAAATACTAGACATCGCAGAAGCAGGTTAATTAATTTTAGTAAAAAATATGTACCTACGCATTGACTATTTCTTTTTCATATAGCTCTTATCTAGGTACCAATTTAGTTGTGAATCTATATTATGATCTTGGATGACGAAATCTTCCAAGAAGCTGTGGCATAAGTTTCTTTTAAATATTATATAATATAATAAAAATTCAAATAGTTGTTACTGTTATACTAGAAGGGCGGAAATCTAGAAAGTAACTGATGTTATAAACCTGCTCACAATTTATAGCAGTCTACATAAAGAAACATACATGCAGTATATTTTTCCTATAAAATCGTGTGCCGCATATCTCTGAGAACATACCCGATTACACAGCTTCCGCAGTAAGTACGCATGCGCCGCAGCTTTCTATTGGCTGTGACAAATTGACGGATCCACCTGTTCTATTTCCAGCACTATCATCTGCGCCATATCTTTTCGCTAATTTATATATGAATGTAATTAATTTTATTAGTGATTTTGTGTATTCTTAAAATCGTCCTAATTTAACAAGTGAAGAATAGCGGATGATGACATGTATGAAGAGTTTAGGGCGCGAGATCAAAATATGATTGTAAATGATGTTAAAATATGTATTTTATTAACAAAAATGTACATGAGTAGCATATATGTATAGTGCAAATAAAAAAGTGGTAAAGAAGTACAACTGCGAAATGGAAAATAATAGAAACTCGCAGAAGAAAGACGGTAAAAATTTTAAAATTTTAAAATGAATTTTCGACAAAAAAAATTGGATTAATATATATTACAAGATGAAATTTTGCCTAGAATATATACAAGTGTGCTTTTGTGAATTATGCTTGATATAATTATGGTATGTGAATTTCCGTATAAATGAAATCGAAAAATATGGCGAATAAACTATTTAAAATAAGTATTAAAAGATCAGAATCTGGATGGAAGAATAAGTATATTAAATTTTGACGAAACATGGATGCATGAAGGTCATGCGGAAAATGGTACGATATGATATAATAAGTGTTAATGTGTGACCGTTATAGTGACAGTGCTAGTAACCAATAGTGAATAAAGTGTATGTATTCTAAAGCATTAATGCGGAATACCCAAATATTTAATAATTAATTTAAATTTTGTCAGCTATAACATTTTCTATCACTTTCATCATGAAATTGTGATGGTAGATTGTTAGAAGCTCAAAACAAATTTATTAACATCACATAATAATGAAAGGAGCAATAATCTTTGCAGGGTTTTACTGTTTAGCAAAATTTGTGAAAAGTTGAGATTTTCCCTCCATAAATAATTAAAACAGAAGTTGCAAAATTCGTGCAAAAAACCGTGATGTTTACGTCCATGAGGACAAGGCTTAAGTGTGATATCCACAGAGGGCGCATCAGGTCCAAAAGGACGGCATTCCGATTTGTTGAGAAGATGGCACAGGGGACACATTTAAAGTAAATTGTTAATGTGCTAGGTTCAGTAGACGTCAACTTATTTTTTATAATTTTGTATGCTTTGAAGTCTTGCCAACCTCACATTCCGTACTCATCTCTGTGTTGTGATATAGTCACTCTCTATTATTTTCGACCTTGGGTAATTGATAATACAAGATAAAAACTTTAAATATGGAAATAATTCTTCATCATTTTTATTATCTAACGCCTCGAAATTGGCTAAAACAGTTATATCACTGTGTCAATTTATTAATATGATAAATAACAATTTATTTGTTATGACATCCGCCTACTTTATTATTACAAATTTTGGCAATTATCCTTTTAGTGAACGAAGATGCTTCTAATTTTTTTACTAGAAAACTATCGGTTTTATCGAAAAACTATAAGAGGTAAAAAAAATTGCGCAATAAATCATTCTTCCCAATAAATAATTTACCTCATATGAAAATTTTTTAATAAAATATTGCAATGGGATTGACTGTTTCACTCCTTTATAAAATACACCAATGATTAGTAGGATGCTCATACCAAGTTCGTGTCTCTAGCATTCCCCATGTTAAAGAAAAAATTGTGAATTTCAATCCCCTCCTTTAAGAGAGTATATCTTTCATATAAAGTATTTTTGCTTCAATCCTCTTATTTTTGGCTCTACGTTTACTGGTACCATATTTGCTACTTCATTTAAAAACACCCTGTATATTATAGCAATTTTTAGTTTTTCTTTGACTTTAAAATCTACTTAGGTACATACAATTGTGTCCAAAACGTACCGTTTAAGCAATTTGTTTTTTTTTAATTGGTGTTTTCAGGATAAATACCTCCGAAAACTAAAAAAGATAATACGGTTTTCATAATTCATTCAAGCACTTAAGAAAATATGATCTATCATTGAGATAGGCAGGTTGCAGACCTTAGAAGTTCGGGGTTTCGAACTGCAAATATCTCTGTTTTTGATAACATATACAGCTCTACATTATTATTAGACTTGAGTAGCCTGATGCAAATTTTAATTTCCTTTCAATTTTGTTAACGTCTGTTATGGCCTATTTCTTATAATATACGTATTGACAGTTTTTAAATTTTTTCTTTGCATTAAGAAATAAATGCCATATAATATTGAAATTTTTACAACCAAAATTAATTCAGAAATTGATATTGTACTGCTGTTTAACGTAAAACGTATCTAAGTATTCGAAAAACAATACAAGAATTTATATTGCACTCTCATTTGAACAATTCCTTGCCTCATTATTATGCATTAACACATTTTACAAATATTTTTTATTTTACAAATCTTATATTTGTTTTTATTTTTCATAAATAAAGACAGGATTTTTTTATCGGAATACATGTACGTCGTATACAAGGGTATAAAATATTTATAAATGATACTGCAGGAAACAATTACTCGCGGACTATTGCCCCGACTGGTATTGAATTACTCCTGTAGTATCTGTGTGAAAAGCCAAGAACACTTGTCGATCACCCCATGGACAGGTTTCGGGCTTGTTAACCCTCATCAGTATGTCATAGGTGAGATGACCAACAATTGAACTGGCTCTTCCTTCATAAGTATGTTCACATATAAACCGAGTATAAGTGGTCTGCCACTTCCTGCTTAGCCTAAGCGGCTCGACTTACAGGAAGCGACCTACATTGCAGCCGCTTTATTTATTTTTAAATAAAACATAATATTTCTCTTGTTAATAAAATTTTTCAGGTTTCTCTCATTTCTGCACTAAATCCTGGTTAGGATTTATTAAGATAAGTCGTTCTTGGTCGCAAATGTGGCCTGATAAAATAAGTCTCTGACAGGGTGTTTCTTTAGTAGAGGCCAAAAGTTCAGGGGCTTATTCTGTGGCCAAAGATACGTGTTTTTTATTATACAGTGTGTCCGGAAATGAGGAGCAAAAAATTCAGGGGATAATTCTATACCGAAAATAAATGCTACCTCTTTCTATAACATTTTTTCGAAAACTGATTATTAACGGAGTTACAGGGTGTTAAAGTTAAACCTTTATTTTCGATATTTGTAAATAACTTTTTAAGAAATCCAAATATTTACATAAATTCCAGTTAAAGTGCCTTTTCTACTAAAAATACAGCAAATTGTTACTTGAAAAAGTTGTCTTTTTGCTTTGTTGAAAAATGATTGCATCAAGCCTCGCCGATCTTCTTGAATTTTGCACGTCTCCATAATTTACTATTTTTTCTTTTCAAGTAACATATTGCTGTATTTTCAGCAGAAAAGGCACTTTACCTGAAACCAAAACAGTTTTTACTCGGTGCACTGAGCATTTTAAATAGGATTATTTAAAAAATGGTTACGCCTACCGACTTCAGCAAGGTATACCTTTTTCAAATAAAACAGGTAGGAGAATCGATTGTTTTCATATGGATACATTAAGATGCAAAAAAATTCTGCCATTTAAAAGAAACATGGTGTGCCACACGTGGCGCCCTCTACTAGTGACGTCAAAATTAGAAACATATTTGAATTTCTCGTCTGCAAAAACCCCCGAATTATAAATATTATGTAAATATTTGGATTTCTTAAGAAGTTATTTACAAATATCGAAAATAAAATTTTAACTTTAACACCCTGTAACTCCGTTAATAATCAGTTTTGGAAAAAATGTTATAGAAACAGGTAGCATTTATTTTCAGTCTAGAATTATCCCCTGAATTATTTGCTCATCGTTTCCGTACATCCTGTACAAATGTGGGGTAAATGTTATAGAAAGAGGTAGCATTTATTTTCAGTCTAGAATTATCCCTTGAATTATTTGCTCATCGTTTCCGTACACCCTGTATAAATGTGGGGTCTTAGGACAGTCATTGTCCAGCTACAGCGTAAATTTTTAATTTCTAAATCGCTTGAGATAATTTAACCAAATCCGGTGTGAATATTTAGTATGACAGTATGTATGAAACAAAAAATTTATACGAATATAATTTCACAAAAGCTGGAATTGTGAATTACTACAACATTCATGTTTGGAGTGAAGTCAATCCTGGATATGTCAGACAATCTTCATTTCAGCAACAATTTAGTTAAATATGTGGATAGGTGTTTTAAGTAAGAACCTCTGTGGGCCGTATATTTTGCCTCCTCGTTTAAATGGAGATTTATTTCATGAGTTTCTGCAAAACTCTTTCCCCGACGTGCTTGACGATGTCCCCTTAAATTTACGCCAAGGGAACTGGATGCAGTTGGATGGTGCCCCTGCCCATTACGAAAGGCAAGTACGGCAGTGGTTGGATGAGAATTATCCTCGTCGATGGATTGGACGGCAACCCAACAACCACCCAAGTATGTGAATTCCTTGCGAAACACCAGTGGCTTGACCTCCGCGCTCGCCAAATCTGAATCGTCTGGATGATTTCGTCTGAGGCCATCTAAAAGCAGTTGTGTATGATACGCCAGTACATACCCGTGAGGAATTGATCAAAAGGATAATACATGCTTGTGATGATATAAAAAACAATCCTGTTCAAATAGCACCTGCGGTTAATACACTAGTTCGTCGATGCCAAAAATGTATTGAGGCTGGAGTAATGCACTTTGAACAATTATTGTAATTTTTTTAGTAGTTGATAAGTTTGTTGTAAACCTTGTAATAAGTAGTTGTTACTAAATTTATGTTTGAGGTTATTGGCATTTTTTCTGAACACTAAGAACACTCTTTAAATAATACTTTTGACAATGATTTTCACAAACGTCAGTATTTTTTTTTTTTTTTTGAGAGACGTCCAACAGTGTCCCCGGAAGCACCGCAGCCTATAGACTTATTGTGCATCTCTCGACGAGCACAAACATCCATGGTACTACAATGGGATTCAAACCCACACCGACATAGCCAATCCAGACTGGTTCCACGAGCAGTCGTCTCCCAGCCACCTCGGCTATCGCGGCGCCCAAAACATCAGTTTACTCAAACCACTGAGTTTTGTTTTCATGGGCTGCTATAACATTAAATGAAATTTACGCTGCTGGTGCGCTACACTGTCACCAAGTTCTTTTAATATCTCAGAAACAAGACCAAACGCCGAAAAAAAACAGGAGATGAAAAAGTTTCGAAATTAATCAGGTCAAAGTGGTGTGTAGATGTTTCATTGAAATTATTTTTTTTTTGTAGTTTTGAAATAAAGTAAAAGGGGGGTAGCATACAAAATACACTTCTAAGAGGGGTAGGTAGTTCAAGAAGATTATGTAAGATCATAAGGAGTGTTTGTGTTCCAAATTTTACTTAAATCGGATAAGTGGTTCAAAAGTTATGAGGGAAAAACGAGAAAAAAATTACTACTTATTTACTAAAACGATGCGTTTTAGTAAATAAGTTTATATCACAAATGAACATTATTTTAACCTGTTCTATCGATTCCTGAAGTTATCAAGATTAAACCTGAATCACCCTGTATAATGATCGATGGTAACCACACCTCTGCCGATGGTTAGTTTCTAAAGCTGGTAATTTTTTGTTTCACACCTACTTTTATATTAAAAATACCGAATTTGGTTAAATTATCAAGGGATTTAGAAATTAAAAAATGATTTTTTTTTAATTTCTGACACGCTGTAACTGGACTATGGCTGTCCACATTTATATAACAAAAACCCTTATTTTTGGCAGAATACGCCCCTGGATTTTTAACATCTTCCTAAGAAACACTCTGTATATTATGATTATTCTTATTATTATTAGGATACCTTAAAAACATTAATTTATGATAAATATTTACCTAAAACGTGTAATATCCTTTCTATACGTGAAACAGAATTCTTTGGTGAGAAACACAAGTAGGCAGTTAATCCTTCTTTCTCATCAATGCAGTATCTGTCGTTGCTGTACATTTTGTTGTAAAAAGGATAATACAAACTTCCATTCTGTTGTATGTAAAATTTTTGCCTAGGATCTGCATTGCTCATTTTGAAGTACTGGTAATCTTTATTTTTACAATTCAACATTCCAACCATAAATTTATCTTCCAGATATACTTGTTTAATTCCATTATAAATTGGTACACTGAAGTAGGTAGAATTTGTTCTAACACGATCGCACCTGCTAACGTAGAACCCATGGTGAGGACTTTCATTGTGAAAATGATGGAATCCTGTCTGGCAACATTTTCTTACACAAGAGTGCGTCTGTTCACATCCACAAAGCTGGGTTCTAGAACTTGTATAATTTTCGTAATCTACCTCTGCACTTGTACACAAATTAATTGATTCCTCTGAATCACTGCCAACAGAAGTATTTGCTAGCATAAGTAGTAAAAGCAGATTTGAAACAGCATTAATTTTCTGCCTTACCATGATGGTCACAAACATGTATATGCTTGTTTGATACTGAACCAAAATGAGGAAGATAAACACATTCCATGATTAATAAAACATATGTTTATAATGGCCATGTTTGTAGATACTAACAGACGTTTAAATTTAATCCCCATGGGTCTACTTTTAAGAACATATTGCTGTAAAATTAATTTACTACATAAATCGTAAAATAATTTTAAAGTTAATCATGTGTTGTTTATCTCCTTTATCGGTATTATTATTTTCTCTATAATTAAATCTAACGCGTGTCGCATCCTGCAACTTTGTACAAAAGAAATCTTTCTACTTATCTTTTAAGAGTTAAAGCAATATCGTCCTAAAGAGCTTCGAAACAAATACCACATAAAATCACATTAGCGGTGGAAGGATCTAATAGTCATTGGAAAATAATGAAATGTTCATTGTTTAAAGTCCATAAATGTCACAAAATACTTGCCATTACTCAATGCGAACGTCAAACGTATACATTGATTACAAAATCATTCAGAAAATGTTGATATGTAGTTAATTAACAGCGAGTCACAAAAATATTCAAGAAAAGCTGTAGGTAGAGTTATAGCAAGAAAGGTATCCAGAGCACCTCATTCCTGATCATAGAACCTTTACAAAATTGGAGGTGACCTTGCGACGAAATGAAGATGCATTTTCTATTTGGAAGAATCAAATAATTGACCGAAGGGTAAGAAATAATGTTAATACAGCTAGACTGTTATAGTATTTTGAAAAAAATTCACAAAATTCTACGAATTCAACGACTTTTAAAGACCAGTGGCTATCAGGACTACAAAATTCACAAATTGATGATATTTACCTGAGCGTCACATTGAAAACGGACTTAATTTTATAGCTCAAATTGTAGTAAATGTAGGAACTGTTGATCAGAACATTTTTCGGCACGTTTTTTGGACGGACGAAAGTCGGTTTGTCAGTAATGGTTTGCCAAATAGGCGCAACGAACACTACTAGTCCAGTGAAAATTCACACATAGTAAATCAGTCCAAGGCCATTTTGAAGTAAATGTATGGGGCGGCATCATTGGAGGAATTTAATTGGGGCTTATTTTTATGAACAGCGTGAGTTCCTACAAGAAGGCTTCCTGCACTTCTGGAGAATGTACCTTTGCAGCTAAAGAGAAACCTATGGTCTCAGCACGACGCAGCTCCATCCCTCAAAGCCTGGATTGAGTAGTAACATTTAGATAACACCTTCCCAGAAAAATGGATTGGGATTGATGGACCTATTTAATAGCCCAAAAAGTCATCAGATCTAACACCCACCGATTATTTTACGAGGGCTTGAAAAATTATGGTTTACAAAACACCTTCGCAGGATATTAATCATTTGAAAGAAAATATAACAAACGCTGGTAACGAATTAAACGGCGAAATGTTCGTAAACGCAGTCCCCAAAGAAATCAGGAAAGGATTGGATTTGTGCTTTGAAATGATAGGAGGTCATATACAGAATAGATTGTAATATGTACGTAGCATGAGAGCATTTGTCTCATATTTTAAGTTTAGTTATTGTTATCATCGTATTTTGTTTTAACTGTGTTAAAGAATTATTCAGTTTAATCCTTTTATTTATTCTTAATGACATTTATGCACTTTAAACAACGATCATTCAATTATTTTCCAACGACTACTTTATCTTTCTACAAAAATGCTTTGTGACATTCTTGTTCCAAGTCAGTTCAACTATTGTGAATCAGTATATGGACCATGTCTGGATCAAAGTTTTGTAAAGCGCATACAATGAGTTCAACATTCTTGTATTCGATTTATATATGGAATAAGGAAATATGATCACGTTACGCACAAACTGTCTGAATTGCGTTGTCTGAATATGCACAACCGTAGAAAACTGCACTCGCTATGTATGTTTCATAAAATTATAACTACCAAAACTCCACCTGATCTATAAAATAAGCTTACATTTAAGACTGATGTACACAATCTATAGGTAAAATTTAAAGGCTTACTTGCTCCACATCATAAAACATCATTGTATGAAAGTAGTTATAAGTTCATTATTAGTAAATTTTACAACAAAATTCCTCAACATATTCATTTATTCAACGATGCTAAGTTTAAAATCTGTGTAAAAAAGTTATTGTTTGAGAACAGTAATATAAAATTTTAAAAATATAGTTTTAAAAATAAATTACTTGTCATGGTGTTAACTGTCCCTCTCGTTCTAACTTGTCACTCTATTTACTAATTATTAAGTTGTTAATTATTATTATTAATATTATTTTATTATAATTTTTTTAAAATCAGAAATGTGTTATATCTATTATTGATTGTATTTAACTTGCTTATTTATACTCTCTATTTATAATTTAAAAATACCTTAAATTTACCTGCTCAATGATGCGACAAATAAATTAGCTATTATTGTAATTATTATTTTTTTACTAGAATCCAGTCACACCTCTGAGGCTCCGACACATCCCACAGAAGAGCTGGTGGTTAGATGACAAAACGAACAAACTAAGATATTTACGTGAAGAAATGAACCGTAATGCTGTAGAAGCAAATTGAATAATCAAATAAGAACGGAAAACTTAGTATTGTTGAATAGCCAAAAAATAAATGTATTAACTGAAGTTGTACTTTATATAAATATTTTGTCACTTACACTAAACTCAATGAACTTCATGTATTCATTCAACACTACCAACCCCATATTACACTTCTAACTGAAGCGTGACTAACAGATGCATATCCTAATTATAGAATTAAATAAAATTTGTCCCAAATTTTTTCCACTAGCTCAAACCTGACATATTTATTCTTATACAACAACTACATAAGCTAAAGTAGACTTCGACCATTCGCTATGACACTTGCTGTTTCAATTGCCATTTTGCTGTACCAAATTTTTTTTGTAGAATTGTTTATCAATGTAATTTTACGTCAAAACAACCTTTTTTCTGTTGTAATTGTTATATTACTATTTTTGCTCTTAGAAGTAAAATTGTCACAAGTATCTTCTAATATAATATTTTTATAGGTTAGCAACCAATGTAAGATACAATTATAATATTTTTATAGCGCGGTTAGAAATATTAGGGAATTTTATTATAAAAAAAAGTATTAGCTAGTTTATTAGCTAGTTGTAGTAGTAGTGTAGCGGGTGACATCAGCGTGGCAATTAGGCCACACGTGGGCCCTTTTTGCCTATCCTACCATCCCATCACCTCTCCACTATCTACCCTCGGCCTTCCTCGAATCTAACCGACGCCCTGATGAACGCCAGGATCTTGGTCCATGGTAAGCCCCTCATTTCTTCCCTTTGCAGCTTCTCGACGCCAAAGATTCTATATCTTAGTCTTTCAAGGGCCGCACAATATCCTAGAAAATGGATAGAGGTCTCCTCCCCCTCTCCAATTTCCTCCTAGTGTTTGATAGGCCCATTTATTAAGAGCGATATTCATACTACCTCGCGTAATTCCAAGAAGGTGCCCCAGATCCGAGACGAGCTAACAGGTCAGCCGTCTCATTACCGGGGATTCCTTTCTGGCCACCTCCCTTTGTCTGGCCACACACACTCCACACTCCTGAACTAGATCTCTTCCTTGGAGATCTAAGGGCCCTGAGTGCAGCCTGACAGAGCAGATGAACATTTTTCCTCTACACAATTCCTTACTTCTTCCTTGCCTGCTACCATCAAAACAGCAAAAATCTCCATCTGGAAAACCGTGGAGTATGTGCTCAGCGAAAAGCTTTGCCGGATGTCCGAGTTTTCCAGATATATTCCTACCCCAGAAAACTCATCCCCTACCCGGGACCTATTTGTATAGCATATCAGAAATCCTGGGGGAAACATGTCCTCTGCTCTCTCCCACCGTTCTCGAAGGGAAGGCAGTGGTATACTTCCTTCCCAACCTTAATTAATCCTTTAATTTATTATTAACTAAAACGTTTTATAAATTTGTCACAGAAATATTTATAAAACAATTATATATTTGCCGTATAAGCTACTTTATTATATAGCTGCCACAACAATTTTGTGATAAATTTATAAAATATTTCAGTTGCTGACAACCAAATATTGCTATAATAAAACAAATATGCATTTCGTAAACAATAATAATATGACAATTAAAGCATAATTGTCGAATAAACTGAAACTCATGAAACTGTTTTTTGTGTAGTACTATGTTACACAGAGTGAGTCAGTCATAATGTCATTAATTTTAGGAGGAGATAGAGAGTAATGAGTATAATGCGAATACGCGATTAAAAAAAAATCTAAATTCAGACTGTCACTGACCGCTCACAGCCTTGGTCGTTTACAGCTCATGGTTCAACTCGATGTCGGCCTAAGGCAATGTTGCCAAGTTGAAATATTTTTCTAATACCTACCTACCTAGGTCTTAGACATCACAAACAAACGGTTGTACTAACTATTTTAGAATATCATTTTTTCTTGTTCAGTTCAACTTCAGCCAATAATAACTTAAAATGTTAATATCCAATGAAATCAAATAATAATAATCAAATAATTCTGTTAAAAATTTCAAGCAATGCGGTCCACTCAGGTTTTCCGGTAGAAAATACGATCCAATCAAACGATACCCATACCCGTGCTCATATGTTGGCAACAAATTGTCTCTGAAAGCTAAACCGACAAGTAGCGTGTGGATTTTTCTCTGAGCAAATGTAGCTGTTATGACTGCAAAGAAATTAGCTTAGTTACATTGAAATCACAAAACTCCAACGTATTTAATAATAAACCATTTACGTACATTATATAAAAAACCTATACCCAATGGGTAAATTATTAAGAAAGTGTTTCGTGTTTCAATACTAAGTAATAAAAAACCATCGTGTTGTCGACAGAAAACTGTACAAGACCGAAATGGCACGCCTCTGATCTGATTCTCAAAAAAGTTATCAAGAGTTAATCTTGATCTACCGTATTATTAGGTCAATAACCTAGTTACCTAGTTTTTGTACTGTTATTTAACGACAAGGAGTAAAACTATTTTTTTTAAATCTAGATACATGAATAAATTTTCCTTAAATATTGATTTATTTGTTAATAAAAACAAATGTAGATAATAAATAAATGTTTTCGAATGTTAGGTTATTACAGTTTATAATTTTGATATTACGTTTTCACTACGTTTTACAAATAAATATGAATTTTTAGTATTACTCGTAAGTACAATTAATTATTCAGTTTGTAGTTACGTACATCTTGCCTAGAAATTTATTGTTTTTTAAGTAGTATGGTACTAACCTGTTTAAGATGCCAATTCGAGTAAAACTGCACTCATCCGCCCAAAGCACTTAATTAATAAAATTAGAGTGAGCCGCAATTTGATTTTGATGCCAATAATTTCAAATTTCAAGACGACTGGGAAAATCGGCAGGTTCTAAAGTATCTAAAGCTTGAACTTTCTGAAAATGATGACCTTGCTTTGGGATATCTCCAATCGCCTTGAAATGGTTCTTGTAGAAATAGTAGGCTGCTCTCAACTAAATTTAAAACAGTCTCACCCGACGCAGTTTCACAGAACCCGTATCGCGACGGCACTTGGGTACACAAAGTTCGCGCATCTGGTAGGTAGACATCTCCAATATTCCGTAACAGCGGCATTCGCATTTCGTAAACATTCTTCATATAACACTACTATTTCCGCATATTCAGAAAATTTGTAAAATTATGCATTATGCATGTTAATTTACGACGAATACGCGAAACCAAAATAAACAAACTACTGCTTACTGCTTGTATTCTCTCCATCCTCCCTCCTAATGTGTAGCGTGATCTACAAATTTCGGGGGAAAGAAATGCGGGAAATGTAGAAAGTGGTAAATGGGGGTAAATTTGAATAACAGGTTGAAGTGTTAGACGATATTATGTATGTAAACATGATGTGCAACGATGTTTAATCCGGCATTCAATTGCCGTATGGATGCGTCATCAGAAAGTTCGTAGTGCACCAGGAGCGTTGTGTTACCGATTTTTATAGGGTGATATGTTTATTTATTTAAAGGTAGAGTAAAAAATTTTTTTGATTTTTTGCCTTTATTAGGCCTCCCGAATACGTGGTTAAAATTAATGACATTATGACTGACTCACCCTGTAGTGACACATGCTTACATTTATTCTATTAAATATTTACCTACTATTTATTTTGCCGAATTTAAAAGTAATCGCATGTTACAATCTATTTGTCCTCTAAAAATATATATTTTCTATGAAATCAGAGAACTTATACATCGATTATTTCTCATTCACATCATTTCTTGAAATTGTACATGTGTTTTTTAAGCGAATTATATAAAATTTTGTTTATATTAAATCGAACTTATCGCTTGTCGTTATTTATGATAGATAAAATTTAAAATATAAAGCAACATTTAATTATTACTTACAGTTTACATTCTTCCGTCTGACGAATTCGAACAACAAAGACAAACTACTGTACAAAAATTTGTAGTTGTTGGTGTGTGTAAGGCGGTCATCTTTTCTTAAATTATGAAATTTGTAAGTATAATACAAGTTCGTGATAACGTACAATTATAGTATAAATAGAAGATAAGACTGTTCTCATTAGCATTAAATTTAATATAAATGCTTCACGTCGCTGCTTTCTTTCTTTTTGCGTCTTAGTTCACTTAACCTCAAAGTCGAGTCTGATGAAACTCACAAAAATTTAACATTATACATCTTTACTTTTTACAACCATGACTACAAAATGTTTTACTTTTGTATCTAAGCACGAAAGGCGTATTAACTTTAAGTCTGGCTTAATTTGAATATCATATGTGTATGGGATTCCCAAAATTTTGTATTCTTATATACCTGACAAGCGCTTGCTTGTGCTCTTAAGATATCGTAATGATTATTCGATACCTAAATTATTGTTTATAATGTGTAGTATATTTTATTTGACTAATACAGTAGGTATTGAGTCAATATTTTCTAATTACAGTTTAAAGCAATGCTCCTTAATAATTAATACTGATAGAAAATGCATCTCTTCTAATTATTGTTTGAAATATGGTATTTTTTAAACCATACCTACTTAAAAAAATATTCACATATCGTGAGAATATATATATTTTTATTTATTAATCCATTCATCATATTCAATATGATTTGTATGTATAGATTTTACGTTGTAATACTTCAACTACGACTATTTAAGGTTGCAAATCGATAATTGTTGGTTTCCTAGTTCATATAGGAAATTGACATCTTATTATTCCAATATGTCTTTTTAAAACACTGAAAACACTGAGGGAAATCGACCAAAAAAAAGTTTTGCTAAGGTAATCTGCATCATAGTTGGAAAATTTCTTGTTAGTATCGCAATAGCATGTACTAAAGATAACAAAAATTATTTTATTAACATGAGACGTCATTTTACTAAAACAATAGAGCACCCTCTTACGTTCACTAGGTATGTACACATGTTCTATCGCTTCTTTTACTAAAGGTAACTTGCAGTAGGTAACTGACTTTAGTTGAGATCTACTTATTAATGGTTAAATACGACTTACTTATGGCTAGAAGGCTTGAAATTGTGTCCTATAAAAATTGTGCAGCAGTAACTATATAGCCATTTTGTGCCTAACATTACAACAGGAAGAGTACCCATCTTTCGTATTCATTGCCATGTACACAAGAAGTAAATATTAGTATTTATAATATAAAGAATAATAACCAGCAAAATTTTGTAATATGTGTACATTATGTGAAGCAAAATAGTATTATATAAAAAATAATAATACATACATAATGCATGAGAGAGTGTGTGTAATGTTCATGCAACGTTAATTTACAATTTTTGTTTGGCTTGTGTTGGTCGATTCTATCTAAGTAGGTATTTATCTTAAATTATACTTGTAACTTTTTTAATGTAAAATGAAAATTTAAAGACAAAGTTTAATTGAATTTAACAGGAGTACTTAGTAATGGCAAGAAGATCATTTAATAGTGGCTATAAAGTAACTTATCTGAAATAAACAAAAATACTTGCTGGTATTGCTATAGAACTAAGCATCCTAGCCTGAAAGCTAGCTTAGCATAAATTTTTGCTGGGGTGAGAAATTGGTGAAGCTACTATAATAAAATGGTCAGACTGCATATAAATCAAAAGTTAAAAAACAAGTTTTTAACCGTTAGTATGTTTCTTTAGCAAAATATTTTTGGAGCATATTTAATGCAGATATTTTGCTGGGTAATAAACAATATCTACTAATGGATAAAAGATAGTTTCCTCAGTGAAGTAATAAAATTTTACTCCATATTTGATAAAGCATAGGCAAAGACAACAAAGTGAAAATAATTTGGAATATGTATTATTTTTATGAAAAATTAGATTTTAAATATGTATTGTATGTGTAAGTTCTTTCCCCTTTTTAAAAACAAAATATTATGCATTTATATTATTAAGGAATTATGATATATTTTACTTTGTTGTCGTCTAAATAGTAAGCTGATCATAGTTTAAATAGTATTTTATAAAAAAGTTATATTGGAATAAAATTTTTACAAAATGTAAATTCATGGTTCACTAGCTTAGTTTGAAATAGATGTCGCACTAGCAAAAATGAATTTATGAATGTACCATAAATGCACTAGGGTATTTTCACAAAGTAGCAGTTATTGTGGTAAATTTAGTATAATGTAGTTATTAGTTGGCAGCCATGTTTATTAATGATTATTTAAACAAAGTCAAGATAATTTTATAACGTAAAACTAATTTTTAATGCATATAAAAGGTATAGAATTATACAACAATGTAATTATCAGATATACACAATTTGAGAATGTATTTATCTTGTCCGAAATTTGCATAAAAGTATGTACAGGGTCATCACGTGAAAAAGTTATATTCGAATATAACTGCTGTCATATGGGATATCGGAAAATTGGTTCGTGCATTTCTGACTAATTTTTTACAAAGATTTCAATTTTTTTAATTAAAAAACAATCGCGCATCGCAGTACTTTATATTGATATTAACTTTATTTCTTGTTTGCCTCTTACTGCTTCTATTAAATTATGCGTATATCATTATGAATTATTCAATCACGCAAATAGTAAAACACAATTCTTCATATTTTTATATCAATGCAATCAGGAGAAAGTAGAGAACTCAAAAATGTAATAATATACAGGGACATTAAATCTGTAAATGAAAAGTACCTGCTGCGATGTAGATCACTTCCTGTAAGTTGAGCCGCTCAGGCCGAGCAGGAAGTAAGCAGACCACTTATATCTCAGCTATATCATACCACAATATACAGGGAGTTTAGTAAGAAAAAATAAAGTTAATATCAGTATCTCTGCAGTTCGATGATCTATTGTTTTTTTAATAAAAAAAAGTAATCAGTTCAGAGTTGAAAATATAGTTGAACGAATATACAGTATGCGCCAAAAGTATGGAATATATTCAATAAAAACAAAACAATTATTTTTTGGAAAAAATCCTCAAACAGGTCGATTTTTAATTTAAAAAATACATATTTTAGCGTAAAATACGATTTTCAAATGTCATTTGTTTTCGAGTAATGACGTCATCGATTTTTTTTTAAATGGCAACACCATATTTTTTTCCTTGACTTGAAAGATCATTTAATTCTCTATCAGACAGTACTAAAATTTTGCCCTCTTACATAGGAAAGTTTTCGAGTAAATGACGATTGAATGTTAAAAAACGTAAATCAATTAAAATAAAGCAAAAACGATATCAAGTTCAGTTTTTCGAATTCCATAGTTCTTTTATGGATCACGTAGGTGAAAATCTTTGCAAAGTGTCATTGTCACAGCGACTTTCTAATAAGTATTGTAAGCGACATAGAAATTATTATTCAATTTAAAGTATTATGGCACATTTAACTGTTACTCAAAGAATTGAAATTTTAATTCTTATCGGATGCGCGAATATGACTAGAACTCAGCAGGAAGTTTGCGATTTATTTAATGAAAAATATCCAGATCGCCCTATCAGCCAATCAACAGTCAGTAAGGTAGAGTCTAAATTTAGAGAAACTGGCAATGTTGTAAATATTCCAAAATCTGGACGTCCAAGCATTAATGAAAATCAGAAACAGAACATTTTGATAAGTATGGTGGATAATCCTCATAATTCTTCACGATTGGTTGCATTAAACAATGACACTAGTCAGAGCACAGTGCTACGTATCTTGAGGAAGGAAAAATATCATCCCTACAAAATTCAACTTGTGCAGGAACTCGATGAAGATGATCCCGATCGCCGCTTATACTTTTGCGAAATTCTAAAGGATTTATGTCAGGGAAATAGAAATTTACACCGGCAAATACTTTTTTCAGATGAGGCCACATTTTGTCTGAATGGTACAGTAAACTGTCAAACTTGCAGATATTCGAGTCGGGAAAATCCTCATTGGATGGCAGAGGCATATACCCAACACCCTCAGATATTAAATGTGTGGGCTGGAATAGTTGACGACAGAATAGTAGGGCCTTTCTTCTTTGAAGGAACCCTTACAGGACAAATATATTTAGAGTTTCTAGAAAATGACCTTGTTCCAGCCCTTGCAGTAATTTTTCCTAACGATAATGACCCTGACATTCCTGACGATACCATATGGTTTCAGCAAGACGGTGCACCTCTGCACTATGCGCGCCCTGTACGAGATTTTTTGGACAACTGTTTTCCTGGGAGGTGGATCGGCAGACGCGGACCGATAGAATGGCCTGCAAGATCGCCAGATCTTACACCTCTTGACTATTTTTTATGGGGATACTTGAAGTCAAAAGTGTACATTAATAAACCACGTAATTTAGAAGAACTTCAAAATCGCATTCGGGACGCAGATTTACCCCAGAAATCATTCATAATGTGCAAGAAGAATTTTTTCACAGACTTGTGCATTGTCAAGAAGTTGGTGGATGGCAATTCGAACATTTAATTTAAGTATAAAATTTAATCAATTGTATTTTATTTTACATACCTCAGAATTGTTACTTTTTTATGGATAAAATTTACGTTTTCTAACATTCAATCGTCATTTACCCGAAAACTTTCCTATGTAAGAGGGCAACATTTTTGTACTGTCTGATAGAGAATTAAACGATCTTTCAGAATCAAGGAAAAAAATATGGTGTTGCCATTTAAAAAAAAATCGATGACGTCATTACTCGAAAACAAATGATATTTGAAAATCGCATTTTACGCTAAAATATGTATTTTTTAAATTAAAAATCGACCTGTTCGAGGATTTTTCCCAAAAAATAATTGTTTCGTTTTTATTGAATTTATTCCATACTTTTGGCGCATACTGTATGTATACCATTACGGAAAAGTACAAGAACTTTTACGTAGCATCTAACTGCAGTGGCATCGAAACATTCCTAATCTTCTAAAGTTAACAACATATATGTTTACAATATTCACTAAAAGAAGAAGTTATTAATCAAATTAGTGAATAAACAATATATCGTAATTCCTTTTATACAAAATATAACATATCAATGGAAAAATCAGTGCATGACATACACATTTGATAAATAGGTAGGTAGTACGATTACAGAGATCATTTAGTTGATTTTACCATAGTTTTTTGCATTTTTCTCGAAAACAATACATTATTAACAAATCTATTAAGGTTTTTTTTATATAAAACAAAAAATAAAAGTTTTACATAATATCATGTTATTTAAAATGAGAAGAATCTAACTCAAGAAAATACAGTATAAAATATCAGCCGAAGTGCTAGAAATTAGCGTCCTCTACATTGTACAAAAAAGCTAATAGCAACAGCATGTTTAGTACCACCAAAAACGTACCTGTGTCAAATATTAACGTTCCTATAAAGAAAATTTTATTTTCTAAAATCATCTTGCAGACACCAAGATTTAAAAAATGACTGGATGTAGGGCATACGTTTATTAAACAAATTCCACTTATTTTTCAATTTCAGCTCTAGCAAGGGTGTCTTGTTTTTTTGACATATTTTACCTCTAATAACTCATCTAGAGGCAAATATATAGAGGTGTTACAAAATGTAATTTTTTTCATAACATCACGTTGGAAAAGACATATATATATCGCTCGAAAGCTCTCAAAAAATATTATTTATAAAATATAGTGAAATACAATAAATATAAAAAAGTGTATTGTCCCGGTACTAAAACACATATTGCAGATTAATTATAAAAAGGTAGATTATTTTTTTTAGTTAGTCTTTTGAACAATTATCGCACTCAGTTTATATTTAGTTGAAAAAAAAAACAAAGTTTGAGTTCAAAAAGTAACAGAAATGCCATTTGTCCCCATATGTAGCATCTACTTCGACCAAAAAATCACGAAACTTTCTGTGAGTAAAGGCCCGATTTCCCTCTCTTATAATATTAGTTATTTTAACAAGCACTTTTAATTTTTTACTGTATATTGTAAAAGTATTTAAGCTAATAAAAATAAATTCTCCTATCAATGAAGTCATATGTATGATCTCTGATATCAAGCATCTAGGTATGCTAATGAACAATTCCATAAACAAAGCTGTACTCAATAATTATCTAAAATAAAAATTAATCTAGCTAAATTTACTAACCATAGCCATAAAAAAATTGCCCGTTGACATACAACGAGCAAAACCATTAGAGTCTAAACAGATAGTAGACAATCACTACTGATCTCACATAATCATAATATAACAACTAGATCAGCATTGGAATGCTGGATAAATTGGCACGACCGGTGCAATGGCAATAAAGTAGCTGACAAGCTGGCTAAGAGTGCATCGGGTTTCAATATTTTTGGATCTGGTCCCTCCAGTATGCTCCCGTTGTCAGTATTTGTTGAAATTATTACCCACAAAGAGTTTAGGGAACGTTGGACTGTCAACTTGCTAAGGAATACCTAGAGTACCCCTGCAAGAATACAGCCGAAACGTACCCTATGTCTAGGACAAATCTTCGTCTGGTGACAAGTACTCAAACTGGACATTATTGGCTAAGCAAGCACCTCTATTACATGAGGAAGTGTGATACACACTTTGTAGGGGTTGCGAAGGAAGACGAGACAATACTTCACGCACTCTGTGAGTGTATTATTAGTTTGATTGGCGGCTCAGGTGGATTGATCTTCTAATGGGAGGAGGTAAAAGGGGCTCAATGGGGCCTAAATTCTCTAGACTTTTTGCTACCCTCCCCTCAATTCCAGAATTCCAGAATACGTATTTGAAAGATTTCTGTAGCTTAAAAATTTGTTGGTTAAACCGCTTTCTGCCGTTATACAGAGTGTTTCATAACTCTACCGACAGAGAGCAGGCACGTGTAGATGATTTTAAAATATACCGCTTTGTATGTATGAGATATTTTTTTCTGGGGGTTGAAGAGATATTGGCCTCTGAAGATGAGTGTTGAATTTTGAAAAACAATGATATTCCAGCAACTAAATTTGGTACATGATTGGCGTTTCTTGTTATCTTTAATTGGTAAAGATATGAATTTGTTGGAAGCCCAAATAAGAGCAGCACTAGGGATACGGCCCCCTTAAAATGATATCAATTTTTTATCAGAATGTCACTTAGTAAATAGAGTAAAATAAGAGAAAATCGGGACTATGTGAAACAGCGTCATTACTAATTGAATCGGACAAAAAGTAAAATATGCAGTTTTGCGACTAGTGGGCTATGATTTCATGTTTTATTTTTGACGTTTAGAAAGACACATTACCACGTACTATTCCATCGTCTTAGAAAATGTCTGCAAAATTTTCTTTTCGTGAAAAAATTTATATGTTGTTAGTATTGGGGTTTTGTGAGGGCAGTTGTCGAAGAAGTGTACAGGAGTACCGAAAAAGATTTCTTGATCATTTGATTTCACACCTTTGTTAATGTTGAGATGAGGGCGCGAGAGACTGGATCACTTCTGTTCAATAACGAAGGAGGACGTCTTAATCATGCATACTGTTAAGAAGTATTGAAAATTACTCTCATATTAGCGATTATCTAAACAATTGAATATACCACAGGCCACGGTCCATCGAATTATAAGACGTAATCTGATTGACCCTTATCGTATCCAAAATATTCAACAATTGTTACACCAAGATTTGGGCTAAAGACTAACTTTGTAATTTCATTTTGCGTTAGAGTATTAGATTTCATAAGAAGATTTTTTTTTAAGGAAGAGGCCTGTTTCACTCGAAGAGGAATCACAAATGTGCATAATTTCCAGGAGTATTTAAATGAAAATCCACATGCAATAATTCCTCGCTATTTCCAAAATGAATTTAAATTAACGTATAGGATGTTACTTGGTTGGGCCAGTAATTCTGCCAAACCGGCTGAATGACACAAGGATTGATTGACAAGGATTGATTGACAAGTATTGCAATTAAAACCTCAAATGTGGTTCATGCACGATGATGCTCCACCGCATTTTAGTGCTAATATACAATAGTTCTTGAACCAGCAGTATAGGACGAGGAAACAATTGTTCAGAAAATTGGCCACCAAGATCACCAGATCTGAATAAATGTGATCTCTTTCTCTGAGAAGCTTTATAAGATTTTTTTGCAACACCGGTTGGTTTATGGAATCATATTAATAATAAATGCAACACTATAAAAAATTATCCACAATTATTAAGCAGAGTTGACTTTAATTTTCGGCGGAAGGTACATTTGTGTATTAGAGAAAATGGTGGTCATTTTCAATAGTCGTACTTTTTATTTGATTCAGTAAGTAATGACGCTGTTTCACAAAACCCCAATTTTCTCAAAATCATGTCATTTTTTTAAAAATTTGTAAGAATAAAAAAATTGTAACATTAAAGTTCCTGTATTAATGGTAAAACTATTTAATAATTGGCTTACAGATAAAAATATCGATAACATTTTTGGGACCCCCTACCCCTAGTCCGGCCTCTATTTGGGTCAACTAATTCATATTTCTATCAATAAAAGATAAACGCCAATCATGTACTAAATTTGGTTGATCTGTGTAAGGCAATGCTGTTTATTGTTTTTCAGAATTCAACACTCATCTTCAGAAGCCAATATCTATTCAACGGTATATCCCAGAAAAAAATGTTGCATAACAAAGTGGCATACTATAAGATCCTCTACACGTGCCTGCTCTGTGTCGGTACCTTTGAATATTCGTAGGTGGCATGAAATAATATTCCTGTTATTTGCTAAGCTCTATTTTATTCAGTTCTTATACGGCGCCCTTAAAACGGGGCACGAGATTCCTATCTAAAATTGATATATCCCCATATAATTTGCACATTTACAGCCGAATGAAAATAATTTTAATAATTTACTAAAAATTTATTTAGCTATCGGTGTATTTTACAACCTTTTTTTTTGAAGATGGTTCTATAATACAATATTGCAGGATCTCCATGGAAGTTTCTTTATTATTTCAATTTTCTAATATCCATGTTATGTTTATTTTTAATAAAATATAAATGTAAGCAAGACAACTGGCAAAACCGTCTCACCATACTTGAATCATTCGCATAAATATTCTGATACACTTACAATCTCAATTTGTCACGTTACGACAACTATATTTTAATCTTCGCATACCTTCCCGTTTTTAATTTATTAGACATTCGTTCCATCCATCATCTTAATTCCTGACGTATCTGTGTTTAGATCAAAACTACGATTAAATAATTCAGTTGCCTGTGTCAATATTCCAGTGTAACAAACACAAATGTTCTCCGCCTAGGTTGCGTTGCGCCAAAATTAATCTCCGGTATGTTGTAACCACAATATCTGCCTCAGTTCCAGCGTACGACTTTCATTAATAATTCGTCGCTGTGATATGTGCATGATTTTATCAGATACAGAGTCGTCACTTGTTTGTCGCAATTTATTCATTTATAATACACAGTGATGGAAATTAATAAAACTATTTAGGTAATACTCGTATAGGGTAGACATGCGAAAGAGTACGCACTTAATTTTTAATTACAAATAACAGGCACATTTTTATTTATTCTTACAACTGCACTTGACACGGCAATGACATGAGACCATTCTTAAGCAGCTAAAACCCTCAATAGCTTTTATAGTTTGATTAGAAATAAAAATACTTGTTTTTTAAACTTTAGTAAGTGTATGAACACACTTTATAAAAGAATACAGCGTGTCTCAAACTTGATAGTATAGGCCTTCTGTGAAGATATAAAAAAATTTGGGACACGTGGTGTTAAATGAGATAAGGTAAGCTCAATTTTCAATCGAAAGTATTAGCTTGATGCTATTTGAAGGAAACAACTAATGACGTCAGCAATTGAAGAGTGGAAATTAGAAAGGGCCTAAGTGCCCCTAGGAACCCCTAACGCCCTTCAATGACAATAAAACAACATTTTCGACCCTACTAATGATATGTCGAGATCGAAAACCTGTAAAAAATAAAATTTTCTAATCCATTTAGCGCCCCGAATTACGTTTAATTTTTTTAAAGATATATATAATCAAAATATTTTATTAGACTTTTTGATAGGTACGGTGGATAAGAAGCCACAAAATATTTCAATGATTTTAGACAAATTTCATGTTTTCAAGGGCCGCCCCCGGAGGGGCGGCAGGAACGTCATAATATCATTTCAAGTGACTACCAGGAAATAATAGTCTATACCGAAAATAAAGACAATCCGTTTATCTGTTTCTCCAAAAAATATAATAAAGTCGGGGGCGGTGGTATTTTGCCACATTGTACAGAAAATTCTATAGAAGCATTTTTCCATATTTTCATAAAAAACATTCGATATGTATTCGAAATGAAACACAAAGGGTCGATTTCTCGAACTAGTGACTTAGAGACTCCTCCCCTCAGTTATGATCCGATCGACTTCAAATTTTATGTACGTATACTTCGCGATAAGGTGGGGGCACATCCGGTAATGTACCGAAAAATTTTTAAAAAACGAGATGCCGCCCGCGGAGCCGCCCCCCAACCGATCGAATCAAAATTTAAAAGACACGTATTCTTTGAGACGAGGAATCGAAAAAATTAGCCTGTCTTCGCGTTAGGGGTTCTTAGAGGCAGATTAATAATAATACCGCCGCCTCCGGACTTTATTCGATTTTTTGGAGAAACGGATCGTCTTCATTTTCGGTATGGACGAACTAAACACAAATGCAATGCTGTGTACTCTTCTATCGCAAGGAATGGTTCGCTGGGGAATATTTCACTTTTTAAAACTCGACAACCGGAATTCAGGACTGATTCTTCGCAGACAACCCTATACCGACGTGTTGGTAATGAAATAATCTTTATTTTAATATAACTTTAATTTAAGTTACTAATATCGATTTACTTGTTTATACCTGCCTACCCAAGAGTTGTGACGGGAAAAATGGTGAACCTAACGTTTGCATATTCTATGGGCTTCAATAAAAATAACAAAATAATAATTTTTTATTATCAATTAATCATATTCTGGACTGAATTTTTTTAGACAACCCATTTGCAATATATTTATTGACATATTTAATTGGATATAAAATACTTTTCATCCATTAACCAGCCCATTTAACACCACGTGCCCCAAATTTTATTTAATTTTTTTGTATCCTCACAGTAGGCCTAATATCGACTTTGAGACACGCTGTACACATATGTGGCTTTAAGAGTACGCATCAATTAAGTAGCATGACAAGTGATAAAAATTACTTGACACAATAAGTCTTCGGTAAATTTTAGTTGTCCTCCAAATTTACATTCTGGAATATTTTTTGTGCGTTATCATTCGTCTCTCTTGAAAAACAGCACTTTGCAACTTACAATCAAAAATAACAGCGATACACAAAAAGTGGTTTGTACTTTCAACCAGACCCACCTATTTGTATTTTGACGCGCTGAATCCGAATCTGCCCGTATTGCTAAAACACAAAAATATCACATTAGTGAGCGTAAAAAAATTCGAAAAAATATTTTATAACTTTCTCTCAATATTTTTTCTGATCTACACCAAGTATGTTTCCCATGTATTGATGCGCTCAATCAAAATTTAAAATCTGCTCAGCTTCATCACCAAACACTTTTCCAGAATCGTAAAAAGAAGTAGCTGAAAATAGCGAAATATATTAATGAGAAAATATCTGGATGTTCTAGCGAGAAGAAAAAAAATGGAATTTGATAAACCGTCTGAAGAAAGATGTGAAAACTATACCGAGAGTTATGAATACTTGTCAGTTTTTTCTTGAGATATTTTTCGATCTTTACATAGTTTTTGGGAGATAAGGTTCAACAAATACCAAGTTCAAATTCGACTAGCCAAGATATATGAGAAGAATACTTAATTTTTTTAAAATACATTTTTATAAAGTGTCACACACACACATTAATATGATATTTGCTATTTTCAGCTATTCTACGTTTTTTATAAAATCTGTAGTGATGAAGCTGAACAGACTTGATCGATATCAGAAAAAAAATGCGAATTTTCTCGCGCTTTCTAGTGCGATTTTCGCGATAAACCTTCAATAGACTTCAGCTTCAAATTCATGGCATCAAAATACATAAGAAACACACTTGATTAAAATCAGAAAAAAACTTTCTGAAAATTTGTACGCTCACTTATGTGATTTTTTGCGAGTTTTGGAAATTTGCCATTGTTGTGAAAACGATATTTTATAGCTGATTACGTCTAGAGTACGTAGATTTGGGCCGCATCGTGACTTCGAGAGGAGGCGGATTGTTGGCTTGAGCGAAGCAGGTTTGTAGGTGAGAGAAATTCCTAGAAGGACTAACAGAGCCGTACGTATCATAGTATGGTGTTACCAGGCGTGAACTCAGGAAGGCTGTGAACATAAAGCGAGAGGCACCGGCCATCGTAAAGGACCCACAGAGCATGAAGATCTGATGGGGCATGGTCGGTATGCGTACAGTATATCGCCGAATACGAAGCTTTAGCCTCTTCTCTTATTACCCACATTGGGTGCTATCTCTCACAGGTCAAAATCGTGCTAACCACTTACAATGGTGTAGAAAGAGGATGCAGAGGGACCAAGAATGGAATCAGGAAATTTTTAGTTACGAATCCCAATTCCGTCTGGAGATACACGATGATCCTGCGAAGAGAAGAAGGTGACCTGATGAAAGATCCACAATTTGACCGAAAGTTTCATATTCATCGCATAGTAAGCGTTCTAGTATGGGGTGCTATCGTATGTGGTAGTAGATCACCATTAGTTTTGGTGGAGCCATGTGTCATTCCATATTTTCTTCACCCTCTGTGGTTCCTCTATGACGGCGTGTGTCTATGTCCTTCCTGAGTCCATGCCTGATAGCACCGTACTATGGTACGTAAGGATCACCAATAAAGCTGCACGCACAACCCAACAATCCACCCCCTTTCAAAGTCACTAAGCTGGGAAATCTGCCCAAATCTACGTACTCTAACCATAATCAACAGTAAAAAAATGTCGTTTACTTTCACCGAGAAAATCAAACATGCAAAAAATTATCAAAATAAAATGATATCTAATGGATGTTTACATTTTTTTGTCAAGTAGTATGTTTGCATCCATATGCATAGGAACATTGTCAAGTTTTTGAGCAGTACTAACAACCGTTATAGTTTGACACTATTCTCGAAATACTTTGTACAGGTACGAAAAATGTTTCGCAACTTACAGATATTAAAAATATTTTCAGGAGATTGTGATTTTATTATATACTAGTATTGTCTATCAATGTCTGTTATTGTAGGAACTTCTGGCAATTTCAATCATCCTTTTCCAATTCGGATTCCTTAAAGCAGCAGTAATGTTTCGTGATGTAAACAACTGTACAATGGAGGAAGATGAAGTAGTAGACAATACTATGGACATCAATTCCAGATTTATAAGAAGACCTATAAGGCTTATACGAACTCTTCAACCATGCATATAATCTAATTTTCAAGGAAATATATTATAGCAATACATAATAACCTCAAATATTCAACGAACAACAATACTCCACCTGTAGCATGTAAATGGTATTTAGTTCTTCTTCCTTTAATATACCAACAACTTGTTTCACTGGCAAAATATTGGCTGAACCTAAATATAAAATACCTGTCCAGTATTGAAATTGTAGTGCAAGTTAGATTCAAAAGAACACAACTTTATGTTATTTATAACTTAAGAAATACATTTCTGTGAATCTTCTTATCAACAACAAGCACTGATATGTTGTAAACATTTCTGAGTATATTAAAATCACAATATTTGCGTATACTCTACATAACAACTAGTATACAGAGAATAAATAATAGTAAAATCATAAATAAGAATTTAGTACTTTGTTTAAGAGACATATTAAAGTGATACTTATTTGTTAATAGTCTTTTTATATATTTATTTCTTGTTTATTGGTTTATTTATTATATGTGTAATATTTATAAATAAAGTGTACACAACTGAAGGACTATTTTTCTTGTCACAAGTTTATTGCTTACGGACGTGCATACATGAACAAAATATTTCACAGTTCGATTTTTTCATTTTTTAGGCATCAACAGCAATTTGCCTGATATTGTTGTTTTATTTTGGCTTCGCAAATCTTTTGGATGTTAATAATTGCACAATGAATGATACCGAAGTAGAAAGTGGATTTCCAAGAGCAGGAGATGATTTTTTTTTGAGAATAGGCCGCAAGAAAAGAAACTTACCTTGTATCTAATTTATGGATAAAGAAAATGGAAACATTGGTGATGATCACTGAAACAATGTTACAATGTACCAATCATTTCAGAAAATTATTTATCAATTTGTTAAAATTATAAAAACTGTTTCTATACAGTATGCGCCAAAAGTATAATAAATAAATTCAATAAAAACGAAACAATTATTTTTTGGGAAAAATCCTCGAACAGGTCGATTTTTAATTTCAAAAATACATATTTTAGCGTAAAACGCGATTTTCAAATGTCATTTGTTTTCGAGTAATGGCGTCATCGATTTTTTTTTAAATGGCAACACCATATTTCTTTCCTTGATTCTGAAAAATCGTTTAATTCTATATCAGACAGTACTAAAATTTTGCTCTCCTACATAGGAAAGTTTTCGAGTAAATGACGATTGAATGTTAGAACACGTAAATTTTATCCATAAAAAAGTAACAATTCAGAAGTATGTAAAATAAAATACAATTGATTAAATTTTATACTTAAATTAAATGTTCGAATTGCCATCCACCAACTTCTTGACAATGCGCAGGTCTGTGAAGAAATTCTTCTTGCACATTATGAATGATTTCTGGGGTAACTCTGCGTATTTCGTCCCGAATGCGATTTTGAAGTTCTTCTAAATTACGTGGTTTATTAATGTACACTTTTAACTTCAAGTATCCCCATAAAAAATAGTCAAGAGGTGTAAGATCTCGCGATCTTGCAGGCCATTCTATCGGTCCGCGTCTGCCAATCCACCTCCCAGGAAAACAGTTGTCCAAAAAATCTCTCTCTAAATTTAGACTCTACCTTACTGACTGCTGATTGGCTGATAGGGCGATCTGGATATTTTTCATTAAATAAATCGCAAACTTCCTGCTGAGTTCTAGTCATATTCCCGCATCCGATAAGAATTAAAATTTCAATTCTTTGAGTAACAGTTAAATGTGCCATAATACTTTAAATTGAATAATAATTTCTATGTCGCTTACAATAGTTATTAGAGTTATTAGAAAGTCGGTGTGACAATGACACTTTGCAAAGATTTTCACCTACGTGATCCATAAACGAACTATGGAATTCGAAAAACTAAACTTGATAACGTTTTTGCTTTATTTTAATTGATTTACGTTTTCTAACATTCAATCGTCATTTACTCGAAAACTTTTCTATGTAAGAGAGCAAAAGTTTAGTACTGTCTGATAGAGAATTAAACGATCCTTCAGAATCAGGGAAAAAATATGGTGTTGCCATTTAAAAAAAAATCGATGACGTCATTACTCGAAAACAAATGACATTTGAAAATGGCATTTTACGCTAAAATATGTATTTTTAAATTAAAAATCGACATGTTCGAGGATTTTTACCAAAAAATAATTGTTTCGTTTTTATTGAATTTATTCCATACTTTTGGCGCATACTGTATATCTAATTATAGTAATTCTTCATTTTAATCATTCTAGTTGAGATTTAAAAGAATCGTTGAAGCAGGTTAATTAGCATATAGAAGTTGCTACTTTTCTGCAATATTTTTTATTCTTTTTTTAGTCTTTTTTTATAGGACTGTAATTGAACAGAAGCCTGCTCGTAAAGGTACCCATGTTATTTAATGGAACAATGCACAGTAACAGACTAGGAACAAAACGTCCCGTCACCTGCAACGACCGTCAGAGCAGGTCGTGCTGGTCGAGGTACTACTGATTCAGTTATTTTTAAGTCACCTAATTTTATTAAATGTTTTTATACTGTCATTATATTCCCTTCACTTCCATACGCAATTTATATGACAAGGGCATCAGTCACATCGCTTTAATATACTATTATCTGAATAAGTCTATTTCATTGAAATGAGTCACTGACTTATGTCCTTTTCATAACAACTGACAAGAATTGACCGTGTTTATACGCCACTAGATTATGTGTTAACATAAGTGATAAGACTAATTTTATAGTAGAAGATAATGGATTATAATTTTAGTATATCAAAACTGGTGACCAAGAATTTTCAAAAAAACTGTTATTATTCTATTATTGTACATAAAGCATACGATAAAAAATGTTACATTAATAAAAAGAAAACTTATAATTTGAAACAGCTCATGAGGCATATACCATAACAGAATGTTGGCTAGCCAACAACAAAATGTGATACTATAAATAGTTCATTTGTATTCATAGTTATGAATAGTTTTACCTACCTATCTTAATATTGATTTTGTTCTGCATTGAAAGTTTTATGAAATAAATATTGTATAGTAAACAGTTCTGCTGTTTTGCTAATATTTTATTCATCATTTTTGAGAACGACACGAGTCCACAAATTTCAAACGTAATTTTTTAAAAGAAGAGTAATTTTAAGTTGAAATTGACAACTTTTAAATACTACTTGCATATAATCATAAAAACTAATCTATACCAAACATTTTTTAAATGTGATTGATGCCTTTTTTAAAGCAACTGATGTAATTATTATGACTTGCAGTTTCTACGCCCGACTGCGCTAGTCCGACCGTAGGTCTGTTCCTATAAGAGTTTGGGATTGGTTTCAGGAATTGGTTTCAAACTGTTACAAATATTCTACCAGTTGTGGATGTGTTTGCACTGAATGTAACTCAAGAAGTAGTTGGATGGATATTTCTGACAGTTTCAAACTAGTCTCACTCTTGTGGATGCAGACCTCTAATGTACGGATTTTGTGACATTCAAAGGCATCGAAAGAATATTCATTTATCTCTCTCGAGTTGAGGAAATAAATAATAAAATTCAACAATTGCTTCCTCTTTTCATTGATGGGTATGCCCCAAACCTTTTCCTGGCATTCCTCTTCCTCCTCTTTGCACAACATCGTTGAAATAAAAATTCCTTCCCTCAAACTACACATGTACATGTTCTATTCTTTCACAACTTTAAATGGCTGCCACATACATAACCTTGTTGCTCAGTATTCAGCAAGTAAACAAAGACGTATGCTGGTCATGCAGATATAATGTGGCGACCTTTAATACTACATATAACCTTATACCTACTTTTTTATTATTCTTGCCAACAAATTTAAAAAGTTGTATTTTATGATGGATTTATAAACACGTGGCCTCTACCGTACTTGAAGTAAGTCACCTTGAAGTAAGTACCTAAGTATCTCTCCTAAAGCATTAATCTTCTTCACAATGTACTTTAATTATTTATTTACTTTTCCACAAAATAAATAGATAAACACCTTTATAAACCTATAAAATCCCCCCTTGGGTACAAAGTGAATCCTTACTTCCTATTATGTCGTTGTTAAATTATTTTACAAATGGTTGTCCGCTTAAGTGAAAAACAGAGAACTGAAATCTTAATTATGAGGAGTTAACAGGATATGTAAGCTACAATAATAGATAGATAGATATTTATTCGTGTTATATACAAAATAGTATTCCACACGTCAAAGTAAGCAAATTTATAAAGATGGCATATTATAAAGTTAAAAAAAACATAAAGTAAAAAACATAAAACTAACAGACATACATCAACACATATTTTATGATATAAAAATAACACAAACATAATACCACAAATCAAAAGGGATAATGCAAAAATTCACCAACTGTGTAGAAACAATGATTCAGTAATAATTTCTTAATGTGGAATTTAAACCTCTTTATACTCTCAGCCCTCTTATACATATCGGGTAATTTATTGTACAGTTTTATTCCCATGTACCTAGGATTTCTGTCGTAAAGAGTTAAGTTGTGACAGGGTATAACTAAGTCACTATGTCTGCGGGTATTGTAATCATGATTATGATTATTTTTTATAAATGTATTATAATTTAAATATACAAGTACCAGTATTTCCAGAATGTAAACACAAGCTAGGGGTAAAATTTGTAATTCCTTAAAATAAGGCCTGCAAGATGTTTGAGTGTTAATTCCCATGATATTCGTCTCTGCTTGTAATGACACTTAACCTATATAACACATAACACACTGGGGATAACTTGTTGCACAATTGAGAGATGTGATTCTCTCAGTTAAGAGCATTATCTAAATATAAACCTGGTCTGGTCTGGTATCTGGTCTACACTTGTTCCAGAGACCTTTCATGAACTCTAAGTAGATGACATTCACTGTAATTTTTTAACATAGGTGTAAAGTAAATAAATATAAATTTCTCACTATTTAGTAGCAACTTTGCGTTTTGAAACCAAGAAACAAAACAATCAATTTTACTTTGAGTATCTGAATAGAAGTGTTAAGCGTTCATTCGAGCATAAGAGGGAAGTATCGTCAGCAAACATCACTAAGAGGCCAGATGATATGTGCGGTAGATCACTTATAAAAAGTAAAAAGAGTAGTGGACCCAGAATAGAACCTTGGGGGCCACCACGTGAAATATTTAATTTTTTAGAATTTGCACAACCGTTTTGAACAAACTGAGAGTGACTACTTAGATATGATTTTCACCTTTGGCCGATGTTCCCTCTGAATTCATACTTATCCAGCTTATCTAAGAGAATCCCATGATCAATTAAATCGAAGGCTTTACTCAAGTTAATGAAAACTCCAACACATTTTTTATTAGAGTCCAGATTGTCATACAACTCATCAAGAAATGAAAAAATGGCAGACTGTGTGGATTTACCGACTCTAAATCCATGCTGTTCCTTACATAAAATATCATACCTGTTACAAAAGTTAATCATTCTGTTATAAACCACCTTCTTAAATATTTTAGATACGGATGGCAGTAACGAAATGGGCCTATAATTATGAACAGATAATCTATCGCCTTTCTTAAACAACGGAATAACTTTAGCTATCTTCAGAATATCAGGAGAAATAGCTTCTGAAAGTGAGCAATTAATCAGATACATTAAAGGTGAGACAATGAATTGAACTACCGATTTTAACATATTCACATTAATACTATCAATTCCACAGAAATGTGATTTTCTAAATGACATTATTAAATCATATACCTCATTCTCAGAAACTGGCTCAATAAACATTGTGGGATAGTAACGATTCACAACCATGGAATAGTTATTATTTGTATTTAAGTTGCTTGCTAACATATTGGGTAAATTAACAAAGTGGTTCCGATAAATTGTGGTTCCCCTTATTAAGATTGTTATTGATAAAGAACCATGCGGTTTTCGATATATTAGTTGAATTATTATAAATACTATCAAAGTGCAAGCGTTTAGCTGCTTTAACTGTTCTATCATAGACTTTTTTGTATGATATGTAGAGTCTTATATCATCAGGTCTCTCAGTAGCTCTCATCACTGTGTGCAAAAATTTTAGTCTTTCACTCGAAACACGTAGTCCCTTAGTTATCCAATTTTTTTAATTAATATTCCCATTTATTTCTATATTTACGAATGGAAAACTGATTTCAGCAAAATACTGCAAGTTACCAATGAACGCCTCAACACCCTCATTCACTGTCTGTGAACCGTACACATCTCTCCATGTTTCCCTACTTGTATGAAAAATAAAAGTGCGATAATTATTTTTAGAAAAAATTCTTGTTCTCCGTAAGTTCTTTTTTATTTTAATAGGTAAATCAAAAAATAAAATTTGACATAGGTAGTCAGATACTCCTGTTGATCTAACTTCACATTTAGATCTAAACTGGTTAGAGTCAAACAAAAAATGACTACATACATAATCAATACCAGATGTTCCCTAAGTTGGTTCGCTAACATGATTAAAAACGTTATACATTCCAAACAAGTCAAACAAACGATTATTGGGACAGTATTCTCAAGAAAATCTATATTGAAGTCGCCACAAATCAAAATCGTAGATTGACTTCTAAGTAAGTTGAATAATAGTTCCTCGCCCGAAGGGCTTCGATTAATAGAGATTATTTTTAAACTTAAGTTTAAGAGTTTAATTTCAGTTCCAGCCACTTCAATATTTTTGTCAATGCCGGCTTTCGTCAAATCAAGCACTTTATTTATGCATAAATTAAGTGACTGTTTATAAAATATGCTAACACCACCATTTTTATATTTATTCCTAAAATAATTCGGTATGTTAATATAACCATCAATGTGAACACCATTCAGTTCATGAGGCTGAAGCCATGTTTCCGTAAAACATGCAATGTCAATGTCCAATCAGTAAAGAGTCCAAGAAAAGAGCCCAGAAAATCCGCACTGGATGAAAGACTTCTTAGATAGAGTGTTTTTCTTTTTTATGGGATTTTGATTTGAGAACCTCACCTCAAAATCTTATAAAAAAAGGTTAAACAAAAACAAGCTCTATCTAAAAAAAAGGTTCGTGGTTACTACAATCTCCCTTTCCTTCACTGGTGCTTTAATATTTTAAAACAAAATTTCACAGAAAGTTTACGAGATATTCCAATTAAATGTCGCTAAATATTAAATGGTAATTTCTATTTTATTCAGCAAATTGAAATTGATTGAAACAAGGAACAAAAAAAGACAAAAATTTAACTCAATTAAACTAAATGTTCAATATGGCTACTACCTTCACCTGGGGTCTTTTAATGAGAGAATTACAAATGTTTTGCAAGATATGTGGTTTCAGCCTAAAGTGATATTCACCTAGTACATTTCGTTCCCTTAGCTATTGTTTACTTAGTATCGGAACCATATAAACGAAATCTTTTATAAAGTCCTAGAAACTAAACTTCAACAAGTCATTTAAAAGGTGCCATATCAACCCACCGATGAGGAAAGATTTAATTTAAATGGTTCTGAACATTTTGAGCGTAATGCGGAGGAGCACTGTTAAGTTGAAACCACATATTTTGATCAACTGCCAGAAGCATCATCCTATATAGCTATAACAAAATGGTGTCCCTCTATATTTGGCTTCGATATATGAAATTATCTTAAAGAAGTTATCTTAAATCAATAAACATATACCACTAGATATTATTAAATATCTTCAGAAATATGATTGGAAATGGGGTCAAAGTTAATGAAAATCAATTTATTATCAAGTTTACGTTTTGACGGTATTTAAGCCTTTTTCAGGACAATCCAAGAAGAGTTTTTCATGTAAAATGCATTTATATAAAATACGGAATAGAATAGGTAGAAGTCATAACATAACAATGTTCAGAACAATAATTCAATATGTAATTGATGAATTTGAGTATCGAAATTTAAATGAATCAGTTATTTCAGAAACAACCTAAGCCACATTTTGGCCATTTTGAAACACGGACTAGAGTTGTTTCTCTACTAAGTTATCGATTATACATTTTAAAGACTCGAAGTCTAAGTATTATAAGTCTGCATATGCGTCGACAGATACAGGAAAGTTGACAAGGTATAAGTAGATTTTGCTTTCGATATCCCAATTGCACCATTTTGTTTGCAGCGTTGTCTATGACAAGAAATTTCCCAGATAAAATGTCAATTCAAGAGGAATATAAAAACCCAATGCCAATACTACAGGTCAAAAACGAAAATTAGAAAACTCTGCTTAAATAATAATATATAATAATAATTTAATAATAATAATTTATTTACCATTTTGGAAAACATACATAATAAACTGGCAAGTGGAACAGAATTGAATTGAAAGGTAAATAAATAAATTTCACATATGGCGAACTTTGAGTGAGGCGCAACACATTTACATTTTACCTAAAACAAATACATATCTACAGTTTACAGATAGTTATTTAACATTTAACACTGATATCTAAATTAACAATTTAAAAATTAAGAATAGAGTAAGTAAGGAGCAAACGTGGGAGAATAAAGAGGACAACATTAGATGCAGTGTAATTAATTTATATTTATTCAAAAACATTAAGCAAAGCAGAAATATTAAGTCTTGTTTTTTCTGTTAGAAATAATTTTGAACGATTTTTAAAAGATGGATATGTTTTACATGATTTAATATCTTCCGGCAGCATGTTATACAATTTGGGTCCGAGGTAATAGTAACATTTTGTAAATTTTGCAGTATTAGGTTTAGGTATTTGAAATGAACCATCACGATGTCTAATGCCATAATCATACTCTATAGCTTTTAATTTATTTTTAGTTTTGTATTGTTTAGTTAAAATTTTGTAACAAAATAATTTGTTAAGATCGAAGAGTTTAGATTCACTGAATAAACTGCCACTGCTGTAGAGATATGGTTTTTTCATTATAATTTTAATTAAATGTTTCTGGGCGGTTTCTAGCGCATGTAAAAAAATTTTACGATCGGTATGAAGTAAAAAGAATAAAATGTGTTTTGTCTAAGTTCACTGTTAATATTCTGCTGCTGAACCAATACTGCACTAAAGTCTTCTTCAGCTACTATTTTTAATACTTTCCAATTTTTTTCATTGTAAAATAATACCGCGTCATCTGCAAAATCGATTACATGTCCCTTTAGTTTTAATTTAAACAACTACTTGATGTAGAGATTGAAAAGAATAGGCCCTAAGACCGTACCTTGCGGAACACCATATTCAACTTCTTTAAAGTCGCTCAATGAATTTCCTATTTTATCACACTGCATTCGTTTCGTTAGGTAGCTTTTAAACAAACAAAGTACTTTTCTTCTTATACTAATCTCTTCCAATAAATTTAATAACTTCACATGGCTAACGGTGTCAAAGGCTTTAGCTAAATCAACGAATATACAGAGTTCTGGTTGGTTTTCATTAATTGATTGATATATTAAAGTAGTTAAAATAATTCACTAATCTTCTTTTAATTGCTTTTTCGAAAATTTTAGCTATACCTATTAGTAATAAGTGAAATAGGCCTGTAATTGATCATTTGAAGTTTATCACCCTTTTTAAAGAGTGGTTTTATTATTGCTTGTTTTAAAATTTCAGGGTAAATTGCTTCGTCAAACGATTTGTTTATTAAGTACGTTAATGGTTTCAAAAGTTTGTCAGCTACTTGTTTTAGAGTCTCTGCTCGAATGCCGTCAATTCCTGGGTGGACAATTTTACAAAAATATTATTCTAACATAAAAAATTTTGAAATAAGAAAATATTGTGCTTTTCCCGTAATGTGCTCCATATTCCAGTTATTTTGTAAAATATACCCTTGAAGATCGTTGGTTCACTTTTGTTGTATCGTGTATTGACTGTATCTAATAGTTATAATAAAAAAACCAAATACAAAAATGTTATTCCAATAGAGCTTCTTGAGGTATTGTGAGGTAGTATATGCGTAATAATTAAACATAACGAACATTGACGAAGGTTAAAATTAGTTTCTGACTTTTATCGAGTTACGTCCTTACAGTGACATTACATCTGCTTGAGTGTGTTCCTTATTGTTTTATTTCCCGGCTAGGAGTTAGTGAAATTATTCCCTAAGAAAATTTTAATGAAAATTATAATGGAGCATTGTACTGTCAAATGGGAAAATGATTTACATGAAAAGACCCCAACTAAATAATTAATTTGCGGATTTAAATCGGTCTTGCGAAAACACGTTCTTCAATTATTTACCGTCTTTTGTTTTAAACTAACTAGATTTTCTCTTTGAAATAGGTATTCGTAACACGTTCGGCTTGAAGCTTTTGTTAAATTAAAGCGAATTAATCTAAGAAGTATGAGACGGCGCCGACCAAACCGGCTTCAATTTGAGTTTTCCTATTTTTCTCCTGATTTATTGCAAGAATTAATCTCCTTCTTTCCTCTGTAGGTGTGTGTTTGGAATATATTCTTTATTATGACTGCGTACCGCATTTTTCAGCAAAACAAGTTTTATTTCGGTATGTAACGCCGAGATATCTATAAAAAAGGTCAAGGGCCACATAAAACATTTGTGTTCAGTCTATCTACTAAACCTTTCATCAAAACCAAAAATTCTATTTTATATATTTTGCTCCTTAAGTTGTCATGCAAAATAAACGTATATAAATATGATATACAGGGTGTAAGAATCGACACAGAGCAGATGCATGTAGGGATCCCAAAATATTGAAATTTAATCAAACATACTTATATGCATAGTTGCACACAGACGGAGTTAGAGGCCCTCAAAGTGGGGCCAAATATTAACAAGTATAGTATCTCTGAATTACTTTAATTTGGAATAACCAAATTTGGTACATGGTTTAGGTTTATTATTGGTCTTCTTTGACTATGAGTTCAAGTAAACACTGCAAGGTGTTTATTGAGGGTGAGTCACCCCTAAAATGATACTAAACTTCTTTCCATTGATCGAATTTAAAAAGGATGATAATATCCCGCGAAGAATTTAATTTGAAATTCTTTTTTGCTAAATTAAAAATCAAAACTAAGGTTGTCAATAAAAAATGCATTAATTAAAACAAGATCTTATTAATATTTATTAGAAGAAATGAAATCAAAAAGTCAGTAGTAGGCTTTGTCTTTAAAATTTGATATTTTATTTCTGCTATAGTTGCGACAAGAATTCAGACCACCGACGATATTTAAGAAACTAGAACTGAGAATAGTGAAACTGCATGCTACACTATGTACACTATATATTACACTAAATTATAGAAAATATAAATATAGACAATAAAAACAATTGCGTAACATCAGTCGTGACGTAAGTTGTCTTGTGACAACTATACTGTTTGTTGTCAAAAATGGCTGAAGAATACATTCAGGGGATGTTGACATATTACTTGTGCTAGGTTTCTGTGAAGAAAACCGTAGAAGTGTGGAAGAGTATCGTAGGAGATTTCCAAATCGAGTGATTCCTCATAGGGAAAGATTTTCTGATGTTGAAATACAGGCTCGAGAACGTCCTAGTGTAATAAGGGTACTAGATTAAGAACATATTTTGCAAACAGTTGAAGATGAACCGCAAATAAGTACTAAACGTTTATCTCGAGAAACTAAATCATCAAGAGCTTCTATACGTATAAACGTTATCTACTTTTAAAATTTAACAAGAAACAAAAAGTGTTTTACATTAAATTATGCGCGGGATGTTATCATTCTTTATAAATCCGATCAATTGAAATGAAAGTTTGATACCTATAATTTAAGGGTGACTCACCCTCAATGAATACCTTGTAGTGTTTCAACTTACTTGAACTCATAGTCGAAGAAGACTAATAATAAACCTAAATCACCAAACTTGGTTGTTCCAAGTTAAAATAATTCAGTAATTTTTTTTTTTAATATTTAGACCCACTTTGAGCTCCTGTAACTCCGCCTGTGTGCAACTTTATATATAGGTATGATTTTTTAAATTGCAACGCGCCCTGTATTTGTGAAGGTACTAAATTACCACAGGAGATAGGGAATTTTGATTTCTAATAAAAATTCGTAAATAACGAACTCATACAATTTAGACTTTTTCCACTAGGAAACTTTTAAAATACAAATTCACTTGTTAAATTCCCACCAAATAAAAATACATGAAAAACACTACTAAGGTTCTAAGGACTTAGCCCATTTTGTATGGTGTTGATTGTTGCTATAGTTGGGGATTAAAATATGTTATAAACCCACAATTCATAGCCGCCAACACAAAGAAACATACATGCTATCAGTATATTTTTCTATAAAATTGTATTAAATTGTTTGTTCCAATCGAATGCTCAATTTCTATTGGTTATGACGAATTGATAGATCCACGTGTTCCATCTCCAGTGCTAACATAGGTCTGCGCATGAGAAAAATCGGATATATCTTTCCATGAATTTGATTGAAATAAAAATTAGTAGTGATTCTTTGTGTCTGTTGTTAAGAATGGAAAATAATTCATTCTTAACAGCGTGTTCTCAAAATCGTAAAAGCCCGAATATCGGATGATAAAAGACTTATTTGAAGAAATTAAGTCGACATATGCAGTTCATTAGCAAGTGTATCCGTGAGTAGTGTATATCGTGCAATAAAAAACGGCAAAGAAAAACATAATTGTGAAACGGAAAATAATGGAAACTGACGCAAAGAAAGAGATGGAAATTGTTGAGGGCACAAAGTACGCAATTTGTAGAAAAAATAATTTTCGACAACAAAAAAAATATCAAGTCATTCGAGTTTTGAGGTACACTCCAAATGGCGATGTATTTTATAAATTGAGATTTCACAATTTTTGGAAATTTTTGCCCCAGAGATAAATTACTAATACGGAACCCCTTGAAATGTGTTAGATAATCCCTATACTGATAGACTAAAAATTAAAACCAGAAAGTACAAAGATCTGCAAGAGCTAAAGAATACTTTATCCATACTTTTATAATATTGTGGCAGAGGTAATATAAAAGAGAAAGAAATTACTTTTTATATTGTTTTATTTAAAATACTGTTTAATTTATAAAATGTATTCAATTTTTTTTCGAAATATAATGTATTATAAACAAAATGTTTCATCTTTTTATATACCTATCAAATTTTTAGATTAAACCTGCTAACTCCTTGATTGTAAGTTTGGATTTGGTGAGGAATACTTTATTGAAAGATTACTTATTCTATGTAATAAGATTATATATTCTGCATTTAAGAACAAATATTACTGGGACTACTATACTTAATATGATATAATGTTATATTTGTTTAAAGAATTGTTTTGTTTTATTTGGATAAAATGAATTACTTGATAATTGTTATTCTCAAAACAAAGTTATGTTTTTTTATTTGGAGTTTTAAGTGACGAAAGAATTACTACAAATATTGAAAATAATATTAAATAATTTTGAATAAAATAAATGAAGTACATAATTAGTATCTCAGTATTCTAGCTATATTGTATTCCTTTCTAGAGTAGTTAACCATTCTACCCATTTTATATAAATAATTAAATACTACGGAGTAAGTAAAGAACTGTGAAAGTCTTCCATTAGCAGCACACCAGACATATACTGTTTTTGAGGGTATTAGCTCTCGTCAGTATGCCACGAGGGGTGAGGCAACCAACGACTTATCCGACAGATGAGAACTGAGTAGTAGTTTTTTGGTTTTTTACACCAGACATATACCGTTTTTGAGCTTATTATCTCTCGTCAGTATACCACGAGAGGTGAGGCAATCAACGACTTATCCGACGGAAGAGAACCTGGAACTACATCTTTTGGCCACATGCTGAATTTGGCAATCCACCTGCACCCACAATTTTAATACAATGTTATATAATGAATAATATTTTATCCACAATCACCTTATAATCGGACTTTATCTAAACATATGAACCATCTAAAGTGCTACTTTATCCACTAGTGGAATAAAGTAACTTTATTTGACTAGTAGGATAATGAAAAAATAATAAAACTGTAATAAGTCAAATTTAATATATTTACTTATTAATATTTACATTTATATTTATAGTAATACACATTTCGTTTTTTGTTTCATCACATTTAACTTTCTTTCCGTTAATAACAACCCTTGTAGCATTGTTGCCATCATTTTCGGAACGCATAACATCTGCCGAAGTTTGTGAAGAATTTGAACAAGTAACGGATGTCTCTTCTTGTAAGGAACAGCTATATTTTCCTTGAATTTTCCTTGCAATATCAAGTTTGTGTTTCATTGAGTACCAAGAAATATCAAGTCGTGCGAATATTTTTATTATTAAATTCCAGTAATTCTACTACGTTCTCTCGTTTAAACATTCTTGTGTGGATAAAATGCGACTTGAAACACTTATACAATAAATAACCATTATATACAGGCTGTATCACATAAGATAATCACCACTCCCATGTATCTCGCTTAATATGCGAGACACGTCAAAAATCTTTAATTCTTTTTTGTTGCATTTTTGGAGGCCTTTATGCTCGTAAAAACAAATTTGAGATCCATGGCCAACTTTATGAGTAATAACAAAAAAACCTGTAAAGTGCCCAAACTTTAAGGCTGTCTAACTAGATAGAGAAAACTTATTGGTAATAAATTTTGATACCTTTCACCTGATATAAATAGATTTCTGAAATATCTTGAAATGTGGTTCGCTGCGCCCTCTACGCGGATAATTTTTTTTTTATTGAAGTAGGGTATGGCCACAAAAAGCTGCCTGTTTTTTCGTCTTTCATGCAATATACTACATGTTGCACTTATCTTTCGTATTTATTACATTTTTTTCAATTTTAGTTAAAAAAAATGTACCTAAATATTTTCGTGTTGCTCAAGATAATGTAGAACCTGTTTTAAAGACGCCAATTGCAAAAAAATAATAAACATAATGTACTTTTTTATGCAAAAATACAGATTTTCTTATAATATTTTATTACATTGTCTGTGTCAAAATAATTTTAAAGACCCAATTGCTTCTAATGTGAAAACCAATAAAGCAACACGAAAATATTTAGGTACATTTTTTTAACTAAAATTGAAAAAAATATAATAAATACAAAAGATAAGGGCAACATATAGTATATTGCATGAAAGACGAAAAAACAGGCAATTTTTTGTGGCCATAGCCTGCTTCAATAAAAAAAAGTTTTATCCGCCTAGAGGGCGCAGCGAACCACAGACGATATTTCAAAAATCTGTTAATATCAGGTGGAAAGTATCAATTTTGCAATAAAAATTCATTACCAATAAGTTACCTCTATCTCTTAAAATAAATAAGTTAGACAGCCTTAAAGTTTGGGCACTTTACAGGTTTTTTTTGTTATTACTCATAAAGTTGGTCATGGATCTCAAATTTGTTTTTACGAGCATAAAGGCCTCCAAAAATGCAACAAAAAAGAATTAAAGATTTATGACGTGTCTCGCATATTAAGCGAGATACATGGGAGTGGCCCTCTTATGTGATACACCCTGTATATTTTAACAAAATATTCTTAAGTAAATCTTAAATTTAGTGTCATTTTAAGAAAAACAGTGTTGAATTAAGTATAAGAAAGCTTGGATGTCAAGAAAATGTAAATATTTATATGAAATATACTTTATTACTGAATTAATGCAGATGCCTACACTTGAATGAAGTTTAAAATTTTAAGTATATTATTATACTTAAATGTAGGTTAGATTTTTCTCTATGTAGAGTATCCAGAAAATACACTGATAACAGCAGCAGGAATTTATTGGATTAAAGAAAGTTAATTTAAAAATTATAGTTTTAAAATAAAAAAATGCAACATTTACTACAGAAAATAGATAATGGATTCAGTAAAGGATTAGCCCAATATCTGTTGAGTTAGTTCTGCGAAATTATTTTGAACGTTACAGACCTCTCGTATAAACTACATAAAACTCGAGAATAACTGAATAATGCATTGTTGCTGGCAAATAGAGAAAGCTCGACAATACAGAATCCAAATCTTTCTATCTAATCAAATTGCCCTTAAAAAGTGTATTCCAACTTTAGCATCGTCAACAAAAATGGGCGAAATACAAGAAAGTTGATCGAAGCAACAAACATAACAAAACAAACACTCTCACGACTTTCATTTCCTGAAATAAACAGCAACGACATGGCTCCAAACGAGTGGCAGGCGCCGTTTATATTTCCAGACACACTGGCGTCCCCGGAACATTCCGGGAGGATTCGAATGATATGGATCACTGAGAACTGTAACTCTGGAGCATTTTTCTGTTTTACTGGAAGTAATAATAACGTGTGGTCTAGGTATTCCTTCAGTTTAGCGCTGAAATATAAATTAAATCAAACTAGTTTATCAGCCTACTGTATCAAATAGTATTATATTTCCTAAATATTTCATTAAAAAAAAATTTACTTAAAATATTCCAAAAAAGAAATGATAGAAAAGAATCCATCTTATTGAAAACGTAATTATACTTAGAAAAAATAAAAATTTTTGTATCAAAATTATTTAAGAGCAGTTTTTTTTTGTTTCAGCAAATTTACTCCAAATTTCAAAACTTGCAAAATGTTTAAAGATAAATAAAATATAATAACATACGACGCTATAGTTTGACAAAATATAGAACAATTAGCTAAATATTCGAAAATTATGAGAATATCAATTTTATCATATCTTGCAACATATGTAGGCACATCTAATCTGTTTTCGTATTATTAAAATGTAGTGATCTCAAAGCGTGTTTTATCAGGAACATTAATGTAGGCCTAAAAATGTCCTATATCCTATATCCATTGCTATGTATAGCACCTACTTACAGAATCTTATATACAGTATGCGCCAAAAGTATGGAATAAATTCAATAAAAACGAAACAATTATTTTTTGGGAAAAATCCTCGAAAAGGTCGATTTTTAATTTAAAAAATACATATTTTAGCGTAAAATGCAATTTTCAAATGTCATTTGTTTTCGAGTAATGACGTCATCGACTTTTTTTTAAATGGCAATACCTACATTTTCACCTACGTGATCCATAAAATAACTATGAAATTCGAAAAACTAAACTTGTTAAAGTTTTTGCTTTATTTTAATTGATTTACGTTTTCTAACATTCAAACGTCATTTACTCGAAAACTTTCCTATGTAAGAGGGCAAAATTTTAGTACTGTCTGATAAAGAATTAAACGATCTTTCAGAATCAAGGAAAAAAATATGGTGTACTTTTGGCGCATACTGTATTTATGCCATACAGATGAGAAACAACCCATGTGGTAAAGCTTTTCTTAGTTTAAGTAGATATTTCTCTCGAAATTATTTATGATATGATTGAACACACATACACACAATATTACACACTGGATATAAAATTTAGAACGTAACATATTTAGTACTGTAATTGCATAGCAGTCGATTTTTTGCATTTGATATAAATCAAACAGTGCTAATATATAAATATTAGCACTGTTGAACACAAAATTCAACCCAGCAAAAACAAGATAGGTATTCTGTTATTATTCTATCTCAGTGTAACTAAAAAAAAAAAAAAATAATAAATTTGTTAAGTTGTAGCTTATACGCAAAATACAATACATTAACAAACTGATATACATAAACGTACAAACTCTGAATTTCTGTATTAAATTTAATCATTATAATTTGTCAATTTTCATCAGTCTAATCAAATATTTCCTTAATGGCTGCTAAACTTGAAATGGTAAAAAAAATATTTCAACCTATAAATTAAAAAAATCAATAATGTACCAAATAAAATTAAACAGTTTCAAATCTGAATTCATCATTGTTTCATTTTCAATGTTATACAGGGCGATTCTTTAATATTGCGAAAAATTTCAGGGACAGGTTCTTTAGATAAAAATGAGAAAAAAGTTCCCATTAGCATGTATCGGGAAACGCTTTGTTTCCGAGATACAGGGCGTTCATTTTTTTGTAATCTACTTTTAATACTTGTTATTTCAAAAATTCTTTAACCGATTTATTTGAAAATTAACTGGTTTATGTTTAATAATAGGAGCCATTTTTTGTATTATGAATAACATAATACAAAATGCAAAATAACATAACAAAACAAAATAATAATTTTAATAACTTTTGCTCTGCACTTATTCATTCCATTTTTTGTATCATTAATAACATAATACAAAATGCAAAATAACATAATACAAAATGAAATAACAGGTATTAAAAGTAGATTACAAAAAAAATGAACGCCCTATATCTCGGAAACGAAGCGTTTCCAGACATATGCTAATGGGAACTTTTTTTTTCTTATTTTTATCTAAAGAACCTGTCCCTGAAATTTTTCGCAATATTAAAGAATCACCCTGTATACGCCACAAAATAGAATAAATTAATTTTTGTATTTTTTTGTATTACAAACAATGTTTCGGTTTTTTATATATCAAACTTTTTGATTAAACCTGCTAAATCCTTGATTGTAAGTTTGGATTTGATGAGGAATACTTTATTGAAAAAATAACTTGTGTATAATAAGATTATATATTCTTAATTTAAGAACTAAAATTACTGGAAATCAAGAAAGCTACTATACTTAATATAAGATAAAGTTATGTTTGTTTAAAGAATTGTTTTGTTCTATACAGATAACATGAATTACTTGAGATAATAATTATTATTCTCAAAACAAAGTTATTTTTTTTTATTTTTTGGAGTTTTAAGTGAGGTGAAAGAATTACTGCAAATATTTGAAATAATATTAAATAACTTGGAATAAAGTAAATAATAACATTGCATTAAGAAAAAATAAAACTGAAGTACATAATTAGTTTCTCAGTATTTTAGCTATATTGTATTCCTTTCTAGAGTAGTTAACTATTCTACTCATATTATATAAATAATTAAATTCTACTGAGTATGTAAAGACCTGTGAAAGTCTTCCATTAGCAGCACACCAGACATATATCGTTTTTGAGCTTATTATCTCTCGTCAGTATGCCACCAGAGGTGAGGCAACCAACGACTTATCCAACAGATGGGAACCTGAGTAGTATTTTTTTGGTTTTTTACAGATTCCAAAATCCCAATACACATATTCATATCAACTGATCACTGACTTTAATTTTATCGTATTTTTACACTTGTTTGTTAAGTGTGAAATGTTTCATTCACTATATTTTTTTATTTCAAGTTAACCTTTTTAGCAAATGTATGCAAATTTAGCATCTCAAATGTATATAAAATCCATTCATCATTATTTTAAGGTTAAAGATACGCCTCAAAATAGATTGAATTAATTTTTGCATTTTCCGTAAGTAAAACATTAGCTTGTAGCTTGCTACAACTTTACTGTGGAGCTACATATTGATGATTACATATACCTTAGTAAAACTGTTTACAATTCTTCTCTCCCATATTAAGAGTACTATAATCTTTCAAAATATTGGTATCTAGTTATTCAACGGTGAAGAGATTCTTCTCTTTTGTATGATTTTTTATTGCTAAATTTTTGGAACTGCTGTTGTACTTAATACTTCAGATTTTTAAAATTCTTTAAAATTACGTGTCAGACATCTTTTCTAAGGTTCAATTGACTTTTACCGAAATGAAACATTTTACACCACTTCGAGGACAACAAATTCAATAAAGATATAACAACAATAAAAAGTCAACAGAGCTGCCATGACATTTTTTACAATTTTGAAGCCAATATTTGACTTCAAAGTATAATTTGTTACATCTTTCACTTCATTCATAATTAAAGTGTGTAATTTTCTTATAAAATATCACATATTCTTAGATCACATCGAAATATTCGGTAGTTCAAAAAAGTTTTCGGAAATAATTTGAGAAGTACTGATATTATTACTTAAAAAGAATTTGTTATGCTCATGTAAGAAAATTTATAACTCTGGAATATTGCAACGTTTACAGTTTCCTTTGAATCTCCAAAATGTTATAATAATTATAGTTATCATCATTATTAACACTTTCTACAAGGAAATAAAGCTATACCAATATCAAGATTAATACACTTATTCCAACTCTAGCTTAGCTTCACTATTCTTCAAGTATATTAATATTTTATTGAAAGTTCAACTAGTCTTGTATGGTAAGATTATAATATTATTCATTTAAGAATAAAAATTACTTGAAATCAAGAAAACCTTTATACTAAATATGAGATAAAGTTATGTTTCCTTAAAGAATTCTTTCGTTTTATTTAGATAATATAAATTACATGAATTGAAGAGTGGAAATTAGAAAGGTGTCAAAAACAAAGTTTTGAGATAATCAAGAAAAACTAAATAAAACTCAAATAACTTTCATAAGTAAACGTTTATGAACATAACAAACTAAACCAATGAACAATGTGTTCGGTGAGCCCCCTCTCTACAATGACAAGAATTACAAAAATCATTTTCATTGACATTAGATCATGTTTGAATTAGTTATTGTTAACAATTCAAATTTATGGCATACAGATAGCATACAAAACTTGACAAACTAAACATTGTGCAACAACATATTATATATGTTGAAAAGTGTGACATTAGGAAAAGATGGGAAAAGGCCAAGTGCCATAACTACAGATGTTTAATAAAGAAACATACGTAAAACACCTTTTCGTTCTTCTTTTGTTATACTAAATCATTGTCTTCAATCTGAAGTAGCTGTTTATAGAAGCGTTGATGTTCTGGATTTTTAAAATAAGGAATCATGCTTTGAAGAGATTTTTTTATTTTCCGATACCTTTCTCTCTGACGGCAACTTCATTATATTAGCTTGTCTAATTCCAGCTAAAGTTTTCCCTTTCTTTAAAATATTAACTTCCACTCGTTCTTTAAGATCGAAAAATGAATTTCTTGTCCTAATAAGTGTAGGATATTGATATTTAACTTAGTAGTGTTAATGTATTAATCTGCTGTTCGTTTTAAGTCCCAAAAGCCGCATGGGATCATGTCAACAACATTGAAAGGTGGAGTGCACCTTGCTGATTCCACTATTCCGTGAAGATCTGAGGGTACATATGCTTTAGTTATTTTCTTGCGTTTTTCTACTAAATCAAAATCTCTATCGCAGGACATGAAGCTATGACCGCTTACAAGAAATTTCTGTTCAATAGTATGGGAAACATGCAAATGTCTAGACATTACTGATGTTATAACCTATTGGACTTAGAACCTTTCTAAGGAAAATACTTGCTCACATGCAACTATCGACATACACGAGAAGTTATAAGGTTAAATTTTATTCTTGGCACTTAGAACCCTTCATAGGACATAAAGCATGGTACATAGAACGTTTCTACGTGAAAAACTTGATTTCGGAAAATATGGCACTTAGGCCTTTCTAATTTCCACTCTTCAATAATTGTTATACTCAAAATAAAGTTATGTTTTCTCTATTTGAAGTTTTAAGTGATTTGAAAGAATTGCTGCAAATATTTGAAATAATATTAAATAGTTTTGAATAAATAATAGCATTACATTAAGACAAAATAAAACTGAAGTAGATAATTAGTATTTCAGTACTCCTGCTATATTCCTTTCTAGAGTAGTTACTATTAAATACTACTTACTCACTCAGTAGTATTTAATTCTTTATATAAGAAAAGAAACAATTACAGCAAACTCAAAGTCATTCATTAGCGACAACCCAGACATATGCCGCTTTCGAGCTTCTTAGCTCTCCTCAGCATGCCATAGGAGGCGAGAAAACTGACAATTTTAATAGAATTTGTGGTAAATAATACTAAAATTGTGTCTCTATAGTTTTGGTAATGATCACAAGTATTGTATTAATATCATCTATAAATCCTATTATTCACAATAGCCGCATTTTAAACTTTGCAGTATGACATTTATTACAAAGTATTAATAACTTTAACTCGTGAAAATCTATAAACCTACAATTTAAGAAAGAATAACCTATTATATAATTAATAATATTTTAACAAAATATTGTTCTTTAAGCAAACCCTAAATTTAGTGTAATTTTAAGAAAGAAAAATGTTGATCGGTATAAGAATGCTTAGATGTCAAGAGTTTGTAAATATTTGTATCAAATATACTTTATTACTGAATTAATATATAAACACTGAAAAATGTAAAATTAAAATATAAAGTATAACAAAGTATATTATTATACTTAAATATATATTAGATTTTTTTTGCCGTGCACATTTCTCTGACCTAATAATATATAAATGTCTGCATTTTTCAATTTTTTTGTATTATTATTTTTTACGTCTAATATCGATTGAAATTCTCTAATCATCCCACGGTATACTCTTAAATGATACGCCCCTGCGCAAATATTTTGTTTTCCACTGTTGCTCTCGATAAAGACATTTTAACGAGAAGCTAGATAGATTCAACTAGATTTCGTGAATACTAAATGTACTCCTGCCAGAAATTGAATTGCTGATATAAATTTCAGCAAACTTTTCCTCGCGCAGTAATGTACAATAAAAAATAATTGTATTATCTTCTATATAACTTACGCTTTGTATCTTGAATATTATTTGTGGCTGTGGAATATATCCTTTATATTTATGCATTATGAAGTTTCGCTGCTCCTTTGCGTCTTTGGTTGTATTATGAAGAGAGATACAGGCTCTTTTGGTTGCCCCAGAATGGATGATTAATTGAAAATTAATTTATTGCTCGACACAAAAGGAAATTTTCGCTTTATGAAAAAACGTTAAACAATATTTAATTTCTGAAGATGCCTTAAATATTAACAGAAAGACTAGCAGTCATGTTTTTCAAAACGTTTTAGGTATATTTACATTGTTAATTAACAGCAGAAAATTTTAAATATAGGAACATTTTTTACTGAATCCTGCAAACTAATTTGCTCACAAATCCTATTAATGTAGTCATATGTACAGGGTGTACAGAGTTATTTAGTAGTATCTCAGAAAATAGTTATGGGTTTGGTGCAAATTGCTTCTGATAGACTTTTATACATATATTTTAGTGGCGTACTTGAAATTTCGTTAATAGTGCCTTTCACGGCTCAAACATAAATTGTTTTAATTAAAATACCCTGTATATTTTTATGCAAACTACGTTGAAAAATAAGAAAATTATTATGCTCCCTTGATCTTTTTTGAATCAAAAGATATTGAAAATCGTTAGAGTTAGAGTTAAACGAATTCAGATATTTCTTGGATATTTCAGAAAGGGATGCAACGATAAAATCATTCTCGATTTCCTGACACCTATAGTTGTCTAAAAAAAATTACATAAAAATAGTCCTCGTCCAATTTTAAGGAGGGTACCTGTTATAATTTTTTTCATCGCGTCTTTCTCTGGTAAACTATACATTCCCAAAGAGTGGTATTTTTCGTAGTATCTCAGAAAATAGTTATGGGATTGGTGCAAATTGCTTCTGATAGACTTTTATACATATATTTTAGTGGCGTACTTGAAATTTTATTAATGGTGCCTTTCATGGCAGAAACATAAATTGTTTTAAATAGAACACCCTGTATATTTTTATGCAAACTGCGTTGAAAAATAAGAAAAATATTATGCTCCCTTGCTCTTTTTTTAATCAAAAGATATTGAAAATCGTTGAAGTTACAGTTAAACGAATTCAGATATTCCTTAGATATTTCAGGAAGGAATGTAACGATAAAATCATTTTCGATTTCCTGACACCTATAGTTGTCTAAAAAAATTACATAAAAATAATCCTCATCCAATTTTAAGGAGGTTATAATTTTTTTCATCACGTCCTTCTCTGGTAAACTATACATTCCCAAAGAGTGGTATTTTTCGTAGTATCTCAGAAAATAGTTATGGGATTGGTGCAAATTGCTTGTGATAGACTTTTATATGTATATTTCAGTGGCGTACTTAAAATTTTATTAATGGTGCCTTTCATGGCAGAAACATAAATTGTTTTAAATAAAACACCCTGTATATTTTTATGCAAACTACGTTGAAAAATAAGAAAAATATTATGCTCCCTTGCTCTTTTTTTAATCAAAAGATATTCAAAATCGTTGAAGTTACAGTTAAACGAATTCAGATATTCCTTAGATATTTCAGGAAGGAATGTAACGATAAAATCATTTTCGATTTCCTGACACCTATAGTTGTCTAAAAAAATTACATAAAAATAGTCCTCATCCAATTTTAAGGAGGTTATAATTTTTTTCATCACGTCCTTCTCTGGTATTCGTAGTATCTCAGAAAATAGTTATGGGATTGGTGCAAATTGCTTCTGATAGACTTTTATACGTATATGTCAGTGGAGCACTTGAAATTTCTTCAATGGTGCCTTTAATGACTCAAACATAAATTGTTTTAAATAGAACACCCTGTATATTTTTATGCAAACTACGTTGAAAAATAAGAAAATTATTATGCTTCCTTGCTCTTTTTTGAATCAAAAGATATTGAAAATCATTAGAGTTACAGTTAAACGAATTCAGATATTCCTTAAATATTTCAGGTAGGAGTGTAACGATAAAATCATTCTCGATTTCCTGACACTAATAGTTGTCTGGAAAAATTACATAAAAATAGTCCTCGTCCAATTTTAAGGAGGGTACCTGTTATAATTTTTTTCATCGCGTCTTTCTCTGGTAAACTATACATTCCCAAAGAGTTGTATTTTTCGTAGTATCTCAGAAAATAGTTATGGGATTGGTGCAAATTGCTTCTGATAGACTTTTATACATATATTTTAGTGGCGTACTTGAAATTTTATTAATGGTGCCTTTCATGGCAGAAACATAAATTGTTTTAAATAGAACACCCTGTATATTTTTATGCAAACTGCGTTGAAAAATAAGAAAAATATTATGCTCCCTTGCTCTTTTTTTAATCAAAAGATATTGAAAATAGTTGAAGTTACAGTTAAACGAATTCAGATATTCCTTAGATATTTCAGGAAGGAATGTAACGATAAAATCATTTTCGATTTCCTGACACTTATAGTTGTCTGGAAAAATTACATAAAAATAGTCCTCGTCCAATTTTAAGGAGGGTACCTGTTATAATTTTTTTCATCGCGTCTTTCTCTGGTAAACTATACATTCCCAAAGAGTGTTATTTTTCGTAGTATCTCAGAAAATAGTTATGGGATTGGTGCAAATTGCTTCTGATAGACTTTTATACATATATTTTAGTGGCGTACTTGAAATTTTATTAATGGTGCCTTACATGGCAGAAACATAAATTGTTTTAAATAGAACACCCTGTATGTTTTTATGCAAACTACGTTGAAAAATAAGAAAAATATTATGCTCTCTTGCTCTTTTTTTAATCAAAAGATATTGAAAATCGTTGAAGTTACAGTTAAACGAATTCAGATATTCCTTAGATATTTCAGGAAGGAATGTAACGATAAAATCATTTACGATTTCCTGACACCTATAGTTGTCTAAAAAAATTACATAAAAATAGTCCTCATCCAATTTTAAGGAGGTTATAATTTTTTTCATGACGTCCTTCTCTGGTAAGCTATACATTCCCAAAGAGTAGTATTTTTCGTAGTATCTCAGAAAATAGTTACGGGATTGGTGCAAATTGCTTCTGATAGACTTTTATACGTATATTTCAGTGGCGTACTTGAAATTTCTTTAATGGTGCCTTTAATGACTCAAACATAAATTGTTTTAAATAGAACACCCTGTATGTTTTTATGCAAACTACGTTGAAAAATAAGAAAAATATTATGCTCTCTTGCTCTTTTTTTAATCAAAAGATATTGAAAATTGTTGAAGTTACAGTTAAACGAATTCAGATATTCCTTAGATATTTCAGGAAGGAATGTAACGATAAAATCATTTTCGATTTCCTGACACCTATAGTTGTCTAAAAATATTACATAAAAATAGTCCTCATCCAATTTTAAGGAGGTTATAATTTTTTTCATCACGTCCTTCTCTGGTAAGCTATACATTCCCAAAGAGTAGTATTTTTCGTAGTATCTCAGAAAATAGTTACGGGATTGGTGCAAATTGCTTCTGATAGACTTTTATACGTATATTTTAGTGGCGTACTTGAAATTTTATTAATGGTGCCTTTCATGGCAGAAACATAAATTGTTTTAAATAGAACACCCTGTATATTTTTATGCAAACTACGTTGAAAAATAAGAAAAATATTATGCTCCCTTGCTCTTTTTTTAATCAAAAGATATTGAAAATCGTTGAAGTTACAGTTAAACGAATTCAGATATTCCTTAGATATTTCAGGAAGGAATGTAACGATAAAATCATTTTCGATTTCCTGACACCTATAGTTGTCTAAAAAAATTACATAAAAATAGTCCTCGTCCAATTTTAAGGAGGTTATAATTTTTTTCATCACGTCCTTCTCTGGTAAGCTATACATTCCCAAAGAGTAGTATTTTTCGTAGTATCTCAGAAAATAGTTCCGGGATTGGTGCAAATTGCTTCTGATAGACTTTTATACGTATATTTCAGTGGCGTACTTGAAATTTCTTTAATGGTGCCTTTAATGATTCAAACATAAATTGTTTTAAATAGAACACCCTGTATATTGTTATGCAAACTATGTTGAAAAATAAGAAAATTATTATGCTTCCTTGCTCTTTTTTGAATCAAAAGATATTGAAAATCATTAGAGTAACAGTTAAACGAATTCAGATATTCCTTAAATATTTCAGGAAGGAATGTAACAATAAAATCATTCTGGATTTCCTGACACCTATAGTTATCTAAAAAAATTACATAAAAATGGGCACACGTACATTTACATAACGTTTTTAAAACATTGTAGGGGTTGATTAAACGTTTTTCGTTGAAATTTTCAACGTTATTTAAAATTTAAATGTATAAAACTTGTCAATTAAATAATATTTCGTATTTCATCTAGAGATTGAAGTGAACAATAGAAATTTACGTTTATTTGCTAGACTGATGTAAACAATATATTAAGTGCGTTTATAGTTTAATAATATTTAACTGAGCGTTAAATGCATGCAACTTTTGTAAAACGTAGAATTAAACGTTTTAAATACATATATGTATTAAGCACGTTATCCAAATGTTAATAATCCGTTTTCTACACAAGGTTTTAGTAACGCAAAAATAGAACATGTAAAATGCGTTGTAATGGTTGATTAAACGTTTTGCGTTGAAATTTTAACGTTTATTTTTAGTTAAAAACTTAAACGTATAAAATATAATTGTACTATACTATTTTCTATTACTATTGAAGAATATGTTATATAACACTGTATCAAAGCGTCACGTGAAAGGTTTTATAAACGTTAATAAAACTGAATAAAACGTTTTCCATAAACGTTAAATTTTTATTTTATTTAAATATAGTTGACAATGTTTAATAAACGATCTCTTTAGTTAAAAATATAGTGTTTTCGCGCGAGATTTTGTCGCTGTTTCAATATTTACTTTTCAACCACCTTTAAATGATTATTTAACGTATGCATGACCATTGGAAATGTTCTACAAAAGAAAGCTTTGCGATTAATTAACATTATTATTAGTCTGATGTACGGACATCAAGCTGATGACCATTCTTCAGTTTCATAATTCTCTTGTTTTTTTTTAACTACAAACTGACCGTTTAGTCTGCTTGATTTCAAAGAGTGATAGTACTAATCAAAACGAAAAAGAATTTACTTCTAAATTGAGACTAGTAAAATTCATTTTTTAATATTAACGCCTTGAAATTCGAAATAGAGCAAAATTTGGAATTTTCTGTCCAAGTCCCATTCTTATAAAGAGTGCTACACATAAGTTGACCAGGTCTGTTGAACAGTGTCCTTGGTAGCATGTTTTTTGAAATATATTGTAGTCATAACTTATAGCATGGTGGCAGCACCTCTCGGTGTGATAAAAAAAGTATCAAGAAATTTCGAATTTACAAAAACTTACAAATTTTTTGGAAACATTTTATATGAAAAAAATGTTTATTTTTGTATCAGACAAAGTGGAAATGAATTTGATATGGTCAAAAAAACATTTTTTAAAAATATGTAATTGTTTTACATAAAAGCGGATAACTTTGCACTGTGCGATCTTTAATTTTGAAGCTATTTGCCAAAAGTAGGCCTATTACGGCAAGTATGGAGCTCAAAAACTATACAGCGCTTTTAATGAAACATCACATACTACTATTATTTGGTCACATAATGTGAACAAGGAGAGAAATTTTTATAAAGGCCAAATTGCAACCGTACCTGTAAAACGATTTTCCTGCTGACAATATTCCTGCTATTTCCAGGGAATTTCATAAAAATCCGGATATTCGAATACCCACACATATTACCGCTTATACAAATAAATATTCCTTGCATTATCCCTGAACAAATTTAGGGATTTCTTCAAGCGTTTATGTTGTAAAGTCCAATTTGTGTAATAATGGCGAGACATAAAAATAAAGTCTGGGGCCATTCGCAGGGGTAAAAATAAGCGTTTATTTTTAGCAATTCTTCTCGTGGCACGTTGTAGTCTATTTTCTAGATTGCCACCGTTGCAGGGAGACCGGCACGGCGACTGGTTGCTTTCGACCGGGCAAAGATGGCTCTAATAAAAGCCCGACGTGATGTTCATGCAAGACCCTCGCCGAATTCTAAGTGGCAACAGGTCTTCCGCAAGATATTTACCAACAAGTCTAAGCTCAATATTGAATTTTGACTTCCAGCATCGCCTACCTATGCGGAATTTAAATCTTGCACGCTATTTCCTAACAATGCCGGCATTTGTTTGGGGCTACGGGGGGAAACGGAGACTATTGAATTTTTACACTGCTCTAGAATGGAAAGAAATGTATACGTAAAGCTACACTTAAAATTGCTTTCCTGAAATAAGTATTTTGTAAGCACGACTCTAAAAACCACCTATTTTTATCTCAGGAAACTCTTTAAACAAGTAAATTTGTATTCTATCGAATATCATAGATGATTTTAGTTTTGTGTTCTCGGGTGCCTATATAACGGGTGTCTCATAGACATTCTACCAATCGATCAATTAATAATAATACAAAAATATGTTTCGAATAAAACTTCAAATCAATGCTTTCTCTCTATAATTATCTTTGATTATATGAAGTGTTTTATTTGATATAGGTGTTACTTAACTATGTTTTTTTAAATAGGGCACTCTGCTGACAAATGTTTGCCCTGCTTTGAAAAGTGGTAACCCTTCTAACATCAAGAACTATTGACCTATAGCCATTTTGTCAAACTTTGCTAAAGTATTTGAAATGTCATTATACGTATATATATCTATAACAGTGTCAGTATGTGTATTTCTTCTAATCAACATGGGTTCGTTACACGTTGTTCTACTATAACTTAGTTGAATTTACTCAGTTTATCTCAGATCATATTGATAGTAAAGGCCAAGTAGATGTAATATATATATATATATAATAATAATAATGTTTATTCATTCATTTTTTAGAAATACAGTAAATTTCCACACTGGTGTAACACCACAATAAACAAATAAACAAGAAAGACTCACATAAGTTAATACTTGTACGTGAGTTAGTAGAAAACTTAAATTAAAAATACAATTTAAAAGCTAGTTATACTAATATAAAAATTGATAAGAAACAAACAAAACAATTACGTAACAATCTAAAATTCAGGTAATCCAATATAAAATTGCAAGTAAAAGATAACAATACAAATAGATAGACATACTAATATAAAAATTTGATAAGAAACAAACAAAACAATTACGTAAAAATCAAAAATTCAGGTAATCCAATATAAAATTGCAAGTAAAAGATAACAATACAAATAGATAGACATAGATAGGTACACAGGTAAGGTAAGTAAAATACAATATATATTATTAAGAGTTAGGACATCTAAACATTTTTTAAGTCAATCATTTTATGTATTTCAAGTCTGTTGTGTTCTCTCAGAATTTATATATATATATATATATATATATATATATATATATATATATATATATATAGATTCTGAGAAGGCTTTTGACAAGGTAAATCTCTCTATATTATTACAGAAATTGAAATCATTTGGGTTTGATGATTATTTACTACTTCTTGCAAAATCTTATCTAGAGCGTCGTGAGTTGTATGTGTCATATAATGGATACCGCTCTAATATTTTCATAGTCCCTTCAGGGGTACCTCAAGAGTCTGACTTGGGACCACTCCTGTTTATTCTTTGTATAAATTATATTATCGTCAACTTTGTAGGTATAATCATTTTTCTTTCGCAGATGATCTAAAGCTTTTTCGTAGCATTAACTGTTATGATGATTATCAAGCATTGCAAGAACTTTTGAATACAATACATGTGTGGTGTAAAGAATAGATGGTTTCTATAAATACTGATAAAGTTTAGATTCAGTTTAAAAAGAAATATAATTTCATTTGATTATAATGTAGATTCAAAGCTATTGACACGCAGCAGTAATATTACAAACTCAGGGGTGATATTTAATAATAGAGAGTTACAGAGATTCGGGATCAAATCCTTGCAGTTGAGGAGAGTTCTCACAAGCCTTATCATTTTCATTTAAAATATTTCACAACTTCATTGATTCACCAAATATTTTAAAGATGTTCTACTTACGTGTACCTAGACCAGAATCTCGTGATGATTGCATATTTTACTGTCGTAATACTAGAACAAATGTACAGGGTAACCCAGAACTGATGGTTGGCCGCCATAACGTAAAAACAGAAAGAGCAATCGAAAAACCGTAAACGTGGGTGTTTATGGTATGATAAAGTGAGTGTTTACCATAAAATACCATCTCGGTAAATTTAACACCCAATGGACAGCGACGTCATCGAAATCATTTTTCCCAATTTTATACCTATTTTTTACATAATATAAAAGTCCTCATTTTTATCAATAACTTTTATTAAAACCTTTTTTTGATATCACCTTTCGTGTAAAAGATATAAGACCATATGTATAGAAAAATTAAACAAAGTCTCGATTACGTATGTTGATGATTTTGACAACGTTACCATTGAAAACAAAATTTTCCTATTTTCCAACAAAATTATTTATTGTTATGTGTACCTATACCCAAAATGAGTATAACAAATAAACAAATTTAGTAAGTATTTTTGGTACAAATAATACACAATAAAAACTATAACGATTATTTAATAACAAAATTTTATAAAATTTAAAATATGAACAAAACAGGGACAATATTAGGTACGTATCATCATGGAAAATAATTCTGTTTTCTGCATGTCCACCAAATTGTTGTAAGCACATTTCTAGTCTATGTCGGATTTTCAGATGGTAACTTCTAGAAGTGTATCTCTACTTTCTTATAAACCTCATTTTCAGGGTACTACATTCATAAAAATCCATTGGAGATAGATCCGGGGATTTCGGAGGATAGAACCTTCTCTATCAATCCATCGGCCATTGCAATTTTCATTGATGTATCTTTTTACTTCTCTCGCATTTTGTGCTAGTGCGCCAACCTGTTGAATCCACATATTTCTTCTAAGTTGTAATGACACTTCTTCCAATAAAGTTGGTAACTGGTTCCTTAAAAATGTTAAATAACGCTCTCCGTTTAGTGCACTATTGTAAAAGTATGGACCAATTAGGTGTCTGCCTATAATACCACACCATACATTGATACCAAAATGTCCTTGATTTTCAACCTGATTAATTTCGTGAGGGTTTTCAGTTGCCCAATAGTCCGTATTTTTTTTATTTGGTACTCCATTGCTGACAAAGCGGGACTCGTCTGTCCATAGTATATATTTATAAATGTTTGGCACATCTAACTGGATATCAACAATCTCCGAAATAAAATTTATCCGGCGTAGCCTATCATTTTCAAAGAGGGCTTGCACGTTTAAAATTTTATAATCGTGATATTTGTTTTTCTTTATAATTCTTTGAATTTAACTATAAGAAATATTTAGTTCTCGGCTGATATCACTACCGCCAGCTAAAAACCAGATATGTCCAATTTTGGCTAATTTTAGGTAAATACATATTGAGAATGTAAGTTAAAAGAAAAGATGTAGAGCTAGCAAAGAGTTCTGAAAATCATAAAACTCTAATTTTTGATCTACAGCAATGCCTCCCTACGCCAATGTTAACGGCAGATAAATCGTTTTACAAATTAAAACTATGGACAACCTAACAATCCAAGATTGTGTAAAAAATCATGGCATTGCTTATTGTTACATGTGGCATGAGGCTATATCAGGTAGAGGAGGTAACCAGATAGTGTCTTGTGTTTATAGGCATTTATTAGAATTACCAGATAATGTAAAATCTGTGTCTCTATTTTCCGATACGTGTGGAGGGCAGAATAAAAATAGCCATTTTGCCACAATGCTCATGCATGCCATTAATAAGAAACCATCATTAGAAAAAATTGATGATAAATTTTTAGTTCCTGGTCACACTCACATGGAGTGTGACCAGGACCATTGTGACCATTCAATTATTGAAAGACAGAAAACGAAGACCAACGTTGCAATAAACCATCCTTATGACTGGTATAGATTAGTCGAATCTTGTGAAAAAAAAACAAAATTTGTGGTGAAAAAAATGGAATTCCAAAATTTGTTAGACTTTGCTTCACTACTTAAAGGTAATAGTCTAATCATGCGAAAGTCTACTGAAATGAATGAAAAAGTGAACTGGAGGAATATAAAATGGATACGGGTTGTGAAAGATCAAAAAAGAATGCTGTTTTATAAAGAAAGTTTATCGGAAAAGGAAGATTTTAAAGTAATAAATTGCAGAAGAAAGAAGTTACCTTTAATTTTCCTCCTATCAAGGTATGCAGTGAGGGCAATGTACCAATAAATGCAAAGAAAAAACAAAATTTAATTGAATTTTGTCAACTTGATCTAAGTGACAGAACGTTTCATGATTTTTATATGAATTTATTGACAGAGGAAAGACCTGCTGTCGATCCCGACTTAGCTGATATTTCGGACGAGGAAGAGGATTAGTACCTATGTTATTTCTCATTAGTCAGAATTTGTTTTCTTTTAGTAATAACTCTTATTTTGTTATTATTTAGTACTTTTTTCAATATAGTGAATGTTGGTACCATTCAGACATGTACGTTATTGCAATGAAAATAACCCTATAAGTATTAGTTTTTCTATTTTATTAAAAAAAATATTGTATGTACCTGAAATTGTCTTTTATTATCCGACTCCTAAATACCTTTTTTATATTTTTACATTATTGGAAAGACTAATTTATGTTAAGTACCTTCTGAAACAGTTTTTTGCTATTTCTGAAAAACTTAATATTTATACTTATCTGGTTTTTAGCTGGCAGTAGTGATATCTCGTATTGATTTTCTAGGATTATTATTGAAATACTCATACACTTGAACCACCACATTATTGTTGCAAACGAATTTATTTTTTCAATGTCTTTTTTTTGGACTTTAAAAGCGTCTGTGTTCCGTCTTAGTGCTTGTTCCAATCTCAAGAACCTTCTATAATCTGGTAGTTGGCGGTCAGGATATCTTTCACTGTAAATCCGAGTTGCCAATTTTGAATTTTTTCTAGCTTCTCGAAAAATTAAAAGCATATCTACCTTTTCATTATGACTATTCATCTTAGTAAACAGTAAATCTGCATATAAATAACACAAGTTTACAAATTTTGGTCAACTTTTGGACCCGAGCAGATGAGGACGGTTATAATAATGTTATTTGATGCCCTGAACTCAGATCTTTAATCCGTGTGTCAAAATTGATTCTAGTTTTCGAGTTCGCATGGTGGCAGTACTGCGCTCTTATAATGGCTATCAGCTGACCACGATGCATCGAACATCTTTTGGAACTTGTTTTTGTACTGTGATTTTGCTTCGGAACGTGTGAAAATGCAGAGAAAACGTTACAGAGTCGATTCAAAGTGTTTTTTGTTACGTTTGTGGATGTTATATGCTCGAAAAACGTGGAAAAATCATGACAAATGCATTTTTTTGCAAAATTATCACAAGATTGGAGCTGGAATAATAATAATAATAATAAATAGTTAGTCAAAGACCTGTCCGGAAGAGGGGGCGGCATATTAGTATTAAGCAGGCCGCATTTGCGCCCAGGAACGACTTACATTGGTAGACCCTAACCACCATTCAGTGCAGGAATAAAGGAAACCTGGAAAACCTCATTAATTAGGTGAGTAGTCAAACATCAACCGGTATCAATCTCTCACATTGAACCAAGCCAACATTCTTCCACCCTACCATACCCGCAGAGGGTGCCAATCCTCTCCACGAATATAGCTTATATACGGTCTACCGGCTGCGGGGGCCAAACCCACAGCGATCTAGTCACCTCGATTCAAGTACTAACGCCTTAAACCGCGCGACCACTGACCTATCTAATGTCTCTAAATGTCTCTGAAGACACATTTTCTGCATTCATATCTTGATTTTTGCCCACAAAACTTGGGCGACATGAGTGACGAGCATGGAGAGCGGCTACAACAAGATATAGCGAAAATCGAAAGGCGGTACCAAGGATTTTAAGACGAAGGCATTATGAGTGACTACTGTTGGACCCTAATGCGGGAAACAGATCCCAGGCAATATAAAAGATTCAGTTCAACCTCTGCTCATTTCAGATTTATACTTTTTAATTCAATAAATGGCCGTTAATGGTCAAAAATAGTCAAATAATTAATTTATTGAATATTTCGAAAACTAGAACCAATTTAAAAAAACGGGTTGCTGATTTGGATTCAGCCCCCAAATTTACCTTATAAACAGCTTTTGGTTGCTCAGGTCCAAAACGGAGTATACTTGTGTAATTAAATCAACAACAATTGACAGGTAAATTTTATCGATAAATATGAGTAACATTGTTTTACTGTTTTAGAAAGGTATTTTAAGCTAATATAAATCAAATCTCCTACAATTCCTATCAATGAAGTCATATGTATGTTCTCTGATACCAAACATCTAGGTATGTTAATGAACAATTCCACAGACAAAGCTCCATTCAATAATTATCTAAAGAAAATAATCTAATTTACTCACTCTATAAAAATCTAACTTCACTTTTTTGGCAGTGGGAACACGACAAATTCAACCACAATAGATGAGATCTGACCTATTTCTGCATTTTTAGGATTGCTTCTTCAGGTGGTCTCCTTTAAGTTGAATCAAATATCTAACTATAAAAATCTTTATAAAAATTAAAATTATTTGAAGTTAAATATCGACAATGACATAAAAGTGACATCCTGTCAATGAATTAAATATGACAATACCTAGTTAAAAAATGTTCACCTTTTATTTTAAGCTAATAATAAGGAATATATGGGTAGATATTATGGGTGTAATTCAACGCAGGTTGGGGCTTTTGTCCACTGAGTAGTTAGTTTCACACAATATTATTAATACCTAAACATACATAAAAAGTTTTACATAAAAGGTGAACATTTTTCAAGTAGGTATTGTCATATTTAATTCATTGACAGGATGTCACTTTTTTGTCATTGTCGATATTTAACTTCAAATAATTTTTATAAAGATTTTTATAGTTAGATATTTGATTCAACTTAAAGGAGACCACCTGAAGAAGCAATCCTAAAAATGCAGAAATAAGTCAGATCTCATCTATTGTGGTTGAATTTGTCGTATTCCCACTGCCAAAAAGGTGAAGTTAGATTTTTATAGAGAGTAAATTAGATTATTTTCTTTAGATAATTATTGAATGGAGCTTTGTCTGTGGAATTGTTCATTAGCTAGATGTTTGGTATCAGAGAACATACATATGACTTCATTGATAGGAATTGTAGGAGATTTGATTTATATTAGCTTAAAATACCTTTCTAAAACAATAAAAAAATATTACGAAAGCTAATAATAAGGAATATATGGGTAGATATTGTGAGTGTAATTCAACGCAAATTGGGGCTTTTTTCCACTGAGTAGTTAGTTTCACACAATATTATTAATATCTAAACATATATAAAAACTTTTACATAAAAGGTGAACATTTTTCAAGTAAGTATTGTCATATTTAATTCATTGACAGGGTGTCACTTTTTGTCATTGTCGATATTTAACTTCAAATAATTTTAATTTTTATAAAGATTTTTATAGTTAGATATTTGATTCAACTTAACGGAGACCACCTGAAGAAGCAATGCTAAAAATGCAGAAGTAGGTCAGATCTCATCTATTGTGGTTGAATTGTCGTGTTCCCACTGCCAAAAAAATGAAGTTAGATTTTTATAGAGTGAGTAAATTAGATTATTTTCTTTAGATAATTATTGAATGGAGCTTTGTCTGTGGAATTGTTCATTAGCATACCTAGATGTTTTGTATCAGAGAACATACATATGACTTCATTGATAGGAATTGTAGGAGATTTGATTTATATTAGCTTAAAATGCCTTTCTAAAACAGTAAAAAAAATGTTATAAAAGCTGCCAAAAAAGTGAAGTTAGATTTTTATAGAGTGAGTAAATTAGATTATTTTCTTTAAATAATTATTGAATGGAGCTTTGTCTGTGGAATTGTTCATTAGCATACCTAGATGTTTGGTATCAGAGAACATACATATGACTTCATTGATAGGAATTGTAAGAGATTTGATTTATATTAGCTTAAAATACCTTTCTAAAACAGTAAAAAAATGTTACAAAAGCTAATAATAAGGAATATATGGGTAGATATTGTGGGTGTAATTCAACGCAGGTTGGGGCTTTTGTCCACTGAGTAGTTAGTTTCACACAATATTATTAATAACTAAACATATATAAAAAATATGAGTAACATAACATTGACAATATTGATATTTCCATGGCAACGTTGTCAAAATCATCAACATACGTGATAAAGGCTTTGTTAAATCTTTCTATACATATGATCTTATATCTTTTACACGAAAGGTGATATCAAAAAAAAAAAATTAATAAAAGTAATTGATAAAAATGAGGACTTTTATATTATGTAAAAAAATAGGTATGAAATTGGGAAAAATTATTTCGATGACGTCACTGTCCATTGGGTGTTAAATTTACCAAGATGGTATTTTATGGTAAACACTCGCTACATCATACCATAAACACCCACGTGTACGTTTTTTCGATTGTTCTTTCTGTTTTTACGTAACGACGGCCAACCATTAGTTCTGGGCCACCCTGTACTTACCAAATCCCTTGTATACACGATGTCAACTAATTTTGATCAAACTCACTTATATGACTTAAATTTTGATACCTACTCTCAAACAACTATTATTATCAGATGGTTCCCAATTTTTTAGAAACGTTTATCTGGCCTCATTTATAGTATGCTGCAGCTTTAAGTCTGATTTAATTTAGTAAATGTAAAACATTATTAGTAATTAAAATTAAGTACACTGTTAATTCATTACTTTATTATAATATGTTTTGTCCTGCAATTGCAATGTCTATTTTGATGGGCAATAAACGCAATATTATTATTGTTATTACCCTGAGGAACATGTAAGATTGTCTTCATCGTATATTTATTCGTAATTATAATTGGAAATACCTTGAAGAGTTATGACATTTTTCTTAACACTGAAAATAAACGTAATCCCAATATATAAATTTAGTTAATCGTGAAGTTTGTTTATAAGTTCAAATGTTCTCACATATGACAATAATTGAGCTAAATTCTGGTTTGTTATTGATGGAATGAAAATACCAATGAAGTAACCTAATAAACCATATGATTTACTGAAGGCGATGTTGCCGTATCATCTGTAGTATAAATAATTTTACTTACATACTTTTACGTAAATTCAATTTTTATGGTTGATTCTAATTTAAAAGTAATTGTTTTTAGCAATAAGTAAAGTAAAATTGAGTATGTAGTGCGCTACGCAATAATATTAACCCAAACTGTAACTTCTTAACTGACCTTATCATAAACTATTAAAAAATGAATTTATGCAAGCTCGATACTACCAGTTAAAGTATTTAAGAAGTTACTTTGTTCACAAGCGTGCATAAAAGCTAACCTACTTGCTGAAAAAGCAACTATTTGCTGTCAGTGCTAAACATTTCGTACTTTGTTGTTTCGCAGTGGGTAAAACAGATTTCAAAAATAAACACAAAATAACCGGCTTAATGTATGCCTTCAGTATCAAGAGAAGACAAAGTAAAATATTTAAAAGCAGTCTCAATTGCATGCAAAAAAAGAAGCTGGTGTTGTAGGCACAGGTAACGGGTAGGTGTCACGGACAGGAGGCGAAATGACCTGCACCATCCTCATCCTCTATGTTGATACCGGTGCATTGATATAAGGTAAAGGAATAAACTGTGGCAAAGGCAAAGTACAAGTGGAAACAAAACATGCAATATTTGTGTAAAGGGACTCGATAATTTCAATACATGTAAATTGAAAGGTAATACGAGATACTTTTCTATCTTCTAAAACCGAATTAAGCTAATGGTTTCTTTAAGTAATTCACTGCTTGACGCATCTGTTTTAAGAGTTGCGGCACTAACGTGTATGTAAATCGTTATATTACTTTCACGGGTAGTGTTTTGGCAAGTGTCTTGTGTATTTAATTAATATTTTTAATGAAATGCAGTGTGATTAAGTAAAATATAGCTCATTATTCAAACAGTGAAAAGGTTGACATATTAAAAGCATATTTGTTAAGCAATGATAACGATAGTACGTATTGTGATAAATCAGTTGGAGTGTAGTAAAAATGGATAATAACCAAATTTTGGATAAGTGAGTAGATAATCTAGTTTATATTTTCAATTTCATGTATCTAGATACATGGACATACTTTATTGGTGAGGTATAGCAATGTCAAAGGGGAGGAGGTGACCATTCATATTTGTATAAATAGGCATATTTTAATCATTCTATGACATTTTTATTCCTGATTTTTTGTTGAAAAAACTATTTATTATGTGTTCTACACATACACTACTGCTGCTTAAAATATTCGTACTTATTTAAAGATCACCCTGTATATTTGCATTCCTTTATTATATAGTTTTCCGCATATTGCCCAAAATCTTAACCAAAATATTTGCATATTGTGTTCAGATTCTTATATTACGTTTTAACTGGATAATAAGATGTATTATCCAGCCGAAGTAATTCGCCTCGAGAACCTCATAATGTAAAAGTTGCTTGTTGATATCTCAGACGCACTAACAATGGATGTGTAATTTCGCTTTATAAAACATCGACTAACTCGCGTTTGACGGCAATATTACGCAACCAAACAACCTTCCGTCCGATTCGGCGCCAACTAAGCATCAAAACCAGACAAAGGATTCTTCAGGATACCCCGAAAATATGATATTAGTGGCGTTCTTCGGATTTTAACGTCAGAGTTGTGGAAGCTGGATAATATCCGAGAAATTTTTTAGGTCTCAGCCAACATTCAGTTTATGTTGTTCAAGATGAAAATTAAATTGTGTTTTCAAATTGATATTAATGCCTTTAATACTTATTTATCTGTCTAGGTTGTAATTGACGTTTACTTTCGCGGAATAATATATTTTACGTGCTAAGGAGGTGACACACCGTTTACGACTGACATGCATCCAATATTTTATAAATGATCAAATTTTCGACATTGATTTCATTAGTAAGGTCTGTTCAAGCAAGGAATTCAGAAATATTCAATCAGTAAAGTCATCAAAGCAGACTATAATTGTATCAGAATTAGATATACAGGGTGTTTTTAAATGAAGTAGCAATAATGGTACCAGTGAATGTAGAGCAAAAAATAAGAGGATTGAAGTAAAAACACATTATATGAAAGTTGCACCCCTGAGGCGATATACCCTCTTGAAGGAGGAATTGAAATTCACAGCTTAATTGTTTTCTTTAATATGGGGAATGCTAGAGACACAAAACTTGGTATGAGCATCCTACTTATAAAGAAACAACTTTTCAATATTTTTTCGATCATTGTTGTATTTTATAAAGAGTGAAACAAGCAATCCCATTGCAATATTTTATTAGAAATTTTTTATATAAAGCAAATTATTTATTTAAAAATATTTATTGGGAAGACTGATTTATTGCGTAACTTTTTTATCTCTTGTAATTTTTCGATAAAACCGATAGTTTTCTAGTAAAAAAATTAGATCATCGTTCACTAAAGGGGTAAGTGCGAAAATTTGTAAAAATAAAGTAGGCGGATGTCATAACAAATAAATTGTTATTTATCATATTAATAAATTGACACTTTCTGTCAACCAATAATTACTACCAACTGATTAATTTATTATCAGAATAATTATGGCAAATAATATTTATACCAATGACGATATCTTCCAAGTGTTTCTCGAATCAAGAAAAAATAGTAACGCTGCTGTAAGATTATACCATCAAAGATATGCTAATCGACCGATTCCTTATAGACAAACGTTGACCTTCGCTTCGCGAAACTGGTAAAATTCGGCTCAATCGTGAGGGTGCCGAAAAAAGGAGTAATGTCCGAACTGTTGATACTGAGGAAGCTATACTGGAACATCTAGAACAAGAATATGGTATAAGCACAAGACAGAGGTGTCCAGGCAACTGCAAGTTTTTCGCAGTCTTGTGTGGAATGTAATTCATGAAAATCTTTTATACTCTTTTCACCATAAAACCGTGCAAGAATTGAATGACTCTGATTTACTTAATCGCGATTTTTGTCAATGGTACATTAATATTTTCAGACATGACTTAAATTTCCTATATTAATAATAAATATTTTTAAATAAATAATTTGCTTCATATAAAAAAATTCTAATAAAATATTGCAATGGAGTTGACTGTTGCATTCCTTTACAAAATACGCCAATGATAAAAAATATTGAAAAGTTGTCTCTTTATTATTAGGATGCTCATACCAAGTTTCGTGTCTAGCATTCCCATGTTAAAGAAAAAAAATAAAAATGTATATAAGGTGTTTTTACTTAAATCCTTTAATTTTTGGCTCTACATTCACTGGTACCACTTTTGCTACTTCATATAAAAACATTCTGTATACGATCAAGAGGATTCGTCTAATTATTTATATTAGTACTGTTCAAGCAAGGAATACAGAATGGTTTCAAACTGTCAGAAATATGCGACCAGTAGACTATGAATTTATTTTCAGTAAACATCATACAAAAGGTATTTGGAAGAATGTTTTTGACAGTTTGAAATCAGCCTAAATTTCTTGCTTGCACAGACCTATTATTGCAAAATAAATTTGAAAATTTGACATTGATATTTATAGACCATCATTTAAGTAACATACGCTTAGAAATTTAGTAATCAAATCAACATTTTGTGTAGTTGCCAATTTTTTAGCAGTAGCTCGTGCGCAATTCCTGTATAGGTTGTCCCAATTTCGTGGTAATTGCAGTATATTGTGGAAACTGCGTAACCATAACTTTCATAGACCTCTTCGTTTTTTGAGATACAGGAAAATTAAAAAAAACATTTTCTCAGGGAAATACCTGAGATATCCGAATGGTGAAAATTGTTTCTGATGGAGTTTTTTACGTTCAGTGGCGTTCTTTGAATTTTTCTACAGGGTGTCTCTTTTAAAATATGACCCAAACATACATTTTTTAAAAATGAAACATCCTGTATATTTTTATGCCATTCAATAGTTGCTACTTTGTATCATGTAAATGATTATAAAACGTTAAATTGATCAACATTATGATGAATTGGTTTATGAATTGATTCACTTTAATAATTCTAAGAATAATTTTTCTCTTTAATAATTCAAATAATATTTTTTTAACAAAATAATTATATTAGCCAATTAATTGAATTATAAATATATTTAATTGAATAGCATTTGAAAATAAATAAAACAATAATTAATAACAAGAAAATTAATCGACAACAATATTTAAAAAACTGTTGAAAATCATTTAATATTAAAAAATATTTAAATACTTTAAATTTTTCCTCTCGGGAAGATTTTAAATATAATCGTGTAAATAGTCAGCAAATTATAAGATAGGGATAAATAGAAATATACATTTTGAATTTCAATATTAATTAATAATGTTCTCAACACACATCATTATTATAATTATGGTGCTAAGGATCCACTTGATGTAGCATAAAAAAATATTGACTATTTATTATATAACTTAATTGCTTAAACAACTGTTTATTTTGCGTACACTTTTCTGTAAGTAACTAGGGTAGAGTTCATGAACAAATTTTGTATAATTATATAAAAATGCATGGCCAGCTATGCAGTACGTAACATCAGTTTTATCAATTAAACGTTTTTTGAGACAATTTCCAAAGTATAAAGTCAGTTATTTGTAGACAAACTTTAATAGAAGATGGAACGCATGTTTGAAGAAAAATTTATATAAACATATGTCGCAGAAGGCTTTGTCTCCGAGATATATGAATATAATTTTTTGTTCTCGAATTTTCATTATAGCTTATAAAGGAATACTTTGGTGGATAATGCCTATTAATTAAGGGGCATAGAACAAGCGATAAAAATGTTAAAAAATTTGCGCAGTGGCGGAGTGGAAGGGGTGCTCAACCACTTTCTTAAAAGTGTTATTTTCGTTATCTACATACAGTTTACCAAAAATAATGTCCCTTATTCTGTTTCAAAATTTATGTGCGTTTCCGAGTTATTTGATTAACAATTGTTAGTAATTCCACAACTGTTAGTTAAATATTAATCTATTAATCTTACTTTCCTATGTAAGAGGGCAAAATTTTAGTACTGTCTGATAGAGAATTAAACGATCTTTCAGAATCAAGGAAAAAAATATGGTGTTGCCATTTAAAAATAAACCGATGACGTCATTACTCGAAAACAAATGACATTTGAAAATCGCATTTTACGCTAAAATATGTATTTTTCAAATTAAAAATCGACCTGTTCGAGGATTTTTCCCAAAAAATAATTGTTTCGTTTTTATTGAATTTATTCCATACTTTTGGCGCATACTGTATAATATTTGACTTATTTTAAGAACGGCTGTAATTATACCCTTTTACTATTTAACTTTTTTGTTGATTTATACTTTATTTTTCTTATACTGAAGTTATGGAAGTTAATCCTCTAGCACCCTGTATAGTGCCACAAACTAACCGCACACATGCCGAAGTTGTAAAACTCCTAGCTGAAGTACCAGGAATATAACGATTTAATATAAAGTTGAACTGCAGGACAGGACGACAACCATTAATTCTCGAGGACCCGAAGGACATTATGTCTAAATTAAGCTCTCAGGGTCACAATTAGCATAGCCGAACGGCAATCCTTCCATTAGGACCACTATTCATATTCAGAAAACGTCCCTAATATATCTGCATCTGTTTTTACCGATCGTTAGTGACAGAAACGAGAATTGGGACGCGTCGCTTGCCCCCACTAACCATAAATCCAAGTAATAAACATTAGAGGACATTAATTACTGAAACGTCGTGTTTGCGGTGTTTTCACGATGGATTCTCCGTTATGGATTCCAATGGTATGTCGTGTTTCGAGTCCGCATTGATTGGCTGATGTCTGGCGTTTTATTTAGAGCTGATTAATTTAGCAATTCAGGTGTAAAGAAACCGGTGATGGGGTTAATATCAAGCGTTTTGTCCTTTTCCAAGAAACATTACCTAATTTGGCATACCTATCGCAAAAATAAACACAACAGTGAGGATCTATTTTTTGCATTTACGAATGAAGGGTCTAATTCTTTACCATATACAGGGTGTTTTTAAATGAAGTAGCAAAAATGAGACCACAGATTCCTTAGGTGCAAATAAATCGATTTAACTTAACATACCAGTATCCCAAGTCGCATAATAAAAAAGATACAGGGTGTCAAAGTTAAAATTTTATTTTCTATATTTGTAAATAACTTCTTAAGAAATCCGAATATTTTGTCTGCGAGAAATTTAAATTTGTTTCTAATTTTGACGTTACTAGTAGAGGGCGCACACCATGTTTCTTTTAAATGGCAGAACGCTTTTGCAGCTTATTGTATTCATCTCACTATCGAAACAATCGATTCTCCTACCTGTTTTATTTGAAAAAGGTATACCTTGCTGAAATTGGTAGGAGTAATCAGTTTCTAGTGAATTAGGAAGGCATTCGCCCGTCTGATTCAGATTTCTGGAGTTTGCCCAAAGATCAGTTGTTCCGTAGGGTTCTATCCTCGGACCACTGATATTTGCATTATACATCAATGATGTTGCCTCTCAGTTAAATGTGATATATTTATTATGCGCCGATGATATAGAAATATTTTGTTCCATCGATAATATTTTTGATGTTTGTTGCGATAATATTTTTGATGTCATGAATCTCCAAATAAATCTAGATTTAATTTAACTGTCCTTGAATTATTTCAAGTGTAATATTATGAATTTTGTCGAAAATGTGATCAAATACAGTACGATTACAGGCTAAATGAGTTTGTCCTTGAACGACCAGACCTTGTTCAAGATTTGCGTGTTTATTTGGATCCTAAACTAATTTTTACTGAGCACATTGAAAATGTTGTAAAAGTGCCTATAAAAATTTGAGCTTTGTTGTTCCTAACATGAACAACTTCAAAAAACTAGATACTTCATGTTTACTATTTAATACGTTTGTTAGATCGAGGTTTGAGTGTGCCTCTGTGGTTTGGACGCCTATCTACGCTACGCACGTAATATCTGTTGAGAAAATCCAACGCCAATTCTTCAAATCGGCTACATTTTTCCACCTCAAGGTTTTCCGCAGGATGCGTTTTTTGAACGCTTCAATATGTGTAGCTTATCTCAGAGACGAAAGTTAAATACAGTCATTTTTCTGTATATAATGTTGTACAATAAGGTAATGTGTAAAGATATATTACATTTCTAGAATTTATATCCGGCATTTTCATCGTTTCAAAGTTAATCATTATCACACTAATTTATATAAGGGTTCTCCGATTCACTAGCTTATTATCAATTATTCTGAAATTGAATACTGTGTTCAAATATTATTCATATTGAAAAGTGTAATTCCGAACTTTTATGACTTTGATGTGCTGTATGCGACTTTTACGTAAACATGTGTTTCCGCAGGTATGTCTGGATGTATACATAGGTATAATAAGTAGTTTGTTTATTATACTTTTTGTTGTTGTGTTGCTTGTTTGTTAGTTATATATATTCATATATATTTTACTGCTTCTTGTCTTATTCCTTACATTGTAATTGCCTTTTAAATATTGCAAAATAAATAAATAAATAGAATATATACATCGTGAACTTATCAATATGTATTTTTTCGGAGAAATACTGCGTTTTAGTGTACATGACAATTTAACATTGTTTTTAATAATAAAAAAAAATTAGTTGGCACAAAACATGTAAATCTACTGTATTTATCTGAATTTTCTAGTAGTACAGTATGTATTTGCAAATTTTTACGGTAACAAATCGTGTGAATAATGTGTAAATTTACTACAATTTTTATCAGTGATAAGTTATAGATCACAGAGGATATTGAATCGCCCTTTCTACGATAATTGGAACCTTAGAAAACGGGTGCTGTTAAACAGATTGAAGCTGGTATAAGGTCGGTAATGAAATGCTCCGAGAATGATAGTGCTTGAATTCCTATTACTTGGAATGATCGAAAAATAATCCAAACTGCACATCGTCACACCACGGTATGCATTCCTGAAATTAGAGGAAGATTATTCGAGACATGATTGCACTTGGAGAGATATATTACTTGATATCGATTGGGGAAAGCATGATCAGAAGTGTCACTCCACTTTACGTCTGTTAAAAAAACATGTTAACCTACTGAAACATGACAGCGTCCTCTATAGAGCGAAAGATGGTGGGATTCGTGAAAAATTATGAAGAAAGCTACAGTAAACGATAATTGCGCCATAAATATTTAGTACCTACATATTTAGCAAGTTAAAAAGTAAATATTTATAACATAACAGCACGTATTTTCTTTGTCTTTTGAGGCATGCATACGTTTAAAAACCATATGAAAGTGGTTGAAAACGAAAAGTTGAAACTTGAAAATGAAAAAATATTGCTCGAGAAAACGTTATTTTTAAGTAAAAGAGAAACGTTTATTAAATATTATTAAGCTACGTTTAAATACCAGAAATTAAATGCTTAATGAACGTTTATGGAAAACGTTTTATTTAAAGTTTAATTAACGTTTATAAAACCGTTCACGTCATGTTTTATATAACGTATTCTTCAACATTAATAAAAAATATATATATAATGGTGCAATTTTGTTTCCAAATTATGGCAATAATTCAGTGATGATTAGTAAATTTACACTAGAAAAATCTATAGCAAGCAACCAGATCCAGAGTCCAGATGGTACCAGACATATACCTAACGGTTTCGAGCTTGTTAACTCGTTAGGCCGACGATATACGTAACTGATTGATTCTATATTTAGCCGATACAAGATGTAAGTGGAATCTTAGATCATCTTGGGCATTAATTAGTTTATAATTTACCGATTTGTGCATATACTACACAAAAGTTATAAAATAAACGTAATTTTATAGTGTTCATTTCAATCTGTTTTATAAGTTTAAATTTTTAACTAAAAATAAACGTTAAACTTTCGTTCAGTACTCGAGGTCAAAAACTTGGATTATTCATTGAGCCAGCATCATAAACAACTCAGCAAAAAATCATATCTACCAAATCTGACGCATTTTTTGTGGCTAAAAGGAAACGCAAAATTTTTAAATTCAAATAATTTCATTATATTCAGTTTCAAGACAAAAATATATTGAGGAAACTGACTTATCATTTCAACAGCTATCGCCAATAAAAAAATTTATTGGCGATAGCAGTGCAACAACCAAAATGGGAATGGGATGAGACTAATTGCAAATTAGTTGACATTATCTATAACAAAACCTTGAAGGTTTTTTTTAGATCAGTGCGAGATTTTTTTTTACACGCATTTGGAGTTGTTGATTTTGGAACGCTGTCTAACAAGGAAAATCATTAAAAATTTGATAAAATAATGCTTTTTTATTTTTATTATCCTGGAAAGTTGTGGTATCTTACTGTTTTTGGGGTCGAGGAATTCATCTTCAATATTTATTTTTACCTAAAATTGACGCTAGATAGCACTGTCAACAACCGATCAAGAAGATACTGACGAAGAGCAAGAATCAGAAACATACAGAGATTCACAGCCTACTACTTCTGGAGCTTTTGCTACTTCAAACATGCAAATTGATACAGTGATAGTTATGATGATTAAGCGGATCCAAAATGAAATCCAAATAAGATATAAGAAGATATAATACTTTAAAATAAAAAAGTTGTTTTTGTAAGCACCATTTGTATGACAGCGCCATCTAGCATCACTTTTAGGTAAAAATAAATATCAAAAATGGATTCCTCGGCCCCAAAAACAGTAAGATACCACAACTTTCCAGAATAATAAAAATAAAAAAGCATTATTTTATGAAATTTTCAATGATCTTTCCTTGTTAGACAGCGTTCCAAAATCAACAAACTCAAATGCGTGTAAAAAAAAATCTCGCACTGAACTAAAAAAACCCTTCAAGGTTTTGTTATAGATAATGTCAACTTTCATTTGCAATTAGTCTCATTCCATTCCCATTCGGAAAGTTCGATTTTGTATCACTGTGAAATTAGTTGTATATTTTGACATAGCCTTCAGAACCCTGCTGGATCTTCTAGATTCTACGACGTTTAATACAAACTAAGCCGTGAAGAGAAACTTCAGATCGAAAACTCTCGATATTTAATGCAACTTTTTCAATTTAGGCCAGACGTTGCGTGCCACTTTTTTCAATATAATGAATTAAGTAATAAAATATTACAGTGCACCGTAAAAGGTATTGAACATGAATTATACATGCCGAAAGGCCAGCTTTATTCTAGGAAAAACTCATAACATTTCCTTGCCGTTGCATTACAAATATTTTATAGATGTTACGTACCGTAAAGCTGCTTTGTTGCCTGCAACTTAAATTTTTCATTTCCTGTACGCTATGCTCTTTTATAAAATGCTCAACGTTTATTAAAACTCTTAATCAAGATTTAAGAATATGAGCATTATACACGCCATTATGGAAATTAAACTTATCCTTCAGACCACTTTAAAAAATCACTTAGAACTTTTTATGTAGGTACAAAAAATTTCAAGGATATTGGCTATGAAAATTATATTTTATGCGGAGCTAGGACAGCTGTACTTGAATTAATTAATAGGTTAGGACAAACATTTATATAGATGTAATTATATTAGTTTGATGTTTATTGTATAGAAAATTTTCTAAATTTAGAAAGATGTACATCTTCATTCTATTCTTTAACAGTCTTTTACAAAATAAAATTATGTATTTAATTGTTTTTAACTCTGCGGGGAATCATGTTTAAATTAAATTGATGTTATTACTGTATTTTAGTAATTGGATGTCCAAAATTTTAATATCGTAAGTTGTTGAAACATTGTTTATTTTTTTCATTCGTACTCTATCAGCTCTGCTCAGTCTCTTTTCCAATTTGAACCTTTTTTATGTACTCATTTAATTTTTTAATCATAATAAAAGGGATTCAATAAATTCACTATGTTGAAAATTTATTTATTTTTTACTTATTTTAGCTAGAAGGGTGCCTTTTACTACTATGACTTCTCCATTTGCTGTTCCCAAAATGTAGCTTGTCTCCAGCTTTTGTATTCTGTAATACGCGACGAAGTCCAGTCTTATTATGGTATAACTGGACATGGTGTCAAGGACCATTTCACAATCCCGTTCGCATATAAGCTCTGGTATTACATACCTCATTCTATTATTTTGCAGACGGGTTATCTTAACAGTTGCTGGGACTTGGTAGTTAACTAGCTTTCACCATTAGCACATTTCCCCCCCAAACTGACTACTTGGCGTTTCTCTGGTCCTGACTAGATGTGTTCTCAGGCATCGATTTTTAAGATGGCCTTAAGCTGCACAATTCCAACACTGACTGGGTCTTCTATTGCTATATACAGTGGAACCACTATGGTCTTGTTCTTTCTGGAAATTGGCCAATAAATCTTTCAAAATCTTCGCAAACCTTTCCATGCGCTTTTTACCTACTCGTTTTTCGTTAATCTGCAGCCTAACTTGTCTTGTTCTGCCTTGACTACTTCTAGAAGCTTGCCGGGCAGCATCCAGTTGCTGGGCCAAAACATCAGATATATTTCGGTCGACGAAGCTACTCACGGCTAACTGTTTTTGGAACTCTGTTGGTGCGATGGGATAGGCTAGGTTTTCTGTACGCGCTGTATCTGTCTCAAATTGCAGCAGATTTTCTACAATTTTGTCTTCGATCTTTTAATTGTGTGTTTATTTCTAAATCACTCCTCAATGTTTGATAATCCTTTTGTTTATCCTCAGCTAGTGTTGTCAATATCTCCATAACTTCACCCTGTAAAGCAACTATTAGTAGTATTTTCTTTTTCTGACCAGTTGCTTGCCAAGGAAACCTAGTTTGGCATCTTATTTCTTGAGTTTTCATCGTTTGTTGTTGTGTTGGTATCTATTTATTAAAATTGTGCACTGCAAGTGTTAAAAACAAACTATTCTTCAAAAACTGCGGTACTTCTTTGCTAATCAATATTGTTTTTTCTCTCGTTGGTGATAGAATTCCAGTATGTTGAAAAACAGAAGCGCTACTATATTTGAATTTTGAAATTATTTTATGCTTAATTTTCTATTCATTGTTTTTTAAAAAATCATAATTTCTTCATTATATGTTATATCATTATCTTTATAGATTCTACAAGTCCTTTTTGTCTAATTTAATATAATTTAACTGTTAAATATGTAGTATTTTAATTTTTAATTTATATCCGACTCCTTACACAAATTTACCTCCTTTACATAATAAATTATTCATTTTCTCTTTACTATCTTTTAATACATTTTTTTATAACATGTTTTAGAAGATAAATATAACTTTATTATTTTTATCTATTTCATTATATTGAATTGATAATGTTACTACACATTTTTTTATTATTTGAAACTGTTTTATTTATTTTTTTTCTATTCACTTAAATTGTTTTTCTGATCAATTCCCATGCAAATTTTATATTTATTTCAGTATTCGGGATGTCCCATAACTAATAAACCAACCATACAGCAACAGGGTATAGTAGACGTTAAAATAAGTCATTTTTGCTTAATAATTTCTTATAATAAAATATCAATTAAACGAAATTTATTAAAAATCGAAAATAGCTTAATACAGATATGAGACGAATTCGGTGAAGGTATGTTTTAGAGGAGGAAAATTTCGATTTTATAATTAATTTTAAAAAATGTGTTAAAGGGCGCTAGCTACACAATATGGATTGCGTAAATTCTTGCAGTTTTTTTTATGACTAACACTTTTGACCGCTTCATCTTAAATTATAAAAGAGGGAACATTTATAAATAAAAAAGATGTACTTCTCGATATCTCAATTCGTTACAGATACATTTGAGATTAAGCATTACATGTTATTTAAACAAAACTTTTATTTAGAAAACACAAATTATTCGGAATAACACGATAAATAATGCATATTACGCTACCGTAATAAGTACTGAAAGTGAAGGCAAAATCTACTAACTATAAATGATGCACGACTGTTATTATTATTATGTTACTATAACACATTAATAACACATTACCATTAACACACGTTAAAGTCTCCTAATTCATCACTGGAGTGAATTGATGGCATCTTGGCATTTTCGAAATTTGTAACAAATGTTCATTGAAAAATAAACACATAAATTGTTATTCTAAAATGTTAAATGACAACAGTAATTGTCACGATGTCAATTTTAATTATTTTCGGTTTCAGTTGCTTTGTAGAGCAATATTTAATTTCAAATATATCTAAAATGAATTGAAATATCGAAATAAATAAAGTACATATTTATAATAGTTTTTAAGCTTTCACGGCCGGTGATATCATTTGATATATAGTGACTTTCCGCGTTGTTATGCCGTGACCTCGGTAACTGGCCCGCTCATATATTGATTTATGTTCCTATTGTTGGTACTACGACTACTACGGTACGATCTTCAATGATTGGTCACCGATATCGGGTGTGTCCCCACAGAGCCTAGCCCGAGAAAAACCAGGGCAAGTAAAAGAATCCCGGCTGATGCTAGAGATGTGATTTTAACTCTGTTTCTAGCAGCGACCAGTTACCGAGGTCGCGGCATAACAACCCGGAAAATCACTATGTATCAAAATACATATTAATATTGTCACGAAATTTGCCCCGCACCCAATTCGACGACTGCAGTATCGCGAAACGCGAGATTGCCCCGATCGCCCATACGTGATTCTGGTAAACAAGCAAATAATGCCGTGTATCCAGGCGCAACTGGAAAAATGGAGAATAGACGAGAAGCGTTCGAGTCGTTCGGGAAATGGATCTAGAGATGCTAGAAAATCCTGGAAACCTGGAATATTCGTTTGGTCTATAAAAGAAGAACAAACAGCTGAGTCAGGCACTCTTGAATTACAGTATGGAATTGGAGTGTTTATTTGGAAAATTTCCTGGAGTTGTTGCAAAGTGAAATAGTGTTTAGTTGAGCTGTAATTAGTATCCAGTAGTGTACAGAGTAGTTAACAAAGATAAGTGATTAATTACCGGATTGCTTTCTCGCAAAAGAAAAAGTTGGATTGGGAAATCTGTGACAATATTTATAAATAATAATTTAAGGTCAAGAAGTCAAATGGGTTAGAGGTGAAAAAATCTGCAGGAATTTACGCAATCCAGATTTCTTAAAATTAATTATAAAACCGAAATGTTTACCCTCTAAAATATAACTCCACCGAATTTTACTCATTGTTGGTTTAATTGAATCGTATCTCTATAACTGTAAATATTTTATTATAATAAATAAGCAATAGTGGCCTATTTTGACATCTGCATATATTATACGTAATCAGCTGTATTCAACGCTTGGATTATAAAAACTATATTTTCTAGAGGAAATAAAATGTATACATGATGTAGGATTTGAACAAAACTGGTGTCTCGTAAAAAACTCAGAATTTCATAAAGAGATTGTGAACGACATATATAATGAAAATTGCTGCACGATCTGCTCCGCCATATGACTATATTCCACCATCTTTCAACCTCCATTACACCATTCGCACACATTTCACAAATCTTCAAAGCATTTAGGCTTACATGTACACAATGTTGGAAAATAATATACCTAAACAACAGCTCAACAGCTTAACGGTTGGGGAAATTATAAATACAGGGTGATTCACAACTTATCTAATAAAATTTGGGAATAGATGCGTCATGAAAAATGGAGTTAATATCGTTAATAATTTTTTTGTACACTCTTTATAGCTTCCGAGAACAAAATATTGAAGTTGTAGTATTTTAACCTTTACATCGCTAACCGACTGTAGTCTCTATCCGGTGAATATGCATATTAAAATCCGATTATTTATAGGATATATAGTTTTTGTGATGCAAGTGTTTACATTGGGTTTTCAAGTGTCAAAAATGGCTTACGTGTATAGCAACTAGAAGTTAATGGATATCGTTTTAATTTATAGTAAAATGAAAACGCTTTAGCAGAACGATTTTCCGGTAAACATGTGCCAAATGCAGCTACCTTTACCTCGATGTGCAGTGAGTGTAGTGCAATGCGAGTGTGACATGGGAAATTTGCAACTGACACAAAAAAAAGTTAGAATTTGATAACGTACCTAATACATACAACTAATACATTGTTTCATATTATGCAGTACAATATACAGGGTTAACTATGACTTAGTAAAAATATTTTAAGAGGGGATAGGGAAAAATAAGAACTAACGGGATCACCCTTCAAAAAAATTCCAAATTTATTTATAACGCCAAAAAAAATTGTTTTCCATATTATTTTAAATCTTTATTTAACGCCGCCAGTGTAGAGTAGGCAACCAACAAGCAAGTTGGTTGCCTACTCTACAAGCATGCAACAGTCGCTCAGTCGGTATCGCTGTCATGTCATAATTCAATTCCTGTGTTTACGTTGTAATTTTGTGTTCTTCTTCAGTTTTTAGTGCCTTTTTTAATTTTTAAACGTTTTATAGTTATTAAAGGAAAACATTTGTGTTGGGTGCAGATACTTTCCCACAATATAGTTCGCCGGTTTGGTTTTCTAGGTTATGGACAAGACTGCCGCGGTTACATTAAAACTTGTCTATTATCTATTCCTTTCGTTTGATTTTGTTATAATAAATAGGCATTTTATCTAATTGTACTTACGGGAAGTGTCTTTTATCGGTAGTGAGTGGCTGTAATGGGCGAATATGTAGTTTTACCCGTTTATAACGAAATAATGAAAAACGAATGCAAAATACTGGAGCTATCTGGATTAACTGTTACCTATCTATCAGGTATTATTACTAATAATAATGTTAATTTTTGTCGTTTCTACATTTACCAACGCTACAAAAAGACGATCGCATGGTAGTTGACATTGTTGGCAGATGTAAGCTTTATCTATGAATCTAAGCCATCTCAGTCGATTCTTATCATAGGCGCCGTCTTTCCGTAGGAAAAAAGGGTTTTGCCCCATTTTATAAATATCGAGCTAAAATTCTGAAATAATTTTTTTATTGTGGTTTAGGCCTCCCTGAGCACGTGGTTAAATTCTTTATACTTAATCATAGTTAACCCTGTACAATCAACAACAAAGCAACAACAGTACAAAATAGCGAAAAAAAAATCGAAACAAATACATAGGGCAAGATTATTCACTCAACACAAATGAGCGAAGCTTTAGAAGACCAGTTACAAATCGACACATTGCCGTTGCTGAGTGTTAGATTATCGAGAAACTCTACCAACGCCTCGACAGATGTGATATTTTTTAATTCTTGCGGCTTCAAAGTATTGTATATAGGACATTCAGTGAAAATGTGCTCAATGGTTTCTAATTTATATTGGATACATATTGAACACAACTCTGAGGGATCAATTGAGTATGAAATACCATTGAAAAAGAACTTTATGCAGAATTTATTACAAAGGCGCAATTGAGCAATGATCCGTATAATGTAAATTGGAATTTGAAACTGCAGATAATTTTTAGCAGTACACCTTGGTATGTCAAAATTTCTGTAAAGGAAAGTATAGGAAAGGTATAGTATAGGAGTTGAAGACTCCAAGAGAGAATTTAAGTCACTTTGATAGAGCATCTCCTCGTATTTAAGTAGCATTTTGGGATTGATATAAGTCAAATTTTCCCACACATCGACACAATTTATACTAAAGCAAAATGATTTAATTTGTGCAAGCCAATTATATCGTGGATTACCATTTAACAACTGTAGCTGTTTTTTAAGGCATAAATACGGAAAACGGCTATTATTCATAGATAATACTTTAAGTAACCAGTTAAGTGAAGATTTAAATACTGTTAGTGATGAACTGTTTCAAGCCTAACAATATAACTAGGAGTATTAATTGGCAGCAATAGCAATCTTTTGAAAAAACCAACTTGGACACTTTCTAATATATCAGTGTATCGTGAGCCCCATATTGCTAAGGAATTTGCTAGAGAATTAATTGCTATTGAATTATAAAGCACAATACGTGAGTTTCAGGAGTTCATTTTAGATTAAGACATTAGAGAGATAATAGAGGCTACAGCTTGTTTGGCTTTTGCAGCTGACGATTCTGCAATAACACGAAAAAACGTGGAGGATGAAAAAGGAACTCCCAAATAACAGAATTCATTAACGCATTCAACAGACTCGCCGTTAAATCGAAATGGAAAATTATTAATTCGACCTCCCCGGGAAAAACACAATATCTTAGTTTTATCTGTATTAACTGTAAGTTGATTTAAAAGAACATATATTTCCAACAAACTGAGTTTACGACACAGATCTATTTCGGAAACAGCTATCAGGACCAAATCATCGGCATACAATAACATTACAACATCAATGTAATTATCAATATTAAGGCCACGGACATGGTGAGAGCTGAAAAAATCTTCAATGTCTGCTATAAAAAGGGCAAACAACAAAGGACTTAAAGACTCACCCTGCAAGACTCCTGTGGTTAAGTGGAAGGCCTTCGTTTGGTTACAGTTTGAACGGATTTTAATATGCGCGTTGGAATATAAATTCCTATTAATCCGAATTATGGCACAGCTTACCCCAGTTTTGTAAAGTTTTTCCCACAGAAAGGAATGGTTAATGGAGTGAAAAACACGTTTAAAATCAACGAATGCTACAAAAACCTTTATGTAACTGAACTAAGCACATAGACATTGTCAATACACCCTCGGCCTTTACAGAAACCAGATTGGCATTCAGGTAATATATTATAAAATTCCGCCCAAAGGGATAGTCTAGAAAAAGTATGCTAGTAAATACTTTCGCAAGACTATTAATCAATGCTATACCTCGATAGTTAGCAGGATCATAAGTAGGGCCTTTTTTATCCAACATTGATAGTGAAACACTGGACCAACTCTCCGGGACCACACTCTCGTCAAATATACGATTAAGAAGAACGCATAAATAAAGTCGCCAATTCTGAGGAAGATTTTTAAGAAATTCGTACGAAATTTCGTCATCACCTGGTGATTTTCCGTTTTTACAGTAGAGCAGTAGAAAGTCTAGCTCTTCCATTTTGATAGGAGCATCAAGAAATGGGCCTCTCACGTCAAAATATACAGTATTTTCAGTGCATTTTAAAAGGGTCCACAAAACTATTTGCCTTACATTCAGATAGGCAACGCCCAGGTTCGGTTTTCATGGCTTTACATTCAGAATTAAACCAAGGTTTACGTTCTGAAATAACAGTATCAGGATTGTGGGTACCTATTACTTTTGTTAAACCTACACTTCTAGCCGATTTAAGTATTGCCGAGCACAAATTATTATAAGAATCTAATATATTTGCAGTAGATAAGACACGAGGAGAATGCTGCAAAACCAAACTATAATTCTCAGAAAGTCTGTCATCCCATCTTAAAACGGTATGTGAAATGTTATCAGACAAACTGGAACCACATGTTGTGCTCAACAGAAAATACTTTGGTTTCAAGGATACTGGAAATGATGTGACATTGGACAATTGTTTAGAACTAACAAATCATCCACTATTCCGAGTCTAATATTATTACACCATACCAGATCTATAACACTATTACCAGTAGTACTCGAGAAGGTAAATTGAGCAGGTCTGTCATGAATGATTCTACCATTAAGTAATGAAAAGCAATTATTCTACATAAAATTTAGAAGATGTTGCCCTCTTGAATTTATTACATAATCACAACTAGACCTCTTTTCAAAAAGGTTTGATCCCGATAGAGCCTCAAAAGGTATATCACCATGATTAGACACTCTGCAGTTAAAATCTCCGCCAATAATGAAAGTCAAGTTAGGATATTAATCAATAACATCATGATTGAAAGAGGTCCAGTAAAAAATAAATGTCCTGTTTAGGAGCAAAGTAAACTAAACATAAAATAAACTTAAATCTAGAGTGACTCCCTATCAGCAAAATTATCCACCAGGAAGATTCATCAAGCAGCGTAAGTTTGAAACTATTTAACGCCAAAATTACCAGCCCTCCACTCGCTCTACCACGGCACTTGTCTTTAACTGCACTAACACTATATATCTTGTAAGCACTGGGAAGAGAAGAAAGTAACAATGTACGTATAAAATGTTATTTATTCCTTTCCTTGAGATCATTTTCGAACTACGCTTTTTATTTTTTTTTAATAATAATAAGATAATAATTTTTTAGATAAGTTCCGAATCACCCTGTATAATTTTTGTTTAACATGGTTCGTAACTAATTCCAAATAAATAATTAAAATATCTCAATGTAAATTGTTTCAAGTGCACAGTGTAACTATTTTTTTATCTAACTTTAGGACATAGCGTTTATTAACGTTTCTTATTGTTTTATTAAATTAAAACACTTCTAAAATTGTTGTAAAACATTCAGCAAAATATTTAAACAATAAAATGCACAATTCTTCTTTTCGAGGATATATTTTAATTAAATTCGTAATAACTGAAATCTTTTATGTATTGAATTACATGCATCCTCGTTCTCAGTAATATATTTCGTGTTGTGCAGTTCGTCTAATACATTTTACACTAGGTACCTCTACCGTGGTGAAGTAATCTTGTAGTTTATCGTTTTTTTTTAATTTTTATTCCAACTGAGTCTGCAGTTTAGATTTCGGCTGGGAATTTTACCAGTGTGAAATTTATCAGCGCATGAACAAATTAAATATATGAGTAAGTTTGAGAGAGTATATTAGTATACAGAAAGCAATGTGAAGTTTTAATGAAAAAGTAGATTTTTATAATATACTGATTATATTATCCTCTTATATTACCGTATTGTGAATTTTTAACTACACTGAAAGAAATACGGTTCGTAATATTAATGAATGCCGTTTGTTTGATAAAAATCTATTGAATAAATAATTATATTTGTTAATAAAACATAGACTTGGATTAATTTATAACTGTGTTGGTTGAATCATTGTATTGACAGGTATTGTATTAATGAATATGTCAGTTGCTTTATTCAATCTTATGTTCAATCCTTAAGGGAACCCGATCAAAGCACTACTGTTTTAGTTTTCTAATGAAATGAATAAAAAATTAGCCAGCCTCCCGAGACCTTCTTCGAAAGGTCCGGCGAGGACCACGCCAGTTACTTTTCGCTGTTGATTATAATATTAATAGAGATCATTAAAATAACGTGTAGTGTTATTGTATTGACAAACAAGATAATTGAAATAATGTACAATTATCCCAGATTCAAAAGCTGATAGTAATATTACTAACAAACGAAATCATTGAAATAATGTATTAATTTCGCTGAACCAATACCTGATGATTATTACGTTAGTCATAGGATAATTGAAATAATGTGCAATATATAATTGCTTCAATAACTTACATTTAGCAGATTAACGAACTAATAATTACGCAAAATGTAGCAAAGCTACATCTAGTGGTCACTAGCTACTCCATGCTGGACTTCAGAAGCCACAGACAAAAAACGTTCTACATTGCAGATACTACTGAAAGACCTTTGTCGTGATTCGGCGATGAAAGTATTTTTAGAAACGAAATTTTGGGAAACAACCGCTCTGCGGACTAATGCCAACCAACATTAAATTACACCCGAAAAACCTGTAGCAAATAACCAAAGTCATTTGTCAGCGGTCCACCAGAATTATATCGGTTTCGACCGTATTAGCTCTCATCAGTATGGCGTACTGATAGAATAGTAAATAGGAGCCATGTTGCCAAATTTTCTGTATATCAATATATATAAAATACAGGTTTAAATAGTTTTAGATGATTATCAACATTCAAGTGACGAGATTTGGAAGAATTAGAAAAAAACTAATGTACCGAAAACATAAAAAGACGCTTGCGCATTGACAATCTCTGACTTATTCAGTTTATGTTCTATCTAATAAATAAAACAAATGTATTTATTACAATGTTATTCCTTATGTAATGATATATTCTTAAATAATGAATAAAATAAAAACATGAATTATAAACATACAACGTGCTATGCAGCAGTAGAAACTAATAGAATGTGCCTGACTGTATATATTTTGCAGGGCAATCAAAATTTGAAAGCTTAAATTATTTTTGAATTGTGTATTTGTAATTCTTTACTTATTCTTTATATTAGGGTTATGTGTCCAAATTGAGCCAATACTCGTGAATAAATTACTAAAGTGTTACATAGACAAATATTTTTTATAAATCTCAACCAACTACATCTTTAAATGATAATTTTCCTGTAAATCAATTACTACTATTATGCAAGGTTGTTCATAAATTCAGAATTGATATTGCTAAAAAAATAGTTTGGACTTAAACTAATATCTATATCTTAGTGACACTACCACTAACACAAGCTTAACGGAGTGAATTTTTTATTTTTCATTCTTTTTGTATTTTGGATTAGTGACACAACATACCTTTTGTATATAAGATTCAGGATGGTCCACTGCAATATCCGGTCGTGTAGAGAGAGCAATAGGTTCATTTAGACAAATACACTATTTACCTAATTTTTGTGAAGTATTCATGATATATCTATGGTCAACCTTGAAAATTTGAAGTTTTCGAAATATTCGATTAATTAAATACTAGCTTCGAACTCGAGCAAGAGTCTTACTGTGTTAAAGCAGATTACCAGAAGCTCATACTGTATTTAAAATTCGCAATATCTGAACGTGACTATTTAAAAGCAGAATCGTTCACATACCAGAATCGTCTATTTTTTTTACAAATCAGCAATTTGTAACTGCTGTAATGAGAGGTGGAAAAATGTAACGGTAAGTTCTAAAACGAAATCGTTAATAGCAGTTAGGCTTTTCAAATAATGTATATTGGTACCTACTTCACTGACTAGAAAATATGTTTTTATTATGCTAAAAAATGTCCTAATAATAAAATGAAATATTTTGGTTTCAAAAGAAAGAGATTTAAGTAGGTAGGAGGTACAACGAACAAAATTGTTTTGTTGTATACTACTTATTAGCCAAAATTTTTAAGTTTAGTTAATTTTAAGTTTGGTTACTAATTATATAGGGTATGTAACAAACTTTCAAATCTATTCTTTTTGACTTTAAATATTTAAAATTTTATACGAAAATATAAAATGTCTAAAAAATATTCTATTTAAGATCTTCACGAAAAAGCTACGGATACAATGCAGTGGCTTATGTTCAAAATAAAGAAATGCCTTCTAACTAAAGAAAATACCAATTTTACACAATAACTAAAAAAATCATTAGACTGATTTCATTTATTGGGTCATCTTGTAAAACCAAAAATTAGTCAATATATAACCTTGGTATTTAAAAGACTAGTAAGGAAAATTCTTAATACATAGATATGTTGTTTAGTTTTAAAACTATGCAGGTATATGTACTTAAAAGGGCGCCGTTTTATACGCAAATTTTTAACGAATTTCATAGCTGTTTGTTGAGACAGTCTAAAAAAAAATTGAGTAAGTTAGAAAGAATATCTCTTCACTATGTCAATTATACAAGTTTTCTCCAGGATGTAAAACAATTTCCAGGCTGACAAATCATTTAGAATAAGAAAAAAGGACATCATTTTCACCTACTATATTTTTTCATAAAATCTCCTGACTTTTACAAGTCAACTGCAGATTGAGAAAATTGTATACGACATTATAAATATTATCACATCCCGCAGAATTCTTTTAAAAAAACTAGTGACACATGAATTTATGTAAGTTATCAAGTATTTTTCACGGTGTATAGAACACAGGGATAAGGTACAAATTCAGGGTTTTTCATCTTTTTTAGCACATTTTCCCTTCAAAAGCTAAAGGAAATGATTCAATTTCAGTATTATATTTTAGTACTACGCTAATAAGAACTTCCACTTACTTGGTGTATTTTTTTTGTGCATATTTAAATACGATTACTTGTCCTTGAAACGCCAACCTTAAGAATTTAAACTTCAAATCAAGAATAAATTCTACATAAGTATACGAGTATTATAAATTATTGAACAGTAGAAGGATGCCAGTAAAGTTCTAAACCCCAGTATAAATTTTATTTTTCCTAGTTTCGGCTAATTTTAAGTCCCATCTTCAGGGAATTGTCAGTTAAATATGAAGAGCACTAGTAATTAAGTTTACACTTAAGTTATACATAAATCAATTCCAAATATATATCAAAAATACATTAAAGGCAAGATTAAGATTGTCCAACAATAGACTGAAGAAAATATTTTTTTGTCTTCAGTCTTACCTATATTAAATATTGGGCCAGCGTGTGGGCAGCAGCAATGGCCGGTGATGGCCAACGCATTCAATAGCCTATTATAGTGGACCAACATGATGGTCCCAAAATTATTATTAAACTATTCTTCCTATGATTTCTAAAAGATAGTACAATTTTTGAATGTAGAAAATCTCAAAACATATATACAGGTCATTCAGGAAAACATCCAAAACGTTACTGGCGAATACAGGAAGAGGATATATTAGTTATTAAGTGACACGGTGAATGGAAATCCGCTACGATTGCAAAAGGTTATGTTGCTGATAGTTTCAGTACCAAAAATGAAGTAGCTGATAAGATTCTTCACAATGAAACTTTATCTGCACCTTCCACTAGTACGACACGTCAACTTATTACAATGGATTAGTCAAACAATATTGACTCTCAGGTGAATGTAATGGAGCAATCAAACCATTTTGAGAAAAATGTAATACTCAATAAACGGGAAGTTATCAAAATTTTGTGAATAATATTGCTAATTGTAATAAATACAGTATTACCATAAATATAATCTTGTTCTTGAAAATCATTGAATCTATCGGAAAATTCTCTACCAAGACTTTAATTAATTTGCAAATGACGTGAAATTAATGTCACCATAGCTGATTTTGATTGTCAAATGAAGGACCGTAAAGTTTGCATATGCCTAGACTCAAGACACTCTCCATAACTATTTTTCCAAGCTTCTTTAATATGTTATTCATTATTGTATGCAGCGTATTATTACCTCAATCACGATCATGAGGACTATGAATTTGAGTTTAATTTAAAAACGTTAGTGGAGGGTCACGATACAATATTTAGCCGTCGTCCCTGCCGGAATAATTTTCATTTTAATTACACACACACACACATACAATTTTAGACCGGAAATGAAACAATGGAACATTCACGGAACCATCAGTCATGTTTTTCATTAGCGCCGAGTTTAATTGAACTATTCGTTAGGAGGTTAAAATTGAACGAGACTACTGGTAAGAAGAGGGTAATTCGGCGGCATTTATAGTCAGCATTCCAGTTTATACGGCAATCAAGTGTAGTTTTCGCCTGCCGTGTCGTAATAGAATTAATGTAATGGCGCATTACTGGAAGGTGTGGCGTGGATAAAAGGAAATGATCTCGACTCGCTACTTGGATAGGTTCCACCGCAGGCTCTTACCAGGGGTAAACATACACCGTGGCAGAAATAAAGATGGACGCAGTGTATTATTTAATCAATATTCTTATTTATAAAGAAAATTGTTTTATACTCGTATAACTGCAGACAAAACACTTTCTTTTTTTACTGTATTAGAAAGGTATTTTAAGCTAATATCAAATCTCCTACAATTCGCATCAATGAAGTCATATGTATGTTCTCTGATACCAAACATCTAGGTATGCTAATGAACAATTCCACAGACAAAGCTCCATTCAATAATTATCTAAAAAAATTAATCTAGCTAAATTTACTAAACTGGTTTAATGAACATATTCTATAAATATCTAAGTTCACTTTTGAAACTGTGGGAACTCGAAAATTCAACCGCAGAACATGAGAATGACCTACTTCTGCATTTTTCGGATTGCTTCTACAGGTGGCCTCCTTTATGTTGAGTCAAATAGGAATTGTAGGATATTTGATATATATTAGCTTAAAATACCTTTATAATGCAGTAAAAAATGTTACAAAATCTAATAATAAATATTATATGGATATAAATATTGTGGGTGTAATTCAACGCTGGTCGGGGCTTTAATCCGCAGAGTAGTTAGTTTCACACAATATTGTTAAAACCTAAAAAATATATAAAAAACACTTTCTATTAGCTCACAGAGGAATATACAAGGTGATTCAGTCATAATGTCATTAATTTTATGAGAAGATACGGAAAAATAAGTATAATATGAATACTGCAAACTTAAATGCATATTTACGCCAATAAAAAATATTTTCAAATCATTATTTAAACCCCCTTTTCAGACTGCTATTGATCGCTGGTGGCAATTCAACTCGGTGACGGCCTGACGAGACGTTGCCAAATTTAAATATTTTACTATAGTACCTCTTTATCGTAATACCTGTGTAATTAATGCTATAAATTATTTTTTTTAAGTATGAAATTAACATATTAATTGCAAAATACAAAATATTTAATATCGAAATTACAAAACTCCAACAGATCAAAATAAAACATTTACATTTCATGACATAAATAGTGAAATAAAATCCAATACTCTGACTGAAGTCAATAATTAAGAGAGGCTGAAACGTTTTTTGTAATTAAATACAGACAGTAATAAAAAAAACCCTCGTGCTGTCCAGAAAACAGGAAATCAGAGTCTATTGTATTTAGAGGTCAATAACTTTGATTTAATGTCTACTCAATAACAAGCGCTGCAGAAATGCTAAATAATAATACAAACAATAATTTTATTTGCATTTTTGAAACACCCGGTGTAATCAAACAGAAGTCATCAGAATTTTATAATAAATGCCATCCGCAGTAATCAGCCCCAACATCAGGCTGCAATCGGCACAGCTAAAAAGTTGGCAGTTCAAATTCCCGTTTTATACGTTATTGGTAAAATAGTGTCAAACATCGTTTTAATCTGATTTTCTATGCTCGTGAACCCACCGTCGACTACATCTGGAATGCATGCGAGCCGACTTATCTCCCTTCTTCATTCATCAATAACTATTTTCGCGTGGTAGAGGTTGGTGAATTTCGTGTTTGTCACGAGTGTAGTTTATAATTATTAATAAAATTTGCTATTTGCCCAAATAAAAATGCAATTCAAGTTGGGTAAAGTGAGGTAGTGAAAGACCGCGTTTGACTTCTACTGAACAAAATCGCGAAAATGTATAAAAAACATTTTAATAGATATTTGCGGCAAATTCTTACAAATGTTTTGCCAATATTGGTCCATTAAATGTGTGCTACTTGGGAAGGTGTTAAAAATATAATTAAATTACAATACCACTTTCTATTTAATATTTAAAGGGTCCCCTCAAAACAATAGGTGACGAGTCCTAGAACATAGGAAAAACCTGGGTGGTAAACATAACGTAACCTTAAAATAGCTTCTGTAAATTTTGTAGCAGCTTAATGCTTCATGCGCCTTCATAATACATATTTAAACAATAGAGAAGTGGCGTTTTATTTTAGGTTATCCACATAAGAAATTGCTTTTAAATCATTTACCGTACGAGTTCCAGTTGACAGGACAGATATAGACCTTTTCTTAGTGCGCCAATGATTTATATTTTCATTTGGCTCTCATATATCATGGCCTTTTTCCTCTTCACCCGGAAATTTGAATGAATTTAGATTATTTCAGGATGGATGGAAATATTCACGATAGTTCTAGCATCCTCGTCCTCTCACCCGCATATGATGTAGTCGAAGTCGAAATGATTTACTGTTTTTTTATGATGATTTGTTGTACTTTTAATGCAAAGTTGGAGCCGCATTATATGCAGAATATTTTCCCCGCCGAGTGCAAAGAATTCATTATTTAGATATATAGCGTGGTTAAAATTCGTGTCACAATAAACAGAAAAGTCTTAATGAATATGTATCGTAAATCTAACGATTATCCAGATACAGGGTGTTGAAAGTTATAATTTTTTGTACTCATAAACCGATTACCTCTGAGTTGTTCAAAGAAAAGTCGATCAAATAAAGGTAATGTCCATCCCCAAAGAAAAGGAAGGCTGTACAGTGTACTGACAAATAGACAGTCACACCCCAATCAAGATGTATACTCCAGGGACATCCACCGATACTGACCTACACCAAGTGGTGGGTAGTATCAGAAAATCATTGGAAAATAAAGAGTTCACCCTGGAGGTATTCATAGATATAGAAGGGTCATTTGTTAAAACCACTTTCTCCAAAAGTTAGTTCTTGTGAAATACAGAAATGGTTCTCTTTACAAAAAAGAACAAATTGGGGCCAATAAAGGCATCAACTCTCCTAAACAGTACGTTAAGCTCTGCATTGTATGTGAAATACCTTGGAGTCAGATTTAATGCAAAGTTAACATATAATCTTCATTTGGAGAGGAGACTAGAAAAATCGTACATATCCTATAAGCAGTGCCGCTGGACCGTTGCTAAAACTTGGGGAAAGGTAATCATGTAATATACACTGTCTTGTGAGACCATTGTTAGCCTATTGGGCTGTTGTCTGGTGGCCAAAAGTTCAACAATTGACAGCTAAACAAAACCTCATGAAGGTACAAAGGATTGTCTGCCTGAGCATATCAGTAGCTATGCGAGCATCACCCACCATAGCAATGGAGATAATGCTATGACTGTCACCTTTGGACATTATAAAAGAAGTGGCAGCGACAACCATGCTTCGTGATGAAAATACCCTGTCTGCAGCCAAACCCTTCTGCAAGCAGACTCTGATAGTATTTCTGCCAAGTTTGCAGTTTGCATTTGACAGACCATACACGGTACCTATCAGGAATGAGGATATCGTGAGAATGTAATCAACATCTTCACAGACGGATCAAAAAGGAAGAAATGTGCAGGATGTGGAATATATTCCAGATCTCTATCCAACATCAATACGCAATGAATAGGCATGCTACCATGGTACAAACGAAAGTAGCAGAATAACCATAGCCGCCAAAGAAATTGTCCGTCAAAAACATCAGAATATATATATATATATATATATATATATATATATATATATATATATATATATATATATATATATGGGAATGCCATCAGGCACGAGTGGTGCAAAAGCAATAAAATTGTTGACAAGCTAGTAAAGAGTGCATCGGATCTCAATATTTTTGGACCTGGTCCCTCCAGTATGTTTCCGTTGTCAACTTTTATTGGAATTATCAAGGAGGACACCCACAACGAATTTAAAAAACGGTTGTTATCAAGTTCCTAGAGTATATCTGCAAGGGTACAGTGAAAAAGTAACTGACCAAGTCCATTAGCTGATTGCTATAGGTTTTTCAGGAGTACTTCAATGCTGATCAGGGCATTAGCCCGCACTGTAGTTGTTTCCTGAAATTCTGTGTTTGCACGGCTAGGGACTATTTATACACTTCATCACGAGACTTCTTTATCAAATACTTGTCCGTTCTTATCGCAATCGACATGTGTTCTGTCAAGTATTACAGTTTATGTAGACGCTATTCAGTTCGACTGTTTGCAAGACTGCACCAAAGATTGAGTATACCGATTTTTTGTGAGAATGGCCCCTAACACCGGAGGACCAAGGTCGGTATGCACGTCTGAGATAGAAGAGGCAGTTTTAGAACGATTAGAGCAGAATCCGTATTCTAGTCTGCGGAAACCAGTAGCCGAGATAGGAATAAGAGCTATTCTTGTTTGGACAGTCCTCCACAACCTTTACCCGTACCACATACTAGTGCAGGTTCTCAATCCAGTACATCATCTACCACGTTTGGTGTTTTGCCACTGGTTACTAGGAAATGAAACTGGAGATTCCAATTTTGCCGCCAACACTTTCTTTACCGATGATGCTGGGTACACCGTAATGGAGTTTTTAATTTCCATAATGCACATGTTTAGGTCGACGATAATCTTCATACTATTATGCAATCCCGACACCGGATCCGTTTTTCACTGAACATTGGTTATTTTAAGAGCTTAAACTTTTTACGTTTTTTGCTTATTACTTTTTAAAGCACACATTTGCTATTGTGGATGGAGTACCTTTGGTACGTGCTTCAATTTAACTCAAACTTGATTTTTAATATTAATATTAAAAGTAAATGTACAATTTGTGCAATTTTCAATATTAATATTTCTTAGTGAATTATTTTTTAATTCTACTTCATGATTTGCGACTTCTGTAAATGTACTAGTACTTGGTATCTGTACATTGTCATTTCTTTAGGTTGAAATATTTGTTTTGCAACACTGAGTTTGTTTGCAAGTGATTCCTCTACGTATCCCTCCGCTACTGTCGACGATTTCCATCCACCGTGTCGTTTAAGCTCTAGTATATCTGCTCCAGTGTCTGGGACGTTATTTCGTGTATTTATGATATATCTCGATCAAATTTAATCCTTCATCGACCTCACTTCTAATGACAAAACTTCGTTCTTTGTCAGTTTTTGACCGTGGCACTTTTACAATTAATATTGAGCCTACTTCTTCTATGTCGTCGGTTTGAAGCTCATCTCTACATCATGCCCCTGCGATACCAAATATTGCAGCTACCTACAACAAGCAGTTTTAATATATTTTAAAAAAGCTAAATAAAATACCGACTTACTTTTTTCATCAAATACTGAGAGTCCGGAGCTTCTTTTAAAAATTTATAAATATGTTCCATGTTCAATACTTTTGACTTTTTTGGCCGAAAACCTACAGTGTTCTGCTTCATAAATGCCATTAGTTTCTTGTAGGTTTTAATATCAATATTTTCTTTTGAACAAAGACAAGCTCTCACCATTGAGTACTCAGACCAAAGTGATGAGGGTTTAATATCACTCGATCTTTTTGAGAAATATGCAAGAAGCACATTTTCTGTAAGATTTACAACTTTTTTATCGAAGCACCACTCTTTAAAACGATTATAACTTATTTCATACGGTTTTCTTGATTTTGTAGGCAATAAGTTTAATTACGCTGCATATGCTATTCCACTGACTTCTGGTGGTGTTCCAACAAATTCTTCATCACTATCATCTGTTTTTCCTATAATATTACTCATTTTCAAACTTTAAATTGTGTAACTGTCAGAATTAATTTTTGACTGACGGTTCTAGAACTACAGTTGCATTATCCAAATCATAAGCCGATTTCAAGCGAATGACCAGTAATAACTGCGGTTATTCTCACAGAAGCCCTTAGTTATGTCCTATTCTGACCCTCACGATAACCATGCTATAACCACACGTAACCCGGTAAGATGCAGTTGGTTATCGGTTTCTGTTATGCTATGAGTTAGTGTGACGTCGTTACGTGAGAAGTTTTGTTTATTGAGGTTATACGAGAAGTTGATTTGATGCCAGTTTAATAATCATTACCTAAAGTAAGAAAGTTGTGACAATTCTTGTTATACCTAACCGAAAATAATTGTATCGTTTTATTAATTACAGAATATATATATATATATATATATATATATATATATATATATATATATATATATATATATATATATATTATTCATTTTCAAATTGAACATTTTTGTAGTATTAGCCATTGATTAGTTATTCAACATTGAAACAACAATACTGAAATTTCTGCAGTTTGCAGTGGTAATCACAGATTAAACAAGTGGTACCTAATTTAGTACTTTTATAAGGTATAAAATATATTGATATTTGAATAAGAGAGACGGACAATAATAACCAGCTCCCGACTTGAGTATTTACCGGTTATAGAATTTCAAACTCATGACATCACAAAGGGCTTTTTCATGACATCATGAGGAATTTGACGTCTATAACCGAAGCGTTTAAATGTCTGTGGTAAATACTAGTTATTACCGGTAATTACTGGTAATTCGCTTGAAATCGGCTATAGTAGTCGTAAGCGAGTATATTGGAAACTAATTTTATTTTAAATAAATTACATTTTCTGGTACTTAATTTCGTAATCCAGTATATAATAAATATGATTGAAAATAATATAAAATATACAATTGCTTGAAACGTAATACAATCTCACAGAAAATTGACTAAATATAGCGTCGATTTGAATGTTTATGTTTGTCACAAAACCCTGTAGTAGAATGACAGATGAATGCAATAAACATTTTATTGCAGTAGTGCAATAAAGAACCACTTTTTCCACTAAATATAGTTCAATAAAGTTTTGTTTTTTACATGAACGTAGAAAATTTTTTTTACATTACTACGTAACAATTAGGCAGTTTGTTTACAAAAACGATAAACATGCCATGTTGTTCAATAAAATCATTCTGTTCTTCAAAGAAACACTTTTCACAAAATAAAGCATAGTTAACTTTTTTTTTAAATTTGTGTCTTATATTTTTCATTTAGAGGCTTGTAATTTCGATGAGTTGAAATAATGTTAAATGATGAGAAGACAATAGTTCGCCATTGCACTGGTTGAATTTCTGCTGACATCAAGTCAAGGCTAGATCTTAGCGCAGTTATTAAGTTCAAAGGTAGAAAGAAGGGGCTATTTGGGTTCTTACCGTAAATATGTGGTCCCAGTACACGCAACACAGCAATTCATCTTGAAATACGAGAATGGAAAGGAATGAATACATTTAGTACATGCCGAATAATGTTGCGACAGTCAGTCAGTCGATGTTAGGGAAGATATTAGGTACCAAACTGGAGTTCTGAAACTTATAAGCTATACAATAAGTATCTGAGAATTATATAGGCAGTAGTATGGTTCGCATAAGTTAAATTCTGTACAAAATATTAAGCACACATAAAATGCTGATAAAATCAATAAATAGCATACCTAATTACTTTCTTGTATATGCTTATTGGAATTTCTTTAAATAATTATAAAAATGACATATTTATTGGAAGATTTAGAATTACGAACTATCAATACAGTAACATTGGTAATTTAACGTTTCTTGTCCGTGGCGGATGTAAGGTGGGGCTTGGGGACTCCTGACAGAAAAAAAATACAAAATAAAATAATATACCAAATTGTAACTTCAAGGCCCTCTGGAGCCCAAACAAAGCAACTTTGTACTAAGGTAATTTTACTTAAATTGACTTATTTTGGTCTAAGGAATGTTTTGAGGTATGTTTTTATAAAGACCTTTTACAGACACCCTGTATATCGAGTCGTGGGCCATAGGTGTTATAAAATTCTCAGGAATATCAAAAATTAATTAATATTATTAAATTTTAGTTTTATATATAATTGTTTGCAGTATTTTGTTTTTTAATATAAAAATGAAAATACCGTTGGTTGATATCAATTTGAAAATAAACGTTAAATTTGTAGCTATGTTGTTGACAGTGAAACTTACATTAAGCTTACATTTCAGTTAATCGTAATGTATTGATTGACTAATTATTTAGTAGATATTTTACACAGCGTGCACACAAATTTTATTTTTGCATTCTGTTCGAAAATAGCCTATTTTTGACATTTAAAATTCAACTAAATTAACACATTTTTATATTGCATTAATATTGCAAAACATTTTTCGTCATAATTAAATCCTAAATAGGTATGCATTGTTTTTAAATCTAAAATACCCTTATAATTGTTTGACATTTATCGAAAAGTAATTTTAATGACAGCAGCCTACTAAGCATAAATTGGACAAAAGCTCAAAAGCTCATGATTTCGTATTTTGCAGTTTTCAAATTTTTTCTCTCAAAAATGGATCATATAAAAAAAATTGTTAATAAACAAAAAAGAATTAACATTTGGAAACTAAGCATGGAAGGGATAGTTCATCTCACCCTCTTATAGCAAATCAGGAAAATCGAAAATATGCCAGTAAAATATCATTTTATAAATATTATTTTTCTGCAAAAATTCGTTTCTTTTTATTCAACTGCTTCCGAGAACATTAGAGGAAACCGAATTCCCCTCTCCCTCCTTTAAGGGTGTCTAATAACTATTTAAGAGAAGTTTCTATAAAAACAGTGTAAAAAACTCTCTTAAAATTTGCCGAAGGAACTACGCTGGTTTTTTGTATACACAGTATACTTCTGTATACACATACATTTTTTATGGAGAGACATTTGTAGAAACACTATATAATTAATGACATGTTAAGTTATTGTGGAAAATTTTGGTAATTTGTATAAGTATTCATACATTTATCAGATTTTGTTCATTATTTATGCGCATGATTTATTATGTTCCTATAATCACAAATAGATATTATCAGAAAACCGTGATGTGATTTTTATGGTATATATTTAATTTTCTACGTTATCTATTATAAGTTTTGAAAATAGGAAAATATTACAGTGATACGGTTTTCGTCCTTTTTCAGTAATTGTTGAAATATAATTAACATGATATACCATTGGAAAACCATTAATAAATTGATATTTTATATTTAAAAGTTTATATACATACATTTTAAGTGTTCTTTTTTGCTTAACTAATTTACTGAAAACATAAATATGTCTATTTTACACTTCAAAGTATTTTGAAATTCTATTGCCGATATATTTTTAGAATATTTACTAAAATATCAGTCAATCATTTTCAGTCATCACGTTGGCTCTCCTTTTCCTAGACTCGAATTGCAGTTGTAAATTAATCACACACGATATTGATTCCTTTTAGATGAACTTTTTAATTATTAAGTGCATAAAATTAGATGATTGTCGACAGTCATGGAAAAAGTACGTAAATATTATTTAATTTAAGAAAATTAAATTATTGTTATTTACTTGAATTATTCAGTGAACGACATAACATTTCCCACATTTTTGCTACTTTATCATTTCCAATATCTGTGCCATGTATCTTGGAAAAACTTGATCAAAATTTAAAGAGACAGACGCCAAGCCAAGAATAAAAAAGTACTGAAAACGTTTCGCTTCAATATCCATCTTGGTGTGCTCGCGAGCAGATCATTAAAGTATAGATTAGGCAGAGGAATACCGATGTTGGAGCATTCGAGCTAAAGCAGAAACGTACCATTTCCCGTCGAGTTGTTCGTTATTTCACCGCACTAGATGTTACACAGCTTTGTTGGCTCCACACACGGAATTGTTTAACATTCTCTCCAAATAGTTACACTTCACGTATTCTCCTATCTTCGTGTATTAGTGATTTAACGCCAACCATAGGCGTAGCAGTCAGAACTGTGATGTATACTGAAAGGAACAAAATTTAAGGAAAGCATGCTCTTCTTTCCATGTAATTAGGTTATGTAATTTTCCATTATTTGAAGAATTAAAATGCGACTGCTGAACAATTTTTTTTTAGTCATTTTAGAAGCAGCCAAATGTATGCAGGATATTGCGTGATAAAGTTTGGCAGATCATAGCTGGGTTAATGTCACGCACTTCTTCTTGTATGAACAGAGATCCAATTCGTTTTTATTTAGAAGCTACAGGCATTTTAAAAAAATATATTATTTTATACTTCAATCAAAGTAACCTGATAAATAAAAATGATGGTTGCTATAACAATACTTAATTTGTTATTTTATTTATTCATTTAACACATAACGTTAAAGCACTAAATAAACAATATATTTATTTTCACAGTATGAAGATATTGTATTTGTATTGTATTTCATCTGGAACGCCAGTCCGGGAATACGATGATACTCAAATAGACATCAACCTACCCACACTTTAGTCCATAATTTCGTAGATTTCGAGAAGAAGGTAACCCCGTTCCAAAAAAGACTATTCGTCCTACTGAAGTGAATGTACAAAATGAAGAAGACATAATAGATGTTGTCATTGACAATGCTACAATTAGTGTGGCGTATAGCAAGTAATCTTCATTTATCACCAAATTGTGTATGGCGTGTATTGAATACAGAAATGTTACATCCGTTTCATTGCCAAAATGTACAAGCGTTACATGCTGCTCCTCAACGATTAAAATGTTGTCGCTGGTTACTTCAACAACATGCACAAAATGAGAGATTTCAGAACTTTTTTGATTTTATTGATGACGTAGAACTTAATATTGTTCAAAATATTATATGGTATCAACACGTTGGAGCACCACCACATAGAGGCAGGCAAGTAGCTGTTTGGTTATCATTTGGCGCATAATTTCCCGAATAAATGGATAAATCAACAAGTTCCAATAGCATAGCCACCACGTTCCGCAGATCTAAATCCTTTGGACTTTTATTTACAGAGACATATGAAGCAGCTTGTCTATCATGTTGAAATCACTACCCATCAGCAATTACTTGAAAGAATTCAGGATGCATCCAGCTAATCAGATAAGAAATTATCCAAATTCCACCCGTCGAGTGATATGAGGATTGCATTCGATTCGAGGGTGGACATTTTGAACAATTTTTATCGTTAATTGTCAATTTGGTAAATGTTTAAAAACTAATAATAATTATTGCTATAGCGACCATCATTATTTATCAGCTACTTTAATTGAAATATGAAGTTATATTTTTAAAATGCTTGTAACTTCTAAAAAAATGCCACCCTTAGAGTCCATTTATTTTGTATTTATATGAGGCTTTGGTCTTATTTCTGCTGTAGAATCAGCCCCTAAAACATTTTCTCATATTTCCTATATATTTTTTAGGTTCTCGAAGTTTCCTTGGTCCTCAAGATGCAACCTGAGTATAGCCTAGAAAGCGTCAAAATAAAGGTATTACCAAAATTATAAATTTAAAAGCAATCAGGAAAATAATTAACTAAAGAGGCTTCCGTATCATTTCCCCTGTCTAAAATCTCATTTAGGTTGTTCCGTTGTCCGCATGGTCTTGATAAGGCATTCATTGATCGATGTAGGCAATCTCTATTTATGCTTAGACATTTTTCTGTATTCTATATACCACATCATTCAAATTTATCACGATGGTGTAAGACCTTCCCAATATTTTTACAGTGTTTGGATTATACAGCCACACTTTCTCAATCTTCTGGAACCCGCTGGTTTTCATTCTATTGCTCTCAATTTTCAGTTTTTCACGTACCTCTTCATGCACCAACTTTATCCGATCTTTCATATAGTTGGGATAAATGCAATCATCTAATTTTTTATTGTGTTGAGATCAATTCTTAATTAAATTTATTCTGCCGCTTGATAGGTGGAAGGCAGATATTCCAGTGGGTATGTTTCTCGTTGACGGGCGTTCTCAGAAAGTTTTCAATGGTGCGATTGAACTTCTCCACTATTTCGTTTCCAGAATGCATAATAGATCACAAACATTGTCGAATACTTGAGATTCGAAATTAATGAATGGATTTTCCCAGGCACCCCATAACGGTATACTATTCAATTTTCAAACAGAGCTTCAACTACGGTGACTGTTCTTGATTAAGTAAGGGATATAATTCTGGCCACTTACTGAGGTAGTCCATAACTATAGAGATAGCAAGCATCACAATGTCGGCACCATTCTTCTACATCAGACCTGCAAAGCTAGTAGAATCGATTCTTAACTTAGTCCTATTTTTTCTTTAGTTTAATTGTGTATTTTGCCACAAAAATAAATATTAACTGAATAAACCCTTGCGTCAAAAGATCACTCAAAGATTATTTTTGAAACTAAACTAAACTAACTAAATAAAAACTAGAACTATGCAAAAAATATATAGCTTCAGGAAATATCTTAGTCCTATTTATTCCATGATGTCCAACACTACTATGAAATTCTTGAAGAAGTTCTGGAGCAGTACTGTTTGATAAATATTTCCTTTGAACTCGGAACTCCCCCAGGTTCTTTTTAATACGTTGTTCTCGATCACTAAGGAATTCCACAGTGCTAGTGTAGCTTTTTAAAGAGAGAGAGAGAGAGAAAGAGATTTATCAGAAATGTGGTCTCAGGTGGATCTGTTCTTGACGCGGACTACTGAGAAACAGAAAACAAAACATTCCGTAAAATTGAACTAAACAATTTTTAAATTGTTGAGGGTGAATAAAATTTATGTAAGCACTTGCATGCCTTTAAGAACAAGCCGTAATTATTTTGGCTTCACTACTTTTGTTTTTGCGGCGAACCCGCCGCTGTAACAATAGATGTGAACGTGACAGCTTCATAATTTCTAATTCAAAGCTCGGATTTAGGTAGCGAAGTTTAACATTGTTTAACCACAAATTGTCTCTTGAAGTTTGTGGTTTAGTAGTTTAAGTATTTCGGTCGGATTAGAAATAGAAATACAATAATTGTCTGAAGTTGAAATCTAAAGTTAGTTATTTCATTGTCGACTTAAAATACCCTATGAAATTTATGTCAGATGCAATTGCTAGAAAGGTTAGTTTGTCTGTAGATTAAATGTCGTTCGCTATAATTAAATCTAATAAAATTAACGTAAATTATATCAAATAGAACCAATATTTACAATGGAGCAATGGAAAAGTTATATTTAAATTTCAAAATAACATTTTTAGATTGGTCGATAACTTTCAAAATTTTTCTTAATTTTCAGTCTTAAAAATTTTTAAATGTAAAACATAGGTACTAAGCAAGATCCCTAAACAGAGGAGGTAGCCTACAAACTTTCGTTCAATAGCATTGCAGTATCTTTGAGATAGGATGACGTCGATGATATTTAATTTGTTTTTCGCCATCCAACTCATTATTAGTTAAATTTTCAACCGTTTTATTAATTTCAGTGTGGATATATGTTGCTAAACAGTACATCTATATACATATACAGGCTGTATCACATAAGAGGGTCACTCCCATGTATCTCGCTTAATATGCGAGACACGTCAAAAATCTTTTATTGTTTTTTTGTTGCATTTTTGGAGGCCTTTATGCTCGTAAAAACAAATTTGAGATCCATGGCCAACTTTATGAGTAATAACAAAAAAAAACCTGTAAAGTGCCCAAACTTTAAGGCTGTCTATCTTTTTTATTTTAAGAGATAGAGAAAACTATTGGTAATAAATTTTTATTGCAAAATTGATACCTTCTACCTGATATAAACAGATTTTTGAAATATCGTATGTGGTTCGCTGCGCCACAAAAATTGCCTGTTTTTTCGTCGTTCATGCAATATACTACATGTTGCCCTTATCTTTTGTATTTATTACATTTTTTTCAATTTCAGTTAAAAAAATGTACCTAAATATTTTCGTGTTGCTCAAGATAATGTAGAACCTGTTTTAAAGACGTCAACTGCAAAAAAATAATAAACAGAATGTACTTTTTATGCAAAATACAGATTTTCTTATAATATTATTTTATTTGTTTTCACATTAGAAGCAATTGGGTCTTTAACATTATTTTGATACAGACAATATAATAAAATAATATTATAAGAAAATTTGTATTTTGCATAAAAAGTACATTCTGTTTATTATTTTTTTGCAATTGGCGTCTTTAAAACAGGTTCTACATTATCTTGAGCAACACGAAAATATTTAGGTTCATTTTTTTTAACTAAAATTGAAAAATTGTAATAAATACGAAAGATAAGGGCAACATGTAGTATATTGCATGAAAAATGGAAAAACAGGAAATTTTTTGTGGCCATAGCCTGCTTCAATAAAAAAAATTTTTATCCGCCTAGAGGGCGCAGCGAACCACATACAATATTTCAAAAATCTGTTTCTATCAGGTGGAAGGTAACAATTTTGCAATAAAAATTTATTACCAATAAGTTTTCTCCATCTCTTAAAATAAAAAAGTTAGATAGCCTTAAAGTTTGAGCACTTTACAGGTTTTTTTGTAATTACTCATAAAGTTGGCCATGGATCTCAAATTTGTTTTTGCGAGCATAAAGGCCTCCAAAAATGCAACAAAAAACAATTAAAGATTTTTGACGTATCTCTCATATTAAGCGAAATACATGGGAGTGGCCCTCTTATGTGATACAGCCTGTATAAAACAAAGTCGTGTTAGTTGCACCGTTTATAACTCAAGAACGGCTGGGCCAATTTTTATGATTTTTGTGTTTTTGGATTTGTCCTCGTCGGATATAGGATAATAAGTATTGAAATATGATATTAATCATTAAAAAAATAAGAATAAGTTATAACAAAACGCAACTGACAGTCCTCATTCATTCTGACAGCTCACGTTTATCGTTCATTTGTTATAACAAAACGCAACTGACAGTTCACGTAATGTTGTCTATGGTTTGTTTTAAAAATATCGCAAAGTTGACCTGTAATGTGTTTGTTTTGTGCAAGAATTAAAAATAATGGTTTTGTGATATTACTATTAACAATGCCGCGACCGAGAAAATCTCATTTTTCCCGACAAAGTCGTAATGCAATTAGGATTCAAAACATCGCGAATGAAACCACATGAGAGTTTCATTGCTGCTGAAGACTTCTCTGAGTAATTGCTGACTATCGGTAATGATCGAGTTCCTGTCGATGAATCGAGCGAATTGATTTCATTTCCTCCAAATTTCTGTAATTTTGTCTCATCGAAAGATGAACTCATAAATAAAGTATTCCCAAACATCATTGCTAACCACAAAAATAACGAATGGTTGAATGAACGACCAATTTAGGCAGCTAAGAATAAAGATGTGGATGACTTAAACTTCGTAATTCAGGATGGAATCAATGGTACACTTCATTCATTCAATTCTATTGACTGTGTAACAAATGAAGATGAAGCCACCAATTATCCTAATGAATTTTTAAACTCCTTGGATGTGCCTGGCTTACCACCACACAATTTACGACTAAAGGTTGGCTCGGTAGTAATAATGTTTCGAAACCTAAATCAACCAAACCTATGCAACGGAACGCGTTTGGTGATAACTAAACTGATGATCAATGTACTTTTCGCGACGATACTCAAAGGAAAATTCAAAGGTGAAGAAGTTCTCATTTCGAGGATTTCGATGATCCCAACCGATATGCTGTTTGACTTTAAACGACTTCAATTTCCGATTCGTCTTGCTTTCGCCATGACGATTAACAAATCACAAGGCTAATCCTTGAATGTTTGTGATCTAAATCTAGAAAATGCATGGTTTTATCATGGTCATTTGTACGTGTTATGTTTACAAGTCGGAAAACCATCTTCTTTATTTGTTCTTACGCCTGATAACAAAACGAAAAATGTCGTATATCACAGGGTGCTTCACTGAAGAGTGCAACCCACCAATTCCCATATATTTTATTATACTAATATAATAAAAAATTGAACTTGTATTAATTTTAAAATCCTAAATCTGCTGATTCATTGGCTGTTAGGCGGAACGAAGTTCGCCGGATTCGCTAGTTTACAATATTATTAACAGTTTAGAATATATAACAAAAAATCTCATACAGTTTATTTTGTAACCTATAATTCAGTAGTTAGGTATGCCCAGTGTTTTCGATGCTACTGCAAAATATCTCAAGATTTCGGTTCAGATGCGTTTACCTTACAAATCATGACTTTATGGCTTACTTCCATCATGGGCAAGTTAGTTTTCCTAGGGCAGCATATGTAGGTACGAGAAGCAACATATTTTATACCTCCAAAAAAATTCATTGAGTGCATATGCAACATCACAATTAGCATTACCTACATATACATGTGTGAAAACCTGAAATATGGTACATAACTGAATAGATTTAGTAAAATACCATATATTTTTGCCCTCTAAATGATAAAACACCGTAAAAGAATGAAAATTCTTAACCTTAAAAATGTTATGCATGTGCCAATTTTATTTGTATCTAGGTCGAAATGACATAAAAAATATATAAAAACTCCTTCGTAACAAATTTATGCATCTACATTATGCTCGGTTTTGAAAATTAAAGGCTGAAAACCTTTATCTACAAATATGTCAGATGGAGAAAGAAGGAAGTTACACCAATTTGAAGCAATGAAAAATCAGAATTTTCTTCATTATTTATTTTCTTAAGCAATTTATAAAAGAAATGCAATATAGGTATACTAATTGTAACAAACAAATAGTAACTACAAGTGATACAACGTAAGTTACTGTTCAGTATTGTAAGTACTTATTTATCTGTACGATTTTGTCGCATTTATCTTATTTGGTTAAATAATTTAAAATAACATTGTTAACTGGAATTTCTGGCGACCATACTTGTCTTATTGTGGTTTTCAACTCCGGAAGTTTCCTTACTATCTTTTTTTATTCTTTTTGCGCATGGTGTTTTGAAGAATCTATGAACTGATAGTAATATTTGATGGAACAAGTCTTCACAGAGTAATTGCACAATGTAGATTTCAGATTAAGTTAAAATGATTGATCTAATCTAGTAGCTGTATAGAGCACATGGCAAGAATTTATACCTGGGTTACCATTTCTTTGAAGTCGCGTTCATTTTTCTTGTACAACGTATATTATTTTCTATGAAAATGCTTACTGCAAATTATTTGGTTATCTAAAAAAAGTATATTTTCGATTGCATCTAAGTACGTTTCATTCCACTCTCTTCTTAATTAAGATTCTTTTGGGATACTATGGAAAGTAATAGATTGGTCAGTTTCCTTTTTTCACAATATAAATTGTGCCCCCAAAATTATAACGCAACATAATTTGAGATTTGTCTTAAAAGTAGTAAAAGATAAATACCAGAACAACAAATATTACACCAAAACACCAAAATAATTCCAGTAACACAAAAATAATAACTCGGGACACAAGAATACTTCTAAAATACAAATGAAAGCCAAAATTGATTAGCAAGCAATAGTTGTCATTTTCATTTACTAGTGAGTTTTTGGACAGGTGGAGCGAAGAGAATCAACAGTTTGCAATAATAATACAGCTGCTGGGTACCTAATAGCTGTATTTATTTATTTATTTATTTATTTTATTTATTCACTTATTTATTTAGCAATGCTATTTACATTACTATACAATCACAAAACTTATAATTTGTACATAGGTACATACATTTTTGACGTATTAACTTATTTACAGTTAAGAATACATTGACACTTTTCATGGTTTACTTAGTTTTTATTGAAGATTATTTGTCAGAAAAATTTTGAATTTTTGCCTTATTAAAAAAATTATTATTTTGTTGTAGATCATTTTATGCCAGTACAATACATTATTCTGAATAAAAAATAAAGAACACATTTTTTCCATTTGAGACCCCGTTTTACAGATATAAATTATTTTAAGTTGAAAAAAATTGTTTTTCGACGGCTCATATCTCAAACACCTCTGAACCCACAATGATATAACCTTGTACAAAGGGGTTTCCAAAGATGCTGATTAAGAATATCTTACTAGTTCTTTTTAAAAAAAATCGCTAATTATTTTTTTGAAAAATTGACTCCCTTTTTCCGTCTTAGAATCGGACGCCTCTGACTATAATCAAATATGGCTACGTCTATAAACTCACTTTATAGGTATATATTCACCACCAAAGTTTCAAAGTGTTCGGATATCAGGTGAGCGAGATACCAGGGTGGCTCCATAAAAAGTGAGACACATCGTATATAAGAAACCAAGGGTCCAAGGACACTTCCTTGTGGTACACCATACACGCTTGGAACTGCATTTGAAATGTTGTTTTTTATCTTAACCTTATGACACCTCTCTACTAAATAATCTTTAATCCAAGACAACGCCGTCGCTGCCACTCCGTATTATTATTTCAGAATTTTTAAATTTTATAAATGCAGAAATGCAAACCTTAGAATTGTGTTTTACTATTTATGAGTACGAAGACTGCAACTTATATTAAACCTTAATCCCGTTTATCAGTAGGTTTTTATCTTCTCCAATACATTTCAACGAACTTTTGGCAAATTATCAACTATTTAGAAGCCATTTAAACAGATTTTCGCTACTGTATAATCTATTGAATGAGAATAGGAGGTAAAGAAGATAAAAGAAATAGAAGAACAAATAGTTTGGCTTCAATATCAGTTCAGGTATGTTTTTTATAATATACGATTAAGAAGAACAAAAGGAAACAAGTCAAATTAAAAAGAATTTGTCATATAGACAATTTCGTCACCAGATAATTTAAATTCTATAAAAAGAACTACTTTATTATGAAACACTACTTACCCCTCACTGCAAGAAAGTGAAACTTCGTTAATAATCCATTACTGCTGCATTTATTTGGATGCTAGATTCTAGAAGTGTCAGTGGCAATTGATTCCAGAGGGGGATCGAAAGGACCAAACAGCACACAAACAAGTCCCATAGAGAAGGCTCTGTTGCTACCGGGGACACTAATGTTTCATGAAGTGAAGTGAAGGCGTCATAAATTATTGCAGTTGGGGTGAGTGGGGTAGGCGGCTGACGTGGGGCGATCTAACTGTACGGATTTGGAATTGCGATGAATGTGATAAAGTTCTATTTGCTAATCCTTCAAAAATCCTTCTTTAGTTTTATTGGGTTTTTGTCACACTTCTGAAAAAAATAAAGATTAATTAAATAAGCCTTTGCGTCAAACGGATCAGTCAAGGGTTATTTTTGAAACTAAGTTTGTCTAACCAAAAAATCTCACACTGAAGCAGATAAGTAAAAAATAACAAAAATCACATCACTATCGCGCACTTCCGTATTTTTGACGTTTCGAAAATCTCTCTGTTTTCGTTATCAAAATAGTAATAATGTTTTTATTACAAATTGATACAATTTCAACATTATACTTCAGTACTACGCTAATAAGAACCTCGACCTAGTGGGTGCATTTTTTTTGTAACGACGATTCTTTATCCTTGAAACGCTAGTGTTAAACACATAGGGAATGTTTGTCGTAAAATTTTTAAAGTTTTGAATGTTTAATGTATAGGGCATTGTTTTGGGTGAGCTTTTACAATATAACAAATTCCTATCTTTATTTCGCCAAAAAGATTACTGTTATGAGCGAATATTAATCTGTAAATAATTTCTTTCCATTTTTTTAAATAAAATTTTATTTTGATAGGGTTGTTATATTGCAAAATTAAATACTGTACTAGAGTATCGTTTATTAAACGATAATATAACATTTTGATTCTTATTATGAGTGATAAATCACAAGAGTATATTATAAAAGGTTAATAAAATTCTACACTTTTCATCTATAAAATTGGAAAATTCGATTTTACCAATATCGAATTTTACAAAGTTTCGAAGTGTCATTTTCTCAATAATATTGTTATGCAAGGTACCAATATTTTTATATCGCCATTTGGGCAACACACATATGTCAAAAATGAAGGAAAAAAATGATGATGATGTCGTTGCCCGAAAATCAATAACGTCATAATAATTGTTTTCACTTCCTAAAATAGCAATTTTACAAATACAGTATGCAGTACCCGAACGATATTCTTACAATTGTTAAATCACACAGTTGTGAATTTTGTTTCTAACACTTATAGAGAGTGTTTATTAAAGGATGGACCATACTTTAATACTAGCTTAGTCCCTTTAGCTAGTTATAGACTCGAGAAGTAGTTTTTTATTTTATTTATGCCAATCTATTTATTTTTTGGGTAATTGTATTCAAAGTTTGTACAAGAAGGTTTTTTGTATGATACACACGAATATCTGACTGATTTTTGTGTTAATGCCGTATTGAGTGCCTGTGTCACACTGTATTTTTTCTTTCAGATTTTTTAGGGAGGCAAATTTTTCGAAAGTTATTAGTTATTTTGATATATCATTCTATTAGTTTTAAAAAAGCTATACTGGTTATATGTCTCTCAAATGCTCCATTTTAGAGAATACTGCATTTAAATCCAGTTAACAATTTCCTGTTCTATAAAAATCGTAAGAACGTTTCCAAAGCAAATTTTATAGAGCAATGTTTGTTCTAAGAACACTTTCAAAACGTTCTTATAACACTTATACCATAAAAATGGGCACCGTTTTATAGAACCTTTTAGTTCTTTAAGCAGTTCTGTAAGGTTTGCAGGAAATACAAAATTGTTGAATAAACGTTTTCACAGGTCTTAAAGAATTTTTATAACACAGTTAGAAAGCAATCTCATAAAAATTCTATAGCACTTCGTTATACAATTTTTATGTTGCATGGTGTTTTATTTAGAGAACTTTAAAATCGTTTAATTGTATCTTCTAAAAACAAAATGTTTCTGTAACGCACTTGTGTGGATGGGCCATTAAGAACCAATAAGATGGACCTAATCAGCCTGCATAGGATACATTACGAAATGCTTAGTTGGTTTGTCCATCAGAAAGCAGGACATTTTAATGCGGAAAAAGTTTTATCGTGAAATATGTAGTACATAATGGTAATTTTTTGAGGCGCTCTCAGTTAACTTTATATTTCCTATGCTGCTGGAAATTTAATTTAAAAAAATGCTTTCTATGTTGATGAATTTAACAAATATAAAATTGTCAGAAAGTAAGTATTGTTATTGTTATCATTTCACCTATTTATATTGTATATATTCTTAATTAAGATTTTGTACACAATATGGCGACAGAAACATAGGCATTATCTTGTACTTCCAATGGATTCTCAGTAATATGACATTTTTGTGTCGATTGCAATGATTATGGAGCAAATATGCTTGGTAAGCAACTACTATAACAGATCTATGCCACTTAATATCCACAGTGTTGTCATATTTTGTTGTAGTATTTCAATTTTATTTAATAAATCTAATAAAATTTGAACTTCAACATCTAAAACTGCAAATGGATACATTTTGGAATGGTCTAAATTAAATATGTTACTAAATTTCTATAAGAAAATCAATTTCTATTAACAATCAAATAAATCTTATCTATTGTAATGAAATTTTCTTTCTGCAAGCGGATAATAATTTTTACAAGTCACGACTATGTTATACAAATTTCCCCATTATACTTTGATCAAAATATTTCGTACTTTTACAGGCAAGTCTTCTCAGGTGGAGGTATGGGAAACCTACATATATAAAAAAAATTATAGTTCTATAGCGTTTCTTTATGGAACAAAAAGGCTTTTGTTACTTATTTACTCTATAATGACTTTATAACAATTGTATTATTATTCTCTATAACTGCTTTAAAGAGCTTTTTCTCTTAAGTTCGATAGCAGCTTCCATATTTGTAATTTGTTTTCCGCGATAGAATTGTAACTTAACAACGCCTTATAGAATAGTTCTATAATTAAACTATAAGCGACATTACGGAATAATATTATAAGAGTGTCACAGGAGATGGTATAATTCTATAAAGCAGTATTTTGCATCGGTTTTACAGTAATTTGATTATATAAGCACCGTTGCTGTAAAATTGTGTTCCTGTACACACTTATAGGGCTACATTAGCAGTTATGTTATAAATGCTCTATAAATTATGCTCTAAGAACGTTCCTGCAACAAATGCAACAATTCAATTTCTAAAGGCAAAATAGTCTCATGTGCCACATTAATGCAACAATTTAGTATTCTATGTACAACTATAAAATATTAACAGAATATAAAACTCCTATTACTCTAAATTTATAGAACTACTTTGCTAGCTGGGTCTACAATCTCGGGAATTCATTAAACAGTAGGCCATACTTTAGGGCTAGCTTTCTTGGACGAAAATAGGTGATTTAAGTTAACTTACCTAAGTACACCTTTGCTTCCTTGATAAATTATAGACCCGAGAAAGTGTATCATTACCAAAGTGGGTTGTTGGTTTAACAAGGGGACCAGACAATGTAGTCATTATTTATAATGAGTTTAAAGATGTAAGTAAAAGTTGTCAATTTAAAAGGCCAGTTTGTCGTCAAATGGTCACTCACACAAATAATTTATTGTTTCCGCTCAAACAATTTTGGTTAGTAGAGAAATAGGATTAAAAGCCTCTCTGGCCATGTGGTGCTCTTTTATCACCATCAGAAAAAGAGGATATTCGATAAGAGACGTAGAAATTTTAGAAAACAAGATTAGATAGTGTCAAATGTCTTAGATTTGTACAGAATTACAGACGAGACCGTAAGATACCGTTTCCGCTCAAACAATTTTGGTTAGTAGAGAAATAGGATTAAAAGCCTCTCTGGCCATGTGGTGCTCTTTTATCACCATCAGAAAAAGAGAATATTCGATAAGAGGCGTTTTAGAAAACAAGATTTGATAGTGTCAAATGTCTTAGATTTGTAGAGAATCACAGACGAGACCGTAAGATACAGACATTAACCAATAACCACTCCTTTTCTCAAGGATGGAGTTGAACGAAGTCTGTAAGTACCTCGGGGTAGGCAGTTTCATTCTGTACAGACAGTACAATTAGACCCAGTAAATAAATTGTAATTGCTGAGTATTAGTGTAAATTATCACAGGTAATAAATTTAAATTAATCCCTTTCAATCAAATTAAGGTCGCTGCGGCACCGCCCGCAACAACAATTAAATAACACCCCCTCTTATTATAAAAGTTTTTTTTTCGAGTCTATAATTTTTTAAGAAAGCAAAGGTAAGTTAAATTAAATCATCTTATTTTTGTTCAACGAAGCCAGCCTTAAAGTATGGCCCATCATTTAATAAACACCCTGTATGTACGGTTGGGCCTCTATCTGACTGTTATGATTAATGTTTTCATTTTGATCGTAATCAGAAAAGTGCACATCTAATTTAAACTTCCGAAATCGTAAAACAAAAGCGTTGTGCAAATGACTCCCCCCGAATAGTGTAGGGTGTTCTGCTATGCAGACCGATATAATTCGTTTACGATATGTACGTACCAGACAGCCCTATTCAGACCGTTACTGTTAGACTCACTGTTGCTTCGCAGGAATGAAGGGAGGACCCTGTCATTTGCAGGGTTGGTGTTCTCTAAATATATCGCATCGTGGGGAGATGATCCCCCAATATTTATGCACACGAGGGCGATTGCAAAGATTGGTCTGATAGTGAAAACATGTCAAAAGTCATCAATTATAATCAATTATATGCGTAGCGAGTGATCCACATGACGCAGACACTGTATTTCTTGGGTTGTTATTAAGATGAATGAATATTTTAAAAACCCACTGGTGTGATGATCGAGTGAACTTACCCTAGTAGCCAAATGTAATAATATTCCATTTAAATATTGAAGTTATTAAATACTGAGGTAATAAGTATATGGATTGATATAATACTCTAAACAGGTCTACTATATCTACAGTATTACCAAAATGCAGTCAAATTTTATATAAGATATCCAATGTATGATATATCTTGGAATTAGAAATATATTAAATTGGCTTTGCTTTAAGCTCCTACAACAGAGATAATAATAATAATAATAATAATAATAATAATAATAATAATGATAATAATAATAATAATAATAATAATAATAATAATAATAATAATAATAATAATAATAATAATAATAATAATAATAATAATAATAATAATAATAATAATAAATGTATTATTATTATTATTATAACGGTATCGAGGTTCCTGATACCAGATGCAGGGCCTGCCGCCAGGCGCCGGAGACGCTTATGCATCTCCTGTCGACCTGTCCGGTATATGCGGCCACAGCGTATATCCAAAGACACGATTCAGCCTTACGGGTGTTGTATTATCATTTACGACACTCGTATGAGATAGACGAGACGCCAGTGCTGCCTTATGCTCCGGGGGATATAGAATCCGTTGTGGGGAATGAGAAGTGCCGAATTTATTGGAACTATTCATTCCCCACCCTCAGGCAAATTCAAGCCAATAAGCCTGATGTAGTCCTCCTCGACCACCAACTTAGGACGATGTTTGTGATTGAGTTCTCGGCTCCCGCAGAGAACAACATCGTCCTAAAAGAGGAGGAAAAACGGAGGAAGTATCGAGATCTTCTCTCCGAGCTCCGCAGGCTGTATCCAGACCACTCTGTTAAGATTGTGGTGCTCATTATAGGCGTCCTGGGTGGAATGAGACATACGTTGCTTTCTGACTTAAAGATCATACCGGCTTGCCGAAATTCGGCAGAGATCTTAGCCGGCAGAATGCAGAAGGCAATCGTCCTTGGTTCGCTACGTCTACTCAGAACGCACGATTTACGGGCGCAATGATTACTGACTCCACGGAGTGGAGAGAGGTCATTGCTTGACTCTTCAGAACATCTCCGAATGTGTCGGAGCTTCGGAAGGTGTTACTGGGGAAAAAAAAAATAATAATAATAATAATAATAATAATAATAATAATAATAATAATAATAATAATAATAATAATAATAATAATAATAATAATAATAATAATAATAATAATAATAATAATAATAATAATAATAATAATAATAATAATAATAATAATAATAATAATAATAATAACTTAAATGCATGGATTGCATTAGGTGAGAGTAACGATTCCAACCTAAACTTAACTACTACAAAGGATTAACAGCAGTCCGCGCCACACCCTGACGAAGGACTCCAGGGTGTTGGTGAAAAAGACCCAACTAAGAGTTGAGGTTGTGTGACAAGGCATAATAATAATAATAATAATAATAATAATAATAATAATAATAATAATAATAATAATAATAATAATAATAATAATAATAATAATAATAATAATAATAATAATAATAATAATAATACATTTATTTGTCCAACAGTCACAAACCAATTACAGGACAAAGTTTACATTGAGAATAATTAAGAAATGAATACAAAACAAACTAACACGATAACATACAAAATTATGTATTACTTATATAACTGAAGATGGTATATAATTCTTTCAAATTACAGTGAAAAATGTCACATGAGGTGCATATTTTATTATAATTGCATGTCATTGAATACACAGGAGACTTCAATAAAACATTAGTGTTAGCAATCGGGCAGTAAAAAGTTCGTGGTGTACGAATAGCTACTCTATTTGTTAAAAAATATACGGAATTTAGGATCTGAGGACAATCGATATTATTACTCAGAAGTGAATGTAAAAACTTTAAACTGAAAAAGTTCCTCCTAAACTCTAACGAATTAAAATTGAAGCGAGTAATCAATTCCTTATAATCACATCCTCTGTTAGGATATATGCCGTCAACATGAAATGCTAGAAATTTTAAAAAAATTTTCTGAACGGATTCAACTAATTTGATGTAATAATTGTAGTACGGATTCCAAATAAGGCAACAATATTCAAGTTTCGATCGAACGAAAGTGAAGAACAGTTTTATTAGAGCTTCGTTTTCTTTAAATACACGACCTTGTCTTACTACGAATCCCAAACGCTTTAAAGAAGCAGAAACTGTTTGTTGAATGTGCTCAGAGAAACTCAATTTGTTGTCGAAGCATACACCCAAATCTCTGGTCGTGTCAGTACGTAATAAAACTTCTGTATCCACATTGTAGTGAAAAAGAATAGGATTTGTTTTACGTGTGTATCATATTACTTTACATTTCGAAATATTTAATTGTAAGTTGTTAGAATTGCACCACTGTGAAACCTTGTTTAACTCATTCTGAAGAGCCATATAATCATGTAAACTATTAATAGACGAATAAATTTTTAGATCATCAGCAAAAATCAACTTATTGCAAGTAACAGAGACATTAAGATCATTGACAAATAATGAAAAAAGTAATGGCCCAAGATTAGACCTTTGAGGGACACCTGACGTAATAGGATAAACCTCAGATTTGAAGCCGTTGTAGATAACATAATTGTATCGATTAGATAAATACGATTTTAATAACTGTACTGCATTAGCAGTAAACCCGTAAGCAGATAATTTGTACAGCAATATTTTATGGTCTATGCGGTCAAAAGCCTTTGAGATGCATACTTTTCTCTAGCCACGAAGTTTCGGTTTAAATTTATTTTTTTAGAAAGGTCTAGGACATTCTGTAACCAAAATTGGATATGAATACAGGAAAATTATGGAAAAAAGTATTCATGATTACTTGAATTCTGAATACTTGTGATCAAGCATTCGTTTTATAAAATATTATTCCGCATAAGACTCTAACTCTTCTAACGAAAGAAGTTGTTCAAAATGGGCACCATTTTCTCTAAATGATAAATTTACTCTTCACCGAAAATTTAAATTTATTGTGTCTAATAAATGATGATAGTTTCTTATATCATTACATTTATTAGTAATACGATTCCACAAATCTTCTCAGGAATCAATTAGTGAGGAATAAACAAAATCCTTCAATGTTCCCAAAAAAAAAAATAATCACATTTATTGAGGATCGTCTGGCCAACTTTGAATGCAACCTTAAAATTCATAAGGTCTCTAACAGTAGCACTAAAATGAGGCGGTGCCCCATCATGCATAAACTAATACTCTAGTCTAAGTTGCAATGGTAAGCCGATTAAATCAAGGGAAGTATTTTACAGAAATTCTAAATAAATTTCACCATTTAATCGATATGTAAAATAACTCGTCCAATCAAATAACAATCAATAATTCCGGCCCAAACATTTATCTTAAACTCATGTTTAAAATGTCTAGGAATTATTGCGTAGGAGTTTGCATCGGAATCTTCATGAAAGTTGCGAATATTCCTCTGCGAGTGAAACAAGCCTCATCAGTGAAAAGTATTTTCTTGTGGAAATGAATATCCTGATGCAAGATAAACTCGCAAAAGGTCACTTCGATCCAAATCTTGAGGCAATAGCTCTTGCACTTTTTGAGTTTGAAATGGATGTAGTACTTTACGTTTAAAAATTTGGTGTACAGACATTATTGATAATACAGTATTCGAGAAAAATGTTTAGTACTTATTTACGGTCCATCTTCAACTTTTTGCAAAATATTTTCCTCATCTTGTATCCTTATTACGATAGTACGTTCTCCTCGGATATTATTGAAAAACTCTCCTGTCTCTCGAGCCCGTCTCTCAACATTAGAAAATGTTTCTCCGTGGAGAATCACTCGACTTGGAAATCTCCTACGATATTCTTCATCTACAGTTTCGTTCGCAGAAACATGCACAGATAATATGTTAAGTTCTTCGCTGAAAGTAAATTTTCTAGTCATTTTCAACAACAAACAGTAGCAGAAATAAAATAGTTTTATTACTAGCTGTCAAATTTTAAAGACAAAGCTTATTTCTATTTGTTTGATTTCTTCTAAAAAACACTATTAAAATATTGTTGCTAACAAGAGTAAAAAAAAGTGGTTTAAGTTAAATTTTGCGTAGGATATTATCATTCTTTTTACAATCGATCAGTGGAAAAAAATGTTTTATATAATATTATGGATGAGTCACCCTCTCAATGAACACCTTGTAGTGTTTCAATTTACTTGAACTCATAGTCAAAGAAAACCAATAATAAACCTAAATTATGTACCAAATGTGGTTATCTCAATTTAAAGTTATTCAGAGATATTAATCTTTTCCAAAATATTTGGCCCCACTTTGAAGGTCTGTAACTACGCTTGTGTGTAACTTTGTATACAGGGTGTTAAAAAAGAGTGTAAAATATTTCAGGAGGTAATAGTATGAGCCAAAATAAGCAGAAATGTCTTAATAAACATGAGTCCGCAATGTAACGATTTCGGAGATATGGACCACTATTCGTTTTTCAAACATTTTATTTTATTAGGAATAAACCGACAAAGGAAGCTTTTAACAAACAAAAAATAAAGTTACAGAAGATGTTCATAGTGCCCTCCGTCCATTTCCAAGCAGGCACGTCATCTTCGTCTCAACGATATTCGAACTCTTTCGAAAACACCCTCCTTGGTTTGGATTTCTTGACACTTTTGATTAATTCGTAGCTGCAGCTCTTCCAGGCTATTTACAGGAGTACCATACACTAATGTCTTCAAATATCGCCAAACAAAGAAATCTAGAGGGTTCAGATCAGGCGATCTTGGAGGCTATAAAACAGGTCCGGCTCTTCCTACCCATCTATGTGGAAAAGTTTGGTGTAAATGCTTTCTAACGGCCGTGGAAAAATGAGCTGGAGCACCATCATGCTGGAACCACATTTGTTGCCTCTGATTCAAAGGAATGTCTTCCAAAAACTCATGCAGTGTGTTCTGCAGAAAGTTGAGGTAAGCAGCGTCTATTATTCGGTTTGGTAAAACAACAGGACCTAGAAACCTGTCACCTACAACACCCACCCAAATGTTTAATGAAAAACGTGCCTAATGTCCAGATTCTATTAGAGTATGAGGATTTTTGTCGGCCCAATATGCGTATTGTGAAAATTTAACACTCCATTTCTTTTGAACCCGGCCTCATCAGTAAAAAGAATATTTGCAAGAAAACGAGGGTCTTCAGCATCATAACGTAGAAACCAGCGGCAAAAAACCAAACGTGCTTGATGATCATTTATTGCATTTAAGGCCTGTACTCGTTGCACATGGTATGGATAAAGCAGTTGCTCGTGAAGGATTCTCCAAATAAGAGGACCACTAATTTCTACCTCGGCTGATATTCTCCGCACACTCGTATCTGGATTCTGCTCTACCAGTGCTAGGATTTCTTCTTCTGCTCTAGGAGTGGATACCGACCTTGGTCTTCTTCCAAACATGCGTTGTGAAGGAATCTGGCGATTTGGATAAGCGTCAACATAAAGACGTCGCGCTTCGGTAGCGTTCCCATTAGCACGACTATACATGAAATGCATGTCTGTTAATTCTGCGTTAGAGTAACCAGCTATAGCAAAAGAAAATTTGTGCACTGAGAACAACTCTCAAATACGTAGTGTTTATTTCACTAAACATCAACCAACTATTATAAGAAAATACACAACGTTTTTGCAAAATAAGAAAAGAGGCTAAAAACATAAAACATTCCATATCTCCGCAACCGTTACTTTGCGGACCCATATTTATTGAGACTTTTCTGCTTATTTTGGTTCATACTATTACCTCCTTAAATATTTTACACTCTTTTGTTAACACCGTGTATAGGTATGTTCAGTTAAATTGCAATATTTGGGGACCCCCTACATGCGGAACATCCTTTATATTTCCAATTTTATAAGCGATTACTGTTTCGTCTTTTCAGTGTGGTGCTAAAACGGCACATTTTCTGACAAAACTTTCTATCTTATATTCTTATGTGAAGTTCCTCTACTATATGTTCCAAACTCGGTCTCAAATTTTGTAACCTGTTTTTGAAACAGCCTGTATATATTAATGCGATCTAGTAAACTAGGCTCGATAATGAATTATTTGGAACAGCAAATAATCCTTGAACTGACATAATCAAATTACTCCTATCAGCTGACAAATCCTTATTCCACAAGCAGACCATTAACTGAAAACATAACATTATTCAGGCGTTATAATGAGGTGTACTATACGTTCTCTGCACTTCCTTGAACAAATAAGATAACTCACGGCAGCATCCTCATTGTTCCATTCACCACCACCGGCTCCATATGAGAAGAAATGTTTATATTCCATTAATTTGTTCTGCTTCCTTTGAAATTATTTATGCAACATTTAAGTTCCGTTATTTTGCCAGGAAGTCGACTCATAATTTATGTGCTCGGTTAAGTTAACCATAGAAAATACTCGGTTTCCTATCTAGCGATTTTATGCGCCTGGTGGGTACCATGCTGTTATTTCACAGGGGCGGAGGATGAAGGGTGTCATGTGTGTATAAGCATCGTTCGAAAGTAGAATAAAATTGTCATCACAAGTTGTTGAATTATCGAATGTACAGGATCTTACAGTAAATTTAGCAAATTACTTTCCAGATCCAAAGAAATTAATAATTTACATGACATATGAAAATGTTCAAACAACTGCTGAATAAGGAAAAAATAGCATATAATTTTTCATTAACTTACGTCCTAGAATAGTAAAAAATAGCTTACAGAACCATTTACTTTATCATCTACCAAATAGGCAGAATAAAATATTATCCTCATTTTGTAATACGTCAGTACTTTATTCCATATATCCAAATTTTTCTGTAGATCTTCTTTGCTCTCTGTCATTATATTTATGTCATCTGCAAATGCTCCTTCTGATATTCCTACTTCTTGCATCTTTCTGTTTCTATATATATATTGTCTTGCTTAGACCTGAACATTTCTTTATTATTTCAGCCATGAAAACAATATTAATAATGTTGGACTTAGTTCTCCTCCTTGACAAACGCCATCCTTTGTTGAAAACACCTCGGATATTTTGTTATTGCTTATGACCATATTGTTATTGTGTAAATATTTCTTATAAGTCTTATTATTTTGTTGTCAACTCCACGATTTTTCAATATATTCCATAGTATATTTCTAGGTATCTTGTCGAAAGCTTTCTTTAAATCAATAAATTCCATGTGAATTGTCTTTCCCTGCTCTTCACACTTCTCTATTGACTGTTTCACACTAAATATATGATCTCTTCTGTGTCTCTTAATTCTTTATACAGTAACTTTTCAAAAATTTTTATTGCTACACACAACAGAGTTATCCCTCTATAATTCTCGCACAGTTTTTTGTCCCCCTTCTTGTATATAGGCACTATTAATGCTGTTTGCCAATCTTTAGGAATTTGTTCTGTTTCCCATGTTTTCTTATAAACTTCTAGCAATAGTTCCGTTCCTTGTTCCCCCATATTTTTTATCATTTCCACTGCTATTTTATCATAACCTGGGGCTTTTCCATTTCTTTGTTCTTTTATTATTTCTTATAATTCTTTTATCGTTACTTTTTGTTTTTATTTTCTTCATTAATTTCATCTTGTTTCTCGTATTTATTGTCCTCCAGTTCATCCTCCGTTCCTAACAGTTCTTTAAAGTATTCTTTCCATCTATTCATTATTTCTTGGTCATCAAATAATATCTCCCCTTTTTTGTTTTTAATATTTGTTTTATATATGATTTCTCTTCTCATTGATTTTAATGCGCCATAGAATAGTTTTTGATTTCCTTTGCTATCTTCTTCTATTTTTTCTCCGAATTGTTTCCACTGTTGTTTCTTGGCCTCAATTACTAGTTCCTTCGTTAATTTTCTCTCATTCTTATACATTCATAATTTTCTGTTGTTCGTTCGCTGATATATTTTTGCCATTGCTTCTTTTTCTTTCTTATTTGTTCTTTTATTTCTTGAGACCACCAAGCTGTTTGCTTTTTGTTATTAATTTTTCTATTGGCTCCACAAATTAATTTCAGCTTCCTCTTTCACAATATTTTTAATTCTTGTAGTTCATCTACTCCCATCTGTGTTATATTCTCCTTGTGTGTTGTTATTTTTTGTGATACAGCTAGTCTATATTTCATTGATACTTCTTTATCTTTTAACTTATATGATTTTATTCTTTCGTTTTATATCCTTTTCTTCTTTATTTCTTCTGATATCTGCCTTTTCCCTAATTCTTCTCACAAGTAAAAGTGATCACTGCCTATCTCTGGCCCCCTTCTTACTTTTGTGTCTATTACTATGTTTCTGTAACGATTTTCTTCGAGATATCAAGTAAAAACTACATTGTGTTAAAGATAAAAATATAAAAACATTAAGGAGCGTACAGACGTCCGACTATTACATCCCCATTCCTTAAGCTATAAAAAAGTAATATGTTTAATTATACAAAAACGCAAACATTTTATAACATATATTTACATAACTATTCCAATTGTAATATGTCTGGTTGACGTACAATTCTACCAGGACGGGTTGTCTGGTTTACATTAATATTTATAATTTGATTTTCTATTACATCTGTTTTATCATTCGAAACACAACGTTCATCATCAGAAAAATTATTTATTTTCAACTGTTGTGCCGATGAAGAAGTCATATGTATTTTGATTGATAATACAGTTTCTATTCCTAATTACTTCCCCGCCAGAATTATGCATTTTAATATTATAAGATCTTGGTCTAACATTTTTATTTAATACTGTGACTGTTTTTTTTATATCATAATATTGTAAAATAGATTTTGAACATAATGTGTTTTTTTCATTCTGTAAAAGTTTTTTACCTAATGCCATTGTACATCAGCTCCCAATAAATTTCTAAGATGCTCTGTTTTAAATGATACATTTTTTATAAATTTTGAGACATATACCGGGTGGTCCACTTTCGAAAGCGGAAAGGAGCTTTTTTCTGTTGTAAATTGAACAAGGATTCTAGAACACTGGCGTGCCAATTTTTTCATTAAAATTTCCCAAAAATCTGTCCGTACGCACGCCACTGATGGAAGAAAAATAATATTTTTTACGTAAAAATATGTATCTAGATTACCTATACAAAGGTAACAAATTTCATTTAAACATCTAAAGTAGATTTAAAAATATTAATAAATTTGGAACTTTTGATAAAAATTTTGACACCCTGCATCTTTGTAACGAAGCATTTTTCGAATATAGTTTATAATACAAACTGATATTATTTTGTGGTTCTCTGTCTGTCTCTAAAATTTCCGCTTTCGAAAATAGACCACCCGGTATAATCACACCTAAAAATCTTTTCCAGATCTTTTTTAAAAGATGGTCTATTAACATTTTTTTGTGCAACATGTTTTCCTTCATCTGGTTCTATACCTTTCTCTGAAATTTTGTGTCCTAGGAATAATAAATTGTTAATTCCAAATTTACATTTTTTTAAATTTAATTTTAAATTTAGTTCGCGACATCTAATTAGTAAATTTGTTAATCTTTCATCATGATTTTTTTAGTAGTACCATAAACTACAAAATTATTAATGTATGATTCTACACCTTGTATATTTTCAAATAAATGTTTTATTTTTCGATGAAATATTTCAGATGCTAGAGACACTCCATAGGGCAATCTTAAAAATCTATATCTGCCATAGGGACTATTATTACATTTGCACAATAAGGAGCTTTGATAATCTAATCTAATTTTCTAGAATGCTTCACTATCATCAAGAATCGAAAAATATTTTTTCATTATTTAATTTTGATATTATATCATCAACTGTCGGTAACGAAAAATATTCTCTTTTTACAACCTTATTTAGATCTTTTGGATCTATACATATACGAAGATCCCATCAGTTTTATTTACAGTAACTAAATAAATGAGCCATTCAGTGGGTTTATTAACTTTAGCAATTATCTTCTTCTTGGAGCATTAATAACTGGCTTGAGATTTTCTTGTAATTCTATCTTATTCATATTCTATACAACCTATACCAGTAAAAATATCCTTAAAATTATTAAATAATTTATCATAATTACTACTAATATTTTCTTTTTTAACAGATACTACTAATCTCCCTAAATTTAATTTTTCACAATCAATTCTACCTAAAATTGATCCCGCATTTTTTTGTTTACTATATAAAATGCAAGTTTTGAATAATTTCTTTATATTTAAATTTTAATTTACATTTACCCATGCTGTCTATTTTACTATCAGTATATGTGATGATTTTTGATTTGTCTTGAATTAAATTATTCTTTGAAATGTTAAAATTTTGACCTGTGCACCTGGATCAATTTTAAAGTTGATCTCTGTTCCATTGTGCACCTCATTCTTAGCTCTCCAGTCCTTGTTGTTATGGTGTCTATAAATTCATTTTCCACTTCCACGTTTATTTGATTTACAGAATTATACATTTTTGCAATATGATTTGACTTTTGCACTTCAAAAACATTTTCCCATATGCAGGGTACTGATTTTTTCCATGCACTAGCCCCCACCTGAAGCACTTGACCATCGGTGTTTGTTTACATTCCCGCATATGTCCTTTAAAAAATGAGATAGATTGAGACCGACGTTGAGTTTGTAGCTGATGATATTCTTTAGAGTTAGATGGACGATCCTGCAAGAACTGTTTTTCGTTTATAGTTTTTTATTTGAATTCCATTGCTTTTTGCATGATTTTTTAATTTTGTCAACTTTGGCTTCATATTCCAATTCTGGATTTGTAGAACAAATATTTTCCAATTAAACTTTTGTTTTTTCTGCTGATTTGCATATATCTAATGCTTTTGACAATGTTAAATCATAATATAACCTACAGCAAAATCTGATGAAAATGCAGTTATGGAATCAAATAAATAATTGTATATTACATGGTGTTATACTACATTTTGATCCTAAGTTGTCTTTGCAGAACACATTGGCAATATAGCTTCTAATGCCTCTAAAAGTTTGGATTTTATTGTAGGAAATGTTAAAGGTTTTACTATTATGCGTAGCCTGCTGTTGTTGATAAATAAAGTTTGGAATACGCATCAATTGGATGTAATCTATTTCATCCAATCTATTGGATTGAATTAATGATACGCATGTAAAGGAAATTGAAGAGACTCAGAAGCGATTTATGAAATTAGCAGTGTAGATAATTAAAGGTGTGCATGGTTGTAGAGAGTATCTTCTATGATATGCTTCTTGAGCGTGTAAACCTCTACCAGCTAAAAAAGAGAAAAGTGCTGGTCTCGATAATATAAGATTGTAAATAATCAATTCGTTTATATTAAAATAACAAATAAGTTAATCCCAGAGGTGACATTTGAACTGTCAATGTCTTTTTATGTACTTATCTACACCTTTCACAAATATACTGAAGTCCTTTCCATTTTATAATATGTGCCTGACCTACTCTGGTATAGAGCGCAGTTTAGATATTTTTATTCCAAATTTAAGAAATCTTGTTATAAGCTTACTGTAGATAGGTACTGTACTGCTGCTGTGTCTTGCATATAATTTGTATATTTTCTAATTGCTTTTCTATTATATTCCTGTGTAAGTATGGTGTATGAATACATATGTTTTCATTTCCGTTTTTATGACTTTTAAGTGTTTTTATTTAAGAATGATATTGTTACATTTGTGGCATTTGCATGATGAGGCTTACATCAGTGGCCCAGTTATGGAGCAACTCAACAACAACTTTGAAAAAGGATAGCATGGAATAGAGCCATCCATTCGATCACTGGTTTGCAAAATTTCCCAATGTCAATTCTTTTCTATTTTGGTGCGACAGAAGTGACTATCTACAGGTATGGGCTCGATAGTATAGGCCTACTGAGAGGATACAAAAAATGTAAATAAAATTTGAGATACATAATGTTGAATGGGATGAGGTAAGTTCCATTTTCAATCGAAAGTATTATCTTTGGGACAACTGTATCTGTAACGTCTCTACTAATAGCAATTGTACATTATAATCAGCAGAAACTGTGTAATCGGATACTCTGTGCAAGTTTAGATTACCCATACCGCCTACAAATGTACTAATACTTTTTCAACTTTATACAATATGTTTCCATTACATGAATCTGACTTAGATTTTGATACATTTTTTTCATAAGTCAAGAATTTAAAACGTTGTATATGAAATTAAGTGTTATTGTTGTTTGCCTAGTTTGTGAGTCTTTTAGGTACTTTTGTGCTTTATCTTACGTTTCTCAACTAACATTTAAGCATAATAGAAAACTGCACAAGAAAAATGAACCTAAATTGATCGAGACTTACTACATTTCGCCCTAAAAATAGTCTTCAATGTTACAAAATCTTATAATACTAAAATTCTAGTCAGAACTTTGTTAACTAAGTGTAATATAATGACTTCCAAGTAAAACAAAATATATGTCAATTTATACAGTTCGAAATTACATATTGTTTACCTTTTCTGTGTTTTCAAATGCTAACGTTCCAATAACGTGTAAGAAGAAATTATAATTTATTTAATTTCGCCTTGAAATCTGTCTTCAATATCCAGGGATTTTTTAAATAATTATAATAGGTAAATATTGGCATATTTATTACAAAATTGTAAAACTTATTTTGTCTTCAACTACACTCGTTAAGAATAAGGTAATAACTAGTTATTTTAGCCATATTAAATCCTGCAATATAATAAGTTCTATTTTTATTACAACATTAAATATATTCAACTTTGTTGATAACTTCTAAGAAATATTTGATCATTTCAATTAACCTAATATAAATATTGCTCTATATTATGGTACAAATTTACTTATTAATAATACTTCGACGTAAATGTTTCTTAAAAGGATCTTTTAAGGAGCAAGCTTCTTGTTATATGTATTCAGATAGATATTTTCATGCAATAAGGTGTTGAAGTTGTTTTGTGTTTTGATGATCTGCAATAAAAACCTACTTGTGTCGTAAGTAATTCAAAAGATAAAGCCCAACAGGCGGCTTACCACACAATATTTCAGAGTTGTAAAAAATAATTATTGGGTTCATATTTCGCCTACCAAAATCGAAGCCAACACTGCAGATTATAAAAATCAAGCTAATGATAATATATCGATAAACACATCATAAGTATTCCATATGACACTGTTATCGTCTCAAATGAATTCAGTAGTGCATGTGAATTGAAATTTGAATTGAATTCCGTTCGAAAATATTTATTTTGTTTTTGTTATTACACACACATAATATTATTGGCTTTAATTTGAATTTTCAATCACAAATAAATCCAAGAGTAGAATTTTATATGTAGGTACTTAGTAATAATATAGTTGGTAATAAATTACCATAAAATGTCTTTATTTGGAGGAAATTTCAACCACAAAGTTAATATTTTGCTATGACGTTAACATTGACATAGGCAATCTGCCCTATAGGTTAAACTTCTGACAAATTGACTTCAAAGTTGATTTTATTTAAGCGACCATGTTGTAACAAACGCTAGATGTTTTGTTTATTATTTCTAATTGATTACTCATTAAAATTACGTTAATACAGATAATATTATTTAATACATTTATGACGAAAAATTATTAAACACATTTTATCACGAAATACATCCAGTTTTTATTTTAGGTTATTTTTCAGGATAATAATATTATTAAGAAGCAATAGTAAAAATGTATATTTATAAGGCGCGTTATTTTTATGAAAGTTTTGTCATCACATTATACGAAAAAATTTCCTGGGTTGTACAATTTGTTGAATAGAAACCAAAAATACAGACTTTATATTATATTAAAATCTAAATATCTATAAATACTCATATACTAACTCCTACTCTACTTGTAGCTTTGTAGCCTGACTTATATTCTTTCTTTCTCTTCCTATCCCTGTTCCCTATTAGAATGTATATAAGCAAACATATAATGTTGTCTCTCTCTAGCAAAAATAGGTCATATAAAGGGCATAATTAGGGTATATTTTGGTAATAATGTGTTGAAATTTTAACATAAAATTGGTCCGTATTTCTTTTAGGTCCAATTATCTTATTGGAATAAAATCTTGGCCGACCAATTATTAACTTCCATATTACTTTAGTTTTTTTCCCCACATAAGGAAAAAGGCCAACGAATATAAGTAATTCCTTATGCGGAATTGGTCATGAAAAGTTTATGACCAATTCAAAGGTCAAGTTAACGTAACTTTAACTTTAAATGTTTGTTAGGTTTGCTATAGCATACTGTTTTTTTTCTGTCCTATAACTGGATGTAAGATGTCAGGACAGTTAAATAAATAAAGAAGAACTGCTTTTCTCCTTTTAATCAATACTACCATGTCTCGATGTACAGCACACTCATTTTTTTCTTCTTGCATATACCTATTTGTATCGAAAAGAAAATTATTAAATTTACAAGGCAAATTACTGTGTGTGCCATATTGTGCACAGACTCATTAATAAAAGTTTGAAAAGTTTATAACTTACAACGGTGAGATATGTAAGGGCTGATATACACGAAACAAGTTGCTCGTTTACATTAAATACATACATTGATGCCAACGAATATGTGTTTATATAATTTTTGTACAGCAACAATGTAGTTCGCTATAATTTGAGGTGATTTATAACCAGTTGCTTTGTAAAATTTTGAGCAACCCGATAACATCTTAAATGCACCTTAATTCTACTGTAAGCTTCCTGAAATGAAGTTTACGATATATTTTAATGCATACTGAAACTATACTCGAGCATTTTCAGTTTCAGTGATAGAATCACAAGCACTTGCTTTAATTCGTCGTCTACTTTTGTTATTAAATCTGCTTCTCCCTGTGAAACTTTATGGATAATGAAGAAAAACCAATGAAGTATTATATTTATTACACCTATAATGAAAATTTAGATAAACAAGAATAAACAGATATTTAAATTTATTGTTGTCAATACTAATTCTGAAAATTGTGCTTGTTTGTAAGTCATGAAAATATATTTATACAAATCCTGTAGACTTTATCCTCATTTGTTACACTTTCTTTATTAAGAAAATTTATGGGTTATTTGCGGTAAAACTCGGTACGCTCGTTTGTTTTTTTTTTCTGCTTTATTGCAGACAGTAATAGAGATAAATAAACCAGTCATCCTTATTTTGCAGTTCTCAAATAGCACAGTAGATTCACTGAATAACAATGTTAATTTGCTGTTACCTAAACACAGTAAAGTGAGATCAAACATGCATTGATTTATTGTCGAAATATGACCCACCCAGTAAACACACATACGTTATTTAAACGTATTGTCAACGTACCATTGGTTGATAATTCGTGTTACGTTACAAAATCAACCATTATATTATGGTTAGAAAAGTAACGGTCTAACATAACGTTTAGAATACGTACTTTTTTAACAAAAAATGTTAGCAAATCTTTTGTAACGTTAAATGAACGTTATTTAAAATATTTAAATAAAACTTATTTATTTAAACCTTTATAAAACGTCTGTGTCAACTGATTAATATATTGACATTGAACAAAAACGTGTTTGTAACGTTTTAGAGTAACAGTAATGCTTACAAAACATATCATAAACGTTTTGCAATTAATCAATATTTCGGAACGATACCAATCCAAAGTAAATTTTATACAATATAATTTAATAAAAAGATATTGCATTAAGAATATATAGGTACTTATATATACAAATAACTAGATAGTAATTATTTTTTAATAAACCTCACAAGTGTTAAAAAACAGTACAATTGAAACGTGTATTATACGTTATAATCATTCATTGAAATAAGGAAGCGAATTGCCGTTTATTACACGTGTCAATTATAATGTCGTTAAACGTTCTATATGAATTTAATGATCTTATTGACAGATAAAGATCACGTGTTACACACATACCATTTCGAGTTCTTTTTTGTAAAAGCTTGTCAGTTGCATATTCATCACTGTACGTACCTACTGTGATCCGTGAAATATTTCCCTATTTTATTTTGGTAAATATACCTATTTCTATAAGTATTTAATTTTATTTTATTAATATAAGAATATTAGGTTTTTTTTACGTTACATGTTACAAATAATTATATAATAGAATCTAAATTTATTCCACTATGACTTTTCCTACTTATGTTTCAAAATACTTACAAAGGCGATGACAAAATTAGTAAAAGTATACGTGTGAATTTTGTACTCGTACATGTCTACGTTAAATTACTTTGTAAAATGGGTAACAATTATTATAACTTGGTAATTTTTTTACTTTATACTAAAATTTAAGATACAGTGACATATTTCTAAACATGATTGGGAATGATTTAAACTTTTTTATTTCCTTTCTTGACTATCTACTTCGTGATCATATTAAATGTGTATTAGGTTATTATTATTAGCATTATTATTATATTTATAACTATAATAGATTAAACTTAGACATGTTTAAAGTTTAGACTTTCTTTAAATAATCTATATTATCCAATGTAATAGAAGTTATTGATATGAAACTTGTTCAAACCTAATTTCATTGTTTTTAGGTTCCAATCCGTAGCATAAATAAGAGATATTATTTTGGTATTTTTATATTTTGTTTGTATTATGTACGTATTATTATTTATTTAATAAACTATTACTTATATTAAAACCAATTATTTATTGTTACTTACCTAAATTTGAAATTAAACAATAGGTATTGATATTTTCTAATACTCTTATTTATAGGCGTATAGTGAGTTCAACATTCGAGCCACACTATTGGAATATCGATAATAATTATTAATAGGAACAAGATTAAATGAGAGAAGATTTTGTAACTATTTTATTTATATTATATTAATTCCCTGATAATTATTTATTTAATACAGGGTGGTCCAGAATGTACTAGAGCATATGCCACATTAAAAAATGAGGGTACTATTTTACATCAATTTTTGTTCAAAACTCAATAATAAGAGAGATATAACCCTCTGAGGGATAAAATAAAACTGATTTTTTAAAAATATCTTTCAGATACTTTTGAATAATGGGTTCATGGGGTGAGTATATGATATTATGATAATTAATTTTTTGTTTCCACTTATTCAATCATGTTTAAGGGGTAGTTTTGGATAGTATTTTTTTAAATTTGAAATTATGTATTTCAAAAAAATACTTATCACTCAAAACAACGCTTTAATCTTAAAGGGATGGAATACGTGGTAACAAAATTAATTGTATTAAAACCAAAAAAAGTAAATTCATCATAAAAGGATTATAGTTAGTTAAGTGTTATAGATATTTAAAGAAGTGGTTTTTATTTTGCGGGTTTACACGATTAAGTGTACCTGATTATTTAGTTTTTAAATATGTATATGTATATATATATATATATATATATATATATATATATATATATATATATTACCCTTATTTTTTAACGTACTATCTAATCTAGCATTTATGGTACATAATTCTGGACCATCCTGAACAACGCCGCCAGAAGGATCCAAAAACAACGTAGTAAAACACGTTAAAAAGTACGTCTCTAAAACATCTTTTTTGGACATTAAAATAACAAGGTTTAATTTACGTTAGTTAAAAACCTTAATAAAATGTCATTATTAAACGTAAAGCTTATTAATACTAAAAATGATCGTTCCACATTTACTAATATTAAACGTTTGTGCTATGATTTCATTTTATTTACTACAACTAAGTAATAATTTTCCTTCTAGTTGGAAGCATGCATTTATCATACCTCTAGCCAAAGTTACGAACCCCACTGAATATTCGCACCTGAGACCAATCAGCAACATACCTACGATGTCAAAAATTTTAGAATCTATTATGAAAGATCAAATCTATTCGTATGCATGTGGCAACAAAATAATGCCCACTGTACAACCCGGATTTCGTGCTCAACATAATACTACCACTGCTTTTTTAAATACTGCGATGACTTATTTCTTGCTACTGATGTTCGTAAATTAAGTAAGGCGTTCGATACCATGGAGCATGGCTTACTTTGTAAGAACCTTAGTTACTTTCGATATGACTATTTGTCGTTTCTTTCATGCGTAATTATTTAAGCAATAGTGTTTCATTGAATACCGATCCGTTGTCGGTTAAATTGAGGGTACCTCAAGGTTTCATATTGGGACTTTTGTTGTTTTCAGTTTATATCTATGATTTTCATACGTTCATATATAGTTGCAATATACATCATTATGCTGATGATACGCAAGTGTATTATTCTTTCTTCTTTGACCAGTATAATATTGCTGAACAATTGATTAATTCTGATCTGAACTGTTAGCTAATGCCAACAAATCTGTAATGATGATTTATGGGTTCAAAGCAAAAAGAGATATAATTCGCAATAGAATGAATATCTGTTTGAGTGCCGAGGCGTTGCCTGTAGTTGAGTGCTGTAAAAATTTGGGTATATAGATCGACACGGATTTAGATTTACTAAACACGTTAATTATCTGTTCGAAACATGTTATAACATCCTTAGAAAACTTTTTCCGAAACACACATTTTAGATACTAAAACAGGGTTGAAACTTTGTGAGGCATTATTAGAACGTAATAGTAACAAATTACAACTATTGCAAAATGCTCGCTTTCGATTTGCTACTGGATTGCGTAAATTTGAGTGACTGCGTGAGTCACAAATTTGTTGAAGTCGATTGGTCGAAACTCGATAAAATGCATATTATTCACAATATTTGCCTCATTCATAAAGTTTTGGTTACACGTGCACCTCAATATTTATTCAAAAAACTTTTTTACTTATTCCTAAACACTTTTCTGCAGCATGAAATTTATCTTCTCATATATATCTAGCAAGAGATATAACAAATGGCCTCCACATTTTAGACAATATTCGATTTTGAATTTTAAAAACAGAATATGTTCATATTTCAGATGGTTAATTATATTAATGGGTGGGAGGAAAGGTAATTTAAAAGTCTTCTCGAACTGATTGGCTTGGTGTGGATTTCTTATTAACAAAATGTCAAAAAAATCCTATCCTCTAATGCTCACCACACTCTCGTCAAAAGCAGGCGAGAATTCTGGGAATGCTATTGTATGTTTTATTATTCAAAACTACTCGTTGCAAATACATAACTATATAGTTTTATATAAAAAAATCATGTCATGATAAATTGTTACAGTATAATTTTAATTCTAATCAAAATATATTTAAATTACTACAATTTGCCAAAAATTAATTTATTATATTAAAATGTAAACTTAACCATTAAATATAGACATTTTCGTAAATTTAAATCTTCAAAATAAAATTAAATTTATCAATTTTGTATCGCCCTCTATTGGTCAGTAGTGGTTTAGAATTTTGTTCGAATCTAGCTATTCGCAGTTTCTTTTAAGTAGGTGTTCTTGTGGTTTGATTCGGAAATTGGCTTTGGTGGGGATTTTTCACTTCCTTCCTATGTTAAGAGTTGTGTGTATGATGGTGAATCGAACCTCTTCTTTGAAAATAAAACTGATCTCGTGTCATCCTATTGGGGATTAATTTAAAGAAAAGGTGCATAGCGATTTTCTAGTTAGAATTTGCTGTTTGTTCTTGGCAGGTAATTATTGAGTGAAGAAAGTTGCTACTTATTAGGATTCTGAGCGATTCTCCAGTACACTAAATACCACGCAATTTCCGACTTTCTTCAAATAAAAAGAACACTTCACCGAAGGTATGTTACTAAATTTTATTCTTTTGTTATTATCTTAACCTGTTTTTTCTTTTGGGTGCATAACTGCTTAAATTTTCAAGTGGTTTTTCATGTTGTCCAAGGGGTTAATTTGAGTTATTCCCTTAGGGTTTTTTTTTTGGAATCAAATATCGAGTCCATTGCTACAATCTGGGCGACTTGAACTTATTTCCACAAGGGTTGTCCTCTCTGATGGTAACCTATATCGGGGCTCTCCCAGAAGTTGCCAGGATTTTCATTCAACTCCAGGACTCCATTGTTCGGCTAGGCAAGGCAGTCAACAGGACAGCTCCTTGGAATCAGGCATTGTCACTTGGAACCATCTGATTCCGTAATTGGGCTTCCATAAATTTCAGAAAGAAATAAACGGTATATTTGTTTTATTCATTCAAAACTAAAAATTAGAAAATATTTACAGATCTATAGATATTGAAGTGTGTTTTTTTTATAGACATTTTGTCTTAACTGCTAAAATTTGAATTAGTACTGCATTACGTCACAATTTAATAGAACCCTTCTTTTACCTTTTGGCTTAATATTACGTATAGTATAAGTGATTTAAGATTTTGTATAATTTTCTTTGGATATATCAAACCAGATGGAGCTTTCTGTGATAAATATTTGTGAGAGTATTGATGCAAAGTATATATATATATATATATATGGTTGTAAAATTTCTCCGGGTTCTTCTCCGCGATGAATCTGCATGGTCTTCAAAAGAACCATTTGTTTGACAACGTTTCGGTAAAATCTCATTTACCATCTTCAGGTCTTCTTACTTCTGCTTCGCGTTACTACGTTCGGCTTACTGGAAGATGTTTGTCCACTTGGTGAGTTATATACTGTGCTTTCGTTCCGGTGTGTGGTTTTCTTCGCATGGCTGCGCGTCACGGGTCTTGCGTTTAATGGTGCTGTGGGTTCTTGTGTTCTGCTTGGCCTACTCTCACCGTTGCGTGTCACTGGTTTATTGATCTTCTTGATTCCCAGGACAGGTTTCCAAGCTGTTGGTAATCTTTGGGTTGGTTTACCAACAGCTTGGAAACCTGTCCTGGGAATCAAGAAGATCAATAAACCAGTGACACGCAACGGTGAGAGTAGGCCAAGCAGAACACAAGAACCCACAGCACCATTAAACGCAAGACCCGTGACGCGCAGCCATGCGAAGAAAACCACACACCGGAACGAAAGCACAGTATATAACTCACCAAGTGGACAAACATCTTCCAGTAAGCCGAACGTAGTAACGCGAAGCAGAAGTAAGAAGACCTGAAGATGGTAAATGAGATTTTACCGAAACGTTGTCAAACAAATGGTTCTTTTGAAGACCATGCAGATTCATCGCGGAGAAGAACCCGGAGAAATTTTACAACCACATATAACACCCGCGGAAGCCTACGAATTAATATATATATATATATATATATATACTACTAAATATTTATTTCACAACTCACCATTTTACCCACCCCACCGCTCACTGAGCTAGCAGTGTCGTTTTCGTTTCTATTGTATTTTTATTCCGCGAGTAACGGCACTTACTATACTATATTTGTTCGGTTCACTTTGGGAAAATCAACCAACAAAGATTTCCCGATTACATCACAAAAATTTAAAATTTAGTATATTCTTTTAGTACGCAACAAAATATAAAAAAGTTCCTGAAATATTCATATATTTAAGTAAATTAAATTTCAGCCTGAAAAGTGCTTAATCAACTGCACTACACAAACAATAGGGTTTACGGTGAAGTAATTCGGGCGACATTTCTGAAAGGTCGTGTGGGGACCTGCAGGAATACACAGCAGGAACGTTGGTTTAGCAGGAAAGGCAACGACAGGGCTACCAACCACTAATGAGGTGTGCTGACATTACATCCTCCTCGACAATTACTACCCAGTCAGCACTCACCGTGGTGGCTTTGAATTGGATAGATTTCTATTAAATATAATATCGCAGTACTCAAAGCAAAATAGCGAAGTCATTTTCAGTACATCTGTGATAATGCCAGCATTCATCAAGTTTAGTTTCGAGACAAAATATCCCCAGTATGAAATTAGACGGATTTGACAACGTGCTCCCATTAAGTTGAGTGAATTCAAGCTGTATCTAAAATTAGGAATTCCAAATATAATGTTCGACAGTCAAGAAGTCATTTAAATAAACATACATATATTTAAATTACTCTTACCATTATACAGTATGTGCCAAAAGTATGGAATAAATTCAATAAAAACGAAACAATTATTTTTTGGGAAAAATCCTCGAACAGGTCGATTTTTAATTTAAAAAATACATATTTTAGTGTAAAATGCGATTTTCAAATGTCATTTGTTTTTGAGTAATGTCGTCATCGATTTTTTTTAAATGGCAACACCATATTTTTTTCCTTGATTCTGAAAGATCGTTTAATTCTCTATCATACAGTACTAAAATTTTGCCCTCTTACATAGGAAAGTTTTCGAGTAAATGACGATTGAATGTTAGAAAACGTAAATCAATTAAAATAAAGCAAAAACGTTATCAAGTTTAGTTTTGCGAATTCCATAGTTCTTTTATGGATCACGTAGGTGAAAATCTTTGCCAAGTGTCATTGTCACACCGACTTTCTAATAAGTATTGTAAGAGACATAGAAATTATTATTCAATTTAAAGTATTATGGCACATTTAACTGTTACTCAAAGAATTGAAATTTTAATTCTAATCGGATGCGGAAATATGACTAGAACTCAGCAGAAAGTTTGCGATTTATTTAATGAAAAATATCCAGATCGCCCTATCAGCCAATCAACAGTCAGTAAGGTAGAGTCTAAATTTAGAGAAACTGGCAATGTTGTAAATATATCGCATTCGGGACGAAATACGCAGAGTTACCCCAGAAATCATTCATAATGTGCAAGAAGAATTTCTTCACAGACTTGCGCATTGTGTTGGTGGATGGCAATTCGAACATTTAATTTAAGTATAAAATTTAATCAATTGTATTTTATTTTACATACCTCAGAATTCTTACTTTTTTATGGATAAAATTTACGTTTTCTAACATTCAATCGTCATTTACTCGAAAACTTTCCTATGTAAGAGGGCAAAATTTTAGTACTGTCTGATAGAGAATTAAACGATCTTTCAGAATCAAGGAAAAAAATATGGTGTTGCCATTTAAAAAAAAATCGATGACGTCATTACTCGAAAACAAATGACATTTGAAAATCGCATTTTACGCTAAAATATGTATTTTTTAAATTAAAATTCGACCTATTCGAGGATTTTTCCCAAAAAATAATTGTTTCGTTTTTATTGAATTTATTCCATACTTTTGGCGCATACTGTATATATTCCTAATTTTAGATATATACAGGGTGATTAAGGTTTAATCTTAATAACTTCAGGAATCGATAGAACAGGTTAAAATAATGTCCATTTGTGATATAAATTTATTTCCTAAAACGCATCGTTTCCGAAAAAGAGGGCGTTGAAGTAGGAATTTTTTTCTCGTTTTTCCCTCATAACTTTTGAACCACTTATCCGATTTAAGTGAAATTCGGAACACAAACACTCCTTATGATCTTACATAAGCTTCTTAAGTTTGAACTACCTACCCCTCTTAGAAGTGTATTTTGTATGCTCTCCCCCCTCTTACTTTATTTCAAAACAAAAAAATAATAATAATTTCAATAAAACATCTACACACCACTTTGACCTGATTAATTTTGAAATTTTTTTTTCGACGTTTGGTCTCGTTTCAAAGAAATTGGTGACAGTGTAGCGCACCAGCTGCGTAAATTTCATTTAACGTTATGGCAACCCATGAAAACAAAACTCAGTGATTTGTGTAAACTGCCGTTTTGGGAGCCGCTATAGCCGAGGTGGCTGGGAGAAGACTGCTCATGGAACCAGTCTGAATCGGCTATGTCGGTGTGGGTTCGAATCCCACTGTTGTACCATGGATGTTTGTGCTCGTCGAGAGATGCACAATAAGTCTATAGGCTGCGGTGCTTCCGAGGGCACTGTCGCACGGCTCTCAAAAAAAAAACTGACGTTTTTGAAAATCATTGTCAAAAGTATTATTTAAAGAGTGTTCTTAGTATTAAGAAAAAAATATTCTTAGTTGTAAAGGCATATTCTCCAGAAGTGGAGGAAGTTTAGGTAACTCACGCTGTTCAATGTATGTTCATAAAAGTAAGGCCCAATTAAATGCCTATCGATGATGCCGCGCTATACATTTACTCCAAAATGGCTTTGGTTTGGACTGGATTTACAATGTGGGCATTTTCAATGGACCAGTGTTTGTTGCGCCTTGTTGGCAAACCATTACTGACAAAGCGACTTTCGTCCGTCCAAAGAACGTACAGACAAAGGTTTTGATCAACAACTTCTACATTTACTACAATTTGAGCTATAAAATTAAGTCTGTTTTCAATGTGACGCTCAGGCAAATACTCCAAATTTTGAATTTCCGACTAGCCTGCCGTATATAAAATGTATAAATACTGTAACAGTCTAGTTGTGTTAACATTGTTTACCCTTCGGTCAATTATTTGATTCTTCCGAACAGAAAACGACGCAAGGTCGCGTCCAATCTTGTAAAGGTTCTATGATCACATGATCAGGAATCAGGCGCTCTGGATACCTTTCTCGATATAACTCCACAGCACTTCTTCATTTTTTTGTGACTCGCCGTAAATTAGCAACATACTTTTTCAATGAGAAAACATTTTGTAAGCACAAAAGTTATACGTTTGACATTTGTATTGAGTAATGACAAGTATTTTATGAAAGAGTGACCGCAAAATCCGCTCGTTTTTGCGTAGTATGTAGCAAGAACGGGGAAGGTTGTACAGAGGTCTCCGTGGGCTTAAATTGATCGTCATGAAAAATCTAGGTGAGCATAATTCGATTTTTCCAATATTTGCCCGATTTACCCCTACTTAAGCCACCCTTGAAGTCGAAGAAAACTGGTCAGAATTTCGCAAGAGATCGAATTATGGGGCCCGTCTTTCATATCATTTGTCTAGTAGTGGGAGAAACAAAGTACTTCATGAAGTGGATATCATTCCCCGTCTGCTATCAGCAATAGGGGTGATTTTACCCCCACGCGGGTGTTTTTCACCTTGAACATTTGTAGGAAGGCATTCTTGATGTTACCCTTGCCATGTCGAATTCCGCCAATTTTTACCCAGATTTTGGTGACCATTTTTTCTGTTTTCTTGTTTTAGGGGTGATTTCCACCCTTTCAGTATGGGTAACTGATCAGAATCCGACAGAAGAACGAATTATGGGGGTATGTATTTCATATCATTTGAAGTTATAAGGAAGAATGGCACAAAAAGGCAATTCATGAAGGGAACATCATTTGCCGCCGGTTGTCGGCAATAGGGGTGGTTTTACCACCACGCGGGGGGTATTTTTCACCTTGAGCATTTTTGGAAGAACATCCCTGATCTCTTTCTTGCCATTCACGTTTCCACCAACTTTTACCCAGAATTGATCGGCTATTTTCCACCCCTTAAGTAGGGGTAAGTCGGACAAATATTGGAAAAATCGAATTATGCTCACCTAGATTTTTCATGACGATCAATTTTAGCCCACGGAGACCTCTGGGCGACCTTCCCCGTTCTTGCTACACAATACGCAAGAACGGGCGAAAAAATGTGTTTTTTTGCGATTACTCTTTATGGACTTTAATTTATTGCTTATAACTTTTAAACGGGAAGTGATACAGAAAAATTTCTCTAATAAAAGTTTATTATAAAAACAGAGCTCTTTAACACGAAACAAATTTGGTTAAGTTTCTAGAAAAAAATATAATTGGTGTCTGTCTCATTGTCCTTAATTTTAGTAAGGCGGTTGACACTTTAGATCGTACAACATCTTGCATTAAATTTTAAATACTTTGGTTTTAACGTCATTGCTGTCATATTCTTTAAAAGTTATCTACCGGATAGACGTCGATGGGTACTTTGAACGTTGACATATCTAAATTTAATAATATTGCTGGAGTCCCTCAAGGTTATGTTCTAGAATCACTTATCTTTTCCATTTATACTGCTGATTTTTGTAATAATTATCTTCAACATTGTCAGTGTCATCAGTATGTCGCTGAAACTCAAATATATTTCGCTTTTATTCCTTCTAACATTTCTTCAGATGTGGCCCAGATCAACGTTGACCTCAATTCTATTTCTGAGGTATCTTTGACTCAACCATATTTTAAATGAATATAATTCAATTGTTATTTTTTTTATAATAAAATTTTTGACCATTGTCTGAAAACTGCAAAATTCTTGGTTTATGGTAGACAATTGTCTTAGATTTGTTTAACATATCAAATATCTTACTCAGAAATCTTTAGCCAAGCTGAAAGTTCTTTACATGCATCTTCTTAGTACTGACGTTAAATTAAAAATCTGTACCTCGCTGATGCTAACCACCTTAGCATACTGCATGGTCATTTATCGGCACTCAGAAATAAGGTGTCTCCAAACAGTTCCAAATGTCCGTATCAGGTTCATCAGGTTTCGTAAGTTTGATCATATTTTTCCTAGTTTTAAAAATTCGAATTGGTTTAACCTCAGTGCTAGGTTTCAGTTATTTAACTTTTAAGATATTGTTAAATCATAAACTTAAATATCAAACCTCAAAGTTATAAATTTTAATAAACTTACGCATACTGGTTACAATTTGTGTTTCAAATCATATAAATGCTCTGTTTCAGCAGTCATTTATTTTACTTGTAATGCTATAAACGGTTATTGCTTAATGATGTCACGTCCTTCAAGTCTGTTCACAGTTCTAAGTAAAATCATAACGAATCTATCAGTTAAATTACTTATAGCAATTGGATTGTGATTATTTTTCAATAATACATTTATTTCTACTACTACTGGAATCAAATATTATTGTATTAAATATGAGTTTACATTTAAGTTTGTTATGTAGTCACATTAGTATTATTTTTATGAGTATAGATAACTTTAAAGAATAACCATCGTTGCTATGATTGCAATAGACAAACAATTTCAGTTTACGATTGGTCACAAGAATTAGGTGTGTAATGGCGTAGCACTGTGGTTAATGTTAATGTCACACGAACGTAAAATATTGTCACGGATATATATTCAAACAGATACACGAGCCCTTATGGTAGGCTTTCACAGCCAGTGTTGTAATTTGACTTATAGTGTTTTTCAGAATTAATGCGCATATCACTAGCATTAGCTAGGATTCTTTGATCTGCCTTTGTTGTTCTTGGGTTAGGCTTTGGACCCGCTAGCAGTAAGTACCCTTCGGCCCGTCGATATACTTATTCCGATTTCTATTGTAGGTGTTCGAATCAAAGATTAATTAATTATTTTTTAAAATGTTTTCAAAAAGAGTTTTGTGAAAAATTAGATAATTCACAAATTGTAAGATATTTAACTATAAAATTATTATACAGATAATATTTCAATATTCCATTTTGCAGGTTGTTTCATCTGTTTGGGGGCACATGTAGAAATAGAAATAGGCTAATATTTATTTTAGTTAACTCAAATTTGTCTATATTTAAACATTTTTTTTCTGTATTTAAATAAAATATTTCCGTTTCATTTATCAACTACTTATGTTATAAAAATTATGTTATCTTTGCACAAAAGTGTTGATTCGTAAATTTCTTGACGTCCCTTCTAGAATAAATATGTTGGAAATAAATCACCATTCAAGGTACCTTTAAAACTAAGGATATTTTCCGTATTTCCAATTTATGAAAACAGTGAAATATAAAGTAATGAATGGGTTACTAATGGTCTTATAAAATCAATAAATAAAAAAAAACTTGCATCAAAATGTTTTGAAGCAACCTGATAATATATTGCCGCCTATTGTAAAAAAAAACGATAAACGAAAATAATAACAACTCGTGAAAGATTTGGCATATTATCTCAATAGTTCACGGCCAAAACAAATCTAAAACAAATATAAATAGTATAAAATATGTCAGTGGACAAATTCTAACCGACGCATTGGAGACAGCAAACCGTTTTAATGATTATTTTGGTGAGATTGGAGATAAATTAGTTAGAAAAATAAAGTCTCCTAGAAATATAAGTCTGCCCGAGTTTGACAGGCAAAATTCTTTAGTACTAGAATATACAGACATACAAGAAGTAAAACTAATTATAAATACATTAAAAAGTAAAAAGGCCCCCGGTATCGAAGCAATCGGATCTGAGTCATTAAAAGAAATTGCCAATTACATTGCTGAACCTTTAACGTTTATAATAAATAAAGCGTTTGAAGAAGGCATCTTTCCATCTGCCTTGAAGGTGGTTACTATTAAACCTTTGTATAAATTTGGCAGCAAACAAGAGATAAGCAACTATAGGCCTATATCACTCATCCCCAACCTGGTAAAAATATTTGAAAAGATATTGAAAATACGAATGGCATCGTTCCTGAATAAATATGATGTTATTTCTAATAAATAATATGGATTTATGGCAGGAAAATCCAACAACGATGCAATATTGGATCTAACTAGTAAAATATACAGGAATTTAGACGGAGCTATCCCATCAATATGCGTTTTTGACAAGTTGGCAAAAGCTTTCGACACTGTAAGTCACCTTAATTTGTTAAACACCTTTAGAAATGTTGGTTTTAGGGGAACATCTCTTAAACTGTTTACAAGTTAACTAAGAGGCAGCAATCAGTTGATTTAATTGGGAATAATAGTTCTTCTTTAGTTTTATTTGGTTTTTGCCACACTTCTGAAAAAATAATAAAGATTAATTAAATAAGCCCTTGCACCAAACGGAACAGTCAAGGGTTATTTTTGAAACTACGTTTGCCTAACCAAAAAATCTCACACTGAAAAAAGCAGATAAGTAAAAAATAACAAAAATCACATCACTATCGCGCACTTCCGTATTATTGACGTTTCGAAAAACTCTCTGTCTTCGTTATCAAAATCGTAGTAAAAATATTAAACGTATGTCAAGTTTGACAGTTTAAAATTTGTTTATCTGCTTCCATAGAGATGTTAAATGATTTTTATTTTATTGTTACTTACTTCTTCTTGATATAACTGTAGCCAACAATGATCGATGTTTACTGAACAGTTTGACACACACTTATCTCCGTTCAACAAAATAATCGCGGTCTCTTTTAATTTTCTTTTTGTTGCGTTATCTTCTTTCTCTAAAATTTTTACCGAACCCCGTTGAATCAAATGACCGTTTTCCCAAGCGTGTTCGCAAATTTTGGATTTTTCAGATTTCCGTCTTTTTATGTAATTTTTATGTTCCTCAACTCTAACATTCATAGGCCGAGACGTTTCTCCAACATAATGTTTATTGTATTCACAAGATATATTGTAGATGCAATTTTTTGAATTTTGTATATCATTTTTTGGACGCGTTTTAGACAAAAATGATCGTAAAGTATTAGTTGTCTGAAAAATTAAATATCGAATATTAAATTTATTACCGATTCTTCTTAACTTTTCTGATAATATAGGAATGTATGGAATTTTTATTGTATGATTGATTTCTTTTATTTGTCTTACAGTGTTCGTTTTATCTGTAATATTTTTGAATGTTCTATTAACAAAATTTGGAGGGTATTCATTATTTAATTTTTACTACGATTTTGAGAACGAAAACAGAGACTTTTTCGAAACGTCAATAATACGGAAGTGCGCGATAGTGCTGTGATTTTTGTTATTTTTTACTTATTTGCTTTTTTCAGTGTTCACAGATTTTTTGGTTAGGTAAACGTAGTTTCAAAAATAACCCTTGACTGTTTCGTTTGGCGCAAAGGCTTATTTAATTCATCTTTATTATTTTTTCAGAAGTGTGGCAAAAACCCAATAAAACTAAAGAAAATTATGCCACAAATAAATAGCTTCAGACAATAATAGTTCTGTAGAAACTATCCATTATGAAGTTCTACAAGGAACTGTGTTGTGTTCTGTATAGATGGAAATGATTTCTAGTATTTCTGTATTATACAGCTTTGCTGACGATACTGCAGTTTTATTCAAAGACGCAAATTGGGATCTGCTAAAACTTAAGGCGGGAAGAGACTTTTAATATTTGCTAGACTATAATTATAAATGATTTACAATAAATGTAGGGAACACACTTTACTTTTACAGTATAAAGTAACTAAGGTTCCTTATATAGAGCTAAAAACTAAAAAGGCTGCAATTCATACATTATTATATTCTGGTATTTGGTAGTTATCTTAAATAGGCACTCGTAGAAAAGTTTTGTAAATTTTGTGCAATTCGTATCGCAACAATTTAGGCAAATTTAAGAAATCGCATTAAAACGCAACTGATCCGCCCTCATAAAATCAGCGGCAGGCGTCGGGACGGCCTCAGTGATGCGGATGATTTCAATCTTATGCCGTTTAAATAGGATCAGGCCGGATCGCTTATGCCGCCGACTCATTTAAATGCATCTCTCGAATAACGAGCGTAACGAGACTTTACTCTTGCAGTTATACGGCTCGGAATTGAAGTGCGGCGCAGCCCCATTTGATATCCGGTTTATTACAGGTGCTCTTCCACTTCCGTTTGTGTATATTGTTTCAATTCAAATGAGGGACATTTTAATAACGCCTCTGCGGTACGCTCGCGCCTTTTGTAATGTAATTTGGCTCCAGACGTGTCGCTGGCGACTCCGGGAACGATTTTAATCGCTTGTTAGTGCGATTTTACACAGAACGATATTGTCGGTGTCGGTATCGGATCCAATGTTCATACATACCGGCAATGAGCCTGTTTGTTGTCGATCCTACAGGTTTAAGACATTTAATAAAGTTTTGCCGGTTAGCGCTTGTATTGTTTGGCTTGACAACAATTTGACTACTGCACTGATTTGAATCGATTCTATAGAACTACTCCACATGCACAGCGATATCGATGACGACCACCATTTGAAATCATGTATTTCTAAGTCAGGGCTCCCACACAAAACTGAGATGCGATGCGATGCCGCATCACAGGAACTTGCGATGCGAATTTCTGCGATACGATTTTGTGCGGCAAACCGTTCGCAAATCTACGTCATATTCCGCCAGTCTATAAACAAAGAAGGCGGCGCAGGCGCAGCGCGTCTTTCCCTAAAGCTGTCTCAGAGAGGACTCAAAGTCTTTTAAAAGGGGCGTCACCAAGTATGACATAATATCGCAGGAATGCGCGATGCGAATGAGATCGGACGTTCTTGCGGTGCATTCGTGCGAGTTTGCAGATATTTGCGATGCGATACGAGTTTGCAGTTTTGTGTGGGAGCCCTTAATCCGACACCAGTACCGACATCGATGATATCATCCTATCTAAAGTATATCTGCTTATTGCGGAATATACGGGGTTTCCCGATTATGCCTCAAAAAAAACTGAGATGTGAGTTGGCCTTGAAAAAATAGTGGGGGTAGTTCATACAACATTTTTCATATTAAAATCGCGATTCCGAGATACAGGGTGTTGAAGTCGTTATATTGAAGAGGGTTTTTTAGAGGTCGGCTAGAGATAAAATTTTCAAAATTTGTGTACGAGTACACTGTAAAAAAACAATTATACATTTTGACACAAAAGAACACAATACTGTGTTAATCGAGGTCCACACGGAATCCTGTATATTTTGACATATTTCTCTGCATGTAGCAGTGTGTTAAAGGTTTAACACAATCCACTTTTACATATTTCTGTGTTGTTTGTATCATTGAAGGTGTAGGTTTTATACATTAACATGTTAATTTTATTGTATAATAGGTATTGACATGGAATACTCACCTATCTTATAATTTGTTAATTATGTTCCTGTTTACTTTCAAAATAATTTATATATATATATATATAAAACTGTTTACAGGCCTCGTAGGCCCAGAGAAATAATTTTTAATAAATATAATTTTTAAAATACTTTTATTTTAACATTGAGAGGTTGTGCCTATCGTCGAGAATGCATTGAATATAGTCTGGAATGTTCTACTAAACGGCAGAATATATGTATTAAAAATTATAATTTCAAAAGCAAACAGGAACATAATTAACAAGGTATGTGAGCTTCCGCATCAATATAAAGAATTTTCTGAATTATGGTGTAATTATAAAATAAAAGATATTTTACTTTTTATGATTTTATTAAGAACATAAAATTCTGTTCAAATGAACAACAACCAAGTCTGCTAACAAAATATGTATGTATTAAAATTAAAAGTATAATAGTACATATTCTAATAAGGGACTAATAAAGTTCTAGTAAATCATAAACAATGAAACAACAAACAAAAATGTATTTAGGCACTACATACGAAAATTAACTGTTAGTGATCTGAACGTATAATTTTCTTTCTCTAAAGTTACAAAAAAGTTACAGATTACAAAGTAATCTAAAACGTCAGAGTAAACTCCTAATATTTGTAGCAGTTATATTCTAATTAATTTTAGTTTTATTACAATTATTAGTAATATTTATAGTTAGGTAAGTACTTACCATTTTTCTTGATTAAACCTCAATCTAAATTTAAATATTCTCCATCTGAACACAGTGAACGAGAGGTAACTGTACACAACACCGCCACATGACCAATATGGCGTAGTGACGTGTGTTGAATCAGCTGATATACTGCAGCTGCGCAGTTATGCTCAACCAGTCAGGAGTAGGGATATAGAACACAATTAAGTTGTGTACGTGTTAAGTTTACACAAAATGGTGTACTTTTAACACACAACTGGTAAACATTACACAAATTCAGTATATTTTATTATAATACTAATAATTTTAACACATTTTGTGTAAAACGTACAAAAAAGCCATAGTGTGTAAAACTATTAACACGGAATTTTTACACATCCTATACTGGAAAATCTCGCTTACACACCAACTTTTTTTACAGTGTAAATATCAACCGCGCGTTAATAAAAACCCAAAAACTGCTTCATTACAAAAGTCAGGTACGCGCGTGCGGAGAGTCTGGGGGCTATAATTTAGAAAAAAATATGGTAAAAGTCAAAATTTCTTAAATTTTCTATCGGTTATAAAAACTTCAAAGAATAATACAAAAATAAGGTATACTAGTTGAAATTCCATAGAATGTACAGTTTTCGAAAAATGGAGTTAAACATTGTTTGTTCAGTAACGCTGTACAAGTATACTTCAGGTTTTACAATTAGAAGATTGAGTTACTATGGATACAGTAAAATTTGACAACACAAATTTACATTGTCATTGTATTTGCATTATTATTGTTATTGTTGCATTATGTCTTGCAACCAGTATAGCTTGACTGAATTGGCTGACATGCATTTAATATATAGGGAATGTAGAGGTAAAGATTCCTGGTCGACAAGTTCCTTATGCCAGTAATTTTGCTGCAATTGGCCGAACGTTTAGAGAAAAAGGTACTTTTTTGCGTCATACTACTGAGCATGCTCGTCCACGGTCTGCAAGGACTGCAGATATGGAAGAAACTATTTCAAACGCGGTCGAAGAAAATCCACACACACACACACACACACACAACATATTAAAAGAGCAGTTGTTACGACCCTACCATCTAACCAGAATACATGAACTTTTGCCACAAGATAACAATGTCAGACTACATTTCTGTAATTGAATCAGGAACAAACAGAATGAAAATAATGACTTTTGCAACTCACTCTTATTTGCCGATGAGGCGTGTTTTACAAAAAATGGAGTAATAAATTTGCATAATAGTCATAAATGAAGTGACGTTAATCCAAAATCTACAATTGTGTGCTATTATCAACATCATTTTTTTATTAATTAATGTGTGGGCTGGAATTGTCGGTGATCATTTGTTAGACCCAGTTGAGCTACCTACACGTTTAAATGTTCAGTATCTACATTTTTTAGAAAATACTTTGGCGGGACTATTAGAATATTTGCCTTTGAATATTAGAAGAAATATGTGGTTTATGCACGGCGGTGCATCGCCACACTACGTTCAACCCGTGCGGCAATTCCTTAATAACCAATTTGCTGGACGATGGATTAGTCGTGGGTAGGATTCACCTGTAAATTGGCTTGCCAGATCACCCGACCTAAACATTTTAGATTTCTATTTTTGGGGATTTATGAAAGGCACAATACAAACTCGGTAAGAACTATGAGCACGACTTCTGGAAGCGACAAATTTGGTAAGACAAGATGTTGGAGTTTTGTTTAGCGCACGGCAATATTTTCTACGACGCACGGCTTTGTGCATAGAAGCAAATAGCACCTGCTATAATATTTAATAACTATTTAATTCATAATTCCCATAATTTATGTGTATCCCTATAATAGTAATAATAAAGTATTGTTTTGTAGCATAATTATTTTCAATTGGTAAAACATTTTATTATTTATATATCATCCTATTCTAAAGTACAATATAAACTTTAAATTTGTGCCCTCTAATAATATTGACTTTGTTGTATAAAAACTTGTCAATGTTGCCAATATCTAACGATAAAAAAATACATTGTAAAACATCCTGATTCAAAAATACCTTTTGAACATAATTTCACACTTGTGAACCATGATTATATTTCTCTGTATAGAAAGTATGTATCTCTTGGACCGACCAACATCGCAAGTCATTTTTAAGGTATCAAAAAGGCAATTGTACTTGCCAAGTTGTTGGCATTCACAAAATTGGTGACATTCCAAGGCTGATCTCCAAATACCTTGGACTGAAGAACTCTGTAGAATTTGTCGGTCGCCACTTTAGGCGAACTTCTGCAACTTTACTCGCCAATATTGAAGCTGATATAAGTGTTTTGAAAAAAGAAAATACCGGTAGGAGCAACAAAAGAAATGAAAAATGGTTTAATACAGAATTTGAGGAAGAAATAGAAAAAAGAAGAGAACTAAGGTTAGCGATGTTAAGAAACGGAACGGATGGGTCAAAAGAAGCATATAAAAAGCAAAGAATTAAGTGTAAAAAACTACTACGTGGAAGAAAAAGAGCCTTAACAGCGGGTCTACTAGAGGAAATCCAAGAAAATTACAAAAATAAGGAAATAAGAAGCCCTTATCATGGAATAAAGCCCGAAAGGGAAGGATACGAACCAAAACCAGGATATTTGGAATACAGTAAAGTGGAGTTAATAGGGGACGAAGATACCATATTGGAACACTGGAAAGAATGTTTTAAAAAGTTATTGACTGGATACGAAAATGGAAAGTTCTGACAAGCAACATCCAGGAGAAAACAGAAGGTATCCCAACACTGACTGAAGTAAGAGACATTATACATAAACCGAAAAAGAACAAAAGTACTGGGAGGAAATAGCAGCGGAATGGTTCAAATATGGCGGAGAGCATTTATCCAAATGGATTCATTAATTAGTACAAAAAATTTGGGTACAGGAAAAAATGCCAAAGAACTAGAATGAAGCCACACTCGTGCAACTGTTTAAGAAAGGTAAGCAATGCTTTAGTTACCGTGGAATAACCTTGCTGAATGTTGCTTATAAAATTTTGTCTTCACATTTAAAGAATAAATTAGTAGATGTAGTGGAACAAGAAATAGGAGAGTATCAGTGCGGACTTAGAAAAACAAGATCAGGATAGACCAAATTTTTATACTTAGAGAAATCCAAGCAGATAGTTATGAACATAAAAAAGAGACACACATAGCGTTATAGATTTCAAGTAGGCTTACAGTCAGACAAAAAGAAAACAACTGTGTACAGTACTGACAGATCTGGCAGTGAATGATAAACTTATTAAAATGATTCAATTAACACTGAAGGAGGCCAAGAACAGAATAAGATATAAAGATAAAGTAAGTGATGCTTTTAAAGTAAAGGAAGAACTAAGGTAAATAGATCTCCTATCAACAACATTATTTAGCTATGTGTTAGAATATGTAATGAGAAAGGCAAATTTAAATAGAGCTAGTTTAGTATATCACAAGCGGCACCACTGTTTAGCTTTTGCAGATAATGTGGCAGTACTCACCAGAAGTAAGAAGGAGTTGCAAGAATGTATTTTAAAATTAGAAGAACAAGCACTAAAAATGGGTTTACAGATAAATGAAAATAAAACGAAATATATGAAATGGACAGATGAGAATTATAAACGACAGGGAAAGCCAAGAATAACGAACGAGAATGTTAAAACATATGTATTTCAGGAGGTACAGTATTTCACATGCTTAGGGGTGCAATTCAGTAGAAAAGTTGATATAGGGAAGGACATTCAACAAAGAATTATGGCTAGGAATAGGTGTTTACATGCTTTAAAAAGATTTATAAAAAATGCAAGTGTATCAAGAGGACTCAAAGTAAAAGTTTATAATACAATCATTAGGCCAATAGCAACATTTGTAAGCGAGGTATTGGAACAGCCGAGCAAACAATTTTAATAGTGTGGGAAAGAAAAATACTTGGCAAACAGGTACAGGGAATTTGGGAAAGAATTAATAAAGAGCTGATGGAGTTATTTAAAGATCCGAACGTTATAGGAGTGGTGAAAGGTCAAAGGTCATGATGGCTGGAACACGTTACCAGAATGCGTGGAAACAGAATACCGAAAAAGATAGTAGAAGCTAACATAGAAGGAAAGAAGAGACGTGGAAGACCTAAAGCGAGAGTTATGAAAGATATACAAGAATGCAACATCACCAATTGGAAAGAAAGAGTTTTTGATAAAGGACGATGGAAAAAAGAAGTAAATAAAACCTTCTAGGTCTGAAAAGCTAATTTATTTGTATAAGTGTTTTGAAAAGGCATGGTGGTGCGGTGTAGAGAAAAAAATGACTTAACTATGGTTGAAATAAAACCCTAAAATGCTTCCTGATACCAAGAAAAGTACATTGTTATTTATTTATTATTTTAACCTTTATAATTTCAAACCTGTTTTTCTCAGATGATTTCTTATGTAGCATAGAACCTTATAATTTTAAGGTAGCAAAATATCTATTGTTCACAAGGGTTCTTATGCTACTATAAGATATGTCCTAAGTATACATATTCAGAGAAACAGGGATTACTACAATTTCTGTATAAGGCAGATGATGCTGTCATTTAATCAACGAAGAATTTATTTGTCTTTGTATACATACCTAACAGATTGATATTCTTGCATAAAATATTTCGCGGTTACCCAATAAATCTTTTTAGATTAACGTCTGCAGTTGTTCAGATAAAGACAAAGTTTTTCTTTTATCGAGAATATCAGATCCCGCATAGGAAAAAATGTCGTAAATCCAAAGCACGAAATTGTATATGCGAGCAGACGCAAAGTATAAACCAGCAACAACTTTCTGCTCACAATCCCAGAAAATGCAAATCCTACCCTTTGGAAAAATGAAAATAAAAGTATGTTTTGGCGAGGCTGCATAAGTTGTATAAAATATTCCGGTCCAGTATATGTTCCGAGATGATTGTAAATGTGTACGGAATAAAAAGATTCACAAGAAAACATAACGTAACACTTCAAATATTGCCATCGTCGCGAGGCGGCAGGCTCCGAGGAAAAGGTGACGGCGGCGGTAAGAAGGGTCACACGTAACACGTCTAGCGATCAACATTTTTATGGGGCCAGCATGGAATATAAAACAAATATATGAGAATGACGAATGAGCACGATTGGCTGAATCCAGGCTGTTAAGTGGGTGATGGCTCCAGTGGCGGAGAGAGGTTTTTGAAGACAGATCTCTAAAAACAGATTTCAATGTCTATCTGGAAAAATACACAACAAAAAAATTTTATAATGGGATAGGTTGCATAAATTTTATATTGGTTTGGAATGTAAGTTGCTGGTCACTCGAACTTACACATAGAGATTTGTAGGCAAAATTTAAAGTTCAATATTTTCAACAGGAATGCAAATTTTTGAACGCGGCTTGCAAATTTTAAGAGCTAGTTTTTTTCGGATTAAGCTGCATGACGTTATCGTAGGACCATAGGTTTATTATATACGGGGTGATCAACGAAGTCATACAACAAATCAAAAAGTTTGTATGAGTGAAATTTCCGCAAAAAATTTTTTTTGGTCGTTGCAATATGATTCGTTACTAAGGTAACATCAATATCTCTAGACGTTTTTGTCAGTTTTTGGATTAAGGCCCTAGGCCTTGTACACACTACTCAACATAAAATTTGGTGTAGCAAAATTTTTAAAATGTTATAACTTGACATTGGATTGAAGGTTCTTGATGATTTTTGCAGATTTGGAATCCTTATTTCACGTAGATTTTCTATGGTCTAAACATTTTATTTGAGTGTTGAAATTTACACATTATACCAAGTCGATAATAAACAAAAACGTAGGGTACGACGCTCTCTAAGGTTTGGCATTATTTAAGTTTTTGTAAAAAATAAATTCTCGCCTCAAGTTGTTTTTATTTAATGTTCTTTTCACTGTTATATCCGTAACTCACACCCCAGTTTGTTATCTCAAAGAATCATTCAGTTTTACAGAGTTCTTTATCCACCCCCATGCCCATAATTATGATCAGGTGTAATTTCTACGCGACGCGTCCACTTTTTGATTTTTTGCATGACTTCGTTGATCACCCCGTATATAATAAACCTATGGTCCTACGATAAATATACGTCATGCAGCTTAATCCGAAAAAAACTAGCTCTTAAAATTTCCAAGCCGCGTTCAAAAATTTGCATTCCTGTTGAAAATATTGAACTTTAAATTTTGCCTAAAAATCTCTATGTGTAAGTTCGAGTGGCCAGCAGTTTATTACAATGTAATCTTTCAAACATATTAAAAGGTTAAAAGGTGAGAACGTGTGTCTGGCGGCAATAATTACATACTAATTAAAATATTAACATTAATAAATTGCCATAGAATGTAAACAAAACCACGTAGCCGAAAACGCCATATCATTGGTGTGACGTTCAGCGCGATTTGTTTACATAGATACAGGTGCAGTTTAAGGTGTTGTTGATAGGTACAAAGTGTATATACTGTGTAGATAATGTTACATTTATAAGTAGTGATGTGGTGAACTTACAGTATTGGTAAACGTAACTTATTCCTTTGTTTACAATATAGATCCGCTCGTGACAATTACGGCAACAATGCTGTTAGGTAAATACCAGATAGATAGTTTTACTTGAGGTATACATAAAATTATGCCATCTGATTTGACATTAAACTACTTGTTTTAATTTGAAAAATAATACGTGAAAGTAATGAATAAAGATATTTAATATTTATTAATTTTTTATTACATTTTTATTGCTATTTACTACTGATTTCATTTATCGTTTATTGTTACTTTTCCTTATTATATTTTCAAAATGAAACAGGTAATTTAATGTAGTGAAGCCATATAGCAAAATTTCATAAATACCTCAAATAACATTCTTCATCACGTAAATAGTAGGAGCAAATACAGAACATGTTATTTAGAACCGGAATGAAGCTCTGAATAAAATAAATGAGATATAAAGTGTAAGTTTACTTTACCATTGAATTTCTAAACGCCTTATATACATTCTAGTAGCTCAATAGAAAAGTAATTGGTTCTTTATAACTTTACATTTTAATTTTTTCGATGAACTTAAACCTATCAGTAATTCCGATTAAACTTACATTAAAACAGTCTTCACACACAAACAATGTTGCAATACTTTCGTCGCGCTTCATCGCCCCACACCACATTTGTGCCACGGTGAAATATTTTTTATAAGGCGCTGTATGCTGTATTCGTACATATTGCAATGCTTCTTCCATTTGCCCCGTGAGATGTACTTTCTGTGCCCATTTCAGGAGTCTATTTTGCAATATTATTCAATACCAATGTCTATTTGACACAATAACACCTAATAATTTCACAAGTGACAAATTAACTCTTCTAAACGTATGTACTGCGTTGTCTGAAAGCATGGAAATTGTATAGAGATATGTACCAAAGCACACTGTTGTATTTAGATATGCACAGGGTTTGATGTGGGGGCGTAGCCTAACTAAAATTTTAAATACCGCGTTTAGGCTTATTTTTCCACGAAAATGTCTAGGACAAACATTTCGATTAAAATAATACATTTTTTCTTCTGCACGTATTTTGAATATGTATTCTTATGTATTTTTACTCGCTGAATTTGAACCCCATCCCTCTAGGTATAAGGTTATTCCAAGGTCGAAAGAGCGATATGCAAGTGGCCTATACTATTATACATTTATCTTTTTGAGGTCGCTGAATTTGAATCCCATCAGGTCAGTTTCAAGGTTATTTCATGATCAAATCGAAATATAAAGTATGCAAATCGGCAAAATTATCATACATCTATATTTTTGGGGTCGCTGAATCCGAATTTAAAGTTCTTTTAACAATATCAACTCAAGCAGCTTAACCTGATCCTATAACAGACACTACGTATGATGAATCTATCGATACGAGTATGTTTCTGATATAGACAGAATGGAGATTAATGTTAGTTTGAAAGAAAATAATGACGGTGCATCTATTAGTGGGACAGGTACTGAAACATTTGTTGATGTTAGCTATGTTCCGTTTAATACCCGGAAGAAAAAGGAAAATCGCAGAAGGAAATCTTGTGTGAAAATTAGGTTTTTATGTCGTGGTTTAAAAATATTACTTAATAAGCGAGTAGCATTAAATCTTTCGTTTGTCGTCACTGAAACAGTGAAGTCTTGGAAAATTTTTCGGAAGATGGTGCATAGCCTCCAGTCCACTAAAGTCATTCTTTTTCCTAACATTAATGTATTCTTGTAGGGCATTTAGTTGTTTTAAAGCAGAGCAGAAATACAAACATGAAGTCAGTTCTTGAAAAAATTAATTTCAAACATGAATAGCAAATTTGTGAGTATTTGAAAGTTGTCACTAATTTATGAGACATCACAGAATCAGATTTCACAAAATATACGTGCTTCTTATTTGAATGGGAGGATAGAAATAGAAAAAAAACACTATGTAGTAATTGCCAATGATGACAGTATCATTAATATTTCTTGTTTGAGCATAAAATCTCTGTTTGAAGAGGAAATAATATTGGCATTAAAACGTTTAAAGAGCAAACCGACTTGTGGCCCAGACCTTGTGCCTATCTGGTAAGGGATTGTGCTCATGTGCTGTGTTATCCACTTTGTATTTTATTTAATCTATCTCTAAAGAGTTCTAGATTTCCTTTTTTGTGGAAAAGGGCTAGTGTGTGCCCGATCTTGAAGTCGGGGGATCCTTCTGATGTAGCAAATTATCGTCCTATTACCATATTAAACAATTTTGCCAAGGTTTTTGAGATTTCACTGAATACAGCATCTACTTTTCTGTAAAGAATTTACTTTCAATAAATCAACATGGTTTTATATCTCACAGATCCACCACCTCCAACCTGGTTTGTTTTACACAATATATTTCTAATATTCTAGATAACCATGGTCAAGTTGATGTAGTGTACACTGACTTCTCTAAAGCTTTTGATTGGATACATCACTCAGTTTTACTGCAAAAACTCAACACATTTGGCCTTAGTGATGACTTGCTTATATTTTTTCATTCCTACCTTCACAATAGCATGCAATATGTTACATTTAATGGCTTTAAATCTAAGACTTAAGTCGCTATATCGGGGGTTCCTCAGGGTTCGAATTTGGGTCCGTTACTATCTCTTCTATTCATTAATGACCTTGACAGTGTTGGATTGCGGAAAGCTTTTGTACGCTGGTGACGTCAAAATTTTTACTTGCATTTCTTCAGCAGACCAGGCCCATAATCTTCAGGTAGAGTTAAATAAACTTGTAGCTTGATCTATTAATAACAAACTTAGCCTAAATGTTAATAAATGCAAAGTTGCCACCTACACTCGTAAATCCAATCCTGTTGTATATGATTACCATATTAATTCGCAATGACTTAGTCGTCACAGTTGTACAAAGGATTTGGGTATTATATTTGATAGCACTTTAAGCTTCTCGCAACATATTGAATATATTGTCAAAGGGGGCCTCAAAACCATTAGGATTTATTATTAGAAATAGTAAATCATTTAGAAACACAAATACATTAAAATTATTATATTATACTTTTGTAAGATCCAAGCTGGAATACTGTTCTTTAGTTTGGAATCCTTATTATACCTGTTATATCAATAATATTGAATCTGTCCAGAGAAAATTTCTTAAATATCTTTCATTTAAATGTGTTGGTGTTTATCCAGCACAAGGTTTTGATGACAACTTATTAAGATCTAGGTTTAACCTTCATTCTTTAAAGAAAAGGAGATTCATATACTCTATCAGATTTCTATACAATATCTTGCACAATTCAATTGACTCTCCATATATTTTATCACAACTTAATTCTATGGTGCCACATCCTTCGATTAGATCTCATATGACGTTTTACTGCCAATCTGCTAGAACTAATCTCATGTTAAAGTCTCCTGTATACACTATGACATCCAATTTTAATTTATTATGTTATATTTGTGATGTTAATAATATCAGTTTAAACCAGCTGTTAAGGATTGCCCATGACGTGCAGTTATAATTTTTTCTCATACTTAGTTACTGAATTATTTTTAATGCTTTTGACAACTACTTATTGTTGTGTTTTTTTATTGCTAGATCATGTTTTTAACAGTATTTTTATATTTTTTACTTATCTTACCTATACATTTATTTTTTTTGTGTGTTAGACTAGTTTGGCTGTTTTAACTTTATTTTAGTAACTTTTATGTATTTGTATAATTTCTATTGTGGTTCTGTAATTGGGATTTTGTTCCTGTTGGACTATTAAATACTATTATTATTATTATTAAAAGAGCTTCAGTTTGACCAGGTATTAAGAACGTCAATAAAGAAGAATTAGTCCTCTTAAAGTCCTGACTCCAACTTTTCACATCAAGTTAGGAGTTATAAAACAATGGGTGAAAGCTCTTAATAAAGATGGTGAATTCTATTTATATTATAAAAAGCTTTTCTCTATATTTCAGTTGCAAAACTACGATAAAGTATTTTCGATGGATCTCAGATTCGTAAAATGATGTCAGACAATATTTCTGTCATCAAAGTAAGAAAGAACGATGCGGCATGGTTGAGTTTCAAATGAGTTATCGAGAATTTCTTGGACATGCATAAATGTCTAAACTACAGGGTGAATAGTAGTATAAATGGTGGAAAACTATAGGAAACTGGGTTGCTTGATTAATCTGAAATTACATTCTATAGATCGACTTCTTTCCATAAAATTTTGGCACTTTCAGTAAAGAACAAGTTGAAAGATTTCATCAGGAGCTGAAGAATATACAGCGGCGTTACCAAGGCAGACGCGATAAATATATGCTAGGTGATTACTGCTGGATGCACGCAAAAGGTTTACGAGAAAGAGGATAAAAACATAAAAGACATCCATTGCACAGATTCTTTGAGTGTGAGAAAGGTAGATATAATGAAAAAGAAAGAATAGCACATGTTATAAACCTACCAGACTAGAGACCCTCAAACTTACAACGATTGTTACTGTATAAAATTTATTATTTTCAAGAGTTGTGATTTTTAGCGCTACTATGTATCGGTTACTGGAGTTATTGGGTATTTGAGTTTTGAGGTTGTTAAATGAACTTCAAATTCGAATCCAACGATCCCAAATCGATAGATGTACAATGATTTGACCTTACAATGACTTTTTCGGTTACTGGCGTTATTGGTTGTTTCAGTTTTGAGGTTGTTAAATGACCTTCAAATTCGAATCCAACGATCCCAAATCAATAGATGTACAATGATTTGACCTTACAATGACTTTTTCGGTTACTGGTGTTATTGGGTGTTTCAGTTTTGAGGTTGTTAAATGACCTTCAAATTCGAATCTAACGATCCCAAATAGATAGATGTACAATGTACAGATTTAACGGCCCCAAAAACATGTACGATAGTCTGGTTCACTTGCATCTTTCGCTGTGACCTTGAAATAACCTTGAACCTAGGGCGATGATATTAAATAGATCCAAGGTTTGGATTCAGCGTGTGCAAATACATAGTAATATATAGGTCTAGTCCATCGAACACACCACTTTTTTGTGGTGCGATGTTATTTAAGGCTTTGAATAATAAATTGTCTAGATATGTGGCTTCTTTATATAAGATGATATAAATTGCTCAATTTATTAGTCAAATTTAAGGTTACAAACTTTTATCATACCAGTAAAACACAGCATAAAGGAGTTATAAAAAATTTTTTTATTAAAGATCATCATAATTGTAGCCAAATAGGATTGGTTAAAAAATGTGTCAAGCTCTTATACAGTGCTTTCGAAAAGTAACGAATAAATTCATTATTTTTTAAATTGAGAAGTTTTCGAAAAAATCGCCTAGCACGTCGATTTTGTTTTAAAAAAAGCCACTTTTTAATATACGACCCACATTTGTGACGTCATCGTTGTTCGAGATATGACGTCGTCGACAATTTTTTTTAAATAGGAACCCCCAATTTTGACTACGCCATTTGAAAGAGCGTGTCATTCTACAAACATGCATCACGAAAAATTATGGTGTTACGTAACAAAAATTTTAAGAAAATAATGTTTGAAGATTTTAAAATTTAATTTTCACAATACTGATAATGATTATGTAAAAAATCGACAAAATTATAGATTCAAATTGTGCACCGTTGGCTGCCTGACAGTAACCAAGACGATTAATAAATTCTTTTTGGACATTATCAATAACTTCAGGAGGTATACGATGTATCTCGTGACAAATTCTTGCTTTTAAATCTTCTAAATTAACCGGTCTAGTAACGTATACTTTGCTTTTTAAGTATCACCACAAGAAATAATCTAGGGGCGTCAAATCAGGCGATCTGGCTGGCCACTCAATCGGCCCCCTTCTCCCTATCCAACGATTCGGGAACACCTCATCTAAATAAGCACGGACAGGTGTTGCATAATGGGGAGGTGTACAGTATTGTGAAAATTAAATTTTAAAATCTTATTTTCTTAAAATTTTTGTTATGTAACACCATAATTTTTCATGATGTATGTATGTAAAATGAGGCGCTCTTTCAAATGACATGGTAAAAATTGGGGGTTGCGATGACGCCACATCTCGAACAACGATGATGTCACAAATATGGGTCGTATGTCAAAAAGTGCAAACAAAATCGTTTCAAAAATAATAAATTTATTCGTTACTTTTCCAAAAAACTGTATACAGCGTGATTCACAACTTATAAAAAAATGGAAATAGAGTCATGAAACAAAGAAATTTTATAAAATATTGTCTTCGAAAAAAATTTCGAAGACAATATTTTTTTTTAATGAATTTTGCTCTTTTCCGAAATTTCAAAACACAGCGTCGATGTAAATTAATATTTGTAGTCTATTAAAAAAAACCGTATATTTTTATCTTTATCCCTTGAGGAGCTACTGAGCGAAAACTAAAAAAATATTTCTTAACAATAAAATGCTGCCACCTTGTGGTGGCATTAATAAAAGAGACGACGATGTTAATTCATAGGCTTCCGCGGGTGTTATATGTGGTTGTAAAATTTCTCCGGGTTCCTCTCCGCGATGAATCTGCATGGTCTTCAAAAGAACCATTTGTTTGACAACGTTTCGGTAAAATCTCATTTACCATCTTCAGGTCTTCTTACTTCTGCTTCGCGTTACTACGTTCGGCTTACTGGAAGATGTTTGTCCACTTGGTGAGTTATATACTGTGCTTTCGTTCCGGTGTGTGGTTTTCTTCGCATGGCTGCGCGTCACGGGTCTTGCGTTTAATGGTGCTGTGGGTTCTTGTGTTCTGCTTGGCCTACTCTCACCGTTGCGTGTCACTGGTTTATTGATCTTCTTGATTCCCAGGACAGGTTTCCAAGCTGTTGGTAATCTTTGGGTATCGTCACGTGTATTGAGATTTTGAGGATGTTTTTCAATTTCGATGGCTTCTCTAATTATTCTTTTTGCCTTATGCTCCATTCTTGCTAATACCTTGGTATTATCGAAATCAATCTCGTGGCCGGTGTCTTTTACATGTTGAGCTAATGACGAAGTTTTTTCATTTTTCTGGACAGCATTCCGATGTTCTTCTTTCCGGGTTTGGATTCTTCTGTTAGTTTGTCCAATGTACGTCTTCTCACAGCCTCCGCAAGGAACTTCATATACTCCTTGGTCTTCTAGAGGAATGTTTGTTTTGGCTGATGGTAGCATATTACCAATCTTCCTGTCCGTGTTGAAGACGGTTTCTATTTTGTATTTCTTTAAAACCCTGCTTATTTTGTCTGTAGTTCCCTTGACATATGGCAGGAGAGCTTTGCCTATTGGTTTATCTTCTTCCTTCTGTTCTTTGTTTCGCCTAGGTCTTAAAGCCCTCTTGATATTGTTGCCGGAGAAACCATTTTGTTGTAAGGCTAATTTAACGTTTTTAATTTCCTCTTCTTTGTGGTCGTCGTCAGAGAGTCGTTCTGACCTTGTCATTAGTGTTTTGATCACTGATTGTAGCTGCGATGGGTGGTGGTGAGATTCTGCATGTAGGTACCTATTCGTGTGTGTTGGTTTCCGATATACCGTATAGCTTAGACCTCCATCTTCTTTTTTCTTTATACATACATCGAGGAAAGGTAGCTGTTGGTCCTTTTCCAGTTCCATAGTGAACTTGATTTTTGGATGTCTGCTGTTCAGATGAATTAAGAACTCTCGTAATTTCTCCTCGCCATGTGTCCATATGACAAAGGTGTCGTCGACATATCTCAGCCACATGGATGGTTTATATTCTGCTGTTTCTATTGCTTGTTCTTCTAATTCCTCCATGAACAGATTGGCTATGACTGGTGGCAAAGGCGATCCCATGGGTGCTCCCTCTATTTGCCTATACTTTTGGTTTTTGTAGACAAAGTAAGTGTTCTTTAGGCAATGTTTCGTCAATTCCATTAGATCCTCCCTTACATGGTATTTCCTCTGGATCATGTCGAGTACTTGTTCCACTGGAATGTTTGTAAATAGGGACACTACATCAAAACTTACTAGCAGATGTTCTGGATCCACTTTTACGGTTCTAATACGCTCGATGAAGTGGCTTGCGTTCTTGACGTAAGATTTCGCTTCTTCGGCGTATGGTTGTAACTGTTTAGCCAGGAATCTTGCCAGATGTTGTAATGGTGATCCAATGGAACTTACAATGGGTCTCAAAGGCACTCCTCCTCCATCACCATTACAACATCTGGCAAGATTCCTGGCTAAACAGTTACAACCATACGCCGAAGAAGCGAAATCTTACGTCAAGAACGCAAGCCACTTCATCGAGCGTATTAGAACCGTAAAAGTGGATCCAGAACATCTGCTAGTAAGTTTTGATGTAGTGTCCCTATTTACAAACATTCCAGTGGAACAAGCACTCGACATGATCCAGAGGAAATACCATGTAAGGGAGGATCTAATGGAATTGACGAAACATTGCCTAAAGAACACTTACTTTGTCTACAAAAACCAAAAGTATAGGCAAATAGAGGGAGCACCCATGGGATCGCCTTTGTCACCAGTCATAGCCAATCTGTTCATGGAGGAATTAGAAGAACAAGCAATAGAAACAGCAGAATATAAACCATCCATGTGGCTGAGATATGTCGACGACACCTTTGTCATATGGACACATGGCGAGGAGAAATTACGAGAGTTCTTAATTCATCTGAACAGCAGACATCCAAAAATCAAGTTCACTATGGAACTGGAAAAGGACCAACAGCTACCTTTCCTCGATGTATGTATAAAGAAAAAAGAAGATGGAGGTCTAAGCTATACGGTATATCGGAAACCAACACACACGAATAGGTACCTACATGCAGAATCTCACCACCACCCATCGCAGCTACAATCAGTGATCAAAACACTAATGACAAGGTCAGAACGACTCTCTGACGACGACCACAAAGAAGAGGAAATTAAAAACGTTAAATTAGCCTTACAACAAAATGGTTTCTCCGGCAACAATATCAAGAGGGCTTTAAGACCTAGGCGAAACAAAGAACAGAAGGAAGAAGATAAACCAATAGGCAAAGCTCTCCTGCCATATGTCAAGGGAACTACAGACAAAATAAGCAGGGTTTTAAAGAAATACAAAATAGAAACCGTCTTCAACACGGACAGGAAGATTGGTAATATGCTACCATCAGCCAAAACAAACATTCCTCTAGAAGACCAAGGAGTATATGAAGTTCCTTGCGGAGGCTGTGAGAAGACGTACATTGGACAAACTAACAGAAGAATCCAAACCCGGAAAGAAGAACATCGGAATGCTGTCCAGAAAAATGAAAAAACTTCGTCATTAGCTCAACATGTAAAAGACACCGGCCACGAGATTGATTTCGATAATACCAAGGTATTAGCAAGAATGGAGCATAAGGCAAAAAGAATAATTAGAGAAGCCATCGAAATTGAAAAACATCCTCAAAATCTCAATACACGTGACGATACCCAAAGATTACCAACAGCTTGGAAACCTGTCCTGGGAATCAAGAAGATCAATAAACCAGTGACACGCAACGGTGAGAGTAGGCCAAGCAGAACACAAGAACCCACAGCACCATTAAACGCAAGACCCGTGACGCGCAGCCATGCGAAGAAAACCACACACCGGAACGAAAGCACAGTATATAACTCACCAAGTGGACAAACATCTTCCAGTAAGCCGAACGTAGTAACGCGAAGCAGAAGTAAGAAGACCTGAAGATGGTAAATGAGATTTTACCGAAACGTTGTCAAACAAATGGTTCTTTTGAAGACCATGCAGATTCATCGCGGAGAGGAACCCGGAGAAATTTTACAACCATATATATATATATATATAGTTACAGAACGAAAACCGGAAAAATAAAATAAAAGGACTGACACGCGACGGATTTTATAAAAGACTAAGAGAAATGATTACGTATTGTAGTTTAATAGCTTTATTATAATTACGAATTTGTTAAATCTTGAAACTAAAAGTATAATATTTTTCAAATACAGAAATATAGATTATTTTTAATATAATATTGTGTGTCTGCCTACTGAATAATAGACACCAACTAAGACATTGACAATAGACGTATTGATTTAAATATAATTAATATTTTTAATAAATATTTAAAAAATGGGGAATGCAAATGGGTAGTTGAGATTTATGGAATATATAAAAATGTTATTGAAATATGGTTTTGTTTATCTAATTTTATTTTTGTCGCATAGAATTTTTTTACATGGCATCGATGGTTTGCTTCTCAGCACTTCAGTAAATAATAATATACTATTTGTTGCAAATCCAAACTTAGTAGAAATACACATAGAAAGAAAAAATATGTCAAAAGCATTTTATTCTACAAATAAAATTATCTCTTTATTCCATATTTTCTGATTTAAGTTGAGCCCTATGTCAAGTGAAAGTATTTATATTTTAGTATTAAAGGAACAAACAAAAAGTTAAGCATCGCAATTAGTGGAACTATTTTGGATCCTACCGTTAAAAGTGATATTTTTTTGTTAGAAAGTGCCGTTCCAGATGGGATAATGCATTCTGGTCAACTATTTTATTGTCGATTATTTAATAAAAGATCATTCTTGATTTTAAAAAAATGTTGCTTGTCTTGAGATATTACAAACTGTGGTCCAATATTAAAATATGCTGTTCGAAAGTAAACAATGTTCAAATTTTTCATCTTTATTTTTATTAAAGTTTTAGTAATTTCAACCTTTACATCGCTGGGCTACTGAAGTTTCTAGCATCATTAGAAAGCAGGCAATTCCGAATGCTGAAATTCGATTTTAGTAATAACGTTTTTGCGATAATATTTACATTAGTTTTTCAAGTGTTGAAACTGGCTTACGTGTATTGCCCAATAATAATACTCCAACTACATACCTGATTCTATTTATACCTACTTTGTAATTTACTGGCTATTTTCATGATTATCATTAAAATCAGAGAGAAAATTTAACCAGTTTCTAAATATTTGTTTAATATTAAATAATGGTTAACAATGTTTTAAATGATATTGTATATTCATTTTCTTATTAATTATTTTTCGCTTATTTTTATTTATTTTCAAATATTATTCAATTATAAAGATATTTATAAATTAACTAGTCACAAATATAACTATCTAGTTAAAATTATTTTTTGAAATACTAAAGACAAAATTATTTTTAGAATTATTAAAGGGAATTAATTGTTTTTGAATAATTATATAAAAATACATAGCCAGCTATCTAGAATGTAATTGAATGGCACACAGCGTATGTATGTTTGGAAAACATTTTAACACTCTATACATAAATTACAAGTACGCCACTGAACTCTACGTAAAAAACTCTATCAAAAGCAATTTTCACCATTGTGATGTCTCAACTGTTCCCTGAAATACGAAAAATACCTTAAAAGTGGTTGTTTTAAATTTCCCGCAGTTTCTCGTAAAAGTAGTATAGTGTCGCGAAAACCGCATCCTTCTATCTCTTGTAGTTTCCGAGATATTTTGCCATTTCAACGAAATTAGGACACCCTGTACATCAGATTGCTCTGTAAATACACTTGACTTATTTTCAATCGCAAACTTTTATTCAAACTCAAGTCTACTTAAAATATAAAGTACATACTTATTGTCATATGATAAACAAATAAATATAAAAGTGTTACAAAGTACATGATGTTTCAAGGTATACTCGCGATAAGAATTCAGACGACTTACGTCTTACGAACAAATTAATAATTCATTATATTTTCATCAAAAGATTTAAGAAACTGCAACTGATAGTAATAAAACTATATACTACACTAGAAGTTTGCATTATATTTTGCACTAAATGACTTGTTTTTAACGCAACCAAATATCGAAAATTACGTTGACAATTAAAACAAATGTGTAACGTCAGACGTGACGCTTTTGCAATAATTATGACACTCCCACAAAACAGTTTTTGAACTTCTGGTAGTTCTAAGTAGAAAGGACCCCGCAATAATCTTATGGAAATTGGATTTCTGTCAAATTGTCTGACTTTTTAATATGTTGTAGATTTTGTCATCCTGAACAAAAGTCTCCATGGGCACAAAGTGCCAAAATGAACATTTTGGCAGTTACGGAGCTGCCAAATCTCCCCTGACCCATTGCAAAACTATTCATTTTCAATACTATTTCCAGATGTCAAAAGCATATTTTAATTATTCCAATATATAGGGTAATGTTTTTGAGGTCACTGAATTCAACCCTCATGTCAGATTGGACAAATTGACCGTTGACAGCTGTCAATTGACTATCAACGAGGAATATAAAAGTAAATATCCTCTTTTCACATTGAGAGTTTGGGTTTTTGAGGTCGCTGAATTCAATTCTCATGTCAGATTGGACAAATTGACCGTTGACAGCTGTCAATTCACTGTCGACAAAGAATAGAAAAGTAAATATCCTCTTTTCACATTGAGAGTTTGGGCTTTTGAAGGAACTGAATTCAATTCTAATCTCAGATTGGAAAAATTGACAGTTGACAGCTGTCAATTCACTGTCAACGAAGAATAGAGAAGTAAATATTCTCTGTTGACATTGAGAGTTTGGGTTCTTGAGGTCGCTGAATTCAATTCTCATGCCAGATTGGAAAAAATTGACAGTTGACAGCTGTCAATTCACTGTCAAAGCAGAATAAAGAAGGAAATATTCTCTTTTGTTATTGAGAGTTTGTCAACTACCATTTTCTCCAATTCTAAAAAGAATTGAATTTAGCGAGTTGGCCAACATAAACTCTCAATGTAAAAAGAGACTATTTAGGCTTTTATCCTTTTTTGGCATTTAATTGACACCTGTCAACTATCAATTTTTCCAATCTGATATTAGAAACTCTCAATGTCAACAGAAAATATTTTCTTTTGTATTCTTCGTCGACAGTGAATTGTCAACGGTCAATTTGTCCAATCTGACATGAGAATTGAATTCAGCGACCTCAAGAACCCAAACTTTCAATGTCAACAGAGAATATTTACTTTTATATTCCTCGTTGACAGTCAATTGACAGCTGTCAACTGTCAATTTTGCCAATCTGGCATGAGAATTGAATTCAGCTCCCTCAAAAGCCCAAACTCTCAATGTGAAAAGAGAATATTTACTTTTCTATTCTTTGTTGACAGTATATCTGACATGAGGGTTGAATCCAGTGACCTCAAAAACATTACCCTATATATTGGAATAATTAAAATATGCTTTTAACATCTGTAAATAGCATTGAAAGTGAATAGTTTTGCAACGGGTCAGGGGAGCCTTGGCAGCTGCCGTAGCTGCCAAAATGTTCATTTTGGCACTTTGTGCCTATGGAGACTTTTGTTCCGGATGACAAAATCTACAACATATCAGACAATTTGACAGAAACCCAATTTCCATAAGATCATTGCGGTCCTTTCATTAAATCTTTATTGGTGAGTGAAACAACTAGGAACTAATGTTAAAAGTTGAATGTTGATGTTATTATAAATACGGCGGCAGTTCAAAAGAAATCGCAAAATTCATTTTAAAGAATGTCATTGTTATTGCAAATAATTGTACAATACAATATGCTAAGAGTGGATAAAAATTAAAAGATCTTCTTCGCTTGTGCATATTTTACAGGTGTTTGTTTTGAATTGTAGGATACAGCAGTTCAATTCACCCATTATTATAATATGTACAAATTTGCATCCCATTCGACGGATGATGTTTCACTTACCATATTTACTTATCCATATCTCCCTATCTATCCATAACATAACCTCCCGCCTCGTAGACGAATAACATTGTCCACGTCCTGTTCCCCGCTCCATCCCCTTAACGAGACATTTATTTAAACCAAAACCGGGCACCCTGCCTCTTCCCTCACGGTACGTCAAGTCGTTAAGTCTGTGATGTCAGGATAATATGAACACTCGGGCTGTGTTTTATGGTGGACGGGGTCCGCTCGCTTGCTGACGATTGCTGAATAAACTAGGTAACAGTCTGCGGCATTAAAACTAGGGCTATTTGATATGTGTATGTGACTCGACTGGCTCGCCAAGACCTGCTGATGTGCTGTTTTCCAGGACCCGTGTCATATACACCCTTACTTCAATGTGCAACAAATAAAAGCCGTTTTAGATGGCGTTAAGGGCAATAAAATGTTACATAAAAGAGCGCCAGCGGTGGGTGCGCGTCTACTTTATTTGTGACACAGTTTCCTCGCTATATATGTAATATATTATCCGGAAGATATTGGGATCGACATTCGATTCCAGATATTAACGGCAAACCGGCAATATTAAAAATGCTTTAGCTATCTGTCGCTGTTACAAAAATAATTTTATACCTCACCTGTTAAATTAAAATCAGATAAAAATATAGTAACTATACAGGATGATTCAACACTTATCTAAAAAAATGGATATAGATGCGTTATGAATAATGGATCGAATTTTTTTTTTTTTTTTGTAAAATCCTTATAGTTTCCGAGAAAAAGAATTGGAGTTGTAGTAGTTTCAACATTTACACGGCTATGTTACTGTAGTCTCTAGCCATAGGATGTCAAATATCCAATTACTTCTATCGTATTAACTTTTTGTATTGAAAATATTTTCATTAGATTTGTCAAATATCAAGTTTACGTTTATATCAACTCAGTTGAAAATTTGCAACCGAATCGTGGAAGCAGGTCCAAGGCTTCCACGGCGTATTGCAGTAGTGTGGCGTATCATACACGAGGCTCAATTCGCTGACTCCGAATTTCAAAAACATCCCTCCGAGCACCTGGTGTACCAGAACCTGGCCCTGAACATCATCTCCGTGGGACTCTCCCAAAATTCACGCGGGGAAGGGGAGAAACTCGAAGCCTGGGTTTTTTTTTGAATCGCTGAATTCAAATGTGGTATCGGCAAACACCTGGTGCACCGGAACCTGGACGTGGACGTCATTCCCGAGAATTTTCCTGACAAGATCACTAATATAAACAGTTCTTTAAACGATTAAATCATATAACATGTAGTCAATATTTGAATAAAATTATGTATATCTTTTTGAAGCAAATATATAGGGAAGTCGAACTGCGAAAGCAAATTGTCAGATTTGGTGACACAAACCATGTCTAATTCCAATTTAAATAGTAAAAATTGTATTACCATGAATTACTACCATCCAAATTTCGAGGTTGCTAAGATAACGGTTTAGAAATTATGACTGATATTCAATACTGAGTTTCTCAAATGTCTCTATTTTTTTCTTTAAAAGTATAAGTATCTCTTGTTTTTTAAAATTTGATCTATGATATTCTTTAAGAGCTATATTTAATACTTACTGTCTTTTCCACTAAAAATACTAATTATATTTTAGAATATATATATACAATAATATTCAGTGCATTTCGTGCACTGCATAAATTTGGACAGTTACAAAATGACAACAAAAATTATGAATGTGTATAATTGCGTTTGAAAATAAATGAGCAACTTAATGAAATAAATAACTAAAAACACTTCACACAAACACAATAATCCAAATTTTCGTCATAAAACCTGAAATATGCATATAGCATCCATGAGAACTAGCTTTTAGAGTATTTAGGAGTACTATGCCAAATTTAAAATTGATATCTACGAGTCTAGATTATTTTAATGATATTGATTGGTCTATATTTTTTTTGAGTAGCCTTCTTCAAGGTGTTTTTATTTATTCTTTATTTTTGTATCTATGTTTTTCAAATACAATAAATTGACTTACTTCTATTTATCATTGAAGTCAGTACATTATTTAACAGATTCAATTATTTAGAAAAGACCTGCCTTAAAAGTTAATACGAGTTTTCAATAATCAGTAGGTAGAAATGTAGTTGAATGTAGGCTATCATTATTTACTTTAGCTTTCTATTTATTTATGACTATTGACAATGCATCGCTGCCTTCTACCTGCTTTTCTATTGATTATCCACATTTGCATGTATGTAAGACTTGTTAAAATATTTAGTAGTGGTCCCATATTCTTGATTGATGCAATGTTTCTAGTAAATAATTTGCATCTAAGTCATTGGGGTTTGGGGGTAATTATAAATGGAATTGTTAATTAAATTTAAGGAACATGCATTTTAGAGCAATTGATATGAATTGGATCATGATACTGAAGCTTCATAATAATTATTATTCGAGGATAAGTCCTTTCTTCCATTTTAAGTATACGTCGAAAACTGAAGAAACACTTAACTCTTTGTAAAATTTCGTCTAACTAGAATCTTGGTCTCATCAGCGTCTATCGAACATCTTCATATTCTTCAATAGCTGACTTTGCACTTTGTTATTCCTCAGGTGCCACTTGTGTTCTTCCAGTGCTAACAGGTTTTCATATTTGTTCAATATGCAATGTGTCTCACTTTTCATGGATACCACCCTGGTGTCTCGCTCACCTGATGTCCAAATACTTTGAAACTTTGGTGGTGAATATACACCTATGACGTGAGTCTTGAGACGTAGCCGTATTTGATTATAGTCAGAGGCGTCCGATTATAAGATGGAGAAAGGGGGTCGATTTTCCAAAAAAAAGTAACGACAGCGATTAGCGATTTTTTTAGAAAAAAAAACTAGTTAGATATTCTTAATCAGCACCATTAGAAACCCCCTTGTGCCAGATTACATCGTTGTGGGTTCAAAAGTGTTTGAGATATGGGCTGTCGGAAAACAATTTTTTTCAACTTAAAATAATTTGTATCTGTAAAACGAGGTCTCAAATGATAAAAATGTATTCTTTATTTTTTGTTCAGAATTGTGTATTTTACTGGTATGAAATGATTCCACAACAAAATAATATTTTTTTATTATTTTGTTTTGAATTTGAAAAAGGGTACAAATTAGAATTTTTGCCTTATTTAAAAAATTATGATTTTGTTGGGGAATCATTTCATACCTGTAAAATACATATTTCTGAACAAACAATAAAGAATACATTTCTTTCATTTGAGAGCCCATTTTACACATACCAATTATTTTAAGTTGAAAAAATTGTTTTCGATGGTCTGTATCTGAAACAACTTTAAACCCACAACGATATAATCTTCTACAAGGGAGTTTCTAAAGGACCCTATTAAAAATATATTAGAATTTGATGCCTTTGACTATAATCAAATATGGCTACGCATAAAGACTCACGTTATAGGTATATATTCACCACCAAAGTTTCAAAGTATTCAGATATGAGATGAGCGAGATACCAGGGTGGCTCCATGAAAACTGGGACACATTGTATACTTTTGGATTGCTGGATACACCAAGGCCTTAAAGTTTTCATTAATTAAGCTTATTTTTAAAAAATATTAAGTTTTAATAATGGCTTATGCCTATTCAAATACTAAAATGGTCAATATGGTTTACATTTATGGCCTTACAGATGGAAATGGTTGGTACTGAGACAAGGGCGAATTTATATGCAAAGATTTCTAAATCATCGAATTCCAAATCCAAGACTATTCAGACATGTTTTTCAACGTCTTTCGGAGTCAGGCTCATTTCAGAAAAGTCAAATTTCTGGAAGGCATTTGAGGATTAGAACGTCTGAGTTGGAAGAAGCTATTTTACATGAAATTGAAGAAAACCCAAATATTAGTACTTAATGTGGATCATAAATTAGTTCTGAAGCGTCAGCAGTTATACCCGTATCACATACAAAGAGTTCAAGCTTTACTTTGCCAAATGAGCACAGCTATATGCCAAATGACCATAGCTATAATACGAGATCGATGGGCAATTTTGTGGTGGTCCCAAGAATGCACACAACTAAAGGTCACCATAGTTATCACTATTTGGGTCCGAAAGTATACCGTATCTAATTCCGTACCTAAAAATATAAAGCAAACGCAAAGCTTAAATAAATTCTCCTGTTATTTAGGTCTTGGCTATAGGATGTAATTGTTTGAGTTCAATATGTTTGTGGTATTTTAAAATTTTTAAATTTGGACTAGTTTTTATATATTGATCTGCTTTTAATGTTTAATGTTTATAGGTATAGGTTTTATACAATATGCGTTTAGATTTATGTATTTTGTAGTGACTTTGTATTTAATATTTAGTTTTATGTGTTCTTTGTATGTGTTGTATTTTATATTTATTTTTTCACTCACACACAAGTTTTACTTATGTGGGTATTTTCTTGTTTGTTTTCTACTGAAATTTTTCCATTTGTAACGATGTATCTTTCAGTTTTTGAAAATAAACAATATTATTATTATTATTATTTTTATTATTATTATTATTATTATTATTATTATTATTATTATTATTATTATTATTATTATTATTATTATTATTATTATTATTATTATTATTATTATTGTTCTGACACTACCTTATAATCAGTAGGTAGGATGGATTTGGTGTTCTAATAGTACTACTCCAGACTCTTTCCAAGTGTCTAGGGAGCAGATAGCTTACATTAGTACTCTTCTGAGTATATTTGCTGTGCCGAGCAAAGCAGTTTTTTGAATTATGTAAGCATTGTGGTTTCCTGGAATTTCTGATAAATAATTTTTGAATTTTGTTGTTACATAACCCGTTGTACCCACAATAATTGGTATCACGATTGTTTTGAGATTCCACATACGCTGCACCTCTATTTGTAGATCTTTGTACTTTAACAATTTTTCAGCTTCTTTCTTAGCAATATTACGATCGGCAGGCACTGCCACATCAATGATGTAACACATGTTGTTCAACTTTATTATTAAGTCTGGCTTGTTTGCTGCTATATATCTATCTGTGATGATTTGTTGGTCATATATGATGGTTACGCTTTTGTTAGGATTGGTGGTTACATTTTGAGGTGTGTGTTCATACCACCTTTTTGTTGTGACTGGGCAGTTAAAGTATTTACATAGCTGGAAATGTATAGTCGTGCATATCTTGTTATGTCGCTGTATATATTCTCGTTCTGCCAATATAGGACAACCTGCCATTATATGTTCCACTGTCTCGTCAAATCTTCTACAGATACGACATTATTATTATTATTATTATTATTATTATTATTATTATTATTATTATTATTATTATTATTATTATTATTATTATTATTATTATTATTATTATTATTATTATTATTATTATTATTATTATTATTATTATTATTATTATTATTATTATTATTATTATTATTTTATTTATTTCTTAAAGATTGTTCTTCTATTGTGACTTAATAAATACGTTTGTATATAAATGGTAAATAAACAGTATGAGTATGAGTATGAGTATTATTATTATTATCATTATCCTGCTCGCCTACAATTTTGACATTGGATTTTGAAAAAAATTGAACAACATGTTGACTTTACCGCTGGCATATTATTTACCGACGAATTTAACTTTTCCAGGGATGCTATAATGAACTTCCCCAATAAATACGTTTAGTCTGATGGAAATTCTAATGCCATAATTCGAATCTCGATTTCAACATCAGTTTTCTTTGGGTATCACTGGAAATTTTTTACCAAGAACTTTAACCGGTGCCTTCGGCAGACATTTCCTTGAAAACGTTTTACCTGACCTACTTCACGATATGCGCTAAACCAAAGAGTGTGGTTTATGCACGACGGAGATCCCTCACATTTTAGTTAGAGTATTCGTGACTTTTTAAATGAAAGATCCCAGGTCATTCGATATGAACCCTTGATTGATTTTTTTGTTGAGGACATCTCAATACATTAGTTTACAAGATTCGCATTGAATCTGAGGAGCACTTACATCAACAAATTATAGTAGGTTGTGCTTGTGATAAGAGCTACTTCTGGAATTTTTGCACATGTTTGAGCTGCAATTTCAACAATATCTGAAGCATGTATTTTCCAACACTTGTTATAAAAAATCATAGTAAAGTTCTTCTATAGTCAATTAATTATTTTGTTATTATTTTATGTAATGAGTATTGTAAAAATGCACTTGATCGAATAAATCAATTCTGTTAATCGGTTTGAAATACTAAAAAAATTTAAAGAAACAAAAAGTGAGGATACTGCAATGGCGTATATTATGATCTCTTTTATCTGTAATATTATATAGGGTAATATATATATATATATATATATATATATATATATATATATATATATATATATATATATATATATATATATATATATTTTTTTTTTTTTTTTTTGGAAAATAATGATATCCACACCTCAGCCACTGGAAAGTTTATAAAGCTGATAATTTATTGTTTTATACTTACTGCCCAGTTAGCAAAGTAGTTCTATAAATTTAGAGTAATAGGAGTTTTATATTCTGTTAATATTTTATAGTTGTATTTAGAATACTAAATTGTTGCATTAATGTGGCATTAATGTGGCATTAATGTGGCACATGAGACTCTTTTGCCTTCAGAAAATGGATTGTTTTTTAAATTTGTTGTAAGAACGTTCTTAGAGCATAATTTATAGAGCACTTATAAGATAACTGCTAATGTAGCCCTATAAGTGTGTACAATAACATAATTTTACAGCAACGGTGCTTATAAAATCAAATTTCTGTAAAACCGATGCAAAATACTGCTTTATAGAATTATACCATCTCCTGTGACACTCTTATAAAATTATTCCGTAATGTCGCTTATAGTTTAATTATAGAACTATTGTATAAGGCGTTGTTAAGTTACAATTCTGCTGCGGAAAACAAATTACAAATATGGAAGCTGCTATCGAACTTAAGAGAAAAAGCTCTTTAAAGCAGTTGTAGAGAATAATAATACAGTTGTTATAAAATTATTAAGGAGTAAATAAATAACAAAAACCTTTTTGTTCTATAAAGAAACGCTATAGAACTATCATTTTTTATGTATGTAGGTTTCCCATAGCCCCATCTGACGAGACCTGCCTGTAATAGTACGAAATATTTTGATCAAAGTGTAATGGGGAAATTTGTATAACATAGTCGTGACTTGTAAAAATTATTATCTGCTTGCAGAAAGAAAATTTCATTATAATAGATAAGATTTATTTGATTGCTAAGAGAAATTGATTTTCTTATAGAAATTTAGTAACATATTTAATTTAGACCCTTCCAAACCTTTTCCATTTGCACTTCTAGATGTTGAAGTTAAAGAATTTTATTAGATTTATTAAATAAGATTGAAATAAGTGAAATTACCACAACAAAATATGACAACACTGTGAATATTAAGTGGTTGCTTACGAAGCATATTTGCTCTATAATCATTGCAATCGACACAAAAATGTCATATTAGTGAGAATCCATTGGAAGTACAAGATGAATCCTTTCTTTCTGTCTTCATATTGTGAAGAAAGAAAAAAAATCTTAATTAAAAATATGTACAATATAAATAGGTAAAATGATATCAATAATATGGATATACTTACCTTCTGACTATTTTATGTACAGTTGGTTGTTAAATTCATCAATTTAGAAAACATTTTTTTTATTAAATTTCCAGCATTATAGGAAATATAAGGTTAACTGAGGGCGCGTCAAAAAATTACCATTATGTACCACATATTTTATGATAAAACTTTTTCCGCATTAAAAAGTACTGCTCCCTGATGGACAAACAAACTAAGCAATTCGTAATGATGTAAGTAAGTACTCTTATGCAGGCTGATTAGGCCCATCTTATTGGTTCTTATTGGCCCGTCCATATTATTTCTAACATGTGCGATACAGAAACATTTGTTTTTAAAAGATACAATTAAACGATTTTAAAGTTCTTTAAATATAACACCATGCAACACAAAAATTGTATAGCGAAGTGCTATAGAATTTTTATGAGATTGCTTTGTAACTGTGTTATAAAAGTTCTTTAAGACTTGTGAAAACGTTTATTCATCAATTCTATAAGTATTACTTGCAAGCTTTACAGAACCGCTTAAAGAACTAAAAGGTTCTATAGAATGGTGCCCAGTTTTATGGTATAAGAACGTTTTGAAAATGTTCTTAGAACAAACATTGTTCTATAAAATTTATTCTGGAAACGTTCTTACGATTTTTACAGAACAAGAAATTGTTAGCTGGGTGCCATATTGAAAAGACACTCCGAATTTGGGTAAATTATCTCAAGCGGTTTAGAAATTAAAAATAATAAACTATTTTTTTTTAACTTCTGATACACTGTAACTGGACAATGACTGTCTTAAGACCCCAAATTTATATTAAAACAAACTCTTATTTTTGGCCACAGAATACGCCACTGGATTTTTGACCTCTGCTTAAGAAACATCCTGTATAAAGACCACTTGTCAACTGCTTATAAAATTTTTACAATTAAAATAAAAAATCAATCTGTACTGTGTACCGTTGTACTGAATAAATAAGATCAAGTTTTGCAAATATCAATCAGTATGTTGTTGGTATTGTGGCTTTTAAGGCTTCCACGGCCGGTGAATTGATACATAGTGATGTTCCGGGTTATTATGCCGTGACCTCGGTAAGTGGTAGCTGCCAGAAACAAAGTTAAAATGCACATCCTTAGCATTAGCCGGGATTATTTTACCTGCCCTGGCTGCTCTCGGGCTAGACTCTGTGGGGACCGACCCGCTATCGGTGTATCTGGGCCCGCCCATATATTGATTTCGGTTCCTGTTGTTGGGGACTGCTGCGGTCGGAACTATTACTCGGATAAAGGTGAACCTCCGAGGCATTCCGTAGCCGTTGTTGTAATTGGTCGCATTCCATGCTTCCAAACGTTTCGCTGCTCTTCACTATCAGCATCTTCAGTGATGACTCCGCAAAAGCTTCGCCGCGACTGAGGCGACTCAGTCGGCCATACACAAGAGCGACTGTCCGTTAAAAGTAGACTTCAACTTTTATCTCATTAACCGTTTTTATTTGACATTATCCTGTTTCAAAATATTTCAATATGCACGGTTTATTATGCAATTTTAAAATCAGTTCATTCAAGTATCTAATATAGAACAATTTTACATATTTCAACTAAATATAAATTGCATCAAACAAGACACAATAGACTTAAAAAAAATTGACAATAAACAAGATTTGAATAGGTGGCAAGGTCGCACGCTTGCAGTGTAAGGTATTTCTACATAATAGTCACCTGTGTCCTTAAAAATATTTACCGTGAATGTTTTTGACACTTTTCTCAAAACGCAGAATTAGGTTCAAAATAGTGGGGTGTCCACAAACAACATTTGGAACGCCAAACGCGACTGGTATTCAACGCAACACATCTATTCTTCTGTTATACCTAGCCGTCATTGCCTTGTGCAATGTAAAATAAGAGTAGATCACCATTCATTCTTATAATTGCCATATTATAAGAAAAATCATTAGAACATAAAAAATAAAATAACCAGATACTAAGTAGGAAAAAGAAACATCTACTTATAGCTGCGGCAAGAATTCAGAATTCGCTTTAAAAACGATCAGTTTTTGTAATTTAGTGTAATATATGCTTCAAATATTTAATGTAGTATATAATTTTGTTATTCTCAGTTGCAGTGTCTTCAATATTTCGATAAAAATATAATAAATTATTCATTTGTAATTCGTCCGAATTCTTGCCGCAACTACATGTATACATAGGTACCTACACTTGAAAAGTGTCACTTGAAACAGGCGTTGTCAAAAAACTATAATTTGATAAGACTTTGCACAGTAAGTCATGGTCAATAAAATCTATTTATAGATCTGGAATGATGATTATGAAGACTCGTCAACTTATTTTAACGTCAGTAGGTTCCCCTTTATACAAGCATTGAAAAATCTTGTATTGACTTGTTAGAAGTAGTTTGAATGTCAAAAAAGCGCAGCTAGGTTACACATTTACCCATTTTGAAATCATACCTATTACGTTATCAAGTAGTATTCGAAAATGATCAGTTCATGAAATGATGATCGATTTTATTGCTCTGCACTGAGTTTTGTGTCTGTTTGTTCATAAATTCTTATAAAAAAAAACATTGAAAATTCAAATTCTCTTTGCCACACAAAGTGAAAATGAATAACATTTTATAGATAGGTACAATTTCAGTTGAGATTTTTTTAAATGTTTTGCGTAAATAAATTTACAAATTTCAAAAATGGAATATTTTGTGAGGTCTTCGGATATTCCAAAAAAGTTACTAAAGAGCTTATAGAAAATGATGCTAAATGTACTGAATATCTATTTTACAAAGCAATTTTTTAATAATAATAATAATATAATATTTATTTGAGTACTAGATATTTTTTTTCTACATACATTTATACTTTCACACATATCAGAATAAATATAGTATAGTAGTAATTAGAAATTAATATTGTACACAAAATAAACACAGTAAACTCCACATAAGATTATTTAAAAACTGTGCGTGGGTGCTCATTGTGCAGTAATAATGTACATTTTAAATAATACATCACAAATTATTACAAAAATAAGAATCCTCACTTATTTCCATATTACATATTGATTTAGTAGAAAAATTGACCTCGAAACTTCGAAACAAAAAAAAATAAAAATTATAGTAAAACCCTAATTCAAAATTCTTGTCAAAATAAGACAAAAATTTAAGTTTTCAGACATTTATAGTATAGAGACACCAGTATTGATAAATATATCTAACCGTTCATAAGGCATATTTGTTATCCAGTTATTTATTGCTTTCTTATATGTTATAAAGGAAAATGATTTATAGCATAGCGGTAGTAAATGAAATAAGCGAAGGGCCAAATACACAAAAGACTTAGTGCCAATAGATTTTTTTTACTCTTGGTGTTACTAAGTTTTGTTCTGCCGCCTGCCTTGTATTATGGTTATGTGAAATATATATGGGCAGTACCTAGTTGTAAACATTATTTAGTAGATATCTAGGTAGGTATATCTAAGTCTGTGTTTTTTACTGAATATATTCATGTTATGTAAGAAATATACTCGTATTTTACTATATATATATATATATAAACAGACGTTCTATTGTATATTATTCAGCGAGCATATAATGATGACTAATTTCTGCCATTATATGCAAGTAGAATACTATACTGTATTCGCAACTACTAACAATATTTTAGCAAACTTTCTCCTGAAAATATTACACAATATTTTGGCACTCATAACATGAACATGACATGACACAGAATTCGAAACTGTTCAAACACCTTAATTCTAAGTTTAACATTTGTCGTTTACTTGATAAATTTAAAAAAGCAAATTACTTTAATTTGTAAACTTCTACCATCATTCGAAAAAATTTTAATATTGCCCTAACTAACATAATGGGTAGCGTTCAGGTTCATTATTCACTAGTGAATTATGGGTATTATAATTATTGAGAAAACACGTATAATGAGCATTTTATAGGATTGTCGGGGACAAATTTCTTTATTCGTCACCAACCTATACAATAATAAACAATATAGATCATATTTGAGTTCAGTTTTGCATTTTAGAATATTGTATTTTTATTTTTGAAATGTATTTGTAGAAAAAACTATGCATATTTTTCAAAATTGTTACAGATGTTATACCCTTTTGAATATTGGCACTAATATTACGGACACCCTGTATATCATTGTATTGTATCAATGTAATTTAATTTTTACAATAAAAATCTTACAAGTATGGCTTCTGATTATTAATAATAATAATTTAATAATAATAATTTATTTGTCACTGTAGCTGTTACAAAAAACAGATGTGGCTGTCAAATCAAAGGAGTATAAATCAATGAAAAATACTCAAGATAATAAAGAAATACATTGCAAAAAACAAACAGTAAACACAAGTTAACTGTACTACAAAAACAGATTACAAAAACTCGGAGAAAACATGTTAATTTAAAAATTCTTCAACTGAATAAAAACATTCAGAAATTAAAAATTTCTTTAGTTCAAATTTGAATTGATTATGTGTTTTTACATCCTTAATATATCGTGGTAATTTATTGTATATTTTAATGCTTGAGTAATAAGGTGACTTTTCATAATAGCAATGACTATGTCGAGGAATACTAAGCATACCACCATGTCGTGTATTGTAGTCGTGGTAGCAATCATTAGTTTTCAGTTTGTACAAACTGAATCTTGTGAGTTTTCCTATGTTATATATATAGATGGAGGGGACTGTCAAAATATTATTAGTAATGAAACACTGCTTACAAGTGCTACGTGGAGATATACCAAAAATTAGCCTAATTGTTTAATTAGGTTTTTGAAGAATAAAAACTCTGTCTATCATAGTGCTTCTACCCCAAATTACAATATTATATGAAAGATGTGAATATGCCTAGGCATAATATGTTTTATAGTATTTAATGCAAAATATGCATTATTTAGTTTTTTACATACTTGATTTATCTGATGATACCACTCAAGTTTACTGTCAACTACTATTCCCAGAAACTTTACGTGTTCAGTCAGGACCATGTCGTATTGCAAGTTATCTGGTATTATATCACGTTTAGAAAAGTAGATGCTTTCTGTTTTTCCAATATCTAAAATTAACAAATTATTTTGGCACCAACTGCTAAATTGTTCAATCACCTCCGAGACTGAGCGTTGCAACTCCGCAGGGCTGGCTGCTGAGACCACTACAGATGTATCATCGGCATACATAGTCAAATTACCTGATATATAAGTTGGAAACTCATTAACGTACAATGAAAAAATTAGTGGCCCGAGTACTGATCCCTGCGGAACACCAAGACGCATTGCATGGTTAGTAGAATAAGTATTTTCAATTTTCACACGTATACTACGATTGGATAGATAAGATTCTATCCACTTGAGGAGGTTCCCTCTAAATCCCAATGCATACATTTTGTCAGAAATAAATGTTTTTCCAACCGTGTCAAAAGCACGACTGAGGTCAAAAAATAACCCTACTACATGCATTCCCTTATCCAACTCGTCATATACAGGCTGTATCACATAAGAGGGCCACTTCCATGTATCTCGCTTAATATGAGAGATACGTCAAAAATCTTTAATTGTTTTTTGTTGCATTTTTGGAGGCCTTTATGCTCGTAAACAAATTTGAGATCCATGGCCAACTTTATGAGTAATAACAAAAAAACCTATAGTAAGTGCCCAAACTTAAAGGCTGCCTAACTTTTTTATTTTAAAAGATAGAGAAAACGTATTAGTAACAAATATTTATTGCAAAATTGATCCCTCCCACCTAATATAAACAGATTTTTGAAATATCGTATGTGCTTCGCTGCGCCCTCTAGGCGGATAACAATTTTTTTTATTGAAGCAGGCTATGGCCACAAAACTATGCCTGTTTTTTCATTTTTCATGCAATATACTACATGTTGCCCTTATCTTTTGTATTTATTACATTTTTTTCAATTTTAATATAAGAAAAATGTACATAAATATTTTCGTGTTGCTCAAGATAATGTAGAACCTGTTTTAAAGACGTCAACTGCAAAAAAATAATAAACAGAATGTACTTTTATACGCAAAAATACAGATTTTCTTATAATATTATTTTATTGCTTTTCACATTAGAAGCAATTGGGTTTTTAAAATTATTTTGACACAGACAATCTAATAAAATAATATTATAAGAAAATCTGTATTTTGCATAAAAAAGTACATTCTGTTTATTATTTTTTTGCAATTGTCGTCTTTAAAACAGGTTCTACATTATCTTGAGCAACACGAAAATATTTAGGTTCATTTTTTTTAAACTAAAATTGCAAAATGTCAAAGATAAGGGCAACATGTAGTATATTGCATGAAAGACAAAAAAACAGACAATTTTTTGTGGCAATAGCCTACTTCAATAAAAAAATTTTTTATCCGCCTAGAGGGCGAAGCGAACCACATACGATATTTCAAAAATCTGTTTATATCAGGTGGAAGGTATCAATTTTGCAATAAAAATTTATTACCAATAAGTTTTCTCTATCTCTTAAAATAAAAAAGTTAGACTGCCTTAAAGTTTGGGCACTTAACAGGTTTTTTTATTATTACTCATAAAGTTGGCCATTGATCTCAAATTTGTTTTTACGAGCATAAAGGCCTCCAAAAATGCAACAAAAAACAATTAAAGATTTTTGACGTGTCTCGCATATTAAACGAGATACATGGGAGTGGCCCTCTTATGTGATACAGCCTGTATATACTGCATAAAATGAATACTAGCAGTTTCAGTAGAGTGGTGTTCTCGAAATCCGTGTTGGCATTCTGTCAATATGTTATATTTATTTTTCCTATTATCTTTGAGATAATATTTATGCCTTGAGGCAATACGCAACTTGAATAATGATACTGATTAAAAAACACTACAATTCCTTACAACTGTAAATAATTACTAGCAAAACAGAAATTCATTTCAAAGACTCAAGCAAAGATATCATTTTCTGTCTCCTTGGCTTTTTGTTAGGTACTTCTGAAGCGGGCCAGATATTTGTCTAAAGTTAAGTAGTGGCTGAAATTACCGTACCGTGTATTTTAGTCCTTTTATCCGCTTGCTCAATTTTAGAGAACATCCTGTGATAACAATAAAGGCTCCGAAAGACGAAAAAGCTTCGCGGGGCTTTTCGCGAAGCACGAAACAATGCATCGCTGAACGCAGCAAAGCAAAACACCCTGGCGCCGTATAATCTTTCGAGTTCCATTTACAATATGCCCAGCCAGTGAGATAAATAAAAGGACTCCGATATTATAGACTGTATTGCCGTGTTTTCCGGCTTGCACAACTTGTTGTCCGTGGCAATAAAATAAAAATTGACAATGTCGCATTGTAACTGAATGCAGGGTGTGACAGTGTCGTTGCGGTTACATTTTTATTTATTGATTATTATTTATGCTTGGATTGTATTATATAGTTATTTTTAATTTTAGTGGTATGTATTTTATAGGTTGATCGGATTTTATTTTTTACAGTTGATAGTAAACATTAAAAATTATTTTGATTAACATTTAAATAAAATAAAGATTATCAATAATTGTTTTCTATAGTGATTCCTAAACTTTCTACGATCCTCTAAGAATGAGAGGACCAGTTACTCAAAACATTGAAAATATAGACCACACAATGCATGCAAATAAGAGCACATCTTTTTACGAAATTGATGCTAGCCGTGTACTACAATGCACCAAAGTTTATGATTGTCTTAATTTATTATCAATAGGCAAATTACATTTAAAATGTATCAGACCACCTTTTTAATTCTTTCCGTGGTCATAAAAATAAATTTTATTATTTTGAATGACACTTTCTGGACTGTTTTGCCGTGGTCGATGCTTAATTACACGCGTTTCGCCATACTAAACAGATGACATCTTCAGTGCTTCTCGCATCTTGAGCGGCGGTTGCATAGTTACCGCGGTATCTGAACTGAGCTTTCATACTAGTTGATGCGTCAAGATTGGTTAGTTCAGTATTTAGGTTGACTCGCTCAGGCGTATTATGGACGCGTTCAAGAACGCTCCGGTTTACTTGTTTGTTTTTAAGCAAATACATACAAGTGTGACTAATATTCAATCCTTCTTTCCTGTTCATGTTGTTTAGGTGTTGTAGAATCTCCAGAGTTCTAATACCCATTGGTACGAACCAGAACTCTGGTGTCCGCAACAGCAGATTTTTCAAACTGGTATAACTGTATGTGCTTCTTGTGTTCTATTTTCCTGGTTTCTAAGTTTTTAAGGGACTCAATGGATCTTTCGGGTTGCAGAGTTGATGACTTAATTTAAATATTGATGTTGCGATTCTATCTGTCACATTGGAGATGTACGCTAAAGTGGTGGTTGTAGTGACTTCATCCTTAGGCTTTGCAGTTTGCTCACGTGACGGTCTAATGGCCTTGTTGATGTCTTTTTTAGAACATTCGTTTGTTACGAATACAGATCGGAGCGAATCTGTTTCTTACTATCGATGGTCATCAGCAGCCAACTTTAATGCACGGTAAACTAGTCTTCACGACTGAGCGTTGTCAGATTTTGGTTCGACGTTCCATAGATATATCTATTAATGTCTCTTCTTCCTGTAGATACCGTACCCTAAGATTCCAGAGGTGTCCCTTTGACCAGAATGTCTAGAAACGGTAAGGTTTTCTCTTGCCTCACTTTCATGGTTAAGTTGATCTTGTGTTTCTTGTCAATATGTTTCTAAACATTCTTGTAGGGAGTTTATTCTATGCTGCCAAATGATGAAAGTACCGTCGACGTATCTAAGCCACCACTTAGGTTTCTTATTAACTGATAGAAGTGTTTCTTTTTCAAAGTTATTATTATTATTATTAACAAATAATTAGAGCTGAAGCTAAAAGCTTGTTGTGCTCTATGAACAGAAGATAAATTCATCCTATAAATGGCTGATAACATAGTAAAAACAATTAACACAAAAAAACACAGAACAACAGAAGAAATCAAAGTACAATATATACAGTATGCGCCAAAAGTATGGAATAAATTCAATAAAAGCGAAACAATTATTTTTTGGAAAAAATCCTCGAATAGGTCGATTTTTAATTTAAAAAATACATATTTTAACGTAAAATGCGATTTTCCAATGTCATTTGTTTTCGAGTAATGACGTCATCGATTTTTTTAAATGGCAACACCATATTTTTTTCCTTGATTCTGAAAGATCGTTTAATTCTCTATCAGACAGTACTAAAATTTTGCCCTCTTACATAGGAAAATTTTCGAGTAAATGACGATTGAATGTTAGAAAACGTAAATCAATTAAAATAAAGCAAAAACGTTATCAAGTTTAGTTTTTCGAATTCCATAGTTCTTTTATGGATCACGTAGATGAAAATCTTTGCAAAGTGTCATTGTCACACCGACTTTCTGATAAGTATTGTAAGCGACATAGAAATTATTATTCAATTTAAAGTATTATGGCACATTTAACTGTTACTCAAAGAATTGAAATTTTAATTCTTATCGGATGCGGGAATATGACTAGAACTCAGCAGGAAGTTTGCGATTTATTTAATGAAAAATATCCAGATCGCCCTATCAGTCAATCAACAGTCGGTAAGGTAGAGTCTAAATTTAGAGAAACTGGCAATGTTGTAAATATTCCAAAACCTGGACGTCCAAGCATTAATGAAAATCAGAAACAGAACATTTTGGTAAGTATGGTGGATAATCCTCATAATTCTTCACGATTGGTTGCATTAAACAATGACACTAGTCAGAGCACAGTGTTACGTATCTTGAGGAAGGAAAAATATCATCCCTACAAAATTCAACTTGTGCAGGAACTCAATGAAGATGATCTCGATCGCCGCTTACACTTTTGCGAAATTCTAATGGATTTATGTCAAGGAAATAGAAATTTACACCGGTAAATACTTTTTTCAGATGAGGCCACATTTTGTCTGAATGGTACAGTAAACCGTCAAACTTGCAGATATTGGAGTCGGGAAAATCCTCATTGGATGGCAGAGGCACATACCCAACACCCTCAGAAATTAAATGTGTGGGCTGGAATAGTTGACGACAGAATAGTAGGGCCTTTCTTCTTTTAAGGAACCCTTACAGGACAAAGATATTTAGAGTTTCTAGAAAATGACCTTGTTCCAGCCCTTGCAGTAATTTTTCCTAACGATAATGACCCTGACATTCCTGACGATACCATATGGTTTCAGCAAGACGGTGCACCTCCGCACTATGCGCGCCCTGTACGAGATTTTTAGGACAACTGTTTTCCTGGGAGGTGGATCGGCAGACGCAGACCGATAGAATGGCCAGATCTTACACCTCTTGACTATTTTTTATGGGGATACTTGAAGTGAAAAGTGTACATTAATAAACCACGTAATTTAGAAGAACTTCATAATCGCATTCGGGACGAAATACGCAGAGTTACCCCAGAAATCATTCATAATGTGCAAGAAGAATATCTTCACAGACTTGCGCATTGTCAAGAAGTTGGTGGATGGCAATTCGAACATTTAATTTAAGTATAAAATTTAATAAATTGTATTTTATTTTACATACCTCAGAATTGTAACTTTTTTATAGATAAAATTTACGTTTTCTAACATTCAATCGTCATTAACTCGAAAACTTTTCTTATGTAAGAGGGCAACATTTTAGTACTGTCTGATAAAGAATTAAACGATCTTTCAGAATCAAGGAAAAAAATATGGTGATGCCATTAAAAAAAATCGAAGACGTCATTACTCGAAAACAAATGACATTTGAAAATTGCATTTTACGCTAAAATATGTATTTTTTAAATTAAAAATCGACCTGTTCAAGGATTTTTCCCAAAAAATAATTGTTTCGTTTTTATTGAATTTATTCCATACTTTTGGCGCATACTGTATGAATACTATAAATATTAGAAATTCATAAGCGATCAATCACATTGGATATTGATTAAAGTGATGGTCAAGTCTATTCTTAAAAGAATTTAGAGACGGTGCTGTAACCACATTATCTGGTAAATCATTCCATAGATCGAATATCCTGTTGGGTAAAAAATGTTGTCTGTTCCGTGTACGAAAGCTTTCCTTTTTAAGTTTGAATGAATTGCCTCTAAGACGGGGGTCAGGGTTTAAGTCAAACATTACATGTGGGGAGTACAGTTCGCCATGCAGGATCCTATAAGTTGTAATAAGGTCACCTCGAATACGCCTTTTTTCTTGAGATTGAATATGAAAACGCCGAAGACGTTCTTCATACGAAAAATATTTAAGACCAATTGGAAGTGGAGACCATATGTCCACCGAGAACTCCAAATGGGGGCGAATGTATGATTTGTATAACTTCAAAAATGTATCCAAGGTAAGATTACTGAAAGATTTTCTGATCATAAAAATCAATTGATTACATTTTTTCACTGCTTTGGCAACTTATGCTGTCCATGACAGACTTTCCATTATAATTATTCCGAGATCATTTTGTTGTGAAACGCTTGGCAATTCTATATCATCTATATCTACTTTAGGATTAGTTCTAGATATATGGAGTACACAACATTTAGAAGGATTTAGAGGTATGCACCAGTCGGAACACCAATTACTAATAATATCTAGATCATCTTGTAGGTGAAGAGATGATGATGAAAATAATTTAAGATCATCTGCATATGATAACACTTGGGAAGTACATGTATTCGCTAGGTCAGAAACATATATTAGGAACAGAATTGGTCCAAGGACCGAACCTTGTGGAACACCACTCAATACTTGTCTTCTCTCAGAAAAACTCTCAGCGATACGGACTATAAATTCACGATTTTCCAAAAACGATTTTATCCATTACCACACACACCACAATGTTCAAGTTTATATAATATTCGCGCATGCGGCACTTTATGAAAAGCACGAGAAAAGTCCAAGTACAAAACGTCTATAAGTTGTCCAGTGTCTGCCCATAAGGTCCAAGAATTAATAGCTTGAAGTAAACTGGTAAAAACTGATCGACCAGGTAGGAATCCATGTTGATGCGGCGGTATGACACCGTTGTTAAGTAAAATGTGATAAGTTCTTTGCAAACAATTCTCTCCAATACTTTACACCGAACAGAAGTTAAGCTAATTGGGCGATAGTTAGACCTTGGCAGTTTATCACCTTTTATATAGGGGTCACACTAGATAATTTCCAGTCTGCTGGCAATATCCCAGTTTCCAAGGATTTAAACATAATTTTGTAACGTGGACCACTTATGCTATTTGCACATTTTGACAGAAATAATGGGTTGATTAAATCTGCACCAGGAGATGAATCAATACATAGTTTTCACAGTTGTTCGGAAACAACTGCAGGACTAATTTGAATTTCCTTTAGTGGAGAAGGTACACGAATGTTGACGTCCAACTGCGGAAGCTGATCGTTAGCATCTAAAGTAAATGCATTGTAGAAAGTCTCAGCAAAAGTCTCAGCGACTTCACAGTTATCACTACACACACTACCCAAAGCATTTTTACTCAGTGGTGTGGAAACTTTACTTGTGAGTCGGGAACGAGTATATTTATAAAAAGCTTTAGGTTCTCTATCAATTAACTGATTTTCAAACAATGACCTTGCACGCCGTAACTGTAGCCTATTTGCAAAATTTCTGTGTAGGTGATAGTCGTCTGAAGAATTGGATCGTTTGTATCTTTGCCAAAGTGCCTTTTTTCTGACACATTTTAAATAATTCTCCATTAAACCACTGATTTTTATAATTGGATGCATATTTACAAACAGGAGTATACGTAGGTATAATATTTCTGACAGTATTCAACCAACTATTCCACAAATCTTGGGGGTTATTTTTGTTAACACAGTCTTTATACGAATCCACCTCCGCCAAATGATGCTTTATTGATATATAATCAGCCTTGTAGAAGTTGAATTTTGATACATTAGTTTTATAGTAATCATAAACAAAAAATTGCATAGTAAATTCAATGTAACAATGATCAGATTTGCCCAATGGGGGTGAATAACTAAGATAACTAAAAAAATCATCAGTGTTTGTTATAAGTAGATCAACAAGAAATGGAAGCTGATTCGCTCTAAATCTTGTGTTTTCTGTAATATGTTGAGTCAGACCTGTTGACACCAACATATTAGTAAAATCTGCAGCAGCACTGTTATTCTCTGATGGAATGAATAAAGACCAAGGAATATTGGGAAAGTTGAATTCTCCAATAATAAGAAGGTTATCAAACTGTGAACTCAAAGATTCGATTTTTTCACATAAAAGTTGGGAGTCATCCCTGGTGACATCAGGAACACGATAAATAATTGAAATATGGAAATAAATAAATTTATCTGATGTGATTTTTAATAGCAGACATTCTACATTAGGAAGAAAACAATTTAACTGAGTTACAGAAGCTGTAAATAGTTTAGTATTAAAGAAAACACAGACTGCTCCACCTATTCTGTCTCTTCGGTCAGATCGTATTAAAAAATATCAAGGTAAATTAACTGCAGAGTCTTGTATATTCGGTGAAAGCCACGTTTCCGAGAGCAAGATAATACTAGGTGAAAGTTTAGCAACGTATAATTGAAGATCATTGTATTTAGCAGGAAGTGATGCTATATTAGTATACATAACTGAACATTGATAAATTCGTGGAGATAAATCTGGTTTTTTTTGGTAGCTGGTCATTTGGTACAATCGTGGGTAGAATTCGAATATATTTTATGGTTAAGTTTTCTCCATCGTCATTTCTTTGCTGGATTTCAGACTGTAAGGATTTTAAATATTCGAGTTGATGCTGTGTTTGATCTTGGCGAATGATCTCTAGAGTATCTGGTGTAAGCTTATTCTTATTACGTAAAATATTTTTGACCATAACATTAGACGGAAGTGTTAACAATAATAAACGGGATCGAGTGTTATTCGGTCTACCTAGGCGTCGCACAGATGTAATATTCGCAGACGGATCAATTTTAGCTATCAAATCAGTGGCAACTTGCATATCTCCATTTTCTGTATTTTCGGCAACAGATTCAGGTAAACCAGCTATGACTACGTTATGTATTTTATTGAAACGAGTGAGTGCTTCTTGAACACAATCCTCAAAATTTCTTTCCTTGGAGAATGGAGAATGGTCATAAAAATTTTGTAGCTTATCGTTAATGCTTCTAACCAAATTCATGAGTGTATTAAGTTTACTTTTTCTGCTAACACATCTTGTTTGCAACAATTTTTTATAGATTTAGATGTCGATCTCGTAAAACGCTTAACATCATCGGCAGATAAACCTATACATTATAAATGAAGAGATGAATTGCACTCGTTGCAAGGGATGCAAGTTCTCTGTAAAGAAATTCGCCACTACTGTCTATTCCAGACGAAATATGTGGAAGTCCGTTACAGCATAATTAAAGCTATAACAAAGATGAGGTGGTTGTCCAATAGTTGCAGGCTGTCCTGAATCGGAACGTTGGTGAAAAGCGATTCAGATGTCCTGGGCATCGATTGTCATTGAGCTAATAATGTCCAGATGTATGTTGTTCATTTATTTTATTATTTTGTTGATAATTTCCCTTCAAATTTATTGTCAAAATGAATTTCGATTTTGAATTTATTTTGATAGCAGTGTTAACCTTGTACCAAACACGTACTTCAGTTACCAATTATTGATTAAAAGTCTCATTGTGTCTAACATTTTTAGCTGACTAACAACAGCTATGAAACAGTTTCACATTGCTTAGTATGCACTAATATATTCACATATCGATTTATTTTTATAAATCTCGACCCCATTAAACCGCTACTGTATGAGAAAAAAACGTTTACCATAAATTTCACAGCGCCGGTTTTAAATTTTCGCCCCTAATATTAGATATTGAGGGAAAAATAACATATATTTACTTGAACCAATACGTGGTTTTAAAAAGGTAACTATATTGAATTAGTCGCATGTTAGTGGTTCGATATTGCTTCTGTAATAGTCTGTAATAAAATTCTCAGCGGTAACACAATTTACAAGGTGAATGTAAAAAAATATATGAATTATTAGTCTTATATGCGTATTAGTTATACGTTTAAAAATGATGACAAAATAAATTTTGCCACAGACACATTTTTTTCTATTTATAACATAATTTTTATTTAAGTAGGTATTTTCAGATTTCTATAAATTTCCAAACGCGTTATTAGCTTAATTATAAGAGATTAATTTAGTGTTAAATATTCAATTACAACTTCAACTACAGAAACATGTAAGGCAAAAGGTAAATTCGTTATTTATTTCCAATTCCAGATTAATCAAGCATCAGTTAAACTTGATTAGATTTATACACAATTGCTATTTTTTTCTGATGGTGCCGTAAAGCGTCGAAATTAGTTTATTCTATTCCAATACAGAAAATATTTTCCAATAAAGAGTATTCAACACTTTAAGCGTTTTTAATGGCATAATATAATAACGTAAATTTGATTTTTTGGTTAATTGATTAATATTCGTATTAAATTCATTTAAATAAAAATTTTAGAAACTAGAATTATAAATACTGAATGGAAAGTTTTCTATTTATTTTTTAGATTACGAATATGATGTTTAGATAAAAAAATGTGTGGTGTTATGTTCTTGAATGTTCTACAATAAAATTAACGAATCATCCTTTAACCCTCGTCTGGCACAAAATCGCTCGGTCATGAAGACTTTATTTCACCATGCATTAACGTTGGCTGATGATGAACATCGACAGGAAGAAATACATTGTTTTCGATCTTTGCTCCTAGCAAATGGATACTTTGAAAGAGACATCCATAGAGCCATTAGACATCTGCGCGAGCAAACAGCAAATCCTAAGGATGAAGTCACTACAACCATCATTTTTAAAAAGGCATGCAGACTACTTCCACACCAACATGTAAAATAACTCAACAACTCCACAACCTGAAAGATCAACTGAGTCTGTTACAAACTTCGGGAATGTACTTGGTGTCATGCAGTGACTGTGACAAAATGTACATGGGAATTTCCAAAGAAACTGTAGAAACCAGGAAATAAGAACACGGGAGGCACATACGGTTATATCAGCTTGAAAAATCTGCTGTTGATGAACATCCTTGGAAAGAGAAACACAATCTCACTAGAAGACCTAATTCGTACCAATGGATTCTACAATACCAGAACAACATAAACAGGGACAAAGGATTGAAGATTAGTCATACTTGGATGCATTTGCTTACGAATAATCTAAACATTAAACTAACCAATCTTGATGCACCGGCTACTATAAAAGCTCGGTTAAGACTGCGCGGTAAGCATTCAGCTGCCGCTCAAACTACGAGAAGCACTGAATATGTCGAAACGATTACAGTTCAACTTAGACCACTGCAAAGCAGCCCAGAAAGTGTAAATTATTCAATTGACACCGGCACAAATTATATAAGCAGTTTTGTTAGGAACTCTTTTTATTTGTTACTTGACGCAATAGACTATCATATGTTGTTACAGAAGTTTTCCTATGTAAGTACCTCGTCTCTATTCCTAAATAAAGGAAGAAGAACAGTGGTATGAGATTTTAGTTATACTTCCTATTAATAGATTGCCTGCCAATAGTTTGATTTGCGAGGTTACATATTGCATTAAGAAGAATGATCTGCTCAAATACGAACAGAGAATGTTCTATTGGACAAATAGTGGAAAATCCATGAACTCGGCTCATCTCAAATTCTTAGATAGTCAAGTTTTAAAAGAAGTCTATATCTGTGAACCTTGGCAAAAGCTTTTGAAAAAGTGAAGAACGTGAAGCTCGAACTCATGTGAACGTTTTTATCGAGGCTCTGTCATGAGCCTCGATAAAAAGCAAAAGACCAATGATTTAAAATTGATAATAGACTGGTGCTAGTAGACATCCCTGGGATAAAACTAAGTTGAGAAGTTGGTAAAGAGTTATGCGTTAAGGAGTAATTCAATATTTGGGACACTAAATTTCTTTAAATAATTTTTACCTGTTTTAGCTGATGTTGTATTACGTTAAGCAATAAAGATTATTTAGGGAGCTAAATTATCTTTAAGATTTTAATTTCTCAGGTTTGAGATATTAAAAAAATGCATATTTTTCCATAATCCGGCTCCATAACTCGCATAAGAACCAACACAGGGCAGATGCATGTAGGAGGTTCTTAAATGTTGCAATTTGACTAAACACACCTATATACAGATGCAAGTTACTTTAACTTGGAATAGCCAAATTTGGTATATGATTTAGGCTTATTATTGGTTTTCTTTGATTATGAGTCCAAGTAAATTCAAACACTACAAGGTGTTCATTGAGGGTGAGTCATACTTAAAATTATACCAAACTTTTTCCACTGATCGAATTTAAAAAGAATGATAATATTCCGCGTACAATTTAATTTAAAACACCTTTCACTTATGTTAAACTAAAAGAAAACTTGGACAGTTAGCAATAAAACTACAAAATGAAATAAAATTAAAACTAAAGAAATTATTCAAAATAGGCACCATGTTCTCTGAAACGTAAGTTTACTATTCACCGAAAATTGAAATGATGAATTGATTGTTTCTTGTAACATTTCATTTATTTGTAATACGACTCCACAAATCTTCTCTTGACGAGGAATAAACAAAATCCTTCAGTATTCCCCAAACAAAATATTTACATTTGTTTATGTCATGGTGGCCAATTTTGATGATAATTATTTGTTCGTTCTAACTATTTACTTGGAAAATTAAAATCCAGAAAGTCTCTGACAATAGCACTAAAATGAAGCAGTGCCCCTTCATGGTTTCAATTAAATCAGGGATAGTATTTTGCAGAAATTCCAAATAACTTTAGCCACTTAATCGATTTCACAAAGTAACTGGTACAATCAAATAACGATCATTAATACCGGCCCAAACATTTATCTTAAACGCGCGTTGAAAACATTTAATACTTATTTGCGGTCTATCTTCAGTTGTTTGCAAAATATTTTCTTCATCTTGTACCCTTATTATACTAGGACGTTCTTGTATATTATTGAAAATCTCTCTTGTCTCGCAAATCCGGCTTTCAACACTAGAAAATATTACCCTATGGGGAATCACTCCGTTTGGAAATCTCCTACGATATTCTTCCACACTTCTTCTGCAGTTTCTTTCGCAGAAACATAACACTTGTAACATGTCAACTTTTTCGCTCAATGTAAATTTTCAGCCATTTTCAATAACATACAGTAGTAAAAATAAAATAGTTTTATTACTAACTGCCAAATTTTAAAAACAAAGTCTATTACTAACTTTTTGATTTCTTCTAATAAACACTATTAAAATCTTATTGATCTTGATCTTATATCCTTAATACATTTTTTCTTAAAAACCTGAAAACGTTTTAAAATTTAATAAGAGTAAAAATGTTTTAAATTCAGTTCTGTGCGGAATATTACATTCCTTCTAATTCTTAACAACCAAATTGCAATATTTTGGGACTCTGTATTATTAAAAAACAATATCATGTACAATTTTATATAAAAAAAAATATTGTCACTATTAGAATGGGCAAGGTGTTTAGACTTTCGTTTTTAAATATTGTAAAAGATGCCTGTCAACTGTTTAATTCAAAAAGTTCTTTTTAGTTACAGGTAAATTTATTGTTAAATGTGAGTACATGATATAGTTGAAGCCAGGGCTGTATATATTCCCACCCGGTACGCTTCTCCGGCGATTCCATCTGCTTAAATAAAATATCTGCTACTTCCCGGAAAGTACACTAGCCATAATTGATAGGTATCATATTATGATTATTGTGGGTATTTGATACAGGAAACGACATTTGTAGGTATCGGCGGACGGACTCCACGCTGCACCGAGACTTCCATGTGGAATTAAGCGAAATGCACACCTGCAGTCCCATATCGCATTACCACAGTATCGTTTTCACTGAAGTATGTAACTGGTGTAATTAACTACCATCTAGTCCTCACTGCGGGAAATGGCAAATGTTTTTGTACAGGTGGTGATTATTTCGTTTAGCAGATACTTAATATCAGTAATTTGGTACCGACAGAGGGACTGTCAATTGTTGTAATTCATTCATAATTGTATTAATAATAATTAGACAGCGGACAATGTGTGCTTTTAACCTTGAACATAGAAACGTCATCTATAATTCAGTGGCGTGTCGGGTACGCATCGTAGTCCCGTCAAATTAGCATGAAAAATGTGAAAATAGACAACTTTTTGCGGAGAAGTCCGATTGAGATGCGGTTTTCTGCAAAATGTTCAGGGAATTTTTTATAACAAAAGGTGCATCTAACCTCTGTACGCTCGCAAATTTTTAATTGTTTATTTAACAAATGACCCATTTTTGTTGAACGTATGGCAAATGTCACACACGGTTCAACGAAAATGTCTGGAAAATGTTCTCTCGGGGATTTTTGAGGTCCCTCTTTATCACTTTGGTGTTAGCTTTGTTATTTATTGCTAAATTGTTGTAACTGGGATAATTAACAAATTAAAAACTCCACCCCCGAAATAACTAGAGAACCGGAATTTTTTCCAGGATTTCTGGCTTATTAAGGCAAACCATCGGCACAAGATTTTTGCAAATATAATTGTTTATTGTTCGATTGTTGCAACCCCGCTAATTAACAAATTAATAACTCTTCTCCCGGAATCGTTAGAAAATCGGATTTTTTTGCAATAATTCTGGGATCAATTGAACAATAAACAATTATATTTTCAAAAATCTTGTGCCGATGGTTCGCCTTAAAAAGACAGAAATCTCGGAACAAATTTCAGGTCTCTAGTGATTCCGGGAGTAAAGTTATTAATTTTTCAATTAGCCAGGTGGCAAAAACAGAAAAATAAACAATTTCGTGCAACAACCTTGTGCCGATGGTTCTCTCCATGATCCCAGAGTTGTTACAAAAAAATCTGGTTCTCTAACGATTCCGGGAGTAGAGTTATTAATTTGTTAATTAAGGAAGTTGCAACAATCGAACAATAAACAATTATAAAAAATCTTGTGCCGATGGTTTGCCTTAATAAGCCAGAAATCCTGGAAAAAATTCCAGTTCTCTAGTGATATCGGGGGTGGAGTTTTTAATTTGTTAATTAGCCCAGTTACAACAATTTAGCAATAAATAATAAAGCTAACACCAAAGTGATAAAGAGGGACCTCAAAAATCCCCGAGAGAACATTTTCCAGACATTTTCGTTGAATCGTGTGTGACATTTGCCATATGTTCAACAAAAATGGGTCATTTGTTAAATAAAAAATTAAAAATTTGCGAGCGTACAGAGGTTAGATGTACCTTTTGTTTTAAAAAATTCGCTGAACATTTTGCAGAAAACCGCATCTCAATCGGGCCAATCCGCAAAAAGTTACAAGTGAAATGCTAATTTGACGCGACTGTCGGGAATTTACAGTACTTGCCGCAACGTATTGAAATCTGAAAGCGATCGAGAGCCACTAAATCGAGAGTGAATTTAATATGCCACGAGTACCGAAGTCACGAATTGAACTTCTTAAAGAGTGGGTGGAACCATACAGTTCAGTACTAGAAATTTAAATGACACAGAAATTTACTGTAGTAAATGTTGAAAGAAACTAAAATGTGTTCAAAAACAACATACAATTTCCCATATAAATACCCAGGAGCACAGTAATGAAAACAAAGACACTTTCAATGAAGATTTATGTGAAGCATTTGCTGCAGCTAACATACCTTTAAAAAAAAATTCAGAATCCAATATTAAAAAGTTTCTTAGAAAAGTAAACGCAGTGGAAGATGCCGGATGAATCCACATTGCGGAAATATTCTGTCAATAAGGTCTATCAGAAGATCCAGGATGGTATAAAAAATTCCTTACAAAATAAACATAAACATTTTTTTATTTACATACTTACTAAAAAACGTCATGTAAATAGAAAAGTATTTCGTTTTGAATGAGTGTATTTACCATTTTACATTTATTGTAATGTTATATTTTTATTTCACTTTTGTAATATTTTTTGGGTTCATAGAATATTTAGAAAATCAGGTATTGTATAACTTCATATTTATTAAATAAAGTTCAGTTAACAATAGTGTCGTTATTTAATTGAATTTAGGAGATAATATAACGAATACCCTCACGCGACGCTGATGGTAGAATAGCCCCATTCATAATAGTGCTGCGATTTGAATTCGTACCAATAGGAACCCGACAAACGCGGCCGATGTTAACAAGGAGAGATGGGTACGAGTATCATTTCTTTAGAACTAAATTAACAATTATTTTTTGTTTTTTTATCAGTTCGCATGATTTACGGATGTTAAATGGAGTATACAAATCTTCGTGAGATAATATGATATATTTGCTATACACAATATTATATTTTACATAGTTTACACACAACACTTTTTTAAACGCGCACGCATCTCTACCCATAATTTGACCTAATCGTGTTTCATTTGGGGTTAAAAACATACATTGTCTGTTCTCTAATAATAATCATGCCTGCCCATGGTCCTTTACAGTAGTTACTTACAACTAGGCATTCACATAGTGTTTCGCCTGAGTGTATACTGAAACTACTGAAAGGAATATTACTGAAATATATACAAATACAGAATGATCAAAATTTATCTAAAAAAAATGTTGAATGTACTCTTACAAATACAATTTTGTAAAGAAAAGTCGAATATGGCAGTTCGAAAATGATTTAAAAATACCCTTCTGCGTGGCACTGGAAACTAGTCCACTGTAAAACCTGATGAGGTGGCAAAGCATGCAATAGGCGACCAGACAAAAAATGGAAAGAAAGTCACAAGGAAATAAATAAATAACATTTTATAACATCTATTATATACAGCAAATGCAACTGATTTTCCCGCTATTATTATTAATAGAATTCATGAATAGTAGGTATCCACTTCAGCTTGATACACTTCATTTTTTCAATATCTCCACAAAAAGAAATCCAAATGATGATAAAGTCAGGAGATAGTGGCGGCCATGGTACCGGACCTCTTAATATAATATAATAATAATAATCTTTTTCTACACCCGTATTATAACAATGCACTTATATGCCCATAATCCGTTTCATAATGATACACATTACGATGCAGATTTTTCATTACGATACAGATTTTTAACCAATAGAAATCCATAATTTTTCAATCAAGCATGCTGTGCATTTGACGTTTATCCTAGGTTCCTATGTAATTATTTTAGATGTCAAAATCAGTACGTATTAAATTTTCGTAGATACCTAGCTAAACTTCGATAATCTATCAAAATGTCTGATATCAGCGATATAGAAGAATTACCATCGACTCCTCCGCACATATCGGAGAAAGCAGAAAATGCAGTTCATACGAATAATTACTGTTAACTATTGTGTTCAATAAAATATAAAATTTATGGTTTTTGGATTATTTATAGGTGTAGAAAAAATAGCGTATGCAACTCTCATGTAATGGTTATTAATACAGGAATGCGAGTGTATTAATAACCATCATTACATGATCGTTACATAATATACTATTATTCTTTTTAAAAAATATTACAATTTTTGTAGGAAGAGGTTCTGCACTATGTTCGGTAACAATATTGTGCTAACTATAAAAAGAGTAAATTAAGAACAAACCCACAAACAAAAAAAACAACACTATACAGGGTGTTAAAAAAAGAGTGAAAAATATTTAAGGAGGTAATAGCATGAACCAAAATAAGCAGAGAAGTCTCAATAAACCTGGGTCCGCAAAGTAACGGTTGCGGAGATATGGAATGTTTTATGTTTTTTAGTCCATTTTGTTTATTTTGCAAAAACGTTGTGTATTTTCTTATAATAGTTGGTTGCATTTCATGTATGGTCGTGCTAATGGGAACGCCACCGAAGCGCGACGTCTTTATGTTGACGCTTATCCAAATCGCCAGATTCCTTCACAACGCATGTTTGGAAGAATTTACCAAAGATTGCGTGATACCGGTTCCTTGAGCAAACAGTGCCATTTATCCGGAAGACCAAGGTTGGTATCCACTCCTAGAGCAGAAGAACAATTTTAGCACTGGTAGAGCAGAATCCAGGAACGAGTGTGCTGAGAATATCAGCCGAGGTAGGAATTAGTAGGAATTAGAATTCCTTCACAACGCACGTTTGGAGGAATTTACCAAAGATTACGTGATACCGGTTCCTTGAGCAAACAGTGCCATTTATCCGAAAGACCAAGGTTGGTATCCACTCCTAGAGCAGAAGAACAAATTCTATCACTGGTAGAGCAGAATCCAGGAACGAGTGTCCGGAGAATATCAGCCGATGTAGGAATTAGTAGTCCTTTTGTTTGGAGAATCATTCACGAGCAACTGCTTTATCCATACCATGTGCAACGAGTACAGGCCTTAAATCCAATAAATGATCATCAAGCACGTTTGGTTTTTTGCCGCTGGTTTCTACATCATGATGCTAAAGACCCTCGTTTTCTTGCAAACATTCTTTTTACTGATGAGGCCGGGTTCACAAGAAATGGAGTGTTTAATTTTCACAATACGCATATTTGGGCCGACAAAAATCTTCATGCTCTAATAGAATCTGGACATCAGGCACGTTTTTCATTAAACATTTGGATGGGTATTGTAGGTGACAGGTTTCTAGGTCCTCAGACCGATTAACAGGCGCTGCTTACCTCAACTTTCTGCAGAACACACTGTATGAGTTTTTGGAAGACATTCCTTTGAATCAGAGGCAACAAATGTGGTTCCAGCATGATGGTGCTCCAGCTCATTTTTCCATGGCCGTTAGAGAGCATTTACATCAAACTTTTCCACATCGATGGGTAGGAAGGGCCGGACCTGTTTTATGGCCTCCAAGATCGCCTGATCTGAACCCTCTAGATTTCTTTGTTTGGGGATATTTGAAGACATTAGTGTATGGTACTCCTGTAAATAGTCTGGAGGAGCTGCAGCTACGAATTAATCAAAAGTGTCAAGAAATCCAAACCAAGGAGGGTGTTTTCGAAAGAGTTCGAATATCGTTGAGACGAAGATGTCGTGCCTGCTTGGAAATGAACTGAGGCCACTTTAAACATCTTCTGTAACTTTGTTTTTTGTTTGTGAAAAGCTTCCTTTGTTGGTTTATTCCTAATAAAATAAAATGCTTGAAAAACGAATAGTGCTCCATATCTCCGCAACCGTTACTTTTTGGACCCATGTTTATTAAGATTGCTTATTTTGGTTCATACTATTACCTCCTGAAATATTTTACACTCTTTTTTTAACACCCTGTATTACTGACAAACTTGGTATTACTTAGTGTTAAACCATCGAGCATAGCAATAAAAGAATTAAGCGTTATATTTCTCAGTTCTACCGACATAAACAGGACACTCCATAAAAATATGTTCAATGGTTTCTAACTTGTGTTGGTTGCACAATGTACGCAATTCAGAAGGATTGATAGAGTATGAAATGCCATTAAAACTAAACTTCATACAAAATTTGTTACAAAGGCGGAGTGGTGAGAGGAGTCTAATAATGTAAATAGGCAATTGAAGTTTCAGATAAGATGTGGTGTCTCTTGTTATATTAAAGTTTTTATACAGAATAGGTGATGTAGACATCGTAAGTAACTAAAGCTATGTCTCTCTGATAAAGCATTTCTTTATATTTTTGTAACGTGGTAGGCATATGTCTCTTTAGACGAGAGTAAGTCAAGTTGTCCAGGACATCCACACAATCTATACTGTGAAGCATTTTTCTAACTTGAAGGATCCAATTATAACGAGTGTCATCATTTAGTAGTGCAGCTGCCTGTGAAAATGCGCACGAGCATAACAATTGGTTTATATTGCCAAAGTTTAAGTAACCAGTTTAAAGTCGTTTTAAAAACTAGTAGCGACAGGCTGCTAATTCCTATTTCAAATCTAACAATATAACCAGGTGTGTTTAGAGGCAACAATAAAAGTCTTTTAAACAAACTCACTTGCACCTTTTCTAACAAGTCTGTGTAACGCAATCCCCAGACTTCCAGAGAAATGGTTAAGGAGTTGATAATGATCGAGTCATACAGAACCAAACATGAATCCCAAGAGTTTATTTTGGATTTGGCCATTAGAGAAATGACACACCCAACTGCTTGCCTAGCTTTTGCTACCACTGACTCGGTCATTATTCGAAAGAGGCTAGAGGAGGAAAAAATTACTCCTAGATAAGTGAAACAATTAACAACAGGCTAATTCTTAAGTAGGAAAGGAAAAGTATTACTGCGACCGGATGGTACCGGACTTCTTCGTCCAATCCTTTGGTATTAATCCTTGGACACACTATACATGGTACTCATATAATTGAGCTTCGTGTATGATATGCCACGCTGCTGCAATACGTGGTAAACGTCCTGGACCTCCATCTCTCACGATTCGTTATCAAATTTTCCTCGCGTTGTACTTCACTTGCCCTCTTGCACATCGCGGTAAAAGTAGCTGCATTTGACACACTTTTATAGGAAAATCGTTCTGCTGAAGCATTTTCATATAGCTATAAATTAAAACGATATCCATTATTTCGCATTCGCTTTCAAGAGATGCAAAAATATCTCATATTAACTTTTAATTTACGTGTATTGAATATCTCAAATTCATTCCACAAATATTACATGTTTTGTTTCCACACTTTGCCAGCTTATTCCTTTGCCCTGGACCATACTAGTGCACCAGTATCAACATCAACATAACCGGTTCCTTGAGGATGGGGCTGGGACATTTCGCCTACTGCTCGTGACACCTACCTGTTACCTGTGCCTATGAAATCAGTTTTTTTTATTGGCTCTACTTTTAAATATTTTACTTTGCCTTCTCTTGATATTGAACGCATCCATCAAGGTAGTTATTTTGTTCCATGTTTAGTGTTTATTTTTATAATGTTTTACCCACTGCAAAGCACTGACACGTTGGTTGAGGTTATGTGGCGAAAATTAACTCAAGATGTATGAAAATCATAATAGTTTTTTGTTACTCTTCATAAAATAATTTAAGGGGATAATTTGTGATAATCCAGTAATGTACAATGGTACTAACTTATGAAATATGGATAACTGTTTAAATAGCTGGTTTTTCAGTAAGTAGGTGAGCTTTTATGTGCGTTTATTGATAATTTTTGGAATCATTGAGCAAAGTAACTGCTTAAACACTTTAACTGATAGTAATGGACTTGCGGAAATTGATAATTTAATCGTTTATGATAATTTTACTTTACTTATTGCTAAAAACAAGTGTTTTTAAATTAGAAACAACGGCAAAAATTGAAACTACGTTAAAAAATTATTTATATTACAGACGATATGGCAATCTGGCCTTCAGTAAATCATATGGTTTATTTTATTAGAATACGTCAGTGGTCTATATGGTCAATGGCCCTCAAAATGGTGGTATTTAAAAAAAAATCATATCTCCGTAAATACTTGAAATTTTTAAAAATGAATTTTACTAAACTCGTATATATGACAAACTACACCTGAAGTTGAAATATTTTTACTTATTTAAGGTTCACCCTGAGAGATAGAAAAATAATATAACATAATGCACCTAACAAACATACAAAACCTTAAATAAATCTTGCATATGTAAAGCAAGGTGGACATACATTATTGATAAAAAAGAAAAAAAGCAGAAAACAATACAAATAAGAAGGATATGTTATTTATAAATAACACTTATCAACCGTGGTTTCTATGTTGTTGTACTGCGAAATCATTTCATCATACAACGGCGATGACATCAGAACATTAGTACGTGGTGTGGGAAAGCATACAACGTTACTTCTGCGAGTGGACATGCGCGGAACTGGCAAGTTGATATTACTAAGTAATTCCTGACAATTTAATAAGTTATTCAGAATCTCATATAAAACCTGATGCACAGATCTCCTAATTTCAATTTTGTCTAAATCAAATCTTGACAGCAATAAGCTATGTAAGAAGCCCACTGGAAGATATATATGATGAACCACCTTTGTACTTTTTCTAAGGTAGCAATGTGAGTACCATAAATCGGACTCCAGACTACAGATGCGTATTCTAATTTAAAACGTATAAAGGATATATAGAGCAATCGAAGAGTAGAAACATTAACAAACCCGTTCGACTTCCTGATAATAAAACCAAGGCATTTAAATACTGAACAAGCAATGGTTTCTATGTATTTTGTAAACGATAGTTTATGATCGATCAAGATCCTTTAGATAACTAGGCAAAGAATAGGGTCACCTAATTTATATGCAAAAGTGAGACGGTTTGCTTTTCTAGTAAATATCATAACATTACATTTCAATGCATTGAAAGGGTAAATTACTGCAAGAACACCAGCTACCTACAGCTTCTGATGCGCTTTGTAACTTTTGACAGTCACTGATAGTATCTATTTTACATAGCAACTTAAGGTCATCCACATATATCAAATAGTGCACACGTAACTCAGACACAATATCATTAAGGAACATAACAAATAAGAGGGGCAAAAGCGTCGAACCCTGAGGGACGCCAAACACTTGTAGGAATTTTTCAGAACAATAATCACGATAATGTACGAACTAATATCTATTTTGCAGGTATTAGATAGGTATTAGGAGTTATATTTTATTGAAGTATTATTATTGCTTTCGAAATATATATTTGTTTTATTATAGCAACAAGTACCATTATTTTGTTGTCAGTAACTAAACTATTTTATAAATTTTTCACAAGAATGTTTAGGCAGTTGAATCATAAAACAGCTTATACACAAATATATAACTATTTTATAAACTTTTCTGTGACAAGTATATAAAACATTTTAGCTAATAAAAGTAGTGTGTTTTATAACAATGTTTTAGTAACGTTTCGTAGTATTTCTAACCGAGCTATAAAAAAGTTTTTATAATTGTTTTTTAGGTTTAGGTTATTAATCTATAAAACTGTTATATTAAAAGGTACATGGTAATAATTTTACTTCTAAGAGCAAATGACTGTATTATACTATACTGTAATATAGTTATTATGTAATATTATCAGTAGTAAAACAAAAATACTAATATAACAGTTACAACAGAAAAACGTTTATTTTGACGCAAATTTACATTGATATTCTATAAAATAAATTTGAAACAACAAAATGGCGGGACTTTATATTGTTTGTATCTTACCGAATGGTAGATGTCTAAATTTACCTTCCATAATTATTGTAGATGAATAAATATGTTAGGTTTAAGCCAGTGGAAAAAAAAAATCAGAAGAAGAAAAGTACAGAAATATAATCAAAACAAAAAAAACTTTAGTTTTCATCGAAATTGAATTTCTGCTTTTATTGCATTTGTTTCATTGAAATGTTTTATTTATTTATTTATTTCATTTTCGTGCCACATACACCAAGGTGTTTACACACGTCAAAAACCAGGAACAAAATAAATAGGAGCTAATACAAATGAGAAAAAAATACAATAAATCTAGACATACTAAAGACATAAAGCAAAATATTACATACATAACAGATATGGTCAGTAATCAATTTAATTAAAATATGTGAAATGTTGTGGAAATAAAACAGCTACGTATTTAAGTGGTTTCAAAAACCCGATTGATAACTCGAATGATGATTATTTGATTGCTCAGCAGCTGTACATATTACTATTTTTGTAATTTATTATTATATAAATACATATACACTTTATATGGATATATTTATACATATATTTAAAATAAAACAATACATATGTTAGAAAAAATTTTTATTTCAAAACGCTAAGTTTATGCAGATTTAAATAAATAAAGTATTTATTTCAAAATCATTTTTTACGAATAAGTTTTGTGTTCAAATGGAATAATTATTTGTTTCATTTAAACAAATACCTGTCAAAAAAATTAATTTTTACCAAAAAATTTATTTATTTTTGATAAAAAGTGACTTTCCCGAGAATAAATAGAGTTTAAATAAATTTGCTGAAAACAATTATTCTTTTCGGTGTATAGCAAACACTAATAAATAATAAAATCAACAATAAATTGAGACATTAAATGTAAGCTAGTAAAATACTTTTTATAATAGGGTAATTTAATTGAGTTGTAACATGCACATCCAAAACTGCAGTTATTTTTCCAGTTTCAGTTACGTATGATTAAAAGTTTACCAGAAGTTTACTTCGTAGATAACTAGTTCTGTTTCATTAGCTGGGTTCAATTTAAAAGTTACTAAATGAAAAGTCTGCAGTTAGACAAACAAAAATTAATAAATATGTCACGTAAAGGGCGCGACTTTGTTCATAACTAAATAGTAGTTTCCTAAATAAGATACAGTTATATAAAATTGAAGCGACTATTACACTATAACAATTTTTCAATTTTCTTTTATAACATTTCTGAAAATTTCTAAATATGTGTATCACGTATAGATACGGGTTCGCAGTGTTTTTGGTTTTCATAGAAAGAGTGCTTTGGTAATTAATTATTGCATATACGCACAGCTGTTTTAGTGTTCTATTGCTCAATTAGTCTTTAAACTTGCAAATTTAAACAAATATTTTTCTTGCAAAAAATATCTTTAATAAAAATGAGAATTAAAAACATATCATTTTAAGTTCGGTAGAGGTAAAAAGATGTTGGATGCCTTTAGAATAAGTTTTATTGTTTACAGAAATTATAAATCAGAGAAACATGTATTTATGTTTGGGACATCAACGAGATTGACCACGTTTTCACATGCTGCTTAATGCTGCATTCTATCAAAGGCAACAACAGTAAGGAAGACAAAGGCAACTAATTCCATGAACAAAAGCTGATATCCTAAAAGATCGTGCGCATTATGTCTGCACGAACCTGCACAGCACAGACCTGCAAAACTTGTTCATGAAGATAACAATAAGCTAATTGAGACTAGACCTGCACCTGTCCACACCGTCACTTAAAACGACCGTCAATGCTGGTCGTGTTGATGACCTGCAATTCTATACAGGGATTGGTTTCAAGCTGCTGGAAGTATTCGACCAGTTTTGACGCTGATAAAAACTTCAAAACGTCTGCTATCACACAGAATATTCACAAAAATTTGCTGGTTTGTACTGAACAAATGTGTAAAGTCGTCCAGGTTTGCTGGTCCGTGCTGTGCTGGGCCATGCAGGCATAATAATGCGCGCTCTTTAAGGACGCACAGTTTACAACGAATCGCTTTCCATAAATTTAATTATTACTGCTAAGACAACAAATTCGTTATCTTGAGGCCACAATTCTAGAGAAGATATCGGGAAAACATCATCCAATGATTTTACAGTATAATAACATTTGCTGCAACAGTCCTGCTCCTGTAGGAGCTCTAGTTGAAAGTTATTCCACATCTGCCATATTTCCCTGATCTTGCTCCATCAGACTCGATTTCTTCCGTTCTTTGTCTAATAGCCTTACTTTAAAAACAACGTTGTGCTTCAAAACTGGCTTGGGAATTATTCGTCTCCAAACCTCCACAATTCTTCAGGCATGGAATAGTATAAAACTACCAGATTGTTACTAGGAATCATAAGCAATGTAAGAAATGAGGAGAGTATATACTTGATTATACAAATATTGAAGTAAATCAAATCATAGTATATATTTTATCAAAAAATGAAAACCGCATAACACATCAGTACAAAACTAGCTACAATGCGGATAGTTTGCAAAAGCTTGCATCATGGTATCAACAGCATGTGGAATAAAATGGTTACTATGTAGAAAAATCACGTATTCATATCTACGGGGTGTTCTATATGAATGGATCATAGAAAAACTGTAGAGTGCATATGTGTATCAAAATAATAGGATTTAGCCAAACATGTAACTCATTTAAGAGAGAGAGAGAGAGTTGAAAGTGAAAATTTATTTTTGAAAAGAAATTTTGAATGGTTGAACTTATTGGAGCTCAAATTGGTACCTACAATTATGTCGGAATTTTACAACTATTTTCAAATTCCTCATAGAGGGCGCCAGTTACAAATACTTGGTTAGATATATTCACCCTGTAGTTATATTTTTATTTTTTCTTCAGTTTAATTGACCACACTTCTGAAAAAGATTAATTGAATAAACCATTGGGCCAAAAGGATCAGTCAAGGCTTATTTTTGACACTAAGCTTGCACTAAGCTGACACTAAGTACCAAAATCATATCACTATCGCGCTTCAGTATTTTTTGACTTTTTGAGAAACTCTCTGTTTTCGTTCTCAAAAATCGCAAACGTATTAAAAGTAAGTCAGAAGTATGACAAAATACCCAATTGAACTAAAGAAAAAGTGGAACTATGCCACAAATAAATTCCTATTTGATTTTCTCTTCGAATAAGTTGCTCCTTACTTTTCAAATAAGGAATGATAATAAAAATAGCAAGTTTGAGTTTGTGCAGTTACTAGCTACTATTGTTATTTTATATTTCCGATTATTAATACAAAAAATGTTTAAAAACAGCGTTGTGCTTCAAAATTGGCTTGGGAATTATTGGTTTCAAACTGCTGGAAGTATTCGACCAGTTAAGTTTTGTCGCTGATAAAAACTTCAAATTATATTATATTATATTAGTTTAAAATACCTTTCTAAAACAGTAAAAAAAAAAATGTTACGAAAGCTAATAATAAGGAATATATGGGTAGATATTGTGGGTGTAATTCAACGCAGGTTGGGGCTTTTGTCCACTGAGTAGTTAGTTTCACACAATATTATTAATACCTAAAAATATATAAAAAAATGCAGTATCGTAAAATACAATAAACTATATCACATATGTTTAATGGTAAAAGAAAGTAGCATTATAAGCATGACACATAATAAATAACATATACTTATCCCTGCTGAGCTGTAAAACATATGAAAAACCATTACCAACACAAGCTCATTAGCAACAACAAAAGGAGTCAAGATAATTTTCTTCACGAATAATATGGAAATGCGTCTCCATTGTGTCTATTATGCGCTAACGATATTTTGATTTCATAGCACAAAACACATTCAGACCGGTTCCGTAATTCACTTTATGGGAAACGACTTTTTACGGGAGTATTTATGTAAATTCATGAAGTTTGTTTGGAATAAAGAGCACGCACACACACAAAATGTGGAGTACTACACGCAGGGGCTGGGTAAATCAACTCATTAACATGTAACACAAGATACTCGCGATATACAATTAACAGTTACAATTTAATGACAGAATCTAATTGTACGGTTTAATAAATTATTAAAAAAATTTCGTGATTCTTTTAACAAATGTGAAATACCTACGATCGTAACAAACTTATAAAATTGAAATAGGTATAAAGCATTTTTCTTTAACCAGGGCTGGACTGACTACAGGATCAATGGGGCCATGGCTTGTGGTGTGTGGAATGTTGTTTGTTTAATTTCTTTAAGAGATAAGGCATTTTGTAACAATGGATAGGGCGGTTCAGTTTCCGATGCGGTTGCTTAAGGGATCGATAGGGAATCAAAAAATAATATCAGTTTGCTATTTTTGAATGTACAGGGTAATGTTACAAATACAGTTTTGTAAACACAAAAGGCAGGTCAAAGATGATTTAAAAATACAATTCTGCACGGCACTGGAAACTAGTTCATTGTAAAACTTGACAAGGTAAAGCATGCAATCGGCGACCGGACAAAAAAATAAAAGATATTCCCAAGGAAAGAACATTTCATAATACCTATTTTATACAGCAAATTCAACTGGTTTCACCGCTATTGTTATTAATTATGAATAGAATTAATTTGTAGTTTTAATTTATAAAATAGTTTGACATATGTGATGTTACAACAACAAAATTTTGGGGCCGTGTTGCTCAATTTCTACAAGCTAACACAAATGTTACTGGTTCTTGTCCGCTTTGAACTCATAACTTGCACGTTGCTATGAGCACGTTAAAAATACGTTGCCTACTGAACAACACGGTTTTGTGAAATCTCGTAGCACTGCTGTTTTACCGAAATTGTATCCCATGCTCTTAACTCGAAGAAACAGGTTGATGTCATTTACACGGACTTTAGAAAGGCTTTTGACACGGTATCACACAGTGTATTGTTGGCAAAATTACCTTCGTTTGGAATTTCATCTCAAATAATTAACTTGTTACAATCCTACTTAAGTGATAGAATGTTGCATGTTGAAATCAGCGGTGTTAAATCTTCCACTTTTTTTGCAACGTCAGGGGTACCCCAGGGCTCCAACTTGGGACCTCTCTTATTCTTATTATGTCTGTTGTGCTCTCTCTTCTAGGAAACTGCTTTTTGCTGATGATATGAAGTTGTTTAGAGAGATAAGCACTCTCCAGGATTGTTTGTTATTGCAGCGGGATTTGCTTTCCTTGAGCGAGTGGTGTAGCGTCAATAAGTTAAGTTTGGATATTGCTAAATGCAAGGTCATGACATTTCATAGGATTTTTTTTAAAATATCCAACGGGTATAACCCACTTAAAGGATAAGTAGTTAAACTAACAAAGTTACAATAAGAGAAAAAAAAAATACTTAAAAAGATACCTACATATTAAAAATCGATTGTATAAAATAAAATATAAGTAGTATAAAAGTCTAGACAAATAAAAACAGTTTAAAATCTAGTCAAAATAAAAAGTAATATACCTGAAAGTTAAATTGTTAGATAATATAAAAATAACATAAGAATTAAAAAACAAATAAAAATTACTAAACAAGATAAAAATGAATAAAAAGAAATAAGAATATACACACGCACCTATTGAAAATACTTTTTAATATCACGTACACCACAAAAGTTAATGTCAAAACCCTCCATATTATTGCTATTGTTCAGCATTTGATACAAAGGCGACTTCAACAACATATTTGTACGGGCAAAGGGTAACATAAACAAATCACAATTCCTAGAGTTCAATCTGGGGACTCTAAATAATAAATCTTTGGTAATGCATTCACATCTAATTTGAAAATGGATTATTTTATATAATAAAATAATACCATGCATGGTACGTCTACTGGCAAGACTTTGTAGATTAAAACAAGCACAAAATAATTCCCGTGGAGTATCTTGAGTAGGATAAACTCCATCTAACAAATATGTGGCAGATTTAAAAAATCTTCGTTGGACTCTTTCCAGTAATGATGTATGTGTAATATAAATTGGATTCCATATAACTGAACCGTATTCAAGTTTGGATCTCACAAAAGTTGTATACAATAATCGCAAAGTAGACTGATTCCTGAAATCTTTAGAGTTTCGTAAAATAAATCCCAAACTCCTGTATGCATTGGATAAGGAACTGTGGATGTGTTGTAAGAAACTCAACTGAGAGTCAAAAATAACACCTAAGTCTTTAATGCTATCAGGCCTCTTGAGAATGCTGTCTTGCAACATGTAATCAAACATGATAGGTACTTTTTTTCGATGGAACGACATAACATTACACTTGCTGATATTAAGAGGCAACATATTTCTGCTACACCAGTCGTTAAGTGAAACAAGGTTATTCTGAAGATTCTCACAGTCCAAAACAGAGTTAATTTGACAAAATAATTTTACGTCATCAGCGTATAATAGGTATTGTATATTAAGATCCTCCGCAATATCGTTAATAAATATATCAAATAGAAGAGGTCCAAGTATGGACCCTTGAGGAACACCTGATGTTTGGAGAAACGTATCAGATTTGAATCCACGATATTGCACATATTGGGATCGATTACAGAGGTATGACTGAAATAATTTTAATAAACCAGTACAGAGGCCTACGTTGTTAAGTTTATTTAACAACTTAGAGTGGTCGAGCCTGTCAAACGCGTTAGAGAAGTCTGTATATATGACATCAACTTGACTTCCAACATCGAGAACTGCAGAAATATATTGAGTTTTACATAATAAATTAGTAATTGTGGAACGACCTTGAATAAACCCATGCTGTTCGGGAATAATAATATTTGAGGTATGATATGACATAAAGCTGTGCAAAACAAATTCGAACACTTTACAAAAATTATTTAAAATAGCAATGAGCCTATAATTTGTAAATTCATTTTTTGCTCCTTTCTTATGGACAGGCGTTATACGGGATACTTTCCAAATATCTGGAAATACTCCAGACACAAGTATAAGATTAAAGATAATGAGTAAAGGCTTGGAAAAGATTACAGCACAATCTCTAAGCAAGAATGCCGGAATTAGATCAGGGCCCATACACATATTATTTTTTAATCTTTTAATAGCTTTTATTATATCAGTATCCGAGATTTTCATCAAATGCAAAATATGACAATTGTTACTTTCCACAAAGTTATTAAATTCATCTGAGACAACAAATGCATCAGAAAAGAATGTCGCAAACGTGTTAACGATTAATTGTGAATCATTTATCTGGTGGTTATTACTTATCATAGAAGAAGGAATAGATGTGGTATCCTTTTTTGAATTTAGAAAAGCCCAGAAAGTGTTAGGATTTGTCTCAATTGAATTTTCAGCATCACTAATAAATTTATTGTACGCATTTTTTTTATTATTTTTAAGAGATGACCTTATTCTTTTAAATTCGTCATAATCTTCTGGTAGCCGAGTTGATTAATATTTTTTATAAGCTTTATCTTTTAATTTCCATTCCGCAATTATGTCTTTAGGAAATTGCATATTAAAGATGACTTTATTTCTAGGAGGAACATGTTTGGACAAAATTTTCTTTAGAATATCATAAAACATCTCTACAGCAACATTAACATTTGGAGCAATAGATATACAGGACCAATCAGTCGACAACAATTCGTCATAAAGAGCTGGAAAATTAGCTTTCTTATAATTAAGATTATCATAGGAACTACTTGGACTTAGCGGAAACTTATTACTTGTGTTATCAGGTATGGACAACTCAACATTAACTGCAGGATGATGAAGGTCCTCGGACAGAAAAACATCAACAGCGCGAGATACAGTACAAGGCTCAGTACACATAACCAAATCCAGTACTCTATTGTTACTATTGACGACATAATTGTATTGCTTCATATCAAAATAATTCATAAAGCTTAATAAGGAACTAACAACACTTCGGCTGTAAACTGCATTTGACGTTACTTCAATATAATCTGGAATATTAAAATCACCAAATATCAGCAATCCAGAACCGTAAATAAGATATAAAGATTCAATTGCATCAAACAATATATCGTAATCATTAGAACTAATATTTGGGGGCACATAAATATTAAAAACATAAACGCAAAACTCTTTTAACTTTCTGTGCTATATAATTAAAGTTACAATTTATTGTTATTATTATTTTTGTTATTTCCATATTTATATTGTATGCAATTTAGATCAGTGTGTCTATATATATTATGTTGTTAATATGCGAAGAATATTTTTTTTCACTCATTGTACTGCCTTTTTCACTCATGACTGTAATACTCCTGTAAATGGGCTGTCAGCCTGCTGGATGTTAAATGAATAAAATAAAAATAAAATAACTTATTGGCAGCAGTAATGATAATTTAGCGTAAGTGTCTATTTCGGTGCGATACATTTTATTATATAAATATCTCCACAAAAATAAATCCAAAGCATTTAAACTCAGGAAATCATGATCGGTCATGGTACCGGTCTGTCTCGTTCAATCTCTGGGTACTAATATTTGGACAAGCTGTACATCGTATGGATATAGACTCGTGTATGATACACCACACTGCTGCAATACGCCATAGACGCCCAGGACCTCCATTTCGCGTCTCACACTCGCGTAGCTGCACTTGGCACATGTTTCGTTCTGCTAAAACATTTTCACCATAAATGTTGATATACACGTAAGCTATTTTTGATACTTGAAAAACTAATTAAAACACTTGCAGAAACGTTAATAACATTATAAGTGATCGAAATTTAAAATTTGGAATAGCCTGGCTAGAAACTACAGAGCCCAACGGTAAGGCAAAAGTTGAATATACTACAACTTCAATATTTTTTCTTGGAAACTAAGAATTTTACAAAAAAAAAATACTATATCGACTCTATTTTTTAAGATGCCTCTATTCCCAAATTTTTGTTGTGAGTCACCCTGTATAAACCCTATAAAAATGCTTCGTTAAGGTAACATGAGATGTTCAAGACTGGTTTAAAAAAAATCAAATTTATAAAATGTTGCCAAACGGCTATTTTCAACGACATTTTGTAGACATTAACTACCATCGAGGGAGCACGTTTTGCAATGAAAAACATTATTTTTAATTTTGCCTGTAGCGTCCGTATTAGCACGTTATTGGATATTTCTAAAGAAAAAATTGGTACGCCACTGCTTTTTCGTAAAATAAAAATCAGTTTTAGATTTTTTCATTCAATTTGGAAAAAAAGGTTCTCCTTCAATTTTTTTGTACAACTCAATATTTTAATTTAATTTTTCATATTAACGAAACTGTAATAGAAAAATTAATATATGGTATACAACAACGACAACAATATTAACAACAAAATAAAATAAAAATATAAATTAATGAAATTGTTCGAAATGTGATAGTGAATTTATTGTAGCAGATACTTCATATGGATTTTGCAGCATATCCCTGCAGGCTTACGGAATGATCTAAATCATTTCTTATTAATACTGAAGTAGCGTAAACTTTGTCTTGTACATTTTCCCAAATGTAAAAGTTCAGAGGACCTGGATGGCCAGGACACTGGTCCATTTCCATTAACCATGTCATGATTCGTGTCACTTTCACGTCTTAAGTTAACCTCTCCGCTTTAGTCATGTAGGTTATAGTAAGAGATTGAAAATAACATTATTATAAAAAACTCCCAAACATTGACGAAAATTCATTTTGAAATGATAGTGGCCGAATTTATCTTCGTGTGCTCAAACGTGGACATTATGGTTCGTTGTTCCATGTCTACTTAATGAGGATGCCACTGGCGAAACTAAAAATAATGTTCCTCATTGCAAAATATTCTTCCTCGATGGTAGTCTACAAAATTTTATCAAAAATATCTCTTTCTTTTAAACCAATCCTGAAAACGAAGCATTTCTCGAAGATAGTTTATATAACAAGCTTATATTATTTTTTGATTCTCCCTTAAGTTTCCGCATCAAAAACTGGACCATCCAATATTATGAATCACGGTAAAGTATTAGTGTAGTCACCACAGAAGATGCTGAGTGAAGAGCGACGTAGCTTTTGCAAGAATGAGATGTGACCAGTCGCATAGGCTAGTACAAGATATTTAACAATGTTGTCTAGAGACATTCGTGTCTATCATTATGAAACAATATGGTTACACTCAAGTACTGTGAGCTGCCGCTAGTCTTATAGTGATTCAGTATGTGTGGCATACATATTTGTCATTAAATAACTCCATAGAAAAAAAACAAGTGGAGACAAATCTGATGAACGTAGCCTTTCAGTAAGTCCTCTCCTTCCCGTCCATTCTTGAAACGTTTTATTTAGAAACTGTCTCAAAGGCATCGCATAACTGAAGCAGAACCATTTTTTCCCCAATAGATCCAAATACATTTTTCTAGGTAAAAACTCGCAGCAACGCAACCTACTACATACACCCTTATTACTTACTCCACAATTTTCCATGTTAAAGAACATTCTGAACAATGTCTCTACTACTGCACAGAGATTAGTAGTGAATATTTTCAAGGTCTAATAAAGTAAAATTAGTGGTAAGTATATTTGGTGAAAGGCGTGTTAAAGAGGAGGCCTTTGTGACATAGTCACTCCAAAACTCACAGCATGCTTCTCAATGAATAAACGTACCGAAACACTATATACTGAAGTGTATAAAACTGAGAAAACCATTAATCAGAAAGAGCTCTCTATCAGGAGCTTTTCGGATATAGCTGGAGCATTTGACAGTACATCTTATGACTCTATTCGCCATACTGGGTGAATCGGGGCCATACCAGGTCACTGTTAAATACATACCACTCTAAATGAGACCACGATCGGGGAGCCTGCGTGCTGAGGTTGTCCGTAGGGTGAAGTTCTTTCTCCTTCTGTTGTGCCTTGTGCTCGATGGTTTTCTCTGTATCAGGGAAAACACTAGGTGTTATCAGAGAGTCCTAGGTATCATAGAAAATTGGTACATATGACAGGGGCTTAAAATTAATCCCTGGCTTCAGGGCGTCAACTATTTTCAACATTACCATTTAGAGGGCATGAGCGGTTAAGTTTTTAGAGGTTGCTCTGAATGATAAATTACCCTGTGTATCCCACATTGACAGGTAACTGCAAAAAAACACTGCATGGTGACTTTTCTCACTTATGTTGCTGTGGTATGGTAGCCTGCGGTGCGGTAAAACACTTGATTTAGCGCCTAAATTTTGCGTGTGTTAGCGCGATAGGGGCGATACGCACAGCTCTCAGAAAGACCTTAGAGACTTTCTACATCTCATGGTTTAACTGGAGGCACGAGGGTCCGCTTATCGGCTAAAACAGTTGGGGATGTGATCCATGATCTTAAGGAACTAGTAGATGAAGCAGTCGCGACAAGATATTGCCTACCTACATATTTCAAAGGATTTTTAAGGTAGATATTCCAACTAGGGAAGCCTGGCACGCTAATCTGGAAGCTCAAATCTCTAAGGAACTTGTCTGGTCCAGGAAAAACCAGGGTTCAGGAGCGGGGATCTATAGAGTACGACTAAGATTGAATTTATTTCACTTGCTTAATCAACTTTTCTTCTTTCAATTTATCTCTTTCAAGTTGAAGTATTTGCTATCTCAGCATACGTTCAAGAGAATATTAGAAGGAGATATATAAACCAAATAAAATATGCACAGATATCTAGACGGCTTTAAGCGTGTTTCTGTCCTTCAGGATCACCTATCGTGTGATCTTAGATGTGTCAGGCCTTGTCCCTCTTGGGTAGGGTTAATTTTTAAACTAACATGGGTTCCGGACCACAATACTACCTTGCGAGGTCTATTGAGACTGAATCAAAGAGCGATCAAAGGAAGATTGGTTGGATGAATGTGGTCTGCGTCGGCCCAAGCTTCTAATAGAGGACCCATGTGCTGACGCAAACCGAAATTTTGTAGTATTGTCACATAATTTGCCCCACTCACATCCAATACGACGACTGTGGTACCGCGAAATGCTAAGATTGCCCCGATCGCCCCTACGCGATGCTGGTAAATAAATAAAATGCCGTGTATCGAGGCGGGACTGGAAAAATGGGGAATCGACGAGAAGCGTTCGAGTCGTTTGAGAAAATGGATCTAAAGATACTACAAAATACCTGGAATATTGTTTGGTCTATAAAAGAAGAATAAACGGCCGAGCCAGTCAGTCTTACAGTTTTGAATTGTGTGAGTGTTTAAAGCGATTTAGATAGCGATTAAAAGTGAAACAGTGTTTAGCTGAGCTGTAATTAATATTCAGCTGTGTACAGAGTAGTTAATAAAGATAAGTGATCAATTAACGGATTGTTTTTCTGGCAGTAGTAAAAGTCGGGTAGGAAACCCATGACAGTATTTTTTAGTAATATTTAGTGCAAGCAACAATAGGATTGTCACGGGCTACAGACGTCTCAACAAGCACCTACATAGGATTGGTTTGACCAATGTCGCGAGGATTAGATAGACACAGATGAGAAATCGATTCAATTTCTTTACAATCGTCTCTGTATAATGGTAAAGAGATATAAGTATCTCGGTTTTCCTTTCTCCTCAAGAGGTTCCACCATTCCAAGTTCTAACCTTTACATGCATACAAGTTCTGAACTCTACGAGCAGCATATACAATGCGTCTTCAGACCTGAGTGCTGCGGGTAATCCATGCTGCTTCAAACAGTAACAAGAAGTACTTTTGATGATTCAAACATTTCACCCTTCATTTCTCGCTAGTCATCCAAAATAAAAAAACTATATGGCCTTAAAAATATAATTGAATGCTCTTTAAAATTGTATTACACAATAACATCTTTTATTGAACAAAGGCCTCGCTTACCGCGAGACATTTGAGGAAAGAATAATAAATGGACGTCGAGTGAACCTCCAACATTAATAGTTTCCTTTAGCTCCGAGCCAACTTCTCCACAAATTATAATGCCGATCTTTCAGACGGCGATGGCCCACCACCAACCACTTACACCTACTCTCACTTTTGAGAAATTTTTCAAAACAGTACAAATATTATTGGTACTTTCATTATTATGTGGTGCTAATAAGTTTATTTTGAGCTTCTGACAATTTACTCTAACAGTTTCATGATGAAAATGATAGAAAATGTTATAGTTGACAAAATTTGATACAAGTATAGATCTTCAAACCATTAAATAAATCGCGCAAATATTTGCGAATTTCGCATCCATAAGAAAAAGGCTAGAGTACATTACACTATACACAAACTATTCTTTTTCTATTAGTATACTCTTTTCGATTTCATTTATATGGAAATTCACGTACCATAATTCATATGTCATCATAATTCGCAAAAACACCCATCTATACGTTCTAGGTAAAGTTTCACCTTGCAAGATATAGCAACTAATATTTTTTTATGGCGAAAGCTCATTTTTTAAATGTCATCTTCCTTCCACTATTTTCCATTTCGCAGTTGTATTTCTTTGCCACTCTCTATTACACTATACATATATGCTACTCACGTACTTTCTTATTATTGAACTATATATTTCAACATCACTCACATTCATATTTTGACCTCGCGCCCTAAACCTTTTATGCATGTCATCATTTAATAGTTCTCACTTGCTAAATTAGGGCGCTTACAATTTTGAGAATACGCTGTAGAATTTAAATTATTCTCCATTCTTGAAACATAAAATCACTAATAAATTAATTACATTTGTAATTAAATTATCGGAAAGATATACCCGAAATTTTGCCCGCCCGAAAGATATAGCCACCCATGATGGATGCGTCAATTGGTCACATCCAATCGAAGGCTAACGTTTCGACCTTGCGCATGCGTATTTGCTGCAGCAGAGGCGTCACATGATTTTATAGGAAAAATATACCGGCTGCATGTATGTTTCTTTGTATCGACTGCAACAAATTGTGAACGAGTTTATAACATCAGCCACTCTCTAGATTTACGGATGGGTATAGCATATATGCCTGTATTGTTTAAGTTAATTTAGAACACATTTATGCCTGTACCACAGTATAGGGAGACCAGTAAAAACACTCGGTGCGAAATAATAAGTTGCGCATAGCAGCTCGCGCATCCATTTCAAGCTGCAGAGACCTCAGTTTACATCCAACTCTGGGAGTGCGAACATCGGTTATACAGAGCCGTATTAAAGCAATATTTTGAGTCTGATCGAGGAACGAGTCGCTGCGCAGCAGTTAGATGTTTAAATATATCATCTATAAATAGTAATTTAAGTTTCTTTAAATTTGCTAAAGGCATAAATAAGTAATAAGTAATCTATAATATACTGTACAAACCATACATGATATTTTACTGCTATTGCCTTACCTATTAATTTATTTCTTAAGTATAACATTGGAATATAAATACTTCTCATGAAAGTGAAGTTTAAAATATACATATTTATTATTATATATTATTCACAAATACAAATTTTTATTTTAGAGCAAAGTTCTATGCAGAGGCTTCTAATAGAGAACATTTATTAGAAAAGCTGCTCAGGATTAGTAATAGTTCATACAAACTATGTCAAATACATTTTTAAAATAATATATTTTCTAACGATTCGCGCAATAGATTACGCAAAGAGGCCGTTCCAACGTTACCTGCACAAGACGGCTCATCTTCAAATTATGTAGATGATCATATTTCTTGTAGTCACTATAATGAGAGTAAGTCTCAAAACAAAATAATAAAAAATATTTTTTTTCCAAATTTACATTTTACTTCACTTTTATCTCCAATTTAACAATTTTCAAAGTTAAGTAAACACAATTTCTCTGTTCTGAAAAATACTTGTCTTCTGGTTTACGTAGATCATTTAAGACGAAAAAAAATCATAATAAATTATTTGCCCACTAAACTTCAAACGTCAAATTTTAAATTTAAAAAAATCCCAAAAAAATGTAATTATCACTAATAACAAAAAAAGTAAGTAAATAAATAAAAATGTTTTGTAGTGCAATAATATATATTTTAAACTCTTTTTATTAAAGAGTCTAAAGAAGTAAATCAAATTTTCACACTGTATGTTAGTAGCAGTAAATGATGTATAGTACATGTTGAATTACCCATTTATAACTGTATAATGAATTATTACATAATGTGGATAGATATAACGTAAACTTTCATGTAGAATAACTACGCTTTCACGCGCAAATAAAAATTTCTTATTTCGGTCCTGATAACCGATTCTGTCAATTCTATCGGATGTGCTATCGTACTCACATTTCGAGGTCACCGCAGAAACTGAAAGCAGCTCAAAGTGCCGACAATGGAGTGAAACTGCTGGTCTACCTATGCTGTGCCTGTACTAAGTTAGTGGAATTCAAATAAATGAATATCTAACTGAATGAACAATTTTCAACAAACGCACAAAATAAACTCCGTCTGGAAAATTGCCGTCCTTGCAGACAAGGCCTTATTTTTTCCTTGCGCCGTCCCCAGCGTTCATATAAAATTCCTAACTGCCACTTAAACGAGTTAACGAACCGTTTTCCACATCGATAATTTTAAATACTTAAAGCAAATATCGACGAAACAATTGCGGGTGCACAACAAGTTGGTAATTCCACATGCAGACGCGCGACGAGACAGCGAGTATAAGAAAAAGAAATCGAGGAGGAAAGAATTGTGTTTGAGCTCGTTTTTCTCATTACTGTTCCGGCGCTCAGAAATTATAATCGCGCGCTGTTGCAGCGGCGGACGACGACCATTAATCTTGGCTTTATTCTATGGCGAACAATCCTGTTGCTGTGTTTGGGCTTTAAGTGGAAAAGCCGTTGTTCTAGAGACTGTCCACGCGAGCCAAATGAAAAGACTAATGCAAAAAAACCGCCTAAGAAATTATATTTAGAGATAAATTTTCTCTGTCAGGGTGTAATTAGGAATTTGAAGAGAAAAAATTAAACAGAATATAATAATTATTTATGGATTGGCATTACATCTACTTACTATGCACTACCGAATGAGTAAGAATTGCTTTCGCTAACTGATTTTTTGAGAGCCAAATGAAGAGGCTAATGCGAAAAAACTGCCCATTGCTTAAATATATTTTTTCTCTGTGAGAGCGTAATTAGTAATTCGAAGAGAAAAAGACACGAAGGAACAATGTTAGATATAATTAATTAGTTGTTGATGTGGTAACAAGTGAGCCTTGCAATTTCGAATCCATAGCCATAGAAATACGTACTAGCTATAAAAATGTCTGAATTATTATTATTTTTTATTCATAATAAATTAAAAATATAAACACCGAAATTGATAAGGCTGGCAAACGGTACCTACATCGAGATGAGAACAGACCACCTGCTAGCATAATGTACCAATACTTTCTACTCTTTTAACTTAACCAGCGGCTAAGTTCTCATAACTTTCTCTGGCAGAACTAAAATGAAATTTTTGAAGTAGGAAAATATAAGTTGCAAATAAAGTAATGTACTGAAAAATCAATAAAGAAAAGTAGAAATGAATTTCTAAATGAAAAATCAAAATATGCTAGAAATGTGAGAGCGTTCACTATAAAACTCAGTGGGCATTTAAAGCAGGTTTCTTTAGTCTTGCTTTACAAGTTCTTATATAAATCGTTTTATACTACTTTTTATCTTTTGCAGAATGAGCCCCTATTTTTACAGAACAATATTAAATATGCATAAAGTGTGTAACCTTGCAGATCGAGAAGTTTTTGGATATAACACGAATGAGTGTGACACAAGCTATTTAATTTTATATTGCCTTTTTAGAATTAGAAAAAAACGAGTTTATTTTTAAAAAAAATTATTTAAAAAAATTACATTTATAAAAATTGGGCACCAATTTTGCAACTACACCTAACTAGCACAATTAGTCATCGGAACGTTGCTACTACTATTGTAGGTATTTTACAGTGTTTGGCCTCTAGCCATAGGCACGTAATTTAAACGTTCCCATTACGTGCTCGCGACTAAAACGAGGAATAAGTTTTCGTTTAGACATTTCCGGAACTTGTACGGCTACGTTCCAGCGACGATTTAGTTCCGCGGAAAGGACGTAGCGGCGTGGAAATCACAACTTTTAAGGAACTTCACACTCTACCACCACTCTTTCATACTAGTATATTGTTTTCTTGTGTCTGGCCTGTCAAAATGGTGCAATTTGTAAATCTTACAGTCGTTTGCTTTAAGAAAATTGAAAGTGTATTGATAATTTAGCATCCATAATGGGAATTGCCACTAGATTTGCGTGTTGTTCCTGTTGCGTGTTGTTTTTGTTTTTGGGGTGTTTTGACCCAGATATTTAAAATGGGTATAGTTTATAGTTCAATATACATACAGTTTTATATGAATTATATAAAATTTTGATGTCCATACTTAGCACTAAGTTAATAGTTATAAAATGAATGTGAAATATATTCAAAAGAGACAAAAAATACACTCCACATGTGATATGATCGAAGACATTACACAATGACGAACAGCATGAAGGCTTTCAACTTTGGGAAACTACATGGTGACATTTATCTCATGGTGAATTTAAAATATGATATACACTTTGTAGTTGCTGTGCGGGATGATTCTTAATACTTCGACAAGTGGCGATAACGTTGATTACTTACAAGGTCCACAAACAGTAAACAAAGTTATTGGCTGCAACTATGGTGCGCTCGCTTAAATCATTTATAGTGTCTACTTCGGTACGATACACTTAATTTTTTTAATATCCCCATAAAAAAAGTCCAAAGACCAGGAGATCGTGGCGGCCATGGTACTGGTCCTCCTCGTTCAGTCCATCATACCTCGTGAACATCATTAAGGTACTCCTGAACATTTTGTCCAGGCAGATCATTTCGAGATACTAACCCCAATCAAACGGACATCGACAACCCCTGCCCAAATATTTAAGGAAAAACCACTTGTTTGACCACAATTGACCACTTGTTTTTAAGGACAAAATTGAATATAGATTTGTTTCTTCCTATTGTTATACAAGCCACTATTAGTAAACACTTCCCCATCGCCTTCCAAATTTGCGGCTCATCTGAAACAAAAACAATTCATCAATGTAGGGGTAAAAATAATTATAAAATATATTTGAATAAAATTAATTAAAAAACATTCTGGAAATTGAAAAATGGGATAATGTATATAAACACGAAGATGTAGATTGTGCGACTGCCTATTTTGTTGAGTATTTAAATAAACATGTTAATGAGTGCATGCATAACACTAAAGTAAATAGAAAGGAGGTAAAAAGGTCAGAATGGATCACAAATGGCTTAGTTAAATCAATAAATACCAAATATTTACTATATAAAAAAGTACAGAAAAATCCAAATGATTTAGTAGCTTTAAACGAATTTAAAAATTATAAAAATAAACTAAACAATGTGCTTAAAGAAACCAAGGTAAATTACTACAAATCTTTAATAAATGATAACAAAAACAGTTCACAACAATTATGGAACTGTTTAAAAAATATACACATGAATAATAAGAAAAAGAGAAATGAAGGTATCAGCGAAATAAAAAATTCTGAAGGAATCGTATAACACGACCCAACTGAAATTGCGTACATATTTACTGAATTTTTCACCAATATTGGCAGTTCACTAGCAAATAAAATAAAAATAGATCGAGATTATAGGTGCGAAGAAACAAAACTTTCTAATTCTTTTTATTTAGAATCAACCAATAAAAACGAGGTTGGGCAAATCATTGCACAATTGAAATGTGGAAAATCTCCAGGTGCTGACGGAATAAGAACTGATACTCTTCAAGAAATCACAAAGTTTATTTCTAAACCGTTAACTTTCCTAATAAATATGTCAATGGATAAGGGCATTTTTCCAAAGGTTTTCAAGGAGGCGTTGGTAAAACCTTTATTAAAATCTGATGATAAGCTGGAGGTTTCAAACTATAGACCAATTTCCCTGTTAAGTACCTTGTCTAAAATATACGAAAAAATACATAGTATAATTAATAGAAAACCAACTTACCAATTATAATTGATATGGGCTTGTTGCTTGTTGAAGACACCTGCCTGTTTTTTTTTTATTTTTTTAATTTAAGTTTTTTGTTATTTTTTTTCATGTATTTACATAGTTATATCTAAAAATAATCATTTATGCTAAGTTAAAATTATTATTTTTTTCTTTTTGTTAAGTAAGATATTCTATTTCACTTTGCTGCCCTATTTTTGCCCACACACACGGTTCCTTTTGTGGGCAAACACACTGGTATTTATCATGGTTTGGATGTATTATGAATTGTATCATACTTATAATAAATAAATGAATAAATAAATAAAAACATTATTGGAAATTATCCCATTTAATCGTGCGCGGATCTTCAAAAGCCTAAACGTGGGTATTATGAATGTTATACATCCTATTACGTGTAAAAATCTCATCTTCATTTGTAACTAATAAGCTGCAAATCTGGGATTTTGCACGTTTTATTACAGCAACATTCACAAAATATAAATCCCTTGGTATTAGTACTTGGACACACTGTACATGGTACCGATATAATTTAGCCTTGTGTATGATACGCCACACTGTTGACTGGGACATTTCTTGTACTCGTTGAGCAAGAATCACCGAATAAGTACCAGGCAAGGTACTAATTTGGTACCAGGCAAGGTGATTCTCTTCAATAATCTCTAAAATGTGTCTCTCACCAGCTGCAATACTCCGTGGACGTCCTGGACTTCAATCTCTTCTACGATTCGGTTGCAAATATCCCGTATCACGCCCGCGTTGCACTACCACGATAAAAGTAGCTGCATTTGGTACATGTCTATCGGGAAATAGTTCTGCGTACAGACGAGAAGCTGCTAAAGTTTTTTGTCTTACTTCACCATAAAATAAAACAATATCAACTCCGAGTTGATATGTACGTAAGTCAATTTTGACACTTGAGTAATATAAACACTATCGCAAAATCGTTAATACTAAAATCGAATATCAGTATTCAGAATCACCTGGAGCTACGTGTGGAGAGAGAGAGGGCACCACGCGCAGCCTACAGTAGCCCAGCAATGTAAAGGTTGAAAATACTACAATTTCAATAATTTTTTTATTAGAAACTATAAGAATTTTACAATTTTTGTGTTTGCGATATTAACTCCATTTTTCATGACCCATTTATTCCCAAAATTTTTGGGATACATTGTGAATGACCCTGTATAGTCATCATTATATTAAGAGCCAAACTACCTTTTAAGATGTAAATTTAGTTAGTATATACTATGCTGGAGACTAAAAGCGATTTATGCAAGATACATGGATACATTTTTCTCATTTCAATACTAGATCACTTTGTGCAAAATTTGATCTATTTTCCGATTTTATTTCTGATAGCACCTTTGATGTCATTGGGTTGTCTGAAACTTGGCTCACCCCCTCTATTACAAATAATGTTATTAATATACCTGGTTATGTCTTAGCTAGAAAGGATCGGGTGGGCAGGGGAGGTGTAGTGGCATTTTTTATAAAAGAATCCTTTACATTTACTGTATTGACTGACATGTTCCCAAATAGTCCGCTGGAAAATATGTGGATTAGTATTAAGGTAGCAGGAAGGAAAATTTGTCTTGGAACATTATATAGGCCGCCATCTGCTACCCTAAATGTGTGTATTGATAACTTAGAAAGTATGGTAGTTGCATTGTTACCAGAATTTGATTATGTTTTTTTTGGCGGTGACTTGAATGTCGATTTGTTGGTTAATGGTAATTATGCCTCTACTTTATTTTCTAGACTTTTAAATAAATACGGTTTAAAACAATTAGTTAACGAACCTACTAGAGTAACTCTCACCTCTCAAACTTTGCTTGATATAATTGTAACTTCCTGTCCGGAAATTATTGGCAGTGTGGATGTTTATAGAACGGACGATATTTCTGACCATCGATTTGTTAAATGTGATATTAAGCTACTTAAACCAAAGCAGTCCATTAGCTTTAAAACATATAGAGATTTTTCCAAGTTTAATTATGATGCATTTTTATTTGACTTAAATGAGATTTTTCGGAATTACTTATATACTTTGGAAGATATTAATGACATAATTTCCTTTTTTAATGATAGAGTTTTATATTTATTTAATATTCACGCCCCTTTGAAAACTTCGAGGTTAACTAAACCGCCCGCCCCTTGGCTTACGGATAATCTAAGGCTCTTGATAAAGCTCAAAAAGAAATCTCTCAGTAGGTACAAATGTTTAAAAACTGATGAGTCCTGGAGAGAGTATAAGGAAATTATAAATCATGTCAACATAGCTGTTAAGACAGAGAAAAAGGCGTTTTTGCAATGTGCATTTAAAAATAATCCAAAAGAATTTTGGAAAGTGTTAAAGTTTTTAAATGTTAGCTTCTCTATGGATAATTCAAGTAAGATCTTTTCGGATATTGGCATTGCAAAAAATGCTACTGTACTTAACTCCTCATCTAAGTGAACATATTACATTTATAATTAATAGATGTCTCACTGCCGGTCAGTTTCCTAAGTCATGGAAGTATGCTAATGTAATTCCAATAAAAAAAACTAGTAATCCGGTAAATGTTTCTGACTTTAGACCAATAAGTATTTTGTCGGTTTTGTCTAAGATTGTAGAAAAAGCAATATATGTACAGTTTAGGGAGTTTTTGGCTTAGTATAACATTCTTTCAAAATACCAATCTGGATTTAGGCGTCAACATAGTACGACAACTGCGTTAATTAATGTAACAGATGATATTTTACGGGCAAGTGATGTGAACAAAGATACTTGTTTGATTCTCTTGGACTTCAGTAAGGCATTTGATACTATTAATCATACAACTCTTATAACAAAACTAAAATATTTTGGTATTGGTGCTGTTGAAACTACATTTTTTAATAACTATCTAGTTGGCAGGAGTCAAAGGGTAGTTCTATATAACACTTTTTCTAAATTTCTACCTTATAATAATGGCGTTCCACAGGGTAGCATATTGGGCCCCTTACTGTTCTCTATCTATACTGCTGATTTATGGAAATTCCTTAAGTTTTGTTCGATACATCAATATGCTGATGACACTCAAGTGTACTATCATTTCTATTATAAAGAATTAGATCTTGCTGTTCGTAATATGAATGTAGACCTTGAAATCATAAGTCAGTATTCTAGGACACACAGGCTCGTGCTCAATGAAAAAAAAACGCAAATGTTAGTTTTAGGCCCTCATAGGCATCTAATTTCAGTGGATCCTCTCTTGCAGGTTAAACTTAATAATTGTTTACTTTTATCAGTTAATTCTTGTAAAAATCTGGGTCTTAACATAGATGCTGATCTTAGATTTGGATCTCACGTTAAAAGTTTAATTCAAAAATGCTTCCACAAGCTAAAAGTATTATATATGTTTAAAGACATTTTAAGTAAGGATGTTAAACTTAAACTTACGGATAGTTTGGTATTGTCTATTTTATCATATTGTGATACTGTTTTTTGGCTGGCCTTATTGTTTCAAGACAAAAATAGTTTACAAAAAATACAAAATGCCTGCATTAGGTTTTGTTACAATTTACGTAAGTTTGACCATATTACTGATGCGTTTATTAATTCTAATTGGTTTAATTTACAAGAACGATATCATATTCATTTATCCTGTCTTGTGTTTAATATTCTTAATAACAAATTACCTGCATATCTTTATGATAAGATTGTAAAGGGTTCTGATATTCATAATCGTTTTACTCGTCATCGTGATTTATTACACATGCCACGACACCATTCTGCTCTATTTCAACGTAGTTTTACTTATAATTCAGCTAAAATTTATAACTCCTTGTCTGACGACATCAGGGGTGCAACCAGTCTAGCAGTTTTTCGGAAAAAGGTTAAGGTACAGCTCTTTAATATTTGTGATCGAATTAACTAATATTTGTATTGCATATAGACTTTTTCTGTGTTTTTTTTCTCTCTTGCTATTAATTGGTACAGTTCTGTTTATATATTTTTTGTTTTGTTTTGGTATTGTAATTATTGATTTAATGTATTTTTTCAACTGGGGTGGTTGTATGAGCAACATGGTTGGATACCGCCACCCGATATAGATAATTTTGTTATACTCATTGTTTTTTTTTTAACAAAATAAAGTCCTATTATTATTATTATTATTATTATTATTATTATTATTATTATTATTATTATTATTATTATTATTATTATTATTATTATTATTATTATTATTATTATTATTATAAGATATTAGCCCATCAAGTCCCTTGATCTTAATATAACCGGAAGCAGAAAATAGTTCCAAATTTTTCAGGGTACGCATCAGCTAGGGGGAAATTCAATTAACATTTTACTTAATATAGAAGTTTACATGGCTGAAATATATAGTCCCTCTTTCCTGCGAACTCTGGCAGCAGTAAAGTATCCACATGTTGTAAACGGGGTCACAAGACCCTGGCAATCGTTCGACCGCCGTAATAAAGTAATTTAAAGTTTTCAACGAGTTCGAAATTATATGGAAGTATATAATTACAGCAGTTGAAATTAAGATGTGCCAGCGCAGCCCATTGTGGCTCGCTGAAAGAGGTAAGTAATCGAACATTAGCGATTCTGAAATATTAATTAATTTTTGTAATCCTATAGACCCAAATAACAATTTCCGACTCATTTTGGGAAAAGTATCGACGCTGTATCGACACTGTAATTTGGACACGACACATTTTTAAGGCAGATTGTCGACTATTAGACCATTATAAGCGGGAAATGTAACCAAAATGGTGATTGAAATGTGTACTAAATATGGTCTAAAATTTATCCAATAGCGAGTCTGAAATATACCTAAAATTTTTCAAAAATGTGTCTAGATTGTGCCTTTCGTTTCCAATATGTATCTAAAATTGAACCTTGAAGTGGCCACAATATGTCTATTTTGTTCCCAACTTGGCCAAAATATGTGTCTATAATGTGTCCAAAAGTTATTTTACATGTGCCTCGTATGTGGTCATGTTGTTTCCAAAATGTGTTCCTCATTGTACTCTAATGAGAGCCACAAATTTGATACATGGTTTTCTCAATTTTACTGAAATTATTATTTTCTGTTCATTGTGTACCAAAATAAATCCTAATAGACACAAATCATATTTCTTCCCGATACATTATGGATAATCATGAACACAGACTTGAAGGAATTCATCTCCTAGAAAACAATGGGATTTTAATTTATCTTGAGCATTTTTCTATTTCTCGCGTAGGTACACTTGGGAATTAAAGTTTACCGATAATAGTTGACATGGTACTTCTCAAAATTAAACAGGCCTTAAAAATACCAAGTAATTATAATCAGTCGATGTTTTTTCCTTTTTTCGATAAAAAATATATTTTTGTAATTCTCAAAAAAATCAAAAACCAATGATATTTTATTATTTAGGACATCATATTTAGTACAGTTGTGGCTTAAATAGTTCTTAAAAGCTTTAATTTAAAATAATATTTTATAGGCCGCCATTTTTGCGAAGTGCATTCACGTTGAAGTACTTGTTGAAATATGGCGTACTTATAAGTGGTGTCCAAATAAAACCATGTTTAATAATGTGAATAAAATTTGCCCCCAAATTGTCCATCCCAACACATTTGAAAATAGAAGAAACAATTTAGAGTAATGTTTCTACATAAGACCAAAAATTTACTGAAATATTGCTAACTACAATGTTTTTCTTTTTATTGTTTAATAGAAATGGTGACTTGCTCTTGATTTCATAAATGCACTCAATTTCCTCTGAGTAATGTCTATTTCTTTTTTCACACGTCGATAGTAAGTGCTAGTGTGCTTTTTTATTTTAATCATATTGTAACTGTAAAACTAACACTATCACAGATCAACGTTTATCATAATAATATGCTCCATGTCAAGTACACAAACACTTTAACCGGATGAACTAAACACATTGTAGAAACAAAATGGAAATTATGTGTGCAAAATGTTTTTATATAGATACATGTGTGCCTGTACGACACATGGTAGAAACAATAAAAAAACTTTACGTTTAAAATGTACCCAAATGGAAATTATTGTGTCTACTCAACTCATTTCAGTAACAAAGTAGAAACATCTTGTTAAGAAACAAATCAGACAAACTTGAGTGTATTTAGTGTCGACCCGCCTGTGTCTAAATATATTTGAAGAGTCCAAACTGACACAAAATATATACATTTTAAATACGTGTGTTTAAAATGTTGCTATTTAGACACGCATATCCTTTTGACACAATAAGTTCGAAATGTGTCGACACAAACTTGAAAATTTTAGACACAATTTGAACGGCGGCAGAAGTGCTCCAAAAAGAGTCGACACGATTTAGACACAATAAACTTGTGCCCGAGTTTTGCCATAAATTGGTACTTGGGGAGGACGCTTGCTTATATCTTCCACCACACCTGCCGTTGTTATTTTTTGAAATACAATAAAATGTGAAATATGATCTGTTGAGAAAGTAATTACGCTAGATGGCATTTTCTAACATCGCTATTTTTAGTTTTTTCGCAATATTTTAGCAGCGGCGGCAGATACATCCGATCTGTTTGGTAAATTTTACTGACCATCCTATATATCTTTAATAAAAGGAGAAGAATATACGAGAGATATATATGGTTAAATAAATGTGCCATATTTAATTTGATGACTTTGGTCAATTCTTCGTTATTAAGGGTCTCTATCCCTTTATCATTGTGATAATAAGAAAGATAGATGTAGGGCCAATATTGAGCAACAATGTAGAATTATACTACATCACGTGTATATAAGAAAGCATTCTATTCAACTACGTAATATATTTATAAGATAACAATAATATTATAATTATATCTGGATCAGTAAATGTAATAAATAGGTGGCCAATATCGTCATAGATTATCAAAAAGCACATGTGATTAAGGATTCATTGTAGTAGTGGCCATAAAAAAATATATCTACAAATAAAAGACATTTTAGACATTTAAGAACTAAATAATATAGAGTTTAGCAAATCACAAGAATATTAACTCATACCACCTGCGAATATTCAAAAGTATCGAAGTAAATCGAATATATAAATATAGAAAGCGGTCTTACCAACAAATTTTTAGGTACAGAATTCTTTCAAAATACATATGTTTGAAAGTCAACTGTAGATGTAAATATTTTTATAACATAAACTTACATAGTTCTGCATATAACATTATTCATTTTTGTTTATAAGTATGTGAAAATAATTGTTAAAGTGTGGGGGAAGGATCGTGATAGAATATCATAGGCGATTTCTTTATCCAAACCGTCAAATATTTTCTGCTCTACAAAAACTAAATTACATGATCAGTAGAATTTACCTAACAATACTGTATTATTTTAAATGGAAGTCAATGGCACCTTAGATTAGTAGATCGAATTTTTTTTGAAAACCAAAACGATTTCGGTAAAAATAGTTTTGAATCAAATTTGGTATTGAATATAGAGTTTTATTTAAGGAATCAGCTGGCTGTCAAAGAAAATTAATTCGAATTTCGAATTTTAAAAAATTATTTGATTTTATTTCTGATCTACTAAACAAATAAATATTTTTCTTTCAAATTTGGTATGCAGTAATCATAATAAAAGGTTAATATTATGATTTATACATTTTTTGTGTAGGATAAAGTTCTCTATTTCTGATAATTGCGCGTAAAAAATTAAACGTGTAAAACAGTTACAAAAGAATATTCACAAAGCGTTCTAGTAAAATGAACGCCCTGTATGCTTTAACCCAATGGAAACATAATCACTCCATGAAGAGAAACTAAGCAACAGCAAATTTTGCTTAGAGCGGTTAGCTGGGTTCTGCGTTAAGGAAAAAATCAAGAAATAAAAAAAGGTATGACACCCTGTAACTTTTTTTCGACATTTTTCGTTTAAGGAAGTTTGGTTAAATCGACACCATTTAGGTTCTAGACCCTACCAGACCCGCAGAGAGGGTGCCAATCTTCTCCACGAATATAGCTGATATACGGTCTACCGTTTGTGGGGTTCGAACCCACACCGGTCTAGCCACATCGATTCAAGTACTGAAGTCTATAACAGTGCGACCACTGAACGACCCAATAGTCATCATATTAACCGGTGACGGAGGTCCTGGAGCACATTCTGTCACTAAATTTCAATATATAGGGTGCCCGGAAATGATGAGCAAAACATTCAGAGAATAATTCTAGAACGAAAATAAATTCTCCTTCTATAACATTTTTTCCAAAACTGATTATTAACGGAGTTACAGGGTGTTAAAGTGAAAATTTTATTTTGGATATTTGTAAATAACTTCTTAAGAAATCCAAATATTTACATAAAATTTGTAAATCGGGGGTTTTTGCGGCGAGAAATTCAAATATGTTTCTAATTTTGACGTCATTAGTAGAGGGCGCCACTTCTGACACACCATGTTTCTTTTAAATGGCGAAACTTTTTTGCATCTTAATGTATCTATCTGACTATCTAAATAATCGATGCTCCTACCTGTTTTATTTGAAAAAGGTATTCTTGCTAAAGTCTGTAGGCGTAACCATTTTTGAAATAACCGTATTTAAAATGCTCAGTGCAAGTGCGAGTAAAAACTGTTTTGATTTCTGATAAAGTGTCTTTTCTGCTCAAAATACAGCAAAATGTTACTTGAACAAGTTGTTCAGAATCGTAAATTATGGAGACGTGCAAAATTTTAAGAAAATTGACGAGGTTTGATGAAATAATTTTTCAATAACAAAGCACAAAGATTTTATCAAAGCACATCTGCATAATTTACCATTCTGAACAACTTTTTAAAGCAACAATTTACTGAAACTTTGAACTGAAACGATAACAATTTTCAATCGGTGCACTGAATATTTCAAATAATATTATTTCAAAAACTGTTACTCCTAACGACTTCAATAAGATATACCTTTTTCAGATATAACAGGTTGTAGAGTCGATTGTTTCAGTAGTCAATAGATGCACTAAACAGCAAACAAGTTCTATCATTTAAAAGAAACATGATGTGTCATAAGTGGCGCCCTCTACTAGTAACGTCAAAATTAGAAACATATTTGAATTTCTAGTAATAATCAGTTTTGGAAAAAATGTTATAGAAAGAGGTAGCATTTATTTTCGGTCTAGAATTATCCCCTGAATTTTTTGCTCATCGTTTCCGGACACCCTGTATTTAAACAAGATTTCCTTCGAGTATCATACATCTTCTATGTATATTTCATAGCTGATTTTCGGTCTAGAATTATCCCCTGAATTTTTTGCTCATCGTTTCCGGACACCCTGTATTTAAACAAGATTTCCTTCGAGTATCATACATCTTCTATGTATATTTCATAGCTGATTTTCGGTCTAGAATTATCCCCTGAATTTTTTGCTCATCGTTTCCGGACACCCTGTATTTAAACAAGATTTCCTTCGAGTATCATACATCTTCTATGTATATTTCATAGCTGATTTTCGGTCTAGAATTATCCCCTGAATTTTTTGCTCATCGTTTCCGGACACCCTGTATTTAAACAAGATTTCCTTCGAGTATCATACATCTTCTATGTATATTTCATAGCTGATTTTCGGTCTAGAATTATCCCCTGAATTTTTTGCTCATCGTTTCCGGACACCCTGTATTTAAACAAGATTTCCTTCGAGTATCATACATCTTCTATGTATATTTCATAGCTGATTTTCGGTCTAGAATTATCCCCTGAATTTTTTGCTCATCGTTTCCGGACACCCTGTATTTAAACAAGATTTCCTTCGAGTATCATACATCTTCTATGTATATTTCATAGCTGATAGAAAATTGTAAACACGTTTTTCTTCGATATTTTTCTCATCCTGCACAAAATTATTACCTGTAATATTCACGATTTAATAATAGAAAGAACTTGGTTTTTTCGTCACGAAGTGCCCTACATCTTTCCATCGGAAGAACCCTACATAAGAAGTCTAACGCATTAATCAAGTAATCGTGATTAATGAAGTATTAAGTAGTGCGGTAATATGGGCTCACCTTAGCTAAGGATATCAAGGAAGCGGTGACAGTCCGTATTTAATCAAGTAACCGCCGATGATCGCATCAGTCACTGTCGGGCGTCCGATTGGGCTGGGATCTAATCCTTATCAGTCGTTCGCTTCATTGGACAGGTCAGCGAGGTCTAGGCGCCTACTAGATTAAACCTTTTCCATAAATCAGTTCGAATGTTTTATAACACGGTACGGGGTGGCCCGAATTTAATCTGAAGATATGAAAACGTTTACCCCCTTTTACTGTGGTACTCATAGAAATAATCCAATACTGAACCAATTAGAAATAACAGAGAATGAGATTAAAGAACACGTACAGGGTATGACCTTCATTATATATAAAATTATGACAACTTCACAATATTTGGAATAAAAAAACCACTTGAGAAAAATTATTTATAACATTTAAAATAAAGGGCTAAAATATGAACAATACTGAAAGAAATAGATACTACTGAAACAATTACTACAAATTGTGTTTTACACTTTTGTCGTAGAATAAACTACAAATGTAATAAGCTCGTTGTTGTCTGTCTGTTCAACGGCTTGCGACAAATTCATTAGTAACTCGTTCTTGACGAAACTGGTAGGATATGTTTAACAGTTTCAAATGGACCGCATTGGAGTGGTGTTACAGTGATATGCAACCCACGTTACTTTGTGTCATAAAAAATTACATTTCAGTCAAGTGTCATTATAATGATTTTTATGAAACCTATATTTAAGGGTCAAAGGGGAAAACGAAACATTGGAATTTGATTTATTTCTCTATTAAAAGAAGTATTTAAATATTTCTTCAATTGAATTCAATAGAAGAATGTTATTTCTACAGTTTTGGACGAATCGTTCTAAAACATTTATGTCTTTAAACGTTTAAAATACAATTTTAAAATATGTTCTTTCTCCATCAATAGTAAAACAGAATTAAGATCAATTAAGGAACTAATTTTTATCAGTATGTCATAGGTGAGACAACCGACAATTGAACTGACTGTTCTGCATATGTACTTATACACATAAACTGAGTGCATAGAGTTCCCTGCAAGAGGATCCGCTTAAGTCGAGCAGGCAGTAGCAGACCACTTACATCTCAACTTCAATATGTATTGCTTTGTTGATTTTATTTTGACTCTTGTCTCCTTCCCTTAAGGTCATATTTTATATGAAGATTTCCACGCCAATTTTTTTAAGACACATTGCACTGTTTCAGGAACAAACCTATTGAATACTAATACTCAGATAATACCTATTAATAATACACCGTTAGACAATATTGAGCAATTTCGAGGTATCCCATCTCTATCCACGTATGTTCTAAGCTTTAATGTACATATTTTGGAGTGATTCCAAATAAGGCCAAGAAGCTGTCTTATAATTATTAATCAATAAAAGAAGGTATTAGTTGATGTCACGGAAAATCTCTATAAATTACAATGTCGTTTACAATATAATTTCTTAAGTCTTTCCTGACTCGAATGTTGCATATGCTGTTGTTTAATATCATAACTAAGTTCCTGTTTATATGAAAAAAATATTGCATTTACAAGAGCAAGTCTACAGACCTACTGATTTAACAGAAACTGTAAAAGATATTCTACAACGATAGGTGTCCTCATAAGTCCTCAGATATGTATTTCATAACTATCTGCTCAATCAGGTAATGTGATAAACTTCACATATGTGTCATGCAAATTTCTTAAACCTAAAAATAAATATTTCTGCGGCTGTAGAATTTCCGCATAATTTTATAAACATCATTATTTCCTCAAAATATAAGGTGTGTGGATGGCAGTTTCAAGATGACTAAGTATAGCTTAAAGGGCTACAGCACTTAGGCCCCGTTGGGCCCCTTGTACTTTCTCCCATTAGGATATCAACTCGTCTGAAGCAACCTATTAAAGAGAAAATGGTGGTGATGCATCTCTATAATATAGGCCATAGAAGACCATCGTTCTCCCAACACGAAATCTTTTGTTTACAAGACGGCAGTGTATTCACAGTTTGCCTGAAATATTCCTGCTCGCTACCCCTACAAAAAGATGTTTTACATATAGTAAATGTGTTTCCTTAGCCAACAATGTCCAGTCCATCTATCATCAGACGACCTAGACATAGTTAGGTAATTTTTATCCTTGCAGGGGTACTCTAGGAACGCCTTAGCAAATTGACAGCTGTTTGTTTTATCCTACCGTTTCCTAAACGGATGGATGTTCCCTTTGATAATTTTAACTAATGCTATTAGCCAAAGCACAAATTTCAAAAAATTGAGACACAAACCACTCCTGACTAACTTGTCAGCTTCTTTATTGCCATTACATCACTCGTGTCATCTAACCCAGCACACAGATGTACTGTATACTGTTAGATACTGAGACCATTATCATGCTGATCTAGTCATTATCTTATGATTACGTAAGATCAATAGTGATTTACTAATATCTACTATAACTAGATTCTCTTAGTTTTGCCCATTTTATGCCTACTTGCAATTACTCTGGCGGATGTGAATATACATTATAATTTGGTTACTACCACGGTAGATGTCTATTGCTCACTAATATCGGCTATGTAGTGATCTGGAATAGATACGACATCCTGAAGATAACTGATATTAGGCCCATTTTTTCCGAGATAAAATATTGCCATTCCCCTACGAATGAAACAAGCCTCATCAGTGATAAGAATTTGGTATGAAAATTAATATACTGTTGCAAGATAAACTCGCAAAAGGTCACTCGTCGATCCAAATCTTGAGTAAATAGATCTTGCACTTTTTGAATGTGATGTGGATGTAGTAGATTACCTATGTTTAAGAATTCGGTGTAAAGTAGTTCTTGATAATCCAGTTTCATGAGATAAACGTTTAATACTTCATTGTGGTTCATCTTCAACTAACTGTTTGTGAAATATTTTCTTCATCTTGTACCTTATCTTATTAGACTAGAACGTTTTCTGATATACTTGAAAAACTTTCCTCTCTCTCGAGTCCGTCTTTCAAAATTAGAAAATGTTTCTCTATAGAGAATCACTCGATTTGGAAATCTCCTACGATATCCTTTCACACTTCATCTACAGTTTCTTTCACATAAACTTAACACAAGTAACATGTCAACTTGTTCCCTGAATGTAAATTTTCCAGCCATTTTCAACAACAAACAATATCAGAAATAAAATAGTTTTATTACTGTCAGATTTGAAAGACAAAAGGCCTGCTACTGAGTTTTTGATTTCTTCTAATAAACGCTATTAAATTCTTGCTTTAATTAAGTAATGTATTTTTTCTTGTAAACCTTAAATTTTTCTAAAATTTAGCAAGTGTTCTAAATTCTGCCTGGGATATCATAATTTCTTTTAAATTCGATCAATAGAAAAAAAGTATAATTTTAAGGGTGATTCATAGTCAAAGAGGACCAATAATAAACTTAAGTCATGTACCAAATTTAGTTACTCCAAGTTAAAATAATTCAGACATTTTTTTTCCGAAAGATTTGGCCCTACTTTGAAAGCCTGTGTGCAACTTTGCATATAGATATGTTTGCTTAAATTGAAATATTTTGGAACCCCCTATATGCTGCTGTGGAACATCCTGTATATTATTATGTTATTTGTAGAAAGTTGATGGTGATCGATTGGATAGCAGGCGATAGCGGCAAGTGCGAGGTCTTGATCTAAACCACTAGATCTTTATCTGATAAATAAATATTCAACATACATCTATTTAATGCACCCAATCTACAAAACTATACATAATAAGTCCAAATTCTTCCTTTGTTGCAGTTTACACAAATTTAAAAGTTTAGTAGATGCATCTGTAGACAAAGCTAAGCGCAGTTTCGTTATGGTACACCCTGTAAGAAGTAATATATTCCCCTCTTGGACACAGATGGCTCGAGGGTAGATTCTAAATTGCGCTTATCAGCAGGTAGCTGAAAAAATTGCTCATAAAACCATGGCGAATCGTTTTAAGCTTCGCAGGGATTACCCTATACTATTTTTCACGGGATTCTCCAGGTTTTTTTGTTCGCAGGAGAAATTTTGTTGTAAAAATCTCTGAAATTCTTAACAACGTTAGCAAATACTTATTCTATAAGCAGTTTCAATTAAATTTTTCATTTATTTATTTATTCAATTCCTTGGTCTTGATTATGTGTAATGTAATCTGCGAATTCATTAAATTGTAAATATAACTGAAGAAAATGATACTTACATCAAATTCAATTATTTAAAATAGGTTAATAATATTTGGTTTCCATTACTATCGGAGTAAAAAGTCCAGACCCCTGGGTTTGAAAGCCGATATTGCCAAAATTTAGGAGCGAAAAAAATTGAAATTTGGACCATAGGTATCCTCACTATTATTGTTATGCACATCGAATCGGAATTTGTTTTTGAATATTCGTTTTTTAGTTATTAGAAATAATGTACCAACAAACACGATTTTCGGGCGGCGAAACGTAATCCTGTCACTTCAACTCGTCATAACTTTTTTATTTATAGGCTTTAAAATGTGCAATTTTAACTGGTAGTACATTAAACTGTGCTGTTTCGGACTGTCTCTCTTCTTCAAATTCCTTATTTTTTTTATCTTGCATAATACAGAAGTTGATGGTATCTTCGTAAATACAGCGTCTTTTTTTAAAATACAAAAACAGTCGTGGAATATATAAAAACCTTAATAAAGAAATACAATAGTTTTGTGAATTAATGCACTTGTAAACAGTGTATGAGTAAATATAGTTCTCAATTATTTCTTACGCGTTCCGTTCACGCGGGGTAAAGTGGGGCGTTGCGGCCGCCTATCGCGCCGTGACCAGTGTCGGGTACTTTATTAGTTCAACTTTGATAAGATGTTAGAAAATATTTGCTTATTTCATAGGATTTGCCACAAGACATGGTGAAAATTTTATGGCTCCCCATGGCTCGTTGTGAATTAAACCCTATTGAACTAATATGAACTTATGTTAAAAATGACGTTTCTAAACGAAATTCTACATTTAAAATAAAAGATGTTTTGAACCTTTGCCAATCAGCCATGGAAAATATACCAAATTCTGTTTGGCCCAATTGGGTTGAACATGTCAAAAAAGTGGAACAGAAATACAGGGAAAAAGAACATTTAGTAGATACTGCTGTAGAGCCATTAGTGATAAATTTGAATGCCGAAGACAACGATGATGATGGTGGCGAGAAAATACCTGATGATGATGACGACGACTTAGACATATGCATGTAGAATATACCATTCCCGTTTTTATATTCAAGCTAATGCGAAGGAATCTTATATTATGATCAACTTTGACTATGTATATGAGATATAAATAAATAATAAAATGAAACTGTATATGTTATAGGTGCCACAAGATATGGTGAAAATCTTATGGCTTCCCGTGGCTCATTGTGAATTAAACCTTATTGAACTAATATGAGCTTATGTTAAAAATGACGTTTCTAAACGAAATTCTACATTTAAAATAAAAAATGTTTTGAACCTTTGCCAATCAGCCATGGAAAATATACCAAATTCTGTTTGACCCAATTGGGTTGAACATGTCAAAAAAGTGGAACATAAATACAGGGAAAATGAACATTTAGTGGATACTGCTGTAGAGCCATTAGTGATAAATTTGAACGCCGAAGACGACGATAACAGTGATGATGGTGGCGAGGAAATACCTGATGATGATGACGACAACTTAGACATATGCATGTAAAATATACCATTCCCGTTTTTATATTCAAGCTAATGCGAAAGAATCTTATATTATGATCAACTTTAACTATGTATATGAGATATAAATAAATAATAAAATGAAACTGTATATGTTATAGTTAATAAAATCACAAATACGTAGAGTTCCACAAGAATAATATTATTATTATTGTCAAGAAAATAACAATTACAATATTTATGCTATACAGAAGTATGTATCAAATAAATATTTTCTAAGATCTTAAGAAAGCTGAATAAAAAAGCTCCCGAGACTGGTCACAGCGCGAACCCCGCTCCGCAGCACTTTACCCCGCCTGAACGGAATGCGTAAGAAATATTTGAGAACTTTATTTACCCCATACACTGTTTACAGGCGTATTAATTCACAAAACTGTTACATTTCTTTGTTAAGGTTTTTATATATTCTGTGACTGTTTTTGTATTTTACAGAAAGATGCTGTATTTACGAAGATACCATCAAGTTCTGTTTTACGCAAGATAAAAAAAAGGAATTCTAAGAAGAGAGACTTACACAGTTCCAAAGAGCACAGTTTAATGTAATACCAGTTAAAATTACACATTTTAAAGCCTATAAATAAAAAAGGAGTTGAAGTGACAGGATTACATTTCGCCGATCGAAAATCGTGTTTTTTTTTGGTACATTATTTCTAATAACTGAAAAACAAATATTCAAAAACAAATTCCGATTTGATTGTGCACAACAATAATATTGAAACTACCTATGATCCAAATTTCAATTTTTAATTATTGCAATAATTCAGACGACTTACGTCATACGAACAAATGAATAATTTATTATATTTTTATCAAAATATTTAGCAAACTGCAAGTGAAAATAATAAAACTATATGCTACACTAAATGTTTGCCCTATATATTGCACCAAGTACAAAAAAATGATTGACTGTATAGAGAAGAGTCAATTTCCTTCTTGTTGGAAGACTGCTTATGTAATACCCTTTCCTAAAATTAGTAATCCTAGAGAGTTTAAGGATCTAAGACCAATAAGCCAGTTTTATCAAAGATATTGGAAAAAGTTTTAAATTCACAAATAAGAAATCATAGTTGGATATTTTGCCTTGCAGTCAATTTGGGTTCAGGCCAAGTCATAGTTGCACAACTGCGTTGTTAAAAGTGACTGATGATAGATATTCTGTCGGCACTTGATGACAATAAGTTAACTGCTTTAGTTTTATTAGATTATTCTAAAGCGTTTGACAGGATAAATCATCGGTTGCTGTTGTCAATCTTGCATTATTATGGCTTTAGTAATTATGCTGTATTAATGATCCAATGTTACTTATCTGGTCGTACCCAGAAGGTTATGTTAAATGGATTATTTTCAGATTCTTTAAATATTAACTGCGGGATTCCCCAAGGCTCCATATTGGAACCGTTGTTATTTATTATTTACACTACGAACTTTAAGTCATACGTCACCTTTTGTAATTCTCACTGTTATGCAGACGATTACCAGCTATATTTTTCTTTTGGTGTTGATGACTTGGATGTAGCTTGTTTGCAAATTAATGCTGAGTCCCTAATTACAGCATCAAGTAACCACTCCTTAGCAATTAATCCTAATCAATCAACGGTGTTGCTGTTTGGTAAAAAAAACACAATATCAACCTAATTTAAATATAAAAATTTGCAATGAGCGATTAAATGTAGTAACTGATGATCGCAATTTGGGTCTGCATATTGACAGTTTTTTGCGATATAATGAACATGTTAATAAATGCATAAGAAAAGCTTACTGTAATTTAAAATTAATTTTTGGCTGCAAAAATTTATTAAACAAAAAAACTAAAATATTTTTGTGTAATTCGCTTGTACTAAGTCATTTTAATTATGCTGATGTAGTTCTCCATGGCAGTTGAACAGATATTTATAAGAAACGTATTCAGACTGTACAAAATGCATGTGTAAGGTTTATATTTGGTATAAAAAAATTTCAGTCAGTTCCACATAAAATTAAGGAATTAAATTGGCTCACAATGGAAAAGCGTCGAATTCTGCATAGTTGTTGCTTATATCATAAAATCATTACCACAAAGACTCCTAAATATTTATTTAATTGCATTCAATTCCGAGGTAATGCTCACAGACTAAATATTAGATTTAGAAATGTTTTAACCGTTCGTAGACATTCTACCTCTTTATACCGAAGGCCCTTTTCATATTTAATTTATAAATACTACAATAAGGTGCCCGCAAAATTTAAAAATCTCAACATTAATAGTTTTAAATATAAATTTAAAAAAATGATGCTTAATGATCAGTTTTCATAAGCAATTGTTTGTTTACCTGAATCCATATACAGTGTTATTATTATTATTAGTACATATTATTATTGTTATTTTTATTATATTGTGGAAATTTCTGGTTTTTGTTCAGTTTATTAATATCATATTTTATAATTAAGTATAGTGTATTATGTGTCACTAATTCTATTAAATAATAGGTATCCTTTATTTTTGCACAAGCAACTGATTTACTACACGAAATTAAAATTTTTATTTAGGAATGTTTTTCATAGTTCTTTTTTTATTATATGTAACAATTCTTCATATATTATTATTAATTATAGTAGGTGTCTAATGTATGGAATACTTTTGTATTATATATTTAGGGTTAAGTGGAAGGGCGAGTTTCTATTCTTGGAGTGGATAACCGAACTTCGCACTTTCATCACTTCATAATTATTTCATTGAAATTAAATTTATATTTTTGTAGGTGGTGAATAAAGTCATTTATAATTATTATTATTAACGCTTTTTTAACGCGATCGAATATCGAAAATTATGTTGTCAATAAAAACAGTTACGTACTCATAAAATGTTAAAAAGTAATTTATTAATAATAGTTGTTTATGTATCAAGGGTGTGAAGTAGGCGTTTAAGATCCGTAGCGTGAAGATGCACACGCTTAGAGTATTAAACGCATTATGAGGCACGAGATTTATACAACACATTGTACACAACCGCATTAGAACACTTATAAGTTTGCTATACATCATATTTATTTTTATTTATGGAAATAAGTGTTTGTATAACTAAAATCAAATAATTTTTATTGGATTCGAATTGATAGTTATGTCGGATGCCTAGTAATAATATCAACAAACGCGGTTTTCATGTACGCCATAGTTAGTACGGGAAAACCTCTAGCAAAGTGATAGATTTTTTCATATATAATCGGTAAAATACGGATTTCAATAGAAATAGTAGTACAACAGATGCAAAGTACGAATCATGAAATTTGTAAAGCAGGGGAGAAAGCGAAAGGATGGATGGATGCGAAAAAAAAAAACTTTATAACAAAACATATGATGATTTTGTTAAATGGTGTTCCTTTAAAAACATGAAACACTGCACCGAAAATGGACTTCTAGAATGTTCTTTGGAAAAATTTGAGAACATAGACATTAGCAAATATCCAAGATTAACAAGAAGACAATATGGTTACAAACCGAAGAAATCAAGAATATTGACTAGAGAGGAAATTGACAGGAAATTGAAGGTTATCATAGAGAAGAGTTATGTAACATGACAATAGATGATATTCAGGATTTAGATAAAACTTTGCTAGTAACTATAAAAAAGTATAATTGATAATGAAAGCAAGTCACCAAGATATGTGTCTCATCATCAATCAACAAAGCATTAAGGTTTTTTTGTATATCTTACGAACAATAAATTCTCCAAGCAAATAGTTGGGAAAAATATGATTAGATTCCGTACAAAATAGAAAACTACAAATATTTTAAATTATCAAACCAAAATAACTAGTAGCTGTTCTGGATCTTCCGCAGAATTTTTCAAAAATACTAGTGTACTGATGTTACAAAAAGTAGTCCTGGAGAACGAGTAAAAAATAGGCAGGACAAATTCTGTCCGAATATTTTTATAAGTAATTTTTGCTTGCTAAATGCGACACACTGTATATTTAGATTCTACGGATCTTTTATCAAGCTTCCTTATATCTATCTCTGATTATTTCAATTCTGTTAAAAAAGTTTGACTGTTTTTTACATCGTACAAGTTGAAGTAGATATTGATATTTTTAAGATATTATCATATAGGGATAATGACTGTCATTTGTTAAACATATTCTAAAAAAAACAGTTTAATTTTACAAATTTATTGTGGAATTTGCTTAACCTCGAACTGCCAAAACTTGGTTTTTCTAAATGAGGCACTCTGTATTTACTCATAAACTGTCTCTATCTATCCACATTACAGGATACCATTACAGGATATACACATTACATATAGGTACCTATATGTTTTAATATTTCTGTTATTGACAATTTTTTTGATAAGTTATTAAAATGATTTAATTTTTGCGGATATGGCTATGAAATTGCTAGCAATCTTAAAAACAAAACAACTAGTCTACTATAAGTCATTTGCTTGGTATAAATATAGGGAAGTGTAATATAGATATATGCAAAATTTGACAACAATTTTGATTAAATATACAGTGTCAGTGGCGAGCCATTGAGAAAAATCAAGTTTTGGCTCTTCTAAGTTAAGCAAATTCAACAATATATTTTCACCCCCCTGTGTAAAATTATACAGTTTTTAAAATATATGTAACAAATTTTAGGCATCCCTCTATCTGTCTTTTAAATGTCAATACTTCAGCTTGCACGATGTAAAAAATAGGCAATTTTGAATTAAGCTATCGAAAAGCAACTTTTTTGATGGAATTGAAATATCTTGAAGATCATTAGAAATAGACACAAATATGTAAAAATATACAGGATGTTTCATTTAAAATAAGTATAATAGTAATAACTGGAGTGCTACAAGAATGACATTATTTTATTTACAAAGAGCACCCCCGAAAACGCCAAAATCTAATTTTAAAAAATTAAAATAGAAGTAGTTTCTGAAATATTCTAACGGACCGTCACCGTAAGACAACCTGTACACGCCGCACCTTATACAGGGTGTCTGTGAAAGGTTGGGAAATCTCGGAGCTGGAGAAACTGGTGATCAAAAAAAGTCGATTGAGCCAAATATGTCTTATCCTAATGTTGCTGGTTTCAAAAATACAGGGCGTTCAATGCTAGAACTTTATTTTGAAATATCTCAATAACTTTGAAACCTGTCAGAGTATTTAAAAAAAAATTGGTGCAATTATATTTTTTGGTACGGCACATAAGAATTTTGAACCAATTTTGACGTCACTAGTAGAGGGCGCCACTTATGGCACAGCATGTTTCTTTTAAATAATAATAATAATAATAATAATAATAATAATAATAATAATAATTGTGGTGCTCATTATAGGCGTCCTGGGTGGAATGAGACATACGTTGCTTTCTGACTTAAAGATCATACCGGCTTGCCGAAATTCGGCAGAGATCTTAGCCGGCAGAATGCAGAAGGCAATCGTCCTTGGTTCGCTACGTCTACTCAGAACGCATGATTTACGGGCGCAATGATTACTGACTCCACGGAGTGGAGAGTGGTCATTGCTTGACTCTTCAGAACATCTCCGAATGTGTCGGAGCTTCGGAAGGTGTTACTGGAAAAAAAAAATAATAATAATAATAATATCTCTACCCCTCATTCTAATCACAGGAATTAGCCCAGAAGTCGGAGACTTGTGCGGGAGAGGGGGCGGCATATTATTATTAAGCAGGCCGCATTTGCGCCCAGGAACGACTTACGTTGGTAGGCCCTAACCACTATTCAGTGCAGGAATGAGGGAAACCTGGAAAACCTCATTAATTAGGAGGGTAGTCAAATATCAACCGATATCAATCTCTCACATTGACCCAAGCCAACATTCTTCCACTCTACCATACCCACAGAGAGGGCGCCAAACCTCTCCACGAATATAGCTTATATACGGTCTGCCGGCAGCTGGGCTCGAACCAACTCCGATCTAGTCACCTCGATTCAAGTACTGACGCCTTAATCCGCGCGACCACTGACCGGCCCAATGACCGGCCCAAATGACAGAACTCTTTTACTGTTTGATATATGTGCAAAACTTCAGAAAGATCGACCTGCTTTGATAAATTTTTTGTGTTCTTGAAAAATGGTTTCAAAATCAAATCTCGCCGATCTTCTTGAAATTCCACGTCCCCATAATTTACCGTTCTTAACAACTTTTTCAAGTAACATTTTGCTGTATTTTCAGTAGAAAAGTCATTTTACCTGAAACGATAACAGTTTTCAATCGGTGCACTGAATATTTCAAATAGGATTATTTCGAAAACTGTTACTCCTAACGACTTCAACAAGGTATACCTTTTTCAGATACACCAGGTAGGAAAATTTATTATTTTTATCGTCAGATTTATACACTAAGCTGCAAAAAAATTCTGCCATTTAAAAGAAATGTTATGTGCCATAAGTTAAGTTAAAAATTGTTATTTGTCGTGCCAAAAAACATAATTGTGCCAATTTTTTTTTTAAATACTCCGACAGGTTTCAAAGTTATTGAGATATTTCAAAATAAAATTCTAGCATTGAACGCCCTGTATTTTTGAATCCAGCAACATTCGGATAAGGCATATTTGGCTCAATCGACTTTATTTGGTCACCTTTCACAGACACCCTGTATATTTAGGGTGTTACAGAATGATGTTAAGAAAATCTAAGGTCGGGCTCTTCAGGGTGACCATTGAAAAAAAACTACAATGCAATAGAGGATCAAAAAATAAATAAAAAAAAGTTATATAAACTAATGTCCGATCGCCTTCTGTTTTCAAGATACAGTGTTTCAAAATTGTTTGTAAAATTTATTTTTTTTTTAATTTCTCCCTCCCGATTGTAAAATATTTGAACCAAACATGGCGCACACTATGACCTTGCATGTGACTATTATGTGTCACAATATTCAGTTCATTCAGCAATCAGTGGCAGAGTTATAGGAATCTTCCATGTTTAAACAGAATAAATAACATTGTTTTACCCTGTAAGAAAAATTGTTTTCCTATTTTTCGAAAGGCAATTTAATTTAATTTTCTACAAAAAATTGATTTTCTGCAAAAAGATATTTTCTATCTGACTGACTTAAAATAGTTTTAAGTATTTGGATTTGTTAGAATATTATCATACTTTCAACGTGTTGCAAAAAGCTTTTTTAAAATGCTTTTATTACAAAATGTATTTTGCTTCAGTAAGTATCTCAATAAAAAATGCAACTTCGACATGATCTTAAAAAATAATAACAAAAAACATTTATTAAATTTTAGAAGTTATAAAGTATTTAGCAAGATGTTCAAATTGGTGGCCTTGTTGAACACACTCAATGTATGTCGATCAATTCTTTAAGGAATAATTCACCATATTATTTTGCAAAATATTCGTGTTATCTTTTTTGGTTAAGTCTGAAATGAAATTTATGACAAACTGACAGATGCCACATAGATTATTGTTTTTTAATTAGCATTCCAAAGTTCGTCTATTGTAATCACTAATAAATTAATTTTTATCTCGAAAACGGTGCGTCGGGAGGAAAGAGTCCAAGACACACTTTTTAACAGAATTAACTTGGCTTTGAGAGAGCGATACCAATTTGTCCAGAAATCAGAAAATCAAATGAAAAATCATTTTTTTGCTAAAAATAAGTATTTAACGGCACGAACGCCACTGATGCTGGTATATTACAAGAGAAATGTATACACGTAAAAGTAACCCTTCACTATACACTGTTGCGTACCAAATCTCATCTCAATATCTCGATCGGATTTCGAGAAATGGAGACTACAGTATTTAAGACAGAAAATTATAAACAACCTGTATCTCGAAAACAAGGCATTTCCGTACCCATGTTTACATAAACTTTTTTTCTTATTTTTAAACATGGAGTCCTCTCTTAGATTTTCTTAACATCATTCTGTAATACCCTGTATATTGCTAGCTTCTTTATTTATACTACAGTACGCGCCAAAAGTATGGAATAAATTCAATAAAAACGAAACAATTATTTTTTGGGAAAAATCCTCGAACAGGTCGATTTTTAATTTAAAAAATACATATTTTAGCGTAAAATGCGATTTTCAAATGAGTTTCATTTGTTTTCGAGTAATGACGTCATCGATTTTTTTTTAAATGGCAACACCATATTTTTTCCTTGATTCTGAAAGATCGTTTAATTCTCTATCAGACAGTACTAAAATTTTTCCCTCGTACATAGAAAAGTTTTCGAGTAAATGACGATTGAATGTTAGAAAACGGAAATCAATTAAAATAACGCAAAAACGTTATCAAGTTTAGTTTTTCGAATTCCATAGTTCTTTTATGGATCACGTAGGTGAAAATCTTTGCAAAGTGTCATTGTCACACCGAGTTTTAATAAGCGACATAGAAATTATTATTCAATTTAAAGTATTATGGCACATTTAACTGTTACTCAAAGAATTGAAATTTTAATTCTTATCGGATGCGGGAATATGACTAGAACTTAGCAGGAAGTTTGCGATTTATATAATGAAAAATATCCAGATCGCCCTATCAGCCAATCAACAGTCAGTAAGGTAGAGTCTAAATTTAGAGAAACTGGCAATGTTGTAAATATTCCAAAACCTGGACGTCCAAGCATTAATAAAAATCAGAAACAGAACATTTTGATAAGTATGGTAGATAATCCTCATAATTGTTCACGATTGGTGGCATTAAACAATGACACCAGTCAGAGCACAGTGCTACGTATCTTGAGGAAGGAAAAATATCATCCCTACAAAATTCAACTTGTGCAGGAACTCAATGAAGATGATCCCGATCGCCGCTTACACTTTTGCGAAATTCTAACGGATTTATGTCAAGGAAATAGAAATTTACACCGGCAAATAGTTTTTTCAGATGAGGCCACATTTTGTCTGAATGGTACAGTAAACCGTCAAACTTATTGCAGATATTGGAGTCGGGAAAATCCTCATTGGATGGCAGAGGCACATACCCAACACCCTCAGAAATTAAATGTGTGGGTTGGAATAGTTGACGACAGAATAGTAGGGCCTTTCTTCTTTGAAGGAACCCTTACAGGACAAAGATATTTAGAGTTTCTAGAAAATAACCTTGTTCCATCCCTTGCAGTAATTTTTCCTAACGATAATGACCCTGACATTCCTGACGATACCAAATGGTTTCAGCAAGACGGTGCACCTCCGCACTATGCGCGCCCTGTACGAGATTTTTTGGGCAACTATTCTCCTGGGAGGTGGATCGGCAGATGCAGACCGATAGAATGGCCTGCAAGATCGCCAGATCTTACACCTCTTGACTATTTTTTATGGGGATACTTGAAGTCAAAAGTGTACATTAATAAACCACGTAATTTAGAAGAACTTCAAAATCGCATTCGGGACGAAATACGCAGAGTTACCCCAGAAATCATTCATAATATATAAGAAAAATTTCTTCACAGACTTGCGCATTGTCAAGAAGTTGGTGGATGGCAATTCAAACATTTAATTTAAGTATAAAATTTAATCGATTGTATTTTATTTTACATACCTCAGAATTCTTACTTTTTTGTGGATAAAATTTACGTTTTCTAACATTCAATCGTCATTTACTCGAAAACTTTCCTATGTAAGAGGGCAAAATTTTAGTACTGTCTGATAGAGAATTAAACGATCTTTCAGAATCAAGGAAAAAATATGGTGTTGCCATTTAAAAAAAAATCGATGACGTCATTACTCGAAAACAAATGACATTTGAAAATCGCATTTTACGCTAAAATATGTATTTTTTAAATTAAAAATCGACCTGTACGAGGATTTTTCCCAAAAAATAATTGTTTCGTTTTTATTGAATTTATTCCATACTTTTGACGCAAACTGTATAAGCGATGTTTTTGTATTAGAGAGTAGCAAGCTTTAGTTTCTAAGTAATAAAAATAAAGAAAATCAATGCCTCATGAATGCGCAAGATTTGTTAATAGAAATGACGCATATGCGAAAAATGAAATCAAAAACAAAAATTTGAAAAATTGGCCAATTTCAAGAAAACCTCTGTATATCGAAAACATTTAACGTTTATATTTCGACAAAACTATGTAACAACGGTAGCTCAAGCTTAATGGCACAACATTATCAATATTAGAAGAGAAGACTCCATTAACTTACATTGCTACATACCATTATCCTGTAATTTTAAACTCGACGTGTAAATCGATATCAGTAATTTGGTATTCATTTACATTGTCATAGCTTCTATTATTATTTAAAGGACTGCATAAATAAGGAAACAAGTTTCCGTCTCCTTCGCTCTCCATTGCGCTAAACTGAACAGTTTGGAATTTCGGTCGCCATTAATAATTCAGAAAAGTGTCTGAGCCAAATGCGTCTGTGAGTGGTAAAGTTCCGTTTGATATAGGTTTAACACCTTGAAGATTTCTCGTTTTAATATTTATGTAGACTCGACACCCGGCCGAACAGGTAATATAAATGGTGACGTTGAAATAAAATTATCAGTACTAGAAAAAGTGCATAATATATAAAATGTTACAGCAATCAGTCGAATGTCAAATTTGAGATTAAATACAGCTGGCGTTGGAATTGGTTGTCTAATGGCCGGTTTCTCAACATTTGGCGCAATCGATTCGATAACTATCGAGTACATAAATTTATCAGACCGATATCTTTATATTGGTTTCTGAACACATGACTTCCAAATTTTGTTGAATACATAACAGTTAGTTGAATGGACATCTTAATATCTGCAATAATTATAGAGGGAGCTAGCAAATGCACAAGTGTTTGCAGATGCCATTTATGGAAGTAAGACACTTTCAAGAAATAATTGTAGATGGCGCCACTATCGGCTACCTAATGATATCACATCACATTACTAAATAAAAATATATATAAACTTGTTGCATAAAAACGAAGTTATTAAAACCTTTTCTAATACTGATAGTAAATTTGTTCTAGTACTAGAGACTTGAATACTATCTCCTATTAAATGTATCAGTAAATTTACAGTTTCTTTCGTTAAGGTCGCCGTATTTCTCGCCGTAAAATGATAAAATTTGTGGTTTTTTAGGTACTGAAATTTTGAGAAATAAAACGCGTAGAACAAAAGTAATATCAAAAATAAAATTACTGATGTTTTGTTTATCCACTTTTACTATTTAAACTCTCTTCAAATAATATAATACTTTTAAAATGCATTTGTATGACACACATTATTTCGCTATTCTAACCCCACATTTTAACAATTATTTTCACATACTTATAAACAAAAGTGAACAATGTTATATGCAGAAATATGTAAGTTTATGTTATAACAATGTTTACATCTAGCCGAATTTAAAAAAATACGCATTTTGAAAGTTTTCAGTACCTAAAAATTTGCTGGATAAATCGCTTTCTGACGTTATACATTGATTTTATTTCAGTACCTTTGAATATGCGCTGGTGTCATGAGATAACATTGTTGTTATTTGCTAAACTCTATATTATTCAGTTCTTAAATGTCTAAAATTACTTGTATTTGTAGAAAACACTATTTCAAGAATACGGCGCCCGTAAACCTCTCTCGAAATTCTGTCGCTTTATTTTTCATACTGGTTTTCTCTTTCACGATAACGTCTTGGCGGCTCAAGATATCTGACCATATTTAAATATTCTTCATCTGAAGAGGCAGACGAATCAGAATTTTCCATTGCACAAAGTAATCGTCACGAAAATATAAAAAAAGTTGGGTTAAGTCTTACAATAAAGATGTAAACAAGCAACAGCTAAATCGCTGCGCGCGTGCGTTAATGTTTATTAAACAGATATCTTGCCATTTTTCTTTGGATATCTGTTCGATAACTTATGCAATAGATAAGCATTATCGAATGGTTCAGAAACCGAATTCATGGGATATCTCCAGTTTATGGAATCGATAAGTTTATTTAATAGATATCTACTAGTTGAGAAACCGGCCATAAGACATTTGACACTCATTTTTTCATATTTTAACTTTCCATCGGTTGGTAGGGTACAGACAGAGTGGAAGCGGGTTTCTCGCTTACCGATAACTCGCGCTTATCGGCGCCGATTTCTCGCGCGGAGAAGGCACACAGTAGAAGCTGTTAAAAGCGGGAAGAGACAAAAATTTACTCGATACACTTTAGGTACTTCCTTGCAAAATATCAGCATCTGACGATGATTTGATCGTTTTGGATTCTACAGGGTGTTCCAGAATAATGGTCAAATATTTTATCAATGTATTCCACAAGCCATTTCAGGGTGGGATCTTTATATAAAATTTTTCAATTTTGGTCCTCCCTGTTGAGATATTCGAGTCTCAAAATGGTGGAAAAAATAGTTTTTTATTTTTCCTTAAAAACGGTTACACTTAGAAATTTCAATTTTGGTACACACTATCAGCTAATAAAAAACCATTTTGTGTGGTATCTATTCCTTGGCTTATGTTCCTGCAATGGCCGATTTCAACAAAACTTTTTTTAAATATTACATCTAATTTTACTACTTTTTTTCCCTCTTATCATTTTTTCATATAACCAACAGTTTGCGCGGAAAAAATAAAAATTGTTGTCCTTACTCTAAACATCTTTTCGTCACTAGTTACTGATAACCGCGGTTAGGTGGTTGCTATGTTGATGTTTCTCTGCTGTGAAACAAATCGCCATTAGGTCTATAATTGACAGTTTTTGCAAATATTTCTTATCAAGGAATTCCTATAATTGTTACCAATCGTGCCGTATGCATGTTTCGTCAATTTATTCATTTATTCGCTAATATTTGTACAGAAGAGTCAGTTGCTTACAACTATTTGCAAAAACTGTCAAAACTGATTTGTTTGACGAGACAACAGAGAAACATCAACATATCAAACGCCTACTGCGGTTATCAGTAACCGGCGACGAAAAGATGTTTAGAGTAAGGAAAATTATTTTTATTTTTTTCCGCGTAAACTGTTGGTTATATGAAAAAAATACAAGATGGTAAAAAGTAGTAAAATTATATGTAGTATTTAAATAGTTAATTTAGTTTTGTTGAAATCGGTCATTGCAGGAAAAAGTTCTGAAAGAAATAAATCTAGGGGTTGCTTATTCCCGCCCTCCAGAAACATGAGCCAAGGAATAGACATCACCATAAAATAGCTTTTAATTTTTTGATAATGTGTACCAAAATTGAAATTTCTAAGTGTAACCGTTTTTAAAGAAAAATAAAAAAAAACTACAACAGGGAGGACCCAAATTGAAAAATTTTGTATGAAGATTTCCCCTAAATTGACTTGTAGAATACTCTGGTAAAATATTTGGCCATCATTCTTGAACACTCTGTATAATTACTAAGTCAAAGAGAAAATAATTTTGCAATTAATAGCAATAGAAGAAACTTTTTACTGTATTAGAAAGGTATTTTAGCTAATATAAATCAAATATTCCTATGATAGGAATTGTAGGATATTTGATTTATATTAGCTTAAAATACCTTTCTAATACAGTAAAAAATGTTACAAAAGCTAATTATAAGGAATATATGGGTAGATATTGTGGGTGTAATTCAACGCAGGTTGGGGCTTTTGTCCACTGAGTAGTTAGTTTCACACAATATTATTAATACCTAAAAATATATAAAAATAGAAGAAAGTATTCAGAATTCATTGTTTATTTAAAATCTCAAGGAAAGGTTATTTCAATATACAAGGATGACACAAGAAATCTTTCAGTGCATTTTAGATAAAGTGAAATGCCGTTTAATGAAAAATTGGTGTAATCTACATAAGCAAGTTATCCTGTCAGAATAAAGACTTGTTATTACTTTGTGGTAATTGATTTACTTTAGTTTAAAAGTTGCTCTTTAAGAAAACTCGAATCAATATTTTTTATAATTTCTATTAATTAAGCCATATGTATAGCTGCAAGGTTCCATACAATAAATACTGTCACGGATTTCCTAACCCGACTTTTTCTTTTACCAGAAAAACAAACAGTTAATTTTTACTGATATTTATTAACACTCTGTACACTACCAAATACTAATTACAACTCAACTAAACACTATTTAATTGGTCACTATCTAAATCGCTCTGAATTCTAATTGATCTCTCAAAAATTTCCAACTAAACACCGTTTATTCTTCTTTTATAGACCAATCTAATATTCCAGGTATCTTCTAGCATCTCTAGATCCATTTCCCGAACGACTCTCGAACGCTTCTCGTGGATTCTCAATTTTTTCTGTCGCGCCTTGCTACACGGTATTATTTGTTTGTTTACCAGAACCACATAGGGGCGATCGGGGCAATTTAGCGTTTCGTGATACCACAGTCATCGAATTGTGTGCGAGCGGGGTAAATTATGTGACAATACCTAAATTATAAATTAATCTAGCTAAATTATCTAACGAAAAAAGGCATAATAAAATTATTAAATGGTTTTCAAAATTCACTTTTGAACAAAATTATACCAACATATAATCAGCCACATATACCCAGCAACCTTAATAAAAAAATGTTTTTGGAGACTAGTACATTATTAATATATCGGATGTCTAGAATATAAGTGGCGATACTAAAAGGGCTTGAATATCTGATCGAAAGAAGCAAGAAGCTCATATGAAAAAAGTGTCTAGAATTAATAGGTCTACAAATACATTTCAAAAATAAATATACAACTGCAATAATATGCAAAACTATGTTAAGAAATTACAAACCGATTCACAACTAAGGTTAAGTAAAGCTCCTGTAACGTAATTTGTTTTTTATCAGTATTAATGAAGTAATAGGGATTTCTCAAGAAATCCTTAAAACTGTAATGTAATGGGATGGACGGCAACATTGCATCAATTACCTGTTGCGCTAACCTCAAATTATTTGTAGTGATAGTAGTGCGGCTAGTGCCTTTCGTTTCTCTGTGCCTAGTGTTTGTTTAATATTTGCTTACATAAACAAAACTCGAACAATTTATAGTAACCAGTTGACCATGATCAGTTAATTTATGGCGAATCAAGGCAAAACTCTCTAGCTACGCGATGTTTGTATGATAAACGCTTTTTACTATCAACAACATTAATTTGAAACAGTTATAACTATTTCACATTTTATTCTGTGTTGCGAATAGAGCTTTAAGAAAACCATTCACACTAAGTATGTTTATTATGTGTATTTGTATTTATTATGTACAATCATCTGACATGGTGGGTGTGCGATGTTGTCGTGTATTCAAAACATATACCGTTGGTGAGAGAAAATTGTTAAATCAAATATGTTTTGTCTGGTACAATACAGGAAAATAAATGCATTCAAATTTCGGACACCCTGTTTATTTTAATATTTACCCTCTTCATTAATTAGATTACTAATCTCTCTCCAATATTTATCTACTATATATCGGTTGCTGTAGATTTAGTCCTAAATAGGTCATCGAAAAACTAATATTACTAGTTATTTGTTCATTTTTCTACATACGACCCGCGCGTACAAATATAATTCTGATAAAAGCGGACTCTCAGGCTTCCGGACCTGCTTCAACCTACTTTCACTGTGTACGTGTCCATTTAAAAGTATGCTACAATTTTTCTGTATTATTTTCCGTTTATGTTATAAGCAATATCGTCCTAAAGAGTCTCAAAAGAAATACCACCTAAAAATCACATTAACTGTGAACGGATCAAGTAGTCGTTGGATAATAATTGAATGTTCCTTGTAGTGCATAAATCTCATTAAGAATAAATAAAAGGATTAAACTCGATAATTCTTTAATACAGTTGGAACTAAAGGTTATGATAACAGTAACTAAACTTAAAAAATGAGACAAACGCCCTCATATCTACTATATATGTATTACAATCTATCCTCTATATGACTTCCTCTCTTTCAAGATATATATCCAATCTTCGTCTGATTTCTTTGTGGACTGCGTTTATTAACATTTCGTCGTTTGCCTCATTGCGAGCATTTGTGATTTGTTGTTTCAAATGATTAATATCTTGCGAAGGTGTTTTGTAAACATTATTTTTTAAAATCCCCCATAAAAAATCGAGGTGTTAGATCTGACGACTTTCCGGGCCATTGAACGGATCTATTAAACCCAATCCATTTTTCTGGGAAAGTGTTATCTGAATATTACTGCACAATCCTGGCCTTGTGGGACGGAGCTCCGTCGTGCTGAAACCATAAGTTTCTCCTTAATTACAAACGTGCAAGAAGTTCTTGTTGTACGAAATTTAGATAACTCACGCTGTTGAATGTATGTTCATAAAAATGAGGCCCAATTAAATACCTACCGATGATACCGCACCATAGATTTAGGTACTCCAAAATGGTTTTGGTTTAGAACTGGATTACAATGTGGGGATCTCAATGGACAAGTAGTGTTCGCTGCGTCTTTTTGGCAAACCATTACTGATAAACCGACTTTCGTTCGACCAAAGCCCTAAGAGTTATACGTTTGACGTTCGTATTGAGTAATGACAATTTTATTTATATAAATAATATTGTTAACTAGTTACCAAAGAAATAAATGCAGTAAAATTATAACATTCCAAGTAGTTCAGTAACCAATGATTTCCTGTATAGAGTGCGATGTTGCTGACTGGCCATTAATGCATCGAGGACATTGCAAATGCAGGGAAATGGTTAACAGGGTCGGTGCTCAAAAGTAAAAAACAGAAAGTTAGTCGGTTTTTGGAATACAGTGGCGGAAGTATTAGTGCCGCCAAGAAAAGGGCTCCGAGCTCCCCCCTGGTGCCATGAAGGCTGGTTAGTGGTAAGTGAGTCAAATCTACAGGGTTAACTATGACTAAGTACAAATATTTTAAGAGGGGATAGAGAAAATTAAGAATTAACGGACTCACCCTTCAAAAAAATTACAAACTTATTTATAAAGCGAAACATTTTTTTTTTCGAAATTATATTAAATCCTTACTTAATGCCGCCAATGCGACACACATTTACAGAATCAAAGTAGGTAACTTAGGCAACTAGTAACACGACCATAAAATTTCCAGTCATGTCATAATTAAATTCCTGTGTTTACGTTGTAGTTTTGTGTTCTTTTTCAGTTTTTAGTGGCATTTTTAATATTTAAATGTTTTATAATTATTAAATAGACATTTGTGTTGGGTGCAGATACTTTCCCACAATATAGTTCGCCGGTTTGGTTTTCTAGGTTATGGGACAAGACTGCCGCGGATACATTAAAACTTGTCTATTATCTAGTTTTTTCGTTCGATTTTGTTATAATAAATAGGTATTCAATCTAGCTGCACCTACAGGAAGTGTGTAATATCGGTAGTGAGTGCTTATAATGAATGAAAATGTTGTAGGTTTTGCCAGTTTGATTGATAATGAAAAACGAATGCAAAATAGTGGAATTAACTGTTACCTATCTATCTATCAGGTATTATTACTAACAAGGATGTTAATTATTGTCGTTTCTGCATTTAGAATTGCTGCAAAAAACGATAGCATGGTAGTAGTGGAGTAGATACTGTTGACAGATGTTTTATCCGTGGATCTAAGCCATCTCAGTCGATATACTTATCATAGGCTCCGACTGTCCCTAGGAAAAGAGGGTTTTACCCCATTTTTTAAATATCAAACTAAAATTATGGAATAATTTTTTTATTTTTTTAGGCCTTCCTGAGCACGTGGTTAAAATTTTTGTACTTAGTCAAGGTTAACCCTGTATAAATATGAAATATTTCAAGATATTTAGCATAAACAATGTTTTAATGTAGGTACTAGTTCAGTACGTTTTATTATCCATTTTTACTTAAGTTTAATACATATAATATGAAAATATATTACAATTTACTGTTTAATTGTAGTGAAATAGAGAGATTTTCTGTAGGTATATCAAAAGATAAAATTCTGTCTAACTTTTCAAAAAATATTAATTATTTTATCCAATTATTGTTAAGATATGATCATTCCATTAATCAAGCACTCTTTGTTTTATGAACTCTGATATAAAAGGTGGCTTTTTCATTTATTCCAGAAAAGACAAAAATCGACTAATAGCATTATAGCGCCCTCACTGCTGTCTGATAAGAATGAAAAGTGAGACATTCGAAGGCAATAGAGATGGTGATAAACCTGTTAAGACGCTGAAACCAATGAATTGAGATGCGATACCACTGTTGGTTCCGATATACGGGTGTAATCTAGGACTAGTAGGGGAAAGTGCCGCTGGCTGAGAGGAAGATTTTGTTTTACACGAAATGGAGCAGAATAATCACTTAAAAAATATGGATCACATCATATTTTATAATAATCTGGATAAAGAGTTTATATTTATGACAAAATAGTATTTTTATGTATTGCAGTTATACAGGGTGATTCAGAATTTATATAAAAAATTTGGGAATAGATGCGTCATGAAAAATAGAGTTAATATCGTAAAAAAAATTTGTAAAATCTTTATAGTTGTATTATTTTCAACATTTACATCGCTGGGCTACTGTAGTCTCTGACCAAGCGATTCCAAATATTGAAATCCGACTACTTTTTGTAGGTAGTAGTTTTTGTGATGTGAGTCTTTAATTAGCTTTTCAAGTGTTAAAAAAGGCTTACGTGTATAGCAACTCGGAGTTAATGAATATCGTGTTAATTCATGGCAATGTGAGAATGCTTTAGAAGAACGATTTCCCGGTAAACATATGCCAGATGCAGCTACTTTTACCGCGGTGTGCAGTCAGTGCAAGTGTAGCGCAACGTGAGGAAAATCGAAAACCGAATCGTGGAAGAGATGGAGGTCCGGACGTCCACGACGTATTGCAGCAGTGTGACGTATCATACACGGGGCTCAATTATATCCGTACCATGTACAGCGTGTCCATTAATACCAAGGAATTGGACGAGGAGGACCGGAGCCGTGGCCGCCACGATCTCCTGAATTTAAATCATTTGGAATTTCTTTGTGTGGGATATTTAAAAAATGTGTATCGTACTGAAGTGGACTACTATCGATGATTTACGTAAACGTATCATAGTTGCTGCCAATAACTTACGACTTCAAAACGGACAAGAAGCAGAAACATTTGTGTTAGTTTGTAGAAACTGGGTAAGACGGACCTAAAATTTTGTTATATCAAATATGTCAAACTAGTTTATGAATTAAAACCACAAGTCATTTCTATTAATAATTAATGACAATAGCGACAAAAACAGTTGAATTTGCCGTATAAAATATAGTGTTATAAAATGTTATTTATTTCTTTCCTTGGAAATTCCTTTTCATTTTTATCAAGCTTTACAGTGGACCAGTTTCCAGTGCCATGCACAAGTGTAATTTTAAATCATTTTCAAATTGCCCTTTTTGAGTTTTTTTTTACAAATTTACAACGTTTTATTTGTATGAGTTCCTTGTACATTCCAAATTTTTTTGTGCGATGTGACGTATAATGCGGAATATTAGAAACCTAAATCCCTGACAGCAAGAGTAAGTGAAAGAATATAGGTTATACTCTGTACTGCGATAGAGGCATCTGTGGGATGGAGTGCAGTGGAGACTACGAGATCAGTGTTGCCAGATGTGCATATTTTCTTCACATTTAAGTTCAATTTTCTTGACATACTTTTGTTATTTCGAATATTCTCATGAATCTCTATTGCATTTTTTTCTGCATTAAAGACTCTACAGCCTGTGTAATTTCGATTTATTTAAATATAGGAAAAGTAATGTAATACAACGAAAATTATCAACTTCCATATTAAACTATTGTTTTTCCAAAGATATTTAGTGGATAGTAAAATTAAACCTTGGTTGCATTTGGTAATAATAGGGTAACATTAAAAATGAAAAATGAAGAAAAACGTACGTAAATCAAGCGAATCATAAATTTGGTTTACCATTCTAAATTTTATTTACGATCAAATCAATACTTTTTAAATTTGTAATTTAACACGAGGAAAATTGTATATGCATCTTGTTGGAATGGTTTATATTGGATTGATATATACATATGTAACGTTTTTACAGGATAGATTTGCAGGGCGATTCAGAACTTATTAAAAAAAATTTGGAATAGATGCGTCTTGAAACATGGGGTCAATATAGTAAAAATATTTTTTGTAAAATCCTTATAGTCTTCGAGAGAAAAATTATTGAATTTCTAGTAGTTTCAACCTTTACATCGCTAGGCTACTGTAGTCTCTAGCCAGGCGATTTCAAATATCCAGTTACTTATCGTATCAACTTTTTTGTGATGCAAGTATTTGCATTAGTTTTTCAAATATCAAAAATGGTTTACATATAGTAACTCTCAGTTGATGGGTATCGCTTTAATTTATGGTGAAGTGAAAATACTTTAGCAGAACGATTTCCAGGTAATCTGCCAAATGCAGTTACTTTTACAGCGGTGTGCAGTGAGTGCAAGTGTAGTGCAAACGCAGGCGTGACGCATGAAATTTTCAACAGAGTCGTGGAAGAGATGGAGTGTGGCGAATCATAGACGAGCCTCAATTATATCCGTACCATGTACAGCGTGTCCAAGCATTAATACCAGGGAATTAGACGACGAGGGCTGATACCATGGCCGCAACGATCTCCTGACTTTAAATCATTTGGACTTATTTTTGTGGGGATGTTTAAAAAATGATCATCAATCACACCCATGCACTTAGTGAACTTGAAGCAGGTCGCACGTACTATCATCAATTGATTGTAGTCGATCATTGATCTTCGAGAATAAAAACGTTCAAATGATCTACTTCAAAGTTAGATGGTCTTCTTAAATGTGGAGAATTGTGTTTCATAATGACCCTTTCCGGACCCAGAAAATGTTTTTTTTATATAATAAATCTTTCCCATTCTTTTCTTTACAAATCCGGTGCTATAACTCCTCTATTTAACAAAAATATATATTCATTATTTTCTATTTATCTACTTGACAATCTCTTCATAAATTTTTAAGTTGCAAGACTAATTAAAGGGTAGTATAACTTTAAAATAACTTTGACATATATCTATAACTATTGATTTCCAAGTCGTTCTTACAATGTAAATCAAAACATTAACAATTTATGTATCTTTTCATTACTTCAAAGTTAAAATAATTAAACATTATTTTGTTAATATTGTGTTAGTTTCTGTTCATCCTTTCTTTTCTTTGTAGTCATTTAGTGTACAGGGTGTTTCGAAAAGACATGGTAATATTGATAATACTTGAAAAATTAGTGAGGTTTGTTTAACAAACGTATGTCCTAAAACCATTCATTTTTTAGAAGCGTGTAAGATAATTTTAGAAAATCAAATTTTCTATGTAAATTTTTTATACATATTTAAGCAAAATTTGACAGAAGCTCGTTTTTGGTGGTGATGACACTGGCGTTGTCAGTTTTTTTTTTGTACAAAGTAGAGGGCGCTAGTACTTTTGCTGATATTTTATTTTATTTTGTAACTTTTTTAACTTCTTTTTCCCATTTTAAGTTCCGTGATATTATGTAAAACTTTATTTTGCACAAAAAGTTATATTAATAGTGCTTTGTTTTAGAGGAAAATGACGAAAGTTGTAGTAAAATCAACCAGGTAAATCGGTTTTGCAGTAGGACCCATAAGCATAAAGTAAGAATATTAATATAAATTCCGTTGATATGATATACATGATCTTCATTTTTTATATTGTGTTAATTTCTATTTATGCTTACTTTTGTTTGCAGTCCTTTAGCATACAAGGTATTTCTAAAACACATGGCAATGTTGTTGAAACATTGCCATATGTGTTAAAATTAGTGGAGTTTGTTCGGGACATACGTTTATGTTCTAGTTTTAGAAAAGTCAAATTTTCAATGTAAATTTTTTATAGCATTACATATTTCAGCAAAATTGGGCACAAGTATGTTTTTGGTGATGTCAAACACGCTGGCGTTGTCAATTTTTTATGTTAGTTTTTCTTATTCTAAGTTTCGTGATATTTGTAAAACTTTATTTTACACAAAATGTGCTGCAAATAATGCACCGTTTTGGGGGAAATGAAGAAAGTTATGGTAAAGTCAACCAGGCAATCTGTGTAACTATTCCATTGGTATGTTATATTTTGTATGAGATAAATTTTAGATGATATTCCGAAAAAATGTCTAAGAGGCCGATGCTAAATACAAAAACATTGTTGAAAAATTGGCGATGTTAAACCTAAAAGAAATAATTCCAGTAGACCTAAATTGGTGAGAACTGCTAAAAAAAGAGAAAGATGTTTTAGATTCAATTTCTGAAGATTCAAACATTAGTATAAGAAAAATGTCTGTACAGATAAATGCGACATCTTCCAGCGTGCGGAGAAAATCAAAAATACAACAATTGTAGCCGTACCATTACAGAAAAGTACAAGAACTTTTATGGAATGAATCTTACTGCAGCGGCATTCCGAATCCCCTCAAAGACAACAATATATCTGTGTATTCACTGCTGATATAAGTTTATCATTATTATGTAGTAGTGCGTAATAAACTGAGCAGAACAAAACCTTAAGTTTGTCATATGCACTGAAAGAACAAATTACTCTTCAAGTCACAGAATAAACAACATACTGTAATTTATGTTATAGCGAAAATGACATATATGCCAATTTTTTTCGTTTCCCTTGGGAACAGCACATTATTAACAAATTTAAGAGTACATAACATAATTTTGAATGGGAAAACCTAATTTAAGGGAAGCTACGGAATAAAATGGCAGCGGAATACTAGCAATACAGAAAAACTGATAACTCCAGCGCGTTCCGCACTGCCAAAAACGCACCTGTGGCAAATTTTGATCAAGTATGTCTTTAAAAAATGTACATGAAAAATTTAATTTTATAAAATTATCGTACACATACTGTATCTCAAAAATGAGCAGCTCTCCCATTTATTTTTCAGTATTATCAACTCTCAGCTCTACCGATATTGGTAAGTTTTTTGAAACATCCTGTACATTTTTCAAATACCTTAAGGATAGATATTGTCTTACGATAAAAAATCACATATTTTAATTGTTGTGTTGTAATAGTACAACTTATGTGTAACTGATTCATGTTGTCAGTGCTGGGTATTTGCTACTAAGTCCAGCTCTAGCTATGTCTTTCTCAAGAGCAGAAAAAATTAAATTACTTTAGAAGTCCCTCGAACGCACTTATTTCAACCTGGGAACCCATCGGACCCTCATTCTGTTTGCTAGGCAACAGTCGTCCTACCTTTGCGCCACTTCTCCCCACACGTGTAATCTAGAGACATTACAGGCCTCCCTAATGCGCCCACTTTGATTCCAACACATGGGATGAGCTTGCGTTATCTCCTTATACAATGCTAGCCTCGATCTCGATAAAAAACCTACCCCACTTTGTTACTTTAATGATGTTAAGGATTTTTCCGATAATTGCTTTTTTTGTTTAGATTTAGACGGGAAACATTTTTTCTTGGACGCATGAAAATCTATGATTAATTTTTCGTGAACGAGAGCCATTTATTCTGTTGTAATCTGCGCCCTGAAATCTAAGTTCGGTGCCTGAAAAGGTTTGTATTAACCTTGATCGTATTTCTGTAATGCATTTGAGACACAATCGAGTTCGACGATTAATGGCGATAGATCCGGAAATTACAAAATAGCGAAATAAAGTCGGAGAAATATGTTTTGATGTGTAGCAACAGATCCTCGACAGAATAAAGAAACCGAGCTGTTTAACATAAATGCTGGATCATTTCTTGAAATAAATTGCAAAATGTTACACAGAGACTTTGATAAATGTCTTTATTTAGACTGGAAAAGTATTTTCGGATTAAACCAAATGAGAACTGAAATTTAGGTATGCCTAAATAATCACTGAAGCTCTCATCTTATAGTAATATCGAACATTAATGAGAATGATAATTAGAAATAAGTATTTTCATATTTTCATTATTTATATATGAATCAATATACCTTTTCAATAATCAGCGTGTTTTAATCAGGTTTAGGTGTGGTTGAGTTTATTCGGGGTATGTGTACCTCAGAATATGTGTTGGGTAATTTGTTACTAAACTTGTTCTTCATTAAGTGGACTGTATTTTTATTACTTGAACTGATTAATTGATATTGAAGGTGATGCTAAATTTATAAAGTGCAGTTAATTTCAGTGTTTTCTACAATGGCAAATGATTTGAAACATTTTTGTAAGGCTTAGCACATAATGAAAAAGTTATATCTGCCACATGGATAGTTTCAAGGATACTGAAGAACATGAACAACTGGCAATAAAGCAGAAAGATTTAGGTACTGAAAACTAATTTAGTAATAGATATACACTTATTTACATTTATTTACACGTATGTGAATATAATTGTCATGCGATGTCACACGTCAAAGATGTGTCTTACAAAAGCTAGTTAACAGTTGTTATGTGAGAAAAATTTAAATAATAGCAATGAATCTGAAACAAAACAGCACGAAGTTTATTATGCTAACTTTTGTTCTGCATGCTTTACTTCTTGAAATTTTCATGCCTAAATACATAAAAAAATTTCAGCATTTTATGGCAAGTAATACGATGCGGCTTTGTGTGCTGTTTTTATTTTCAATATCTTTTTCAAAAATTCAATAGAACAAACCTTTCCAGACATTGACTAGACATCAATAACTTAATATATTGTTAAGGAAATCTGAATTTAGTTTGAGGCTGTTTTGTAGTTTGAACTGTCATTTTTATTAATTTTTATTTAAAGTAACTACAATTTACTGCTCATTAGATTTAATTGCTTATATTTAGTTTTGTTTTGCGTTGTACATTGTATTTCTTTTTGATTTTGTGCTTTTTTTGTTAGACTTATTGTCCTATAATTGAATATTTATTTGTTGGGCTCTTAATAAATAAATAAATCATGTTCTGCAAGTTCATTATCAATAATAAATAATCATTTACATTTTGTAAATAATATTTTTCTTTAAATGTGCGTAAATTGAAGTGTAACGCAGTGTTTCGTTACTACCTTTAAAATATGCGAAACTTATTATTATTTTCGATAAATAGTAATTTAATACGAATAGTTTAGAAAAATAATGTATTTCTGCTTTATAAATAATTTTATCTACAATACATTGATTTGCATTTTATAAATATTAGCAATACAACTTTTGCAATTAGTAAGATTAATATCAAATGAATGCAGCTGGTCTGTATTTGTATTAACAATGCTTAAATTTTCTTTGCAAGCATTTGAAGCAGCTTCAATGACGGCAATCTCTCCTCCAAGAACTTTGGTACAGATTTTTTCTTGTTTTCTTTTTTTTCAAGAGACGTATCAATATAGCTTTCACACATGGAGTTAGAATTTAAACCACCATGTCGTTTTATAGTTAGAAGTTCTGCTCCTATGTTGGCTAGAAGTGAAGCAGATGACATAGATAAAGACAAATATAGAATGTGCTTGGAGGATGCGCGATCTAGCGTCATATAATGGCTGCCATTTTGAGCCACGTTTCCATGGTAACCGCTGTCAAACGTAACAATCAGACAAATCCTAAACAAGCATTCATACCAGTTGTTTTTCCGATAATATAAGAGATCGATTTCCTTACCAGTCAATTTTAAAAGATTTTGGATTTTATATAACTTCTGAGTTCTCCTCAAATATATTTTTTTCATTAAGTAACATTCAATAACTCAATTAATAACAAAATTTTGCATAAATAGCTAATATTTAAAATTTGCTAATATATAAAAATTCATTTTATAAACATTAGTAAAAAATATTTTTTGAGAAAAAAAATATTTTATTACATGTATTTAGAAACAAAATCACATTATATTTAGAGCTTTTCTTTTACTTCACTGATTCGTCCGTTTCGTAGATATATTCAATTTTGTTAAGTACGAACAAATGCTTGCTTACCTGAAAAGAAAATGCAATTTGTACATTTCTTTTTTCTTTCGTACTTACAATCCATATAGTGAGAAAATTATTTATTTTTCACCTCTTTCCGTATTCTTTAAGACCAGAGGCAACAAATCTTTTGGCACTTCAATTGCTGCCATCTCATTTACCTTCAAGTCATCTGTAATTTGCTGTAGGTTTCTGTCGACCTTTATCGAGTGCATTATTCAACTCGTCACTTTTTTATTCGTTTCTTGGGCTTGAAACTAAAATAGAAATAAAATATAATTATTCCTCTAAAGTATCATTTATTTTTAATAAGTGTAAAAAATATACCTATAATTATGTAGAAATTAAACTAATGTTACTCTCTTTTGTTTTGTGCTATCCGATGTATCAGCGGATGATGTATTAGGAGATGACTCGGTTACGACAGGTTTTCTAAAAAAATATATCAAGGATGTAATATCATATACCTAATATTAACTACAAATAAATATAACTACCGATACCTACTTAAATGTTTCCTTTTTCTGATGGAGCGAGCTTTTGCGACACTAGATGCAGTAGGACTTGATGACGTCAATTTTTTGTCTAGAGAAGATGCCGCAGTACTGGTAGGAGTACTTGCACTATATTTATAATGATAAAATCAAACGAAATAGTTTAAAACAGATATGTTAATGGAAATTAAAGTACCTCTAGTTCTTAATATTTTATGGCAATTTTCATTCGAAGCCAAATCATATTTACTCTTGAAAGGATAAGAAGTATCACTTGATGCCTCACAAACTTCCATTTGAATTAAATTTCTTGACTGCATTGCAATTTTTCCAAATATGTTTTTCACTTGGGTAAAATCGATGCCCAAAAAATTGTCGGAACAAATATATTTTCTTGGGCCTCATTGTAACTTTGGAACACCTATTATTTCCTTAAAGAATTTAAAACGTTCACATTTAAGAAACCTGCAATGTAAATTAGTCTTAAACATGCTTCCTCAGAAATAAAATATTTGCAATTATTTAGTGACATTGTTATTAACTAATAATAAAACTACATGCAGTAAGAAGTACTTATTACTGAATTTAATGTGTCATACAAACAAGATCTCTACGATTAAATTATTTACCTGTGAAATGTTATACAACTTTCCGGACTGTTTAATCAGTTAACGTTGTTACATATGGGAACAGTACAAGCCATGTTCTCAAAACAAGAAACAAATAAACTTGATTCTTTGTATGCACAATATTAATTAAACAATGCCAATAATAAACCATAAAACCTCGATCTAAAAAAACAACATATTATACATATTATTAAGTAGGTATTATACTCTATGAAAGGAATGAAAAGTTTTTAATAACAATTAATTAATATTACAATAATAGAGCCTAAACACAAATTAGGACAGAATAAACAACAAAAATTTATTAAATGTAGAATGTAAATAAACACAATAAACAAACAACGTAACCATGGAAACGTGGTTCAAAATGGCAGCCACCAAAACATATATGGCGGCGCCTATGAAATTGCTGAAAATATGGATGCGCACGAAACGCGTTCTATATTTGTCTTTTTCTATGGTAGATGATCGTCGAAAACAGTGCCCTGTTTTCTACCTACCAACAGAAAGTTTCATGTATTTACCACCTCAGTAACCAACAAAAAATCTTCCACGAGCGGCATGATTAGGACGCAGGGCGAGGTATTCTCGTATTACTTGGACGATATTCACATTTGCGATTCCACCGGCAGTGATAAAGAATTCTCGGAAACTTTGGTTTTGGTATCCAATATGAAGATATAAAAAATGTTTCCCTCAATTTTTACGTTTTCTAACAGCAAATTAGATAACTCATCCATTCTGGATGCAAGTCCAATAATTAAGGCAACCTTAAATTATGCATTTATGAATTTCAAATATCAAATATTTTCTTGTTCTTACCTTTGTTAGCAAAAATTTTGTGTCATTGGCATTTTGTAAAAAATATGAAACATCCTCTTTTGTTAATATTCTTAACTTTTTTGGTTTGTATCCCACTGATTGCTTTTTCAGAAAAGTACCTAATTAAATTGTTGAATTTACTGATGTCAATATTTTGCTGCATACAGATTGTAGACCGCAGCATAGAATAAATAGAACGCCCAAAGACTAAATGAATCGGACTTCTAGGATGATAATTTATACTTCTTGGATTATTCTTCAAAAAATGGTAATAATACCTTTTCTTTTGCTTTATATTTTATATTCTTAGATGCACACCAATAAGTGAACGGTTTACAAAATTGGTCGTACTTGGTTCTCGATTTCTCGGTAAAAGTGAAGCTACTGCAGCTGGAGCAGCTTTTTTAATTTCAAGAGGCAAGTTTTCTGTTTCTGAATCACTCATTATTTCAATCAACACCTCTATTTTTACAAGAAAATATAAAAACGAAAACTCAATTTTGTTTATAACAGGTTTGACAGGTTACCATAACAATGCCTTTGCTTCTTGATTTTGAATCAAAACTGATAAACTGGATTTGATTTTGCATTTTTCTCAATTTTAAGGTAGTTGTAGATAAAATTTTATATAGTACACGTGGGATAACGGCATTTTTTTATTACATTCATGAAATTACCATGTCTCACTCATGTATAATAATGCCTATGTCCCACTAGTGCTATAAATAACTATTAGAAATTTTTTCAAGGATGATTTCTTATATATTAAATGATACTTGGAGACAGTTTTACTTGTAAAAGCAAATAGCTGTATTATACAGTATAATATAGTTATTAATGTTATTATTATCAGTTGTAAATCTAAAATAGTAATATAACAATTATAACAGAAAAACGTTTATTTTGCTGCAAAATTACTTTGACAAGCCATTCTATAAACAAATTTGAAACAGCAAAATGGTGAGACCTTGTTTTGGTTGTTTCATAATGAACAGACAGAAAAAACATGTCAGGTTTAAGTCAGTGCAAAAAATTCAAAAGAAGTGGTGCGTGTAGAAGAAAGGAAATAAATAGTATCAAAACAAAAAAGCTATGACTTTTATCTCGAAATAAAAATAATTCCTACGTTCATCTCATTCGTTTCATTGAAATGTTTTGGAAATATGAAAAGTCTATGATTTTAAATTCCTTCGTATCTTATTTACCATTCCAACACAGTGCTGTTATGATAGATTCTTTATGAAATCATATTTTTCAGTGTTTTATACAAAACGCTCAATTAGCTTACTCGTCATGTAACGTTGATTTTTACAACACAATTATTTTAAAAGCGGCAGCTATTTTGACACAATACCGAAAATCATTGTGGCGTATAACTATAAAAATATCAAAAATTGAGCCAGTGACCTAATATTGCATAGTAAAAACGAAGGCAACTATGAAAAGCTATGCTAATTTTAATGTTTTTAGCGCTACTTTCACTATAATCTCAAAAACACCTTTTTTAAATTATGATAATATTGTAAATAATCACTTAATACGCGGCGCATATAAAATGTACCAGATAAGCGCCATACAAATCAGAATAAAATTTTCTCCGCAGTAAAACCTGTTTTCACAAAGTGCTGTAAAACGCGAAAAATAATATTGAATGATCACATACGATTCTGGTTGCACGCATTGTGATTAAATAGAGATCCTTGCTACTTTATACCTTCTGATACATTTACGATATAGATAATAATAAATAATTTATTTCTGTTGTATTATCGCCATTAAAGATACCAAAATAGTCATTAAAATTGTTGTTTATTCAATGTATTGCTATTATACAGGGTGAGACAAAATTCACTACCCAGCGCCGGATATATACTCTAAAAAAAAAATGTAGAATACTAAAATCTCGAAAGCGGAGCCGAAAATTTTCTAAAGGAAAATTCAAATTTATAATTTTTTTGTTTAATATTAACACATTTAAATCAATACAAAATAAGAAATAGCAAAAACGAAGATCCTTCAGGCTTTGACTAACATTCAAAGACATTACCATTTTCGTTAAAACACTTCTGTAATCTGTGGTAGAAACTACTGGCAACAGAACAGAAAGTAGCTTCACTTATTTCCGCTACTGCTTCGTGAATGTTGCCAATAACATCATCCTCCCAAACTGCAGTAAAATAAACCTTTTCTTTTATGTATAACCAAAAGTCTATCGGAGTCAAGTCAGGAGACCGGGGTGGCCATGATGTTGGTCCACCCCGTCCAATCCATTTATTAGGAAAACGGCGATTCAAAATTGGTCGTACTTATAATGTGGCATGTGCCGGAGCACCATCATGCTGAAACCACATAGTTGCACGTTGTTGTAGAGGAATATCTTCTAACAAACCTGGCAAAATGTTCTCGCAAAAAATTACTGTAATTTTCACCATTCAGTATTCTTGGCAAAGAATATGGACTTATGAACCTTTTGCCGTAAATACCTATTCAAACATTTACAGACCAACGTCTTTGCTGCTTCCGCTGACGTTTTTCATGAGGATTCTCATAATGCCAATAATGAAAGTTGTGGTGATTGAAAACTCTTTGTTGGCTAAAATGAGCTTCATCGGTAAATAGAACATTATGGAAAAAATCTGGATTGCGCTGAAATTCTTGTAATGCCCATCAGTAAAAATTGACTCTTAATTAGTCGTCTCCGGGATGCAGCGTTTGAATTGGTTCTACATGATACGGATACAAGCTGTACCTTTGAAGACAGTGGATTGGACATAATGCATGTTTCTTGATAATATGCGTGTACTGGTGGTAGGATTATTCTCAACATAACCGTTCTTCCTGTTGCTATGTCAATTTTCGAGGCCGACCAGCATACAAAGTACGTTTTTGGAGCTATGCATCCTGTTTGACAGTACGCATTTCTACACTTTGGATTGTTTTCTGTACAAACGCTCGGAAGCTTGAGCATTATTGTTACAAGCTCCTAAAGCTTTAATCATATCTACGATTCTTTGTTGGCATAAGCAAACCTACCAATTTGAACTCAACAACAAATACTAAAAGTCAAATAAACATTATACGTGTCAATTTTGATTCTATAGTTGCTGTATAACCATTATTAAAATGTTTTTTCGAAAACGTTTCTGTAGCTGTTGTAAAATACCAAATTGCCAGTTGGGTATTTGATCTAATGGGAATACAAAAATAATTTTACCAAATTCCAGCCCTTGATTTGTAAAAAGATAAGAAATTGGTGAGATTTTCGAGTTGATTTTAAATATATTCGAAGGACAAGCGATGAATGTGAAAATTCTAGAGCCACCCCGTTACGAATGATGGATACTCTCGGAAAAGGGTCAGCAAATATTCATGTTTTATAATGGCAAACCGATGCGTTCTAAGAGGGTGTCTGGGTATGTGTTATTTTTCGCACATCCCGTTAAGTGGCTGTCAATCACGTGCATACGAAAGTGGAAGACCGATATCGATGACATGCTCCCACATCAAACCCAGCTTATTTCACAGTCACAACTCACGGGACGGAAGATGTTAAAAATGATTTTGTTTTGTACGATGGTGAAATGGATGGCTCTGAAATATAAAAATAAGAGTAGATCTACCTACATGAGGAATAAATATCAACATATATTTTTTTTCTGAACAAAAAAATGCGGAGTATAACAGAACGATGGGAAATCCATTGGGGACTGCCCTACATAGCAAATCTACGATGGATGTGGCGTAACAAATCTGATGTGAGTGATGTGGTAATATAAACAAAAGAAGTTATCACTTGATGAGTGATTTTCAACAAAAAAAAAGTATATAGGGTGTATAGTAAATGAATGAATTTTAACAGATGATATAAAAATAAATTTTAAGTAAAATATTTCATGTTATCATGGGGTTTCATACGTTTAGTTTCCGAGATAAAAAGAATCGGAAAAAATACCGAAAAATTTTATATTTGAAACTGGTACGTAGAATCACTTAATCTTCTTACTTTCAAAGTTCTCTATGAAAATTACTGATGTTTTCAATATGTTCATGTAAAAATTCTCAAGCAGCCAAACTAAAATGTGAGGAAACCCCGTCGTGCATAAAACACATTCTTTATCTTAGGACATAGGGAACATTAGCGTGGAATTCACACTCAGATATGCCCGGCAGATCTACCCGGTGGACACGCCCGGCAGTTACATCTGCCAGTATATGCCATGTACTGAGGCATGATCTACCTGTCCGCTGCCCGGTCCGTCCAGCTCATTTTTGCGGGCAAATGCGTGAGTGAATGCAGGCGGACAGACATACCCGCCGCACAGTGGCGCAAAACGCCACTGTGCCACTCAAATTACTGTACACCCCTTAGAGTTGGGCCGTTTGAGGTGATTTTTTTTAAATATTCGTCATAAAATTCCCTATCGATCCCTCTTTCTCAATTTTCGTTTTAGGTCTTCATTTTCGCGGAATTTGACTACAAAAATGAGTTTGCATAGAAAAAACTAGATTTTTCGCACAAAAATGACCCTACGGAACACGAGATTGAGATTTTGCTGGACTTTTTTATGGGGGAATGCTCGTCTTGGAAAGCTCTACAAGACTGTCTACTTAGATTTCGGGTAGAAATTTTCCGTTACGCTTAAAATGGCTACAATCATCCAAAAATGTTCACATATCAGAAATCATTCTACTGAAAACTGGGAAAGTATTGGAAAAAAATCTCATCTCACAAAAATTATTTGTACACATTCGAGGAATCCGCAAAAATTTTTCTAGAATTTTTGGACACATTTTTGGACATTCACCAAAATGGCCACTTACATATTTTCCGAATTTTCCCGTAATTCTGAAAAAGGTCAGAAAGGTTCCATAAAAAATGATTTTGAACATGTTTTTTGGAATTCAATTTTTTTGACAAAAGTGGCCATTTTGGATACAATAGTTCATTGTTAATGAGAAATGATTGATTTGATTATTTTCTTCCCAACACACAGAGATAACATAAAACAACGTCGAAATTTCCTTTTTTACATCGAGCGCTGTACAAAAAAAATAAAAGAAATAAAATATACAAAAACAATATCTGTCCTAGAAAAACATACACTATTCTACATTAATTTATATACAAGGTATTTATAAAATATATAACAATAACCCTTCAAAAGACTGAGCTTTTTGAGAATTTGTTTGGACAGCCAAAACATTTAAACGTTTCGGGAATGCCAGTATTTTTGAACATTTGTGGAATTTGGATCAAAATGACCAAAAAGAGAAAGATCCACATAAAATCTTATGGTCTCGAAAGTTTAAAGCATCCAGCATCCATACTTTCACTATCATACATTTCTATTCAAACAGTTCCAGAAAAAATCAATCATTTACGGGAAAATTCGGAAAATCTGTATTTGGCCATTTTGGTGAATGTCCAAAAATGTGTCCAAAAATTCTGGAAAAATTTTTGAGGATTCCTCGAATGTGTACAAATAATTTTTGTGAGATGAGATTTTTTTCCAATACTTTACCAGTTTTCAGTAGAACGATGTGACTATTTTAAGGGCAACGGAAATTTCTCCCCGAAATCTAAGTGTACAGTCTTGTACGGCTTTCCAAGACGAGCATTCCCCCATAAAAAATGTCCGGCAAAATCTCAATCTCCTGTTCCGTAGGGTCATTTTTGTGCGAAAAATCTAGTTTTTTCCATGCAAACCCATTTTTGGAGCCAAATTCCGCGGAAATGAAGACCCAAACCAAAATTAAAAAAGAGGGATCGATAGGGAATTTTATGACGAACATTTAAAAAAAAATTACCTCAAACGGCCCAACCCTAAGGGGTGTACAGTAATTTGAGTGGTACAGTGGCGTTTTGCGCCACTGTGCGCCGGGCATCCATTCAGTGGCCAATGGGACAGCGTTGAGTGCGGTTCTCTCTACGCGCATGTTTTGTTATTTATTACTGAAATAATGACCTTTTAGAACATAAACCTTTTTGGGAAAGTTTCATTTTATAACTTAAAACTGATGAAAATTGATTCTCTACGCAACGGATTTCGACGTGAATTAAGAAAAATACGCCATTCTGAGAAAACCCAGCCATCGGCAGATGTGGTATGCGAACCTAACTATGGTATTTTAATCTACTAAGTTTCACTTTGTCAGCCAGTGTCCGCATGTGTGCGCCTGATGTGGGGCGTACCCGCCGGGTAGATCTCCTGAGCATATCTGACAGTGAATTCCACATTAAAGTCAAGTAGTTTAAGTAAAACTTTTTGAAGAAAATGTCTGTGGAGGCACAGGTTAAAGTTCTTCATCTAGTTCTGCATTCAAAGAAAACTGATGTTGAAATCCAGATTCCATTGTGGCATTAGGGTTTTCATCAGATCAAACGTGTTTATTGTGGAAGTTCGTTACAGCATCTCTGGAAGAATTGGTTTCGTTGGCACATGATATGTCAGCAGTAAATTTTGTTCGATTTTTGCAAAATCCTGTGGCAAATTTATACATCAGCAGCATAGTCTTGAGGCAGTAAAGCTTGAACCCTTTGTATGTGATACGGGTATAGTTATTGATGCTTCAGAACTGGCCAAACTAATTTATGATTCAAATTGAAATTTGCAGCGTTTTGTGTAGAATAGTTTCATCCATCTCAGACGTTCTAACACTCAAAGGCCTTCCAGGAATGGACCTTTCTGAAATGAGCCTGACTCCGAAAGACGTTGAACATTTCTCAACATTCTTTGATTTTGAGTTGGATGATATTGGATGAGTATGTCCACAAAGTATAATATAAATTATTTTGTAGAAATTTTCAACTTTAAACTAAAATTTATTTTATGCCCCATTTCGCTTCGCATATCATGAAATATTTATTTTGTTAAACAATGAAAATGTATCGCTATAATCCATTGTCTTTTTGTAATTCATTTTTATCCATTTTATAAACTGAATATATAGAAACGCGCAGATCATAAAAATGTTTTTGTACCTATAGTATTTGTTTATTGAACAGAGCGCAACTTTACTGGCCATTATAATTTAGTTTCACAAAACCAGACATTCATACGTTTATACACAACCACATTGCAGCACAAATAAACATTATAATATTATAGGCACGACTGATTTTGAATAGTCTCTCCCCGTTTGTTACCACGGCGGTCATTGTAGACCAGGTTATACAGATATAATACGTAAATATAATTTCATCGCTTTATATATGCTTAGTATTTTTTTGTATAAACATTGTTGGTGAAAGATGTTACATATTTTTTAACATAAATAGCTGTATTATAAAATATTTTTAAATTTATTTTATCTTTGAATAAAAAGTTACAAGGATAAACCAACATATAAGATGATTTACAAGTTATTTAAAAAAAAATGAGTCACGAAAAATATCGTGTTAATATCGTAAAATAGATTTTTGTAAAATTCTTATAGATTCCGAAAAAAATTATTGTAGTAAGTTGTAGTATTTTCAACCTTCGTCTGTACGCAGAACGATTTCCCGGTAAAAATGTGCCAAACGCAGCTATTTTTACCGCAGTAGCGCAACACGGGCTGAACACGAGAAACTTGCAACCAAATCGTGGAAAAGTTGAAGGCCAGTGCGTTTACGACGTATTGCAGTAGCTGAAGTACACATCTTATAGATTGTTGAGGAGATTTCCCAAATAAGTACCAGGCAAATCACTCAACAAGTACAAGGAATATCTCAATCAACAGTGTGGCGTATCATATACGAGGCTCAATTATATCCGTACTACAAGCTATTTTACAAGAAATGGGATATATAACAATAATATTACTCATGTTTGGGATTTTGAAAATATACATGTGATTTAACCAGATCATTGCCAGCAACGTTTTTCCTTAAATGGACGAAGGATTGGATGAGAAGGCATGACCGCCACGATCTCCTGACTTACATTTTTTTGGAATTCTTTTTGTGGAATATTTAAAGAGTAAAGTGTATCGCACTAAAGTAGACACTAGTAATGATTTATACGAATGTATCATAGTTGTTGACACTAACTTATGAGTTTAAAATGGACAAGAACCAAAATCCTGCGGTAGGTAGACCGTAGAGCAGCTATATTTGCGGATATGATATGGCACCCTCTCTGTGGATATGGTAGGGTGCAGGCATGTTGACTTGGGTTAATGTGAGAGATTCATACCGGTCGACATTTGACTACCCCTCTAATTAATGAAGTTTTCCCTCATTTCTGCACTGAATAGTGGTTAGGGTCTAGCAACGTAAGTTGTTCCTGGGCATAAATGCGACCCGCATAATAATAATATGCCGTCTCCTCTCCTGCACAAGTCTCCTACTTCTGGGTTAATCGTCGTGAGGGTAGAGATATTATTAGTATCAGAAACAGTTGTGTTAGTTCGCAGAAACGGAATAAGATGGATCCAAACGTGTTTACATGTCGATGGGTTAAATTTTGAACAGTTGTTGTATCATCAGGTATGCCAAATTATTTCATTAATTAAATTAATTTTATTATGCTTTGCCTTGCGCAAGGTCAGGTTTTACAGTGGACCAGTTTACAGTGCCGTGTAGAAATGTATTTTTAAATCATTTTACAAAATTGTATTTTGTAAGTCCTTTGTACATTCAATTTTTTTTTTTAGAGAAGTTTTGAATTGCCCCATACAACAGCCTTTAAATAAACATAAACTGCATGATACAGGATGTATGAAAATATCAGATCATTCCATTAGCTGCGTATTTTTGACGATAAAATATGATGATTTAAAAATTTAAATGATACAGGGTGTTGAAATTGAACCTTTCAAATCCTTAAGAATATTATTGCCAACAATGCCTAAAAAACAAACATAGAAGGGAAAGGGTACTTTGCCTACTGGCATTTTTTCTGATGTACGCCTATGGAAAAGTTCTTCCAGCATCCTAGTGAAAATTAGTCTTCAATGTTTTTCTAGCCTTTATTATTTTCAATAAATATCTATCCTATATATCCTGTTTTGTTCTCAAATTATTGTTTTTCTAATTTTAAAGTGTCACAAATATATCTATACAACATAATATATTATACATAAGAGAAAATGTATTTGTCTTTATGGAAAATATAAATATTTCTAACAAGCTCCTACTCGTCGAAGAACCAGGAACATGTTCTCATATTTTTCTAAGACGAATCCAAACTTAAAATCTTTGCACTTAATCCTGAAATATTCTATAGATAATTGTCCTTAAGCTAAAAATAATTTAGTTTTTTATCTAAGTAACCGTGTACCGTGTTATCAAAATGTACCTGATAAGTAGCTACGACGATATACATTATTAATTAAAGATGCTTTTTTATCCTGAAAGTTTCAGAATAGCCTCCTGCGCTAGCAGTAAAGTCCTATTTAGTTTGGCCCGCGCGCTAGCTAAGAAAACTTTCCACCCATTACCACGTAAAAGGCATTTGATAAAAATCTTCTGCCTTTATAAAGTTAAGCAATATTAAAAGACGTCTAACTCTAGATCGCCCGCCTCTAGAGCAAATAAAAAATTTAATATAGAAAAAACTTTTTGAATAAAATAAACTACGATTGGTAAAGCCATAAAGTTAAGGCCGGCCATAAAGTTTTATAAAACTTGTATCAAGTTTACTTTTACGGAATTCTGTGATCCCTGTATCAGCGGGTGTGGGGTTAAGACTCCTAGGTTCAACAGTTGGTAGTATGCAGCGGCTGTATATATACGTTTGGCTGGGACACAAACACGTAAATCCTTTGCAGAAGTTGAATAGCTTGACTTGTGATAACTTCCACATAACCCTGAAACCATTCAGGGGCGGATCACCGCCTGCTGCGAGATATTGATGTACAGATATTACTGACGTGAAGATCAGTCATCTGTACTGCCGTCTTATTTAAGAGTCATGACATTTTTACGACTTTTTACTTATTTGTGTATAAAATCCTTTCGGCAGTGTCTATCATTCCACTAAACTAAAATGTTCTATAACGAGCAGAATTCTGTTTCTGTAAAATCGGTACTAATTTATTTATCAACACAGGTTGTTTCGCAGAAGAACCGACATAGAACAGGTACATGTCATACATGTACTACAGGTCGTTTAATTTAAAAAATACATATTTTAGCGTAAAATGTGATTTTCATATGTCATTTGTTTTCGAGTAATGACGTCATAGATTTTTTTTAAATGGCAACACCATATTTTTTTCCTTGATTCTGAAAGATCGTTTAATTCTCTCACACAGTGCTAAAATCTTGCCCTCTTACATAGGAAAGTTTTCGAGTAAATGACGATTGAATGTTAGAAAACGTAAATCAATTAAAATAAAGCAAAAACGTTATCAAGTTTAGTTTTTCGAATTCCATAGTTCTTTTATGGATCACGTAGGTAAAAATCTTTGCAAAGTGTCATTGTCACACCGACTTTCTAATAAGTATTGTAAGCGACATAGAAATTATTATTGAATTTAAAGTATTATGGCACATTTAACTGTTACTTAAAGAATTGAAATTTTAATTCTTATCGGATGCGGGAATATGACTAGAACTCAGCAGGAAGTTTGCGATTTATTTAATGAAAAATATCCAGATCGCCCTATCAGCCAATCAACAGTCAGTAAGGAAGAGTCTAAATTTAGAGAAACTGGCAATGTTGCGAATATTCCAAAACGTGGACGTCCAAGCATTAATAAAAATCAGAAACAGAACATTTTGATAAGTATGGTAGATAATCCTCATAATTCCTCACGATTGGTTGCATTAAACAATGACACTAGTCAGAGCACGTATCTTGAGGAAGGAAAAATATTATCCCTACAAAATTCAACTTGTGCAGGAACTCAATGAAGATGATCCCGATCGCCGCTTACACTTTTGCGAAATTCTAATGGATTTATGTCAAGAAAATAGAAATTTACAACGGCAAATACTTTTTTCAGATAAGGCCACATTTTGTCTGAATGGTACAGTAAACCGTCAAACTTGCAGGTATTGGAGTCAGGAAAATCCTCATTGGATGACAGAGGTACATACCCAACACCCTCAGAAATTAAATGTCTGGGCTGGAATAGTTGACGACAGAATTGTAGGGCCTTTCTTCTTTGAAGGAACCCTTACAGGACAAAGATATTTAGAGTTTCTAGAAAATGACCTTGTTCCAGCCCTTGCAGTAATTTTTCCTAACGATAATGACCCTGACATTCCTGACGATACCATATGGTTTCAGCAAGACGGTGCACCTCCGCACTATGCGCGCCCTGTACGAGATTTTTTGGACAACGCGTACCGATAGAATGGCCTGCAAGATCGCCAGATCTTACATCTCTTGACTATTTTTTATGGGGATACTTGAAATCAAAAGTGTACATTAATAAACCACGTAATTTAGAAGAACTTCAAAAATACGCAGAGTTACCCCAGAAATCATTCATAATGTGCAAGAAGAATTTCTTCACAGACTTGCGCATTGTCAAGAAGTTGGTGAATGGCAATTCGAACATTTAAGTATAAAATTTAATCAATTGTATTTTATTTTACATACCTCAGAATTGTTACTTTTTTATGGATAAAATTTACGTTTTCTAACATTTAATCGTCATTTACTCGAAAACTTTTCTATGTAAGAGGGCAAAATTTTAGTACTGTCTGATAGAGAATTAAACGATCTTTCAGAGTCAAGGAAAAAAATATAGTGTTGCCATTTAAAAAAAAATCGATGACGTCATTACTCGAAAACAAATGACATTTAAAAATCGCATTTTACGCTAAAATATGTATTTTTTAAATTAAAAATCGACCTGTTCGAGGATTTTTCCCAAAAAGTAATTGTTTCGTTTTTATTGAATTTATTCCATACTTTTGGCGCATAGTGTATATGGGTGAGTGCAATTAATGAAAAGTTTTATTAATTAAAACAATATCTTGTTTATTAGAAGAAAGCAAAGTTAGTATTAGGCTTTGTCTTTAAAAGTGACAGTTAGCAATAAAACTATAAAATGAAATAAAAAAAATAAAACTAATACTAAAGAAATTATTCTAAATGAGCACAATTTACGCCTAATAAATGATGATCGTCACTTATACCATTACGTTTATTCGTAATGCAATTCCGCAAATATTTTCGGGATTCAATTGACGAGGGATAAATAACAAAAAATAGCAGAAATAAAACAGTTTTATTACTGTCAAATTTTAAAGACAAAGTCACCTACTGACTTTGCTTCTAATAAGCGCTATTAAAATCTTGTTTTAATTAATGCATTTTTTCTTGTAAAACTTTTAAAAGTTTTTTAAAATTTAATAACAGTAAAAAAGTGTTAAAAATTTGGTATAATTTTATACTAGAGACACGTATAAAAATATGTTTTAAAACGAAAATATATACAAACGAGTCATTCCTACACCAACTATGAAATGATGAAGTAAAATAGCACATACATACGCTATGTGACGCCACTAGCACTAGACAGAACACCACAAAGAAGTTATTGGAAAATTGGAACTCGCTGCATGTGAGAATTAAGAAGGAAGAAGTGGGACAAGCAGAGTTAATAGTTAATAGTGTGGAATAGAGACTCATAGATAGAAAAACGCTGAATACAGTTTGCAAAGTTAATTGTAAAGGTCAAGTGTTTATTTGTTATAATCGCAGTTACTTTGTTCTGATGCGCGGTATGCAGCGAGTCAATTTAAAATTTTCTGTCTTCGTAGAAAAGAAAAATAACGAAAGTACATTGCGTTTATATTGACCGTTGGGAATTAAACTATTTAATCTATCAGTTCCTAAAGAATATATATAATATGAAACGACATTACACTACATTACAAGAGAAAAAGTGTCAGCAGTATATAGGACAGTCTGGAAATGTTATTACGGATTTTAACAAAAACAACTTGAACGACAACACATTTTTTAAAAAGGCTGAAAGTGATAGAGTACTTATTAAGAATTATTGTGCAATCAAAATGGAAAAACAGTTCGCTGAAAAAGTTGCCGAAAAATTCGAAACAATCTCAATTTTTCATCAGATAATTACAGGACCTGTAGTCCACATTAATCAATATTTATCTTAAACATTTTTCACTTTTCACTTTGCTTAAACAAAAGCACTGATCTATTCAACATGGGCGGAACTTGCAATTTTTGTTCGAACTATTCAAGACTTCAGTGTAGCAGAAGAAATGCTTGATTTTACGAAGATACGAATATTTTTGAAGCTGTAATTAAGATGTTATCAGACTATGGGAGATTTGATGAAAAATATAATGGAGCAAGAGCTATAATAAGAACTGAAATTGAATTTGCAGCACTCTTAAAAGAGAACAATATCAGCTATCTTATGGTATTGCATTGTTCAACAAGAGGCCCTATGTGGGAAGTTTTTACGTCAAATTAATGTCATGAAAATGGTTGTTTAACTAATAGTATAAGAGGAGGCAATTGTGCTTTGGCTCACAAAAAATTTCGTGATTTTATAGCTAGATGCTACAGGGCGATTTCGGTGGAGACGATTGTCTACGTCAATTTCTGAATTATAGTGTTTGTTACTTTGTTTGGTGCCAATACAAAGAAAAATATATTAATTTAGTAATAAAACTATTTTTTTGGACCTAAATTCACATTTGAATTTTAGTGAGCCTAGAAATGATAACATTTGAAGTTTCGGTGCGAAATGAACATCGTTTCCGACAACACTTGTGCAAAACATTCTGCTGGTTAATTTTAATGTGACAACATAGTTTGTTTATGCAAAAACATGCAAGTACTTCTTATTACTTTTCAAGCAATATTGACTACAAAAAGCCATTGTTAGTCTGTTACAACCGCGATATAAAAGATATGAAAGTTCGTTTTTTTCATAGAAATAAAGTGTTAATATTTTGAAACTGTAAAAATAAGAAGAAATAAAAGGAAAACTTAAATGAACCTCAATTAAGGACATATTGTAATTTGAGTTAAAATAAACGTTGACACAAATTGGTTGCATTCGCGACGGCAATATTCGGATCGCGGATGCAATAAGTTTGACTCTTAACATTATGGTGTCATTTATCATATTTCATTGATTTGTCAAGCCTTAAATAGTACCATCTTGCTATGTGTTATTAGTGGTTTATATTTAGTAAGTGTTTATGCTAATATTTCGCACCTTTTTGTAGATAGATTGGTTAAAATGACAGAAGAACAACTGAAAGAAAATGCTGAACTCTATACAGATCATATCTGTGGATAACGGGCTCGTGATGAAAATTTGTAAATACTAGCCGAAATCAGATTAAGAGAAAGAATGCAGGCGACTAGAAAGTGTCGTAAAGAAGTACAAATTCGAAGATTAGACACTGTATACAAGAATTATCGCACATGGAAAAGACAGAGGCAAAAATGAAGCGTGGTCTGCCTGCTAGTACGACTAAAGCAGTTGAAGTTATAAGATATAAAGAATTGCTGCTGAATTGCAACTTACTGTACCTGAGAAAAGTAACTGGTATCGGATCAGATAGATTCTTTCGTACCACGTAGAACAAAATTATGCATTTCAGATGTTTACGGCGCTTCAGACGATGAATCTTCAGATATTTAATCTCTGACAACGTCCTTTGAACCTTCGAGATTATCAGCAGAATACCTTGAAACTGGTAAAATCACTGCTGTCTCATCAAAAGAATGTACACTGCTACTCGTGCAGCTGTTCTTCAAGTCCGGCAAAAAAGTTATGAAGAAGTTTCGTCGGAAATTGACGTATTTGAAGAGAAATAATTAACTTAAATAACAAAGAAGTGTACTAATTAGTAACATATTGTTTCATCTTTTATTTCTTTTGTTTATGTGCTTATAATGGTGTTTATGTCCACGTAATTTAGACGCGTTAGACCTGCGATAAATTGGCGTTGCACCCACGATTGCTTAAGCAGTGAATAATTTACAGTTTATTTTTGTTTTCTATAATTTTGTATAGATGAAAGTTTGATTAGTTTGTTCTCTTTTAAAATATGAATGCACAATAAAATAAATGATTCGCAATTAACAGACTTTTGTGTTTTTGTTCTATGACATGATAGCACATCAAACCTCTCTCGTGACTATTTATCCATGTCATTTGAATAGTTATAAACGAATTAAAAGAGAACAGGTTCAAATGTAGCTCTTGAAACAATAATTTCATATATTACGAAATGCGAAAACTGATTTAGCGACTTTAAGAAGGAAACATTTGAGTTTTTACTTAGCCACCTACTATTTCTGTTGAGAAAATAAGTAAAGCAGACCGTCAACTGGAACTATGCGATTTGCAGTCTGATCTTTCTCACCAGAGAAGAACCAAAATAGGATTGAATATTTTTAAGTTACTCCCAGTAGCATGTTACCCCAACGCGAAACTTAGACCTTATGTTGGGATCAATACTGAGAAACATGTATCTTTGCGAAAGCGGCTTTTCCAACATGAAATTTAAAAAGTTCTACCATTTTATAAAATTGCTTAGGATACTTCAAAGAAAAACACGGTGATGGAAGACCGTAAAATGCTCGAACTGTTGACACTGAAGAACGGGTTTTGGAATTGGTGGATGAAGATTGTACAGTAAGTACTAGAAAATTGTTATTGGTGTCAAATATTCCTAAATTTACAGTACATAACATATTTGCAAAAACAGTTACTATATCCGTACTATCTACAAAAAGTACATGCCATAACATAGGCTGATTATCAATTTACAATTTGGGAAAAAAACAAACAGGGATTGTGCTTTTTACTGATGAAGTTGGATTTACTCGTGATGGAGTAATTAACTCCATAAGATAACACCAGCAGTTAACATTTGGTTGTGGACGATAATTGGTGCCTACTTGATAGGATGGTACAAAATTGAATGGACAATAAGAGAAAAATATCTAAACCTTTTATAAGAACATTTTATTGAAACGTGTATCTTTAAATATTAGAAATGGCATGTGGATAATGCATTCACAGAGCAGAGCAGTCAGGCATTGGACGAGGTGATCCTTTTCCGTGGTCTCCTCGATCTCCTGACCTTAATCCTTTGGATTTATTTCTTTGGGGACATCTAAGAAGATGGTTTATTTCACCTCTGTTGACAACAGAGAAGAACTTCTACATTCTCACAAGCTGTGATTTCATAGAATAAAAAATGTCAAATTTGTCAACTTCAAAATTATATACATTCTAAAATGTAATATTCATCGTACCTGTATAATGAAGAATATCATATTCCAATTTAAAAGGTTAAAGTTGTATTTCGAAGTTACCAAAATAACGGTTTAGAAGCCATATAGGAGAAAAATGTATATGAATTTTACATTATTAAAATTATTTTGCTCCCCTTGCATTTGCATCATTTTTGACACCCTGTATTTATACATTTTATAATAAAACAAATATCTTTAAACTTGACCAGAAATGTTCTTATTAAACATAATTCAGTAGTGTGTGTGTGTCTTAGAAAAAGGTCAAATGAACTAGACTTGGAAGTAATCTGAACCCTGTGCCATTAAAGGGATTTATATCCAAAGGAGTATTAAACAAATGGTGTGCATATGAGTTAGAATGGTACAAGTTTTTTGGTTTCAACCCTCACTGACAGTTTTACGACGCCATCCGTTAAGATTATCATATTTCTGTGATTTTGAATATCGTATATTACAAGAAAAATGCATCAGGCTCAGTTTTTATGTCCTCTTAATAGAAGATGGATAATATGCGTCAGATAGAACGTAATCAATACGGGGAATCGATATTTATGTCTACTACAATGTTGTTGATTTTCGTTTGATTCAAGTTTCAAAGTGAAGTTACTACAAAATGCTACTATTGTTTAATTTTGATAGAACTAACTGATTTCCATAAGTAATACTTTAAATTGTAAAAAAATATTCTCTATAAAGATCTTGACCTATTCCTCTTGAGTTATATTGTTTATATTCATTAATCATAGTAGTGGTGTAATTAATTTCTTTAATTTAATTCCATTCAAACATAATAGAAAATTGGATTTAGGTTTGGTGACTTAGCAAGCCAAAGTATTGGTCTATTAACTTATTGGGAACTAGCATATGTGAAGAGTTTAAATGGTTTTTTACAATGAGAAATTAAATAACTTTTACCTGGGACTATGTCTAATAATAATAATAATAATAATAATAATAATAATAATAATAATAATAATAATAATAATAATAATAATAATAATAATAATAATAATAATAATAATAATAATAATAATAATAATAATAATAATAATAATAATAATAATAATAATAATAATAATAATAATAATAATAATAATAATAATAATAATAATAATAATAATAATAATAATAATAATAATAATAATAATAATAATAATAATAATAATAATAATAATAATAATAATAATAATAATAATAATAATAATAATAATAATAATAATAATAATAATAATAATAATAATAATAATAATAATAATAATAATAATAATAATAATAATAATAATAATAATAATAATAATAATAATAATAATAATAATAATAATAATAATAATAATAATAATAATAATAATAATAATAATAATAATAATAATAATAATAATAATAATAATAATAATAATAATAATAATAATAATAATAATAATAATAATAATAATAATAATAATAATAATAATAATAATAATAATAATAATAATAATAATAATAATAATAATAATAATAATAATAATAATAATAATAATAATAATAATAATAATAATAATAATAATAATAATAATAATAATAATAATAATAATAATAATAATAATAATAATAATAATAATAATAATAATAATAATAATAATAATAATAATAATAATAATAATAATAATAATAATAATAATAATAATAATAATAATAATAATAATAATAATAATAATAATAATAATAATAATAATAATAATAATAATAATAATAATAATAATAATAATAATAATAATAATAATAATAATAATAATAATAATAATAATAATAATAATAATAATAATAATAATAATAATAATAATAATAATAATAATAATAATAATAATAATAATAATAATAATAATAATAATAATAATAATAATAATAATAATAATAATAATAATAATAATAATAATAATAATTATAATAAGCAGGAGGGGTCACCCATCATCTACGACCTTTGGTGAGTAGCGACACCACTTACTCTAGCTGGGGTGTAAAATCGGACCGGCAGCACTGCGCACCCGGGAGGGATGAGCTACATTTTTTTTCCCTCTGGTGCCGGCCGTCGATGTGTCAGGCCAACCACCTGACACACTGAAACCTCCGGTTCCAGATGCCAGGAGAGAGGGCCCCCACAATCGACCCCATTCGGATCGGGGTCATGGGCAAGGTGGTGGGGCCCAGCCGGACGGATTGCCCGTTGATGACCAAGGCCATGAAAATGGAAGTTTTGAGTGGACCGATGAACTAAGGGACGATCTTCTGGTCTGTTATGAAAGCAGCGAGCCCGGGCGAAGAGGATACATGGCGCGGATGTATGCTCGGTGGTGTGATATGCACCCCGAAGGCCGCGCCCTCACCGCACAAAATCTGCGGGATTATGTATCCTACCTTCGTCGCAGAGGCTATGAGAGGCGTCCTCATCTAAGGGTGAACGAAGTGGCTGAAGAGCCACGGAATGATCCCGCAGAGGCGCCGCGCTTCATTCCCCGAGGACAGGACGGCCTGAGCACCCGTCGGGGGTTGCCTTTTATAAAACCCCCGAAGCCCGCAGATCTGGCCCGAGTGGATACTGCGCTCCGTGAAGATCTCCCAGAAGAGGCTGACATCTGGCGCGTCAATTGCGCTGTGTACGAAGCCGCTGAACTGCTGACTCGGGTGGAGGGAGGGCGTGAAAATGCCGTTTCTCCACTAGAGGCAGCACGGCGGCGAGTGCACAAGATGGAGGCTAAGATCCGGTCGGCGAGGCAACACGCGTCCCGTATCCAATGTGTGATGGACTACGTGGAAGCCAATAGGGCTTTCACACCTAAGGTGAGACGCATCGCTACTTCCCTTAGGCGGGTCCATCATACCCTGAATCGGGTGGTGCTGCTTACCATCAAGCAGCATTCTCTCGACAGGATACGGATGCTAGTGGCTGCGAAAAAGTCACTAATGAGGCGGTCGAGAAGGTTGGAGCAAAATAATTTGTTCCGTGTAAGGCCTTCTCGACTTTTTGAACAGCCTCAGCGTGTTGCGGACAATCCGCCGACTGTAGATCGGGTAGAAGCCTTCTGGAGAGATCTTTATGGCCGCAGGATTCCAGTTGATAGAGACACTCCAGCCCTGGCACACTTCGAGGCCTTTTGTCAAAGGATTCGAGAGCCACAAGAGGTGTGCCCACCGATAACCCCGGATGAAGTTCGGAGATCATTTATTAGATCGAAGAACTTCGCTGCTCCTGGTCCCGATGGGATCAGCAACTTCTGGTGGAAAAAATTCACCAGTGTCCACCGTCATTTGGCCAGAATATTCACGTCCTGGCTAAATGGAGAGCAGCAAATTCCGGCGTGGTTTGTCGAGGGGAGAACCGTGCTTATCCCTAAGAGCGGAGATTTGTCCCAGCCAAAGAACTACCGCCCAATAACCTGCCTGAATGCGTGTTACAAGATGTTTACTCGCATCTTGTACGCGCGTGTGCTCCACGCAGTGAACCCGGTTTATCAACGGATGTACGAGCAGCGAGGGTCCAAGAGGGGTGTAGCTGGCTGTAAGGAGAACCTGCTCATCGACAGATGTATTACGCAGGACTCCGTGCAGTACAAGCGAAATCTCTCAATGGCCTGGATAGATTACCGCAAGGCATTTGATATGACATCACATGAGCTAATAATCCACTTGCTCCAATGCCTTGCGGTGGCCGACCCCATAGTGAGATGTATTGAACAACTCATGCCGCTCTGGAGGACCCGCTTTACCATAACATCGGCTAATGCTAGGGTCCAGACAGAGCCGGTTTTGTTCAGGAGGGGAGTGTTCCAGGGAGATTCCCTGAGTCCCCTCTTGTTTTGCATCTCACTGCTGCCATTATCCGTTGCACTTCGTCGTACCCGGGGTTATAACTGCGGTACCCCAGGAGACCGGAGGCATAAGGTCACCCATTTGTTCTACATGGATGACCTTAAACTCTATGCCGCCGGTGAGAGGGATTTAAATCAGTCCCTCAGAGTGGTACAGGAGTACACGCAGGCAGTTGGGATGGAGTTCGGGCTGGACAAATGTGCACTGGTTCATCTCAAGAGAGGACGATGCGGTGCATACGGAGAGGACGCCCAGCTAATAGACGGAAGCATCTTCCACCACCTAGATGCAGGAGAGTCGTACACCTATTTGGGTGTCCCACTGCGGGGCACTCATGAGGTGGCAATGGTGAAAAACGCTCTCCGCGGCAGGTATCGGCACCGCCTCCGACAAATCTGGTCTTCGGAGCTGTCGGGTAAAAACAAGGTGAGTGCCACTAATATGCTTGCCGTTCCGATCCTTCTCTACTCCTTTGGAGTAGTGAAATGGACACAAGAAGAGCTGAGGCAACTCGATGTAGGGACCCGCAAAATGATGCATCTCCATCAGAGTTTGCATTCAAGATCGTCCGTTTCGCGGTTATACTTCCCAAGAAATCGGGGAGGCCGTGGACTCTTGAGTTTGGAGTGTCTCCAGGGCAGAGTGGTTTTGGAGGAAGCCTGTAAAATCATCAGGAGCTCGGATCCCCTTCTCTGCATGGTCCAAGACCATGAAGCAGCAGGGATAGGAGCATTTGTATATAAGGCAGCGAGAAGAGCAGCCAATGAACTTGGTCTCGTGTTCGATACTGAGCGGGAAAATCCAGACTCTGTCACCGAGTGGGACCCTGCTCAGTTAAAAGCCCAAATTAAAGCTGCAGAGACGCGTCATCTTCTGCAGCTACATAAGGATAAGCCAATGCATGGTCTCTTCTACCGTCATCTAGAGGGGCTTGGCTTATCTGAAAAGCTGACCTTCGCTTTTTTGAGGTCAGCGGGGCTGAACTCTGAGACCGAGGGGTTCATAATGGCTTGCCAAGATGGTGTAATTAATACTCTCGTCTATCGTAGTCGTGTCTTGGGTATCGAGGTTCCTGATACCAGATGCAGGGCCTGCCGCCAGGCGCCAGAGACGCTTATGCATCTCCTGTCGGCCTGTCCGGTATATGCGGCCACAGCGTATATCCAAAGACACGATTCAGCCTTACGGGTGTTGTATTATCATTTACGACACTCGTATGAGATAGACGAGACGCCAGTGCTGCCTTATGCTCCGGGGGATATAGAATCCGTTGTGGGGAATGAGAAGTGCCGAATTTATTGGAACTATTCATTCCCCACCCTCAGGCAAATTCAAGCCAATAAGCCTGATGTAGTCCTCCTCGACCACCAACTTAGGACGATGTTTGTGATTGAGTTCTCGGCTCCCGCAGAGAACAACATCGTCCTAAAAGAGGAGGAAAAACGGAGGAAGTATCGAGATCTTCTCTCCGAGCTCCGCAGGCTGTATCCAGACCACTCTGTTAAGATTGTGGTGCTCATTATAGGCGTCCTGGGTGGAATGAGACATACGTTGCTTTCTGAGTTAAAGATCATACCGGCTTGCCGAAATTCGGCAGAGATCTTAGCCGGCAGAATGCAGAAGGCAATCGTCCTTGGTTCGCTACGTCTACTCAGAACGCACGATTTACGGGCGCAATGATTACTGACTCCACGGAGTGGAGAGTGGTCATTGCTTGACTCTTCAGAACATCTCCGAATGTGTCGGAGCTTCGGAAGGTGTTACTGAAAAAAAAAAAAAAAAAAAAAAAAAAATAATAATAATAATAATAATAATAATAATAATAATAATAATAATAATAATAATAATAATAATAATAATAATAATAATAATAATAATAATAATAATAATAATAATAATAATAATAATAATAATAATAATAATAATAATAATAATAATAATAATAATAATAATAATAATAATAATAATAATAATAATAATAATAATAATAATAATAATAATAATAATAATAATAATAATAATAATAATAATAATAATAATAATAATAATAATAATAATAATAATAATAATAATAATAATAATAATAATAATAATCCGAGGTGACCCTGTTTAAACAGAACACGGCGGATCTACTGGAGTAAACCAGGAAAATAAATCCGCAATCTAAGGTGTTTGCCGTGCTGAGGGATGTATGGCTCCGCGTTACGGGAGTCTTAAACGGCTGCCTCCGGATACCTGGCGCCCTTCGGTTGTAAAGTAGCCCTTCCATGGCAAGCCTGCTCTACCATGGTCGAGAATATTTCAGAGCTACTCGTGGGACAGCAATGACTGATACCAATGAAAATACTATAGAGACGTCCATCTCTCAAAACTTGGGCATGGAAGGGGAACCATTTAAATCTCCTACGCCTGTTACGGCATCTGGTAGCAGGAAGAGAAATCCTCCTATGAATTTGGAGACGGTGGAGCCTGCTCCCCGGTTCCTCATCATAAAAAAAATAGATGAATCTGATTTTAGTACAGTTAATCCCTTCATTATTGACAAAGTAGTTTATGGACTTATAGGACAAGTAAAGGGTATTAAGAAAATTAAAGAAGGCTTACTAATAGAAACTGTCTCTGCTGCTCAGTCATTAAGACTTTTGAAAATACAAAGATTTGGAGAATTTTCAGTTGAAGTCGTACCTCATAGAGCTCTGAACTATTCTAAAGGTGTCATAACGTGTAGAGATTTCCTGAACTGCACCACTGAGGAAATCCTTGAAGGGTTGAAACCAGCGGGAGTAATCGAAGTTAAAAGAATCACCACCAAAATTAATGGAGATGTCGTAAATACACCTAGCTTGTTACTAACTTTCAATCAACCAAAATTACCATCTAGTATTAGAGCCGCCTTTTATTCTCTTAAAGTAAGACCTTACATTCCACCACCTCTTAGATGTTTCCGATGTCAACGGTTTGGTCACACAGCCACACGATGTAATAAAGAACAGATATGTGTTTGTGGTCTAGAACTTCATGAAGGTTATCCATGTAAGACCCCGATTACTTGTGTTAATTGTGGAGAACTACATTCTGCCAGGTCAAAATCGTGTCCAGTATACAAACTTGAACAAGCCATCCAAAAACTGAAAACAGAAGAACGTATTACCTACGGAGAAGCCCGAAGAAGAATTGAAGAGATCACACCGAATATTCAATCTTCTTATGCACAAGTAGCAAAAGCTCAGCCATTAAAAGACATCAAAGATGTAATCAAAGAAATGATTCCTGAAATAGTGAATGTGTGTACCGAAATTTTAAATAGTAAATTTACAACCGGCATGGAGAAAATCTCTAATATTTCCCAAGCAACATCTAGTGGTACTACTTCATTGATTAAGAGTAGTAGCCTAATTTCAGAAAAAAGGAAACGCGCTGACGCTTTGACGTCACATGAGGAGACTTCTGAAAACGACGAAAGCTCCTCAACAAGTAATAAATTCTCTAAAGAAAAGAGAAGACCAGGTAGGCCTAGAAAGCCTCCTGAAAAGTAATTTCTGTGATACTTTTTCTGTGATATTTTTCATATATATATTTTTTGTGATATTTTATTTATCTATTTATTTATTTATTTATTTATTCTTTTTATTATTTTATCTTTAACATAATGGCTAAAATATTGCAATGGAATTGCAATGGCGTAAAAGCCCACTTTTCTGATTTAAAAACCATTATAATGCAACAAAACCCCAACTGTATATGCATACAAGAAACCCATCTAAAACCTCGTGAACAATTCAGTTTAAAAGGATTTGTGTCAGTTACAAAAGAAATAGAACCTAATGAAAGAGCTAGAGGGGGAGTAGCTATATTCCTCAAAGAAAATATGTCATATAAAACAATTCCATTACAAACAAGACTACAAGCTATTGCTGTAGAAACATACTTACCATTCAAAACTACGATTTGCAATATCTACTTACCTGACTTTAGTTGGAATATAGATGACATAAGGGGAATCATTGATCAGCTTTCACCCCCTTATATACTAACAGGAGATTTTAACTCACATAGTCCTTTATGGGGATCAATAAAACTAGATGCTAGAGGCAAACTCATTGAAAAAATCATTGATGAATATAATTTAGTCCTACTAAATACCGGTGAAGGAACTTATCTAAATAACAGATCCCATAACTTTACCAGTATAGATTTAACAATTTGCTCTCCTTCTCTGATAACAAAATTTTTATGGAAAACTTTGGAAAACAGCATCTTTTCAAATCACGTTCCAATTTTAATTCAATATATATGTACACAAGAAGTACATATCACTCACAGAACAAAGTGGAAAATACAACAAGCTGATTGGGAACTGTACAGATACATAATAAATACCCCAGAACCTTCGGAAGATATAAATGAGCGTGTCAATAAATTGACAAATGCTATCATCGAAGCAGCTGAAGAGAGCATACCGCAATCAAATGCAACCAGTCCTAAATATGTTCCCTGGTGGAATAGTGAAGTACAGTCTGCTATCAGGGCTAAAAAGAAAGCACTAAATAAGTTTAAAAGACACCCTAACCAGGAAAATATGATAGACTTTAAACGTTCTCGCGCGAAAGCCCGCAGAGCAATCATCAAAAGTAAGAGGGAATCCTGGAGAAACTATGTTACTCAAATATCTCGAGAAACGCCCTTAAAAGAAGTATGGGACAAGGTCAGAAAAATATCTGGCAAAAACTGTGGCCCTCCAGTTCCAGTAATACTCAGAGAGGATAATAGCATATTAACAAATACGACAGACATTGCTGAAGAATTCGCACAGTATTTTGAAAATGTAAGTAGCACTGCTAATTATAATCCGAATTTCATAGAAGTTAAGAATATGGAAGAAACTGAAATTAGATTTCAAACAACGGGTCATTTCTCCTACAATGATCCTTTCAGCCTTTTAGAACTGGAAAGAGCACTTAAAGATTTGGGCAATGCTTCCCCAGGACCAGACAATGTCCACTATGAAATGTTACAACAGTTACCTGAAAATATAAAATGCGCATTATTAGATATATATAATCAAATCTGGTTAACAAGTACTTACCCAGAAAAGTGGTGTGAAGCGTATATAATACCCATTCTTAAATCTAACAAAGACCCAAAATTGGCGTCCAGTTATCGACCTATATCATTAACATGTTGTCCTAGTAAAATTTTAGAAAAAATGGTTAATTTTAGACTAACTTGGTATCTCGAAACAAAACAGTTACTATCTAATTTCCAAATGGGCTTTAGGAAAAATAGGTCTACTACTGATGCCATGGTACACCTTGAAAATGCCATTCAAAATAGTTTCTTCAATAGAAACCATCTAGTTGCAGTATTCTTTGACATGGAAAAAGCTTATGACATGACCTGGCGATATGGTATATTAAAACAGATCTACGACTGGGGTATAAGAGGAACTCTTCCTAATTTTATTAAAAGTTTTATGCTTAAGAGATGTTTCAAAGTAAGTTTTCACAATTCTATGTCGGTGATTCACGATTTGGAGAACGGTGTCCCTCAAGGTTCCAACCTTAGTGTCACTCTATTTGCGATAGCCGTCAATGATATATTGAATTCTATCCCGCCAAACGTAGGACGTTGTCTATATGTCGATGATCTCACGATATTCTATTCAGCAGATTCTATGACAGAAATAGAGACCGTTCTTCAGGAAACTATTACCGATGTCGTGAACAAAGCCGAACGTAGGGGATTTCGTTTTTCTGAGGCGAAAACGGAATGTGTTCATTTCTGCAGGCGCAGAAAATCTCATAACGATCCACAATTAACTATCAACGGGAGAGATATACATTGTAAACCAATTAAAAAGTTCCTAGGACTAACATTTGATAGCAAGTTAAGATGGGCTGAACACATAAATGATGTTGCAGTAAAATGTAAAAAAGCTTTTAATATATTGCGATGTTTAGCTGGTATTAATTGGGGTGCAGACAAAGAAATATTGACAACTTTATACAGGTCACTAGTACTATCAAAAATTGACTACGGAAGTGTTGTTTATTCATCAGCAAGGCACTCAAAACTTAAAATACTAGACAGTATTCATTGTACTGGATTAAGATTAATCTCTGGTGCGTTTCGCACAAGCCCCCTATTGAGTCTTTGCTGCGAAACCAGTATATCACCTCTAAAATATAGAAGAGAAAAATTTCTGTCATCATATGCAGTAAAAATTTGGGCCCAACCAATGCACCCAAATCATTCAATTCTCTTTGATGAAGAACTTCGAGATAATTATTCTACACGTCATACTGTAACTAGACCTGCTGGTGTTCGTCTTAACGAAACAATAGATGTAGAATTTCCAAAAACACTATCATTCTCACCCTGTGAAATTCCTCCATGGAAAATTCCTATTCCAAAATGTCATCTGGAATGTATGGCTTTCAAAAAAGAGGAGGACAACAAACTTTTAATAAAAAATAAATTTTATGAAATAGTACATCAGTATACTAATGCTAAAATAATTTATACAGATGGTTCAAAAACAAATCTGGGTGTCGGCAGTGCATTTGTATCAGAAAACTCAGCATATTCTTGGAGTTTGAACAGAAGTGCCAGTATATTTACTGCGGAACTATATGCAATCTGGCAGGCTATGTGGTTCGCCAGTATGGACCAGAAAAATTCAATTCTCATCTGCTCAGATTCGCTAAGTGCAATATTGGCTATTAAAAATGTATTTAATCATGATCCCATGATACAACAAATTTTAAGTGCATTTTATTTTATGCATACCATGGGCAAACACATAATTTTTGTTTGGATACCAAGTCACATAGGTATTCAAGGGAATGAAAATGCAGATACAGCAGCACATACCGCAGCAAACCAGGAAACTACTGATGATATAGTAATACGTTCCGATGATTTGGTTATAGCAATAAAGGGAATAATTGAGGATAAATGGCAAATGGATTGGAATCGCACCGACTCCAAACTAAAAGAAATTAAACCCACAGTAGATAAATGGACAATAGCAAAAAACATATCAAGACGAGAACAAGTTATCTTAACACGGTTACGAATTGGACATACTCGTTTAACTTCTAGTTATCTACTAAGTGGTGAAGAACAACCATTATGTGATACATGCAATGAACCTATTACAGTTAAGCATCTATTACTACGTTGTAAAAAATACGATCAAATAAGACAACAAACCAAACTTCCTAACAACCTAACACAATGTTTAGCAAATGAAGAAGAAAGAACTCAATGCATACTGAACTTCATCTTAAGAACAGAATTGAAAAAACTAATATAAAATATGTTTTTTACTCAACATGATTGAGAGCGGCTAATGACCCGTAGATGTCGATGCCGCTATAAAAAAAAAAAAAAAAAAAAATAATAATAATAATAATAATAATAATAATAATAATAATAATAATAATAATAATAATAATAATAATAATAATAATAATAATAATAATAATAATAATAATAATAATAATCACACTCTCAAAGTTCTGTACAGAATATGTCAGTCACCGCGTGGTACAAATTTGTAGTACATCAAGCAGGACAAAGCGAAAGGAAGTAATCTGTACTTTCCACATATATGCTCCCCTACATGCTGAAAAGGCCACAACACTGCTGCTTTATGCACAGTTTAAAGAAAATTGCTGCAATATAAGGCGTATACTGCATTTCAGTGTAATTGTTTTATCCATTAAAGCAATAACTTGATATATCAAGAACCACAGTTTTAGAATTTTGAAATCAACAAAGTTTTTAATTAAAATTTTAAAAGCGATATACTGGTACTTACACAAGATTATATGCAATGTATATCTCGAAAATGTAATTATCTCAATTTAATTAAAAAACTGCACTTACGGCTGAACTGATGAAGGACAAAATCAGTTTTCTTTTATATTAAGTAAAATGAAATAAGTCAAGTCAAGTTTTATTCTCATTTTAGTTTAAATCCAGGAAAGGGAACTAAGAAAGTTCTTGACACCAGCAATTCAGGTCCAAATCTAATAAAGAAATACCATACAATTTATGTATACAATTCGATTAATATTTTTTAATGCGTATAGTCTTTATGTTCAGCAATTTCTACATAGTATCTATATTTAAAAGTTCTACTACATTATTTATTAGAGTATAGATTAATTGGTTGGAAAATATATAATTGCTGACGTTATTAGTCTATTCTCTCAAATCCCAAAGACAATACCTTCCATTGAAACTCCACATACTATGGAATTTGAGACATCCTGTACAGTGCGTTTCAATAACTTTGATAACATTTTGATCAGCTGTAACTTTTATGTTTTTAAAGATATCGGAATGAAGTAAATACCATATTGCATAGTGGACTAGCAACATTTTTTCTTATTTTTAAAAAAAAAACAAAAGACCAATGATTTTGAGAAATCTTAACCTAACTTATATTTTTTTAAATGAAACGCCCTGTATATTTCTGAATATTTGGATTCTTCTCAAAATTCCAAGCATATTTTAAAAAGCATATCCTATACCTATCTTCAACTGTTTCTGAGAAATAGTTTTACAAACATGTCAAATTATCATAAAAATTGCTCTACTTGTTCATGGCACACTTTGCACTGAGCTAAAGCTGAAGTTTAGCATTGCTTGAGCCGTGCTGGTAACAATCGAACCTTAGTGTTTTGTTCTGTTGAGAAAATGGCAGACAACAGAGCGATTTTTATGATAATTTGACATGTTTGTAAAACTATTTCTCAGAAACAGTTGAAGATAGGTATAGGATATGCTTTTTAAAATATGCTTGGGATTTTGAGTAGAATCCAAATATCCAATAATATATAGGGCGTTCCATTTAAAAAAATATAAGTTAGGTTAAGATTTCTCAAAATCATTGGTCTTTTGTTTTTTTTTTAAATAAGAAAAAATGTTGCTAGTCCACTATGCAATATGGTTTTTTCTTCATTCCGATATCTTTAAAAACAGAAAAGTTACAGCTGATCAAAATATTATCAAAGTTATTGAAACGCACTGTACAGGATGTCTCAAATTCCATAGTATGTGGCTGCTGTGAGGATATAAAATATATGAATAAAATTTGGTACATGTGGTGTTATATGGGATGAGCTAAGCTCCATTTTCAATCGAAGGTATTGTCTTTGGGATTTGAGAGAATAGACTAATAACGTCAGCAATTATATATTTTCCAACCAATTAATCTATCACAAGTCATTGACACGCACTGTACATAGGAATATTTAAATAAAATAATTTAAATTAAATTTAATGGTCGGTATTTCTATAAAAATAAAACTATTTCAAAGTTTCGATAAATTTTCAAAAGCATTTCTGGAATTTGTTTAAAGTTTTAATTTGGGAGGCATGACTTTTAAACTGTTTTTAATGACACTAAAACCATTTTGTTCTACACTAAAATCGAATGTCTGCAGAACTAGATTCCTTTCAATCTCCCCCATTGCGCGGCTCTTCGATCTTGGAGGTATAAAAGCGCATTTCTCAACACATACATTTTATCTTCAGCTTCTCTTTTTTATGTAAATACTCGCCGATAAACTTTAAAGCTTAATTCAATTTGAAATTGACGGGTGATCGAACATCGAAGTCCATTTCAAGTCTAAACATATAAAGCAAACCGTGAACGGTTAAAAGCTTTAAATGAAGCACGCGTGAAGCTTGCAGCCATTGCCGTAGAAGGGTAATTTTAGACTTTAGGCGTTCAATTTGAAGTATAGATCAGGTCTCGTTCTCATCTATTATGGTTATGTGCCGATCTTTGTATAAAAGTATAGTATAGTAGTGTATAGTCAAAATATTGCTTGCTAATAAATTTCGCCTTTTATTTGTATTCTAGAAGAATCCCTGTGTGCCGTGTTATTATTTTTACGTTACTGGAGTTATTTCCATAGTTTTCGTATTTTCTGGTATTTGTTACCGTCACGTTTCGGTAGTTATTTAAGAGAATACATACTTTTATGTCAAATGTCAGATCATGTTACTCATGAATCTTGGGGCACTTGTAATAATACTTTCCATAGGGTCCCAAAAGAACGTTAATAAAAGAAAACAGCGGAATGGAAGGAGCAATCGAAAAGATACTATTTATTTACAGGTAACTAAAGAATTTGCAGAAATTATTTTCATAAAGGAGTTTTTAAAGATGTATTTTGTAGAAGGTAAATTGACGTAGGGGAGAGTGGAGAAAGAACACCTTATAATAGAATGTAATGTATAACTATTAAGAACTCAAAGTTTTTGTTAAAGAAGTATCGTACATTACTTAACATTTTGACAGAGCCACATATGCTAAATGATTGGAGAGATTTAGTAACAATATACACAATTCAGTAAAAAGATCATTTTGCCCCTAGCGATAGGGTAAATTGATCCGACACATAGTAATACTATTTTTATGTATTAAAAAAGTAGTGGGTATATAATAAGAAATTATTTTATTACGCAATATGTTTTCTAAGAGAAAAAATATATATTCTATAACAGTTCGGTGTAAAAAAATTCATATATTTATCTGATCTGTTGTTTAGCAGGTGCAACATTGACTCGGAATACACATCTGGTACATGTGTAGTCTTCTTCATCGTCGCTAACACCTGCACATTCATCATGTGCCCACTCATGACACGTGGTGCATGGGATGCAACCTTCTCCAGTAGCAGAATATTTAAATGTTTCATAACATAATACGCATTCAGTGTCATCAGAGTCTTCACTACTACTTTCCGAGTCATTTTCTTCTTTCCGATTAATATTTTTATTTTTTTTTTTTGAGGCCTTCATTAGCTTGCTCTTAGACAGTCTAGCTTTTTTCTTCGCTTCCTTTGTTTCCTCTGCTTCATTATTTTCTGTCTTCTCTTTTTCGAGGTTGCTCTTGTATGGAGTGCTCGTTAAAATTACAGCACCAGTTGACTTATATATTATTGCTTCGTTTATCTTTCATTTTTGGAAGAGGATGGCAAGCAGAAGGATTAATAGAAAATGAAACATTGTTGTTTTCATAAAACTTTAGATCTGAGACGACAGTATCTGAACATGAACTTGGACCTAGGATAGGACTTGTTTGACGCCTTTGTTTTGAAGTATCAAAATTGTCCACAATCTGAGCACTTGGCTCCTCATTTGGTTGGTTTGGCTGATCTGTAACTTCTGCGGCTATAAAAGTGCGTATCCGTGAAAGTATCTGGATTGAATAGAACAATTCCTGTTTTTCGGAACCCATTGATAGCATTAGTGGGCGTATCAGGTTTCAAGTAAGCTTTGTAGAAGGTTTTACTAATTTGAAATGCGGAGACCAGGATGATTATTAATCCATCTTTCTAGAGCTTGGTCCATGAACGCATTTAAGGAGAACATAACCCCAACGTCCAATGACTGGAGCTTATGTGTCGGGTGGTAAACATAATAAAGAAAAGAAATTTACCCTTGCCTTTAGTATCATTTCCAAATGTGTTGTGTGTGTTAAGTGGCCATCCAAAACTAGTAACACAGGATCACCTTGAGGGGGTAACGAACCTTAGAAAGTGATCAAACCATTGTTCGAATAAATCCAGCTTCATGCACCTACTGTCATTGCATACAAAAATTGTTTCTGATGGAGCCCCGTCCATTAATTCAGCCTTCATACGTTGTCTGCTGACAATCAGCATAGGCGGTATGCAATTTCCGGCTGCTGATATTAAATTACTGCTGTTGCTGATATTCCCCGTTCGGCTAACGTAATGCGAATAACTTGCTTCCTTCCTCTTTTTGTAAACGATTTTGAATTTCTTCCAGGAACTATGAGAATTGACGTTTCATCCAAATTGAAAATTCTATGAGATGAATAATTATATTTTTGTGTTAAGTCTTTCAAAAGATTGACACACTTAGTGACAGCTGGTGTATTGAAAGCTCTTGCACGAGCAGGAAGTGGACTCCGGACTCCGCAAACTAATTTCGGGATGTCCCTTTTGAAAGACAGATAGCCAGTTTTTCAAGAATATATTGTATTAACTCATTTTCTTGACGGAGTGAAAACCAATATGTTTTCTATTTCTCGTGGCTATTAAATTTTTATTTTTTGTCCGACCAATGGCATTACAGGTATATTGAATTTTTTTGCTGTCGGCTTTATAGGCATTCCTTTTTTAATCTCATCCAGTGCATTCTGCATATTCTCTAGATCCCAGCTTTGCGTTTTGCGTTGATAATTACGAGGCATTCTGAGAAAAGAAAAATCTTAATGAAATCTGATGACAAAACGAATTTATTAAATGGGGTAAAATGATTCCGGGATCATTTTGAAAAATGTGAACACAAAATCATACAGATAAGTAAGTACCTACAATAATAATTAACTGAACAGTAACTGAGATTACGTTGTACCACTTGCACTTAATTATTACTTTTTGTTTGTAACAATTGCTATACCTATTTTCATATTACATTTCTTTTGTGTTATGTTACTTTACCAAATAAATAATGACTGTTAAGAAACTTATGATTTTTTTTATTGCTTCAAATTGGTGCAACCTCCGTTTCTTTTCTGATCCAATATAAGTACAGATAGAGGTCCACAAGAATTTTAAATATAGGGTAAGTTTACATTTAAATACATTTCTAAAAGCCTTCAACTTTTAAATTTCAAAACCAAGCATAATATAGATGAGTTTTTTTAATATTTTTACGTCATCAAAATTTCGATCTAGATAAAAATAAAATTGGTGAAAACGTGCTACTAAAATTTTATATGTCAAGATTATGGTGTTTTATCGCTTAGAGGGTGAGATGGTATTTTACTATATCTGTACTATATTTCAGGTATACAAACTTGTATGTATAAAGATAATGCTAATTGTGCTGTTGTATATGCACCCTATGAATTACCTATATCTACATGGTGTTCTCCTTGTAAGAATAATTTGCTAATGCTGGAAGTATTCAAAAAGGTTTGATTTGTAAGATGCGTATCTAAACCAAAATCTTGAGTCATATTTTATAACAGCATCGAAAACAGTCGGCATACATAACTACTTAATTGTAAGTTACATAATAAACTGTTTAAAATTCTTTGTTATATGTTCTAAACTGTTAATAATATTGTAACAGTATTGTTTAGCAATATATATCCACAAAGAAATTAATAAAATAAGTGAAAAATCAAGTATAAGTTACTAACACTGAGTTGGATAGCCAAAATCAAATTAAATATCAGTGACGCCATGTTACCTCAAAAATACTGCAATGCTATGGGACAAAAGTTTGCAAGTTTGTAGACAACCTCCTCTGTCTAGAAATTGTCTTTAAAAAAACTTTTTTGGATATCTGGATTTTAAGGTTTTATTTCGTAACATAAATATAAACTCATTGTTTTCCTTCACACTTTACTTAATTACTATCAAATTTTGGACTAAGATAAATTTAGTGGTAGCAGAAACATCTCTCTTATGATCTAACCCAATTTACTTCAAATTTTAATAGTACTTGAGCAATGTTTGAAGGAATACAATAGGTTTATGTTTATGTCTATCAAATAAAACTTTAAAATCTAGTTCTGTGACATATTTTAAGAAAATACGTCACAGAATGAGAATTATTGATAAAAAATCAACATACTAGGACATAAAAATGACGATTTAAATGCATGTGGTGTAGATGGCACGCTCTACAATTCACAGCGTAAATTTTAGGTCTTATTTCAATTTAATGTGTCAGAAAACTCTCCTTTACTAAGTTTTATGTATGGTGTTACTACAAATAATAATTAAGTTATTGAGGAAACACTAAAATAAATTTGTAACTTCAACACTGTATCTCGGAAAAACAAAATATTTACATATGATTTTTTATTTATATGCACAATTAAATTACTTTAAATGTACAGTTGTGCAATTTTCGCGTCTATTATTTTTGGCGTAAGTAAATATTATTTTATTAAGTAGCTAGTGACAACTAGTTGGCCTTCTCTCAGTTATGGAGCAGGCGAACAGCCAACGAGGTCGAAACCGGTATAGTATCTGGTGGCATCGCTGACAACTAACTGTGGATGTTTGCTATAGGTTTTTCAGGTGTAATTTGATGCCGATCGGGACATTATCCATAGAGTAGCTGTTTCCTAAAATTCCGACAAATTACGACATGTAAATGGTTTTCGAATTACTAATTCAGGTTGCAAGTAGCAGCAGGGAAAATATAAAAGTTTTTCTACAGAACAAAGGTTTTTCTATAAAAAAGCATTGATAAACATATGATATTCATATTTATTAAATCAGAAAAATTGACAGATTCCATACATATACATGCTGTCCGAAATACGAGTGCTTTTATTTTGCTATTTGGTAAATTGTCTTAAATATGTGACAACGTCGCACACCTACCACGGCAGGTGTTTGATCACAATAATTACAAATACACTTAAACATACTTACTATGAATGGTTTTCTTAAAGCTCTTTTCACAACACAAAATAAAATGTGACACTGTTATAAGTATAAATGTTCAAAATGATTGGCATTGCTTGTGAAAAGCATTTACCATGCATACGTCTTGTAGCCAAAGAGTTTTGCTTAGTTTCGCCACAAATAAAATCATCATGCAGCAGTCATGGTTACTATAAATTTTTCCATTTTTATTTATGTACACTCACAAATATCAAGCAAGCACTAGGTACAGAAAAAAGAAACGCACTGCCCACAATACTACACTAATAATACTTTGTGGTTAACAGCAGCATCTAATGCAGTATTGTACGTTATAGAAAGTCGGAAATTTCTATTGTCTATTTCATTAATACTGATAAAAAAACAAATTGCAAACAAATTACGTTACAGGAGCTTTTACGTAACCTTAGTTATACCTTAGTTTGTAGTTTCGCAACACAGTTTTATTTTATTGTTGTATTTTTATTTTTGAAATCTATTTGTAGAAAAATTATTCGTTTCAGAATTTTTTTTATAAGACCTTTTTTGTTGTTTTCTGGTCAGATGTGGAAACCCCTTTAGTGTCGTCATTTATATTCCAAACACCCTGTATAAATATATATATATATATAATCATTTTTTAATGGATTTTTCGAAGAACCATTCAACTTTAAAAAAAGTTACTGAGTGATCATTATATGTATAATTATATAGATTTCTGATCCTTAAAAATATATTATTAGAGTAGAATGTAATTATATGTGAAATTCGTTACGATACAAAACAATGTGTAAAGAAACAAATCTATACATATAAAAGAAACGCCATTGCATTAAAGTTTTAAGAGATTTCGGAATGACTTCTAATGATGTTTTATGCTGCGTGAAATGGCTAAAAATCTGATTTCCAATTCTCAATGATTATTAATTAAAGGAACCAAACCTCAGAATGAAGAGGCAATCAAAGAAAAAGAGGTTATTCAGCTACATCGGAATGAATAGAGAGCATTTTCTTTGATAATTTTGTTAAAAATTGTTTCTGGATAAAACATTTTTATAAACTGCATTTTTACTTGTCACGCAAATATTTTTATGGGTTATGAGTGTTTTACATAAAATAATTTTAAGTTTTATAAAGCGAAATCTGATAAATATTTTATAAAATTATTTAGTATTCAAATTTCAGAAATCAAATTGGAAATTAAAAATAAAAATTAGTGTTGGCTGAGACAAGAAATCTTAAAAAAATTAAAAAGTCTTGCAAAACAAGACAAGAGCTTCTTTATGGTCTTGTTCTTGCTCGATCTTGCAAGATCATGTCTTGCGAGTCTCGCAAATGTCTTGCCCGCAATTTTGCAAAGCACTTGCATGATTCTTATGAGACTCTTGGATACAAAATGAGAAGCATGGTACTTTCTTACAAATTTTAGTAACAAGGTGGTTACTCTCGGTCGGCTACAGTCCCGCTCTGAGCTCACACATAACTATCGATATGGTCGATTGTCGACAGTGGTCAATTGGTAGAAGCTGTAAAGTACAGAAACAGTAAGTTTTACATAATAAATAATTAAATAAATAGGCAAAACAGAATAGGAGCTCTTTCAGTCAAGTGGCAATGAATTTATAATTTGTTCTAGTTCAGCAGAACAGGACCTAGACTCAATAAACTGATTTTAAAAATAATTTTATATGTTGGATGTTCTTTAAGTAAAGTATATACTTAGATACTGTAACAAACAGAAATGGTTAAATGAAAATAAAAAAATTAAGTACCAAAATAGAGAAACAGAATTAAATTAATTTGGGTTACGTTTAATAAATTAAACTAAGTAAGAGTTAATTGGTAATTAATAAAATTAATATTTTGTTAGGGTGACAAACATAGTGGATGAAAATGACTTCGAGAACTTGGATACAGAAGAAACAAAGGAAGCAGTTTGGAAAAGAGAAAAAAGGAAGGGTACGAAAAATTTTGCTGAGGAAAAAATTTTGTAATTTGGAAGGAAAAAGTATAGGAAAAGCAGTATAAATTAATTATAAGGGCATATGAATTAAGGATCTGACATGATGTCAAGGTAATAATAGTTATTAATTATTACAGTGTGGAGAAAAGTATGGAATAAATTCATTATTTCTAAAACAACGAAGTGTCATGAAATTTCCTCGGACACGTCGATTTTGCTTTTTAAAAAGACTCTTTTTTCTATACCAACGTATTTCTGACGTTCATTTGTTTTCGCGTGATGGCGTCATTGGATATTTTTTTAAATAGAACCTCTATATTTTTTCACTGGATTCTTATAGAGCTTAACTTGCTAAATTCAAAAATGTATAATTTCAACACTTTATTTCTTCAACTTTTCAAAAAAAAAAAAACCGATCTAATAAAATCGGCTTGAAAAAAATGTGAATATTCCCATTTGTGTTTGTGATAGGCTGGTTGAGAGTAAAACGGATATAGTGAATTCATCGGCAGTATCACAAAATAAGGACTCTTTATTTTTAAAACAATTTAACTATAAGCAACTAATTAATTAATTAATAATTAAATTCTGTTTGCCTCAATCGTATTTGTCCCCCTAATTTATTATTTTGTTTTATTAGATTGCATGTTAGAATATTACATCTTTTGATCACAAAACCAACAAATTAAATCAAGTCACCTCAGAAACTGTTTCTGGCAGCTAAACAAAATAGAACTCTTTACTTTGAAACAATTTATTATTATTATTATTAAATAATTTTTTTCCCGGAAAAATTATACATTTTTTAATTCAGCAAGTTAAGCTCTACAATAATCCGATGAAAAAATATAGGGGTTCTATTCATAAAAATATCCGATGACATCATCACGCGAAAATAAATGAACGTCGGAAATGCGTTGGTATAGAAAAAAGAGTCTTTTTAAAAAGCAATATCGACGTGTCCGAGGAAATTTCATGATACTTCGTTGTTTTAGAAATAATAAATTTATTCCATAATTTTCTTCCACACTGTATAAGGGAATTAACATTTTTCTAGAGGATTAAAAGTTGGTTAATTTCCTGAATGTAATTCAACGTTTTTTCCACCATCACGGCCAAAACCGATCAAGAATATTGATTGTCCGGTTCGACCTGGGAAGTTGTGGGTCTCGCCAATCCTTCAGAAACTCCTTATTGAGTGAATTTAAATAATCCTGGTCAAAATGACAAGATCGCTCTTGAGACTAATGTTAATAGTAATAATTCTAAATGAAATGCCATAAAATCAAAATAAGAAAGACTTGAACTGTGATGATAAAGCATCAGTTAATGTTATTGAATAATAATATTCAATTATCAGTATCATTTAGATGCAATTTTGTAATAGATTTAGGACAATTATCGCAGAGTAGGTGTACAAATTACCTAGTAAAAGTGTGATCACACCAACAAAAAGTTATTGAATATAAAATTTATTAGTAAAGTCATTAATTTACTCAATGTATATATTTTATTAAAAAATATATCAATTTCTATTTAAGTGGTGTGGAGATTTATCAAATTATCAAAATAGGTAAAATTCATTCAAGTTTTTGATTAAATATTTAAAACAATCAACTCCTCTTTTGAGAACTGCCTCTGGGAAGAGAGACCAAGCTGATTGTGTAATGTCATGTCAAACTTATACATGATTTTTTTTTTGTCAAAAACTTATAGAATAATTAAATTATTTACAACGTTCATAAGAACTGATGCCCAAAAATTTAAACTATCAGTAAATTATAAGAAACTGAAAGGTAAGTTAAATTATAGTGAGCTAGAAAAATCAAATAAAAATTATTAGAAGTAAACAATTACGCAATTTCATAACAAACATATAGGTGTCAATATAAAAATACACATTACAATACCTACAATAGAAAAGCAATATTGATTTTTTCAGATAATTTTCACTTAAATACGAATTTAAATATTATTAAGTTATCAGCACGATATCAGAATAAAAGTATTATACTGTTTACTATACTTTCGTATATTGGTCTTATGATTATATTATATTGAAACAACTTTTTTTGGCTCTGCAGCCTCTGTATGTTCTTAATTGTAACTGAAGCAATTACAAAAAAATTAATGAAGATTAAAGAATGTAATTATATGGGTACGTCAGACGTGGGGGTCACTAAAAATTACTACCTACGCCCATGACGGAATTCATCAAGCAGCTTTTACTTGGAAAGCAAACTCATTACTTTACTGCTAAGCCCTGGAACTGATTCAGCAATTCGTTATGTTTACGTATGAGCATGTGATGCATCAAGAGGCTTGTATTTCCTTTAGAACTGGAAGTCTTTGGCGGGCCCCCTTGCAGAAATTCACACTACATAATCTGAAAATGCGTCGCTTATCTCCCCAGTGGAGCTGGAGGTCCTTAATATAAAGAAGAATCATTTTCCTGCTAAATACCGGCCTAAGGTTTGCTTAAATAAAAAGAGGAAGGCAGAAGTTTTTAGTGTTTTTAGAATTCAGTTCATTTCATTCAATATCTACAGACAGTAATTTTGATGTGAAGGAATGAGCTAAAAACTAAATACTGATACACCTCAATCTTTATTTCTTAATGGTGATTTAAGTTAATTAAAAAATATGTAGGTATACAGGGTAATTCAAAACTTATCTAAAAGAATTTGGAAATAGATGCGTCCTGAAAAATGGAGTTAATATCGTAACAATTTTTTTTATAAAATCCTTATAGTTTCCGAGTAAAACATTATTTAATTTGTAGTATTTTCAACCTTCCAATCGTCTCTAAACAGGCGTTTCCCAATATTGAAATCTGATTACTTTTTGCAGGCACTAAAGTTTTTGGGACGCCATTGTTTACATTAGTTTTTCAAGTAGCAAAAATGACTTATGCGTATAGGAAGAATTCAAAGTTGATGGATATCGTTTTAATTTATTGCGCTGTGAAAATGCTTTAGCAGAATGATTTCCTGGTAAACATGTGCCAAATGCAGCTACTTTTAAAGCGGTGTGCAGTGAGTGCAAGTGTAGTGTAGTACGAGGGAAATTTAAAACCGAATCGCGGAAGAGTTGGAGGTCTATAATTTTCACGGCCTATTGCAGCAGTGTGACGTATCGTACACAAGGTTCAATTATACAGTATGCGCCAAAAGCATGGAATAAATTCAATAAAAACGAAACAATTATGTTTTTGGGAAAAATCCTCGAACAGGTCGATTTTTAATTTAAAAAATACATATTTTAGCATAAAATGCGATTTTCAAATGTCTTTTGTTTTCGAGTAATGAAGTCATCGATTTTTTTTTAAATGGCAACACCATATTTTTTTCCTTGATTCTGAAAGATCGTTTAATTCTCTATCAAACAGTACTAAAATTTTGCCCTCTTTCATAGGAAAGTTTTCGAGTAAATGACGATTGAATGTTAGAAAACGTAAATTATATCCATAAAAAAGTAACAATTCTGAGGTATGTAAAATAAAATACAATTGATTAAATTTTATACTTAAATTAAATGTTCGAATTGCCATCCACCAACTTCTTGACAATGCGCAAGTCTGTGAAGAAATTCTTCTTGCACATTATGAATGATTTCTGGGGTAACTCTGCGTATTTCGTCCCGAATGCGATTTTGAAGTTCTTCTAAATACGTGGTTTATTAATGTACACTTTTGACTTCAAGTATCCCCATAAAAAATAGTCAAGAGGTGTAAGATCTGGCGATCTTGCAGGCCATTCTATCGGTCCGCGTCTGCCGATCCACCTCCCAGGAAAAAAGTTGTCCAAAAAATCTCGTACAGGGTGCGCATAGTGCGGAGGTGCACCGTCTTGCTGAATATGGTATCGTCAGGAATGTCAGGGTCATTATCGTTAGGAAAAATTACTGCAAGGGCTGGAACAAAGTCATTTTCTAGAAACTCTAAATATTTTTGTCCTGTAAGGGTTCTTTCAAAGAAGAAAGGCCCTACTATTCTGTCGTCAACTATTCCAGCCCACACATTTAATTTCTGAGGGTGTTGGGTATGTGCCTCTGCCATCCAATGAGGATTTTCCCGACTACAATATCTGCAAGTTTGACGGTTTACTATACCATTCAGACAAAATGTGGCCACATCTGAAAAAAGTATTGGCGGTGTAAATTTCTATTTCCTTGACATAAATCCATTAGAATTTCGCAAAAGCGTAAGCGGCGATCGGGATCATCTTCATTGAGTTCCTGCACAAGTTGAATTTTGTAGGGATGATATTTTTCCTTCCTCAAGATACGTAGCACTGTGCTCTGACTAGTGTCATTGTTAAATGCAACCAATCGTGAAGAATTATGAGGATTATCCACCATACTTATCAAAATGTTCTGTTTCTGATTTTCATTAATGCTTGGACGTCCAGGTTTTGGAATATTTACAACATTGCCAGTTTCTCTAAATTTAGATTCTACCTTACTGACTGTTGATTGGCTGATAGGGCGATCTGGATATTTTTCATTAAATAAATCGCAAACTTCCTGTTGAGTTCTAGTCATATTCCCGCATCCGATAAGAATTAAAATTTCAATTCTTTAAGTAACAGTTAAATATGCCATAATACTTTTAATTGAATAATAATTTCTATGTCGCTTACAATACTTATTAGAAAGTCGGTGTGACAATGACACTTTGCAAAGATTTTCACCTACGTGATCCATAAAAGAACTATGGAATTCGAAAAACTAAACTTGATAACGTTTTTGCTTTATTTTAATTGATTTACGTTTTCTAACATTCAATCGTCATTTACTCGAAAGCTTTCCTATGTAAGAGGGCAAAATTTTAGTACTGCCTGATAGAGAATTTAACGATCTTTCAAAATCAAGGAAAAAAATATGGTGTTGCCATTTAAAAAAAAATCGATGACGTCATTACTCGAAAACAAATGACATTTGAAAATCGCATTTTACGCTAAAATATGTATTTTTTAAATTAAAAATCGACCTGTTCCAGGATTTTTCCCAAAAAAAATGGTTTCGTTTTTACTGAATTTATTCCATACTTTTGGCGCATACTGTATCAGTGCCATGTACATCGTGTTCAACCATTAACACCAAGGGATTGGACGAAGATGACCAGTACCATGGCCGCCACGATCTCCTGACTTTAAATCATTTGGACTTCTTTTTATGGGGATATTAAAAAAAGGAAGTGTGTCGCACCTAAGTGAATACAATACATACTATTGATGATTTACGGAAAGGTATCATAGTTGCTGCCAATAACTTACAAGATCAAAACGGACAAGGAGCAAAAATATTTGTGTTAGTTTGTAGAAACTGGGTAAGACGGGCCCAAAATGTTGTTATAATATCAGGTATGTCAAACTATTTTATTAATGAAGACCACAAGTTAAATCTATTAATAATTAATAACAAATTAATAACAATAGCGGTAAAAGCAGTTAAATTTGCTGCATAAAATCGGCGTTATAAAATGTTATTTATTTTTTCCTTGAGCATTTCTTTGCATTTTTTGTCCGGTCGCAGATTGTCGCTTTATCAGGTTTTACAGTGGACCAGTTTCCAGTGCCGTGCAAAAGTGTATTTTTAAATCATTTTCGAACTGCCCTTTTTGATTTTTCCTTTACAAAATTGTATGTGTAAGAGTCCCCTGTACACTCAGATTTTTTTTTAGTTCTGAATCTCCCCTCACTACGATAGACCCTTAGAAGTTTTCACCGTTGTAGTGATTATTTTGTTCTGAATTTTCACTCCCTGTATAATTGAATATAACCTTTTCAGTGAAAATATTTTCAAGAAGGTGTTACTTCCAGTTATCCAGGAAGTCATCGCAAATTCGTTACTTTAAATGGAATTATAATTTATATTCAATTGTTTTTCTATAGTTGCGGCTGACGTTACGCAATTGTTTTTATTATTAACAAAATTTTCACTAGTCAGTCGCGTTAATAATAATCATTTTTTGTACTTCAGTGTAATATAACAGGGTGATTTTAAATAAAGTAGCAAAAATGAGACCACATATTCCTTAGGTGAAAATAAACCGATTTAACCTAACATATCCCAAGTCGCTTAATAAAAAAGATACAGGGTGTCAAAGTTAAAATTTTATTTTCGATATTTGGAGATAACTTCTTAAAAAATTCAAATATTTACTTAAAATTTGTAAACCAGGGGTTTTTGCGGGTGAGAAATTCAAATTTGTTTCTAATTTTGACGTCACTAGTAGAGGGCGCCACCTATGGCACATCATGTTTCTTTTAAATGGCAGAACTTTTTTGCAGCTTAGTGTATCCATCTGACTATAGAAATAATTGATTCTCCTACCTGTTTTATTTGAAAGAGTATACCTCGTTAGGAGTAACCATGTTTCAAATAATCCTATTTGAAATGCTGAGTGCACCGAGTAAAAACTATTTTGGTTTGAGGTAAAGTGCCTTTTCTGCTGAAGATACAACAAAATATTACTTGAAAAAGTTGTTCAGAATGGTAAATTATGAAGACGTGCAAAATTTCAAGAAGATCGGTGTGGTTTGATGAAACCATTTTTTTCAACAAAGCAAAGATTTTATCAAAGCAGGCCGATCTTTTTGAAATTTCGCACTTCTCCATAATTTACCGTTCTGAATAACTTTTTCAAATAACATTTTGCTATATTTTCAGTAAAAAAGTCAATTTACCTGAAACGATAATAGTTTTCAATCGATGCACTGAATAATTCAAATAGGATTATTTCGAAAACTGTTACTCCTAACGACTTCAACAAGGTATATCTTTTTCAGATATAACAGGTAGGAAAATCGATTGTTTCAATAGTCAGATGGATACACTAAGCAGCAAAAAAGTTCTGCTATTTAAAAGAAACATGATGTGCCATAGGTGGCGCCCTCTACTAGAGACGTCAAAATTAGAAACAAATTTGAATTCCTAACCCGCAAAAACCCCTGGTTTACAAATTTTAAGTAAATATTTGAATTTTTTAAGAAGTTATCTACAAATATCGAAAATAAAATTTTAACTTTGACACCCTGTATCTTTTTTATTAAGTGACTTGGGATATAGGTATGTTAGGTTAATTCGGTTTATTTTCACCTAAGGAATATGTGGTCTCATTTTTGCTACTTTATTTAAAATCACCCTGTATAGTGCCAACATTAAGTGTAGTATATAGTTTTATTATTTTCAGTAGCAGTTTCTAGAATAGAAATATTTTGGATCAGTGTGAGACATTGATTCCGGTTAGCGTTTGACCATCCACCTAAAATATTCCGACTGCTGGGCTAATCTTTGTAATTAGAATGAGGAGTAGAGATATTATTATTATTTATAGAATATTATTTTTTTATGTTTCGTCTCCATCCAACGAAGCAGCTATAACGGTATTCATTATTCCGAAACGTGGGTGCAAATGCAGCCTACTTCATATTAACATGCCGCCCCTCTCTCGCTCAAGTTCCCCGACTTCTGGGTTAATACTCGTGGTTAGAGTGAGAGATAGAGACATTATTATTATATTATTATTCATAACGAGCACATATCGTCGCCTCAGAGCAACAGTAGAACATGTAAAAAAAATCGATTCTGAGCAAACTTAGATTAAAGATTTAACTGAAATTCGGTTTCTAATAATTTCGTCATTTTTTGATGAACTTACACAAATTTTTGGTTACTTTCATAGATTTTCAAGCTTTATAAGAATATGCTTATTAATAAAAAAATATAAGAAAAATAACTAGAAAAATGTTGCTTTATCCTACTGTTGCTCTAAAGAATATTTAATTTCCATACAGTATCTTCCTGTTTTTGTTAGATATCTTAGTGCATCCCTAAACACTGTGTATTTAATATATCTGTTAATCATTACTGCCAAAGTAAAATACCTACATTTGTTTTTAGACTATTTGATTACATTTATATAAGCAAAATAAAAAAATATTTTGCTTATCTATTTAAATGATGAAATTATTTGTAATTGTACCTACTATAATAAAAAAGCAAACTTGACGTAAATGCCCGAGTCTCAATTTCAAAAACTAAAAACAATATACTTGAATAATTATATATAGAGAAATATAAATTTGATTTTAATAGTTATTTATGCAACAAGTACAAAAAGTAAGTGTTTATTTCATGCGACGTGAAATTGTCGGACAACATGTCGAGTGCAATAAGCTTTTTTTGTACGAGTTGCATACAATATTTTTTCTACGTTCATGCAAAAACCCAAAAATGTTTTATTTAGATGACACTAAGTGTAAGAAAATGTGACGTCGATTTGACGGTTTATGTTTGTCACGACGTCAAAAGGCTGAAGTAGAATGACAGATCAATGCAATAAACAGTTTATTGCACTAGTGCAATAAAAAACACTTTTTTCACTAAATATACTTCAATAAAGTTTTGTTTTTTGCATGAACGGAGAAAAAGCATTTTAATATTTTCTTTCAACGTGGCAATACCGCAATGTAATATTTACTGACTACAATCTAAAATTTTCACAGATATTATTATCATATCATTAAAAACACCTAAACGTTTTTAATTCTAACGGTAAAAAAAAGCATTCAAAAAGTTAAATTTTAATATTGTACATCAAGCATAATTTAGAAATCAACTAATTTAATTTCTGAGTCAACAAAATAGCAATTATTGATGTAAAAATTTTGTGGGTGAAACCGCCGCTAAAACGAAACCCCTGCATGTAAATACAATAATAATATTTTACTTATCGTTTTCTTTGTCTTGCTCTTTCTTTCTATTTTTATTGGATTTTTTGCCAAATAAACTAAAAATTGACTTCTGCTAGATACGTTACATTTTCGCTCAATTAGAACTTTCGGTTTATTTATTTTCAGACAAAGATTAATCAGCAACAGCAGTAATTATAGGTTAGGTGACTGACAAGAATACTCAAGATATCTTTTGCGTTTGCGCAATAATTTTAACGGAACACTAAGATTTGTATATTGTAACTTACTGTTGCATTATTTGCGATCGGTATTAGCAGAAGAAAAATAGCGGAATACCAGGATATGTGTGTTATCCTAGTGTTACATTTTATAAGGTTGGTTTAGAGTATTTAGGCTACACAAAGATAAGTGATTTTTTAAGCCATACACTTTATTTTTTGTTATATCTTAGTGTTTCATTGAACAGAGGCGTTATTTCCAAATTATTTAATACAGATATCTCTAAACTGCTTTTTTTTAGATATCCTACTGTTGATCTGAGGCGACGATATACAACATACGTCCAAATAAAAATTGTCTACCACAGGATGACAAGTACAAGTCGTAAATAAACAGTTCAAAATAAGTTGCACCTCACTTTAAAACTACTTATTTTACATTTTTTCCACCTCTTCTGCTACGATAGATGCTTAAAAGTCTGGTAGAAATGCCCTTATGGGCTGTATCTCTCCAACTGCATACAAAGTTATGCCTTAATTAAGTTTTTAATGAGTACTCCGGAAACTTCAAACTTGCGAGACTGAAGTTTTCAAGTTTTCGGTGACATTAGCCCTTTTTGTTCCCGTGTAATCATAATTATGCCATAGTGCTAAAAAATTAAGTAGAGTTTAACGAATTTTGCGAAATCTTATAAGACGAGACGGTTTCCAAAATTAAAGTTCTTATTATTAGCATATGTGCAAGTACCACGTGACTGAAAATTTATGAAAGTGGTTACTTTTCTTTTTCAAATATACAGGATGATTATTAACCTATACGCATAAACTTGTAAAATTATAGCTGAGGACAAATAATGACGAATAGTGAAAAAAAATTAGTAAAATATTTTTATTCGTATTTTTAGCTTTGGAAGTTAACAAAAATTATCAGATGGAATTTTTTGTTCATAAAAAGAAGTAAACAAAGCAAGACGATATATTTGGTATTTGTAGCAGTACATACTTTGTTATCAGTTGTGGTCCTATTCGAGTTTGTCATACAAAAAAAAAATCAAAATTTATGCGATATTTAGCACATGTTGAACATGTATTTACTTAAGTTTTGCCTGATTTGCAATTTTCCAAAGTTTCAGATGGTCCAAAAATTTTCGTATTTTTAAGACTGTCTTCAACAGTATACAAAATGTCTTCAATTTTTAAAAGGCATTTGATTGAGCACTAAATTGTGCAACTATGCCACAGTTTAAGCATTTTCATATCTCTTATACTTTCCAAGATCCCAATGGTCAACTTGGAATTCAAAACATACTTACAAAATACCAATTGGAGCATTGAGAAGCCATCAGTTTGATGTACATTTTAAGAAGAAGGTGGGTTTAAGAATATTGGAGGGTGATATTTTTTCCAACGCTTTAAAATGTAATACAACAACATCAATACAGCAACAATGAAAATATTGCTATGGTGATGGAACTTTTGTATATTTATCCAGAAATATTTTTAACCGAATGTGCCAACAAGAAAGAGAGCTAGATTTGAGGAACAACTGAGTCAAGCATACCTCATGGTTGCATTTAGCTATACATGTAACTCTTCTAGAAGAGCATATTGTAGTAAAGGTGCGTACAAACCAAGTTCGAGAGCTGTTAGCTAACACCTGATGAACTGGATGTGTACCAAAGGTCACAAACAGCTCGTGTTTGCTTTGCGAGTTCGGTTGAAGTTCGGTACATGAGCGGTAAGATCAAAGAAATTGTTAGCGGGCACGTGTTGAATAGCACTTCCAGTGTGAACGTTTTACCGAGGTATATTGAAGTAAAATGGAGTGGAATATAGATCAAATTGTGAATTTGATCGAACAATATCAGTGCCATCCAAATCTATGGAATCCAAGAAATCTGAATTATAAAAAAAGGAATATTAAAAAAGACTCAATAAAAAAAATGTGTGCGGTGTTAAACATATCACCAGATTAAGTACAACGCAAAATAGCTGTGATTTTAGCCCAACATAGAAGAGCCCGTGCCAAGGCATTAAGAATGAAGAATGGCACAGGCAATTAAATTATCTTCATCATCACTCGACATTTTAATCTTATTTCGTTAATACCGAACAACCTGCTTCGAACTCCTGGCGAACCCTAATTTCAAACCGGAACATGTAGTGTATTAGAACTATACCTAGTGTGGACGTTGAGCTCCCGAACTACTCGCGAACAATATCTTTGGTTTGTAGACACCTTACATGACTGCGGCAACATCATAATCTAAATGCCACATATGTAAATGAAATTTTGTGTAATATTAATTATACAGGGTGTCTCGCTTAAAAGTGGAACAAGCCTGTAACATTCCTACCGTTCGACCGATTTCAATAAACTTTTTTTTGTTCGATACATCTTCAAAATGTCTCTCTTGGACATACCTGGTGTTCCCTAAAATTCGAAACCATGGCCGACTACGATACAATTTATGTGGCTTAAAATCGGAAAATCATATTAGGAATTATTTGATTCGAATAATTCCTACGAATTCTAGATCAGGACCCCAGAAAACCCTACCAATAAAATTTTTGTTGCCATAGTACACAGGGTGCTCAGGATAACTTGGGTGTCTCGCTTAAACAAGTCAACAACTGGAACAAGTCTGTAACATGCCTACCGTGCGACCGATTTTAATAAACTTTTTTTGTTGGAAACATATTCAAAAAGTCTACCTTGTACATATCTGGTGTTCTCTAAAATTCGAAACCGTAGCCGACTACAAAATAATTTATGTGACTTAAAATCGGAAAATCATATTAGGGATTTTTTTATTCGAAAAATTCACACGAATTTGGGATCCGGACCCCAGAAAACCTTACCAACTAAATTTTTGTTGCCACATTATACAGGGTGCTCAGAATAACTTGGGTGTCTTGCTTAAAAGTGGAACAAGCCTGGAACATGCCTACCGTTCGACCGATTTCAATAAACTTTTTTTTGTTGGATACATATTTAAATGTTTCTCTTGGACATACCTGGTGATCCCTAAAATTCGTAACCGTGGCCGACTACGATACAATTTATGTGGCTTAAAATCGGAAAATCATGTTTTGGATTATTTGATTCGAATAATTCCTACGAATTCTTGATCAGAACCCCAGAAAACATAATATTCTAAACTCATGTTACCTACCTACCTAAAGAGTTGATGTACTTAATACATTATACTAAAAAAACATTAATTTTGCGTCACTATAAATTTGCCCTTGTCTATTTGCATAAAACAATAATTAATATTGTATCTAAGAATGGAGCCCCTCGTGCTCTAAACATAAACGTAAACATTCATAAATGGAAGTTTCGATTATATCAAAATAGACATTCTTTTTTAATATCATATGGCAGTTTTTAATTCCTGAGCGCCCTGTATACTATGGCAACGAAAATTTGATTGGTAGGGTTTTCTGGGGTTCTGATCAAGAATTCGTAAATATTATTCGAATTAAATAATCCCTAATATGATTTTCTCATTTTAAGCCACATAAATTGTATCGTAGTCGGCAACGGTTTCGAATTTTAGAGAACACCAGGTATGTACAAGGTAGACTTTTTGAATATGTTTCCAACAAAAAAAAGTTTATTGAAATCGGTCGAACGGGAGGCATGTTACAGGCTTGTTCCACTTTTAAGCGAGACACCCGTATATAAAATATGTAAACTAAATCAATAAAACTTTTGTAAACAATATTTTTTGCTTGATTTTCTCTAAATTCTCTGAACTGGCATAATTGGTAATGTGGCATCTTATTTCCTGCAAATTAATGAGTCAGCAAAAATTATAATGTGATATCTTTCCCACAAATTACTGAAAAATCATATTTCAACCTTTATTTGCAAATTTATATTTTCCAGTGGAATAAGATGATTGTCACAATTCTACCAATTCTTATTTGTCGTTGTCTCAAAGCAATCTGCTTTTTTTGCAACATCTTTGATTTTAACCTAAAACTTTTTATTAGTCTAACAGATAATATGGATACACAAAATCTGTCTACTGAAAATGGTATTGCTTGACACTTGGAGTCAATATCATAAAAAAAATTTTGAAACATTTTCAGAGTTTCCAAGATAAAATTTTAAAGTTGTATTTTACAACTGTTACATCGTTGGGCCGTACTATATTGCCGTCCTAAATAAAAAGGCGGTAAGTAATTTTTTTCTCAATTTTTATATTTTTGCTTTATTGAATTGACTGATGTTTTTTTAATCTATAAATGTCAGTTGCATGACAAAAAAAAAATGAAATTTTATTTTATTTAAAAAAAAATAAAAAGCGGTAAGGACACTACGCCATCATTTTAATTAGTAAAAAGAGAGTAAGTACAATTGCTAAGAAAGAAAGCGGCTTCTGCAAGTATCTTAATAGTTGCCACACTTTATCTTAATACATACAGTATGCGCCAAAAGAATGGAATAAATTCAATAAAAACGAAACAATTATTTTTTGGGAAAAATCCTCGAACAGGTCGATTTTAATTTAAAAAATGGCAACACCATATTTTTTCCTTGATTCTGAAAGATCGTTTAATTCTCTATCAGACAGTACTAAAATTTTGCTCTCTTACATAGGAAAGTTTTCGAGTAAATGACGATTGAATGATAGAAAACGTAAATCAATTAAAATAAAGCAAAAACGTTATCGTAGGTGAAAATCTTGGCAAACTGTCATTGTCACACCGACTTTCTAAGTATTGTAAGCGACATAGAAATTATTATTCAATTTAAAATATTATGGCACATTTAACTGTTACTGAAAGAATTGAAATTTTAATTCTTATCAGATGCGGGAATGTGACTAGAACTCAGCAGGAAGTTTGCGATTTATTTAATGACAAATATCCAGATCGCCCTATCAGCCAATCTGCAGTCAGTAAGGTAGAGTCTAAATTTAGAGAAACTGGCAATGTTGTAAATATTCCAAAACCTGGACGTCCAAGCATTAATGAAAATCAGAAACAGAACATTTTGATAAGTATGGTGGATAATCCTCATAATTCTTCACGATTAGTTGCATTAAACAATGATACTAGTCAGAGCGCAGTGCTACGTATCTTGAGTAAGGAAAAATATCATCCCTACAAAATTCAACTTGTGCAGGAACTCAATGAAGATGATCCCGATCGCCGCTTACGCTTTTGCGAAATTCTAATGGATTTATGTCAAGGAAATAGAAATTTACACCGGCAAATACTTTTTTCAGATGAGGCCACATTTTGTCTGAATGGTACAGTAAACCGTCAAACTTTGAGATATTGGAGTCGGGAAAGTCCTCATTGGATGGCAGAGGCACATACCCAACACCCTCAGAAATTAAATGTGTGGGCTGGAATAGTTGACGACAGAATAGTAGGGACTTTCTTCTTTGAAGGAACCCCTACAGGACAAAGATATTTAGAGTTTCTAGAAAATGACCTTGTTCCAGCCCTTGCAGTAATTTTTCCTAACGATAACGACCCGGACATTCCTGACGATACCATATGGTTTCAGCAAGACGGTGCACCTCCGCTCTATGCGCGCCCTGTACGAAATTTTTTGGACAACTGTTTTCCTGGGAGGTCGATTGGCAGACGCGGACCGATAGAATGGCCTGCAAGATCGCCAGATCTTACACCTCTTGACTATTTTTTATGGGGATACTTGAAGTCAAAAGTGTACATTAATAAACCACGTAATTTAGAAGAACTTCAAAATCGCATTCGGGACGAAATATGCAGAGTTACCCCAGAAATCATTCATAATGTGCAAGAAGAATTTCTTTACAGACTTGCGCATTGTCAAGAAGTTGGTGGATGGCAATTCGAACATTTAATTTAAGTATAAAATTTAATCAATTGTATTTTATTTAACATACCTCAGAATTGTTACTTTTTTATGGATAAAATTGAAGTTTTCTAACATTCAATCGTTATTTACTCGAAAACTTTCCTATGTAAGAGGGCAAAATTTTAGTACTGTCTGACAGAGAATTAAACGATCTTTCAGAATCAAGGAAAAATATGATGTTGCCATTTAAAAAAAATCGATGACGTCATTACTCGAAAACAAATGACATTTGAAAATCGAATTTTACGCTAAAATATGTATTTTTTAAATTAAAAGACCTGTTCGAGGATTTTTCCCAAAAAATAATTGTTTCGTTTTTATTGAATATTGAACGTTACAGTATACGAAGAAAAAGTACAGTAAGTACAAATCATGAGGAAAGATAGCCGCAAGTGACATTTTGTAAGGACTTGAGGTCTTTTTAGTTCGTATTAAATACATGTCACGTCACAGTTTAATGATATAATAAGTAGTAAATAGCGCCATTTTTAAGCCCTTTTTCTTGAAAAAATATGTTGAACATCTTGCAAACAACTGAAATTTTACAGTTTCTTAGTACGCCACTATTGATCAGTCTGTATAGAGACCATTGGAGAATCTGCAGTTTATTATTTTAGTGCTTACAATAAACTTAATAAAATTCAAATTGTGCAACTCAACCAAAGGTGAGATTTTATGGTAGTAGGTACTTGAATACGATTATTTATAAAATTTAGATTTTTGATGTCAAGCAGAAGCAGGAGAATTTTAAAGGCCGCCCTTAATATAAATTCGTGCCAGGTAAATGATATAGATGGTAACAATATAATTGAACTAACTTCAGCAAGCATTCAAGACAATATAAGACAACAAGACTGCGGCAAGTTACCAGATAATGTTTTTTTGAAAGTAAAGGTAATTGGATATTAATTAATAATTACAAGTCACTGTTATTAATTATAAATTTCATTTTGGAACAAAAAATCTGTGAAAATGATACTAGCGAAATTAATATGAATAAAGAAAATTTATTTGGGAATTTTAATATAAGTAACATAAGCGATTTTATATATTTGGAAAACTCTGATCAACTTAATAATATATCTATAAGTGATTTAGATTTAAATTTAAATTGTACAGAAATTAAATCTGACCCAAATTGTGAAATACCAATCCACCAAAATGTAGTAGCACAAAATACACAAGGGCAAAAAACTATTATAATTCAAAATATTATCATTACGCCATCAAATATTACTGTGGAAGAAACTAACCAGGAATAGAATTAAATAAAAGACGTACCTTCTCCAAGGCAAAAACCGAGGAGGATAGCAACTTCAAAAAATATGTCTATAATAAGAAATATTTGCCCTTTAATGTCTAACAGTAGAAGATTCTGGGAAAATTTAAATGAGGATGATGTACCGGACCTTACAATCTCATACTCTGAATAATTAATTAGAAAGTAATGTTTAAATATTTTGTAATACAATGTTAATATTATTATAATAAATAAGTTATTTGTTCTTTTTCTTTTTGTTTCTTAAACTCAATTAGGCTACGCTTAAAATAGAAAGAAAATAAGTAAAAAATAAATACTGGCACATTTAGTATAATGTCATTTAAAATTAATATACCATGTTACTATTTAAACGTTCGAGATTTGTGCATGTACGTAATTTTCCAAAATTGCAGTTTTATTCTAATGGACAGTCCTGCATCCTCATAATTTTTTGAAACGCCTTTTTCTAATTACAGTGATATATACATATCATAGATTTGCTTGACAATTTGCATAATATTTTAGTTTATTTAGTGGCACAGCACAATAGATTAAGTTAAAATTACCACGAAACAAATGAATAATTATGCAACATTGTATTATTTTCTTATGCATTTTTTTGAGATCGCAAGATAATTTAATAATTCTTAGTTTATGAGAAGTTTCTTTAGATAGGAGGACTATGTAGAATGTTATGTAATTAACCCTGCATAAAAGAAATGATTCTATGAAAATGACGAATTTATTATACAATTCAACTGATATTTTCAGTACTTCAAGTAGTACTGTAAACTAAGTTCTAAATTGTTTTATAGTCAGTTATTATACAAGCGTCTATTATTACTACTGAATAGTGGCAAACTCAAACGCTAAGAAGTGAAAAAGCAGCAAGTGCAGAAAATATGTCAGTTACCGCCTTTTTATTTCATGCAGACATTTCTCTAATGAATGAAGCATGAAGCATAAAAGCAATAATTGAGATATTTTTTTTTTGTAAGAAAACAAATTTATATTTAATTATACTGAAAATTATTTTGTATAGCAATTTTTTATATCTATAACAAAATTTAATAGAAACATATTTAAAATCTTTGCAGTCCAAGTCGCTAAAGTTTAGGGCAGTAACTGCATTTTGTCAGTTATCGTCTTTTTACAAAGTACGGCAGTGTAGTCTTTAACCAGGCGACTCTGAATATTGAATTGAATATTCTCATAACTTATAGTAGGTATTACTGTTTTTATGATGCGTGTTCAAGTGTTAATAATGGCTTACGTGTACAGCAACTCGGAGTTGATGGATATCGTTTTAATTTATGGTAAAGTAAGACCAAATGTTTAACAGCCCCTCGACTATACGCAGAACGATTTTCCGGTAGGCACCTGCTAAATGTAGCTACTTTTTGGAATCAAATCGTTCAAGAAGTGGAAATCCAGGGCATCTACGGCATATTACAGCAACTGAGGAATATATTTCAGAGTTTTTCTGAAGAGAATCCCCGAATAAGTACTAAATCGCTCAACTAGTACCTACAAGGAATATTCAAATCCACAGTATGGCAAATTACACGAGGTTCAATTATGCCAATAGCTTGTAAATTCAAAACAGACAAGAATCATTTGTTATAGTTCGTAGAAACTGGTAAAACCGGTCCAAAGGACAATGTTAAAAATAGCCGATTTTTGGCTTATCCGGGGGAACGCATAAATCATAAAAAAATCAATTGATTATTATTAATTAACATTAGAAATGGCCCAGAAATACGTCAGATAGCTGGGGAAATGTCGCTACTACCCCTAAACCTATATAAACTACCCTTAAATAGCTTTAAATGGATAATCATTTATTATTGTTATAAAATTCATGTAAAATGAAAAAAATGCTTGAAAATGATTTGAACAGACAGTATGTCAATATAAAAAGTGATAAATAACTGTAAAAATGTCCATTCCACCCCTAAAAATTAAAAAAACGATTTTCAAAAGCTAATTGTGAGCTTACTTCGACATCAAAAATAGATAATCTTAAATGTTCAAGGAAACGCCTATTGCTAGAAAAAAATTACAGATTACTATCAAAAATTGCAAAAACTGATACTAGAGTACGTTAAGTAAGTAGGGAAATATTAATTGCACCCCTAAATCTATATAAACTGCCTTTAAATAGCTTAAAATAGGTAATCATTATTTATTGTTGTAAAATTCGTTTAGAATGAAAAAAATGCTTAATCACTTTTAAGGTTCATTTATACCATTGCGACCTGAAAAATGGGCGCAAGGATAAATTGCCATTTTTTCAGTACGCGCTCGCAAAGTGAGAACAATTGGCGCTATTTCGCCATTGAATGGGCACTTTTACAGTCATTTATCACTTTTTATATTGACATACTGTCTGTTCAAATAATTTTCAAGCATTTTTTTCATTTTACATGAATTTTATAACAATAATTAATGATTATCCATTTAAAGCTATTTAAGGGTAGTTTATATAGGTTTAGGAGTAGTAGCGACATTTCCCCAGCTATCTTACGTATTTCTGGGCCATTTCTAGTGTTAATTAACAATAATCAATTGATTTTTTTATGATTTATGCGTTCCCCCGGATAAGCCAAAAATCGGCTATTTTTAACATTGTCCTTTGTTTACATGTCAATTTACAAAATTTTGAATAGGCAAATTCTCTATTTTTTGTCGCCCTGGTCGTCGACTGAATGTTATGCCGTACACAAGGTTAGGCTTTACACTGGACCAGTTTTCAGTACCGTACAGAAAGAGTATTTTTCAATCATTTTCGAAGTGGAAATTGCTTTTTAAATGGTTAGCAGAAAGTGAAACAAAACTTTACTACCCCATAATTACATTACTGATAGGCAAAAAATGGAACTTGGAAGTAAACATCCATATTTATTATTCAGCTACTGCTCCTTCATTAGAAAATATGAAATAATTATAGAAAATTGTGCATTAAAGTGATGATTGCATACTATGCTAGTAGTGATATACGGGATTTGTACTTCATTCAAGAGTCCAAGAAGATATACTGAACATTTCAACAATCAACAAATCATCATAGTAGTATTCTCAAATGGATTTAAGATAATGCCAGGAAAGAACAAGATGCAGATGCCTCCTTAAGATGAAACTGTGAACCAGATTCTATATACCTTGGCATTCTACACATTTCCATATTCATATCAGAATTCTTGATGTATTGTATGAAATTCAGAAATAAACTGGCTTTTCCTGTAATTTCCTTTTACTCTACTTAATTTCAGCTTTGGGTTTCCTTTCGCAGCAAAGCACCTAAACTTATTATTTCCCCATTCTGGAGATGACTGCGCAATTTGCAACCCTCCTAATAAAATAAGTAGGTAATAATTGTCCATCCATTCACATATTCCCCATTAGACCTAAACGGTAACGGTTTTTAAGAGGGGTCCTTAAATTTCCCTAAAATATGGCCCATTAATTTAAAATTTTATAACTCTCCGATTTCTCATAGCCGAGGAGGCATATACTGGATGCCTTTAGGCCTACGAGGGTGTGAATAAAAGCTATCAAACTAGTTTCTAAAGAAAATACAAACCCTCCCGTGATGGCATCCGCGAACAGCGGCTAAAATCATTAATTTTATACAAAGAATGTCATCCGCACATTTGGGAAGTGTGTCGTTTTCATAATTAATGTAGCCAAAATTATGGGGGCCTGCTTTGCCGCTGAAAACAATATGGATTCTCAGGAAAGTCATCGGGAAGTTGGAAACTTTCAAGTATTTTCAATGCTCCAGAGTTAATAATCGAGCTCGTGTGGGAAACATGTGACATAAAAACTGTTGACTGTTTTTGCTGAATTGTTTTCTCTATGGGGGAGAATTATTATAGAATCCCCTACAGTTGAACATTTTCAGTAGAAGTTAAGAAGAAACTATTGTTTGCAACTCCGCCTGATAACAAGAAACATAAATATTATCAAATAACTATGTAAATATTAAGTGTACAAGGTAGTAATACTGACTGATTGTAGGATTATCTCGATAGTTATACTGAGGAAACGCACAGGAGAAAATAATTTGAAGATATTCTATTAAAATTTGATTCATGTAACTTGTTTAGCTTATGGATTAAAGAACATTGCAACTATTAGAGCTTCCTTTCCGGTTGTTAATGAGTTAATAGCGAATGTGAAAAAATATTCACAAAGGCAATAAGACTGCGGTTTTACAAGGACTATTCATGGAAAGTGCAACACGAGCGATTATTATTATTTATTAATTTACTTATTTTAAATACAACATCCCACGGAGCTAACCCAGTTACGGGATGAGAACACGTACAATAGATAACATAATTATAGTAACGTTTATAATTTAAAACAACACATATTTAAAAAAATTACAAAGAAAATATATTACAAACAAAATATCTACGAATATACAGACATACTACAACAGGAAAATGCAAAAAAACTCAGACGTATCAGTAAAATGATTATACAACAAATAGACACAATGATACAACACACATTTATATAAAAAATACATACAAAATACACCTAAGAATAAATGTTTTTGATTTGCTGAATAGAATAAACAAATTCATCAAGCGAATCCTCGACATTATGGTAATGCTTAATTATTTGGTATAATGGTGACGAAATCATAGATATTATAGAGATAATAATAAGAACAACAACAACAACAACAACAACAACAACAATAATAATAATAATAATAATAATAATAATAATAATAATAATAATAATAATAATAATAATAATAATAATAATAATAATAATAATAATAATAATAATAATAATAATAATAATAATAATATCTCTTGTGCGAGAGAGGGGGCGACATTATTATTAAGCAGGCCGCATTTGCGCCCAAGAACGACTTACGTTGGTAGGTCCTCATTAATTAGGGGAGTGGTCAAATGTCAACTGGTATCAATCTCTCACCCTACCATACCCAATCTTCTCCACGAATATAGCTAATATACGATCTACCGGTTGCGGGAATCGAACCCACAGCGGTCTATCCACATCAGGTACTGACGTCTTAAACAGCTCGACCACTGACCGATATAAAGATTATCTAATAGTTTGCTTGCCTTATAATTAATTTTTTGATGCATGATCCCGTAGTCACTTAACTGGGACATTTATTGAGCTTAATTAAAAAAGAAAATGCCATAACTCCAAAAAAAGGTTTTTAATAACAAAGATAAATAAAGTGAGAGAGGGTAACAACTGTAACAAACAAATATTAATTTTACATTTTATTAACCCTTGAACGCATTACGTTAAGATATAGGGAACGGCCCTCATAACTAAATGTGTTAATTTAACTCTAATTATAATTTATTTAACCAATACTCTAAGTATTACCTCAAGGAAACTGGATTTTGTCAAAGTACCTACTAACCTCATCCACCATGAAGCAGGATGGTGCTATCTCCCATATATTAAGTGGACTGCATCGATTCTATATAATTCTAAAGAACTTTACACTATCTTTGCTTTCTGGAACTTTTACATTTCTTTTTGACGCTCTAATCATAATGTTTGCCACTAATTTTATATTATCAAAAGTAACGAGTATTCAAATTTTATAGCTGAAGGAGCTAGGAACAATAATAGAAAATGAATCTTGACTACTTTATTATATTTGGAAAATGGTAAACCTCAATAATAATATTCATTGTGAACATGCTTTTTTGTATCAACTCTATGAACACAATTGTAGTAGTTGCAGCTTAATAGAAAATGCTTTGTGGCGTATCAGGTACAGCTAATAGACACTAGATAGGTTTGCAATACTTCGTGTATGCAATTTTATATTGAGATATAGGTGAGATATAAGTGGTCTGCTTACTTCCTACTCGGTCTAAGCGGCTCGACTTATAGGAAGCGACCTACTTTGCAGCAGGTACTCAACGCAGACCTCTCGCCCTCATTTACAGTGTCATATTATTTACACACGTCAGCTACAGTTCTTTCTATAATCCAAATAAAATAAATTACAATTTAATCATTCTAGATATAATAATAGATATAATTATAAATTACATTTTTTTATTAGAACACAATTTGTCCTGTCCATTTTCTACTTGTTCTGCAGGACTACCTTTTGTAACTTCAGTAACACTCGCGTTTTTGGAAAATTCTGCGGAAGATCCAGAGCACCTACTAGTTGAAAGCATATTAGTTTCAATATTTTCTTTGTTATATCCACTTTGTTGGACATTTAATTTTCAATATATCATTCAGCAACGGTAGTTGATTTTCAACCACCATACTCGTAACAATTAAAATTAGTTATACCTTCTCCAGCGTCCGCTAATAAAGTAGCCGAAGAATGCGAAAATCCGGTATATGCCTTTGGGTTTTGTAATTTAAGATAATTTTCTATTTTGTACGGAATCTGATCCAACGCATTTTTGTCAACTACTTGCTTGGAGGATCTATTATTGTTTTAATATACACAAAATCCTTGATGCTCATTATTCGATTGACGAAGGGATTTGTATCTACTAAATATCTTGGTGACTTGTTTTATTATCAAGTATACTAAATATGCGCTGTATTTTAGTCGTGGATTCTTTTATAGTTACTAAATCCTGAATATCATCTATTGTGATGTTACATAATTCTTCTCTACAACAAGCCCCACATATGCCAAAATCAGTGCCACCTAATTAAAAAAGTACTGTACGTACATTTTGTTTTACATTTGAAGAAGTCAATTTAAGTACCCTGATAATTAAAAATATTTCATCAGGGGCATGTCTCAAAAAAATGCCAATTTCCTCTCTAGTCAATATTCTTGATTTATTCGGTTTGTAACCATATTTATTTTCGTTTTAAGAATGTTATTAATCTTGAATATTTGCTAATGTCGATGTTATGATGTAAAAGTGTTATAGCTTTTAACATGGAATAATACGACCACAAAGAGGAACGCTTACAGTTCTCGCATTTCTCCAAAATTATCCTAAGAGCACATTTTTAGTGTAGTGTTTCACGTTTTTAAAGGAACACCATTTAACAAAATCAACATAAGTTTTGTTGTATAGTTTTTTTGATTTTCCCGGCAACACGCTTTCTTTCTAGTTCTCGCATTTCTCCAAAATTATCCTAAGAGCACATTTTTGGTGTGGTGTTTCACGTTTTTAAAGGAACACCATTTAACAAAATCACCACGTTTTGCTGTATAGTTTTTTTGATTTTCCCGGCAATATGCTTCATTTCCAGTTCTCGCATTTCTCCAAAATTATCCTAAGAGCACATTTTTAGTGTAGTGTTTCACGTTTTTAAAGAACCACCATTTAACAAAATCATCATGTTTTGTTGTATAGTTCTTTTGGTTTTCCCGGCAACATACTTTCTTTCCAGTTCTCGCATTTCTCCAAAATTATCTTAAGAGCACATTTTTGGTGTGGTGTTTTACATTTTTAAAGGAACAGCATTTAACAAAATCATCATAAGTTTTGTTGTATAGTTCTTTTGATTTTCCTGGCAACATGCTTCCTTTCGCTTCCTTCGCCGCTTTAAAAATTTCGGGAGGCATACTCGAAATGTCTTCTATACTACTATCACTATTGAAATCTATATTTTTTTCCAATTATATATGAAAAAATCTATCACTTTTTTCGCGTACTAAATATGGCGTACATGGAAGCGGCATATGTTGATATTATTGCTAGGTATCCATTACAACGGTCAATTCGACAACAAAAATTACTTGATTTTAGTTACAGAGACACTTATTTCCACAAATACATAGTATGATGTATAACAAATTTATAAGTGTAAATACCGGCTTTATATTGCGTTTAATACTTTAAGCGTATAATAGCCCCCGGCTTAAGTTTCGGGCTATTATCTTTACGCTACGGGTCTTAAACTTCTTCTTAACGTCCTTGATATATAAATAATTATTAAAATATAATTTATGTATGATAACATATATGATTAATATGTCAATTATAACCGAATTTATTTAATGTAAAAGTCTTTTTACAGCCCATGGACGTTATTATGACCCAGCGGGATAATATATAAGATATAGGCACAAAGTTATGAGCTGATTGGCAAAGTACTTCATTTTCTACACGACGTTCCCATTGGAATACCCATGTACAAAGATAGTATCTGCATACTCTTCAGTTGTAAATAAATGCATTTTTTATTTAGCAGTTTAACGGTAAGTGTAAAATGAATAAACACTATCATATTTATTTGTCAGAAATGTGAAATAATATTTTTTTTCTACGTTCATGCAAAAAACAAAACTTTTATTGAACTATATTTAGTGGAAAAGTGGTTATTTAATGCACTAGTGCAATAACATTTTTATTGCATCCATCTGTCATTCTACTACAGCGTTTTGTGATCATGACAAACATAAACGTTCAAATCGACTTCATATTTTCCTACACTTAGTGTCATCTAAAAAAACATTTTTTGATTTTTTCATGAACGTAGATAAAATATTGTATGCAACTCGTACAAAAAGTGTTTATTGCACTGGATGCGTTGTCCTACTACTCGGCCTGACGGCCTCGTTGAACAATTTCACGTCACGTGCAATAAACACTTACTTTTTGTACTTGTTGCATAAATAACTATTAAAATGCTTGTAACTTCTAAACGAAAACGAATCAGACCTAGTTCATATAAGAAAATATGATTGACAATAACCCAGCTACCATCTGCCAAAGTTTGTCATGGAAATTGTAGAACATCATTTACTTGATGTGTGATGTGTATTATAAATAAAATTGGAAAGGACTGTGATATTTTTTATTTGCAAACATGTGCTTCGCTTAGAAAAAGTTGTTTTTAATTTGCAAGTCTTCTCTTTTCTATGTATTTTTAGTATGTTGTAACACTTTAGAATGTATCACATTGTATATTTCTATAATGAAGAGGCAGAGTATTAGCGATAAGTTTTTAACAGGCAAAAACGCGAGGTTCGAAAAGATAGACAGGGGAGTAGGCAGTGAAAATTTGTTTGAAGTGCGTATGAGTGAGGACCTTATAACAACTAAGGTCCTTTTGTATTGCAACCAGAAAGATATTTCACGCACAAACAAATGCCCACTGTATCTACCATGCTGTATAGTGTATACGTAATAATAATGGTATAGGCTGTAATATTTCCACAATTCTCATTATATGCTGGTTAATAACTGAGCAACTGAATTTCCATATATGGAGAGAGTTCCATGATGTAAGCTGTGGCTTCGGTTTTTTTTGCTGTTATCAACTTCATGGCTTCTGTTTCTAAGTACCAATCACCTGGGAGTTACTGTAAGTACGATCTTGTGTAACAAGCAGCATATCTGAAAAGAGAGAACAACAAATATTTTCGCAGTTCATCAAATAAAGAAAAATTTGTGTTACTTACCTACCCTCTCCTATTTTTTATAAACTATTATTGTAAATTTTGTTAATTGGTGTATCTGGTGTAGTTTACTAAAGTGTAGAGTTAATATTTTACTAATTTGTTTGATTATTTTCATTACATACGTCTTTATACATTTTTAATATAGTTATTAATGTGAACCAGATAACAGCTGTTAATTGGTATAAACAAAATAATAATTAGTATAAAACTAATACTTACCTAAGCAATATTTTTTTTTTTTCTAAAAATTTTTATACATAATTTATTTAATATAATTAAATAAAAATATGCTATATAATTACTGAAACAAGTAAAAATCCAAATATTATTATTTTCTATTAAATTCATATTATGTAATGTTATACCTAATAATTTAACAAATTTTGGTAACTTTATATTTTATTTAATTGTGATAATTGTACATTTTTACCATTTATTTAATTAAATCTCTAGTTAATATTATTATTACAATATTGCTTATCTTGACTCCCCTCCTCGTCGATTATATCGACTGGCGCCCATTGGCTTACAAGACGACAACTTTGTCAATAAAAAAAAATACATATTGTATATATTAGAGACACACTAATAACTTAACCACGACCCTAAAATAATAATAATAAAAAAAAACTTGTGCTTCCATAACAGGAAGGTCACAAAGTGACGCCACAACGTGAGGGGCCTTATTTTTGTGTTTCAGTAACAATTTTTATAGTTTTAAATTATAGCCGGTGCAAGTAAGCCAATTTTTCCTTTAACCTTCCCACATTCCTTACCAAGATAAGCAATTTTTTGGATGAAAAGTGAAAAATAGTCACGGTTATCTGCAATTTTTTTATTTTATGTAGGTTTTGCTAAAGGTTTATTTATGCGTGTGTATGTGTTCATAATTTGTATTCTGTTATTTAAAGATTGCTTACAGGGTGGATGGTATTTAGTTGAAAACAGCCAAAGTGAAACTATTTTGTGTCAATATTTTATCAAGATATACTCTGTCTTTTTTCTCTCGCAGTTTGATCATATTAAAATACTAATTTAAGGATATATATATATATGTATGTATGTATATGTGTATATATGTATGTATATATATATATATACAGGGTATTTGAAATATATTTGTACGTATTATCTTATAAATAATTAAGTACATTTGTTCTCAGTTAATATATATACAGGGTGAAACGTTATAAGTGTTCCACATATAACTTACAAACATTGAGTTTTTTTGTTCTACTGCCATATTGTTTTTTGTGCTAATCTTATTACTATCTGCGTACAATTTAGAAAATTGAATTGACATTTAAGTTATCTAGCTATCATTATAGTTCGGATTTTATTTATCTTTATACAGGGTGAGTACTATATACGGGGTGTATTCAAACTTATCAGTTATTCATATAGTTTCTATATCTACGATGTTGGACTTAATTATTGCAAAATAAAAATCTTGTCGGCTTGTAATTAATTTGTTGTTAATTTGTAATAATTCAATCACAAAGTTACTTTAAAATTTTTAAGGATAAAATTAGTTTCTTACTGACTTTGATACTGTAATATCGTTTGGTAAAATTAATTCATTTATTTTAAACATATTAAATTTTATACAATTTCTTAAACAATTTAAACTTAAATTTTTTTTTTATTTAAATTTAAATAATTTTAAAATGTTAGCTAATTATAATATAGAACCTGTTCACCTTAGAACTAGTGAACTTAATTATGAATTACGCATTAGAGGTGTAGCTGCTGAAAGAGTTGATGTAACTTTAAAGCGCAAATATCTTAAGCGAGAGTTAAGAAAAGACTTAGCAAGACCGGAAGTACATATTTACACAACACCAAATTTTGATTTTGAGATAGAAAAGCGTGAATTGAATGAAAGTATTCGTTCTGTTACTGAATTGGTGAATGATTATGACGGAAATTCTGAAATTGGTGCTCGGGTTCAAAGCAGGATTAATCACATTTTAGGTAGATTAAGTAGGTTACCAGAAGACAGTGAGGAGATATCGAGCTATAGGGGTGATAATATAATAACAGTTTCAGCTTTAGAGGAGGAATTGGTCGAAATAAAGGAAAGAATTCAGCTAGGTCAGGCGTCTGCTGCAGCAGTGGTTACTCCTAATGTTATTTCTGGGAATGAACCTAAATCTGTTCCTGTGTATAAATGGCCAGTGAAATTCGATGGTAGCGGATCGGTAAATTCGTTTTTTCAACGAGTTGATGAACTTAGGGTTGCTAGAAAATGCACAAAGGAAACATTGTTTGAAGCTGCTTCTGATCTTTTTGAGGATGTCGCTTTAGAATGGTTTAGGGCTCAATTTAGAAGGAGTAGATTTAGTTCTTGGGATACTCTCGTTTCAGCTCTAAAGACTGATTTTCTGCCACTTAACTACGATGACGAGTTATGGAAACAAATAGAGAAGAGGACACAGCATGAAGAGGAACCTATCATTATTTATTTATCCATTATGGAAAATTTGTTTGAATGTTTGTCTGAAAAACCTTCAGAACAAAAGAAGTTAAGAATTCTGATGACTAGGGTTTTGCCATGTTATCAGTCTCATCTTACATTGCAGGATATACAAACTGTAGACTGTTTGGCTAAAATTTGTAGGAAGTTAGAAGAATCCGAAAATTCGAAGAAACGCTTCAATCCACCGCCACAGAAACACACAGCTTTGGAACCGGGATCAAGTTACATGCCCTCATCATCACATAGAAGTTCATCGAAAGATCAAGGAGCCAGGAGAACTGACTACTCTACTAGTAATGTATCCACGGGTTCAAGAAAATTCAACAATAATAGACAGATTTCCGTTCTTCAATGTTGGCAATGCAACAAAACTGGACATAGGAGCAGCCAATGCCGACAGAAGTCCAGTATGCCCACTTGTTTTGGTTGTGGCAGAAAAAATGTCATTAGGCCAAATTGTCCTAATTGCTCAAAAAACTGAACAGTGGAGAACGTCCAGTAGGCCGACGTTCATCCAATACTGTTAGAGATTTGAGTAGGGTCTACACAACTCCATCTTGTGAGTGGAAAAAGTGGCTAGAAAAAGTTAAAAATTTTTACAAGCTTAGTAGTAGCTTGACTGAATTGGGTGAGAATACTGTTAGTTTAGGTGAAGCTAATATTGTTCTTACAAAGAGAGACGGTGACAACAGGCCATATGTTTCAGTACAGATCTTAGGCAGGCCAGTTGTTGCGTTGTTAGATAGTGGTGCCAGTCACAGTGTGATAGGTATTAAAGGAATGCATTTATTGCATACATTTGATTTGAGGTTACAGCAATGTGCTGATATTAGTATAAGCACTGCTGATGGTAAAGCCCAGAAAATAGATGGTTTTGTTAATGTGCCATTACAGATAGGAAATATTGTGAATATATTAAAAATTTTTGTCGTCCCTTCATTAGTCCAGTCGCTAATTTTAGGAGCAGACTTTTGTAGAGTTTTTAATATAACTTTAGATTTCGGTAGAAATTCATATTTTGTAGGTAGTAAACAATTCGATATTAATTCGGAAATATTACCTAACACGGATTCTGTCTGTGTAATTAATAGAATATGTTCACGATCTGAACTGAGTGAAGAGCAGTCTCAGCAGTTAAACTCTGTGATTGAAAGATTTTGCTCTTTATCTCCATTAAAATTAGGCAGAACCAACAAAATGGTTCATAAAATTGATACGGGTAATGCAGAGCCTATTAAACAAAGGCCTCATTTAATGTCACCGTACAAACTAGAAATCCTCAACCGAGAATTAGATCGAATGTTGGAGCTTGGAGTTATACGTCCTTCTATAAGTCCTTGGTCGAGTCCTGTGCTCATTGTTGAAAAATCGAATGGAGAACCACGTTTTTGTTTTGATGGTAGAAAATTAAATTCGGTCACGAAAAAGTGCGCTTATCCTTTGCCTATCGTGGATCATATTTTATACAAATTGTCAGGGGCACAATTTTTAAGTAGTATAGATTTAAAATCAGCATTTTGGCAAATTCCTTTACATCCTGATTCTTGCGAAAAGACTGCTTTTGTAATTCCAGGTCGTGGTTTATTTGAATTTGAAGTGATGCCTTTTGGGTTGTGTAATGCTGCTCAAACACAACAAGCTTTGATGGATTCTGTATTGGGTCCTGATTTAGATCCTTTTGTCTTTGTCTATTTAGATGATGTTATAGTAGCCACACCTTCTTTTGAAAAACATTTAGAGGTATTAAATATCGTATTTGACCGATTAAGAGCTGCAAATCTGACCATTAATCTTGACAAATGTGTTTTTTGCTTGCCAAGTTTGAAATATTTAGGTTTCGTTGTAGATCGGGAAGGGTTAAGAACTGACCCAGATAAAGTTAAAGCCATGCTTGAATATCCTGTTCCTACTACGGCAACAGAGGTCAAGCGCTTTATAGGCATGTGTAGTTGGTACCGCAGATTTGTTAAAGATCATTCAACCATCACGGCACCTATTAATGCATTACTTAAAGGTCGGAAGAAATCTCAGAAAATCCACTGGAATGAAGAGGCTGAAGTAGCATTTAATAAGATCAAACAATCATTAATTTCAGCTCCAATTTTGGCTACCCCTGATTTTTCCAAGCCGTTCGTTATTCAATGCGATGCATCGAATGTTGGATTGGGTGCAGTATTAACACAGAAGGTAGATAATAAAGAAGCTGTGATTGCATTTGCCTCCAGAACTCTTACCGAGACTGAAAAGAAATATACTGTTACCGAGAAAGAAGCTCTAGCTTGTCTTTTCGGTATTGATAAATTTCGACCGTACGTAGATGGAGTACATTTTACAATTATAACAGATCACTCTTCTTTGTTGTGGTTAAATAACTTAAAAAATCCAACAGGTCGATTAGCTAGATGGGCTATGAAACTTAGTCAATACGATATGGAAATTATACACCGCAAGGGATCATTAAATCTTCTTCCAGATGCGCTATCCAGAGCACCAATAGAAATGAATGTGATTGAAATAAATCCAGACTATATAGTTGAAGACCCCTGGTACAGTAAAATGGTAACTAATGTACAGAATGATCCAGAGAAATTTTCAGATTGGAAGGTTGAAGATGGCAAGTTATACAAGCACATACCATTTAATTTTGGTTTAAATACAAATATTTTTCAATGGAAATTGGTGATTCCAAAAGCTCAACGTTTGGATGTTTTTAAAGAGTGTCATGATGACCCCAAAGCCGCACATCTCGGTATATATAAAACATTGAGTCGTATAAGGGAATTGTATTATTGGCCAAGATTGTTGCAAGACGTGCAAAAGTATGTTAGACGATGTAAGATTTGCGATGCTCAAAAAATTAGTTCATCAGCTCGTCCAGGACTAATGGGTCAACCGAAAAGAGTGAATTACCCTTGGCAGTATATTTCTGTCGATATATTAGGTCCTCTTCCTAGATCTAGAAATGGTTTCTGCTATATATTGGTTGTGAGTGATTATTTTACAAAATTTTGTTTGTTACATCCATTAAGAGAGGCAAAATCTACAAGTATTGTAAAATTTTTAGAGGAACAGGTATTTTTAGTTTACGGTGCTCCACAAATCATCGCGTGTGACAACGGGGTCCAGTTCACATCGAATATATTTAAAAAACTTACCCAAGACTACGGAATCACTGTACACTATAATGCGAACTTTCATGCGCAAGTAAATGCCGTAGAGAGAATAAATAGAGTATTAGAAACGGCCATACGTTCATATCTAAATGACATCGATCATCGGAACTGGGATAAAGAAATCCATAAAATAGGTTTTGCTTTACGCACAGCAGTTCACGAAAGTACTGGTTTCATACCCACATTTTTGAATTTTGGGCGATACGTTCCTTCCAACGGAAACTACTATGGTAATTTAGAGTCATTGAATGAAGTTGATTTGACTACATTCAATCGACAAGAATATGGCCAAGAAATTGATAAACTTCCGCAACTGTATAAAGATGTTCGCCGTCATCTAGCTGAAGCTTACAGAAAAAATGAAAAAAGTTATAATTTAAGAAAGAGACCATCCGATGTGTATCATGTAGGAGACAAGGTTTGGAAAAGGAACTTTGTTTTGTCCAGTAAAGCTGACTATTATGCGGCAAAACTAGCACCAAAGTATGTCCTATGTACAGTTAAGAAAGTAATTTCAAAATTAGTTTATGAGCTTGATGGACCAAATGGCAAAAATATTGGTAGATTCCATGTAAAAGATTTAAAACCTTATCATGGATCTGAATCGAATATGACTAATGAATAAATGTTTGAATGACTGTGGCAGCGCTTAGGTGAATGTTGAAGGAATGAATGAAAAAAAAAAAAAACTACCGGGGTATACTATTATTTGTATTTACAGAAAAATATCTAAAAAAAAAGAAAAACGATAGCTATCAAAATTTGATTGACGTCAAATTTAGTAATTTTTTTTTCCTGATTGTGACCTTTTTTATTATGATTTGCATTAATTGCATTAATTTTGTTCTAGGCATAACTGTAGGATATATGGATAGGGTTTAATACGTAGTAAAATATTCTCGTGAACGCGAATATTTTTTTTAAGGAGAAGGGGTGTGTAACACTTTAGAATGTATCACATTGTATATTTCTATAATGAAGAGGCAGAGTATTAGCGATAAGTTTTTAACAGGCAAAAACGCGAGGTTCGAAAAGATAGACAGGGGAGTAGGCAGTGAAAATTTGTTTGAAGTGCGTATGAGTGAGGACCTTATAACAACTAAGGTCCTTTTGTATTGCAACCAGAAAGATATTTCACGCACAAACAAATGCCCACTGTATCTACCATGCTGTATAGTGTATACGTAATAATAATGGTATAGGCTGTAATATTTCCACAATTCTCATTATATGCTGGTTAATAACTGAGCAACTGAATTTCCATATATGGAGAGAGTTCCATGATGTAAGCTGTGGCTTCGGTTTTTTTTGCTGTTATCAACTTCATGGCTTCTGTTTCTAAGTACCAATCACCTGGGAGTTACTGTAAGTACGATCTTGTGTAACAAGCAGCATATCTGAAAAGAGAGAACAACAAATATTTTCGCAGTTCATCAAATAAAGAAAAATTTGTGTTACTTACCTACCCTCTCCTATTTTTTATAAACTATTATTGTAAATTTTGTTAATTGGTGTATCTGGTGTAGTTTACTAAAGTGTAGAGTTAATATTTTACTAATTTGTTTGATTATTTTCATTACATACGTCTTTATACATTTTTAATATAGTTATTAATGTGAACCAGATAACAGCTGTTAATTGGTATAAACAAAATAATAATTAGTATAAAACTAATACTTACCTAAGCAATATTTTTTTTTTTTCTAAAAATTTTTATACATAATTTATTTAATATAATTAAATAAAAATATGCTATATAATTACTGAAACAAGTAAAAATCCAAATATTATTATTTTCTATTAAATTCATATTATGTAATGTTATACCTAATAATTTAACAAATTTTGGTAACTTTATATTTTATTTAATTGTGATAATTGTACATTTTTACCATTTATTTAATTAAATCTCTAGTTAATATTATTATTACAATATTGCTTATCTTGACTCCCCTCCTCGTCGATTATATCGACTGGCGCCCATTGGCTTACAAGACGACAACTTTGTCAATAAAAAAAAATACATATTGTATATATTAGAGACACACTAATAACTTAACCACGACCCTAAAATAATAATAATAAAAAAAAACTTGTGCTTCCATAACAGGAAGGTCACAATGTATTTTCCTGTTGCCTACCTATTTATTACTCTATAGTACTTATCCCTGTAATTGGGTTTTAATCCTGATGGAATAATAGAATATTATTACTATTTACTATTTTCAAACTTGCGTATAGTAATCTTTCAAACATACAATTTTATACTTCGATTGAACTGAAACATCTCAAATTTGATTTGATTGTACAGCAGATATAAATTACTACAGTTATGGTCTGTAATCTGTCCAATAAATAAATTGCAGATATTAGTAGACACATCGTTAACATGGAATGTAGGCCATTAATAACTAAAACACTTCAATGCAATGTATAAAACCGGGACATTAATTTGGCATTCAAACGGTTTCTGAACTAAAATCATTTATTGTTCCATCGAATAACATTTTAGTTATTTAATTTGCATCATATAATTTAATATTCGAACTATATTGTTCGGCGGAATCGCCGAAACCTCATAAATACAACCATAAATCGGAATGAACAATAAGTTCCGGCTTCTATTGTGCAAAGCGCGCAAATAAATCACCGTGTTCCTCTGCATAAAAAAGTAATGTAATCCCATTTAAAACTGCCACATTTACAGGAGGCAGAGGCAGTTCTATAATTAAATTTATTCTGCAGACTACATAAAAATGTCATGACATTACCCTGGCATTATAGTAGGAGGGCTGAGGCAAACTATGCTCTTCGGAAGTTTTTTACCACTACACATGGGTAGTCTCGGGAGAATTTATTTTTTAGTCTTCTAGATCAATAGAAATATTTTTTTAAATAGGAGTGCTGAAATAATTACACGACATATGTACTTTTACTGAATGAACAGTTTCTACTGATTTGTAGATGTTCTATAGTCATTAGGTAAATACAAATTAGTTGTATTAGCAATACCTTTCTCCAATATCTGATACCACAATGTTAATTTACACACTTCAGCTTGACCTACAGGGATTTTTTGCCTATTAAAGATTCATTCTAATTAAACTATGACAAAATATTTTTCTACAAACATCAGTGAACAGTTATTTTTGTATCTAGAATGCGAAATGGTATTTTTGCGTTCAAGAATGGGAAGTCTCCATTCGAGAACGCAAAAGCATTTTGTGTTCGACATACAAACAATAATTTTTCGAAAATGCAATAAAATAAGACAATTTTGTTATATAGGGTGAGTCATTAATAATGGTACGTAGCTTAAGGGCCGATTGTTAACGTCAAAATAAAGCGATTTAGCCCAACATGCCTTATTCAATAATTGGTGCTCCTTTTTATTATACAGAGTGTTAAATTTGAAAAAATGTTTTCGATTTTTTGCTATATTTTGAGAACGTATTAACCGATTGTTTTGAAAATTTGTAGTCTTATATTTTTTGAGCTGGTAATATGTAAACAGTATATGTTTACGAAACAGTGTTGAGGTCACGACCAGGGGGCGCTAGTTATACTGTACTGTCGATGTAAAAATATGTCTAACTTTTTGATTTTACATTTTTGAATTTTTTAATAAGAAACTATTGAATTGCTTTTAATTTTAAATAGAAAAGCTATACCTATTACAGATCGATAAACTCAACCGTTGTCGAGAAACAGATGATTTAAGTTTTTGAGATTCGGCGGGAATTAAATTAGATATATCGATTCATAGATTTGGTAGTAGTGTTTTTTTGTTGTTCTTTTATATTTAAAATGCCCGTTACAATAATTAAGATTGAATTGAGGAACAAGATATGTGTATATGCCTAAGAAAATTTTTGTGGTCGCCGTGCAGCAGCGAGGTACTTGGAATAATATCGAGATAACGAACAATCCCCCCATTCTAGACTATCTAAGAGATTGTACGACAGATCGGATGAAACAGGATCATTTCGCCAGAAAACAGACGTTGGAAGACCGAAATTATTAATAGCGGACCAATAAGATGATATTTTAGAGCGAATTGCTGAAAACATATGTACAAGCACATCTGCAGCTATTGGCATCAGTTAGTCTTCCGTTAGCAGAATACTCCACAAAGAGAAATTGTATCCTTATTATTTTACTCCAGTTCAACATTTAACATCACAAGGCCCTCTACCTAGGTTAGGTTAGGTTAGGTTAGGTTTTTAACGCGTCTGGTACAAATCAACGCTAACAGAAGTAGAGCTGCCATGGATCTGGCGTGAGCCACTGCGATGGAACAAGCTGTATATCTTATTCTGGTCAGCGAGCCACATAAAGGGTCCTTGAGGGGGTATAGATGGTACAAAGATAACAAACTTGATGCGGCAGTGGGATATGTGTTCCCTAAATCTGATGTTAATGCATAGGGTGCAGGAGACGGATTCGTATGGGTGCAGATACAGGAACTCACCAAATGTAGGCAATCAGGTATTCGAGGATGTACATAACCTTTCGGTAGATATACTGGCTAAAAGGGGAGCTAGAATTTTTAAAACTGGTGATTTCAACTCTAAGTCCTCGATGTGGGGTCACCGATTGAGGATAACTGGGGAGAGACACTCAGTACTATGTTCTGTGCCCTGGGCATTACTCCTCTGAACGCATGGAGTGTCCATACTTTCGTAAGGGGGGAATATGGATCAGTCATTGATATATCTGCTGTGTCTGATGAGTTGGCGGGAGGAAATATGGACTGGAAAGTATTGGAAAATGTGGCGTCTCTCAGCCCACACAGATACATAGTTTTTAATGTCGGCCAGAGAACTAGGCCGAGGTGGGTTTCCGGCCCGTTAAACAAGACAAAGATGGCTGATGTGCTTGCATCTTTGGTAATGCAAAATGGCGGTGTAACAGCAGAAAAGTTGTGTGATGTCCTACGGGAGGCATATAACGCGACCACACCGAAGGTTAGAACTAGAGATGGACGGGTTCCATATTGGTGGACCATCGAGATAGCGGATTTGAGGAGAGGAGTAGTAGCAGAAGAAGTTGGATCAGGTGCAGGTGATTGCATACTATTTCACCTACTGAGACTACTGAGCGGGAACGGGAGTATAGAGATATGAAGAAGGAACTAAAGTTAAAGATCGGACAGTCCAAAAAGAGAGCATGGGAGCAGACGATTACTCAAATAGATGATGATGCTTTCGGGGACGGCTATAGGATAGCTATGAAAAAGTTAAGGATACCTTACCCTCCTCTGACTCTGAGCAAGGCGCAAAGGGAGGAGCAAATTGACAAGCTATTCCCAGTTGCACATGAAATGGTATGGATTCGGGAGCATACCGAGGATCCCCCTCCGTTCACTGGCGAAGAACTGAAAGAGGCGGCACGGAAGTTGAAGGCAGAAAAGGCCCGGGAAGGGATGGAGTCCCCCCAGAAGCTATTAAGGTGGCGGTAGAAACTCTAGAGGCATACATGCTGAGCGTATTTAACAAATTATTGAGAGAGAGACAATTTTATACGACCTGGAAGGAGGCCAAGTTAGTACTAATAGAAAAACCGAAGCAAGTTCAGCAAGCGCCGTCCTCTTACAGACCCTTATGCGTCCTGGACTCCGTTGGAAAATTATACGAGCAGTTACTGCTAAAACGTATTGTGGAAGCACTGGAGGAGGGAAACGGACTCTCTGAACACCAATATGGATTTCGCAAAAGCCATTCGACCGTCGGGGCCATTGAGGAAGTATTGTGTATAGCCAAACGAGCTCACCTAAGTTCACCGAGAGAATAGTGTATGGATGTTTTGGTCGATGTCAGGAATGCCTTTAACACTGCCGATTGGAGGAGGTTAGTGAGTGCTGTGGAGACGAAGAGAGTTCCTACATATTTCATAAATGTTATTAAAGATTATTTGTCGGACCGCATTATATACGCGGATAAGATCACTTGGCGTAGGAGTCCCGCAAGGGTCAGTCCTTGGCCCTACCCTTTGGAACACTATGTACGATGGGATGTTGAATATAAATACTCCACCCGGGGTGAACTTGGTAGGTTATGCCGACGATCTGGCAATTGTGGTTGTGGACAGGACTACTGATGGACTGGTAGCAAAGGCAAACAGGGCGCTGCAAGATGGCCGTGTGTGGCTAGAAGAGAACGGGCTGATTATGGCGCCGGAAAAAATGGAAGCCGTCTTACTGAGATACGATAGACGGGAGCAGGAACTTACCCTGTAGATCGACGACATGACTGTGGGCAATCAAAGAATTGTGAAATATTTGGGAGTACACTTGGACTCGGCGGTGTCGTTCAGACCCCACATTAGAGCAGTTGCGCAGAAAGCGGAGAAGACTATGAATGCCCTGAGTAAACTTATGCCAAATATCCAAGGGAAGGAAAACGGAGAATGCTCTGTGCAGTGGCTCAATCAATTCTTTTGTATGGGGCGCCTATATGGGCCAAAGCTATGGCAGCAGCGTCGTATAAACGTGCGATGTAATCCATTCAGAGGAAAATGATGTTTAGGGTATGCTGCGCATATAGGACTGTGTTAGCTGAGGCCGCCGCAGTACTGTCCTCAACTATGCCCATTCATATTATGGCTGCAGAGAGGAGAGGGGTATGGGTTTGTGAACAACCACCTGGATTAGCGATAGCTCAGGAGCATCAGATAGCTCTAGATCGATGGCAGATGGAGTGGGAAAATGGAGTAAAGGGTGCATGGACTAGGAAACTTATTAGGAATGTTAGGGCGTGGACAGAAAGAAGGCACGGTAATATGGACTTTTACCTTACCCAAGCCCTTAGTGGACACGGGGTGTTTAAAGTTTATAAAAAAGGAATAGGGAATTCTGATGTTGATACGTGCGACTACTGTAACGACACAGACAACTCAGAGCATACGTTGTTTGGACGATGGGTCGTCCAGAGGCAGGCCATTGATGCACGATTCCCTACAGGTACAAATGTTGAAAATTTGGTAACTAGAATGTTAGAAAGTGAAGAAGCATGGATTGCTATCCAGGGGTTTATCAAATCTATTATGTCAACCAAGGAGACGGATGAGAGAGGTGATAGATAAAGAATGGTGCGATCTGCTGATGGTATGTGCTAACAGTTCCGGAAGATAGCTCCTGAAATATGAACAGGGGAGGGGTTTTAGTGGCTAAAAATCCGACAGTCCCCTGCACAATTGAAAGGCGTCGTGCAGGGTCCCTTTTGAAGGTTTTCCCTCCTCTACTACAAGTCTTTCCCACTTCAACCAAGACTTCGCTAACATCAACGAAGAAAAAAAAAGGTTAGGTTAGGTTACGGTTTGCACAGTTTCTTCGCCGACAACAAAATGATGACCCAACATTTTATTACAAAATATATAAATTTACGGACGAAGCGACATTTACCAGACGAGGTATTTTTAATTGGAGAAATAGTCATTCTTGGAAATTAGAAAATCCTCATCTGCCAAGAGAAATACATTTTCAGCAAGAGTTCTCTATCAATATTGGATGTGGAATTCTCTCCGATAATATTGTGGGGCGGTTCGTACTACCATGTTCATTTAACGGAGAAAATTATTTAAATTTTCTAATTGATGCCTTGCCACCGCTTCTTGAAGATATTCCTTTAAATATACGGCAGAACTTCTGATGTTTGCGTGATGGTGTACTTGCACATGCAATACCTTCGACGAGTAAGAGAATATCTTTCCTCATCGTTGGAATGGACACATCAGAGAAGTTCCTGAAACTGCATGTAGCCCTAATTGAAATCCATTGGATTTTTACTTTTGGGGTTATATTAAATATTTAGTTTATAAATATATTATTAATAGTTACAAACAACTGTGGGAAAAGATTCAAGAATCGGTTAATATTATCAAGAAACATGGAAGGTTATTCAACATCAGACAAAATTTAAATAAGAAGCTAAGAAAGTACATTGAAGTCGCTGGTGGTCAATTCGAGAACCTTTTATGATTAATAATTGGTTAAGATTTACATAATAAAATTTTCAGTTGTTGTAGTGTTTGTCTTATTATTAATTCAGTTTTGATATCTTAAGACTCCCTAATTTTCTAATTTAATTCCTCACGAATCTCAAAAACTGAAACCGTCTGTTTCTTGAAAATAGTTGAATCGGTTTGTAACAGGTATGCCTTTTCTATTTAGAATTGAAGATAGTGTAATAGTATCTTATTAAAAAAATCAAGTGTAAAATACAGAAAGTTACATATTTTTACATCGACAGTACAGTATAACTAGCGCCTGTAGTCGTGACCTCAACAATGCTTGCATTTTCGTAATTGCCGGCTCAAAAAACATTAGTCTTATGTTTTTCAAAACAATCACTCTGTATTAACAATCTGCCCTTAAGCTATATACCATTATTCATAACTCACCCTGTATACAAAAATTTATATTTGAAATCGTTTGAAGTGTGTTTGAATCAAGACGGTTTAGGCGTGGTGACTATCATAACGATAGCAACCTAATAAACAATAAAAATTAATTGCTTGAAAAAGTATTGTCAGCATTATACAGTGCTTTCGAAAAGTAACGAATAAATTCATTATTTTTGAAATTGAGAAAATCTCCTGGCAGGTAGATTTTGTTTTTTAAAAAGGCACTTTTTGCCATACGACCCACATTTGTGACGTCATCGTTGTTCGAGATATGACGTCACCGACAATTTTTTTAAAAAGCAACCCCCAATTTTGACCATGCCATTTGAAAGGGCGTGTCATTCTACATACATACATCATGAAAAATTATTGTGTTACATAACAAAAATGTCAAATAATGTTTGAAAATTTTAAAATTTTATTTTCACAATACTGAAAATAATATTGATTATGTAATGGTGTAATTTGAAGGAAATATCAAATTTGTCCGAATCGGATTACTGGCATATTTTGAATATAAAATTAAACCTTCGACGTTATGGTCAGTATATTCCATGCTAAAAAGTAGGTACCCTGAATGCCAAAGAAAATGTAAATATCAGAAAATTTTCAAAACTAATACCATATTTGAAAAGCAAGTTACTTGAATACAGTTCAAAGAAATACAGAATTCTAACGAAAGAGAAAATTGAGAGATTTTTACAAGAAGCACCTGATTTCTGCTAGAAAAGCTAATTAAAATATTCAATATAAATCGATAGACAACTTTGGACAACTTTTCGGATCATTTTAATAATTGGTGTTCGTGGAGCTTTGAGAAGAGATGAGCTACTATAGATAACGACCGACAATATAGAAGACAAAGATTAAATTATTATTAATTTCCGATTCCAAAACTCATACTTGGAGACGTTTTGTGATTTCAAGTCCAACCAAATGAAGATATACTGCAAATATTGTGCTTTACGTCCGGCAATTATTATATATTATTTATTATTCTTTGTTCATTGTTCATTGTTCATTGTTCATTGTTCATTGTTCATTGTTCATTGTTCATTGTTCATTGCTCATTGTTCATTGTTCACTATTCACTATTCACTATTCACTATTCACTATTCACTATTCACTATTCACTATTCACTATTCACTATTCACTATTCACTATTCACTATTCACTATTCACTATTCACTATTCACTATTCACTATTCACTATTCACTATTCACTATTCACTATTCACTATTCACTATTCACTATTCACTATTCACTATTCACTATTCACTATTCACTATTCACTATTCACTATTCACTATTCACTATTCACTATTCACTATTCACTATTCACTATTCACTATTCACTATTCACTATTCACTATTCACTATTCACTATTCACTATTCACTATTCACTATTCACTATTCACTATTCACTATTCACTATTCACTATTCACTATTCACTATTCACTATTCACTATTCACTATTCACTATTCACTATTCACTATTCACTATTCACTATTCACTATTCACTATTCACTATTCACTATTCACTATTCATTATTCATTATTCATTATTCATTATTCATTATTCATTATTCATTATTCATTATTCATTATTCATTATCCATTATCCATTATCCATTATTCATTATTCATTATTCATTATTCATTATTCATTATTCATTATTCATTATTCATTATTCATTATTCATTATTCATTATTCATTATTCATTATTCATTATTCATTATTCATTATTCATTATTCATTATTCATTATTCATTATTCATTATTCATTATTCATTATTCATTATTCATTATTCATTATTCATTATTCATTATTCATTATTCATTATTCATTATTCATTATTCATTATTCATTATTCATTATTCATTATTCATTATTCATTATTCATTATTCATTATTCATTATTCATTATTCATTATTCATTATTCATTATTCATTATTCATTATTCATTATTCATTATTCATTATTCATTATTCATTATTCATTATTCATTATTCATTATTCATTATTCATTATTCATTATTCATTATTTATTATTTATTAAACAACAACCCTAACAGGCATTACTGCCTAATTACAAGAGTTGGGACAATTCAGAAGAATATAACAAGTACAATTAGCAATATAAGTCAGTCAGTTAATTCACACCTTGAAGTAAAGTAATTTAGTTAGCAAGAAAAAAATTCTTATATATTGTTTTTTAAACTTATTCGGCGTATAGGAGAAATCCAGATCGAGAAGGTAATAATATTGATTAATGAGTTTGAGCATCTTTAAAAATGGTGAGGTATTTGGCAACAAAAGCAAGGAGAAAACTGTTACATAACGAGTAAATCTAAGAGGTGAATAAAAGGGCAATAGATTCACAACTTTCTTAGAATCCACAAGATTATTAACTAATTTATAACAAAAAAGCATAGCATTTAGATTCTTCCTATCGTACAGACTGTGAATCTGAAATTTATTTCTCAAATGTGCCGTTCTGATGGTTTGATAATCAGGATACTCATTATGCGTACGAAAATAAATATATCGCAGACATTTATTCTGTACTTTTTCAACTGTACTTTTTCAACGCCCATAGTATGCGCAATAGCTTGGGAAAACCAAATGACCGACCCGTATTCCAGTTTAGGTCTCACTAAACTAAAGTACAGTTTTTTTAAGACCACAATATTATCAAAATTCTTACTCTGTCTAATAATAAACCCCAATAATTTAAAAACTTCGGCGGTAATTCTAATAATATGTGACTTATAATTTAATTTAGAATCGTAACTTATCCCAAGATAAGTCAGTGTAGTCAAAATTAATAGTATTTACATTTCTCGTCAGGTTCATGACAGACCATTTACTAATATTTAACATTAAATTATTATTGACCGTCCAGGTATACAAATTATCAACATCACTCTGTAATAAATGACACTCTGACAGATGTAATGTGATACACCCTGTGACTCTTAAATAACTTAGACAGTAGATGCTATGAAACTTAATACTGATAAGTGATAATAAGTCAGATCTTGAACTGTCCTATATATCTTCAAGTCATCTGCAAACAGTTGACAATTACAACACAAATAACTAGGCAAATCATTAATAAACATTATAAACAATAAAGGTCCGAGATTGGAACCTTGAGGTATATCTGATATCGCTGTAAACTTATCGGAGATTTTATTATTAAATTTAACGGAACAAAGACGCAAATAGGTAAGACTTAATATTAGTGCACTGTTAGTAAAATCGAATTGATGTAGCTTACACAACAACACGTCATCATCCACCTTATCAAAGGCTTTTTTAAAATCCGTGTATACCACATCCACCTGGAGTCCACTTTGAAAAACTGTATTGACATTAGTATTGAATTCCAACATATTTGTATTAATCAATCTGTTGGGAAAAAACCCATGCTAGTTCTCAGTGATATTTAGCTTAATCTGATTAAAAATTCTAGCATGAATAATATTTTCAAAGATTTTAACTTGTATTAATCGATCTGTTGGGAAGAAACCCATGCTGGTTCTCAGTGATATTTAGCTTAATGTGATTAAGAATTGTAGCATGAATAATATTTTCAAATATTTTAACTTGTATTAATCGATCTGTTGGGAAGAAACCCATACTGGTTCTCAGTGATATTTAGCTTAACGTGATTAAAAATTCTAGCATGAATAATATTTTCAAATATTTTAACTGGGGCACACAGCACAGATATAGGACGATAATTTTTAATTAAACTTTTATCCCCACTCTTAAAGATCGGAGTAATAATTGCCTCCTTCCACAAATCCGGAAATATACACTTACGCAAGGAGAAATTCATAATATAAAGTAATGGTTTCTGCAACCACTCAGAGCACGCCTTGACCAAATAAGAGGGTATACCGTCAATTCCTGAAGCACGCTTAAGTTTTAACTTCTTAGTGGCATTAATGAATTCACTTGTAGTTATGGGTGCTAGATCAAAGGGTCCGGAATTTCCATCGTAATAATCGTAATTAGTAAAAAGCGTGTTATAAAAAGGTACTTTAGTGTTATAGGTTGATTGAAAAAAATTCGCAAAACAATTAGCATCATTACCCTGAGGCACAGCAACATTTTGGTATTTTAGATGTAAACTTCCAGAACTCTCTTGTTTTTTGAATTTACATATTTCCAAAATTCCGATGGATCAGCTATTATACTATTTTCAATGCTATTTACATAATACTTGTATCACGCCTTATGAGGAGTTTTACACGGCGCCTCACCTGACAAAATTCTTCATTATATACTTTATTACATTTCCATAATTTATTAAGTTTATTTTTATATTTAATAAGATCTATGATTTCTCTATTGAAAACGGTTCTTAAAGCCAGATTTAATCTTAGGAACATTATTATCAATTATAGTATTAAGGATATAATAAAAATTACTTAACGACACATAAACATCTGGTTCATTATATACCGGCCTCCAGTCAACACCCTGAATGTCATTAACAATATAGAGAAAATTTACCTTCTTAAAATTATATAAATTTATAGCACCGTTTTCAGAACAAGTATTACTACAAGTCGATATTTTTTTGTGACGTATGTCAGAGAAAAATGAGTTAACCAAGTGGTTGGCGTCAACAATTCAATACCACCATGAAATGACATGTGGTTGGCGTTACAATGCTATAGCGAAGACATATAGAAGATTCTATAGAAAATAAAGTTTCTGATAGCGCTGGATCTGGTATAAATTTAACTCACTGTAATATCGGCACTCAATTTACATGTAATGCAAAATAATTTGTAATCGTCCTGTTTATAATGTTATTACATGTATTATTATATCATACTTCAGATTTTTATTCATATGTGTATTTTAATTAACAATCGTCCGATCTTGTATGGGACATGTGACATAACAACTGTTGATTGTATTTTTTTTTAATTTAAAATCGATGTAAATATTGTTATAACATAAGCTTACTTAGTACTACGTATAAAATTGATCGTTTGCATTAATAAGTATTTAAAAATAATTGTTAAGATAATGTGGTAACAGTAAAATCATACGTGTCTTGCAAGAGTTTTTTCAAAGTTGTTATATTATTTGAGGAAAATAGTAACAATGAATAAATGAAACATCAAGAATTTTATTTTTAATATTACTTTTGTTCTATATGTTTTATTTTTATGTAATTACCTATAGACATTACGGTTTGAGAAAATAAGAAATACAGCAACATTAAGCGCGTCATACTGTTGAAATAGTATTTTCTACAAAAACAAATAATATTAGGTATTTAAGAACTGAATAATATAGAGCTTAGCATTATAACAAGAATGTTATTTCATGCCACCTTCGAATATTCAAAGATACCGAAGTAAAACGAATATATAATGGCAGAAAGCGGAGACAGAAATCTTTCAAAATACGTATTTTTTAAAAAATTTAACTGTAGTTGAAAATATTGTTATAACATAAACTTACATAGTTCTGCATATAAGATTGTTCACTTTTGTTAATATGTATGTGAATATAATTGTTAAAATGTGGAGTTAAATAAGCAAAGTAATGTATGTCTTACAAACGCTTATTAAAAGTTTTTATTTTACTTAAGGAGAATTTAAATAGTAAAAATGAAAAAACACAACATCACAAATTTTATTTTTGATATTACTTTTGTTCCACGTATTTTAGTCTTCAAGATCTCTGCATCTAAAAACAGCACAAATTTGATCATTTTACGACGAGAAATACAGCCACCTTAACGTCGGTAGAACTAACTCGTTGCAAAGGAACGCAATATTAAATTTAAGACAAAAATCTGCGGCTTTCTTTAGTGGCTTTTATTAAAAACTATAATTTACCAAATTATACTACACAGTATTCCGACTCGATATGCTAAACCAGACAAAAAATAATAAAAACCTCACACAAATAACGTAAATATATTCGTAGCAATGCAGAACGCAAAGTAACAAATTATATCACCGCACACATTTTCCAGCAAAAACATTTCAGAAATGCTAATGTATTAAAGTGCATCCGAAATCTAGCGCAATAAAAAGCGCAGTGCATTATGTCTTCTGCAGCGAAATCTGCATTTCTCATCAAAATGAAAAAGCTGGAAAAGCTCGGGGTATCAGCGAGTTAAGTGTAAAATCGATCCGATCAGAGTCCATGCTTTTCACAAACTGCTGATTACACGGCTTGCCGTCGAGATATGTGAATCAACTCGGTGAGAAATAAATAGGTATAGGTCTAGTTTGCTCGCTTGCCTTAATTCCCTTTATTTTTATCGGCACTTGTTTTGTGGAAGTGATTAAGGGCGTCGTATCCTTCAAATATTGTTTTCTACAATTAGTTTTAAACATTTGGTCACCCCAGTATTATAATGTTTATACACCAAACTGCTACTTTTGGGAAATCGTGTTTAAATATTTTACGGCGATCATACATTGACATATATTATAAAGAGATGTGGAATTAAGTGTGTCTCAAAATATGAAGTAATGTTACAATTTAGTTATTTTAGTCTACAAGAGAACTATATAAAATCATAAAAACGGGTTTTTATAAATGGATATAGAACAAAATGCCTTATTTTCAGATTTGGTAAAGAAATATGGGGATATAGAACAAGATATTTTGATTTTTTTGCTGTAGGTATTTTAAAATAAATCAAATCTCCTATAATTCTTATCAATGAAGTCATATGTATGCTCACTAATACCAAACTTCTAGGTAGGTTTTAGTCCACAGAGTAGTTAGGTTCACACAATATTGTTAATACCTAAAAATATATAAAAAAGATATTTTGATGTCGAACAAAAATAAGTTTTTTAAGCACCCCTAATAAAGCCCTGTGGAACTGTCTTTCCTCTTCTGGAATTTGAGGAAGCATCTCAACCAAATGCTTTTTTTTCTGATCGAGTATATTAACATTCGTCTTAGGTATTTGGGGGACGTTATCCGGAAGTGATACCTCCGTTATAAGATTTATTCTTCTCGTATATTTTAGCTTAGCAGTCTTTATTTCTCCGTAATGTGTCCCTTTCATATATTAAATGTTTCGCTTTTGTGTAAGGAATTAAATTATACGAATATCGGGCTGAAAATGATTGATAGTCAAAATAATCTCCAGAAGTCATCTGGATTATTCTAAATTTAAGTTTCCATGATTTTGGCATTGACAGGAGGAGACAAATTAAAGTTAAAGGGGACCAAACTTCTAAATTACGTATATACCTTTCTATGCAACTGTGAGCATTATCTATTTCTTGGACGCTGTCATGGCCTGGCTCCCCGAACTTTTGATCTCACTTTTATGTTCTATGCTTGCCGGAATTAAATAAATTTCTGTAAAGCAAAGGACATCGAATTTTTATTTTGTGGCACACAACTATCTTACCATGAAATCAGTGTATTAAGTTGAGGAATGTCCAACTATTTCCTTTAGTATTCTAATCAGGGCACTAGCAATGTGGACACCGGCTCGTCCACAGAGAAGTTCCTGCAACACTGTGTTGTAAACAGTATTATTCACATTGAGGTGAGCTGTAAAATTATAACAGGACAGTTTCATTTTATAAAAGTTCTTTGATACATTGCACTTTGGTAATAAAAATGTATTTTGCAAATCAAAAGTAATAACTCCTACTGTGTTATCATTGGAAAAGCGGCATCTCTCACTATTTCTTTTAGGATTACCCAAATTCTTACGTGCGATATGATTATTAAAGTTTCGAATTTCTTCAGGTGTCGAATTATTATTCATACGTACTTACAATGATCGTCGATCGAGCTTTCCTATATTATGTCTAATCGGATATAGAACAAAATAGTTCTGGGTGATGGGAGTGACATTGAGAGGGGATATAGCACAGTATAATTTTCTTAGAGGTTATGGAACAATATTATTCTCATAGATTTCGAGGGACAAGATAATAATATTATGTTTGGGAAAAAATGTGGATATAGTACATTAATTTACTAAAAACTTTCTCGTAGAGCTTTGTTAATACATAATTTTTATGGATATAGTTCAAGCTAATTATCTAGTTTTCAGGGATTACATTATGTCATTTTGGCCAAAAATGGATATGGAACCATATAATTCTGGGGTGCCGATTTAAGAACTGAATAATATAAAGTTTAGCAAATAACAGGTATGTTATCTCATGCCACATTCGAATATTCAAAGGTACCGAAGTAAAATGAATATGTAATGAAAGATAGCGGTCTAACCAACCAATTTTTAGATACACAAATCTTTGAAAATACATATTTTCTTTAAAATTTAACTGTAGGTGTAAATATTGTTATATCATAACAAAGTTCTGCGTATAACATTGATGTTCACTTTTGTTTAAAATAAAATAAAATAATTTTATTTGAGGAAAATTTAAATAGCAAAAGTGTATAAACATAACATCAAGAATTTTATTTTTTATATTACTTTTGTTCTACATGTTTTATTTTTTAAGATTTTTGTACCTAAAGAACATCATAAATTGGATCATTTTACGGCGAGAAAAATGGCTACCTTAAGGAAAAACTAATTCTACCTAATCGTTTCACTAAAAATTACCACTTTCATTCTCTAAAAAATTATTTACCTGTACCATATCTAATTTCAGTAGAATAGTGTTTCACCACACTTTTTTACATTTAAATACATTGGATTTCTGTTTGTTAGGACATACAGTGCGAAAAGTATCGAATAAATTCATTTTTTCTACACCCGTATTATAACAATGCACTTATATGCCCATAATCCGTTTCATAATGATACCCATTACGATACAGATTTTATAATCCGTTTCATAATGATACCCATTACGATACAGATTTTTCATTACGATACAGATTTTATAATCCGTTTCATAATGATACCCATTACGATACAGATTTTTCATTACGATACAGATTTTTAATCAATAGAAACCCATAATTTTTCAATCAGGCATGCTGTTCATTTGACGTTTATCCTAGGTTCCTATGTAATTATTTTAGATGTCAAAATCAGTACGTATTAAATTTTCGTAGATACCTAGCTAAACTTCGATAATTTATCAAAATGTCTGATATCAGCGATATAGAAGAATTACCATCGACTTCTCCACACATATCGGAGAAAGCAGAAAATGCAGTTCATACGAATAATTACTGTTACCTATTGTGTTCAATAAAAATATAAAAAATATGGTTTTTGATTATTTATCGGGTGTAGAAAAAATAGCGTATGCAACTCTCATGTAATGGTTATTAATACACTCGCATAAACCATACGAAACTCACCTTAGGCTCGTTTCGTATCCCGGTTAATGCTCGTGTATTAATAACCATCATTACATGATCGTTGCATAATATACTAATTTAGATTTAGATGAAATGATAATGATTATGTAAAAAATCTAGTAAATTTAATGTTCAAATTGTGCACCGTTAGCTGTCTGACAGTAGCCAAGACGATTAATAAATTCTTTTTGAACATTATCAATAACAGGAGGTATACGATGTATCTTGTGGCGAATTCTCGCTTTTAAATCTTCTAAATTAACCGGTCTAGTAACGTATACTTTGCTTTTTAAATATCTCCACAAGAAATAATATAAAGATGTCAAATCGGGCGATCTGGCTGGCCACTCCCTGTCCAATAATTCGGGAACAGCTCATCTAAATAAGCACGGATAGGTGTTGCATAATGGGGAGGCGCAGAGCATTGTGAAAATTAAATTTTAAAAACTCTTCAAACACTCTTTTCTTGAAATTTTTGTTATGTAACACCATAATTTTTCATGATGTATGTATGTAGAATGACACGCTCTTTCAAATGGCATGTACCTAATTATAAATAATAACGCCTTATTAACTTGTTGTATTACCTCGTGACTACGAAGAACTAGATAGGATGTTTTTTTAATAATATAATTTTAAGCCAAAGCTCCAGCTCAAATTTATAACTGTATCGTTAAAAAACTGAGGATATGAAGATTTTACAGGTACTTTTCTTAGGATTTAACAAGTCATCCAGGCATTTTGTTGACTAATTAGAGTAAACAAATATAAAAGAATAGGACTAACCGAGCTTACTCTGCTTATCGTGCGCTAGGACGTTGGATAGTGGTTAAACATGCAATCACGCGAACGAATCAGTTTGTTCTTTCAATTGCGACGACAAAATTTACAGGTCATTTTTCAACAGATTTCATTCTGTTCCTTATAAAAATGTCATTAATAATAATAATAATAAAGTTTATTTGCCCAAAAAAATAAAAAAATTTTTGTTTTACACATATTTAGTATACATACATATTATAATCATGCAGTAGGACAAAAAGGAAATACGCTCAGTACACCACAAAGTAGTTTCCTGATCTTCCGCGTATCCCAGAAGCGCGTGGATAAGAAGATATGCAAGAGCAACAAAATTATCAATATTAATAATAATCTATAAATAATCATCAAGAAAAAGTTTTTTTAGAGACATTTTAAAAGTATATGGCGACAATGATTTTAATTCAGGATTCAGATTATTGAACAATTTAACAATATTGTATGAAAATGATCGCTGAAAGAAAGCAGATTTGTATGTAGGCATGGTTAATAGTCCTTTGTTACGTATATTAATGTTGTGCACGTCAGTCCTAAATATTATGTCATAAAGGTAAGGGGGAGTCTTAGTAAAAATTAATTTATGATAAAAACATAGAGCATGATAATCTCTTCTTATTTTCATAGACAACCATTTTAAATTTTTAAAAGCGTTAGATATGTGATTAAATTTTCTTATCCCACATATGAAACGAACACAGGCATTTTGTACTTTCTGAATTCTATTACAATCAACACTATCTATACAACCATTATATAAAACATCACAATAACTAAATTGAGATAGTACCATAGTTTCACAAAGCATAATTTTAGTATCTTTATTTAAAATATGCCTACTATTATATAACAATTTTAAATTACAGTAAGACTTCTTCAACATATGATTTACGAATAACCTGTATCTCAAGTTAAAGTCTAATATTACACCTAGATTTTTTGCCTCTCTGGTAATTTTAAGTTGATCATTATTGATATGTATGTTTATTAAATTTATGACTTCGTTAACCTTATTTTGCTGACCTATCAATAATACGGACGACTTAGAACTGTTGAGCTTTAAAGAATGATCAGCAGCAATTTTAGTTAAAACCGACAAGTCAGCGTTAATTTTGTTACAAGCATCATTTATCTCTGAAGGAGCAAAAGAATAATATAATTGTGTGTCGTCCGCATAAAAATGAAATTTACAAAAAGTAATGAAAGTTTCAAAATTTAACGTATAAACAGTATAAAGTAAAGGACCCAAAATAGAACCCCGAGGGAATCCTGATAGCATTTCAGTTTGATTAGAAAGTTTATTATTATAAATAACACATTGTGTTCGATTAGTTAAATAATTTTTTAATAGTGAAATAGCATCATTACTAAGACCTACAAAATGTAATACTGAAAGTAAAATATTATGATCAAGTGTGTCAAATGCCTTACTAAAATCCAGAAGACTAAGCGCTGTTATTTTACCTTTGTCAACTTGACTTATAATCTCATCTGTTATATGAAGAAGAGCTGTTGAACAACTGTGATTTTTCCTAAATCCTGATTGCAAAACTGGCAGTAATTTGTTATTATTCAGATAATTTCGAAACTGATTTTCGATTATTCTTTCCAAAACCTTAGACAACACCGGCAACACTGCAATGGGCCTCAACTCCTTAAATTCAGTGGGATGAGTAACTTTAGGAATGGGTCTTATTAATGATTCTTTCCAGCAAGAGGGAAAAACACAATATTTGAGACAAAAATTTACTAAATGCGTAATTAAAGGAATTATATAAGGGCAACATAATTTTATAAAAGTAATATTAAAGCCATCAGTCCCAATAGCCTTAGAAGAAATGTTATTAATTATTTTAGTAATCACGTCATCATTTACAGGCGAAAATATAAAATTATTTGGAATATTATTCTTCGTTCGGGAGTTATAATACTTAACCAAGTTTTCAGTACTATTATTGCTATTACTAATTTCCTGAATTGAAGTAGAAAAAAATTTAATAATATCATCGGGATCAGCTATCTCGTCAGGAATTGTAATTATATTTTTATTGATAATATTCATACGTTTTAATTCCCTCCAAGTATCTTTTGAGTTTGAATTTCGACATTTAAAGTTAAGATAAGCCCGTTTTTCATTTTTAATAGCAATATTAGTGAAATTACGCCATTCTTTGTATTCCTGCCACTGCAGAATATTTTTCGTAGATTTGAAAGTTTTTAGTTTTTTATCCCTAATTGACATTAGTAATTTCAAGTTATCTGTTAGCCATGGTGAATAAGTCTTACGTGTAATGCATTTTTTCAATGGAATGTGCTTGTTATATAATTTAAGCAGATTTTCATTTAAAAATGCTAACTTGTCGTCAATATTATTTAATTCAACAATATGAAAAAGAGGCAAATTTTTCAGGTCGAGCATAAACAGGTTATAATCCAAAAATTTGTAGTCTCTGTAATTTGTCACTGTTGGCACAAATTTAACTTGTATACCCAATTTAACATAAATTAAGTCATGATCTGACGCATGATTCATACTTATTACTCCTTTATGTGACACAATATACTTGTCTGATGTTAAAATTAGATCAATTAATGTAGCAGAAGTTGCAGTAGTCCTAGTAGGAGAATCAATGAGCTGAGTCAAATCAAACACTTTAAAAATATTATTAATAGCAATAGTTGCATTACTTTCAAGTTGAAACATATCATTGTTGAAATCCCCCAAACAAAATATATTGTCAGCACCAATCAAGTCATATGCAAAAGTATTTTCTAACTCGGTTAAAAATAAATTATATATTAATAGAATTACATTCACAAATTCAAATTATTTTACATGTATGTGACACAATTTACAAGAAACCACTTATTGTACTCGTTTGGTTTGCAATTCGTCTCGCACAAGTTATTTTCAATAATTAACCTAATGCGAGTATCGTGAAGTAGTAGCAGTAGCATTCATTATCCAACAAATAAACAAATACAAAAAACTCAAAATATAATTGACAGTAAAATGTTATATAACATGCTTGTATGTGAAGAATCGACATTTGTGTATGTATATTGTCAACACCATCTAATATAAAAAAATATCAACCCATTGCTATTCTATCCAACTTTGTGAAGGTATTTGAGATGGCTGTGTACACAATTTTTTTTAGCAAAGTCAGAAGTTTTATTTCTCCGAATCAACATGGTTTTGCTGCGTCACGCTCTACGTTAAAAAATTTGGTTGAATTTACCCAATTTATTTCAAGCAACATTGACAATAGAGATCGAGTAGACGTCACCTTCGTTCTTAGAGTTTTCAATTTTAAATGATGATGGGTTCGAATGTGGTTGACAAAGAGCTAAATAAAACAATTAGAAACTTGTTTAAACTTTATTTAACTAATTTTAATGATGGTTCGTAAATAATTGCCTAAAAGTTAAGGTTAAGTTTTCTCTCTTCAGAAATGAAATTATATTAGTAGACTTAAAATTATTATTTATAAATTGTTATTGCAAAATGCAATGGATAAATATTATATAATATTATAGCAGTTTTCCCCAGGTATACCTCGGTTTACAAAGAAGCTCCCAAAGAGAGGTAAGTAAATATATAATTAATTTAAACCTTAAATCTAAGATATACTAAATTATATATATTTAGAACGGTGTTGACAAGAAATCAAACCATGCAAAGTAGCAACCACAGACTAGAAATTAAGTCTACTAATATAATAAAGAATTAATAATGCGAGCAGGAAATAGCTATAGATTGTAAGTTGCCTGTTGTTGCTCGCTGCTTCGAGAAGCAACTATAACATCCCCCGATGTCCTGCCCTCCGAAAAGTAAGTTTAGATACAAATGTGTGATCAATTCGAGCAGGTATAAATGAGTTACCCTGTGTATGTGTGGTGGAATCCAGGAGTATATCAACTTCTAGCGAATACTTAGGTATACCGATTTTAGTCAGTACCAGTATTGAAACCAATGGCTAGCTGCGATTCTAGCGATGCTATATGAGGACTGTTTATAGTTGAAGCGATGAAATGAAGATGTAACCTTTAACGTAAATGTATGTCGAGGTGTACCGAAATATGAAAACAGTATGTTATTTGTTGGCCGTAAAGGTGTTATGTGGCCTAATAGTGTGGTCTCCCAATGAGGGCACACGGTGACAACATTTTTAGTGCACAAGGACCTTTAAGAATCCAGCTAACGCTGTTAAGTGTAGATACTAGCTATCTACCACTAATTATAGTTCCAGATGCAACTTATATACTTAGATTATATCAGCAAAAGCTTTCTAAAGACTTCAGTGTCTTTTTAAATTCAACATGGTGCCTCTCATCATGAAAAGGAAGTTCATAATAATAAGAACTCACAAAATTCCTTAATCCCATACAGATGAAGAATATTTAAATTTGACATGCGAAAAATTCAAAAAGTCCTAAATACTTCAGGTTTAGCCTTCTATCTCTTTTCAACCTGAATATTCATGAGAGAGATATATATGGTGCTATATAATTGCCACTGTATTTGTTTGTTTATGCTTCATTGTAACCATAGCCTAATAGAAAAATGACAGTGGGACAGCGATAAGGTTATATTTAACAAATAAATTTTAAAAATGTAGGCGGTAATTTGATCCACGATAGTATTTTGGTATTTGTGTTTACCTTATGCCACTGACAATAGAAGTGTTTCAGTCTACCAGCTAGACACGTAGTACTTACCTCTAGCGGTTGTTCCAGGATCGGCTGCTGGCGGCTGGTTTCGCAGAGTTGCCCTTTTATGACCTCGCCTCCCTCTGGTAACGGGTCGGGCGTCACCGGTTTAAATTTTCTTTTCCCTGGTCTGATAAGCTGTCACCTCTTTTTAAAATTTCACTGGTCCGGTCTCAGATGTTATATAGTGGGAGCTAGATCGTGGTTCGGAATAAATGTATGATTAATTTTTATAAATTTTATTTAGATGTTAATTGTTGAGCGCCACCAACCGTTAAAATAATGTCTCAGTTATCAAATTGTGGTTGGCCAAAAAAATAACTACCACTCGGACATTAATATTTAACTTATCAAATTTTGAATCTTAATTCTAACAAGCTAATCTCATATTTTCAGAAAAAATAGCTATTTTGTCCTTTACACTGTTTTAAATAATAAAATTAAATAGTTAATTAATAGTGGTTTTACGTATGGCTCTAAGCCTAAAAAGAAACAATAGTATTATAATGACCAAAACGTAATGATGGTTGCAGATTTTCAATATGACTCAAAGCTGCAAAACAGATAAATTCTTATCTAAAGAAAATCTGTCTGTCGAATAAATTAAATAATCTTAATAAAAGTTTGAGTGTCTTAACTGTGTCGATCTCACCAAAGAGAAGCCACCTTGTTTCTATCCTTGAATGTTAATTCTGCTTCGACCACCATGAATTGCTTCCGTAGCCCTCGGAAGAAACATTGACCTCCACTATCAGCCGCGTTATTGGTTCCTCAGAGTTGTTTTTCAACTTAGACCCAAAGTCCAATTTGAACCAGTTTAACTAATGTATGCCCAGCATTAAAACTCCAAAATCTGAAATTATACCCTACTTACAATATATAAGGAGTTAAGAATTCTAGCAATGTGGAGATGTGCCTGTACTTAACTTATATTGCACGAGGATATGGGAGGAAACATCCTTAATATATTTATAAATGAAATATATCTGAATAAACTATTTAAAGAAAAAACAGTGTACATACATATACTTTTTATTATTAGAAGGGTGACCCAAGAATAGTCACGAAACCGTAACAACGTGGTGTACACGGACTCCTCAAAGACATTCGAGCCAATTAATCATGAATTATTAACATATAAGCTTGATTATTTGGGTTTTGGTAATGGTAAACTTAAACTTTTCCGATCATATCTTTCGCAACGTAAATTATATGTTTCATGAAACGGTTTTAAATCTAACACTTTCTTAGTCACTTCAGGTGTACCCCAAGGATCCAACCTTGGACCTCTTCTTTCTATTTTATGTATTAACGATTTGTCTCTGTCATTAGGATCTATTCATTTGTTTCTTTGCCGACGATTTAAAACTTTTTTTAAATATACATTCTACAAGTGACTGCTTAAATTTACAGGAAAGTATTGAGTAGTAGAGGAATGTTGTTCAAAAAATCAATTAATGTTGACAAGTGCAAGGTATATCCATTTACATTTACAACTCAACAGCCTATTTTGGTTGTTTGTTTAACTATAATCTCAACGCTACAGCTTTTAAACGTTGCAATAGTGTTAAGGACCTTGGAGTTATTATGGAAAGCAAATTTTCTTTTTCTAACCACATTAATCAAATGGTTAACAATGCATATAAAACATTGGGCTTTGTTATTAGAAATTCAACAAACTTTAGTGACGTTGCTGCTCTAAAGTGCCTCTATTATTCACTAGTACGCTCAAAACTTGAATATTGTAGTATTATTTGGTATCCATTCTATAGAACACATATTGATTTAGTGGAATCAGTTGAAAGGCGTTTTTTTCAGTCTTTGCCTTACCGTGTTAATGGTTACTATCCACCTAGGGTATATAACCAGTTTGTTGCTACAAATATTTAATTTCGATTCTTTACATACCAGAAGAGTGCTTACGAGTTTGTCACTTTTGTATAAATTATTCTACAACCGAATTGATTCAGCATCTATGTTGAATATGTTTGACCTACGAGTTCCTAGACTTACTTGGATCACGAGATCACTTTATGTTCTATTGTCATAATGTAAGAGAATTAAGGTATGAAATCTCCAGTATATGTTATGTCCATCAATTTTAATCATATATCCAGCTTATGTGATTTACATACCAGTACTCTTGAAAATGTATTGTCGGTAGGAGCGCAATATTTTTCCGTAATGTTTAGGTTAATTAGTACTTGATTTGTAATTGTATTATTTGTTGTGATCTAAATTTCTAAACAAACTGTTAGTATTACTTACACTTTTTTACTGTTTTAGAAAGGTATTTTAAGCTAATATAAATCAAATCTCCTACAATTCCTATCAATGAAGTCATATGTATGTTCTCTGATACCGAACATCTAGGTATGCTAATGAACAATTCCACAGACAAAGCTCTATTCAATAATTATCTAAAGAAAATAATCTAATTTACTCACTAATAATAAGGAATATATGGGTAGATATTGTGGGTGTAATTCAACGCAGGTTGGGGCTTTTGTCCACTGAGTAGTTAGTTTCACACAATATTATTAATACCTAAAAATATATAAAAACTTTTACATAAAAAGCGAACATTTTTCAAGTAGGTATTGTCATATTTAATTCATTGACAGAATGTCACTTTTTGTCATTGTCGATATTTAACTTCAAATAATTTTAATTTTTATAATAATTTTTATAGTTAGATATTTGATTCAACTTAAAGGAGACCACCTGAAGAAGCAATCCTAAAAATGCAGAAATAGGTCAGATCTCATCTATTGTGGTTGAATTTGTCATGTTCCCACTGCCAAAAAGTGAAGTTAGATATTTATAGAGTGATACTGATAAAATATAATTACATAATTCAAATATAAAGAGTCCAGGTAAAGTTAAAATAAAATATTTTTTTAAAATATCTCTACATGAATGTGAACTTGAAACATTAAAAATGCATTATTATTATTATTATTATTATTATTATTATTATTATTATTATTATTATTATTATTATTATTATTATTATTATTATTATTATTATTATTATTATTATTATTATTATTATTATTATTATTATTATTATTATTATTATTATATTTTTTTTTTTTTTTTTTTTTTTCAGTAACACCTTCCGAAGCTCCGACACATTCGGAGATGTTCTGAAGAGTCAAGCAATGACCACTCTCCACTCCGTGGAGTCAGTAATCATTGCGCCCGTAAATCGTGCGTTCTGAGTAGACGTAGCGAACCAAGGACGATTGCCTTCTGCATTCTGCCGGCTAAGATCTCTGCCGAATTTCGGCAAGCCGGTATGATCTTTAAGTCAGAAAGCAACGTATGTCTCATTCCACCCAGGACGCCTATAATGAGCACCACAATCTTAACAGAGTGGTCTGGATACAGCCTGCGGAGCTCGGAGAGAAGATCTCGATACTTCCTCCGTTTCTCCTCCTCTTTTAGGACGATGTTGTTCTCTGCGGGAGCCGAGAACTCAATCACAAACATCGTCCTAAGTTGGTGGTCGAGAAGGACTACATCAGGCTTATTGGCTTGAATTTGCCTGAGGGTGGGGAATGAATAGTTCCAATAAATTCGGCACTTCTCATTCCCCACAACGGATTCTATATCCCTCGGAGCATAAGGCAGCACTGGCGTCTCGTCTATCTCATACGAGTGTCGTAAATGATAATACAACACCCGTAAGGCTGAATCGTGTCTTTGGATATACGCTGTGGCCGCATATACCGGACAGGCCGACAGGAGATGCATAAGCGTCTCCGGCGCCTGGCGGCAGGCCCTGCATCTGGTATCAGGAACCTCGATACCCAAGACACGACTACGATAGACGAGAGTGTTAATTACACCATCTTGGCAAGCCATTATGAACCCCTCGGTCTCAGAGTTCAGCCCCGCTGACCTCAAAAAAGCGAAGGTCAGCTTTTCAGATAAGCCAAGCCCCTCTAGATGACGGTAGAAGAGACCATGCATTGGCTTATCCTTATGTAGTTGCAGAAGGTACGCGTCTCTGCAGCTTTAATTTGGGCTTTTAACTGAGCAGGGTCCCACTCGGTGACAGAGTCTGGATTTTCCCGCTCAGTATCGAACACGAGACCAAGTTCATTGGCTGCTCTTCTCGCTGCCTTATATACAAACGCTCCTATCCCTGCTGCTTCATGGTCTTGGACCATGCAGAGAATTATTATTATTATTATTATTATTATTATTATTATTATTATTATTATTATTATTATTATTATTATTATTATTATTATTATTATTATTATTATTATTATTATTAGTATTTTGTTTTTTATCAATATTAAATGTTACAATCATAACACATTTGCGTAAGTTCAATTTATGTGCAAAAATTTCGCAATTATCGCACGCCTTCACGAAAACTTCTGATGCTACGCTGGCTGGTTGCGTTGCTGCTCTGGAGCAACACCACCTGTCGCCTTCGGAACGAGAGACCATTAGGAACTGATGAATGACCGAGAAACGAAGCCAATTTCGCTGCTCTGTTGCGTGTCAATCCATCCACTGTGTCCATTTGTCCCACGTCCACCAATTTGCGGTCGGGCGCCTCGCATCTCGGATTTCCCAGGTTTGCTGCCGTTATTGGTCGGTCAGTACGTTTCTACGCGGATTCAATCTATTTTTTACCGGATCCCAGAAAGATCCGCACGCCTAATGAGGTGAACCGGGTTAACTGTTTGAATGTGGCAATTTAAGCTTTTTCTTCCGGGAAGCGCGCGATGGAAGCCTTTAGGTTGGTTTTTATTGGAAAGTGAGGCGAATAACGCTAGGATATCCATATATATACGGGGCGTCTTGCGATTTACATCTGGTCTTTCTTATAGCGTTTTCCATCTTATACTATAATGGGTAAATTGCATGATTTGTTCAAATACGTGCAGAAGAAAGAATTATAACCGAAATGGCATTTGACAATTTAGTGAAAAAATAAGCCTAAAAATGATATTTAAAAATTTAGTCTGGCTACGCACTCAGAACATGGTTGCTGCCACAGCAAAGAGCTATGACGTCATACGACGTTCCCATGTGTATACCTAAATATGCTTTAGTTTATATCTATATATGGTTTCCATTTTCGGACAACGCAGTACATACTTACGTTTAGAAAGGTTAATTTATCATTTGTGACATTACTAGGTATTATTGTGTTAAATAGACATTGATATTCAATAAAGTTGCAAAATAGACTCGTAAAACGGGCACAGAACGTGCACCTCACCGGACAAATGGAAGAAATATTGCATTATGCCTTTATGTACGCAGCATACAGCGCCATTATGTATACAGGATACAACGCCTAATACAAAAATATTTCACCGTTCCAAAAAATTAAAAGAAAAATGTGTAGGGCGATGAAGAGCGGCGAAAGGAAGCATTACAACATTGTTTGTTTGTGAAGACCATTTTATTGTAAGTTTAATTGGAAATACATAAGTAGGTAGGTTTAAGTTCATCGAAAAAATAAAAATGAAAAGTTGTAAAAAATCAATAAAACTTTTCTATTAAGCTATTTTTTTTCATTTGCTGTATTCAGCGTTTCTTTCCAATTCCAAATACCATAATATATACGAAAATTAGAATGGCATTTGAGGCATTTATTAAATTTTGCTATCTGACTTCACTACATTAACTTAATTTCCTTACCTTTATTCTGACAATACAAAAGTGATAAATACGGATTTTTTAAAAATGTTTAAGAAGAAATGAAATCAGTAGTAAATAACAATAAAAAATTTATAAATTATTTTAAAATAATTAATAAATGTTAAATATCGTTATTTATTACTTTTTTATTATTTTTCAAATTAAAATAAGTAGTTTAATGTGAAATCAAATGGTATAATTTTATAAATGTCTCTATCTAGACGTACCCAATAGCATTGTTGCTGTAATTTTTAGGAGCGAATTTGTATTCTAAACAAATAAATAAGTTACGTTTAACAATACCATAAGTTCACCACATCACCACTAATAATGATGGCATTACCTACACAGTATTTACACTATCTATGACCCAAAAATGCCACAAACAAATACCTGTTTACATCACCGACACCGTAACATGCACCTGTGTCTATGGAAACATAATCTGCGCTGACCGGCGTGTAATATGACATCAATGATATCGCATTTTCGATCACATGGTTTTGTTTACATTCTATGGCAATTTATTAATGGTAATATTTTAATTATTATGTGATTATTGCCGCCAGACACATGTTCTGACATTACAATATGTTTGAAAGATTGAAACCAATATAAAATTCATGCAACATCCCCATTCCAAATTTTCCAGCTATATTGTACATTTTTGGAGCTAGATGTAATCCAAATCTTAAACCAATGGTTTTATAACTAAAAGGCGTTTGTACTACTTCATTTATCGCGCTACGTGTTACAATATTATTTGATTTAAATTATTTATCTCTTTTAAATCTGAATATACACAAGGAATGAAAGTATAAAGATCTAATATTACAGATCCCATCTCTATATTGTGATAAAATAGAATTCACAAAGAATTAAATGCTAGAAAAAATTACTTTACTAACAAATCTAAAAGAATTATTATTGAAATATTTATTATTATTAGTGTAAAGTATAGGTAAATTGTTAGTTTTGAAATTATGTAGTATAAAATATATCTAAAGAAACTTAATATAATATTTAAAGACAAAATTTTACAAATTTCATTAAATTTATTTCAAAATTTCTATCAAATTTGTTGGACATGACAACATATAAATGAATAGTACATAAAGAAAATGAATTAAAAACCCAGACATAGAAAGATTAAAGATCAAAGATTAATTATATACTCGCGTCAAGAATTCAGACGTCTTACGTCACGGCTGACGTTACGCATTTGTTTTTATTGTCAACGTAATTTTCGATATTTGGTCGCGTTAAAAGTAATCATTTTTTGCAATTCAGTGCAATATATAATGCAAACTTTAAGTGTAGTATATAGTTTTATTACTATCAGTTGCAGTTTCTTAAATATTTTGATGAAAATATAATGAATTATTCATTTGTTCGTATGACGTAAGTCGTCTGAATTCTTGACGCGAGTATATATGCATATCGCAAAAAACACCTATAAATAAAAATATTGTGTGTAATGAAATAAAAATTTCCAATATTAGAATTAATGACAAATAGAACTGTCAAATATTAAGATGGCTATACAATAAAAAAATCAACATATCTGACAGGAGTCAAATAAAACCCAAGGAATATTTTACGGTTTATAAGCTTAAAAAGACAATTAGTGAAGTACAAAGTGCTACGAAAAGAATAATTTAAATTTAAAGCGAAACATGTGTATTGACCTTAATAAAAACTGTTACGAATCAAGAGAGTAAAAATACATACGAAGAAACTGTGAAAACGAGGTGTAAAAAGTTTGGGCAGAGAAGAAATTTAATTTTAAATAGTAAAAAATTTGTTAAACAGTATAATTTCATACTCACCAGTTTCACATAATTATTTAAAGAAAACTCAAATTTAAAAACTACAAAGACAAAATTCAATAAATTTGGTGGAAATCATCTCCATAGCAAGAGCTGGGGCTTGCAGAAGGTTCTAGGCGCAGGTCTCCAGTAGAAATTAACCTTCAAAATTATATCAAGAATATCACCAGGCAGAACTTCCATAATTTGAACATCATATCCAGTCCAGGGTATCAACTGTATCCTGGAACTTCTACGACTTACAGAGAGAGGAAATCAACTTCCAGGCATCGTCTGCAGAGAGTAAGAAAATTCATGGGTACACAAACAAAAATTTATCTAGCTAGCATGCGTAATAACCAATATTCAACTTCTCTGACGAGAAAGACTTACCTCTATAAAAATTTACACCATATTCGGTTCAAACTTTAAAAATGTTATCATTAACTGTTTCACGAAACAATAGTCATTGAGGCGGCCGTTTTATTTTAATATAAGATATATGACATATGATAATATAGACAATTGTCACTACACACTTGTATATTTCCAGTTGCATAAATTAAATTAGTATTGCCACAAAATTAAAACTAGATGAAATATGCAGGTATGTATCTGAAAGAAAAATAAAATTTCTTGTTTAAATATTAAGAATAATTGTTAGGAAATATTGCTTAATATTTATTGTTTATTGAAACTATTTCGTATTTAAATTGAGAATTTTCACTTTTGTGCATGAATAAAAATAAATATACAGTTCCATGTATCATTTTATGTATACTGAGTGGTAGCAGTTATAAGAAAATTATAGATAAAAAAAAAGTGTTATTTACTCTGCTGGAATTCACTCCTGAGGTAAAGAGTAAAATCAGAGCCAGGGTATAGAAATAGCAGGTAAAGCAATATTATCTTTAATAAAATCAAAATTTAAATTTTACAATTGTATACTTCTTAATAAATCAAACATATAGAACTCACACATAAAAATTTAGCATAAATACACTTCTAAACAAAATTAATAAATAACAAAAGAAAATAAAACATTGGCGCCCAATAAAAATTAAAATTATATTAAAGCAAAACATAACATAACAAAAATTATATATTCACTTCACAATAATATATAGTAATCTTGTCGAATATAATATTTTTCTTTTTAGAATAATTTTTAAAATAAAATTTTGAATAAGACATAGTATTTCAACGCCAAATTATACAAACCACCCCACATAATTATACCATAGCAAAAAATTGATTCCACTAGGGATTTAAAAAGTATAACCAATATGTTTTTATATCTCTTAATTGATAGGATCTATTAATCAGTTTTCAAGTTTTTACAATCAAATTATTTATGTTGTTCCCACTTAATATTTCTGTCAATAGTCATACCCAAATATTTTATGGAACTTTCATGTCCATATTAAAACTGTCTATATCAATCTTATTAAAGTCAGATCTGTTAGTAATTGAGAATGATATATATGCCTATCTAACCAAATTTTAACAGCAGTTATGCTCTCTTTGATTTGTTTTCAAACGCTCTCCCAAGTATTTAATTTAAAATAAAGTAAAAATTAATATAAAGTATAAAAAGTATGGGACCAAGTGCTGTTCCTTGTGGCACACCTATTTTCACTTCTTGTAAATCACTTAAACACTCATTGACTTTAACATACTGTATTTGGTCAATTGAATAACTAGTAAAAAGTTTGAACGCAATTCCGTGAATTCCACAATTTTGTAATACATTTAGAAGGCTGACATGTGGTACCGTGTCGAATCCCTTTGTTAAGTCTCAGAAAACTGTCAAAATATAATATCTGTATGCAGATAATACCTTAGGCTTAATGTTCATAATGCTCCTTGTCATAGAAACATGGAAATTTAGGGGTAACTGAAAATTACAAGACAGAAAGTGACATGAAATAATTGTGTGTAGTAAAAAAGTTTACATTGATTTAAAAAATATTACTGTCGGAATTGTTAGGTAAATTGACCAATAAAAAATACATACAATATTTTTTTACTGGACGCATGTAAAATGAACTTTAATATTTTATAAATGTTTACCACTCTTTTATGTCTATCCACCTGATATTCTAGTTAATTATTTTATGGTAGAATATGTCTTTCGTGACTAAAAATATCGAATAAAGCAAAGCAATCACAACATTTTTGTATATTAACTCGTATTACTGAACACGTCCTTGTATATTTCGATAAGTGTGCTTAACGTTGCTGTGACACGAGATGTGACATGTGGTGATAACGTAAGGTGCGTATTTACATTAAAGCTGTAACCATCAACATGCAAATGAGCTTTATTATTTTGCTGTTGTTTTAGATTTAATATTGAAATTCTCGTATCAAAGTTCGGTTTATTATTAAGCATGTAGGACATCTTCAAATGATCCATAAGAATATTATTGGCATTACAAAATGAGAAGGGCAGAGAAAAAATCTATTATGTCCAATAGTAAAGATCTTATTCTAAATAATACACGCGGAGTAAAAAAAGACAATAGAGTACACAAATGCATAAGTAAAAATAGTGAACAATATCAAGAACAACTACTTGTTTTTGAACGCATTAAGTAATGGTTAGGATGTCATCAGGTAAGGAATTCCAATGATGAAATTTCTGTTCATTATAAACTGCTGTCTGACCGTTGTTTTGTATTTTACATGCTGAGGTTTCATAGAATACCCTCTAAGATGTCTATCTTCATTTAAAACAAATAAACGAGACATGTGGATGGAGAAAAGGTTGTGGATAGTACGATAGAATTGAATAAGGTCATCTTCTCTTCGTCTCTCTGAGAGAAAAGGAAGGTTCAACAGATGTAGACGGTCTATGTATGATATATTTTGATACGCTGAAATCGTCTTCGTGGAATTTCTTTGAACTTTCACCAATGTCATGTCTTTAACTAGATTCGGACACCAAACCGAAATACCATATTCTTGACGAGGTCGAACATATGTCTTATAAAGATGAAGGAACAAAGCACGGTTAAGGTTCCTTAGCAAATACATTTGTGTGTTAGCTTTTTTAACCACACATGAAGTTTGCTCCGACCGACTTAGAATTAATTGCGATGCCAAGGTCACATTGCTTTTCCACTACTGTTACTAAGCTAGATGACAGACGATACAAACAATGAGAATTATTATGGCCAAGATGAAAAACTGTACATTCATTTATATTCAGTGTTAAGGACATTAATGCACATCAAGTGCTAATTGCTGTTAGATCTCCTTATAGAACAGCGTGATCCAATATAAGATTTCTATAAAGCTTGCTATCGTCTGTATAGAGCATGTGTTTAGGTATTAATTATGAGGTCAGTAATGTAAATGAGGAAAAGGTCCTAATACAGATCCTTGAGGCACTGCTTACATTTTTATTAAGGTATAAGGTTGTTCTTGTTGCTTATCAAGTAAAAAAAAATGTTCAGTAAATATTTCTCTAATTTATTTTCTTTTTCCGATACATATAAGCAAACGTCTTTAAAATATGCCCATGAATACTACGCCCACCATAGCAGTAGAGGTAATGCTATGTCTGCCACCTTCGAATATTGATCTAAAGGAAGTGGCTGTGACAACTATGCTTCATCTCAAGTATACTGGCTACAGATATAGGATATGTAGAGATCGCCTGTGGAATGGGGTCGTCAGGAGGATGCCCCTTCTGCAGGGAGATACTGACGGTATTTCTTCCAAGTTTGCTTTTGACAGACCCTACACGGTAATTAACAGAAATGAGGAGACCGGCCGGAAGGATCAAAATGAAAGGAAGGTGCAGGATGTGGAATTTAGTCCAGATCACTGCACATCCGATATCAGTGAGTAATGGATATGCATGCTACCGTAGTACAAACGGAATTAGCAGGTATGACTGGAGCCGCCAAGGAAATTGTCGTTAGGCATCTAACGTACAAAACTATCAGAATCTACACAATCACTACTGATCTTATGTAATCATAAGTACAACTAGATCAGCATGGGAATACCACCAAGTAAAGGGACACAAGCGGTACCATGGCAATGAAACAGCTGATAAGTTGGCCCGGAGTGCATCGGGTCTCAGTATCTTTGGATCTGGCCCCTCTAGTATGCTTCCGCTGTCAGCTTTCGTTGAAATTATTAAAGAGAACACCCACAAAGAATTCAGAAGACGGTGCGATGAAACAAATAGCTGTCAATTTGATAAGGAGTTCCTAGAGTACCCCAGCAAGGATACTGGAAATAAATATCTGGCTATGACCAGGATGAATCTTTGTCTAGTGACAGATATTCAAGCTGGACACTGTTGGCTGTATTATATGAGGAAGCGTGAATCACCTCTTTGTAGGGGTTGCGAAGATGAGACATGCACTCTGTGAGTGTACAGCAATCTCATCAACAAGAGGATTGGGAGAGCGATGGCCTTCTATGACCTATATTAGATGGGAACGTCACCACCTTTTCCTCTTTATTAGGTTGGTTAGCGGTTCAGGTGGATTCATCTCTTAATGGGAGGAAGCACAAGGGGCTCAATGGGTCTTAAGTGGTGTGGCTTTTTAAGGCTACCCTCTCACGACTCCAGAAAATGTCTATTGAAAATCAAAATTGACGTGTTTAAGAAATTTTACGACAAACCTTTATTAACTTACAAAACTTGTTCCAGTTAAACTTCTTCATCTGACATTAATTGCACCATATTTATGTCGAACAGAAATTGTATTTAATTTAACACTGAAAGCATTTCTGTCAGAGCTACACATTTTAAGTGTCTACGGTCTATGTCGACACATCTCATGTTCTGGTTGGCCAAACAGAAATTTCTTTGGTTGACTAGTAATCTACTTTGTGGTAGTGTTGGCAGCAAATTAAAAACAATAAGTGAGGAGAGTAGCCCAGAAGTCGAAAACTTGTGCGAGAGGGGGCGACATATTATTATTAAGCAGGCCGCATTAGCGTCCAGGAACGACTTGCGTTGGTAGTCCCTAATCACCATTCAGTGTAGGAATTAGGAAAACCTGGGAAACCCCATTAATTAGGGAGGTGGCCAAACGTCGACCAGTATCAATCCTTCACATTGACCTAAGCCAATATATTTTCGCCCTACTATACCCGCAGAGAGAAAGTGTCAACCCTCTCCACGAATATAGGTGATATACGGTCTACTGGCCGCAGTATTCGATCCCATAGCGGTCTGGGCACATCGATTCAAGTACTTATATCTTAAACCGCTCAACCACTGACCATTTTTGATAAATTGGTTAAATTATGCCACGGTGAAATAAATTATTGGATGTTAAAAGTAAACCGTATAAAGATAGGGTAGAGGAATATGATGTTTTAATGCATTCGCGAAAAAATTTGCTACAGAAGAAATTCAAAGAAAAATTGATAACTTTAGAAATCAATTTAACAGTGAATTTAGAAAAACCACAAACAAAATTAGAAAAAGGCGCTAAAAAATTTGATATTTCCAAGTTGATTTTCTTTCTACATGGAAGTTTAGTATGTAGATTACCTATAGAAAATATACAACTAGGTACAGGTAGATACCTACTTATCTGATGCTAGAAGTTACTAAAGTTAGTTACTTCTGCTACGCTAATAGCTTCTCCGAATTTAGTATCTTGCTTATGTACCTATACACATGACATGGGTAATTTTACAAATAAGCTTTTTAAACTGAACTGATTTCGTCGTTAAAAAAAATGAAAATTGTGCTGAATCATCAACACCATGTCCGGACATTAATTGTCTATAATTACCTAATTGCTCATGTCTTAAAATCCATTCCCAAACCTACACTGATCGTTTTTTTCTTCTGTAACATCTCCAGAACAATCACATTAGCAGCCATTTTATGTTTCGATACTTTCATCGTGACACGACTTCATATCGGAAGTGTATAACTAAAAAGGTAAAGTTACATAATAACATCTGACTCAGGAAATTTTTTGAAATAGCTACTGTAGTACTCTCAAAATACTCCCCTAAAGTCAGCATCTGCACTGCTGGTATAAGTTTCTACTATTATTATGGAGTAACGCGTAACAAACACGGAGCAAAATACTATCTCAACAAGATTACAATGTTCACTAAACGAATATAACATATGACTGAAAGAGTTTGGGATTTGATACATAGACACTTGATAAAGATCTATTTACATACATCAGTGCCGTGTCAGTTGCATATCATATTTCTGTAATTCTACTAACTCCTTTTTACGGATCAGTGAATAATAAAAAATATATTTCATATATTAGTCGAGGCAATGAAGCATTATGATAGGAAATCTTTTAGGATAGGACGTATTGGAATGCGGTTTTTCGCATTCGCTTGCAAAAATTATTTACATCATTCGTACCTATTACAAACCGGAAATTGCATTGCTGCAGCCAAAAATGCATACAAAAAATGCATCTTTTGAGAAGCCTTTTGGCAAATTTAATAACTTCGTAAATAAGAGTCAGAATTGGCTTAAGTCGGGTACCCGGGGGTTTTCGAGGTCGCTGATCACGATTATGATGTTCAAATTGACCCCTCGAATACCTGGAGCTCAGGAACGCCGACGAATGTCATCTCCGGGGAAAATCCCGAACTTTATGCGAGAGCGAAGAGAAACTGGGCACCCGGGGTTTTTTTGGGTCGCTGAATTCGAATATACCATCGGCGAATACCCCACGGACACCTGGACGTGGACGTCATCTTCGAGAATTTTTCTGGAAATATCGACAATAACGAACCGAAAATCGTTATGGGGGCTTTTTGTGTGCGCTGAATCTGAATTTTATGTTGAAATCGACCACCTGAACACCTGGCGCGCCCTAACCTGGCCCTGAACGTCATCCCCGAGGGTTTTCCAGACATAATTGAAAAAAACCACCCGAAAATCGTTACGGTTTTTTTTTTGGCTAGCTGAAATCTAATATGGCACCGGCCAACACCCCACGAACACCTGGTGCACCCAAATGATATAAATAATTTTTGCAAGCGAATGCAAAAAACCGCATTCCGATACGTCCTATCCTAAAAGATTTCCTATCTTTGGCCTTTTTAGTGCTTCATTGCCTCGACTATATATATTTTAAGTTGGCGTGTTTATAAATATCCGTCACAGTGCCGTACCAGTACTGTCAGTGGTACTTCAGTGTCCGTTCAGTGGCTTTTAAATACGTCGGCGACGATATTTCTGTAATTCTACTGACCAACCGACCAGATATTTCTATTGCTTAAAATGGATGAAAAGTTTATCAAGATGGTACGAAATTTTGATTTTTGATTTTGATTTTTGATTAACTGCATGATAAGTATATTCAGATCACTTTGTTTGATCGTCTACTAACTCCTTTTTACGGACTACGGACAGATATGTGTAAACTTGTATCAGTGATCGACCACAAATAACACTAATACTGATCTGACACTGAACTGATACGTCACTGATGTGTATAAATGAACCTTAAAGGTCTATCTTCACACATCAGTACCGTGTCAGGTCCGTATCAGTATCAGTGAAAAAGAAAAAATCGATACTTAGATTTTATATTGGCGTGTTTATACTCATCCATCACAGTGCCGTATCAGAGCTGTTAGTGCTGATTCAGTGTCCGTTCAGTGGCTTTTAAATACGCCGACGACGATATTTCTGTAATTCTGCTGACGAATTAACCAGATTTTTCTATCGCTTATAATGAATGAAAAGCTTATAGAGATGGTACGAAATTTTGATCAATTGCATGATAAATATATTCAAATCACTTTGTTTGATCGTCTACTAACTCCTTTACTGGCCCTGAACTGATACGTCGTCATTGATGTGTGTAAATGAACCTTAAACCTATTTATCAGTTATGTGTCAGTTCCGTATCAGTATCAGTGAAAAATAAAAAATTGTTGCTTAGATTTTAAATTAGCATGTTTATATACATCCGTCACAGTTAGTGCTGCTAGAGCTGCTTCAGTGTCCGTTCAGTGGCTTTTAAATACGCCGGCGACAATATTTTTGTAATTCTACTGACGAACTGACCAGATTTTTCTGTTGCTTAAATATTTATATCATTTTATTTCATAGTCTACCAACTCCTTTTTACGGACTACGAACGGATATCTGTAAACTGGCATCGACCACAAATAACACTGATACTAAACTGACACGTAACTGATACGTCACTGATGTATGTAAATGGACCTTTAATAAGTCTTATTGCAGAAATCAACTGGATTACTTCACCACAGTTTTTTGATTTTTTAAAAAAAAGGTGTATTATTAATAAAATGTTGGCGAAAGTGCTAGCAAATAGGGCTCTCTACTTTGCATAGAAATAATGCGATGTAGCCAAAATTATTTTAATCAAAACTTGATGGTTAAAAAGATACAATGTCAAAGTTAAAATTTTATTTTGGATTTTTTTTAAATCGATCGCCTAATTTTACCATTTTGAGTAACTTTTCAAGTAACATTTTGCTGTATATTCAATGGAAAAATCACTTTACCTGAAACAAAAGCAATTTTTACATTGAATAATATGTCATATCTACAGGATGTTAAAAAAACAGTGTAAAATATTTCAGGAGGTAATAGTATGAACCAAAATAAGCAGAAAAGTCTTAATAAACATGGGTCCGCAAAATGACGGTTGCGAAGATCTGGACCACTATTCGTTTTTCAAACATTTTATTATATTAGGAATAAACCTACAAAGGAAGCTTTTAACAAACAAAAAACAAAGTTACAGAAGATGTTCAAAGTGTCCTCCGTCCATTTCCAAGCAGGTACGACATCTTCGTCTCAACGATATTCGAACTCTTTCGAAAACACCATCCTTGGTTTGGATTTCTTGACACTTTTGATTAATCCGTAGCTGCAGCTCTTCCAGGCTATTTACAGGAGTACCATACACTAATATCTTCAAATATCCCCAAACAAAGAAATCTAGAGGGTCAAAATCAGGCAATCTTGGAGGCTATAAAACAGGTCTGGCCCTTCCTATCCATCTATGTGGAAAAGTTTGGTGTAAATGCTCGCTAACGGACATGGAAAAATGAGCTGGAGCCACATTTGTTGCCTCTAATTCAAAGGAATGTCTTCCAAAAACTGATACAGTATGTTCTGCAGAAAGTTGAGGTAAGCAACGCCTGTTAATCGGTTTGGTAAAACAACAGGACCTACAAATCTGTCACCTACAATACCTATCCAAATGTTTAAAGAAAAACGTGCCTGATGTCCAGATTCTATTAGAGCATGAGGATTTTCGTCGGCCCAAATATGCGTATTGTGAAAATTAAACACTCCATTTCTTGTGAACCCGGCCTCATCAGTAAAAAGAATGTTTGCTAGAAAACGAGGGTCTTCAGCATAATGACGTAGAAACCGGCGGCAAAAAACCAAACGTGCTTGATGATCATTTATTAGATTTAAGGCATGTACTCGTTGCACATGGTATGGATAAAGCAGTTGCTCGTGAAGGATTCTTCAAACAAGAGGACCACTAATTCCTACCTCGGCTGATATTCTCCGCACACTTGTACCTGGATTCTTCTCTACCAGTGCTAAAATTTCTTCTTCTGCTCTAGGAGTGAATACCGATCTTGATCTTCCGGATAAATGGCACTGCTTGCTCAAGGAACCGGTATCACGCAATCTTTGGTAAATTCTTCCAAACATGCGCTGTGAAGGAATCTGGCGATTTGGATAAGCGTCAACATAAAGACGTCGCGCTTCGGTGGCGTTCCCATTAGCACGACCATACATGAAATGCATGCCTGTTAATTCTGCGTTAGAGTAACCAGCCATAGCGAAAGAAAACTTGTGCACTGAGAACAACAGTCAAATACGCACTGTTTATTTCACTAAACATCAACCAACTATTATAAGAAAATACACAACGTTTTTGCAAAATAAAAAAGGGGCTAAAAAACATAAAACATTCCATATCTCCGCAACCGTTACTTTGGGGACCCATGTATATTGAGACTTTTCTGTTTATTTTAGTTCATACTATTACCTCCTTAAATATTTTACACTTTTTTTTTAACACCCTGTATAGGATTATTTCGAAGGCTCCGAACTACTTCAACAAGGAATACCTTTTTCACACAAAAGGGTAGGAGAATTGACTGTTTCAATAGTCAGATCTATTATACCCAACAAATTTTTTTTATAATTTAAAAGAAGAATTATGTGCCATAAGTGACGTTTTCTACTAGTGACATTGAAATTAGAAACAAATTTGAATTTCTCGCCCCCAAAAATCCCCTATCTCCAAAATGTATGCAAATATTTGGAGAATTTAAAAGAAATTATTTACAAATATCGAAAATAAATTTTTAACTTTAACACTGTATTTTTTCATCAACTTTTGACTAAGGCAAGTTTAATTACATTGCATTATTTTGTCGACAGGAATCTACCTTTGCTCTCTGTTGCATTAATATCAAGACACCCTGTATAAGGTGTCCAATGTTTTGGTCATTTTATTGAATAATAAATTGGTGCTGTTTAAGACTGAAGATTTTGCCCAATTGATGACGCGCCACTGGACCCCCTGTTAACTAATTACGCCAAACTCGTAAATTTCCAGCCGAATGTTCGGCAGTTTTATTAAATTATAATGATTAAAAATGTTTTGACCGTGTTTTACGGATCAAATTAAATCGGCCCACTTTCGGAACATTTATTTTGCATGGCGAAAAGCGCAATATTTAACAAGTTTTAATTCCAGTGCCACTTCAGCTCACCAGGTTCGATTTCGGAGTGGTCGATTTCAAATTTAAATGTGAAATATTTAATACGTGAAATAAATATCCGACACCTGATGCGGTAGTAGTAATTGAATATATAAATATGATAACTTCATATATTATGATAAAAAAACGGCTAAATTATGAACGTTGCAATGACAGAGAGGTAGAAAAGTGGAGGAAGGGGTTACTTACACCTAAACTGTCAGCAAGTGATGACGGAGAAATTCTAACATAATGATGATGGATCTAGTATGGTCTATCTATTTTTCTGTTATATAAGTATTATTATGGTACACAATATAAAAAATATAATTTAATCAATAGAGGAAAGGTGCCTAATTTCGGATAGATTTAAAAAAAATTGATATTTTTAGAATATATAAGCTGATTTTTTAACTAAAGGTATTGTTCCAGTTTAAGGAAATACCCTTGCATACGTAATTTTTTTATTTAAAAAATTAAACCCATAATCTACAAAAAAAAAAGACATATTGCACTTTTTATCAGTTTCAAAAAGGATGCTCGACATTAAAATATCCATAAAGTGTTGCCCAGAACTGTTAATTTTAGGTTTATAAACAAGTCACATACAAATGATGAAATGATTTTATGATTTGTTTTTAATTAACATATTTGGGAAACAAGCCATTACAGAAGATACATCCGGCATAACCAACATTACAGTTTATTCCTGAAAGTGTGCACAATAATATTCAGGTTGACGTAGTTTACACAGACTTTTGAAAAGCCTTTGGTTAGTTAGACGATGGTACTTAACTTATTAAATTGACTAATGCTGGGTTGTCTCCATCTTTGTTAATTTTGTATGTTATATTTATCTAATAGAACTCAATATGTTGGACATGGTTTTATTTATTTATTTATTTAGTACGTATCCAAACAGGCACATGCCCAATTACTGGATATTGTAAAAAGTGTAAATGTAGAAAAACAATACCATACAATAATATGACATAATGCACCTAACAAGCATACAAAACCTTAAATGTATCTTACATGTAAAGCAAGATGGACATACATTATTACTAAAAAGAGAAAAAAAAAAACAGAAAAAACATAAATAGCAAAACAGAAAACAAAACATAAACAAAAATGATGAATTATTTATAAATAGCATTTTTTAATCGCTGAATGGTACAAAAAATATATCAACCGTGGTCTCTATGTTGTTGTACTGCGAAATCATTGTATACAACGACGATGAGATCAGAACATTAGTGTGTGGTGTGGGTAGACATACAACGTTACTACTGCGAGCGGCCAGGCGCGGAACCCGCAAGTTGATATTACTGAGTAATTCCTGACAATTTAATAAGTTATTCAGAATTTTATATTAAAATATAACCTGACGCGCAGATCTCCTAATTGCAAGTTCGTGTACATCAAATCTTGACAGCAATAAGCTGTATGTAATATGTATAATATGTACGATGCCGATTTCAAGAACCGCCTTTGTACTTTCTCTAATGCAGTAATGTGAGTGCCATATATCGGGCTCGGGCTATCCTGGTAATAAAACCAAGGCACTTAAATACTGAAGAAGCAACAGTTTCTATATGTTTTGTAAATGATAGTTTAGGATCGAAAATAACGCCAAGATCCTTTACATAACTAGACCTGCAAAGAATAGAGTCACCTAATTTATATGAGAAAGTGAGAGGACTTGATTTCCTAGTAAATGTCATGACATTACATTTTGATGCATTTAAAGGTAAATTATTGCAAGCACACTAACTATCTATAGCTTCTAACGCACTTTATAATTTTTGAGTCACTTACGGTATCTATTTTACATAGCAACTTGAGGTCATCCGCATATATCAAATAGTTCACACGTAATTCAGACACAATATCATTGAGGAACATAACAAATAGAAGGCGCCTAAGCGTTGAACCCTGAGGGTCTCCAGACACTTGAAGGAATTTATCAGAACAATAACCACAATACTGTATGAACTGATATCTATTTTGTAGGTAGGATTGGGACAAATGTAATAACGAATTAGAAAAGCCAAACATATCCAGCTTATGTAACAAAATATCGCGATCAAGTCGATCAAATGCCTTGGTAAAATCAGTGTATACTACGTCAACTTGACCACATTGGTCCAAGGACTCACTAATAAATTGAGTCTTACACACAAGGTTCGTCACGGTGGACCTCCTCTTTATGAAACCTTGCTGTCGAGGCGATAGAATTTCGGATACAGTGCTATATAATGAATTGTGTAGGAGTATTTCCAAGATTTTAGATAAATTAGAGATAATGGCGAGAGGTCTATAGTTCGATGTTTCGGCTTTACTATCTTTTTATGCACAGGACATATCCTCGAAATTTTCCACAAATCAGGGAAGGTAGCTGTTCTAAGTACCAGGTTAAAAATGGTTGTTAGCGGACTCGCAACAGCAGGAGCACATTCTCTAACAAGAAGTGCCGGTATGAAATCTGGTCCCATTGCCAAATTAAGTTTAATTTGCTTTACGCAGATTCAACTTCTAGTTGCTTAAAATTAATGATACTGATCAAATTGCTACAAGCATTAGGATAAACATGTAATCGATCGTTTGGACGAATGAAGGATTCTGCAAAAAAAGTGGCAAAATTGTCAACAATTGCTGGCGGATCGTCTAAATCTTTATTATTGTACGCAAGCATCGATGGTACATACCCAGCTAACAATTTCTTGTTCTGTAAAAATCGTAAGAACGTTTCCAGAGCAAATTTTATAGAACAATGTTTGTTCTAAGAACATTTTCAAAACGTTCTTACAACACTTATACCATAAAAATGGGCACCGTTCTATAGAACCTTTTAGTTCTTAAAGCGGTTCTGTAAAGCTTGCAGGAAATACTTATAGAATTGTTGAATAAAAGTTCTCACAAGTCTTAAAGAATTTTTATAACACAGTTACAAAGCAATCTCATAACAATTCTATAGCACTTCGCTATACAATTTTTGTGTTGCATTGTGTTATATTTAAAGAACTTTAAAATCGTTTAATTGTATCTTTTAAAAACAAAATGTTTCTGTATCGCACATGTTAGAAATAATATGGACGGGCCAATAAGAACCAATAAGATGCGCCTAATCAGCCTGCATAGGAGTACTTACTTACATCATTACGAATTGCTTAGTTTGTTTGTCCATCAGGGAGCAGTACTTTTTAATGCGGAAAAAGTTTTATCGTAAAATATATGGTACATAATGGTAATTTTTTGATGCGCCCTTAGTTAACCTTATATTTCCTATGATGCTGGAAATTTAATAAAAAAAATGTTTTCTAAATTGATGAATTTAACAACCAACTGTACATAAAATAATCAGAAAATAAGTATATCGATATTATTGATATCATTTCACCTATTTATATTGTACATATTTTTAATTAAGATTTTTTTTCTTTCTTCACAATATGGCGACAGAAAGAAAGGCTTCATCTTGTACTTCCAATGGATTCTCACTAATATGACATTTTTGTGTCGATTGCAATGATTATAGAGCAAATATGCTTCGTAAGCAACTACTTAATATTCAGTGTTGTCATATTTTATTGTGGTAATTTCACTTATTTCCATCTTATTTAATAAATTTAATAAAATTCTTTAACTTCAACATCAATAAGTGCAAATGGAAAAGGTTTGGAATGATCTAAATTAAGTATGTTACTAAAGTTCTATAAGAAAATCAATATCTCTTAGCAATCAAATAAATCTTATCTATCATAATGAAATTTTCTTTCTGCAAGCAGATAATAATTTTTACAAGTCACGACTATGTTATACAAATTTCCCCATTACACTTTGATCAAAATATTTCGTACTATTACAGGCAGGTCTCGTCAGATGGGGCTATGGGAAACCTACATACATAAAAAATGATAGTTCTATAGCGTTTCTTTATGGAACAAAAAGCCTTTTGTTACTTATTTACTCTATAATGATTTTATAACAACTGTATTATTATTCTCTGCAACTGCTTTAAAGAGCTTTTTCGATAGCAGCTTCCATATTTGTAATTTGTTTTCCGAAGCAGAATTGTAACTTAACAACGCCTTATACAATAGTTATATAATTAAACTATAAGCGACATTACGGAATAAGTGTCACAGGAGATGGTATAATTCTATATAGCAGCATCGGTTTTACAGTAATTTAATTCTATAAGCACCGTTGTTGTAAAATTGTGTTATTGTACGCACTTATAGGGCTACATTAGCAGTTATCTTATAAGTGTTCTATAAATTATGCTCTAAGAACGTTCTTGCAACAAATTTAAAAAGAATTCAGTTTCTGAAGGCAAAATAGTCTCATATGCCACATTAATGCAACAATTTAGTATTCTAAATAGAACTATAAAATATTAACAGAATATAAAACTCCTATTACTCTAAATTTATAGAACTACTTTGCTAGCTGGGTATAGTCGAAACATTCATTTTCGCAGCGGTAATTTATTTTTACTTTCACAATTAGGATATCGATGTGTTTAATACTAGCCAATTGTACATTACAAGTTTGATTAAAATCAACTTGAATGGCATGACATTCTCTATCCAATGCTAATAGGACGCCCCCTCCTTTGCAGGTATTAGTAGAGAGAAAATCACGATCGCTTCTGAAAACTTGGAATTTATCAAAATTAAATAATTCGGAGTCATGGCCTACATTACAAAAAGTTTCAGTAAATGCATATGCTTGGAATTGATCAATGGCAGACGTAATATTAAATAAGTCCGAGGTTTTAGTGCGTAGTCCACACACATTCTGATAATACAATGTAAAAGTTGAAATGGTTTGAATACTCCAAACATTCGAGAACTCATTGGACAGGGTCCCAAACAGCATGATCTATTGGCCCGTTAAAGTTAACAGTTGCTTTCAAACTAGCGCAATGAACACATTTCAAAGTTGTACTACGACATTCATCTATAGTGTGAGATTCAGAACATTTTGGGCACACGAAATTCTATCGAGAGCATTTGCTAGCAAGATGATGATACCCGCTACATTTATAGCATCTTCTAAGTTCAATAGCACAAAAAACTCGGCAATCAAAATCGAGGCCTACTGACAGTTTACCAGCATCTATAATCCGGTGGTACGTATTAATATCAACTTGGAGAACCGCTTGTTACAAATTTTTATTTTTTCGCTGAGGCTTGTAAGAAATTACCTCACATACACTGCCATCGGAAAAGCACGACTTATTTTGAGCACGCAAATAGTTTACGAAAGTATTATTGTCAAAATTATCAGATATATTAACTACCCTCACTCTTGGATTCAAAGTTGAAAGCTGTTTAACATCATACCGCTCACCCAATTGATTACAAGTCTTCTCCTTGAGTATAGCTGATTCTTCGGCGGTGTCACAACTTATAACTAGGGCTCCATTCCTGGCTTTCTTGACATTGGATATACTAATATTGGAATTTATGGGATCGATGGCACGCAGAACTTCAGATTTGGTGGTAGTACTATGTTAACTAGTATTCTTAGGTTGCAAAGTAAGAGACGACTTATGCTTTACCACTCCTGTGTATGTTGAAGGATACTCTTTAACTGTGGACAAATTCTTAACGATGTCTTCTAATTTAGTGCTAACTCTATTATCGAAATCCTCCTTCAGTGACTTAAACATGGTCTCAACTTTATCAAAAATTTCATCTCAAAAATCTTGAAACATTTTGTTTCAAGATTTCTTTTTAACGTTTCTATCTAGGTATATCATTAATATTGTTGTTGTTGTTTGTTGTTATTGTTGTTTCAAAAAAGATAAATGTAACATCTGGAACGCCTCAAGATTCCATTTTAGGATAAATGTTGTTTGTAATTTGTATAATGATATTACATATATGCCCCATCTAAAATTAACTGTGCAATAAATTCTATCTCTGATTGCTTTAAATTATAGAAATCTTTAAATAACATGAATTTCTGGTGTGTTACTAATAATGTCCATTTGAATGCTCCGAAATGCAATGTTGTAACCTTTATAAAAACAGTATCTCCAATAATTTATAACTACAAGGTTAATAACATGATATTAAATAGATGTGACTCAATTAAGAATTTAGTCACTTCTAACAGTAAATTAACTTTCAACTTACACGTAAATGAAGTTATTAAAGGATCATATAAAAATTTGGGCTTTGTTATTCGTAACTCTAAAGGCTTGATGGATATTCATACCTTGATGTTGCTTTATAATACATTTGTAAAAAGTAAACGTAAATATGCATCGCTTATATGGAAAGCTGGGTATAATCAATATGCAGAGAGCTTGGAGAATGTTCAGAGGCGTTTTCTAAAGTTTCTTTGCTATAAAGTGGATAATCGTTACCCTGAAATTGGAATACCTCAATCTGATTTATTAAACAGATTTTCAGTTTTGAGTCTTGACCAACGTAGACGAACATATTAATGATTAATATATATTTTTTAAATTGATAGAAAATAAAATTGATTATCCACAAATACACAGCTTTATTTTCATGTTTACCTGTTGTCACTCATCATTGTAATACATTTTGCATAACCACACTACGTACTACTATACTGCAATTGCTGTTCATGGTGTCCATATTAGTGGTCATAGCTGCACGCTTAATTTTAATATAATAAATACTGATTAAGTAAGTAAGTTATTATAGTGTATTTATAATATTGTTAATTTAATAAATTAGTTTTAAATTGACAAATAATTATTATTATTATTATTAATAAATATTAATAAAATTTATTTTTAGAAAAGAAGGTAGTAGAAAAAATCATTCCTCAGGAGTAAAGTATATTTTCTTTCCTTGGATAAACAATCCTTGGGAAGAACAGTGACACTTTCCTTCTTTGTGATGTAAATAGCTGTTTTATATCAACTATATGAGTGAATGCCCTTACCTCTGCTAGAAACCTCACCATAAATAGCAATTTCTATAGCATATAATAACAAAAACATCTATTGAATGTAATTCTCTTTTGGTGAGAGAAAAAAATATTACGTCAATTATCTTTTGTTTAGTATCCACAATTTGCATCAAAATAAAAGAACTAATATTCTGGTATTATTGCAATATTGTTCTTTTTCTACGTATAGCTCAAATTTAAGAAGTTTTGTAAATGTAAACCTAATTTTGTGTTGTATACATGGAGAAAGATGCGGCACTGAATATAAAAGATAAAGCTTTGAAACTTAATAAGTTCCTATCGCAATATAGATAAATCACTTAAAAATTAGAAGAATAGCTAGCAAAGAGCCATAATGAAAAAGTTAAAATTGCATTGAAGCCAATTTAAGGAAATACCTCACGTTGAAGAGTCACTCGAAAGTTTTTCACGAACTAATCAATGTTTGGAAGCATTGCGCGTCTGATCATTCAACCACAACTCCAATAATTAGACTTTTTGGTTGGCGGTTGGAACTTTTGCCTCGCATTTCATTGGGAAAGAAACTTTTTTGGTATTGAAATTAAAAGTAAGGTTAACTGAGTTTTTACCACGAGTTCGCGGCTCTTGATTCACATTCTTACACTAGGGACTGAACAATTTAAAATTTCTGATTTTAATTTGGAGCTGCACAGCCTGCACGACTTGGAATTTAAGTTCGTGCGAATTCAATTTAATTCGAAAGTGCGGTTTCGATTATAGATCAATTTTGTAAAGTAGCAGACCCCGGATATTTTAACGCCACGTATGAGTATTAGAAGTGAATCCACACAAATCGATTTTCCTTAAGTATGTATTACATGTCATTAGGACTGTAATTAAACTCTAGTTCACTCGCAAAATATGTTGTGCCGTATTTAGATATAGTTTAACTGAAATAAAAAACTAAATTTGTTCTACACTGATAAAAATTTATCTGTAAACGTGAAGTTATGTGAAACTTTACGTTGGCAATTTGTGACCAGCGTAAAGTTATGTAAAATTACAAAATAATTTTGTAAATGAAATAAGTACACTGTAAAATATTATATAAATAAACGTGGATAAAATTCCATATTATGTTATGTGATTTTGCAACTATTATGCTAAATCCCATCTTAAAATTCCGTCACTATAATTTGTGTTGATTTATACATTGTAATTTTTAGGCTGGAATTGTAAAATATATATATGTAATTTTTCTGAGTAGATAATTTAAATTTTATATATACTAACATTGAAAAATATGCATACAAAAATCTGTTTCAGTCAATAATATTATTTCACATATCGTTGCCTCAGAGCAACAGTAGGATATCTAAAAAAGCAGTTTAGAGATATCTGTATTAAATAATTTGGAAATATCGCCTCTGTTCAATGAAACACTAAGATATACCAAAAAATAAAGTGTATTGCTTAAAAAATCACTTATCTTTGTGTAGTCTAAATACTCTAAACCAACCTTATAAAATGTAACACTAGGATAACACACATATCCTGGTATTCCGCTATTTTTTTTTCTGCTAATACCGATCGCAAATAATGCAACAGTAAGTTACAATATACATATCTTAGTGTTCCGTTAAAATTATTGCGCAAACGCAAAAGATATCTTGAGTATTCTTACTATTCTTGTCAGTCACCTAACCTATAATTACTGCTGTTGCTGATTAATTTTTGTCTGAAAATGAATAAACCGAAAGTTCTAATTGAGCGAAAATGTATCGTATCTAGCAGAAGTCAATTTTTAGTTTATTTGGCAAAAAAATCCAATTAAAATAGAGAGAAGGAGCAAGACAAAGAAAACGATAAGTAAAATATTATTATTGTATTTACATGTAGGGGTTTCGTTTTAGCGGCGGTTCCACCCACAAAAGTTTTACATCAATAATTACTATTTTGTTGACTCAGAAATTAAATTAGTTGATTTCTAAATTATGCTTAATGTACAATATTAAAATTTAACTTTTTGAATGCTTTTTTTACCGTTAGAATTAAAAACGTTTAGGTGTTTTTAATGATATGATAATATCTGTGAAAATTTTAGATTGTAGTCAGTCAATATTACATTGCGGTATTGCCACGTTAAAAGAAAATATTAAAATACTTTTTTCTCCGTTCATGCAAAAAACAAAACTTTATTGAACTATATTTAGTGGAAAAAGTGGTTTTTTATTGCACTACCGCAATAAACTGTTTATTGTATTCATCTGTCATTCTACTACAGCCTTTTGACATCGTGACAAACATAAACGGTCAAATCGACGTCACATTTTCCTACACTTAGTGTCATCTAAATAAAACATTTTTTGGTTTTTGCATGAACGTAGAAAAAATATTGTATGCAACTCATACAAAAAAAGCTTATTGCACTCGACGTGTTGTCCTACTCGGCCTGACGGCCTCGTTGGACATTTTCACGTCGCATGAAATAAACACTACTTTTTGTGCTTGTTATATAAATAACTATTAAAATCAAATTTATATTTCTCTATATATAATTATTCAAGTATATTGTTTTTAGTTTTTGAAATTGAGACCCAGGCATTTACGTCAAGTTTGCTCATTTATTATAGTAGATAAGGCTACAAAAAATTACAAATAATTTCATCATTTAAATAGGTAAGCAAAATATTTTTTCATTTTGCTTATATAAATGTAATCAAATAGTCTAAAAACAAATGTATTTTACTTTGGCAGTAATGATTGACAGATACAATATTAAATACACAGTGTTTAGGGATGCACTAAGATATCTAACAAAAACAGGAAGATACTGTATGGAAATTAAATATTCTTTGGAGCAACAGTAGGATAAAGCAACATTTTTCTAGTTATTTTTCTTATATTTTTTTATTAATAAGCATATTCTTATAAAGCTTGAAAATCTATGAAAGTAACCAAAAATGTGTGTAAGTTCATCAAAAAATGACGAAATTATTAGAAACTGAATTTCAGTTAAATCTTTAATCTAAGTTTCCTCGGAATCGATTTTTTTGACATGTTCTACTGTTGCTCTGAGGCGACGATATATGACTTAATATCAATGTGTGAAAAATGTATATACCAAAGTCAGTTCAAATAGTTACATTTTGTTTAACCTGAATAGAAGCCAATTTAAAAATGTATTATATTGTTTTTGTAGCCATATGGAGAGTGTGTTGATAGATGAAGTTGGAAAGAGGGAAAACTTTTTACTTTTAATGTCTTCGAAAAAAGTCTGCATGCTAAATTATACAAATGTGCAGGTTTAAGCTAGTCAATATAATATGCAGGATATCTCTTGCTAACAAATTATTAGGAATACAGTAGATTTTATTATTAGAATTCAATAATTAATACGCTATGCAAATCACATTTTTATTTTTAATTACATAAGAAGGTTTTGTCAGGAGCAGAAATAACCTGTGTAGGAAGATTTTTTAGCGGAATTAATCAATCCATCCTCTAAATGTGAATAATCCATCCTTTTCTGTAAAAGTATATTGTTTACCCATCATCTAAAAAAGTATTGCAATATAAGTATTTCATTCGCATTAGGAAATTTGTTGAATATTTTCCATGAAAATACTACATTCTTGAAACTACTAATATTACAACTAATATTAAAGTTTGTTGTGAGCAATACTATTTTTAGTGCCGTAAAGATAAATATGTTTTTTGAAATGAATGTTGTATGGTTGAGGTTCTAGTCGAGGCAATAAACTAGTAAAAAGTCCAAAAGTTCTAAAACTAGTTGTGGTGGACGGATCGCAAAGCGGTTTTCTGCATTCTCTTCCAAAAATTATTTGTAAAAAATGTGGCGACATGGAATTTCTGACAATTCGGAAATTGCATTGCTGCAGCCAAAAATGCATTAAAAAAATGTATTATTTGAAATTCCTCTTGGAAGATGTCAAAACTTGGTAAATAAATGTCAGAGCTGGTCCAGATCGGGTACTCGGGGGTTTTAGAGGACGCTGATCACGAATATGATGTTCAAATTGACCCCCCGAACACCTGGAGCTTAGGACCGCCGATGAACTTAATCTCCGTGGGACTCTCCCACAAATCACACTAGAAAGAAGAGAAACTCAGCGCTCGGAGTTTTTTGGGTCGCTGAATCCAAATATGGCATCAGCGAACACCCCACGGGTACCTGGTGCGCCGGAACCTGGACGTGGACGTCATCTCCCAGAATTTTCCTGAGAAGAGTGCCAAAAACCACCCGAAAATGATAATAGGGGTGTTTTGTGAGGCGTTGAATCCGAATTTTACGTCTGAAACGACCCCCCGGACACCTAGTGCACCAGAACCTGACCTTAAACGTCATCTCCATAGCTTTTCCTGACACAAACAAAAAAGGCGAACCGAAAATCGTTATGGGGGGTTTTTTGGGACGCTGAATCCAAATTTCACGTCGATAACGATCCTCCGAGCCCCTGGTGCACCGGAACCTGACCCGAAACATCATCTCCGTGACTTTTCCAGACACAATCGAAAAAGACGGACCGAAAATCGTTATGGGTGGGTTTTTTGGTCGCTGAATCTAAATATGACATCGGCGAACACCCCACCGGCACCTGGTGGCCCCGAACTCGGACGTGCATGTCATCTCCGAGAATTTTCATGAGAAGAGTGCCAAAAACAACCGAAAAATCATTGTAGGGGTGTTTTTGGGCCGCTTATTCCAAATTTTGGTTTTTTACTGCCGGTAGCTGCTCGTTCTACGCATTCGTGGACAGGGCCTGGAATTAGGAGAAAGTATCTGAGAAAAGTGAAAGGCCACTCGGCAATGTTCGGAGATCTGGCGGGAGATTATTCTCGTTGTTCTTACAGGACTGGAACAACTTTTTCCCAACAAGGCCCTAGGCGAAAGTTACACATTAATGAATGTATCAAATTATGAGACGGTTTTTGGTGTTTGTTGTGGTCGTGTCTGTAAAACCCTTCGAGACGACGTTCAGGTCCAGGTCCCGCGGTACACCAAGTGTCTGAATTAAGCGGCCCAAAAACGCGCCTGTAATGATTTTTTGGGTCGTTTTTAGCGATCTTGGTGGACAAATTCTCGGAGATGACGTGCACGTCTGGGTTCGGGGGCACCAGGTGCCCGTGGGGTGTTCGCTGATGTCATATTTGGATTCAGCGACCCAAAAAACTCCCATAACGATTTTCGGTTCGTCTTTTTCGATCGTGTATGGAAATCCCTCGGAGAAGATGTTCCGGGTGAGGTTCCGGTGCACCAGGGGCTCGGGGGGTCGTTATCAAGGTGCAATTCGGATTCAGCGTCCAAAAAACCTCCATAACGATTTTCGGTTCGTCTTTTTTGATTGTGTCAGGAAAAGCCACGGAGATGACGCTTAGGGTCAGGTTCTGGTGCACTAGGTGTTCGGGGGGTCGTTTCCGGATTTAACACCCCACAAAACGCCCTTATTATGATTTTCGGGTGGTTTTTGGCACTCTTCTCAGTAAAATTCTCGGAGATGACGTCCGTGTCCAGGTTCCGGCGCACCAGGTGCCCGTGGGGTGTTCGCCGATGCCAGATTTGGATTCAGCGACTGAAAAAACCGTCGAGTTTCTCTTCTTTCCCGCGTGATTTGTGGGAGAGTCCCTCGGAGATGACGTTCATTGGCGGTCCTGAGCTCCAGGTGTTTGGGGGGTCAATTTGAACATCATATTCGTGATCAGCAACCTCGAAAACCTCCGAGTGCCCGATCTGGGCCAGTTCTGACACTTATTTACCAATTTTTGACATCTTCCAAGAGACCTCCCAAATAATGCATTTTTTGAATGCATTTTTGGCTGCAGCAATTAAATTTCCGATTTTTCAGAAATTCCATTTCGCCACATTTTTTACAAATAATTTTTGGAAGAGAATGCAGAAAACCGCATTCCGATCCGTCTACCACAACTAGTTTCAGAACTTTTTTAGTTCATTGCCTCGACTATTCATGTAATGGCGTAGTTTTGATGCAAACAACGTACCGTTTTACTTTTTCCGATATTTATGAATTGTATAATATTTAAATTGGCACACGCTACAAGCGTGTATGATACAAAATAAAATCTTATATTTACTGTTTTACGAATATCCCACAAAAAGTGCATATTAATGAAATGTATATGTTTGTCTACTACACGTTAACAACACAACTAAACCGTAGTAGGTTAGAGGTTACGTTGATGTGCCTGTGCAACAGAAATCACATTAAAATTTCTGTAAAATTTCATAATAAATTCACTAAAAGTAAATAGTTCCATTGAAGCATCTTGTATAACTACACTTTTTCTGGAATTTCCTAATTTTATTACATAAAATTGCATACTTGATTATTCCTTAATATATAATTTAAATAAAAATTTTCCAGTAAATATTATGTAAAAAGAGCATAATAAAATATGGAAATTTGCACCCATTTTTATCAGTGTACAACATAGAAGAAGATTAGAAGTTTCGCGAAGTTTAGGATAAAGATACTTAATATTAATATAGAAATCATTTAGTAAAATTGTTGATGGACCACAGATGGCCCTGAGGGTCATGTTAATAGATTTATTTTTCAAACGAGTAGCAAAAAATACGCGTAGGCAAAAAAAGGAATATATATATATATACATGGATATAGTAAAATTGTGTGTGGTCGAGCAATAGAGTGTAGTAAACAGAAAATATACAGTAACTTATAGTGAATTGTGTAATAGTCAGCATTTCCATTATTTTCCTTTCCTTTTCTTCCTTTATGTGTCTGACTATTATTATGGAAAATCTATGGGAGTCAACAATTAGGTGAGTCATTTTCATTTTTAGTTTGTTTTTTTCTTTTGCATATATAAACGTTACATATTATTCATTCCACAGTTTTTTTATATAGTTAGCCAAAACAAATTCTATAATATTGAAGAAATTATAAGGGTATAATATAATGACCAGAAATTTAAATATATATATCAAAATATTCTTTTACTACTTTGTGGTGTAGGTAGGTTATTTCTTCTATATACAAATGTTTGCTCTTTTGTTGTCTATTGTATGTCAGTTGCCTTCTGTTCACATATTTCCTGTTTTCTTCAATATGTCTCCAATTATCTGGTCCCATGTTACCCTGGGTGGTCCTCTTCTTCTTTCCTTATAGGTCCTTGCTTCCCATACTTTCTTAACCGGCCTCGTGTTATTTATCCTTTGTAACTGTCCCCTCCAGCTCAACGGATTTTTCTTAATTACTTCCAATAGAGACTGTATTTTCAAATCCTCTCTGATTTACATAATACTTTTTGTTTCCTATCACCATTACTCTTGTTTTACTTTTATCCACTTTCACTCTATTTTGTTAAAAAATTGCATTTCATTTATTTAAATTATGTTGTATCTACACTACATCATCATTCCTGTATCCAATGTTTACTTTCTTGACTTCTAATATACTTTTTTAATATATCCATAAATACTATAAATAATGTTGGACTTAATCCTCCCTTTTCCGCACTTTTCCACGAGACATCTTATCGAAAGCTTTTTTTAAATCTATTCTTAATCTGCATTTGTTCCATCCATCAGGACATGAATTTTCGGTATTTGAAATAAAATCGTTGATCGTTAATAAAGCTAAAATTGTAATATAGCAAAGAAAATACTAAGAGAATTTCATACAGCTGGAAAAAAGATTAGATGGATGAAACATGGGTAAACGAGAGCCATACTGCAGCAAAGGTTTGACAAGATGGGAACGTTCAGTGTAAAAGAGGATATTTGAAGGTAAACGGTTTACATGTTTTTGAATCACGTAAGACGGAAGACGTATTTAAAAAGTGTTGAATCTTGGGTCGGCCGGTGGTCAAGCAGTTTAAGAAGTCAGTACTTGAATCGCATCTGTCAACCGCCAGGGTTCGAAACCCGTAGAACATAGATCAACTATATTTGTGGAGACTATTGGCACCCTCTCTGCGGGTATGGTAGGGTGAAGGAACTTTGGCTTGGGTCGATGTGAGACATTGATACCGGTCGTTTTACCATTCCCCTAATTAATGAGGTTTTCCAGATTTCATTAAATCTTGCGCCGAATGGTGGTTACGGCCTACCAACGCAACTCGTTCCTGGTTGAAAATGACCTACTTAATAATAATATGTTGACGAGCAACCAATGACTTATCCGATAGAAGGGAACCTGAGTGGATGTGATACAACATGTAACTACATCTTGTGAGCCATGCTGAACCTGTCGGATCACTTAAATATAAGAATGCTTGAATGTCAAGAATATATAAATATTTATATTAAATATACTTTGTTACTGAATTAATACATACACTTGAATGAAATTTAAAATTTTAAGTAAATTTTTATATAGATTAGATTTTTCCGTGTACTGATGAATCTCATTTATCTTACAATGTAACATTTAATTTATTATTAATCTAATATATAAAATTCTCGTGTAGACGCCATACTCATCGGAAACGGCTTGACCGATTTTTATAAAATTTTATATATCTATATATATTTGGTAGGTCCTAGAATCGATCGTAATCTATTTTTCATACCCCTAAGTCATAAGAGTGGTCCACTCCAAATATTTTTTTTTAATTTTTTGGACAAAATTTTTTATTTTTATTTTTTTATGATGTGGCATTAAAAAATACGTACAACCCTTAATTTTCACCCTTATATCACAAACCCCTATTTTTTAATAGCCAATTTAGTAAGTTAATTATTTTTAACCCTGGTCGATAACTGATCAATTATCACTAGATCAGTTATCCCCGCCAGGCGTCTACCGGTGTCACTTCTCACCCAGTAAACAGCACGGAGTAGGCATGAGAACGAAGCCGGTCTCCTGTCTCTCTCATACAATAAGCCTTCTCTCACTCCCTACACAATTTTCGGCCATTATTATTGTATATGCATCGAGCGTAGTAGGAACGTTTAGAATTATCATTTTACCTTCTAAGTGTAATTCTCAAGTAAATTTATTATTAATTTGCTGGGCCATAATTATTTATTTCCTATTTTATCAATAATTAATAAAATTATTAATTTTAATTGCAACTTTTTGTTGCGATCATCGTTATTTCTGTAAAACTATGAAGAAGTAGAAAACATTTTAATGCCAACAAGACGTAAAGGGGCTAATTTGGGCCGTCAACAAGTAAAATTGCAGGAACGCCCAAAGAACAGAAGAACAAATCCAGCAAGGAAATACTGATGCGCGTATGAGCATGGCGCAATTGCGTCAAGAAGAATCAGAAGATGCACGAGCTGAACGAAATGAGCTTAGAAGATTAGAACAAAGACAATCACGCCGTTTCACAGTCAACAGACGCAGAGCAAATCACCAACAACGCCAACAGGTACATCGATCATTTACATCTGATTCATACCTGCGTTTAGCATTCGAGTGTGAGCCCTATATTCAATATTATGCTTCTTCAAAAGTGGTAAATAGTGCTATGGACAAGGAATGCCCGCATCGTTCACAGTGCTCCATTCCTCTTTTAGTCATATACCACATCTCCACACACTTACAAAAAGTTAGTTATTTTTTATTTAACTACCAAAATATTCACTAGAAATAATTCATATGGCAAAACAATGTTTGCCGGGTCACCTAGTTTATTTATAATATTTTACTTGCATCTCTATAAAAAGTAACAAGTGTGTCTACCAAACTTTACAAAAATGGTTCCAATAGCAAAAATAATTGAGGACTTTGATAGTAACAGACATTTAACATTCTTTGGTTCAAGATCGACGCAGATCCGATGATTTTATAAACTTTAATAGCAAATAATAGAGATGTGCAACACATCATTTGATGCAACAGAGATATAGCTCCAAGGAGCTGCGTCACTCTTGCTCCCAACGCGCAACGAATTTTGTTTTGATATTTATCAGATATTCCTTCTAGGTTACTAGGGTTACTACTGTTACTAGGTTAGTCGATTGTTTGTTTGCATCATGTATTCGACTATCGTCTTCCTAATAATATTTGTAGTGATTTTGATTGTGTTTTAATATATTATTCAATATGGAAGTGTTGAGTAGTGAATCCGAACCTTATAGTGGTGGTTCTAGTGATTAATACGTAGCAGGTACATCCGATAATACGTCAAGTAGTGAAAGTGATGATTTGGAGGTTAAAATAAAAACTAGAAAGTCGACTGATAAATCACAATGGGCTAGAAATAAACTTTTAGCAGCTGGAAAAAGATATTTTGATGCAAGAAGGATGTAGCTCCAGTAAAAAAAAATTACCAACTTCATATTTATTAATTAGTATAAGTTTTATAGTATTTATTACACTTTACTAATGTCCTTTTGTAACTCGAAAACAAAAAACTGATATCTGATATAAAATTACTGTCTACAACGTTTTTTTCGTTTTACTTAAATTAAACAATTTTGGAGCTGCGTCATTATTGCAGCAAGATCCTCAATTGAGAACAATAATATCGTAATTTATTTTTCAAAAAAATGTGACACGTTATTTTTTTTTGAGTACCAGCTATCGCCCCTTGAATTTTCTGCGCGGGTATTCCGGACGTTCTGTATTATTCATTACTTTATAATGTTAGCAACCTTCGAATAAAAAACTGATAGATATGTCATTATTTTGATAATAACTATATTTTTACAAACAGAATACTGAATGTATAGATAACTTAAATGGTTGAATATGCCTTTAGAGGTTGCAATGTCTTTATATTTTCACAGACACCTGCATTATTTTTAAACTTTGCTATATGCTTTTCAGACAAGTCTTTTATTTTCATCATACTTCAGCATTTACGGCTCAAATACGGTACATATCGCACAGATCGATGTTCCTGCAACTTTATAAGCTATATAAACATTTCGAAGTTAGTCTAGGTATTTACTTGTTGCAGCAGAAGCATGACTGAACTTACTAAAAGTTGCAGCAAACGCAATATATTACCCGTCGCAAAATATATTCCTCAGATATTACACTTTTGAAAGATTTGTTTAAAGGGGCCAAAAGTTCTTAATGCATTAAGGAATTTATGTCTTCAATATATACCAGACAAGATACTAAACTAGTTGGAAAAGTTGTTTGGGATATTGTTTTAGCTAACAATGAAGTTTTCGTGTAATTCAAATATTCTACGACTTTTTGACTGTACGACAATATGTGACAGTTATATTAAACGATTATTCATCGAAGTCAAAGATTTTAAGCAAAGTTTTTAGATACCGCTTATTATTCTTTTGAACTGAGAGAAATCGACCAATAATAGCCCAACAAACAATTAAAGTTAAAATTACGTTAACTTGACCTCTGAATTGGTCAAAACCTTTTCATGACCAATTCCGTATAAGAAAAGTTTACCTATGACCTTTTCCCCTATGTGGGGAAAAAAAACTAAAGTAAAATGGAAGTTAATAATTGGTCGGCAAGAATTTCATTCCAATAAGATAATTGGACCTAAAAGAAATACGAACCAATTTTATGTTAAAATTTCAAAATATAAAAAACATTATTACCAAAATATACCCTAATTATGCCCTTTACATGACATACTTTTGCCAGAGAGAGACAACAACATATGTTTGATTTTATACATTCTAATAGAGAACAGGAATAGGAAGAAAAAGAAAGACTATAAGTCAGAATACTAAGCTACAAGTAGAGTAGGAGTTAGTATATTTGTAGATATTTAGATTTTAATATAACAAAGTCTGTATTTTTGGTTTCCATTCATCAAATTGTACAACCCAGGAAATTTTTTCGTATAATGTCATGATCAAACTTCCATAAAAATAAAGCGCCTTATAAATATACATTTTTACTATTGCTTTTTAATAATATTACTATACTGAAGAATAACCTAAAATAAAAACTGAATGTACTTCTTGATAACATGTGTTTAATAATCTTTCATCATAAATGTATTAACTAATATTATCTGTATCAGCATAATTTTAATGAGTAATCAATTAGAAATAATGAACAAAACATTTAATGTTTATTACAACATGGCCGCTCAAATCAAATCAACTTTGAAGTCAATTTGTCTGTAAGTTTTAACTTATAGGGCAGATTGCCTATGCTAATGTTGACGTCACAGGAAAATATTAACTTTGTGGGTGAAATTTTCTCCAAACGAAGATTTTTTATGGTAAGTTATTACCAATTAAATTATTACTAGGTACTCTTGGATTTATTTGTGATTGAAAATTCAAATTAAAGCCAATAATATTATGTATGCGTAATAACAAAAACAAGATAAACATTTTCGAACAGAATTCAATTCGAATTTCAATTCACGTGCACTACTGAATTCATCTGCTACGATAACAGGCATAAGAATACATATAGAATATGAAGTGTTTATCGATATATTATCATTAGATTGATTTACATAATATGCGGTGTTGGCTTAAATTCGTTTTTTACAACTCTATAAAATTACTGCTTACTTTTTACTGCAGATCGCCAAAACACAAAACAATTTCTACGCACTATTACATGAAGATCTGTCGGAATACATATAACAAGAAGCTTGTTCCCTAAAACACCTTTATAAGACACACTTACGTCGAAGTATTATTGACAAGTAAATTTGTACCATAATATAGAACAATATTTCTATTAGGTTAATTGAAATGGTCAAATATTCTTTAGTTATCAACAGAGTTGAAAATAGGTTTATATTGTAATAAAAATAGAACTTAACCAATTGAAAAATTTAATAGGGCAAAATAACTAATTATTATCTTATTTTTAACTACTAGTTGAAGACAAAATAAGTTTTACAACTTCGTAATAAATATGTAAATATTTACCTATTGTAATAATTTAAAAAAATCCTTGGATATTGAAGACAGATTTCAAGGCGAAATTAAGTAAATTATAACTTCGTCTTACACGTTATTGGAATGTTAGCATTTGAAAACATAGAATAGGCAAACTATATGTAATTTGGAAACTGTATAAATTGACATTTTACTTGAAAGTCGTTATATTACTCTTAGTTAACAAATTTTTGACTTAAATTTTGGTATTATAAGATTTTGTAACATTGAAGACTATTTTTATGGAGGAAAGTAGTAAATCTTGATCAATTTAGGATTATTTTTCTTGTGGTAGTAGCCTATTAGGCTTATATGTTAGTTGGGAGTATATTATTCAACAAGCATATTACAGACGGTTGTAATAATCCTTACATGCAAGTTGAATATTATACTTTGTCCACGATTATTAACAATATTTTAGCACACTTTTTACTGAAAAAATTGTACAATATTTTGACATTCATAACATGAACATGACATATAACATGCAGTGCAAAATTGGCACGACACCTTACTTTCAGTTCTAAAAATGATACTGCAGAAATCAAATGTAGTACGAAAATCTGAAAAAAATACAGAGGCATAGGCGTTTAGAATACCCTGTACATTTAACACAAACATTAATTAGATATTCCGTGTAACATATAATCTTGTACAAAATTCGAAAATGATTACCCAAGAAGTAAATAAATTAACGTAAAGAAAATAAATAAAAAACTACATTCTCGGTTCTCCTTAAGAAAGCAAGATGGTACTAAAGTAAGTCGATTTAAATCACTTTGTTTTCGTCCAAGAAAGTTAGTCTTAAAGTATGGCTCATTCTATAATAAACACCCTGTATATAAGTTCATTTTGAAAGTGGGGTAATAATTATAACTGATGACAGTAGACATTAAAATAAGTCATTTCAAAAAATATTGCTCTAATAAATATTTTTTAATAACCAAGGCAACTGAGTTTAAAGTAATTGAAAATTTTGAAACCGACTCTGTGTAACCCTAACCTACTCTAATTAGTTGACGAACTATTTCACAATACATCAGCGATAAGCAAGTTGTGTTTCATTTATAACCTTAACCTTAAATAATAACATAACACGTACATAAACGAATCGTGACATTTTTATTATTTTAGATATTGCCTAGCGTGTGCGTAGTATCATTTTGTGTTACACGTAATTTGCTGACACAGTATATAACAATGGCCCAAGTGTATTGACAATAATGACCTGTGGATATGTTGGAGTGTGTAATCAAAATCGGCTAGCTCTGTTCCACGAATTGCACAGAAAATGTGCTTATAAATTTCATCCCTATGCAAGGCGATTTGTTTATTTAACATAGCGAATTCGGGGTTCAGACAAACGCGAAGGGCCTATATAATTTTCAACTTTTACTGTGAGCGTGAAGGACTGGTTTATATGATTTAAAAATAAGTGCGTTATTTATGATTTTTTATATTAATATTATATTGGGTTATTTTTTGCTTTGGCTTGTTTTTCGAATAACTACTACCCCACTTTCACAATCAGGGTAATTTTGTATACACTATGTGAAGTAAAACAATATATAGGGTGCGCCATTTTAAATAGCGCACCCTGTATAAATGATTAAACGAATAATAAATATATTATACATGAGAGAGTGTATATAGTGGACTGCTTGTAGTGTTCATTGGTTTCAACGTTCTATGTTATATGTAAAAAGTTAAAAATAAATATTAAGAGATGGTTTAATGTGTCAAAATTGTAACATCTTTAATAAGAAATAAAATTTTATAGACAAAGTTAATAATTGAATCAGTGCTCATAATAATGGCAAGAAAATCATTTAATAGTTACTATCAAGTAACCTATTTGAAATAAAAATAAATATTTGCTGGTCTTGTTATACTCGCGACAAGAATTCAAACGACTTACGTCATACGAACAAATGAATAATTCATTATATTTTCATCAAAATATTTAAGAAACTGCAACTGATAGTAATAAAACTATATACTACACTAAGAGTTAGTATTACATATTGCACTAAATTGCAAAATATGATTGTTTTTAACGCAACCAAATACCAAAAATTACTTTGACAATAAAAACAAATGTGTAACGTCAGCCGTGACGTAAGACGTCTGAATTCTTCACGCGAGTATATAGAACTAGTCATGTTAGTATGAAAACCTGGCAGACTCGATAGGTATTTTCCCATAAAAGTCAGAAATTGGTTTCAAACTGATAGATCAGCTAAGTTGTGATTGTGTTTTTACTTAGAATATCCCTAGTGCTTACATTTCCGGAATTTTTTTTGAGGTAATAAATATTTTCAAAATTTTCTTTAAATATTCATGAACGAGGAAAAATGTACAGTCATTAATTTAATCAGGTGTGATATTCGGTAAATAAAATTATACCATACCTGAAGGTACAAATAGGGATCACGGGTGACATTTAGACTTGAAATTATTACATGTAGAATATAATTAATAATAATAACTTACTGTTTTTGTTTTGTTTTAATTTATATACATACTATTAAACATTCAAGAATGAAACAATTAAAATAACATGATCTGACAAATGAAATATAAATCTATACTTAAACGTCAAAAAATTGACACTAGTGCTAGAAGTAAATGATGTAGATTTATTTATGTGCACTTACAGAAACTGTAATTAAAATAAATAATTATATGGACAATCTCATTAGTACCTGTAGTAGTACTTATTTATGTGAAACTTGTATTAAGGTAGAGTAGAGTTATCCGTCACAGATTTGGACAAAATTTGCCCCGCTATGCTCTTCTTGTGTTGTAATGAATCTTCTATATTATAACCCTTCGTTACTGTACTGAATTGCCATCCGCCGTGATTGTAGAAAAATTAACACCAGAGTGTGCCAAGAAACAAGCCGAAGAGTGTCAGGAGGAATGAAGGATTATTCTTAATGTATTTATGTATGAAAATTCTTGAACAATTATTGTTCTCTGGACGAAGGACTATTTGCTTTTTGTAATAGTTTAAATATAATGTACCAGTAATAACGAAAGTTCGTTGATGTGTCTGATATATACACAACTAGTGAAGTTCCTAAATCTTCGATATTATTGAGTGATAAATTAGCACTATCGATTTGCATTGAGAAAGTTAGGAACTAATATATTAGGAACAATTTAACTCAAACTTTATTTTTACCATCAATATTAAAAGTAAATGTACAATTTGTGCAATTTTCAATATTAATATTTCTTCATGAATTATTTTTAATTCTACTTCTTGATTTACAACTTCTCTAAATGTACTAGTACTTGATATCTGTACATTGTTATTTTCTTCAGGCTGAAATATTCATTTTGCAACATTGAGTTTGTTTGCAAGTGATTCCTTCACGTATTCCTCCGTTACTGTCGACGATATCCTTTGACCTCTAATGTATCTGCTCCAGTATCTGCAAGAAGTGTTGCAGAGGATCTCCTAAAGCAGTGCCCTGTGTATAGCTCAGAATTATCCAAATGCAGAAATTTTGCAATTTCATACGGGATTTTAGCAAACGTGTTCACACCAACAGCTTGAACAGTGCATTTTTCATTTCGGTAATTAATAAAACAAAACGTTTATGCGGAATATAATTGGGACGTAATTTCGTGCAATAACTTAAAAGTGGCTTTATTAACAGTCTCTTCGATTTCTACGGGAGAAATTCATTTTCTTGATCACTTTTCATGTCACAAGGTTTGAAGTTACTTTCTGCTGTTACTTTCTGTGTTTGCTGAAAAAATAGTGTATATGTATTAAAAGTGATTTCATATTATTCGAAGAGATGGGACAAACTTTCTTCTCTCAAAATAAAATATCACTTTTATCACATATGTCATAAATAACTATTATCAAAATTGAGCTTTCATAAATTTCATACTTCGATATTTCGAACGGTATTCTGTAAAAGTATATTTATCTTATTGGGCATATTAAAAATTAATTTTTCGAAAACATATTTATAGTTACTAGTATAACAGGTTTTGCTTTCATAATAAATGCAGAAATATCAGATCGTGATCGTTGCGTATAAATTGGGTCGCTTTGAAGATCTAGGTATTTAGTACTTAACAATAAATTTGCAGTTAAATAAATCAAAATAATTTCAAATAAGCGTTTAGCTATATTTACTTAAAATTTGAATAAATTTGTATCTCTTTTTCTTGTTCCATGTTGTATTAAGATTTGGTCAAAGCGATTCCCTACTTAATTTACGATAGTTGCCCCGAACACCCTGTATACAGGACGTACCATTTAACACTCCTGCTGCCAATATTTCGAAAATGAAAAAATTTATTTTAGTTCCGGAAACTGGGGTTGTTAAGCCCTCAAATAGCTTCAAATTCCAATTCGAATTGTTAGTTCAAATCTTTTTGTATAGATGTAGTAGATGACGTGGCGACACTAATTTTTTTTTTGATTCCTAAGATGTGGAAATGCAGTTCATCTGCAAGATTGTTAAATTTTTAGTATTTTTAGTAATATAAAGTTTTTCCCAATATTTACTTGTTTTCGAGACATGTCTACTTCAATATGCAATGTATGATGTAACAGGAATATCTATTATTTTCTTTAAATCGCACAGAGACATTTTTTTTAATATTGTTATAATGGTTTTTTCAGTTTCCGGAACTAAAATAAATGTCTTCATTTCCGAGAATTTGGCAGCGGGAGTGTAATGGCACACCCTGTATAGTCATTTTCATTATAAGATAAATTGCAACGTTTTTAAATAGTTGACGGTGGAGATATTTAGTTTTTACGAGATTGTAGTCAGTTGTCATGTTATTTTAACAATGAAAACTTCAGAAAATCCAATTTTAAGCCACAGACTTTTGTAAACAATATCATTCCAATAGGTTGCGGTTTCACTGCAGCGATGGCCATTTAACCTGAAAACTCGTCGATTTCAGATTATTTATATGACACAATCCGGCACGACCCGTTGAAATTCAAATTTATTTCAGGAGAGCCGGTGTAGATAAAGGTTAAATGAAAATGACTGGTTGATAAATTTTATAACCAATTAACTTCGTCATGCACTGCAAATTTTTTGTATTTATTTTGAATGCAGATGAAACTATTGGTAATGATAGCAGTTGTTCATCAGATGGTTTGATAAAACTATAAACGTATATTTTTGCGAAGTTGAATTTCACGTTATTTAATTGTCATTAGACCTTCCTTAAAAATGGATATTTGGGGGAGCAATGGACCATAGGTATATAAAATCATAAGTACAACCTTTTACTTCAACAATGTATGTATGCAGCAGGTATTTTTTTGTAAAGATTTCTTTACACACACAGGTAGAACTGAAATATAAATTGACAGCCGTGTAAATGCAAATAACAGCGGAGTAATTTAGGCAAATACAGAATGTCTCTTCCTTAATACAAATTTATGATATACAGGGAGTCCCAAAATAGAAGACCGTACCATTAACCACATAATCTTTGGACCAAAATATTGCGACTTTCCTTATGCCATTTTTTATTTGGACGTCTCTGTTTCAATATACAGAGTGTTAAAGTTACATTTTAAAAAACTATTTTTGTTAATAATCTCATTGTTTTCTAAGATACACACTTGAAATTTTGCACGTACTTTTATCTTATTGCGGCATACTTATGTAATTTTGGTGAAAAAAATTGAAGGGCGAATGGAGGTAACTGAGGGATTCAGTACCTTTTATCCCCTCCAATTATTTATAAGTACGCCTATGCAGCTGTTTCTTGAAATATCAAACGTAGAATTTTCTTCTGATCATTTTACTTTTTTTGTAATTTTTTGTTTAAATGCCTCGTTTTGGAGAAAAACGACAATTTGTAGTGCCCATAATTCTATCATTCACTACCATTTTCAAGTGAAACTGAAATTTTATGGATATTACAATACCTTGGCAACTTAGCTAATCGTAATACTTACTGAATGAATATTTGTTAATTAAAATAAAAAGAATATATCTTTCAAAATATAAGGTTTTCGCTACTTAAAAGGGCACGGACATGTGTAGATGAGGAGGGTGGGCAAGTAGAACGTTTGTTAAATTAGTAGCAATTAATAAATTATTTTATTTAATGTTATTTAGGTAAAAAGTTATTATGTTGATCGTTCATTATTACTATTACTAAACAAGACTGTATTACAGATTTTAATGCCATATTATTTTTTCATAAGTATTCATCATTTTATAAAATTTGAAATTATCCAATCTGTTTTAATTAGCAATTATTCATTACGATTTGCTATGTTGTCAAGGTATTGTAATAATAGGTATATTCACAAAATTTCAGTTTCACTTGAAAATGATAGTGAATGATAGATTTATGGGCACTACAATTGCCGTTTTTCTTCAAAACGGAGCATTTAAACAAAAAATTACAAAAGAGATAAAACGATCAGAAGAAAATTCTACGTTTGATATTTCAGGAAAAAGCTGAATAGGCGTACTTAAAAATAATTGGAGGGGATAAAGGGAAGTGCATCTCTCATTTACCTCCATTCACCCTTCGATTTTTTTCACCAAAATTACAAGATTAGTATGCCCGAATAAGATAAAAGTACATGCAAAATTTCAAGTGTGTATCTTACAAAACAATGGGATTATTAACAAAAATAGTTTTTTAAAATGTAACTTTAACACCCTGTATATTGAAACAGGGACGCTCAAATAAAAAAATGGCATAAGGAAAGTCGCATTATTTTTGTCCAAAGAATATGTGGTTAATGGTATGGCCTTCTGTTTTGGGACACCCTGTATATACAAATTACAACAAAATATTAGAATTTTGAATTCAAAAGCACATTTCATATTCCCAGATATGTATACAGTGTAGTCTAATTAAAGATTAGGACACCCCTCTAAAAAACTTTTAAGAAGTGCGATTTTAATTATTTTTCTATATACCTATATTAGCTTTCTAAATGCCTTTGCTGAACCTATTGCGATAATCCAGCTGGTAATCCATAGTCTCCTATGATTTTTTTTTTCAATAATATTTTTGCAAAATTACATGAGGTGTTTTTTTTTAAATTTGGCAACGAGGCGTTCTTTAGCATCACTTAAAACCTCTGTGGTCCAAATTTAAGTTGAAGAATATTTTTTTATAGAGCGTGAAAATTTTAATTTGATTGAATTTGTGCTTCCATTAAAAAATGTAGAAAGCACTGGAAATGCCTGAAAATTGTTTATCTGAAAATCCATTCATTCAATAGTTTCTATTGTATTGAAATAAAAATAAATTTGTATGCGCATGAAATGAGTATGAAACATTAAAACATAACATAACCTCTGTGGTCCAAATTTAAGTTGAAGAATATTTTTTTATAGAGCGTGAAAATTTTAATTTGATTGAATTTGTGCTTCCATTAAAAAATGTAGAAGGCACTGGAAATGCCTGAAAATTGTTTATCTGAAAATCCATTCATTCAATAGTTTCTATTGTATTGAAATAAAAATAAATTTGTATGCGCATGAAATGAGTATGAAACATTAAAACATAACATAATTGAATTAATAAATAGCATACAAAAATAACCATGAAATACATACCGCTTATCCGTAAGAGAATTTTTAAAACTCAAAAAGTTAATATTTTAAAAGAAATTGTGGTTTATGTCATTTGAATTTATTAATTTCTTGATCGTTAATTTATTTAATAAAATAAAGTAATATGTATTGTAAAATCTATCCATTTTAGTTTAGAAGTTTACTTTGTCTTTATTTTAGTTACTTCACATTTTAATTCATAAAAAAATTCAAGAAATTGATACTTTTGTGGGTACTAAAAATTATTATTTTTTCATACTTAACATAAATAAATTGTTTGTTTAAATTATCCAATCCTTGAATCTGAATAAATTTACTGAAATGTTTACATCTATTGAAACATTACAATATTTTAGTGAAGAAAAATGTAAAACATGTTACTAAAATTTATATTAATTTTTATAAAAATTACATATTACGTATTTGCGGAAATAAGTGTATCTATAACTGAAATCAAATAAATCTTGTTGGAACCGAATTGACAGTTGAGGAGGATGCCTAGCAATAATATCAACAAACACAAATTTCATGTACGCTATATTTAGTACATGAAGTACTTCTAGCAAAGTGACAAATTTTTTCATAAACAATTGGTAAAATATGGATTTCAATAGTGATAGTAGTACATTCTGAGTACGCCTCCTGAAATGTTTAAGCGGCGGAGGAAACGAAAGGAAAATCAAAAAACTTTACAACAAAACCTAATGATGCTTTTGTTAAATGGTGTTTCTTTAAATGATGGCTACAAACCGAAAAATTCAACAATTCTAACTGCAACTTAAAGCTATGATATATTTTGAAAATTTTATTTATAAAACCTAAAAAAGCACAATCAAATAGTAAGTTAAAATTAATATAATAACGTAAAAATAAATATGGGCAAAAATTCAGAATTGGCAATAGTATGGAAGTAAATTTCACTTTGTTATGATAATATTATTTCTTACGGGCTATTACTTATTCACACACAATTGAAAGCACGAAATATGATCCCACATAAAACATTACCCGAGAATGCATACCGAAAACTCTTAATATGCCAAATGATGTACGGCCGTAACAATTCAATAAACAAATGCAAAATTGGGAATTTATAGCAACAATTTGTCATAAACTTTGGTAACGGCTAGAAACCCATTCGGTGAAAACTATTTGGACCAGAAAAATACAAAACTGCGATAAATTTCTCATTCTACATTTTTCAATTTGCAGAATTGTCTGCATGCGAAATAGTTGGCTATAACGTGTACTTTACAACGCAAATTCAATTTCAGTTGGGTAGGTATAATGCATTTTACAGCAGTCACAGCGATTTCTACAATTATAGGGCTGTAAAATATTTATGTAAATTCAGCCATTAGTTTATTTCTGTTCTGAATCAAACGTTTCCCAGCAGTTTCACTTCAATGTGTTTTTATTCACGTGTTTAGCGTGTCCCAGTTTTGGTGGGCATTGAAAGTTATAAAGTAAACAACAATAGAAAAAAAATCAATCAATCTTGTTTCGGTGACCATTGGAACAAAGAAAATGTTGAAACGTTTTCAGTAATTGCCTGCTTCTTAATGGTAGAATATTTTCTATTTTGATGACCAAACGCATGGAAAGAATGTCAATGCCTTTTCAAGAAGCTATTTGGTTTTTGGCAATTAATTATACAAATTGATACTGCATTTCTCAACCATCCAACTAAGTGTTATATTTGAATTTTCAATTGGTTTTACAAAATTCCCTATGGATATATGTTGCTAAAGAGTGTGATTACAATGTTATTAAAAGTTTAGAACATATAACAAAGAATCTCAAAGTAGTTGGGTATGCTAAGTATTTTCGATGCTGCTACAGAATATGACTCAAGATTATGACTTACTTCCAGCATGGGCAAGTTATTCTTACTAGGGCAGAACCATGTAGGTGCGAGAAGTAACATATTGTATGCCTCTAAAAAAATTACAAGTTCATTGAGTGCAAATGCAGTAGCACAATTGGTATTACATATACATACAAGTTTGTATACTTGAAATATGGTACATATCTCAGTAGACACAGTACCATATATTCATATATTGTAGCGTTTTCAAATGATACTATTTTTTTTTATTGTCAATTTTTTTTTAATTTAATAAATTACCTTTTAATTGAGAGAATTGCTGAATATGGAGAATTTAAAATACAATTAAACTTCATCCTTGAGTTATTTGCATCATTTTATTTACAAAATAAATCAATTTTAATCACAAGATATATTTTATAATTAGTAAGTGCGTATCCAAATCGTTACTTATACGCAGCATGCACTCCTGAAATAAAGTTCTTAGATAAGAATAATATGATGATCTAAAACTACATACTTACCATTCAATGATTTTCTTTTTTGACGGCTTTCTGTCAATTAATAATACAAATGGTCTTCTTGTTAAAATTCTCCTTTTCTCAAAATTATTATCTTCTGTCATGTTTTCTGGGTTACCGATACGTAGGGCGCACATTGTTTCTCCCACTACCAGCTGATCAGGTCGAATGGCAAATTGTCGACGAGAACCAGCAGGAAGACCGGGGAGTGTGGTTTTGGAGGTCATAAAGTAAAGAGGGCGAGATTTTCGTCTCATGTAGTTATCACGTTTAGTGATGTTTTGAAAAATACCCCTCGAATCTACACCGACACTCACTGACAGTCTGCTGATTTGCTTGAGGTCTCATCGACACTCGAAGTCTCCATTTAGGTCTCCATTAGGAATAGATTCCATGTCCTGGTGCGATACAGCCACGTGTCGGACTCAGACCATTTCGTTATGTTAAGAGAATAAAAAGTTAGGTGCCGAATCCCCTTCAACCGAAGGTGAGTTCTGTTTTTGTTCTGTTAGGGTCTATAAGTATTTTTTTTACATTAGGGTTCGAGTTCAAGTTCAAGTACAAGTTCAAATTCATGGCCACGTTCACTTTCACGTCCACGTCCATGCTCATCGCCATGTTTCTGTCCACTCCAAGACGCTGATAACGTCATGGAGGTTACGTAACGAGTAACCAACCGTCAGCTATTTGTGTATCCACATCCACAGGGAGGGACGTACTCCACTGATCTTCCCCTTACCCCGTTTTTCTCCTCAGGCCACCACGTCATCAAACCAGATAAGACAATTCCGTTATACAATTTTTTTTATAATAATTATAGATATAAGTTCTATTGTTTGCGCATTACCTAATGGTTACATAACCGAAAATCAGTTTAAATATCTTCTTGTAATGCCGAGGCATAGTACTATGTTTATGCGAAAAATTTAAATAAATTGGAATTGCTCCAAAATCATTTCATATTAAAATTATACAATTTAAGCTCAATTCATTAATTCAACTACCACAATTAATCTCAGTCTATTAATTTTTTTTACCAGTCATTATCTACGTAGCCTATATATACTATTACTTATAGACTATTTTGCCACTATCACTGAAAAAAAACTGCTTGCTCATTTTGGCAACTTGGGGTCTATGATTTGCACGTCTTCGAAAATCATTAACACTACATTTTTCTTTTACCCCGTAGATTCAGATGAGGTACTGAACATTATTAATAATTTAAAAAATAAAAATAATGCTGGTATTGATTGCTTGTCTGTCAAGTTAATTAAAACAATGTCAACTCATTTAGTCCAGCACATTGCTTATTTTATTAATTTGTCCATAATCAGTTGCCGTTTTCCTAGTGCTCTTAAAAAGGCCATAGTATTACCTGTTTTCAAAAAAAATGATCCTGAAGATATAGCAAATTATAGACCTATCTCAATGTTAAGTGTTTTCTCTAAAGTATTTGAAAGAGTAGTCTTTAACAGAATGTTTGATTTTATTGATAAATACAAAATTATGACAAATTGCCAACACGGTTTTAGACGGGGTAGATCTACTCAGACAGCAGCTTGCAGTTTCACTGAGAGTATCTACAGTTTGCTTGATAGTGGTAAGCATGTAGCTGGTCTTTTTTTTGATTTGTCACGAGCATTCGACACTCTTCGTATCTCCTTTATCAATGATAAGTTATATAGTATTGGATTTAGAGGAATATTTTTGAATTGGTTAGTTCATTATCTATCTGACAGAACTATGCATGCTAGAGTTCTCAATACTACTTCGCATTGTCGTAATATGGATATTGGAGTGCCTCAGGGATCGGTGCTGGGACCATTATTTTTTTTGTTATTTGTCAACGACTTACCGAGCTTTATTAACGCACCTCATCTTACGATGTTTGCCGATGACACGTCTCTTGTGGTGTCAGCGCGGACCCCTGAGGAACTCGTAGTCGTTTGTCAGGGTTTTATACAATCTTTTGTTAACTGGTGTAAAGCTAACGCACTTATTTTAAATGTTGATAAAACTGTAATAGTTTATTTTCGATCTTCGTGTAATCCGCAGGTCAAACTACACCTTAATATTAATAATTCTGTTCTTGAATCTAATGATAATACCAAGTTCTTGGGTGTCTATCTTGATTACCAATTGAATTGGTCTATACATATCGATATGCTCAACAAAACACTCAACAAATCACTGTATGCAATATCTCGAATAAGAAAAACTATGCCCTTATGTGCATTATTAAACATTTATTACAGCTTAGTCTATAGCCACCTCTCCTACAATATAATTTTGTGGGGTAGTGCTGTTAGGAGTGGGAAGATCTTTGTAACTCAAAAACGGATACTTAGAAACATATTTGGAATTAATCCCCGGGAATCGTGTAAGAAAGTTTTCATTAACAATAAAATACTGACACTACCCTGTATTTATATTTATAAAACCTTATTATATATCAAAGAAAATATTTCTTCTTTAGTCAAAAATTCTCATTTTCATAACTATTCAACACGCAATAGTGATTTGTTGTGTATTCCGAAACATAATTCAAGCAAATACGAAATGTCTCCCAAGTACTTGGGATCCAAGCTATTCAATGTATTACCAAATAAATTTAAATCCCTTGACAATGCATCATTCAAAAAATCTATTATGGCTAGGCTACTCAGCAAATGTTATTATAGTATTGATGAATTTATCAATGACAATGACTTTTAAAGTATTTGTATGTATTTTGTCTTTTGTTTGTGACTTATCCTATGCATTTTATATGTCTTAAAGGATTAATAAATATTATTATTATAACCAATGAATTTAATATTATAACAATAAGTATATCATTTATATCTAACAATATTTTCCTGTCTATATACTTGATTGGTGATGTAAGAAAAACCAAGGAGGATACACAAATTGTTCCTCTAGAATAAGTACGTAATATATTTTTTTGTTATACTATTTACTCGCCCTAGTTTTAATTACTCATCCTATAACAAAATCCTTTCTAAGAAACAATTTCAATAATATAGAAACATTAGAAATAATTGTATTTGCATTTATAATTTTTTTGTACAAACAAAGGTTTTGATTTTCGTGACTTCTCAAAACCGATATATATATTTTTGTTATTATCTAAGTTACGTGGCGCCCATTAAATAACATCTTTTACTTTCTTCAATACTCCCTTATCCACGACTGCTCTCCGATGAACAGCTGCCGTGTAGTGAGATGTTGTTTCACCTGACTAACGTGACAAATAAAGCAATAACATCCTGTAGATGAAACAAACCTTGCAATGTAACACCATAAAAAAATAAAAAAATTTAACCTTAAAAATGTTGCATGCTTCTGCTAATTTAATTTTTATATAGATCGAAATATTTTAGTCGCAGAAAATATTTAATCTCCTTCCTCATAACAAATTTGTAAATCAACATTATGCTCGGTTTTGAAAATGAAAGTTTGAAGATTTATTTTAAATGTATTTAAATAAAAACTTAACTAATAATTAGACTTCCGTAGACCTCATATGTAATTATATCAGATTAGAAAGAAAGAAGTTACACCAATTTGATGTAATAAAAAATCACAATAATTGTTTATTTGCTTAAGCAATATACAAACAAAATGCAATATAAAATTAGGTATTTTATTTGTCACAAACAAAACAAACTACAAGTGGTATAACGAAATATGAGATACTGTTTAGTGGCATATTTAATTGTAGATACTTACTTACCTATATGTATGACTCTACATTTATCTTATTTGATTAAATAATTTAAAATCACATTGTTAACTGGAATTTCTAGTAACCATATTTGTCTTATTGTGGCTATCGACTTACTATATTTTTTATTCTTTTTTGTGTTTTGTAGAGCCTGTGTACTGATAGTAATACTTGACCATAGAGTTTTCACAGAGCAATTAATTGCAGATTAATGTAGTAGCTGTATATATCACATGACAAGAATTTATACGTCTAGGTTAAAATTTCTTTGAAGCTACGTTCATTTTTCTTCTACAACTTATATCTTTAAATTCTTCTACATAAAAATGCGTAATGCAATTTTCTTTTATCTAGATAAAAAGGTTTCTTTTCAATTGCATCTTAGCATCTTCCATTCTGCACTCTTCTTAATTAAGATTCTCTTGGAACACTATGGAAAGTAATAGATTCGCCAGTTTCCTTTTTTCATTTTGGTTTTATGAATAGCCACAATATAAATTGTGCCCCCAGAATTATAACGTAACATAATTTGAGATTTGACATAAAAGTGTGTTTTCTCAACATCGCTGGAATAACAACCAGAACAACAATTATTACGCCCAAAAGATGAAAATAATTCCAGAAACACAAAAGTAATAACACGGGACACAGGAACACTTAAAATACAAATAAAAGTCAGAATTGATTAGCAAGTAATATTTGACATTTTCGTTTCCAATATCACTGACGTCACTCATGGGTTTGTGGGCGGGCGGTGTGAAGAGAATCAGGAGTTTTTAGACAACCTCCTCTGTTTAAGGATCTTGTTATAATCCAAAGTTAATCAAATTATTTTACAGATTTAACTAGTTTTGCTTTCTGCTGCTACATACCGTATTATTTACGATTAGTAGTGTAAAATCGGCTCTCAATTATGTATAATATAATTTGGGCATCTGAAATGGACTACAAAATTTTTCAGTGGGATCGAACTTTATAAAATAGATGCTTTGGACATTATTTAATGATTATATTTTTCCTAACATACATCTCCCTTGTCAATCAACGATTTTACATTTGTTTGCTTCAATTGGGTACACGTCAATTTTTGATAACTTACAGCCTTTTTACAGTTCCAAAGTCGACACCAGGAAATTTGTGCCTTAGGTTCCTAACAAATTCACTATGTGGAAAGCTATATTACTTATTAAAATCTTTTATATTTCTAATTATAAATATAATAAAAGTTATGAGATTATGGCAAATTTCATAAATTTATCTAACATAGGTATGTATATGCGTTTGGGAATTACCTACTAATTAAAAATCGTCATCAAGAATTAACATTGTATGTCGAAAACAAAGCGTTTTAGGTTACATGTTTATATAGACCTTTCGTCTTACTTTGGGGCCTAGAAAACAAATAAATTTACTACTACTATTTTTAGAATCACCTTGCATATTAAAAAACATTTTAAATACCTATTTGATTTTGTTCATAACAATTATTAATAGTTTTACCTAGGTTTATTACGATTTATCATTAATATACAGAAATAAAAATCATATTTTGCATCTCCATGGGATAAAAAAAATACAAAACGTTCAGCGAGAAATTAAACAATATTAATTAAAAGAAAATTAATTTAAAATAGTACTGGGAAAATAGAATATCAATTTATTGTAATAAATTACTAATATTATGCCATTTTACGTGCCATTCTACAAATTATTCAATAAAAAGACTGTGATTAAAAAATAAGATAAACCCAAAGAGACTATTAAATTTCATGAGACAAAACATTAGAAATTTATAATGAGACGTTAAATAAAAATAATTAATATATTTAACATTTAAACTTAAATATAAGAAGAAAACTATTTTGGAATATTTGAAATTAATAACTATAAGATATTAATTAAATTCCAAATTCATAATAAAGGCAATATACGAAAATATTGCTATAAATAACTGAAAACGTATACGACAAATTAGAAAATAATATTTTTAATAAAATAAATAAATATCACGAAAATTTAAATAAATTTAAACAATATTTTAAGCAACATATTTCGACTAACAAAAATAAAAATCAAAATATAGTAATATATCACAAACAAACAAAATTCAGAATTAAGTACATTAAAAATTTAAATTTGAAAAAAAAATAGAACCACCCCAAACTTCAAAAATATTATATCATTATTAACGCGGAGTAGCAAAGTTACATTTAGCGACCATTTTCCATGTGCTCGTGCTCCATGCCGGACTGACAAGACACATCACGAAGCGTTCTACATCCCAGTAGAAATCTTTATCGCGATTAGTCGAGACGGATATGTTCAAATACGGAATTCCAGGAAACAACTACTCTGCGGGATAATGCCCCGACCAGCATTAAATTACATCTGGAAAAGCTATAGTTAAGTTACTCGTCAGAAGACAACCAGATAAATACCGGTTTTGAGATTATTAGCTCTCATCAGTATGCCATAGGTGAGGTAACCGATGAATAAATTTAGCTGTTTTAGGTCTGTCTAAACCGACTGTAGTTAATTTTGTTAAGAATAATCTGAGAAGCTCCCTCTATATCTATCATAGTTTATTGCTGTTTTCAAAGAGATATTCTAATATTTCATTCAATTTTTCTATTTAAATTTTAGGTGTGAACATCTACAAACCTGTGGAACTTTTGGATTTTGTAGAATACTCCGGAATTAATATCTGATTTACTTCATAATTCTAGGAAATTTTATTCAGCGGTATAAATAATGGAACATAATATAAATTAAAATTTAATTTCTGTGCCACTAAATATCTATTTATTCAATTTGAATACCGTTCACTTGTATCTTTGCGTGTAAGTTTAATTTCATTTTTTATCTCTTAATTAGATTCCACGTCCAAACGCTTAAAGTTTTCATATTTCATACTGTTGTTTTATTTTACATTTTTATCACATTAGTGCAAAGAAATTAAATTACATTTAACAAGAAAGTTTTGGATTATAGTGTCTTAACATGCAGACGACAAGTTTCCAAAGCATTAACTTTAGCACGATCAGGTTGAATGCATGCCTGTCACTGCCCGGAAAATTGTAATTATTTTACTTTCTGCTATGCATCAAGTAAATTAAATATAATAGTGATAACTATCTGCGAAATAGTTATTTGTAATATAAGTGCTAAAAATTTGATTTTATTTTGTAAGAAGGGAAGTGTCCCATTCTTCGAACAAAATAAAATCATTTTTAGCACATATATCCTACACTATCTCTTCTACAAACACCATTAAAAGCGCATTTCATACGTTATTAAATATATAAAATATCATTCTGAAATCTACTTCACCTTGAAGTTTACTGTTGCTAAGGTAATGAAACTTAGATAGTTTGTTGACAAGTAACTTCCATAGACCTTATAAATCATGGCCGCGCCCAAAACCGTTTACTGCCTATACAAATCGTTGATGCTCAGATGTGTGCGACAGAGATAGAGCTAGTCCGGGCAAAAACCCACAGATCATTGGCGAAAACAAACAAAAACCGTAAATAACAGACGTATGATATTTACGGACAGACCAACTCCACCATAGTTTATGAGTCTTTAAAAACTATTGCTAATAAACACACTAAACACAACTAAATCATAAAAGGCACACAAATCATTAACAATATTAATAGGAAATGTTTTGTCAGGTTATGTTTATATATTTTTCTGTCATAGAACATATGTTTTTGCCCGGACTAGCTTCATCCGTCTTGTACACATCAGGACAGCGGACCTCTCTTTCTAGGGCCGGTCCATGATTTATAAGGTCTATGCGTTGAGTGAATAAGTATACAAGAGCCGCAAGGCCAATGGCCCAAAACGAATTCATGCAGGTTCCCCACCACATTCTACCCCTGGTACCGCACCGTCCACAAACTATAGCGCTGATCTGAAGCGCCGCCTAGGCCGATCTATTTCATTTATTTGAACTAACTGGAATCTGTCCGGCTGCGGCATTGCGTGACTCACTCAACAGCTGCGGCTTGATTCGGAGCCGAATTCAATTTGTTTTCTTTCTTTTTAAGATCAGGTAGAATTTGAATGAAGCAGATTTTACATGTGTATGCTTAATATACAGAGTGTCTCAGGTTTAAATAGCAGGACTTCAGGAATTTTTATAAGATCTCATTTTGAGACGAAAAGTTCCAATATATATATATGGGTCCTAAAACGCTTCGTTTGTGAGAAACAGGATGCTCAATGTTATATTTGTTTTGTTTACTTATTTTTTAACTAAATAACCGCTAACAAAATAAATCGTCATGTTGCGGCAAAAGACCTATTGGAGAACAAATAATTTGACACCGAAAATCATCGCATATTGATTGCAGTGGTGGAGATAGAGGGGTATCTATTAACATTTTTATATAAAAAAGTATAGCTGAATTGAAATTTTGCAAATGTTTTCGAAAAATATGAAAGAACATGCAATTTTACCCAGAAAAGTCCCTCTTGTCTGAAGTCAGTAGGACGTGAAGTTTTGAAGAAAAAACGAAAATGCAGTTTAGAAGTCAAATAATAATTTTTAACATTGTGTTACAAATAAATTAAATAGTTAAAAACTTAGGTTAAAATTGTTTTTAATTAATTAAATAGGAATACATAAAAAAATAAATAACGAAAATCATATTAAATCAAAGTAAATATTCGAAATGTTTACTCATTCTAAAAGATAAGAATTTTCAATTTTTGGGACTTTGAGGCTCTATATAAGAACATGCAACGACATAAATTAATGAAATTTTGGGTATTTGGGTATAAAAAATATCTCCTGAAATAGAGTAATTTTGGAAAAATATTCAGACACGTCGAGTTTTAAATTAAATTTGCCACTTTTTGAAATAATTAAAAATTGTGTACAGTGGCGTATCATTGAGCAGGAAAAAAATTGTGTTTTCTGGAATATAAAAAAGCTTTTTTTTTCTGAATATGACGCCATAAAAATTTTGGTAAGTAACGTAAAAAAATCGAGATAATTGGAGATTCACGATATCGTATCATAATTATTATTGTATGACAAATTATCAAATTTTGATACAGAAACTATTTTAATGCCTACTACTCGGCAATGAGGACTTTAAAATCAAAATGTAGCTATTAGCCTACAGAAAAATTATAGATAATAATTCAGTGTTTTGATATCTTGAAATTTCAATTGAATTTATCTCGAAATTTTTCTTAAATAGCATAATAAAAATTTTATGATACCATATTAAGCTCTTTCATATTCGAGGAAAAAAATTGGAGTTGCGATTAAAAAAAATCCTGCTCAATGATACCTACCTGTCCTTAATACTTCATCATTTCAAAAAGTGGCAAATTTAATTAAAAAATCGACGTAAGCATTTTTCCAAAATTATATTATTTCAGGAGATATTTTATGTATTCCAAACTTTTTATCGACACTGTATATGTGAAAGAAAGTTAAAACTTGAAAACCACAGATTAATGAGACAAATTTCACCTTTTTCAATAAACTGTATGGGAATTGCATTTTTAGTTAACAGTTTTCTCTTATTGTCTGTTATAATATAGTTCTGAGAAAAATGCACCTCACAAATTAATTTATATTTTAATTCATTAACGTCCATTAGAGCAATACATAAATTACGGCAATTTTTTTGCCACTCCTGGGCACGTTTACCGTCAGTAACTGGAAATTTAAAAAAACTTATTCCTTTGTTTCGTCTTTTATTATTTAAACAGTTTTTATAAACACAGTTGTGATTAGCTGTTGTCATGATTGCAAAAAACACTACTACAGTAGAAACTAAAACTACAGATCACACAAAACTGTTTGCTAATAACAGACGAGCGGTCTATGTCACTCCCTCAACTGTTGGCAGCAGACTGAGAAATCTCGGGCCCAATTCTCCAGCAGCGCCATCCAAATCTCGAGCCCAGCATAGCAGTCGTTTATTTGTACAGGGATGCGCCTCTATATAAACTTATTCACTCAACGGTCTATGGTAACTTGAAATCTCATGACTTTCGGTAAATCAAAAAAGCTGATAATAAAACCACTTTCAATTTATGGCCTAGTAAATCAAAGCAATAGTACAGGTTTTCGTACAAACGTTTCTTGAAATAGTGTGATATGAAAAATGTTAGTGGCAAGTTCAGTGAAAAAGTGCATATTCCGTGTGTAAATCGTCAACGCTTTGGTTAAATTATGCAATGTTGAAGACGATGAAGAACATAAAGAATGAAGACAATCAGCAAATATTACAAGCTTGTTGCTTTTTTGAAGCGAAAGGGTGAAGGATATCGACGAAAAAGTCGAAAGTATTAGTGGCAAGTTCAGTGAAAAAGTTTTTTGACATACTTTCGAGAAATATCCAAAATATCGAAATCATCAAAGCATGGACCAAGGAACAAATTGACAAATTTCTGTTTATTGAAAAAAAGCAAAAGTAAAGCCATGCGTGTGTGTATGTGTACTAGTAAAACGTTCTAAAAAGTATGGAAAAAAATGGCTATAAAATTTTGAAATTTTAAGAGGATGCAGAGAAAGTTGTTACGTTGGAGTTATTCCATATAAAATAGTCTGAAAATAAAAAAAAATGTTGCCGACCCATTTTAGATTTTGGTGTAACTTTGAAAAACTCTACTCTAGGATCCCAAACAACAAAATTTACACGAATTTGATTTTTACAAGCGCTTGTTTCCGCCTATTTAAATAAAGCCTCTTAAAAATTGCTATTTTTAAACTTTATTAATTTTTGCTGTCAAATTTTTCTATTCGAAGATATTTGAATGATCAAGACGGAATTCAGAGTGAGAAAGATAGTAGTTTCAGTGTAAGTGAAGATAATTGGCTCGGACGATCCCTTTGAATAATAGCAGCGTGCTGAAAATGAGTGTTTTTGAGTCATTTTTCGTGAATTTCAATCGACTCTAGCGTCTTAACTGTTGAGAGTTAAAAATTCATGCTCCGCGGGAATTAAGTATACATATCAGAGACAAAATTCAGCCACAAATTGACCTGAGTAGCCCTCTATTTATAGAAGAAAATTTTGCTTGAAGTTTTGAAATTTTTAAAAATCCCAATATTCAGGCTATGAAACGAGCGTGTTGACTGCGAGATAAAAATCTGATACTCACAGAATCTACTGTTCTTACCTTCAACTTTAAATGGCTATATCACTTGTTTTGTTATTTTCATGTTTAGTGCATGTTCGAGCCGTTTTTTTTACAGCAAAAATCTGGACATTTTTACTAATGAATTAAAATTACTTGCCATCAAAAATAATTATAAATATGAAAAATATTTCAAGTTTTAATAAAGTTATGGATATTTAGGGTGTAAAATTGTTTCTGGAAGTAATTATCATCGAAAATGACAGTAACTGTAAACAATTTTTCAACGAGAAAATTATTTTTTATTCAACTTTTCAAATCGACGGCATCGAATTACAAGAAAATATATAAATTGAAAAATGACAGAAATTAAATCATTAGTAATTTTATTAATACTTATGAACTCGAATTTACTTCTCGAATATACATATATTGTTAATAATATAATGAAAAATTAATAATATTGCTAATTTCTTTTTTTTAATTTACGCATATTCGTACTTACTTTTAAATGCAATACAGTCAAATAACGGAAATAAGCTTACCTCTATACGCATGCATAAAAATATATAAAAATTCTATAGATAAGACGGAATTTTTATAGAAAAAAAAGATAAAAACTACTAGTTATTTAGAAAAAAAAATAATTTAATTTTTGCTGTAAGAAAACGGTTCGTACATGCACTAAACATGAAAATAACAAAACAAGTGATGCAGTCATTTAAAGTTGAAGGTAAGAACAGTAGATTGTGAGTATCAAATTTTCATCTCGCAGTCAACAGGCTCGTTTCATAGCCTGAATATTGAGATTTTTAAAAATTTCAAAATTTCAAGCAAAGTTTTCTTCTATAAAGAGTGGGCTACTCAGGTCAACTTGTGGCTGAATTTTGTCTATGATATGTATACTTAATTCACACGGACTATGAATTTTTAACTCTCAACAGTTAAGACGCTAGAGTCGAATGAAATTCACGAAAAATTACTAAAAACATTCATTTTCAGCACGCTGCTATTATTCAAAGGGATCGTCCGAACCAATTATCTTCATTTACATTGAAACTACTATCTTTCCCACTCTGAATTCCGTCTTGATCATTCAAATATCTTCAAACAGAAAAATTTGACAGCAAAAATTAAAAAAGCTTAAAAATAGCAATTTTTAAGGGTCTTTATTTAAATAGTCGGAAACAAGCGCTTGTAAAAATCAAAATCGTGTAAATTTTGTTGTTTGGGACCCTAGAGAAGAGATTTTCCACCAAAATCTAAAATGGGTCGGCTTTGCCAATTATACGATTTCAAATGGAATGACCCGTTGATAGAATCAAAGTGAATTTGTGAACTATACATAAATAAATTGCTAAATCTTAATAAGCAATTGAAAGGGTTACGCATCAACTACTAGAAAACAATTAGTTTTTTACAATTTATCTCACGAAATACTACAGAGTGTATAGGGTATAAAAATTATGGAAGAAATAAATGTCTGTAATAAAATTATTTATGATTTACTACAACATATGCTAAAGAAAAGTGATGCTATTGAACTGCAATTAAGAACAGACACAAATGAGTTAAAACAAGAAATAAGAATTAATTAATAATGAAGTGAACAAAAAGTTAGAGTACTTAAATCTGAAAACGAAGAAATTAAAAGAGAAAATCAATACTTAAAATCTCGATTATTAGCAGCTGAACGAAAAATTAACCAACAATTTGGTATTTTACTGAATGGAGTAAGAACATGGAATATCTGAAATAAACAGTGTGTTGAAATACACGGTATTGATATAAAATTTTCTGATTTAACAGATGTAGGTACATAGAATTGGAAAAAACGATAGAAAATAAGAATCGTCCCGTGATTATTGAAGTGGTTAATTATCAACTAAAACTAGATATATTTAGAAATGCCAAAAAATTAAAAGGTACAGATATTTTTGTATAAGCATATTATACTCCAGAAAATTACTATCAACAGAAAATATAACGGAAAAATCATAAAATAGCAAAAGAAAATAATGTTAGCGCACAATTAGTGATAGTGAACGGAGAGGTGTAGAACTAAAACACCAAGCAATTAAAGTCCAAGAGAAGATTGATCCTAAAGACAACACTGCAGAACTAGAAAGTCCAGCGAACAATATATCTCTCAACAAGATAAAACATGCCTCCTGCAGAAGGTTGCAATTAATTAGCAAACACTAATCGTTGAAGAATTTTCATAAAATTCATTAAGAATAAATGTGTCATGACTCCTGTTGGAATCTACATACTTGGTAAGATACCGGCCAATATTGCTGAATTTTTCGAAATTTGCCTGATTCTCGCCATTATACTAGACATTGCTTCTGACGATAAGGTATAGCTTATAAGTATATTCTAGGTATAAATCGTTAGGAGTAAGATTTTTCGAAATAATGTTATTTGAAATATTCAGTGCACCGAGTAAAAACTGTTTTGGTTTCAGTTAAAGTGCCTTTTCTACTGAAAATACAGCAAAATGTTACTTGAAAAAGTTGTTCATTTGGAATTCTTAAGAAATTATTTACAAATATCGAAAATAAAATTTTAAATTTAATACCCTGTATCTCCGTTAATATTGAGTTTTCGAAAAATTGTTATAGGAGTTTGTGACCCTAATTTTTTGTGAGGAATCCTGAAGTCTTGACGCATCATTTCCGGACACCCTGTATTTGGCGTGGCAGTTTTCCAACCATATATTTTATTTGTTCGATAGAAATCCAAATGTAACCAGAGCTTCCAGTATTTTCATCCACTTCGCTATTTTCAGTACATATTTATTTCTTGGATAAACACAAAACAGTCTGAAATAGTACATTATACTATAAGGGAGAGAAATGCGTTATTTTGGCAGAGGTGCAATGTACCGAAGACAAAATAGCATCTCTCCCGAATGGTATATACTATTTTTCCACGGTCTCATTAACTTAAAAACACATATTTTGTCATTATGAAGTAAGTACCACCAGAATTATTGTATTCGGATTTGAGCATTTATTTAGTAGTCGTTGAGTTATTGTCATAACTACAAAATAAACAAACAAAAAGAATTGTCAAATTAAGGTGCCAGTTTGGTTTAGTTTAAAGTTTGTTTAGTGCACAATAAATAATTGTGAGTCGGAAGAGATTGTGGAGGCTGCAAATATTGCAATAAGCAATTTGCTGCCTATGAAGTCAAGATACGATACGATACGATATAGCCTACAATCGGTTCAAAAAGTGGTGCGCCAAGAAAAATGTTCAAGTATATAGCGAGAATGTTTTGTTGGCACACTTCAGTGAAAATGCAAAGAATTACAAGTCTTCCACATTATGGGCGCAATATTCTATGGTTAAGTCATGCTTGATAATTTACGACAACGTAGATATAAGCAAATTCCCCAAGCTGATCGCATTTTTGAAAAGAACCGGTGACGGATATCAAGCGAAAAAATCGAAAATATTAACAAAGGGTGAAATCGACCGTTTTCTATCAAGTGCAGATGACAAAGAATTCTTAATGATTAAGGTAAGATTACTTTTGTTGTTAGGTATTTCAATTATTAAGTATTTTGATTTTTTATAGGTTGGATTAATTCTGGGGATTGCCGGAGCTTGTCGAACTGATGAACTAGTCAATTTAACTGTAGATGATATTGAGGATGTAGGCTCTTCCTTGATTGCAAAAATTCCAAACACTAAGACTAAGAGTTGTATACTTAGGCAAATGGTTTTGAATTATAATCTTATAAAATAGTTATATAAACGTGTTTTATTAAGGATATATAAGGAAATTAATAAAATTATTCTTTAACCTCGAAATGCGCTTATTTATAAAATAGTTTTATAGTTGTGTTATCTATTAAAATATCCCCTGTTTTATAAATATGTTATAGAACAAAATTGTGCCTTGAGAAAACAAAATTATTGTATATACCGCGTAATAAAATTCCAAACCTAACCTTAATTTTTGAACTCCTAAGGTATAGTGTATTACCAAGCTCTAATCAAGAAAGAATACAAACAAATTCTTAAAAGTAACGTTTCCAGTTAAACGTACCGACGTTCAATTTTACTTATAGGTTTTATTATATAAATAATGATGGTGTCTATGTTCACTCACATTAAAAACGATTCATGGCTGCGAAAAAATGCAAAAAACCAGTACGAGAAAGTAACTTTGATTTAATTTTTTGGTAATGCAATAATTAGGATTGTTTTAAATTAAATGCCTGTTATTATAATTAACTAATAATACTTAGGTAATACCTAACAATGTTAGGTAATGATAGTACATAATATTTTAAATTTCTAATTTTTTTATAAAACTTGGCAACTTCTTTCGATGCAAACATTATCTACTTGCGCACACACATTTTTAAATATATTTAAGACTATAAAAACATTATATTGTATATAGTTCTAATTTACATTAAAATATTTTGTTATGATTATATGTGGAATAAAATCATTGTATTATAAGTTGCCATTTATAAATGAAGATTTGTTGGATCAGCGACTGCCGCCATTATGGAAAATTAGTTGCAAGCCTTATTAAAATTATATCTAAAACCTAATTTTGCTATTTTTGGAAGATTATTTTATAACACGATCATTAAATATTATTACACAACGATATTATAAATTAAAGAAAGCATAATTTTAATATTTTTTAAATTTATTTTTTATAATTTTAACGCAAATGTGGTCTAAACTAAAGCGCATAATTTTTTTGTCACAAACATATATATAGTTTATCAATAAAATTTGCGGCGCAATAAAATTTTCGTTGTTGAAACACTGATTGTTAACATGATAATATTGTATTGTACCTATCTACAATTTACAGAAATTATCGCCATTGAGTGACCCCGTTTTTAAATATAAATACAAATAATTATGAATCTGCGTTATACACCAATCTTAAAATGATTTGGTTCTAATATTCTTCACTAAATAATACCAAAATACAGACCACAAAACGTTTTTATAGTTGCTGTATAAAATTGTTTTAAAAGTGTTGTATACATTTTTTATAGAACTGTTACATTACCAAAGTGTTTCATAAAAGTGGACTCTTTTCGATTCTATAAGTATCGTATAAAGGCATTTAACTACGTTATATGAATTTGAAGTTTCTTATAAGATTTATATTATAGCAATTTATACAACCTTTATAAAATTTATTTTGCTAGTTGGGATGATACGTTCAAGTTGCCCAAAAAGGGTATTTATTGCTGGCTCTTCTCTACCACCATGCAAATCGGAGCTATATCAGCAATTTTTAAGAGCATGTTAGATAGCTCAAATTTTGTCGCACGCATACCTGAAAGTCCCAACTACTGATGAACCTTCAGACTATGACTGGGTAGATATCGACAACAGATTTGACCTTCACCTGGTGTTCTGAAACTCAATTACCAGAGTCCATTGAAGAGATAATTATTCAGCCCGAAAAAGGTAACATTTTTTTATCATTTTGATTATGTTGCACTAAATATGCAACTAAATATATTTTTTAATTTTTGTACAGATGATGATGATAATGAAGACATGATGGCAGACAGCTGTGACAACGACTCTGACAGTGAATCAGAGAGAGATAAGAGTGACACAAGCCAAAGCGAGAACGAAAATGATTAAATTATATTTAATTAATTTTTAATTTGCTTATCTAAATATTTCTTCAGTTATTTAATTATATAGTTTTAGTTCGTTTCAAAGTATCTATGCAGAATACTGATTTAATCGGAATCATATCGCAGCGTATGCCGAATAATTTAAGATGCGTCATTTCCTCTCGGATAAAAACTTGTAACCTATTTGTTAATATACTTCTGTAAATTAGCAGTAAGTCGAGGGAAAACTCGTCAGTTGATGCATTTAAATAGGCATTAGATGCTCCCGTCTAACTTCTGCGTTACTTCAAGGTATCAGCTGACGATCTTTCCACCGAAGTACAGTCAGCTGACATTTATATTCATTCAAAGTAGCATATAAGCTATCATCAGGTAAATTTTTAGTTAGAAGGAAATGACTAAAAATTTTTTTCTTTTTTTTTCTCCGACGTGAGGGGCTACCGTTGCTCATTCCACCCACGGAACCGCAGCTGACGTTCACGAGGCTTTATGATACAACTCCCTGATGCATCTCACTAATTATAGTCCGAGAGGAAATAACTGACCAAATTTTGACCTGGCTCCCGGACTATTAGTTATTACCATTAACACCACCTGAGATAAGAGACCTGGCGCGAGATGTAGAACTGAATAAATTAACAGCTGTATGGGAACTCACATGCAGCATATTCATGGAATATAGGCAGAAGAAAAATGTAGATCTTTCCCTGAAAATATGCTGATTGCCTATTTTTCCGATATTTCAAAGAAAATGAAGCCTTCAATGTTATGGTCTATCTATTTGATGTTGAAAGCTATCCTGAATATAAAAATAACATTAATTTGCCAAATTATCTGAAGTTACGAGCTTTTTTAAAACGACAGTGAGATGGTTTCCATTATAGATTAAAGAACTATTTTTGAATTTATATTTTAGGTTATACTTATTGTTGCAGTCGCTGGGGTTTGTAGATGTGATGAGCTGTTGTAAATGAAAACGAATGACATAAATGATATGCACGACAAATCGCTAATTATGCAACCGAATACTAAGACCAAAAAATCAAGATCTTGTTTGTAACGGTTTTTTCTATAAATATGCGAGCGGTAAAGCACAGCAGCAATTTATTGGCATACACAAGTCCGGTAAAATTCCACAAGAAATTGCTACTTTTCTGGAACTAGCCCATACTAAAGAGTATACTGTGCACTGTTTTCGCAGAACTTCGGCCACGTGGCTAGTGAATTCTGGTTGAGACATAACAATGTTGAAGTAAGATGGGGGATGGAGGTCTTCTGCAATCGCGGAGGGCTATATCAAGTACTCGCTAGCTAATAAGTCGAACATTCGCAATAAAATATTTTAGGCGTTTCCGGAGATTCAAGTAGTGTGGATAATAATATTGTTAATTTTACGAAAAAGAAGGAAAATGGAGAGCTCAATTGTATTAAATAATTGTTCACAATTTACCATAAATATTTCTAATAAGTAAAAATCTCCTTTTGTAGTTAATATGTAATAAAACTAGTTTTGTGTATTTTTTTAAACTCCATTATTTTATGTTTATCTAATGTCATTGTCAATTTTAATTATCAGTTTGATTTAAATTATTATCTGGAATGTTACATAGCAACGAACTTTTTCTGCCTAGGCAGTAAAAATGTACCTTTTAAGCTTATCAAGTGTCATTAAAAAGCCGCGTTTAATGTCATTTGGAGAAAATAGTATATCTCGCTCGTATGCAAAGAGTCGTTTCCAAACCTTGTTGTTTACGATACTTTTTATACGACTGCGAATAGAGACCACAAAAATCAAATTTTAATTTAAATCGTTTTTATTACTAAAATTGCCAACCCAACAAAATAAATTAAATACAACTTAATTTAACTCGTTTTTATTAAGAAAATTGCTAACTCATTAACAAAAGACATTAATATTTATGGTAACATTTGAACATTCCTTCAAGGTTACGCTGGGAAAAGCAGTATTACTGTGCACTTTGTTTTCGGTAATAGAGAATATTTTTGGTGTCGTGTTTTTAGTGCAGTTTTTCAGCGTGCGGTCGTTGTTTTCTTGTTGTATTCCAGTAGACGATCGTTGTTCTGGTTCTGTGGCAGCAGAAGACACTGAAGACTCTATCTTTTTCGAAACTTCCATTTTATTTCTCAAACAGTCATCAACGTAGCCTTCGGCAACTGTACTGGATTTCCACCCTCCATGGCGTTTGAGGGTTAACAAAAATCACAATCTGGAGAGGCGTGTATAAAGATGACATATCTGTGTGCAAAATACCGTTTTCAGAGCGTGTTTTCGGTGTGCAAAACCCCCTTTTGCAAGGCAGTCGTATAAAAAATATATTGTGTGGCTACTTTGATAATAATCTTCTTAAATATAATATATAATTTGTTTGTGATATATAACTAAGGTAGAGTTCAGGAATCGATTGTGTATAATATTAAAAAAAAACAATTTCAACGTGTTTTGACAATTTCTAAAATATAAGTTCTTATATATAATTATAAAGGAAAAAGATAATGTAATTTATTTACATAAAAAATATACAGCGTGTTCCATTTAAGAAACTGTATGTTTGCACCACTGGACTCTACGTAATAAAGTCTATCAGAAGCAATTTTCACCATACCAATATCTCAGCTATTCTCTTAAAGGTAGCTTTATTAAATATCTCCCTGTTTTGATTGGTCAGGGGTCGCGCAGCCGGTATACCGCATACCGGTATAAGCTATATTCGTAGATTGGCATCCTCTTTGCGGGTATGGTAGGGTGAAAGAATGTTGGCTTGGATCAATGTGAGAGATTGATACCGGTTGACATTTGGCTACCCCCCTAATTAATGAGGTTTTCCAGTTTTCCCTCATTCCTGCACTGAATGGTGGTTAGGGTATACCAATGTAAGTCGTTCCTGGACTCAAATGCGGCCTGCTTAATAATAATATCCCCTCTCCCGCACAAGTCTTCGACATCTGGGCTAATCCTCGTGATTATAATGAGATGTTATTTATATTATTATATTATTATTTCAAATTATATATTTCTTGTAAAAGTAGCCCATTGTTATGAAAACTGTAATTTCTGAAATACCCTGCAATTACAATAAAGTTAGGACACCGGTACATGGGTCAGAAAGAATAAAAAAGAAATTTGAGTGGTAAATGGCACAATGAATTTAGATATTCCAAGAGAAATATTTGTCATAAACCAGAGTTCCATCAAGCGAGTTCAACAAGTACGGGAATCCAGTAGTTATAAGGATACGCGTGTTGCATGCAGACCCTAAAAAATTACACCATTTCGCAAAAAGGAGAAAAAACGAATTGACGGCGTCCCCCCGCCCGGCGCGCGTAATCCCGCGGCTGCGGTTGGTGGAGCGCCGTTATGTCGATGATCCGCCCGACCCCGTCCTGCAAATCTCGACAAAAAGTGATAGATGATCCCTCTGGAACACTGGAGATTTTTTCCCGTCCCTCTCTTGTCCTCTAAACGAAACGCATTTTTCTCTGGTGAAATTATTCCCGTCCTAAGCACACATTTCTTACCGAGTTTAGTATTCTGCGGCGCGAAGTTCGCACCCCGAATACCCGCATTTCTATTCTCTTCGCATTTCCACCAGCATTTGCTCGTGACGTGATTTGTGCGTCCCACTGTTCCCGATGTCACTTGATATCGTCTTCTTCGTTCTCACGACGCTTTAATGCGAGACAAGTACTTATATAAATTGTGTCATCGTGTTATTCTTGAGATAATTCCTTGTCTCGCACTTGTTCTTGTTTCTTACTCCTTTATCTTGATTTACTCACGTCAAAGCGGGGATTAGGACATCCACTACCACATTCGCAACAACCGGCAAGAAATAACACGAGACAATTAAATTTATCGCCCTCTCACTTTGGCTTGTTCCGCTTTTTCTCACCCACCAATTTGTACTGTGCAACAGCAGTGATGTCAAGTACAGTTACTTTTTAGTAAATAGGTAGGTAGAGCATTCGTTGTATCCTAAGTGCTGCCTTTGTATTCGTTACTGAGTACAGTTACAATTTATGGTACACATCTATTATGATACACTCGACTATTTCGAAGTAATAATACAGTATGCGCCAAAAGTATGAAATAAATTCAATAAAAACGAAACAATTATTTTTTGGGAAAATCCTCGAACAAGTCGATTTTTAATTTAAAAAATACATATTTTAGCGTAAAATGCGATTTTCAAATGAGTTTCATTTGTTTTCGAGTAATGACGTCATCGATTTTTTTTAAATGGCAACACCATATTTTTTTCCTTGATTCTAAAAGATCGTTTAATTCTCTATCAGACAGTACTAAAATTTTGCCCTCTTACATAGGAAAGTTTTCGAGTAAATGACGATTGAATGTTAGAAAACGTAAATTTTATCCATAAAAAAGTAACAATTCTGAGGAATGTAAAATAAAATACAATTGATTAAATTTTATACTTAAATTAAATGTTCGAATTGCCATCCACCAACTTCTTGACAATGCGCAAGTCTGTGAAGAAATTCTTCTTGCACATTATGATGATTTCTGGGCTAACTCTGCGTATTTCGTCCCGAATGCGATTTTGGAGTTCTTCTAAATTACGTGGTTTATTAATGTACACTTTTACTTCAAGTATCCCCATAAAAAATAGTCAAGAGGTGTAAGATCTGGCGATCTTACAGGCCAATCTATCGGTCCGCGTCTGCCGATCCACCTCCCAGGAAAACAAAAAATCCCGTACAGGGCGCGCATAGTGCGGAGGTGCACCGTCTTGCTGAAACCATATGGTATCGTCAGGAATGTCAGGGTCAGGGTCGTTAGGAAAAATTACTGCAAGGGCTGGAACAAGGTCATTTTCTAGAAACTCTAAATATCTTTGTCCTGTAAGGGTTCCTTCAAAGAAGAGAGGCCCTACTATTCTGTCGTCAACTATTCCAGCCCACACATTTAATTTTTGAGGGTGTTGGGTATGTGCTCTGCCATCCAGTGAGGATTTTCCCGACTCCAATATCTGCAAGTTTGACGGTTTACTGTACCATTCAGACAAAATGTGGTCTCATCTGAAAAAAGTATTTCCAGGTGTAAATTTCTATTTCCTTGACATAAATCCATTAGAATTTCCCAAAAGTGTAAGCGGCGATCGGGATCATCTTCATTGAGTTCCTGCACAAGTTGAATTTTGTAGGGATGATATTTTTCCTTCCTCAAGATACGTAGCACTGTGCACTGACTAGTGTCATTGTTTAATGCAACCAATTGTGAAGAATTAAGAGGATTATCCACCATACTTATCAAAATGTTCTGTTTCTGATTTTCATTAATGCTTGGACGTCCAGGTTTTGGAATATTTACAACATTGCCAGTTTCTCTAAGTATAGACTCTACCTTACTGACTGTTGATTGGCTGATAGGGCGATCTGGATATCTTATCCATAAAAGAACTATGGAATTCGAAAAACTAAACTTGATAACGTTTTTGCTTTATTTTAATTCATTTACGTTTTCTAACATTCAATCGTCATTTACTCGAAAACTTTCCTATGTAAGAGGGCAAAATTTTAGTACTGTCTGATAGAGAATTAAACGATCTTTCAGAATCAAGGAAAAAAATATGGTGTTGCCATTTAAAAAAAATCGATGACGTCATTATTCGAAAACAAATGACATTTGAAAATCGCATTTTACGATAAAATGTGTATTTTTTAAATTAAAAATCGACCTGTTCGAGGATTTTTCCAAAAAAAATAATTGTTTCGTTTTTATTGAATTTATTCCATACTTTTGGCGCATACTGTATATTATTCTTTAAAAAACGGAAACATTAATCATTTGTTATAAGCACGCGGGAGCTTTTTGCCAAACTATTTGACGCCAACAACATAAAATCTAAATATTATGCAAATCATTTTTTTCCGGCAAACATCAGTAAAAGTATATTTGTCCACGACTATATCATAATGTATACATTATTGTTCTGTTTCTTCAAGAAGAGGAGGTTACCCACAAACTGCTGATTCCCTTCGCTTTGCCCGCCCACAAACTTACGAGTGACGTCACTGGTATTTGAATAAAAAATCTCAAATTTATGTTTACCCATAAATTTTGCCTTTTATTTGTATTTTAGAAGTATCGAGAAGTATTCACCATCCCGTGTTATTGTTTTTTGTTACTGGAATTATTTTCGAGTTTTGGCGTACCTAATAATAGTTATTCTGACATTTGTTGCCTTTACGTTTTAGTAGTTATTTCAGTTATGTTGAGAATACAACCTTTTATGTCAAATCTCGAATTAAGCTGCATTATAATTCTGAGGGTTACTTGTAAAACCAAAATGAAAAAAGGAGACTGGCGAATCAATTACTTTCTATAGTCTCCCAAATGAACCTTTAATTAAGAAAAGAGCCGGTAAGGAGGTGCTAAGGTGCAATCGAGATATCCAGATAACCAAAGAATTTAAAGATATATGTTGTAGAAGAAAAATGAATGTAACTTCAAAGAAATTACAACCTACAGGTATAAATACGTGTCACGTATTACATTAGATTAATCATTTTAGTAACTTTTTACTATAATCTAAGGACATTCATCGTGAAATTGCTGTGTGAAGACCGTTCCATCAAGTAGGTATTAGTAACAATAGGCAGGCTTTCCCAAACACCATGCAAAAATAATAAAATAAGGTACTTGTAATTTTTTTAAAGGTATAAAATATGTTGCTTCTCGTACCTACATGGTGCTCACCTAGTAAAAATAACTTGTCCATCGTGAAAGTAAGTCATAAAGTAATTACTTGTTAGGTAAACCCATCTGAACCAAAATCTTGAGTCATATCTTGTAGCAGCATCGAAAACACTTGGTATACCTATATATACCATACTTAATTATAAGTTACAGAATAAACTGTCTATTTGGGATTGTTTGTTATAATATTCTAAGCTGTTAATAATATTGTAACAGTACTAGCAACATATATCCACACATAAATTATTATTAAGACGACTAACATTCAAATATAACTAACACTGAGTTGGATGACAAATACCATCGACATCGCCCTGTCTCAAAAATACTGGAATGCTATTGGTAGATAGAAAGTTTGAAGGTAACTTCCTCCGTTTAGAGATCTTGGGTAGCACTTACCTTTCTGATATTTATTTCCAGAATTGATATTTGAAGGGATTTCAAAAATGTGAATCATTTTCTGTTTTCTTGTTTATATTAAAACTTGTCATTGCAAAGATTTTTGTACTTGTTGAGGATCTTTCCTTCCCTCGACCGTTCTTTTTGTTGAAAGCGATATACTCGGCCCAATGACCAGGACAGTGGTGGCCAGTACGATGAGGCACTGCTTCAGTAAAAAATTGAAAGTAATAAGTAACTATCCGCTTACTTGAATTATCTAATCAATTTATTACATCCAGTAACATTAGAATATGTTGACTAAGTAATTCCAATGTATCTATAAATTACTGTAAACACAAAAATTACACCAACAAGAGCACTAATGGCGGCGCCATTTGTAAACAGTAACGTTGTCATTTTTTGAATTTGCCTCGGTCAATCGTAATAACGGTAAATGCAATAACGTGTATAGGCAATCTTCAATACGTTCATAAGCATAATAAGACAAATAATGACGCATCTGAGCAATTTCAAATAATTCTACATGTATTTTCTAATTTAACGAAAAATAATGATTAAGAAAAAAGATAAAAAAATGTTAATTATTATCAGATTTGGAACAATCTCAGCTTGTTTGTCCTTATAATTTAAAAACTCAAGAGCCGCCACTGGACTACGACCAAATAGAATACCTTCTTAGAGAAAAACCACAAAAGATAACAAGAAACATACGCAAATGTATATAAATACATAAAAACACGTCTACCGCCAAAGCCAAAGCATTACAGCAGTTGTTCAATGTGATTCAAAGAGGATTCGGTATAATATTTTGTTTACTCGGAAAACGATCTTGGTGTTACGCTGCCATACGATAATATGCACTTGTTACATTTCCCATACTGAAAATCGTTTCAAACTAAACACTCTATATCGCATTTTTTGACAGAATCTGATGTAGCCGACGCACAGTGGCGCGAAGCGCGGTGATTTTTTTTTAATGCTCGTCATAAAATTCCCTATCGATCCCTCTTTCTCAATTTTCGCTTTGGGTCTTCATTTTCGCGGAATTTGACTCCAAAAATTTGTTTGCATGGAAAAAACTAGATTTTTCGCACAAAAATTACCCTACAGAACACGAGATTGAGATTTTGCCGGACTATTTTTATGGGGGAATGCTCGTCTTGGAAAGCCCTACAAGACTGTCCACTTAGATCTCGTGGAGAAATTTTCCGTTGCCCTTAAAATGGCCACAATCATCCAAAAATGTTCACATACCAGAAATCGTTCTACTGAAAACTGGAAAAGTATTGGAAAAAAATCTCATTTCACAAAAATTATTTGTATACATTCGAGGAATCCGCAAAAATTTTTCCAGAATTTTTGGACACATTTTTGGACATTTACCAAAATGGCCACATACAGATTTTCCGAATTTTTCCGTAATTCTGAAAAAGGTCAGAAAGGTTCCGTAAATTATTGAACACTTTTTTGGGAATTCAATTTTTTGACAAAAGTGGCCATTTTGGATACAATAGTTCTTTGTTAATGAAAAATGATTTTTGCTGAAACTGTTCGGATGGAAATGTATGATAGTGAAAATTTATCTCCGAAATCTAAGTATACAGTCTTGTAGAGCTTTCCAAGACGACTATTCCCTCATAAAAAGCCTGGTAAAATCTCAATCTCGTGTTCCGTGGGGTCATTTTTGTGCAAAAAATCTAGTTTTTTCCAGGCAACTCCATTTTTGACTCCATTTTTGGAGTCAAATTCTGCGAAAATGAAGACCCAAAGCGAAAATTGAGAAAGAGGGATCGATAGGCAATTTTATGACGAACTTTAAAAAAAAATTGACTCAAACGGCCCAACCCTAAGAGGTGTGCAGTAATTCGGGTGGCACAGTGGCGCGAAGCGCCACTGTGCGACGTCTATAGGTCACTAGTGCAAGTTGTGCGTCACGTCGATGAATTTTTATAATGCATGTGTTCTTGGGGAATTAAATTCTGTTAATACTAATAATAGCAACAATACTAACAATAACACAGGTCCACAAAAAAAAGTGATGTGTGCTGAGGGTCTCATTATATTTTTTCCAAAACCCATAAAAGCAATAAAAATCATATCAAAAGTTTGCACAGGTCCACAAAAAAAGTTATGTGTGCTGGGAGTTAGACTATATTTTTCTTTTGTATTTTTTCCCACTGAATACGAATCTGAAGTTAAAATTGGGGGTTACACAGCAAATATTTGAGAAAAACTAAAAAAATCTATAAAAATCACTTTCTCGTAATTTATTCTGTATGATATACAGGGTGAATCTTAAATAGGTACAAATATTTTAACCAGCAGTATAGTTTTGTGTGTAGAACACATAATTAATAGTTTTTTTACAAAAAAATCAGAAATAAAAAAGTGAAATTTTAAATAAATTTCGTAATTTTTCAGTAGAAAACTTGTTGAGGACCGCTGGCCTAGACCGACCCTTCATACTTTTATGAGTCATACTGCTGCAGACTGAACGTGTGGTTCACAGTGTTGCCAGTATTACACAAATGTCTTTGCTTCAAGGAAGAAAAAATCTCAACTTTTAGCGAATTTTGTCAAGTGTAACATTTTATATTATTTTTTATTATCAAACTGTCATTGACTGTCATGACAGATTATCGGAAGCCCAAGTCAAACTTGTTAACCCCACATAATGCATGAAAATAGCAATAAAATTTGCTAAAAGTTGACATTTTTTCCATTTTAAATAAAAAACGCGTGCATAGTTTTTCGTTATTCTTCATAAAATAACTTAAGGAAATTGTGTTTTGTGTCCCTTTCTAACAGTGTAAAATGACATTTAACTTGTGAAATGTGGATTACTGATTAAATAGTTAATTTTTTAACAAACAGGTAAGTTTGTGTACACGTTTATGTATAATTTTTGAACATTGGACATAGTAATATCACGTAATATCTTCCTAAATATTTTACGGTAGTATTGAACTTGCGGAAATTCATTTTTAATCGTTGAAGTATAGTAAGGTTAGTTCAGATGTTAAAATTTATGTTAATATTGCTGCGTATCATACTACATACCCAATTTTACTGTACTTATGCTTAAAACAAGTATTTTTAAAATAGAACTATTACGTTAAAGGAAACGTAATATTTATATTGGAGGAGATATGGCAACCTCGCAATAAATCATATGTTTCATTACGTTGTTGGATGAAAAATCAGCCAGCGGTCCTCAAAATGTGGGTATTTTTAAAAAAAAATAATATCTCCGTAAATATTAGAAATTTTTAAAAATGGCTTTCACTAGACTGATTTAAATGACGAACTACACCAGCAGTTAAAATATTTGTACTTATTTAAGATTCACCCTGTATAATATTTACTATTTTGCAGCTATAAGTCAGGGTAGCTGTAAAATAGTAAATATTCACTAATTCACAGCATTTCTCAATCAAATATTTATTATTGGTTAAAATAATAAATATTTGATTAAAATGCTTTTATGTAAATACTATTTAGATTGTCTTATATAAGTTCAAGTTACAATTATTGTAGTTAATTTTATAAACAACATTTGACAAAAAATTTGAGGAATAGAAGGTTTCAAATTTGTAAAAAATCTTTCAGTTGTTTTGAACATCCTCTTTATATTTTCTGATAATGAAGAGATATAAGGTAGTTAAATATATTTTTTATTTTTATTATCACTATTATTGTTATCAATGTTATTATTGTAAATATTGTGAATTCTGTTTTTCATGATGGGATTATAATATTATAATAAATAATTATCCTAAAAAGTTTTATATATGTATTGTTATTAATAAAAATGTTTATTTTTTCATTTCTACATTTGACATATCTAAGCCATCTCGGACTATGATTGTCATAGGTGCCAATTTTTCTGTAGAAAAGGATGTTTTGTCCCATTTTTTAAACATCAAGTTAGAATTCCGAAATTAATTTTTTATCGTCTTTTAAGCCTCCCTGAGGTTGACCCTATACGTATATAAATAATACTACATCAAGTCAAAGGCTGTTTCTTATATTAATTAGAAAACTTCTGATTATTCATAGTGCTTATATAAACCGCAGTAATATTGCACATCATATCAGCTGATATAACTTTCTACATTTCTAAGTTTTGCAAACAGATCTAGATCGTCTATATCACTACATTGTCTCCTACAATACATCGAAACCTGTCTAGCCAAAGCTTTATTGCTCCACTGGGAATCGTCTGCTTACTGTACGGTAACTTTAACAAAAAAAAGAATCGAAAACTTATCAGATGCGTTTGTTCATCATCAGACAATTAAATTTGCCACATTTACTGCAGCCTGCTTCTTTATTCTGAAACAGCAATTTGTACTGCAGCCACCAGATACAAGAAAATTTTATGGGTGGCCGTAAAGTATGTAAGAGGGATGTATAATACATGTCTTTATGTTGAGTGAACTAAATATGTGTCTGTCATAAAAACACAACTTTGCACATTATTGTTTTTCCTTCCCCAGCTTCGCGAAATAATTTTCTTTGCTGGGCTTTCTTATTACGGTTAGCATTTGTGAAGCAGTTTACGATGCTCCAGAAGGCATTTATGGGTTCAACTGCAAATTAAAACATGGGATGGCAGGAAAATCAAGATTAAATTTAAATTAAATATATAAATAGCAACTAGTATATGAAACAAGACATCCGAAATTGTACTTTCGTAGGTCTTAAATTATTATTAAAACTCTAGGGCTTATTCATGCATTGATTTCGGTTTCTGTTCTTGCTACTACGGTTGCTACAATCGGAACTATTCCTCAGCCATCGATGATCTTATAAGATATTTTGTAGTGTCCTCCGTAACCGATCGCACTCCATGCCGGATTAAAAAGTCACAGACAAGAAGCGTTCTATATGGCCGTAGAAACCATTGAAAGCTAACAACCTCTATCGTGGAACGGCAATAACGTTATGTTGCAAACACAGAATTCCAAGAAACAGCTGCTCTGTGTGCTAATGCCTCGGTGATCATTGAATTACACCAGAAAAACCTTTAGTAACAGCTAAAGTCATTCGTCAGCAACCCAACAGACATATACCGGTTTCGTTAGCTCTCATAAGTATGCTATAGATGAGGCGACCTACGAACAACTTTAGCTGTTTTAAGTCTGTCTAACTAGACAGTAGACCTCTAGCGACCTTTCAGTACTCCATGCCGGATTAAAAACCGGTATACGTCTGACTGGTTGCCGACGAATGCATTATATTCTATCACTATCACTATTTTAAATTGTAAAATTGACTTGTATTAGTAGGTGTTAGAAGTGATGATTTCTCACAACTTACAGTTCTGTATTTCTGATTGTCAGTAATTTTCACTTTTCCTTCTCTGGATTGTTGGTAATATAGAATTTTGCTGTTGTCAACCCTCAAGGTTGACTTGTATTAGTAGGTGTTACAAGTGATGATTTCTCACAACTTACAGTTCTGTATTTCTGATTGCCAGTAATTTTCATTTTTCCTTCAGTGGATTGTTCGTAGTATGGAATTTTGCTGTTGCTAACCCACAAAACTGCTTCCGGATTTTTGTAGTGAGTCAAATTCGGTGGAAGTTGGCCCCTGGTTGTATTTTTTATTAATTTTGTTACTTGCGAGTGTTTTTGATGATTTTACGAGTTATGACCTGGTGCGTGTTACCAATATGGATACTAGAGATCCAACTGATCTTAGAAAGCGCTAGGTAGACCACACAGCGCTGCTGGTCGCCGATTCTTTTTTGAAAACGTCTTGTCCAATGAATGAACCATGTGATGCTAGCTATATGATTAGATAGATGTATGAAACTGTTGTGTATGATATCTCCCATAAATTTTTCCATTTTGGCATAAACAGCAAGAAGCTTTCTTGAAATACTGAAATAATTCTGAAACGAAGATTATTATTCATAAAATAAAAAGATGACTTAAACCAAGATGAAGAAATTTCTATTCAATTAAATATCTATTTAAAACAGTATTCAATTTCTTGTGTTCAATACAGAGGTAGTATTAAAATAATTTATAATCTATAAACCTATAATTTAAAGAAGAATTATCTATTCTATATTTAATAGATATTATTTTATTATAATTTATCAAAATGTTATTCTTTAAGAAAATTTTAAATTTAGTATCATGTTAAAAAAAAAAGTGTTGAATTAAGTACAAGAATAGTTAGAAATGAAGAATATGTAAATATTTATATCAACTATACTTTATAACTGTGATATTTAATTTGTGTTATTTGTTGTTTTTTTTTTATATATATATTTTATGTTTTCCTCGTGTTTATTTATTTATTTATTTTGTATTGTTTTGTGTATAGGTATGTCTCTTTGCAGAAAAAAATTGTATTTATTGGGCTACAAACTTGTGTAATATCTTTTCTAGCTTATTCACCTACCCTGGCTGTTTGTATAACATAGACTCTGATAGTCGGTTCGCTCGTCAAGTCAAATCTTATTACAACACACTGTACCTTATTTTATCAAATAAATATCATTCCACGATTCAAGAGATTGTTGTCTAATACTTATTAAAAAATATTTTAAATTTAATATACATTTAATTTAGAGGTAACAGCTTTTTAAATGCAGTTGCATATTAAGGGTTGTCTATCTTTAGGACTTAAAATTCTTAAAATTATAGAACAAAGTTTCTTAAACTTTCTTATTCTGTGGCATTCTATTTATTGATGTTCACTGATGCTGATATACGATATTGTAAAATGATCCATATTGTGACAGATGGTCCACAAAATAACAAAATTTTTATAGAAAATGGAAAAGTGAATATTATTAATTATATGGTAAGTAACTTTATTGTTTTACGAAAATTCTGAGTGTGTGACTGTCTTTTTTTTAATTTAATGGCTAGCTAGCGTTTATTTTCTTTTATTAAATTTTGTGCACATAAAATACCTGTACTAACGTTGATCTTTATAGGTCTTCTACTGGAAATCTTCTAGAAATCCCTCATAACTATGGTATGGGGCTACAGATGTTGGATAATGCTTCACCTACTGTATGGTACTGCCAAATTCCTAGATTGGACCTGGATCTCGGTTTCTAATGCTGATCACCAATTTTCTTTTAACGTTAGTATTAATTTTAACTTTTACTCTGACTTTTTCTTGCTAATTTTCCTAATTTTCGGGAACCTCTCTAAAACCAACGCTGCACGTTCTTTCTTTTTTACGCATCCAATCAACAAAACTTGTTTTTCCTTCTTTTTTATCAATATGATATCTTGATTCCTTGTTTTAAAATTTGCATACATATTATGGTTCATACATATGATTTTAAGGAGTTTTTCGATGCACTGTTTTAATGTTTTTCACTGCACTGCTTTACCTACTACATTTTTTTATATGTATTTACAATTTTACTTATAGCTAAATGTTAAAATATTCTTAAATATTACTCCTTTTTTGTAAATTGTGATATCTCTTGTGAAGCCAACTTTATGCTTGACATTTGTCCATGGCTATGAAATTTATTTGACATTTCTGAACATTTTATAAAATTCATTTACTTTAAATGTTAATATTTTAATTATATCTGCTTGCCTCCTGTCGATATATGTATGAAATTACTCTATGATATTTACTTGTTCATTCAATATGATTTGCTCTGGGTTTAAATCTGTATTTGTTTATGTACTCTTCATAAATGTGAGATCATGTCCCAATATTAGATAAATTTTAACTATATCTTGTTTTCTAAAATATTCAATTTAATTAATTTGCAGTATAATAATCTACCTATATACTCTGTATTATCTATTTTTATATTATTTTATTCTTTTCTATTGTATTTTAATTTTAACAACAATAATAGTTTCAATAATATTTCATGATTTTAAATAAACATGTAAATTTTCATTAGTATTAAATGTCTAATATTTCATTTTGTCTCAATATATATACATTTGAATGAAGTTTAAAATCATAATAGTTATAAATAGTATAAGTGATATAGGCATTATTATACATGAGTGACACATTTGCATGACGAGAACGTAGTCCGAGTCGTTTAATTTCACGAATACAATAAAAAATGCCGTTATCCCACGTGTACTATGTAAAATTTTATCTAGAACAACAAAAATTTTTATCTGCAACTATACTCTATTTTTCAACTAAGAGGAAAAATAACTAAAAAATGTAACTAAATGATGTTGGCGGTAAATTCGAAGAAACAGAAACAACTCACAAAAAGCGTTACAATTCGTTGCTGAGTTATAAAATTAATTATTTTATTTGCTTTTGGATTAACAAGAAGGAAGAATAAATACAAAATAAATCTACGAAATGGCAACATTATACTTAGTTAATATAACTTACATTTTTAAATGTTAGTAATTGACAGTGTTGACATTTACAATAAACATGAATTTATATGGGGTTATGTAAACTTGGCGACAAATTAACCAGTAACAAGTTGGCATATAAGCGCGAGAAATTTGAATCACTCCTCTTAGTTTAAAGATAGAGTGTAATTCAAAATTCAAAATCTGATCCAGTTTGTAAGTTTTGATTCAAAATCAAGAAGCAAAAACATTGTTATAGTAACCTGTTAAACTTCCTGTCAAACTTGTTAACTTGTTATAAACAAAATAGAGTTTTCGTTTTTACATTTTCTTTTGAAAATAGTGATGTTGATTGAAATAATAAGTGATTCAAAAGAAAACTCCTTCTTCAAATTGAAAAAGCTGCCGCAACTGCAGTAGCTTCCCTTTACCAGATAAATCGAGAACCAAGTACAAACAATTTTATAAACGATTCACTGATTGGTGTGCATCTAAGAGTATAAATTATGAAGCAAAAGCAAAGGTATTATTAGCATGTTTTGAAGAATTATCTATCCTAGAAGTCTTTGGGCGTTCTATTCTATGATGCGGTCTACAATCTGTATGCGGCCAAATGTTGACATCAGTAAATTCAATAATTTAATTGCTTTTCTGAAAAAGCAATCAGTGAGAAACAATTTAAAAAAGACAAGAATATTAAGTAAAGAGGATGTTTCAAAATTTTTACAAGATGTCGATGACTCAAAATTCTTTCTAACAGAGGTAAGAACAAGAAAATGTTTGCTATTTGAAATTCATACACGCATAATTTAAGGTTGCCTTAATTATTGGACTTGAGGATGCATGCATAGTGGACGAGTTAACTAATTTGCTGCTAGAAAATGTAAAACATGAAGGAAACATTTCTCATATCTTCATACCGCATACGAAAACCAATGTTTCCCGAGAATTCTTTATCACTGCTGGGGGAATCGAAAATGTGAATATGGTCGAAGTAATACGAAAATACCTCGCCGTGCGTCCTAGTCATTTATTTATTTTATTTATTTGCATTACATTGTTCAACAGGTACAATTAACCCAGTTATAGAACAGGAAAACACAGAAAAAGTATATGCATATATAAAAAGTAAAAGTTAAAAAATATAAAACAAGCATATACAAACAAAAACTAAAATTAGAATCTACTTAATCATTTTAGGTAAATAGATTTTATGTCATTAAGATTGCAATTAAAAATATCTATATTGTGACGTTACAATTGTTACAGATTACAAAAAGAGGAGAATATTTCCGATTAGTGCGGGCAGCGGGTAGATAGAATTTCCTCTAGAATTAAGTCTGGGGACAACAAAAAATAATTTGGACATGAACTCTTGGCAATCTGCTGAGTTATGTATCACTTTATGAAGAAAAATCTGAGAGCAATATTTACGTCTAATTTCAAGAGAAGGAACAGGATGAGTTTTTAAAAGCTCATGGTGTGAAAATCCAATGGGAGGGTAAAGACCACACGATTTAAAGCTCAAATATTTTTAAAATCTACGTTAAACTGATTCTAATTTATTAATGTGAACAACACAATGGGGGAGGGGGGACACGAGGGAGACGTATTCAAGTTTAGATCTAACGAAACTGAAATAAAGAAGTTTAAGTGTGTTACTATCTGCAAAGCCACGGCAATTATAATAATAATAATAATAATATCTCTACCCCTCATTCTAATCACAGGGATTATCCCAGAAGTCGGAGACTTGTGCGGGAGAGGGGGCGGCATATTATTATTAAGCAGGCCGCATTTGCGCCCAGGAACGACTTACGTTGGTAGGCCCTAACCACTATTCAGTGCAGGAATGAGGGAAACCTGGAAAACCTCATTAATTAGGGGGGTAGTCAAATATCAACCGGTATCAATCTCTCACATTAACCCAAGCTAACATTATTCCACCCTACCATACCCGCAGAGAGGGTGCCAATCCTCTCCACGAATATAGCTTATATACGGTCTACCGGCAACTGGGCGCGAACCAACTCCGATCTAGTCACCTCGATTCAAGTACTGACGCCTTAAACCGCGTGACCATTGACCGACAATTGCAGACGATAAAACCATATGCTCTGTTACCATCAGAGACAACAGCATCAATATGACCACTAAAAGACAATTTTTCATCAAATAAAACACCAAGATCTCGAAACACTCTTGGGCGCGGCAGCACAATATTATCATGTCCATTATGGAAGATTTTTTGTTACAGAGCCCATAAATGCATGAAACTTCCTGTTCAGTGTAATTCCAAAGAAGATTACTTTTTTTCTCAATTTATTGCAGCCTCAACAATATACAGGGCACTGTTTTCGACGATCGTCTACTTCACTTCTAGCCAACACAGGAGCAAACATTTTAACTATAAAACAGCATGATGGTTGGAAGTCCAACACCGTGTGTGAAGGCTATATTAATATGTCTCTTGAAAACAAGACAAAATGGAGGAGAGATTGCTGACATTGAAGCTACTTCAAGTGCTTACAAAGAAAATGTAAGCATTGTTAATACAAGTACTTACAAACCAGCCCCAATCATCTGGCATTAATCTTTCGAATTGCCAAAGTTGTGTTGTTAATATTTATAAAAAGTAATTCAATTTAATTTTTCTACGTTCATGCAAAAAACAAATCTTTATTGAACTGTATTTAGTGGAAAAAGTGGTTCTTTATTGCACTAGTGCAATAAAATGTTTATTGCATTCATCTGTCATTCTACTACAGCGTTTTGTCATCATGACAAGCATAAACATTCAAATAGACGTCATATTTTCCTACAATTAGTGCCATCTAAATAAAACATTTTTTGGTTTTTGCATGAACGTAGAATAGTTATTTACGTTATAAGGCCGGGAAATGGTATATTAAAGTACAAGTCTAGATGTTTACGGACTTGGTGACGAAGGAGCCGAGTCAGGAATTTCTAGACGAGTACTTTAATGACATTTCACGGCCGTGTATCCTACAACGTTTTATTTCATACTGTGTTGTATTAAAAATTAAATTTTAATGTTTTATTTTACATAACCTGCCTGTATGTAGGTGTTAGCGTGGTTTCAATTCTTGTTTTATCGCATAGCTTTTGATTTAGCTTAGTGATGTAAAAACAAAAATAACAAATTTGACAGTTTGTCATCCCGTGCGGATTTTGTGATAATTTTCGTAAAAAAATGGAAGAAATCGATCTAAAATGTGCTGAAGCAACTAGTAAATTGGTGCCTACGAAGTCTTCTGCTCGTTATGAGAAGGAATACCAGCTCTTCAACGTGTAGAGAAAAACCTATAAGGTGGAAAACGGCCTGAATGAGAATATCCTTTTGGCGTACTTCTTGGATATCTTCACAAAGATGAATCCTGCGACAATGTGGGCAAAATATTCGATGCTCAAGTGATCAAGATGGTAAAAGAAGGAGGTGATATTTCAAAATATCCAAAATTGGTGGCTTTCTTAAAAAGGAAAGCAGTTGGTCATCAGGCAAACAAATCAAAAGCTCTAACAAAAGAAGATGTTAATAGATTCATGAAGGAAGCCCCATCAGAAGAGTATCTTTTGATGAAGGTAAACAAGTTCAACCTTTTCATTAGTTTTGAATTAATGTGCATCTTGAATGATATAGGTACTCAATGTCAATTAATTACAAAAAATACATTTCTTGGTTTCGTTAGTCGAAATTTCATCAATTTGACAATCAATTTTAAACCATTTTCTCTATTGTTACAGGTAATCGCAACGATAGGCATTGCTGCTGGTTGTCGGCGAGAAGAGTTATACCATATAACCCTAAAAGACATTGAAGATTGTGGCACCAAACTAATTATAACCATTCCCATTTCTAAGATGAATACAAAACGGGTATTCACTGTATTAAGTGACAACAATGAAGGAATAAACTTTCTGGAAATATTCAGAGAATACGTTAAGCTCCGACCTAAAAATATAAAGGAAGATTTTTTTTTTTTGTTGAGTTATAGAAGAGGAACATGTGCCCAAAGAGCGGGCATACATACCATTGGGGGGGGGGGTACCAAAAAAATTGAGGGATATTTAAAGTTGGAACACCCAGAAAAATATGCGGGGCATTGTTTCCGCGGAACATCTTCCACTTTTTTGGCGAATGCGGCAACTGATTTATCAACACTGAAGCGTCATAGTGCATGGAAAAGCTCATCTGTTGCGGAACAATACATTTAAGAATCCTTAGAAAACTTAGAAAATTTTAAAAAAATGTGAATATTATGTTTTTTTAAAGCGGTCCGGGAAGTAAACATTTTCCGGACTGAGTACTGTAATGAGTTATTTCCCGGACTTAAATGAGTCCGGGAAATAACTCATTACAGTACAGTATGAAATAAAACATATTAAGTTAAATTATCTATTAATTGTCAAATTGATAAACGTGTTGGTTCTTAATAAAAATAATCATTAAGCAGTGATCTCTTTTTCTTAATATTTCACTAGTGGAATGATATGTCACATTACTCCTCTAGTAGTGTAATGACCTTCAGTTAAGTATTCAACTGAAACAGTGCGAAATAAATGATGTAATGAGGCTCTTATAAAGCAGTTGTAGATAAAATATATTAATATACTTAAATACAAATTAGACTTCTTCGTGGCATAGAGATTTCAGGTTTCACTTTCTTCAGAAAATGTGAATACTGACCTTCATATAAGACGTTTTTATTACAAATATTGTAAAAACCCTATTCCTGAATTTTCTGCCCTATAAACGCCACATCTTACAAATACGTGCATGTATATTTAGATATCGCAGTTTCTGTAGCGATCTCAATTTTATGGAAAACTGTATGTAATAAATAAATTTTAGGACATTTTTATAAATTTGGTTGCGTGGCGGCTCTAGTGGCCATAAAAAATGTCATATTTTAAATAACGTTATCACGTAAAGCATTTAAGCATTCAACAAGCTTTAATGTTTCGTGCCACTCGTGCGTGCTTGAAAATACAATTCATATAAAAATACGCAACCTTTGTACCAACCAACCACCTGTATCGATAAGGTAACGGCAGGTAATGTATGGCTGACAGGTCGTGGGAGGCGAACAACTTTTTATGTGTATACTTAAATCGCTGAATTTGGAGAACTGCTATTCGATTCGGCACAATGCCCTCACGTTTAGTGCTAATGACTGTATAATGGAAGTCCAAATGAAGAGTACATTTAGTTCCCTCTCATTCGTAAGCCCAAGAAGTTCAAATGGAACATAAAATGAAAGTAGATTTCGAAACTGAGGTAAGATATACCGGGTGTATCATAAGGTATTTTACAAACTTTATGTCTTCATAGTACATACAAAAATGTGACTAAAATCTCTAATAAACATAACCTTTTAAATGAACCAATGCAATGCAATTGGACCATTAATGATTAATAGGGCGCAGAGCAATGGAGATACCTTTGGGACAAAATATGTTAAACATATCTTAGTAGAACGTTGTGAAAAAAGATATAGGATGTTCAAGTTAAAATTATGTTTTGTTTTTGTTTTATAATAATTCGATTGTCACCAAATTTGGTAGGAAAACATTTTTTAAGGAAAGAAATTATAATTTATACAGGGTTAAGTATGACTTAGCACAAATATTTTAAGAGGAGATAGAGGAAAATATAAACTTACTGACTCTATCAAAAAATTTCCAAACTTATTTATATATTATTTTAAGTTATTTAATCCTTAATTATCGCCGTCACTGGCCTTCTGTCAGTTGCAAAGTTAGGTATATTCTACCAATGTCAAAGGTGTCAAACGTAGTGACAGGGTACCTCGCTGACACGTGCATCAGTTTACGCCGCTTTGAAAGAAAAAAAAATATATACAAAATGTAGATTATTTTTTAATAATTTATTGCGAAACACGATATTGTAACACAGGGAGGCACCTACCTTACTAATATTTATTTCAAGGATTGATATTTGAAGGGATTTTGAGAATGTTGTATCATTTTCTGATTTCTAACTTGTTTAAATTAAAACCTGCCATTGCAAAGATTTTTGTAGTTGCGGGGGACCTCTCTCTCTACAAAGAAATACACGCAAATGTAAACAAATACATAAAAACACTGCCACACGTTTACCACCAAGGAATTATAACAGTTGTTCAATGTGGTTCAAGTATTCAGCATAATATTTTGTGGACTTGGAAAACATTTTTTGTATTGCGCTGCCACACGATAATATGCACTTGTCACACTCCCACTAGGCATTTGAATACGACATGTTTATACATACACTAAAAACGGGAACAATTAAATTGGCGAAAAGCATGTACTTAGGTAAATTAGTTCATACTAATCAGAGTTCCGTAACCGTATGCAATATTCTTTGACATCTGTAGACCTCTAATGCGAGGTGCACTTCACGGCGATACATTTTTAAACTTCTTGTGTTGTTGGGTAATTCAATTGTGCTAATACTAATAATAGCTACAATATTAACAGTAATCGACGATGTTTGGATAAAATAATTAGTAATATTTTAAAGTATAACATCCCAAGATGTTTACAGTGCTCTGTAAAAATGTTTCTTAGACCCGTAGACTCAAAATTTGCATGTTCTTTGAAGTTTGGAGAGTATGCAATTAGCAATGTAGTATTCTAGGTTATTTTAGAACATTTAGTGACTAATTTTAAACGTTTTATAGTAATTAAATATAGTATTTTATGTCGGATATGTCAGTGGCGACTGGTGAGATTTCAGGTATGCCAGACATGGGACCCAAACCAAACTTTAGGGTATATGTACTATGGCTATATAGAGAACTTTGGTAGAAGAACGATTTTACACTTTGAGAAAAAAACGTGGGACTCACCTCAAATTTTCAAAATGGCTTCTTTAAATTTAGAGGAACAGTTTAAACAGTTTTATTCAAAAATAACTATATTTGTAGAATTTATAGCATTTTGAAATTATTATAATGTATCATAAATACAATGTTAAATTTCAAACTGCTGTAACTTTAACGAAAATTAAATTTTTTTAATAAAATCTGAAACCTATCGGTAGAATTATGTCTAGCCTATGAAAAAAAAATGTTTCTCGAAATTTAAACAAGCCAATTTGGATATCTTGGATGAGGCCCACGTTTTTTTTTTAACTTTTTTTCGCAAACTGCAAAATCGTTCTCCTTCTACTGAAGTTCTCTATATAGCAACAGTACATATATACTAAAGTTTGGTTTGGATCCCATGTCTGGTTATTAAGATATGACATACCTGAAATTTCACCAGCCGCCACTGGGATATGTTAGTGATTAATTGTGACAAATCTGCAAAGAGTAAAAATGTAGTTTTGGCAGTGTGCAACGAAAGAACGGAGAACAAATACAACATACTGCAGCTAACCGGATTAACTGTTATCTATCAGGTACTTAGGCATTAATATTATTAATAAAATTGTTTATTTTCGTCGTTTCTACACTTGACAACGCTGCAAAAAACGACCGCACGGTAGTCGTTGACATATCTAGCCATGTCGGACGATGATTGATTGGTGGGACATTGGTTTGTTTGTGTCATAAAGAACAATAGAAATCTAGTTTAATTTCTTGCTTTAACTTTCATGGTCATTGCAGAAGTAGATATAAAAATGTCAGGTTTAACCCAGTGGGGAAAAATTGGGACATGTCGCATTTAGAAGAAAATTAAAGAAATGTTATCCAAACAAGAATAAAACTATGACTGTTATCTCGCAATTGGAAGAATATCTACTTTTATCTCACATGTTTTATTAAAATGTTTGCCATTACAATACGGCCCTGTTATGATAATTTTTTTATAGAATCACAATTTCCATTGATTCATAAATTTTCCCCAATTAGTTTACTTGTCATTTAACGCTGTTTTTTACAACCAAATTATTTTATAAGCGGTAGCCATTTTGGCACAACCCTGAAAATCCTTTTGGCGTATAACTATAAATATATCACAAATTTAGCCGGTTTCCTAATTTTGAATAGCCAAAACCAAGTCAATTGTGAAAAGTTATGATGATTTTAATGCTTTTAGCGCAAGTTTTAATGTCAAAAACCATGACATTTCAAATATCCTTTTTTATTTTAATTATGATATTATAAATTATCACTTGACAGGTGGCGCATAAAAAACTCACTAGATATGGGCCTTACAAAACACAATAAAATTTTCTCCTCAATAAAAATTGGTTTCACAAAGTATAGTAAAACGCGTAAAATAACTGTGTAATACACGAAACATTCTAGTTGCAGACATTATGATTAAACAGAGATGCTTGTTACTTTATACTGTATGATACCGTTAATAAATAATTTAGGTTTTGAATTTTATCCTACAAAAATGTCGTATTATTGCTATTAAAGATACCAAAATAAAGCCCTTATAAAATTGTTGTTTAGTTGATTTGTTGCCATTATATAACTATTTTTTAATTGTTTCCAGTAGGCCTTACAAAATCTCAACGGCCACTAAAGTGCTTTATAAAATAATCCCAATTTTGGTTGTATAGTTGCTGTATAAACATTCTTACAATGTTTTTGTGACTTATGCTGTTTTGAGAACGTTTTTTTAGGTGTTATAAAATACCGAATAGCTAGTTGGGCGGCTCACCCCTTTAAAGGTAGTATACTCGTACGTGTTAAGCTTTAAACCTTTATGTTGCAGCCACTGAGATATATGGACATTTCTTGGACAAACATATAACTGCATTCACAATAATTATAAAACAGTTTTTAATTTTGTTGGTAGTAATTTTTCATACGGATATAATTTCCCAAACAATGGTGCTCTGGAGTATGCAGATAATAATTTATTTTAATACTGGCCACAGTAAGCGTTTTATTCCTTCATAAATTTGTTTAATACAGTTTCATAATTTTGGCAAACAAGGCAAAATAAAAATATAATAAAAACATACATAAAACCTTTGTAATACATAATAAAATAAAATTTTATCGCAGTTGTTAAATTTAGTATGGATTTAACTGCTACTGAAACCCATATGAAATTTCCTTAATTTTAGTCACGCAAAATATACCCACCCAATTCTATATTAAGAGTATATCATATTAGTGTAAAAATCAAATTAAAGGCTTTGTGCTTGAACATTAAATAATATTATAATCTTGCTATGGATTGTTGGCCATTAACTAATGTTTCTTACCTTTAGTTAGATATTTATTCAACGTATTTGTTGATCTATATTACAGATTAAATAACGGCAGCCAAAAGGTCTTTAAATATTCGATATTTTAAATCAGTTTAAGATAACCTTTAATGTTGTTAAGAAATAAGCATTTTGTAGACATCTATGTATGTATTTGTTTATTATTTTTAATTATAATTTTTTGAGAGAAAAGCATTCAGTTAAACAAGTATAAGATGAGATAATTAATACACACTCTGTTAACGAAGTTTATTTATACAGGGTGATTCACAATGTATCCAAAACAATTTTAGAATAGATGTGTCACGAAAAATGGAGTCAACATCGTAAAAAAATGTTTGGTAAAATTATTAATTTCCGAGAAAAAATTATTGAAGCTGATATCCGATTTTAGTATTAATGTTTTTGCGGTAGTGTTTACATTAGTTTTTCAAGTGTCAAAAATGGCTTACGTGTCTAATAACTCGGAGTTGATGGATATTGTTTTAATTTATGGTGAAGTAAGATAAAATGCTTTGGCAGCTTCTCGTTTGTATGCAGAACGATTTCCCGGTAGACATGTGCCAAATGCAGCTACTTTTACGGTGGTAGTGCAATGCTGGCGTGACACGGGAAATTGGCAACTGAATTGTGGTAGAGATGGAGGTCCAGGGCCTCCACGGCGTATTGCAGCAGGTGAGAAACATATTTTAGAGATCATTCAAGATTATCCTCGAATAAGTAGGTACCAGACAAATCGCTCAACAAATACAAGGAATGACCCAATCAACAGTGTGGCGTATCATACACGAGGTTAAATTATATCCGTACCATGTACAACGAGCCTAAACATTAATACCAAGGGGTTATTCCTTACGAATTTGATTCTGCGAATAGTTTCTTGCATTAAAATGCTTAAAATCAGAGATTTACAGCTAACGTGTTAGTTACAGATGAAGCTGTTTTTGCATGTAATGGGATGTATAGCATTCATAATACTCATGTTTGGGATTTTAAAATCTGCACACGATTCAACGGGATCATATCCAACAATTCTTTGCCTTAAATGTTTGGGCAAAGATTATCGATGATCGCTTGATTGGACCATTCATATTACCAAATCGAATGGGTGGATTACAAGAACCAGAAACATTTGTGTTAGTTCATAGAAACTGGGAAAGACGGGCCCAAATGTATCTACACATCAGTGGGCAAAATATAAAACAATTGTTGTAACATCAGGTATGTCAAATTATTTTATTAATTAACACCGCAAATTAATTTTATTAATTAATAATAACAATAGCGGCAAAAGAAGTTGAATTTGCTATTATAAAATAAAAATTATTTCCTTGTGCAATTAAAGTCATAATAAACCAACAAGCAAGCTGCATCAAACAGTAAAATGTCATGTCGAGTCGCCAATGTGGTAAAAAAACATTCGGTAAATGAAATGAAGGATTTTGGATAATTTTCCCTAAAACCTCGCGATTCTATATTTTTGAAACACTGAAAACGAATTAGTAAAAAAGATGAATTAGCAGCCACAAAAATTCAATAAGCAGAGTATACATCGGTTAGAGAAGTGTGGATATGCCCTGTTCCTGGCCAGACAAGGAGAGGAGGAGTTGGTCTGGGTTCCTGGCCATAAAGGAATCCCCGGTAATGAAACGGCTGACTTGTTTATTCGCCTCGGATCTGGGGCACCTTGCCAAGGAATTACACGAGGTAGTATGAATAAATGGGCCTATCAAACACTAGGAGGAAATTGGAGAAGGAATGGAGGATGTAGATAGGCCCACGACTTCTTCAATGAACCTAGTAAATCTAGGACGATGTGGCTGCTGAGCCTTAGTCGAAGGTCCCTGAACCAAATGGTGGGGGTCCTGACAGGCGACTGCAGATTCAGAAGAAATTTGAACTTGATAGACATAGAGAAGTCCCTTATGTCCGGAATGTGAAGGGGAAGAGGTGACACCTATCCATTTTCTAGGATATTTTGAGGCCGTTGGAAGACTAAGATATAAAATCTTTGGCGCCGACGAGTTGCACAGGGAAGAGATGATGGGCCTACCATAGACCATCATCAGGGCGTCGGGTAAGGTCGAGGAAGGCCGAGGGCAGATAGTGGAGAGGTGATGGGATGGTAGGGTAGACAAAATGGGCCCACGTGTGGCCTAATTGCTAGGTTGATGCCTGATAACTGCGGTGGAAAATATTTGGGATTATACAGGGTGATTTAGAACTTAACTAAAAGAATTTAGGAATATATGAGTCATGTAAAATGGAGTTAATATCGTAAAACAATTTTGGCAAACTTCTTATAGTTTCCGAGAAAAAAATATTGAAATTCTAGTAGTTTAACTCTCATATCGCTGGGGCTACTGTTAACGTTTTTGTGATGCAAGTATTTACATTAGTTTTTCAAATATCAAAAATGGCTTACGTCTATAGCAACTCGCAGCTTGATATCGTTTTAATTTAGGGTGAAGTGAAAATACTTTAGCAGAATGATTCCCTGGTAAACATGTTCCAAACGCAGCTACTTTTACAATGGTGTGTAGTGAGAGCAAGTATGGTGCAAACGCTGGCGTGACTCGGGAAATTTACAACTGAATCGTGAAAGAGATGGAAGGCCACGGATAGACCCATGGCCTATACACGAGGCTCAACTATATCCGTACCATGTACAGCGGGTCCAAGCATTAATACCAAAGAATTGGACGAGGAATACCAGTATCATGGCCGCCATGATCTCCTGACTTTAAATCATTTTGATTCATTTTTATTTTTACAGTAGGAAGTATATTGCACCGAAGTGAAAACTATTGATGATTTACGCAGACGTATCATAGCTGCTGCCAATTACTTACAAGTTTAAAACGCAGAAATATTTGTGTCAGTTTGTAGACACTAGGAAAGACCGGCCCAAAATGTTATTGTAACATCAGTACATGTCAAACTATTTTACTAATAAAACCATAAGTTAATTCTATAAATAATTAATAACAATTGCGGCAAAAGCAGTTGAATTTGCTATATAAAAATAGGTAAAATGTAATTTATTAATTTCCTTGGAATTTTTTTGCTCGGTCGCCGATTATACTTGTCAGGTCTTACAGTGGACCAGTTTCCAGTGTCGTGCGGAAATGTATTTTTAAACCATTTTTGAACTGCCCATTTTGATTTTCTTTTTAGAAAATTGTATTTGTCTCCTATAAATTAAAGAATTTCTGGATATTTTTTTATGGACCAAAAATGGATTGCAGTTCATGGTTAATATGACTTAAGATTGTCTACACAGAAAATCGTATTGCAATATAGCTTTCGCAATATTAATCAAAAATAGTACAAAATTGATATACAATCTGTAACGTTCTTCCCTTGTTCTATTTTGATGTGACGGGGCGAAAATGTACATCACGTAAAACACGAGACCGAATTCCAGTAAGCACATTTTTATAACATCATAAAATGAAGCTTTAGCCATTTCACAGCACGAAAACATTCAGGGAATGTCGACAAAAACGCCGCTGTCAAAATTTATTTTAATTACTTATCAATTATGCGCCTGTTTAATTACTACACTTTCATCAAAGTTAATAAGGCAAGAAAAAGATTAAAAGCTTAGCTGAAAAATTTGTATTACAGGTACTCTCCGTATTTTACTCAACGTCAGGTTTGATTAATGAGCGATGTGCCTTATTATATTTTATCTTATCATCTTTCGGTGGGTATAACTTGTTCCTTTTCCAATATTTATGGGAGGGAAGGAACCCTAATGCATGCATGCAAGCAACAGGAAAACGTGATATATTGTGCCCTTTTTGTCGTAATATATAGGAACGTAATAAAGGCAATCAATAATTTCGGCATGGAAGGCTGCTGGAAATAATGCCAATGCCAAACGTGAACCGCGAAATTAGTGAAAGATTGAGGGATTATGCTTCGGAAACGTCTATATATAGCCGGTATATTTTTAAGATAAAAATATGTAGATAAGAGTAATGATTGTTCTAAATAATTAGATGGAGGCAAGTTGAATAGAAAAAATACATAAATAATGAAACAGTAATTTCCGTGTATCGTACATTTTATTTCATACTGTCTTTATATTCCTTTTTAAAATAAATAAAAAGTTATAATTATTAAAATTTAAAAAATATTAATTGACAATCGCACTAATTGATTGTCAATTTGTTTGTAACTGTCAAATAAAATACCTAACATTATTTTTGCATTGTTTTATATCATGTAAAATTTGAAGGTGATTTTTAATAAATCTGCGGAAACAACGTGACAATCAATTCAGTAAAAATTATATTATAAATAGAGATACATCCATTCGTATAAATGTTTAACAGTATTAATTCAATTCCAACTTAAATAAAATTAAGCAAAATATTAAAAGTAGTGTTAGTGGGCAGTGCTCATTACGGTATCAGATACTGCAATGTTCTCTTTCCCGGCCGCAAATGGCTCCGGGAAATAGTAATTTAATTAACAGTATGAAATAAAATATTAAACTAATATATTAAGAACAACAGTAAAGGAAACATTTATGTATCACGCTGATAAAAATGGGTGGAAATTTTCATGTTTTGTTATGCTAATTTTACATAATATTTATTGGTAATTTTTAATTTACATTATACAGGTGTCTCATAATTAGCTGCCATCAGGCCGATTCTATGATCAAACTAAGTAAAAAAGTTCATATGAACATGGGTCCGGAAATGCTTCCTAAGGGCACAGGGACCCATTGAAGAGGGAGGAATGGAAATCATTATTTTGCAATATCTCTCAATCGCGTTGTGATAAATGAATGAAATTTGGTATACACAGCTAAATTTTGATGAGAGTTTTTACTCGCTGCACTGAGCATTTCAAATAGGACTATTTCACAAATAGTTACTCCTACCGACTTCAGCAAGGTATACCTTTTTCAAATAAAACAGGTAGGAGAATCGATTGTTTCGATAGTCAGATAGATACACTAAGCTGCAAAAAAGTTACACACGCAAAATACCAAGGGTCCCCCGTCCCTACCCCAATGGACCTTGTGGAAATAAATGGATTAGTCCATCAAATTACTCATCAAAATTTAGCTGTGTATACCAAATTTCATTCATTAATCACAACGCGATTGAGAGATATTGCAAAAAAATTATTTCCATTCCTTCCTCTTCAATGGGTCCCTGTGCCCTTAGGAAGCATTTCCGGACCCATGTTCATATGAACTTTTTTACTTAGTTTGATCATAGAATCGGCCTGTTCAGAGTTGGCAGCTAATTATGAAGCACCCTGTATATTGTAGTAATAATTTTAGGAAATTTGAGGAATAATGTGATAATATACTGTGCTACTTTGGAAATATTTACTTGTATTTAATTTATTATGAAATTGTACAGAAATTTTCATGTACAAAGACACATCAATCTAACCTAACGCGTTTTAGTTGTGTTAAGGTGTGGTACTAATAATAGTTTACAACAGCTATTGACATTAGTTAAGTGAATTAAAAATCGAGCAAAAAAATATTTATTTTCACACAGTTATACATATATCTACAATGATTTGCAGAAATAAAGAAATATATATTAATGTTTCAAGAATAAAATGTCTTTTTCAGCGAAAACATTTAAACAGATTTTGTAATAAATTTTTATTAGAGATATTTATCTCTACTCCTCATTCTAATCACGACGATTGATTCAGAGGTCGGGAGAGGGGCGGGATATTAATATTAAGCAAGCCTCGTCCAGCAACGGCTTAAGTTGGTAAGTCCGAACCACGATTCGGTGCAGGAATGAACCTGGAGAACCTCAACAATTAGGGAGGGTCAAACGTCAACCAACTCTCAATCTCTCATATTGACCCATGCCAACGTTCTCCCACCTTAGCATACCCGCAGAGAGAGTGCTAATCCTCTCCGCGAATATGAATGAAATATATTTCAATACATTTTTAGATGATGGGTGGATACAAGAAAATTTAAATTATTCAGTAAAATTACATATATTTTGCAATTCCAACCTAAAATTTATAATCAATATAAATTATAGCACCGGAAACTTACGATAGAATTTAGTATAACAGTTGTAAAATAACATAATGTAATATGGAATTTTATACATGTTTATTTCTGTAATACTTATTTAATTTACAAAATTATTATGTAATTCTACATAAATTTTACGCTGGTCATAAATTGCTAACGTAAAGTTATGTGAAATTACAGAATAATTTTTATCAGTGTATACAATATTATTAGAAAAAAATGAACCATAGCAATTATTTACTGCAAAGAAATACTGTGTTTCACAATTCTTTGTCTCAATTTTCTATAAAATATTTTTAGGATTGTCAATATCTTTATAAATTTAATCCGCAATTTATATAACAATAAAATTTTCTGTGTCAAACAAATTTGTAATCTTTATTATATTTAAGTATAGATACTTATTTGAAATAGCAGCGTAATAACTATTTGGGTAAATAGCCTTGATAGAAGTAAGTAATTAATTTAAAGTTTTATATATTAATATTTATTATAATTAAATAATTTCCCTCTAATAATTATCATTAATTGAAGAAATAAAGAGTATTTTTTTTATTTACAAAATTCTTCCATTTTGCCATTTTTCTGAAATGGTTCAACAATTTCTAGACTAATTGCCACATCGTCGGATATGTTGATATTTAAAGAGACATATAGGTCTCTTCAGAAGTAACTCTTTAAAAAAAGTTATTTCTGAAGAAGAGAGCTGATATGTCACTCGAAAGTTCAAGAAACCTAATCCAACGATGTAGCATTACTCCGGAAATTATCAGGCAAGCCTGTAAATTCATTCTTTTATCATAATTATGAGAATTTTGTAGAATCGTTCAAAAATTGTTTTATTTTTTTTATTAATTTTGAGTAATACCTACTAAAAGTTTTTTCATTATTAATCAAATAAATAAGATTTATTACTGGTGTTCTTTGGTGTTCTTTCAAATATCTACAAATCTTAGTTCTTATTTTTAAAGCAATAGAAAATTTATAGGTTAAATTTAGTTTATATGACAACCAAAACTTATGGCAACGGATATGTCGTAAAAGTCTAACCTTAGTACTTTCTGTAAAACTATATTTTACAACACCTTACCTCCTGAAATATATTCGATCAACTATGTTCTTTTTATATTGCTTATATGTATAGAATCTGCGATTTTCCTTCAAATGATATTGTCATATGACTAGGCAACACCTCATAATATGATAAGCACTTGCATAATTCCCCATTGAAAATATTAATCTTTTCATCAAGGGACTGTTAGAAAAAAATCTTATTCAATCAATTCATTCGAAGCCTAGAAAGGAAGTTGTATAGTGTTTTCTCCAGCGGTTGTGCTACATCACGTTTAGTACAACTCTGCAGGAAAGACTGTTGTTATTTACATCGCAATCGTCATCAGAAAAATAAATCATCCTCTAGTGTTTTATTTACCCAAACCTATCTGTAACTATTAACAGTGACTAGTAAACTTAAAATTACACCAAAAACCCTTATAGCTCTTCGATTGCGCTCTTCACGTCTATCCAATATAGTTAAAAAAAATAAGAACTTACTGCGACTTTTATCAACAACGTTAAGGTTCGGAAGTGTCTAATCTCCGAATACCCGTTTGTCAGTAACCAAGACAATCTTAGTTATCAATCCAACGTGTACGAGAAAGACATACAATAACTGAAGAACCAATAAAAATGAAATCCACAAAATATACTCTTTGACTTTGACCCTGTAAAGGTTTGGAAGTGTTCAATTTCCAAATCCCTGTTTGTTAGTAACCAAGATAATTTTATTTATCAATCCAGCGTGTATAGAAGGATAAACAATATCTGAAAAACCAATAAAGACGAAATCATCAAAATAACTCTATTTTATTATTAAGCAGATAACATGACCAAACAGTCGCTGTTATTTGTCTTTAAAGGCAGTTCAAACTTCTATTTTTTACAGTTTCTCCTATATTCTTTGTATTGATATCAACTGGTTCAATCCCACTAACTTAATTTAAGACATAAATTTTTTAAACAGAGCATGTTTTTCAAAAGTCTGTCACTAGCCAAATGTTAATGGACACATTATAACACATATGATAGCATACATGAGATGCATGCACCAAGTAATTCAGAACATTAGTTATTAACGGCAATAATGGTATGTAGGATATTCAATACTTATTTGTTCGTTGAATATCAAAATATCAATACAAAACAGTAACTATTATAAACAGGATTATTACAATTTATTTTGCACTAAATGTAAACAGAAAGTGCCGATATCGCACTGAGTTAAATTTATGCTAGATCCAGTGCTGTCAGTTATCGTAGCTTTTAGTTAAGGATGTTAAAAGATACTGCTGCTGTAATTATTTAAGTTTACTGCGCACATTGTATTATTGGTAAGCTCCATAGGCTCTGCTGAATATGGTAACAATTTATTTGCGATTTAAATTTTTTTTTTATATAATCTTCTATACAGGGTTAACTATGACTTAGTACAAATATTTTAAGAGGGGATAGAGACAAATAAGAATTAATGGAATCACCCTTCAAAAAAATTCCAAACTTATTTATAAAGCCAAAAAAATATATTTTCAAAACTATATTAAATTCCTATTTATCGCCGCCACTGATCTTCTGTCAGCCGCGAGGTTAGGTATATTCTGCCAGTCAAAGGTGTCCATTGACACGTGTATGAATTTAAGCCGATTTGAAAGAAAAAAAAATCTTTACAAAATGTAGATTATTATTTAATGATTTAATGAGAAATACGGTATGGTAGCACAGAGAGGCAACACCTACCTTACTAATATTTATTTCCAAGATTGATACTTGGAAAGATATTAAGAATGTTGAATCATCTTCTGTGTTCTTACTTGTTTAAATTAAAGATTTTTGTACTTCCTGTGGACCTCTCCTTCCCTCGATCGTTCTTTTTGTGTAAAGCGGGATACCTACTTGGTTTGACGGTCTTGACCAGGTCGATTACTTACGTCGGGAAAAAGCACAAAGGATAACAACAAAATACACGTAAATGTACACAAATACATAAAAACGTTACCACACGTTTACCGCCACGGCATAAAACAGCTGTTCGATGTGGTTCAAAAAGTATTCAGCAAAATATTTTGTATACTCTGGAAACGTCTTTGAGGCTACCGCACGATAATATGCACTTGTCACACTCCCATAAATCAGCACCTTATTCGTCATCTAGGCATTTGAATACGACATGTTTGTAAATACACATAAAATACGCGAAATTAAATTTGCGAAAATCAAGTACTGAAAAATTATTTCAAACTAATCAGAGTACCGTAACCGTAAATTTACGTTATTTGACATCTACATACGACATCTGACGACATCTGTCACTAATACAAGGTGCACTCACGCCGATAAATGTTTAAACTTCATGTGTTGTTGTGTAATTAAATTCTGTTAATACTAATAATAGCAAGAATATTAACAGTAATCGACGATGTTTGCATAAAATAATTAGTAATATTTTAAACTATAACATCCCAAGATGTTTACAGTGTTCTGTAAAAATGACCCTTAGATTATAACTAACTTCGCATTCTGGATGGTTTGGAGCATGGAGGGTATGCAATTAGCAATACAGTATGGCATATCAGCTAAGTGACTAATTTTAAACGTGTTATAGTAATTAAATAAAGTATTTTATGTCGGATATGTTAGTGGATAATTATGATGAATCTGCAAGGAGTGAAAATGTAGTTTGGCAGTGTGCAACGAAAGAACGAATACAAAATACAGCAGCTAACCGGATTAGCTGTTATCTACCAGGTACTTAGACATTATTATTATTAATACAAATATTTCGTTTCGTCATTTCTACACTCGACAATTATGAAAAACCGACCAGTAGTTGACATATCTAGCCATGACGGATGATGATAGACTGTCATAGGCGCCGACTTTCCGTGGGAAAAGAGGGTTTTGTCCCATTTTTTAAACATGGAGCTAGATTTCCGAAATAAATTTTTTAATGTCTTTTAGACCTTCCTGAGCATGTCGTTAAAATTTTTGTACTTAGTCATAGTTAATCCTGTATAAATGTCTCCGCTATCGGAAGCAGTGCCCTGTATAAGTTTCCGGATGATACAAATTGAGATATGTTGCTAGTTCTTTTGGCACATTCCTTATTTGGCTGACGCCAATCACTTGGTTAACACATTTATCATAATTGAACAAAAAATCTTCTGCATGTAGTACTGTCGGCACAGTATTCGCAGTATGTTTTCATTTAGTTTAGAAATCTCAAAATAGCTCAGAGTATGAGCTTTGGATCGAAAATTATTATATATCATCGATTGTTATCTTTAGTGGCTCATCTCTTCTCAAAGTTTTACAAACACCAATCATTGAAATGACCTGAAAAGTTGTCCAATATTAGCTAAATCGATTGATTTATATTAATTTCAATTATTTTTTTCTAGCAGAAATCTATTATTTTCCTCTTCCGTTAGAATTCTGGATTTTTTTGGACGGTATCCGACTGATTTGCTTTTCAAATATGGTAATAGTTTTGGAACTGTTTAACACATACACATATTTTTCAATTGTAGTTATACAGGTTATATAAGAAAATTTAAATTACTCAATAAAATTAGATATATTTTACAATTCTAACCTAAAAATTACAATCAATACAAATTATAGTGTCGGATAATTTACGATGGAATTTAGGATAATTGTTGTAAAATTCCATAATATAATATGGAATTTTATCCATGTTTATTTATGTAATACCACAATATACTTGTTTCATTTACAAAATTATTATGTAATTTTACATAACTTTACACTTCTCATAAATGATCAACGTGAAGTTATATAAAATTATAGTTATTTTATTTAAGTACTACACCATCCTTTGAATTATTTGTAGGCAATTTCATACTGTCTCGACGATTTTTTGGATTAATTGTAAAACAGCACTTTGTGCCGCTTCCAATACTTCCCCTGGTAAATGTTCGTCTTCACTTTCCGTGTCGTCTTTTTTGACATTCGGACAAAATAGTATAAGCATTGCTATATTAGAAAAGTGTCACTTTTGTGGCTAGCAAATTTTGTATGCAAAATTGCGAAACAAAAGAGACACTTTTAATCCGAATAGAACCTGCTATTTTTTCTCCAACTGAAATCCCCTATTTAATTGTTAATTTGTGCTTTGAAATTATTCAAACCAAATTTGGATAATAAAGTAAGTAGGATATATCGATGTAGTTAGGATACTTTGTCAAACATAAGTCGCCATATTGCTAAATGAGTTTATTTGTGGTTTAATTTTCTAAAAGACTTTTAATATAAGGATTGAAAGGGTCAACTTTAGTTCCTAGGATTAAAGAAAAGGACTCAGTAAAGAAAATTTCAGCCTTAGAGACTGTTGACAGTCAAAACATGTCATAGTTTTGTGACGGTTGGGGAGAAATAGTTATTGATGCAACAAGTACAAAAAGTAAGTGTTTATTGCACGCGACGTGAAATTGTCCAACTAGGCCGTCAGGTCGAGTAGAACAACACGTCGAGTGCAATAAGCACTTTTTGTACGAGTTGCATACAATATTTTTTCTACGTTCATGTAAAAACCATAAAAAAATTATTTAGATGACACTAAGTGTAGGAAAATATGACATATGCACTAGTGCAATAAAGAACCAGTTTTTCCACTAAATATAGTTCAATGAAGTTTTCTTTTTTGCATGAACATAGAAAAATATTTTAAAGATATGATTATCAGGATTTATAATAGAGTTCCTACGCATATAAGACATAAAGCGTTTTAAAAAATATTTTAAAGACCTGCTGCAATGGAGAGCATACTATACATTGGATGATTGTTGTTAATAATGCGCTAATTCCTTTTATAATAAAGGGTACATTTTTTTTTATGGGTGTTCCACAGGGTTTATGGGTGTTCCACAGGGTTCTGTACTGGGTCCTTTGCTGTTTATTTTATACATTAATGACATAAACACCATTGCTTCTAATATTCATTTTACTATATATGCCGATGATACTTCCCTTTTAATTTCTGATAAATCTTCCTACGACTTAGAAGCTAAATCTAATATTTTACTTAATAAATTATATACATGGTTCTGTAATAATAACTTATGTTTTAATGTGACAAAGACTCATGCGGTTTTATTTCAAAATCGCCAACGGACAGATATAGAACTGAATGTTGATATAAATGGCATACCAATTAATAATGAGACTTCTGTAAAATTTTTAGGAATTGAATTTGATAGCAATTTGTCCTGGAAATCACATTGTTCAAATCTTTGTTCTAAACTGAATTCAATATGTTATTTATTCCGAAATTTGCGTACGGTGCTTGTAACTCCGCAGCTTATAAATCTGTATCATGCACAGGTGGGCAGTAGAATAATGTATGGTGTCTGTTTCTGGGGCGGGTCCACTATGTCTTCTGATGTATTTATATGCCAAAAAAAGATACTAAGATGCATTTTTAATGTTTCAAGTTCACATTCATGTAGAGATATTTTTAAAAAATATTTTATTTTAACTTTACCTGGACTTTTTATACTTGAATTGTGTAATTATATTTTCAGTAACAGATTTAAATTTCATACCAATAAGGAAATTCACCATATTAATACTCGTCAAAAAAATGAATATCATATACCGTTTATGAGATTAAAGCTTACCATGAATTCACCAAACTGTCTGGGCCTTAAGCTATATAATAAATTACCTAGTGATATAAAGACTTGCTGTACACTTGAACGTTTTAAAAAAAGACTAAAATCGTACCTAATTGATATGTGTTCGTATTCGGTAAATGAATATTTCAAGGTTTAAAATTGCGATTTTTGTTTTTCTATTATGTGATTTTGTATGATTTAGTGTGTTGTTTATTTATTTACTTTAATTTAGAATCTAAGTTTATGTATTGACCATTTCTTATACAGTGTAAAACTGTCCATTAGAAAAATAAACACACAAGCAAACAAATACATTTGATACAATTTTCATTTAAAAGAATAAATAGCGAATTTCGCTTATTTCTTTTTCCACGTATCCAAAAGTATAATCGTGTCTAGAGGGAATCCAGTTATATCCATTCTATCAAAAACCATAAAGGTCTAAAATTAGTCGAGGCAACGAAATAATTCAAACAATTCGTTCTCCACAATGACGAGATTAATGGGCCGGCTGCCATGACGCACTGCATTGGGCCATAAATGAATGTTTAGAGCAGAGCTCGATTCCGATTATTTGATTTAAATGCGTTTATTCACCAGTTAATTGAGTATTGGTATATTTGACAGGTGGTCACTTCAACCTGACAGTGGACTTATTATGGTAGATGAGCTAAATCGGAACGCCAAACTGGATGACATATGATTTCCTTTATTTACTTAGGACGGGGCATTATTATATGACCGGGTTAAGAGGGGTTTTGTGTATTTTAAGGTAATCAATCGGATCCATTGGGTTGTCAGGGACATTCTCTTAATTATAACTGTTGCATTCATGTCACAGCATGCGGTTAAGAAACCTTCATCAGTTTTTGGTGAAACAAAATTACTCTCTTCAATATTTTATTCAAACGAGTAAGGTTCTCAACGGAATCAAAGAACGTTGCACTGAATTCAGTACTTAAACAAGGCACCATTTGCAAATATGGGCTTCCCTCAAAACATTAATACTATTCTACATGTACGAAATAAGGCGGTATGTGTCTATAATAGTTATTTATTATGCAAGAGAAATAAGTGTTAGATTTTAGCTCGAGATTGTGTGTTTGCGTGTGACAACACATATGGTTACAATATATTAGTCAGAATTTTTTTTTTAATTTCAAACTGATAGGCTGTTGTACATATATCGATAATGGACCTGCGTTGCTAAAATATCTTTAAAGTAATCAAATATCTGTTAATTTAATTCTGTGATTGGAACTTATTATTAGGAAGTTATTTCTTTTTTTTTTCATATACACCACTGGAACTATTGCCAGCTAAATCACAAAAAATTTACCGCGTATTCAAGATTTATGGAATGGAAGGTGAAAAAGACATGCATTTCTTTCTCGGAGACGGTGATATTGGTTTATTTTTCAGAATTGCCAACAATAAAAGCCATCAATAGTGTGAACGAATTATTCAATAGTTAAAAGTACGTTACAATCCAATAATAATGTAGACATTTCAAAATATTGCAAAGTAATCACATTTTTGAAGCAGAATGGGAAAGGTCAAGCCCAAGATATCTGCGATTTTGACAGGTACACATTAGTAATTTTATAAGTAATTCTGCTTATGTAGTTTACTTAATGGTCAAGGTTATTGTTGTATTTGGGATTGCAAGAGCTTCTCGAATATGTGGAATCGGCCAGATAACATTAGATGATATTAAAGATTCGAGAACGTTATTAATTATGAAACTTACGCAAACAAAGAAAGATGTAAACAGGAGATTTATAGTTACTGAAAAATATATTAAATTCTACAGAATGTATGCAGCAGCAGCAAAGGATCACCGTCTGTTTTATTCACATTGCGATGGAAAGTCAGGTTGTTGGTAAAAATTAATTTTGTAAGATACCTGAAACAGTAGTCAATTTTCCTCTATTTGAAAATGCTGTCATATACAGGGTGAGTCAGTCATAATGTCATTAATTTTAACCACGTATTCGCGAGGCCTAATAAAGGCAGAAAATCGAAAAAAAATGTTTTACTCGACCTTTAACAAAATAAACAAATGACCCTATAAAAATCAGTAACACGGCGCTCCTGGTGCGCTACGAACCTTCTGAGGACACACCCATACGACAATCGAATGCCGAATTAAACGTCGTTGCCACATCATGTTTACATACATAATATCATCTAACACATCAGCTTGTTATTCAAATTTACTCGCATTTCCCGCATTTCTTTCCCCCCAAATTTGTAGATCACGCCACACATTTGGAGGGGGGATGGAGAGAATAGTGAGAATACAAGAACACGCAGTAAGAAGTAGTGTGTTTATTTCGGTCTCGCGTATTCGTCGTAAATGCATAATTTTTCAAATTCCGAATATGCGGAAATGGTAATGTTATATGCAGAATGTTTACGAAATGCGACTGATCCTAATTTTATTAATAAAGTGCTATGGACGGATGAGTGCAGTTAACAGGTTAGTACTATACTACTAAAGAAACAATAAATTTCTAGGCTAGATGTACGTAACTACAAACTGAATAATTAATTGTACTTACGAGTAATACTAAAAATTCATATTTATTTATTATCTACATTTGTTTTTATTAACAAATATAATATCAATATTTAGGGAAAATTCACTCATGTATCTAGATTTAAAAAAATAGTTTTACTCCTTGTCGTTAAATAACAGTACAAAAACTAGGTAACTAGGTTATTGACCTAATAATACGGTAGGTCAAGGTTCACTCTCGATAACTTAGATTAGCGGCGTGCCATTTCGGTCTTGGACAGTTTTCTGTCGACAACACGATGGTTTTTTATTATTTAGTATTTAAACACGAAACACTTTTCAACTTTTCTTAATAATTTACCCATTGGGTATAGGTTTTCTATAAAATGTACGTAAATAGTTTATTACTCGATTTATTATTAGACACGTTGGAGTTTTGTTGCAGTCATAACAGCTACATTTGCTCTGAGAAAAATCTACACCCTACTTGTCGGTTTAGCTTTAGAGACAATTTTTTGTCAACATATGGGCAGGAGTGTACGGGTATCGTTTGATTGGGCCGTATTTTCTACTTAAAAACCTGAGTGGACCGCGTTACTTGCAATTTTTAATAGAATTATTTGATTATTATTATTTGATTTCATTGGATATTAACATTTTAAATTATTATTGGCTGAAGTTGAACTGAGCAAGAAGAACTGATATTCTAAAATAGTCAGTACAACCGTTTATTTATGATGTCTAAAACCTAGGTAGATAGGTATGAGAACAATATTTCAAATTGACAACATTGCATCAGATCGACATCGAGTTGAACTGTGAGCTGTAAACGACCAAGGCTGTGAGCGGTCAGTGACAGTCTGAAAAGGGGGTTTGGGGATCAAATCAAATGATTTGAAAATATTTTTTTTCGGCGTAAATATGCATTTAGATTTTTTTTAATCGCGTATTCGCATTATACTCATTATTCCCTATCTCCTCTTAAAATTAATGACATTATGACTGACACCCTGTATAGGTCATGCATTTCAAAGATCGTCTGTTACACTTGAATCTGGAAGAGACTTGATGACACCAAACATGGTAGTTGGAAATCATCAACGGTCGCTGAAGGGTATGTTGATCAATCGGTGGCGCATTGGACAGAAATAGCTAATAAAGTGTTTAGAACATGTGGCAGTTCATTATCTGAAATAAGACCCAATTTGTGATCTCAGTTGTTGCGTTCAACAGCAGCTGTGTAATAAAATATTCTAAAATTAAATATCTTCGTTTTCTTATGTGTACATATGCGGGAAAGAGTATTCATTCATTTTCTCGGGGAAAAAGTTATTTCATAAAAAGTAGCATTTTGTTACCTGCCAAGAGAAATAAAATGTCAGTTTCTTCCTGTCGCAGGAACAAATATTTAGTTATTTTACATTCCCAAAAATTCTGCTATATTGCCTTCTACAATTTAATGTTATTGTTGATAAAGTTATATTTGCATAGCATAAGAAGCAGTTATTTAAGTTAATTCAGTCATAATGTCATTAATTTTAAGTACGTATTTGGGTGGCCCACTAAAGAAAATCGGAAAAAAATGTACTCCACTTTTTAAAAGAGAAAACCGTTATCGCCGTTTTGAGATAGAAGGTCGCTAGCGTTCAGTGGCTTCTACGGCGATGTAGAATGCTTCTTGTCTGTGGCTTATTAGTACGGCATAGAGTAGCAAATGGCCGCTAGATGCAACTCTGCTACTGCGCGTTAGGACTGTAACTCTAAAATATCAGGAGTCCAATTTTACAATTTAGATTACTCTGATCAATCTATCTCTGTATTCGAATGTAATGGAGATGTAATGTAATGTTCAGTTAATTTTCATAAACTCCTATTATGTAGTAACTAATCTTTGTTTAATGTGTGTGTTCGTTGTTTCTGATTTACTAGAACGTTATTGTTCATTTGAACTAAATTATATATTTTTAATAACGCAATAAAAAGTAAAATGTCTTTTAACATAATACCATAATTCTGGAAATACTATATATTGATACGAAAACTCGCCCACCTTTTTAATTTGTTAATTATGTTCCTGTTTGCTATTGAAATTATAATTTTTTCAATGAGTTTATTTTGACGTTTTCTAGATCGTTCCAGGCTATATTCGATACATTCTCGACGACTGGGAACACGTCAATAATTATATTTATTAAAAATTTCGAAAGCAAACATAAACATAAATAACAAATTAAAAAGTATAGGTGTGCTTCCATATCAACACCTAGTATACAATAAAATTAACATATGTAAAGTCTATACATTTAATGTAAGTAAGTATATCTCTTGATCACATAATAAATACATACAGTAATATAGTGAAAAGTCATATTTATAAAAGAGGTACCTATAACAACAAGTAACAATATATAGAACATATTAACAATAAATAACAATATATAAATGAAAACATAATAAAAAAGTGAACTGTGGGAGCATCCATATATTCACGAACAGAATAGAAACAGTGCTCGAGCATAATTCTCCTATTATTATTTTTAAATTGAGCATTGTTTAGCATCTTTCTATGTACTGGAAACTTTAAAAATTTAGATTTAATGAATTACGTTGCTATTTTCGGAATTCGGAATTGATTAGCCTTTCTTGTTAAATAATTTGTAAACATCCGATTAATTAGATGTGTTACACTTTCTATGTATTTCAATAAAAGAAAAAAATATGTAAAGAAATGGTAGGGACATAATTTTTAACTTTTTAACACAATTTGCCATTGGAGCATTGCCCCACAAAACTGCTCTATAACTTAAAAATTAGTGCATAACACCATAATAAGCGTTCACCAATCTTACAAACACTTTCAATGTGATGTGCTCACTTAAGAGAACTATCATCACCAATGGTTTTTCATGCATATCATCATATAAATGATTACTAGAAAATATAATGGTTTGTGTTTTTTCTTCATGTAACTTAAGATTATTTGAAGTAAAACATGATCCAGCTTTAACTAGATCAGTTTCGGCCAATTTCAAGACTGTATGTTTATGAGAACATATCATTGTCGTGTCAGCTGCAAATAAGATACACCCATCCAGATACATATGATAGTATAAGTCATTAATATAAATAATAAATAATAGTGGCCCTAGTACGGACCCCTGAGGAATTCCATGCCGAATAGATGCGTAATTTGATAAACTGTTACCGTAGGAAACACATTGAAGTCTATTGGTTAAGTAAGAACTAATCAATTCTAAAGGAATACCACGTATGCCATAAAAATAGAGTTTATCCATAGAGACATAGTCAAAGGCTTTGCTTAAGTCACACAACACTGCTGCTGTAAACGTACCCAGAATTGCACCAATACTTGATCGATTTTTTCAAAATCCGAACTGATGTTTTGTGAAAGCACTGAATATTTCATCACCATCATCATTTATTAGAATTTCCAAAAAAATTTCCAAACAAGGATGTAACTGAAATTGGGCGATAATTATTAACATCAGGAACATTTCCTTTTTTAAAGACTGGCACAACTCTAAAAACTTTTAATATATCAGGAAAAATGCCTGTATTAAAACAATCATTAGCTAGATGTTTTAAAGGTAATATAATAAAATTAGTCGTTTGTTTTATAATCTTAGTATTAATTTTTTAGAGCCATGATTACGTTATAAACCTCTGTCGGTGTAACAGGAGCAAGAAAAAAGGATTGTGCTTTAATTGGGACATTCTTTAAATTATCGAGTGGATTATGATTGACCTGTTCAAGAGAGTTCTCTATTTTTTCCGCTACTGAAGACAAAAAATATATTGAAATCTGATGCCGATACATTAGTCGATAGTGCATTTTGAGTACCAGAATTTCGATTACTATTAATAAGCTTCCAGCAGTCTCTCATTTTATTTGTAAATGAATTGATAAAAATGTTATATGACTCTTTTTTACTATTTCGAATTTATTTTTTATATTGTGTTCTTACAGATAAATCAGAATATCTGAGGAATTTTTCGATATCTTAGTTAATAATGATAAAATAATATTGAATTGTGTAAAAGTTACACATATAGAAAATTGTCTAAAAATATGCACAATCCTGTGTGGATTAACACAGTATTGCTGTGTATTTTTTTTTCAGATATTAAAGAAAATCTTATTTAACTTTTCAACTTTGACGTCCTGTAATTTCGTTATTATTATTTTACATTAAGGCAGGTTTAGTTAAATCGACTTATTTTGAGTCGTCTATAACTTGGAGGAGCATTGTACAGACCTTTTAGAAACACTCTGTTAACACAATTGCTTAATATAAACATTAAAAATATTTAGAAGCCATAGTTCACATAGAAATACCAAGTTGTGTCATGGTTTACGAAGTTTGGCCGTTTGGCTGGTTAAAGCTCACACTTTGTATAATTATCACGGATACTGAAGTACCCGTTCAAATAATCCATGGCTCTAGAAGGCAGCCCAACTTTTTCTAATACATTCCACCCTCTAAGCAACAAGTATCCAAATCCCTGCCGTCCAAACTGTTTATCCATACAACCCGGGCTGAAAAGTTTAGAAGGGATCGATCCTGCCCTGCCGAACCGACCGAAATGAGTGATTTCATTCCGGTCAGCTTCTTACAGTTCGAGAACGACAAGCGGCAGCTAGATTGTAATTTGAGGATCACAACACCTAAGGGACAGGGAAGCACTAGGAGATCACGGCCTCTCCGTCGGCTCCAGAATACCCAAACAGCGTCTGACAGTAACGACGACATAAATTCTCCCCTGAGACGGGTTGGGGCGAATTGCATTCTCCTTTTCTGATCTAGCTCGGTCAGGCCGGTGAAATATTGGGCGAATATTTGTATTTATTTTTCTTTTGAATATCGTCTTCGCAAAGTGTGCGCTGTTTAAGAGACGTCCTTCGGAATATAGCTGTAAAGTTTATTTAAATAGAATTCTGATGACGGTTTGTCTATCAAGTTAGCTTCCGTTTCCTATAGCGAGTGGTGTTATCATGTGCCATTCGATAAATTAATGTTTAATTACCACTGCTGTTGCAGCTGTAACGCATAAAAAAATGCTAATAAAGAGGTCAAAATGGATGGAAATTTGCATCTTAAAAATTATTCTCATATATTTGTTAAATCAATTGCGGTTAGTAATACATAACTTATTTACGTATTGCCACATAACTAAAGGGATCATGTTACTATTTTTTTATGAAGTGGCTATTGGATCTCAGGGTCGTCCATAGTGTGGCATAATAAAAATAAAATTATAATATATTTACTACATTTTTTTTTTCATTTATATATATATAATAATAATAATATCTCTACCCCTCATTCTAATCACAGGGATTAGTCCAGAAGTCAGAGACTTGTGCGGGAGAGGGGGCGGCATATTATTATTAAGCAGGCCGCGTTTGCGCCCAGGAACGACTTACGTTGGTAGGCCCTAATCACTATTCAGTGCAGGAATGAGGGAAACCTGGAAAACCTCATTAATTACGGGGGGTAGTCAAATATCAACCGGTATCAATCTCTCACATTGACCCAACCCAACATTCTTCCACCCTACCATACCCGCAGAGAGGGCGCCAAACCTCTCCACGAATATAGCTTATATACGGTCTACCGGCAGCTGGGCTCGAACCAACTCCGATCTAGTCACCTCGATTCAAGTACAGACGCCTTAAACCGCGCGACCACTGACCGACCTATATATATATATATATATATATATATATATATATATATATATATATATATATAATATATATAATAATACAAAATCTATATAAATAATTAAATAAAATTTCACTCAAAATCAACACAAATGGTTGTCAAAATGAGTCCACACTCGATTGTGTTGAAATAATAATATAAGTCACTGACTAATGTTAAGGGTAATACTGAACAATTTTTGAGCTAACCTTTCCAAAATATATGTTATTCCAAACACAAAATTGAATTATATTATAAAGCTATTTTGTTATTTTTTCACAATATGTATACAAATCAAATCAGTAATGAGTTACTTTTTATAATTTAAGTGTTGTACCAAATCCAAATAGTGATGATTTTTCATTATACTGCATTCTTAAATAGTTTTTATGAACATTATACCTATTGTATTGTGTACCTATTAAACGTATTTAATTTTTTTCGGATTGTAAATTATTACTTTATAAATATTTATAATAATTATTATTATTACTATTAATAGCAGTATGACAGCTATTATAATTACATTAATAATAATAATAATAATAATAATAATAATAATGGATAATAATTATTATAAATAATTAAAAAATAAATCATATGGTCTATAAAAAGATATGTTCGATGGTACACAATATAGGTTTGGTGGAATTGTGGAAGCAACCATAACAATAATAACAATCATAATCATTGTTATTATTATATTACAATATTTATTACTACTGCACACTATTTGGGTCAAAAGTTTGGTATAACAAGTTAAATAAGAAGAATTGAGATTATATTTGTAGATAATAATATGACGCATCCCAGCTAGCAAAGTAGTTTTATAAATTTAGAGTAATAGGCGCTTTATATTCTGTTAATATTTTATAGTTGTATCTAGAACACTAAATTATTGCATTAATGTGGCACACGAGACTATTTTGCCTTCAGAAACTGAATTGTTTTTTAAATGTGTTGCAAGAACATTCTAAATGCATAATTTATAGAACATTTATAAGACTGCTAATGTAGTCCTATAAGTGTGTACAATAACACAATTTTACAGCAACGATGCTTATAGAATCCAATTGCTGTAAAACTTATGCAGAATAGTGGTTTTATAGAATTATACCATCTGCTGTGACACTCTTATAAAATTATTCTGTAATGTCGCTTATAGTTTAATTATAGAACTATTGTGTAAGGCGTTGTTAAGTTACAATTCTGCTGCGGGAAACAAATTACAAATATGGATGCTGCTATCGAACTTAAGAAAAAAAGCTCTTTAAAGCAGTTATAGAGAATAATAATACAGTTGTTATAAAATCATTATAAAGTAAATACGTAGCAAAAGCCTTTTTGTTCCTTAAAAGACGCTATAGAACTAACATTTATATACATATGTAGGTCTCCCATACCCTCATCTGATGAGACCTGCCTTTAAAAGTGCGAAATATTTTGATCAAATGATCAAAGTATAATGGGGAAATTTGTATAGCATAGTCGTGACTTGTAGAAATTATTATCTGTTTGCAGTAAAAAAATTTCATTACGATAGAAAATATTTATTTGATTACTAATTGAAACTGATTTCCTTATAGAAATATAGTAACATATTACCACAATAAAATATGACAACACTGTGCATATTAAGTGGCATATATCTGTTACAGTAGTTGCTTACGAAGCTATAATCATTGCAATCGACACAAAAATGTCATATTTGTGAGAATCCTTTGGAAGTACAAGATAAAGCCTTTCTTTCTGTCGCCATATTGTGAAGAAAGGAAACAAAACTTAATAAAAATATATACAATATAAATAGGTGAAATGACATTAATAATATGGATCTACTTACTTTCTGACTATTTTATATACAGTTGGTTGTTAAATTCATCAATTTAGAAAACATTTTTTTTATAAAATTTCCATCATCTAGCAAATATAAAGTTAACTGAGGGCGCGTCAAAAAATTACCGTTATGTACTACACATTTCACGATAAAACTTTTTCCGCATTAAAATATACTGCTCCCTGACGGACAAACCAACAAAGCAATTCGTAATGATGCGAGTACTCGTATGCAGGCTGATTAAGTCATTTTCTATCTTGGTTTTTATTGGCTCATCCATGTTATTTCTAATACAGAAATATTTTATTTTTAAAAGATATAATTATACGATATTAAAGTTCCCTATGTAGAGCACCATGCAACACAAAAATTGTATAACGAAGTGGTATAGAATTTTTATGAGATTGCTTTGTAACTGTGTTATAAAAATTCTTTAAGACCTGTGAGAACGTTTATTCAACAATTCTATAAGTATATCCTGCAGACCTTACAGAATAGCTTAAAGAACTAAAAAGTTCTATAGAACGGTGCCCATTTTTATGGTATTAGTGTTGTAATAACGTTTTGAAAATGTTCTTAGAATAAACATTGCTCTATAAAATTTGCTCTGGAAACGTTCTTACAATTTTTATAGAACAGGAAATTGTTAACTGGGACAGTACCTATGTAATGATTTATTTTATTATATTATTAAACAATACATTCTTGCTAAATTTAACAAAATATGTACTTTGGTGTCACAAAATACTCAGTGGTGTTATGACTGATGAAGTTCAAATGGTTTTTTATTGACTATATTGTTTAAATCAGCAAAACTTCTACCGCGCTTCGGTACCTGCTCGTGCTCAATCTTGTTTTCCCCCTTCCACTTACTAAACAAAGTGTAATATCTACAACGGCTGATGTTATGTATACATAATATGTTCTCATTCACACATATAAGTTCATTTATTTGTTAAAATGCTAAATTTACTCAACATTGAAATTAATTCACTCATAAATGAATTTGAACTTATTTAATTCAATTATTAACGGTAATTTTGATATGGAACAAAAATTATAAATACTAAACATATAAAAAGAATAAGTGGTAGTGCACAATTTTGTTTTTATTGACAATTTGCAATGAAACAAACTGACTCTTGGTTCTGGACTGCTACTGTGTGGCGTTAGTGTCCACCCAAGAGGAAAATACAGAAAATAGGTAAACCTCCTTCGGAATGAAACTTAGGTGATGATAGGAACACTGGCCTTCTACAAATTTTTTTGGCTCTGGACGACCAAGAACCTCTTATAGAGGGTTTCCAAAGAATAGATGACCTGAGGAAGATACCAAGCCACGCTAATCCCATCTGAGAGATTCGATTGTCCCCATAAAAAAATACAGATTTCTCGAAAATCCCACCAACACAAGATGAATAAAACCAACGCAAATTAAGCGAGATGTATTAATTCCCTTAGGATAAGTATCACATAACTTATACACTTCTCAAAATCATGACATCGTTTAAGTCAGTTAACAATTTCTTGTTCTATAAAAATCGTAAGAACGTTTCCAGAGCAAATTTTATAGAGCAATGTTTGTTCTAAGAACATTTTCAAAACGTTCTTACAACACTTATACCATAAAAATGGACACCGTTCTATAGAACTTTTTAGTTCTTTAAGCTATTCTGTAAGGTCTGCAGGAAATACTTATAGAATTGTTGAATAAACGTTCTCACAGGTCACAAAGCAATCTCATAAAAATTCTATACCACTTCATTATACAATTTTTGTGTTGCATGTTGTTCTACTTAGAGAACTTTAAAATCGTTTAATTGCATCTTTTAAAAATAAAATGTTTCTGCATCGCACATATTAGAAATAATATGGATGATCCAATAAGAACCAAGATAGAAGATAACCTAATCAGCCTGCATAAGAGTACTCGCATCATTACGAATTACTTTGTTGGTTTGTCCATCAGGGAGCAGTACATTTTAATGCGGAAAAAGTTTTATCGTGAAATGTGTAGTACATAATGGAATTTTTTTGCGCCCTCAGTTAACCTTATATTTCCTATGATGCTGGAAATTTAATAAAAAAAAATGTTTTCTAAATTGATGTATTTAACAACCAACAGTATATAAAATAGTCAGAAAGTAAGTATATCCATATTATTGATGTTATTTTACCTATTTATATTGTATATATTTTTAATTAAGATTTATTTTCTTTCTTCGCAATATGGCGAGAGAAAGAAAGACTTTATCTTGTACTTCCAAAGGATTCTCACTAATATGACATTTTGTGTTGATTGCAATGATTTTAGAGCAAATATGCTTCGTAAGCAACTACTATAACAGATGTATGCCACTTAATATCCATAATGTTGTCATATTTTATTGTGGTAATATCAATTATTTCAATCTTATTTAATAAAGCTAATAAAACTCTTTAACTTCAACATCTAGAAGTGCAAATGAATAAGGTTTGGAATGGTCTAAATTAAATATGTTACTAAATTTCTATAAGGAAATCAATTTCTATTAGTAATCAAATAAATCTTATCTATCGTAATGAAATTTTCCTTCTGCAAGCAGATAATAAGTCAGATGAGGGTATGAGAGACCTACATATGTATATAATTTTTAGTTCTATAGCGTTTTCTATGGAACAAAAAGGCTTTTATTACGTATTTACTCTATAATGATTTTATAACAACCGTTTTATTATTCTCTATAACTGCTTTAAAGAGCTTTTTCTCTTAAGTTCGATAGCAACATCCATATTTGTAATTTGTTTTCCGCAGCAGAATTGTAACTTAACAATGCCTTACACAATACTTCTATAATTAAACTATACGCGACATTATAGAATAATTTTATAAGAGTGTCACAGGATAATTCTATAAAGCACTATTTTGCATCGGTTTTACAGCAATTTGATTCTATAAGCACCGTTGCTGTAAAATTGTGTTATTGTACACACTTATAGGACTACATTAGCAGTTATCTTATAAATCTTCTATAAATTATGCTCTAAGAACGTTTTTGCAACACATTTATAAAACAATTCAGGTTCTAAAGGCAAAATAGTCTCATGTGCCACATTAATGCAATAATTTAGTATTCTAGATGCAACTATAAAATATTAACAGAATTAAAGCTCGTATTACTCTAAATTTATAGAAATACTTTGCTAGCTGGGAGGACTCGCGGAAGTCTAGTTCCCAGCCTCATCAACTTAAAGTAACCAAATAAGAAGACCCCAAATATATTGTGAACGACAACAGGCCATTAAGAGGTAAAAAAGGTTATTTCGTGCAAATCTTCAAAATGCTATAGATTTAACAAAGAGCTAATGAAAAATATAGACAATGCAGTAGAAATATTTTATAAGCCAATGAAAATTTCAAGCAAAAACTGTCACAATGAATTTATTTGTAATTAACAAATAACGCGTACGCCAATATCCCGTCAATTTCGAGAATAGGTTGAAAAATTCAAAATAAACCTAAATCTACTATAATTTCCCGCCAAAATAAGAATAGTAATAATCGAGATTTTGAATATGTTTTACGTAAAACATAAATAGTAAGTATATTAGCCTATCCGCTAGGAGAAAATTTTAATTTAAAATTGCTCTATAAAAATATTAAAGTTGAAACTGTTCATCTAAATTTTAATAATGAAAATATCATTTTAAGAAAAATATAAGAATTTAATTAATTTAATAACAAATAGTACCAAAAATTAAAAAAACCAGTATGAGTTAAAGTATTTATATTACTACATTTAGTAACTCTACTACAAGAAAAAAATACGACAATGGAATGCGCATGCACCTGACGATTGAAAACCTGATTCTGGTGTGGTGAGAAGAAAGCTATTATCTCAGATAATATAAAAAAAAATCTTGGTAAGCTATAATGTGGGTAGTGGTAGTCCTAGTAGGCAAATAATCGATTTCTACAATTTACTGCAGATCAAGTTTTTGAAATTATTACGTCGATTGTTTTTGTGTCTAATAGCTCGTGGACACATGCAAGTAGCACTTACTAGAGTCACTCTCAGACATTGATTGTAATATGTATAAACAGGTACCTAGGTCCTGAGAGCGCATTTCTGCAAGCAGTTGTTATAGCCAATATGTAGTTGCATATCTATAGTTTTGAAGTGTACGCGCATACTTGAAGAAGTTTAACTTAAAATTAATATTTCAAATCGTTGTCGATATTCTTTCAGCAACTGGTAGACACATGACAAGTTATCTTATGAAGTAAACTGTATATATTGACAATTGTAAAATCCTGTGGAAAGATGTAAAATATGGAGTTCCGTAAAGTACTGTTCTAGATCCTATATTATTCAGTTTATATGTAAACGATTTATTTAATATCGGTATGTCCGGACGTGCGATTAATTTTGCTGATGACATTGCCATATTCTTAAGAGACTAAACGTGAGAGTCATTATAGGACAGAGCTCAAAGGGAATTTGAGAGGATTATGGCATTTTTTAATAGTAGGTTACTGGCCACAAATTTCGCAAAAACACACTTTTTACCTTTTGTGTGTTTCCTGCAAGTGTGTGCAATCAAGGACAAGACATTACATTAACATCTATAAATACTATACGGTACCTTGGTACACATATATCGCCACCTAAAATGGGAATATCATAAAAATCAATCAACTTACTTAAAGAACTAAGAATTATATTATCAAAATTTAAATATTTTAAAAATATATTGATCAGCTTAAAATAATGGATTTTGTTTTGGTGCAGTCATACTTAACATATGGTAATATAGGATGGGGTGGTGCAGCAAATCTATATAACTATGAACAAAATTCAAATATTGAAGAAAGTGAATATTGAAAATTATTTGTGACATGGATTACTCTTTCCCTACTGACTCATTGTATAAAGAAACTGAAATATTTGATCTAAGCCACACCTGATCATAAACTGGGTACAAAGAATCATCAGTAAATATAAAAAAATAAAAAACAATTATTCAACGCTGTTATACATACCTAGAGCCGAAAGTATATAATAAATTACCAGACATTCTAAAAAGTATTAATTCAGCTGCTATGTTTAAGTTCTAGGTGAAACAATGGATCCGAAAAATGTGTATTATTGACTTACCTTTACATATCTTTCAGTATGTAATTGTTTTATTTTTTTTAACGTGCGTGAGTATTTTCTTTGCTAATTAGTTCTTATATTAACAAATTATCATCATTATCATTATGTGTTTAGCTTTTAAATAAAATATAATACCATATTTGTTTTCCTAATACTGTCGTGAAGAGCTCATGATCAATGACTTATCTTTCTATGAGTTCTAACGCTTTCTTTCAGTTTTGTTATTGTTATATTCTATTGTTACTAATGTATGTATGTAATAATTTAAATTTTTTCAATAATAAAATAAATGAAATGTAAATGAAATGAAAAGATCATACAATGCATAACAAAATATAATTTAAAAATGGAAGATAGACACTCCTGGAGCAAAGAGGATATTTGTAAATAAACAGACATAAAATGCAAAGGTTATATAAACTAAATAAAAAAGCAGAATACTAAAGAGAACTGAACTTTTAAACAATTGAGATACTAAGAAAACTACATAATCTTAACAGTTAGGAGTTAATAAAGGTCTTCAGATGACGCTCAAAAATTGTTTTAATTACTCTGGATCTTACTTTTTTAATTCTCGCATTAATGTACCGTGAGTTCCTAAATGGCTCCTAAATTAATCTTTATTGCTCTGTAATAATATTATATCTTTCGCGAATAAAAATCTTGATTTAATTATAAGAAATGCTAAACACCTGTACAAGGCATTTGTGAGGTCAAAACTTTAGTATGCAACTATTATTTGGAATCCTATATATGTTATTGATTTTCAACATGTGGACACAGTTGAGAGGAGATTTCTTAAATATTTATCATAAAAACATAAAATGTTTACTCTACCATTCCTCAATCTTACCTATTGAGTAGATTCAACTTAAATGATTTGATATCTCGATGTACTTACTTTTGTTTGAGATGCTCAATAATTGCATCGATTGATATATTCTTAACCATATAGCATTCAATATATCTTCGCTCTATTCTCGCTTCTATACATTATTATATTTAACAAAGCCGTAAAGCAATATTTATGTGCCGCATATCTCTGAGAGCATACCCAATGCTCCACAGCAAATACGCATGCGCCAGATCGAATAAGTTAGCCTTCTATTGGTTGCGACGAATTGACGGTTCCGCCTGTTCCATCTCCAGCGCTATCATGGGCGAGTATAAATTCCGCGTATTCTTAAAATTGTAAATGCCCTAATTTCACAAGTGAGGAATATCAGACGATGACATGTATGAAGGGTTTAGGGCGCGAGGTTAAAATATGAGCAAGTGATTTTGAAATATGTAGTTTATTAACAAGATTGTACGTGAATAGTATATATATATATATATATAGTGCAAAAAATAGTGCTAAAGAATTACAATTGGAAAATGGCAAATAGTGGAAACTCGAAGAAGGAAGATAGTATTTTAAAAATGAGTTTCGGCAAAAAAAATTAAGTTGCTATTTGGATGAGTTTTTGGCGGTTGAGTATAGTCTATCTAAGGCTAAATTGTTTGTTTTATGTCGTTAAATATATCTATTTATGTAATTTTCTTTTTTATACGTTTATTTCTCTGTAGTTCTACCTTATAATTAAAATTATCTGTCTGGGTAATGTATTTTTAAATAAATAAATAAATTCTGTGCATATTCATAAGCATATTTCCACTTGCATGTTTGGGTATCAATATCATCAATATGATATATAAGATTATTAATAATACATTAATACAAAAACAATATATTGAAAATTGTGGTACATCAATGATTATCTACAAATCTATAATTGAAAACATAAATGTTCCGTAATGATTTACTCTCAATTTAGGAAAATGGAAAAGAATCATCAATTTGTTTTCCTCAGCCTAAATTTAAACCCTCCCGGTAATAAGCCGTCAAATACTGTCCAAGCAAAATCGCAATTTTAGTTAATGCCGCATCTCACGCGTCTGGAGTGATATTCGAAAAGGTCGGCCCCTCAGATGAATTTCGTTGTCATTATTGTAGTCGGAGATGAGATTAATTATTGTATAACTACCTGTTGTGCCGACAAGCTTAATGTTCTGCCTTCTCTTAAATAAACCCGTAGTAAAAATTAGGGAAGAAGGAAAATTCAATTTAGCGAATGAGGGTGGCATTTGTGACTCTTCATTATTTATTTTAGTCGGAATTAGCTGCTATAATTTATACGAGATTCTGCTTTTGAGACCTAAGTTCTTAATGCTGTGGAAATATATCATATTACTGTGGAAAGTTCGGAATATCTGGTTGGAATATTGTTATTAGTCTGACTGTATTTACGCAGTGAGTTTATTATTTAATATAAAGATGAATAGAAGAAAAATATTAAAATTAAAATTGTTGTTTGTTGTTTCTATGGAAAAGTATAAAAAATACAAAGGAGTTAAATTATAGCATTAGGAAGTGTATGACATAAACGGAAAAATGAACTAAAATATCTTGCATCGAGTGTGACGCTATTGTACAGCTTGTGAATGTTATATTTAAAGCTTCTCTCAAAGAATGATGTTTTATGTTGCGGAGGGTTAAGTAAATCTTTAGATCTAATGTTAGTATTGTGCACATTACTATGAAATATACTTAAATAAGGTGGAGTCTTGCTAAGTAAACGTTTATGCAAAAAACAAAGTGAGTAAAATTTTCTTACATACCTAACCAACCGAGTTCATGCAACTTATGCGATACATGATCAAATTTACGTATACCAAACGTATACATGCATTTTGGACAGGATGGATTAGGTTTTTGCTGTCAAAATCTATAGGGGCACAATATGTGATATGAGATAATATCAATGTCTCACAAAACAACCTCTTAGTATTTAGGTTTATATATATACTATGGAGATACAGAAGCCTTAATCTTAAGTATGCTCGTTGGATCATTTTTTTTAACTTGTCATGAATTATAAGATTAACTCTAAATTTTTTGCACTTGGGTCCGACAAGGGTTCTTGGCTGTACACACAGATACTGCAGGAGTAGTTCAATGCCGGTCGGGGCATTAGTCTGCGGAGTAGTTGTTTCCTGCAGTATCCTTTACAGATTGCCTGCACTCAGTTTATATGTGAACATATATATGAAGGACCAGCCAGTTCAATTGTCGGTCATCTCACCTATGGTACACTGATGAGGGCTAACAAGCTCGAAACTGGTCTATGTCTGGTAGTGTGTCCGCCAAGGGTTCTTGGCTATTCACACAAATACTGGAGGAGTAATTCAATGCATTAGTCCGCGGAGTAGTTGCTTCCTGCAGTATCTTTTACAGTTTTACAGATTTAATGGCTCGTCGCCCAGGACGAGAGGTCTACGTTAAGTCCCTGCTGCAATGTAGACCGCTTCGTGTCGAGCCGCTTAGGCCGAGCAGAAAGTAAGCAGACCACTTATATCTCACCCAAAACATCATAAGTTGTCATGTCAAATGCTTCTGTAGTCAAGTAAAATCGGGAGGGTACATTTACCTGTGTCAGCATCATCAACAGTATCATCGATGATGTGCGTTAGAGCTCTAGAGTAACTGTGCCTAGGACGAAAACCAGATTAAAAAACGGATAATAGTCTCCTAAATATTGGCGAATTTGTATTTCAATTTCCTTTTCTGCAATTTTTGATAATCCTGGTAAACTGCTAATTGGATGTAAATCAGATAAAGACTTAGGATCACCTTTCTTCGGAATTGGGGTCATTAGAGCAATCTTCCAGGAAAAAGGAAATTGACAGGCGATAAACGAGGTTCGAAAAGATAAAGACACGGCGAGTAGGCAGTGAAAATTTGTTTGAAGTGCGTATGAATGAGGACCTTTTAACAACTAAGGTAATAATAATAATCTTGCAAACATAAATTATTCGTTTTAGAAAATAAACTGTTGCCTCTTTATTTGAACCTAAATATTAAAATTATATTGTAGGTCCTTTTTTATTGCACCTAGCAAGATATGTCACGCACAAACAAATGCCCACTGCATCTGCCATGCTGTATACGTAATGATATAAGCTGTAATATTCCTTCCACAATTCTACATGACATGATAGTAACTGAGTAGCTGAGTTTCCATATATGGAGAGAGTTCCATGATGTAAGCTGTGGCTTCGTGTTTTTTGCTGTTATCAACTCCATGGCATCTGTTTCTAAGTATCAATCACCTGGGAGTCACTGTAAGTACTATCCTGAGTAACAAGCAGCATATCTGAAAAGAGAGAACAACAAATATTTTCACAGCTCATCAAATAAAGAAACATTTGTGTTACGTACCTACCCTCTCCTATTTTTTATAAACTATTATAGAAAATTTTGTTAATTCGTGTATCTGGTGGAGTTTACTAAAGTGTAGAGTTAATATTTTACTAATTTGTTTAATTATTTTCATTACTTACGTGTTTATACATTTTTAATATAGTTATTAATATGAACCAGATAATAGCTGTTAATTGGTATAAACAAAATAATAAATTAACATAAAATTAATACTTACCCAAGCATTGCTTTCTTCTATAAATTTTTATACATAATTTATTTAATATAATTAAATAAATATATATAAAACAGGTGGAATTTATACAAAAATTATTTTTAAAAATATTTAAAAAAAAACCTAATACTTACCCAACTGATCAACTTTATAAGGAAAATGGTGTAACGGATATAAGACAAATATATTGTTTTAAAATACTTAAGTCACAGCACAAAAGAAAATGGGAATTATTAACAGTTGGACATGAACACGAAACTAGGTTAAGAACAAGAAATGCAATTCAGACAATAAAATCTAATAAAACCATAGGACAAAGATATTTTGCATATCTTGCACCTAGATTATATGGTCAATTACCACAAATTTTGAGGAAACATGATGCAGTGCGTTTAAGTCGGTTTAAAAAACTATTAAAGATTTGGTTTCAGAATATACCAAGGACTTACTTCCACAAACTTATAAATAACAGCTTGTAGGCTAATCTGATTGTTTTTCTTTTACATACATGTATATAACTATCTCTCAGGTGACAATTTACATCACGGCTTATATTATTCCTTTTCTCAGCATGTGCAATTTGTTGGAAATGTTTAGCGATTATATAATTGTTTTTTTTCTTCTTTCTTCTTTTTTGTTCTCAATGTTTTATTCTGTTTTATTATTTTACAAGCATATAATTACTCTGTTGTACTTAAATGTAGTGCTCTGTTTTTATTCAATTTTTCTGTGTACTTACAATGCTATTTTGTTTGAATTTAAAATACCTGTCTTGCTGTTAGGAAATATATAGATATGCTCCCACGTACTAGTCTAACGACTTCAGTGGGGTTTTTCATTTATTTCCATACATTGTATTACTATTACTTGTTTTTTTTCCACTTCTATTTTTGGAAATAAATATTATTACTCTTATAAAATATGCTATAACTGCTGAAATACTTAAGAGTCTAGATATTATTATTTTTTTATTAAATTCATATTAGGTAATTCCGAGCTTCTAATATCCTTAATGTTCTATAATTCTGTACAATTTGTCAGTATAGGATAATCAAATAATATAGGATTTTAAAATAAAGTCGACGTTTCGTTTTCAGGACTAATTTTATGTATCCAAAAAATAAACATAAGTTCATTGTCCAACTTTCATATAAATAGGTAACATTGATATGGGAAAAAACATATTTTCAAACCTAATAGAGCAACAGTCTAACGTACAAAAAAAAATATGTTTTTTCCCATATCAATGTTACCTATTGAAAGTTGGACAACGAACTTATGTTTGTTTTTTGGATACATAAAATTAGTCCTGAAGAAGTTTTTAAATAAAAACGAAACGTCCACTTTATTTTAAAATCCTATATTATTTGATTATCCTATACTGACAAATTGTACAGAATTATATTAGGTAATTGTATACCTTAATTTAACATATTTTGGTAATTTTATATTTGAAATTTAAGTGTGATAATTGCATATTTTACCATTTATTTAATTAAATTTCTAGTTAATATTATTATTACCATATTGCTTATCTTGTCTCCCTTCCTTATCGATTATATCGACTGGCGCCCATTGGCTTACAAAACAATAACTAATATAAAATGTCAATAAAAAAATATATATATTGTATATATTTGAGACACATTAATAATTTAACCCAGACCCTAAAGTAATAAAATTAGAAAAAAATTTTTTGGAAATTTGTTCGTCCAAAAAATCCAAAATTTGCAAACACGCTTGGGAAAACGGTCATGTGATTCAATGAGGTTCAGCCAAAATTTTAGAGAAGGAAGATATACTCGCATCAAGAATTCAGACGTCTTACGTCATGGTTGACATTAGGCAATTGTCTTTATTGTCAACGTAATTTTCGATATTTGGTCGCGTTACAAACAACAATTTTTTGCAATTTCGTACAATATGTAATGCAAACATTTAGTGTAGTATATAGTTTTATTAGTCTCAGTTGCAGTTTCTTAAATATTTTGATACAAATATAATGAATTATTCATTTGTTCGCATGACGTAAGTTGACTGAATTCTTGACGCGAGTATAACGCGACAAAAAGAAAATTAAAAGAGACCGCGATTATTTTGTTGAACGGAGATAAGTGTGTGTCAAACTGTTCAGTAAACATCGATCATTGTTGGCTACAGTTGTATCAAGAAGAAGTAAGTAAAAATAAAATAAAAATCATTTAACATCTCTGTGGAAGCAGATAAACAAATTTTAAACTGTCAAACTTGACATACGTTTAACATTTTTACTACTATTGTGAAAACGAAAACAGATAGTTTTTCGAAACGTCAATAATACGGAAGTGCGCGATAGTGATGTGATTTTTGTTATTTTTTAATTATCTGCTTTTTTCAGTGTGAGATTTTTTGGTTAGGCAAACTTAGTTTCAAAAATAACCCTTGACTGTTCCGTTATTTAATTAATTTTTATTATTTTCCAGAAGTGTGGCAAAAACCCAATAAAACTAAAGATAAACAGGAAGGTCACACGTTTTCATAAGTTTTATTATTCATTTTAATTGAATGTTATTCTTTTTTATTTACTCTTACTGAATCGTAAATGTAGACCTGCATTCCAAAGCACTTTAAATACTGTATCGTTTTTACTGTAAATTATTATAAAGCAGTATTGTCAGCTGAAATAACTAAATAAATATTTAAGTGTGTTATTTGTAAATATCGCATTTAATACTCACAAAATATATCTAAACTGAATAAGCTCCTATTGCATTTTCTATTTCAAACTCCCTGTAAGGTTAAATGAGCCCTAGTTAGAGATAATTCATAAATTTATCTTCCAGTCGCAGCGAATAAGCCGAACATCCGAGCAAACAGATCTAATAAACATGGATAGATAATCCGGGCTACAAAGTGGATGTCCGAAATGTCTAAACTGTCTTTATTCTGTATTAACCGAATACCGTTTCGGATTTTGTATCCCTTCCAGGGACCACCTGACAGAAGGATCGGAGAGGATTTCCTCGTCAGACGCTCAAGTTTCACTGGATTTTAACCAAACACGTGTATATTGCTCTAAAGCGGACTACCGGCCTATCTATCTCTCGTATCTTTATCAGATCAGACCTGGTTAGAAGCGAAACACTTCTTTAAGAAAACAAAGATTATCTAATACATCGCTTTCAAATATTGCATAGTAATATAAAACCTACATGTTTATAAATGGTATAAAAGTCATCATTTGGATTTTATTTAAAATTTAGTATTCTGTATTTTCTTGTACAAGGTGTTTTCTTAAGTCTTAAGTCATGGAGTAGTTGCATAATCCGTAAAGTCGGATCTTTAAAGCATTGTAAGCCCCTATTTAAAAATTATGCCCCTGCCAGAACTTTACATGTTTTTTTCTTTGATTGAAATATATTAAAAATGTAACATTTATCTAACTAATTCAAATGTTCACAATTGTTTAGAATAAAATTATGCTAGATCATTGTTTTTATTCTGTTCGTGAATATATGGATGCTCCCATAGTTCATTATTATTGTTACTTGTTGCTATATCTTTTTTTAAATCTGACTTATCACTATACACTGTATGTCATTAATAAATATTGTAATATTTTAATGTGGTGTGTTAATTAAAATGTTTTTATTATTTTAATTGTTATTCAAATTTTTTTAAGTTTTGTGAAGTGAATGAATATTAATTTTGTTGAGCGCCTTGATATAATTGATGTGTTATGTTTCGTAAGTGTATATTGTGTCTTTGTTATTACGCTGTAAATTGTTCAATACAAACCTTTTATTTAATTTTTTTCTGTCTTACCTTATTTACTTTTTTTATTCTGATTATCCCTTGCCAGACACCGTTTCACAAAATCAAAACAGCAAAAGAAACTTAAACTCAGTAGTCGATTCTAATTGTTTACAGGGTTTTATTTTTGTAACATATAATAACACATTTGAAGATTAATGTTTTTTTCTGGTTTTCAAAATAAATTAGGTTAATAAAGAATATTTTCTTATTACTATATTTCTCCTCTGTCGAGAATTTCAACAAACTAATATAAGGTAGAAACTTTGTTACTGAATTTAAATTACAATTTTATGAGTAACGAAAATTGATAATCTTCTACTTATATTGGTTGTTGCATATTTTCCAAGGAGTATTTCTTAAAATGATATTACAGATTTCACTTTTATTAGAGCAAAATGGCGATATTAGTGACAAGATTATAATTCTTGTACAAATTTTTAAAATATTGTTTTTGTTGCTTGGATTAAACTTATTTTGTACAGGTAAGTCCTGTGGGTTGTTTTTAAAACTTTGCAAAGATTAGGAAGAAATAAAACCTGTCTTATTTACTATAGGTATAGAAATTTTATAGTGTACTTTATTTTTAAAGGTACTGAGATTGGAAAATTTATAATTTTCCTTTCTGGAAACTGGTAAACGTCCTGTAGGGTTCTTTGGAACTGCAATTTCCCTGGAGATGGTTGAAATTTTCATGTATTGGCAAAATAACTTTTCTGGAGTATGGAGAATAAATTTCGCTGGTAAGTAGGTATTTTCTTATTAAAACTTGTTTTTTCTAGAATAATTTGCAAATTTTCGGGAGCTATCTCTCGTCCTTTCACATGTGTTTTCACAGTCTTTGGATGTCTTTTTTATGTACTTTATCACAAAACTTCTTAAAACTAATACATTTTTATAAATGCCCATTTGTTTTTATTGTACAATTTTATTTTTTTATTAATGAAAATACTCTTTATTTTGTATTTTAGGTCAACTACAAGGGATTCTTGCAAAGCCACCTTTAGTGTTGACAGTTCTGGAATTAATTCTAAAATTTGACATTTAAAATTATTTTTCATGATATGGTTTATTCTGAATGGATATATCTTCAATAATGTTACTCATCTGCCTACAATATGTATCAGATTAATCTACAGTATGCGCCAAAAGTATGGAATAAATTCAATAAAAACGAAACAATTATGTTTTGGGAAAAATCCTCGAACAGGTCGATTTTTAATTTAAAAAATACATATTTTAGCGTAAAATGCGATTTTCAAATGTCATTTGTTTTCGGCTTGCTTTATTTTAATTGATTTAGTTTTCTAACATTCAATAGTCATTTACTCGAAAACTTTCCTATGTAAGAGGGCAAAATTTTAGTACTTTCTGATAGAGAATTAAACGATCTTTCAGAATCAAGGAAAAAAATATGATGTTGCCATTTAAAAAAAAAATCGCAAAAGCAAAAAGTTGTCAAGTTTAGTTTTTCGAATTTCATAGTTCTTTTATGGATCACGTAGGTGAAAATCTTTGCAAAGTGTCATTGTCACACCGACTTTCTAATAAGTATTGTAAGCGACATAGAAATTATTATTCAATTTAAAGTATTATGGCACATTTAGCTGTTACTCAAAGAATTGAAATTTTAATTCTTATCGAATGCGGGAATATGACTAGAACTCAGCAGGAAGTTTGCGATTTATTTAATGAAAAATATCCAGATCGTCCTATCAACCAATCAACAGTCAGTAAGGTAGAGTCTAAATTTAGAGAAACTGGCAATGTTGTAAATATTCCAAAATCTGGACGTCCAAGCATTAATGAAAATCAGAAACAGAACATTTTGATAAGTATAGTGGATAATCCTCATAATTCTTCATGATTGGTTGCATTAAACAATGACACTAGTCAGAGCATAGTGCTACGTATCTTGAGGAAGAAAAAATATCATCCCTACAAAATTCAACTTGTGCAGGAACTCAATGAAGATGATCCCGATCGTCGCTTACACTTTTGCGAAATTCTAATGGATTTATGTCAAGGACCGGCAAATACTTTTTTCAGATGAGGCCACATTTTGTCTGAATGGTACAGTAAACCGTCAAACTTGCAGATATTGGAGTCAGGAAAATCCTCATTGGATGGCAGAGGCACATACCCAACACCCTCAGAAATTAAATGTGTGGGCTGGAATAGTTGACGACAGAATAGTAGGGCCTTTCTTCTTTAAAGGAACCCTTATAGGACAAAGACATTTAGAGTTTCTAGAAAATAACCTTGTTCCAGCCCTTGCAGTAATTTTTCCTAACGATAATGACCCTGACATTCCTCACGATACCATATGGTTTCAGCAAGACGGTACACCTCCGCACTATGCACTCCCTGTACGAGATTTTTTGGACAACTGTTTTCCTGGGATCGGAAGGTGGATCGGCAGACGCGGACCGATAGAATGGCCTGCAAGATCGCCAGATCTTACACCTCTTGACTATTTTTTATGGGGATACTTGAAATCAAAAGTGTACATTAATAAACCACGTAATTTAGAAGAAGTTCAAAATCGCATTCGGGACGAAATATGCGAAATTCATAATGTGCAAGAAGAATTTCTTCACAGACTTGCGCATTGTCAAGAAGTTGGTGGATGGCAATTCGAACATTTAATTTAAGTATAAAATTTAATCAATTGTATTTTTTACATACCTCAGAATTGTTACTTTTTTATGGATAAAATTTACGTTTTCTAGCATTCAATCGTCATTTACCCGAAAACTTTCCTATGTAAGAGGGCAAAATTTTAGCACTGTCTGATAGAGAATTAAACGATCTTTCAGAATCAAGGAAAAAAAATATGATGTTGCTATTTAAAAAAAAATCGATGACGTCATTACTCGAAAACAAATGACATTTGAAAATCGCATTTTATGTATTTTATAAATTAAAAATCGACCTGTTTGAGGATTTTTCCCAAAAAATAATTGTTTCGTTTTTATTGAATTTATTCCATACTTTTGGCGCATACTTTCACCTTTCATTCAATATAAGTTGCTCTAGGTTTAAATTCCTTTTTCTCTATGTACTGAGTGATAACAATTGTCAACGTCATGCAATTTTATGAAAATTTATTTTATACTTGATAATAAAATTATAAAATTATTATTCTTATGCTATGCAATATTATTTATTATTACTAAATTTATTTCCAGGATATCCATATTAACAATTCTTTATATTTTTTATAAATCTACACTAATAATTATTAATTTTATCCAACTTTAAGTTCGGTCAGGTATTACTTTCATGTGATTTTCTATATGCATATTACAAATTTGTTACAATATATTTACTTACTTAGAGTTCTTCTTTTGTTGAATGGATCTTTTCTCAATAAACAAAGGGTATAAAGCCACTGATTTTCTAATTAACTATCTATTATCTTATCTAACTAATGACAATATTAATGAAATGAGTACAAATATTAGTTTGCAATTTTCTGTGGCAGTTGTCAATGGTTGAATAATTTGGTTGGTTGCGATGTTTTTAGTTTCAGAATTAGTTCTAGGAAGAGAGTTTCTCTGGCACATAAATAAATCTAAACCGACGATGTGGCAATCAGTCTGGAAATAGATCAACCAGTGCTCAAATCTCTCAGCCAGTGACGAAAACACGTTCGAATCGACATTTGGCGACTTAGTTTTTGATATTCCAATATTTTAAAGATGGAAATGGAGAGTGTATGAATAATCTTCCATTAAACTATAAGTATTAGAAATTTAGAAATGGTTCAGCAAAATGGCCAGGGCATTATAATTCTGCAAATATGTTTTGCCTTTAAAGCTACATTGAATTTTGCAAATATTAGGTACATTAAAGGAAGTGGAGCAAGATTTCAAAAAAATTAAGCTTAAACACTCTGAGAGCCCTGATGGTATTCCGTGTTATATCATTAAAGCATGTAAGGGTTACCTAGTATATCCGATGTTAGTAATATTCCAGAAGTCTATTAGTTCTTTTCTTTTTCCAACACATTTTAAAGAAACGAAATTGACTCTTGTTTATAAAAAAGATGATAGTAATGTGGTAACAAACTACACGCATATAACAGTCCTTAATTGTATAGCAAAGCTCTACGAATTTATTATATACGAAAGAATACATGTACATTTTAAAAAATATATTTGTGAAGAACATTTGCTAATAAGGTAAATTTATATTTTGAAAACGGATTGCAGGTTGATGCCATATGCACGGATTATGCTAAATTTTTCGATTAAGTAAATCATGATATCTTGCTTGCAAAATTAGTTTCTTATGGTTTAAGTGATCGATCATTGCATTTAATTACTTTATATCTTTATCAAATCAGTTTATAAATTCTCATGGTCATAAATCATTTTCATTTTTTTGTTAATTCAGGTGTGCCACAGGGGTCTTTACTATTTTTGATTTTCATAAACGATCTTCCACCATTAATTTCTTCGGGGTGCCTGTTTTATGTAGATGATAAGATGTTTAAACATGTTACAACAGTTAATAATTGCTCCCTATTGCAAATGGACATAGACGGTATTTACAATTGGTCTCTAATTAATAAATTGCTTTTCAGCTAAGTGTAAAATAATTTCCTATAGGCGTAATAAAGATTGCTGTATATGTCATTACAATATAAATACTACAGTTTTGAGTAGGTGTGTAGAAGTACAGGATCTTTGTGTTACTTTTCAGTGCAATCTTGATTTCTTAACTCATAAAATCATATAAAATGTTAGGGTTTGTAAAAAGAACAAATCAGGAATTTCGAAATATCGATAGCATTAAATAAAAAAATAAATAAACATGGAATTCAAGGAAAAAAATGTCATACAAACTATTGAAACTATTCAAAATAAATTTATTAAATATTTATATTACAACAAATATAATAGAAATCCCGGTTTTATTAATTATAATCCTTTTCGTGATGAATTTAATGTGGTAAGGTTAAGTTAACAAAATAGTTAATTCTAAACTTTACTCTCCTTATCTGCTCTCCCAAATAAAGTTTTTTGCTCCCTCTTATCAAATACGCCCAAAATTAATATTATTTCGAAGCCGGTCTTTGGTGAATTATTTTTCTATGATCTATAATGAATTTATCAAGAACGTTTCTTTAGATATATTTTGTGCCACTCAAACCGAATTTAAAAGGAAAATTGTTAACATGATCATTTATTTTATTTTACTTTATTTTTTGTTTAGATATGTTCCACAAATTATTAAATTGGATATCTGAATCTAATTTATGTTCAGGTCTAGAACATGTAATTAGGTGTGTAACCTGTTTGTTTCTATAAAACAAAATAAAACAAAAGCATGGGAAATATTGATAGAGATTCTCAATACAACGTCACCCCAGAATTATATTGTTCTATATCCATTTTTGGCCAAAATGACATAATGTAATCCCTGAAAACTAGATAATTAGCTTGAACTATATCCATAAAAATTACGTATTAACAAAGCTCTACAAAAAAGTTTTTTAGTAAATTAATGTACTATATCCACATTTTTTCCCAAACATAATATTATCTTGTCTCTCGGAATCTATGAGAATTATATTGTTCCATAATCTCTAAGAAAATTATACTGTGCTATATCCCCTCTCAATGTCACTTCCATCACCCAGAACTATTTTGTTCTATATCCGATTAGACATAATATAGGAAAGCTCGATCGACGTTCATTGTAAGTACGTATGAATAATAATTCGACACCTGAAGAAATCCGAAACTTTAATAATCATATCGCACGTAAGAATTTGGGTAATCCTGAAAGAAATAGTGAGAGGTGCCGCTTTTTCAATGGTAACACAGTAGGAGTTATTACTTTTGATTTGCAAAATACAATTTCATTACTAAAGTGCAACGTATCAAAGAACTTTTATAAAATGAAACTGTCCTGTTATAATTTTACAGCTCACCTCAATGTGAATAATACTGTTTACAACACAGTGTTGCACGAACTTCTCTGTGGACGAGCCGGTGTCCACATTGCTAGTGTCCTGATTAGAATACTAAAGGAAATAGTTGGACATTCCTCAACTTAATACACTGATTTCATGGTCAGACAGTTGTGTGCCACAAAATAAAAATTCGATAATGTCCTTTGCTTTACAGAAATTTATTTAATTCCGGCAAGCATAGAACATAAAAGTGAGATCAAAAGTTCGGGGAGCCAGGCCATGGCAGCGTCCAAGAAATAGATAATGCTCACAGTTGCATAGAAAGGTATATACGCAATTTAGAAGTTTGGTCCCCTTTAACTTTAATTCGTCTCCTCCTGTCAATGCCAAAATCGTGGAAACTTAAATTTAGAATAATCCATATGACTTCTAGAGATTATTTTGACTATCAATCATTTTCAGCCCGATATTCATATAATTTAATTCCTTACACAAAAGCGAAACATTTAATATATGAAAGGGACACATTACGGAGAAATAAAGACTGCTAAGCTAAAATATACAAGAAGAATAAATCTTAAAACGGAGATATCACTTCCGGATAACGTCCCCCAAATACCTAAGACGAATGTTAATATACTCGATCAGAAAAAGAAGCATTTGGTTGAGATGCTTCCTCAAATTCCAGAAGAGGAAAGACAGTTCCACAGGGCTTTATTAGGGTTGCATAAAAACTTATTTTTGTTCGACATCAAAATATCTTTTTTTATATATTTTTAGGTATTAAAATATTGTGTGAAACTAACTATTCTGTGGACTAAAGCATACCTAGAAGTTTGGTATCAGTGAGCATACATATGACTTCATTGATAAGAATTGTAGATTTGATTTATTTTAAAATACCTACAGTAAAAAAATCTAAATATTTTGTTCTATATCCCCATATTTCTTTACCAAATCTGAAAATAAGGCATTTTGTTCTATATTCATTTATAAAAACCCGTTTTTATGATTTTATATAGTTATCTTGTGGACTAAAATAACTAAATTGTAACATTACTTCATATTTTGAGACACTGATCTTAATTTCACATCTCTTTAAAATATATGTCAATGTATGATCACCGTACAATATTTAGACACGATTTCCCAAAAGTAGCAGTTTGGCGTATAGAACATTATAATTCTGGGTTGACGACAAAGCGAACGTAAGAAGAATATTATTTCTAACGGGAAAGTACTCCTCTCTTCATTCGTCGCCAATTGAGAAATTCTGTAGAAGGTTTCCCTAAAAAAATTGCAGAACTTTTGAAATTGCCGAATGGTGGGAATTACACCCGCCACTGTTTCCGGAGGAGCATGAAGGAGCAGAGATCACCACTCTAGAAAGGCATGGTGAATGGAAAGCAACGTACGTGGCAGAAATATATATCTCAAAAATATTGGGTCAAAGAGGGATCAGTATAAATACACACTCGGCCTTTACGTCATCAAATACATGCGCAGGACTTTCTATAACCAACTATAAAAAAGTCACAGTTAATTAATTATAAGAAATGATTTAAGTTGACAATAAATATTTTTAAAATTATGATGTATTTTTTGTTCCTAACTCAAATTACTTACTAAATGTAGTTTTTCAAAACTGTATTAAAACAAGATATTTTTGTTACATTACTTGGTACATTAGATTGATAAAGTACAAAATATTTTATTGATCAAAATCAAGTTCGTCCCTGTGCAAATACCAAACTGTTGCGCCATCATTAGACGTCAGCCGCAGGGCCGTTATCAACATCTCTACCTTGAATATGACATGTAACTTGTGATAGTATACGGTCTAATTGACTTTGTAGTTAAGGTATTCAATTTAGAACTTTTGGCAGTTATAGAATTGTAATTTAGCAACTATTGGGCCGGATGAGGGCTTTCAATTTCATTTTAGCTCCACTTCAGCTAAAGCGCAATATAACTTCTGCTTGGAAATCTAGTTCAATCATTTTAATTTGTATTATAAGCGAAGTACCTAGAGGATTTCGTTTTATTTTGCTCGCCGAATGCCACAAAACAAAATATAATTCTCTCTCAACTTTCCAGGACTTGTGAATGCCACTCACGTCAACAGTTGTAGAAAACAACTAATATAAAAAATTCTCATTAAGGGTTTATATGAACTATTTTTTACAGAATCTACAAACCATATCACCTAGACTCTATATTTAAACTCAAGAAGTGACTCAAACTTCTCGCGCTTAAACACTAGCTTGGCGTTGGTTAATTTGCTGTCAAGTTTGCATAGCCCTACATAAATTCATATTTATTGTCAATATAAACACTGTCAACTACTAACATTTAAAATGTCAGTTATGTTAGTTTAAGATTAACGTTGCCAATTCGTAGATTTATTTTGTGTTTATTATTCCTTCTTGTTAATCCAATAGCAAATAAAACAGTTCTTTTCTTAACTCGCAGCCAACTATATTGCTTTTTATACATTTATTCTGTTTTTGTTTTTTCCAATTTACCACCGAAATTATAGAAAGTGACTATAGCAGTCAACACAAAGAAAATACATGCAGCCTGTGTATTTTTTCTATGAAATTGTAAGTGAATTATGATGCAATCTAACAAATAAGGAATATCGGATAATAATGTGTATGAAGGGATTAGGGTGCGAGACCAAAATATGAGCGCAAGTGAAGCGGTTAAAATATGTAGTTTTCATTAACAAGAATATATAGAATATGTAGTTTTCATTAACAAGAATATATAGAAGAACTGTTGCAAAGTCTTAGCGCCGATTCCCAATTTTATGAAGACATTATAAATAAATTTGCGAATTTAAAAGACCGATGAATAGACTTGTTTTATAAGAAGTGAAAGTATTAACAATTTTTTGGTAAAAGTTTGTTTTGTATGTAAATAGATGCCTCACCTCTTGCAGCTACCACGAGCCACCACTGAATTATGGTAAATGTATTTTTGTATAAAATGGAATTAAAAGAGTATACAGATAGAAAAAAACGAAATAGTGATATGGACAAGAAATTATTTACAGTAAATATTACAAAGTCGGAATCTGAATGGAAGAATATGTTACACTGACGAAACATGGATACATGAAGGTCATACGGAAGGTGGTACGATACGATGTAATAAGTCTTATATGTAATAATAATCAGTAGTGAATAGTGTGTATGTATAGTGCAATGCATTCCAAACTCTTGTCTTCATGGATGTGAAATTCGAGAAAATTTGAGCGAATTATTTAATTGTGGAAATATCTGTACTTTTAGCGAATTTCGTCAACTATAACATTTTCTATAGTTTTCATAATGAAGTTATCATTTCCTATCATTGTAGATTGTCAGAAACTCAAAACAAATTTATTAACACCACATAATAATGAAAGTAGCAATAATATTTGTATTGTTTTACAGTTTTGCAAAATTCGTCAAAAGTTGACATTTTCCTGACATTAATAATTTAAACAAAAAGTTGTGAGACTCCCGAATTTCCTATCCATAAGGACAAGGTTTAAGGTTTAAAGTGTGATATCCGCGGAGTGCGCATTAGGTAGGTGTAAGTGGGTGGTGATGGCTCATCGCTGCTCAAAAATACGGCTTTCTATAATTGTCGAGAGGATAGCACGGATAAATTTATAAGGTTTTGAAGTAAACTGTTAAAGTCCTGGGTTCATTCGACGACAACTTTTTTATTATACTTGAGAATGATATTTACAAAGTGTTCAGGCTTTGCCTGAAAATTAGTCACAGTCGCTTGTAGAATTTTATCGTTTTTTCCTGCAACAAGTGGCATAACTATGAAATTAATTCGTAGTAATCGCTTCTGAAAAAGTGTTTAAAACTAAACAAGTGACATTGCTACGTGCGCTGCTTTAAAAATTTTGCATTTCTCTACTTTGATCATCCTGCTATATTGAAAATATGTTATTTTAGACTGCTTGCTTAAATAAAATTCTTAACTTTTATGTCCCTTTGTAGGATTATACTTATTTCAGAACCACCCTGTATATACCACTTTTGTGGAATTCATCAAAGCGAAATATCGTTCCAATGTAACTACATTCCAGAGTAATACGAACAAAAAGGATATTGACGACCAACATGCATGAAAGCGCGAACAGTGTGACAATGTCAACTATACATTAGTAACTTAAATAGCGAACGTCAACATTTAAATTGCCTATGCACTGTATTCAAACATAATATCCTTGGTAATCACCATCATCATAACAATTCCATTCGCCCTAATGAGGTAAATATTTAGTATAATAAACGAAAATCACGTACGCGTTTGATATTCCGTATAACCTCATAAATGATTATCGTAATGCCGTTTAAGCGCCAGTCGCGGTATGTTAATGTAGTGTGCATTGAGTGATATTTATCTAATCGCTAATGTAACCCTGCCTGCTACGATCTACGTGACTGACATACGCAAACTCATTAGCTAATCGGCGCGGTTCGACGCGGGGTGGAAATTTCGAAACGAAACGAAAGTACTTAATATTAACGGCCCCGTTATTATTGACTATAATTTTCTTTGGGAGAACAGTGGCGGTGCACAGTGACGCAAAACATCACTGTGCCACTCAAATTACTGTACACCCCTTAGGGTTGGGCCGTTTGAGGTGATTTTTTTTTTAATATTCGTCATAAAATTCCCTACCGATCCCTCTTTCTCAATTTTTGCTTTGGGTCTTCATTTTCGCGGAATTTGGCTCCAAAAATGGGTTTGCATGAAAAAAAACTAGATTTTTCGCACAAAAATGACCCTACGGAACACGAGATTGAGATTTTGCCGGACTTTTTTTGTAGGAGAATGCTCGTCTTGGAAAGCCCTACAAGACTGTCCACTTAGATTTCGGGGAGAAATTTTCCGTTGCCCTTAAATTGCCCACAATCATCCAAAAATTTTCACATATCAGAAATCGTTCTACTGGGAAAGTATTGGAAAAAAATCTCATCTCACAAAAATTATTTGTACACATTCGAGGAATCCGCAAAAATTTTCCCAGAATTTTTGGACTCATTTTTGGACATTCACCAAAATGGCCACATACAGATTTTCCGAATTTTCCCGTAAATGATTGATTTTTCCTGGAACTGCTCGGATTGAAATGTATAATAGTGAAAGTCTTCAGCGTCTACTGGATGTTTTAAACTTTCGAGACCATAAGATTTTATGTGGATCTTTCTCTTTTTGGTAATTTTGATCCAAAATCCACAAATGTTCAAAAATACTGGGAAATCATCTGGCATTCCAGAAACGTTTAAATATTTTGGCTGTCCAAACAAATTCTCAAAAAGCTCAGTCCTTTGAAGGGTTATTGTTATATATTTTATAAATGCCTTTTTCTAGGACAGATATTGTTTTTGTATATTTTATTTCTTTTATATTCTTTTGTACAGCGCTCGATATAAAAAAGCAAATTTCGACGTTGTTTTATGTTATCTCTGTGTGTTGGGAAGGAAATAATCAAATCATTCAATCATTCCTCATTAACAATGAACTATTGTATCCAAAATGGCCACTTTTATAAAAAAATTGAATTACTAAAAACATGTTCAAAATCATTTTTTATGGAACCTTTCTGACCTTTTTCAGAATTACGGGAAAATTCGGAAAATATGTAAGTGGCCATTTTGGTGAATGTCCAAAAATGTGTCCAAAAATTCTGGAAAAATTTTTGCAGATTCCTCGATTGTGTACAAATAATTTTTGTGCGATGAGATTTTTTCCAATACTTTCCCAGTTTTCAGTAGAACGATTTCTGATATGTGAAAATTTTTGGATGATTTTAAGGGCAACGGAAAAATTTCTTCCCGAAATCTAAGTGAACATTCTTGTACGGCATTCCAAGACGAGCATTCCCCCATAAAATAATCCTACAAAATCTCAATCTCGTGTTCCGTAGGGTCATTTCTGTGCGAAAAATCTAATTTTTTCCATGCAAACCCATTTTTGGAGTCAAATTCCGCGAAAATGAAGACCCAAAGCGAAAATTGAGAAAGAGGGATCGATAGGGAATTTTATGACGAACATTAAAAAAAAAATCACCTCAAACGGCCCAACCCTAAGGGGTGTACAGTAATTTGAGTGGCACAGTGGCGTTTGTGCCTTGTAGAGTATGTAAATTACACAGCACCACAAAAAAGACGTGGTTTGTTCAACGGACTACACCTATATAATCTTATGTATTTTCGCACGCTGAATCGTAATCTGGGTTCCACTTAACCTCATCGCTAGATTCAAGGTCATTCCAAAATCAAACCTTATCTTTTAAAACCACCCATAAAGAAATCGAGGGGTGTTGAATCTGGTCTGGTGACTAAAGTGTTATCTAAATATTGCTGCACAATCCTGACCTTGTGGGGTGGAGCTTTATCGTGCTGAGAGTTCTTGTAGGAAATTTAGGTTACTTACTATAAAAATAAAGCCCAATTAAGTGCCTACCCATAATACCGCACCATACTCCAAAATAGCCTTCGTTCTGGACTGGATTTTTAATGTGGGGGTGTAATGGATCAGTAGTATTCGTTACGCCTGTTTGGCAAACCATTACTAAGAAACTGACTTTCGTCGGTCCAAAGAACATACCGAAAAAGGTTCTAATCAACAGTTTCTACATTTACTACAATTTGAGCTACAGAAAGTCTGTTTTCAATGTGACGCCCAGGCAAATACTCCAAACTGTGAATGTTATAGTCATGAGAGCCATTGGTCTCTAAATTCGTTAAACGGTTGATTTATTCAAATTCAATTCCCGGCTAGCTTACCGTATAGAATTTCGTAAATTTTGTTCGAAATACTGTAAAAGTCTAGCTGTACTAACATTGTTTCTTACACTTCAGTCAATTATTTGATTCTTTCGAACAGAAACCGCATCTTCATTTCGTCATAATAATAATAATAATAAATAATAAATGGTTTATTGTGCACACATAATGAAATACAAAAACTTAAACTAAACAATGGTGGCAGTAGTATAGGTACACAAAAGGAGGAGGTTAGCCAAAGCTGTCTTACACCTCTCCTAAAATTTTAAATGCTAATAAATTATGCGTTTCGCGTATTGAGGAAAGAATAGCAAAAACAAAATAATAACTAATAAAATAATAACAGATAAAATAATTTCTAACAATAATCATAACATACGAGATGAAAACATAAACATCTCAAATTATTCTACAGCAATAGTAACATTTTTATATATAACTGATATACCTTATTTAAACAAGTCTCTCTAGTAGCTCCAATTTTAACTTTTTTTGTAGGATGATAAAGTAACAGACAAGTCTGTGTTAATTTGGTTAAGGTAAAATGGCACTAAATAGGAGAAGCATCCCTGGAAATGTGTTGTGGTATGCTGTGGAATATGAAACTTATTGTTTCTTATATTGACACTGTGAACGTCAGACCTTCGAGATATAATATCATAAAGATACAGTGGCTCCTTAGTATTTAACAATTTATACAAGAATATACTATACAGATACTGAACTCTAAGTTTAATATTTAATTCGTTTATCTTAATAAGATAAGGAGTTATATGACTTCTTGGAGGAATATTAAACACAAATCTCATGCAGGCATTTTGAATCCGTTGTAATTTTTGTTGACAATTTTGCGTTAAAAAATTATAGTATACAGCACAGCAATATTCAATATGGGGATATATGAAAGTTTTTATTAATTTTAGTTTAGTTTCTTGTCCAAAGGTTGATTTAAAGTTATACAAAACTTTCAATTTAAAAAAACAAGTTCGGACTACGCATAATACATGTTTCTCAAATTTTAATGTCGAATCTATGTACAACCCCAAACTTTTTTCACAAGATACCCATTGCACATCTGCGTTATGTAATTTTAGAGTAAAGTTAGATGTAATATAAGGTCGTCTCCAATCTTGTAAAGATCCTATGATCAGGAATGAGGCGTCCTGGATACCTTTCTCGATATAACTCTACAGCTCTTTTTGCATTTTTTCGCGACTGTCGTAAATTAGCAACATATCAACTTTTTGTAAATGAAAAAACATTTTGTAAGCACAAGACTTATGTGTTTGACGTTCGTATTGCGTAATGACAAATATTTTGTGGCATTTATAAAACTTTAAACAACGAAAATTCAATTTTTTTCCAACTGTTTGACTTGATCCATCCACTGCTAATGTGATTTTTAGGTGCTATTTCATTTGAGACTCTTTAGTACGATATTGCTTGAAACTTTTAAACGAGAAGTAGTACAGAAAAAATTCTCTAAGTTTATTAGAAAATAGAGAGCTTTTTAACAGAAAAACAGAAAATTTTTTTTTTTTTCTGTTTTCCTGTCGATTTAAAATGGAGCTTACCTCATTCCATTTAGCACCACGTGTCCCAAATTTTATTTTAATTTTTTTGTATTGTCAACAAAGAGGATCTTAGAGAGATAGTTAACAGCTGGGCACATATTGTAATTATTGCAAATTAAAAACCTTTTTAACGTACATACGAATATCAAATTATTTGATTGAGTCAGTATAAACATATTTCCAATCGATAGTGTGTTAATGTTACACAAGTGAAATTCAAAACAATTAAAAGTATCCAGTTGCAAGGTTACTATCAAACCAAACGATGTCTATTCTTCTTGCTCTCTCTAAGAACCAAGCGATAGACTTGCTGGCCGTTCCCATAGTTTTAATAGATAGTATAATTCTGACGGAGTCAGTATTTTCCGAATGTGTATAAATACTATTGAAACTGGGCCAAAGCCAGCCAGTTCATGGCCACCTACAACTGCTGGTTGACAGAAGTTACTACCATGGCGCCCTCGAAGTGAGTATAATAACTGGATGTTTTTTGAATAATATATGACTTATTTGTTTATGGCGTTTTCTTCTCTGTACCTCAGATGCAAAGCGAGTTTACCCCACGATAAATAAAAACTTTTTTTCCCCAGCCATAAGTATTTTTCCTGTTAAAGGTGGACGTGACATTTGCGAGAGTATATTTATGTTTTTGAGATTGAATCCGAATTCGGAATTTATTTAACCCCATCAGATCAGTTTCAAGATTATTTTAAGGTCAAATCGAAAGATAGATATGCAAGTGAACCAAACCATCGTACATTTATGTTTCTTTACGGGTGGCTGGATCTGAATCGGAGACGGATTTAAAATTATTTCAACATCAAATACAAAGATATATACTCAAGTTAAGCAGACCATCATAGATTTATATTTTTGGAGTAGTTGGATCTGAATCAGGGATTCATTTAACCCTATCAGGTCAGCTTCAAAGACATAGTAAGCACAATTCTAAAGACAGATATGCAAATGGGCAAAGCATTGTACATTCGAATTTGGAATTTAATTAACACCATCGGGTCAGCTTAAGCAGACAACCTCAAATCTTTTATACCTAATAACGCCCGTAGCCCTGTAATCGATGCAGACAAGCAATATCAAGAAGTGCTATAGACAGTTCTTTAGTTTCAAAATCACAGAAGGCTGTGATTGGGTTCCTCAGAAAATATACCAGTTCTTATGACATGATGTTGCGAAGATCTGGAGAATTAAGCCGAAACTTCTAATAAAAGTACTAGCAATTTGGAAAACCTATCCGCATGTGGACTAAACAATAAAAACAGAAAAGATTTCTTTACGCGAATATTTCTAGCTTTAAAAATGACGATACCTATTGCTTCTGATATGGATAACATGGAAATTGATGTTAGTTCCGATGAGGATAATAAAAGCTCTGTTAATGCCAACTATGCTCCATTTAACACTGAAGAAAGAAAACAGACACTGAACAAATCAAACGATCTTGTTCGAGAATAAGGTTTACCACATATCCACGATTAAAATTTGCAAATTCATGGGTGGAATATTTTTTCAAACACCAAATACCAATTGCTAAAGATGTATTTAAAGTAGCTAGATTAAAATAGCTCCATTTGGACTTATTGAATTCTTTAGAATGCCATTTGGCTTACGAAATGCGGCTCAAACCCTTCAGAGATTTATACATGACGTAGTATCAGGATAAAATTTAACATTCGTTTACATTGATGATACTTTAATTTCTATTAAAAATGAACAATGAACACAATTTTTCGGAAGATTAAACATTTTTAACATCAATATAAATCCTACTTAATGTGAACTTGTAAGGGTCTTGGTTCTTTTACTACTTTTGATTAAAATACGTGTTCATTGAGGCTAGTACGTTTATTCAATATGCATACAAACTTATGGTATATATTAATAAATGATGAAAGTACTTTCAAATATGTTGCAATGTTGTATCTTTCAATATATCTTAATAATTTCTTATATGCTTATTCTCTTCTCTTGGAAACAGAAATATTCCAAACCGACTGAACTTTTAACAACATTAAATTGTGCAAGGTAGTCCAGATCTAGTACAACAGTACTACAGTACAACAAAAGTAAACTTAGGTTACAGGATGAAACATCAATCACTAATTTTCTTCAAATATTATTATTTCAGTTATAATAAAGACTAAATCAAATATTTGCAACTGATAATAAATGCTGCATATGAACAAAGTCATCTCACACGATATAGAATTTACTTCCACTTTACGAAAAGTAAATCTGCACCTACAAACATTTTCAGAACGAATGAATAATTAATAAAGCGATTTTCACGTTGATTGGTATGGAACACATTTTTGCATTGTTCCACGCCACTGTTCCATCCACCCCAATTTACAACGTTACGATATCGTCCATAATTTGCGAAATACATAAATTAGAAGATATTTTATAGCGGCACAGAGAATGCAGAGCATCTGTTTTATATTGAGGTGGTGATTAAAATTTAAAAGGTTCTTATTTTTCCTAATGCAAAGCTTTAAGGCCCTTTTGCATTTAAATTTTAATAATTTAAAAGTTCAAGTGGTCTTTACCTAGCTGTAAAAAACTCCTAAATGGATTCCGTTCCATATCTTCTATAAAATGGGAATAATATAAATTGCGATAAAATTCACATCTCAAGAGCACTTACTACACGTAAATTAAATATCGTACAACTTTGCATTGCTAAACTATTCCTCATTGTTATGTATTCATTCATTAACATTTTTTGCCAGTCACTCTAATACAAGGTGTTTTAATTGCATACTTTATTACTTCATAAATCAGTTCGACAAAAAATTATTCTGCACAGGATGCCATTAAAGTAATGACTCAACTTCTAGAGCAGGTGGAACTAGTTAAAATAAGTCATAAAATTGAGTTGGACGATAGGATCTACCCCTTGTTATTTACATATATAAGTGCAATGTTCTCGATAAAATATTGTAATAAATCGAATATAAGATAAATGACCTCGGATTGTCCATATATCCTTTAAGGCGGGAATATACATGCCAGTAAAATAGGTAAGTAGCTTGTATGCTGGGAAACGGCGTATGCGAGTGGATGGCACAAGGATGATATATTTGCAAGGCACTTGCAAGTAAAGTGGCAAGCGTCGTTAGTAAATTGCTTATAGCAGGGGATAAATATGCCTGTTACTTGCATAATAGCATGTAACTTGCAAATTGGCAATCGAGTTGACAATACTTTGACATAAGAAAAGCTTGATAATTTTGTTTAAATTACTATGGAATTGACCAAAATGGGATTAATTCAAATAGCGATATTCTCAGAAACCGTTACAGATAACCATTTGAAACAAGAGTACCCTTTTAACGTAAAACAGTTCGGGAAAACGGAACTTACTGTCCAATTTGTTAAAAAATCAAAGATGAAAACGTTACACATGCAAAATACCAAGGGCCCCCCCGTACCCACCCCAATGGACCTTGTGGAAATAAAAGGATTAGTCCATCAAAAATTAGCTGTGTATACCAAATTTCATTCATTTATCACAACGCGATTGAGAGATATTGCAAAAAATTATTTCCATTCCTCCCTCTTCAATGGGTCCCTGTGTCCTTAGGAAGCATTTCCGGACCCATGTTTATATGAACTTTTTTACTTAGTTTTGATCATAGAATCGACCTGTTCAGGGTTGGCAGCTAATTATGAGACACCCTGTATATTATCGTTGTGCCATCCACAGCATACGCAATTTCTTAGCATACAAGATACTTACTACCTATTTTTACTGGCATGTGTATTTCCGCCTTTATGCCCCATCTACACGAGGCTAGTTTTGCAAGCCAGGATAACAAGCTAGTGCTAGTAAGCTAGCAACTCCAGCTCATTGCTAGCTTGGTTCTTAAGCTAGTAAGCTACTGAAGAAGCGAGTAAGCTAGCATCAAAGCCAGGATAGTTTCAATAGAATGGGGTTCTATTATTTGTGCTAGTAACGCCTCCCACCACCGAATTTACTATCCTGGCTTTATGTATTGGCTTTTTGTGAACGGGAAAGCTAAGACTAGCATAGTGAAGAAGTGCTGTTTTGTATGTACACGCCAGAAATTCCTAAATTAAATAATGAAATTAAAATTCTTTCAGCTGTATCTTATTCAATGGTACTATTGTCTGTTATAAGGACAAACAGCCACTCTTCCAATAATGCAGTTTGACGTAATATCCCATATAAATGTTTCAATCTAATAATTGTGTTTCTTCTGCATAACTTGTTCATTTTTCTCCACGGTAGACTACAGAAACTTTCATTTAAAATTTCCAGTATCGTATGTACCGCTCTAGCATTGTGCCAAGCCACTATAGTAAGCCAGAATAGAATGTCAGAACACTAGCTTGCTATCTTAGCTTGTAAAACTAGCCTCGTGTAGACCGGGCATTAATTTTTAAGCCACAAACACATTCACCAAAAGAAATCGTCATCACAGACCTAAATCAGACAAGATGCTTCAAAAATAAATACACATCATTTCTTATCTACCACTACTTTCACTACTTTTCTAATATCTGTCATATACCCATTTTTAATTTGTGTTATCTAAAAAAACTAATCTTAACATATAACTATACAAAAATTATATACACAAGTCAGTTCAAACTATACAGGGTGATTCAGAACTTATTTAAAATAATTGGGAATATCATCATTAAAAATGAACTCAATATCGTAAAAAAAATTATAAAATCCTTATGTTTCCGAGAAAAAAATTATTGAAGTTAGTAGCATTTTCAACCCTTACATCATTGCGCTACTGTAGTCTCTGGCCAGACGATTTCAAATATCCTATTATATATATAAAGCTGTTTACAGGCCTTTTAGGTCCAGAGCTGTGTTATTCTCCTCCATTTCATTCTGTCCTTCGCCTTTCTTTTCCAATCCGTTACATTTTTCTCCCTTAGATCTATTGCCACCGCCTCTCTCCATCGCTTCCTCGGTCTACCTCTTTTTTTCTTGTAGTTAGGCTTACTCCTTACTATTTTCTTAACTGCCCTTTCATTTTCCATACGTTCTAGATGCCCTAGCCACTGCACTCTTCTGGCTTTTACAAATTCGTCTATTGTTGGTGCCTGGTACATTGCGTATATTTCCTCATTATTTCTCCTTACATAGCCTTCCTGCGTCTTCTTACCCCCTAGAATTCTCCTTAAGATCTTCCTTTCCCACCTTAAAAGGTTTTCTCTTGACTTCTTATTGAGAACCCAGGTTTCACTACCATACAGCGCTGTCGGTCTCAAAATTGTTTTATACATTCTAAATTTTACTCCTCTGGACAAATTTTTTGATTTCAATAAGTGGTTGACTGCTGCCGAACTTCTGTTTGCTTTTATTATTCTCCTGTTTATTTTTTGTTCCTCATCACAGTTAGCTGTTATTAGCGCTCCCAAATACACTACACATATTCTTGAACTTCCTCAAACTCCATCTCTCCATGCTCTGTTCTCAATTTAAAATTGGTATCCTTTTTTTGTTCTCCTATTCTCAAAAGCTTACTTTTCTCTTGATCCCACTTTACGTGCTTCCTCCACAAGTTTTCTCGTTACATCTTCTAATTCCCTACTATCTCTAGCAATAATATCCACGTCATCTGCATAACTTACAATTTGATGACTTTTAAACAATATGTGTCCTTCTCTGTTCAACTGACTATCTCCTATGACCTTTTCTAGTACTAAATTAAAAAGAAGCGTTGAGAGTGGGTCTCCTTGTCTCAGTCCTGTATCAATAGTAAAGCCTTCCGAACATTCACGTTTTATTCGCACTTAGGATTTAGTATTTTCTAAGGTCGTTTTCAATAGCCTAATCAGTTTGGTTGGTATCCCAAATTGTTTCAAAATTTTACTTAGTTTATTCCTTTTGATATCCTATTACTTATCGTATTAACGTTTTTGTTATGCGAGTATATACATTAGTTTTTCAAATATCAAAAATGGCTTACGTGTATAGCAACTCGCAGTTGATGGATATCGTTTTAATTTATGGTGAAGTAGAAATGCTTTAGCAGAACGATTTCTCGGTAAACATGTGCCAAATGCAGCCACTTTTACAACGGTGTGCAGTGAGTGCAAGTGTAGTAGTGCAACCGAATCGTAGAAGAGATGGGGGTCCAAGGCGTCCACGGCATATTGCAGGAGTGTAGCGTATCATACACGAGGCTCAATTATATCCGTACCACGTATAGCGTGTCCAAGCATTAATATCAAGAACTGGGCTAGGAGGACTAGTACCATGGCTGCCACGATCTCCTGACCAATTCCTTTAATTTTTTTTTGTGGAGGTATTTAAAAAATGAAGTGTATCGTACCGAAGTGGACCCTATGAATGCTTTACGCAAGCATATCATAACTGCTGCCAATAACTTACGAGTTCAGAAAGGACAAGAAGCATTAGTTGTTAGTTTGTAAAAACTGAGTAAGAAGGGCCCAACATTCTGCTGTAACATCAGGTGTGTCAAAATATTTTATTAATTAAAACCACAAATTGATTCTATTGATTCTAACAATAATAACAGCAAAAACCGCTGTATAAAATAGGTGTTATAAAATGTTATTTATTTCTTTTCTTGGGAATTTCTTTCAGTTTTTTGTCTGGTCGACAACTACATGGTTTGCCTTGTTAAGTTTTACAGTGGACTAGTTTCCAGTGCCGGGCAGAAGTGTATTTTTAACTTTATTATTCGCTTAAAAATATCTCCTCTGTTTACAATTTTAATTCTATTTTTTCATGATGAATGGTTTTCAACCACAAATAGAGAGCTGGATATAATTACATGAAAACTATTCAATTATTAAATACTCAGTCAGTGTAACCGTGGGAGACTGTCACAGAGACCTGGGGGGGTGAGGGGTGCTGCTCTCAGGGTAGATGCCGCACCTATGGTGTTTAGTAATGAACTGCCTTAAGCCGCCTTACTCCAGAAAGAAACAGGAACTCAAGTTTACGCTAAAGGCGTAGCATGTGGCAGAATGCAGGGAGCTTGTAGAATTATAGAGTGATGGTGTGAAGAAACGGATCTCTCAGTCAACACAAAAGACTGAAATGAAAAAAAGGAAGATCGATTCTTTCAGGGCTTCAACTATGTATGGAAAAATCCTGACTCTAGTCAGGATCACCCCAACTGCCGCTCTGGATGTTGTGTTAGATTGCCACCTCTCCAAACATGGATTGTAAGGGAGGCGATGATGACCTACCTGAGAATATGGGATGCGGGCATTTGGAGGGCAGAAGGTCGAGTAAAGGGTCATGTCGCTATAGCCCTCAGGGATGACAAGGAGATCTCAATCTCTGCTTTGAGGGCTATTGAAGCGGAAGATAGATTAAGGTTGGAAAGGAAGTATACTACCACCTTCCCCTCGAGGGAACGGTGGGAGCAAATAGAGAACATGTTCCTCCTGAGATCCTCGTGTGCTACACGGATGGGTCCTGGGTAGAAAATGAGTATTCAGGTGCAGAGATAACTGAAAAATTAGGATACCCGACAGAGTTTTTCGCTGAGTATATACACCATGGTCTTCTAGCTAGAACTCTTTGCTATTTTGATGGTAGTAAGCAAGGAAGGAGTAAGAAACTGTGTGAAAGAGAAAATCTTCATCTGTTCTGACAATAAGGCTGCACTCATGGTCTTTAGCTCTCCAAGAAAAATATCTACGCTCGTTCAGAGGTGGGAATAGAGAACATAGAACACAGTACTAGTGGCGCCGCTCTAATTTACAAGGTTGCCTAAATAAATACATAGAATAGCTCTACGAAATATGCTATTAATGAAATGTTACATTTGTAGAGTGCGGTTAATTTAACATATGCTTTTAACAGTTGGACTCTGTTTAGTCTGTCCGAGCTCTTAAAGAGTAGATTCTGTGTACATAAAACAAATATCAACTTTTTTTATCTTATTAAACGTATTTATTTACTTAACTGCAGGTGTAGTTCGTCAGATAGATAAGTCTAGTGAAAGTTATTTTTAAAAATTTCAAATATTTACGGAGATATTCATTTTTTTTAAATACCCACATTTAGAGTACCGCTGACCAGATAGACCACTGAATTAACCTAATAAAATAAACCAATAAAACACTCGTTTTTAGCAATAAGTAAAGTAAAATTATCATAAACGATTAAAATATGAATTTTCTCAAGTTCGATACTGTCAGTTAAAGAGTTTAAGAAGTTACTTAAATGATTTCAAAAAAATATCCATAAACGTGCATAAAAGCTCACATACTTACTGAAAAACCAACTATTTAAACAGTTATTCATATTTCAGTTAATACCATTGTACACTGTTAGTAAGATTATCACAAAATATTAAAAAACTATAATTTTCACACAACATCTTAGATTAATTTTCACCACATAACCTCAAACAACGTGTCAGTGCTAACCATTTCGTACCTCGTAGTTTCGTAGTGGGTGAAACAGATTTTAAAAATAAACACAAAACATGAAATAACAAAAGAACTAGCTTGATGTATGCGCTCAATATCAAGAGAAAGCAAAGTAAAATATTTAAAAGCACCGTCAATCGCATGCAAAAAGGCGTCGTAGGTACAGACAACATGTATGTGTCAGGAGCAGTAGGCGAATTGTCTCGCACAAGCCCCATCCTCTAGGCTCTAGGACTGATAGAGGTTATGTTGATGTTGATACCGGTGCACTATGGTTTAGGACAAAGAAATAAGCTGTGGCAAAGGCAAGTGCAATCAAAATATGTAATATTTTGGAAAGGGATTTGATAATTTCAATACACGTAAATTGAAAATTAATATGAGATACTTTTGCATCTTCTGAAACCGAACTAAGCTAATAGTTTCTTTAAGTAATGCACCGTTTGACACATCTGTTTTAAGAGTTGCGGCACTAACGTATAAAACGTATTTAAATCGTTTTATTATTTTCACGGACAGTGTTTTTCTGTTAAGTGTTTTGTGTATTTAATTAATATTGTGGTTTGTCATAAATCAGTCGGAGTGTAGTAAAAATAGATAATGAACAAATTCTGGATAATATGATTGTGAGTAGATAATCTGGTTTATATTTTCAATTTATTGGAGAGAAATAGAAATGGCAAAGGGGAGGAGATAACCATTAATATTTTCATAAATACAAATATTTCAATCATTCTTTGACATGTCTAACAATTCTAGTGCAACACTGGCAACGCTGTGGAATGCACATCCACCATGACTCCCGAATCAGCGGTCCTCAACAAGTTTTCTATTGAAAAATCACGAAATTTATTTAAAATTAGACTTTTTCTCCCGATTTTCTTTGTAAAAAGACTATTAATTATGTGTTCTATTCAGTGAACTGTACTGCTGGTTAAAATATTTGTACTTATTTAAAGTTCACCCTGTATATTCTTTCTTGTGTGTGTCAAGATTATAAAAGATTAAGTTAGATAACTATGAAAGGAAGTGAAATTAAAAATCCGATTTTTAGCAGGTTGAGTTAAATATAGTGCAAGAACAACCACAATGCCTAGGTTAAGAATATAATAAGAATACTGATTGATAAAAATATTTTTCTACACCCGTATTATAACAATGCACTTATATGCCCATAATCCGTTTCATAATGATACCCATTACGATACAGATTTTTAATCAATAGAAACCCATAATTTTTCAATCAAGCATGCTGTGCATTTGACGTTTATCCTAGGTTCCTATGTAATTATTTTAGATGTCAAAATTAGTACGTATTAAATTTTCGTAGATACCTAGCTAAACTTCGATAATTTATCAAAATGTCTGATATCAGCGATATAGAAGAATTACCATCGACTCCTCCACACATATCGGAGAAAGCAGAAAATGCAGTTCATACGAATAATTACTGTTACCTATTGTGTTCAATAAAAATATTAAATTTATGGTTTTTGATTGTTTATCGGGTGTAGAAAAAATAGCGTATGCAACTCTCATGTAATGGTTGCATAATATATTATTATAAAATGATTTAAAGCCTTCATAATAAAAAACGGCAACACTGCCAAACATAGCGATACTCCAGTCAGTTTTTAACTTTTTACTAATTTATGGGTACTAAATACCAGCAGATAAAATTATTCAATAGTTGAATACTGATTACACAAATATTGTATTGAATATAACTATGAATATATTGTATTCAAGTAATGACTACCCAGTTCTGCACGAATGTGCCCTAGTAAATATAGTATAGTAAATAGTATATTTATTTTTATAATAACATATAGAAATGTATCTACTAGACGGCTGTATTAACTGGCGTTACGATATATTGTGACACCACCCTTCTCTCTTGTGGGCTTTTGTAAAAAACAATTTGAGTTGAACATGTTATTGCAAAACGTGGTCACGAAATGAGAGTGATATAATTTTTAAGAAATATACATACGATACTGCAAGACGCTATATATTCTATATTTGGTTTTTTATTTATTTTCAGCCCTAATGAAATTTTCAAAAAATCTATTAACATGATTGAGTTGGAAATATTAAAATTTACTGAAAAATCAGAGTGGCATACTTTTTAGTTAAACAAATAGTTTGGAAGTCGTTATACGTTTTAAATTCAGTTCTTTGTTTATTTGCAGCCTCTTTTGTTAAAATATCAGTGCCACATTTTATATTTTCTGATAAAGGTTATTTCATGCAGATGTTAAGTTCAAAAAATCAATTATTTCTTGGATACAGTTTTTATTTATTTCCAGCATTATGTCGGCTTATGAATAAAATACTCGTATATTGGCATGTTTGTATTGATATTTGGTGAACAAATACAGAGAATATCATTATTACGAGAATATACCTTAATAAGCAGTAAGTTACTATGATGAATTATAATTTATCACTGCCGCAAAAGTATCACCACATACTGCTGACAATATTTGCCGTGCTGCGATGTAGAGTGACGTTAATATAATTAATAATTTTCACACACCGAATTAGAAAAATAATCACTTCACTGAAAAGAAGGCATAATATTACCTTGAAAAAGGAACTTTGGGATTATGTAGAGTTTCTAAAGTATGTGTAATAGGAAATATAACATATTATTCCTTAAAATATTTAGCTAATTAGCATTGTTACAATGCATAAATAAATGCGATATCCATCCATACTATTTTCTAATCGCATTATTGTCCATTGTGGATACATGTAAAGGACAGAAATGTATTATTCATTGTCTGCGGCATTCTACATTAAATATTGACGGTAATAGATACCGTTGAAAACATTTCAAATGGTGGATACTGGATATCAGTAATTATTGACATTATAAAATACTACCGTTACAAGAGAAGCAGCTTACATTAAAATAATATATAATATAATAATAGTATCTCTACCCCTCATTCTAATCACGGGGATTAGCCCAGAAGTCGGAGACTTGCGCGGGAGAGGGAGCGGTATATTATTATTAAGCAGGCCGAATTTGCGTCCAGAAACAACTTACGTTGGTAAACCTAACCACCATTCAGTGCAGGAAGGAGGGACACCTGAAAAACCTCATTAATTATGGGGGTAGTCAAATGTCAACCGCTATCAATCTCTCACATTGACCCAAGCCAACATTCTTCCACCCTACCATACCCGCAGAGAGGGTGCCAATCCTCTCCACGAATATAGCTTATATACTGTCACGGAATTTGCCCCACTCACACCCAAATCGACGACTGTGGTATCGCGAAATGCTAAGATTGCTCCGATCGCCCCCACATGATTCTGTTAAACAAACAAAAAGCCGTGGATCGAGACGGGACTAGAAAATTTGAGAAACGACGAGAAGCGTTCGAGTCGTTCGAGAGATGCTAGAAAATAGATCTAGAGATGCTAGAATATACCTGGAATATTCGTTGGGTCTATAAAAGAAAAATAAACGGCCGATTAAGTTATTCTTGTATAAGTCTTGTATTACAGTGTTGAATTCAAGTGTTTAGTTAGAGAGATCAAAGCGATTTAGATAGCGATTAATTAAATAAGTGTTTAGTTGAGTTCTAATTAGTGTTCAGTAGTGTACTGAGTATAGTTAATAAATAAGTAACTAATTAACGGATTGTTTTTCTGGCAGTAGAGAAATTCGGATTAGGAAATCCATGACAATACGGTCTACCAGCAGCGGGACGCGAACCCACACCGATATAGTCACTTCGGTTCAAGTACTGATGCCTTAAACCGCGCAACCACTGACCGACCCTATTATATTTTGACAATATAAGAACGAAATTGTTTTTCACTAATAATAATTTTTATATGGGACCATTAGTCACTGCTCAAGATCAGAAGCGCAATACATTAAATACTTATATTAACATTGATAAGCGTATGAAGTGGGATCTACAAATGACAGGAATTACTAAAAACAATAGAGGGTTATTTTTTAGACTTACTCTTATACTCGTATATGGTTACATAAATTTATTATATAGAATCAATGTATTAACTGACATTGAATAAACGCAAGTTATTAATTAATTCATAAAATACAATAATTGGTGGAGAAGTGTTAGTTAAAGCAATTTCCAAGACAATTAGTGATTACTTTCGTAAAAAACAATTAATTTTAAATTTAAAGACAAAGCGTGTGATTGTGTTTCATCATGGCTGAGTTTCGCCATAATTAATGAATACATTTGCTAAAATCCTAATTAGTGGACCGCAGATGTGTATAATGTGACTACTTCAAATATGAGAAAAGTACCTGTTTTTTCCATAAAAAATACAACTCAGCAAAAAAAACAAACAGTAAAAGAATATTCATTTAGGAAAAATTCTACAACTACTTCAATCAGGCCAAAACCTATTAAGAAAAGGCTATAAATCGGCAGAAATAAATTATGGAGTCGCTTCAAACTGTCTTATTTTTCAATATCGAGTAGTTACCATAATCACTACAGCAAAAAATCTAATTTGATCTATGCTGTTCGTATTGTACCTACAAAAATCTCTCTGGCCCGATCATTTGTTTACTGGCCTAATATCGATGCATATATTGAGAAGGTACCAAACACCTACTTAAATGCAACAAATATTCATGTGCTGCTCCTAAATTCCGAAAACATCATTAGGATTATCCCAAAAGACCTTAGAGAAGGGTTCACATATACTTTGCAGGCCCAATAGCTGATATTGTTCAACTTCAGGAGTCCCGCAAGGATTTGTCCTTGGGCCACTGTTAATCAACATTTTCTTAAAAGATTACTGATTATTTAAGTGCCTTCTTTTTGCTGATGACTTGAAAGTATTCTTGACTATTGAAAGCATTGACGCTTGCGAGCGTCTTTAAGGTGATTTGGTACAAGTTGAGAACTGTCAAATTAAATAAATTTCTTATGAATTTTTAGAAGTGTTAATAATGTTGTATACTTTAAAATCATCGAAAATTATATTTGACTATAGTTTCTCGGATATCATTTATAACTATAATGGCATTGAAAAGTGTAGCTTTACAGTTGTGCGGCATTTTGTTTCGCTGATGCGCCCAAATTGCGTTTCCACTTACTTAATTTTTAATCCACAGTACTGTAGTACATTCATTTAGTCTACACGTTGTCAAAGTATTATGTGTGTATATACTATATTTTTAAATTTTATCTATCAGTGCGATTTTCCGATTGTATTAATTATAATCTTATATAAATGTACAAAAATTGCGAAATACCTGGTATTCTTCAAAATGTATCACAACTCTCAGTAAAACAGGTTCAGATCCACAGAAACAATCTGGTCCGAAACACTTGTAGATAATTCTAATCCAGGGAAAATAATTAAACGACTAAACACATTAAACAAACTTTCAATTAATAATCATGTTGTAATACTGAATATATGCCAGTATAAATTGGAGCAGGGTGACATAATCCCAATTCTGATGGCGTAATTAATTTCCCTCATCGTTAAATGTAGTAGAGTGGAGCTCGTTAGTAAGCCGGTGGACGCTGATTAGAGACAGGACCTCTGCTAGCTTGGGTGGTAAGCCGTAAAATCGCTCGATTTATTGCGGCGTTTCTTCCGTGAGTCCTCCTCTAAATATAACCGCCCATTATTTTGTGTTTCCTTGGCTTAGGACCGAAAGGACCACGTTCCCAAGCTATGAAATGACGTCATTTTCTCAATGTTTTAACATGGTTATTCGCTAAAGATTCATGGATCAGAAAGTTGAACACAAGTTTCATCATTTCAATCGTTAAGCACTACACTGATATATTAATTTTTTGCCTTATAAGCTGGAATTTTAGAGAATGTTCTTAATAATATGGAGTTGGAACAAAATGATTTCTATGCGTTACTAGATGTGCTTGTGAAAACAAAAAAGATGCACTTTAGGACACGGCGATTGTAAGCATTTAAATGCTGAGTCTCGTCACCACCAGCTCTACAAACGGTCGAGCACAAATCATTTGTGAACCAGAATACTTAGGAGAAGAACTATATCATCTACGATAAGCTTTCATGGAAATACATAGAGTGTTTATCTTTTTTCCACGGATAAGTTATAATAAATATTTTGGTCTATAAGGAGAATTACCTTCAAAGTCGAATATATTGTAACCTCTACGTTGACTTAGCTTTGGAATATGCCGCGTTTAAATATTTTAAACACATTATATATAGTATATAAGTTTTTTGTCGATTCTTAGAACTACTTCAACGGTTTGCCAGCTACACTTCAGATAGGATGGCTACGCTTCTGCATCAAGACCTGCGTGCTGCTCCTGGATTTGAAACAGTCAATTTAAAATGTTAGTTGGTGTTTAAAAACTGCAAACTGAAGTTTGAAAAAGCATACATGTTGAAATCTCTCGCTGGCTGTACATATTTAGATCTTCGTCGTGAGCCCTCAGTCAAGTCTGTCTCGTTGCACGTACCTTGAGCTCTCATTCGGTGTTCTTCTTGCATGGCTTCCTTTGTCATCTAGTAATGGTTGTTCTTCATAAACTATGGCGTTCTCAACTCTGCAGCTCCTTCCTTTCCATTGTATGGTAAGCTACTCCATGTTCTTGCATGGCCTTTTCACCCGTCGTCGAGGAGGTCATGTGTCGCAACATTTATTCCTTATCTCCCTCCGTAGCAATTGCCGGTGCATGTTCTGAAATTCATGAGATCTTCCACCTCCCTGAGAATTCTTGGCAGGTGAGGGGGAGCCTTTTCTCTGTGATAGATACAGCAAATCTGATGGACAAGTCCTGGGCTTTTTTCAGGCACATAACAATGATGAAAACCGCATCTTTCTATTTCTTGCCGTTTTCCAGATGTTATTACCTCGGCAAAAGAACCACTCATCCATGAGATTTGTTTTATCTATGTCTTAAAATATATCAATTTAAACCAGTCTGTATTGCGAACTCAGTCAAAAATTTGGGATTTTCTTATCGTCACTCCTATATCACCAATTATATCGTTAAGTTTTGTTTAAAATTTAAAGAAATGACATAAAATATTCTATCATGAAGCAGAGATACAGCATCAACAATTTCGCCTTTATCATAGCCACAGAACAACAGTCATGCTAGAATACATTTAGGGTGTTCTAAGTTTTTACACTAAAGTTGCACACCTATTAAGGAGAAGCGACGCGAAGCGAAGGCAAGCATCATTCTGATTCTGCGTCCACACACTACAACGAAAAAAAAATACCATGTGACTTTTATATAGTCACATTAATGAGAGTCAAGTCACGTCAGACAAAAACAAAAATTGTGTTATTTATTAAATTGATTTCATGTGTAAATAGGGTTTATCTAAATTAAAGGATATCCTTCCAATAGATAATAATGATATGTATTACGTAACAAACAAAGGTAAACACCATATCATTTTATTTTGATAATTTTTTGCATGTTTACTTCTCTCGATGAGAGTGAAAATGGATTAAATTTTCAGGTTAATTTGTTAAATTTTTATATAGTTTGCATTGGTCTTTGATAATGTAGCTGTTTTGAAAATTTCTGCTCCATTGGTGTTGCAAGTGTTGTGAAGTTGTTACAAACAACATTTTTTATAACTGATTATGTCTAGAATACGTAGATTTGGACAGATTTCCCAACTTAGTGACTTTGAAAGGGGGCAGATTGTTGGTTAGCGCGGAGCAGATTTATCAGTGAGAAAAATTTCTAGAAGGAATAACGGATCCTTATCGTCGTAGAGGAATAATTCTTCATTTGATTAATGCATTTTAACGGAAACAATATAAACCACAATTGACAAGACCCTTAACCACATTAAGACTGAACTTGACTTACTTAACCCATTGCAATAAGGTGGATAGAGCAGTGCAGTCAGTCCATAAACCGACGCTTAATAATAATTAATTAATTTTTTGAAGTACATAACACTTTACATCACAGGTTGCTTAATCACAATTGATTATTTCAAACCTCTATAAACCATTTGATGTAACACTTTCAGAAATACCTTGTATAACGTTTTAAATAATACTTTGTTTATAAAAAAAACAGTTATTTAATATTTTTGTTCATATTTCAAGTGTTTTTAAATATGAATGGTATTGGAGTTAATTCAAGCAGTAAATTCTTCTAAATAATGTATTGATTGATTTAAAAACGTCAAGCTACTTCAAGAATTTTGGAGAGATAGGACACATAATCCAATCGAACATAGTAATTTTGTATTCTACTCATTTACCTCAGGGCTGTTTGCAAGACAAAGGACGTAAAGCAAGAAATAAAGAATATTTTAACTTTCTTAAGGTACTACTGAGGTTACTATTTTTCTTGTTTAATTTGAGGTTCGGTTTGAGTAGTTTGGAAACGATTAGGTAGGTTTTAGTGTGCAGCCACTACAATAGTTGTAGTTATTTCTGTGAACAATTCCATATGGCGAAGTTATTAACCAGTTCAGTAATAACTAAATCAACTGTAAAACTACTACAACTTTGGTGGTCACTTAGGACTGTTTTAAGAATAACTAACCATCATAACCAAAATAAGCCTAACATAATATGACGAACTATTCTGAAACCGTTCATTTAAGAGCTCGATTTAGTTGGCTATCCATATTAGACCAATACTCTGTTTGAACCAAAACTTCCAAAAAAAGCATAAATAATTGTCGTCGTTGTTGTAAGAGTAGTCGCCATGCTAACTCCGTAATGGATGCGGTGACGGTTATTATTCCAGCCAAACACCTGATCTATCAGAGGAGTCTGCGGAATGAAAGGTGGCGGTGGTCAGACTACGATCGCCAATCGCCGACCATTGACAGCGGTTACAGGATGCATCGGTCTAAACCAAGTTTAAACGAGCCGGTAAGCGGTAACACCAACATTTGTGTTGACTTATCGCTGGCCCGGTACGAGGCGGTGTTATCGGGGGAATCGTTCCAATTTCGGTTTATTGATTGCAATTGTGCATGTGCTTGCGGAATAATGAGCCGAATAAGTCCTTTAGGAAATGTCCTGGCAATAAATTCAATTTTATAATGAATAGTAAGCGAGTGGAATGGTTTCCGCGTCTTAGATTATTCTTTATTTTACGGTAATGAATTCCTAAGCCCACTAGTATTCTCTGATAAGGCAATAGTAGAAGTAAAGAAATAGCAATACAGAATGATTGTAATGTTGAATCATTTATTCTATCGACAATTGTCACATAGTGACTATATTAACTGTAAAATGAGAAGCGCAGATACATATTTTCTACTTCAATCATTCTTTAAAAAATGACAGTAGGTAAGTGTCCTAAATTTTAAATATATTTCAATTAGTTGATGATAATGATATACAGATGGGAAATTAAAAATGATAGTAATAATACCTAATGATGACAATTATTAAGAATTTTTGTACTGCACTTTTTTCTTTGTTTAAAATTGATAGCTGAATTCTGGATTCTGGAATTGTGAGAGGGCAGCCTTAAAAAGCCACAGAACTTAGCCCCATTGGGCCCGTTGTGCTTCCTTCCATTAAGAGATCAATCCACCTGAACCGCTAACCAACCTAATAAAGAAAAAAAGGTGATGACGTTGCTCAGGGAGATTTCTCTAATGTAGGTCATAGAAGGCCATCGCTCTCCCAATACGGATTCTCTTGATGAGACTGCTGTGCACTCACAGAGTGCATGAAGCATGGTCTCGTCTTCCTGTTCGCAATCCTTATAAAGAGGTGTTTTACACTTCCTCATATAATACAGATGCTTCCTTAGCCAACAGTGTTCAGTTTGAATACCTGTAACTAAACGAAGATTCATCTTGATTATAGCCAGGTATTTTTTGGCTGTATCTGGAACTCCTTAGTAAATTTACAGCTATTTGTTTCATCCCATCTTCTTTTGAAATCTTTGTGGGTGTTCTCCTTGAGAATTTCAACGGAAGCATACTGGAGAGACCAGGGCCAAAAATACTGAGACCCGATGCACTCCTGGTCAGCTTATCAGCAGCACCACCCGTGTCCCTTTGCACAGCATATAGACATGTTGTTGTCGATTGAGGCCACTTCCAGTGCTGCTCTAGTTGTTATGTTATGATAACATAAGACCAGTAGTGATTTTCTACTGTCTGTTTAGATTCTGATGGTTTTGCCCGTTATATGTCTATAGACAACTTCCTTGGAAGCTGCTAGTTTTGTTTATACTACGGAAGCATGGATATCCATTGCCCACTGATATTACATCCTCGCGAGCTGTCTTCTTATTTCTGGTAATTACCATGTAGGATCTGTCAAAAACAAACTTGGGAGAAATATTGTGTCAGTGTCTGGTTGCAGAAGGGGTATCCTTCTGATGACCCCATTCCACAGGCGACTTCTAACCTCTCCACATCCTACATCTGGTACCACTTCATTTAGTACATATCCAACGGTGGCAGACATAGCATTACCTCCATTACTATGGTTGGCGTAGCTTTATAAGCTTATAAAGTTCCAGTTATGCTCAAGCAGTCAATCCGTTGTACCTTACTTAGATTTTATTTAGCTGCTGTCTGTTGAACTTTCGGCCACCAAACCGATAGCTGAATAATAAACACTACTTCAAATTGCGAAAATATTAACGGCGCAAAAGTTCAAGATCAAAAAATATCTTTCAATATGAACTGGTTAAGGCGCCCTTGATATTAAATTTAAGCAAATGTCATATGACTTTAACGACCTTGAATTATTTATACTGTTAGCCAAAATTAATTAGATATTTAACTTTTTTCTCAGAACAATAGAAAAAATTATCATTAGAGTTTTAGTACTATTTTTAGCGAATCTATGAAACGATAAATTTGTGTGCGCTGACGCTGGGACACACTGTATATTTCTGTAAATTTCCTACATACCAGTAAATAAAAACGTGGTTCATCTTTGTTTTTTGTGCTGACGGGACTTTGTTTTAAACTGTGGAGGGTTATTTCTCTCTGAATTCTTCAGTTTCTTGAAAGAAAATTAAAAGGTTAGTCGAGACTCTGTTACAAGAAATGCAGCAACCACAATTTATTTGTGATGGTAATAGTTTTAGAATGGATAGTTGTCATTTGGTAACTAAATTGTCTAGAAAATGTTCTATTTATTTCCATTTCCATAATATGTATTTACACAATCCGGAAATTTTACTTGTATTATTTTGTTGCATTATTTAATAATGAATTTTGTCTCTCAAGTAAAATGACCAATACAGGTGTATAAAAAAGGTTAGTAATATCACGTAATATGGACAAGAAAATATAAAAAAAGGCTGTTGGCTGTTATAATTCTTTTAATGTAACTTTTAAAATGTACGTAATAATAATATCTTTACCCCTCATTCTAATCACCAGTTCGAGGCTTGTGCGGGAGAGGGGGCGGAATATTATTATTATGCTGACCTCATTTGCGCTCAGGAACGATTTACATTAGTAGGCCCTAACCATCATTCAGCGCAGGAATGAGGGAAACCTGGAAAACCTCATTAACACATAACTCTCCTTAAGTGGTCAAATGTCGATTGGTATCAATCTCTCACATTGACCCAAACCAACATTCTTACACCCTCCTCTCCCATATCCTTGGCATGGACTGGTTCAATGTAAACAAACAAACTAAAGTTAAATGAAGCAAAGAAGATAAATATGATATTTAGTTCTGATAGATGGGTTGTAAAGTCCGGTTAGACTTCTCGGTATTACGTTGGTATTACTGGTCTGTGCTGGTCAGCGTACATTGACAGCCTATGTTCAAAACTTTCTTCAAGTATATTCGCAATGCGTCAACTTAGATCCTGTTTGAATAATGATGTGATGAGGGCGCTTTATTATTATTATTATTATTATTATTATTATTATTATTATTATTATTATTATTATTATTATTATTATTATTATTATTATTATTATTATTATTATTATCATATCATATCATCATATTATTTACTATTTTGTAATTTTGCTTTGTTCTCTTTGATAAATAAAGATAATATTATTATTATTGCTAACTGTTGATAAAATTACTATATCTGTGTTACTTTACAGTATTTACCTACCTAAAACGCATCTTTTTACTTAAAACTGTGTTTTATTGAAAATCTTAACTGAAGCAAAAACCAAGATAATTGTGATTCTTTCTCAGAAGAATCACAAAGGGAGACGGTTCCAGTAACAAACACAAATTCTATCACGTAAAAATTAACAAGTTATTAATTTTAATGAATTCTTTGTTGCCAATCTCCGGAACAATGCACGCCTAGCGGAGAAACGCCTCAAAAGCATTTATTTACCGGAATTTCCTTATTATGCGACGTAAATTAAGTTCCACTTGTTATATCAGGCGTTTTTGTTAGAACGAAAATTTAAAGAACGTTTAAGCGCTTCCTTTGTCTCGCAGCGGTGGAATAACGACAATTAGTCATCTTATATATTGTATCTCATCTACTTGGGATAACATTTAAATGTAAAAGACGCTTCTAGAAAATAGGAGAATAATTTAATATCAGTTGAAGAGTATTTGCAATCCATTTAACAAACGTCAGCGTTTCTGGAGCCTGTTTGTGTAATTTTGGCGTAAGTTGCCGCCGAGCTGACAATTGAATTAATATTTCGAAAACACTTCGGATGCCAGTCTTCTCAATTGTGTTATTGCATACACTGCTCAGTTTGCCGTTAAGAGGAAGAATGTCAGAATTAGAAAACTGAATACGAGCATAATGGGGAATACGAGTAGCGGTTCACAATGCATAACATCAACTCGCGAATTTAGTTTCCATGAGTACAAACAAATGCGGGATATTCGTTCTAAAATACTTTTACCATAAATGTAAAAGCTACATTAATTTTATATGCAAACATAGTAAAAGATCAGGACGTATGTTTGGCGGCAATAATGTCATAATAAATAAAATATTAACATTAATAAATTGTTATGGATTGTAAAAAAAAACACGTGACCGAAAACGCAATATCAATCATTGATGCAAATCTAAATAGTCTAAGATCCTACTATAAAGCGACCTTCACCGAGCTGGTTAATGGATGAAAAGTATTTTATATCCAATTAAATATGTCAATAAATATATTGCAAATGGGTTGTCTAAAAAAATCAGTCCAGAATATGATTAATTAACAATTAAAATTTTTTTTTTTTAAACATTTCACTGGTTTGGTTAATAGACAAATTCCATACCAATCGAAAGTATGAAGCCCAAAGAATATGCAAACGTTAGGTTGACTATTTTTTCCCGTCACAACTCTTGGGTAGGCAGGTATCAACAGGTAAATCGATACTAGTAACTTGCACCGGTGTGATTAATAAATTAAAGTTAAATTAAAATAAAGATTATTTCATTACCAACACGGTGGTATAGGGTTGTCTGCGAAAAATCAGTCCTGAATTCCGGTTGTCGAGTTATAAAAAGTGAAATATTCCCCAGCGAACCATTTCCTGCGATAGAAGAGTACACAGCATTGCAGCTGTGTGTAGTTCGTCCATACCGAAAATGAAGACGATCCGTTTATCCGTTTCTCCAAAAAATCGAATAAAGTCCGAGGGCGGCGGTATTATTATTAATCTGCCCCTAGGAACCCCTAACGGGAAGACGGACAAATTTTTTTCATTCCGCGTCTCAAAGAGTACGTGTCTTTAAAATTTCGATTCAATCGGTTGGGGCGCGGCTCCGGGGGCGGCATCCCGTTTTTTTTTAATTTTTCGGTACATTACCGGATGTGCCCCCGCCTTATCGCGAAGTATACGTACATAAAATTTGAGGACGATTGGATTCGATTTGTGGATGTGCGTAAATTTTTTGTTACTCCTAACCACGAACATGAGGCTGTGGGACGGGATCGGAGGTTTCCCGAATTCATAACTGAAGGGTGGAGTCTCGAAGCCACGAGTTCGAGAAATCGACCTTTTCTGTTGCATTTCGAATACATATTCGAATGTTTTTTATGAAAATATGAAAAAATGCTTCTATAGAATTTTTTGTACAAACAACGGTTTACAAGTTGGGCGGCAAAATACCACCGCCCCCGGACTTTATTAGATTTTTTGGAGAAACGGATAAACGGATCGTCTTCGTTTTCGGTATGGACGAACTACACACAGCTGCAATGCTGTGTACTCTTCTATCGCATGGAATGGTTCGCTGGGAAATATTTCACTTTTTAAAACTCGACAACCGGAATTCAGGACTGATTTTTCGCAGACAACCCTATACCACCGTGTTGGTAATGAAATAATCTTTATTTTAATTTAACTTTAATTTATTAACCACACCGGTGTAAGTTACTAGTATCGATTTACCTGTTTATACCTGCCTACCCAAGAGTTGTGACGGGAAAAAATAGTCAACCTAACGTTTGCATATTCTATGGGCTTCATACTTTCGATTGGTATGGAATTTGTCTATTAACCAAACCAGTGAATTGTTAAAAAAAATAATAATTTTTAATTGTTAATTAATCATATTCACAACCCATTTGCAATATATTTATTGACAACCCATTTGCAATATATTTATTGACATATTTAATTGGATATATAATACTTTTCATCCATTAAACAACTCGGTGAAGGTCGTTTTATAGTGGGATCCTATACTAAAACTTCATTAGTGCAGAAATCCAGAGAGTCAAAGCAATCGCGTGTCCATCTTCTGTTTTTAACATTACATAATTATTAATGGTGATGTGGTGAACTTACGGTATTGTTAAGCGTAACTTATTTTTTTGTTTACAATATAGATCCGCTCGTGAAAATTACGGCAGCAATGCTGTTGGTTACGTCTAATAAAAGGTTTTATTTGAGGTATTTATAAAATTATGACATGTTATTTTATATTGCTGCTGCTTGTTTTAACTTGAGAAATAATAAATAAAAGTAATGAATAATGATATTTAACAGTTATTTTTTTTAAATCAATTTATTAATTTCTCTCTAAACATTTTTAAAAAATCCTTATTTATTACATTTGTTTATTTAATATGTTTATGTATGTTTTCAGAATAAAACAGATAATTTAATATAGTGAGATAGTAAATTATAGAAAAAAATATATATTTATCGTATACAATTTTTTGGTAGAATCTGTTGATAGATATTGTATTTGTAATATGGGACAGAGTGTTTATGAAAATACACTTTATAATTTAAATTTATCTCAAGAAATGATTTGAAAATGATTTTGATGTTGGTCACCTTCATCCTTCTAATGTATTATTTAAAGCAAGTGGCGTATTTATTTTCAAAGTTATTTGTTTATTAATGTTTTCTCTGGGTGATCAAAAATCCTTCATGGCTTTGTGATAGTCATAAGTATGATACTAGAATACAAAAATACTAGAAAATGCTTATTTCTTTGCAAGAAGTCCCACTTGTAGTGTTTTATTTCTTATTATGGTGTTGTTCACCATTTTACCTTTAAATATAAAGAAACTGCTAATGTAGGTTCATAACAATTTTTTAAAACTAAAAAAGACTTAAACAAATTGTTGAAGCACAGTTTGCCAACTTTTGCTACATACTGAGATTTTATGTGTTTAGTTCTGTTTAATTTTGTTTTGAATATAATTTCCATCTTATCTTCTTTACTCTTTATTCCTGCATATATTGTTTATAATTATTTATAATTTATGTGATTTAATAAGTATTGTAAGCCTTTTCGATGTACTATGTATCTGAATATATTGTTTTAGTTTTGGCATAGACTTTGTATTTATGAGTCTCCAAGTAATTCATAGTTTAAGCATCTCATAAAAAACATAATAAATTTAAATGAAAAAAAATAATAAAAATAGTCATAATTCTTATAACCAAATAGTAAAAGATGAGATATATACTAGTTTCAAATCATGCAAGTGACAAGAGAACGAAACAGAGCATTTCTGTACATAGAGCTAAACAACTTTACCATTTTTATGCAGGTTTTTTAACTAAGTAATTTTATTAGAAAATATAAAACAGTATTTAAGAAATAGATTATTAAACCGACTAGTAATTGCTACCCATATCCGCCTGCTTTAGCAATGCATAAACGGTTTTTTATAATTAAAGAAACCCCGTTTCTTTTTTTAAATGTTTGACCATCATTTGTATACTTCCTCTCAGATAATAAAATGCAAATACTTTTTTAACTAAAATATCATTTTTACAATATCATCATCATGCAGTGGCCACCATACTCCCCTAATTTTAGTCCACTGGATTTCCGTTCAGTTTCTAAGTATGTAAAAGGATGTTTATTCTGAATCGATGGAGAGTATTTCAATCAACTATTTTTAGGCGTTATATACTATTAAGAATTTGAGCAACCACAAAAAATATCTTCAAATTGATATGTGAAAAATTGTCAAAGTAATTGCAGAAAGACGATTTTAAAAGTTCAAGCTCAGCACTCTGTATCTCTTAAGGGAAGCATGTTTGTATAAAGGGTAATAAAAAAGAATGGGTCAATACTAAGCTGGAGATACTAGAAATATTATGTTTGAGCTCATCATCCCTTACACGAATGTTGCTATAAAAAAACAGGGTGTTTAAATTTAATTTTGAAATTTATCAATAATTGATAAAGTTTTGATGGTATGACTTTGAAAATTGGTAGTATTGGATTTTTTGTTGTGACAATTAGGAGAATTTGAAGCTTATTTTGGTGTTGCTTCTAGAGGGTGCTAGTTTCACCGTATTATTTAGGTAAATTAAAACATTTTTTTGAGCTATGCTTAAAAAAAATTAAAAGAACTTTGGATTCTACATAAAAATGTACCCTTGTTCAGGTCGCTTTATCTGTTTCTGAGTTGTCAATGTATTTTGTGGTGATTTTCTTTCAGGCTCTGATATTGGCATTTCTTTTCTAAGTAGCCTAAGTAGCATGATGAGCTCAAACATAATATTTTGGTGTGCAAAGTCTCCAGCTCAGTGTTGACCCATTTTTTCTGACTCGCCCTGTATATTTTTGTACATAGGTAAGTAGGGTTAAATCGTCATATATTGTCTTAAAAAAAATTGCAGTTAATGGGATGACCTGCTTTTTATTACATCCTGCATAATTTTACTGAAAATGCCGCCCTTCAGTTCTGGAGCACTGTATTTGAACATTTTTTAAATAACTAATCCATTTCCAATCTTCCAATCGCTCTAATGGCAATTTTCACGGCACAATTCTCTAACAAGGCCATTATAATTTTTGTGCAATGCGGCATAATGCCGAAAATAAATATTGTCAGCCGGTGAGCATCAAAATCTATTTGAGCTGCATCAGCTTATCCCACTGTAATTGCAGCTCCATTGTGGGTTCCTGCTTAGCTTGCAATTGAATTAAAATTATTTTGCAAACATCATCGGAGCGAACCGGCAACAATTTGCAAAAGCCATTCGGATCCGAACGGCATAAAGCATAGAGGGAAACTGTTGCTCATGGCCGACACCGATTTCCTCTGTATTTATTCAGTAAATATAAAGCCCCGGCTCGAGATAATTGCGTTTGTAACGATCGCGCAATTAACGGATAAAGCGAGTCAGCAGAAAATCACAAAACGGCGACTTTTCCATCTTTAATAACTCTATTGGCAATTCTAACGGGTCGACCCGTTAGTCCGGCCGCAACTGCCGTCTCTATCTCTAGCGACAGAATTTGTTAAGTAATGAGTTCGTATTCTTGAAATAGTGTTTTTACAAAGACAAATAATTTTAAAGAGTTAATAACTGATAATCCAATGCTTAGTATATAACAGGAATCTTCTCTCATGCCACTTGGGCACTTTGAAAGATATCAAAGTAAAAAGAACAAATAGCAATTATAGCCTGTTTGGAAATGAAAGACAGGAATAAAACCCCGAGATAAGAACCGTGGGCGTGGTAATATTTCGTTTCAAATAATTATCGGATAACACTAATGCTAACAGGTAATGGGTGTACATTAGTATATTTTACTGGATACATCATAGGGCAGGAGCCAGTGTATTGTGAGAGATCAATCTAGTCTTAGAGCTGAATATACGAAGACGTGCTAGTGCAGTAGAGTAAAATTCGACTTGTGTTTAGTGACTATTGTGCCAGTGGATATAATATTGTTTGGGTAAAGTGTCGAGCTTATCAGATTACTTACCTGCTAAACGCTGAAGATGTGCGCTGTCTCAGAATGAGAAAATTATTATATTAAATGTATTTAATGCAAAATCCTACCAACAGTGTTGACGACAACGTGGAAAAGTGTTCCAAAATGACAGGGATTGGAAAATCGACTATCTACATACTTTTAAGGGAAACAAAAAATAGATACTGTAAATCCCCCAAAATCACCTACAGGGAGGTCAAAAGTCGTTATAGATGATTTCTTCAAAAATGTCATTCGCAGAAAAGTACACTCCTTTTATTTTAAAAAAGAAATACCAACGCTAAACAAAATTTTAAGTGAACTTTCAAAGGACAACGATTTGCCAAGAATCAGTAGAAGCAAATTATGGACCGTCTTACTAGAGTTGAATTTTTACTGGGAAAAGCAGAGCAGGAAGTCAGTTCTTATCGATAAAAATGAACTTATTTGTTGGCGAAGATCCTACTTAAGATCAATTAGAAAATTCCATGACAAAGGGAGGAATATTTATTATCTAGACGAAACTTGGGTCAACGAGGGATATACTGTAACAAAAGTATGGCAAGATAAAGATGTAAAAAATTTTCGACAAGCATTTTTGGATGGACTTTCAACAGGGTTCAAGGCACCTTCAGGTAAAGGGCAGTGGTTTTGTAGATGGCGGTTTACTTTTATTTGAATCTAAAAATATAGGTGACTATCACGAAGACATGTACGCAGATGTTTTCGAAAAGTATTTTACACAGATGTTGGATTTTATTACTCCGGGGTCTGTAATTGTCATGGATAATGCCAGTTACCATTCACGGCAGACCGATTGGACGCCTACGACTGCTTGGAGGAAAGCCGATATAATTTAATGGTTATCTGGAAAAAAACATTTCTTTTGAAACAAATATGGTGAAAACTTTTGACACTTGTCAATCTTAATAAAGATCAGAAAAATATATTATCGATGAAATGGCAAAAAAACACCAAATAACAGTACTACGGTTACCACCTTATCACTGTGAAGTTAACCCAATCGAATTAGTCTGAGCGCAGGTAAAAGGAGATGTAGCGCGAAATAATACGTTTAAATTAAGTGACGTAAAAATTTTGTTTAAAAAATCCTTGGAACAAGTAACTGCAGATAACTGGCAAAGATGTATACATCATGTATAAAAAGAAGAGGAGAAAATGTGAGAACTCGATAATTTAATTGACGTTACTGTGGAACCTATCGCTATCAATCTAAGAGACAAAGATAATTCGTCAGAATATTCAGAGGATCAATTTTAATATACCTACTTTTTTATTTTCTTTATTGTACATTTATACAACACTACATTTACTCACCATAATTTGAATTTTCAAGATACATATATTTTTGTGTGGAATAAAAGTTTATTCATTAAATTTAAATAAATATTTTGATAACAATATTGACAAATTTTATTTGTATTACTAAAAACTCTCTTAACCCGGTTATGATGCTTAAAGTTGCCTCATGTTTTGAAATGCTGTTTTTATATTGTTTACTTATAAGAGAAATGGACCGAGAAATTGAAGCGGCATAGACAAAGACGGATTGTCGGGGATTAAATTTTAGCTATCTGCTACAATTTAGTACGGTTCGGTCACACAAAGTTTTTTTAAAAGTATACCTCATCTATACCAATAATATATAACATAAAAATATTGAATATAAGCACCAGTACTACATTTATTTACGATTTGCATACATAATAAGCTTTTATTACTCTCTTTCATTTCTAAACAGACTATAGTAGTAAGTAATCTTGTCGCCTGAAAGGAGGGAGGCCTTCCTGTAGTTCTGAGTTGTTTATAATCGTGTCCTAATGAATTATCCAAGTTTTCGATCTCGAGCGATGAACGCAAAATTGTAAAAAATCCAAAACACCACGAAAGTTTCTACGTTTCCTCACTTTTTGGAGATTTTAACCCTGAAGCAATAGTTTTCTCGATTATAATCAGAAGTACAGTAAATTATCTACAATTTGAGTCCAGAACCGTCTATGTAATCCCAATAGATTCCGAAATAAAGCTTTTCATTAAAACCAATCAATCAGTTTTTTCAAACTCAGAAATTGTTAGCAGTATTTTGTTGCGTAAGAATTTCGAGCTTGTAAACTTAGTTTCTTCGCGAAATTGCTCCCCCTTCCTTATTCAAATTGACGCTGAAATAGGTTTGAGGGATTTACATATGAACCAGTCCCTACATTTTTCATCATTCTTTCTGTTTTTGCGTTACATTATCAAAGCCTTGTCTGAACTTTTCATGACCTCTCTGTAACCTCTACGTTGACTTGGTGGCGAAATCGGTCCGCTTATATATGTTTTTAGGATTCTAGAAGTTTCCGTGATCTTTAGAACGTGTTGGGAATCAAATCGGATATGGTCTGGAATATTCCAGAAAACGTCATTATAAACATTACAATAATTATAAATTCTACCGCACATAATGAACAAACTAAAAAGGTAGATGAGCTTCCGTACCAATATATATCAGGTAATATTGTTTTACTCCTTTTTCTTATTATCTGGGGATGTTATAAAAGAAAATGAGAATTATGACTATTAATTTCAATTTCAAAAAAAAAAAATATTGAAAATTGAAATATACTTTGTTGTAATTCGGTGAGGATCAGATTCACAAAAACCTGTCGGCTCAAAACCGTCAGCACAATATGTTTTAATTTCCTGTACCCAGTACTTATAATTTCAAATTTACTGTATTATTACTTAATAAACGAAATATATATCGAAATTTTTTATAATTTCTGAAGATAGATTAACTTAGACAAAAAAATCATATTGTTGAAAATAGAAAAAACAAAAAAACATATATTAATCAACTAAAATAAAATTAACATTTAGAAAATTATTTCATTTTTTGTTTTTAAAATGTCCTTCATAATTTATACGTATCTCAAGAAAATGTATTATAAATGATTTTAGAGGTCAGTCGCCTTCATCCTTCCCAGGAACGGAAGTATTTATTTAAAAAGTTATTTGTTTATTAATGTTTACTCTGGACGTTCACAAATCGTTCATACCTTTGTGGAATAAGTGATAATATGTATAATACTAGAATATAAAGATCATAAAATTTTTATATTCCTTTTTTAAGAAGTTTTACACGTAACGTTTTGTTTTTTATTATGGTCCAAAATTGTTCACCATTTTACGTTTAAATATATATTAGGTTGGTGCAAAAATAATGACCGTTTTCAAACAGCTACTTTCAACGAACGTAACTCAACTCAGAATAAACTTTATTAATCGAAATAAAAACCATTAGATTCAATACATTTTTGCCAACGAGAAACAAGTTTATTTATTCCGGTAGCATAAAAATCCGGCGTTCTGGAGGCGATGAAGTCGTCGAAGACCGATTCGTCATCATCTTGGCTTTTGAAGCATTTCTCGCGCAGGAAGTTGTCGAGGCGCTTGAAAAAGTGGTAGTCGGTGGGCGAGAGGTCCGGCGAGTATGGCGGATGAGGCAGAATCTCGTAGCCCAATTCGTTCAACTTCTGCAGGGTTGGTTGTGCGACGTGCGGACGAGCGTTGTCGCGGATCAGAATTGGCCCCTTTCTGTTGACCAATGCCGGGCACATACGCTGCAGCTTCTGGTGCATATCGTTGATATGTTGACAGTACCTCTCTGCCGTAATCGTTTGGCCCGGATTGAGGAAGCTGTGGTGGATGAGACCGGCGGCAGACCACCAAACAGTAACCATAATCTTCTTTTGGTGCAGTTTTTGCTTCGGAAAGTGTTGTGGAGCCTCGTCGCTATCCAACCACTGTGCAGAACGACACCGATTGTCGTAGAGAATCCACTTCTCATAGCACGTTACGATCCCGTCGAGAAAAGCGTCGTTTTTGTTGCGCTGAAGAAGGGCTGACGACACCTCAAAACGACGATTTCTTTGATTTTCATTCAAATCGTGAGGCACCCATTTATCGAGCTTCTTTGACTTCCCTATTTGCTTCAGATGGCGTAGGACTGTTGAGTGATCGACGTTGAGTTCTTGTGCGACTTCTCGTGTGGTTTTGCGAGGATCGGCTTCGATCAAGGCTTTCAATTCGTCATTGTCAACCTCAGATGGGCGGTCGCGACCCTCTTCATCTTCAAGACTGGTATCACCTGCACGAAACTTTTCAAACCATCTACGTGTGGTACGTTCGGAAGCACTATCCTCGCCCCATGCTTTATTGACATTTCGTGTCGTCTCCGCAGCATTGTGGCCAAGTTTGAACTCGTGAAGCAAAATAATGCGAATTTCCTTCTTTGAGAGCATCGTAAAAAATGATCTGAAATCAGAGACGATAATAAAAAGATAACTAAACTAAAAGATAGAGCGAAAAGCGCGCTTTAAAATGACATATAACATAACCACATTCATTAAAAAATTTATTCAGAAATTCATACATAAAAATAAATAATGTAGAAACGACCATTATTTTTGCACCAACCTAATTAGAAACTGCAAGTTAATGTGGGTACCTAACAGTTCTTAAAAAATAAAAAAGATTTTATGTATATGTGAGCTTTAACACCACGAAATTTTCTACCTTTTTCCATTTTTGGCGATTTTAACTCTGAAGCATTAATTTTTTCTATTATACTCGTAATTACGAGTACGTTTTCAAAGTACAGAGTAAATTTGATGAAATTTGAGTTAAGACAATAAAATGTTCTTTTTTTCTTCTATTTTCAACAATATGATTTTTGATGTCTAATCAATTATTATCTTCAGAAGTTGCGAGTATATGTGGAAATGTATGTATGACTTTAGCTAGTAAGTTTGGTGTACGAATGTCTTTAGTGGCTAAGTTTTTATATAGTTGTAGGCGGTAAAAAGTAGTAATAAGTTAGATAGAAAAGCACTGTACGAGGAACACACACTCTCCAAATGGTATTTGAGAAATACAGTTGTTACCAATTATTGACGAATAATTTATTTCCTCCAAATACAACACAGAAGTAATAATGTTTACTGTTAATTTGTTATTATACTGGGTGCAGCAAATTGAAATATATTGAGCTGAGATAATGTGTAATATACAGAGTGTCTCTAAAGGGACGTTACAAAATTGTAAGATCTTTTTTTTATCTTTAAGGGCAATATTAAAATTATTCTGTTATAAATGCAACAAGTTATGAGATTATGCTGAAATTTGATACGTTGGCATATATTTATGGAACAAAAAGTCCTATGTCAAATCTATACGTTGCAACTAAATTTCTTCTTTTATACTGAAACTATTGAACCATGATTGTATAGAGATTTTCATGTGTATAAAAGCGTTCATTATAAAAATTAGTTTCCCTTTCCTTGTAAAACACACTTTGTGGGCAAAAGAGATCATACGAAGAGCTCTTGAAATGGTATCTTCTGGTACGGATATACCAACTGTTATTTAAGAGTTTCTTTAATATCTTTGGAAACTCGGGTGACAGTTTCGAGTATTATCGAACATGTTGTAAAAATTTGTTCCTCAACTCCAGTACCAACTCATTTCAAATAAAAGAACGTGAATTTCATAAAATTGAAATTGAATTTATTATATATACTAGTAGCGTTCGAAATTATTTCCATGATTTTCAATACACAGGTGAACTCGTCGTATTCATGAATCTCCGCACGCATGGCTCAAACCAGACTCTAGTCGAATTGCCTCAGCGGCAACATATATGCGATTGCGCAACTCTTGTGACTCAAAAAATAAAAGTCAAAGAGATTTAGGTCGGGCGATCGAGGGTGTCACACAATTGGACTACTCGGCCTATCCTTTCGGGAAACACAAGATCCAAATGTTGTCGCACTAGTCATGCAAAATGTGGTGGAGCATCAGCGTGAAGAAACCACATATACTGTGTAACGTTGAGATTTTCCAGAATGAAAGGGCCAATAAGTACTCCGTTTACAGTTCAAGTTGCCAAGTGATTGCCCAATAATGCGTGTCGTGAAAATTGTGAATACCGTTACCTGTGAAAATTGCCTCATCTGTAACTGAAATGTTCATGGTAAAGTTTGGGTTTAAGTCCTGCTTAATGTTGATGTAATAACTACTCGCAAAAGTTCACTAGAAGCGTAAGATCCTTTGGAAGTATGGCTCGCACCCGCTGCACATCAAATAGCTAGAGTAAGTCATGCCTCAATGTTTGCCAAAGTGTGGATTGTGATATCTCAAATTGCGCTGCAATTGTCCTAGTACTTATGCTAGGCGGCTCCTCGACGACTTTTAAAATATCTTCGAGATTCATGATTTGCCTAGGTTTACTGGCTCATCATGTTGCTCAGGCCTCGGCCGCAAAATGCCAATTTCTCTACTCTGCTGAACCACAACTAAAAAGGTATGATATCTCTCTCGCATGATATCTTTGGGGAAACCTTTGGGCATAAATTGCAGCCAGTAAATTTTGATGTGATTCCCCGTAGACCAGTATGATATCCATATCTTCTTCGTTTGAGAAATTATGCGCCATACTTTTATAATCGCGTGACAATAAAGGGCGAATAGGCCCACAACTAATAACAAAGTACCGCTACAAAAAACAAACATATCGTTCTGACTTGTTTACTTCTTAGTTTTTATAAACAAAAAATTCATGTGATAATAATCATTATCATTTTCAGCATTGTGAAAATTAAATTTTAAAATCTTCAAACATTATTTTCTTGAAATTTTGTTATGTAACCAAAATTTTTCATGATGTATGTATGTAGAATGACACGCTCTTTCAAATGGTATGGTCAAAATTGGGGGTTGCTATTTAAAAAAATTGTCGATGACGTCATTTCTCGAACAACGATGACGTCATAAATGTGGGTCGTATGTCAAAAAGTGCCCTTTTTAAAAACAAAATCGACGTGTCAGGGGATTTTTTCGAAAACTTCTCAATTTCAAAAATAATGAATTTATTACTTTTCGAAAGCACTGTTATAGCGAATTAAATTTATGGCTTGATGCTCTTTCACTAATTTTAGCAGCCTGATTTATTCACAAAGAACAAAATTACGGATTCCAGTTCTGTGCCGTTGGTCTGTGGTAAAAAATATCGATCATCGGGGAACACAAACGAACGTGGCCTACTTTACTGATTTATAACTTTTTGATTTATGGACGTTATGTTCCTCAGAACGATGGGTTGTTAAAAAAATAAGATCAATTTGTATCAAAGTTTTAAAATGCCCCGTCGCTCGCGAGTTCTGCTCTGTATGCCAAGCTTTAAAGGTTAAAGGGGAACTGTTGGAAGGGGCCAAAATGCAATGCTGGATCCCGATCATTATGCTATAATTTTTAGTAGTGCACACGAATATTAACACCTTGCAGCTCTTATAAGATATTTTATAAAATTCGCGATGTTCTGCTATACTCGTTTTAGTCCAAGATCCCACTGCAAAGTACCCAAATGTTAATAGAAAGAATTGCATTTAAATATGTGTTTCAGGTACATCATAACACGTGTGGCTAGGTTGGCTAATCAAAGCCGGGTCCTAGAGGCATTAACTATGCATTAAAAATATTAATTATGGAGGCGAACTATAAATTAGTTTAATGCAACAAAATATATACCAAAACGTGCGTTTTAAGAATGTATAGAGATGTCTGTATATTTTCGGGTCTAAAGTGTGACAACCCTTCGCGAAAAAATTTTAGACGCACTAAATAAAACGAAACATGAAGCTAAGTAACTTTTTATAATTACATAATGTGTTTTTTTTAAGAAAAAGTTATTTTTTTATCACAAATATACATATTTCAAGACTAAGCCGGTAACGGACGGTGAGCTATAATATATATCTGATATATTACAAAAATATCTCTTGTGATTAAAATGCATAGAACGCTACGCATTGACGCTATACTATATATTTATTTTATACGGTTTATTTGTCCGTAGGAATATATCTCATTGCAAAGATATACCAGGTGGTCCACTTTCGCAAGCGGAAAGTTTAGAGCCAGACAGAGAACCACAAAATAATATCATTTTGTATTATAAACTATATTCAAAAAATGCTTCGTTACAAAGATACAGGGTGTCAAAAAAAACTGCTACTGTCAGTGTTTTTGCATTTTATAATGACAGTTAATTGAATTGTGTCCGGTAATTTAATTTCGAGTTATTGTTAACATTGTTATTAATGTTGTGTAAGTATTAATCTGAAAAATGCTTTTTTCTAACAACGAATACGCAGATATTAATTTTTGCTACGGATTTTGTGATAGAAATGCAGAAGCTGCAGTTCGTGAATATCATAGAAGCTATCCAAACAGAAGAGTTCCAGATGCTCGCGTTTTTATCAGAACACATCAGAATTATCGTACCTTTGGCCTGCGTGTTAATAACGAACGGAACAGGAACCGTCGACATAATATACAGAATAATCGTATACTACGTACTTTTGATAACAATCCGAGGCTGAGCTCTCGGAAGGCAGCTCATCACCTTCACATTTCTAAGTCTAAAATATTACGAGCACTACACGATGACCATAGACATGCATATCACCTACAGCATGTTCAGGATTTGCACCCTGGTGACGGAAGAAAATCCTAACTTTTTACATAAGATTCTTTGGACGGAGGAATCCTCGTTTACCAGATGTGAGGTAACAAATTACTGTAATATCCATATTTGGGCACATCAAAATCCTCGAGAAATTCGGCCAAGATCATTTCAAAATGAATTTTCGGTAAATGTTTGGTTGGGCGTTATTGATAGTAATGTTTGTGGTCCACATTTCCTACCCCCAAGGTTGAACTCGGAACTGTTTATGGATTTTCTTAACAGTAATCTGCAGGACTACCTAGAGGATTTACCCATTAATTTAAGGTATAAGAGTTGGATACAACTAGATGGAGCTCCCCCGTATTTTGGAATAGCTGTAAGAGAATGGCTCAATACCAATTATCCACAACGATGGAGATTGGCCGGCTAGGGAGGAATGGCATGAATAATAACGTGGATAATGCTATTGGACCAGTGGCCTGGCCACCCAGATCACCGGATCTTAATCCGATAGACTTTTACGTTTGGAGTACTATTAAAGATAAAGTCTATGCTAATCCCGTATTAAACGGAATTTATCCTCAAACTGACATTTCCCAGGATGAGCTTTTACAGAAGTTTTCTGTTAAATCTTTGGAGGACAGACGTAGCATTGCTTATTTAGTATTTTTATTTAAATTATTAAACAACCAAACTGATTGTGGTGATTTATTAAATAAACTTTATATTCATGTTCCCAGGGTGGTTTCAAGACACGCTGGTACTTTTTACTTGCCGACGCCAAGAACTAATATTAGAAGTTTTTCCCCATTGAATTTTATGTGCAATACTTATAACATCTTAAAGTCATCGGTTGATATATTTCATTGTTCTCTTGCAAGCTTGAAACAAGCAGCACTATGATGCTGTTTTTTAAATATGATGCTATTTTTAGTGTTAACTGCTATTATTATAATTTTCTGTATCTTAATTTAAGAATTTAAGTTTGTTTTGGTTTCTGTTTTTGTATCTGTTTAGTGTTTCTCTTTCTTATTTCTTACATATTGTTTGTTTGTTATTTTTAATGTATATGTTCTTTGTATATCTTTTTTTTGTATGTGTTTCCCATTCTGTAATTGGGCATTCGCCTGTTGAATGGTGTAAAGTAAATAAAATAAATAAATAAAATAAAATAAAATAAATAACATTCAAGATAATTCTATGAACTCTTTGTCATTTTATATATGCCCTTGAGACGTTGAAACGAAAACACACCAGCACGACTATTATTAAAATTTAATAAAGGTAAGAGGAATGAATGTTATTACTAAAATACCAAACGATATTGATAATTATCTTAACCTACCAGAGTGTCATTTATATACAGGACATCGGCTACCATGGTGAAGGTGATATTATACAATTGAAGCGACACGGAGGATGGAAGAAGGATACATAGATAATAACATCAATGAAACAATTGAAACAAGAACATTTTAACTAGGCCATCAAATAAATGTACAAGTAGTTGAATGTTTCACAGTGATAAATTTAACAGAACAGAATAAAGCCCTAATATGCCTTTGTTGCAAGATAAATCTTTGTATGCATTACGAGCAAAACGTGATATGCTCTCGAGTGATTACCGATAACTGTCATTCTCGAGCAATAATAAATCACTTTTAGTTCTTAATACATAAATATTATTACTATAAGTTGACGGCCAAAAATCTAGAGAGTGACTAATCGCTAGCTTGTAGACAAATGCGTGGACGAGGCGTGCGAGGAGCAACATTTCATAAGCGTACTAAATTTGAATGTGATCAGATATAAAAAATATACAAAAATAATTGCATTACATAACATTCATTATTTTTAGTAAAAACAGTGATATACCAATTTTTTCCAATTTCTAGGCGTTAGGTATTAAAAAAGATAAGAATTATTTCAAAATTTAAAGTTTTTATCTTGTATTATCAATTATCCAAGGACGAAAATAATAGAGAGTGACTAATTCACAACACAGAGATGAGTACAGAAGATATGGGTGGCATGATTACCTAAGTGTGCCACTTGAGAAGAGTTAAAGCACACAAATTTTTCAAAAATAAGTTGAAGTCGACTGAACCTAGCACATTAACAATTTACTTAAAATGTGCCACCTGTGCCATCCTCTCTACAAAATAGAATGCCGTCCTTTTGGACGGCAATTGCCCACCACCACCCATTCACCTACCTGATGCGCACTCCGCGGATATCACACTTAAGCCTTGTCCTCGTGGATTCTGTTTTAATTATTTATAGAGGGGAATCTCAGTTTTTGATAAAATTTGCGAAACTGTAAAACACTACCAATATTATTGCTTCTTTCATTATTATATGGTGTTAATAAATTTATTTTGAGCTTCTGACAATCTACCATGGCAGTTTAATGATGAAAATAATAGAAAATGTTATAGCTGTCAAATTTTTTTGCAATTAGAGATTTTCCCACCATTAAATAAATCGCGTAAATATTTACGAATTCTGCATTCAAAAGAACAAAAGGCTTTAGAATGCATACACACTATTTACTATTGGCTACTAGCACTGTCGCTATAACGATCACACATTAACACTTATTATATCATATCGTACCGCTTTCCGTATGACCTTCATACATCCATGTTTCGTCAGAATTTAATAAATTCTTCGATCCAGATTCAGATTTTAATATTTATTTGAAATAATTTCTTCGCCATATCACTATTTCGTTTTTTTCTATCAGTATACTCTTTTCGATTTCATTTATATGGACAAAGTTTCATCTTGTAAGATATAGCAATAGAATTTTTTTTGTCGAAAACCCATTTTAAAAATACCATGTTTCTTCCGCGAGTTTCCATCATTTTCCGTTTCACAGTTGTACTTCTTTACCACTAAAAAAATATTGCACTATACATAGGTACAAGTGCTACTCACGTAAATTTTGTTAATGAAATGCATATTTCAACATCACTTACATTCATATTTTTACCTCGCGTTTTAAACTCTTCATACATGTCATCATCCGATATTCCTCACTTGTTAAATTAGGACGATTTTGAGAATACGCTATAGAGCCTGAATTATTATCCATTCTTAAGAACTCAATATCACTAATAAAATTAATTACATTCATAATTAAATTAGCAAAAAGATATGCCCGAAATTTTGCGCGCCTAAACGATATACCCCCTTATGATAGCGCTGGAAGTGGAACAGGTGGATCCATCAATTCTTTGCAGCTGCAGCGCATGCGTACTTACTGCAGCAGAAGCTGTGTAATCGGGTATGCTCTTAGAGATATGCGGCACACGATTTTATAGAAAAAATATATGGGTTGCATGTATGTTTCTTTGTGTTGACTGCTATAAATTGTGATCAGGTTTATAACATTAATATATATAACTAGATTTTTGGCCCTCAAATATAATACCATTGAGAAATAGAGGAACTATTTATTACTCAATACGTGATATTATTGCTCTCGAGTGATCACCAATAACTGTCACTCTCGAGTAATAATCACTTTTAGCTCTTAATACGTAAATATTATTACTAATACCATTGAGTAATAGAGGTACTATTTATTACTCAATGCTAATACGTAACTACCTAAGATTACTCGAATGTTAATAAATAAATAAACTGTTATAAAAAATTAACATTTACGTTCATTGAATGCTGCATTTATACCAAGCACCTAAAACAATTTCTGCGATGAATAATATCCTCCAATTAGTATTTGGATTTGAGAGAAAGGTCCTTCTAAATCTCAAGGAGCTAGACGACGGGAAACTTTTAATCAAGCCCAACTTTCGAGGGGTGCGTAGAAAAAGAAGAGGGTGAATGCAAAAATAGCTAACATCATCAATTATATGCCATACAGCAATTCCGATTGCATAAACAAAAGTTCCGCCATGGGAATACGGCATCCCCAGGCAATCAAGCGCGTCAAGAATGTACTGATGTAGTTTCTCCCCGGGGACACGCAGGTGCCGACCGCCGGGACGCAACAGTGTGTGAGTGTGCGACGCTAAGCGCCTATCATCCCACCTGCACTGAGAAAAGTATTCGTTACATCATTATCACAAAGTTTACAACCTAAGGTAAACATTAGCAAATAATGCACATCAATAAACATTTTTTGAGAGACCATTGACCCTTCAATTATTTTACTAATATTGAGAACAAAAAATGTACAAATCAGTTTCAAAAGTGCTATACCGGATAATATAGGTTTATAAAAAAGGTGATTTGAGGACCTAAATGATTCATGTATTTTGACCAAAGCAAAAAAAAATAGTTTTTCTCCAAATGACATTAAAAGCTGCTTTTTAATGACACTTGACAGGCTTAAAAGGTGTATTTTTACTTCCAGAAAAAGTTTGTTGCTACGCAACGTTCCAGGTAATAATTTAAATCAAACTGGTAATTAAAATTGACATTGACATTGGGTAAACACTAAATGATGGAATTAAAAAAAAACACAAATCTGGCTTTATTATATTACAACTACAACAGGAAGTTTTTACTTATTAGAAATATTCATGGCGAATTGTAAACAATTATTTAATACAATTGAACTCTCTCCACTTTCCTCCTTTTCGTAAAACTATCGATATTATTATCGACACTACTTGAAACTGTGAAACGCCTGAAAATATTTTATTACCGATGTTTGACTTATTGGCTAGCGAATTCTCGATATAGCCCTCCGCGACCACGGAAGACTTCCATCCCCTATGTTGTATAAACATTGTTATATCGCCACCAGAATGCACCAGCAATGTGTCCGAAGTTCTGTGAAAGCAGTGCTCAGTATTCTCTTTCGCATGGGATAGGTCCAGAAAAGTAGCAATTTCTTGTAGCTCTTTATCGAACTACAGTTCATCTGGGGCCTCTGATAAAAATTCCTCGATTTCTTCTCTTTGAAAACTCGAGATTTCCTTGCATGGAAACCATCTGACTGCCGTTTCAAAAAAGCTCGTAACTTCAGAAATTTTGCCAAATCAATGTTATTTCTTATATTCAGGATAGCTTTCAACATCGAATAGATAGACCATAACGTTGAAGCTTCATTTTCTATAAAATATCGGAAAAATAGGCAGTCAGCACATTTTCAGAGAAAGATCATATATTATTCTTCTGTCCATATTCCCTGAATCTACTGTATGTGAGTTCATATACAGTTCTTGACTTATCCGGTAATCTCTTATTTCTGATGTTAATGGTAATAACTCATCCTCACTTTCAATTACACCCATTTCCGACAGTTACTTGATATTTTTTAAATTTACATTAAAGTAAACACCAACAATTCAACAAATATTATCATATTAATGAAAAAAACAGATTTGAATATTGATAATAAAACGCAATTAATAATGATAAAAAAGACGATTTTGCGTAAAATTGGAACAAATTTTGAGAAAAAAATTATATGTTGCACTAGACAGAAAACCAGATTTAATGTCTTGCCTGGTTTCCAAACAAATAACTATCTGACCATCAGACTTTTTTTGATCTACAGCCCTCCAACGTCCCCTGTAAAGGTGAGAGAGGAGACTCCCAATATTGTAGAACGTATGTGGAGTTTTTTTGTAGCTGAACATAAATTCAAGGTAATAATTTATCTATAACATCATAATAGCTGCCAATCAGCAGCCAAAATTTTTTGGAAATTCAGGAAAAGATCAGGGTCTTTAAGTCATCGAGTACGCTGAGCACGGATTTCAGGCGACATTAAACTGTCACGTCATGACAGCTGTCAATGATCGTGACAGCATTTGAAAATCGAGAAAAGGTATAAATCCAGCATTCTAGAAAGCTGAGCAGGAATTTCAGGACATTGAATTAGCACATAATGACAGCTGTCAATCATTTGTCAACGCTCGTGACAGCGTTTTGAAAAATTTGACTAACCGGCTGAATACAAATTCCAGGTCGAATGTGTATTCGAGATCGCTGAACACGCACCAGATCTTAGGTCATGATAACTGTCAATCTGAAAATACAAGCTATGGAACCTTCGAATAATTATTGCAATAAGGAACTTAATCGCCTTGGGCTGGTAGATACATTGTCGTGATCTCTAAGCTTAATCGTTGAAACTGTTCTCAGAAAAACTAAAATTTACCTATGAAAAGGTACCGAGAAAACAACCAAACCAGAATTCTCAAAAACAGCGGAACTGGGAATGGCTAACTACCAACAACAGGAGACGAAATCAATATATGGGCGAGCCGACAGATACCTATAGCAGGACTGCCCCCACAAAGCCTATCCCAAGAACAACAAGGGCAGGTTAAAGAATTCCAGCTATAGCTGGATATGCACTTAAATTCTGTTAGTGGCAGCGACCAGATACCGAAGTGACGACATAACCTGGAAAGTCAGAAATAAACATATCTGTTCGTCAAATGATCTCTCTCCTGAAGCTTCTCTAAGACAGTTTTCCTTAGTAAATAGTCTGCAACGAGAAGCAAAAATATTTATAACAGAAAAAGCAAATAAAAGTGTGGGACAAAAAAGTCACATCTACCTTGGTTCAAACTTTACTTTTAAGCTACAATTGCTTAAGATTAATATTCTTAAGTACTCTGTGTATCTGATTATTTTTTAAACCGACTAATATAATAAAAAATAAATAAACTAGATTTATGAATAGCAATAAACTCAATATACAGGGTGATTCAGAACTTATTTAAAAAATTTGGGAATAGATGCATCATAAAAAATGGAGTCAATATCGTAAAAAAAATATCGTTTTAATCTATAATGAAGTGAAAATGCTTAAGCAGGACGATTCCCCTGTAAACATGTGCCAAATGCAGCTACTTTTACAACGATGTGCAGTAAGTGCAAATGTAGGCAAACGCTGACGTGACACGGAAACTTCCAACCGAATCGTTGAAAAGATGGAAATCCAGGGCGTCCACGGCGTATTGCAGTAGTATGGCGTATCATATCACGACGCTCAATTATATCCGTACCATGTACAGGATGCCCAAGCATTAATACCAAGGAATTAGACGAGGAGGACCGGTACCGTGGCCGTCACGATCTCTTAACTTTAAATTATTTAGATTTATTTTTATGGGGATATTTAAAAAATGAAGAGTATCGCACCGAAGTGAACACTATTGACGATTTACATAAACGTATCATTTGTGTTAATTTGTAGAAGCTGGGCAAGGCCGGCCCTTAATTTTGTTGTAATATCAGGTATGTCAAAGTATTTTACTAATTAAAACTAAAAATCAATTCTATTAATTATTAATAACAACAGCGGTAAAAATAGTTGAATTTCCTGTATAAAAATAAGTGTTGTAAAATGTAATTTATTTTTTTCTTGGGAATTTCTTATAATTGACCAGTTTCCAGTGCCGTGAGGGACTGTATTTTTAAATAATTTTTGAACTGTTCGTTTTGATTTAATTTTAAAAAAATTGTATTTGTATGAGTTCGGTAACAGAAAGCAGATTTACTTTAGTTAATAAAATATTGAGTTAAGAATATAATTCCTATAGTAGTTGAATGCAGTTAAAGTTCACAAACCAATTGTTATTTCACGTTAAAATGATTCAAATATAAATTTATTAAAATATATGGAGACTGGTCTGTCAGTGTAATAGTCCATCGGCGTCTATCGGCCTGGCCTGTTGCTCTCGCACGCGATAACAACAACAGAGATGACTGCGATTGAGGGGAGCCTTTTATTCGGAGCACCCATAGAGATAGGAAGGCGGCAGAGGGAGGGGGCGCTTTATTGTTTGAGACAGTACCTCATAAAATTTTAATCATCGGACTATAAAAATAAATATTTCCGCCGACTAAGGATATTTTCATTTTACTTTACTTGCTGGCTAAGATCAAAAAGGAAACATTAAACGAGGGACGAACAGTTACTTTGTGCAAAGCAAATTGAAAATGGCGTTAGTGTATGTAATTTTTTACGGTCATTTCTAGCGTTATCTGGCGATAAAAATTTTATTCTTCGGTTTCCTTAACTTTGAGGCGCAAACTAGGCGACCACATCGCGGCGGCCAATAAAATCATTCGTGTAGGGTATAACTGTAAATACGAATTAGATTTTTAGGGGTACATGTTTAGATGTACCTAATTGTAAAAGAGAGTTTTTTTAGAAATAGGTACTTGTTTTCGGGAATAATAATAAGTTATTTATTCAATAATGCCAATAAGGTACAATAGAACAGCTAAAACAATAAATAATCACTCGATAAGTGAAACATTTGTTCCGAGGAAACATAAAAATTACTGTTTTTGAATTATAGTAGCACAATTAGGACTCATAAAATCATAGGTAGACCTCACTTATCAATAATTTAAAAGTACAGGGCGCTTCAAACTCGATCATATGGCCCTACTGTAAGGATACAAAAAATTTGAATAAAATTTGGGACGCGTGGTGTTAAATGAGAGAAGTTAGGTCCATTTTTAATCGAAGGAAACGACTAATGACGTCATAAATTATATTTTTTCCAGAAACATAAGCAATTTTTTCCTGTTAAAAATCTCTTATTTTCTAATAAACTTTTATTAGTAAAATTTTTCTATATTACTAAAGAGTCTCAAAAGAAATACCACCTAAAAATTACGTTAGAATCAAGTAGTCGTTGTTTAAAGTGCATAAATGTTATTAAGAATAAATAAAAGGATTAAATCCGATAATTCTTTAATATAGTTAAAACAAAAAGTGATGATAACAATAACTAAACATAAAAAATGACGCAATTACGCCCTCATACTACATACATATTACAATCTACTCTCTATATGACCTCCTCTCATTTCAAGACACATACCTGACTTCATTGTGGGCTTCGTTTATTAACATTTTGCCATTTAACTCATTATAAGCGTTTATTATTCTTTCTTTCAAATGATTAATATCTCGCGAATGTGTTTTGTCAACTTTATTTTTTAAACCTCCCATGAAAAAATCGAGGGGTGTTAGATCTGGTGACTTTCCGGGCCAGTGAATAGGTCCATTAATCCCAATCCATTATTCTGGGAAAATGTTATCTATATATTACTGCACAATCCTGGCTTTGTGTGGTGAAGCTCTGTCGTGCTAAAACCATAGGTTTTTTCTTAGTTGCAAAGGCACATTCTCCAGAAATGCTGAGAGCTCTTCTTGTAGGGAATTAGGTAACTCACACTGTTCATAAAAATAAGGCCTACAGATGAAGCAGCACCATACATTTACTCCAAAATGGCCTTGGTTTAGACTGGAATTACAATGTGGGAAATTTCAATGGATCAGTAGTTCCAATAGACCTGCTCAAAAAGGTTCTGATCAACAATTTCTACATTTACTACAATTGGAGCTATAAAATTAAGTCTGTTGTGACGCTCAGGCAAATACTCCAAATAGAGAATTTTGTATTCATGATACCCATTGACCTTTAAAATTCGTTGAATGATTCATTTACTCAAATTTAATTATCGGCTAGCCTGCCGTATATAATTTCGTGGATTTTGTTCGAGATACTGTAATAGTGTAACTGTATTAACATTTTTTCTTACCCTTGGGTAAATTATTTGATTCTTCCGAACAGAAAATGGATCTTTATTTTGTCGCAAGGTCACCAATCATGTAAAGGTTAATTCAAGAGCGATTTTTTCAGAAACCGTTGAAGATAACAATTTGAAACAGGAGTACCTTTTTAACGTAAAACGGTTCGGGAAAACGGAATTTGCTCCCGTACTCGCGTTCTGCCGTTGCAGCATTACCATCGCAAAAGCCATAAATAAATATCATATCAACTAACTCTTGTTCCGTAAACTCTTCCATTTTTTTTTTCGCTTAGTATTAAATTGACAATCGGGTTGACAATACTTTGACATAAGAATACTTTGATAATTTTGTTTAAATTACTATGAAATTGACCAAAGTGGGATTAATTCAAGAGCGTTTTTCTCAGAAACCGTTAAAGATAACGAAACAAGAAGTACCTTTTCAACGTAAAACAGTTCGGGAAAACGGAATTTGCTATCCAATTTGTTAAAAAGTCAAAGATGAAAAAGTTACACACGCAAAATATCAAGGGCCCCCCATGAACTTTTTTACTTAGTTTTGATCATAGAATCGGCCTGTTCAGGGTTGACAGCTAATTATGAGACACCCTGTATCTGTACCATGTACAACTTGTTCAAGCATTAATACCAAAGGATTGGATGAGGAGGATCGGTACCATGGCCGCCACGATCTCCTACTTTAAATAATTTGGACTTATTTTTTTAAGGATATATAAAAAATTAAGTATATTGCACCGAAGTAGACATTATTGATGGCTTACGCAAACGTATCATGGCTGCTACCAATAACTAACAAGTTCAAAACGGACAAGAAGCAGAAACATTTGTGTTAGTTTGTAGAAACTGGGTAAGGCCCAAAATTTTGTTGTAACATCAGGTATGTCAAAGTATTTTACTAATTAAAACTACAAATTAATTCTATTAATAATTAATAACAATAGCGGCAAAATCAGTTGAATTTGCTGCATAAATAATGTAATTTATTTCTTTCCTTGGGAATTTCTTTTACTTTTTTGTCTGGTCGCCGATTATACGGCTTATAAGTTTTTACAGTGGACCAGTTTCTAGTGCTGTGGGGAAGTGTATTTTTAAATCATTTTTGAACTGCTCCTTTTGACTTTATTTTAACAAAATTGTATTTGTAAGAATCCCCTGTACATTCAAATTTCTTTTTAGATAAGTTCTGAATAAATCCACTAGCAATTGCTTAAATGTTTCAACATTTGTCTTGATGATCTTATTGGCTAGCCAATAAATATTCGCCACGTTCTCTACCTCAAATTTTTAACATTTCCTGCAGTTTAGATAAAAAATCGAAAATTAAAAACCAAATAAATCATAACTCAGTGTCACTGAGCGATGAAACGACACCTCAACCAACTTATATAACTCTGCTATACTTATCTACCTAAGTGACAAATTCTAGATATTTCTTTTATAGTTTACAAAAATTTACTCTACATGCCCAGCTTACTATCCCCATCTATGTTATTCTTTTGATTTTAAAGAAAAAAAATGATATATTCCTATAACTACCAGTTCATTCTCCTAAACCCATTTTATAAGGTTCAAATGTGTCTGGCATTAGTTCTATATACGAATTGATACCAACATTCCATCCTATAACTTCCTAGCTCTATTTTGGGGCTTAGGAAGGCACATTAGAGAGCGTTACGGGGCCAACCTGTGAAGATAGAGAGTGAGGCGGCATGGGAATTAGTTTTAACGAGCAGACGAACCATCGCCAATCAATACCACCGCGGTAAGAACTTGCAACTACAGTCTGCGTGCCAACAAATAATAGAATTATCTTCAGGAACACTGCTACTACGCAGTATTAAACCAGCCTTCCGTGCTTCCAGAGTCTTGTTTAGGTTAGATATAGAGAAAGGAGCACATCTTTCCGGAATTCATAAGAATGTTGTTAGATTGACAAAATTGAGCATACAAATTTTTTAACATTTTTCCTAAATCCTCATAAGAAAAAAATAGTTTGGAATGAAAAATATATACATATTTTCCTTTTTCTTAAAAAAGCCCATGGATTATCTTTAATTTCTTGAAAATCTTCAGAATTCAATTTTAACTTTAATAACATAACAACAAATGACTAAAGGTAATTCATTCATGTTATTCCAATAATAAATGGAGTAATATTACGGAGGAATTTGTTTTGTCTCCTGTAACAAATTTAAGAATAGAAAGAACTATTTTCAACATTAAATCTAATGCTATTGTCCTGATAGATTATCAGTGAAAATGATTCTTTATCTTTTGTCTCATTTAAGTAACCATATTACTTTTATTATTAATAAATGTTTAGCTACAGGTGTGATACCGAATGCTTGAAAAAACGTAAATGTGATACCCGTTCTTAAAATTTCTAATCCTACTCTTATTATTCATTTTAGACCTATAAGTATATTATCAGTCATGACTAAAATATTATAGAAAATTGTTAATGATCAGTTTAATGAATATTTAACGAAAAATAAAATTGTTTGTCCTACTCAGTCAGATTTCCGTAAATCTCACAGTACTTCTACTGCATTATTCAGTGTAACGGATGATATCATTGGTGCTTGCGATAGTGGTAGAGATGATTTTATTGGATTATAGCGACGCATTTGATACTTTGAATCATGCTATTCTTGCATTTAAACTTAGATACCTTGGTGTTAGTGATTTATCCGTACATTTTTTAAAAAATTATTTAAGTAATAGGCACCAAATAGTTCTTGTAGATATTAATAAGTTTTCAGAATATATTTGTTTAAATAAAGGAGTACCTCAAGGTACTATTTTAGGTCCCTTGCTGTTTTCCATACATGTTTCAGATTTCTCCAGTCATCTACAATGTTGTCTATCACATCAGTGTGCTGATAATACTTAGATTTATTATTTTAGTCATTGTGACTTTGACGAGGCTGTTGAAAATATTTATTCAGATCTTGCTGCCATCAGTAGATATTCTAATGCTCATGAATTAATTATTAATGAAAGTAAAACAAAAATTTTAGTGTTTGGTAGTCGCCGAAATCTTATTCTCTCAAATCAATCCTTTACTATTGAATTAAATAATATAATCTTAGATCCAGTAACTACTGGTAATAATTTTGGTCTCAGATTGGATGCAGATTTCAGGTTTAGTTCTCATGGATTTTTTTTATATGTATGAAGATATTCTATCTACAGATGTTAAGTTGCAAATATGTGATTCAATGATTCTCTCTCGAGTAGCATATTGTGATGTCGTGTACTGGCCTGCGTTATTAGAAAAAGACAAACATTCTTTATTTGTTTTTTTTTTTAATAATATTAGAAAGTATGATCATATTTTTGCAGTTTATTATGACTCTCATTGATTTAATTTATACGAACGTTTTGTAATTCACCTGACATGTCTTGTATATAAGGTTTTAGCTATTAAACAGCCTCAGTATTTCTATGAAAAGTTGACAAAAAATTCCGACATACTTGATTATCTTACTAGACATCGAGATAATTTAAATGTACCCAAACATAAGCTAACTTTATTCCATCGTGGCTTCACCTACAACTCTGCAAATGTATTTAATTCGTTACCACTAAATATTAAATCATTTTCTAGTATCGTGGTATTCAGAAAAAGGATCAAAGATTTTCTTGTGTCTAGCCGAGGTCATACATAGTGTTTAGTATATTTAATTATTGTATATTCCTACTTCATGTTCTGGTGACAATTTTTGTATTTTTTTTTTGTATATTGCTAATATTTATATTATATTTTTGCATTAGGGTGGTTGTACTAAGCAGAACTGTTGGATACCGCCACTCGTTTTAGTGTAATTATTTGCGTACTGTTGTTGTAATGCAATAAAGACCATATTATTATTATTATTATTTAAATATTTTACAAAGAATTATATACGGTTTAGGTTCAGAACTTTTTATTGTCCACGATTGTATTATGCAAAATCACGTAGATTAAGCAACATTTACAATCCATAAATGATTATTGTATTGGCCTTTTCTAGATTAAATAACTCAGAGCCTGGAGATGTTAATGTTTTATAGGTTTAATTAAATGACCAATTCATCCCGCCCCTTAATAAAGTGAACACAAGTCCACGCCGAAATTTCGGAAATTATCATCGCCATAACGCCAGGCGGGGTTACCCAAATAACCTGCAGCCTTATTGTGGTGTGAATTTAGTGGGGAATCGTAATAACAAACGTTAATATCGGTACACACACTTGGCAGACCGTTTATAGTATCCGTGCTAATTACAATTGGAGATAAGCAAACACTACGAGATAAATCACAATTACGAGGGTCGTTCCATTGTTTATACTGGCCATTACCATTATCGCGGATCGGTACAGATTTACATCGAGACTCATACGTACGATGTATGGTCTTTGCCGCATACAGTAATCTGTTCGGCAATAATAATCTAGGCTGGTGGTGATGGGACAGGCGGTATAGAAAAGAATGGAGAAACAGTTTTTACAAACAAGACATGTGAAAAAAAATCAAGAGATGATTGATTTCACGAAAATAATCGTACGATCGTGAATAAAACCATAAGAAATTTAAATAATTTGAAATAAAACACTTTTTTCCACGGTCGGGAGTAGAAATTAGTTTCTATAACATCAAAATTAAAGCAGAAGTAGTCGATTACTTCCAAGGGAGTATAATGCTCCCAAGGGAGTTTACATTATGGAGAACGTTTTTCATGCAAAAAAAAAGATAACATTGAAATTATTTATTGACATTTAAATTAAATGTTACATTTGTACAATTTTCAAAATTAATATTAGAAGGAATATTACTTTCGCTTACATTTACAGTTTTTGTGATTGCGCGTGGTACCTACTAAAACCTGATTAACAATTTTGGTCTTATTTTCAATGGAGTTCTCGACATAACCCTCAGCGACTGTCGTTGATTTCCAACCAGCATGACGCTTTATTGTCCTGATATCCACACCAGCATCTACCAGTAATGTCGCTGAAGATCTTCTTAAGCAGTGACCAGTATAACATGCAGCATCAGGTAATTTTAAATACGAAGCTACTACAGTCGGAATTTTTCCCATGGTATTCTTGCCAACTGGCTGCGAACTACATTTTCCTGCTTTGTAGTACAAAAAAAGGAGCTTATGCTTGACGTGGGGAGAATGAAGGGACAGGTATTTTCGAAACAATTCAAGCATATTTCCCACATCGGTAACCAGAAAGGTTCGTGGAATTTTTGTCTTAGTGTTTGGAATTTTTACAATCAAGGAAGAGCCTACATCCTCAATATCATCTACAGTTAAATTGACTAGTTCATCAGTTCGACAAGCTCCGGCAATCCCCAGAATTAATCCAACCTATAAAAAATCAAAATACTTAATAATTGAAATACCTAACAACAAAAGTAATCTTACCTTAATCATTAAGAATTCTTTGTCATCTGCACTTGATAGAAAACGGTCGATTTCACCCTTTGTCAATATTTTCGATTTTTTTGCTTGATATCCGTCACCGGTTCTTTTCAAAAATGCGATCAGCTTGGGGAATTTGCTTATATTTATGTTGTCGTAAATTATCAAGCATGACTTAACCATAGAATATTGTGCCCATAATGTGGAAGACTTGTAATTCTTTGCATTTTCACTGAAGTATGCCAACAAAACATTCTCGCTGTATACTTAAACATTTTTCTCGGCGCACCACTTTTTGAACCGATTGTAGGCTATATCGTATAAGATCTTGACTTTGTAGGCAGCGAATTGCTTATTGCAATATTTGCAGCCTCCACAATCTCTTCCGACTCACAATTATTCATTGTGCACTAAACAAACTTTAAACTAAACCAAACTAGCACCTTAATTTGACAATTCTTTTTGTTTGTTTATTTTGTAGTTATGACAATAACTCAACGACTACTAAATAAATGCTCAAATCCGAATACAATCATTCTGGTGCTAATTATTTCATAATGACAAAATATGTGTTTGTAAGTTAATGAGACCGTGGAAAAAATAGTATATACCATTCGGGAGAGATGCTATTTTGTCCTCGGTACATTGTAGCCCTCGGGCTTCAAATTGCACTTCTGCCAAAATAACGCATTTCTCTCCCTTGTAGTATAATGTACTATTTATTCACTTTTTTGATAACAATGATGTTGCTTAGAGCTATATAACTTTGCTAATTTTTGACTCATACGTACTCATACGTAATAATAATCTAGGCTGGTGGTGATGGGATAGGTAGCGCAGAAAAGAATGAAGAAACACGCAAGATATGTAAAAAAATAAGAGATGATTGTTTTCAAAAAAGATAATGGTACAGAGTGTTTCAAACTCGATAATATGGGTATACTCTGAGGATATAAAAAAATAAAATTTGAGACACGTGGTGTTAAATGGGATGAGGAAGCTCCATTTTCAATCGAAAGTATTATCTTTGGGATTTGACAGAAACGACTGACGTCATCAATTATATTTTTCCCAGAAAGATACCCAAATTTTTTTCATGGCGAAATTTTAGCAGCAACTAATAAAACAAGTCTGAATTTGGTACCCGCAAAGTGAAGAAAGGTATGAGAAGTAATACTCCCATTTTATTGATTGGTAAAATCAACAGTATTATCATATTTTTTGCAAATCTCCAAATTCTGGTCCAGATATTTAATGATAAAGTATTTGTAAAGTTAAACAACATTTGGATATTGGCAAGTTCCATAAAATAACAAAAATACAGAATGTTGGATTTCGTCCGAAAAAAGCAAAAATTTTTTGTCAAGAAGACTTAAAAAAATGTAAGAGTGAGGCACCCGATGAAACTTATCTGATGATTAAATTGGTAACGATTTTGGGATTGGCTGATGCCTGCAGACGACAAAAAATAACGAAAATCACCATCGACGATATAGAATACCTATAGTCCATTTAAAGGATCATCATTCCGCCAGATCCTTCATGATATGTAAAAAAATAAATAATTGGATAGTTTTTGAATGTATATAGAAAATATACAAGCTTACGTCCAAAAGAAACTCCAAATCGCCGATTATTTATACAGTATAAACATGGAAAATGTACTGTCTAATCTATAGGCATCAATTCAATAGGAAAAAATACCCTCTGAAATCGCAGCCTATTTACACCTTCAAAATCAGGAGCTATACATGGGTCATAGTTTTAGGAAGTCCTCGGAGGTATCACGAATATTAAACGTTTAGGAGGGTGGAAATCAATTTTTGTTACTGACGAGTACTTAGCATTCTAAAATCGGAAAATGAAATGTTCAACAATACTCTTCATTTAAGCCACAGTATAGAAAGACCAGTAGAGACAGCTGCACTTTCACGCCAAGCCATTTTCAGAATTCATTCATCATCTTTTCGTTTTGTGATATTCAACTTCTTAACCTATTTGAGTTGCGTTCCAGTCATGGTTTTAAATTTTACTATTTTGTTATAACTCTAAAAAATTATTACGAATGCATCAGAAGAACCGGACCAAGGTACAAAAAGTGCAATATAGTAGGAGTTTATTGTGTAGTAGGAAGTTGCAAAATACAATGCTGAAAATTATACACATATGGTTTTTTAGACTCCCAAAAGACAACAGAAGGTAATTTTACAATAATTATATAATTATAATAAATTGAGAACATAAAATATTCTTTATTATTTTCCGTGTGTCGTTTTTTGTGGTAGTGCATAAAGTTTGTGACGGAGGAATATTATTTTCAACCAGCATTACATACTTATTGCAATTTGCAAACAGTATTCCTTTCTTAGTTTTTGTGTAATAGAATTGATTGCATTTTATGATAGAAGTTCATGTAAAAAGTATTAACATAAAATTATTATTGTTTTAGAGCGAAGCAGTGGGCGGTTAAATGTAAGAGAGATCTTTTGGTTAAAAACTTATATAATTTTCGAATATGTACTCAGCATTTTTCACAAGAAATGTTCAAAGATCAGAAAAGAAAGAATATTTTCAGACAATATAGTGGCAGGTAAAAATATTTAACGTTTATTTTGAAATAGCTATCAGTGTTTGAACATATAGAAATACATATTTAGAAAATTTTTGATTTTGTGTATACATATAAGAATGTGTTTTTTCAGAACTATCACAGAAAAATGTGGAAATTTGAATGCAGTCTTGAGTTTATCTTGAGAATTATTTTGGTAGCATCAAACAACAAAGAAGAAAATTTATCTCATCAACTCCTATATAATTTCTACGTGCTTCGGGGATTTCATTCGTAAATTTGTTTATGATTGACATCAAATAATGCACTGAAATGTCATGAGTCAATGCACATTATATAGGTACTTCCGATTAGAGGACTTAATTCAGTTTCAGAACATATGTCTCTTGAAAAGTCAAAAAACCTAAAGCGACAACACGGCAACCAGCCCAGGAATTGTTCAACCAAGTTACTTTTGTTTATAAGTAAGAAATAATTGAGTATGTTCAATTTTAAATATAAATGTACGCTCGCCATGCCATGCCATTTTTTTGTTAATGAAATAAAATGTTTATATAAACTGCATTTTATTAAATGTCATAGTTCCAGGTGGGGACATCTATGTTTTATTTATTGTCTTTAAAATTTTCATACGCTTGTTAAATTATTAATAATAAACCTCCCGAGATATTTATTTTAAAAATTTTACGTAATTCGAATAATATTATATATATTTATTAGCTCGAAGAATTTTAACTATCATGACAATTTATTTCACACATCTAGTGTTTTTTTGCTAATTTAAACAGTATTTTGTTGTATTATTTTTAAAAATTACACGTATTTCACAAATTTGCATATGTTTATATTTGTAGCAGGTCATCTATTTGAATTTCTGGTGACGAACAAATATATAAATCTAGAAAATGTAAACTTATATTTGCGGAAACTATAATAAAATTGGGTAAAAAAACTGTTGGTAATAACAGTAATATTAATTACAAATAATAAATATATATGTAATAGTAAATTAAAAACAAAAAATGTAAAATAAGGTTACACCAACTTCTATTTATTTTTTTCACTATTTATAATATTTACATTAAATTTACTATTTATAGATAGCTTATAAAATCTATATCATTTACTACAAATTTTCAAAATCATATTACATTTTGAGTACCACAGTTGCAATTTAGATTTTGACAGTCACAGGTTACAAAGTAAATCACGCCATAAATAATAGTGAAGGGAGCCTCACTTCCAAGTGGGAGTGATGCTATCTTTACTTCAAACAACAAGGTCAAAGAATTCGACTGGCGGATCTCATTCATAAATTCGTTAGCTGTCCCTACTGATATAGCTATACTGTGATTTAAACACTCCATCATCTTCAAACTGCAACTGCAGCCATTAACGTTTTAACTGGATGTATCATCAGTAATAAACAGCCACGAACGCGTCTAACTGTACGTTTACAATTAATATCACAATTAACAAGTAAGAAAACAATACCTCTTTTATTCCAATGTAATTGTATTCACTCTTGTTATGTTACTTGTGTTTCCGTTTGTATTAATACAGATTTAAGAATATTAAACTTTCTATTTATTTTCATGAGTTTGTATATAAAATGTTGTTCCTAACTCACCAAAAGTGCCTTTCCCGCACTTGACTGCTTGCCCCAACTCCACTTGTTAGGAAAATAACTATTCCGCACAAGATCAATCAAGACGTGATTGTTTTCACAGAAATAATGGTACAATCGTGAACAATAAGAGATTTCGGATCTAATCTAAGAAGAATAATTGTAAGAATAATTTAAAATAAAAAACTTTTAAGTCAATTTCTTGGTGATGCTTTTTAGAGCTAAATATAATTTTGATATTTTTCAATAATAGTATATGTAGTTCACAGAATTGACCACCAAGCAAATTTCTGGAATTGACTGCAATTATCGCGAATAAAATAAAGCATCTTATTACTGGTTGGCGGTTTTAATGATCAGAACTTTAGCGTCTTCGTAACACCAGTAATCACAAAAAGAAGTGCTATGCTATCGCTTTTTTATACATTTTTTGTTAGATATTAATAATACGAGTATTATGTGAAACTAACTACTTTGCGGAATAATTCTCCAACCAGCGTTGAATTACACCCATCTACATATGTTCATTATTATTAACAGAAACTGTAGGAAAATTTGTTTATATTAGTTATTAGAAATACTTACGTTTGCAATATAGCAAAAAACGTGGTTTGTACTTGTGATGGAGCCATCTGTCATTCCATATCTTCTTCACGCTTTGTGGTTCCCCTATGACGGTTGGTGCCTCTCGGTCTATGTTCACTGCCTTCCTGAGTCCACACCTGGTAACATCGTATGTATGGTACGTAAGGATCTGTTAGTTCTTCAGAAATTTCTCTCACCGAACAACCGGCTTCGTGCAACTTAACAATCTGTCCCATCTCAAAGGTTATTAAGTTGGGAAATCTGCCCAAATCTATGTACTCAGGCATAATCAGTTGTAAAAATGTCGTTTGCAACAAGCTTCACAACGCTTGCAACACAAATGTGAGCAGAAATATTTAAAACTCCAAAAAAATTTAATAGATAAACCTGAAAAAGAAGTAGATATGTTAAAAATTATCAAAATAAAGTCATATTTAATGGTTATTTACCTTTCTTTCTCACGTAGTATGCAGGGTAATTCATTAATAAAGGGACAGAGCTTAAGGACAGACTGCTGACCTCAAAATAGAGCGATTAAGCCAAATATGCCTTATCCGAATGTTGTTCCTTTTCGATTTACAGGGTGTTAAAGTAAAAAAAAATATTTTCGATATTTTAAATATCTTGAGCATCTTTGCCTTGTCTTGAAAGTTTGTACACCTATGTTTTCTGAGGTGATAATTACGAAAAAGGTAATTATTTTGCAATCACGTCTAGGATGCGCTAGTTGCAGTGGTCCGTCGGAGTAAACATATGTTAAACTTTTTTTGTCTTTCAAAAAGATATACCTGTTAAAAATCTATAAACTTAACCGTTTTCGAAATAAGAACGATTTACTATTTCTTTACAAAATTATTTGTTTGAACGCCTTTAAATAAGATGACTTAAATGAAGTAGGCCACTGTCAATGAAATGTCATGGATTATTTATGTCAATTCTAAGCAACTTATAAATACTAGACAGTTTACTTCTTCTTCGTTTGTGATTTTTTTCATTAAAATGCCGCGTTATAATGATTATTCGTTTGGTGAAATGAGAAACATGATATGTGTGTATGCCCAAGAAAATTATTGTGGTCGTCATGCAGCAGCGAGGTACTTGGAGTTATATCCAAATAACAGACAACCTAACCACAAACTCTTCAAGACGTTGTACGACAGATTAGGAGAAATGGGATCATTTCGCCCTAAAGGAGACGTTGAAAGGCCTAAAGTATTAGCAGAAGAGGATGTTTTAGTGCGAATTGTCAAAAGCACGCAAACAAGCACACGCCGAATTTCATCAGCTACTGGTGTAAGTCAGTCTTCCATCTTCAAAAAACTCCACAAACAAAAATTGTATCCTTACCATTTTTGTCCGGTTCAACAATTGATGCCACAAGATCGTCCTGGTAGATTTCAGTTCGTACAGTTTTTTCGTCGGCAACAAAATGTTGACCCTACATTTTATAATAAAATATTGTTTACGGACGAAGCTACATTTACCCGGAGCGGTGTATTTAATGGGAGAAATAGCCATTCCTGGGAACTGGAAAATCCTCACTTGTCACAAGAACATTTTGAGCATGAATTCTCAATAAATATTTGGTGTGGAATACTTTCCGATAACATTTTGGGACCATTTGTGTTACTCCGTCCACTTAATGGGGAAAATTATTAAAATTTTTTAACAAATGACTTGCCACTCGTTCTTGAAAATATCCCCTTAAATTTACGGCAAACCTTTTGGATTATGCATGATGATGCTCCCGCACATTACTCCCGACCAGTAAGAGAATATCTTGATATAAGTTTTCGAAACCGTTGGATTGGTCACGGCAGCGAATTGCCTTGGCCTGCGCGTAGCCCTGATTTTTATTTCTGGGGTAACGTTAAATCTTTATAAAAATGTTATACATACTTGAGAAGAGCTGTGGGCAAAAATACAAGAATCTGTTAACATTATCAGAGACCAACAAAGAAGTCTATTCAGTGTCAGACAAAATTTTAACTAGAGAATAAAAAATGTATTGAAAACAATGGTCGTCACTTAGAGAATCTTTTGTAATTAGACTTAAGCATAATAAAATTTTCAGTTGTTACTGTGTTTGTCTTAATGCGTAATTAAATCTTCTTATTTAAAGGCGTACGTTCAAACAAATAATTTTGTAAAGAAATAGTATATCGTTCTTATTTCGAAAACGGTTAAGTTTATCGATTTTTAACAGATATATTTTTTTGAAGGACAAAAAAGTTCGACATATGTTTACTCCGACGGAACACTACAACTAGCGCATCCTAGATGTGATTGCAAATTAGGTACCATTTTCGTAATTACCACCTCAGAACACATAGGTGTACAAACTTTCAAGACAATCCGTTCAAAGGTGCTCAAGATATTTAAAAAAAGTCGAAAATATTTTTTCAACTTTAACACCCTGTAGATCGAAAAGGAGCAACATTCGGATAAGGCATATTTGGCTTAATCGCTCTATTTTGAGGTCAGCAACATGCCCTTAAGCTCTGCCTCATTATTAGTGAATCATCCTGTATATGCTTAAAAATGCTTTTTATAAGAGACGAATCACAATATCGGAAAAGTAATCTTCTTAATACCCCTCATTTTAGTCATATTACTTCTTGCTTTGTTTGCGTCAAGGATAAGTCAGCATGATGCCTTCATTTTATTTTTCCTCCTTATTTAATTCGTTCCACATTTGAATATCATAAATAATGTATTAGAGTTCTCCTCTTCCTCATACAGTTATATGGTAATGAGAACTTCAATAGGCATGGCAAGGAAACAAAAACCAAATGATAATGATTGGATGTTTGTTTCCCTAATTTTCGATGTTCTAATTTCAGATGGGGAGCAAACCTGCCTCAGTGCCGAGTCGAGAGTAAATTGTTCGAAAATAAAACTCATCACTCATCATTTATTCTCGGTTAAATATATAAATTTTTAACAAGTCGTTGCATAATCAGTGAATTGTTAAATCGGAAATTCTTGCGAAATATACTCGTCATTAATTGGTATGCCCCAAATATTACCCCAATTTACATTGAATAAATAATGTCTGCAAATGATGTTTCCTTTCTATATTCTATTACGAAGATATTGAAATTCACGGTACACCAAAATATCGATACTCTAGGTACTTCATTATTTACAATGCCAATTTTGTTTAAAACAATATACAGTTTATTTGTAAAATAACGCATATATTTAGTAGTAAAACGCTTGTACTGTTTTTATTTTTTCATTTTTTATAATGATTTCACACAAGAGTAACACACGTAGAATGATTTAAACGTGGTAATTTTTAAACTATTTTCAAAAAGTTTGATTAACTCAATCTCATAAACTATACTCTCTATGTTTAATCAGAAATTTGTTTGTTTTCTAAAGGTATTTTTATCAATATTGTTATTTTCAGAAGTATTATTAATGACATTGTCGATAAATTTTGTTCTCATTAATTATTTTATGTTTGTTTTTGTTTATTTTCAAATGTTATTCAATTAATAGTACATTATACTATAAGGGAGAGAAATGCGTTATTTTGGCAGAGGTGCAATTTGAAGCCTGAGGGCTACAATGCACCGAGGACAAAATAGCATCTCTCCCGAATGGTATATACTATTTTTTCCACGGTCTCATTAACTTAAAAACACATATTTTGTCATTATGAAGTAAGTAGCACCAGAATTATTGTATTCGGATTTGAGCATTTATTTAGTAGTCGTTGAGTTATTGTCATAACTACAAAATAAACAAACAAAAAGAATTGTCAAATTAAGATGCTAGTTTGGTTTAGTTTAAAGTTTGTTTAGTGCACAATGAATAATTGTGAGTCGGAAGATATTGTGGAGGCTGCAAATATTGCAATAAGCAATTTGCTGCCTACGAAGTCAAGATCTTTATACAATATAGCCTACAATCGGTTCAAAAAGTGGTGCACCGAGAAAAATGTTCAAGTGTACAGAGAGAATGTTTTGTTGGCATACTTCAGTGGAAATGCAAAGAATTACAAGTCTTCCACATTATGGGCACAATATTCTATGGTTAAGTCATGCTTGATCATTTATGACAACATAGATATAAGCAAATTCCCCAAGCTGATCGCATTTTTGAAAAGAACCGGTGACGGATATCAAGCGAATAAATCGAAAATATTGACAAAGGGTGAAATCGACCGTTTTCTATCAAGTGCAGATGACAAAGAATTCTTAATGATTAAGGTAAGATTACTTTTGTTGTTAGGTATTTCAATTATTAAGTATTTTGATTTTTTATAGGTTGGATTAATTCTGGGGATTGCCGGAGCTTGTCGAACTGATGAACTAGTCAATTTAACTGTAGATGATATTGAGGATGTAGGCTCTTCCTTGATTGTAAAAATTCCAAACACTAAGACAAAGATTCCACGAACCTTTTTCGTTACCGATGTGGGAAATATGCTTGAATTGTTTCAAAAATACCTGTCCCTTCGTCCTCCCCACGTCAAGCATAAACGCCTTTTTTTTGTACTACAAAGCAGGAAAATATAGTTCGCAGCCAGTTGGCAAGAATACCATGGGAAAAATTCCTAGTGTAGTAGCTTCGTATTTAAAATTACCTGATGCTGCATGTTACACTGGTCACTGCTAACGAAGATCTTCAGCGACATTACTGGCAGATGCTGGTGTGGATATCACGACAATAAAGCGTCATGCTGGTTGGAAATCAACGACAGTCGCTGAGGGTTATGTCGAGAACTCCATTGAAAATAACACCAAAATTGCTAATCAGGTTTTAGTAGGTACCACTACTAGCGCAATCACAAAAACTGTAAACGTAAGCGAAAGTAATATTCCTTCTAATATTAATTTTGAAAATTGTACAAACATAACAATTAATTTAAATGTCAATAAATAATTTCAATGTTATCTTTTTTTTGCATGAAAAACGTTCTCCATAATGTAAACTCCCTTGGGAGCATTATACTCCCTTGGGAATAATCGACTACTTCTGTTCTAATTTTGATGTCATAGAAACTGATTTCTACTCCGGACCGTGGAAAAAAATATTTATAAATTACTTGACTAATATAGGTAATTATCTTATTCAAATTATTTTCTGAATTTTGTATATGTATAAAATTGCATGGACAACCACCACACAACATTAGTTTTATAAATTTAACGTTTTTTACCATTTCCAAAACATAAAGTCTTAGACCAAGCACGCACTACAAGTTTTTCTCCGTGCGGCAAAAAAGCGCTGCGGCATATCGCAGCGCCGCAGTTTTGTAACATATTGTTTTCAATTGTATTGCACACACAATATGTTACAAAACTGCGTTATGTCGCAGCGCTTTTTTGCCGCACGGCGAAAAACTCCTAGTGCGCGCCTGGCCTTATGAAAGAAATTACAATGAACTACAAAATTGCATGGATTATGAATTACAAAATAATTGAACTATATTGAAATAAACAGGATGTTCCATTTAAAAAACTGTAAAAAACTGTTAAAACTATTTTCTGAGATATAAGTAATCCCTTAATATTAGTTTTTTAAATTTCGTTCTGTATCTCAAAAACTAAAAGGTCTATGAAAATTCTTATTACGGCATCAAAAGTTTCTCATAAAAGTAAACCATCGTTGTTTAATCGTATCCTTCTATATTTTGTAGTTTTCGAGATACCCTGCCGTTACAACGAAATTGGAACACCCTGTATAGTACTTTATCTACCATACATTTAAAAAATATATATTTGTTTAATTTTTAAAAATAACTCTTTAAAAATGTTACACCACTGAAGCTTTTTGATACAGCTCGAAGATTGTATTTTACTACCAATAACAAAATTATCCTAATTTGTCCGACCTACATTTTTTTTTGTTGCTACGGTGCAATATTGCTGGTATCTGAGTTTTGTATTTAATTTTGAAAAAACAATGGATTTGAGTGATTCTGAAAAAAAATACCAGTAATAGCAGGCAAAGCAACAGATGATTATCAAAGTTTGAAAACGAATACCATACCTAAAAAAAATTGAGGCAATGATGCATCGCAAAAAAACCTTAAACATTCATGAAAATACTCTAATTATTTACTTTTACTGAAAATTTTAAAACCAAAGGGTCTTCTTCACTTTGAGGCTATTACTGCTGTAAAGTTCTTTGGTTGCGAATAATATAAATATTGAAAAGTATTCTAGGCTAATTGCATCTGAAGAAGGAATCAGTTGGATACTGTGATCCAATGTCCAGTAGATAAAAGGTAAAGATATTCTTTATAGAAACATCGGTTGAAGATTTGTTGATGACGAAGGTAAAGGGTAAGATTTCTTCTATTATTTATTATAAATAAACAAATGTTAAATGTTTCACTTTTGTTTTTCTTTTCTATACAAAATTAATTTTGTTCCTTTGTATTATTTTATTTGTTTTTTACATTATTTACTGCAATTATGTAAAACTCATCACACCTGAAATAGTCTAGTGCATACATCTCTATCATAAGTAAATAAATCTTTTTAAGTTGACAATTTTTTTAATAAATAAGTGGGTCAGCAGAAAAGTTCATTTATTGAAATCAAAATGTATTTTCTAATACATAACAAAGTAAACTAATAAACGAATTAAAAATTACTATCTTTTATTGTTTACGATTGTTTCTTAATGGTTTGGAAGTGGGGAATTCACCAAGCCAATTTTGAAGAGCGATATGATAATCTGATGGAGCAAAATCAAGAGAATACGGCGGATATAATTTGCCAACCGAGTTCCTGAATAGAGTATTTGTGATGTAGCATTTGTGTATGCAGTATGAAAGTGAGGTTATCTTATATCATAGTAATCCAATCTCAGTAGCAACGATTACATTACGAACCAAGTCATGCTGCCAAACAGTTACCTTTCTATTCGTCTTTTGTCGTGCCTTCCTTGCTGTTCTTGGAGTTGATGGAGACATCATGTTTTGTCACTAATAATTGTCTAGCAAAAACAGTATATGTTGTTGACAAGCTAAACGATAATGAGCCACCATAGAAGCAAATAATGTTATCATACTGACTTTTGTTGTTTTGATCAAAATATGTTACACTCCATAAAATTCCCGCTTTAATGTCAAAATGGTCATCTCTACAATGACAAAACCATTTTCGTGATATAGTTGAATAGTTTCCCCACTAGCGTTGTCTTCGTACACGATACAGATAATTCTAGTGGTATGCGATGCGTAAACTCCTGATAGAACTAAAACAAAGAAATATTCTCAGAAATGCTCATTTTTTCGACTTGGTACTCCTTTTTCTTCTTCAAATACACAATTTCTACACTTTACAAGTTTGAGAAACTAGCGGCCCCTATTTTGTACAAAAATATTTAGACATTTATTTTTATTTTAGACTTTTATTGAATCCAACATAAGCTGCCTTCTTTCGAACATTATTCTATTTTAGCCAATCATGTTGCCTGTTTTTTAAAATACACTAATCCTGTTGCAGATTTTGTAGTCATAATTACAAAATCTGGGCAAAAGAAAGCAGCTACTATAGAGCTTAGTATACTAAGAACATACATACGACTTTATTAATAGCTTTACAGCACAGTAAAAAATAAATAAATAATATATAGGAAAATATGTGGGTGTAATTCTATGCTGGTCGGGTTGTAGATCGCAGAATAGTTAGTTTCACACAATATTATTAATACCTAATAAGAAAAACCGTCCCTGCTGACATTTATTGCCAATTTGATCGAGTCAAGTTAATTCTAAAAGAAAAAACACTTTTATACTACTAACATCACAAATAAGTTTTTCAGAAAATCAATTGGGAAGTTATTCCACATTCGCACTATTCTCCCGATCTTGCTCCATCAGATTTTCATATCGCTCTTTAAAATTGGTAATTGATGGTTCCATAAAGAATCTCACATCATATTAATAAATCACAAGATTTTTCCTGTATCATACTGATTCCTTATTAAGATACTATTAATCTAGAAGTACTTTACAGAAGTAGTAACACCACAGTGAAGAAAACTTTTTGGTTTTAAAATTGTTTAAGAAAGGTATTTTAAGCTAATATATATCAAATCTCCTACAATTCCTATCAATGAAATCATATGTATGTTCTGTGATACCAAACATCTAGGTATGCTAATGAACAATTCCACAGACAAAGCTCTATTCAATAATTATCTAAAGAAATTAATCTATCTAAATTTACTAACCTGATTTAATGGAAACACTCTATAGATATTAACCTCTGAAGCAATCCTAAAAATGCAGAAATAGGTCAGATCTCATCTATTGTGGTTGAATTTCGAGTTTCCACTGTCAGAGGTTAATATCTATAGAGTGTTTCCATTAAATCAGGTTAGTACCTAACTTAACCTAACCTAACCTAACCTAACCTAACCTAACCTAACCTAACCTAACCACTGAAGCAATCCTAAAAATGCATAAATAGGTCAGATCTCATCTATTGTGGTTGAATTTCGAGTTTCCACTGTCAGAGGTTAATATCTATAGAGTGTTTCCATTAAATCAGGTTAGTACCTAACTTAACCTAACCTAACCTAACCTAACCTAACCTAACCTAACCTAACCTAACCTAACCACTGAAGCAATCCTAAAAATGCATAAATAGGTCAGATCTCATCTATTGTGGTTGAATTTCGAGTTTCCACTGTCATAGGTTAATATCTATAGAGTGTTTCCATTAAATCAGGTTAGTAAATTTAGATAGATTAATTTCTTTAGATAATTATTAAATAGAGCTTTGTCTGTTAACACAGTAATATACACAAACAATGTTGCGACTTTAACCACGGCGTATTGTTTATATCACCGTAGCAGCAACGTATATAACAATACCTTACACATTTCAACGATAACCGTACTTAAAATACAAACTGAGAAAGGGTATTTATTAAAAGTACAAAATTTCTTAAATTTCAAAATACGAAATCAATTCTTGAAAACACAGATCATCCTTCAATAGGACAACTACACCTGGTACAAATTTCCTTAAAATTGCTACATATTTCATATGCCTCCTTTTATGCTAATGGACTGTTGCATCAAGAAAGGGTGTAACAGGAGCACGCCACTGGCCTCCCTTATAAAAATGAATAGCGTTTTCGCCCTTAGCCGAGGGTGGCTATGCTCCGCGAGAAAATCCCATGTTGACACCAGCTCCTTCACACACGAACACTGCGAAAAAATAGAAAGAAAATAAGGCATCTCGAGGCTTAGCGTGAGAGAGGAGTTTCTTTAAAGAGAACCACGTCCCGTAAAGTACTGCCGCTTTCACGGAGCTTGTTCCAGGGACGTTCATTAGAGGAGGCGGACTATGACTAGAACCGTAGAATTTGCTGATGGAAATTTATTGATATTAACATACATCCTTAACAGTTGATAATAATAATAGTATGATGTTGGATATGAAGAGAAAAAAATTTGGAGTTCAATTTAAATTCAACGTAACTGGATTTATTAATTTTCAACTGGATGCAGCTCAAGGAAAATTAAAATTAAAACAAAATGTAAATTACAAAATGTTTTAAACAAAAATACTCGTATACTGGAATCAACTAAGTACAATAATAACAGAAAGAAGAGAACAGATTTCATGTCCCTGAAGTGGTTTTATTTAACTTTGCTTTTATTTGCGTGCTTTTAATTTAATACGAAAATATGTCATGTAAAAAAAGAAAAATACTTCGTTTTTATGATAGAGGGTGTGTGTTAAATTTTAAATATATATATATATATATATATATATATATATATATATATATATATATATATATATGTTTTCTGAAAACTGTCATCAAAAGTCGACATCACTTATTTGATCAGTGTACAAATAAACGTGTTTTGAAAATTTTGCAAACTTTAAAATAATAACAATTGGCCATCTCTCCCATATAAGTGAGGTAGATACTAAGAAATACGCTTTTTGTTTAAAGAAACAACATATAAATAAAAAATGCTTTGCTAACTAATATTTTTATTAAGTATATATGTGTATATGAAAACATCTCAATCTTCATTTCAGTTTTTAATCGCATTTTCAAAGTTTTCCTCGGAACCATTTCTAATAAAGGAACAATTTTTAACAGCCTCGACGGCGTGGAGAAGATTCTTTTGCGTTTATTAACCTTGAGATACTTCAGTTTTTTTTTTTTTTGTTAAAAGAATAATACATATTGCTATGGCAATCTTATCGAAAATTAAGATGGCGATCTCACCGGATGAGACAGGGAGAGATGCCCATCTCTTTTATTTGTAAACAGTGCATACATGAGACAGTTTTAGGGTTTGGTGAAACTTCAGTGTCTATTACTTACACAGGGTGAACCTTAAATAAGTACAAATATTTTAACCAGCAATATAGTTCACTGTGTAGAACACATAATTAATAGTTTCTTTACAAAAAAAATCAGAAATAAAAAAGTGAAATTTTAAATAAATTTTGTAATTTTTCTGTAGAAAACTTGTTGAGGACCGCTGACTTTCATACATTTATGAGTCATAGCACTGCAGATTGAACGTGTGGCTCACAGTGTTGCCAGTGTTACACAAATGTCTTTGCGAAGTCACTTTATTGTTCTGGATTCGAAATGGTTAATACTAACTCATTTGGGGTTATGTGGAGAGAATTAAATTTAATATGCTATATGAAAATCATAGTTTTTCGTTATTCTTTATAAAATAACTTAAAGAAATTGTGTCTTGTGTCTCTTTCTAACAGTGTACAATGACATTTAACTTGTGAAATGTGGATTACTGATTAAATACTTATTTTTTAACAAACAGGTAAGCTTGTGTGCACGTTTATGTATAATTTTTGAACATTGAACATAGTAATATCACGTACATATCTTCCTAAATACTTTATGGTAGTATGTATTTAACTTGCGGAAATTAATTTTTAATCGTTTATAGTAAGGTCAGTTAAGCAGTTAAAATTTATGTTAATAATACTGCGTATCATATTACATACCCAACTTTATTGTACTTATGCTTCAAACAAGTATTTTTAAAATAGAATTTAACCGTATTACTTTACTATTACGTTAAAGGAAACTTAATATTTATATTAAAGGAGATATGGCAACCTCGTAACAAATTATATGGTTCATTAAGTTGGTTATGATAGCGGTCCTTAAAATGTGGGTATTTTAAAAAAAATTAATATCTCCGTAAATATTAGAAATTTTTAAAGATGGCTTTCACTAGACTGATCTATATGACGAACTACACCAGCAGTTAAAATATTTGTACTTATTTAAGGTTCACCCTATATATTTAATTTCAACTAAACAGCTGATGCGAAATACCAATTGACCATCCCAAAACTACATCACTTATCTTGAATTACTTTTCGCACGGTATCGTAATAAAAACAATAGAGTTCTTTCTTTTTCTTTGTGTTATTACAGCACAAATGTGGATGTATAACTGATCATATTATGGTATAAGCACGGACATTTGTCGTTGAATGAAATATTAATTATAGTCATCTCTCCTAGTATGGCCATCTATTTCGGATTTACCACCCTACCCATATAATTTCTTTGGTTTCAAATATTTAAACGAAGATCAATAATGGCTGTGAGAAATATGCAAAATATTCGTAGAAATTCAGCGCCCTATCACAAAATCGAAAAACTTTAGGATATAGCCGGAGTGTCCGTAATATCATCAGTTTTTCGATGACCTATATGGGACAGCAGCAGTAGAAAAATATTGGAGAAAGATTAGTATTCAAATGATTGAAGAGGGTAAATACTAAAATATACAGGATGTCCGAAATTTTACTATAAAAAGAAAATCCAAATATTGTATATTTTAAAAGTGTGTATTTATACTTCCAAAATCCTAGCTTTCGGCTTCAACAGCCATCATCAGAGCTAATCGTTCAAATCTAGATACCCTAAAAAAATTGCAATTTTGTAACATAGTTTTACAGTTTATTGTAATTGTATTTTTATTTCTTAAATGTATTTGTAGAAAAACTATTCAATTTTGAAATTTAGAGTTCTTGTTCGTTTCGGGCTTCCTCTATATTTATTTTTGCATTAAAATAACATTGCTTATAATATATCTCTCCTCATTCTAATTATGAGGATTAGCCCAGAAGTTGGTAACTTGTGCGGGAGAGGAGACAGCATATTATTATTAAGCAAGCTGCATTTGTATCCAGGAACGACTTAGTTTGTAGTCCCAAACCACCATTCAGTACAGGAAATGAATGAAATCTGAAAGACTTCATTAAGGAGATGCTCAGATGCCAACTGGTATCAATCTCTCGCACTGACTTTAGCCATTCTCCTATATCCACAGAAAAGGTGATCTATGTTCTCCCTGTGGTTGGCAAATACATTTCAAGTACTGACTCCTTAAAACCGCTCTACCACTGACCGATTATTAATTACTAAAGTCCTTATCAATAAAACTGAGAAGATATGTACTTCCCTGTTGATAACATAAGTGAAAACTAGCTGAATATAAATATATTGATGTGTATTAGATTAAAATAAAATTTGTTCCCTTTATGTCTAATCAGCATTCAGTATGATAATAAATTTTCGTGAAAAAGTTAAGAATAAGATCGCTTGCAGTGCCAAATTTGTTAATTTTGCACTTAAATGAACTGTTTTCAAATGTAGCTAAAAATTATATAATTTTAACGTCTATTTGACTTAAAATCAGTTATTTATTTCTACTATTGTAAATCATTGTAGAACCAGTTAATTTAAAAATACTATATAACAACTATAATTATTTATTTAGTGTGAGTAAACACATTAAAAGTATTGAAGGATTCCAGGATGAAATTACATTGTATACATTTACACTTACTATTTTGATAAATGCCAGTCTTTCACACAAGTTAAAATTATTTTTTTCATTTTACCATACCATTGGAGAGATGCTTAAATATCTCCACCTCAGTTTATTTAGTATCGTTCGATCGCAGGATTCGAACCTGTTGTTTCGGCAATAATGGCTCAGAAATTGTTATCGCTAGATCATCGACATATCAAACTTTAAACTTATATTTAAAAAGCATATTATCATTTGATAAAATTCTAATAAGTCAAACTTATTGAATTTTAACAGTACTGTGTAAAATGTAACTTAAAACTTGCTTACAAAATTATTTCAAAATATTGTAGTTTTCATGTTGAAATTTAAACTAAGATTTCGGCGTAGCAACATGATAGTAAAGGGCGCCGTATTCTTAAAATAGTATTTTCCATAAATACAAATAATGTTATCTCATGCCCCCTGCGAATATTCAATGGTACCGAAGTGAAACTATAACGACAGAAAGCGATTTAACCAAATAATTTTTAGGTACAGAAATCTTTCAAAATACCTGCGTATTTTTTTCAAATTTAACTGATGTAAATATCGTTATAACATAAACTTGCACTGATTGTTCACTTTTGTTTATAATGCGGGCAAATAATTATTAAAATGTGAGGTTAAAATAGTAATACAAAGATCATTTTATGGCGAGAAATGCTGCGACCTTAAGGACGCCGTATTCTTAAAATTGTGTTTTCTATAAATACAAGTAATTTTAGATATTTAAGAACTCAGTAATATAGAGTTTAGCAAATTGTTATCTCTTGCCACCTGTGAATATTCGAAGGTACCGAAAGAAAACAGATACTTATATAACGACAGAAAGCGGTCTAACCAACACATTTTTAGGTACAGAAATCTTTCAAAATACGTATTTTTTACAATTCAAATATAGATGTAAATATTGTTATAACATAAATTTACATAGTTTTACGTATAAGATTGTTCACTTTTGTTTATAAGTATGTGAAAATAATTGTTACAATGTGGGATTAGAATACCACAAATTTGATTATTTTACGGCGAGAATTACGGCAACCTTAAAGTAAATACATTTTTTCTACAAAACTGTTAAAAGTGGGCTTTTTAATTGTCATTGTCATGATGAAAACACTAGTGTTAAAAGTAAATCAAATTTTATTTAAATTTTGTTTTGAAAATTAATAAAACGTTTTAACAAACATATGAACAGCTTTTTATTTTAAATAAATACAAACCAACGTTTTAACTAGTTATTACTATTAACATTTATAGTAAAATTAGAACAATTTGAAATTGTAATTCCCTGCGGAGTCATCATACATAAGTTGGTTTTACTGTCAACATGTGTGACACATCTATTATCTGTAGAAGTACTGCTGGCAGTAGTGGTGGTCTTGCTAGTAGTTGCAGCAGTAGGAAGTATTTGGCACGCAATTTCCTTCTTCTGTTCCAGTGAATTTTCAATGTAGCCTTCAGCTACCGTCGAAGATTTACATCCTCCATGTCTCTTGATGGTAGTAAGATTTGCACCAGAATCTGCTAACAATGTCGCCGATGAACGACGAAAACAGTGTCCGGTGTAGAGTGGAGGATTTGGTAGATTCATGAACTCTGCAATGTCGGCAGGCATTTTACCAAACATGTTAATTCCGACTGGATTCTTCACACATTTATTCTTCATATATTTAAGAAAAAGTCGTCTATGGTCAGCGTTGGGTGGCCAGAGTGCCATATATTTTCTAAAAAAGTTTAAATAGAAGTCACCAACAACACTGAAAGTCCGAGGCACTTTCGTTTTAGTATCGCAACCGAAGTGTCCAAATATTCGATATTGTCGATGGTCATCTGACACAATTCCTCCCGGCGACACGCCCCGAAGGCACCCATTATTGCTGCGACATTCATCATCAGATACTTTTCGTCTTCTGCTTCTGTGAGAAATTTGTCGATATGCGTCTTCGTCAAAACTTTTGACTTTTTTGCTTGATATCCTTCACCCTTCCGTTTTAAAAAAGCAATAAGTTTATAATGTTTGTTTATATCTTGATCTTGCTTTATATTTAACATAGTTTTGATCATGGAATAATTTGACCACAGCGTTGACGATTTCCATATCTTGGCTTTTTCCTCAAAATATACCAGTAAAATACTTTTGTTACATTTCCCAGGGACCTTTTTAATGTTGCACCATTCTGAAAAGCGTCTATAAGCGATTTCGTACTGTTTCTTTGATTTCTCCGGCAATAATTCCAATGTTGCTCGACTGGCGGCTGTCAATATTTTTGCGTTTTTTCCGTAACTAACAACAGCATTGGTTGCTACGAAAATTTTGGTTCATAAACATTGCGATCTGTGTGGTATTTTTTGATTTCTTATTTTTATTGAGTTTAAAGTTCTTCCGATTGTTTTGTAGAAAAAATTGTGTATGATATACGTGTTAAAAGTGATTTTATTTTGTTCGTAAAGTTAAAAAACTCGCTACGCTTGTTTTTTAATCATCTTCACTCACAAAATAAAATCTTACTTTTAACACGTACATCATAAATAGCTATTAGTGCAACATAATTATTAGTTTTACAATACCGATAAAATGAAAAATTGCAAAAATGAATTTTACGAGGACATATTATATATTATATTAATTAACCAAAATGAAATCGTAACAATTCTTTTATATAAAATCAAACAATATTTGCCCAGTATGGGTTTTATTTTCATTTGAAGAGAAAATATTTTAATGATTCGTAAATATATCATAAAAAACCTTATATATTTAAATTTAATCCAAACTTGCCTAGCCCCTTTAGAGACGCCAGTGGTTCAGTGTGCTTTCGTCTCAATTCACATTATAAGATTCTCCGCTAAATAAAAGAAAACCTCCTCTTGAATATTTTATTAGACACGCTTCATTTCAAACACTTTTTAACTTTTTTGGGCCCGTCTAAATCCTATGAGTTCCTTCTTTATATCCTAAACTGCACATAATCACTATCCTTTTATCAATTTGGCAATAAAAAATTTATTTTCAGCACGTCTCGAAAATACGCAGCCTTTTATGTTAACTTCCTTTAAATTTTTAAGTGGGAACACGTGTCGGGATGTTTACCCTGGGATTCTTCCCACGGTAACATAAAACAATGAGCAACTGAGATAGAGGATTGGTGTACGCAGTTTATTAGGGAAATTTTATTTATTTATTAAATTATTTTTCCTGTGTAGTTTAAATTATTCCATGCATATTCAATTTGAAATGTAAAAGATGTTTTATAAGTAATAGATTACAGACCATCTGGTCATATATTGAACAAAAATATTAAGATTACATTTATACAGGTTGTCCCAAAATTAGCCTGGCAAAAATAAACTGTGGATTCTACGATCAAAAATAAGAACAAAAAGTTATATGATCATAAGTCCGTATAGACGCCCTCTAACGGAGATATGGCCCCTGAAAGGGGACCTCAAAATTTGATTTTTCCCAAATATTTCCAAAAGTAATCAAGATAAAGTAATCAAATTTGAAACTGAGATTCACAACTAGATGGCGAATCTAATGTTCTGAAAATAATTTCTCATAATTGGTCATAGGCGTGCCAAACTGGGGGGTCAGTGGGTAAATATTGCTCTAACTTTATTGTATCACAAGATTTTCGTCGTCACATCGAAAAATTCAAAATTCTGGTCTATTTTACATGAAAAAGGTACTACTATTTTAATCCGATAAACTGCTCTGTTTTCGAGTAATCTTAATTTAAAAATTTTTTGACATCACAAAAGTTTAAGATGGAAACTATAAATAGGCAAAATATCCCTAGTAGGTTCTGAGAAAATACAGTCGACTTATTTATCACATATTAGGGGTGTTATTCAAGCGTTTTAACATATTAAAAGGCTTTTAATATGCATGCATCAGTAATGTAATTAATTGTAAATATTTGAATTTTAATATAGCCTATTAATACACTTTAAAAATTTTGAAAACATATGTAATATGTGTCAAATAAACTGACATATAACTTTTCAAAGCCTACTAGGGACAATTTGAGCGCTTGCATATCGTATCTAATATTTTTGTGGTATGTCACAAAATTTTTAAAATAACATTACTCGTAAACGAAATAATTTATCGAATTAAAACCAGAGTACCTTTTCTTTGTAAAATTGTTCAGCATTTTCAATTTTTTGATCCGACGGCAAAAGTCTCGAAACATGAAAAAGTTAGAGCAATATTTATCCAATAAACCCCCCAGTTTGGCACGCCTATGATTAATTATGTATTGTATTGTATCGTGTTATTATGTATTGTTTTTAGAACATTAGATTCACAATCTAATTGTGATTCTCATATTTAAATTTGATTACTTTATATCGATCCGTTTTGAAAATATTTGGAGAAAATCAAATTTTGGGGTCTCCCTTTAAAGAACAATAGCTCCGTTAGAGGGCGTTTACGCGTTATGTTTATATAACTTTTTTTTCTTATGTTTAATCGTAGAATCCACAGTTAATTTTTGGCAGGCTAATTTTGGGACACCCTGTATGTGTGGGGAAGAATGTTAATATTGACACAGGTACAGGGTGTTGAAGTAGGCAAAACATGTACATGTAGTAAAACTTCTAATAACTTATAGTTGGTTGTTGACGTATTGGTTTAAAATTTGGTACCAATGAGTTTCTACGGTTTATAGTGTATAGTTATAGTATACTGGGTGTTCCCTCTAAGACTTTCAGTGCGAATATCTCAGCTACTATTGCAGCCAGTGCGACGAAATTTGGAATACAGGCACTAGATGACAAGTAGAATTCGATAATAGTTATTATGATTAGTTTGTATACAGGGTGTTCAGTTTTGCAGAAAATCGATTTAATTTTGATTTTTTGGTAGTCAACCTCGGTAAAATTTGTATTTAAATTGAAATATCCTAAATTATGAACACATTTCTTTTTGTCATAAAAAAACTCCTATCAAATGTCCCCAAATTTCATTGTTTTGTCATGCAAAATGTGTATAGCCTTGAGTCCAATTTACACACACGTAGCAACCGTATGGATAGACGTCAAAACGTAAAGTAACAGAAACTGTCAAAGCAAGTGTGAGTATTTTTGTAGGAATTTTGTTATAAATACATAACACCACGAAGTACAATGAATGTGCGTACGCATTTGCAATCATCCTATAGTTTTGTTAAAGAAAAACAGAATTTTGAGGTTATTAGCTGCTCGCATTCGCTGAGCTTTATTCGGCATGAATACACTGAAAATATGTGAAACATTTATTGTTTTTTTAGTTTTATAATAAGACTATTCTCGGAAATAATAAAAACGAAAAGGGACAATCTCCTCCAAGCAGAAAACTAAATTTATGAACACGTCACATGCCCTTGACTCTACTCGAAATTTGCTGCCACAAAACATATCTCGCGAAATTGCGGCAGAGCCCGAGACCCGAACGATATGTAAAGCTTAACCTAACCTAACCTAACCTAACCTAACCAAACCTAACCTAACCTAACCTAACCTAACCTAACCTAACCTAACCTAACCTAACCTAACCTAACCTAACCTAACCTAACCTAACCTAACCTAACCTAACCTAACCTAGAGTTCGAAATAATGAAAATAATTAACAATGTCTCGGAACAAGTGGTGAAAAGATTTTATAACCTAGAAACAGTAAATAAAAATCTAATGGATTCCCTGATTGAAAACTTCAGTTCAAGTATTACAAAAATACATGTGTTACAAAAACTATTCCACATCTATTAAATCTGAGTAAAATTTTGAGCCATATAGGCCTACAAATTACCTTCATACCGCCATAAGTTTGATAGTACGACATGTAAGTACAACAATTAATGGGAACTGAGAGGAAAGACGAAGGCAAAATATCGGTGTACTTAGTAGCTAATTATAACTTGCATATTATTTTTCACCTTTTTACATTGAATATATAAGTTGCATTTTCTTGTAATTATGTTTCATATTATCAACTTCATTTCAAAGAACTATGAGGGAGAAATAACCCAGTTGCGCAAAGACTAGAATTATCTTTACCTAATTAGTTTCAGATGGAGAAGCTAATGGGGGCTTACTTTCAATAACAGAGATGATAAGACATGTTTCTGTATTTGTAGGAGAATAGAATAAATATAAACGTATTCATTTCACCTCTGTGGTGTACAGAAATTAAAAATACATCATAATGTAACTTAACATTTATACAATTGATATGTTTATATCTGGTTTAATTTTTGTTTTACACATTACCAAATATTAACTATTTAAATTTGTCATATTTTCCGCAGGATTTAAAATAAATCCAATAATATGAAACGACGTAATCAAAATTGCGGTGACCGATAAATATGGGAAGATATATGACAATCCAATATAAAAACTAAAACTTGAATGTATCACTCTGATTAGCTGTAGTGTTTTTGTGCCTTTAATTTCCATGTGAACAATTTTGTACAGCGTGTTTTGTACAGAATGTGACGTCTTTAATCCAGAATACTAAAAACCTAGATTCCAGGCAACAAGTGAAGCAAAATTGTATGGGTCGAGTATGAAATTTGTCCACCTGTGGAGTGGAGTGCAATGGAATCAAATTAACATTGCCAGATATAAATATTTTCTTCACATTGAAGAATTTTGACCTAAAATTTGATCCCCGTGAAAAAACTAAAATGTGAAGAATTTTTGATTCACTTAGTTTTCGCATTTCTTATTTGATTTATAACTAGTCAGATACCCCGCTGTGTGTTTCAATGTAGTGTATCATAAAATAATATTATTAGAACTATTTAGTGTACAGGGTGATTCTTTTAGCATGGGAAATGAGTTTTTCTCGTAAACGGCTGCAGCAAATTGAGTTCTGTAAAAAGTATTTTATTTGGGCTGATTGATGCTCTTGAAATTGCGATGGATATGAAAGTTATAATTTCGCGACGCTTCAAAAATTTTTTTGTCAGAAGCATACCATTTTTATTTCAGAAATTGGAAGATCTATTGAATAGAAACACTTTTTCCAAATACCATTTTTTTTTTCATCTAAAACCATTCAAAAATTACGGACCAGTTTTTATGTGTTAAATTGGTCGATTGCCATGCAAAAAATGCATGGTTTTTTAAATTTCACTAAAGCAGGCAGGCTAACTTTTATGCTGATATTGACCACAAATATAATTTAGGATTTAAAGAAAACAATTTACAAAATGTTACTACATTAATAACACTAATTTAATTGTTTAAGAAATAATGAACGTTTACACTAACAACAACCAATACATAAAACACTAAAGAATAACATGAACTGTATTTAGTAAAAATTAACTCTTAATTCACAAATCTTATTTTAACAATTGCTCGATATAGGCGCCATCGTTATCTAAACATAAATTGTACCGCTTTCTTATTTCGCAAGATGTAACTTTTCTTAAAACATCACCAGATATTTCATTGCACGCATCAATAATGTTTTGTTTTAAATTATCTAAATTATTAGATTTTGTTTTATACACTATATTTTTTAAAGTTCCTCATAAAAATAAATCTAAGGGTGTCAAATCCGGGGACCTAGGCGGAAATTTCAAGGGCCCGTGTGTCCCCAACCATCTTCCGTGGTAGAATTCATTCAAATAATTTTGAACAATGGCCGCATTGTGGCAAGGAGCTCCATCTAGTTGAAGGTGAAAGGTGATTTTGGAGAAAATCTAAGTATCTTGCGCCCGTCAAGGCGCCTTCATAAAAGTATGGCCCTACTAAGTGCCACCCGACTATTCCGCACCAGACATTTATGCCAAAGTGGCCCTGCCTTTGATGTTGCCTGATTTTATACGGGTTTTCGTCCGACTAATAATGGGTATTTTTTTTGTTTGGTAATCCATGACTAACAAAATGACTTTCGTCTGTCCATAATATATGAGAAAATAAATTAGGATTATCATCCAAAGACAACAAAAACTGACAAATAAAATCCTCCCTCCGCTCACAATCTCTTAGCGAAAGTTCTTGCAAATTATGAAATTTATAGTCATGGTATTTGTTGCTTTTTAAAACTCTTTGTATCACGCTATAATTTAAATTTAAGTCTCTTGAAGCCTCTCTTATAGAAGCTTCATGATGATTGTTAAAGTAATTTAAAATAATTGTCACATTTTCATCCGTCGTGACAGTTTTTGTTCTTAACCTTTTACCTGCAAATTTGGCTCATTGAATTTATGAAGATTTATAAAAAAGCACAAAACCTACCTTCAAATGCTTTAGGGTTTTGACGCAAACTACTTTCTAACCTAGCAAAAATTTTGTGGTCTGGAAGGTTGCGTTTGGGGTATTTTTCCGCATATAATCTTCTTGCAGTTAAATCATTTTTTGGGCTTCTCCGTATAACAAAAGCATTTCAACCTTTTCTGAATATGTTATTACTTACTATTTTAATAGAAATAATTAAAATTACACTGACAATTTCAGACATCAATTAATATAAGCCAATTTTGTTTTATCAAAACCTACCTGCTTTAGTGAAATTTAAAAAACTGGTCTGTAATTTTTGAATGGTTTTAGATGAAAAAAAATGGTATTTGGAAAAAGTGTTTCTATTCAATAGATCTTCCAATTTCTGAAATAAAAATGGTATGCTTCTGACAAAAAAAATTTTTGAAACGTCGCGACGCCCAGCGTTGCTTAATTATAACTTTCATATCCATCGCAATTTCAAGCATCAATCAGCCAAAATAAAATACTTTTTATAGAACTCAATTTGCTGCAGTCGTTTACGAGAAAAACTCATTTCCCATGATAAAAGAATCACCCTGTACAATAGATCTTCGATTTGTGATTGTTAAACGACATTTGATATTATTTTGAACAATAGGTATTTTAAAATTATAATATTTTCTGAATTTTTGAGTAAAGCTACTTCTTTGTCATTCCCATTATGTTTGTCCTTCCATTGAGGTTTTGAAATTGTCAAATAAAGTTGTGAAAACGATTGGTGTATTATGTCATTGTATTTATGGATTTGCATTCTGTTGTGTTTGTTTTGCTGATTTGATTTGAGAAACAGAATACTGTATAATAGTGTTATTGTAAATTACATTAAATTACAACAGTCAGATGCTATTTGTTTGTCTAAATTTTTGTTTGTAAGAATCCAACTTTTCACCTGTTAAAATAATAATCTTTACAAACAAATTATCTGGAATCACATATTACCGTTTACAGAGAAGTACCCAATCCACTTTTGCAGTTTATTTGTCTTCATTAAAACGGGGATTCTATTAAACTGCCCAAAATTGTTAATCAATGTCCATATACTGATTTTGAACTACACTTCTTATGGGAATTTAGGCTTGTTGAAAAAAAGCACTTGTTTTAAGCCTTACCGCAATTCATTTTTATTAGTTCTAGTGTAGCTCTGAAGAAACAATAAAAATAACTGTAAGATGTCGGTAACGTTATACCAGTATTTTATTAACAACTAGACTAAATTTGCGTAAAAAATCCAGTTCAAAATTAATTAATGTATGAAAACCCTTTACCTCCTTATTGCTGTTCGTTTTACAAATTTCCGTAAATTTATACCACCTGGCAACACTAACTCGGTCTTTGGATAGACAACTGCTAAGGTCATAACTGTCAAACAGTAAGATTTTGGCCAGGGCCTTACTACTATTTCCTTGATTAAAGTTAAATTTTCTTGACAAATTGTGAATATAGGACTTTTTGATATTAGACGTTTTTTTTTCTAAATATTCCCAGGAGTCTGTATTTTATTTTTTTTTTCTGCTTAAATGCGGCATACTCTGTATAAACAGGGTACATCTACGTTGTTCATAATAAAGCCGCGTATATATTTGTGACATAATCTAGCCGCAAATATCTTCTGAATCATGTGGACGGGATGTTGTAATCTCGTATCGCATCACAGCGAATATGATATGCTTACATCGAGATTCGCAGCGTTGCCAACATTTGTCGGTATTTCTACATTAAAAAATGATACGCTGATGGAACAAACAACATGAAAACATCAACATGTTCGCGACACAGCTAACTTCCATTCGGAGAGAAATTTTCTGCCAACATATTACGTGTATCAAGATTTAAATTTAATGTTGTATAGAATGATTAATTAAACTGTACATTGTAAGTCCTATTAGCAGTCTTGAAAATTATCTGATTGAAATAAAATATTTTCAAGATGATCGCACTCTTTATTTTACCTAATGAAAATCAATACTACCATCATCACTTTAGCTATCTTGGTGTATTTTTTGCACATCTCTATTCTATAATAATCCCCGAAGCACATACATCGAAAGGCTTTAGTATAAAAAATTTAATTGTTATTTCAGCTTGTTCGCGTTTAATTTTGTTTTAATTGAAATCACGTACCTAACAACACGTTTAATCAAAGCGTTGGGATAAACCATTAAGCTGTTATTAAATGTATTTAACGGTGAAATATAAATATCAAATTTATATAACTACCCACCTAGTTAATATATTATTTATTATTTTAGTATCAATGGGATTCATTGATACCGACCCTCCAATTTTCCATTCGTTCAATTTACTTTATAGAACAGGTCATTGACATATTCTGTGAATATCACGAGTATTACAAAATATATACTTATCAAATCTAAGTAACAAACTACTAATTTATTTCCGTTGGAATAGTTTGAACTATAGAATCAAGTGTATATTTGCTCCTTCTTTCAGTAAAAAATAAAACGATTATAGACGAAACAATCAAAATTTTACGATCAGGAAAAGAATTTATTTGGTATCAGTTAAAACCTGCATTAGCCAATCAGAAGATTTATTAATGACTAAACGGTACTTGTATATTTATACACCCATAATTTGTATATTGTTAACACGCTGATCGTCAGAATCCATATGCAAGGGAACCAACGAATGACACAGAAGGTTCCAACTAAGAGATACGAACTGGTTTCAAACTTTTCGACCAGTTAAATTATTAATGTATTTTCAGTAAACGTAAAGCAAGAAGAAGTAGAACATTTTTCTCAATTTCAAACTAGTCTCTAACTACTGCTTGAATAGACGTAGAGTTGCCGTTTGCAAGTCTAGATAATGTTTCAACTCGTTGTTGATAAGAGCGCTGACCAGAACGCTGACCTTCGCGATCCAAAACGAGCCTAAGCAATAAGCAAAAGCTGAAACAATGAAATCAATAATCTATTTTAACATTAGATATAAAACGAGTCTTTTGAACTTTATTATACGTAATAAGACAAAAATAGATTCAGTGAGGTTATTGTATAGCTGTTTGCAAAGCAACAGTAGCACAGCACTATGAATATACCAATTTGACGCAAACATTAAAGAATTTAACAACTCTTCGGGTTATCTGCAGTAAATCTTATTCATTTGATCTCAGAAAAAAAATACAAAGTTCAAGTTTTAAATGCTAACAGAAGTTTTACAACATTCATACAGTTCAATTGTTTTATCAACAGTTGTCTCAAAATGTGTGTAGGATACATCTGAAATACTATTGTGTTAAGCTAGAAATTCAAAAATATATTACGTGACAAAGAAAGGTAAACACCTATATATGCCATTAGATTTTAATAACTTTTGGTACACAGGCCAGGACCACTTACTCATTGAATGGTTACATTTTCAGCAAGATCAGAGAACCTACTGAAAAAAATTGTTGAATAATGTATTGAAAACCCACGATACCTTACACTCATTAGTATGCTTGGGCTCGGATCTAATAAGATTGTTGATAAGTTCTTGGGGTATTTCATTCCAAGCTATATGAACTTCATAGATAAGGGCTGTTAAATCATGAGGGGGGTGTAAATGCAGCAGTCTGCGGCCAATTATGTTCCAGATATGTTCAATAGATGACAGATCGGGCGATGCTGATGGCCAGGCTAAACGACTCATCTGATGTTGATCCTTAAAAACTATTGTTTGTCTGGCAAAGTAAGGTCTTGCTGCACAATGCTAGACGTGCTGGCTAGAGATGTTGGCGTTTTGGATGGTGTGAAGATATGGAATGACAGCTTCACCACTTCCCGGATGTAGCGTAGGGCTGTCGTGTTGTCTCTAATGAAATTTAATGGTGATCTGCTACCATTCATACGCTATAGCACCCATACCATAACGTCTTCTCTGTGATGGACATGATACTCTCTGTTAAATTGTGAATCGCGTCTTACACTACGTCGACTTCTCACCCTTGCACAATCATCATGCATCCCCAGGCAGAAACGGGATTCATCACTAAAGATCATTTAAGTACATGCTTGGTCCCACTGAATCCTTTCTCTACACCGTTAGTCCGATGTTGACGAGAGAGAAGCAGCACGCGATGTGAACGATAAGACGAGAGATCAAAATTTCATATTCGGCGATATACTGTACGCATACCGACCATCTCCCCATGTTCTTCAAACCACTGATTTGCAATAGTTCGACTTCTACTAAATCGATCAGCACCTCTCGCTCTGTCTACGGCCTTCCTGAGTCCATGCCTGGTAACACTGTATCTGTTAGTCTTTCTAGAAATTTCTCTCACCGACAAATCTGCTTCGCGCAACCCAAGAATCCGCCCCTCTCAAAGTCAGTAAGCTGAAAAGTCTCGTACTCTAGGTATAATGAGCTACAAAAAATGTCGTTTGCAACAAGTTTCGCAACAATTGCATCACAAATGCGGGCAGAATTTTTTTAAACAGCTACGTTTTGCTACGTTATCAAAATACGATCTATGCTTAAAAAAAAACTAACTTAAAAAAACTTATAAATAACTGATAAACCTGAAAATTTAATAATTTTTTAGTTTCACCTGAGATAACCTCAGAAGAGAAAATTGCAGCATCAGGTTGCCACCAAGTGCAATTATGAAACCTCCAAAACTTTCCTTTAACAAAGTGATGGTTTTATGCGCAGTATGGCATGTAATGTTGTTTTATTGAAACCAAAACACTCTAAGCATCACATCATCTAGTCACAAATATTAGATTATCGTTATCCAATATTAAAGCAACATTTAGAGCATTTTCGTAATATATTTTAAGAATTTGTAAGCGCTGCGGGATCATATAAATTTTATAGCACAATTAACTATGAACACATATTAAACCAATATCACTTCATCTATAGCCAATAGGTGTAGACGAATAATTATAGAACATCCTTTTAGGAAGACCATTTACTTATATTTTTGCTATGCTGAAGTATTTTCAGCAATGCTAAATAACACAAACTTCTTCAGAAATGACAGAAGTGATTGTATCATTATTACTATTTACTCTGTGTGTATTTATGACGACTTGTTTCAATTGTCTTCTGTTAAACAGAATAAATAGTATTTCAATAGTGAAATAATTCTGGAGCTTGGTAGAAAAAGGGCCAATGTCCATTTGACTTGTTTAGAGAGAAATTGGATTAAGCGATTCGCTAAATTTCGTTGTTTATTAATACGTGCATTTATTTTAACAAGTATGAATTTCCAAGATCAATACTTATAAAAGAGTAAATTATTTTAATATAGTGTAGGTTTTTTTTGTTTTCCTTTTTATAAACAAAAATATGGACATAGACCCTAAGAAAAATGTTCAGCTAGGGGATATTGGCCTCGATAAATCAATAATAAAATAACATTAACAATGCAAAATTTTTATTTTTTTTAGTGAACAAGCTTATTTAAGTATAAAAAATTAGTTATTTGGTTCGCCGATGTCAGGAATGTCTTCAGCATTCAGCTGTGTAGATCTTTTAAGGTTTTCAAAGAAGGGCTTGTTGTATTCACTGATATAGGGAAGTAAATCTAGTAAATTACTAACTTTTTGATCTGCTAGAGGCAAGGGTTCCGAATTAATTGGTTCTAAGTTATCAATATCCATATCATTTTTTCGATTTCTTATGGTACCCCTTCTTAAATCAATTTCCTTAAATACTTCCTCTTTGCCAAGACTAGTTTTATAAAGTAACTGAAATGTATTCTCCTGGGAAACTTTAAACCATTTGATGCGCATCCATGGAATAACTTCACCTTGTTCATTTTGCTTGCGATGCACCAATTTACTAGTAAGTAAATTTTTAAAATTTAAAAAATCTTTTTGCTGCATTTCAACAACTTTTAGAGGGGTATTCCTACGTATAGATTTTATAAAATTAGTCAAGTCATGGGGCACTTCAATTTCGACAGTTGTTTTTTTTCTTGCAGGATTCAATGGCGGCATGAATAGTATCGGCCTCCATGTGAGTATGCCCAGGTTCCATAAATTTATGGCGAATTTCCTTTAAAAATGCATTCAGTAAGACGCGCGCTGCGGCCAATGTCCACGAGTGATACTCGTAAAACGGCCAATGTCCATTGCAGTGGACATTGGCCGTTTGTCAAACATTTTAAATGTATTTCAAGGACCAATGTCCATACATTGGCCCTTTCTCTATTAACCTAAGATGGACTTAAGCCATTTTAAAATTTAAATAATTTAGGCATATAATACTTGTTGACATTGGCCCTTTTTGTGATGGAAATATGCAACATGGGTACTCCACGAGGCTCAGTGGCTGTTAAATGTAATTTTTGGACATTGGCCCTTTTTCTACCAAGCTCCAGAATTATTGTTAGAATCTTATCCTCTAATATTACGTTTAGTTAAATTGCTCTAGTTTGACCATAGGATTGACTCATTAAGGTGAATGTTTATTCTTAGTATATCTACTTCTGTAGCCTCTTTTAAAGTTTGAGCTAGGATTTAGCCAAGTTAGTCTATTTATTTACTTAAGACGTAACTATGTTAATAAATTCAATGTTACTAACGTCTCCTTCTATAAATAGCTTAAGTTATCACGCTATTTATTTGAAAACTATTATAGAAGAGAACTTCACTGCGGAGATTATATCATTAAGATGATAAGATTGAGTTTAGGGTTGGGCGAGTAAGCTCCATATTGAGTAAAACTTACAAGTGTGCCACAGACAGAAACTTCAGGAGATTGGATGGGATTTTGGGGAGTTAGTGAGCTACTATCTCGGAATCAATTAGGAGTGCGGTTCGGCGGGGTCTCTAGTGCGTGGTTTCAAGTGATGCGTGCACACGCACACAGCCTATTCGATAAGAGTGAATCATGGACGGATTTGACCATGCGAGGCCTACGCGGAATTAGGCCGGAATTCATTGTTCCCACAGACCATATAGTTTTTCTCACTCAAGTGGTAGCTCTAAACTACCGTCTTTTGCAATTAAATATAATTCAAATCCTTTAAATGTGGACAGTTTTACGAAAAATTGTAAGGATCTTTTGTTAAAAATACTGAAAATATTTTTTTTGCATGCTATTGGATGTTATTAGTTTGAGAAACTTCAGTAGGCAACCACAAAATTGATACATTTAGTGTTCTCAAAATCAATAATAAAGTTTGATAAATCTGATGACATTAATTATTGGATTTTATGTTATTGTATGCAGAAAATTATGAAGCGATTCCTAAATTAACTGACTTTTCACATCAAACCCGATATTTTGATATTTTTTTTCTCGAAAGCGGTTTGAATTAGGAGCCATGTTAATAGAACCTTTTATTGATGTATATTACCGGTTGTTAAATGATGGCAGGCAAACATGTATATGTCCAATAGTCATAACCTTGATAACAGAAGTGGTCATAGCTCTACATACATAATTAAGTTTATTCGATTCATATTTATTTAACCCTGCTTTAAATTTCAACGTTTCACTGTAATGCTAACAGTAATCAACACTAGTCTGAAGTACGATCAACTGTGAATTATTTTCAGGTAATCTAAAACCAATATGAAACTAATGTTGAGACGGATTTTGCACAGTTAGCGCTTATTTTATACCTAAATAAAACCGTAAGTAATTAATATCAATTTTGTTAATGAATGTCTTGAATATTTTTATATATTGTATTGTCATGAATCTATATCCTATATCTTTTCTATAACGAAAAAATCTAATCTATATTTAAGATAATAAAATACTTGAAATTTTAAACTTCATTCAAGTGTAAGTATATTATTATGTATTAATTTAGTAATAAAGAATAATATTTTGTTAAAATATTAATTATAGAATAGGTTACTATTTCCTTAAATTATAAATTTAGAGATTTGCACGAATTAAATTTATTAATATTTTGTGATAAATGTCATACTGTAAAATTTACAATGCGAGTATAGTACGGAACTGTAATATTAAGAGATAATATTAATACAACACTTGTGGTGATCATTACCAAACCTATAGAGATACAATTGTAGTATTATTTACTATAAATTCTTTTGTACTTGTAAGGTGGACCGCCAAGTTCAGCATGTGGCCATATGATGCAATTAAATGTTTCATAACGTATACTCAGGTCGGTTGCCTCGCTTCCAGTGGCATACTGAAGAAAGCTAATAAGCTCAAAAGCGGTATATGTGGCGTGCCGCGAATTACTGCCATTTTGCTGTAAGTCTTTCTTGTCTACTACGGAGTGAGTAGTATTTAATTATTTATTATAAGGTCGATAGATTAGCAACTACTCTAGAAAGGAGTACAATATAGCAAAAATACTGAAATACTAATTATGTACTTCTGTTTTATTAATCCATAATGCAATGTTGTTATTTACTTTATTCAAAATTATTTAATACTATTTCAAATATTTGTAGTAATTCTTTTAGGTAAGTTAAAACTTCAAATAAAGAAAACATAACTTTATTTTCAGAATAACAATTGTTGACTCAAATAATTCATATTATCTAAACAAAACAAAACAATTCTTTAAACAAAACATAACTTTATTTCATATCAGTAGAGAATTTTTCTAGATTTCTACTAATTTTTATTCTTGAATTAAGAATATACAATCTTATTAACAAGAATAAGTGAATCTTTTATTAAAGTATTATTATACTTGAGGAATAGTGAAACTAAGCTAGCGTTGGAATAAGTGTATTAATCTTGATATTAGTACAGCTTTTTTCCGTGTACACATACTTGCTTGACATGTCATGCATATGACATATGCTCTACTAATAGAGATAGACGTATCAATCTCAGTACAGATAACAATCAGTAGGGGAGCTCTGATATTATCACAATATTAAAATAATTACCGTTATAATAATACAGCAGGTTTGTTTCACCATTTATTAACAATACAGTACAGTATTTTATATTAAATAAGTTTTTATTATTTTATATTATTTCTTTGGTTTTGGATAGTTAGTAAATTAAAAAAAAATAATGGTAAACATTGAGGGCAGATGTTAATTAAAGTTCATTTTGTTGGAAAGACTATAAGCGGTGTTTTTTTGTTCAAATTTTGACAACTATAGTGAAACATCGAAGAAAAAATATTTCAGAATAGTTTAAGTATTTACTCCATTGTCAAGGAAACTATTTAAAATATTAAACTATTTTTATGGTGTTACAATTATACATATTTACGTTTTTAGATAATCTAAACAAACTCAAGAGTTATCTGATTCATTCTACAATATCCACTCATTCTGAATTTAATCTTCATCTGGTGCAGTCTTGGAATAATTGTCCTTACCGTACGGATTACCTTACAACTATTCCTTAATATTTATTACATACTGAATTGATGTTGATAATAAGTTATTGTTTTTGTTAAACTAAGCTTCATGCTGGGGATGGAGAGCTTAAATTTTGTATTTTTATTTTATAGATAATTTGTAACTCAATAGTTTGCTAAATTTGTGCAAATAAATATGATTATATAAAAATATCCAACTCGCTTTCCAAAGAGTGCGAAGTTTAGGTACTATCTTAAAGCAATAATAAAAATAGAAGGAACAAACGCCATTTATTGGCGTTTGGCATAATTATTGTGGTCAACCAACATCTATCAAAACAAAGAGATGATTACAGATTTTGTTGGAAATGTAAACTAATATTAAAATACTAACATTTAATAAAACTGTATAGTAAATTTTAAAGAAATAGTGTGGAGTTTCATTGGAATGATGAAAGAATAAAAAGTAATAATAAAATTTAATAAGTAATTTTATGTGCAAGCAACGAAAAGTAATTATAATGAATGTAGTCCGAAAATAATTATTGGCATACAAATTTATTTTAAAAGCAGTTATAAAATTAAAAGGTAAGTATAGGAAATTGAATTAGGATCTGATTCCAAATTTAATGACATATTAATTTTTGTAAATAAATAGTCGTTTATATAGATAAACTGAGTTCAGTAGAAGGTAATAATAAAAGACTATGGAAAGCAAATGTTGGTATATTTGTCTTTATGCAGGAAATATGTGTTATTAGTTACATGCCAACAAAACCTATTACTAAATAAAGAAATAATAATCATTTACGCCTTGCAACAAAAAAGTTATTTATATAGAGAAAATAATAATTAAAACTAAATAACCTACAAATACGAACTAAAATTAACTGCACATCACATTTTAATATCACAATTATTATTCATGCTTAAATAATATTGACAATGATTTTCTAATTCATAGTTCTTACAACTATCAATTAGAAATATATTTATGACACAAATAAAATTTGGGGTGAAAAAGGGGCCGCGACCTTGAAAAAATGATCACGCGGTAGAGTTTCATACCGATTTGGCATTCATATTCAATTAAACCCCAATAAATAACTGAACCCCAAAATTTGAACAACATGTCTCAAAAGCTGTAGGCGTTAGAAAGAAAAAATTCTTCACTTTTGAACACCCTGTAGGTCCGTATCGAAGCTTTTGCGGACTTATATTGATATAAACTTTTCTTCTTAAAACACGATTCTCTATCGCCTGTTAAAGTCTTACTACAAAAAAGTGGGTCACCCTGTATAGAAGGGTGTTTTAGCGAATTATTCGTGACATATGAATTATGGTATACTCGCGTCAAGAATTCAGACGTCTTACGTCACAGCTGACGTTACACATTTGTTTTTATTGTCAACGTAAATTTCGATATTTGGTCGCGTTAAAAACCATCATTTTTTGCAATTTAGTGCAATATATAATGCAAACTTATAGTGTAGTATATAGTTTTATTACTATCAGTTGCAGTTAATATTTTGATGAAAATACAATGAATTATTCATTTGTTCGTATGACGTAAGTCGTCTGAATTCTTGTCGCGAGTATATGTGAATTTCCGTATAAATGAAATCGAAAAGAGTATACGTATGGCAAAAGACGAAATAGTGCTATGACGAAGAATATATTAAATTTTGACCAATCATGAATACATGAAGGTCATACGGAAGGCGGTACGATATGATATAAGTGTTAATGTGTGACCGTTGCAGTGACAGTGCTAGTAACAAATAGTGAATAGTGTGTATATATAGTGCAGTATGTATTCTAAAACCTTTTGTCCTTATGGATGGGAAATTCACGAACATTTGTACAGTTTATTTAATGGTGGGAAAATCTTTACTTGTGACGAATTTTGTCAACTATAACTATCTCTCATTGTCATCATGAAAATGTCATAGTAGATTGTCAGATGGTCAAAACAATCTTATTAACACCACATAATGAGAGTAGCAATATTTATACTGTTTTGCAAAATTTTTCAATAGGATTAAATATAAATAATTATATAATGGATGTTATGTAATGCAATTATTTTTGTAATTGTTATATATTTTTATATTTGATATCCTTCAAATTTAGTACGCCTATGAAATGTTGCCCTTCACATGCTTCGTCCGTCGCGCTTGTCTGCAAGCTAGCGATAAGTCACTCTCAGCGGTAAGTACAGAAATCTTTTAAAATAAGTATTTTGTTTAAATTTAATTATTGTTTTAACATAGTTCTACATAAAAGATTCTTCTGTACCTAAAAAAAAAAAACACAAATTTGATCATTTTACGACTCTCCCCTACATAGTTTACATTGTATGTGGATTGTTCTATGTGTACTTAGTATTATTGTACTGTACTATATCTGCTTTAAGTTCTATTAGTTTATTTACCATTGATGACATGTCCTATATGAAGAATTGTATTTTTCTACCTTTAGAATAAAGCATTCTATTCTATTAACTATAAATGAGAAATAAATTATCTGCGTAAAATGAAAATAGTCTAAATATGAACTAAAAACGGTGTTTACAGCAAAATGAAAGACCTAGTATAATAATTTCCAAAAGCTGCAGTATAAACCAGTTTCTTGCGACTCGCAAATAAGATTTAAAAACCATTTTACTTTAATCTTTAAAATTAGAAAACGGGTACTCTATCCTCGCGAAGAACGAAAACAACCCCCACCTACCAACCAGCTTCCAACATTATCCCTGGGACACCCCGCTTTTGTCAGCGTAGAAATTAAATTTACTAAATAAAATACATTAGCAAATAGTAAACAAAGTTGCTGCATTAATGCTAACTACTTTAATTTCGCTCTCAAGGTACACAAAATAATCTCGTTGGAATGCTTCTTGACGCAAACAAGATAAAAAATTGAGTTACCCTTAATGATATTTCAAAACTTTGCTGATACGATTTGGGAAATGTGTTACACTGAAAAAAGTAATTGATCATTATCTCTGAATTAAAATTGACATACGCATTCCAGATGCTTAATTTTAATTTTATCTTACTTCAGAAAGCATTATATTGACCGCTATAATTTCAGAAAATCTTAACTCTGTCAAAATTTATCAATTCGATTTGAGAAACTTAGTTATTTTTCAGAAAATTAATTATCGAAAAAGTTTATTAATATTTTAGAAACCACTAAATTGTTAGTGGCTGCGAATCTGTGTAGAATAATATACTAAATAAAAAAATATTTTTAGTAGTAAAATATTCTATTGGCAACTGACTTTTTTCTTAAATGCTTTTGATTAATTTTGAAATACATCAATACTTTATTAAATAACATAACATTCCCAATAAAAATAACATAACTGAAACACAATTAAATGATATAAACACATTGTCAATATAAACATGATTGGAAAAGGTATACACTTTTTGAATCCACACCCACTTCCACCACCACCACTATCCACCTAAAATTATAATTAATCTAATATAGCTTATTGTTAAAGTTAGGACACCAATGTTATATACAGGGATGACCGGAATAAAATTGATATCTTTTGCATGAGTGAATTTTTTTTAAACGCCGAAACACGTTAACTGATCTTGATATGTTCCCATGATTCTGATATAATAATTAATTTTTCTTCAACCCCCTAACCCCCAGCTACTCCTACTTTTTTTTTCAAATTGAAAGATGAGGCATGAGTGGGCTCGTTGAAAAGCATATAGAGAACCAAATCCAGTCATACCAAATAGTTTCATATTTTCAATAACAAGTTTTTTTTCATTTAGAAATTGAAACAACTAGATAATTTACAAAAATAAACTGAATGCCGCAAATGCTGAAAATGTCCTCTATTCACTATTTGGCATTCTCCAAGACGATAGTAAAAGCTGTCCAGCATTCCGAATGACTTCAGCTGGTAAATTACACATCTCCGCCCTAATTTTCTTCTTTAAATTCTGAATATTGTCCGGTCTATCCTGGTAGACTCTTTCTTTCAAATATCCCCAAAGAAAATTATCCAGTGGCGTTAAGTCGGGGGATCTTGGCGGCCATTCAACTGTACCCCGTCTACCAATCCAACGAGTTGAAAACATTTCATCTAAGTATCTTCCAACGTTGATACCAAAATGTGAGAGAGCGCCATCCTGTTGGAACCAAATTATTTAATTCGGTAGGTATATCTGGATCAATTTCATGAGAAAAATTCACAGCTAGAGCAAGATTTTGTTCAAAAAATAATGGGCCCAAGATTCTGTTGTTGACGATACCTGCTAATAATTAACTGTCTGTGGATGCTGCGATGGTATTCGCATGTCCAGTGTGGATTTTCCTGGGACCAAAAGCGATAATTATACCTGTTAAGAACTCCATTTAAATAAAACGTAGCTTCATCAAAAAAAATTTACGTCTCGTTGAAAACCATTATTGTCGTCACACCGTCTCATCATTTTCTCATAAAATTGTAATCGCCTGTCATAATCGTCTTCCAAAACCTTTTGGATAAGACATACCTTATAGGGGTGATATTTCTCTTGTTTCAAAAACATTCGAATTGCAGTTCGAGAAGCATCGTGATTGCGGGCCAATGAAACAGTTGAAGTATGAGGATTTTCAACAAGTTCTAATGCAAGGTCTAATTTCTTTTCTTCATTCAAAGCACGGGCCTGTCCAGTTTTTGGCAAAGTCTGTGCTGTACCGTGTTCCAAATTTGTGAAATATTTTACTAACTGTCCCTTGCAAGATTTGATTTTCGGGATATTTCGCATTAAATAAATCGCGCGCATCAGCCTGAGTTCTTATTTTGTCTCCACATCCAAGCAATTTCAAGATTTCGATTGTTGCCTTTCCGGCAATACCATTGCAATTCAGTAAATAAATTGATTTTGACACAATAGTAACGTTTCGAACTCCAATTTATAACTAAAGCGAAAAATTAACCAGAAAGCCTGGCAACACTGAATATAATTAAATTTTATTTCACTTGTTAAGTAGGTGCTTTATACAACCCTAAAAACCTTGCTATTGAAAACATAAAACTTGTTTATTTGGTATGGATGGATTCGGTTTTATATAAGCTTCTCAATGAGCCTCCTCATGCTTTATGTTTTCGTTTGAAAAATAAAGTAGGAATAGCTGGAGGTTAGGAGGTTGAAGAAAAAATAATTATTATATAAGCGAAAGATGGGCACAAATCAAGATCAGTTAACGTGTTTCGACGTTTCAAAAAAAATCGCTCAATCAAAAGATATGAATTTTATTACGTACTTCAGGTCATCCCTGTAGTTAAACCAATAACATAAACATGATTAGCCTAACATGGTTAAATAAGCAATAAATTATAATGCACAGAAAATAATATATTCAAACTATTGCTCTATCCTCTAGATTTATTTGAAGTAATCCTATAAATTGCCCACTCCAAATTATTAAAAATTTGGCAAGAATCTGAAAATCCTTTAAATAGTATCAAATAATTTAAAATTGTTTCCAACTGCTGCAAGAACAGACTTATTTGGTAAATCATCAGCAGGATACAGTACATATCCAGGTTTTGTGACGCGAAAATGTACAGGGTGTGACTTCTTCAATGCAAAATGATAAAAACTCTGATTCCTTATAACAAATGAGGTAAAATAATATAGGATGTCATAATATAACAATGAGATATGAATTTTAAAAAATAGTTATTAAAAAATTTCAAAATATGACAAAAAGTTAATGCTGGTGTTGGCAGTATTATGAGTGCGCGCCGATCTCAGTCTCAGTAGAGAATACGAGATCAATGTTGCCAAATGTGCATATTTTCTTCACATTGAAGAATTTTGATCTAAAATTTGACTCCTGTGAATAAATGATTTTTCCAAATAAACCTTCTGATTTACTTAGGTTTAAAGTTTTCTGTTAAAAATAATGTGACATGTTATACCAGATTTTATTAACAACTAGCCTAAGTATTCGTAATAAATCAAGTTCAAAATTAATTAGATACTGAAAACCCTTTATGTATTAATTTGTTAAATTTTGAAATTTTCTAAAAATTATACCATCTGGCAACACTGACTCTGTTTTTGAATAGGCAACAGCTATGTTCATAGCTATTAAACGATAACATTTAGGCCAGGGTCGTACTAGTACTTCAATATAGGGCTTTTTGATATACAACTTTTTATTCCGAATATTCCCAGCAATCTGTATTATTTTCTGTGCGTTAAGGACGCCACACTATGTATTTTAATATTCGTTTTGATACATCTCAAATAGAAACAAAAAAGAAACGATTTCTATATTCTTCAACGTTTCGTTGTCTCTATTACAACATCCTTAGGAGGAAAATGAAATAAATACCGGCAGATAGTCGAATTGTTACAATCACTTACTGTGACTGGTTTTCTTAGAGCTCTTTTCACAACACAGAATAATAGTTACAAGTGTTTAAAATTACTTCTGTTTCTTGCAAGAAGCTTTTACCATACAAACGTGTCGTAGCCAGAGAGACTTGCCTAGATTTGCCGTAAATTAACATGCGATGAAGGTGGTTATGATTACTATAAATTATTCCATTTTTGTTTATGTACACTCGCAAACATCAAAGAAAAACTAAACAAAATTGAATCGCACTAGCTGTACGCACTATTATGACCAATATTGCTTATAAGTTGTCACCAGCACCTGACACGTTGATGAAAGTTGCAGTACGTTACAGTTAACGAGTTTCTCAGAAACTTCAATTGTTTACTTCATTAATACTAATCCAAAATGTTTGTAAACTTTTTGTATGGTTTTTGTTCACCCTTAGTTTCGTACGACAAGATAACTTTAATTTGATTTATATTTTAATACATGTTCTTCATATATGTGTACGTCATTTTCTACTTATCTATACTGTCCAAGATTGTTATATGACATACTATGTACGAGACTCGGAAAACACAGTGAAGCACTTAAATCTGTAATGTGAGTAACATATAAACAATATACGTAGATTTAATTTTCAATATATAATTTTTTTTTAATGTTATACACAGGTTGTTGTTTGTTACATTTTTCGTTCTTTCGCCATATTTTATTATTTTAATATTCATTATATAAAGACATTTTATTTATATAATTTTAATACTTTGCTTTTAAATTTCTGACATATAATACATATAATAATTGTTAGTGTGTGTGTAATTTTGGTTTCTTGTTTCATGTTTATATAGACATTGTTGCCATTTTATTGTAATGTTTTAAACACACTTTTTTAATATTTTCATGTTAAGTTGGTTATTTATAAATTGCGATGTAATTTTGAATTTATTAAATTTTATAGTGTCCTGAGGATGTCACGATAAGTGACGAAACGTCGACTATTGAGAAAATTTGGTGTTTTCTTTGAAATTTGGCCTCTAATTACTCACTATCGACAACAAATTGAACATAAATAGGGCTGCTAATCTTCATTAGTTAGAACTAATCCAAAAATCAAAGTATGAGTAAATTACGTTACAGGCGCTTTTTCTTAACCTTACTTGTACCTTAGTTTGTAATTTTGTAACATAATTTTGCATATTTTGCAGTTGTATTTTAATTTTTGAAATGTATTTGTAGACAAACTATTCGTTTAAGACACTTTTTTCATAAGAGGTTTTTTGTTGCTTTTAGTCAGATATAATAATTATGTCCTTCAAATTACAGCATTTACATTCTGATCACCCTGTATATCTGTTGTTTTACCGTCTTTCTTGTTACGCTATTAACCTCTCTAGTAGATGTCCAACCATACTCATATTTAACTGATTGTTTTGTAATATCCACAGCTAGAGTAAAAGGACAGTCACAGCACGACCTACAAAAACCATCGACGTCCCCAGCAGACCGGTCGTCCGCCGTCCCGGCCTGACAGTCTCAGCAGGCCCGTGTCCATGTTGCCGTCACGCGTCGGAATTATATATCAAGGGGCCCCACCCGCTACACAGATTTGGTATTGACAAATGCCATTGTTGGGCCGCATAAATCGTATTTCGGGCGACGTTTTGCGTGTGTCGACACGGTCCAGCCGCTCCGGAACAAATGAGTAATGATAGAGATTGCGATCGCCCGCTCCATAACCGGTTGATACCGCGTCGGTCGCCGGCTATCGCATTCAACAGAGCCCGGAGCCGACAATTGGGCACAGCGAGAGGCGGTCGTCGCAGGGATGGGAAGAGCCAGTGGTCCCCGGAAGTTTCTTCCAAAAACGAAACTACACTGAAAACAGTTCTTTGTAATATTACACGGGTAAATTTCCTGGGTAAATAGTGTGAAATAACACATTAGAATCAGTGGCAGAATGCATCTAATATTATAACTCTAATAGAAGAGTAGAAGTCCAAAATGGTCTAAGTGACAAAAAATAGCTTCAAAATAAAAAAGCAAATTTTAAAACAGAAAAAAAGAAAAGTCTAAGTGCCACATTAATATACATGCAGAAAAGTCTAAAAAATCGCCCACGACCATCATGGACCAGCAGGTGTGTGTAAATACAAGGCAAAATTAGAAAAATAGCTAAAGAGGAAGAAAGAACAATGTCAAATTTGGTTTTCAAAAATTAACCATTGATAACAATGTATAGAAATGGAACGAAGAAATAATTGACCTAGAAATGATATACCAAAATAAAGAAACGCCAAAAAACTGAGAAAATAAACAGGGAGGAAATATGATGACAAGGCAAGGAAAAGGACAAGAGCCAAGAAAAGAAATAAAACAAGAAAGTAATAACACATGGAAATTAGGGACCTGGAATCTGCAGGAACAATCAGGAAAAGAAATAGAGTTGGAAGAAGAATTTCAGAAAGCATGAGTGTATATCATGGGATTAACAGAAACAAAAAGAAAAAGCAAAATACAAGAAATAATAAATGGTCACGAAGTAATATATAGCGGAGTTGAATGCATGGTTAGTAAACGAATATTATCAGTTCAAATGAAAGCCAAGAGGGGAAGAGAAAAAAACAGTTATTGTTGTTTATGGACCAAATGAAGATGATGCCGTAGGAATCAAAGATACATTTTGAGAAGAATTAACATTTATAACAGAAGAAGCTGAAAGTCAGATTATCATAGCAGAATACTTTAAGAGCAGGATTGGAAAAAGAGATGAGGATATTAGGATAACACGGAGAAAATATAAGAAACGGAAAGAGGATGGTCGATTTTTGTTTGTTAAATATTATGTTATTAACAAACACATTCTACCAACATAAAGATATACACAAATATACAAGAGAAGTTAAAAGTAGAGGAACTCTAACATGGTCTAATATAAACAAAAAATATATTTAATATATCAAAAAATATTTGAAAATACCTTTTTACGAATCTCATCAAGTTTGACGTTTTCAATTAAGTTACCTCAAAAATTGTGATAATTTAGAACAATGTATTCGAACATATCGGCCAGTTTTTCTGCATAAAATTTTGCTCTTTAATAGAGGCAGATCATAGTCCAACAGAACCTTTTTTCGCACCTTTTTAAAACTTTGCAAAGAACTCATTGTTCTGTTACATTGAATGATGTCTTCATTTTAACTATATATGGTTCTTATTTGCTAATCAAAATCCACGCAGCTTGTGCAATTTTATTTAGAAAATGATCTACATAACAATATGCGCCAAAAGTATGGAATAAATTCAATGAAAACGAAACAATTATTGTTTGGGAAAAATCCTGGAACAGGTCGATTTTTAATTTAAAAAATACAAATTTTAGCGTAAAATGCGATTTTCAAATGTCATTTGTTTTCGAGTAATGACGTCATCGATTGTTTTTTAAATGGCAACACCATATTTTTTTCCTTGATTCTGAAAGATCGTTTAATTCTCTATCAGACAGTACTAAAATTTTGCCCTCTTACATAGGAAAGTTTTCGAGTAAATGACGATTGAGTGTTAGAAAACGTAAATTTTATCCATAAAAAAGTAACAATTCTGAGGTATGTAAAATAAAATACAATTGATTAAATTTTATACTTAAATTAAATGTTCGAATCCACCAACTTCTTGACAATGCGCAAGTCTGTGAAGAAATTCTTCTTGCACATTATGAATGATTTTTGGGGTAACTCTGCGTATTTCGTCCCGAATGCAATTTTGAAGTTCTTCTAAATTACGTGGTTTATTAATGTACACTTTTGACTTCAAGTATCCCCATAAAAAATAGTCAAGAGGTGTAAGATCTGGCGATCTTGCAGGTCATTCTATCGGTCCGCGTCTGTCGATCCACCTCCCAGGAAAACAGTTGTCCAAAAAATCTCGTACAGGGCGCGCATAGTGCGGAGGTGCACCGTCTTGCTGAAACCATATGGTATCGTCAGGAATGTCAAGGTCATTATCATTAGGAAAAATTACTGCAAGGGCTGGAACAAGGTCATTTTCTAGCAACTCTAAACATCTTTGGCCTGTAAGGGTTCCTTCAAAGAAGAAAGGCCCTACTATTCTGTCGTCAACTATTCCAGCCCAGACATTTAATTTCTGAGGGTGTTTGGTATGTGTCTCTGTCATCCAATGAGGATTTTCCCGACTCCAATATCTGCAAGTTTGACGGTTTACTGTACTATTCAGACAAAATGTGGCCTCATCTGAAAAAAGTATTTGCCGGTGTAAATTTCTATTTCCTTGACATAAATCCATTAGAATTTCGCAAAATTGTAAGCGGCGATCGGGATCATCTTCATTGAGTTCCTGCACAAGTTGAATTTTGTAGGGATGATATTTTTCCTTCCTCAAGATACGTAGCACTGTGCTCTGACTAGTGTCATTGTTTAATGCAACCAATCGTGAAGAATTATGAGGATTATCCACCATACTTATCAAAATGTTCTCTTTCTGATTTTCATTAATGCTTGGACGTCCAGGTTTTGGAATATTTACAACATTGCCAGTTTCTCTAAATTTAGACTCTACCTTACTGACTGTTGATTGGCTGATAGGGCGATCTGGATATTTTTCATTAAATAAATCGCCTGCTGAGTTCTAGTCATATTCCCGCATCCGATAAGAATTAAAATTTCAATTCTTTGAGTAACAGTTAAATGTGCCATAAACTTTAAATTGAATAATGATTTCTATGTCGCTTACAATACTTATTAGGAAGTCGGTGTGACAATGACACTGCAAAGATTTTCACCTGATCCATAAAAGAACTATGGAATTCGAAAAACTAAACTTGATAACGTTTTTACTTTATTTTAATTGATGTACGTTTTCTAACATTCAATCGTCATTTACTCGAAAACTTTCCTATGTAAGAGGGCAAAATTTTAGTACTGTCTGATAGAGAATTAAACGATCTTTCAGAATCAAGAAAAAAAATATGGTGTTGCTATTAAAAAAAAATCGATGACGTCATTACTCGAAAACAAATGACATTTGAAAATCGCATTTTACGCTAAAGTATGTATGTAAAAGGATTTTTCCCAAAAAATAATTGTTTCGTTTTTATTGAATTTATTCCATACTTTTGGCGCATACTGTAGAATATAATAGCTTACTATCTTCGTCTGTTTTAGTTTACGTATAGATCATTAAAAAATCAAGAATAAAAAACCATTAAAATATTAAGTACTGAACTTACTTGAAGGAGCTTGAATTACCATGGTAACGGAAGATAATACAAACTTGTAATCGGTTAGAAAACGTTGGTGTGGTATTTTCAGCTACAATATCCCTAGAACATTGATAACGTACGAGATAATTTATGGCAATCGAAAGCACATTGCTTGGTAAAACTTGTTACTGTTACCAGCAATATACTTAAGAAATTTATAATAAACTTATGAGGTATTTACCAATGTCAGAGAAATATTCGATTAGAAAATTTGTTGACAAAAAATCAAATAAGTCGAAGTACAACAAAACAACAATTTATTTATTAAAAGTGCAGCAAGTAAAGGTACAGTTATTAAAATTTAACGCAACATTAAATTGGTTATATTTTTACTACTATAGAATATCTATTAGTAAGCATAGTATTTATGATATTATTGTGGTGTTCTTGGTTGTTTGTTGTTATTGTTGTGTGAGTAACTTTCCACAATTGTTGTTCTTGCACATCATTTTTTACCAATTCGCTAACAGCAGTTGATTTGTTCGAATGGTTTATCTTTTTGACTTTTAAATTTAGGTCAATAGTCTCAGCGATTTAGTCATCCATTAATAATATTCTTCATAACAGGAACATTGCTTTTAACAACAGCTGTGGTGAGGTAATATGTTCGTCTCCTTTTGATATCAGTTTATGAAAAAAGCGTACAGGGCAACTTTGACTTTCACTATTGGCAATCAACTATTTACTATTTGTACAGCATTCTGAACCGCTTTGATAAGTTTTACCAATACCGGTTTATACTCAATGCGATTTATTGGAGAGTCATCGTTATTTTTCTCGATTTGAAAAATCCAAGAGAGGCCTCGCTTCCTCTCCACGCTAATTCTACAGCAGTTATATGGTAGAATTTACGCATAAGAATTTCAGGAGTATACCAGAACAACATTACTCGGTTTATTTTTGGAAAGTTTAGCGAAACTGAACTGGTTTTACGTTTACATGGAACTGTTTGCAGGTTTAAATATTATGCTGTTAAACGATACTTCTCCATAAAACTTTGCACGAAAAACGTTCCATATAGTCTTTACTGTTATTTTTTGAATTCTGTCCCATCTTTCTGATATTGACCGCCCAATATTTTAGTATCAATGTCAGTTCTTCTACCCTTCTATGTGCATTTCACGCGTATTTTCGATCACTGCAAAACTCCAAAATAAATATCTCCCACAAACATTTGTGACTGTTTGTTTTTTTTTATCAGTTAAATGTTTAAATTGGGTGATAACCAAATTTATATAGCTGTTAGAACTATGGTTGCTTTCGGGTTAGAACTATAAAAAAAATGTGTGTAATTAGCCAAATTTACACATACAATTAAATATACTGTAATGAACAAAAAAGTTAAATAAGAGGAAATATAAATAAAAGATTCAGTCATTGAAAAAGGGAAGAATTTAAATAATACAAATACTTATTAAAATTGTATAGAAAAAGGGAGAAACAAGGTACATGAGAATAATTTTGGATGAAGTGGACAGTGTAGTGTAAATAAGATAAGGGTTTAATTAATAAAAATTCAAAAGTTAATAAATAGATAGATGTCAAAATAAAATAATAAAAATATAGTTTGTAAGTAGTGGATTTATGCGATAGTGTATTAAAAACTCTCGCGGTCGTTGCACAGTAACGGGACAAAAACGTGAAAAAAGTTTGTTGATTTGGAAGAAATAATAGGGAACGCCAGAATTTTGGAGAGCTGAGAGAATTTTTACAAGAAATTATTAAGAAAACGAGTACCTAAATCACGAAACATAACCTCTGAGCGAAATAAACATTATTGTGTACAATTTCAATATCCCAGAGCCGAAGAAAAGCACATTGGATGGTATAGACACTATTTGCCATATCACTGGAGAGATACAACGGAGAAAACTCCACAAAAAGGTATAAAACTTTAATAATAATATCTTACAAACCAGAGGACAAGACGCGCTGGACATTTGGAAAGCTGGTCAAAAGGAAATCTGACAGTTCAGACATTTAGGAGGCGCGAAATTTAAAAAGCAGCAGTAAGCAGTCCTGCAAGGTATGTGCAGACGAAGACGAGCATAGAAGGCAATCGCAGACGATAGATCAAAATTGAGATTAGAAGGTAAACAATTAGACTATTTAGTGCTTTACAAGGTTCGTTTATGGGACATTAAAAAAACATATTTAAGAATTGTAATTACTAATGTTATTATTTTTTTTTGTTACTTATAGAATTTAAGTTAGCGCGTGTTACGTAGGGTAATGTTAATTAAAAGAATGGAAGATATATATCTATTAAAATTCTTTAAAATTTAAAAATAATTCATTTTGAGCATATTATAAAAAAATAATAATTTTTTTTTTACCTTAAAAATAATAAACCAAAAACTTCACTAAACCGCTTCTGAGAGAAAGGTTTCTCATGTCACTAATATTGATTAACTAGTTTAAAAAAAATAAAAATTAAGTGTCTGAAGCAATAAAAACTAAAACGATTTAAGAACTTTTTTGAAAAGTAAACATTAAAGTGTGATGCTTCAGACTGGCGCTTAAGAAAAGAAGGTATGTGATTGATTTATTGATTCTGAGTTATCTGGAAATAAACATAGAGCATATAAACATTTATATTAACACATAACAATACATTTCTCATCAGTCTTATTCGGAAATAGAGCTTTGAAAATAGTTTGAAAAAAATATTTTACAGTGAAAATACAAAATTGTGTGCAAATTGCATATTTCTTAGGTTGTAGCATATTTAAAATTTATGGAATTAAAAATCATCTAAATATACCTGAGTGTTGATAATGTCCCTAGACTAATAATAATAATAATCTGTCTAAATTAATATGAGTCAAAACATTCTCCTATTTTATTTCAACATTTTTCTCCTTGTACTTTTGTGTTTTATAAATTTTTTTATACTTAAATTTTCAAAGTTGTTTTCAGAAAGTTAAAGATGTTGATCATTTGATATTCTACAGTTAATAATATTTTACATACAATTCTATTTATTGTTTGCACAACTTTCCTACAGTCATTAAAGAAATAATAATAATAATGTTTATTATTCAGTAATATGAAGCAGAACAAAATAAAATTTACAATTTACAACAACAATAAACACAAAGCTTGCTAACTTAAGTTTAAAAAAAAATATGTGTGTGAGATAAAAACATAACATAATATAGTAAACTGCAACAAACAAAAACTACTAAACTACTAAATACTAACATACTCTTTTACTCAATCGGTTATGTATTATTTCTCTAGGCACTGAAGTGACATTGCTTAATTTTATTTTTAAAGTAACTTGTTCGAATTATGCCTTTTAAATCATGTGGGATTGTATTATATAACTTTGGACCCAGGTATGTGAAACCTCTTTGTCCAATAGTTTTTTTCATAATAGGTACCAGGTAAGTATTGTATCTTATATTATGACTATGACGTATTCATATTAATTTGTTTTTATTTTTATGGTGATATACAACACACTGGATACAGTTGCCGTGGATCTAACATATTAAGTTCTTTGAATAAGAGATCTGTAGGGCAAGTATGTTTTTTGTTGTACATGATTTTTAGTATTGTTTTTTGTACAATTTCTACTTTCTTAATTATATTTTTTAATACTCTCCTCCCCCACCTTATTATTCCGTAGTTAATATGATATTCTACTAAAGAGTAGTATAGAATCTCCAGATCTTTCTCATTTAAAACATCTTTCAATGTTTTAAACTTAGGTATTAATATTTGTATTTTTTTACAATAAAATTAACATGTTGTTCCCATCTCATGTTATGATCAATTATAACTCCTACGTATTTTACACTTGCTTTTCTTTCAATTTCAAAGCGTTTTATTTTTAGGTTTCCAAAAGAAGGTAGAGATGACGAATAGCTAGCAATTGGTAGGTACACCGTTTTCTTAAAATTTATTGTTAGTAATCGACTATCAAACCACTGCTTAACTTGAATAATGTCTTCATCTACTTTTCTTTTCAGATTTCCCACGAATTACCAGAATAAAAATGGCAGTGTCATCTGCATATGCTATAATCGTAATAAATATTGAATAATACAGGCCCTAGTACACTACCCTGAGGAACTCCATAGTCTACCCTTGTACTTCTGCTAAATATTTCCTTTAATTTAACACATTGTTTTCTGTACGAAATGTAACTTGTTAATAGATCTAAAGCCACACCTCTAACTCCTATATGCTCTAGAGCTACCACAAGTAAAGCATGGCTGACCGTATTAAATGCCTTTCTTAAGTCAATAAAATCAGGGATGGTATACTCTGATCTAAATCAGAGTACATTGTATTTGTTAGGTAAAGTAGAGCATCTTGCGTACATTTGCCTTTTCGGAATCCGTATTGCCTGTCATTTATAATATTATATATTTTTTAAAAAGTACTTAATCTTATTTTTAAATTTTTTTCAAAAATTTTAGAAAAAATCGTTATTAGTGATATGAGTCTATAATTACACATCTCCGCAATCACCACTCTTAAATATAGGTAAGACAACAGAATTCTTAAAAGTTGTAGGAAAACATCCAGTATCTATGGATCTATTTATAATATTTGTAAAAGGCACTGAAATTAAATAAATCAGCCACTTCTTTTAAAGTTTCAGCTTTTAAGCCATCTATTCCAGGAGCTTTGTTGTTTTTCAAAGTTTTTATTACATTTATAATTTCATTAGGATTAGCATGGTTTATAAAGAAAGAATTCATTAGTTTATTTGTGGTTTCTGATGTATATTTTTTAGGTCTTTGTATATTATTAGCTAATTTGCGTCCTATTGCAGCAAAGCGAAAGCAGCAAAAAAAAAATTAATAAAATAAGACGTAAACTGCAAACTACAATAAGTAAAGTTAATTATGTAATATTCTTGATTGTCGTAACATCAAACCCTCAAATTGTGGGACAAGAAATTTTGGTTGGTAGAAATGAATAATTATATTCCTTTGCACCATCTATAACTGAAGTTTTTTTTTAATTACACCTTATATTTTCAAAGACTTCAATCAAGCTATTAGTTCCAGTCTAATTAACATCATTATTTCAAAAATTTCCTGCCAGGCGAAAGATACAGCTCATTCCACCCGCCTGAACAGAAATTGAAATGAAAATATAAAGTAACCGAAGCACAGAGGCCGTCTGGATCCCCAAGTTTCATAATGACATTAACTTTATTGACACCTTATTTTCGCAAAACTTAAAAATATTCCGCGGAGAGCTCGTCCCATCTGGGGGACGGATTGTTTTCAAATATCCGGGAAATTATAAGAAAACTTTCCATGTAAGGGAAGGTCAAAATCTTTCTTATTTTCGAGCATGCAAACAGTTTAGTGATTTATTCGAGAAGTCTCTCGATTGCTCCGCTAATCCTTAGGTGCTATAATTGAGTTAAACCTAAAACTTTTTCCCCAAATAATCGTAGTTATAAGAGCGAGGCTATAAGTATGAGCTTGATCCGATTTGAGCGGGCAAAGCCGAAGGAGTGTCTAAACCTGCAGTTTTGGTAATAAGTCCCAAAAGAAAGTAAGTTTGTTTAAAAGCGAACTGTAAACAGGTCCGCATAATACGAGTATACAGGGTAGTCTTAAATTGTCCCCAGTATATTCAGAATGGATTGTGCATTAAAAAGTAAGGGTAGTTTCTTAAAAAATGTTTGTTTTTTTTTTGTTGTAGAGGTATTCAGCCAATTCAAATTTTTTTTTCTAGAATTTACTACACTTCAAGTCATATATTGGTTGTGATATCAAATATTTTGATAGGTATTCTACATAAATAACAATACAATAAATTGGATTCAATATGTATTTAAAATTAAAATAATCTAAGCTAAATAATAATGTAATAATAGTTATTTATTATACACGGGAAAATATAGTAGATTTTAACTAGAGGTTGTATTTGTCACAGAACATCGAGAGTTAAAATCTAATATACAGGGTGAACCTTAAAAATATTTTAACCAGCAGTACAGTTCACTGTGTAGAACACATAATAAATAGTTTTGTACTAAACAAATCAGGAATAAAAAAGTCAAATTTTAAATAAATTTCGTGATTTTTTAATCAAAAACTTGTTGAGGACTGCTGATCCGACTCCGATACTAATATTTTTAAGAGTCATGGTGGATGAGAAATCCACAGCGTTGCCAGTGTTACACTAATGCCTTGGAATAGGCTTCAACAATGTTAACTAGAATTTTTATACATGCCAAAGAATGATTGATATGTTAATTTATGAAAATAATAACTGCTATTTCCTCCCCTTTGCCATTTCTATACCTCACCAATAATGAAGATAAAAGCCAGATTCTCTACTCACAATCATAGTTCAATCTAGAATTTGGTTATTATCCATTTTTACTACACTCCAATTAATTTATCACATTACATTATCGTTATAGTGATAACGTCATTGATTATCACTACTTAACAAATATGCTTTTGGTATGGCAACCTTTTTACTGTTTGAATAATGCGCCATATTTTATTTAATCACACTGTATTTCATAAAAAAATATTAATTAAATACACAAGATACTTAAGAGAAAAACACTGCCCGTGAAAATAATATGATTTAAATGCGTTCGTATAGTGCCGCAACTCTTAAAACAGATACGTCAAGCAGTGCATTGCTTAAAGAAACCATTAGCTTTGTTCAGTTTCAGAAGATGCAAAAGTATCTCAATTAACTTTTAATTTACGTATATTGAAATTATCAAATCCTTTTCCACAAATACTACATGTTTTGTTTCCAATTAGCTTTGCCATAGCTTATTCCTTTGGCTTGGTCCATACTACTACACCAGTATCAACATAACCTCTATCAATCTTAGAGGATGGGGCTGGTCCGGGACAATTTGCCCACTGCTCGTGACACCTACCTGTTACTTGTGCCTGCGACACCAGTTTATTTTTTGCATGAGATTTTTGCGAAAATTAACTCCAAATGTCTAAGATGTGTGAAAATCATAGCTTTTTTTTATTCTTCATAAAATAATTTAAGGGGATAATTTGTGATAATCTTTCAAACAGTGTACATTGGTATCAACTAGTAAAATATGGATAACTGTTTAAATAGTTGATTTTTCAGTAAGTAGGTGAGCATTTATGTACGTTTATGGATAATTTTTGGAATCATTGAGCAAAGTAACTTCCTAAACACTTTAATTGATAGTTCAATTTGTTGTCGATAGTGGGAAATTAGAGGCCAAATTTCAAAGAAAACACCAAATTTTCTAAAATTGTCGACGTTTCGTCACTTATCGTGACATCCTCAGGACACTATAAAATTTAATAAATTCAAAATTACAATTCACAAATCACAATTTATAAAAACCAACTTAACATAAAATATTAAAAAAGTGTGTTTAAAACATTACAATAAAATGGCTACAACAATATCTATATAAACATGAAACAAGAAACCAAATTTACACACACACTAACAACATTTATATTTTAATACATGTTCTTCATATATGTGGACGTTATTTTCTAATTATCTATACTGTCCAAGATTGTTATATGACATACTATGTACGAGACTCGGAAAACACAGTGAAGCACTTAAATCTGTAATGTGAGTAACATATAAACAATATACGTAGATTTAATTTTTAATATTTAATTTAATATTATTTAATTTATAATATATATATATATATATATATATATATATATATATATATATATTTTAATGTTATACACAGGTTGTTGTTTGTTACATTTTTCGTTCTTTCGCCATATTTTATTATTTTAATATTCATTATATAAAAACATTTTATTTATATAATTTTAATACTTTGCTTTTAAATTTGTGACATATAATACATATAATAATTGTTAGTGTGTGTGTAAATTTGGTTTCTTGTTTCATGTTTATATAGATATTGTTGTAGTGTGAAATAAGACTTCCATATTTCACTAATGAAAGCCTTGAAAACGAACCATTCTACGGCCCACTTTATATGTCATATTTTAAATAAAATAATTTGTTCTATCATATGTTTCAAAATTAAAAACTGGGTCATTTTATATAAGAAGAGTTTTAAACAAAAATTGTTAAAGAAGGCCACCTGAAGAAGCAATCCTAAAAATGCAGAAATAGGTCGGATTTCATCTATTGTGGTTGAATTTTCGAGTTCCCATAGTTTTAAAAGTGAATTTAGATATTTATAGAGTGTTTTTATTAAATCAGGTTAGTAAATTTAGCTAGATTAATTTTTTTTAGATAATTATTGAATAGAGCTTTGCCTGTGGAATTGTTCATTAGCATACCTAGATGTTTGGTATCAGAGAGCATATATATGACTTCATTGATAAGAATTGTAGGAGATTTGATTTATACTATTAGCTTAAAATACCTTTCTAAAACAGAAAAAAATGTAGCAAAGTGTTATCTATAAAACTGATTGAGTGAAACAACAAAAATAAATAACTATGAGGAAAAATCTAGTTGAAGTTAAGTAAATCAATCTTATTTAAGTGTGATATTAAAACTAAGTAACCTTCATTATACAGAGTGGAAGGTTTAACTGGAACAAATTCTGCCACCACATTTTGCTCAACATATACAGACCTATCTCAACGGAGTATTACTGAACGAGTGGATTGGAAGAAGGGGTAGCCAGCAAGATTATCCGATCTTACCACATTAGATGTTTTATGAAGATATATATAAAAAAACAAGGTTTATGCTACCAAACATAACCACGCCACCGAGCTTCAATAAAGAATCAGGGATAAAATTAGGCAAGTGTTACAAAATCTTCGGAATGCATTTTATTATCGATTAGGATATTGTTAGCAACAAGGTGGAGAGCGTTTTTTGCATTAAAGCTGTTTCAGTAAACAGTTCCTTATTTTATTTTTTCCGACACATTTCATATAAAAAGTAACAAAAAAATATGCAATTGTATTTCAAATTGAAAAAACTTTAAAATAAAAAAATGCTCAGGATACCCTATGATTAAAAAAAAAGTTGAGGCTTGCCGCAACACCCACCTAATTAAAAAAATAAACAAACGTCATTGTAATATGCCACATGGCAACTAAAAACTGATCTGTTTCAGAAATTTTGCGACAAACATTATTTATTTAAATTACAAAATTTGTTACAGTTAAACCACAGTATAGGGAGACCAGTAGAAGCACTCGGGCCGATATAATAAGTCGCGCATAGCAGCTCGCGCATCCATTTCAAGCTGCAGAGACCTCAGTTTACATCCAACTCTGGGAGTGCGAACATCGGTTATACAGAGCCGTATTAAAGCAATATTTTGAGTTTGATCGAGGAACGAGTCGCTGCGCAGCACTTAGATGTTTAAATATATCATCTATAATAGTAAAGTTTCTTTAAATGTCCTAAAGGCATAAATAAGTAATAAGTAATCTATAATATACTGTACAAACCAAAAATGATATTTTACTGCTATTGCCTTACCTATTAACTTATTTCTTAAGTATAACATTGTTATAATATAAATACTTCTCATGAAAGTGAAGTTTAAAATATACATATTTATATTTTTCACAAATACAAATTTTTATTTTAGAGCAATGTTCTGTGTAGAGGCTTCTAATAGAGAAGATTTATTAGAAAAGCTGCTCAGGATTAGTAATAGTTCATACAAACTATGTGAAATACATTTTTAAAATAATATGTTTTCTAACGATTCGCGCAATAGATTACGCAAAGAGGCCGTTCCAACGTTTCCTGCACAAGACGGCTCATCTTCAAATTATGTAGATGATCATATTTCTTGTAGTCGCTATAATGAGAGTAAGTCTCAAAACAAAATAATAAAAAATAACTTTTTTCTAAATTTACATTTTACTGCACTTTTGTCTCCAATTTAACAATTTTCAAAGTTAAATAAACATAATATTTCTGTACTGAAAAATACTTGTCTTCTGGTTTACGTAGATCGTTTAAGACAAAAAAAAATCATAATAAATTATTTGTCCACTAAACTTCAAACGTCAAATTTTAAATTTAAAAAAATTCCAAAAAAATGTAATTATCGCTAATAACAAAAAAAGTAAGTAAATAAATTAAAATATTTTGTAGTGCAATAATACATATTTTAAACTCTTTTTTTAAGTGTCCAAAGAAGTAAATCGAATTTTCACACTGTATGTTAGTAGCAGCAAATGATAGTATATAATACACGTTGAATTACCCATTTATAACTGTATAATGAATTATTACATAATGTGGATAGATATAACGTAAACTTTCATGTGAAATAACTACGCTTTCACGCGCAAATAAAATATTCTTATTCCGGTCCTGATCACCGATTCTGTAAATTCTATCGGATGCGCTATCGCATTCACATTTCGAGATTACCGCAGAAAACTGAAAGCAGTTCAAAGTGCCGACAACGGAGTGAAACTGCTGGTCTACCATTGCTGTGGTTAAACTTTCTAAACTGTGTACACATAACACTTATAAATATAACGGAAAGTCCATGGTTTATTTTGAAAGTGTTTTTGGTATGCAGCCAGAAATACACTAAATAATTAGTTAGGCACATATCCATTGTAGGGCGCTAGTATCTCAAAATTCTGTCATTTGATTGGACGTTACTAACGTTACTAACAACAATGTTTGTATTTGATGTTTGATTCTTTTGACGCATAAGAAGCTCGCGCTCTCAATTTTATCCATTTTGACTTATCTAGGATTTTATAGTGGTATAATTTTATGGTGAAAAGGAAGTGTTTTGTGAATTATTTGCTTTGAAGTGTTCTGAAATGCCTGATAAAAACAATGGAATTGGAGAAATTGTAAATTTACAAAGCCGATGGTAGCAAATGTAATGGTAAAATAGTTTTGAGATTTACTTTGATATTCTTATTAGCTTTGTTTTGAAACCTTAACTTTATGTACGTTTACATGTAAGTTATGTTAATTATGGCATTAAAAAATGTATTATTTTAGTTTAGTGCTACATCATTACTACTATCAGCTTTCTACATTTATGTCTTTTTTAATTTCTTTGATACAGGATTAGTCGGGAGGAACACGCCAAACTTCAGGAATAGATTCTACAGGTGAAAATAATAAGAAAAACTCAAATGTAACGTAATTTTTACTTGTTTTCAAGGCACTAATTCAACATCAACTCATGCATCAACAGCTACAGACGGCCTTCGTTGACAAAGCAGAAAGTGTTTAAAGGTCAATGGTGGTGTTTTTGAACATTTAATCATTACGAATGCTATGATTAGTACGATATCAATAAATATATTTGTTTTATTAAAATCGCATGACAGCATCTGAGTTTTTTCTTATTATTTTGACGTGTAGAATTAATTCCTGGAATTTGGTGCGTTTCTTCCGACCCATCCTGTATATTTTAAAATAGTGTTGATGAGGTATAGTGTTTATCATATAGGTGGCGCTGTGGTCAATCAAGTTAATAAAGAGATGTATAAATTGCATATTTAGTTAGGTACATATCCGTTGGATGGCGCTGTATACAATATGCAAATTCTCCAACAAAATTTCACCCATACAGTTTCCATTATATTTTAAGTGATATGTGACTGTGTATTTGAGTTAATTGTTCAGTATATCTTGACTTAAAAATCTTTAATGAGTAAGATGTAACTAGCGTCCTTAAATTTTCACAACAACTTATCTATTGGCAGTTTCAATTTCACTTGTGGCATATACATGCACAAAGCTTTAATTAATAACTGTATTGTACTGGACTGTAAGTGTAATACACACACATTTGAAAACTGCAAAACTTTCAGTTTGTTACAAAGCAAATGTCAGCTGCTTAAGTTCTACGTCACATATAAAACAATTTACACATTATAATGCAGTTGGCATGGTTCCAATTTTCCACCTCTTGGGCTTGCTTTGAATATACGGCTAAACTATAGTCGCATGGATAGATCGCTGAGAGCGACGGATCATATGTGTTTTTCAGCGATTGTACGTACTATTACGAGTCATAAATACATAAAACGAGACGGCCATTAAAAATTAAAAGACACTTTTCTTGCAATCATCCAATTTTTACTTTGTTAGTTACTGGATACTGATAATTACAATGAAATGAATGCTGCCATTTAAAGAATATTAAAGTTGAAAGTTTTATAGTACATACAGAATTCAAGTAAAAAATTTACATGTGCGATATACATAGTTTTTGCTCTATACACATACGTCAATTACTTTTAATACAAAGTTAGCCTAAATGGCCCACCTATTATTAGCAGATACATAACTAAATGCATATTCATTCATATTCATTGTTATTGCGGCATTAAAGCAGAATTACTTTACACAACTAGCACAGCGCGGACCTGTAAACCTGCATCATTTCGCACACTTGTCCAGCACGGACCAACAAGATTGCAGATTATGTGTATGGCAGACGTTTTTAAGTAGTAGTTGAGTGTAGCTGGGAAGAGAAAGTTTTTATTTTAACGATGTATGAAACGAAGGAGGGAAAAATAGAAATGAGAAAGTTATCAATAACAGGAAAGCTGTAGGGTGAATTTTTTTATAATGTTTTCTGAACTGGAGAGAAATCAACAAACATTTTTTCAGTATTTCTGAAGGTCACAAATAAAAACTGAGACTGGAACCTTCAAAGAGTAACTATTACGTAATCGCTACCAAATTCACTACTTTATTGTAAAAATAACTTTCAGCAACATAATTACAGTCACTGGTACGGATTTTTGACTACTCCTTGTTACTTTACAGTTATATGACTGCTAAGTAGCACATCTGGTTTTGGGGACGTCTTAGTTACCAGTAGGACGACCTTTAAGTTTACAAAACTTGATAGTGGCAAATAATCGTCGCAGGGACAAACTCATATTTCTAAAATATTTCTTCAAAGTTGCAATCACTTTCAAGAAGCTATGATAGTTACCGCGACGTTCAGGGAACTTTAATTGTTTGTGTACAGTCGTGGAACTTGTAAGTAATATTTATCAACAAAATATCGTTATCGCTACTCGTAGAAGTATTAGGAACCATCGAACACAGTAACTACAAAGTGCGTATCATTCTTTAAATATACCATGATATAAATTTTACCCCGTAGGTTCCTAAAGTTGGAAGCCTTCATGCTGTTCGTAATGGTGTAATGTCTATTTGAGCACGTGTGGAGTATATTTTATATTTTTTGAATTTAGTCACATTTTTTATAACTATTAGCTAAGTGTTAAGTCTGGGCATCAAAATTCCATAAAAAATCCAAAGGATAAAACATGCAACAGAAGTAACAAGCAAAGCCACAGAAGAAGTAAAGAAATGTAATATAAATAATAATGTAAGGACAAGTATTCTCAACTGCTACTAGAAGATAAAATTCAAGAAGTGTGTTCAATGTAAACTTCGATACCGCGATCAGAATGAACAGCAGGAAAAATGTCGCTAAGAAGTGGTAACGGAAACTTTGTACAGACAATGTGTGGCAGTCACAACTTTACTGTAACTTCAAAGTAATACTACAGGCTTGTTCGATACTTTATAGTAAATATTAATTGAAAATTATATATTGGCAATTCCCATTACGATAAGTATCAATTACTTTTAAGTTGCGGTTTCTTAGAGTAAACGACTATATACAAAGTAAGATTTGCTAAATATTAAGTTTAACTTTACAAATAAAGCTTTTGTCGTTAGTTCTGCATCAAATTGAATACAATTAAAAAAATAATGTCATTTCCAGCGAACAAAAAAAAAATAGCTTTCGCCATCTAGAGTATCGCATTAGTACATAATCATATCAGATATATTAGACAACTTTGTTATTAAAACATATACATCTTACAGGCACGTGCTGAAGTTTTATCACTATGTTTGTCAATAAAATTTCATTGGTTTTAATTTTGGAGTTCAGGTCATCACGCAATAATATTTATTTCGAAGCTCCTACATGTTTCACTTGCGTTAGTAATGCGTAATGCATTTATAAATATCTGATATGTACAAATAAATAAAATACAATAATATTGAGAGATACAGAAAGCAACATACTAATATGAAATAGTGGTGGGAAAGTGTTGAAGTTCCTTAAAAGTTGTGGTTCCCATGCCGCGACGACCCCATCACTGAACCACAACGTTGTTGGAACGTAGCCGTACAAGTTTCGAAAAGGTCGCTGGAACATAGCGGACATCAAAAGCTTATTCTTCATTTTAGTCGCAAGCACGTAATGGGAACGTTTATATTACGTGCCCATGGCTGGTGGCAAAACACTTTAATACTGCAATAGTCGTAGCAACGTTCCAACGACTAATTGTGCCAGTTGGGCAGTGTCATCTGACGAGAGTTCGTTTGAGGTAAGTAAATAGAGGTTATTGGTAAGGGAGGGTGACTGACAGTTCAGCGACACATTGATATCTAAACTGGTTGAATATTTCTAACACTTGGAAACCAATTCTTGATTTCTGTGGGAGCAGAACTTACGTTAGACTAACGCGGCCAAGCATAAAAATTGCAGTCCCCCGACAAGACCTACAGTGACGGTCCTTGTAGGTGTCGGTCGATGGAGGTGCTAGTCTAGTATGCGATGCTTCATTAAATAGCATGAGATCCTTCATGAACAGAATTAGCAGATCAGTGCTGGGCAGGTCCGTGCTAGTCCGTGCAGGCATAATGTACACGATCTGGTACGACATTTTAAATAAAATACTACAGTTTTTTTTAACTAAAAAGTAAAAAACGTAATCATTTAAATGTTCGCGACTTATATATTTTCATATTTTAATTGGTTGCTTTCATACAAATTTTATTAATTAAGCGAAATAAAACATAATACAATTAACTTGCGAATTTATTGAATATTGCTTATCACATTTGGTTATATTTTATTTACTAAGAGAAACGTGCATACCGTTATATAAGAAACGAAGTTTAATTGCATTTTATAGTAAATTTTTTTGGGGGATGTCACTTTAACGCCCGAAGGCCTTGTTAATACTCTTGGGCGTTAATTAACTCAATTATTTTAATACATAATTATAATACACTGTTCTTTAACTAATGGTTTGTACTCTACTTTTTTTGAGAAAGATATAATTTTTTGTACCACTTTTTATGAAAACATATAAAGAACTACATACAATAAATTATGAATTACATATTTATGTTTACAATACAATTAACGGAATTACTACTTAGGACAAACTTTGTCCTGTCTATTTTCTACTTGTTCTGCAGAACTACCTTTTGTAACTTCAGTAACACTAGTGTTTTTCGAAAATTCTGCGGAAGATCCAGAGCACCGACTAGTTGAAAGTATATTAGTTCCAATATTTTATTTGTTATATCCACATGTTGGGCAATTAATTTTCAATATATTGTTCAGCAACGGTGGGTGATTTTCAACCACCATGGCACTTAAAATTAGTTATACCTTCTCCAGCGTCGGCTAATAAAGTGGCTGAAGAACGCCGAAAATAATGCCCGGTACGATTATACTAAATATGTGCATCTATTGTTATGTTACATAACTCTTCTCTACGATAAGCTCAACATATGCCAAAAATTAGTGCCATTTAATTAAAAAAACAGTGTAGGCACATTTTGTTTTACATTTGAAGTTGATAACCTACCTTAATTATTAAAAATATTTGATCTATATTTTTTTCTTTTTAGGAATGTTATTAATCATGAACATTTGCCCATGCCGATGAAAAAGTACTTAACATGGAATAATACGACCACAAAGGGAACAGCTTACAGTTCTCACATTTTTCCAAAACAATATGCTAGGAGCACATTTTCAGTGTAGTGTCATCATAAGGTTTGTTATAAAGTTTTTTTTTTATTTTCATGGCTACAGGCTTTCTACCGCTTTTGTTGATGTAATTGCTAGGCATCAGTCACAACTGTCAATTCAACAAAAATTACTTGATTACATGCTGATTTTTTTGTTAGTGTTTTTTTGTTATTATTTAAAAATTCCACTCATTGTACTTCAGAAATGAAGCGTTTTAGGACTCATATTAATAGGAACATTTAGTCTCAAAATGAGATCCTCTAACGACTCTTGAAGTCTTGCTACTTAAAGGTGAGACATCTTGGATATGTATTTAACAGATCAATTTGCTTCATTGCGTAAAACTGTTAATCCTAATATGTGAAAATATTATCCATTTCCATTAAACTTAACGGTATATAGATGCAAATGCAAAAAAAGGAACACATCTGAACCACGAAATCAAAGTCAGCATTAATTCGAAATGGAACTTAAGGAATTAGTTTGAGAATCGTGTCACATTACAATTGGCTCTAACAACTTGTTCAGAAGTTATCAACTTTTTCCTGGGGAACTTCTACATGAGTTTACAGTCTATACTTTTATTTCAGCCACTCGGAGGTTATGCAAGCCTGACAACATTAACAAATAGGTAAAGTTCGAGCGTGGCGAAGGCCTCGGCCCGCGCGATTAATCATTCAGTTATTATCATATTACAACGCCTGTGACACCTATCTGGCGACAAACAATATCTAAGTGCCAGTGAAGTTCTCCCTGTCGATGTTGGATGGCCTCTTCATACTTCAAAGCCATGGTGCCGGTTACTGATGTAATTGCCGCGATTAATGCTGGAGTCTCGAGAGATATGGGCACTCGCATTGTGGGCAGCGCCTACTTTATATTTTATAGGATAGCGAAATGGTTAGTACAGGACGAACTTCTCTCAGCCCACAAAAAGTTGGATAATCGAATATATTTTTAGAACAGATTTTGTAACTAAGCAGTTTACTACAAAGTAACTCAGTAATAGATATCTAAACAGTGTGAGATAAAAAAGGTTGTAGCAAAGAATTTTTATAGGTCTAAAAAATCTGACTACCAAAATCATCGAAATCAAATGAAATGGTGAAGAGTTTAACTAATATTTAACAAAAGTCATACCTCTACTATAAACGTCTTATTAAATTACCGATTTTCTGAATAAAACTACCTCCCATAAAACTACCAGTTGCTTTGTACACATCGACCTTCTCTTACCTGTTTAACTTACATCAACCCTCCCTTTAAAACGGGTCAATTTTTTTTCAAAATTTTCCAAACTTTCTAACAATAAATAAATTGAGGCGTAGAAATTCCTTACAATTAAATCAATCTTAAACTACTGGCCTCTTCTTCTATCTTCTTCCCTTGCTCTCCTGGAGGTCGCCTTAGATGCGCCTCTGACTGTGCGGGAACGTACGGCGACTTGGAAAACCTGATGGCTTCCCTGGTCACTTTCTCCGGTCCTACCAGTGTCGAAATCGACCCTTATGGTGGCCATTTCGTTAATGGTCTAGTCGGATGGTTCACCGATGCTCTCGGTAACTAGACGCATCCTATCATGGAATGGCGGTGTTCCAGTTCGTCATCTCATGCTATCTATCTGGATGGCGAAGTTGACTGCCCTTTGGTTCTGGTACCGACTCCGATCTCCTGGTTGGACGGCGAGTACCATCCTTCTTCTGCGAGACTGCTTGGCTTCCTCGGTCGTGGCTGTCTTCTTGGCTGCTGTCCGTCCCTCCGGCCTCCTTCCTCCTTTTCACGGCTGCTAGTCCTAGATGTATCCTCCGTCTGGATCGTCTGTAGTTTCTTCAGCTAGGTTAGACCTTAACACAACTCATAATCTACCTTAATTACATTAAATTTATCCACTAATTTCCCAGCAAAATTGGATCGGGATCCATTCAGGGAGGATTGCGATTATTAGAGTTTTCTCTGCAACACATCTATTAGTTAAAAGAGATCAACGAATCCCCAGGTCTTTGTGGAGAAGTTAGGAGTCCCCTGAGGAATGGGATCGTCAGAAAGATGCCCCTTTTGCAGGCAGACACTGGTAGTATTTCTCTCAAGTTTGTGTTTGGCAAACCCTAACAGTACTTATCGAGAATGAGGAGATCGCCAGTGAAGATGTAATTAACATGCATCTTCACAGACGGATCAAATATGAAGGAAGGTGCAGGATGTGGAATTTATTCCAGATCCTTACATATTCGATATCAGTGGGCAATGGATAGGTATACTACCGTGATACAAACAGAATTAGCAGGTATAACTGTAGCCGCCAAAGAAATTGTCCGTAGACATATAACGGGCAAAACCATTAGAATCTATACAGATAGTATACAATCACTACTGAACTTACGTAATCATAAGATAACAACTAAATCAGCATGGGAATGCCATCTAACACTGGTGCTGGCTTCAACCAACAACACCGTATCTGTATGCTGGGTAAAGGAACACCACCGGTGCAATGGAAAAAAAGTATCTGACAAGCTGGCTAGGAGTGCATCGTATCTCAATATTTTTAGACCTGATCCCTCCAGTACTCTTCCCATATCAGCATTTATTGAAATTATCAAAGATGATACCCACAAAGAGTTTAAGACACGTTGGGATGAAACAAATGGCTGTCAATTTGCTAAGGAGTTCCTAGAGTACCCCTGCAAGGATACAGCCAAAAAGTACTTGGCTATGTCTAGGACAAATCTTCGCCTGGTAACAGGTATTCAAACTGGACACTGTTGGCTAAGGAAGCCCCTCTATTACATAAGAAGGCGTGAAACATCTCTTTGTAGGGGTTGCGAACAGGAAGACGAGAGAATACTCCATTCATTCTGTAAGTGCACTACCATCTCGTCAATAAGAGAATCCGTGTTGGGAGAACGATGACCTACATTAGAGAGATTCCCCTGAGCAACGTCACCACCTTTTTCTCCTTATTGGGTTGGTTGGCGGCTCAGGTGGATTTATCTCCTAATGGGAGGAGGTACAAGGGATCCAATGGGGCCTAAGTGCAGTAGCCTCTCTACTACTCTCCCCAACTTCCAGATTCCAGAAGTAGTCGAGTACCATCAGACCTTGCGTAAGATCCAGTAGTTATAATTTTTTGCTGAGTTGTTTATGATATTGGCCCAATGAATAATCCAAGTTTTCGATATATCAACAACACTCTAACAAGTAATTGTTACAAATTTTCCCTTTTTTTCTCACGGTAGTTCTCACGCTAAGTTTACTTATAGTGCACTTAAACTTTAACAAGCTTTTATAATAACTGCCAGAATGTAGAGATTCACAATTTTCCGCAATCGTGAAATGACACCACCAATTATATTCGACGCAGAAATAGTCTAAGATCCCACTATAAAACGACCTTCACCGAGCTGGTTAATGGATGAAAAGTATTTTATATCCAATTAAATATGTCAATAAATATATTGCAGATGGGTTATTTAAAAAAATTCAGTCCAGAATATGATTAATCAACAATTAAAAATTATTATTTTTTTAAACATTTCACTGGTTTGGTTAATAGACAAATTCCATACCAATCGAAAGTATGAAGCCCATAGAATATGCAAACGTTAGGTTGACTATTTTTTTCCCGTCACAACTCTTGGGCAGGGAGGTATAAACAGGTAAATCGATACTAGTAACTTGCACCGGTGTGGTTAATAAATTAAAGTTAAATTAAAATAAAAATTATTTCATTACCAACACGGTGGTATAGCGTTGTCTGCGAAAAATTAGTCCTGAATTCCGGTTGTCGAGTTTTAGAAAGTGAAATATTTCCCAGCAAACCATTCCATGCGATAGAAGAGTACACAGCATTGCAGCTGTGTGTAGTTCGTCCATACCGAAAATGAAGACGATCTGTTTATCCATTTCTCCAAAAAATCGAATAAAGTTCGGGGGCGGCAGTATTATTATTAATCTGTCCCTAGGAACCCCTAACGCAAAGACGGACTAATTTTTTCGATTCCGCGTCTCAAAGAGAACGTGTCTTTAAAATTTCGATTCGATCGGTTGGGGGGCGGCTTCGGGTGCGGCATCCCGTTTTTTTTTAATTTTTCGGTACATTACCGGATGTGCCCCCCCTTATCGCGAAGTATACGTACATAAAATTTGAGGTCGATCGGATTTGATTTGTGGCCGTGAGATGTGCGGAAATTTTTCTTTACTCCTACCGACGAACATGAGGCTAGGGAAACGGCAGCTGTGGGACGGGATCGGAGGTTTCCCGAATTCATAACTGAGGGGTGGAGTCGCGAATTCACGAGTTCGAGGAATCGACCTTTTCTGTTTCATTTCGAATACATATCCGAATGCTTTTTATGAAAATATGAAAAAATGGTTCTGTAGACTTTTTTGTAAAAACAACGGTTTACGAGTTGGACGGCAAAATACCACCGCCCATGGACTTTATTAGATTTTTTGGAGAAACAGATAAACGGATTGACTTCATTTTCGGTATAGACTATTATTTCCTGGTAGTGACTTGAAATGATATTATGACGTTCCCGCCGCCCCTCCGGGGGCGGCCCTTGAAAACACGGAATTTGTCTAAAATCATTGAAATGTATTTGTGGCTTCTTCTCCACCTTACCTATCGAAAAGTCTAATAAAATTTTTTGATTATATGTATCGTTTCCAAAAAAAAAAAAATTAAACATAATTCGAAGCGGCAAATGGATTATTAGAAAATTTTATTTTTTACTGGTTTTCGATCTCAACATATCATTAGTAGGGTCGAAAATGTTGTTTTATTGTCATTGGAGGGCGTTAGGGATTCCTAGGGGCAGATTAATAATAATAGATACCGCCGCCCCCGCGGACTTTACTCGATTTTTTGGGGAAACTGATCGTCTTCGTTTTTGGTATGGACGAACTACACACAGCTGCAATGCTGTGTACTCTTCTATCGCATGGAATGGTTCGCTGGGGAATATTTCACTTTTTAAAACTCGACAACCGGAATTCAGGACTGATTTTTCGCAGACAACCCTATACCACCGTGTTGGTAATGAAATAATCTTTATTTTAATTTAACCTTAATTTATTAACCACACCGGTGCAAGTTACTAGTATCGATTTACCTGTTTATACCTGCCTACCCAAGAGTTGTGACGGGAAAAAAATAGTCAACCTAACGTTTGCATATTCTATGGGCTTCATACTTTCAATTGGTATGGAATTTGTCTATTAACCAAACCAGTGAAATGTTAAAAAAAAATAATTTTTAATTGTTAATTAATCATATTCTGGACTGAAATTTTTTAGACAACCCATTTGAAATGTATTTATTGACATATTTAATTGGATATAAAATAGTTTTCATCTATTAACCAGCTCGATGAAGGTCGTTTTATAGTTGGATCCTATACTAAAAGGTCCATCCTAGACAGCAACACTATCCCACTCCGATCGAAACAATTCTGCATCCAGCGATCACAGGCGACTATTTATTACATTTTAGTTGATTTGTTTTTATCCCCTATATATCTAGCGTTACACTACCGACACCTTTAACATTTCCAATGTTAAAAAAATCTAATTAATCAAAAGTTAAAGAGTGGCAAAGAATCACGTACCTATATAACATTTCAAAATTTACAGTTTCAGATATAATATTGACATGAAGCTCAGAGAATAATTTTTTTAGTCCTGAATTTAAGGGAAGTATTTCAGGCACGAGTAAACAAATTGCAGTCAATAAGGAAGTCGTCCGCATAAATCACCCGAGCAAGACAACGACTATAAAGAATGCATTTATGAAATATCTGCACTCGGCGCAGAAATTTGATGTAAACTTTTAGCGGAGCATGGGCGGATTCTGGCAAGCACACAAGACACTTTAAGCCGTAAAACGCCAGTAATTGAGTAATAGTAAAGTAAAGCAACCGTACAAGTTCTAAAATCCATAATTCCCCTCATAAAATGCCTGCTTCGTCTATGCTAATGGATCGGCAGAGCCCTCTGCGACCCCTCTGGAAACGGTGCCACTTGTCATCGCCAGAGCAAACAGCCGACTCGATGTTTGCTTACGAGCTCGCTATTTGTCAAACATTTTATTTTCTTTCGTAGTTTAGTTCGGTGCAGGAATGAAGGGATGACATATTGGCTCATTTAGCGAAAGGCGAGACTTCTTGTGTACTTTTATCGCTGTAGATTACTTTGTCTACACAACAGATTAAATCAAATATTTTTCATTCTACGGAATGGCGCAACTCTGCCTTTGATTCCCTCTACTAACAACTCTAACAAATTTGGACGCGCAAGAAAGATAAATTTGTTCTGTTTTGTTGGGCTGGCGTTAATTTCTTATTCGGTTTTTTAAGCTTCCAACTTCGCCGTCTTACAGCGTAGCTTCCTAACAGGGTGTGGCGTAAGATTCTTATTCTTGATAATGTTTGGAATAAAAAGAGTTATATGAAAAAGTTCCGCATTTACGCATTTTCAGCAAAAATATATTTTATTTTCTGCAACGAAAAATTGTCTCTAACGGTTCTGGATACAGAGGTAAGATCTTCCATTTAGTACGTACTGATTGATATACTAGTTTCAAAAGAGATGGCTGGTGATTTTTCAAGAAAAAAAGCACAAACTAAAACGGAAAGAAGAATGCATTTTTTTATTTATTTCAATAGTAAAATCCGAATTACTAAAGTAAAGTATTTGTAGATAGTAGACACGAAGTAATAGAAACTGTGACTCCACACCCATAACCACTAAAATAGCGACTCATAAAATAAGTAGTCCAGTATGAAGACACCTCCAGTGAAGATGTAATCAACATCTTCACAGACGAGTTAAAAATGAAGGAAGGGGGAGGATGTGGGATTTATTCTAGATCCTTAAATATTCGATATCAGTGGGCAATGGATAGGCATGCTACCGAAGTACAAACGGAATTAGCGGGTATAACCATAGACGCCAAAGAAATTGCCCGTAGACATACAACGGGCAAAACTATCATAATCTACACAGATAGTAGACAATCACTACTGATCTTACGTAATCATAAGATAACAACTAAATCAGCATGGAAGTGCCATCAGGCACTGGCAGTGACCTCAACCACCAACAGCGTAGCGTATGCTGGGTAAAGGGACACGACTGGTGCAATGGCAATAAGCTGGTGGCTGACAAGCTCAATATTTTTGGATCTTGTCCCTCCAGTCTGCATTTAATGAAATTATCAAAGAGGACACCCACAAAGAGTTTAGGAAATGGTGGGACGAAACAAATAACTGCCAATTTGCTAGGGAGTTATTAGAGTGCTCCTTCAAGGATACATCCAAAAAGTACTTCTCCATGTGTAGAACAAATCTTCGCCTGGTGACAGGTATTCAAGCTGGACACTGTTAGTTAAGAAAGCATCTTTATTACATGAGGACGTATAAAACACCTCTTTGTAGAAGTTGCGAACAGGAAGATGAGACTGTACTACATGCATCTGGGAGTTCACTGCTATCTCGTCAATAAGATAATTCGTGTTGGGAAAACAATGGCCTTATATGGCTTACATTCCCCCCGAGCAACGTCACCATCTTTTTCTCCTTATTAGGTTGGTTAGCGCCTCAGGTGGATTGATCTCAGTACAGTAGCAGTGGCTTTGGCTAAAATATTTCTGTTTTAAAATTTATTATTTTGTATAAAATTAACGTATCCGTATCGCTTTGTTTGCAGTTTTTTTTTTTTTTTTCATTTAATCTGATAAAATAGCAAGAAATGCTTATCGTTCTTTTTTTACGAGTTAATAAAATGTATTCTCATACCTTGCTTATCACAGACAAATAATTTCTTTTATTTATTGATTACTTTTATTTTAGAGAAAAATGAAGAAAAATATTACTTTAGCAACATTCAACATTAGATCCCTATTACCAAAAATTGACGATTTGAGGGAGCATATTTCGCATGCAAAATATTCAATACTGTGCTTGTGTGAAACCTGGCTCTCCTTTGCTATAAACGATAATATTGTGCAGTTAGAGGGATATAATATGGTCAGGAGAGATCATACGTTAGGCAGAGGAGGAGGGGTTTGTATCTATATAAAAAAAGATATTTCATATTCTATTATTCACTCTGAACATATAATAGAAGAGTTATGGATCAAATTAAATATAAACAGGCAGCAATTTGCAATCGGTGTATTGTATAGGCCACCTGATTTTTCTTACATAGAATTTTTAAATGTATTAGAACAAAAATTATCTTATTTATTACCTCAGTTTGATGACGTTATTGACGTTATTTGTGTCGGCGATTTCAATATAGACATGTTAAAAATTAATTCTTCGCCATTCTGCAAACTTAATTCTATATTAGACGCATATAACTCAAAACAATTAGTAAATAATCCTACCCACACAGCTATGAATTCTCAGTTCTTAATTGATTTAATAATTACTAGTAGTCATAATTGTGATATTATAGAAAATATAAATGTAATTAACTCTTGTCAGCGATCGTATCATAACTTAGTATACTGCAAACTAAATATAACACAAACCGTATCTTCTCCCACCTATAAAAAAGGGACTTAAATGTTTTAATAAAGATTTCTTCAATATTGATTTAAACTCTATACGTTTTGAATATATTTATGAATTAAACAATATTAATGATAAAGTCGCCTTTCTTAATGACGCTTTATTAACGTTTTTTGACATACATGCACCGTTTAAGACTATTAAAATTACAAAAAGGTATTCTTCTTGGATTACTGATAATATACGATTACTTATGTCTTTTAGGGGTAAAGCTCGTTCCAGATGGCGTCAAACTAAAAAACATAGTCACTATGATTATTATAAAATGTTAAGAAATTATACCACTCTTGCATACAAAAATGAAAAAAGAGCTTATTTTGAGTATCAGTCTCTAGTAAACGGTTTAAAAAATTAGTGGAAAGATGAGAAGATCTGCTAAATATTTACAACAAACAGAATCTATACCTATATCTATACGGTATAGAAATTATACCTCCTTCTCTGAAATGTGCTGATGGCCTGAACAATTATTACATAAATTCTATACCTATTGTATCCCCTGATCGAGATTTAATTGAATTTTATAAAACCAACTCAAAACAAAATGTATCTTTATTTGAATTTAAACATGTTGAGGATTTTGCTATTCAAAACATTTTATATAATATCAAAACTACTGCCCAGGGTCATGAAGGACTTAATATTAAACTAATTTTGCTAAGCTGTCCTACTATCTTGCCATTCTTAACTCATATTATAAATACATGTATTACAGACGGTGTATTTCCTGATTTATCGAACCAAGCCTTAATAATTCCTATACCAAAAAATAATAATTCACTAGAGTTTAAAGATTTACGTCCTATTAGTATACTAACTGTTTTATCAAAGGTCTTGGAAAGAATAATAGATTTTCAAATTCGTGAGTTTTGTATACGTTTAATATTTTGCCAGAAGTTCAATCTGGTTTTCGTCCGTCCCATAGTTGTGAAACCGCTTTACTGAATATAGTTGATATTTTAAGGGGCATGGGTAGAAAAGAAATCACAGTACTAGTTCTTCTTGATTTTTCCAAGGCCTTTGACACAATAAATCATGAAACGCTATTGTCTATTTTAAAATATGTTGGAATGTCTGAAACAGTTGTTAAATTTTTTCAAAATTATTTATGTAACAGATATCAAATGACAAAAATTAAAGACATCAAATCTACATCACTGAAAATATCCTCTGGTGTGCCGCAAGGTTCTATTTTAGGTCCTCTTTTATATACTCTGTACACATCTAGTTTTGCGCAAATACCACAACATTGTAAAATACATTTTTATGCTGACGTTACTCAATTTTTAACATCTTTTAATTCTTGTGACTATTTAGAGGCTTTAAAAAATATAAATATTGGCATTTCCTCTATTGTTAATATATATAAACGTCATTCACTAAATATTAACGCCAGCAAGACAGCGGTACTTGTTTTTGGCCCACCTAAAATACGATCAGCTATAACTCAACATTATGATAAACGTTGACGGTAATCAAATAACTCCGGTGGAGTCTGCTAAAAATTTAGGGCTTATTATTGATACAAACCTAAAATTTAAGACCCATATTAACAAATGTATTCATTCTGCATATGCAAATTTAAAAGCAATATATAGTAATAAGTTTTTTCTTACCCAAAAAATTAAAACTATTTTATGTGAATCATTGATACTGTCTAAATTTAATTTTTGTGATGTGGTGTATGGGCCTTGTATATCTGCTGAGGATGGTAGAAGAATTCAGGTTTTACAAAACTCTTGTTTTCGGCTAATTTTTGGTATAAGACGTAGACAACATATTTCTCATAAACTTAGCTATGTAGGACGGTTAAATATGTCTCGTCGACGTTTATTGCATTCTGCTTGCCTCTTTAAAAAATTTTAAATAATAGATTGCCTAAATATCTTCATAGAAAAATATCATACAGGGCAGATGTACATAATTTGAATTTACGTCACAAAGATACACTCACACCTCCCTGCCATCGTACCGAATTCTTCAAGACTTCCTTTACTTATCAAATTTCAACAATATTTAATTTGTTACCGGAAGATCTCAAAAATAAATCCCTCTCGTCTTTCAAATATGCTTATAAAAAATTTCTCTTTGCTGAACAAAGTTGCTCTATGGAATAAACATTGCTTGATATTTCTATTTCCTTGCAAATATTCATATATTTTTTGCTATTTTATCTAGAATGCCCAGTATATATGTATGTGTATGTATAAATAGTGATGCAATATTATATGAATATGTATATGTTAAATGCATGTTGCATGAGTATGTATATTTATTCTTTCTTGTATATCTCAAGTCTTGACTTACAGCTTAAGATGAAAAACAGAGGTTAAGCCAGGCGTAACCATCTGATCTTCGGCTTTTTTCATTATTGTTTAATGTAGTTAACTATTTTTGTAAATGTATTGAAAATAAAGACCATTTATTATTATTATTATTAAATGTCAAACCAAGTGCTATTTGCATAGATGTTTTACGACCATGCTCAAATAATATTGTACCAAAAAGTTTGGGTTATTTTTTTAATCCAGATGTCGCCGTCGGTGGTTGGCCGTATTGCATAAGTCGTCTATGTCGAGTTCGAGAGTGATTTATAGATGTTTTTTAGAAATGTTGTATGCCGTACAATAGACTTTTCATTTATTTGGTAAATTAACAAACGATCGGCATTCATATTTTGGACCTGTTTTTCGAAATGTAGTAGTAAATTTACATAAAAATACGTAAATATATTATTCATATGAGACTTTTTTATTTCCAATATTGTTAAAAAGCTGTCTTATAAATACATCACACTCGCGTCTAAGACAAAATATTTGGATGAGGGCTCGGTTTTTTAGAGCCTATTTTATGTTCATAAGCGGCTAAGACCTTGCCACTACTATTCGAGGATTAAGATGTTATGTGGAGACGCTAAGAATTTGCTGCATATGAGATGCTAATTTCGATTAAACAATATTCCATATACCAAGTCAATATGTATTCAGATGTACCAATCCAGATAACACTCCTATTATTATTATTACTCTCATCGCTTCTTCGATCGCTTCTGTTCAACGAGTTTGAAAATTATTGGGTCTTACTATTCACCTATTCCGGAATATGTATTTTAATAATGTACTTAGCAATACTACAGTTGATTTCAGACTGTGGGTGAGTTGAGAAGGTGTGCCTTCTGTCCTAATATCCAAGCTAAAGATACACAGTTTAACTTCCTAACCTTCCATACCGTCTTCTTTTTTTGGAATCTACTATGAGATAAAATCGTCAATTTACATCTCTAGAAATAGATAATATTTCACCTCATCCTACGACTTCTGGTTCTTATTATAATCTATAGTATACGCTGACAAAGCTGTCTGCTTCTTTTGAAGATATTTAGCGATGTTCAACCGAGCTGCAGAGAGAATAAATGTTATTGCTCGTGTAATGGTCAAGCGTACCTAAAAGCCTTCATACAGTATGCGTCAAAAGTATGGAATAAATTCAATAAAAACGAAACAATTATTTTTTGGGAAAAATCCTCGAACAGGTCGATTTTTAATTTAAAAAATACATATTTCAGCGTAAAATGCGATTTTGAAATGTCATTTGTTTTCGAGTAATGACGTCATCGATTTTTTTTTAAATGGCAACACCATATTTTTTCCTTGATTCTGAAAGATCGTTTAATTCTCTATCAGACAGTACTAAAATTTTGCCGTCTTACATCGGAAAGTTTTCGAGTAAATGACGATTGAATGTCAGAAAACGTAAATTTTATCCATAAAAAAGTAACAATTCTGAGGTATGTAAAATAAAATACAATTGATTAAATTTTATACTTAAATTAAATGTTCGAATTGCCATCCACCAACTTCTTAACAATGCGCAAGTCTGTGAAGAAATTCTTCTTGCACATTATGAATGATTTCTGGGGTAACTCTGCGTATTTCGTCCCGAATGCTATTTTGAAGTTCTTTTAAATTACGTGGTTTATTAATGTACACTTTTGACTATCGGTCCGCGTCTGCCGATCCATCTCCCAGGAAAACAGTTGTCCAAAAAATCTCGTACAGGGCGCGCATAGTGCGGAGGTGCATCGTCTTGCTGAAACCATATGGTATCGTCAGGAATGTCAGGGTCATTATCGTTAGGAAAAATTACTGCAAGGGCTAGAAAAAGGTCATTTTCTAGAAACTCTAAATATCTTTGTCCTGTAAGGGTTCCTTCAAAGAAGAAAGGCCCTACTATTCTGTCGTCAACTATTCCAGCCCACACATTTAATTTCTGAGGGTGTTGGGTATGTGCCTCTGCCATCCAATGAGGATTTTCCCGACTCCAATATCTGCAAGTTTGACGGTTTACTGTACCATTCAGACAAAATGTGGCCTCATCTGAAAAAAGTATTTGCCGGTGTAAATTTCTATTTCCTTGACATAAATCCATTAGAATTTCGCAAAAGTGTAAGCGGCGATCGGGATCAACTTCATTGAGTTCCTGCACAAGTTGAATTTTGTAGGGATGATATTTTTCCTTCCTCAAGATACGTACACTGTGCTCTGACTAGTGTCATTGTTTAATGCAACCAATCGTGAAGAATTATGAGGATTATCCACCATACTTAACAAAATGTTCTGTTTCTGATTTTTATTAATGCTTGGACGTCCAGGTTTTGGAATATTTATAACATTGCCAGTTTCTCTAAATTTAGACTCTACCTTACTGACTGTTGATTGGCTGATAGGGCGATCTGGATATTTTTCATTAAATAAATCGCAAACTTCCTGCTAAGTTCTAGTCATATTCCCGCATCCGATAAGAATTAAAATTTCAGTTCTTTGAGAAGCAGTTAAATGTGCCATAATACTTTAAACTGAATAATAATTTCTATGTCGCTTACTTACTTATATTACTTATTAGAAAGTCGGTGTGACAATGACACTTTGCAAAGATTTTCACCTACGTGATCCATAAAAGAACTATGGAATTCGAAAAACTAAACTTGATAACATTCAATCGTCATTTACTCGAAAACTTTCCTATGTAAGAGGGCAAAATTTTAGTACTGTCTGATAGAGAATTAAACGATCTTTCAGAATCAAGGAAAAAAATATGGTGTTGCCATTTAAAAAAAAAATCGATGACGTCACTACTCGAAAACAAATGACATTTGAAAATCGCATTTTACGCTAAAATATGTATTTATTTTTTAAATTAAAAATCGACCTGTTCGAGGATTTTCCCAAAAAATATATTATTATTGAATTTATTCCATACTTTTGGCGCATACTGTATACACTTGTAGCAACTCTGACTACCATTCACACTACTACTTAGCTTCAAAAGCTCTTGGATCCTACCCATATAATTCAAGAACGGTATGAAACTATCAGAAAACTTTGCAGCGGCTGAGAACTAGCAGGAGAATAAACGGAAAAATTAGTAACAGAATGAATCTAGTTTGGTTACCTGGCGGCCGATACTCTGACTGAAGAATGTTCTACCTCAAACTTCATTTGTCCAACCCTCTTGACCCGAGTAAAAAAAATGTAAATATAAACTTGATAGAATTAAATAGGTTACACCTAAGAACTTTGGTTGTCTTATATACTTGGCACGCAAAAGACCTTGTCCTGAACTTCAGGGATCTAAGATCTTCAACACAGTGTGGTTCCAAAAATTGATAACGGATAAGAATTACACTATTTATATTTTATTGTAGTACCCAACAAGGTAAGTAAAATAATGATCAAAACTGTGGAATTTTTCATTGTTTTTGACTGAAAGTTTGTTATGTACACGTTTGACATAATTATTTGTTATTCTTTCATGATGTCTGTTTTGATAGTTGAAGTAACTTGTGATGAGGTTAATATGAAAAAAAAAGTTGCACCAACTTACTCTTTTTGCAGAAGGTAAATTTTAATCTCGATTTTAATGTTAACCGTTTTCCGTTCACTGTATGACCAATCCGATCTGTTGGTTTCTCCTTAACAAGATAGTAGCTATATGTGAGAAGGTTTTAATCTTTTTCCTCGGCAATGGGAGGTAAATCTTCTGAATAAAAAAATTATAATTTCTAATACGGTTGGTCGCGCTGTTGATAAACACAAACAGATTTGTTTTCAGCTACTACACTTCCTGAATATATTCGTTCAGGATATTAAAGTTTGCTATCTTCAACAGGGGCAAGTTGGAACACATTTTTTCCACCTTAAACTATCACATAAGAATCAAAATAGACACCATGATACGAATGTATTTGAACAACATGTACTATGGCGTATATTATCACGCAATGGAAAACTCCAAAGTGTTTTTCATTATTTTACTTATCTTATTGGGTACCATCCACAATAAAACATAAATAGTTTTATTCTTTTCTGTAGATATTCATGTTTGGAACCACTGTTGTTGCACGTACTAATGATTTAAACCATTTCCAAAGGTAGCAATCAAGGGGATTTTAAATCTGGTGACCTTATTGGACAATTTTGGAAACTGTCATGGCCAATCCAGCGTTGTAGAAAGCGATGGTAAGATGATTGATCACAACACGACTAAAATGGGCAGGACACCATCATGATGAAAGTACATGTTTTACCTAATATCCAATGGAACATCGTACAGTAGATATGTCAAATTATTTTCTAAAAATTCTACATATCTAGTTCCAGTAAGACGACCAGCTAGCACAACTGGGCCAAATAATTAATTATTAATCATACCACATTACACGTTAATGCTGAACCGACTCTTAAAGTTGCTTTCCACCGTGGCATGCGAATTTTCATCTGACCAACGATGTTCATTATGACAGTTATTTACTCCATCATTGTATTTGTAAGTGTATGGCTTGTGTTTAACCAATTGCAAAAATGCAACCGCAAATCATTATCGCCGTCCTGAAGATTCTTGATGTGCTGAATATGGATAGGTTTTAAACCATTTTTGTGCATGACTTTCCATGCCATAGTTTGATTAATTTGGAGATGTGTTGCAATGCGCCTTGTACTTACACCCGGGCTACGTTCTGCCATATTTAGAATTTCTTCATCCACTGCTAAACCAGGACCAGCTTACCTCTCAAATGTAATTCTCACACTGGAAAATATTCCAGTTTCACGTGCATTGTTGAAGATTGTCTGGAATACATTTCTATCTGGCATTCTTCTGTTCAGGAAGCGCCGTCAATAATCAGAAACTGCACAATTAGCGCTACCCGTAAATAAAATAATATCAGCATATTCTCGATGACTAAATATGGCAGGCATTATTTTGCAAAAATAGCAATAAAAATATTTTCATTGCTATCTCAGTAACCGGTGACATTCAACCATATGTTTATTAGTCTTTTTTGTTCACTTTTGCTCCCTAAATACCCCTTTCGAATATTGGGGGTAGAATTGAACTTTGCCAAATATGGAAATATAGTCGGTGGTTCTAGGCAGACTCAATAATTTTGTTAACTTTAGAGGCAATCTCTATTGAATGAAATATTTATATATATCACCGCTCACAAAGACAATAAGTAAAAATATATTCTTTTAGTAAAAATAAAATACAACAGTCATTCGATTGATTAACTATTTTACCCAGTAACTTTTAAATTAAAATTAATTATTTTCATAACCATATTAAAGGTGTTTTTCTTCCAGCATCAAATAAATGGCGAGGGCAATAATTAAACGCCGAAAACGGTCCCGTAATTTTCTTAAAAACATCCTATAAGCGGGAGCAATTTGTCAACAAGTCAATTTGCCACATTTTCCTCACCCATATTTTGCTGCAGGACCAAGTCAATCATAATTAATTGGTGTTTGCTTACACTAAACAACATAATTAATCTTATTAATTTGAAAGGTTTGAACAAGAGGGATAACTCGGGAGTGCCGGGATGTGAAACGTTTCGACTTAGCTGTTGCTTGTAAATATTAATTACTTCAGAAGGAAAGAATGGAATAGTATTTCATTAAACATTTCAGTCACATATTTATTTTAAAAATGATCAGTATAAAGATCTCGCGTTTTGATTTCATTATTTCTTATAATTTATAGTTATGTTAAAATAATTTGCTCTAAAATTGTATAATAATAATAATAACTCAACATTTACTTTATACTATACGCTTATGATATTTGTTTTTTTTTCAATTTTAACATAATGCTGCATGTTTAGCATACACTCAACGTATTTATTTATAAAATGGAATTAATATCAAAATATTTAATTTTTATTGCAAAATAAAGTTGTATTGTACTGATACTAATGAAAGCAGTATATGTTGTAGGCTTCCTGTAAAATCAGGCATATTATAATATGCTATATGACTGGGTGTACTGTGATATGCCGTTGTACTTCTTCTTGTCAGAATGACCTTCCGCACAAGTATATTATTATTTGCCTAGATGGAATCCGTCTTATTATAAAAAGATTGACCGTATGCCAGGTGATTTGTAAAATACAGTTTTATGTCAGAGTTGATTTGGTGTTTATTTTTGTGTAGATACTATTATTATTATTTAGTGTCAGTTTTAAAATTTTTGAAATGAGTAAGGAACTACAAATGTAATACTTTTTATTAAGAAGAACTACAAACGTTTTATAATGCTAAGAAAACAATGAACCTCCCAACTGCAGAGAAGTAACACTAACTGAAAGTGGAACCTTCAAAGAATAACTATTACGTAACCGTCACTAAATTTGCTTAATGAACAAAGTTACAGTCACTGCTAGGTATTTTTTACTTCTCCTGGTAGGACGACATTAAGTTTACGATTTGAACGTGGCAAATGATTGTAGCAGCGACTAACTCATGTTACTAAAATATGCCTCCAAAGTTACAACCACTATCAAGTAGAGTTGCAGCAACGTTCAGGAAACCTTAATTGCTTGTTTAAAGTCGCGGAACTTGTAAGTAATGTTTATTAGCCCAAACAAAGTTATCGCTACTTATAGAAGTGTTAAGCATCATCACCCACAATAACTACAAAGTGAATATCACCTTTAAATTCACCATGAAGTAAATGTTACCATGTAGTTTTCCAAAGTTCCAATGAATACCTTCATGCCGTTCATCATTGTGTAATGTCGATTCGGTCATGTTACGTGTTTAGCGTATTTTTTGTCTAAATATGTGAAAATGTATCACATTTTTTATAACTATTAACTTAGTGCTAAGTATGGACATCATGCAACGGAAGTACTAGCAAAGCCACAAAAAATTAAAGAAATGCTAGTACCAGCGGTCGGCAACCAGCGGCCCATGAAACGTCTGGGTGCGGCTCGCACACATGTAGCAGACGGTATCGTACGCAACGGAGTCAGAACGGTAAGGGGAAAGGAGGGTTTGAAAACAGGTTTGCTGATTTCAAAAACATCTCACGTAAAATGGAGATTTTCGAAAATCCCTTTGCAGTGGATATCGATAATGTACCAAGCAAATTGCAAATCAACGTGATAGATTTGCAAAGTGATACCACACTTAAAATGGCTTTTAAGAAAAAAACTAACTTGGTAGATTTCTATGGGAGTTTGCCTTCTGAAAATTGCAAAGAGTTAAAAAAGTTTGCTCAGCAAATAATTACTATCTTTGGTAGTACATATATTTGTGAGGAAACTTTTTTCAGTTTTGAATTATCGAAAAAACAAACACTGTTCTTGGTTATCAGATTCACATTTAGACGCAATACTACGCGTTTCTACATAAAAAATGCAAGCTAATATAAAAAAACTTGCAAGTCAAATGCAGTCACAAAAATCTCATTGATTGACTAAAATAAATACCATAAAAATGAATAATTAGCGTTTTATTTTTAAAACAAATATTTTTACCTACACAAATATTATGGGTATCCTGAAATGTCATGGCCATAGTGTGGCCCGCACTAATCATTACATAAAATATTTGGCCCTCTTATAACAAAAGGTTGCCGACCCATGATCTACACCATCTACATAATAGTAGCAGATATTTTAGACAATTTTTTATATTAAAACATATACATTTTCATTAAGGGGCCCATGATTTAAAATTTAATTTAAAAAATTGTGAAAGAAATATAATTTTGTAAACGTTCAAATTTTTTATGTTAGAAGATACCCAGTCACCCGATCACCGGTAAGATTCAATCTAGACTCAAAATAGTAGAAACAAAATATTAGGTAATTATACAATCTTTGTGAGTTCTCGGCTTCACACGGCCTTAGCAATAAATCGATATATCAATTGGTAACGATTTTATTTTTGAATAGATTCATCAATTCACAGAAAAAATCGATTTAAAATATTGAATCGGATCGAGATATCGGATCAAATGGAAATGTCAAATGGTCTAATTTTTCTCTGATATTTATTAAATACTAAATCATCTTCAGAGACTACATTACATTCATTAATTATGAGACAAAAAATTAAATACCTATACAGGGTTAACTATGACTTAGTACAAATATTTTAAGAGGGGATAGGAAAAAATAAGAATTAACGGAATCACCCTTCAAAAAAATTCCAAACTTATTTATGAAGCCAAAAAAAATTTTTTTCGATATTATTTTAAATCCTTATTTAACGCCGCCAATGTTAGCTTGTTTGTTGGTTGTATACTCTACAAGCATGCAACAGTCGGTCAGTCGGTATCGCTGTCATGTCATAATTGAATTCCTGTGTTTACGTTGTAATTTTGTGTTCTTCTTCAGTTTTTAGTGCATTTTTTAAATTTTTAAACGTTTTATAGTTATTAAATAAAGACATTTGTGTTGGGTGCAGATACTTTCCCACAATATAGTTCCCCGGTTTGGTTTTCTAGGTTATAGGACAAGGAACAAGACTGCCGCGGTTACATTAAAACGTCTATTATCTATTCCTTTCGTTCGACTTTGTTATAATAAATAGGCATCTAATCTATGTAATTGTACCTACGGGAAGTGTCTTTCATCGGTAGTGGCTGTAATGAGCGAATATGTAGTTCTACCAGTTTATAACGAAATAATGGAAAACGAATGCAAAATACTGGAGCTAAGTGGATTAACTGTTACCTATCTATCAGGTATTAGTAACTAATGAGAATGCTAATTTTCGTTTCTACATTTAGAAATGCTGCAAAATGACGATGGTAGTAGATATTGTTGACAGATGTAACTTTTATCTATGGATCTAAGCCATATCAATCGGTTCTTATCATAGGCGCCGACTTTCCGAAGGAAAAAAGGGTTTTGCCCCATTTTTTAAATATCGAGCTAAAATTCTGGAATAATTTTTTTATTGTCTTTTAGGCCTCCCTGGCCACGTGGTTAAATTTTTTGTACTTAGTCATAGTTAACCCTGTATATGGGATGTCCTTTTATTTAAAAATCGAGTGTTAATGTCGTTTCCCGTTAAGTCACACCTAACTGTCTTTTCAAATAAATTGACTCGATAATTAGATGTCCTGATTAAGTTTAGTTCGATCCAAATTGATCAACCATTCGGTTAAAATATACAAATCAATTTGAATCGATATACCATTTTCTTGTGCAGGATTGATCGATTAGACGCGATTCAAATAAAATTATGCAATTTGATTAATCGATACGAGTCGATTCTTTCGACCAATTGAAAATCGATTCGTTATCCCAAAAATTGCGCAGGTCTGCTCTAATTCTATATTTGAGTAAGGTATTTGAAATAAAACAATGTAAATCATTCTGCAGTCTCCAAGATAACGTTCACACTACATCGCCAAACAAGGAGGAGGTTAGTGCATTATAAATAGTTGGTCGGTTTAAATTCTGATTTATTTTATGGAAAACATGATAATCTGGATCTAAGATTTTAATATTATAACAATCCTTTTAGATATGTTTGTATAAAACTTCAGTTTTTATGAAATAAGGTGCTGTGTGTAATTTTAATGGACTGTATTGTTTTTGATTTTTGAAATGTACCACGTACACTTTCGTAAGGATGATGCTCTAATTGAAATGAAATACTGTGTAACTGCAAGAACTATATTTAGGCGTGTCACCCATACGATGTACATAACCCAACTGACTCGGTATAACGCTTGGTACTCAGTACCGTACATTTTAATCACTGCGCATGAGCAGCAGTTAGGCGGAATTTATTTGAATTATAAACTTAACACAAGGCTTACAATTTGAATCTCCTAAGAATTCGTGCTTTTTTTAAGTACAGATATGGACAAGAGATGTGCTATACAATAGGAGGTATTAATCTGAATTATCCTGTGCCTTCTCCTAAATGTTGCTCACTTAATATTAGAACCTTATAAACAAAATCTTTCGTGAACTCCTTGAAGATTTTTTCCAATAAATTCAAATATTTCTCCAATCCACGAAAGACATACCATTAGATTGTTTTGTCAAATAAATATTATTAGTTACATCATTAGGAGTAAATAGTGCCTTGTCTAGAAATAATATTTAACTCTCATGAAATTCAAAATTTTTCAAAAGACAAAATAAAAAAAATTAAAAATAATGCGCGCGTAAAGCACCCCTATTTTTTCTTGCTATTAATATTTTTTAGAAGGTCAAAAACATGACAGTATAAACGTATGCAAAATTTCTACTATTAATAATAAAAAATCGTTTTTTAAATTTTTATTTTGACACTCGGTATTTCCTAAATTTAAATTAACATAAGTAATGAAAATTGAATTATTTTCGTCCAAGTAATTTGTGAGTAACAACTTACTCTATTAATTTGTTATACAATGTATAACAAATATTAAATATATAATACAGAGACAATTAAATGTAAATATGATATGCCTGTACCTTCCTCCAATAGTATTTATATTTTCAAAAATAAAAATTATATTTTAGTCCCCTGAAATCTGTTGTTGTGTTAAATTTAAACTATTTCAATGCAACCAAACAAAGCAGAGATATTTAAAAATAACATACAACCGGGTTTTGTTATCAAAGATAAATCAATCCAAACATCAGAATGTCGCCGGGAGTTGCAGAACAAGAGCCAGTTTGAATTAGTTCAGACACTACAGTGTCTAGATCCTCCATACAGGCTAGAAAGTTAATATCACCTTTGCCAAATCATTTATTCAGAATATTTGGTAATATGTATTTGTTTATGTATATCTATACATTTTTGAAATATTTAAATGAAAGAGATACAAAATATTGGTTCATAAGTTTGAAGTGATTTTATTGAATATATTTTATTTTTAAAAAACTAAATTATTGAATTAATAAAAAACAAATTATATAAAGCGAAAAATTGGAAATCTGAGGAAGTAAAACTAGGAAAATTCTAAATAACCTTTCAACAGAACTGCTGAATATTCGCATGAGGTTAGCGTTATCATGCTGCCCAATCGCTCCATCATGTGTACCCGGTATTTTTTCTTGAGCTGCAGCCTCAAAATTATTTTGGCAGTAAACTTGGCTGGTGTAGCAGAATAAGGATATGAGCTTCATGTCTTACCTAGTATAGAGAACTGATTGAAAAATCTTTAAAGATCGCGCATATTATGTGAAAGCATGTTCACAAAGGTTTCCATTTTATTTAATGAAACATCACACGCTAGACCATCACCTGCACGGACCTGCACCTTCAGCAACCGTTACTGCAGATCGTGTCGGTGGCCTGCAATTCTTATCCTTGGCCGCGCTAATCCAACGTAAGTTCTTTTCCCACAAAACTCAGGAATTGGTTTCAAACTATTCGAAATATTCGACCAGTTAAGTTGTGAATGTGTCGCTAAACTGTAGGACACCCTCGCTTATCAACAATCCCTATTTACTTATCTTAAACGTAAGTCTTTCGTCAGATGACACTGAGCTACGAAATCTTGTGTTTTGGTAGCGAGGACAATCCAAGAGCTCAACATTTTTTTGTGGCCTTAAAAAATACTGAAAAAATGTTTGTGAATCTCTCTCCAGTTCAGAATATAAATTATAAAATTTACCATACAGTCTTCTCTTTTTATTGATAGGGTGAAAACTTTGTCATTCTGATTTTCCCCTCCTTCGCTTCATACAACATCGTTAAAATAAAAATTTCTTCTTCCGAGCTACACTCAACTACTACTTAAAAATTTCAAAACGTCTGCCACACACAAAATGTGCACAAAAAGTTGCTGGACATGTGTGCAAAGTCGTGCAGCTTTCCAGCTCCGCACTGTGCTGATCCATATAGATCCATGCAGGCGTAGTGTGCGCGATCTTTGAACAGCATTTTAATTTTTTGCCATATGTTTTCTTTAGTAAAAATTAAAAAATGCGGATTTGTTTTTTAATTTAGCATTATTAACTTTAAAAGCAATATACATAGATTTTAGTTTTTTACTACAGCTATCGCCAAGAGATAGTAGAAGATATTCTAGTCTAATTCTTCTTCAGGGTTTCACTAAATTTCCGCCTGCACTTGCATATATCTTTTATGATTTGGACCTTATAAAAAAGTCAACACTGATATATGGTTCTTTACACTCAATTTACCCGTTATTTACAAGAATATTCAAAAATTTGTATCCAGTAAGACTACTGAGAAAAGATTAAATATGACCTATTGGCTCTCTGACAATGTATTTTTAAACATGTTAAAAGAAAAAAACATGTGGCAATTTCAAAACAAGACTTTTAGTTGTAGTTTTGAAGCTTTTGGTAATGCAGATTAATTTTGGCACGCCTCTAAAGTTTTTCAAAGTTGCTGATTGAAATATTATCCAACACTGTCCACAATGTTGATTGTTGTAACTACACTATATGAGCATTTAGTTATTTTGTAGTGATTTTGCATTTTTCGTTGTATTTAAGTGTTATTTGTTAATGTTTTGCATTCATAGACTCGTGTTTTCTTATATTTAGTTACCGTTTCCAAGATTGTAGTACAATTTAGACCTGTAGTTTTTTTTTTATAAAATGTGTGTAAGATTCAACCTTTTTAAAGTATATGATCACTTCAATGCGACTCCTGCATCTTCAAGAAAATAAAGGAAGAAGAGAGCATTCTTAATGTTAGTTATTTAATTGCATGCAGTGTAGCTAAATGTATAAGTAGATTCGGTTATTTTGTTGATAATATCTAAACTGCTAAGATATTTCTATTCATAAATGCAGAAAAAAGAAAATATAGATTTTTGGAAATATTCGGTTGTTAATAAAAACCTGGTACAATCTTATCGACATCTCATAATTATTCTTATTGTTTCTTTTGAGCCAAACTAGAATCAATAAAAACAATTGATTATTAATCAATAATAATAATATAATAAAATACAAGTGTTGATTTTTTAACAGCAAGCTTATATTCCCGTAAAAAAATACAGTTTAAAATCAATGTAATTGTGGGCATTTGTTAATAGTTTTAGGCAGTTTATATAATCCTCATTTTAATTAAGAGAAATAAACTGTAAAAGTGAATTGAGTATTTTCCTTCATTTGATGTTAGAAATTTAGGTTTTTAATGTTCCGCGTGAAAGACGCCACTCACTTGATATGTAGTAGCATTAGTAGCTTAAAGTAACGTTCAGATAAACGTTAGTGCAATGGCACTGCAGTTGTACTGTTGTATTGTAATTGTATGGTGTTAAATATTATTTACTCTGTTTTCATAAAATGAATGTAGACTTAAGAAGTTGGGGAATTTTTCCGCTGTATGTTGGCGACATGCAAAAACTCAAGATTCTTGACCTTCAGAGAGGTTATGTTTATATTTTGTCAAGTACGTCCCTATCTACGGAAATTGTTGGTTTTTATCATTTGCCGAATAGTAATTAAAAGCCTACCCTAGATAAAATATAAGCCTACAATCTGCAGGAATAGATGGTCTATTTGAATGTTTGGTTAAATCACAGTGTACTATGGGTTAAATGAGACCCCACTAATTTCAGCCATCAAACACTGCCACTGTCATTCGGGTGAAATGAAAAAATAATCGACATTCCCATTTCGCATTTCTTTATATAATTTATAGAAATCACCTTGCATGTGCTATCTGCGGTTAATAGGTCGCACCCACCATCTCCGAGTTCTTCTTTTCATTTTTTTTTGCATGTATAGTTTTTATACATATAGACGTCGCTGCGAATAAGAGCAGCTAAAGTAACTGTTTCTAAACCAAGCAGTCCTCTTCGTCCATTTTTTTTTAGAAACAAATCAATTCTAAACTAAATATCTAAATTAGAATCCAATTTAAAAACTTAACCTGCAAAAATGTGAATCTTCTGTTTACTGTCAAAAAAGCAGTTTTCTAATTGGTCCTTGTATGATTGTTGGAAAAGGATTGGTAAAAGCTAAAATGCTTTTAGCTTCTACCATACAACTGCAGTACAAAGGCGTTACTGTTAAGTTTATCTGAACGTTATAAAAGTCACCCGTATTTCTCGCCGTTTTACTTCAGTATCTTTGAATATTTGCAGGTGGGATGAGTTAACATTCCTATTATTTGCTAAACCCTAGATTATTCAGTTATTAAATGTCTAAAATTATTTGTATTTTATAGAAAACACTATTTCAAGAATAGGGCGGCTTTTTTATAACTTTTCTGCAGTACCAATTCACCCACACTAATCTTATGTGAATGAAGCTTAAGTCTTAAGAACTGAATTTCCTAACTTAACTTTGAATTATGTTATAATTTAAGGACTATTTAACTAATACTTTGATAACTATACAATAATGATAACCATATGATAACCATTCAAACCAACGACTCTCTAGATATACCTAGTTTAATTTTTGCTGTTCGAGGAAGCCAGTTATTAGCTTGAATCACCAATAGCATGTCTCAGCCTTGCACAAAGGCTGTTTCCGTATCTTGATGAAACATATGCTTGTACAGTAATGCTTCTTTCCGTACCAGGTATCTGTTCACACGTTCATATGTACCAGCTTTTAAGTTATACTATAGTTTAAAAACATGTTTATGAATGATGGTTACACCAGTACCGCATGTGTGAAGTCTTCCGCTGAACATACATTTATTGTAAACGCGCGAGGCAACAAGTTTATCATGAGCTGTTTATTCAAATAGTGCGAAGTGAGTCTTATTATGGAAACCAAGGCTAAATGTCGGATTGAATATCCATGTCTAAACAACGCCAAGTTTCTATATATCCCAATAGTCCAACCGAGGTGTATTTATGTACTACGCTACCAACTTCTCGCACCATTCGAACGATATGAACTTTGGGATTAGATTCGAAAATTCAAACTGGACTAAAACCACAGATTGTGTGAACATCCCAGTGGGATTATATTTGCATACAGTCTATTCGTTCTCTTTGAACTAATATTTGATGACAAATATACCAAATTGAATACCATTTATCATAAATCGGTCAGTATCCATCCGTTATCATCTCACAAATTAAGATAATGTATGGATTATATATTTCAACTAAAGTTAATGATTTTTTAGTTGCAGTTAATTGAATACTATTATGAGAAAAGCATGACTTTTAAAATTCTGGTTTCAGAAAAATAGAATTTGCTATTGATCTTTGTAGAAAACCAATAAGAGGAACTATGAGAATTTTATACAAAATATGTAAATAAAGATATATTTTTCAATTTATTTTTTATGTGAAAAACAAAAAATAGATCAATTTTATTCTATTTTTTATCGAACAACTTCTACAACCCCCATTAAAAGTACAAATTTCTTACGTTATTCAATTTATTAAGTATCATTTTGAAATCCAATTGTTCATGAAATTTATTATTGTCAAGGTAGTGAAAGTTCGATCGTTTGTTGACAATTAACTTCAAATCTCATGACATGAAAATGATCCAAAACTATTTTCACACCAGTGTTGAAAGTAAATCACGTCATTTACTTTTAGCATTAGTGCTATCTACCAGTGAACGTCTCTTACTAGTAGATGACCATTATCAAATTGATTGTCTAAACCACTAAATGTAGGTGTTGTACAACTATGTTTCCTTGCATTTTGTGTTGTAGACTAGACGGATAATTCAGTTGGTTGTCAGTTTTTCTGTTCTTTATATGTATAGGTATTACCATTTATGATTAGGATACTATTTTTTTTCGCATTATATTTCTTATCCCTGGTTGCATTTAAATGTCTAGACAATATCCTTTGTTCTAGCTGCTCCTCTTTTGTTAGATCATTTCCATTAGTATTGGAAGTATTTTTTAATTTTCTAACATTATTATACATTTGCTGTTTAGTCAAATTTGAAATTAGTTGTAGCTTTACAGGTCTGATTTGCGTAGACTTTTTGCCAATACGATATACATTATTTATGTCTCTTTTGGTAATTAAATAAAAAATTAATAATTAAACTATCTCGTAAAAAGTTTCAAACCGTATTTAAAACTAAGTCATCCTCTTCTTGAAGGCCAAAAATAAGGATGTTATTGTTTCTCAATTGGTGTTCAACAATATGCAGTTTTGTCTTTAATCTTCGATTTTAATTTTCAAAATGTTCGTTCTTTTGCAATAATTGTTAATGCCTTGCTGTTTGTTAAGTGTATATTTTGTGCGTTCCTTGTACATTACAGTTTTCGTTAGGGTATTATTTATTAATCTACATATATCTTATCACAAACAGTTCTTTCTATATTTGTTTCCGTTTTTCCTCTTCTCTTTCTTTGTCTGTTTATGTCTAATTCAAATTTTATACTGAATAATTTGTAACTATCTAAGCATTTAGTATTATTTCTTATGACTTTAGAAAATACATAAATCAAACTTTGTTTCTATTCATATGCTTATAACTCCATAGGAAAATCATAACTGATATTGAATTTTTATTAAAATTAATTAAATCTCGCATTTACAACTATTAAATTTATTTCCCGCGACGGAACAGAGACGGAATATGCGTTTGGGGTTAGGGAACGTGTGTGCAAACCAATGTTGCCATTTATCTCCAAAAACTAACAGTCCGATTTTGTTGCGTTTTCAGTGATGGGTTTGGATTTGATTGGTGCATGTTTTTAGATAGGTGTTACGGTGACCACTCACCAGGAGGCGTTGCAGTTAACATTTTTCTGTACAAACCAATGTTGCCATTTATCTCGAAAATTACTAGTCCGATTTTGATGAGGTTTTCAGTGATGGATTCTGGTTTGATTGGTGCATGTTCTAATATATGTGTTGCGATGAAAACTCACCAGGGGGCGCTACAGTAAACATTTGTTTATGGAAAACCAAAACTACTAGTCCGTTTTGGATGCGGTTTTCAGTGAAGGGTTCATGTTTAATTGTGGTTCATATTCTTAGATATGTGTTACGGTGACAACTCACCAGGGGGCGCTACAATAAACATTTGTTTGTGCAAAACCAAAACTACTAGTCTGTTTTGGATGCGGTTTTCAATAATGGGTTTGTGGTTGATTAGTGAGGATTCTTAAACAGGTGCTACGATGGTAAATCACTAGGAGGCACTGCAGTAATATATTTTATTTTATAGGTACTACATATTTTAAAAAAATCGATAGAACTCGATAGATAAGTATTTCTGTTGAGCATGGTGATACAGAAACTAAAAATTTTAGAAAAAACTTAAAAAACAAAATTCATCACGTCATCCGACATTAGTTGAAAATGTCTTATCTACCGTAATTTTTATTTTCTCTTCTCTTTCACGACTATTCTAGAGTTGCGGCTCAATATTTCCTACATCATACCTATCAACTTATTATTTTCATTTTACGTAATGATATCGAATTGAGTTACAATAAAGCCCCCGGCAAAGTTTAGTTGTAAATATTTATTATAATTATATATTAATATATAATAAATTGTATCGATTTTGTATAATGTATGTACATATGCTCTTTAAAAAGTTTGTAATAAAAGCATCAAGAAATCAAATCTACTTATAAAACGTTTTTAGGTTTATTATCTTTAGTTACATAAATTCTTTAAGTCGGAGGTTTTTTAATAATTTTATCCTTTTTCAATTACATTTTAACCTTCGGCGTCGTGGGTTTTTTTAAAAAATTTAAATTTTGCTCTTATATGCAGCAAAGACACGTCTTGTATTTGAGGACACTAGACTTGAGGTGTCTGGTAATGCTAGCAAATATATATTTTTATTTCAAATAAATCAGTTTTTAAACACTACTAAAATATTTTCTTGTCACTAGTATGTGTACTTAACATGGTTCACTTGTTAACTTCGCTTTTCATTTTATATTCAAAAACATACATTTAAAATGCAAGGTACTTATAAATCAACCAACGCTGTTCATTTTTAACGTTTTGAATATAAAAAAATAAATTAACGTTTGTAATTAATGAACACTATACATTCTTAATGTATTTTATTATCTTTCTAATCTTTTATATACCATTAGGCATTTATATAGTATTTGTCAAAATATACAAAAATTGGGTAGTTCATCCTTCCTGTTATAATGTTGGACACAATATGACAGTGTAGCTTGTACAATAATAATGGCACTCATTAAAATGAATTTTATGATTTATTTTAAACTTCTGAAACTTCTTAGTTGTTCTCACCAATAGAGATTTAATGAAATTTCTACTCAGAATTTCCAGACATTCAAAAACTGTTTTAAGAGAATGCCATTATTATTGCAAACGATTGTACGTCTGATTATATCAGCTACGATTAGTACGCACTGGCAAAATATAGCTATCGCTATAAAACGTTTACTTGGCGTTTCAAATCTTTTAGTTAGAGGTAAATTATATTTAACCAATAATTAGTAGGTCTCAATTAAAGTCAGTCACCTAGCGCAAAAAATTATTTAGTTGGTATGAAATGAAAAAAATGTATCTATACTCTCTTATTATATCACAAAATATTATGCTTAGTAGATGACATTGTAACACTAACAAGAAATATTCCAGTTGTAATACAGATTTCCTTAGCAAAACTATTAGTAGTAAATTTAAATAAAGTTACGAACTTATATTTATTATAGCATCTTTTATACAGTGTTAACTATGACTAAGTACAAAAAATTTAACCACGTGCTCAGGGAGGCCTAAAAGACAATAAAAAAATTATTCCAGAATTTTAGCTCGATATTTAAAAAATGGGGCAGAAACCTTTTTTCCTACGGAAAGTCGGCGCCTATGATAAGAATTGACTGAGATGGCTTAGATTCATAGATAAAGCTTACATCTGTCAACAATGTCAACTACCATGCGGTCGCCTTTTTGTAGCGTTTCTAAATGTAGAAACGACAAAAATTAACATTCTTATTAGTAACAATACCTGATAGATAGGTAACAGTTAATCCAGTTAGCTCCAGTCTTTTGCATTCGTTTTTCATTATTTCGTTATAAACTGGTAAAACTACATATTCGCTCACTACAGCCACTCACTACCGATAAAAGACACTTCCCGTAGGTACAATTAGATAAAATGCCTATTTATTATAACAAAATCGAACGAAAGGAACAGATAATAGACAAATTTTATTGTAACCGCGGCAGTCTTGTTCCATAACCTAGAAAACCAAACCGGCGAACTATATTGTGGGAAAGTATCTGCACCCAACACAAATGTCTTTATTTAATAACTATAAAACTTTTAAAAATTAAAAAAGGCAATAAAAACTGAAGAAGAACACAAAATTACAACGTAAACACAGGAATTGTATTATGACATGACAGCGATACCGACTGAGCGAGCGACTGTTGCATGCTTGTAGAGTAGGCAACTAACAAGCAAGTTAACATTGGCGGCGTTAAATAAGGATTTAAAATAATATCGAAAAAAATTTTTTTGCCTTTATAAATAAGTTTGGCATTTTTTTGAAGGGTGATTTCGTTAATTCTTATTTTTCCCTATCCCCTCTTAAAATATTTTAAGTCATACTTAACCCTGTATACTAGATATCGCTTCTAATATCGACAGTACGGATATTCCAATATGCAAGTGCAACTTTTACCAAGATACAGGTAAATATCTAATTTAGGTTAATAAAATAGGATAGGATAACAGTTAAATTCGAATGTATTTAAAAAATCCTTTTTATAAAAATTTTAGAAAAAATTTGAAACTAATGCTGAATAGGTAGCTTTAAGATCTAGCAATTTCTGAGCAATAAATACACTTACCAAAATATCACCAATTACCAACTTAATAAAACAGAAAAGTAGGCGCATTACAAGGGAAATAACGAACAGTAAGGCCAAGCACTCGAATTCGAGGAAAGTCAAGTTCAATAGCGGAATGGCCTAATCGAGTTCTATTAATGCAAATTGAGGACATTCAGAAAGAAGTGGTTAGAGCGAACCGGAAAGAAAATAAAGCGAAACTTGGACAACTATAATTCAAGAAAATTACCCGAGTAGCTCAGAGACCGTTTTATCCCTAATCTTAAATGCAATCTTTTATTTTGTTTTGTTTGCCGCTCTCGGGACGGCGATCCCAGATCCGAGTCAATCCAGACTGTTTCCTATTCAGACGTCCTTATTTCAGTTTCAGTTCTTGCACTTCCCGATGAACACATTAACCAAATGACATCGTAAATTCCCCCAACTGTCTATAATGCATTTTTTGAGTTAATGGAAGAAGAATAAGACGCTTTGCACAATACAGTTTATAATTAATTTCATAAAGTAGCACTTAAATGAATTAATCCACACTCTGAATTGTATCCAAATGTGAAATGACGTCATATGTAATATTATGTATTAATATGTATTATTTTTCAATTCCTCAGTTCACCGCAAGATGCCGTAATATGTATGGCTACTTAACTAAATTTAAAAAAATGCAAAAAGGATAAGGTTAACTAACAATATTTTCATTGTAATCCTAAATAAAAGTATTTTTTACGTCAATTTGGATATACAGCTTTTGGGAAGGGAATGAGGGAAGAGACCATTTCATGAAAAATATACTTGAAACTTCAGTTTGACTTAAACAAAATAAGAAAACAAAAAGACTATTTCATTAATCAAATTTTTGTTATGCAGGGTGTCCCAAAATAGAAGGCCATACCATTAACCACATATTCTTTGGACAAAAATAATGTGACTTTCCTTATGCCATTTTTTATTTGGACGTCTCTGTTTCAATATACAGAGTGTTAAAGTTACATTTTAAAAAACTATTTTTGTTAATAATCCCATTGTTTTCTAAGATACACACTTGACATTTTGCACGTAATTTTATCTTATTCCAGCATACTTATCAATTTTGGTGAAAAAAATCAAAGGGTGAATGGAGGTAACTGAGGGATGCAGTACCCTTTATCCCCTCCAATTATTTGTAAGTACGCCTATGCAGCTTTTTCTTGAAACATCAAACGTAGAATTTTCTTCTAATCATTTTATCTCTTTTGTAATTTTTTGTTTAAATGCTCCGTTTTGAAGAAAAACGGCAATTTGTAGTACCTATAAATCTATCATACGCTACCATTTTCAAGTGAAACTGAAATTTTGTGGATATACCTGTTATTACAATACCTTGGCAACTTAGCAAATCGTAATACTTACTGAATGAATATTTGCTAATTAAAATAAAAGATAATATCTTTTAAAATATAAGGTTTTCGCTACTTAAAAGGGCACGTACATGTGTTAATGAGGAGGGTGGGCAAGTAGAACGTTTGTTAAATTAGTAGTAATTTTCACCAAAATTACGTGATAAGTATGCCGGAATAAGATAAAAGTACGTGCAAAATTTCAAATGTGTAACTTACAAAACAATGGGATTATTAACAAAAATAGTTTTTTAAAATGTAACTTTAACACCCTGTATATTGAAACAGGGACGCCCAAATAAAAAATGGCATAAGGAAAGTCGCATTATTTTTGTCCAAAGAATATGTGGTTAATGGTATGGCCTTCTATTTTGGGACACCCTGTATATAGGGTTTTAACCTATACGCATAAACTTTATTATATCTGAAGATAAATAATGACGAATAGTAAAAAATGTAGTGAAAATGTATTTTTTATAAACCTTAGAGCGCGTCGTACCCTACGTTTTTGTTTATTATCGACCCGGTATAATGTGTAAATTTCAACCCACAAATAAAATGCTTAAACCATAGAAAATTTACGTGAAATAAGGATTCCAAATCTGCAAAAATCATCAAGGACCGTCAATTCAATGTCAAGTTATACCATTTTAAAAATTTTGCTACCCAAATTTTATGTTGAGTAGTGTGTACAACCATAATCCAAAACCTAACAAAACCGTCTAGAGATATTGATGTTACCTTAGTAACAAACCATATTGCAACGACCAAAAAAATTTTTTTTCGGAAATTTCACTCATACAAACTTTTTGATTTTTTGCATGACTTCATTGATCACCCCGTATATAATAAACCTATGGTCCTACGATAAATATTTGTCATGCAGCTTAATCTGAAAAAAAATAGCTCTTAAAATTTGCAGGCCTCGTTCAAAAATTTGCATTCCTGTTGAAACTTTAAATTTTGCCTAAAAATCTCTATGTGTAAGTTCGAGTGGCCAACAGTTTAGATGCGTCATGAAAAATGGAGTCATTTTTTTTTTTTTTGTAAAGTCCTTATAATTTCCGAGAAAATATTGAAGTTCTAATAGTTTCAACCTTTACATCTCTGGGCTATTGTAGTCTCTAGCCAGGCGATTTCAAATATCCGATGGATTGGAATAAGAAGACAGGTACCATGGCCGCCACGACCTTCTGGCTATATCATTTGGACTTATTTTTGTGGGGACATTTAAAAAATGATGATTTACGCAAACGTATCAAAACTGCTGCCAATAATTTACGTTCAAAACGGACAAGAAGCAGAAACATTTGTTGTTAGTTTGTAAAAACTGGGCAAAACGGGCTTAAAATTTTGTTGTAACATCAGATATGTCAAGCTATTTTACTAATTATAACAATGAATTAATTCCATTAATAATTCATATCAATAGCGGCAAAAGCAGTTGAATTTGCTGTATAAAAATATGTGTTGTAAAATGTATTTTACTTCTTTCCTTGGGAATAATTTCCTTTCCGGTCGTCGATTATACCCACACATCAGGTTTTACAATGAACCAATCTCAGTGCCGCGCGGAAGTATATTTTTAAATAATTTTTAAACTGCTCTTTTTGATTTTATTTTTACAAATTTGTAATTGTAAGAGCTCTCTGTGCATTCAAAACATTTCTTTTAAACACAAAACGGTGTAAATGTTGAAACAGAATGTAATGACTACTACAGAAAGAAAATGTATTCTATTTTATATTACTATGTCAATAATATCTAAATAATTTTAACAAATCGGCCGATAATGTGTGAACGTCAACGATATTCAATAAAATATTGTTTATCTTTCATTTTAATAGCACTTTTTGCAATTTTATACAAATCTTCTATCAAATAATGTAGTTTTTTTTAAAAATCATACAGCCGGATTCATACAAACGGGCGTAGCGTTAGTCGGACTAACCAGATTTGCGCCCGTGTAAAGCTCGTTAGTCGGACTAACCAGCCTTGCGCCCATTCACGAAACATGTGTTGCTTGGTAGGCTGTTTATTTACGTCCATATTTGCGCCAAAAGTTAGACCCAGTATTGTACCTGTCTAAAAATCGCGTAACTTCGGCCTCTAGTTCCTTGCGTTTCCCATTGTATATTTACATACGGATTCATCAACAAGGCGTAACGTTAGTCAGACTAGCGGAGGTTAGGCAAAAAATTTACGCATCTGTTGCACCAATTTAAATAAAAAGCATACTCCTATTCACTACTATGTATAATACTTACTTTATGATATGTTAACTAATCCGTAGCACTGAAAAATACTGTTTTTGAATATAAATACTAAATACACAATGGGAAACGCAAGGAACTAGAGGCCGAAGTTACGCGATTTTTAGACAGGTACAATACTGGGTCTAACTTTTGGCGCAAATATGGACGTAAATAAACAGCCTACCTAGCAACGCATGTTTCGTGAATGGGCGTAAGGCTGGTTAGACCAACTAACGCGCTTTACACGGGCGCAAAGCTGGTTAGTCTGACTAACGCTACGCCTGTTTCATGAATCCGGCTGTAAGTATTTATATTAAAAAAACAGTACTTTTCAGTGCTACGGATTAGTTAACATATCATAAAGTAAGTATTATACACAATAGTGAATAGGAGTATGCCTTTTATTTAAATTGGTGCAACAGATGCGTAAATTTTTCGCATAATCTCCGCTAGTCTGACTAATGTTACGCTTTGTTGATGAATCTGTATGTAAGAAAATAATCTCTTATTTGAAAGAGCGCGACAATAGGATTTATAGATTTAATGCAAAATATGTGCTAAATATTCTCCTTTCCTTTTTTTTCAAAAATAAATTTTACTTTGCGTATTTTCTTTAACATTTTATAATTTTACTGCACATGAAATAATTTATAAAACTAGGGGGCTTTACGAGCGCCGAGCAATTCAGACGTCCTTATTTCAGTGCTCGCGCGTTTCGATGAACACATTAACAGCTTTAGACAGAGGCCGTGGAGGAGAGGCGATCTCCTTATGCTAATCAAGCCGGCCGGCTTATTCTCGAGATGGAGCGAGCCCATTGCGCCACGCTTTATATTTTATTGCTCTTCTCACCCGGAACGCATTTGTCCAATAGGATCGGGATCAGGAGCGAGATTGGATAAGGGGTCCCCCGGGTCTCTGTGTAATTATTTTTTTTACTGCCAACTTTGTAACAAATAATTTGGAAAAGACAGGAACTGGTACTAATGCTTACAACAGAGAGAATATTGACGTTATTATTCTATGCAATCTTACGAACGCCTTTGACTGTCTTCCATATAACTTGCTGTTAAAAAATAGAGCATTTAGAATAAGAAGCTTGGTGTTAACAATTATTGTTTGAAATTATTCAGCAAGGTGTAATGCAGACTTTCTAAAATTTCTAAAAATTATATGGCCTATGATTGAACATTCAGGTTAGCGTAACCGATGACAGTTAAGTTACGATAACTGGGTGGGCATAACTGAGCTCTTAACCGAAATGGAAAGATCGCTATGATCGAATAACCAGTTATCTGTGCCTGTTATTATGGTCAGATAACCCTGTCATGACAGTTAATTCTTTAACGTACGTCATCTGTCATCACTCATATGCCAAAATTTAAATCATACGTACCTAACAGTGGGTACAAGTGGCATGAAGTTTAGGGCACATGAACCAATGCCAATATGAAGAAATGCTAAATTTCATTAACTGTAAGAAAATATTGTTGCGAAGCAAAGTAAACCCAACGCATGTATAAGTAGGTACTTTGGCAAATATTTGAAGTACATATAAATTCTTTAGTGTATGGACCGCAAATAAATCCCCAACAGTGGCGGTAGGTAAGTGAAATATTTCATATTAACGTATTGATACAGTTATTTAAATTATTTTAGATTCACGCAGAGTGGAAGCAGAATGTAAAAAGGAAGAGCAGAAAACTTCATCAAGATCAAAAACTTGTAAAATCTGGATGCACATATTCAATATTTATACACAGTTTACGTGGGTAATCAAAAATGTACCTTTAGGCCTGCGATCTGTGCTACTGTGATAATTACAATTTACTACGCCTTCGTGGAGTCCATGTTGCAATATATTGTAATTATAGGAGGATAGTATAGAATGCAGCATATCAGTGTCAATAGTAATCCATTAGAAATTATTGTCAAAAACACATAACTATCTAATAAAAATAATATTTAAAAAAGATAAAATGTATTATTTGTACCTACTCTTTATAGAATTTAAATTATTACCAATAATTAAAAACTAGTTACCTAACTTTTGTCATTATGGCTTTCTCCTATTCATAAATTAATTATTAATAATATTAGGTAATAATATATTTCTTTTTGTTTGTTAATATTCATTTAGGTATCACTATCATACTCAGAATAGCAATCTTAATTGTATAAAAATGTAATCCCACTTAGAACAAATTTAGTTTTTTTAGGTTGTATTTACTGTCAAACTATTAATACCGTATATTACTAATTATGTAAAACTATGATATGGCAATAAATTGATACTGAATTGTACTATAGACAAATAATAATAAAATTATACATTATATTAATATGCCAAATGTCATACGTCAATTGCCAGAAATAAAATTAAAATTTCTGACCAATAAAAAGCTCCAGTTACATTTAACGGCAGGTTATTTCAAGCAGTTTCATAACTGCTTGAAATAACACGTGATCATTTTCAAGTTAAGTAACTGGGAAAAATAAACTTGACAGGTGTGTCAATCATACAAATTTCTGATTAACCTACCAGTTACCGTTAACAGGCCTGTTAATGCTAACTGGATGTGTTCGATCATAGGCCCGTAGACAGTTAAATGACTTGAAAATATGACATATGTAATTACTCTAAACCATAGGCGTACGTGTTACTTTCCTGGAAAGGTTACAAATGATCAGTAAATTTAGGTATGAATGGAGATATTTTATTTTAACAAAGTTTAGCATTAGTATGTATGTTTAGATTTGTTGCTTTAGTGTAAATAAACATAGCATGTTTAAGCGTTTACAAAGCTTAGTTGTTAGTCATAAGAGAATTTCCACACCACTCCTGAAGTATTGCTTATGACGCGTTACTATTTTTTTAGTGGGTGGTTTGCTAGTAGCCCTATTATTTCCCACATAAAAGCAAAAACCAACATTTAAATAACAACAATTAAAATAAATATCTCCAATATCAACAGATGACAAAATATAATAACTACATTTATTAATTAAAATATTAACAAAATTACTAATTCAAGAAAAAATAAAATATAACAATTATTATATATATAAAGCTGTTTACAGGGCTTTTAGGCCCAGAGCTGTGTTATTCTCCTCCATTCCATTCTGTCCTTCGCCTTTCTTTTCCAATCCGTTACATTTTTCTCCTTTAGATCTATTGCCACTGCACAATTATTAAGTAAATAAATAAATAAAAACTTTTCGACACCTAAATAACATACCCACCTCAGAGTATATCTTCCATAAGCATTTACTGTTATCACCATTGTCACTATCACTATTTCTAATATGGATTATAATTGTATCGATATCATTGATTTCAAGATTTAAATCTCGCATTTTTTGTTCTTCTTGGACATGACAAAAATTTTTGCTAATATTCCGTACTTACTTTTGCAGTTGCTCTTTTAAGCATTACTTCTACATCGGCCAATTTAAATGTCCTATTCTCTTTGGCTAAGTCTCCTTTTGCTTGAGCTCATATCAACTCTATTAAATTTCACAATGATAAGGGGGTAGTTTTAATACTGTTATTCCACGAATCGATGCCATTTCATCCACAGATTTTTTTTATCACCTGGCATTTCTTTGCACACTTTTCTATAAATTGGGTTTCATTTCGTTCTCATCAAATTGGATCCTGCTTTTCTCCATCATTTTTGTGGCATTGTGGGGTTCTAAATTTTCAAGAATGTGTTCAAAACATTTTTCAAAAACTTCTGCATTCATCTCTTTGTGGTAATCTCTGGTCTTTTTTGACTCCCCATTTTCCAGAAATCCGCTATAACTTTCAATGTGTATAACTATCAAACGACAACCCTTACAGATGGCATTCTTAAACCAGTCAACTAACTTCCCATTGCTGCTTGTCCACCACCATCTTGCCACACTTTTTTAACTGTATGTCCCTCGTTCACTTATGTTTCGTTCATGTAATAAATTTTTCATCCTTTGTGTTGATATTATTTAAGAATATCCATCAGAAAACTGTCTATTTCTGTTAACCTTCCTGTACTGAAAGTTCTTGTTATGTAAAACTCAATGTGTCCTTGCCCATTTTTAGGAATTATTTGGTTTTCTCTAACAACTTGCAATATTTTTTCTAACGTTGGTAATTCAGAAAGAAAAAAGTGTAGGCAAGGAAACATGCGCGAAAATCCTATAGCGTAATGTATTGGAATGTCAGGATGTACTTTGCTGAGGCGAGCTCACGTGCGAGAGAGATAGACTTACACATATACATTCAAATAAATAAATAAATATGTACAATGACTTATCTCTTTTTTTATTTACCGAAGATCCACAGGGACAATATACCTATTCGACCAGCGCAATTGAAAGCTCCACCTATAAACTCGCACTTCATGTAAGCAACTCAGCACATTTTGTGGACATCATTAGTTTAATGCCAATCAATGCCCAGGACATCTTGGTCAGCTTTGATGTGGAGTAGCTTTGCACCTACATTCCGATCCAGGACACCCTGCTACTATTGGACGACCACTTCATCCCTGAAGTTATCGCTTTATTTAAACTTTGCCTGACATCCATATAGATCGTCTGAAATGGAAAGTTCTACGAACAAAAGGATGATGTCGCGATGAGTAATCCACTGAGTCCTGTAGTGGTGACATTATTTATGGAGAACTTTGAAAAAAAGCGTTATGATTAACCCCTAAGAAACCTAAGTGCTGGACGACACTTTTATCGTTTAGCAGCATGGAAAAATTCAATACAAGAATTTTTGATTTATATTAACCAGCATCACAACAAGATTTACCATGGAAGTGGAGCAAGACAAAGCGTTACCGTTTCTAGACATTTTGGTAGACAGGAAGTCTTCTGGTGTCTTGGGACACGGTATCTACAGGAACAAGACACATACTAATAGATGCCTCCATGGAAAGTCTGATCATCATCCGGCACAAAAACGCTTAGTCATGCCTAGTTCACCGTGCATTTACGTTGACAGATGAGTATCATCCATAGGAAGAAATGATTCACTCTAGCATATATATATACTCTAAGAAAGACATCGATAGAGCCATTAGACCTCAGCGTAAACAAACAGCAAGCCCAAGGAGGAAGTCACTGCAACCATTAGTTTATCATACATCTCCAATGTGACAGATACAGTTGCGAAAATACTACGCAAAAAGGACTACTTTCACACCAATGTGTAAAATAAGTCAGCAACTCTACTACCCGAAAGATCATTTGAGTCCGTTATAAATTCCAGGAGTGCATTTGGTGCCATTCAGCTACTGTGACAAACTATACGTGGGAATGTCCAGAAGAACTAATGAAACCAGGAAAAAAGAACACGAAAGGCAAATACTAGGTAATAAATAATAAAAAATCCACCGTTGTTGAACATGCTTGGAAAGAGGGATACAGAATCTCACTAGAGGACACTAGAGTACTAGTTCGTACTAATGGGTATTACAATCTGGTACGAAGGGAGATTCTTCAATACCCGAACAACATGAACAAGAACGAAGGACTGAAGATCAGTCATACTTGGATGCCTTTGCTTAGGAACAAACAAGTGCACCGGAGCATACCTGAATCAGCCATCCATAACAGGCCTGAACCAGCCAACCTAAACACTGAACTAACCAACCTTGACTCACCGACTAGCATAAAAGCTCGGCATGGACACCGCGGTAGCCATTCAGGCGCCACTCAAGAGAAGCACTAAAGATGCCATCTGTTAAGTATGTCGAAACATCTTCAGTTAAGCTTCAACCACGGCAAAACAGCAAAGAATGTGTACATCATTCAATGACTATCTGATTGCTGATAAATGCATGCAAAAATTTAGTTATTCAACCTTCATAACGTTTCATGCCACCAGAAGCAGAAACATCCGAGGATTCCAAATAAAGGGAAAAAGCATTGGTTGCCATATGAAAAATTAAAGTTCCGTATTACCGCGCTGATACCTGGTTAGGCAATAAAAATTCAAGGTCAAATAAATGTGCAGTATTTATTGCCTAGCAACATTTGTTAGTATATTTTAATAAAAAATTAATAGTTAACAAGTCATAGCCATATTGAATTACGTTTTCCTCACCCTGTATGTACTGTTTTAATTTTGTTCATAATAGGTTACATTACTTAGGTGTATTCATGCATCTTCATGCCAAATGCGCCTGTAATAGAAAAGCTTTTAAATTAATTTAAAATCCAATTCTCATTATTAAATTCTCTATCAGTTGCATCTTGGCAGGGCAGTTATAATAATTAATTTGCAAGTTTCTTCTAATTAATACGTTACATAAATCTATTCACACCTACGCATAATTCCGTAATTTTAACTAATCTTTTCCTTGCATGTCGACAAAGGCTGTGTAAATTAGTATGTAAAATTTCCATGACTTACAACAATTAATTAGATTATTCATACCTTCACCGCTTGGCTTTCTAATACTTTTTCTGCGTCGCCGTAATTAGACTTTTATCGAATTAAAAGTTAAATACACTCGTTTGTTTCAATGTTTTTGAATGCTTGCTGCTAAACATTACCTAAGTATTAAAGAAATTTAAAGGTACTTAAATGAAATTGACATAATTTAAAAAATGTTAAGTGTAATTTAGACCTGCATAATGATTCAAGACGTGTTGGACACATGTCAAGTATAGGGAGAAAAATAGAATAGAAAATTGTGATAACTGCCTTTTAAGAATATATGGAATATAACTTATATATAAAATTGGATTAATACTACAATGCATATCACATCTTACCAAAAAAAATTATTACATATGTCAAATAAAATTGTATTAATTAAACATACATACAGCATTTTACAGCATAACGAAACCGTACTCCCTCTTGAAATGTCTCACTGCTAAAATTTGTCTGTGAAGTACAGGACTATTACACGCTTTAGGTATTCCAATTAATATTGTTTATCCACGACCATTACATTAAGAAGGTTTAAAACGTCTGTTTTCCGTGGATTAAAGGTCTTTTAACACACTAGTGGATTAGAATTCATAATACCACGCTTCGATTTTATAATATTTAATTTAAAATTATTATCATTAACATTCATTTATCTCAAGAACCATCTTGTCATTTTGACCGGGATTATTTAAATTCACTCTATAAGAAGTTTCTGAAGGACTGGAGAGGCCCACAACTGCTTCGCCAGGTAGGACCTGGATTTTTTCAGCAATTGCCATCTGGCTGGACAGTGAATCTTCAACATAACATTCCGCTACTGTAGTCGACTTCCAACCACCATGGCGCTTCACAGTGGTACTATCACCCCCAGCATTGGCCAGTAATGTTGCTGAAGAACGCTGTATTCAATGTCCGGTAAAACTTTCTGGGAGCACAGGAAATGCAGCCACTTTTGAAAACGTTTTCAAATTTGTGTTGATGCCTACATCTTGTGTAGTACACTTTCCAGCCACATATCGCAAGAAAAATATTCCATCGGCATTTTTAGGTTGCAGATTGATGTATTTTCGACACACTTCTACAGCATTGACTGAAAAAGCTTCTTCCATGATCGTGAAACTTCTTGAAATATTTGTTTTCCTATCTGGAATGAGTACGCACAGGTAACTGTATTTGTATTGGACATGGGTGGGAGGTTAATTCATTACATTGAAAAGCACCTGCGATTTCCATAACTCTTGCAACCTGTAAAAAATTCAAAATAAAACGATCAATGTATAAATTCAAATATTAAAATCGTGTATTTTCTACCTTAACTTGCAAATGTTCCTCATCCGGTGCTTCTTCAAAAATTCTTCGACTTGGTTTCTCTCCAGTATCTTTGCCTTCTTCGGTTTATAATTTCGTGATTCTACCTTTCAACGCCTTTGTGCACATTCAACATTGATTTTAGCATCGGAGGCAGCAAACCGTTTCGCCACATTAAAAAAGTAGGATAGTAGCACCTCTTCTGTAATTGCTCCTTCAACTATGCCCCATTTTTCCCCAAGTTATCGAATTCCACTAATTACTTCTTGTTCACACTTTTGCTCTTCGCTGGTAATGTTGCTTCTTGGGCTTCTTGCTGCATTTTAGCCGAAATGAACAAATTCTCAGCATTCTTACTCATTTTGTATGTCGATTTTGCAAATTTTTTCACCCTTGTTGACAAATAAAAATGCATGTCATAGAAACGATTCAAATAATTTCCTCTCGAAAAAATGTAACTAAGATGTCCTTAATATTTGTAACTATAAAATTATCATGGCAAATATGGTAAATATTATGCAAATATAATAATTTCTCTTTAAAATTTTACAGACATTTTTTAGAGTGTATATCCGTATCCTGCAACCTAACCTAAAAAAGCCACCCGGTACAGTTTTAATAAAAATTTAACTTGATGATTTACAATATAGAGAAATTGTAAATCTGGGTGTAGATGATTCTTGTGATTACAATTAGTCTAAACTTAGAATAGTATAATTATTTTATTACTAATATACAGGCTGTATCACATAAGAGGGCCACTCCCATGTATCTCGCTTAATATGCAAGACACGTCAAAAATCTTTAATTGTTTTTTGTTGAATTTTTGGTGGCCTTTATGCTCGTAAAAATAAATTTGAGATCCATGGCCAACTTTATGAGTAATAACAAAAAAACCTGTAAAGTGACCAAACTTTAAGGCTGTCTACTTTTTTATTTTAAGAGAGAGAAAACTTATTGGTAATAAATTTTTATTGCAAAATTGATACCTTCCACCTGATATAAACAGATTTTTGAAATATCGTATGTGGTTCGCTGCGCCCTCTAGGCGGATAAAAAAATTTTATATTGCAGCAGGCTATGGCCACAAAAAATTGCCTGGTTTTTCGTCCATCATGCAATATACTACATGTTGCCCTTATCTTTTATATTTATTACATTTTTTTCAATTTTAGTTAAAAAAAAATTACCTAAATATTTTCGTGTTGCTCAAGATAATGTAGAACCTGGTTTAAAGACGCCAACTGCAAAAAAATAATACACAGAATGTACTTTTTTATGCAAAATACAGATTTTCTTATAATATTATTTTATTGGTTTTCACATTAGAAGCAATTAGGTCTTTAAAATTATTTTGACACAGACAATGTAATAAAATAATATTATAAGAAAATCTGTATTTTGCATAAAAAAAGTAAATTCTGTTTATTATTTTTTTGCAATTGGCGTATTTAAAACAGGTTCTACATTATCTTGAGCAACACGAAAATATTTAGGTACATTTTTTTTTAACTAAAATTGAAAAAAATGTAATAAATACGAAATATAAGGGCAACATGTAGTATATTGCATGAAAGACGAAAAAAAAGGCAATTTTTTGTGGCCATAGCCTGCTTCAATAAAAAAAAATTTTACCCGCCTAGAGGGCGCAGCGAATCACATACGATATTTCAAAAATCTGTTTATATCAGGTGGAAGGTATCAATTTTGCAATAAAAATTTATTACCAATAAGTTTTCTCTATCTCTTAAAATAAAAAAGTTAGACAGCCTTAAACTTTGGGCACTTTACAGGTTTTTTTGTTATTACTCATAAAGTTGGCCATGGATCTCAAATTTGTTTCTACGAGCATAAAGGCCTCCAAAAATGCAACAAAAAACAATTAAAGATTTTTGACGTGTCTCGCATATTAAGCGAGATACATGCGAGTGGCCCTCTTATGTGATACAGCCTGTATATTTTCGAAAATAGCTGAAGAAATGAAACAGCGGATTCCTGAGCCGACATTAGAGAGGGTGTTTCATGTAAACAAAAATATTTTAGCATCCCCTAAATAGTTTAGAGCCTTTTAAAAGTGGGTATTGGAATCGAGTTTCCAGGCACTGATAAAATTGAGTGGAAATTTCCATGTTTTCTTATGCTCTGTTTACATAACTGGCAAATTTTAATTTACATTATATATTAAGGAATAATCAGGCGTATGTGTTTTTTCATAAAATTAGGAAATCTCAGAAACAATGTGGTAATACAATGTACTACAATAGAACTATTTACTTTTACAAAATTCTACAGAAGTTTTCATGTGATTTCTGTTGTTAGCCGTCAACCTAACCTCTAACCTAATACGCTCGTAAAACAGTAAGTATAAGGTTGTACGTAACTAACGTGTGTACTTGCAACTTGTGCCAATTTAAATATTATTCAGTTTATAAATATTTGAAACGGTACGTTTTTATATGTTTGCTTAAAAACTACGCCATAACATGTGTCTCTAAACCATACAACATTAATTTCAAACAACATATTTATCTTTGTGACAGTAAAAATAGCAATTGCTTACAACGGATATTAACATTAGTTGTAGTTACGTTAATTATAGATTTGCTGTAACTAAAATTCGAGCTAAACATATTTTCACTCAGGTATACGTTATATCTACAAATATTTGCAAAAACCAAAAAATATTGAATATACTGATGTTTGAAGAATCATTATGCAGTATCTTCAGAAATATTCAACATATTTTCTAATACGAATTAAATACATATATTGCAATATATTTTTAGATGAAAATACACTTTTACAGAGATGGATGGATAATGCACATTTAAAGGATATATGGATCCACTAAAAAAATCTTCCTTCACAGAAGTTTTTTCGCCTCCTGACAAGGCACTCTTAAATATTTAGAAACAAAAATATGATTCGCATTTGTATCTATTATTGAATTCTAATAATAAAATGTACTATACTTTTAATAATTTATCAGTAAGAGATATCCTGCGTATTATATTGACAAGCTTAAAATTGTACTTTTGTACATTTTAACAAGCAGATTCTTCCCCATGGTATTAAAAGTAAAAACTTTTCCCTCTTTTCAACTTCATCTGTTAACATACTCTCCATATGGCTACAAAAATATTATAATACATTTTTAAATTGGCTTATGTTATACAGCTTAAACAAAATGAAAATATTTTAATTGAATGATTAACTGTTTGGTATATACATATGCATTTTTAACATAGGCATATTGTTCAATTTTTTACACATTGATATTCATATATGAGAAATAATATTAGTTATTAAAAAAGTTTTCTCTATGCATATTTTTCTGTTATATAAAGGTAAGTATATATAAAATATAAGAAAATTTAAAATATTTACTCAATAAAATTACATATCTATATTTTACAATTCCAACCTAAAAATTTCAGTGTATAAATATAAATTATATTGGCAGAATAAAATATATTTTGAATTTGTCCCTCAGTAGTACCTTATTACAATATATATCACTGTGCTTGTTTCTCGTTAAAATTGAGAAGAATTTCTTGTACGTCAAAAGTAGAAGTTTGCTGTACAAAATTTTCTCGGCAGGCCTATCTTACAATTTTAACAAATTGGTATGAGAAAGACATTAATTCTTGCAGTATACTTAATTATTATTCTCAACGTCTCTTCGAACAGAAATTTTACATCATGAGTTTAAAAGATAAAACACGAAATTAAGTCGTCCTACTCTCTTTCAACAAAATACGATATTAAAATATGACAGACTTAATTATTAATCAGAACATTCTTGGAAATTTCAGAAGACAAAATTTAGTCGACAACAAAATATTGATACAGAAAAGTAATTAGTTACCCTTTGCGCAGAGACTATAAGCTCTGTGGTGAAATTTTGAGGACTGTTAGATATACGAAAATTGGTAAGGGTAAAAGTGATATATTTATTATTTTACTAAAATGTTCTAGATCACAATAATATTAATTTTAATTTTTTACTCTTCCTAACTTGGTTAAAAGGTTTGGAAAACAAAGTTGACTATCACTAGAAATTTGTTTATTAATTTTTCAACGTTTTTAATTTTGACTACAGTAAATGAAAGAATACACATATGACGAAATATTTATTAATTATACACCCTGTATGTGTGTACCTATTTTATAAATAAAATAATTTTTAGGTAATTTTAGGCCCAAAAGGCTTACCTAAAATTATTGGTTAATGCTTTTGAAAAATATCACATTTTTTTCAAGTATCTTTGAAGTTGTTTGACATAGACAAGACATTGAAAATGCCGTAACTAATTATATACTCGCGACAAGAATTCAGACGACTTACGTCATACGAACAAATGAATAATATTTTCATCAAAATATTTAAGAAACTGCAACTGATAGTAATAAAACTATATACTACACTAAAAGTTTGCGTTATATATTGCACTAAATTGCAAAAAATGATTGTTTTTAATGCGACCAAATATCGAAAATCACGTTAACAATAAAAACAAATGTGTAACGTCAGCCGTGACGTAAGACGTCTGAATTCTTGACGCGAGTATACCCTATAATTCGGTATACCATTTGTATGTAAATCTAGTAACCAGGGATGGAAGTAACCAGGGATGGAGCTGCGGGGTCTTGCCATTAGAACTGCACCACTGGATTTTGAATAAAATTAATAGTCGTATTTAGTTCCTTGTCATATTTGTAAGACCTACACTGCTGTGTTTTTGAATTATTATTTATTTTATATTAAAAAAATTAATCGTAATACTAACTTATTAAAATATTTCAAAAATATCTATATTAATAGTATAGGTTAGCTATATGTTAATTATTAGAAAAAAGAACAAATAAAAAATATGTGTAGAAGGTACTGAATATGTCAACTATTGACAGTAACACATGCTCCAAGCCTTAATCTCAATGACTGCCGTACATTTTCAAAAATTTCTAGTATTTGTCTGATTTGCTAACATCCATTTAGTTGTCTTAAATCCGTTTCATTTATATTTTATATCCTAGACAAGTTATAACACATACATACGGAATCTAAAATTATGGGAAGAGTAGCACTTTGGCCCCATTGAGCCCTATGTACCTCAATCCACCCGAGCCGCCAATCACCCTAATAAGAAGAAAAAGGTGGGGACGTTGCTGAGAGGATCTCTCTAATGTAGGCCATAGAAGACCATCATTCTCCAAACACGGATTCTGTTATTGACGAGATGGTAGTGCACTTACAAAATGCATGGAATACTATCTTGTCTATCAATTCGCAACCTCTATAAAGAGCTGTTTCACACTTCCTCATGTAGTAAAGGTATTTCCTTAATCAACAGTTTCAATGCCTCTCATCACATGTAGATTTGTCCTAGACATAGCCAGGTACTTTTTGGCTGTATCCTTCCATGGGTACTCTAAGAACTCCTTAGCAAATTGACAGCTATTTGTTCCATCCCAACGTTTCCTAAACTCTTTGTGGGTGTCTTCCTTGATAGTTTCAACAAATGCTGACAAGGGAAGCATACTGGAGGGACCAGGTCCAAAAATATTGGGACCCAATGCACTCCCAGCCAGCTTGTCAGCTACTTTATTCCCATTGCACCGGTCGTGTCTCTTTACCCAGCATACAGATACGCTGTTGCCACATCAGTGCCTGATGGCATTCCCATGCTGATCTAGTTGTTATCTTATGATTACGTAATATCAGTAGTGATTGTCTACTATCTGTGTAGATTCTAATGGTTAGTCCATTTTATGTCTACATACTAGCTTTTGCTTAGGTGCCGTCTGCAGGACTTTCGGTCATCAGACAACAGCTCCATAGGCTAACATTGGTGTCACATTGGCAGTGTATATCCACATGACCACCCCTAAGTTTTACCAACGGTCCTGCGGCACTGGCCATAGGATATTACGCCTTTTCAGCCTTCTCTCCAAATGAAGATTCCATGTTAGCTTCAAATCAAGTGCTACTCCAATGTATTTCACATCCGATTCGAAACTTAACGTAGTGTTTAGGAGAGTTATCGGCCATGGGGTTTTCTTTTCCTCTTGAAAAGAACTATTTCTGTCTGTCTTCCTGGGTTGACGGATAGAGCATGGTCCTTACATCACTTTTCAATGGCTCTTTGGGGTTTTTGCATTCTTTGGCAAATGATCCCTTCAAATCCACTAATCACCATAGTAAAATCAGCGGCATAAGCGATGGTATAGATGACAATTTCCGAGTTGAGATGATACAGTAGACTGTCCAGGACCAAGTTCCACAGCAGTGGTGATAGAACACCTCTCTGCGGGCAGCCCGTTGCAATGCCTCTTACGTAGGCATCCGTCACGCTGATTTGTATGGCTCTTTTAGTGAGCATATTTGATATACAACCACAGACGGTAGGAGAAACTCCCCTTTCCACAAGAGCTGAATTGATTTTGGGGAAGGTTGTTTTATCAAATGCTCCCTTTACATCTATGAACACCCCCAGGGTATGGTAATAGTTATTAATATTTCTTCGTCGGTGTATTTTGTAATAAACACTGATCATCATCGGGTTGACCGTTAGCATCCGTCTGAAGTGGGGCTTACAGAGAACCGTAATTATCGAAGAAAAAAAATATTAACAATTTTATCAATTTTCACTTTTTATATGAAATTATTCTATACCCCAAGCGGTATGCGCCAATATATTCTAAATACACATACGAATAGTGTTTTTTGATGAATCAGAAGAAATCGAATTATGTACCCTTGAGGACTCAGGATCAGATTATCAACCATTAGCATCGCGAAAATATTTACGTTGATAGTTGATGATATTTAATGGTAAGTTTAAATTACACATTTTGATACTGGTCGGAAGATTAGTACGAAAGAGACGCATATTCTTGTTTCATGTTTGAAGTTAAAGATAAAGATAAAGATTTTAAATAAATATTATTTTTGTACCGATTTTATTAATTACTCTAAAAATGAAATTTTAGACACAGATATAAGGCGACTGCAAAAGATTTTAATTTATGTATGAACTGTTTTATATTGTTTATTTTATTACTCTAAAAGCTTTCTGAATGACATGTTTTATTTATTATTTTAATACTAATGTTTTCTACAAAAAAAATCACAAGTGGAAAAAATATCCTGTACAAAAATCTGTGTTTGTTCGGATTTCTCATGCTCCTAAGTTTGTATGGTTTCATGTAAAATTTAATAAAACAGACATTGGACAAAATGCTATAAATACAAAAAATACAAATAAAATTTATTTTTGTGCTTTTTTTAAATAGTTGAAACTTGCAGATCATCAGTGCGCTGACCAACTGCTGAACGTTTAATAGAGAAAAAAAAAAAAGGAAGAGTGGACTACAATTTTCGCAATTTTTACTATTTTACCTTGAAAGTAAGCAAGCACTAGAAATCGATCATTAAATTTTGCACATGTATAATAGTTTTTATTAATATACCTACTCATATATATATAACATAAGTTTGTGTATGTGCTTTTAGTAAGTATTTGTGATTATGTGTAAATTTGCAATATAAGTGCGAATTTAGCATTATTTCACACAGACACTGATGGTTTAAAGCGTGTAAAGTAAACGCTTATATTGCCATCAAAAAAAAACTATTCTTGCGTTCAGTTTTCCATTCAACAACTTCAAATGTTACATTTTTGCAATGCTTTTTTATTGCTACTTTTATTACTGTTCTACTTTACAATACTGGTGTTGTGTTAGTTTAGGAAAATTTAGATGTATCTTCACCGTATAAAGCTGGTTGAAAACTGAACGCAAACAATTTCAGACTATATTTATTTAGGCAGTTATTAAAATTATTACCCATTTGAATAGTTTGTTTAAAGACCAACTACAAAATCCTGCTTTAACTTCTCTATATCCTCACGCAACGACAAGGGGAAGAAAGCCTGGTTCAATATTTGTTTTTATTTCATAATGAAATGTAAACACAAGGAAAAGCTCCGATATCGGTAAATTACATATAATACCCGGTGGTGAACATCCTGCACGACTTACTAGAACTATAATTGACGGAAAAATAATATACAGGGTGTGAAGTTTATAATGTATAAAAATTATGATAACTTCATGACAATATTTGGAATAAAAAAGGCTTATATAAAAAAGTTCAATGTTTGCGCATTTTTGTTGTAAATTAAGTACCACAATTCGCAAAAAGGGCAAAAATATGAACGCCGATAACTGGCGTATTGCCTTTAGCATTCCTTAGAAAATTCATAAAATTCTACAAACAACAAAAAACCCGAACATTTTATGAAATATTATTTATGTCAGTCGAGTCAACATTGTATTAAAAAAAAACCTATGCAAATATCTCCTGGTTTGACAATTAATAAAAATGACGCTCCCTCAGAAAGTGACGTACACTGAAAAAAAAGCCAGTAACTTTACAAATATACTTTGTAAGAATATCCTTATAATTATCTTAAATTAATTCTAAAAATAATGATGATATTACACTGACACTTGTAATTTTACAAGAAAACTGCGAAAATACAATAAAACCGTAAAGTTTCTATGTACATTTATAGAATATATTGTAATACATTTAATGTTGTTTATGTAAATTATGAAAAATAACGGACCAAGATGTGATCCTTGAGGTCTCCCAGAAGTATATAGTAATGAAAGATTTTGATTTATAACCCCCAACTGTAATAAACTGCGACCTTCCCCTTACGAAAGACTCCACACATTTTAGTAATGATCCGTTTATATCAACCTCAGTAAGCCTCGTCAACAAAATTTAATGACTTATTTCAAATCAAATCAAATTGTTCTTGTTTATACAGATATTCACAGTAAGTAACAAGAATTGTTTCGGATGATCGTCCCTTAAAAAAACCATGCTGTTCTGGTATTATGAGATTTCTTATCAAATTAAAAACAGTTGCTGGTTATTCAATTTTATTCTAACACTACACGTGAATAGTTATGTAGAGCGTTGTATAAACTTAATATGAATAATGTAATTATAAACTACCAGTACAAGCTAAGATGTTCATATTAACTTTTTGTAGGTATATATTTCTACAAACATTAACCTAAGTGCACCCCAGATAATGACGTCATCTGCGAACGAAGAGCGGGCTTTAATAATTGTCTAAATATTTTCTTATTACTATAGATTATAGTAAACATTTTGGCGAATGCGCCAATGTAAAATTAACGAAACCACCAAAAACTGAAAAATTAACCCATCAAGTTTTGATCAATTTAAAGGTCATTATATTATTTTTAGCGCCATCTAGTATTTTAATTTTGGATGAACAGTTTTCTAGTTAGTGGACTGTATATTTGTATTTATAATTTATTTCAGTTTCAATAAGTTTTGGTACATATTGTAACTTTTCCTTAACTTGTTATTTTTTTCCCTGTAACTGTTTTATATTGCCTATCGTTTCCGCAGAATTCATCTTAACCTTTTATACCTAGTTATTTAAATTTGTGTCAAGTAGAAAGACATTACTTAGAAATAGGATTGGTAATTGGGTTGGAAAATAGGAAGGAGACACATACTCCTTTCTTGACTGCGTAGCTTTTCTCCCAATTATCACTTTACCGCAGCTTTACAGAAAATTCTGTTCTCCTGAAAATATTTATTTTTGCAAATCGTTAAATAATAATTATGTTAATGTCTTCATTTGTACAAATACAGATACGTAGTAGGTATATTTTTCACAACACAATAAAATATTTATCACCTACATTTACTTTTAAATGTTTGTTAAAATTGTATCATTTTTACAATATTACTAATTTATATACCTCTAAACAGAAAAGTATGCCCTGTGTATCTTGTTCATTTAATATTTATTTAAAATGCGCTGGTGTTGTTTATCTCCCGAAAACATTTTGTAACGTTTATCCAAAAACCTGAAGATTTATCTCACCCTTTCATCTCTATATTCACTTCAAATTAACTTGCACCCTATCTGTAATCACTGTATTTCAGCTTTAATTAAGAACGCAAATTAGGAAAGCCGCACAATAGGTACAGGCTTGCAATAAGTTTTATGATTCATCTCCCTCATAAAATTTTATGTAGATAAGACTACATTTCGCACCCTTTTTCCTCTGTATGTTTAAGAAAACCTTTTGAATATAACGAAGTAATAATATAGAAAATACCGAAATTTTATTTATCGTATTTTTTACAGATATATTACTCCCAACGTCTTTTATTAATTAATTATTACATTATCGTAAAAAATTAAATATATTACATGATGGCAAAACTAATATATCTACGATTTGATAACAATTAGGTAACAAACACGGAATTCCAGGAAACAACTACTCTGTGGGCTCTAACCAGCATTGAATTACACCTAGAAACCCTATAGCAAACAGCTAAAGTTAGTCTTCAGCAACCCACCAGACATATACCGGTTTCGAGGTTATTAGCTCTCATCAGTATGCCATAGGTGAGATAACCGACAAATAAGCTTAGCTGTTTTAAGTCTGTCTAACCCGATAGTAGGTAACAATAGGTATTGCAAACTAGCAATGCTACATCTAGCGGTCATGCGCTACTTCATGTCAGACTGACCAGTCCGGCGTATTTTGCCGCAATGAGATGCATGATATGATTTGTGTTTTTACTCGGGTTTATTTCAATGGGCTTTAGCAAAATACGCTAATATTTATTGACATGAAAATTTGACACAAGCCTACTTAGAAAATAAATAGAAGCGCCGGAAAGAAAATAACCACAATATACATTGAAACTTTTAACAAATAACTCAGAAACTAATAAAATTAGGGGATCTAAACAAGTCTCTTAGATTTTTAATCATAGCTCAACAGATAAAAAGAAATATGTTTAGATTTACTTAAGTAATCCGATGAAACTAGCACCATCTAGGAGCAATAAGGTTGAAATTTGTAATTCTCACACCAAAAAAACAAACACTACCAATATTTAACTTTCTCAATTATTGAGAAATTTCAGAATAAAATTTAAACCTTGAGCACCCTATATTTTTTAAACTAGCGATATTCATATAAGGCATGATGAGCTCAAACATATTATTTTGATGTCAGTTTAGTGTTGACCCATTCTTTTTGACGCATTCTACATATTAAGGAATAATCAAGTGTATGTGATTTTACCTAATAAAATTAGGAAATTTCAGAAATAGTATGGTAAAACAATGTACTACAATTGAACTATATACTTTTACTCAATTTATTATGAAATTTTACAGTGATTTATGTTGCTTATGCGCAGAGACACATCAACCTAATTCGTTTTATTGGTATTGTTAACGTATAGTAGACAAACATATCCGGTTTATTAAGAAGGACTTTGTGAGTCATTCGTAAGACAGTAAGTATAACATGATATTTCATTACGTGTGCACTTGCAGCTTCTGTCAATTTAAATATTGTCACGGATTTCCCAATCCGAATTATTGTACTACTGCCAGAAAAACAATCCATTACTTAATTACTTATCTTTATTAACTACTCAGTACACTACTGAACATTAATTACAACTCAACTAAACACTTATTTAATTAATCGCTATCTAAATCACCAACTGAACACTTGAATTCAACACTGTAATACAAGACTTATACAAGACTAACTTAATCGGCCGTTTATTTTTCTTTTATAGACCCAACGAATATTCCAGGTATATTCTAGCATCTCTAGATCTATTTTCTAGCATCTCTCGAACGACTCGAACGCTTCTCGTCGTTTCTCAAATTTTCTAGTCCCGTCTCGATCCACGGCATTTTGTTTGTTTAACAGAATCGTGTAGGGGCGATCGGGGCAATCTTAGCATTTTGCGATACCACAGTCGTCGGTTTGGGTGTGAGTGGGGCAAATTCCGTGACAATATTATACAATTCATAACTATAATAGAAACTGAAACGGTACGATGTTTAGATGTTTGTATTAAATCTACGCCATTACATGTGTCTCTAAACTATGGAACATTAATTTCAAACAATAAATTGTGATAAATCAGAAATTCCATAAGAATTGAATACTATGAAATTCAGTTTAAGCAACAAAACAAAGAATTATTATTGAAATGTTAATATTATTGATATAAAATATAGATGAATTATTATTGTTGAAATTATCTTCAATAAACATATCGAATATATAGTAATATATTAAATTAACAAAATTTTACAAATTTTATTAAATTCAATTTAAAATTTTAACTATCAAATCTGGACATGACGATACAAAAACATACATTATATAAAGAAAGGAAATGCAAAAACCAGACAATGACATATAAAAAGAAAGTATAAAGAACAAAGATTTAGCATATATGCATATCGCAAGACTAAAACATCATTCTAATAAAATATTAGCTAGATAAAATGAAAATTCCAATTTTAAAACATAATGACAATTAGAAATGTCAAACGTAAAGATGGCTATTCAAGGAAATATTAGCATATCTGACAGGACACTAAAAAAAGACACAAATTAAAGAATATTTAAGTATAAAATTAGTAATAATTGTTATGTAGTTGTAAAAATAGTTCTAAGAATACAAAAGACAATCAGTGTCGTGAAAAGTGCTTCAACAGGAATAATTAAAATTAAAAATATTACATGTGTAGTGACCCTAAGAAAAACTAATAATAATCTAGAAGGTAAAATTACCTAGAAACAATAATTTGTTGATTAGTTACGAAGAAAACTGCGAAGCGAGAAGAGGTATGAATTTGCTAGAGTCGAAAATGTCATAATTTATAGTTAAAATTTAATTAAAACAAAAAAAAACTTATACGTACCAGTCTCACAGTAAATTAAAACATAAAGTAACTCAAGACAACATCAAGCCATATCAAATTTAAGAATTTAGTGGAAACCATCTACATCACTAGACCAGACCTAAGGGTTGTGCAAAAAGTCGAAGAAATCCATTCTTAGAGGGAAGTAACCTCAAAATACACATCTAGATCTCGATAAGAAGAGAAGTCCAGAATTCTACAGGATATCCAGGCTGGAGGATCGAAAGCATCCAGAGAATAAAACATCATCCAGAGGAGAGAAGTTCCAGATAGCAACAATAGAAAAATCATCTACAAAAAAAGTAAGAAATAACGTACGTTATACAAGGTTATCTAGCTAGATCGAATACGAATTGATAAATAACAATAAGTAACTTCTGAATGATTAATAACGGTATACTACAGTTAATTACTTACCTTCTATTAGATTTCACTCATTTAAAAAGCTTAAACTTATAAATCCAGTCATTAAATGTTGTAAGACACCAAAACAGAAATTAAAGACGTTAAAATCCGAACTTAACTGACATCGAAATAGCATAAGTTGTATAAATAGATTAGATAAATTCCATTGCATTCGTGTGTATTTCTGGTTGCATAAAAGCAGTAAGTAAACGAAAATAATTTTAAACACTAGAAAAACAAACGAAAAGCAAATTTGTTAATTGTTAAGCTGTTAAAAATATTCTTTAATATTCCTTATTTTGAATGCCTTCGAATTTAATCGAGGAATTATCATTTTGCTGTTTTCTTTAATAAATGTTAATGTACTATCCTTCAATCCAATTGTTTTTTTTTGTATGTACTGGGTGGTTTTGAAGATTTTGAACAAAAAAAAATAAAAAAATATGGTGTTAACTACTCTGCTGGAATCCACTCCTGGGAAAAGAGGATAAAACATAGCCAGGTATAATAAAGTACAGAAAGACAAAAAAAAAAGAAAACGAAAATTACTAGGAAAATAAAATCATATATTAAATTTTAAAACAAAAATTATATTTATTCACTTATACACTTTACACATAACATATAACATAAATATTATCTACACAAATAAAAATTTTAAATAAAACAAAACAAAATAAATAAATCATTGGCGCCCAATAAAAAAATTTTTACATACATAACAAAATCACATCACACATATCATTCACAACACGAATATAACATTAACACAAATGAAATTAATAATAATTAAATAAACACCACAATATATATATATATATCTTCCTGAACAATAGTTGTAGGTAGGTTAATTATAAATTTACTATAATTAAAATTCCAGCAAAACATATTTATTTACACACAAATATACATGTATATCTACAATTATTTGCAAATACCGAGGAATATATACTAATGCATCAAAAATTATACGGGATGTTCGGAAAAGACGTGTACAACGGAAGACCACAGACTCCTGGGTTCAAAATAAGCCGATTTAGCCCAATTTACTTATTTGCAAAATTGCTTCGTTTAGCCGCTAGAGAGCGCCAAAGTTCGAAAAAAAATTTTGTTTATTCCGAATATCTCGAAAACGATTTGATCTGTTTAACCATTTTTTGATCTGCGCAGTTATAAGTCTAACCGACACATTTTGATATTATTTAAAATATTTTACAGTCAAAAATATAAGAAAAATCATGTATCATGCAAATATAAGCACATTCTTTTTACTCCATGTACCATTACTCCAGTTTTTTTGTATTAGTAGCTGACTTTATTTAGACACTTTTTTATACTTTCAGAATTTTGCATAGATGAGTAGCTTAGGCAGAAAAAATATTTTTCGTATGTCAACAATATCAGCATTTGCTCTGCAACAAATAACGAAGTACCTTGGTTCTGATATTTTAAGTGTGTCAAATCTAATCAGCTACTGAAATTAGTCTCTCGGTTTATTCTTCTTGCTCAATTACTTACTTACTTTATTTATTGTCGTTATTGTTGTGTTTGTTTCTGTTTCTCATTTTTCATTACTCGTATTTCATCATGGATACGTATACATATTCCGAACACGTAGATATGCTTTTGGTTTATGGATTTTGTCAAAGTAACGGTCGCAAAATTGTTAAGGTTAGATATTTATAGAGTGTTTTCATTAAAGCAGGTTAGTAAATTTAGATAATTATTGAACAGAGCTTTGTCTGTGGAATTGTTCATTAGCATATCTAGATGTTTGGTATCAGAGAACATACATATGCCTTCATTGATAGGAATTGTAGTAGATTTGATTTATATTAGCTTAAAATGCCTTTCTAATACAGTAAAGAATCGAAAGACGACTTCGCGATTTTGGTTCCTTCCACCAAATGAATGCGGCTCAAGGGCGTTGTCAACGTACCACAAAAACTATAGAGATGGAGGAACGAATCCTAGATAAGATAGAACAGAACGCAAAAAGTAGTGCAAGACGCATTGGTCATGAAATAGGGATATCAAAACCCATAGTTCATGATATTTTGAAGGAGCAGTTACTACATCCGTACCACATTCAATAGGTACATGAATTGCTACCCATTGACCCTGAAAAACGTTTAGCATTTTGTAATTTTATACAATAGAGCCCATAATATCAACTTCAGCAAAAACATTATATTTACAGATGAAGCATGTTTCACTAGGGCAGAAATTATTAATAACCATACCACTTTTAAATGGGTTCAACTATTTAATTTTTTTACAGCAAGTATTACCTAATTTATTGGACGATTTACCGTTACTACTTCGTCGTAACATGTGGTACTACTTCATCGTAACATGTGGTTTATGCACGATGGTGCACCCCCCATTTTACAATGCCCGTTCCTAAGTATTTACATAATATGTATCCTAACAGGTAGATGGGAAGATGAAACGCTGCTCCTATAAAACGGCCACATTGAGCATCAGACTTAACCCCTTGTGTTTATTTTTTTGTGGGGTGCAGTAAAAACCAAAGTATATTCCTAAGAAGTTAATAATGAAGAGGAATTGTTTAGGCGAATCCAAGACGCAGTTAACATTTTACGAGGTAATCCAGGAATCATGGAGAGACTGCACTAGAACTTCGTAAAACGTATTACTTGTTGCGTACGAGAAAACGGTGGTCACTGAGCATTTATCGTAAAGAGATTATAACTCTTATTGGTTATACTCGTATTATTATCTTATTATCTTGTTTTATTAAATAAAATATAAATGAGAGTTTTGGAATTTTCGTTATTTGTTGCAGAACGAATGCTGATATTGTTGACATACGAAAAATATTTTTTCTGCCTAAATTACTCATCTATTCAAAATTATGGAAGTATAAAAAAAGTTTCTAAATAAAGTCAGCTACTAATGGAAAAAAACTGAGTTTAATTGTACAGGGCGTTAAGAAAATATGTGCTTATATATGCATGATACATGATTTTTCTTATATTTCTAATGACTGCAAAAGATTTTAAATAATATCAAAAAGTGCCAGTTAGACTTATAACTGCGTAGCTCAAAAATGGTTAAAATCGATCAAGTCGTTTTCGAAATATTCGAAATAAACAAAAATTTTTCGCGAACTTTGACGCTCTGTTGTGGTTAAACGAAGCAAATCGGCTTATTTTGAACCCAGGAGTCTGTGGTCTTCCGTGTACAAGTCTTTTCCGGACACCATGTATAGTGTCTTCAGCGAAAATAATTACATAAAACATATTCTCTAATGCGAATGAAATACCTACATTGCAATACATTTTTAGATGATGGATGTTCATTACACTATTACAGAGAAGGATGAATAATTCACAGTTAGATGAAAGTTAGACAAATTCCACTAAAAAAATCTTCCTGCACAGAAATTATTTCTAGTCCTGACAAGGTGTTCTTAACTATTCAGAAAAAAAAATGTGACTCGCATAGTGTATTTATTATTGAATTCTAATAATAAAATCTACTGTATTTCTAATAATTTGGTAGTAAAAGATATCCTGCATATTACATTGACTAACTTAAACCTGTACGTTTGTACAATTTAATAAGCAGACACTTTTTTCCATGGCATTAAAAGTAAAAACTTCATCTGTCAATACACTCTCCATGTGGGTAAAAAAATAATATAATACATTTTTAAATTAACTTCTGTTACACTATTAAGGTTAAACAAAATGTAAATATTTGAACTGATTCATCAACTCTGGTATATACATTTTATGGCACGTGCATATTGTAAAATTTTTTACATATTGATATTCAGTCATATACAGGGTGTTTCAGTTCGAGTGAATCAAATTTTAACCACAGATAGAACTCGATGGGTAATTAAGAATTGCCTTATAAACCAAGGTTCTATGTCTCACCGTTTTCGCTCTACAGGGCCGTATTGGTCGGTTTTATACATCATATTATTTATGATATCTCTGGCATGGTTGTAACAATTTGATTCAAATCTGGTATGATATTAATACTTACGAATATCTATACTTTACTGCAAAATTTACAAATTTTGTGTAGGTCAGTGGCGTAGAAACGGGTAGGGTAGCGGGATTTTTTTGCCCCAACTTCTACGTCAATGACCTAATACTTATTTGGGGTAAATTTTTAGATTCCTTGGACAATTTGGCATAATACTTGTTTGAAATCGGTAAAGAATACGCAGATATGATTTTTGTGTACGGATATTGTCATGGTCGTGCTCAAGAAGCAGAAAAAGAATATCGTTTCCAAATCGTCGGCGTCATCCCTCTTTTGGCGTATTTACAAGAACCTGCGACAAACAGGTTCTGTGCAAGTAAGAAAAAATCGAGAAGGTAGAGGATATCGTAATATTCAACAGTACGAGGAAAATATTATCGAACGGGTAGTTGATATTCCTGAATTGAATGTGAGACAAATCGGACGCGAATTACTGATACCCCACGTATCTGTATGGAGGGTCCTTCATCAAGAGCTACTACATCCATATCATTACCAGCAAGTGCAACATTTAGAAGAAGGTGACAACCTTCAACGATTGCAATTTTGGAACTGGATCCTCCAAAATTTGACGGAAGATCCACTCTTTTTACAAAATATTATTTGGAGCGATGAAAGCCTTTTTCCTAAAAATGGACTGAATAATTTTAGAAACTTACATCAATGGTCATTACAAAATTCCCATTTAACAAGAAGAAGGGCCTTTCGGCGCAGATTTAAGATTAATATGTGGGGAGTAATTTTTCGAAACAAATTATTTCTTTTTGAAATAAATGGTATACTGAATGGGCAAAGATATTTAGAATTGCTACAGAATTCCACACATGAAATTCTAGACGAGGTGCCATTAAATGAAAGACAATACGTTTATTTCCAACAGGATGGTGCACCTCCGCACAATGCAAGAGATGTTAGTGCATGGTTAACGGAAAACTATGGACATAGGTGGATAGGAAATAGAAGACCAATACATTGGCCACCGCGATCCCCAGACCTTAATCCAATTGATTTTTTTGTATGGGGTCATATAAAACAGCTTGTTTACCGGACTGTCGCGCAAGATGAAAATGATCCCAGGAAAACAGTTGTCCAAAAAATCTCGTACAGGGAAGTCAAAAGTGTACATTAATAAACCACGTAATTTAGAGCGTCTTCACAGACTTGCGCATTGTCAAGAAGTTGGTGGATAGCAATTCGAACATTTAATTTAAGTATAAAATTTAATCAATTGTATTTTATTTTACATACCTCAGAATTGTTACTTTTTTATGGATAAAATTTACGTTTTCTAACATTCAATCGTCATTTACTCGAAAACTTTCCTATGTAAGAGGGCAAAATTTTAGTACTGTCTGATAGAGAATTAAACGATCTTTCAGAATCAAGGAAAACAATATAGTGTTGCCATTAAAAAAAAATCGATGAGGTCATTACTCGAAAACAAATGACATTTGAAAATCGCATTTTACGCTAAAATATGTATTTTTTAAATTAAAAATCGACCTGTTCGAGGATTTTTCCGAAAAAAAAATTGTTTCGTTTTTATTGAATTTATTCCATACTTTTGGCGCATACTGTATATTGCACTAAACTGCAAAAAATGATTGTTTTTAACGCGACCAATATCCAAAATTACGTTGACAATAAGAACAAGTGTGTAACGTCAGCCGTGACGTAAGACGTCTGAATTCTTGACGCGAGTATACCTACTTATTGCAATATGTCATAAATTAAATTGTAATGTTTGCCATAAATTATGTTTTAAAAGTACAAATTAACTTAATAATAATAAGTTTCCACATAAAAAATAATTAACATTTAAATTACAAAACTCCGACTGATCAAAATAAATCATTTACATTTCATTAAATAAATAGTGAAATAAAATCCAATACACACTATTTTCGATTTTCTGTCTTTATTAGGTCTTTCGAATACTTGGTTAAAGTTAATTAAATAACTGAATCATCCTGTATAGCAGATGCAGCGTAAGTTGGTATAAAAACGTATATTAATAAAAAGTTTACACGTTCGTATTTGCTATCTGTTTATCTTCCTACCTCCCTACACATTTGCTATATTACACCCAGTCTGGCTGTCTCCATAACCAGTTGAGTTGACTCAAACAAGGCACAGACGCGAAACTGGGAAGTAAGTTCGCCTCTGTCGAGATCTGTAAATTATAACTAGCCTAATATGATAAGAACCCTCTGTTGTAGAACGCGCACCCCGAATATTGTACAAATACGAAAAGTTAATGCACTATAAGAACCCCCGGATAAATAACAACAGATAACCAGACCCTTTCCCTGATCTACCCATAAATTTTGATCCCTTTAAAAGTCACAATCAACATGCGGCCATTAGTGCGCCGTGGACGCGTATATATCAAGCCGGCATCGGTGGGAGGACCGCATTATCTATTGCAGACGTATTATGTATCCTGCTGGGTCCTTCAGGATGTACTCGTGCCAAAGAAATAGGAAAATAAAAGCAGACATACGCATGGCTTCCGCAGAATTCTAGGGATTTGTTCGTAAAATGTCGCCATTTATTTCCTTCGTATAATAAATGATCACGAAAATTGTTTCAAAAGTACTATATGGATAAATCAAAGAACCACGCAGAAATCTTATGTAATTTAAATTTCAGTCAAACTGGATGAAACACTGGGTATAGGTACACTCAAAATATAAGTAATTTTGGACGCCAAGTACGAAAAACTCTCTAAACTGGTCAAACTTAAGACCATAGAGAGTTTTACAGGCTCTGTGACAAATTTTGGTAGCTGGGTTAATATCAAACATTTGTCCTTATATGACCTAGATCCGATTCATTTTTGTTTAGAAGTTACAAGCATTTTAAAAAAATATAATTTCATATTTCAATAAAAGTAGTGTGATAAATATACATGATGGTTGCTATAACAATATTTCTTATTTGTATCTAAACTGTAAACATTAACCTTTATTAACCAAATTAACAAATCTTAAGACTATAAAAATTGTTCAAAATGCCCTCGGCTCGAATGAAAACCTCACATCGACGAACTAATGATTCCCTCACTTGACGATTGAGATTTGGAACATTTCTTATCTGGTTAGGTGTATCCTAAATTCTTTCAAGAAACTGCTGATGGGTAGTGTTTTCAATATGGTAGACAAGCTACTTCATATGCCTATAAATAAACGGCCAAAGGATTTAGATCTGGGGAACGCGATTGTAATGCTATTTGATCTATCTATTTGACCTTGTTGTTCTATCCATTTATTCCGGAAATGAACATTTCATTACTTGTCTCTATGTGGTGGTGCACCATCGTGCTGATACCACATATTTTGGACAATATTAAGTCCTACGTCATCAACGAAATCAAAAAGGTTGCTTTCCAAGAAAATTGTATACAGATCTGTATTTAAACGGTCATTTAAAATATGTACAGGCAGTAAATTATTTTTATATATTTTTAGGTATTAGTAATATTGTGTGAAACTAACTACTCAGTGCAAAACACACAAAAGTCCCAACCTGCGTTGAATTACACCCACAATATCTACCCATAAAAGGTGAACATTATTCAAGTAGGTATTGTCATATTTAATTCATTGACAGGCTGCCACTTTTTGTCATTGTCGATATTTTACTTCAAATAATTTTAATTTTTATAATAATTTTTATAGTTAGATATTTGATTCAATTTAAAGGAGGCCACCTGAAGAAGCAATCCTAAAAATGCAGAAATAAGTCAGATCTCATCTATTGTGGTTGAATTGTCGTGTTCCCACTGCCAAAAAAGTGAAGTTAGATATTTATAGACTCTTTCATTAAAACAGGTTAGTAAATTAGATTAATTTCTTTAGATAATTATTGAATAGAGCTTTGTCTGTGGAATTGTTCATTAGCATACCTAGATGTTTGGTATCAGAGAACATACATATGACTTCATTGATAGGAATTGTAGGATATTTGATTTATATTAGCTTAAAATACCCTATCGCACAAAGTGTCGTATATGCAGTTAGGTCAATTTGTACGAATGATTTTCGTTGCTTTTGAGAACGCTGATGTAAGTGAAGAGTTAAACATGTCACATTTGGAACTTGGTAAGAATTTTCTGTGATCGTTGATCTTGAAATATCTCTTAGATTTTGTTACTTTTTTTTGTAGTGCTTGTGAAAACATGAATGATAAAATAGTCTTAATATCTACTAGTAAATTGTTTAGAGGCCATAATACACCTAGAATTATTACTTTTTGAAGATAATATAAGTTATTACTATCTGTTTTTAATAATTTTATAAATATTTACTTATTTTGGACAATTTTTTTACTCGTGTTTGTCCTAGAAAAAATACTAACCAATTTTTCTATCGTCAATTTATCGATCTTTCGAATGTAAAAATACGCATTAACCTGTAGATTTGTACAAATCAAAACACCCAAAGATAAATTGTTCAAATTATTGAACACTTAATCTTTCTGTATATATTATTATTTAATATTTTAGCTCAAAATAGCCCACATTTGTATACAAAGTATTGCAGGTTTCGTTTCTAATCTTAATAATAAACTTAGCGAATCAGGAATAATTGAGAAAGATAAACGAGGCGGACCGCCGGTAAAAAATTAAATTGGACCAACGTTATGGAACTAATGGTGGACAAAAAAGAACCTATGAAAATATTTTTTAAATATAGCCACCTTGACTCAAAGTATGACTTCATCCAATTAAAACGACTGGAGGGCAAAGTAGCAAAGATTAAAGTTAGTAATTTAAACACTGCTCCACTAAAAATAAAAAAAAAACATTCGGTGATCTTACTTCGCTATGTAAAGGAGATACTCCTATTATAAGGTTATAAGGTATTATAAGGTCAAAAACTTTTACTGCAATTTGCCTCACAAGAATTAGTTTGTATTTGTAAAACTACAATTTTGTTCTGCTTTACTTAGTGTGTCTGATAGTTGTCTGACTTTATACTTATGCTATTTAGTTACAATACATCACCTTATTAATTCAAAGTGTTTTATTGCCAACTGTCCTATCTGAAGTCGAAAAAAATGACACAAACAGACGTAAGAGAAGTTTTCAAAAATATGGAAAACTAAAAACTATTTCAGCAACTGTCACGCAAAGTTAGTTTACTTGAAAAACGCATTTTTCCGTATATTAAAATCAGAAATTCAAATTAAACATTTTTTCGGTATTTTTCACTCTATTGTAAAATTTATAGAATGTTACTTACGACACTCTGTGTGGAAGGCAACGATATGTTCATTATGATTATTATATATTTATTTAGCAGGAAAATGGCAGGAAAGAGGTCAACTCCAAAAAATTCTTTTTTATTTACTTCATCGAAGTTTCGGCTTATATAAAACCATCATCAAGGCGCTACAATTTTTGTTATATAAAATGAACATTAATAATAAAAATAGATCACAAAATAGGCAGTACTTACAGAAATATATTATTTTTATCTGTTTTTAGTCTCATAAATCGTATAGCATACAAGTGACAAAAACACCAAAACGAAGAAACAAAACTAACCATCTAATAAAAAACATTGATATGTAACAACTACTATATTCCTAAAATGTTTAAATGATTTCGGGATGAAGAGACAGTCTACAATTATGGCTCTATTAAAGGAATATTTTTAAACCACATTGAATGGGAAAAAATTATCAAACGACACAAAACGCAAGAACTTTAGGTAAACACAATTTCTTACACTTTTATAATATATTGGTGTTAGAAAATAAATATACTTAGTATACAATTATTGTTAGCGGATTTTTTTAATTAGATTAAAATATGATTGATTTAAGAATTGAACATCTTGTTATTTATTAACCATGGTTTTTTATTTTTTTTTATTTCTATCAACTCAAAATAAAGTCTTTTTTTAACTTGTTTACCTACAATTGTTGTTTCGGCAAATTTAAAATGTTGATCAAAAATATATGAATGCTCAGTTAGACGTGTTTTTCGATAATTAAATTTTAAGTTATCTGGTCTAATATGTTTTGCCAACCTATCACTCAAATATCTATCCGTCTGTCCTATGTACACTCTACTACAATGATTATAAGGGATTCTATAAATTATATTATTTTTATTATACTATTAATAGTATTTTAATAATATTTTCATATTTTGTAGATATGTTGATATTTACTTGAAAATGGTAACTACGAAAAACTTACAAGAATATTTAGAGCCAGTGGCGTACTAATATTTTTTTACTAAAGTAATAGGGACCCTTATTTTCCCCGCCTCTGGTAAAGTAAAAAATATTTCAAATATCACACACACAATTCCAAATCATTTATTAAAATTTTACGGGTGAATCTTTATCGCTTACAAAAAAACTCAAAAATCAATTTTTTGGGAAACTTCTATGTACTGTATCTCAAAAAGTAAACATTTGTCGGGTATAGTTTATTTAACAAACTAACATTATTTTTTTATGATGTATTGGTTTTTGAAGTTTGATGAAATAAACGTTGACCACCCTGTATATGAGGTTTGTGAGAGGTCTTTTTAAACCAAGCATCCTGCTTATCACCCAGGAGTCAAATTAATTAGTGAAATAATTAATCCTAAATTAAACTCTTTATATAGGGTGTACAAACTGATATGGGTAGTTACTAGACCAACATTAAAGAGAAAATTATTCCAAGATATAGAAAACAATTAAAGAAACCAAATTATACAGTATGTGCTAAAAGAATGGAATAAATTCAATAAAAACGAAACAATTTTTTTTGGGAAAAATCCTCGAACAGGTCGATTTTTAATTTAAAAAATACATATTTTAGCGTAAAATGCGATTTTCAAATGTCATTTCTTTTCGAGTAATGATGTCATCGATTTTTTTTTAAATGGCAACACCATATTTTTTTTCTTCATTCTGAAAGATCGTTTAATTCTCTATCAGACAGTACTAAAATTTTGCCCTCTTACATAGGAAAGTTTTCGAGTAAATGACGATTGAATATTAGAAAACGTAAATTTTATCCATAGAAAAAGTAACAATTCTGAGGTATGTAACATAAAATACAATTGATTAAATTTTATACTTAAATTAAATGTTCGAATTGCCATCCACCAACTTCTTGACAATGCGCAAGTCTGTGAAGAAATTCTTCTTGCACATTATGAATGATTTCTGGGGTAACTCTGCGTATTTCGTCCCGAATGCGATTTTGAAGTTCTTCTAAATTACGTGGTTAATTTAATGTACACTTTTGACTTCAAGTATCCCCATGAAAAATAGTCAAGAGGTGTAAGATCTGGCGATCTTGCAGGCCATTCTATCGGTCCGCGTCTGCCGATCCACCTCCCAGGAAAACAGTTGTCCAAAAAATCTCGTACAGGGCGCGCATAGTGCGGAGGTGCACCGTCTTGCTGAAACCATATGGTATCGTCAGGAATGTCAGGGTCATTATCGTTAGAAAAAATTACTGCAAGGGCTGGAACAAGGTCATTTTCTAGAAACTCTAAATATCTTTGTCCTGTAAGGCTTCCTTCAAAGAAGAGAGGTCCTACTATTCTGTCGTCAACTATTCCAGCCCACACATTTAATTTCTGAGGGTGTTGGGTATGTGCCTCTGCCATCCAATGAGGATTTTCCCGACCCAATATCTGCAAGTTTGACGGTTTACTGTACCACTCAGACAAAATGTGGCCTCATCTGAAAAAAGTATTTGCCGGTGTAAATTTCTATTTCCTTGACATAAATCCATTAGAATTTCGCAAAAGTGTAAGCGGCGATCGGGATCATCTTCATTGAGTTCCTGCACAAGTTGAATTTTGTAGGGATGATATTTTTCCTTCCTCAAGATACGTAGCACTGTGCTCTGACTTGTGTCATTGTTTAATGCAACCAATCGTGAAGAATTATGAGGATTATCCACCATACTTATCAAAATGTTCTGTTTCTGATTTTCATTAATGCTTGGACGTCCAGGTTTTGGAATATTTACAACATTGTCAGTTTCTCTAAATTTAAACTCTACCTTACTGACTGTTGATTGGCTGATAGGGCAATCTGGATATTTTTCATTAAATAAATCGCAAACTTCCTGCTGAGTTCTAGTCACATTCGCGCATCCGATAAGAATTCAAATTTCAATTCTTTGAGTAACAGTTAAATGTGCCATAATACTTTAAATTGAATAATAATTTCTATGTCGCTTACAATACTTATTAGAAAGTCGGTGTGACAATGACACTTTGGAACTATGGAATTCGAAAAACTAAACTTGATAACGTTTTTGCTTTATTTTAATTGATTTACGTTTTCTAACATTCAATCGTCATTTACTCGAAAACTTTCCTATGTAAGAGGGCAAAATTTTAGTACTGTCTGATAGAGAATTAAACGATCTTTCAGAATCAAGGAAAAAAATATGGTGTTGCCATTAAAAAAAAAATCAATGACGTCATTACTCGAAAACAAATGATGCTAAAATATGTATTTTTTAAAATAAAAATCGACCTGTTCGAGGATTTTTCCCAAAAAATAATTGTTTCGTTTTTATTGAATTTATTCCATACTTTTGGCGCATACTGTATGTAGATAACCAATAATTTAGAAATGGGTATTCTTCCCAGTTAAAGGTACAAAAATCTACATTAATTCTGTGACTGCTGCCCACCTGTTTTCTAGGTTACATGGGCAGCCCGAAAAACCATAACAAATTGAATTAGGTGTAGGATTTCTGCACTTGATCGAAAAATAGTTATCAAAATTGTAGTACCTAAGTATTTTTAATGCGTTTTATTAATAAAACCAACCGTAAAAACTCAAAAGAAATTTAATTAAAGATAACATTATTAAAATTTACACAAAAATCCAATATATTTTTAATACTTGTATTTTTGACTTCGAAAATACCGCAAACTCGATATTTCCACCTCACAGCATGAAGAATTACCAAAATTTCGTAGGTATATTTTTTTTATTGTGTCCACATATTATATGGGTACTACGATTTCCCACACGTGTAATCTGATTAAAAAAATTGGATTAACGGAGTCAGACTAAAACGGTTTTTCCACATTTTTATTACCGCGTAAGAGCAAAAGGCACACATAATCTCTTGGGTATTAAAATTAATATTCATTTTAAAGCCATGGATATTTCCAACGACGAATTAATAATAATCGAATCGGTGTTATTTTTTGGCCGAGGTATGATGAAAACTTCATACATCTTCTACAGAATAAAAAAGGAATTAGTATGTTGAAATTAATTTAAAAAAACGGGATATTTTCACAATTTAAAAAAATATTGATACATGCATAAAGACGAGATAATATAATTTAAAAGAAATTCTCTTAATACAGGGTTTTTTTACACAATATTTGTTCATATTTCAAGCAACCTGGATTTAATTAAATCTCTTAGACAAACACATGTCCCGTTCATTAGCATCTAAACTTGATTTAGATAAATTTCATTTGATCAACCAGTTTTGTGGAAGCATTTTGATTTGGTTTTGACCTGTTATTATTTTTTATTTTTTGTTTTTATTAGATAGATCTTGTGAGAGCGTAGAGGATGTATACTACATGTCATCGATATAAGAGAATATAAAAATTTCAAAGGACGCCGCAACTAAGTCGTGACAGAGTTGTGCAATATAATTTCAAACATCATTTAGCCATCTAACTCGATATTATTTACAGCGGAGTGGTTATTAAGCAAATATTTTATATTTAGTTGTCAAATCAGTATTATTTTACTCCAATCGAACCCACTGCTCGAATTTAAAAAGTTATATTGGAATGACGGCTACAAGCCGCTATTTAAATGCAATGTTGTGACATTTTTCGCTTTTTGTACGTCATAGAAATGGGTCCTTGTCTGTATAAAATTTTGTCTTTAAAAGGTATCAAAAATGTATCTACGACATTTCGCATTTTACGTTTTTAAAAAGCCGTTTACTTATTTACTTTGCTGGCAGTGCAGGATAGTACTTTTCAGTGCTAGGTAATTTGGTAGGCCCGAGGGTGTTATATTTTTGCTTTCCTTATATATTAGGTGTTTTTTAATTAATGTTATCGTTGGATCATTATAAATTAGTGTTGTGAATATATAATTGTTTAAACAGTATTGTGAATAATGCATTAGTGTTGTGAGTACTCAGTGTTGTGCTGTGTGAATGTTTGTTTTAAGGTATCTAGTACTTAGTGCCTCTATATCATGTATTTGTTTTTTCGCCTTAAAAATATTGAGGTATTAGAGACAGGAAGAGAATATTCAGATCTTGGAAGGATTTGTCGAAGGAACCTCTGCATGGTATAAGTAGACGTCAAACGAATAGTAATAGAGATGTGAAGATTAGGACGGACGACGAACAAGCTAAGTTGATTAGATATAATGTATATAATAGTATATTATGCAAAGATCATGTATCGCATAAACCATACGAAACTTGCCTTCGACTCGTTTCGTATCCCGGTTAATGCTCGTGTATTAATAACCATTACATGAGAGTTGCATACGCTATTTTTTCTACACCCGATAAATAATCAAAAACCATAAATTTTATATTTTTATTGAACACAATAAGTAACAGTAATTATTTGCATGAACTGCATTTTCCGCTTTCTCCGATATGTGCGGAGGAGTCGATGGTAATTCTTCTATATCGCTGAAATCAGACATTTGGATAAATTATCGAAGTTTAGCTAAGTATCTACGAAAATTTAATACATACTGATTTTGACATCTAAAATAATTACATAGGAACCTAGGATAAACGTCAAATGCACAGCATGCTTGATTGAAAAATTATGGGTTTCTATTGATTAAAAATCTGTATCGTAATGAAAAATCTGTATCGTAATGGGTATCATTATGAAACGGATTATGGGCATATAAGTGCATTGTTATAATACGGGTGTAGAAAAAAATATAAAACACAATGAAATAACAGCTTATTTAATACTAGTAGTACACTACATACTATTCAAGAGAAGGATTCCAGATAAAATTCAAATAAAGATTAATTAAATAAGCCCTTGCGCCAAACGGATCAATCAAGGGTTATTTTTGAAACTAAGTTTGACTAACCAAAAAATCTCACACTGAAAAAGCAGATAGGTAAAAAATAACAAAAATCACATCACTATCGTGCACTTCCGTATTTGTGACGTTTCGAAAATCTCTCCGTTTTCGTTTTCAAATAGTAATAAAAATGTTAAACGTATGTCAAGTTTGACAGTTTAAAATTTGTTTCTCTGCTTCCATAGAGATGATAAATGATTTTTATTTTATTGTTACTTACTTCTTCTTGATACAACTGTAGCCAGCAATGATCGATGTTTACTGAAGAGTTTGATACACACTTATCTCCGTTCAACAAAATAATCGCGGTCTCTTTTAATTTTCTTTTTGTTGCGTTATCTTTCTTCTCTAAATTTTTGCCGAACCCCATTGAATTAAATGACCGTCTCAAAAATAACCCTTGACTGATCCGTTTGGTGCAAGGGCTTATTTAATTAATCTTTATTTTTTTCACAAAAACCCAATAAAACTAAAGAAAAACTAAAAGAAGATGCGTTGCAGCACATATTCAAAGGCAATGATTTTACAAAGAAATACGTTACTGATGAGACGGCTACGGTTCAGGGACATAGATACCATTCTACGATTGCCTTCATACTACGGTGTTTTTAATCCCATTGAATTAATATTTTGATAGATATTATAAGAAGTAAGGTAATAACCCATATGTCCCAATCATTTTATACTTCAAAGCAGCGGCCAACTACTACCATTTTTGTTGTGAAACATTTAACAGCTTTTTACTCATGCGGCCTGAAACAAAAATTTATTATTTTTTTTACTACTGAAATAATGCACATGTATTATTTAACACAGATTTTTCAGTAGAGCTTAATTTTTTAAATTTCAAAAAACAAAACCTATTGCTTCACAGCTTCATAGTCAGATCTTGAAACATTAATATATGAGGAAACAAGGTAGGTTATAATGCCCCATACCTGGACGATTTGAGCATAGGTATAGTCTATTTCTATACCTAATACGTATAAAATTCCATCCCCTCGTATAGTTTTGGACACTTACTGTATAAAAGTTTAGGTCTTCCAAGACTAAGCGGCATGTGGCAAGAAATATACAAGTGATTCAGAACTTATCTAAACGTAAATTTTAGAATGTACAATACAAATACTGTACAAATACAATTTTGTAAAAAAAATAAAAAAGAACAGTTAAAAATGATTTAAAAATACACTTCTGCACGGCACTGGAAACTGATCCACTGTAAAACCTGACGAGGCATACAATCTGTAACCGGACAAAAAATTTAAGGAGATTCCCAAAGAAAGAAATAAATAACATTTTATAACACTTTTTGCACAACAAATTCAACTGATTTTGCCGCTGTTGTTATTAATTATTAATAGAATAAATTTATGGTTTTAATTAGTAAAATAACTTGACATCTCTGATTTTACATCAATAAAATTTTGGACGCTTCTTACCCAGTTTCTACAAACTAACACAAATATTTCTGCTTTTCGTCCGCTTTGAACTCGTAAGTTATTAGCAGCAGCTATGATACGTTTGCGTAAATCATCAATAATTGTGTCCACTTTAGTGCGATTCACTTCATTTTTTAAATATCCCCACAAAAAGAAGTCCAAATGATTTAAAGTCAGGAGATCGTGGCGGCCATGGTACCGATCCGCCACGTTCAATCCCTTGGTCTTAATGTTTGGCCACGTTGTATGTGGTAAAGATATAATTGAGCTTAGTGTATGATACGCCACACTGCTGCAATACGCCGTAGACGCTCCATTTCTCCACAATGTTACGCTCGTGTTGCACTACACTGGCACTCACTGCACACTGGGTAAGAGTAACTGCATTTGGCACATACTTATCGGGAACTCGTTCTGTTAAAGCTTTTTCACATCATCAAAAATTAAAACGATATCCATCAACTCCGAGTTGCTATACACTTAAGCTATTTTTGACAATTGAAAAACCAATGCAAATACTCGTATCACAGAAATGTCAATATCTAGTATAAGTAATCGGATTTTAATATTTAGAATTGCCTGCCTAGAAACTACAATAGCCCATCAGCGATGAAAATATTGAAAATACTACAAGTTCAACAATTTTTTAGTTGGAAGCTAAAAGGATTTTACAACACTGTTTTACGATATTAACTCTATTTTTCATGACGCATCTATTCCCAAATTTTTTTAGATAAGTTATGATTACCTTGTATAGCCGAGGTATTATATAAAAATTATTACTGTTATGATAAGAAATTTCTGTCCATATCCATACAAGCATATTTTTCAAATATGTATGTCACATTAAACGACGTATTTTACAAGATTTGTATTAGAAAAGTTGGATAAAATCGATCATTTACATAGAATAGACTGTTTAAAAAATATGTTAAATTCTTGTACATCAAATATAATTTTTTATCGTGTTAGTAGAAAATAATAGTCGCATCGACTTTGTACAATATATTTGAACAACTTCCTTTCCTTGTATTCCTAGTTCCATGGTCTCTGATGTCCTACAACACACGAGTCTAGCTAACAGTGCGCCTCTTGTAAGTCTTATCTCGTCAGAAGCTCTATTCTCTAAGCTCTCACTTGTGAGCTTAAGGGATTAGACTCCTAAAATATCGCTCAATTACGCTTGGTCTGCTATTCCCATTCACCGTAATACGATCTCGGTTTTGCTAGTACTTGAATGTGCTTGTTGCTCGCTTTACTATTGTCATATCTATTTTTTCCTACAAGTTAGTAATAACAAAAGCCGCTACAAATTCATGTTGTAATTTATCGTAGTCAAAAACTTTTTAAAATTACATTTTGTAGAAAAAATTATTACACAACATGTTTGCAATCAAAGTTGAGGACCAAAATATATATTTTTTATTAGTATCCTATTTAAGGCTAAAGCGTTTAAAGAAGCAAAATAAAAACAGGCATGTTTTAAAGTTACCATGGCAAAATCACCTACCTGAGAAACGTCTAAACTTCACTTTTTTAATTATTGATCTAACAGGGGTACCCGGAGTACCTTGTCAAATGAAATATCACTAACAAATGTTTCAAAAGATTTATTCCAATATTAAACAATCTTAATTTTCTAAATGAATGTGAGAAGTACAGTTGGTATTGTTTGAAATATTAATACTTTTTTAATCGGAGGAACTGCTAACATTCTCGGAAGTCAATGAGGTTGCACTTCCATTAATGGCACTCTCAATAATGTTTGAAACATTCTTCTTTTGCTAATACTCTTTTCAAAGCAACCAGTCGCCACAGCTGCCGATTTCCATCATATTTGCCGTTGGATTTGATCTATTGTCATGCTACTATTTACCATAGTGGTAGCGGACGTACCTCGAAACGCATGTCTCAGGATCGTCCAATTTAAAGTAAAGTGCAATTTGCAAGGGACATGGTCCACATGTATTAATATAAATCACTTGATTGGTGCAGTTATGTGCAGACGCACATGACTAATTCCATCACTATCAACAACAGTAAAACCTTGAGCCCTCACTGTCTTAAATGACCGGATGGTAATAAGTAATACGCTTCCTTTTTCCTTGATGTCATGTAAGCGTAAGCTGCACAATTCACATATTTTACAAGAGCCAAAGATACCGCAAATGGCTACCACCATCAGATATAAATACCATATGTCCATTGCATATGTGGAAATCTTCCGCAAATCGTCTTCCTTCAATATGTATGCCTTCTTGGCTGCATCATTCTTAGTAATTGCCTTCATGGATGCATGCACTTTCACAAATAATTTTATATCAACCCCTTTATTTATGCTCAACATACTTTGCAATTTAATAATAATAATAATAGGACTTTATTTTGTTAAAAAAAAACAATGAGTATAACAAAATTATCTATATCTGGTGGCGGTATCCAACCATGTTGCTCATACAACCACCTCAGTTGAAAAAAATACATTAAATCAATAATTACAATACCAAAACAAAACAAAAAATATATAAACAGAACTATACCAATTAATAGCAAGAGAAAAAAACACAGAAAAAATCTATATGCAATACAAATATTAGTTAACTCGATCACGAATATTAAAGAGCTGTACCTTAACCTTTTTCCGAAAAGAATGGTGTCGTGACATGTGTAATAAATCACGATGACGAGTAAAACGATTATGAATATCAGAACCCTTTACAATCTTATAAAGATATGCAGGTAATTTGTTATTAAGAATATTAAACACAAGACAGGATAAATGGATATGATATCGTTCTTGTAAGTTAAACCAATTAGAATTAATAAACGCATCAGTAATATGGTCAAACTTACGTAAATTGTAACAAAACCTAATGCAGGCATTTTGTATTTTTTGTAAAGTATTTTTGTCTTGAAACAATAAGACCGGCCAAAAAACAGTATCACAATATGATAAAATAGACAATACCAAACTATCCGTAAGTTTAAGTTTAACATCCTTACTTAAAATATCTTTAAACATATATAACACTTTTAGCTTGTGGAAGCATTTTTGAATTAAACTTTTAACGTGAGATCCAAATCTAAGATCAGCATCTATGTTAAGACCCAGATTTTTACAAGAATTAACTGATAAAAGTAAACAATTATTAAGTTTAACCTGCAAGAGGGGATCCACTGAAATTAGATGCCTATGAGGGCCTAAAACTAACATTTGCGTGTTTTTTTCATTGAGCACGAGCCTGTGTGTCCTAGAATACTGACTTATGATTTCAAGGTCTACATTAATATTACGAACAGCAAGATCTAATTCTTTATAATAGAAATGATAGTACACTTGAGTGTCATCAGCATATTGATGTATCGAACAAAACTTAAGGAATTTCCATAAATCAGCAGTATAGACAGGGAATAGTAAAAGGCCCAATATGCTACCCTGTGGAACGCAATTATTATTAGGTAGAAATTTAGAAAAAGTGCTATATAGAACTACTCTTTGACTCCTGCCAACTAGATAGTTATTAAAAAATGTAGTTTCAACAGCACCAATACCAAAATATTTTAGTTTTGTTATAAGAGTTGTATGATTAATAGTATCAAATACCTTACTGAAGTCCAAGAGAATCAAACAAGTATCTTTGTTCACATCACTTGCCCGTAAAATATTATCTGTTACATTAATTAACGCAGTTGTCGTACTATGTTGACGCCTAAATCCAGATTGGTATTTTGAAATAATGTTATACTTAACCAAAAACTCACTAAACTGTACATATATTGCTTTTTCTACAATCTTAAACAAAACCGGCAAAATACTTATTGGTCTAAAGTCAGAAACATTTACCGGATTACTAGTTTTTTTTATTGGAATTACATTAGCATACTTCCATGACTTAGGAAACTGACCGGCAGTGAGACATCTATTAATTATAAATGTAATATGTTCACTTAGATGAGGAATTAAATACAGTAGCATTTTTACAGAAATACCATCAAAACCCGTGGCATTCGACTTAATATTAATTAGAAATTTTTCCATATCAAAACATGTAATAGGTTTAAAATTAAAGTTAGTATCCAAATTAGGCCAAGTTTTATTCATATAATTAGATTTCAAATAATTATCATTACCTACATTTACAGTTGGGATATTATTAATAAAAAAAATCATTAAATTTGTCAGGATTGCCAATATCCAAAGAGATCTTACTTGAATTATCACTTAACACTTTCCAAAATTCTTTCGGATTATTTTTAAATGCATATTGCAAAAACGCCTTTTTCTCTGTCTTAACAGCTATGTTGACATGATTTCTAATTTCCTTATACTATCTCCAGGACTCATCAGTTTTTAAACGTTTGTACCTACTGAGAGATTTCTTTTTGAGCTTTATCAAAAGCCTTAGATTATCCATTAACCAACAAATCGACATTCAAGTCACCGCCAAACAAAACATAATCAAATTCTGATAACAATGCAACTACCATACTTTCTAAGTTATCAATACACACATTTAGGGTAGCAGATGGCGGCCTATATAATGTTCCAACACAAATGTTCCTTCCTGCCACCTTAATACTAGTCCACATATTTTCCAGCGGACTATTTGGGAACATGTCAGTCAATACAGTAAATGTAAAGGATTCTTTTATAAAAAATGCCACTCCACCTCCCCTGCCCACCCGATCCTTTCTAACTAAAACATAACCAGGTATATTAATTTCGAATGGATAGCCAACATAGTCAACGCCTTGTATTGCTTCGACATTTTCTGAAGATAAGAAAGCAAAACTCGTTCATTTGTATCTGTTACCTTTTGCTCTTCCATCCATTTGATGAACTTATCGTATGTTTTTTTTATATGCTTTTCCGATTTTTTCGGCATTAACTGCGATTCTGCTTTACTATTTAAGTAATCAATGTTAGAACTCATTTTTAAAGAATATACAACCAGTAAGAACTGTCCTGATAAGAATTAATCTTATGTGACAGATTACAAATTCATATTTGTTTTTCTCATTTACTAAACAACTAAAAGGTATATTGATGTCACATCGGCAATTCAATCATTTTTCATTATTAGTTTTTATTTTCATTTTTTATAGTATTAATACCAGCATTTATGATTTTAAAGTGTACCAATAAAAAAAATAACATAAAGCATTCATGAGCACTTGCTCTATCGCGAGTATTTTAAAGACCTTAATATCCACTTATACTTTAATATACTATTTATGTTTATTCAGCATGTTTATTCAGCCTATTGCCACACTCAAAAAATGGACAAAACTGAATGCGCAAGGGTCAGTCTTGAGGTAAAATTTCCTGGAATACAATTCCGACAATCTACCAGAAGTTGATATGACCATGATTACGGGCTACTTTAACAAAGATAAGATAACAGTAATGAAAATAATAAAGTCATTCCACTCATCAAAAAACGGACAACCCTGTATATTCTTCTCCTTTTTCGTTTGATTTCTCCATTTGATACACGTTGTATTTTAGAAATCTTCTTAGATTTCTACTATCTTTTTTCTGTATTTTTCAATCATTTGCCAGCATTCTGAACCATAGGATAAAATCGGCTCTGCAATTGTAAATTGTAAATGATTTTAAATTAATTTTTGTTGATCAAAGTATCAGATTTAATATTTGGACAGCTGTTCTTGTTTGTTCAATTTTATATCATATATCTTTCTTTGCCATTCCTTCTTTGGAAATTATGTTAGCTAAATATTTATAATTTACACATTTCTCTCATTTCTAGCTGTTCGTTTTGATGTTGGTCTCCAACATTTAAATACTTTGCTTTTTCCTTATTTGTTAAATCCCATTTCTGGTATTCCACATTCAGTTTTCTAAACATGTAATCTAAATCGTCTTCGTCTTCTGCAAAAATTACCTGATCATCTGTCAGTAGAAGAGTCGCAAGATATTTATACCCAATTTCAATTCCCTTTCCTGCACAGCTTCCTCTTCACTGTGATATGTCTTAAACAGTGTAGGTAACAAGCAGCAACCCTGCTTAAGACCGTATGTAGTTTGAAAATACTATTATATAGAATTTTCTATTCTAATAGCAGTTTTTGAGGATTGATAAATATTTAAAACTATTTACTATTTAAATCGACTTTTGTCAATGTTTCAGTTTCTTCAAGGGTATCGTATCGTAAGCCTAAGTTAACAATTATAAGATGCGTTGACAGATTTCTAGCTTGCTGTTTCTCCAGAAGTTGTTGTAATACAAATTGTTATCCATGCAAGACTTTCCTTCACGCAAACCGCTCTGTTTTTCGATATTTTTGATCACAAAGTTTTAATGAACATGTTAAGAAGATTACTTCTTTGTCATATAAAATGTTAGGGTTTATAATACGCAACTAAAAAGCTTTCATAATATTACTACCTGCTGTTTATAACGTTTGTAAGATCTCGGTTGGAATATGCCTCTGCAGTTGGGAATCCTATTTATAATATACATATATCTGAAATTGAAAAGGTTCAAAGAAGTTTCTTGAAGTCCGCTTCATTTATAATTGATGGAAGTTATCCTCCTATTGGGTTTTCACATTAACTGTTGTTAGAGCATTTTTCTCTGTCAACCCTTCAATCTAGGAGAGAGCTGTACTCAGTTATACTTCTGTATAAACTCGTAAACAATAAATTAGATAGCGTTACACTTCACAATCAAATCAAATATAGGGTACCAAGACTTTCTTCCCGATGCTCTAATATCTTTAAAATGCCAACCCCCCGATCAAATTTATTGATAACTTCCCTGCTTTACTAAATGATCCAAAATTATTGCAAAATTTAGAGCAAGGTTGACATATTTTGTTGAACTATATTGCAAATTAAGTCGGTATTCCCATAGTTAATTAATAGGGTTTTTCTTGTTTATAATTATTACGTGTGTCTTCATACATCATTTTTGTTCCGTTTTGTTGATTGTACTTAATATTGTATTGTAATACTGTTATTTATATTTTCAAATTTGATGTTGTTTTCTACTAATTTAGTCACTGTGTTACATATCAATGTTAATGTAAATATTTCATTTTTTGTTTAAACTACCCTGTAATTGGGATTTTGTCTGTTGGGTTTGTATTTAAATAAATAAATAAATATCTTTATATCTTATTTTTATTATTTTTTTAGTATTTTGCCAAACAATATTCCCATTGCAGTCGTCACGTTCGGTTATCTATAATTTTCACATAGTTTTTCACTTCAATGTCGTATTTTAAAGTTTCCGTCGTCATCAGTGCCTTGTAATATTTTTTCCATTGGGTCATGGTTATTAAATTTATATTAGCTTCCTTGTTTTCTGATGTTTCTTATTACTACTAGTTTCTAATACCTTTGTTCCATCCAGACAGCTATCTACTTTCTTACAGTTAATTTACCATATTTATTTTTAAACATCAATAAATGCCATTCAATCATTTTTACTAAAAATATTAGTCCTCACATCTTTAATTATCTGATCAACAATCAGGAGATTGAGCGCTTCTCTGAAATAAATGATTTAGGCATTATCTTCGAGAGTAGGTTGAGTTTTGGTCACCATATTGATTATTTTTGTAGAAAGTGTAATTGAAAGTGAAGTTTTATATTTAGGACTTGCAGTGAATTTAGAAATGAAAAGTCCCTTAAAACTTTATATTATGCATACATTTATAGCAGACTCAACTTTGCCTATGTCATATGGAATCCTAATTATCTACAAATTAAGATTGGAGAGGGTTCAGAACAGATTTGTTCGTTATTTTAACCTCAGAGTCAATGGTACTTATAATGTTGATAACATATCCATCGCAAAACAGCAATATCCCATTAGAACAAAAGAGAATTCACGCAGATTTTATAATTCTGTTTAAGTTTTTAGTATCTATTAGATTGTCCTTACTTAATTTCTTTGTTAAATTTTCATGTACCAATCTGGGATTAAATAATTTATTGTATAGAGTAACCATCAATAATAATAGTTACATTACGGATTAAAATTTTGGTATTTCCAATACTACTATTAGTAATTTCAAAAGATTTATTGGAAATGTCTAGTTCACATAATTAATTTATGATATATATGTATATTTTTTCAGTAATATATCCATTATATTGTTAATTTCTCACGTTTATATTATGTTAACAATATACTAGTGAATGCAGTTTTGAACTGCTAGCCTGTGTGCATTTTGAACTTGACAAATAAATAAATAAATAATAAAAACCATATATGTTTGTTTTAATGTCCCCTACCACCCCTAAAAGATTTTCAGTATATTGTCAGTATATATACCCCGTAGGTATATTGATCGTATAAGACTTTTTTCCATAAAACTAGGTATATATGCCAATGTACCGAAATTTACCAAAATCGTATGTCTCCAGATTTATAACAAACGCAAACATTTAGATATTGACACTTAAGGGCCGTTTAGCGCCCAAACTAGGCACAAGATAAATTTATTTAAATCGACATGTTTTGATTCAGATAACAAGTGATATAAATTGGGAAGACCTTTTATAGACACTCTGTATTATGAACTGAATAATTTTAGTACACCAGCTAAAGAGGACTATAATTATTAAACGTACTTAATGCAAAATGTATATTTTTCACTATAGTGCAAGCTGTAAAACTGTCCCGTACGCCAATGGGTTGCAGCCGAAATTCTGCTTTTACGATTATTCGTTTATTGAGGCGGCTTTCAGGGCACATATCCCAACATAACTTGATCAAATTCTTGACGTGCTGTACTAACATGTATATTTTTCCTTTCACTGCGCTTTTTTACGTGTATTCAGGTCGTTACGAAAGTTAAGGTTTTTTTTAAAGCAAATACCGAATGCTCTGCTCCAGAGAGGGACATCAAATATAACCTTTTCAATTTTTCATAACTTTATTTACGTATAAAAATGTAAATATTTATGTATGGGATGGTCGTTCGTCTTCATTAAACGTTTTAGTAGAGACCGCAGTAGAGTTTCTAGTATGAACAATTTTCACATTCTGGGATTTTTTTTTGTATGAGTATTTTAATAAATAATGGGTTTTATATCATACAGAAAGTTAAAATTTAAGTTTACATAATAAAAGTTAACTGTATTAAGATAATCCAAAAAGATCCAAGATATCTGCTGTCGTTGCGGAAATATTGTGAAAAATCTGCGCTAAAATAGCGATATTTGAAAGTGCCTCTAACCTCTTATTTTAGTGCCCATATGTATCAGAAACGTATAAGAAATGTGAACAATACACGCCTTCTCAATATGTAGACGAATAGATGAATGTTATTGAAGTGCAACAGCTGTTGTAAGACGTTATGCCCAAAAATACTTTATACCTGTATCAAATAATAATATGCCCTTTGCAGACGCTGAAAAACGCTTACGGGAACATGACATTTTAAAAATAATAGTCTATACAGAGGTAGATGCAGAAAAATATTTTACAGGTAGTCTAGAAAACTAACAGCACAAAGCAATAAGTCTCTTTCGGTAGTGTGTAACAGGTTGCAAAAGAACAAGAATTGGCTTCTTCAGAATTTTTTTATTTTAAAAATCGAAGGTATAAGTGAAAAATAATAGATCTTGCAAAATATTAGAATTGTATTCGAATGTTTAGTACCTGAATAGGTATTAATTACAAATCTCCAGTGCGTGAATATGCTACTCAGTGCTATTTACATACATTTTCGGAGTATCGTTCCTGTTGCGTACTGCTTTTTTGATTCAACATGAGTGCAAACTAAAATTTTAAGTATTGCATAATTTCAGAATGCAGAAATACTAGTACCAATGCGTTGGAAAAAATATTTATTTGTTTGCCAATGGCCCAAAAGCAAAGAAGAGCATGGTTGCATTGCACATGCAAAGATTTGATTTTATATCCGACAAAGGCACGAGATTTTGTTATAAGGATTATTTTGTTTAATAGTTTTTGCACTAAATATAAGTTGAACAGGTCATAGAAAACTATATTTATTTAAACCCCATATAATTAGGAATAACATAATTAAAATCAGAAAGGTTTCGTATTACACACTTTTAAGTCTTGATTATTAACACAGAAAATATCTAGAACAATAGTTATTATTCTGAACATTGTTCAGTTAAGTACTACTGTGTCTTCTATAATATGTATATTATATTACCTATTTTATTCCCCATTTTACATACCTATATTTTACATGGATAACTTTTCTTGGATTGTCCTGAAGAAGGCTTAAATACAGCCAAAACGTAGACATGCTTTCATTTTTTTTAACTTTAGACCCCATTCCCAATGATATTACTGAAGATTAAACTGTTATTATTTCAAATATTTGCAGTATTTCTTTCAAATCACTTAAAACTTCAAATAAAGAGAACATAACTGTTTTGAGAATAACAATTGTTGACTCAAGTAATTCATATTATCTAAATAAAACATAACATTTTTTTCAACGAACATAGCTTCATCTCATTTTAAGTAGATTATACAGTCTAAGCGACGAAGGGGTTGTAGCGTGCATTGAAGGGGGGGAAAATATTTCTCTACGGGAATGTGTTTGGAGTAGTTAGGAGGTAGAAATAATAAAAGCCCGTCCCTAGCCCGTCCGCTTCAGGGGGGAAGGGGGATACAAAGGTATCGTATTTTGATTTTTCGCTTATAACTCGAGAACGGTGCATTGCAAAAATGAGAACATATAAAATTTTCTATAAGATTGTTTCCATACATTTTTTCGCTACAATGTACCGTTTTCGAGATATCTGCTCTCAAATGTCGGTAATTAAAAAAACAAAAATAACAAACGTCTTACAGGGAGAGCATTCCCGAATTTCCTCCGTCAGTTCTTCTATCAAGCTCCACGATGGAAACGTAGATCCTCTCCTGTTTTCCCAACGGATTTGCATCAGTAAAGCGACGTCGAGGATTATTTACAGTAAGAATTGGCTCCATTGCCCTTGGCCTTATTCAATGAGGAAAACAAAAAAATCCGTACTTTACAAGTTGTTTAAGCCAACCAAGTGAATTATATTGCTTTCTCTTATATAAGGTCATCTGTTTCCACAACTAACACAGAACATGTACCACTGTTTTTGATGGATATATCAGCTCTCCGAACAGCATTAAATCGACAGAACAGGAAAGGCTCTATCGGATGAAAAAGTGTGTCGATATAAACTTCAATCTGGAAATTGAAATGTCAGTGACTCAAGAAAGACTTTTCTCCAGCCACCAGAACAAAGATAGGCTAATCAAACCATTGAGCTTTAAACTCTTAGAAAACGACATCATAACATATCAAGCATCGTGTTGATTGTAAGCACAGTTATTGGTCAGTTCGCAAGTCAAACAACCAATGTGGCTATTATAAGGGAAGATTTCGACCTAACTGTGCTACTTATAGCAAAAACGTCACCTGATCATAACATCTTGTTCATGAAACCCGATAGAGAAAAAGTACAAAACCAAAGTTTACTCTATTATTCTTATACGCATTTACTGGCTGCTATTTCCACTCGCGTAACATTCCAGTAGAATAAACTTTATTTTGTATAAACCAAAAATATCCTGATTTAAAAACAGCAGCTGATGTGTTCAACAATTACTCTTCTTCGCATGAGAAAGCTGGGCGAATATGTATGTTGAAATAGTACGTTGCCCCAGCTAAAATAAATTCATTTTCAGTTACGATTTTTGAAATCAGCATTGAATATAAAACGAGATATTGCATCACTTCCATCCAGCGAGGAGGCAACGAAAGAGCACGCGTTACTCACATTCCACCAGGTGCAGCCTTGGCTGGGAAACCAACTACCTCCAGACCTATGACGTGGGGAACGCAAAGGCAATACCTTAGCTCTTGTGTTGACAAGAAACGAAGCAATATCCAGACAAATTTTGGACCTCGTATTTTGTAGATACAGAAAGATTTTAGTAGTGGAAAGTGCAGCTGCAAAAAGTCGGTGATGAGTTACTCTCGATTATGTCAAAACTGTCAGTCACCGTTTAAACAGCATTTTAAAAGAAGAAGACTTAGAGCCCATTCTCACATCTCCTGCGGAGGCTTATTACAAAGACAATGGTGATTTTCAATTTGTGTTACGATCGGTATTGATAGTGCAGCCAGAAGCAGGACCAAGAGAAACAGGCCCAATTCATTTTGTTTTGTTAAGATTTTTCTACGTTTGCTACGTTTTCTTCTTATTAGTTTTCATAAAATAAAAATAAAATGTATATAATATAAAATTTGTTACACATTCGCCTTCTCATTAGATTTAATTTTTTTACCATTAGCTTGAAAATTGGTAAACTTTTGCCTATTTATGTATGCATGTACAATAAATATATTAGCTTGTAATAACGAATATAACAAGTTTTCTTGAATTTTAGGGAGCTCTCTTGACAAATCATTACTTTTAACTAAAATATTCAAATTTCTATAACTTCTACCCCATTGGAGATAAATTAGCACATTTGAATATATTCTTGAATAAAATTTATTGCTCTAAAACATTCTCTTATGAGTCTTTTGTGTAAAACAAGCGGCCGAAGAGTTACCAGGAGAATTATATAAAAAAACGTGTTGATATTTTTTTTCATAGCGAAAATTGTATGAAAATAATCTTATAGAAAATTTTATAATCTCTCATTTTTATGTAAAGACTTTTCGCTGCAATGTATCATTTTCGAATTCTAAGTGAAAAAACAACTACCCACAACACATTCCTGCATCAAAATATTTTCCCCACCTCAATGCACGCTACACCTTCTTTTCGGCTATTCGTTGACAAGCCTAATAGTAGTTTTCTTAATTTCAAGTTATTTTTAATTCTTAATTAAAGAATATATAATCTTATTATACAAGAATAAGTTAATCTTTCAATAAAGTATTGCTATACAAGAGTAATCTTGATATTAGTATAATTTTTTAGTAAATAGTTCCTATCGGATTAAATAAAACTTTAGGGCATGAATAAATAGTAACGAAAGTAATAGTAACGATATTAATAAATCGTTTGGATTTACGAAAAATGTACGTCACTGGACGCAAGATCGATAAAGAAATAAAACATTCATCTTGATTTGGCGGAGAACGCCTCAAATGCCGTACAATCGTTTATAAAAACAGACACCCTGGAATCTGAAAGGAAATACCACAGGTTCCGGTTACAGCAGTGATGGCCACCATTTCCGTTCCTTGTTAGACAGGCAGTAGTGTGATATGGGATTAAAAAATTCAGTTACCAACACATTTCTCTTTTTCGTCTATTATACTTCTACTGCTTTGTTGTCGGTTTCGTAGGTCTTATCGGAGAGGTTTATGATGTTTGCTGGGAATATATTGGCACATTTCGTTTCAGAATCGTCACGATTCAGTGAACCGGTCTAAGAATATGGTAACGCATTCGCTTATTGGACTTTTTGCAAAACACAAACATTCCGATAGCCATTATTTTTTTTTAAGTATTATGTGTAAATTGGAGGGAGTTGGATATGAACCTAGTTTTTATACTTGAACATTTTTTGACAGTTCAATGAGACATTGCATTTTTAATCACATGCAAAATTGGCCAACTACATTTTATTTCCACGACTATCCTATATAGTGTTTATTATACATTACATGTGTTTCTTAAATAATAATATCTCTTAGTCACTAGTAAATAATGAAATAATTACCTATTCATTGATTTCAAAGAATCGGGAATGAACCAGCAAAAAAAAATGTCCGTTGTCAGCAATTGAGCAACCTGAATCTCCCGTGTAAAAGCCAAACGCTACCCATTGTACCAGTTACGCCAATATTAACACTAATTAAAGTTTTTGACAGTTTTGAATTGAATGCTACATCATGATCAAGTTATGAGTGTCAACATGTTGTGTAATGTTTTCAGTTAAAAATATTGATAATAGTCGTAGATAAAGTATAGTATTCTACTTACATATAATAGCTGAAATTCACTCGGTTAATTTACAGCCATCATTATATGCTCGTTGAATAATGTACTATATTACTCATAGTCTGATAATATCGGGAAGTGTTAGCTGTTATCGATCAGTAAGTTACTGAATAACGTTTAACTACGTCTGGGAAAAATTCAAGGTTAATATCAGTTCAATAATAATTTGTAGTTCAGTAACCAAAAGTTCTAGGTTTCAACTTTTAGCAAATTTCGTAAAGTAATAAATCAATTGAAATATATTTAACTATTCTGCGTGTGGGGTGGTGTGATTTCTATAAGGAAAATGTATTGTGTACTAATATTTATTATTGCATGCGGTTGGTTGGCATCCACAATGTTATACGATGAGTCGATGTTATTGACTGACTAGTCTGAAATCTGTCCAAAGCCGTCAGTCAGTTTAATATTAGATACAACTCCGCTGCAGTAAGTCGGTGAACGATTTGGCTATACACTTGGGACAGGTTTCCAATCAGTCAGGTGCCGTGTTGGAAAAGAGCTTGTGTCGTCGTACCCATAATCTAGGTAGTTATTCGAAGGATCTGCTAGAACAAGTGTGTTTCTTAGTTTTCACCATGCGGAGCCCTGAGATAAGATTTATGGGGACGCCGCACAGTGGCGCAAAGCGCCACTGTGCCACCCAAATTACTGTACACTCCTTAGGGTTAGGCCGTTTGAGTTGATTTTTTTAAATATTTGTCATGAAATTCCTGGGTGGCACAGTGGCGCTTCGCTGTGCGCCGGTCATCTACCTACTTATATAATATTTACAAAATATGGTATCTACATTTAGCACCTGACGTTGAAATTTAAACACAGAACTAACGAAAAGATATGAGTAGTGAATTTATATATAGAAATAAACACTTATACAGTGTGTACAGAAATATGTAAATGCAGAATGATGACACTAATAAAAATATGAAATTAATATATACAAAAATAAATAAGTTAGTTTATACAGGGTATATAGAAATATATGAGCTGCCACATGTGAAATGATGTCTCCAATTTTCATTACGAGTATGTGGAGTTGTATAAGTTGTATAAGTTTGCCTTGAGCTTCTGACATGACAGTCAATGACAGTTTTATAGTAAAAATTGCTATATTCTATATTTTAAATGTATTTGACTGAGTTTCAGTCGAGGCGAAGCTTTTGCGAAGTCGCCACTGAAGATGCCAACAATGAAGAGCGGCAAAACGTTTTAAAGTATGGGATGCGACCAGTTACGTAGAGGGCTACGGGCTACCGTATCAGTCGCAATACCAACAACAGGGGCTGAAATCAATATCCAGAGATACCGATAGCGGATCTGCCCCCACAAAGCCTAACCCGAGAACAAGAAGAGCAAGTCCCAACTATAGCTAGGGATGTGCACTTTAATTCTGTTACTGGCAGCGACCAGTTATCGAGATCACGGCATAACAACTCGGAAAATCAATATACGTAAGTAGTATAAATAAGTACCCAACAAACATTTAAAGTTAAAATTACATTAACTTGACCTCTGAATTGGTCAAAAACTTTTCATGACCAATTCCGCATAAGGAAAGTTTACCTATATTCGTTGGCTTTTTTCCTTATGTGGGGAAAAAAACTAAAGTAATATGGATGTTAATAATTGGTCGGCAAGGATTTTATTCCAATAAGATAATTGAACCTAAAAGAAATACGGATCAATTTTATGTTAAAATTTCAACACATTATTACCAAAATATACCCTAATTATGCCTTTATATGACCTACTTTTGCTAGAAAGAGACAACATTATATGTTTGCTTATATACATTCTAATAGCGAACAGGGATAGGAAGAAAGAGAAAGAATATAAGTCAGACTACAAAGCTACAAGTAGAGTAGGAGTTAGTAAATGAGTATTTATAGATATTTAGATTTTAATATAATATAAAGTCTGTATTTTTGGTTTCTATTCAACAAATTGTACAACCCAGGAAATTTTTTCGTATAATGTTATGACCAAACTTTCATTAAAATAACGCGCCTTATAAATATACATTTTTACTATTGCTTCTTAATAATATTATTATCCTGAAAAATAACCTAAAATTAAAACTGGATGTATTTCATGATAAAATGTGTTTAAAAATTTATCGTCATAAATGTATTAAATAATGTTATCTGTATTAACGTAATTTTAATGAGTAATCAATTAAAAATACTAAACAAAACATCTAGCGTTTGTTACAACATGGCCGCTCAAATAAAATCAACTTTGAAGTCAATTTGTCTAAAGTTTAACCTATAGGTCAGATTGCCTATGCCAATGTTGATGTCACAGCAAAATATTAACTTTGTGGTTAAAATTTCCTCCAAATAAAGACATTTTATAGTAATTTATTACCAACTAAATTATTACTAGGTACATTAGCCATTAGCAATTCTACTCTTGGATTTATGTATGATTGAAAATTGAAATTAAAGCCAATAATATTATGTGTGTGTAATTACAAAAACAAAATAAATATTTTCGAACGGAATTCAATTCAAATTTCAATTCACATGCACTACTGAATTGAGACGATAACAGTGTTATCACATGGAATACTTATGTGTTTATCGATATATTATCATTAGCTTGATTTATATAATCTGCAGTGTTGACTTCGATTTTGGTAGGCGAAATATGAACCCAATAATTATTTTTTACAACTGTGTGGTAAGCCGCCTGTTGGGCTTTAACTTTTGATTTACTCGTACGACAGAAGTAGGTTTTTATTGCAGATCATCAAAACACAAAACAATTTCAACACCCTATTGCATGAAAATATATATCTGAATACATATAACAAGAAGCTTGCTCCCTAAAAGATCCTTTTAAGAAACATTTACATTGGTATTATAAGATTTTGTAACATTGAAGGCTATTTTTATGGCAAAATGTAGTAAATCTCGATCAATTTAGGTTCATTTTTCTTGTGCAGTAGTCTATTATGCTTAAATGTTAGTTAGGTAGTAGTATCAAAAGAGAATTTGTTATCGGTTATTCAGTTAGTTGACAAATATTGAATCCATTTCACAATTTTTTGATGCCTCGTATAAACATTACTTTCCTCATGGTTTCCTCTAACTATAATGTAAATAATAAAAAAAATTACAATATCTCAAAATATTACGATAAATACATTTTACTAATGTACTGGATTATTGACAAAAACATCAATTTTGTCTTATCAGACATTATTATACATCTATTCTTCCTAATAAATTTGTTCAAATGTACAAATTGTCAAATTACATGATATTGGTGGCCAACTAGGGGAGGGTGGGGATGGTTGATACACCTAACTTTCATGGTCAATAAAATAATGACAATACGTTTTACACTATTTTCAGATTACTTGTAAAGACTTTTTGGAGATAAAAATTATATATATACACTGTAAAAAATAATTACAGTTAAAATAGATGGCAATTTATTTACCACTCATTATTGCTGTAATTTTCTTATCGATTGTGACTTTACAAATAAAATGTAAAATTACGTTGTAAATTTATTTTGTGGTATAATTTTAGGTTTTGAAATTGTAATATTACTTTGTGATTTTACAATACAAAAAGTATTTTTACAATGTAACTTCCACAATTACTTATAAAATTACAAAGTAACTTTACAGGCAGTTGTATAGTTACATTGTAATAATACATTTTATATTATGACTACAATGTAATTTTTTTTTATTTATTGTACAGGATGGTCCAATTTGGGCACATAGGTATAGAAGGTTTCTTCTATTTTACGAAAGCACAGAAAAAAATAGCCAAGATATTTAGAGCTTAATTTCTGAGAAAAGTTGAATAGCGAGAATCACATTTCGATATTTTGATTTGTTTAAGAAATACCTACTTGATATTTTTAAATTTTGGTCGTTTTCTGTGGTAACTTTTCTACTTATCATATTAATATTTATACATTGTAAAGACATTTTTTCTCTATGTGTAGTATATAGTGGCTTGAGGAATATTTTTTTATAACTTCTAGTTTTCCGCTGCTATATGTTTTGATGAATGAAACATCATACGTATGTAACATGAGGCATCATAGAAAAGGCCTAAAATTAAAAAAATTCTATATAAAAACTAATTAAGATATCGAAATGAAATTTTCGTTATTCAATTTTTCTCAAAAATATTGCCGTGACATTTGGACTATCTTTTCGGAGAATAAAAGAAACCTCTTAAAAGTGTCGAAACTGACCTAACTCGTACACAGGACATCTTGTTTACAACATTCGAATTCACTAACAGTGCTTTGACATACCTAGATCCCTAAAAAAATCTGAATAGCAATTCATTTATAACTAATAGATTAATATGCCTACATGAAAAAAATTTAAATATCGTAAGGAATTAACGATTGTTACTTACCTTAAGTAACAGATCAGGCTTTTCCGTGAGTTTCTCAATAGCATCACTGCATCAGAATGTTATTTCAAAAGAAAAATATACTCATATTAAGTAACCTAAGTAACATGAATGTCAATTGCTTCTAATGTTAACAAATACACATAATAGTAATATTGAATTTTTGATATGATATCCCCAGTGAAGTCAAACATTTTCGAACCAATAGATTTGTTTTCTATATGCTTTTCAGATTTATATACAAAAAATTAAGTACTTTCGCTTATTTTTTAGCTTATAAATACATGTACATACAGGTATTGAAGTAATAAAATATGGTTTTACAGCAATTTTTTTATTAAAATTTGGTACCTACACTTTTAGGTTATTTGTACAAAATAGAACACTTAACTTTATACAAGACATATAACAATGTAAAAATATATTCGTAGAACTAAAGTTAACATTTTATAATATTCAAACGAAATCTATGATCTTATATTAACTATTACAAAGTAATATTAATTATATAAATGTGCATAGAGAATAAGTAGATACCCAGAACTTAAATCATGCTAATCCTCTCCTGTTCATCAAATATGTATAAAATATAATATAATAGAAAATATTATACTTTTATATATTATGTAAGATGAACAAAACAACAGTGGGGTACCCAATTTTTGTAGATGCAATGTTTCTTTGTTTCAATAATTATGTATAACTTACATACCTATTAGTTCTTAATGTCATTGAGGTTATGTTTAAACATGCACTAGACAAAACTATTTATAGTACTAAAAACACTCACTTATCACTCTAGATATGTTTATATTGCTAGTCACTACTCACTAAATTAATTATGTAAGTACCTAGGTCCTAGGTACACGCTGCATTCATCGAAATGAAGCAAGAATAATGAGGCGTCACCACCCAACGCTCTCAACGGTTAAGTTAGGTTAGCGCGTTTTAAACCTTCACATACACATTAGGCATATTTTTACAGTCAATTATATAGCAAATTTGGTATTTTCAGTAATTTTACAGTGTAAAAATGGATTTCACATTGTTAATTGTAAATGTATTACAATATATTCTATAAATGCACAAATTATATTATAATTACGTAGGAAGTTTACGGTTTTATTGTATATTGGCAGTTTTCTTGTAAAATTACAAGTGTCAGTGTAATATCATCATTATTTTCAGAATTATTTTAAGACAATTATAAGGATATTCTTACAAAGTAAATTTGTAAAGTTACTGACCTTTTTTTCAGTGTAGATGAAATTTTGTTTAAATTTAATATTTTTTTTTTGTAATTGTAACAAACAAAAATTGTAAAGTGTATCATTCCTCCCGAAAGCGAAGGGATGTTTGATACAAGAGTAAAAGGTGGATTGATACACATTAAAATATACAAATTAGTTACCTTTATTTATTGGAATACACAAAATAAAATGTTCGGTTGTTTGCAAAAAAAATCGTTATGTATTTATGTTAAGTTAAAATAAAAATCTATTTCATTTACAGTAGGTATTAATAATGAACTAAACAAAGGTTATTAAAACATTCCTAATTGATATTAGAAAATGCAGAAAGATCAATTGCAAAAGAAAATTTTCGATTTATTCGAGCTGTACCACCACACTTCGTTGGTTCCGGTAATTTAATAACATCTTCAGCCGGTACCAATCCAATATCGGCCACATCAGAAAAAACAAAATGGTACCCCGGTGGTATTCTCCTTAAAAACGTTATGCAATATTCAGAAGGGTTTTCAACACTAACAACTTGGCCAACATAGTGTTTCAATGATTTTTGGGTAGTAAACTTTATCAAAACAAAATCATTATTTGGAATAATTTCATTTACTCAATCTTTTTCTCTTCTTTTATTATTAATTTGATCTTCTATATCAGTAACCTCTGATGACATTGACGATCGCATTGATATATCCGAATGAGAATCATCATTAATTTCAAAATAAAAATTTATTTTGACATTCTTTACCTTTACCTCCTGCCTTTTCACCATATTTTGCTTAATTTCCTCAATATTTGGGGTATCAGTTAGAATTTTAGTTTTCACTGGTTTTCTTCCAGATGGTTTTTTCCTAGCTGAAGTTTTAGGAAATGGTCGTACTTTTAACATCTTGCATTCTTGGTTAATGTTGGCATAATTTAATGAATGTGAAGAAGGTCCATCAACATTTATTAGATTGGTAAATGAAGAACAATTTTCATCATTTTTAGGCGGAACATCTTGTTGAAGTCGACATACATTATTTTCATAAAGTGGATTCTCACGATCTGTTACATAGGAACTTAGAAAATCATCATCGGAAAAGATGCTCGGGTTGAAAGGATATATCCCTGCGGCACTAAAACCTTTTGATATATTTACAGGAGTAAAAGCACGAGTAGTCTCTCAGGAGATGTTGGAGTACGGTCTGTTTTCTTAATATATTTAAAGGGCATTTTAACTAAAACCAAAAAGAAATGATCTAGATTTAGCATGAAACCAGTAATGTTGCGAATTTTTATCTCACGACAAAAATATAGACATCTCTATAAAGGAGCACTGATACACCGAGGGAGGATTGATACTGTATCAAACCTTCCATGTTATACCTGTATCAATGCTCCTTTGAGACAACTTTTTGTTTCAAGTGTTTTTAAGAGCAAAAAAATAACCTAAAATTATTCAACAAGGGGGATTCATAAACTTATTCAGCCTAATTAAACCCATCTAATAACTAATAAATATACTGAAACATTTATTATGTGACAGACACTGACTTACCAGAAAATATTACAATATTTTGGAACAAAAAACATAAAAGCGATGCAAGATATGTGCGTGGTGATATACGTTCACAGCAACACTAGCAGATGCCGTTAGGGATGTAGTACGGCTGACTACAGCGCCTACTTGTTTCCTATAGAGCGAATTTTGTAAGTGTATCAATCCTCCCAGTGTATCAACCATCCCTACCCACCCCTACATAACTATTTCTTGAAATTACAGGCCTAAGAAATGTTTCAATAAATTAACTTATTTTAGACCATGATAGAGACGGTCATTCACAGTTAGAAAATCACCAAGAGCATTTTTAAAAAAGTACAGGTTCATGAAACAATCGTAAACTTTCTTCACTCTAAATATGACAGTTTTATTTAATATGCCCACCAATTTGAAAATCTGCTTCATCAGAAAATATAATACAATCCAATGCGAAGACGTTTTTAATGATTTATTCACTGGTTTTTGTTTATATGTTATTTGAACGTTTATATGCCTTCAGTATTAAATCCTGACGTAAATTTTGCCTTGTTTTGAATTCACTGACTTCAGCTTGTTGTAAACGTTGATTAGTGCTTTACTTTCACGAGCCAAATCAACATGCTCTTCTGAACGACCGCAATGACTATATTTTTCTCTTCTTGTATTGCAATAATAAATATAACATTTGAATGCTTTATATCGTGTACAAACAAAGTTATTTGACTATTAAAGTCACCGTGGTGTATGACTCCATTACAAATGTCACAAGATCCAAGTAAATTTACAACGTCATCTCTCCACGCTGGTTAGCAAATAATATAAAAAATGTTATGAAGAAAAAAGTGAAGAATAATCTCGTCCAATTTTGTTAAACACTATGTAAGTCTCAGAAAGGTAAATTAATAAATATATTTTTTTACCGAAATGTTTCAATAAATAAATATCCAAAAGTAAACTTTTAATTTAGCCTGGTCTAGAATCGAACCATCGAGCTTGGGTTTACTAAGCTGACAAACTAGACCCTGAGCCACGGAGACATTTGTCAAAATTATGCTTATTTGGGTGTTTCCATATGCAGTTCTTCACAAATGTGAACAAAACTTTTGAAATGATCATATTAAGAGTTAAAGTTATAATAACGTCGGGAAAGAATGTAGGTCCTGGAAGGCACAATACCAACCTCCCGTCGCCCGAACCGCCCGAGAACGTCCCAGAATAGGAAATTATTTTTAACGTTTGATTTTTTTAAGACGTTTTGTTAGTCATTTTTCAGACACTACCATTTGGCTGCAAAAAAAAATATTTTTCAAAAGGGAGTGAAAGAATAAAATAACCGCACGATTTGAAAAAATTAGTTTACTACCATGGCTCGGCTAGCTTAGTCGGTAGAGTATGAGGCTCTTAATCTCAAGGTCGTGGATTCAAGCCCCACGTTGGGCGCCATATATTTAATGCCTTATTAAGAATTAATAACAGGCGATAGGCAACTACCATGTCGGAGGCATTAGGCATTAGGGTTGACGGTTTGTGATTTAAGTAATCGGAAGAATCAAGTACTTGAGAGGCAGTGAAGAAAGATAAACAAATTTATATTTTAGTTTGGGCGCCAACCTATATAAAAACAAGAAACCACTATCTCCTTCAGTACCTCCGTTTCCAATAGGTTGGGAATGGAGCAAATAAATAAAGTTATTAACAGAAGTAAAATTCACACATTTATTTCTCACTATAGACATTGATGATAGAGATGACAGGAAAAGTTTTCCTTACTAGGAAATATTTAGAAAAGAAGAATTAATGAATAATCAAAAGATTAATAAATCTTAAAGGATTATTCTGAAAATTATTACTTTCAAAATATTATTGTAAGTTATTAAACTGTAAGTTACTGTTAATTATTCTGTGCGCTAAAAAGCGAGACATTTAAAAAATAGAAAGTTCTTGATCAGTACGTGGTCGACAAAGTTATTGAATTAATCGCATATAAATAGAACTGATTTTAAATGAATTTCATACTAAATAATAATTACCTCCCAAGATGGAATATCACTTTTCAATCGATTTTCACAAATGTAAGCGATGTGCTTATAATTGAAATCGAAATAGAGTAGTAAACACTACCAGAAACAATGCAGGAAAGGGCAATTTGCTACTTCCCTTCTGGTTTGGATTTGTAAACACAAGTAAGTAAAATAAATAATAAAAATTATGCTACAAATAAGTTATACAATGTGAACCATTTCAGAATATGCAGGGTTTCAAGCAAAATTCAGATTTACAAATATATAGTATGGCTTCATCTTAGTTTAATGTGTTGGCAACAGTAGATCAAAATTTCTCAAGTTATAGAGATCTGTTGCTAAAGTATACAAAAATATTGGAATGTTTTTAACTGCAAATTAAGAATATTGCATAATATAGGTTGGAAATAAATAGAAAACACAATTTTCTAGTAACGCACAGCAGTCGTCATAACTTTCATAAACTTAACACAGTATTTTACAAACGATATTATTAACAAAGTAGGTTAGATTATTATTAACTTAATAATAATTCTACTGCAAATATAATAAAAAAGCATAGACGAGTTTACTGTCAACAACTCGACAAACTTCTTGATAATGCAGGTCGTTAAAAAGTCGCCAAGTAATGAGAATTTAATGTTAGTTCGTTTGTTTTTTTTATCGAGTTCCATCAACAGGAGGCAGTATAGGCACGTGGATCATCTGTTGACAAATGCGACAAGTAGGCAGGAAAAGGGAAACTGTAGTCGACTTATAAATGGCTCTGCGGATCGAAAGGGACGGATATCCATTTTTCGGCTTGTCATAGGGCCAATAAGCGATGGGTAGAAGTGGTGTTTGATGTATTACTTCTGAATATGCGGATAGTATCTACTAACGAAAACGATATTTCAAAAGTTTTTGACGCATTTGACCAATTTCCAATGCCGAACAATTTAATTATATTTGAATAATACATTTCCAATTTAGATAAATATTTAAATCGTAATTTTATTCCTCAAGTAAAATTAACGGATTAGGTTAATTTTACATTATTATTAAAAAAAGTATATCTACCTCATTGAAGAATATTTAGAAATCTTTATCTTATTTTAAATTTTGCTGCCTACTGCTTTTCATATAAATTAGTTAACAAAAATATTGCAGTAGATATCAGACGATCTAATTTTAGAGCGAAAATTATAATAGTTTTCATTTCTCTCTTGGAAATATACCAACAATATAGCAGTCACTATGACTAAATATTAATTATAATTAGTCGAGATGACAGCTACTTAGAAAATATATTATATTTAATAATTTCAAATAACCGAATTAATTATATTGCAGATTTTACTGACAATATATTGTATTGCACAGTCTTACTGATCATAAGAGCAGACTAATATCATTAATTTATTTTATAAATAACTTTGTGTGAAAATAATTATTTATTAAATTTAACTGTACATACTTTGTACTTTTTTTTTAATTTTCAATGCCATGCATAATAATTCCAAGAACGGGCATTATTAAATTGTTAAAAATTATTCAATTGCAAATTTTCTAGTACAGAGAAATATTGTTTCTTTTATTGTAAAGACAATTAAGCTAATTAAAATTAATTTTTAAATATAGAAAAAGTTATCATAATAATTAAAATTATTTGAGTGCTTCTAAACAAATATCAAAATTAAAATTTTCAAACAATTTGAATTCATATTTATAGGTTCATTTAAAGATTTTAATTGTATTTAGTAAAGCTATCTAAAGAAGCAATCCTTGAACTACAGATTCAGTATCATTTTATTTATTTTAATAATAAATTCAATTATAGTAAGAAGCAACTAAGTAAAGTAGGTGCACTCACCCCATTGAAAATGTGTAACTATGTCAAATAAATATACATATATAAAAATTAGCTAAAGTAGTTGCTAGTATTATTTCCACCTGCCCCTTGTGTACCAAAGTTGTTTCAATATTTGTCTCAATTATTAAATACATACAAACTATTTAGACTTTATGCAGGCTGTTCCTGAAATGAAAAAATAAAATGGTGCGATCATTAGTATGTTTTAAGGAAGATGTTTTATTGAAATTTTTCGATCTGAGCCTCCCCTAAAAAGTATAGCTTTTTTAAGGTGGAGGTAGAAATCTAACTTTTTCAATCAATTCTGGGACACCAACATTTATTTTTCAATTTTAAGCCTGTATATACAGGGTGGCCAGATGAAAACGAAACAGAGCCATTTTCAGGAACTACGTCAATATTGTAGAAAAATGCTCAGACCCATCGATTTCAGATTATAGGGGGACATTATTTGCTGGTATTTTTGACTCCGCCACTGTCACTCCCAAGCAAGAATTAGAATTTTCGGTGACCGGCTGGTGGGTCCTTTTTTTCTACCTGGTAATTTGACTGGTTAAATGTATTTGCAATTACTGGAAGACGCTATTGACCCTGCATTGACTAATATTATTAAAAATGTTCTAGAGTATAATGAAGATAATTTAATTTTTCAACAGGATGGTGCTTCTGTTGCGTTAATTGTCAGTCAGTATTTGGACAAACGTTTTTCACGGAATTGTATTGGGAGAAGAGGCAGCATTGAGTGGCATCCATGATCATCTTGATTTTTTTTTGTGAGGATACGTAAAAAGTAAAATCTATAAAACACAGCCAGCGTCGCTGTAAGATTTGCGTCAAATAATCGTCGACGAATGCCGTCGAATCATTCCAAAAATGCTTCACAATGTACGCGAACGTTTCGTACAAAATCTTTATCCTTGTAAGGAAGCGAGCGGCCATCAGTTTAAACATTTAATCAACTAAGTAGTAAGTAAGCAACTAAACATAATTTAAATTTTAAACTGTAAATATTTTTCAAAGTATTAAGCGGAATTATAAAATTTAAAGTCTGTTGTAAAGAAAACTGTAAGATTCAAAATAAATATTACTCAACCCCCAATGCCATTTAAATATTTTGGGGTGATGCTTACCCTTGCTTGGGGGTGAAAGTGGTGGAGTCAAAAATACCAGCAAAGTGTCCCCCTTTTATTTAAAATCGACGGGTCTGAGCGTTTTTCTACAATCTTGAAGCAGTTCCTGAAAATGGCTCGGTTTCGTTTTCATTTGGCCGCCCTGTATGTGAAACCCGAGATTGTGTATATTTGTACACATTTCTCTGCTGTAGCAGTATGTTAAAGGATTAATACAATTGTTAATATAACAAATAAAAGTTATGTAAAGATTAATATACTAATATCTATATTCATTCATAACAGAATACCATAGTATTTGATTTATAGTTTTATGTAAAAGATGGAGTTTGATTTAAATTATGAATTAAATCATGTTTAAATAAACTTAAAAAAATCACAATTTAAATCAAAGCAAATGAGATTGTTGAAAAATTCATTACATCAAAAATAAATAAATTAGTGACATATTTTTGATTAAAAAAAGAAAAAAAAACAACAAACAATTTCAAGTTAATACTACAATAAAAAATAAAAATATTCAACTGGAAAACTGTACATAGATATATGTAATGATCATAGTATAAGTAGATTAGCAATCACATTAACTCAGTAAATGTTAATTCTTGTTAGTTGAATCAAAATACTAATTGCCTTGTTTTTTCAACCCCCACCCTATTTATTAATTCGGAATGTACCAGTCCAAAGATACTGAAGACTCGTTTATCTGAGGCTGCACCAAGAAATTACTTTAACACAGCTATAAATATGTTTTTGAAGGGCAGAGAACGCCCATAAAATTTATTAACAATGGTAATAATCATTAGTATAAAATACGCAAAAGTTTAATAGTTTACAAGAATGAACATTGTCATTTAAAATGTATACTTACCGTGCACCAAGAAAAAAAATCATATTTTTTATTTAAATCAATTATTTGTTGTATTTTAAATAATAATCACGTTTTGTCCATCCCTGGTAAAAATCATTAGGTATATATTTTCCCTGGCGGCAAATAAAGAACCAAATTATCTAGCATACAAAAAATACACGCAATTGTCTAATGCTATGAGACCCAGAAATATACAGACAACTCTACATATTCTGAAAACGCAGGCTATGAGCTTTCGATTGGTATACAATTTGTTTCATTAAGTTGCACGCCAACAATATAAACATTCATGTTTAAACAACCAATGTTAGAACCTCCTGAGGAGTGGCAACTCTATACCTTTTTACTTGGTTTGTCAATTTTCAAATGGTACATTATTTACTTCATTAAAACTAATTTGTAGTTCCTCCATACCTCCACCCGAATTTACCAATTGTAAGGAAGAGTAGCATAAAGGATACAGCACTTAGGCTCTATTGTATCTCCTCCCATTAGGAGATCAATCCACCTGAGCCGCCAACCAACCTAATAAGGCGAAAAAGGTGGTGACGTTGTTCAGGGGGATCTCTCTAATATATGTCATAGAAGGCCATCGTCCACCCAACACGGATTCTCTAATTGAAGAGATGACAGTGCATTCACAGAGTGAATGGAGTTGTCTTCTTGTTCTCAACCCTTACAAAGAGATATTTCACACTTCCTCACGTAGTAGAGATGCTTTCTTAGCCAACCAGATCAAGGTTTGTCATGGACATAGCCAGATACTTTTTGGCTATATCCTTGCAGAGGTACTCTAGGAACTCCTTAGCAAAATTACAGCCATTTGTTTCATCCTATCGTTTCATAAACTCTTTGTGGGTGTCTCCTAATTTCAACAAATGCTGACAATGGAAGCGTACTGGAGGGACCAGGTCGAAAAATATTGAGACCCGATATACTCCTAGACAGCTTGTCAGCTACTTTATTACCATGGCTTGTACGGCATGGCTTTTTATGGCAATGCGCTAGCTTGTTGATAGAACATTCAAAAATATTACAGATAAAATGAACACTTTAAGACCAATAAAACAAACTAATTATATAATAAAAATTCCATACATTCCTATATTATCAGAAAGGTTAAAAAGAATCAGTAATAAATTTAATATTCGAACAGTTTCTCAGACAACTAATACTTTACGATCATTTTTGTCTAAAACTCGTCCAAAAAATGATATACAAAATTCAAAAAATTGCATCTACAGTATACCTTGTGAATGCAATAAACATTATGTTGGAGAAACGTCTTGGCCTATGAATGTTAGCGTTGAGGAATATAATAATTATATAAAAAGACGGAAATTTGAAAAATCCCAAATTTGCGAACACGCTTGGGAAACGGTCATTTGATGGGGTTCGGCAAAAATTTTAGAGAAGGAAGATCAAAAAGAAAATTAAAAGAGACCGCGATTATTTTATTGAACGGAGATAAGTGCGTGTCAAACTGTTCAGTAAACATTGATCATTGTTGGCTACAATTTAGTACAAATCATTTAACATCTTTGTGGAAGCAGATAAACAAATTTTAAACTATCAAACTTGACATACGTTTAATACTTTTACTGCTATTTTGAGAACGAAAACAGAGAGTTTTTTGAAACGTCAAAATTACGAAAGTGCGCGATAGTGATGTGATATTATTTTTTACTTTTCTACTTTTTTCGGCGTAAGATTTTTTGGTTAGGCAAACTTAGTTTAAAAAAATAACCCTTGACTGATCCGTTTGGCGCAAGGGCTTATTTAATTAATCTTTATTTTTTCAGAAGTGTGGCAAAAACCCAATAAAACTAAAGAAAAACTAAAATTATGCCACAAATAAATAGCTTCAGACAATTACAAACGGTATTTGTCTGATAGTGCCCAAATTTTGGCATACCTATAAATTTAACAGCAATTATTTCAAGAATGGAAAAGTACGGAACCAGAAGAGAGTCATGCTGCTTACCTAAGATGTTGTACGGTCTTATATGTGAAGTTGCAAGTAATTTGTAGGTTGAGATTTTGCACTTAACAAAATAATATAATGGTGAAAATTTATCCAGTAGAACTATTGTGATCACCACTTTTATTTAAATTTTTGTGTGCTATCACCTACGTTTATTCTAGTCTCGCTAGCTAGCCTTAATAAGTTCCAACGTTTTTTATCTTTTTTTTGCTTTCTTTCAATTTAAATAAATTAAACCGAGAGCAGCACCATACAGACCACAAAGGAAAAATTACTTAGACAACCAGCAATATCTAAATGTCGATTACATCTTCGCTGGCGGTCTCCTCATTTCTGATAAGTACCGTGTAGGGTATGTCAAACACAAACTTGAGAGAAATACAGTCAGTGACTGTCTGCAAGAGGGGTATCTTTCTGACGGCCCCATTACACAGGGAGCAGACATAACATCACCTCCATTGCTATGGTGAGTGTAGTACGCATAACTCCAGTTACGCTTAGGCAGGCAATCCTTTGTACCTGGCTGAGCTTTTAATTAACTGTCATCTGTTGGACTTTCGGACACCAGACAACAACTTCATAGGCTAACAATGGTCTCACAATAGCAGTGAGGTTTTGGTTTCATTTCCCAAGTTTTACAAACGGTCCTGCGGTACTGCTCATAGGATATGTACGTCTTTTTCAGTCTTCTTTCCAAATGAAGATTCCATGTTAACTTCGAATCAAGTGTGGCTCCAAGGTATTTCACATCCGACTAGAAGCTTAACGTAGTGTTTAGGAGAGTTGGTGCCTTTATGGGCCCCATTTTTCTCTTCCTCGTGAAGAGAACCATTTCTTCCTTCCTGAGGTTGATGGACAGAGCATGGTCCTCACACCACTTTTCAAAGGTTAGGACGGTTTGTATTCTTTGATTACTTTGCAGTGGAATCTTGGACTATAAGAAAATATATTGAATTAGCTTAAATCCCAACAAAAGTTAAAAAAACACAAAAGTCAATAACACAAAATTTATGGGTAAAATATTGTTAGTGTAATTCAACTTTAATCACGGCATTTGTAAATTAATGTACCATAAAATATGTATAAAAAAAGTATTGTGTAGCTCCATGTTTTCCAACTCTATAGCTATGACCTGTTAGTTGGTTGGCAGACTGATATGCGCAACATCTTTATTAATTTTTTTGCCAGCTTTCTAAATGAATAACCACGAATTTGTTAACATGCTCTTCTCGGACCGATTTGAACTTCCGCCTCTTCGGCTCCAAAGTCCATAAATATGTCACTCCGCCTAGCGCTGTTGCCCGGCCGGACAACAACAAACAGTCTAATGCGTATCCAAATAAATGTCCCCTCGCAGGGCCGATGTGGCGGCGCCGCGACGCGTGGAGCGCTGCCACCCGGCGCCCTCTCGCTATGATTCATGGCGTCCCTGCCGAGCACTATCTCGCTGCAGGCAGCCAGATCACCGGCTAGAATTTAATCTAAAACCGAAAATTATCGCCCGATTTTGGCGAAAGGTCAGAAACTATATGCAAAGTTTTTACTGGCACAGGATATCGAGAGCTCCCCTTTTCCTTCTCTAAATCCGGGAAAAAGTAATCTGCGCTATTTAGGTCAAACCTACGCAAAACGTGACACTTCATAGGAAGGGAGGTAGTTTGTCATACAGTGTGTAAAAGCGATGTTGGAACACTTAAACGAACAAAAAAGATGTAGTACAGTAGTTAAAGGTTAGATGTGAAACATTCATTGAAGCCGGTGTACACTGTACACCAAGCACACACTAAAATGGATGGAAATTTCCATGTTTTGTTATTCTCTTTTTACATAATATTTACCAGAAAATTTTAATTTATATTATACAGCGTGTCCGGGAAAATGTGGGAAATCTCTCGGGTGCAGAAAGAACATGAAAAAATAAGATGTCACTATTTTAAGGAGTATCCATCACATTAATTTTTTATTAAATTATAATTATATGAACTGTGCAGTAGTGTGCTTCTATAATATTTTGCTTTTTCTAAATATTCATCATATAATATAAGTTATATTTCTATACATAATCTTATATAGAAAAAAGTGCAACGGAAGCACACGAATAGTATAAAACTAAGTATGTGCTTCACGTTAGTTAGTCTTATTGTACGTAGCATTTGTAATGCATAATAAATGTTGTTTGTAGTATCTTGCTTGTTTGTTTAGTGTCAAGAGAGCCAAACTTAAAATTTTATATTAAATACTTTAAAAGTTATTCAAGAAAAACCAGGCGTCCATTTTCCCGGACACCCTGTATATTAAGGAATAATCAAATGTATATGTTTATGTTAGGAAATGTCATAAATGGTATGGTAATACAATGTACTACAATGGAATTATTTACTTTTATTAAATTTATTATAAAATCCTACAAAAGTTTACAGAAATTACGCTATTACATGTGTCTTACCATAGAACATTAATTTCAAACTACATATTTATCTTTATGATAGTAAAAATAGTGATTGCTTACAATAGATTTTAACATTAGTTGTAGTTACGTTAATTATATATATACTGCTAAAAATATTTACAAATATTTGCAAGAACCAAGGAATATGTACTGATCTTACAAGAAGAATTATGTAGAATTTTCAGCGAAAATATTGAATATATTTTATAATGCAAATGAAATACCTACATTGCAATACATTTTTAGATGATGGGTGAACAATACACTTTTACAAAGAAGGATAGTTCATTCATGTTTAGAGGATGAATTTCATTTCACTTTCATTTCAATTTCAAAAAATGTTACTACACAGAAGTTATTTCTGCTATGGAATCGGTCTTAACTATTTAGAAATAAAAATGACTCGCATAGTGTATTTATTATTGAATTCTAATAATAAAATCTACTGTATTTCTAATAATTTGTTAGTAAGATATATCCTGCATATTATATTGACTAGCTTACTTAAGCTTAGCTATACTTTTGTACATTTTAACAAGGACATTAGAAGTAAAAACTGTTCCCTCTTTTCGACTTCATCTGCTAATACACTCACCATATGACTACAAAAATAATATAATACATTTTTAAACATGTGTATATTGTTCAATTTTTTACACATTGATATTCAGTCATGTACGTGAAATAATATTGGTTATTGAAAAAGTTTTTTCTATCCATATTTATCAATGCGTGCAAAAACTGTCATGGAATCGTGTTGTGTCAAATATTCGTTGCAGTTTATCAGCGTTATTTACAACTGTTGCTGTGACAACAGGGACGCGTATAGTTGACAAGAATTAACGAGTGCTGCAAAAGTCGAGAGCTGCTGAAAAGGATTTATAGAAGAACTTAGAGACATCGAAGGGAGTGCTTTACGAATACTGAATGAAATTGAATAAAAGAAAGGAGAAAGCTATGTAGTAATAGGAAATCAGAAAAACACCATAAACATACAGATCGACGGTTTGAAAACTGAACAGGTTAAAATTTGAATAGCTAGGAATGCAAATAGAAGATAATGGAAGACAAAATGTGGACATTAACAACAGGACAAAAAAAAAAACGCTAAAATTATACAATGCAACGAAGAAACCATTTGTAAGTAAAAAAGAAATCTCCAAGAAAACACAAATTTTACCTTTTGGTTGTGATTTTGGGTATTGACAAATAAACGAAAAAGTTAAATATAAGCCAAACCAATGAAGTATTTACGAATATTCAAAGGTACCAAAATAAAGCGAATATATAACGACAGAAAGCGGGTTAACCAACAAATTTTTAGGTATAGAAAACTTTTAAAATACGTATTTTTTAAAATTTACTGTAGATGTAAATATTGTTATAACATAGTTCCTTATAACTTACATAGTTTTTCATATAAGATTATTTACTTTTGTTAATAAGTATGTGAAAATAATTGTTAAAATATGCGGTTATAAAAAATAATGTGTGTCTTACAGTCATCAACCGCAAAACTAGCAGTTTTCCTTGCGCAGGTATGGCTTTTAATTTAAATTTAGGTGAAATATACGCCCGTATTAATACAGAGATTTTTATAAAAACGTAGAAAGAGAAGAGTGCGACGTAATTAAAAATAAATCCAATAAAGGTGTAAGCGCACTGAACAACGCACGGAACAAGCTACTTCACCGTGAATTTTCTATCGACATTCTTGGAAAAATTAAAAGTCTGGCTACGTGCCTGGCGGAAAAACGGGACAAAACACATAATTCACAAGATGTAAAGTTTATTACGCGTTGGGTTTTACGTCCGTAATATCATTTCTGTATTATAATAAAATTGGAACTCGTGCAGTTCGTTTTCTATGCAAATTTATCTAGATAAAAATTTATAACTGAATTTATAATCTCATTTTCAACAGTATTATTGAATTGCTTTTTTATTTATTTTCCAGCTTTAAGTTATTCGGTTGAATGTTGCGTGACTGCTGGGTCTCGGTTATTATATTTCGAATACGTGAATACTATTTTATTTTATTATGTTTATTACCTATCTGACGCCATTATACGTATCGCAGGAGGGTGGATATTATATCTAAGCCCATAAAATATTCAGTTAAATTAAAGTACACTGAATGTGCATAAAACTTAATTCATGCCTACGGCTATAAAAACTGCGTTGGTGTATTATACAGGGTGTCCGGTAATTATATGGCATACTTTCGTGAGTGTATAGAGGAGATCAAAATAACACTAGTTTGTCATATTTTTTTCCTAAAGTGCCTCTCAACGGAGATACAGAGCCCCTAAGAGGTACCCAGCGATTTACCTTTTCGGCTCTAACTTTTGAACCGATCTGTATAATTTAATGAAATTTTAATATTTTATGTAGGCCATAAAGGCTCATAAAACTATACTACAGTAGATGTTTTACACTGTCAGGCAAGTCAGGAACGGACTTGTCACCATACTCGTTGGGACAAAATTTTGACAGGTGTGATTTTATAGAGGCGAAAATTGAATTTTTAAATACTTTGATCATTCCTCCTTAAAAAAAGTACTCTACATTTGCTTCGATAAAATTGACCGTTTTCGAAAAAAAATGTTTTTGTATAACACGTTAAAACATTGATTCGAAATTTATTTAATTTTCAAGTTTATTAACGTACGCTATTTAGACACAATAACTAACAGAATAACAGAATAACTAATAATACGTATTAAAATAATAAAATTTGTTTTTACTATATGACATTATCTTATGGACAAGCAGTCTGCAAGTATGTTGAGACAAGAAGAATTTATTCTGATATAATTCCAAATCGACGTTTACCGTACCGAAGAACTTTTGAAAGCTTCGCCTTTTAAAAAATTTGAAAGCTTTGTTTTTTTTTACTTGAGGAAATTTTCGAAATGGGCACCCTGTACCTCTATACATTTCCTTATCCTACGGATGTTTTCTCGTTGTACTTGAAACAACATCTCCGGATTTGCTCGAATTTCATCGAAATGGTGTCTTATTCTTTCTATCAGGTCTTCCCTGGTGTGAATTGCCGTCGAATACACAAGCCTCTTTAAATTTACCCATAAAAAGAAATCCAATGGAGTTACGTCGGGCGACCTCGGTGGCCATAAAATAGGCCCACCTCGACCTGTCCATCGGCAACCAAATGTATTTGATAAGTGCTGACGAACTAAATTGCTAATTTTTATAATAATAATTTATACATATTGGCAGTTCCCATTGCAAATATTAAAGTATTAATTACAACAAAAAAGTTCAACCAGAAAGTTCAAATATTAAGGCACAGAATAACCAATTATTAAAATTGAGGCAGGAACTGGAAAAGGAGAAGAAAGCAGTCATTGATCTGGACAACCAGAATAAAACTTTGGAAGGTACTAATGCCGAACTCTCCAACCAGATAAAATTAATTCAGGATCAAATTAAACAAAAACACGCTCAGTGGGTTAAAGTTGCTGCGGAAGTTAAATATCAATAAAGGCAAGTTAGATACACAATTGAAAGAAGTATAAAGAGTAAAAGGCAAGTTTTGGGAGAATAATGAGTGGGATAATAGAATTCTTGCTAAAGAACAGAGGGAAGATTCAGACTTCAGTGCTATATTCCAATGGAAGATGAACAACTTGGATTAAAAAGAGTATTGGAGAGTCCTAATGGCAAAGAAAAGATTTATCAAACTGTATTATCCTCAAAAAGAGTGCCAGAAGTTCTTCAAACTCTTCATAGTGCTATAGGTGGCGTACATTTAGAATGAAATAAGACTTTAAAAAAGTCATAGAGCGATTTTATTGAAAATCGTTCTGATGGGAAAGAAAGGTGTCAACACTGTAGTACTTGTACATTAAATAAAGAAGGTTATGCAGTGGAGGCCTGATCGGGACGATCAGTTCTAAGAGAGGGGCAATATTACGGACGCTCATCTATCTTTGTAGCTTGTTAATTATGTTCTTGTTTGTTTTAAAATGTATAATTTTTATTTCTTAATTTTGACGTTTTCTAGAATATTCCAGTATATATTCGATTTGGTTCTAGACGCGTTCTCGAGGACCTAGGAAACTTCGAGAACTCTGAAATTATATAAAAGCGGATATGACTCGACTCACGCGAGTGAAAACCGTCAAAATAAAGGTTCTGGCGACTTGAATCGTTTTAAGTATATTTGTTGTGAATCAAATAGTGACAATAAAGTTTTATTTTTCTACGTATATCATTTCAAGGTTAAGTTAACGTAGAGGTTACAATATACAGTCGAGTGACAGACAATATATTAAATGACAAATAGTTCCCGATTTCTACGCATGCGCTAGAAACAATAATTTTTTCAGTCCAAGAGTTGTACAATGTGATTTGATTCATATTAAAGAAACAGGTATATATTACAACTAGAGTCGTACATTCCCATCTAACATTTAAGACTAATAGACTACTACACAAGAAAAATAATTCTAAGTTGATCAAGATTTACTACTTTCCTCCATAAAAATAGTCCTCAATGTTACAAAATCTTATAATAGCAAAATTTTAGTAAAAAATTTGTTAATTAAGAGTAATATAATGACTTCTAAGTAAAATGAAATATATGTCAATTTATACAGTTCGAAATTACATATTGTTTACCTATTCTATGTTTCCAAATGCTAACATTCCAATAACGTGTAAGACGAAGTTATAATTTACTTAATATCGCCTTGAAATCTGTCTTCCATATCCAAGAATTTTTTAAATTATTACAATAGGTAAATATTTACATATTTATTACGAAATTGTAAAACTTATTTTGTCTTCAACTAGTAGTTAAAAATAAGGCAATAACTAGTTATTTTGCCCTATTAAACCCTTCAATTGGTTAAGTTCTATTTTTATTACAATATCAACCTATTTCCAACTTTGTTGATAATTTCTAAAGAATATTTATTAACCTAATAGAAATATTGTTCTATATTATGGTACAAATTTACTTGTTAATAATACTTCGACGAAAGTGTGTCTTATAAAGGTTTTTTAGGTTTAGGTTTTTTTAGGTTTCTTGTTATATGCATTCCGACAGATCTTCATGTAATAGCGCCTAGAAATTGTTTTGTATTTTGGCGATCTGCAGTGAAAACCAAGCCCTACACAATATTACAGAGTTGTAAAAATGAATTTAAGCCAACACCGATAAACACTTCATATATAAGTATTCTTATGACTGTTATCGTGTCAGATGAATTCAGCAGTGCACATGAATTGAAATTCAAATAGAATTCTGTTCGAAAATATTTATTTTGTTTTTGTTTTTTGTTGTTTTTTTGCATACATAATATTATTGTCTTTAATTTGGATTTTCAATCACAAATAAATCCAAGAGGAGAATTTTGTATGTAGGTACCTAGTAATAATTTAACTGGTAATAAATTACCATGAAATATCTTCATTTGGAGGAAATCTCAACCACAAAGTTAATATTTTCCTGTGACGTCAACATTGGCATAGGCAATCTGCCCTACAGGTTAAAACTTACAGACAAATTGACTTCTAAGTTGATTTTATTTGAGCGGCCATGTTGTAATAAACACTAAATGTTTTGTTCATTATTTCTAATTGATTACTCATTAAAATTATGTTAATACAGATAATATTAGTTAATACATTTATGACGAAAGATTATTAACACATTTTATTACGAAAGTACATTCAGTTTTTATTTTAGGTTATTTTTCAGTATAGTAATATTATTAAAAAATAATAGTAAAAATGTATATTTATAAGGCGCGTTATTTTTATAAAAGTTTGGTCATGCTATTATACGAAAAAATTTCCTGGGTTGTACAATTTGATAAATGGAAACCAAAAATACAGATTTTATTATATTAAAATCTAAATATCTATAAATATACTAACTCCTACTGTACTTGTAGTTTAGTAGCCTGACTTATAGTCTTTCTTTTTCTTCCTATCCTTGTTCGCTATTAGAATGTATAAAATCAAACATATAATGTTGTCTCTCTCTGGCAAAAGTATGTCATATAAAGGGCATAATTAGGGTATATTTTGGTAATAATGTCTTTTATATTTTGAAATTTTAACATAAAATTGGTCCGTATTTCTTTTAGGTCCAATTTTCTTATTGGAATAAAATTCTTGCCGACCAATTATTAACTTCCATATTACTTTAGTTTTTTTCCCCACATAAGGAAAAATGCCAACGAATACAGGTAAACTTTCCTTGTACGGAATTGGTCATGAAAAGTTTTTGACCAATTCAGAGGTCAAGTTAACGTAATTTTAACTTTAATTGTTTGTTGGGTTATTTCAGTCAATGTGGTCATTAAATAAGGTAATTAATAAAAAATAGATAAATTGAATTACATCGTCTGCCTTGCAGATTCAGTGCTCCTTTATTTAGTTACGACCTGTATAAATTTCATAATATATTACAGTTGTTAAGCTACATTATTACTACAGATAAAATATAGGTGTCCTTCAGCACTAGAAAAAGCTCAAAATGATTAACTGCAGAGGTTCGTCCGTACTTGAGACAGTGTTTTATGACTGCTAAAGGGCTATACATATACATCAACTTCTACAAAAATTCATTACTCCCATCCAAGCGTATAAACAGTCCACAATTATGCCCGGAATTCTCATAAATTCACCTAGATAAAACGCAACATTTATCTTCTTTTAAACTCGACTCGGAATCATCCCCATATATCCTCTTTGCGATGTTAATCCGCTCGAAGGACTCGCAGAGGTCCTGGCGATGCGCTGCGCCGTGGCAATTCAGCATTTTTGATGATTTAAAGACGACCATCAGCTGACAGACTCGGTTAAATTAAAAAAGTCGTTGTCAGCTCCAAACAGGGGCAACACCGTTAAATCGCATCTCATTTTTGTTAAAAATTTATGGGTCGGGCACAAAGAAATATCGCCCTTTGATATACGTCGCTTCGTTAGAAGTGTATAAGAAAAAAGGGTGAGATCAAAAAGATAATTTAGAGTCTATTATGTTTTTTGATATTACGAGATTAGGAACAATAAGCTTTGATGATAACGCTGACGCGGCCGGGTACTTATTACAGCACTTTTTAATTTTATTTGATTTATTCCGTGTTTCGGCTTATTTATATGCGAGGCTTTCAACCACTGGCTCATAATGGAGGCCAGTCGAGCCTAAAATGAATATTACATTAAATAATTGGAAGGTTTTGCTTAAAACGCATTGAAATCAGAAACAGCAAATGTAGATATACGGCAAAAATCAGAAAAATAATAGTTGTCGTTCTATAACCAGTCAGTACATGACTGGAAACTCCATGATTTCAAAGGAAGTTGACTAAAATAAACTGTAACGGTCCATATTTATCGCGGCATAAAATGCGAAAATATTAGAAGGCACTAGTGATAGGCCACTAGCAATACATAGACGCAAATTTGATATTGCCGATTTAAACGTAAAAATTGAAGGTTCTTAAAATATAAAAAAATAGAAAAGAAAGGATAACAAAAAAGATAGGTGAGGCCAGGCGGTAGATAGATAGTTGTTCGATCCGTTTTGTTAAAATTATATTAAATAAAAATAGGAGAAACCTAATAAAATCTAAGATTAGTAATTAATATTTTAATTAATTATTCGGGCACTAGTATTGAGTGAATTTTAGGTATTTTGTTTGGGCTTCCAGCTGGTGTCATTTTTGTCGAGCACATGTTAAGATCGAATGTCACCTTGCCAGCCAATTGTTTAAACATTGAGGATTGTTTTAATGAAATTTTGGAACTTAGCACCTGTGCATAAAAGCCTAAGCCGTTTATCGATGGGCGTACCAGTGATGTCACCATCACAGTTGTGATTTCTCCCTGCTCCATTTTGTTGTCCTCTTTAGAAATGTGATGATATTCACCTATAGAAGTTGATTATATCATCATAAGAAATCAAACCATCTCTTCTAGAAGGAAGCAAGAAAGAAAACTTAAAAAGATTACATGATACCGTTTGATGTTCTATCCCTATGTCAATGTTCTAGAAACAATTTTAATAATATATAAAAAAAATATTAATAATAATAAACTCAGGGCAGCTGTCTTTGAAGTGAGTTCTGTAAATATATATATATATATATATATACAGTATGCGCCAAAAGTATGGAATAAATTCAATAAAAACGAAACAATTATTTTTTGGTAAAATCCTCGAACAGGTCGATTTTTAATTTAAAAAATACATATTTTAGCATAATATGCAATTTTTAAAAGTCATTTGTTTTCGAGTAATGACGTTATCGATTTTTTTTAAATGGCAACACCATATTTTTTTCCTTGATTCTGAAAGATCGTTTAATTCTCTGACAGTACTAAAATTTTGCCCTCTTACATAGGAAAGTTTTCGAGTAAATGACGATTGAATGTTAGAAAACGTAAATTTTATCTATAAAAAAGTAACAATTCTGAGGTATGTAAAATAAAATACAATTGATTAAATTTTATACTTAAATTAAATGTTCGAATTGCCATCCACCAACTTCTTGACAATGCTCAAGTCTGTGAAGAAATTCTTCTTGCACATGCGATTTTGAAGTTCTTCAAAATTACGTGGTTTATTAATGTACACTTTTGACTTCAAGTATCCCTATAAAAAATAGTCAAGAGGTGTAAGATCTGGCGATCTTGCAGGCCATTCTATCGGTCCGCGTCTGCCGATCCACCTCCCAGGAAAACAGTTGTCCAAAAAATCTTGTACAGGGCGCGCATAGTGCGGAGGTGCACCGTCTTGTTGAAACCATATGGTATCGTCAGGAATGTCAGGGTCATTATCGTTAGGAAAAATTACTGCAAGGTCATTTTCTAGAAACTCTAAATATCTTTGTCCTGTAAGGGTTCCTTCAAAGAAGAAAGGCCCTACAATTCTGTCGTCAACTATTCCAGCCCACACATTTCATTTCTGAGGGTGTTGGGTATGTGCCTCTGCCATCCAATGAGGATTTTCCCGACTCCAATATCTGCAAGTTTGACGGTTTACTGTAGCATTCAGACAAAATGTGGCCTCATCTGAAAAAAGTATTTGTCGGTGTAAATTTTTATTTCCTTGACATAAATCCATTAGAATTTCGCAAAAGTGTAAGCGGCGATCGGGATCATTTTCCTCAAGATACGTAGCACTGTGCTCTGACTAGTGTCATTGTTTAATGCAACCAATCGTGAAGAATTATGAGGATTATCCACAATACTTATCAAAATGTTCTGTTTCTGATTTTCATTAATGCTTGGACGTCCAGGTTTTGGAATATTTATAACATTGCCAGTTTCTCTAAATTTAGACTCTACCTTACTGACTGTTGATTGGCTGATAGGGCGATCTGGATATTTTTCATTAAATAAATCGCAAACTTCCTGCTGAGTTCTAGTCATATTCCCGCACCCGATAAGAATTAAAATTTCAATTCTTTGAGTAACAGTTAAATGTGCCATAATACTTTAAATTGAATAATAATTTCTATGTCGCTTACAATACTTATTTGAAAGTCGGTGTGACAATGACACTTTGCAAAGATTTTCACCTATGTGATCCATAAAAGAACTATGGAATTCGAAAAACTAAACTTTATAACGTTTTTGCTTTATTTTAATTGATTTACGTTTTCTAACATTCAATCGTCATTTAATCGAAAACTTTCCTATGTAAGAGGGCAAAATTTTAGTACTGTCTGATAGAGAATTAAATGATTTTTCAGAATCAAGGAAAAAAATATGGTGTTGCCATTTAAAAAAAAATTGATGACGTCATTACTTGAAAACTAATGACATTTGAAAATCGCATTTTACGCTAAAATATGTATTTTTTAAATTAAAAATCGACCTGTTCGAGGATTTTTTCCCAAAAAATTATCGTTTCGTTTTTATTGAATTTATTCCATACTTTTGGCGCATACTGTATATGTGTATATATATTTTGTTTGGCCATTGGTACCGTATTTTTAGTTATACTGACATTATTTAACTGTATTTCTTTTTAATACAGTATATAGTTGTTTATAATTACCAATAAGAATGCATATTTCACTCACATATTATAGGTCCTTTTTTGCATGCCTTCGTCAGATTTAGTATTAAATTTATGTGTATAAGTATTATAATTTCGTATAATTAAGCTAGTATTTCGTATTGATTATTATGATACACATTTCAAAATACCAGTAGTCATCTTCCATTTTGTGCATTATTATATTTTTTTGTTCGTATTTTTACATACTTTGCGTAAGCCGACTTACCTGTTTGTAATTTATTTCCATGTTAAGTAATTTAATTATGTTTGTCTGCATTTGCACTATTTTGTAAAATTTACATATTCTTAATACTAATCATATACATATACATTGATTCTAATTTTGTTCATTTCATGTCTTATATTTTCCCTTTCTCGTCAAATTGGTTTGACTGGCGCCCAGGAGTAGCTTATATCATTGAATAATACATTTTAACATCTTGCATTTTAACACCTACTGTTTTTTTTTTTGTACATATCTACGCTCGTAACTCTCAAAGCAAATAGCTGTCGTGCTTATAATTATTTTGTTTGATCAAGGATTACAAATAATTTAATAAGACCGTCCTTTTTTTACTAACAAAAAGGGGCGGCCACAAAACAAATACATGGTGTTTCTAAAATTAATATTTACATTAAAAAGTATTTTATAAGATAAATAAACATTAACCATTTTTGTTCTACAGGGTGCCTCAGAACTTATCAAATAAAAAAAAATTAATGTACAGGGTGACCCAGAACTGATGGTTGACCGCCATTACGTAAAAACAGAAAGAGCAATCGAAAAACCATCAACGTGGGTGTTTATGATATGGTGTAGTAGGTTTTCAATAAAACCTCATCTTGGTAAATTTAACACCCAATGGACAGTGACGCCATCGAAATCATTTTTACCAATTTCATACCTATTATTTTACATAATATAGTCCTCATTTTTATCAATAACTTTTATTAAAATCTTTTTTTGATGAGCTCAGTCGCGGCGAAGCTTTTGCAGAGTCACCACTGAAGATGCCGATAGTTAAGAGCGGTGAAACGTTTGGAAGCATGGGATGCGACCAGTTACAGCGGCGGCTACGGAACGCCTCGGAGAACCACCATTATCCGAGGAACGGTTCCGACCGTAGTCGTAATACCAACAATAGGAACCAAAATCAATATATGGGCAGGCCCAGAGACACCGATAGCGGGTCTGTCCCCACAAAGCCTAGCCCGAGAACAACCAGGGCAGGTAAAAGAATCCCGGCTAATGCTAGGGATGTGCATTTTAACTCTGTTTCTGGCAGCTACCGGTTACCGAGGTCACGGCATAACAACCCGGAAAATCACCATGTATCAAATTACAGTACTGGCCGTGAAAGCCTAAAAACCACTATAAAATTTTCCTATTTTCCAACAAAATTATTTATTGTTATGTGTACCTATACCCAAAAAGAGTATAACAAATAAAGAAATTTAGTTAGTATTTTTGGTACAAATAATACACAATAAAAGCTATAACGATGATTTAATAACAAAATTATATAAAATTTAAAATATGAACAAAACAAGGACAATATTAGGTACGTATCATCATGGAAAATAATTCTATGTTAAGTTTTCTACATGTCCACCAAGTTGTTGTAGGCACATTTCTAGTCTATGTCGGATTTTCAGATGGGTAACTCTAGAAGTGTATCTCTACAAGTGTATCTCTACTTATCCCCCAGCATGCGTTCCTAATCTTTCTTTTAATTCTTCTAAATTATGACATTCTTTCTTATAAACCTCATTTTTTTCAAGGTACTCCATAAATAAAAATACATTGGGGATAGATCCGGAGATTTCGAATGCCAATGAATAGAACCTTCTGTACCAATCCATCGGCCATTGTAATTTTTATTGAGGTATATTTTTATTTCCCTCCTATTGTGTGCTAGTGCGCCATCCCGTTGAATCCACATATTTCTTCTAAGTTGTAATGGCACTTCTTCCAATAAAGTTCGTAACTGGTTCCTTAAAAATGTTAAATAACCCTCTCCGTTTAGTGCACTATAGTATGGACCAATTAGGTGTCTGTCTATAATACCACACCATACATTGATACCAAAATGTCCTTGATTTTCAACCTGATTAATTTCGTGAAGGTTTTCAGTTGCTCAATAGTGCCTATTTTTTTATTTGGTACTCTATTGCTGATAAAGCGGGACTCGTCTGCCCATAGTATATATTTATAAATGTTTGGCACATCTAACTGAATATCAACAATCTCCGAAATAAAATTTATCCGGCGTAGCCTATGATTTTCAAAGAGGGCTTGCACGTTTAAAATTTTATAATCGTGATACTTGTTTTTGTTGAAAATTCTTTGAATTTAACTATACGAAATATTTAGTTCTCGGCTGACATCTCGCATTGATTTTGTAGGTTTATTATTGAAATATTCACACACTTGAGCCAACACATTATTGTTGCAAACGAATTTATTTTTTTCAATGTCTTTGTTTGGACTTTAAAAGCTTCTGTGTTCTGTCTTAGTGCTTGTTCCAATCTCAAGAACCTTCTAAAATCTGGTACTTGGCGGTCAGGATATCTTTCACTGTAAATCCGTGCTGCCAATTTTGAATTTTTTCTAGCTTCTCCAAAAATTAAAAGCATATCTACCTTTTCATTATGACTATTGATCTTAGTAAACAGTAAATCTGCATATAAATAATTAAAACAACAACAACAACTGACAGGTAAATTTTATCAATAAATAAAGTAACATAACATTGATAATATTATTTCCATGGCAACGTTGTCAAAATCATCAACATACGTGATAAAGGCTTTGTTTAATTTTTCTATACATATGATCTTATATCTTTTACACGGAAGGTGATATCAAAAAAAGTTTTAATGAAAGTTATTGATAAAATGAGGACTTTTATATGATGTAAAAAAATAGGTATGAAATTGGGAAAAATGATTTCGATGACGTCACTGTCCATTGGGTGTTAAATTTACCAAGATGGTATTTTTCGATTGCTCTTTCTGTTTTGACGTAATGGCGGCCAACCATCAGTTCTGGGTCACCCTGTACACTCTTATAAATACAATTTTGTAAAAAAAAGTAAAAATAAAAAAAAGACAGTTCAAAAATGATTTAAAAATACATTTCTGCATGGAACTGGAAACTGTAAAACCTAGTAAGACAGCAAAGCATGTAATCGGCTACCGGTCAAAACACAGAAAGAAATTTCCAAGGAAAGAAACAAATAACATTTTATAACACCTATTTTATAACCTATTTTATATAGTAAATTCAACTGCTTTTACCACTATCTTTATTAATTATTGATATAATTAATTTGTGGCCCCGTCTTACCCAGTTTCTACAAACTAACACCCGCTTTGAACTCATAAGTTATTGGCAGCAACTATACGTTTGCGCAAATCATCAATGGTAGGTACGGTACACTTCATTTTTTAAATATCCCCACAAAAGCAAGTTCCAATGATTTAAACTCAGGAGATCGTGGCGCCCATGGTGTCGTTTCTCCTCGCTCAATCCCTTGGTATTAATGCTTGGCCGTGTATGATGCGCCACACTGCTGCAATACACCGTGGATGTCCTGAACCTCCATTTCTTCCACGATTTGGTCTCAAATTTCCCTCGCGTTGCACTACACTTGCACTCACTGCACACCGCGGTAAAAGTAGCTGCATTTGGCACATATCTACCGGGAAATGGTTCTGCTAAAACATTTCAATATTTGGATTGCCTGACTAAAGACTACAGTAGCCAAGCGATGTGAAGGTTGAAAATACTACACTTTCAATAATTTTTTACTCGAAAACTATTTTACAAATTTATTTTTACGATATTGATTTTTCATCTATTCTCAAATTTATTTAAGATAACTTTAGAATCACCCTGTATAGATTCAATTTATTATAAAATTAATATGTTAGTTAGACTTTGTAAGAATTATAAAATATATGAAAGTAATAAAGTAATATGTTATTAGTTCATTAATTTAATATATTTAATATTTCTTACTGATCACTAGCACTCACTAATTCATTTTCATGTTGGAATTCATTTCCAACATAGAAATAGGGAATCTTTAGCTACTTCTGATAGTTTTGGAGGTACTGTATATCAATTTACACGAAGTATTTTTATATCATAACATCAGAAGGTCAGAAATTTTAGTGAACCTTTGATCTAAAACCATTGATATTTGACATACAGATGCCCCTGAAGATGACTCAAATTATCAACTTATGTACAAGGCGATTACGGAAAATATTTGTAATCTCAAGCAGAGTGGCATATACAAGGTGATCCGTAAGTAATGGCCGATGGAGACATATTAGATTTTTCAGTTCAAAATATTGCGATTTATGCCTTAATAAAATGTTAATAATATAAAGGGTACAGGGTGTCAAAGTTGGAATTTAAAAAGAGATTTTTTTGTAATAAGGACACTGTTTGTGAAAGTATCAACTTAAAAATTTGGGAATAAATGTAATTTAGATATAAAAAATCATAATCTGTTTTCTATTTCGGCGTTTTTCCTAGAGGCCCTAATGTTTTTTTATTAAAAAACCTTAAACTTACATTGTTTTTGAGGAAAAGATGTGTACTTGTTATTAGTCTTAGAAATTGACAATTTTCAGGAAAATAGCTTTTCAACAATCAGCTGCATAGTTCATTGTACAACATTTTAACGTAGTAGGTGCCAATATTCCCTTGAAAATTGGATATGATGGAGGTACATAGACAAGCAATAAAATTTGCACTTGTATAAAATGCTACAAATAGTATTTTTCAACATGCAACGTTGAAGCATGCAAGTCATACTGATTCTTGCAGCTCCAGACAGTTGTCCTGAATTAGTTTGTGGATAATCCGCAAAGTGAAGACATGTTACATCTTTTTTCCCTAAATTCCTAAACAGATTTTTAAATTGTTCAAATCAGATTGTAATCTATTTCGAGGTCCTCCTAAATATTTTCGTTGCCCAGCACATGTATTGAAATTTTAGGTCTGTTCCTGCAGCAGTTTAAAGCTGTTTCAGAAATCAGAATCAGAAAAATTCGGCCAATTAAGTTGAGAACGAATTACCCGTGAATTTAACGCAACAAGTAGTTGGACGAACATTTTTGATAGTTTCAAACTGTTTACAACTGCTGCAGGAACAGACCTATCATTGCCAACAATTAACAATCATCTCTCATATTTGAATATGAAAAATTATTATCTCTGAATTTTTTGATTTTGAAAAGTAATTGAGTTTTAACCAAAACTGGATAAATACCTTACCTTTAGAAATACTTATTAACTTTAACATAAATTTTATCTAATAATTGTTAAAATTTAACTTATTATTGATGCCTACTACTTTAAAACTAAGCAGCTGATTGTTAATAAGCTATTATTTCAAAAATGACCAACTTCTAAGACTAATGACAAGTATAACTTTTTTCTCAAAAACAATGTAGGTTTAACTTTTTTAATAGAAAACGTGATAACGTTAAGGCCAAAAATGTTACGTCACAAATATGGCGAAGGTGGCGCCATCTAAAGAATATGTCGAAACAGAAAACAGATATGATTTCTCATATCCAAAAACATCTATTCCCAAATTTTTAAATTGATACAGTCAAATGCAGTGTAATTATTACAAAAAATTCCAATTTTGACACCCTGTATATTCTTTACTATCAATATTTTATTAAGGTATATTGGCTTAAAACTGATAAAGAATACATGAAGAGCTATTGTGGGTGTAATTCAACTTTGGTCGGGGCTTTAGTTCGCAGAATAATTTCACACAATATTAACACCTAATAGAAAATATGTAAAATAACAAGAATTAGTGATAAAATGCACAGCTTTCTTATGTAACATAAATATTTTATCGGACAGTGTGATGTTTCCTCAATGCATTACGGCATAATTTAAATTAATTAATGAAAAAGTGACATTCTCGAACAGTCTCTGCTCAATAAGTGATTCATCTACGAACTAAAAAGTGTTACTAGATAGCTTAGCTCTCAACTTGTCAATTAGTCGCGTCAAATTAGCATGAAAAAAGTGATAAAGGACAACTTTTTGCGGAGAAGTCCGATTGAGATGCGGTTTTCTGCAAAATGTTCAGGGAATTCTTTATAACAAAAGGTACATATAACCTCTGTACGCTTGCAAATTTTTAATTGTTTATTTAACAAATGACCCATATTTGTTGAACATATGGCAAATGTCACACACGATTCAACGAAAATGTCTGGAAAATGTTCTCTCGGGGGTTTTCGAGGTCCCTCTTTATCACTTTGGTGTTAGCTTTATTATTTATTGCTAAATTGTTGTAACTGGGCTAATTAACAAATTAAAAACTCCACACCCGAAATCACTAGAGAACCGGAATTTTTTCCAGGATTTCTGGCTTATTAAGGCAAACCATCGGCACAAGATTTTTGCAGATATAATTGTTTATTGTTCGATTGTTGCAACCTCGCTAATTAACAAATTAATAACTCTTCTCCCGGAATCGTTAGAAAATCGAATTTTTTTAAAAATAACTCTGGGATCATGGGGAGAACCATCGGCACAAGGTTGTTGCACGAAATTGTTTATTTTTCTATTTTTGCAACCTGGCTAAATAACAAATTAATAACTCTACTCCCGGAATCACTAGAGACCCAAATTTTTTAAGGCGAACCACCGGCACAAGATGATTGCAAATATAATTGTTTATTGTTCAATTGATCCCAGAATTATTGCAAAAAAATCTGGTTCTCTAACGATTCCGGGAGTAGAGTTATTAATTTGTTAATTAGCGAGGTTGCAACAATCGAACAATAAACAATTATATTTGCAAAAATCTTGTGTCGATGGTTTGCCTTAATAAGCCAGAAATCCTGGAAAAAATTCCGGTTCTCTAGTGATTTCGGAAGTGGAGTTTTTAATTTGTTAATTAGCCCAGTTACAACAATTTAGCAATAAATAATAAAGCTAACACCAAAGTGATAAAGAGGGACCTCGGAAATCCCCGAGAGCATTTTCCAGACATTTTCCTTGAATCGTGTGTGACATTTGCCATATGTTAAAAAAAAATGAGTCATTTGTTAAATAAACAATTAAAAATTTGCGAGCGTACAGAGGTTAGATGTACCTTTTGTTATAAACAATTCCCTGAACATTTTGCAGAAAACCGCATCTCAATCGGACCTCTCCGCAAAAAGTTGCAAGTGAAATGCTAATTTGACGCGACTAAATATGGACATTCCATGTAAGAGAATCATCAAAAAACGCACTTAGCACTTTTTCAAAGTTACCCTTAGTCATGCCATTTAATAGAAAAACTTAACTATTACGTTTTACTTTCTTTTAACTTAAGATTATTTACTGAGAAGCGTATCTGTGCTCTTTCCATCATTGCATCCGAAAACAAAGTAAGTATTTAATCACATCATTAACATAAATAATGAGAAGAGAAGGCTCGAAAACAGAGCTCTGGAACTTAGTAATGCATTTGTTCATAACCTGAATAAGGACTATTGAAATAAACAATTTGTTAAGTTCAAGTAATACAGTTTTAAAGGACAATATTAAAGATGAGACCAAACTTATTGTATTTCAGGTAATACTTTTACTTTTACAATATATTTTTTTGATTAACCATTCCTTAGAAGATCCCAGTCCCTGTAATATTCTAGACGACATATATTTCACAAAAGCTCCGGTTTTATAGCCCTTCATGTTATTGTCGAATTCGGGTCAATAAGGGTTTTATTTCAGTGTTTGCCATTTTCCTCATCTCCACCAATGCCATTTTATGGCAATCGTTTAAACTCTCTTAACACCAGTGGAGCCAACGTTCGTTTAATGAAAAATTACACTTAATTGCAGCATGTACGAGTCAATAGTAAACGGCTAATTTAAACTGAAAAAATTAAAAAATCACAGAAGACTTTCAATTTTATTTAATTCATTTAAGGTAGGTAACTTCAGTTAATCCATTATTATAGAATTAATAACAGATTTTTTTATAAAACTACATAGATATTTGTTTAATTAGGCAGTAAAGTGCAACATTTAAAGCAGCCAATGCAGCAAATCTACTTTACTGCCAATTTAAACACATAATTTTTTCGCCGGTCAATTTAAATTTTATCATAATTTGTGATATATTCATAATATCCTTAAAAGTGTATTTAGGAAAATAATCGGAAAACAGGACAATATATTTAATGGTCTAAATTTTCTGATTAAGCCAATTAACAAGAGATAAGAATTATAAAACAATATTAACAATTTAAAAAAGATAAAATTATTATATGTACGATGAATAATAATTTTATCTTTTTGACTCTGGTTTTGTCTCACTAGGTAAGGTTGCTATTAACAAATTTTTAAAATTAATGTTTTAATCTAATTTTTTGTTTTTGTCTTGTTTTATTGTTTAATTAATAGCATTCTAATATGTTTTTTTTTCAAATTGTTCATATATACGTATAACTATTTTTTTGTTTTGTTTTAAATTTTAAATTGTTAATATTGTTTTATAATTTTTATCTCTTGTTTCCTATTGTAGTCCTGAGGAAGCTTTAAAATAAAATCGAAACGTTGGTTTAGTCAGAAAATCTAGACCATTAACTATATTGTCCTGTTTTCCGATTACTTCTTCCTAAATTTTATCATAATAGCAAACAAAGCTATTTATTTTATATTATTAAAATTGTATTATACTTCTTTCATGAATAAAAATCATTTCATCAGGTCATTTGTGGTTGCTATAAGACAAGTTATATTAAGTACTTAGGTACACAGTAATCGCCATATTGTTCCTAACTAAATCCATAAAATAACTATTTATTATTTGAGATGGAAGAATTCACATTAACTTTGATAGAAATTATTGAATCAGCAATGCAAATAGAGTGTAATTTATTACCAGAAAAATCGAGGAAAATATGCCATCAAACATATAAAAAGTTTAATTGATTGCCGGGCCCAGAATAACGTTTTGTCATTTTCAGAAAATGTACTATATTTTTTTCAATTAAGCAAAAATATGAAATATTTATTATAATTAGTATATGCGATGCTCACAGCTAATTTGAATGACTACAACAACATCGATATGGGAGGGTATCTAATATTAAAAACATTTTTGAGACGGCATTCAGATGGATATCGTGCTAAAAAATCACACGTTTTAGAAAATGAACAAATTAAAAAAAATCCAATAGGGGCCACTGATAATACGTATTTAGGTACAAAGGTAATTATAAGCAAAATATTTGTGTAAATAAAGAATACCGACTATACTATACTACTATACTACTTATATGGCAATGATTTTTGCCATATCTGGGGCGTGTCGATGTGATAAATTATTTCAAATGAAAATTGGAAATATTGAAGATATAGGAAATATATTGCTGATCACTCTGCCAACTACAAAAACAATAAAAAGATCCTTTATTGCAAGCAAATATTTAGACATATATGCGTTTCAGAAATTGAAGGATGCTCACAAATATACCGGACATTGTTTCCATAAAACTTCAGCTACACTACTAATAAATTTAGGAGCTGATATCACAACTTTAAAAATGCATAATGGATAACAATCTTCAACGGTAGTTGAAGGCCACATTGAGGAATTCATAACTCTTAAACCAATTATTAACAAAAAAAATCTCCGCTGCATAATGCAATACTTCTTCCATTTGCCTAGTGAGATGCACATTCTGTGCTCATTTTACGAGCCTATTTTGCAACTTGCTTCAATACCAACATCTATTTAACAGTTAATAATATCACAAATGACAAATTAACTATTCTACATATGGTTCAGGTTTAATCTTGATAAAGTCAGGAATCGATAGAACAGGTTCATTTGTGATATAAACTTATTTCCTAAAACGCATCGTTTCCGAGAAAGAGGGCGTTGAAGTAGGAACTTTTTTCTCGTTTTTCCCTCATAACTTTTGAACCACTTATTCGATTTAAGTGAAATTCGCATAAGCTTCTTAAGTTTGAACTGCCTACTCCTCTTAGAAGTGTATTTTGTATGCTACCCCCTCTTACTTTATTTCAAAACTACAAAAAAAATTAATTTCAATAAAACATCTACACACCACTTTGACCTGATTAATTTTTGAAACTTTTTCGTCTTCTGTTTTTTTTTTTCGACGTTTGGTCTTGTTTATGAGATATTCAAAGAAATTGACCGTGACAGTGTAGCGCACTAGCCACGTAAATTTCATTTAACGTTATAGCAACCCATGAAAATAAAACTCAGTGATTTGTGTAACTGACGTTTTGGGCGCTGCGATAACCGCGGTGGCTGGGAGACAACTGCTCGCGGAACCAGTCTGGATCAGCTATTTCGGTGTGGGTTCGAATCCCACTGTAGTACCATAGATGTTTGTGCTCGTCGAGAAATGCACAATAAGTCTATAGACTGCGGTGCATCCGGGGACACTGTCGGACGACTCTCAAAAAAAAAAAAATTACGTTTGTGAAAATCAATGTCAAAATTATTATTTAAAGAGTGTTCTTAGTGTTAAGATAAAATGCTGATAACCTCAAAGATAAATTTAGTAACAACTATTTATTACAAGATTTACAGCAAACTTATCAACTACTAAAAATATAACATTAATTGTTCAAAGTGCATTCCTCCAGCCTCAATATATTTTTGGCATCGACGAATTAGTGTATTAACCGCAGCTGCTTTTTGAACAGAATTGTTTTTTATGTCATCACAAGCATGTATTATCCTTTTGATCAATTTCTCAGGGGTATGTACTGTCGTATCATACACAATTACTTTTAGATGGCCCCAAACGAAATAATCCAGAGGATTCAGATCTGGCGAGCGCGGAGGCCATGCCACTGGTCCTTCGCAACGAATCCACATATTTGGGTGGTTGTTGGGTTGCCGTCCAATCCATCGACGAGGATAATTCTCATCCAACTACTGACGTACTTGCCTTCCATAATGTGCAGGGGCACCATCCAATTGAATCCAGTTCCCTTGGCGTAAATTTAAGAGGACACCGCCAAGCACGTCGGGAAGAGAGTTTTGCAGAAACTCATGAAATAAGTCCCCATTTAAACTAGGAGGCAAAATATGTAGCTCACAGAGGTTATTACTTAAAACACCTATCCACACATTTACACTAAACTGTTGCTGAAATTAAGATTGTCTGACACATTGAGGATCACTCCAAACGTTAATGTTGTGGTAATTCACATTTCCAGCTTTTGTGAAATTAGATTCGTCGGTCCATGAAACCTTATGCAGAAATTGTGGATTAATTTCTGTTAAATCTAAAATCCATCTACAAAAATGTAAACGTTTTTCAGCATCTCCTGGCAACAAACCTTGAACTGGTTGGAGATGTTAAGCCCTTCAATGATTTTGTTTGAGTGCTTTCAATACTTTTGATTGAGATAAATGGAGTTGCCGAGCTGCTCGGCGTGTTCTTAAAGTTCTATCGATATCAAAAAGATTAAGAATTCGCTGATTATTTCTTGGCGGTACATTACGATTATTATCATTGTAGCGGCGCAAACCATATTCCGAAAATCGACGATGTACATCTGCAAAAACTTGTGCATTTGTAGTTCTTCTATTAGGAAAGCGTGTTCGGTACTCTCGAACTGACGCGTTGGAATTTCCGTCACAGAAACCATAAACATAATGTATATCGGCATATTCAGCATTTGTAAATGTTCTTGGCATTTTTTCTTAGCACTAAAAATGCTCTTTAAATAATACTTTTGACAATGATTTTCACAAACGTCAGTTTACACAAATCACTGAGTTTTGTTTTCATGGGTTGCTATGACGTTAAATGAAATCGTGGAAAAAAAAAACAGTAGACGAAAAGGTTTCGAAATTAATCAGGTCAAAATGGTGTGTAGATGTTTTATTGAAATAATTTATTTTTTTTTTAATTTTGAAATAAAGTAACAAGGGGTAGCATACAAAATACACTTCTAAGAGGATAGGTAGTTCAAGCTTAAGAAACTTTTGTAAGATCATAAGGAGTGTTTGTGTTCCGAATTTCACTTAAATCGGATAAGTGGTTCAAAAGTTATGAGAGAAAAACGAGAAAAAATGTCCTACTTCAACGCCCTCTATCTCGGAAACGATGCGTTTTAGGAAATAAGTTTATATCACAAATGAACATTATTTTAACCTGTTCTATCGATTCCTGAAGTTATCAAGATTAAACCGAATCACCCTGTATAGATCCGCTCGTGGAAATTACGGCTACACTGCTGTTGGTTACATTCAGATGGAGGATTTTACTTGAGGTATTTATAAAATAATACCATCTGATTTTACATTAAGGGACTAATTTTAATTTTAAAACTAAAAGTTATGGGTAATGATATTTAGCATGTATTAATCTTTTTAGTGCTCAACATATAACATCTCTTGAAATTCTTTGATTTACGAGTAGAATGCGGTTTAGGTCGAAAACCTTAGTTTAATAATAATCGCATAATGTTATTTTCATTCCAGGTAACATTAAGGAATTAGTTAAACCAAAGCAGTTTTATACAACTAAAGAGTACGTGCTTACAGCTTCTATTGTGTGTAACACAGAAATCGTTTGCAGTGCAGCGGGATAATGATATGGCTTTGTTTTAATTTAGTATTCAGATTCTTTGTGTATGTAACGGCAGCAACTTGCTGAACAATGAAATGTGCTTATGAAAGCTTGATCTTTACGTTCTCTATTCTGAACATAAGAGTACCAAGTGCTATCAAAGAAAATATTCTAGAAATTAAGGAGGAAGAAGTCATTTGTAATTTCTCTTTCGCTTTCTCAGCTCTTACACCAATAATAATTTACTTATGGGGATATATGATTAACATATTCTAGCTATTTAAACATCACATTTCAATAACGAAGTAAAGTAAAGCAAAGTATGATCATGCGTAAACATTGTATTCGACTGCAACTTTGTTATTTTAAGAAATATCGAAAAATTGAAACGTGCATTTATAGACAAATTTTTCAAGGATTTCAATTTTGTTATCAAAAAAGCAATCGAGAATCGCACTACAGAGATATTGGCATCAACTGATGTTTTATTTATAAAGCACTCTGTATAGTATTTTTTTAATTCTCCGTTTGTTCCTGATTGCATTAATATAAAGATGTAAATAAATCCATAATTAAAATTGTATTTTTTTATTATAAATAATACAAAACTATATTCGAATCCAATTAGTGGAGCAATTTAAAGAATAGTTTATAAAAATTGTTTAAACTCATTTTCTTGCCTTTTCCACGTAAAACCTATATCGTTTATCCAAATTATTTAAACAATTATGAATCATTTTTGGGTGTTGGTTTATGTAATCTATAGCTTCTTGTATTGTATCTTGAATTTCTAAAACAGTGGTCTATTTTAATAAACACTATTCTTTAACTAGACCCACAAAAAAATGTGTCAGTGTGTGTTAAGTATCGACTATTCGCTGGCCATTATATGGTGCCGCCATGAAAATTTAAATGTCATTTAAATCTTTTGGGTCACGAAATAAATGATTTTATTACCAAATTTGATAGGGCGACGGGAGCAAGATAACCACATAATGTTATATAAGTTATAGTATATTTGAATAATAGTTATATAGATACCTTCTAAATGTTACAGAAAAAAACCGGTTCTACGCAAAATATCGGTTAAACAAATTCTTAAAATACAGGGCGCCAAATGAAAACAAAACGGAGCAGTTTTCAGAAACTGCGTCAAGATTATAGAAAAACGCTCAGACCCGTCGATTTTAGATTAAAGGGGGACATTATTTGCTGGTATTTTTGACTCCACCACTTTCACCCCCAAGCAAGGGTAAGCATCATCCCAAAATATTGAAATGGAATTGGGGGTTGAGTAATATTTATTTTGAAAACTCTTACAATTCTCTTTACAAACAGACTTTAAATTTTATAAGTCCGCCCAATAGTTTAAAAAAAAATTACATTTTCAAATTTAAATTATCTTTAGTTGCTTACTTACTACTTAGTTGATTAAATGTTCAAACTGATAACAGCCCGCTTCCATATAAGAATAAAGATTTTGTTCGAAACGTTCGCGCACATTCTGAAGCATTTCCGGAGTGATTCGACGGCATTCGTCGACGATTCTTTGAAGCAAATCTTGCAACGAAGCTGGCTGTGTTTTATAGATTTTACTTTTTAGGTATCCCCACCAAAAAAATCAAGGGGCGGTAAATCCTCTGATCGTGAAGGACACTCAATGCTGCCTCTTCTCCCACAATTCCGTGGAAAACGTTGGAGCAAATACTGACGGACAGTTAACGCATAGTGAGGAGGAGCACCGTTCTGTTGAAAAATCAAATGATCTTCATCATACTCTGGAATAATATCAGTCAAGACAGGATCAATAGCGTCTTTCAGTAATTGCAAATACATTTGACCAGTCAAATTACCAGGAAGAAATAGATCCACCAGCAGGTCACCAAAAATTCCAGCCCGTACATTTAATTTTTCCGGTTGCTGTGTATGCACCTCGTGAAAAACTCTTGGGTTTGAATCTGACGAATAGCGGCAATTGTGACAATTTACCGTCCCGTTCTAGAAAAAATTGCATTCATCAGAAAAACAGATGTTAAAAAGGAACTGTAGATCGTTCCCTGCTCGCCTACTCATTATTTCCCAAAATTGCAAACGGCGGTCATAATCATCCTCATGAAGTTCCTGGACTAAATGTATTTTGGATGGAATTTATTCTTCTTCAAAATGGTTTGTATGCTATTTCGACAAAACTGCAAACACTAGCTTCATTAACTATAGGTTTTTCAATTTTTCGATTTTTATTGGCTGCGTTTCCTGTCTCTTAAATTTTTTTTACTAACTCTAGAACATACCTCCTTCTGATATGTCGATCTTGATGTTGTTCATTAAATAGCTGAGCCGTCCTATTCGCATATTTATTGTCCATAAAGTAAAGCGAAATGATATCTACCCTTTCTGCAAAGGAATAAATCATAGTGTTTAATTTTCAAAAACACAATTAAATAAACTACCAATCAACGCTTCCAAATAATACTAGTAAATAAATTTGAAATCCACTAATTTTACTTCGTTGTGTGTGTATAGTATTCATTTCTGGTTTTTACAATTGTGGTTTTTACAAAAGTGATTACAAATCGCCAATAACCAATGTAAATTCAAACCATTGGCGTTCTTAACTCGAACGAGTGATATTTTTACCGTTACTAATTGTTTGTACATAAGTTTCAACTATAAAATCAAAATTCTTATTAAGTATTGGACGGAATTATAAAATTTAAAGAGAAAAAAGAGAATTGTAAGAGCTTTCAAATTTAAATTACTCAACCTCCAATGTCATTTAAATATTTTGAGGTAATGCTTACCCTTGCTTGGGGGTGAAAGTGGCGTAGTCAAAAATACCAGCAAAGAATGTCCCCCTTTAACCTAAAATCGACGGGTCTGGGCGTTTTTCTACAATGACGCAGTTCCTGAAAATGGCTCTGTTTTGTTTTCATCTGGCCACCCTGTATATTAAATCATAATCTATTTGTACATTTTATGAATAATTATCAAGTATTTTCTTTTATGTTATTATAAATTTGTTCTGAACATTGGGCGTTGCCTTACGGCTTGTACATTTTACAGCACATCGTAATTTCAAAGCCAACGCTGGGCTGGTTATCAAATGAAAAAACTACTCAGACGTCGAGCAATATATAAATTGCTCTGCTGCAATTCTTGATTTATTGAACCTTCATGTCGTTAATTCTAATAAATAAACTTGTTATGGTTCAAAAGATTTGTAGCTGCATCGATAAATACTTTAAAGTCTACTTTTCCACTAGTCCTTAACCTAATTAAAATCATCAGTTTTCATTCGCTAACGATTGATAAAAAGATTAATTCCGAGGAAATTTTCAGGAAGTTAATCCATTTTAAGCTACAATAAATTAATAACTGTTTCTTAAAATTAATTACGCGTACTATAAATTACAAAATTAATAACATAGATACACTTCAACAATAACGAAATAAATCAATAACAATGTGAAGTTCTCATCTGGTCATGAATACTATAAAGACATTGAAATAAAAATTTATATATATTTATTAATGTTACTAGTTCGATATGAACACTATAATGAAACGCGTGTAACGCTAAATCACGAAGCGTTAGCCGAGCGATTTAGTTGCACATGTTGCAACCTGAAAAAAAATACAGGGCGCCACGTAACTTAATATTAAGATTCTTAAATACTCTGGTTTTGCTAAATGACGGAAATCAAAATCATCAATAAAAAAAAAGAAAAATGTATGAAGCATATACTGTAGAGTGAATGAAATAAATAAATAGAAGGGGGTAAAATTTTAAACTTATTTATTTCCACTCTCTAAACATGAACATAATTAGCAAAAATATATATATTATATACGTAATATACCAATTTGGTAGTAATGTAAAGTAGTAATTGAAAAGTATGTCAGTGTCATTTGTAACAGATTATGCTGTAGAAAGTACAAATGAAAATATATATTTTGCTAGAAAATTTGGATTAATATCGTCGCATGTTCATATTACTATGAACTATATATATATATATATATATATATATATATATATATATATATATATATATATATATATATTGAGACAATATGAAATATCAGCTTCAATACTTATGGGGATTTACATGTTTATTTTAAAAAAAAAAAACATAAAATAGAATAGAAATTATTATTGTTATTAAAATTAAAATATAGTAGAATTAAACAAAATAATATAAAAAGTGACAATGCATAACATATAAGTAGTTATTATAGTGTAAATTAAATAAATTAACATTCTTGAAAATAAAATATAGTTAAATTTCATTAAATATTGGGACATGATCTCATATTTATCAATAGTTCATAAACAAAAAAGGAGTTAAACCCAGATCAAAGTATATAGAAAGAAAAAGAAAAGATCATTTAATAATATCATACACATATCGACAGAAGTCAAGCGAAGATAATTAAAATATTAGCAATTTAAATAAATAAAAAGGTATAAAATGTTGCGAAATGTCAAATAAATATCATAGACATGGACAAATGTCAAGTCTAAAGTTGGCTTCACAAGAGATATAACAATGTACATAAAAAGAGTAATATTGAAGAATATTTAATAATTAGATATAAGTAAAATTGTAATTACATAAAAAAAATTTGTAGTAGATTTAAGTAGTTCAGTGAAAACATAAAAAAACAGTGCATCGAAAAACTAAATAAGATCATATGTATGAACCATAATATGTATGCAAATTTTACAACAAGGAATCAAGATATCAAATTGATAGAAAAATATTAAAAAAAACAAGTTTGTTGATTAGAGACGAAAGAATAAAAAGAAAAGCAGCGTGGGTTTTTGAAGAAAGGTCCTAGAAAAATAAGAAATTGAGCAAGAAAAAGTAAAGTAATAGTTAAAAGTAATACTTACGTCATAAGAAAAGTGTCGAGTAACAATATAAACAGAGATCCAGGTCCAAGCTAGGAATTTGGCAGTACCATATAGTGGGAAAACCAGCCATCAATATCAGCAGCCCAATCACAAGTTAAGAGGGATTTCTAGTAGAAGTCTTATAAAAAGAAAATTAACATCAGAAAGGTATTTCATGTGCACATAAATTCACAGAAATTTACGTAAATTTAATAAGAGACAAGAAACGCTAGCTAGCCATAAAATTCACAAAATAGACAGTCACAGACTCTAAGACTTATTAAAATAATAAGTTACTTACCTTCGTATAGTTAATAATATTTACTTTTCTATTTAATATATTAAAACTCGTTATTTAGTGGACCATCTGTCAAATAAAGTATGATTGGCAAATATAATACATCACCAACAATGAACATCCATTACCACTGCCACTGCCACTGAATCACGAATTTTAAGAATTAAAAATATTAAAGATAGGCAACTTTTAATACGCAACTGCCTTTAAAGAAATTTTATCTGTTACCTATAAATTATGTTCATAAAACTTTAAATAATTTTGAATAAGTAGTAAACAAATCTCTTATGAAATAAAAATTGTCCATTTTGAATTGATATTTATTTGATGAAGTAAGGTACAGTGTGTTAAAAAAAAAAAGGAATTGACTTGATGAGCGAACCGACTACCAGAGTCTATGTTCTACAAGCAGCCAGGGTAATTGAATAAGAATAAAAAAAAATATATAAGATACAGGTTTGCAGTCCAATAAATACAATGTTCTTTTACACACAGAAGACATAAACACAAATCATTAAAGAAACACAAATACAATTCAAACATAAATATTATTTGGCGCCCAACAAAATTACATAACATAACAATATATATATATATATATATATATATATATATATATATATATGTTAGTTCGTAGGCTTCCGCGGGTGTTATATGTGGTTGTAAAATTTCTCCGGGTTCGTTTCAGCGATGAATCTGCATGGTCTTCAAAAGAACCATTTGTTTGATAACGTTTCGATAAAATCTCATTTACCATCTTCAGGTCTTCTTACTTCTGCTTCGCGTTACTACGTAGCAGTAAGCCGAACGTAGTAACGCGAAGCAGAAGTAAGAAGACCTGAAGATGTTAAATGAGATTTTACCGAAACGTTGTCAAACAAATGGTTCTTTTGAAGACCATGCAGATTTATCGCGGAAAGGAACCCGGAGAAATTTTACAACCATATACATATATATACACAGGGTGATTCAAAAGTAAGCTGCATCCTTTCAGGAGCATAATCCTTGCATAAAAATAAGACAAAAAGTTCCTATTAACATGGGTCCGAAAATGCTTCCTAAGGGAGCTACGACCCTTTGAATATGACACCTTATAGACGATTTTTTCTCTATAACTTTAAAATCCTTTACAATTTAATTTTGAAAATTGGTGTACTGTATAAACTTTTGATGCTAAATAAGATACTAAATTCGAAATTTTAAAATTTTATTCAGTGGCGTCACATACGAGGGTGGTAAGGGTTAAAAGATCCCTATTTCTTTTACTCTTTAGGTTATTGCGATTTTATTCATAAATTATAAAATTTTAGAGTTTTTTACGTAAAAAAGGTGCTCTTAGTTCAATTCGATAGAGCGTAGCGTTTACGAGAAAATGGACGTTGAACATTTTCTGGTATTCGTTTATTCATATTAAAATTACTACGTATTCAAAACGAAGTTCAGTGCCTAATTTAAATTCGTATATCCCTCCCAAAGAAACTGCTTTTTTATTATTATGGGCCAAAGAAAGAATTAAATACTGTAGACAATTTTTTTGGCGATTATTTTTTTTTAAATGACTAATAGTCATTGTAAAATATGATTTACCTTGTCAATGTCAAATTAAAGTACTTTGTGTGTCTAAGTTTATAAAGCAAAAATGGTTTTTAATTATCAAGAACAAGCTGATATTCACATTATGCTTGGAAGGGCTTTTGGTAATTGTATGGAAGCAAGACGGTTGTATGAAGAGACATTTCCTAATCGAAGAGTTCCATGCCGTACGGTTTTCGCAAGAGTAGATCGTACTTTAAGGGAAACAGGTAAATTCTAAAAATTTAGTAAAAAGTTGTCGCATAATACCTACTTACATTCTACTTTAGGAACTTTTCAAAGACAGGAAGTTGTTGGGCGACCAAGGGTTGCCAGAACCCTAGCATTAGAAGAACGAGTGCTAGATCGTATTGAAGACGATCCATCTTTAAGTACCCGCATTATCGCAAATCAAGAAAGGTCCTCTCAGTCAACTGTATGGGGAATTTTACACGAAATGTTACTTTACCCTTATCATGTTCAACGGAATCAGGCATTGGAAGTGCGAGATTTTCCTCTACGTGTACAATTTTGTAATTGGCTCGAAGAACAACGCGTTGCTGTTGAAAATTTCAAGAAGAAAATTTTATTTACCGATTTTATTTCCACAACAACCACGTATGGGCGGATGAGAATCCTCATGCTACGGTACAGAGAGCACATCAGCAGCAGTTTAGTTTAAATGTGTGGGCGGGAATTATCGATGGGCATTTAATAGGACCCGTATTTTTACCGCAACTGCTAAATGGACAAATTTACACAAATTTTTTACAAAATGAATTACCACAAATGTTAGATAATCTGCCACTTCTATTGCGAGCACAAATGTGGTTTATGCACGACGGTGCTCCCCCACATTTTAGCATTATCGCTAAGGACCATTTAAATAATGCCTACAGAAATCGTTGGATAGGTCGTGGGGGTCCAGTGTCATGGCCACCACGGTCTCCTGTCCTAAACCCCCTTGATTTTTATTTATGGGGACACATGAAGCAGCTAGTTTATTTCTGCCCAATACCTAATATTGATGTTCTCAGACAAAGGATAGAGGAAGGATTTCAGACAATAAAAAACAACCCAAGAATCCTACCACGTGTGCATCGTAATCTAATAAAAAGATTAGCAGCTTGCCGTGAAGCTAATGGTAATAATTTTGAACACTTTCTCTAAATTGTTAAATAAAATGTTAGTAAAAAAATGCGTTCTTTTTTCTATGGTAATGCAGATTAATTTTCATCAATAAACATAAGCAAATCAGAAAATTTTCAACGTCCATTTTCTCGTAAACGGTACGCTCTATCGAATTGAACTAAGAGCACCTTTTTTACGTAAACTCTAAAATTTTATAATTTATGAATAAAATCGCAATAACCTAAAGAGTAAAAGAAATAGGGATCTTTTAACCCTTACCACCCTCGTATGTGACGCCACTGAATAAAATTTTAAAATTTCGAATTTAGTATCTTATTTAGCATCAAAAGTTTATACAGTACACCAATTTTTAAAATTTAATTGTAAAGTATTTTAAAGTTATAGAGAAAAATCGTCTATAAGGTGTCATATTCAAAGAGTCGTAGCTCCCTTAAGAAGCATTTTCGGACCCATGTTAATAGGAACTTTTCGTCTTATTTTTATGTAAGGATTATGTTCCTGAAAGGATGCAGCTTACTTTTGAATCACCCTGTATATATGTAAGTAGCAATAATTAATGGCTTATCTGTTTAATCCTGGGAGTGAAATAATATGATGCTCCAAAGGTTGCAACAAGGAATTTTCGGAATCAAAATGGAAGTGATCCAATCCCAAGTTTTTGTCGGCGAGTATATGTCCGTTACTCTCACTCAGGATATTTTGACTGGAAAATTTCGTAACAGATGACGTGATGTAGGTACTGATTCCAGTCCACAAGAAGACCAAAGAAGAACAATGGTAAGGGTGAAACTAATAGAAACTTCTCATATAGAGCATCCACAGGACAAAATGAAATATTTTTAAATTTACGGCTTATAACTAAACCTTATCTTCAAACTGCTCCTAAAACCCTAGAATAAAAAAGTGTTAATTTTTTGTACACCTTGCCACCTTCTGTTGGAGGGTTTGGATTACCGGAAAAAATCGCATAACTCAAAATTTCTGGAGATAATAAATCTAGCATATACTTTGTTAAGTGTAGGTGGCTTCATTAGATCCCATAAATGGTAAAATGGTAACATTAATTACACCACACTTTTATTCTTTACAAAGTCATAACCAACTCCTCGAACACGAGGTTTTATGTTCTACTCAAGAAGAAGTAGAGGCTATTTTTTGTGGTTTTAATTTCATCGATTTATAAAAATGAAATGTTGGCTGTCTATACTATAAAATAATTAGGGCCAGCTGATTAAAAACACGACCATGAAAACCCAATTTTGGAAAAACAGAAAACTGTGTATGTGCATTCAGAAAAAGGAAAGTAAATTGTGGCGAAAGAGACTAGTGACACGAAATAGAAAATATATGTAAATGTGGTAACGTTAGTAATATTAAGTATATAAATACTAATATAAAATTCTAAGCATGTAAACCATACTCGTAGCATTTTAAAATGCTACAATATACTATATTTTTCCGGTACCTTTGATAAATTGCAGTATAGGATTTTGTTACGTTAACTTAATAAATGTGGCATCTCTTTTAACTTTTTATCACTTATGCGTTCTTATCTTTGCAATCGTCATCAGCAAATATGCTAAAATGGTTTTACTTCACCAAGTTTTTCAGTTTTGTCGGGTGTTCCTCAGAGATCCATCTTGGGCCCACTATTATTTAATATATTTATTAATAACATTGTCTGTAGGTTACCTGATCTTTTGTATGCAAGTGATATCAAGATTTATTCAAGAATAAATACCCTGCAGGATTGTATTTTCTTGCAGGAGAACATTGACAGATTGAATCACTGGTGTAAGCTAAATAAGTTACCCCTGAACATAAGTAATATTAACATATTAACTTTTACTAGGAAAAAAGATTAGAGTTATGTTTCCATACAGTATAGATAATATATCTCTTAAGAGGTCTGAAATTGATTAGGAAGTTTACTTTGATTCAATTAAATTTTAATTATCACGTTTGTTATACACTTTCTGCAGTTATCAAAAGTTTGGAATACGTAATTTTCGAGATTTTTGCAGCATCGATACTGTAAAACTATTGCATAATTGTTTTGTTCGATCAGCCTAGAAAATTGTTCCCTTATCTTGTCACCAAATTATAAAAAACTACATTTATTTATTAGAAAGACCTCAGCGCAAGTTTCTAAAATTAGTAACTTTTAAGGACACTAGGGCATACCCTGGTGTAGGATATCTCAAGTACATACTGCTAATGATGCTTCAGCAATATGGATTGAAATTCTTGAATGTCCGGCAGAGCATGCCTCTGATTAAAGTGGGTGGAAATTTATATATTTTGTTATCCTCCTTTTACGTAATATTTACTGGAAAATTTTAATTTATATTATATATTTAGGAATAATCAAGTGTATGTATTTTTACGAAAATTTCAGGAATAGTGTGGATATAATGTACTATTTACTTTTACTCGATTTATTATGAAATTTCACAGAAGTTTTCATGTCATTTCCGTTCTGAACATGCGCAGAAGCACATCAATCTAGCATCTAATATAATACGCTTTAGTTGTGATGTTAACTTGTAGGCAAACATATACGTTTATTAAAAAGGACTTTATGTGAGATATTCGCAAAACGGTAAGTATAAGATTATATTTTGTTACGTGTGCACTTGCAGCTTGTGCCAATTTAAATATTAACAAATTTATAAATATTGTAGGAACTGAAACGGTACGTTGTTGCATCAAAACTACGCCATTACATGTGTGCCTATAATATACATTATTTTTAATGTATTAGAATAGTACATTATACTATAAGGGAGAGAAATGCGTTATTTTGACAGAAGTCGGTCTCATTAACTTAAAAACACATATTTTGTCATTATGAAGTAAGTATCACCAGAATTATTGTATTCGGATTTGAGCATTTATTTAGTAGTCGTTGAGTTATTGTCATAACTACAAAATAAACAAACAGAAGGAATTGTTAAATTAAGATGCTAGTTTGGTTTAGTTTAGTGCACAATGAATAATTGTGAGTCGGAAGAGATTGTGGAGGCTGCAAACATTGCAATAAGCAATTTGCTGCCTACGAAGTCAAGATCTTTATACGATATAGCCTACAATCGGTTCAAAAAGTGGTGCACCGAGAAAAATGTTCAAGTATACAGCGAGAATGTTTTGTTGTCATACTTCAGTGAAAATGCAAAGAATTACAAGTCTTCCACATTATGGGCACAATATTCTATGGTTAAGTCATGCTTGATAATTTACAACAACATAGATATAAGCAAATTCCCCAAGCTGATCGCATTTTTGAAAAGAACCGGTGACGGATATCAAGCGAAAAAATTGAAAATATTGACAGAGGGTGAAATCGACCGTTTTCTATCAAGTGCAGATGACAAAGAATTCTTAATGATTAAGGTAAGATTACTTTTGTTGTTAGGTATTTCAACTGATGAAATAGTCAATTTAACTGTAGATGATATTGAGGATGTAGGCTCTTCCTTGATTGTAAAAATTCCAAACCCTAAGACAAAGATTCCACGAACCTTTCTGGTTACCGATGTGGAAAATACCTGTCCCTTCGTCCTCCCCACGTCAAGCATAAACACCTATTTTGTACTACAAAGCAGGAAAATGTAGTTCGCAGCCAGTTGGCAAGAATACCATGGGAAAAATTCCGAGTGTAGTAGCTTTATATTTAAAACCTGATGCTGCATGTTATACTGGTCACTGCTTACGGAGATCTTCAGCGACATTACTGGCAGATCCTGGTGTGGATATCACGACAATAAAGCGTCATGCTGGTTGGAAATCAACGACAGTCGCTGAGGGTTATGTTGAGAACTCCATTGAAAATAAGACCAAAATTGCTAATCAGGTTTTAGTAGGTACCACTTCTAGCGCACTCACAAAAACTGTAAATGTAAACGAAAGTAATATTCCTTCTAATATTAATTTTGAAAATTGTACAAATGTAACATTTAATTTAATTGTCAATAAATAATTTCAATGTTATCTTTTTTTTTGCATGAAAAACATGGAGAACCATAATGTAAACTCCCTTGGGAGCATTATACTCCCTTGGGAATAGTCGACTACTTCTATTTTAATTTTGATGTCATAGAAACTTATTTCTACTTCCGACCGTGGAAAAAGGTATTTTAATCTAATACACAGGGTATCCCATAATTATGTGCGCTCCTTTGGAGGGTGTGTTCCTTGGGTAATTTTAGGAGGGGTACTTTCAATAAAATTTTTCGATTTGAGCACTCTCTTACGAGATAAATAAAAATATTAAGAAAGGGAAAATTTTGTAAATTGATTGTTCTATTTACTACAATTTTTTCATATCAAGAAACGTTTAGAATAAAAAGTTATAATTAAAAAAACAACAGAGGTTAGTGGTTGCCACGCTTGCAGACATTTGGTAAAAATAAAAATCGTATTCAACAATGTAACTTAATTAACTAAATGTATTCACCGATCTTTAGATTTATAAGTTTAGCCGTTTTTGAGAAAATGGAAACCGAAATTTTATAGAGATTACACCCCCCCCCCCCTAAAATGCACATCATTATGGGACACCCTGTATATCAAATCTCCTACAATTCTTATCAATAAAGTTATCTGTATGCTTTCTGATACCAAACATCTAGGTAAGCTAATGAACGATTCCACAGACAAAGCTCTATTCAATAATTATCTAAAAAAATTAATCTAGCTAAATTTACTAACGTGGTTTAATTAAAACCTTCTATATATATATATATTTCAGTTTACTTTAAAAAATGTGGGAACACAAAAATTCAACCACAATAGATGAGATCTGACCTATTTCTGCATTTTTATCAATGCTTCTTCAGGTGGTCTCCTTTAAGTTGAGTCAAATATCTAACTATTAACATTATTATTCCAATAAATTAAAATTATTTGAAATTGAATATCGACAATGTCAAAAGTGATAAACCTGTCAATGAATTTAAACTTAGATATATATAGAATGTTTTTATTAAACCAGATTAGTAAATTTAGCTAAATTATTTTTTTTAGATGATTATTGAATAGAGCTTTGCCTTTAACTTTGACTTTATTGATAAGAATTGTAGGACATTGTCGATATTTAATATTTCAAATAATTTTAATTTATTGATATAATCATTTTTATAGTTAGATATTTGACTCAACTTAAAGAAGGCCACCTGAAGAAGCAATCCTAAAAATGCAGAAATAGGTCAGATCTCATCTATTGTGGTTGAATTTATGAGTTCCCACATTTCTTAATATACCGGAAATATTACACAAATTAAATTTGTATGTCCCTAAACTACTCGTTTCTGTTATACTTTCTACTTAAAAACGGCCAATACTAATGTGTTACATTGTTCACCATTATACGTAATGTGTAGAAATTATTCCACTGTGTGATAGCTTGGATATTTTTTATTCTAATGTTCCTATTATCAAAAAGTTATTTCTATTGTAACTTTGTTTTTTTTGTTAGTTATCTGTTGTCTTTTTTGTTGCTGTTTTTTAATTTGTAGGATATATTTTATGTATTTTTATTTTTATTTTTCTCATTAATGTTTCCCTGCTTTGTAATTGGGTTATTCTCTTTTAGCAGGTGTATACAAATTAATAAATAATTTGAAACACCCTGTACTCATATGTTTGTAACAGACGCTGGTATGACATCCTGTAAATTTTTGTTTTATGCCATTATATATCACATCAAAATATATTAACGACAACTTAATGGCTTCTAGGGTACCAATCACCCCTACGTGGGCAATTTTTAATCCCCGGAGATGATACTTGACCGCGCCCAGATAGAATTTGCTGTGGAAGGATGATTTTATCTTAATGGCCCGGAAAAGTTTTCTGCGGCCTTCGCCTGCCGGGGAAGATAAAATCTCCGGTTGTATCCGTTTCGAAAAGAAAAACAAGTTTACGCAGATCCGCGAAAGCAAGAGGCGGCAAAGAAAAGCCATTACATTTCCGCCGTTAAATTAGTAAAATATGAAGCGGGAGAGACGATGGAGAGCGATACCTTGCGGATATCCTGATAAGCTCTTCCACAAATTTAGCTGGTTCAGATTGAAATTGGTAATTACATATTTTTTCATCGCCTCATTAAAATAAACTAATAATAGTAATACACATCTTTCAAGTGTCAGTTTTAAATATAATTTTAAATACAGGTAATTCCTAAGTATAGTCTGTTTAGAAATGAAAGAGAGTAATAAAGCTTATTATGTATGCAAATCGTAAATAAATGTAGTACTGGTGCTAATATTCAATATTTTTATATTATGTATTATCGGTATAAATGATGAGCACTTTTAAAAAAACTTTGTGTGACCGGGTTGTACTAAATTGTAGCAGGTAGCTAAAATTTAATCCCCGACAATCCGTCTTTGTCTATGCCGCTTCAATTTCTCGGTTCATTTCTCTTATAAGTAAACAATATAGAACAGTATTTTAAAACATACCTTTTTCAAATAAAACAGGTAGGAGAATCGATTATTTCGATAGTCAGATGGATACATTAAGATGCAAAAAGTTCTGTCATTTAAAAGAAATATAATGTGTCACAAGTGGCGCCCTCTACTAGTGTCAAAATTAGAAACATATTTGGATTTCTTGTCCGCAAAAACCCCCGATTTACAAATTTTATGTAAATATTTGGATTTCTTAAGAAGTTATTTACAAATATCGAAAATATAATTTTAACTTTAACATCCTGTATCTCCGTTAATATTGAGTTTTCGAAAAATGTTATAGGACTTTGTGACCCTAATTTTTTATGAGGAATCACCTCCTTGATGCATAATTTCCGGACACCCTGTATATTACGTTAACAGAATTCATATTATCTTAACTAAATAAAATGGTTAGCTTAACTGACTTAAATAGAACCAAATATTTTGTTAATTTGAATAAATAGTTTAATCAAAGAAAACCGTATATAATTGTTTTAACCAAATACGTATTTAGAAATAACCAATTGTCTGAAACACAAAGTACCACTTGTATATTTTTCATTAATTTTTTTGGGGTTAACTTTTTCGATTGAAAACATTTTATTTAAAACCTGTTGAGATTTGATTGTTCTTGTCTCTAACGCAAAAAATATAACATGTTTTGAGTAAGAAAATAGTTCACGCACACAGTTTCATTTCCACTATCTGATTTATCCATCGATATCTAGTAGGTTTCCATCATTTTTGCATATAATGACAGTTCATGATTCTTTGATATCAAATATTGTTGTGTATAAAACATTTGAAACTAAATCAAACTTATAAGAACCTCACCTCCCTCTCAATGAGGTATTTACCGACATTTAAACGATATATTGCTTGATCATAATAAAAACAGTAAACAATGTACTATATTTAATAATAATAATAATAATAATAATACATAATTTTGCAAATGTACACCTTTAACTTATAAAAAGTCTATATTATAAACAAACATTATTGAGGGGGAAATCCAAAATCCAAAAGTAAACATACGACTCACACAAAGAAAAGAAAAAGGTATAAAACATAGTTTATCAGCCTTTTTCACATTATAAAGATACTAAATAACCTTTGGCCCCCTCTAAAAATTAATGGCGGACGCCCATTCTTATCGAAAAGTATAAAGCTGGCTTTTTACTGGCTCCAAATGCTCCATAAACATTATCTAGACCGTGTGGATGATATGTAAGGAGCAAACTTGCTTTATCCTCTTTTATATACCACACTTTTGTACGTTTAATGAGACTTGTTTGTTGCTGGAATTATTTCGGCTTTAATATATGGTGGACATTTTTTTGGCTGCATTCGGGGATGTTTTGTGCGATGTTTTGTTTCGGTAGGGGTCACCGGTTAAGCAGACCAAAAAATTATATTATTTCGCGTATATTCACCTACAGGCTTTTAGTTTTAACGGAATGATACATTTTTGCAAAAAACAAAGGATATTTTCAGGAGTGATATAAAGACTCTCCATTTTAATAAATTCCTTTTAAAACCATTTTAATTAAGCCGTATTCTTGAAATAGTGTTTTCTATAGTAACAAGTATTTGTAAACATTTATTTACTGTAATTAAGTATTGTAATAAACAGTAAAATAGTAAACATTTGTAAAAAAAATATGCTCTTTTGTCTCTAACTTCCTCCTTCACCTCAATACATTTGTCTTATTTTAAAGTAAAGATACTTACTTACAAAATAACATTTTTACTGTTTAATATTTTACTGTTCATTGCAATTTCTGATTCTGCAAGTTGTGTTTTTGCCATTTCTAAATTATTTTAGTTTTAAAGCCAAAAATCTCGAAAACGGTGTGAGCTAATTTCATAAAGTAAGTAGACCAGTTTTTGTGTAAAAAAGTTGAAAAATAAGAATTTTATACTAAAGATGAGTTACCTTATAGCATAAAAAAGTTATGCCGTTTTTAACACATTCAACCAACTGCAGTTAGCGCCTTCTATGAACAGTAACCAAAATGTGAACAGATTTCAATTCTTCGACCCAAAGAACCTCAAACCCCAAAATTGGACATTTATTAAGAGATAAGTGGAAAAAAAACTAAAATAATATTTCACATTTAGCACCGTGTATCTCTTTAACTATCAATTTATCGACTAAACTTATTCGGCTAAATCACAATATTTATGCTGCAGGAATCTATCCATAAATTTCGACCCATTACCTTGGGGCCACCCTGTATTTGGAATTCTTTTCGTTATATTACTAAGTTTTGATTAGAGGAAAGTAAATCATTTTAACTACGTGTGTTATAATCAGGATAAGTATTATTTATAAAACTATTACCATTGAACTGAACATATAAAAGTGTTTCCGTTGAATACACACAAGGCAGTATTTGCAAATTTTTAAAATGTGGCCTACAGGAATTTCGTAGATGATACTTGCTCGTATGACTTTCCGTTAACTCTAAATATATAACTCTTGTAATTTTTTGAGATTGGCGTAAAGTGAATAAACAGGTTTATCCGAATTTAGTAATAATTTCTTTTTCTCATACCTAGAAACAAACAAATTGATGTTTGTTTATTATTATTAGTATTAGTAGAGTATTTGCTATTAATAGCGATATCTATATTGTTATTTATATTTAGAAAAGAGTTAGTTATTTTCTTACTTTACTAATCCTTTATAAAAAATTAAAACAATAAAAGCCCTAAAATTGAGCCCTGAGGTACATCCTGCAAAATATGTAACTTCTGATTGTGTAGACAATCTTAACCAACTGCGAGCGATTTTCCAAATATAAGTGAAACCTTACTTACCTTCCTAATTTTCCCCTGAAACTATATTTACCAAGCATTCTCATAAGGATAGAAACTGCATTCACACAGGACGATATTATCTGTGTATCTATCTAGCCAGCAGATGCTGGAAATTGTATAAAAAATATATAATGTATATAAAAGATAATAATGATGAAGAAAACAGAAGAAAAATCAGCAAGGCACAGAGAAAAAAGAAGTGCATGTATCTTTATCACTGATAGATACATCAAAGATGCATTTTTTTGATAACTGCACTAACCTCTACCGATATTTCGTAATCGGCTTGTGTGGACAATTTTATACATCAATTTATCAAGTCTCAGTTATCTAGTAATTTTTTATAAAAAAAAAATATTACTTTTAACTAAAAAATGTGTTTCCCAATATTTTTTCGTGAAATGTATAACTTTTGATATAAATAGATGGATATGTTTTTTTTTCAACATTTTGCTGTGTAACTAATGAAAGGATTGCTTTACTATGGGGAAATTGTATGATTTTTCCAAATATGTGCAGAAGAAAGAATATATTATATAAATCGTTATGGCATTTGTCATAGACAGTTTCATAAAAAAATAAACCTAAAAACGAAAGCGCGTGGCAAGCTCAGAAAATGGTGACCGCCACAGTGAAGACCTGTGATTTCAGACGACATTTGCGAATATACAGGGTGATTCAGGTTTAATCTTGATAACTTCAGGAATCGATAGAACAGGTTAAAAGTAGCGCACCAGCCGCGTAAATGTCATTTCGTTATAGCAGCCCATGAAAACAAAACTCAGTGATTTGTGTAAACTGACTTTTGTGAAAATCATTGTCAAAAGTATTATTGAAAGAGCATTTTCAGTGCTTAGAAAAAAATGCCAAGAACGTTTACAAATGGTGAATATGCTGATATACATTATGTTTATGGTTTCTGTGACGGAAATTCTAACGCGTCAGTTCGAGAGTACCGAAGTCCCTAATAGAAGAATTCCAAATGCGCAAGTTTTTGTAAATGTACATCGTCGATTTTCGGAATATGGTTTGCGCCGCTACAATGATCATAATCGTAATGTACCGCCAACAAATAATCAGCGAATTCTTAATCTTTTTGATATCGATAGAACTTTAAGCATACGCCGATCAGCTCGGCAACTTCATTTATCTCAATCAAAAGTACTGAGAGGACAAGATCATAGAAGGGCTTTCCATCTCCAACCAGTTCAAGGTTTGTTGCCAGGAGATGCTGAAAAACGTTTAAATTTTTGTAGATGGGTTTTAGATTCAACAGAAATTAATCCACAATTTCTGCATAAGGTTTTATGGACCGACGAATTTCACAAAAGCTGGAATTGTGAATTACCACAACATTCAGCTACAGTATAGTGTAAATGTGTGGATAGGTGTTTTAAGTAATAACCTCTGTGGGCCGCATATTTTGCTGCAAAACTCTCTCCCCGACGTGCTTGACGATGTCCCCTTAAATTTACGGCAAGGGAACTGGATGCAGTTGGATGGTGCCTCTGCACATTACGAAAGGCAAGTACGGCAGTGGTTGGATGAGAATTATCCTCGTCGATGGATTGGACGGCAACCCAACAACCATCCAAATATGTGGATTCCTTGCGAAGGACCAGTGTCTAAACTATTCCGTTTGGGGCCATCTAAAAGCATATGATACGCCAGTACATACCCGTGAGGAATTGATCCAAAGGATAAGACATGCTTGTGATGATATAAAAAACAATCCTGTCAAATAGCAGCTGCGGTTAATACACTAGTTCGTCCATGCCAAAAATGTATTGAGGCTGGAGGAATGCACTTTGAACAATTATTGTAATTTTTTAGTAGTTGATAAGTTTGCTGTAAGTCTTGTAATAAATAGTTGTTACTAAATTTATGTTTGAGGTTACTGGCATTTTTTCTTAACACTAAGAACACTCTTTAAATAATACTTTTGACAATGATTTTTACAAACGTCAGTTTTTTTTTAAGAGCCGTCCGACAGTGTCTCCGGAAGCACCGCAGCCTATAGACTTATTGTGCATCTCTCGACGAGCACAAACATCCATGGTACTACAGTGGGATTCGAACCCACACCGACACACCCGATCCAGACTAGTTCCACGAGCAGTCGTCTCCCAGCCACCTCGGCTATCACGGCGCCCACAACGTCAGTTTACACAAATCACTGAGTTTTGTTTTCATGGGTTGCTTTGACGTTAAATGAAATTTACGCGGCTGGTGCGCTACACTGTCACCAATTTCCCAATTTCTTTGAATATCTCAGAAATAAGACCAAACGTCGAAAAATAAACAGGAGACGAAAAAGTTTCGAAATTAATCAGGTCAAAGGGTGTGTAGATGTTTTATTGAAATTATTATTTTTTTTTTTTTTGTAGTTTTGAAATAAAGTAAGAGGGGGGTAGCATAGAAAATACGCTTCTGAGAGGGGTAGGTAGTTCAAATTTAAGAAGCTTATGTAAGATCATAAGGAGTGTTTGTGTTCCGAATTTGTTTTAAATCGGATAAGTAGTTCAAAAGCTATGAGGGAAAAACGAGAAAAAAATTCATACTTCAACGCCCTCTATCTCGAAAACGATGCGTTTTAGGAAATAAGTTTATATCACAAATTAACATTATTTTAACCTATTCTATCGATTCCTGAAAATATCAAGATTAAGCCTGAATCACCCTGTATAATACGGCATTATGCTTTATATCTGTAAACGATTTTTCGGATAACGCAGTGCTTACTTTTAGAATAGCTCATTTGTCATTTTTTATATTAAGTGTTGCAAAATAGACTCGTAAATTAGCACAGAGAGTGCATCTCACTCAAAGGAAGAAGTATTGCATTGCACCTGATTAAAAACATTTCACAATGCAAAAAAAATGTAATGAAAAATGTGGTGTAGGGCGATGAAGCGCGACGAAAGGAAAACGTAAAGCTCTCCAGCATTGCAACATTGTTTGTTTGTGACTATTTTAATATCAGTTTAATTAGAATTACATAAGTAGGTAAATTTAAGTTCATCGTATTGTATTAAGAGAAGAGACCAGAATATATACAGAGCGCTTAGATAATCAATGACAAAGCAAATTTTCATTTTTCATTTATTGCATCCAGCGCTTCATTCCGATTCTAAATAACATGTTATACTCCTACCATTTACGTGATGTTTAGGGAGAAATGAAATCAGCAAATAGCAATAAAAAATGAATAAATTAATTGAAAAAAGTTAATAAATGTTAAATATATTTATTCATTACTTTTATTTATTATTTTTCAAATTACAACAAGTAGTTCAATGCGAAAGGGGATCTATATTGTAAACAAAGAAATAAATTAAATTTAACAATACCGTAAGTTCACCACATCACTACAAACAATTATGGAAATGTTAAAACGGAAAATAAACACCTACCGGCTTTGACTTCCCGTAGCTACTGCACTAATGAAGCTGAAATTTGCACCAATGAAGTTCATAAGCACAACATTAAATTAATCCGCTTGTGGCAAATTAATAATAATCGTCATATTATGTTTACAGCATTGTCTAACTACACAGTATTTACACTATCTATGACCTAAAAATGGCACAAAAATACAAGAAACTGTTTACTGTATCTACGGAAACATAAACGGCGCTGAGCGTGTGATGTCACACCAATGATATCGCGTTTTCGGTCATATGATTTTGTTTACATTCTATGGCAATTTATTGTAAGTTAATACTTTAATTATTATTACTATTATTTATTCACATTCTAAGTCCATTATTTGCTAAATACAATAATAGTTGTGCATGCAAGCAAACAAAACTAGTACAACTACAAATATAAAACATATATACTACAAAGTTTTGAGAACACAATATTACATTACATTTAAAATTACCTAAACAAAAACAACATAATACAGATAAAATATTAAATATAATTTAACTACTATTAAAAGAACATGCCTTTAATTGATTACTGAAAGAAGATATACAAGTGAAAAAATCAAGAAACTCGCTACAATGATTCGCTAACCTGAACGCTCTAGTAAAAATGAGTTTACACCTTTATTAGTTTTATGAATTAATTGATGAAATATCTTCTCTAAAAGAAATGGATATGACACGTTATAATTCATAATGTTATATAATAACTTGATATCTCTATATTTACGACGTGTTTCAAGAGGCTTAATGTTGAGTGCACCTTCAATATTAGCAAAATTAAGATTTGTATTAGATTTAAAAGCAACGTATCGCAAAAATCTACGCTGAACCTGTAAGTTTATTAATATATATGTTATAGTAAGAGCACCAAACACATGAAGCATATTCCAAGTGCGACCTTACAAGTGAACAATAGAGGAGCTTAATGGACTCAACATAATTAAAATCCTGAGAGCATCGCTTTCTTTAGTGATTTGGTAACCGCGTAGGAAATATGCGGTATACAACTTAGTTGAGAGTCGAGTATAACACATAAATCCTTGAAAGTTGTAACACAATCAAGTGGACTGTTATCAATTGAATAAACAAACTGGAGAGGTTCTCTGTAATGATGGAAGAATATAGTGTGGCATTTGCTTACATTAAGCATTATATCATTACGGTAACACCATTGAACAAGATTATCTAGATCTATTTGAAGTTTAATACAATCATCAGCAAAAGTTATTTCTGAGCATAATTTAAGATCGTCAGCGAATAAAAGAAAACTGCTGTTAACAAATCACTCACATCACATCATTAATAAATAGATTAAATAGCAACGGACCTAAGTGAGAGCCTTGGGAAACACCTGAGGTGACTCGGATTATGCGATTATTGCCGCCAGACACATGTTCCGACCTTACAAAATGCTTGAAAGATTATCCTGTAATACATTTCAAACCAATATAAAATTACATAAAAAACTATGCTAACTATGCTAACTTCAATTGTAATTCTCATAAGTGATGCAATAAGAAGTTCTTCTAAAGTATTGATCAATTTTAAAATGCTTTACATAACTACAGAAACAACTCGTACGTAACATTAAAATAAAAAATTGTAAAATGGCTGTAGGTATACAGAATTATTTTATTTTGAGACCACAAGTCATGTTTTTCTTAGATGTACTTATTTTCCTTTCGTCTAGATAGCTACAGGCTATAGCCAGAGAAGTATAGGGGCTTAATTAAATAATGTATCGATTGGGGACTAACAACCGGCGTGCCGTATCTCTAACTTAGATTTTCACACGTTGGATTCTCACAGTAACACCGCTCTGAAAAACATGAAAGCTTTTACGGACTCAAAAATTGCCACACAAAGGTGCAAATTATAAAGCAAAGAGAACGCTGCGCCTGTTTAATGTACGGAACAGCTTTAATTTAATAGAGCTGTTAAGTAAATTGAAGGTGCGAATTCTCTGATTTGTCGACTATAAAAATGGAGAATTTAAACGTCGTTAAAATTATTTTATAAATTAAAAATTGTTGCACGTTAAAAATCTACACAGAAAAATATGTTACTTTCACACTAGTGGTTATCAACTGTCACATTTATTTTGACGTTTGTGATTTAAACGCTTATTTTATAACTGTTGCATATACTTTTACATGTGCGTTCGTTTAGTCGGTATTGTACACACATAATTTCATAATGCCTGCCATATTTAGTCATCGATAATATGTTGATATTATTTTTATTTGTGGGTATTGCAACGGTAGCGCTAATCGTGCAGTTGTTGAATATCGACGTCGCTTCCCAAACAGAAGAATGCCAGATAGAAATGTAAGACAGTTTTCAACAATGCACGTGAAACTGAAATATTTCCCAGTGTGAGAATTACATCTGAGAGACAAGCTGGTCCTGGTCTAGCAGTAGAAGAAGAAATTTTAAATATGTTAGAATGTAGCCCGGATATAAGTACAAGGCGCGTTGCAACCCGTCTCCAAATTAATCAAACTACGGCATGGGAAGTCATTCACAAAAATAGTCGAAACCTTGCCATATTCAGCGCGTCCAGAATCTTCACGACGGTAATAATGATTTGCGATTGCATTTTTGCAATTGGATAAACGTAAACCCTATACTTTATAAATACATTTTGATTACTGATGAGGCGCAATTCACTTGTGATGGAGTAAATAACTGCCACAATGCACATTGTTGGTTAGATGAAAATCCGCACGCCACGGTTGAAAGTAACTTTCAGCATCTGTTCAGCATTAACATGTGGTTGATGGTCGTCTTACTGGAGCTAGATATGTAGAATTTTTAGAAAATAATTTGACAAATATACTGGACTATGTTCCATTGGATGTTAGGCAAAACATGTACTTTCAGCATGACGATGTTCCTGCCCATTTTAGTCGTGTTGTGATCAATCATCTTAACAACCGCTTTTCACAATTGGATTGGTCGAGGTGGTTTCCAAAATTGGCCACCAAAGTCACCATATTTGAATTCACTTGATTACTGCCTTTGGGGATGGTTTAAATTATTAGTATATGCAACAAAAGTGAACACAAGAAAGGCGCTATTCGATAGGATTGTCAATTGTGCAGCATTCATAAGAGAAAATCACCATGCACTTCAACGATCTACCAGTCCAATCCACAAACGAGCTGATACAAGCATCGAGGCGGGCGGTGGTATATTTGAAAATTTAATTCATTAATTTTAGTTTATTATGTTTTAATTTACAATACCTACAGAAAAAACACTTTTCTCTACTGATACATTACAATAATTAACCCGTGTAAAAATATTTTTCATTGCTATCTCAGTAACCGATATTCGACCATATGTTTATTAGGCGTTTTTGTTCACTTTTGCCCCCTGAACACCTCTTTCGAATATTGGGTTACCACCTTGTATAGACTGGACGATGTCGTTGAATGCTTTGTCCTCTTTCTAACACATTCTTTAGCTTATTGGATTATTTTATTTATTGATTTTATTTATTAATATGTTTATTGAATTTCAAGGTTTTCACCAACGTTTCAAAAGATTTAATAAAAAGTTGCAAAGTGAAATATAATCGATAGTTTGACTTCTATAACTTCAGTATAAGATAGTTAAAGTATAAGGGAAGAAAAAAGATGAATAGAACAAGGGATAACTCAAGCCGTTCTTAAAATAAGTCAAGTTAATATATCAAGGAATTGTATCACAACGTGGCAACAGTGCGAATACACGAACTAATTGGCTGCACCAACTGAGAGCCTTTGTGGCTCGCCCATCACTCTCCATCTTATTTTTTAAAGATGATAAAAAATCCAAAGATAAACAACTGTCTCAAATTTTAAAGACAAAGTCTATTACTGATTTTTTGATTTCTTCTAACAAATATTATTAAAATCTTCTTTTAATTATTTTCTTGTAAACCAAAACGTAATTTAATATTTAACAAAAAATGTTTTAAATTAAATTCTGCGAAGAATATTATTTCTTTTAAATTCGATCATAAAAAAAAAGTTGTGTATAATTTTAAGGCGACTCGCCCTTTATGAACACTTTGTAGTGTTCAATTTACTTGAACTTATTATCAAAAAAAACCAATAATAAACCTAAATGATGATTAAATGATTAAATTAATTCAGAGATGTACCCATATATTCTTTATTATTAGCTTTTGTAACATTTTTTTACTGCATTAGAAAGGTATTTTAAGCTAATATATATCAAATCTCCTATAATTCCTATCAATGAAGTCATATGTATGTTCTCTGTTACCAAACATCTAGGTATGCTAATGAACAATCCTACTGTCAAATTGAAGTTAGATTTTTATAGAGTGTTTTCATTAAACCAGGTTAGTAAATTTAGATAGATTAATTTCTTTAGATATTTATTGAATAAAGCTTTGTCTGTGGAATTGTTCATTATCAAACCTAGATGTTTGGTATCAGAGAATATACATATGACTTCATTGATAGGAATTGTAGGAGCTATATATATAGCTTAAAATACCTTTCTAATGCAGTAAAAAATGTTTGATTAAATTGCAATATTTTGGATGTTCTATTTAAAATAAATGAATTTACGACAGAATTTAAACATAATTTCTTTAAAACATTCTTATTTGAAGTACCCTATATAGCAATTTTTAAATACATATCTCACCTGGTTTTCTACACACATATCTTTAATTTTAGACCCTGTATGTATCATTTTATACTGTCACTAATTTCCCTACTTTCAACAATGGCAAAAAATAATAATGCAAACAAATAAAACACATCAGATAAAGCACGAAAAATTTAAAACCGTGTATTGTAGTGGACAGATTCCTGTCACACGAAAGGAAATGTATATCTTCATTAAATGGTTAACAGGCAACAAATTATCGTTTTTGTGTGGCGCCCGTGGCTATATTAACTCGCCGATAAGGATAGTAGAGAGCTTCAATTGTATTTTTGCCACGTTCATCTGCAATTGCAAATGAGACAGCTGAGTAATGGCCGTAATAAATCAAATAAAAGACCCTTTTTAAATCTTAAAGACTGACAATGCCGATGGCAATCACCCAGGGCTATTATCCGAAGGCACCATTAGTCAGTTAGGATTGAATTACCGTTTTGAGCTGCGATGGTTTCCTGGTCGTGATTTTTAATTTCCGCACTGTACTGTCTTACCCGAGTAGATTAATATTACAGGGCTACACTGTAAAGGAAAATCGACGACCACAACTCTTTTTTATATATTATCATAATGAAAACGTAACTACAATTCTTCCTTGAACAATTTGTTCATATTTTACATTATTCAAATAAATAGGAATTTCATACTTATATATACTTAAACAGGGTGTGGCATATATAATATTGATACGGAAGCTCACCTACCTTATTAGTTTGCTAATTATGTTCGTGTCTTCGTTAGAATTTATACTTTCTGCGATACCTTTATTCTGACGTTTTTTGATTCGATTTGTTTCTTTGGCACAAAAATTTGTCCTTTTCTCTTGCTTCATTCAGTTGTTCAAGTTACTATCCTGCTATGCCATTCTTCTTCCACTGATGATTTTTCTTTTTCCATTTCTTCCAACCGGGTTTCCAACTTGTTTTATTAGCACTTTACTTCCGCAGCAACTGATTTTATTTTTTTTTAGAGTTCCTCTTTTTCTTTAACCCAGTGAGCTTCTTTTTTTTTCATTTGATCCTGAATTGATTTTATCTGGCGGAAAAGTTCGGCATTAGTAACTTCCAAAGTCTTATTCTGGTTGTTCAGATCAATAACTGATTCCACTGTACATAGCAGGAGAAAACGAAATGAAGGAAGACCTGGAAAAGGAAATGAAAAACAATCAAGAGGAAGTGAAGAATAGTTTAGAAGAAATCAAAAATAGTCAGGAAGAGTTAAGAAACGAAATGATAACCAGTTTACAAGAAAACAATAAGAAGTTAGAAGACAATCAAGATTAAACTCAATAAATTTGAGGAAACTATTGAAGTGGAAATCAATCGATTTAGAAGTGAGGCACAAAATAAAATCGTAGAAGAAAGTGTTAGTAAGTTACATAATGAAGTAGCCAAAGCCGTAGAAGAATAAAATTAGAACATCAGGTTACAAATCCATTGTCCCAGTTGTCCACGAAGGAGCCCATTAAGACTGAAACCAGTTTTCTTCCATCGTCAAGGATTCAGCCACCAACATTTGATGGGGAGATGCCATGGTGTACTTACCTTAAACAATTCGAAACAGCTGTCTTGGCAAATAACTGGCTAGAAGAAGAAAAAATCACATCACTAATAGTTGCTCTACGGGGTGGCGATATGAAGACTTTAAGAATACTAGCCGAGGATAAACAAAAGAATTATTAAACGTTGAAGAATGCTTTAGAAATGAGGTATGGCGAGGTTCATCTACAACATGTTAACCAAGCACAACTAAAAGGTCGAAGACAATACTTGCAGCAAATTGAGGCAGTTGTAGCACGTATGGTGAAGCTAGCCTACCCCACTGCACCGACAGAATTCAGTTAGCAGTGAGTAGCTTCACTGATGGCCTGCGAGACTCTGAGATCAGTCAAGCATTAAGGTTGGCCAGACATAAAAATAATTTCGAAGCCGCTGGAAATATAAACCGCCCGGCAGGCTTCTAAAAACGAACAAGACTGAATAAGGCAAATTAAAATTCAGACCGGATAATAAGGAGTAGAAAAGAATGTAGAAGAGTTTGTGAAGAATGTGCAAGATTTATTGAATAACTTTTGTATAGGACTTACCATGTACAAGAGGCGAAGACCCATCTTGTGTTGGAACTGTGGAGACTCAGAAATCAATGCCCTAGAAATATATTCAATCGAAATAAGAAATAACCTAGAAACTGGAAGACAAGCAGCAAAATAGTCCAGCCAGAACTGAATTTCAATATTGAGACACAGAAGAATTAATTGTTAAAATTGAAGCTTCAGTATAAAGAAAATTATCGGTCAGCTTTTTAATAACATTTGGAATAAAAAAGTCCACAATATGAATGCCGGTTCTGTCGGCACGTGTACAAATAGCACTTGTCGAATAGCACAACAAGTAGGGACCTCCGCCCCCACCGTACATTGCACAGTACGACGCCAGTTAGTACATGTCCCGTTTATGTTTGCGCAAATATTTCAACAGCGATGGATTGGGCGCCTTGATTCTATAGTCGTGGCCATAACGATCTGCCGATTTGACCCCAATGGATTTTTATTTTCGTGGTCACATTATATCACTGTAGTGCGTCCATTGTCATACTGGAATTATAACACCGTATATTTGAAGCTGCTGACACAATTAGGGGGCTTCCTGAATTCTGGAAAAATATTTGCCGGAATTAGATGCGTCACATTTGTCAAATTTGTAATATACAGATTCGTAAGTGCAACACTTCCTCTGGTCTACAATAACAAAAATAAATAATCCCTTACGACATGCGGCAGTCAGGCGGAGAAAATTGACATTCAACATTGTCAGAGTATGGAATTGTTTGTTTGAATTTTATTTCCTGGGAATGTACAGGCTCAGTGTTATATGATATTCCAATAATTCGATCCACTCTCCATATCTCGCTTTCAGCTTAGCAACTCAAAGTTGATGATTAGTTTTCCGGCGTTTGGTTGCGTCCTGGTTTTTCAGGTGTAATTCAATGCTGGTCGGGGCAGAATAGTTGTTTCCTAGAAATTTGTGCCTGTAAAATATCGTTCTCGCTGAACGCGAGTTTTCAATGGTGTCTACTGCTATGTAAAACGCTTCGTATCTGAGGTGTTTCAGTCCGACATGGAGTAGTGAATTGCCGCTAAATCTAACTTATCTATGCCGCATAATCATGATTCCCTCTGTCGGGCTTAGAGAGAATTGAAATTGAAATAGCTAGGGTTATTTAGTCAGATACCTTATCTGTGGCATGCGGATGAGAGCTAATAAACTCGAATCCGGTATATGTCTGGTGGGCTGCCCTGGGTGGACAGAGTAGTTGTTTCCTGGAATTTCGTGTTTACAATTTTCAGGCAGATTGTCAAGTTGTCGCTATAGGCTTTCGACATTTCCAAAAACGTATCGCTATCTTCTTCAGCAGGAAGTCTGAAATTGTTTTAGTTCAATTTTCAAAGCTACATGTAGTATATGCAGAAAAGAGCAAGTGGCTTAAACTATCTATCTTTTCGTTGAGTGTACAGAAAAGGGAAGAAATGCAAGTGACTCTATTTTATCCACAGTTAATAATTCTGATGCACTAAGTAGCCAATCCCTTCACAGTAGTGTATTGAACTTTAATATGCAGGTGGCACATACCATGAGTATCGCGGAGTAACAAAGCTACATCTAGTGGTCATTTGCTACTCCATACTAGATTGGCAGATACAGATACGAAGCGTTCTACATTGCAGTAGAAGCCATTGAAAGCTAGCGACCTCTATCGCGAGTCGGAGATAACGATGTTTTGCAAACACGGGTTCCATGAAACAGCTACTCTGCGGTCTAATGTCCCAACCAGCATTAAATTACACCTGGAAAATTTTTAGCAAACAACTAAAGGCACTCGTCAGCTGCCCACCAGACATATAGCTCCGGTCGAGATAAGTTGACAAACGAACAAAACGAAGACATAGGCCCCTTGTCTCCACAATAATAATAATAACCAGATTTGATTCGAATATTATATGACAGTCGTATATCAAATATGGACAAATATGAATAGCTTTAAAGATATTCAGCTTTCTTTCATTATGGTATGAAGCTTTTTAGTCAGTAGAACACTTTACTGATAGTTTCTAAACACCCTGTACCACAAGGTATTTAACTTGATAACAGCAACAAGACTAATCCGAGCCTTAAGAAATGTTTATTTCATTAATTATTTGCAAAGCTCTCAATTTTAAAAATTCTCAATTGAAGCAAATATATGCATTGTAGACACAAAACCATTTATATTTTAAGCTTTTCCCATCTATTCCTTTGTTGTTTGCTTACTGTACGCAAACACATTAAGTGACGATAGAACGTTAGATGAAAAAGAAGTCAAATTTTTTGCAGTGTAACGGGAAAGCGTCCTGCGAAGGAAAATAATGATAAATCGGATCCCTGGAAGTGATGGGCTTGGCCTTAGATAGAAAAATTAAATTAATGAATCAACAGGAGTGTATTGTGTACTTTGAGGAAAAGAATAGTTTTGATAAGTTGTGAACTAGTTTTGAAGGATGGACGTTCTTGCAAGACATGTTAACGTAATATTTTAGTTTTTACTTTTAGAATTCTCACATTTATCTTCTCCGGAAAAGAGATTTGATGGCGCAAATGTAATTTTCGTTAAGTAAATACGGGTATATCTACAAGTAGTAAATGTTTAATTTGAAATTCTGCAAATAAAGACTGTTTTTTGTTGACAGCACGAGGGTTTTTATATTACTGTCAGTATTTAATTACGAAAAACTATTCAGCTTCTCTTAATAATTTAATTGATTCAACTGCCGCCAGCGGTCAGTGGCAGCTGTAAAGTGATATTTAAATAATGGTTTGAAAATATTTTTTTCGACGTAAATATGTATTTAATTTTCTTTTAATAGCGTATTCGTATTATACTCATTTTGCCCTAACTTTAAAATTAACGACACTGTTACTGAATTGCCCTGTATAATAGATGAGTTTAGAATAAGTTTGAATCTTAAAAATAAATGTACTATAATATTTAATTTAATTTGATTTAATTTATATGTTTTATTTTAATTTTAATTAGAATGAATTTCTATTGTTTTATTGTCCAAGACTAGCAATTTGAAAATAAATATAAATTAATTTTCCAACTTAACTATGTAACTGTGTTCTTATTATTTTATTAATATGAGTCATTTATTACATATCTAATAATTCATTTAATTTTTTTTATATTTGATTAATAAGAAAATAAATTTATTATTGTATTTATTTAGAAAATGTTATGTTCAAGAGCATGATTTTTTAACCACAAGAAGCAGTTTAGCGGGTTTTTAAAATAATATTAACTTTGTTGTGAATCAAGAAATAAATGTAAGAATATGGATTTTAAATTACAGGTATGTATTAAATTATTATTGAAGTTGTAGTAATTTTCATACCTTCATACCGCTGGGGTACTGTAGTCTCTGCCTGGCGATTTCGAATATTGAAATCTGATTATTTTTTGTAGGTATTAAACTTTTTTGTCAGGCGAGTTGATTTATTTATTTATTTTACTCCACACAGGCGTTAAAGCCTAATTACAAGGAACAATTAAGCACATAATAATCTTGATAAATAAGTAATCATGGTAAGATACACAGAAAAACAAAACACTATAACATATAATAATAATGATAATGGTATACAAACTTGCAGAAAGGAGCGATAAAACTAAGGTACATAATTACAATTAAATATATTTCGAACAATACCTTGAAATTTAATCAATGAAGGTTGAACAAAATCTACATTAAATTTGGAGGAAGCAAAATTTACTAAACGATTTAATACTAGTAAAGGAGAATAGTAATTAGTCTTAACCGTACGTACGAACAACAACTGACGACATCTAGTATTTTTTTGAGGAATGTTAAACTCGAAAAGTGAGAGAATGTGAGAAACATTTGACAAGTTATTTAGTATTTTATATGCAAAAAGTAATATAACAATAATTCTACGATTAAAAAGAGTTAATTTCAAATTCATGCCGTAAATTTGCAGATCTAACAACATTATAATCAGGAGGCCTGTTATATTTTTTAAAATATAAAAATCGTAAAAACTTTTTCTGAACTTTTTCACAGCTTTCCGTATAGGTCTCACCAATGCATTGTACAACATAATAATACTTTTAAGATTTCTTAATTGTCTAGCTTCCCTTATCAGAAACCCTAATGATTTGAAAAAGACCAGCCAAAAATGCATGCAAAAAATGCATCTTTTGAGATGCCTTTTGGCAAATTTAATAACTTCGTAAATAAGAGTCAGAATTGGCTCAAGTCGGGTACTCGGTCGGGTTTTCGAGGTCGCTGATCACGATTATGATGTTCAAATTGACCCCCCGAATACCTGGAGCTCAGGAACACCGACGAACGTCATCTCCGGGGACTATCCCGAACTTTATGCGAGAGAGGAGAGAAACTGGGCACCCGGAGGTTTTTTGGGTCGCTGAATTCGAATATACCATCGGCGAACACCCCACGGACACCTGGTGGGCCCCAACCTGGACGCGGACGTCATCTTCGAGAATTTTTCTGGAAATATCGACAATAACGAACCGAAAATCGTTATGGGGGCTTTTTGTGTGCACTGAATCCGAATTTTATGTTGAAAACGACCACCCGAACACCTGGTGCGCCCTAATCTGGTCCTGAACGTCATCCCCGAGGGTTTTCCAGACATAATTGAAAAAACCCACCAGAAAATCGTTACGGGGGACACCTGGTGCGCCCTACCAGGGTAGAGCCAGGCTGTAAACGTCTTCCCCGAGGGTTTACCAGACACAATTGAAAAAGACCAGCCAAAAATCGTTACTAGGGGTTTTTCGGTTCGCTGAATTCAAATATAGCACCGACGCACACCCCACAGACACCTGGTGCGCCCTACCCTGGCTCTGAACGTCTTCCTCGAAGGTTTTCTAGACACAATTGAAAAAGACCAACCAGTCGTTTTTACAGGACTGAATCACATTTGTTGAGGGCCCCGGGGGAGAGTTACCCATGAATGAATGTATGAAATTATGGAACGATTTTTGGTTAGTCTTTTTCAATTGTGTCTGGAAACCCCTCGGGGATGACGTTCAGAGCCAGGTTAGGATGCACCAGGTGTCCGTGGGGTGTTGGCCGGTGCCATATTTGATTTCAGCGAGCCAAAAAACCCCCCGTAACGATTTTCGGGTGGTTTTTTTCAATTATGTCTGGAAAATCCTCGGGGATGACGTTCAGAGCCAGGTTAGGGCGCACCAGGTGTTCGGGTGGTCGTTTTCAACATAAAATTCGAATTCAGCGCACACAAAAAGCCCCCATAACGATTTTAGGTTCGTTATTGTCGATATTTCCAGAAAAATTGGGGTCCACCTTTCATAGGTGGCGGAGATGACGTACATCGGCATTCCTGAGCTCCAGGTATTCGGGGGGTCAATTTGAACATCATAATCGTGATCAGCGACCTCGAATACCCCCTGGTACCCGACTTGAGCCAATTCTGACTCTTATTTACGAAGTTATTAAATTTGCCAAAAGGCCTCTCAAAAAATGCATTTTTTGCATGCATTTTTGGCTGCAGCAATGCAACTTCCGGTTTGTAATAGGTACAAAGTAGGTACGAATGATATAAATAATTTTTGCAAGTAAATGCAAAAAACCGCTTTCCGATACGTCCTATCCTAAAAGATTTCCTATCTTTGGCCTTTTTAGTACTTCATTGCCTCGACTATTATTATTGCCAAATTGAATGCAATTTTAATTTAATTTTATTTTAAAACTAAATAAACATACAAACTTTGTATTTTTCGTACTTCCATAGGTGGCTTTAACAGTTTAAAATATTTAATAAACGTGTTGAGGACCAGGAAACTTACGCAGTACTAAAGAATGGCATTGTCCACCCTTTCCATACTCCCCTATCCGATCAACAGCGATTGAAAATTGGCAAAACCACGAAGAGGGTTGCACTCCACTACCACTATTCGTGCTTTGTGTTGCGCAATGCAGTGCACACTCGTACGTTCCGGTAAATCCGAGGAATAAGAAATTGTCGGACTATATTTCCCATTTAATTTAGAGCGTCTAGCGAGCTCGGATTGCACACTTTTGAAGTCGGGATGCGGGCGCACTCGAGATGACTGAATGTTTGTCAAACCGCGACTAATTGTATTGGGATGCATTTAGGGTGGCTTTCGAGGGAAGAAGAAATTCGCGTAAGTAGCGTGCAGACCGATTCTAATCGAATCGTGTCTACAAAGCTCACTTATTCGGTTGCATTGGCAATTTACATTTGATGAGGAGACATCTGTTGGGACTTTGAGAAACAGGTGTAAATAATACAGCTTCAGTCAAAAACATTATAATGGACATTGTTGTGATAAATTTTTATCTAGATAATTATTCAAATAATTTAGTATTTGTAACATGTATTTGTGAATGGGTGGTGAGTAGAGCTAAACATTAATACAGTAAAAAAAATCATGATTCCTTGAAAATTTAATTTACAACATTATCTAGATAAATACATAGGGTAGCCTAATAGAATACTTTAAAAAGGAAAAATTAAATTTTTTAAGTGCTGTTAATTTAACGTGAAAAATATCAAATCATGGCTATACTCGCATCAAGAATTCAGACGTCTTACGTCACGGCTGACGTTACACATTTGTTTTTATTGTCAACGTAATTTTCGATATTTGGTTAAAAACAACGATTTCTTGCAATTTAGTGCAGTATATAATGCAAACTTTTAGTGTAGTATATAGTTTTATTACTATCACTTGCAGTTTCTTAAATATTTTGATGAAATTATTCATTTGTTCATATGACATAAGTCGTCTGAATTCTTGTCGCGAGTACACCGCTGGACATCAACGTAATACACAGTGGGGTAGCTCATATTTACTACGCTGTTTAAGCTCTATTTAGTCCGCCCGTGCCCATGAAGAAGAATAGATTGTGTGTATATCTTACGGCTAAAGTGTAAACTTGGTTAGTTTGTAAACTGAATAGTATACAAAATAACTGAACGTTATTTATACAGATACTTAATCGTAATGTAAAATTTAGGAAAAGAACAAATAAATACTTATTTATTTATCGTTGCATGATTCGTTATTCTGGAACTTGCCGTTTCATGTGCATCCCATAGAGATACATTTAAAGCAAATAATTTTATAGTACTTAACTTTTATTATAAGATAGTATAGTTTCTAGTTTCAAAATTATATCATGAGTGGAGCCACTAGCAATCATCATTTTACCGGTTGTGTGATGTTATTTTTGATGTCAATACAAGTTTATATTTTTGTTTGAAGAAGGCTTTGTTTTAAAGATATGTATTGACGTTAGTAATAATTGAGTATCTGGCAAAGGGTGACTGACATACCTAGATTTCGTAGTTAGTCTATAATACAATTTTTATAATTAGATTAGGTGTGCCTAATAAAGACACATGTCAGAATGATAAAGTTCAAGACATGCGACTGTGTATTATTTGTCTAAAATATGTTTACGAAGAATGCGCAGGATTGTGTAAAAGCGACAAAGCTAAATCTTTTTGTCTAGAATGCCAAAACTGAAATTTATTTTTCGATTTTCGAAGTTTTTTTGTTTGATTTCAGAACTTCTATTATTGTTTTTAGTGAAGAAAGTTATATATTTGTTCCAATGTAATATATGTTATTGTTAAAAACAGTTTAATAATAATTGTTAATGTTTATTCGCAATATTTGTCAATTTTGAAGAAGCAATCTTAAAATTGCAGAAATAGGTCAGATCTCATCTATTGTGGTTGAATTTTCGAGTTCCCACAATTTCAAAAGTGAACTTATTTATAGAGAGTTTTCATTAAACCAGGTTAGTAAATTTAGCTAGATTAATTTTTTTAGATAATTATTGAATAGAGCTTTGTCTGTGGAATTGTTCATCAGCATACCTAAATATTTGGTATCAGAGAGCATACATGTGACTTTATTGATAGGAATTATAGGAGATTTGATTTATATTAGCTTAAAATACCTATCTAATAAAAATGTTACAAAAGCTAATAATAAAGAATATATGGATAGATATTTTGGGTGTAGTCCGCAGAGTAGTTAGTTTTACACAATATTGTTAATACCTAAAAATGTATTAAAAAAACAAAATTATTAAGAATCAGTACGACTTCCATTTTAACATTGCAAGTTGAAAAATGATATTCGTACTATTTTACACCAGTGCAAATTTTATTGTTTGTCGATCTTCCTTGAACATATTCAATTTGCTAGGGAATTTTGGCGCCTGTTACGTTAAAATATTATCCATTGAACTACGCAGCTGATTGTTGAAAGCTATATTTTTGGAAATGTCCAATTTCTGTACAAGTGTACCTTTTTTTCTCAAAAACATTGTAGCCTTAATATAAAATGTGATAACGTTAGCGTAAAAAATTTATGCTTACATTTACATCACAAATATGACAGATGTGGCGCCCTCTAGGAAATACGTCGAAATAGACAACAGAGTATGATTTCTCATATTCAAAAATATCATCACTTTTCTAATCGCAAATTTTCCCACATTCACTATGGGAACACCTTTTGTATTTCGATTGTAAATGCATGTTTAAATGCTGTGCTGCTTTGTTTTAGAAGTAGAATTGGCGAGTATTAGACTAATATATCTGCTCGCACACATTGATGTAGTTCAACAAGAGCTAAGAGAAAGAAAGTTGATTTAAATTCTGTTGATAGCACTTATATTTTCGACTAAATTTTATTAATTTCTTAATAAATATTACCAGATGCAGTAAAATAAGGACACTTATGGTGCACCACCCCTGCTGAAATGATGAAAAAAACATATGTTTGACACCATGATCTTTTTCGCATCAACCAGAATGGTGGTTAAGGACCTTCTAAAACAATGTTCTTTCGGGATTCTTCAGTCTAAGTTTTGTTGCAGTCAGTTGGAATGCTTCTAGAACTATTGACTTCAACAGACTGAGCGGTACATTTTCCTTGTATGTAAAATTAAAAAAACCGCTTGTGGGTTGCAAGACGACGTCAGCATATTTTCGAAAAATATTTAAACAACTGATAGCTATCATATGTCTTTCTGTTATACAAATTCTTGGACAATTTTTGTTTTCGTTCATGGAATCACAGTTTTTATATAGAGGCCATGGAATCGAATATGATCCAACATTAGCTTAGTTAATTCTTCGCGACGACAAGCCGCAAAAATGCCGATAATCATAGCATTCTTTACGAGTAAATATGTTTCATCATCTGCAGTACTTAGGAACATATATTTCTTCCTTTGTAAACATTCTGAACTTATCGACTTTATAACCCTTTAAAATTTTTTTCAAAAATGTGATTAGTTGAAAATATCTACTTATATCTTAATTTTTCTTAAACCAATCTACAAACTGTTTGTACCAACTCATATCACGCCTTGAATTTTGTCGGAACTAAACTTGACAGTAACCATCCGAAAGCTAACATAAGAAAACTTTATGTGTAAACTTAATAGCATTTACTTTTCCTGTTTATAGACACCTGTCATTTGACACTTTTTGTCAATATAATTTTTTCATTTTATTAAATCATATTGTCTTACTTTAACGTCGCGTAAATAGCTATAACGTTGTTTTCTGGAATCTGGAAATGTGGGGAGGGTAGCAGAAAGGCTACATCACTTAAGCCCCATTGGGCCCCTTGTACATTAGGATCCCCCATTAGGATCCATCTGAGCCGCCAACCAACCTAATAAGGAGGAAAAGGTGGCGACGTTGCTCATTGAAATATCTCTAATGTAGTCCACATAAGGCCATCGTCTAGTCAACACGGATTTTTTCATTGACAAGATGGCAGTGCACTCACATAGTGCATGGAGTACTGTCTCGCCTTCCTGTTCGCAACCGCTATAAAGATGTTTTTCACACTTCCTTATGTAATAGAGGTGTTTCCTTAGCCAACAGGTTAAAAACCTGTCACGAGGCGAAGATTTGTCTTAGACATAACCAGGCACTCTTTGACTGTATCCTTGCAGGGGTACTCTAGGAACTCCTTAGCAAATTGACAGCTATTTGTTTCATCCCAACGTTTCCTAAACTCTTTGTGGGTGTCCTCTTTGATAATTTCAACAAATGCTGCTAACGGAAGCATACTGGAGAGACCACGTATAAAATATTGAGACCCTAAGCAGTCCTAGCCAGCTTGTCAGCTACTTTATTACCATTGCACCGGTCGTATCTCTTTATCCAGCATACAGATATGGTGTTGTTAGTTGAGCCCACTACCCTGATGGCATTTCGATGCTGATCTAGTTGTTATCTTATGATTACGTAAGCTCAGTAGTGATTGTCTACTATCTGTGTAGATTCTAATGGTTTTACTCGTTGTATGTCTACGTGCACTTTTTTGGCGGTTGTGGTTACCCGCTAATTCCGTTTTTACCACGGTAGCATACTTATCCATTGCCCACTGATATCGAATATCTAAGGATCCGGAATAAATACCACATCCTGCACCTTCCTTCATTTTTGATCCATCTGTGAAGGTGTTGATAACGGTGTTTTATTTTGAAATGTGTTATTGTGTATACAGAACACCTACCTACCACCACTGTGCCACCCAAATTACTGTACACCCCTTAGGGTTGGGTCGTTTGAGTTGATTTTTTTTAAATGGTCGTCATAAAATTGCCTATCGATCCCTCTTTCTCAATTTTCGCTTTCGGTTTTCATTTTTACGGATTCCTTGAATGTGTACAAATAATTTTTGTGAGATGATATTTTTTCCAATACTTTCCCAGTTTTCAGTAGAACGATTTCGGATATGTGAAAATTTTTGGATGATTGTGGCCATTTTAAGAGTAATGGAAAATTTCTCCGAAATCTAAGTGGACAGTCTTGTAAGGCTTTCCAAGACGAGCATTCCCCTATAAAAAAGTCCGGAAAAATTTCAATCTCGTGTTCCGTAGGGTCATTTTTGTACGAAAAATCTAGTTTTTCCATGCAAACCCATTTTTGGAGTCAAATTTCGCGAAAATGAATACCCAAAGCGAAAATTGAGAAAGAGGGATAGAGGGAATTTTATGACGAACATTTAAAAAAAATCACCTCAAACGGCCCAACCCTAAGAGGTGTACAGTAATTTGGGTGGCACAGTTGCGCTTTGAGCCACTGTGCGCCGCTTAGAGACATACGTATTGGTTCGTGGAAATAATTCTAACAATTAAGTATTTCGCAAAGGTCTTGGTCACTTTATTATTATTATTATTATTATTATTATTATTATTATTATTATTGCTATTGCTATTGTTATTGCTATTGCTATTGTTATTGCTATTGCTATTACTATTACTATTACTATTATTATTATTATTATTATTATTTTATATGAATCTGTTGAATGGGCTCAAATCCTGTTTCAAATAAAACTTTCTGACACACATATTACCGTGACAAACACTCTAAAGCGCTTATAAAAATTAGCCCCGAAATATCAAAATTGCGGTCCTAATTTGAACAATCTTTCCGAATAAGGTTTTGAATAATCACCTCCGCCGCTCGCACCACGCGTCGCCCTTATTTCCCACACAATTTCGGCGCCGCGCGAAGCCCTTACGCGCCATTTCCATTTATTTAGGCCGTGGCGTAAGACCGGCGAAATAAATTCCCTTGATAAATCTGTACGCGCCGAGCCCCGTCCTAATCTCGGATCGGTATTAATGCCGTCCTGCAGAAAGAATCTTCAAGAAACCGACAGCGTTTTCATTATGGGGCGCCTCATTCAACAGGACGAAGGGGTGAGGAGGAGTGTGTAGCTTATCGCTTAATCCCGACTGTCCTCATATATCACGGCGATTTCCTTTTGGTGGAACGAGCGTAGCTGTCTGTCCAGCCGGGTGTGCTATTCGGTGTTAAATGTTTGGGTACCTTGAGAGGTGTTTTGTTACAGAAATTTACGTACATCACCTCTATTTTTAATACCATATAAATTTAGTTATTCTTCATCATACCTGTCACTGAGCACTTATATCGGTATTTGAATCTAAAATAGCAATAAGTAGAGAGTAGAGTCGAGAGTTTAACAGGACCGTAGTCTGTTTACTAATGAACATATAAATATGTTGTAACAATTTGAAATATGCATGTAGAAAATCACATGAAAGTAATACCTGACTGAACTTAAAGCAGAATAAAATTAATAATTATTAGTGTAGATTTATAAAAGATATGAAGAATTGTTAATATGGATATCCTGGATATAAATTTAGTAATAATAAATAATATTACATAGCATAAAAATAATAATTTAATAATTTTATTATCAAGTATAAAATAAAATTTCATAAAATCGCATGACGTTGACAATTGTTATCACACAATACATAAAGAAAAAGAAATTTAAACCCAGAGCAATTTATAATGAATGAAAGGTGAAAGTCTATAGATTAATCTGATATTGTAAGCAGACGAGTAACATTATTGAAGATATATCCATTCAAAATAAACCATATCATGAAAAATAATTTTAAATGTCAAATTTTAAAATTAATTCCAGAACTGTCAAGACTAAAGGTGACTTTGCAAGAATCCCTTGTAATTGACCTAAAATACAAAATAAAGAGTATTTCATTAATAAAATAAATAAAATTGTATAATAAAAACAAAAGGACATTTATAAAAATGTATTAGTTATAAGAAGTTTTATGATAAAGTTCATAAAAAAAACATTTGAAGACTGTGAAAACTCATGTGAAAGGACCTTTAACATGGCAATCTGCAGAAAGGAAGAAAAACAAATAAATTGTTGATAGTTACGGCTTGGGTTTTGAAAAAGGTGCAGCATCGCCAGATAGCTCCTAAAAATTTGCAAATTAGTCCAGAACAACCATTTTTTTAAGAAAATACCTACTCACTAGCGAAATTTACAAATCTCCATACTCCAGAAAAGTTATTTTGCCAATACATGAAAATTTCAACCATCTCCAGGGAAATTGCAGTACCAGAGAATCCTACAGGATGGTTACCAGTTTCCAGAAAGGAAAACTATAAATTTTCCAACCTCAGGTACCTTTAAAAAATAAAGTGCACTATAAAATTTTTATAGCTATAGTAAATAAAGCAGGTTTTATTTCTTCCTAATCTTTGCAAAGAATAAAGAAATCCACAAGACTTATGTGTACAATAACAACAATATTCACAAAATTTGCACAAGAATTATTAATATCTGTCACTAATATCGCCATTTTGCTGAAAAGATGAAATCTGTAATATCATTTTTAAGAGATACTCCCTGTAGGTATGCAACAGCTATTATAAGTAGAAGAATATCTATTTGCACAACTCATAAAAATTCTAAATTAAATTCAATAACAAAGTTCTACCTTATATTAATTTGTTGAAATTATCGACAGAGGAGAAATTTAGTAATACGAGAATATTGTTTATTGACCAAATTAATTTTGAAAACTAAAAACATTAATCTTTAAATGTGTTATAACAATAAAACCTTGTAAACAATTTTAATCGACTCCTGAGTTTAAGTTTCTTTTGCTGTTTTGATTTTGTGAAACTGTGTCTAGCAAGGGATAAAGAAATACATAAATAAGGTAAGATAAAAAAAATAAATAAAAGGTTTGTATTGAACAAATTACAGCTAAATAACAAAGACACAATATACACTAAGAAAACATAACACATCAAATATATCAAGGCGCTCAACAAAATTAATATCCAAAATTTGACATCACAAAACTTAAAAAATTAAATAAAAATTAAATAATAAAAATATTTTAATTAACACACCACAATAAAATATTACAATGTATACTTATAATTGCATAAGAGGTTTGTACATTATAAGGCAAATTTGGGTTGTTTAATCAGAAACTGTTGCTTAGCAATTAGACAAGAAAAACTGTCAACTAATAAAAACGCGACACCTAAGGTGAAGCCACGCTTTTAGGTTGACAGTTTTTCGAGTCAAATTGCTAAGGGAAACAGAATTTAAACAACCGATATCAATACAAATATCGAGTGTAATTCGGCAAGACAATTTAATGAATAATAAATTTATAAACATATCAATGCAAAATTATATTTATGAAACACTAGAAATAAATACATTTTTATCGCACGCACTTATTGGAATTGATATGAGGACTACTAAAGTCGCTACGGGTGCCACAGCTAATCGTTTCTGTAGTATCGTTCTGTATATGTTGAAGTTTGTTCTTTTTCCAAACGTGTTGGAATCTTACTATAATACTTTATGTATCTTGTAAATCTGTTTAATTTTCTTCTAAGCACACTAGTAAGAAAAAATATGTAATGTTATGAAAAATAAATAATAGTGATATGACGTTTAGGCCTAGTTTTTCAATTGATGGTTAACTTGAGATTAATAGTAAACCGATAGTTACATCAAAAATTCAGTTTTTCAATTATTGGTTACCAAAAATTTAGTAGTTAACTTTTGGTTAAAATAACCTGTCCATGAAGTAGGGGTTAACTATGGATGTGACAGTTAATTCAGAAGTTTAACCTATAAAATATTTAAAGTCTTTAATTTGTTACTATTTATTATGGAATAAATGCATACAGCAGCGACGAAGAAGATATTAGAAGACCTAAAATAATAGGAGCTAGACCAAACTACTTCGAAGAATATGACGGTAAAGACTTTTTTTATAGACTTAGATTGTCACCGTGGATAGTTGTTGCAACCTGTGACACTTGACAGTTGTCATAAACAAATTTGAAAAAGTTAGGTTACCAATTTCTGGGTTTTCGTTGCCAACGTAGTGCATTTTATATAAAAATCGTAGCAAAATACATAAAATGTGCCAGCAATTTCGCCAACATAAATAAATAAATTGCAAACCTCTAGATAGTTAACTGAAGTAACAAAAAGTAACGAAAAACGCATTTGGAAATTAACCATTAGTCAACTTGTAGGTGCATGTTACTTATCATACAAGTTAACCATCAATTGAAATACAGGCCGTTAGTATTTTCTAAAAGTATTTGAAAATTGTGTATAGATCATTACGATTATTAGTAAGTCAGTTATTGTGTTCTCATTAAAAATTGTCGAACCGTCTCTAGCTGGGTAAACGGGTAGTTTATCAGCGGCAGCACAAAACGAATCGATTGAATAATGCTCGAATGATACTCTTTGTCAGCTTGTAACTATAGTTTTATTGATGATAAATTGCTGTGTTCTGTTATTTTTATTAGAGCTTGTTCTTCAATTCCGTTTTTTATTAAATTCGCTAACTGCTACCGCTCGATTTGAGTGATTTGTAATTTTGACACGTTTGACATCTATACCAATGCGTTGAGCCTAGCATTTAGGCCATTTGAAAATTTCATTAATTCCAATCGGCATATTTTTATATCAACCTTTAGAATGTTTCTTCTTCCAAAAAGGATTTGGTGTTACAAATACTCTGTCCAATGTTATAGAAGTGCCTCGTTTTTCCATCACCTATTAAAATAAATATATAAAATATTAGGCGTAATCCATTTGCTGTCACATAATTGATTGTCACCGCCTTGTCTCGTTTTCGAAGAGGATTGTTCTGGATACGTCCCGTTTCTTTTGCATTAGTTTCAATTTCAGCTAGAAATAATAGTCCAGGGCATTTAGTTTAAAATCGACCGGAATAGCAGAAATTTTTCGGCACAGCAGATATCGAGATGCGGTTTTCTGCATTGTATTCAAGAAGGTCCCAGGAAAAAAGTCTATATCGTCTGGTTTGGCCATTTTTTGAAAAATGCCTTCTGGGCCGGAAAATGCATTTTTCCAATTGCATCATTACTTGCATCATTATAGGAACGATTGGAGTGAGCCACCTCTGAGTGCCCCCGGGAAAGTCTAATGCCAGAATTGAATTTGGCATTCCCGAAAACCCTCGAGTATCGATTTTTATGGACGCTGCCATTTCCCCCCCAATAACCCACAGAAAATCCCACAGAGGGACCCCCGAGTGCCCCCGGGGAAATCTAATGCTAGAATTGAATTCGGCATCCCCGAAAACCCCCGAGTAACGAGTTTGGAGCGCTTCCCATGGACTACGCAATTTCCCCCCCAGAATGACCCCCCAGATACCCCCGCAGAGCCGCCCTCGAGTAATTCCAATGCCAGAATTGAATGCGGCATCCCCGAAAACCCCCGAATAACGAGTTTGGAGCAATTTTCATGCACGCTGCTGTTTCTCCCCCAATTCACCCCCAGACAACCCCACAGAGTCACCCCCAGATAACCCCACAGAGTCACCCCCGTCCATCCCCGGGTAATTCTAATGCCAGAATCGAGTTCGGCATCCCCAAAAACCCCCGAGTAACGAATTTGGAGCGATTTTCATGCACGCTGCCATTTCTCCCCCAATTTACCCCCAGACAACCCCGCTACCCCCGTGCATCCCCGGGTAATTCTAATGCCATAATCCGGTTCGGCAGCCCCGAAAACCCCCGAGTAACGATTTCCGAGCGATTTTTCCTAGTTTCCAGTCGTTCCTATAATGGTGCAACTAATAATGCAATTGGAAAATGCATTTTCCGGCCCAGAAAGCATTTTTCAAATAATGGCTAAACCAGACGATATAGACTTTTTTCCTGGGACCTTCCTGAACACAATGCAGAACGCATCTCGATATCTGCTGCACCTAAAAATTTCCGCTATTTTTCCTAACTTCCCTGGACTGTAAGTGGTTTTGCAGTAAGTTGCTTCTCCTCCGCACCAACCTAATTCAAACACCAAAATGTGATATAATTTCTTTTGATATCCTTCCGGTTTGTTTTCCTCATATAAACTAGCCATTGCAAATATTTCACATTTATTTAGAGCTGATGTACTGGATTTTTTCTTTTCGGATTGTGCTTGGTATACTTTCTATAAAATTTTTCGATTTAAGCCCTCCCTGACGAAGTAAGGGCTTCTAAAAAATTTTAAAAATTTCGGTTTTATTTTTTTTTCTCAAAAACGGTTAAACTTATAAATCTGAAAATCGGTAAACACATTTAGTTAATTAAGTGACATTGTTGAATACTATTTTTATTTTTACCAAATGTCTACAAGGGTGGCAACCAACAATCTAGAACTTTTTATTCTAAACGTTTTTCGATATGAAAAAATTACAGTAAATACAACAATTAATTTACAAAATTTTCCCCCTCTTAGTATTCTTATGCAGAGACACGCGTTTTCTATTAAAAAAATAAAATCTACATATGTATATATCTTAGCATATGCAGTAAAATAATTCATATGAAACGTAGTAGGCTGGTGGTTTTAATTTTAGACATAATATGTACCCAATTTGAATCATTTTTATCAAACAGTAAACTCAGAAATTGGAATGTTCGAAATGCAAAATGTTTAAATAGGGTGGCTAATATGCCAGTCGGTAAAGAACACTGACTAATATTTGTTGTTGTTAGCTACAGGCTAAATTTTATTTTATTAAATGTTTACATGTGGTGTTCAAAATGCCTTTCCAGATGTCGGTTACACAGCTGAAGACTTCGTAAAAAAATTAAATTTACACTACGCAGTATCAGAAAGAAAAATGACCCTAGGAACACACTCTCCAAAGGACCGCACATCATTATGAGACACCCTGTATAACGACCCTTTTTAGGCAATTGTATAGAAGCATACATATAGGTAGCCATATACAGTATGCGCCAAAAGTATGGAATAAATTCAATAAAAACAAAGCAATTTTTTTTTGGGAAAAATCCTCGAACAGGTCCATTTTTAATTTAAAAAATACATATTTTAGCGCAAAATGCGATTGTCAAATGTCATTTGTTTTCGAGTAATGACGTCATCGATTTTTTTTTAAATGGCAACACCATATTTTTTTCCTTCATTCTGAAAGATCGTTTAATTCTCTATCAGACAGTACTAAAATTTTGCCCTCTTACATAGGAAAGTTTTCGAGTAAATGACGATTGAATGTTAGAAAACGTAAATTTTATCCATAAAAAAGTAACAATTCTGAGGTATGTAAAATAAAATACAATTGATTAAATTTTATACTTAAATTAAATGTTCGAATTGCCATCCACCAACTTCTTGACAATGCACAAGTCTGTGAAGAAATTCTTCTTGTGTAACTCTGCGTATTTCGTCCCGAATGCGATTTTGAAGTTCTTCTAAATTACGTGGTTTATTAATGTACACTTTTTACTTCAAGTATCCCCATAAAAAATAGTCAAGAGGTGTAAGATCTGGCGATTTTGCAGGCCATTTTATCGGTCCGCGTCTACCGATCCACCTCCCAGGAAAACAGTTGTCCAAAACATATCGTACAGGGCGCGCATAGTGCGGAGGTGCACCGTCTTGCTGAAACCATATGGTATGGTCAGGAATGTCAGGGTCATTATCGTTAGGAAAAATTACTGCAAGAGTTGGAACAAGGTCATTTTCTAGAAACTCTAAATATCTTTGTCCTGTAAAAGTTCCTTCAAAGAAGAAAGGCCCTACTATTCTGTCGTCAACTATTCCGCACTCCGCACAATGCGCGCCCTGTACGAGATTTTTTGGATAAAATTTACGTTTTCTAACATTCAATCGTCATTTACTCGAAAACTTTCCTATGTAAGAGGGCAAAATTTTAGTACTGTCTGATAGAGAATTAAACGATCTTTCAGAATGAAGGAAAAAAATATGGTGTTGCCATTTAAAAAAAAATCGATGACGTCATTACTCGAAAACAAATGACATTTGACAATCGCATTTTGCGCTAAAATATGTATTTTTTAAATTAAAAATCGACCTGTTCGAGGATTTTTCCAAAAAAATAATTGTTTCGTTTTTATTGAATTTATTCCATACTTTTGGCGCATACTGTATAAAAATGTTTATATTAGAGAGATCAAATATTTGGACAATGTATTTGTATATCCAAAATAAATAAAATGCCATTAATGGCTTAAAATAAAAACTATATTCTTGTTAGACATTTTGTTTTTTTATCAGCTCCATTAATATCACTTATAGAACAACAAAAACAAAATACATAAATTGGGATAAATATAAAATTGAAGATGGATGGCATGCATTTAATTTTTATCTTTCTAGCAAGTATTGTCAGTTATGATAAAATTTATCTTAAACTATTTAAGTACGTAATTAAATAATCCAGAATCAATTATACTGCTTCATAAATTACCGTACAATTTATACTACTGAGTGATATTAGGATTAATTTACTCAAATCAGCCACATATACCTATATAACGAAACATCAAATAATGCAACTTCAAAGCGTATTCTACTCAAAGTCAGCACTTGTTGCGCTATTGTAACAAATTGACGGCTATTATTATGCATCAAAATACTTTTGATAAATTGCAATTTCGAGTTAATAGAATTAATTCGAGCACTGAGAAAAACACTCCAAGTAAATTATGTTACTAAAAAAAATAATTGCCGTAAATATTTTTATCAGGTATATTTAAGGGTATGTTCTACGTCGGAAAATAACCGTAGTTTGCTATACAAACAATAGTCCAAAATTGCTTTGTTACGAAAATACAGAGTGTTAAAGTTTGTTCTGAAAAACAGAAAAATACATTTTTTTTTAGGGTCCAAACAGAATGTTGTTGTAAATCCCTATCCAAACATTTACGCTGAATTCAACTTGAAAATTTCGTGATCTAATGGCGTGAAGATTTTCATGTGACAACACATGTTGGTTATGGAAGTTAACTATACCGCGACGGGTAAAGCAGGCTTCGTCAGTCCACAGTATGTTGTTCAAAAAATCCCTGCTTTCTTGAACTGAGCGAAGGACCCACTGACAAAAAGTCACTCTTTTCTCTTCATCTTCTGGATGTAAGCCTTGAACAGGTTGTAGGTGAAATGGACGCCTGTGATCCCTTCTGAGAGTACGAAGTACATTGGATTTAGAGGTGCGGCTAATAAGAGAAACTATACGGGAACTTGTTGTTGGATCTCTGTCAAACTCGTTTAGAAATTCGAGAAATTCTTCTTTGTTGTTGGTTTGGGTTGGCATTATTTCGATCTCCATGTAACTTTCCTAAACCATTCTCCATTAAATGCTGATGAATTCTTGTGAACACATTACGACTAAGATGTGATCTGTGCGGATATCTTCTTCTGTATTCCCTGGCGGCCACCCTTGAGTTTCCATTAGCAAATCCATAAGTACACAAAATGGATATCCGCTATTTCTTGATTTGAAAATCTAAACGGCATTTTGATACTACTACTACACAGAAGACAAGTCTATTTAAGATTTGTCAAACGTTGACATGAAAACCGACGCCAACTAGTCGTTGTAAATTTTTTATCTGGTGGTTGCAGCAAGTGTACCTGGTATGCAGCTAACAAATAATAATCCATTTGAAGGAAAACGACTGACAGTTATTACTATAATTTCTCTGTCAGTTAGGTTTTTTGAATTTTTGACATTATTACATGGTTATCCATATCCACTCGTTATCGTTATTGTACTTATATTCCTGCTTTGTATGTCGTGTTGAGTGTATAGTTATTTGTGTTTTTATATTAGTGATTATTTATTAGTGGAACTATACCCAGTAAATAATAAATAAACTATGTGGGAAATAAATGTGTTGTAAAAAACTAACGCATAACGCAGCTCTGGGCGTAAAAGACCTGCAAACAGTTTTATATATGGGAGACCAAGTTAGACGTTAGCTTAATTGAGAAAATCCTAAGGAAGAATTAAAACATGAAAGGGGGCAAAGGATTTAACTCTAAATAGGAAAGAGACTGCTTTCATACATAAATGAAAGAAACCACTCCATACACCTAATAGAGCAACGGGGGTTTTTGATTATGTTACCAATATATATATTTTGTAAACCTCAAAATAAATTGAACCTAATATTCACGTTTTAATTTCATTTCGTACTTTCCTAAAAAAAAAAAAATGAGTAAAAATATAAAAATTACACTGGGCTTAAATTTGATAATCTGCTAACAAAATAAGGTAAACGTATACATCTTGACATAAAGGCAAAAGTACTACAAAATATAAAATAAAACTACACAACTAGTTGACCTAGATTCCATGTTTTCGCAAATTTTTTAAATAAATTTAAATTCATACTGGTTTTATAATCAAATTCAAATTATATCTGCTAGAAACCTAAATTAAAACAAAATGTGACCAAAACCTCAATTTACATTTAACTACACTGGATTACAACAGTTAATTAAGAATTAATGCAAAAGTATTAAAACTACGAACAACTTTGGTTATATTTACGCCAAATTATTAACTATTTTTTCGTATGTTTTCTGGGATCCGCCATATTCTTGGCGACTTTTTCTAGAGTGGGGGTATTTAAAAACTGCCAGACGTATTTCATTCATAAATTGTCTAAGATTCCGTACTGATTGCTTAGTATACTGTGCCTTGAAGGAAAATCGAAAAAGGTCAGACGAGTTGACAGATGCGATGTTAGAATGACAAGCAATGGACATTCGAGATTTATAATTCGATTTTATAACGAAAATTGTTGAAGTTTCAGTCAAATACGAGATGCACCGCCGACCAAAATTACCGAAACGTCAAACGTATGCTCCGGCGGTGACATCTCGGAATAAAACGTAGGAAATTTGGAAAAATGGGTCGACTGGAGGTCGGCAAAGGCCAAAAACTGTAAATTTGAAGTCTCTAGAAAGATTCCCGTACCTGAGCGCTGGGGTTTGAGGTCGTTGTTACATTGAATTTTGCATAAATACGAGTGAAAGCGTGGTAAAAAATGAGCTAGACAATATGGCGGTAGTTATTTCATTGCCGTGTCGCTTCAATTTATAAAGTGATTCAAAAAGGCTTGATAAAAAAACTAAAATTCTAAATTCAAGAAAATTTTTGTTTTTTTCGCTTCGGAACGATTGTCGGACGTGCAAAAAATGATACCGTTAAAAAAACTCAAAATTAAGGGAATTAAAAAATTACTTATTAATTAAAAATAACGAATCATTCTCTAAAAACACTCATGAAATTAAAAATTTTTTTTTATGAAACTTTTAGCAACACATAAATACCACCCGATTCAATATTTAAAATACAGGATGTTGAAAAAAAAATTAACTAAACTCGAAAAAACACTAAAAATTACCAAAATATGCTAACCACTCTTCTGAATTACGGAGCGACGGATTTTCCCCATCATAGAGAGTTCAGCCAAAGTCACGTTTACATTTTATTATTCACAGGCGTAGAGCCGTGCGCAGGTAATTAAGTAAAAGGCACTACGCAGCGGTAGTCATGTGCGGCCAGAGGGCTTTAGCCCGAAGAAAGGTCAAGTTGGCGGTAGCCGACTTGCCACCTTTCTAGTGTTATAATTCCTGTGTTTACCAGGTGTTTACGTTGTAGTTTTGCGTTCTTTTTCATTCTTTAGTGTCTTTTTTAATTTTTAAACGTTTCATAGTTATTAAATAAAGAAATTTGTGTTGGGTGCAGATACTTTCCCACAATATAGTTCGCCGGTTTGGTTTTCTAGGTTATGGGACAAGACTGCGGCAGGTAAATTAACAGTTTTCTATTATCTATTCCTTTCGTTCGATTTTGTTATAATAAATAGGCATTTTATCTAGCTGTACCTACGGGAAGTGTGTTTTATCGGTAGTAAGTGGTTATAATGAATGAAAATGTATTTTTGCCAGTTTATAACGAAATAATGAGAAATTAATGCAAAATAGTGTAGTTAACTGGATTAACTGTTACCTACCTATCTATCAAATATCATTACTAATAAGAATATCAATTTTTGTCGTTTCCGCATTTAGAAATGCTTATCCATGGATCTAAGCCATCGATATTTATCATATGCGCCGACTTTGCGTAGGAAAAAAAATTTTTACCCATTTTTTAAATATCGAGCTAACATTCTGGAATATTTTTTTACTATCTTTTAGGCCTTTCTGAGCACGTGGTTTAAAATTTTTGTGCTTAGTCATAGTTAACCCTGTATATAACTTCGTTTTCATTTATTGCAATTGTGCAAAAAATAGTATAAGCATCACGACCGTTAAGGGTTATACCGTTCTTACACAAAATATCGTTTTCTCCGGAAACTAGTAATATACTATTTTATTTATTTATTTAATAAGAAATGTTTGTTAACATTTAGAAGAAAAAGTATTTCAATACTTTTACTTCAATAATTACAATTACTAACAGTTCTAGAAATAGAAAATCGGACACTTCAGCTAAACTTAAATGATTTTAACTTTTGTTCTTTTGTAACTTTTCATTTGTCTACTGAACCATCAATGGACCGCTATCTCCTAATATATTGGTTGTATTTTCTACAATTTTCTGCAGCAGGTGCAAAACAAATCTTATACCTAAATAACATATAGAAAATATAGTATATTATGTATTAAAAAAATCGCTTTGCTCTATTATAATATTTAATAATTTGTTATCTTTTGTTTTGCAACCTAGTTTAATGAAATTAAAACTTGCCTTACAGAAAAAAATATATGTCTTTAAACAAGCAGTGTTCTCCAATTTTTAAAATTACAATAAGAAAGAAACTCCATCACGTCCAATATAAAGCTTGCAATAAAAATTATAATATATCTTTTCTTACAAAGTTCAAGTAATTTAGTCAATTACCAGCACCAGCCAATGACACTTTTAGCTTTTGACATTAGACAGTAGACGCAGAGCACACAAATTTAGTTAGTTTGTTTCATTTTTGAGAGTTCTATTTTGAATAAACGCAATTCATTCTCTTTCTTGCCTTCCTTTTTTTTTGTACAAAGATCTTTGTACAAATTGATTCGATGTTGCTTCCAGAAGAAGAAAACATGTTTAATATTATTTAATTTTTGTGGTCCTAAAATGGACATCCGACAATTGTTGTATTAAAGACTTCTTTGGGAGGTCACTGTTGGACGTCCAGCGAAAGTCAATAACTGATGTCTGGGCATACGGATCTAAATTGGACGTCTCATGGATATTCTGTGATATGTGGGGAGCTAATTAATCACCCTGTATAATAAAATGCTTCTTAGATACCTAATAATATAGACTTTTTCATGGAATCATAATTTCATTAAAGCTGTTTGTCATTGCAAATGGTATACGAACCAGTCCACTATCTTTTGAGTTTATCTTTACTAGCTGTTTGTGTCGCTTTCATAAGTTTAACAACAGAAATAAAAATATTTTTAAGGCGTTATAAAAATGGAAAAGTGTGAACAAAAGAGCTATAAAAGGGAGATTTAATGTCTCCTACTTTACTGGATTTTGTCCAGATAACGATATGTTTTGTTGAGGGTCGTATAAGATACTTTGTTAATGAGCACATGTAATCAAATTAATGGATAGAGTGTTTCTGTTAAATAAGGTAAATGTAAATGTAGTCGTTTTAGGAATTGCAGTGTGGTATGCCCAAATCGTTTGTTAGTGGCCTTAATTTAAATTATTTTTTATTAAATATATAGGTAACCGTTGACTTGGATCAAGGTGAGAGATCGAAATATTTTTTCAGGTTTCCCTCATTTCTACACTGAATGTTGGTTAGGGCCTACCAACGTAAGTCGTTCGTGTGCGCAAATGCAACCTACTTAATAATAATAATAATAATATGTCGGCCCTCTACCGCACAAGGCTTAATTTTTTTGGCCGTCTATTCTCGAGATTAAAATAAGGGTTAGATATATTTTTATTATTTAAACTTTTTAGTTCAGAGTTTAATAATACAATGCACTAGATGTTTTATACATTCATTTTGAGAAGAGACAGCGACTCGGAAAATAAAGGGATTTTCTATTAAACATACTTCCAGAAATCCAACATAAATTAAATATAGGATGTCAAAATTCGATGAAATAAAAGTTTCTTATTTAATATCTAAGGAAAGGCAAACAATTTTGCACACACTGATAAAAATGGGTGGAAATCAAGGTTTTGTTCTCTCTTTTTACACAATATTTACTGTATGTGTTTGTAAGTAATAAATTTCAAAAATAATGTGGTAATACAATGTGCTGTATTGGAGTTATTTACTTTTACTCAATTTATTATAAAATTTTACAGAATCAACCCGCAAAATCTAACCTCTAAACTAATGTGTTTTAGTTGTGTTAAGGTGATGTAGTGGGCAAACTTTTGTGAGATTTTCGTAAAAATGATTTTATTTTGTTACATATACACGTGTAGCTTACTCAAATTTTAATGTTATACTTACAATTCTTGCACTGAAATTACGCTATTACCTGTATCTCTAAAACCATACAACATTAATTTCAACAACATATTTATCTATGTGACAGGAAGAATAGTAATAGTTTACAACATATGTTAACATTAGTTATAGTTACGTTAATTGTCAATTTACTGTAACTAAATTTCGAGCCAAAAATATTTATTTTTACATACACTGTAAAAAAAGTTCCTGTGCGAGATCTTCCAGTGTGTAATTTAGGATGTGTAAAAATTCTGTGTTAATAGTTTTACACACTATGGCTATTTTGTACGTTTTACACAAAATGTGTTAAAATTACTAGTATTATAATAAAATATACTTACTGAATTTGTGTAATATTTACCAGTTGCGTGTAAAAAGTACACCATTTTGTGCAAACTTAACACGCACACAACTTAATTGTATTCTATATCCCTACTCCTGACTAGTTGAGCACAACTGCGCAGCTGCAGTATATCAGCTGATCCAACACACGCTATTACGCCATATTGGTCATGTAGCGATGTTGTGTACAGTTACCTCTCGTTCACTGTGTTCAAATGGAGAATATTTAAATTTAAAATGAGGTTTGATCAAGGAAAATGGTAAGTACTTACCTAACTATAACAAATATTACTGATAATTGTAATAAAGCTAAAACTAATTAGAATATAACTATTAAAATATTAGGAGTTTACTCTAACGTTTTAGATTACTCTGTAATCTAACTTTTTAGTAACTTTAGAGAAAGAAAATTATATGTTCAGATCAATACCAGTTAATTTTCGTAAACTCCTATTATGTAGTGCCTAAATACATATTTGTTTGTTGTTTCATTGTTTATGATTTACTAGAACATTATTAGTCCCTTATTAGAATATGTACTAATATACTGTTAATTTTAATACATATATATTTTGTTAGCAGTCTTAGTTGTTGATCATTTGAACATAATTTAATTTTTTTAATAAAATCATAAAAAGTAAAATATCTTTTTACACCATAATTCAGAAAATTCTTTATATTGATACGGAAGCTCACTTATCTTGTTAATTATGTTCCTGTTTGCTTTTGAAATTATAATTTTTTATACATATATTCTGCCGTTTAATAGAACATTACAGGCTGTATTCATTGCATTCTCTATAAAATGTGAAAATAAAAGTATTTCAAAAATTATATTTATTAAAAATTATTTCTCTGGGCCTAATATATATATAAATTATTCCGAAAGTAAACAAGAACATAATTAACAAATTAAAAAGATAAAAAGATTAAAGATTAAAAAGATAGTCTTCCATATCAGTACCTATTAGACAATAAAATTAACATGTTAATGTGTAAAGCCTACACCTTGAATGATACAAATAACACAGAAATGTGTAAAAGTTACATATGACATTTGTTATATTAACACAGTGGATTATGCTAAACCTTTAACAAACTGCTATATACAGAGAAATGTGTAAAAATTTACAGAATTCCGTGTGGACCTCGATTAACACAGTATTGTGTTCTTTTGTGTTAAAATGTGTAATTATTTTTTTACACATAGGTATAGATATAAGTAGATGTATATTTACAAATATTTACAAAAAAAATTTACAATTATATAGTTGCGACAAGAATTCAGACGACTTATGGCATACCAACAAATTAATAATTCGTTATATTTCCATTAAAATATTTAAGAAGTTGCAACTGAGAATAATCAAACTATGTAATAGCTAAATGTTTGCACCATACAGTGTATCCGGGAAAACGTGGGAAATTAACCGTTTACGAGAAAAAGTTCGACCTATGTTCGCATGTTGAACCCTCTCATGAAGTTTTTCAATAATTTCGTCCTAGGACACCACTGCGTTTTTCTAACTTTTGTATTTTTTCGGATAAAACATCTTAAAATGAAACTTTTCGGTTTGAATGCCTTTGTTATAAAATATACAAATAATAGCCTTTTTATTAAAAATAAAACGTTATCATACAGGGTGTTAACAATGGTTATAATCTTAGCCTGCCCCTGGTGAACTAATAAAGCTAAATATGTATGTATATGTAAATGGGTTAAAGAACCCTATTTTAAGAGGTCCTTACTAGTGTCTATCACATTAAATTTTTATTAAATTATATACTTTAAAAATTATTCAAGAAAAACCATTTTCCAGCGGCGTAGGAAACAATTTTATAGGAACTTGCTTCTTCTTGCTTTCTTCATGTTCTATCTGCAGTCGAGAAATTTCCCACATTTTTCCGGACACCCTGTATGTTACAGTAAATTACAAAAAACGATTGTTTTTATCCGACAAACTATCGAAAGTTATGTGTATAATAAAAACAATGGCGTAGCGGCAACCGTGACGTAAGTCGTCCGAATTTTTGCCGCCGCTACATATTAATATTTCAAGAATAAGATGTACTTAATCAACATATTTTCTAATGCAGATGAAATACATTGCAATATATTTTTAGATGATGAATGAACAATACACTTTTAGAGAAAAGGATGGACAATTAACATTTAGAGGATGGTTGAACAAGTTCCACTAAGAAAACATTCCTACACATTAGTTATTTCTGCTTCTTACAATGGTTTCTTAAGTATTTAAAAATAAAAATGTAACTCGCATAGTGTATTTATTATTGAATTCTAATAATAAAGTCTATTGTTTTTCTAATAATGTATTATTAGATACATCCTGCATTACTCTCTTAAGCCTACACTTTTCTACATTTTAACAAGCAGAAGCAACTTTTGAATTACATTAAAAGTAAAGTTTTCTTCTTTTCACCTTTATCTGTCGACACACTCTCTATATGGCTACGAAAGCGACATTTTTAAATTGGCTTCTGTTACACTATTTATGTTGAACAAAATTAGATTATTTGAACTGATTGATGAACTCTTTGGTATATACTGTGAAATACACAAAAATTTGAAAATAAAATATGAGCACAAAATCAAAATTAAAATTTAGGATATATTGCAATAATAAGAAAATTTCAAATATATTCAAGTAAATTTAAAGAATAAAAATTTGGAAATGATATAAAATACAGACACTATAGTTAATGTAATAGTAAATTTGAATAGAAATAATATTGTGTAACATGTAAAAAGCTAAATTTAATACAACAAAATTTATGTAAAATGATGATGTCAAAATCACACAAAATAGGAAAAATTTAAATTTAATTAAAAACATTTTTAATCAAATAATAGGGTAGAAATATAGTAAATGTAATGAGTCATCGCCCTAGAGTACCAATTTATACTTTTATTAATTTGTCAAAGGACATTCGAAATAGTTCAAAAATTCATTGACGGTAAACCTTCGACTGAGAAGGAAATTTCAATCTAACTCAATAATATCAAACAAAAAGTAATAAAAAGTACATTTTAGCATATCTTGAATATATTTTCGTGTATAAAATTGGATTTAAACCTTTATCAAATTGTGTTTTTTTCATTTAAAAGATGTGGCGTATATCAGTCGAGTAGTAGTTTGTATGTAATGTAAGGAGATACTGATAATTTGTGTATAGTGTTTAAAAAAGACATTCCAGACAATGCATAACGATACTCAGATTCAGATGAAAACATTTTTAGTATATAAACTGGACAAGTTTGTGTGTAGCAAGAGACCTGTAATTTCAAGACGATATAAACATTCACAAAATAGTAAAAAGACAATCAAAATATGTGAAAAGTATAAAATAGAGGACAATTATTTAGCATATAGGCATAGAAGTTTAATGATAGTTTTTAAGTAAAAATTTAGAAAATAGGAAAAAAGTTTTGACTAGGTTAAAATTACTTATATATAGCAATATTAGACATCAAAATGTTCATAAAAATGTGTAGAATCTGAAAATAACATCCATATTTCATGTAAGGCGAGCATAATCCAAAAATTCAAGAAGAAAAATGTCAATATTTGACACTGTTGATATCTCCCTAGCAACTTCATTTGTTTTTTCTGGTTAATAAAAGCAATTCCGAGGCGAAGAGCGTCAATTTTCAATATTCCATCAAAACGTAGACATCGTATGAAAAGTCCTAAAACAAAACAAAAGAAAGTCAAGTAAAACAACTAATTGGATTTCGTTTACCCAGAAAAATAATGTGACGTTTGAAGAATTTGACATAAATTCAGTAATTGTGAACTACTGGCAAATAAACTAAAGGTATGAATAGTCAATAAAACTTAAAGTAAAGTGAACTAAAGTTCAATCTTCGTAAAAATTAAAACTTTATAAACTAAAGTGAATTTAAAAGTAAAGTGAAATAGTTTGTTGGAAAAATATAAGCAGAAATTTATCAAAAACTAAGGGACGTGAGGTAGAACGAGTAAAGGACAACAAGGACAGCACCATCTAGCGTTGAAGGAGTGTAGGAGACACAAATTTAATGTATACTCGCGACAAGAATTCAGACGACTTACGTCATACGAACAAATGAATAATTCATTATATTTTCATCAAAATATTTAAGAAACTGCAACTAATAGTAATAAAACTATATGCTACACTAAAAGTTTACATTATATATTGCACTAAATTGCAAAAAATTATTGTTTTCAACGCGTCCAAATATCGAAAATTACGTTGACAATAAAAACAAATGCGTAACGTCAGCTGTGACGTAAGACGTCTGAATTCTTGACGCGAGTATAGCAACAATACAAAGTGTGGAGAGGATACCAGGTTAGGCAATTAAAATATGAGCAAATAAATAAAAAGAGTTGCATATATAAAAATTGACCATAAAAAGAAATAAAAATGATTGATTAATCTTTGCAAAGTAATTACTTAAAAATAATCATTAATTGAACAGTTTTAACAAAATTGCACTAAATATTTTTAAGTTTGACATATCAAAAATAAATATTAAAACTTTCAATTTTTCAAACCAATCTAAAAAGAGAATTCTCTCATTTTAAGTTTAAAATTAGTTTTTAAGACATTTTATGTTAATTGTAACCATTTAAATTTGTTTATAATATATGTCAATTTGTTAACAGTTTAAATTTATGTTTCATTAACTTGTCTATAAAACTGCAAGTAAAAATATTTAAAAAAAAAATATTTTAAAATACAAAAGATTCTTATGGTAGTGAAATACATATAAAGTGATTAAAAAGTTATAACCGCAACCCGAGGAAAGAAGTCTAGCTCTAACAAAGTTTGTTTTCTTAAGTACTATAATAAGCATACAGCAGGTAAATATACAAGTTTTATTAATGGCGCTCAACTTATCAAATTTTAACAATAACAATAAAATAATTTATCAACATTAAATAAAAATACAAACAAAAATAATCTTTAATAATCAACAAATTTAATAATAAATAAATATAATGGCACACAAACGTAGTGCAAGATAAAGAAAAAGGGAAAGAAAATTAATTATAATAATTTAAAAATAATAATAGTAATACATGTCTTTTAACATGTTTTATGTTGTTCCATTCATAAACAGAGACCATAATTATTTTTAAATATATTTTTATGAAAGCTTACATCCCTGATTAATTACTAAAACAGAAATTATGAAGTTTTGTAAAATTATGTACACTGTAAAAAATAATTACATTTAAAATAGATGGCAATTTATTTACCACTCATTATTGCTGTAATTTTCTTATCGATTGTGACTTTACAAATAAAATGTTAAATTACGTTGCAAATTTATTTTGTGGTGTAATTTTAGGTTTTGCAATTGTAATATTACTTTGTGATTTTACAATACAAAAAGTATTTTTACAATGTAACTTTCACAATTACTTATAAAATTGCAAAGTAACTTTACAGGCAGTTGTATAGTTACATTGCAATAATACATGTTATATTATGACTACAATGTATTTTTTTATTTATTGTACAGGATGGTCCAATTTGGACACTTAGGTATAGAAGGTTTCTTCTATTTTCTGAAAAGACAGAAAAAAGTAGCCAAGATATTTGGAGCTTAATTTTTGAGAAAAGTTGAATAGCGAGAATCACATTTCGATATTTTGATTTGTTTAAGAAATACCTATCTACATGGTTTTTAAATTTTGGTCGTTTTTTATGGTAAGTTTTCTACTTATTATATTGATATTTATACATTGTAAAAACATTTTTTCTCTGTGTGTAGTATCTAGTGGTTTGAGGAATATTTCTTTATAACTTCTAGTTTTCCGTTGCTAAAACAAACATATATATATATTTTTTAATGAAACATCATACGTATGTAATATAGAAAATATAATAGAAAAGGTCTAAAATTAAAAATAGTAATTTATTTATATCTAATAGAATAATATTACACGAGAAAAATTTAAATATAGTAAGGAATTAAAAGAAAAATGTACTCATATCAAGTAACCTAATTAACATGAATGCCAATTGCTTCTAATGTTAACAAACACCCTTAATAGTAATACTGAATTTTTGATATTATATCCCCAGTAAAAATTAAGTACTTTGGAATGTATGACTCATTTAGTTGAAAATAATACTTATTTCTATTATAGCCCCATGTGTACCTTAAAATCAGCAGAATAATCCTTTTTAAATTTATAATTAAAATTTTTGGACAAATTGTGTGAAAAACATTTGTTACACAAAACCGTACTTTTCCTAACTGATTATATAAATAGCTATTTTGTACTCCGATTACGGTTCAGTTAGCTAATTAGTAGTTACAGCTTTATTATATCTTCAATATATTAACTGCCCTTTGCTTATTTTTTTAAGTGACAAGTTGAACGGCATGTATTCTCCGAGATATTGGAAAATATTTTTTTCCGATGCTATCATATTTCACCCCCTGGGACCCATTTCTAGTCGATCATATTTTTTCTACATGATGTGTATCCCTTGAGGAAACTACGTACCAAGTGACAAGTTGCAACGGCATGTATTTTCCGAGATGTTGGAAAATATTTTTTTCCGATGTTATCATATTTCACCCCCTGGGACCCATTTCTAGTCGATCCTATTTTTTCTACATGATGTGTATCTCTTGAAGAAACTACGTACCAAGTGACAAGTTGCAACGGCATGTATTTTCCGAGATATTGGAAAATATTTTTTTCCGATGCTATCATATTTCACCCCCTAGTCGATCATATTTTTTCTACATGATGTGTATCCCTTGAGGAAACTACGTACCAAGTGACAAGTTGCAACGGCATGTATTTTCCGAGATATTGGAAAATATTTTTTTCCGGTGCTATCATATTTTACCCCCTGGGACCCGTTTCTAGTTGATCATATTTTTTCTGAGTGATAGGCATCCCTTGAAGAACTCTCATACTAAGTATCATCCCCAGTATGTTACTTAGTATGAGATAACGCCCTGGAACTCACAATATCGTTTTGATATTTTGTACCTTAGTCAACGAACGTCCATGGTCATTCGGCTATCTTCAGAAATTTCGGGTGCTATCTTTGGGTGCTGCTTTCACACCGGTTTCTTCAAATATGTATAAAATATAATTTCAATAGAAAATAATATATTTTAATATATTATGTAAGATGAACAAAACAACAGTGGGGTACCCGATTTTTGTAGATGCAATATTTCTTTGTTTCAATAATTGTGTATAACTTACATACCTATTACTTATTAATCTCACTGAGGTTATATTTAAACAAGCACTAGACAAAACTATTTATAGTACTAAAAACACTCACTTGTCACTCTAGATATGTTTATATTGCTAGTCACTACTCACTAAATTAATTGTATTAGTACCTAGGTCATAAGTACACCCTGCATTCATCGAAATGAAGCAAGAAATAATGAAGGTGTCACCACCCAACGCTCTCAACGGTTAGTGGTATAGTACATTTTAAAAATAGTAGTACCTTCACACAGACATTAGGCATATTTTTACAGTAAATTTTGTATGTTCAGTAATTTTACAATGTAAAAATGGATTTCACATTATTAATTGTAAATGTATTACAATATATTCTATAAATGTACAAATTATATTATAATTACATAGGAAGTATACGGTTTTATTGTATATTGGCAGTTTTCTTGTAAAATTACAATGTAATATCATCATTATTTTTAGAATTATTTTAAGACAATTATAAGGATATTTTTACAAAGTAAATTTGTAAAGTTACTGGCCTTTTTTTCAGTGCAATTTTATTTTTGGGTTTTCTACAGAATTCTAAACTGTATTCCATTTGCTGTAATACAGTTGCAACTAAAGTATACTTACATTTGTATAAAGCTAGTAACATTTCTTTTTTTTTTCATATACATATATCATTTCGAATACATAATTAGAAAGTTATGCATATACTAATATCTATAACTGGCGCATTCGCCATTTTATAGAATGAATAGTGAATTATAATTAAAATGCCAATATTGAATAAATGTGTAATATATCTGTCACTATTGTTGAAAATGGCTAGAAAATTTACATTCAGTGAACAAATTGACAAGTTATTGTACTACGTTTCTGTAAAGGGAACTGTAGAAGTATGGAAGAATATTGTTGACGATTTCCAAATGGAATGAGAAACATTTTCTAATGTTGAAAGACTGGCTCGAACGACAGAAAACTTTTTAATAATTTCCCAAAAAGTCCTAGTGTAATAAGGGTACAGGATGAAGAAAATAATTTGTAAAATTTACATCAAAATCTTAATATCTCAATATCTATTATATCCATATCGCATTCAAAAATTGCAAGAGTTATTACCTCAAGATTTGGATCGATTGACCTTGTGCGAGTTTATCTTGCATCAGCATATTAATTTTCACAAGGAAATTGCAATATTTTAGGACCCCCTACATGCACCTGCTCTGTATCGGTTCTTATGCGGAACACTTTGTATATTCAGGTATCCACATTTCAACTTTTTTATGACAAATAATAAAGAAAACAGAGAATGGCAATAAATGCTTAATATTTTATTAGGTACTAACAAAACTTGTTATATATTTGCCAATTTCTCATAGGTATCCAGACCGGAAACAAAAAAAATTCTAGAAAAGCGCGACAAACCCAATAAATGGAACTCAATTATGTTCTTTCCGGCGGCAAAAGCAATCACTGACCGAAAACAATCAAGGAGAGCGACAATCAGCCTAGTTATGATTTCTGCTGTGTAATAGCTGGTGGTGGAGTATTGGTCTCTAACGTAATTTGTCCCCTGAGCCACATCTTTATAGTGGACTTTAGAAAGGGCCGAACGAACATTGACGAAATGTAACGGGCCGTATCCAAAAAAAAGTAAATATTTTTTTCCATTAATATACGTTGGACTTGATATCATTAGCATCGATATTTCACTTACTTATTTTGCTAGAGTTATAATAATAATAATAATAAATTTATTTGTCCAACAGTCACAAACCAATTACAGGACAAAGTTTACAAAGTAAATAAAATAAATAAACCAAAATTGAGAATAATTAAGAAATGAATACAAAACAAACTAACACGAGAACATACAAAATTATGTATTACTTATATAACTGAAGATGGTATATAATTCTTTCAAATTACAGTGAAAAATGTCACATGAGGTGCATATTTTATTATAATTGCATGTCATTGAATACACAGGAGACTTCAATAAAACATTAGTGTTAGCAATCGGGCAGTAAAAAGTTCGTGGTGTACGACTAGCTACTCTATTTGTTGAAAAATATACGGAATTTAGGATTTGAGGACAATCGATATTATTACTCAGAAGTGAATGTAAAAACTTTAAACTGAAAAAGTTCCTCCTAAACTCTAACGAATTAAAATTGAAGCGAGTAATCAATTCCTTATAATCGCATCCTCTGTTAGGATATACGCCGTCAACATGAAATGCTAGAAATTTAAAAAAAAATTTCTGAACGGATTCAACTAATTTAATGTAATAATTGTAGTACGGATTCCAAATAAGGCAATAATATTCAAGTTTAGATCGAACGAAAGTGAAGAACAGTTTTATTTGAACTTCGTTATCTTTAAATACACGACCTTGTCTTACTACGAATCCCAAACGCTTTAAAGAAGCAGAAACTGTTTGTTGAATGTGCTCAGAGAAACTCAATTTGTTGTCGAAGCATACACCCAAATCTCTAGTCGTGTCAGTAAGTAATAAAACTTCTGTATCTACATTGTAGTGAAAAAGAATAGGATTTGTTTTACGTGTGTATGATATTACTTTACATTTCGAAATATTTAATTGTAACTTATTAGAATTGCACCACTGTGAAACCTTGTTTAACTCATTCTGAAGAGCCATACAATCATGTAAACTATTAATAGACGAATAAATTTTTAGATCATCAGCAAAAATCAACTTATTGCAAGTAACAGAGATCATTGACAAATAATGAAAAAAGTAATGGCCCAAGATTAGACCCTTGAGGGACACCTGACGTAATAGGATAAACCTCAGATTTGAAGCCGTTGTAGGTAACATAATTGTATCGATTAGATAAATACGATTTTAATAACTGTACTGCATTAGCAGTAAACCCGTAAGCAGATAATTTGTACAGCAATATTTTATGGTCTATGCGGTCAAAAGCCTTTGAAAAATCTGTGTATACAACGTCTACTTGGCCTTGCACATCTAATACATTTGACAAAAATTGTGTCATACAAATCAAATTAGTGTTAGTTGACCGTTTTTCCATGAAGCCATGCTGATCTGGCGATATTATGTTTTTAAAGTGAGGGTAGATCCGGTTATATAGTTATGTAGAAATAAACATATATATTTATAATATGTAAATGTTAAGAATAAATGAGATGAACATGAGATTGCTCATTACTATTACTCATTTACAAATAGTAATAGTAAGAGTAAGAGTAATAGTAATTGTAATCGTAATAGTACTAGTAATAGTAATAGTAATAGTAATAGTAATAGTAATAGTAATAGTAATAGTAATAGTAATAGTAATAGTAATAGTAATAGTAATAGTAATAGTAATAGTAATAGTAATAGTAATAGTAATAGTAATAGTAATAGTAATAGTAATAGTAATAGTAATAGTAATAGTAATAGTAATAGTAATAGTAATAGTAATAGTAATAGTAATAGTAATAGTAATAGTAATAGTAATAGTAATAGTAATAGTAATAGTAATAGTAATAGTAATAGTAATAGTAATAGTAATAGTAATAACAATAGCAATAGTAATAGTTCAATTGAAATTATGATTTGACAGGAACGACTAATGACGTCATCAATTATATTTTTTCCAGAAATATATCTAAATTTTTTTCATGTTAAAAATCCCTCTAATAAACTTTTATTAGAACAAATTTTCTGTATTCCCGTTTAAAAATTATAAGCAATATCGTCTTAAAGAGTCTCAAAAGAAATACCACCTAAAAATCACATTAGCGGTGGAAGGATCAAGTAGTCGTTGGAAGATAATTAAATGTTCGTTGTTTAAAGTGCATAATGTCATTAAACAAACAGCAACTAAACTTAAAAAATGAGGCAAACGCCCTCATAATACATATTACAATCTATTCTCTAAATGACCTCATCTCATTTCAAGATACGTATCCAATCCTCACCTGACTTCTTTGTGGGCTCCATCGTGCTGGATTCTCCTTAGCTGCAAAGACACATTCTTCAAAAGTGCAGGAAGTTCTTCTTGTAGGAAATTTAGGTAACTCACGCTGTTTATTGTATATTCATAAAAATAAGGCCCAATTAAATGCTTACCGATGATGCCGCACCAAAATGGTCTTGGTTTTGGACTGGATTTATAATGTGGAGATTTTCAATGGACTGACAGTCTTCGTTGCGCCTGTTTGGTAAATCATTAGTGACAAATCCGTCCAAACAACGTGCCGAAAAGGTGTGATTAACAGTTTCTACATTTACTACAATTTGAGATTAAAAGTCTGTTTCAATGTGGCGGTCAGACAATACTTCACATTGTAAATTTTCTAGTCATGGTACTAGTCTTTAAAATTTGTCGAACGGTTGGTTCCAAATTCAAATTTCGTGGATTTTGTTCGAAATATTCTTCTTGATTTTTTTCTGATTCGTCGTAAATCAGGATATCAACTTTTTCTAAATGAAAAAAAATTTTATAAGCACAAAAGTTATAAGTTGGACGTTCGTATTGAGCAACTTTAAATAATGGACATTCAATTATTTTCTAACGACTACTTGATCTTTCCGGAGCTAATGTGATTTTAGGTGGTATTTCTATTGTGACTCTTTAGGACGATATTGCATATAATTTTTAATCGGGAACGAGAAACAGAGATGACGTCAATAGTCGTTTCTTTCACATCCCATTGATAATACTTTCGATTGAAAATGGAGCTTACCTCATCCCATTTGACACCACGTGTCCCAAATTTTATTTAAACTTTTTGTATCCTCGCAATAAACCCATACTATCGAGTTTGAGAAACCCTGTACATTGTAAATCGGAGTCCATATGATAGAACCATACTTCATCCTAGAACAAACAGGAGAACAAAATAGAATTTAAAGTCCCTACAATTACGATAGATAAAGCCATCCGGATAGGACTCGATATAACGTTGTTGATATACGGAACAAAAGTGGGCTTCCTGTTAAAGGTAATTCCTAGATCTTACAGTAATTCAACATGGCTAGTGACACAGTTAATCTTACTACGGAAAGGCATATAGATATGTTAAGAAACAACTGGTTGCGGTTATACCATGATTGAGTATCCTCAATCAATATTAAGCTGAAACAGGCAATAATCTGTCAAGGAATCAATTGTAGTATACAGCTTAAAGTCATCAGCGGAAAATAATTTCTCACATGAGATAATATCAGGAAGATCGTTAATAAAGAAAAGAAATAGCAGAGGCCCCGGATTAGAACCTTGGGGAACCTTTGAGGAAGGATGAAATAAACGAGATGTAAAGTTTGAGTGTTAACTAAAACTGTCTGTTTGTTAAATATGATTCAAAAAGCATAATTAATGATTTAGAAAATTTCTCTAATAACATGTAGTGGTTAATTTTATCAAAGGCTTTCTGAAAACTACTCAATTCACATCAACCTTGACCTCCATCGTCTAAAATCTCAGAAGTATACTGTGGAAAAAACGGCAATAAGCGACCTTCCGTACAGAAACCAATGTTTTATAGATATTAATTGGTTAATATCCCGATAGATTTCACTGTACAACGTTGTGTTAAAATTTTTTCGAAAAATTGTATAATAAAGAAATAGCTCTATAATTTGTTATGTCACTTAGATATAGAACACACATATGCCTATTTCCAAAGAAATGGAAACACAAAATGTTTTAATATACAATTAAATATAATACACAAAGGTTCACCCAACACGTAAGCACAGTTCTTTACGAAAAAACTCGAAACACCATCCTAACCCATAGTGAAAGAGTTGTAAGACCAGTATTTGTAAGACGTCATCCTGCCTGACTGGCTTAAGAATAGGTACACTCAAACTGCCATCATATGAAAAACTAGATGGGACTGCATGAAGACGCTATTAAAATATTCGCCAAAAGCATCAACTATTTCAGTCGGATTTGAAATCTCAAACACTATAATAGGAGGAATGCGTAATTGTCCTTTCTTTTTTTTGAACAAAGTTCCAGAACTGTTTCAGGTTATTAGATCGATATTTTTCAGTGTCGCTCATATTTTTTTACATTTATAGATGAGATGTTTACAATTGGAGCGATGTTAACAAACAGGTTGTAGTGTTCAACAGTATTGCATGTTGTCACTTTTTGTAAGCAGCATCTTTAGAGCGAATAGACTTGTTGACTGTACCCAGGAATCAGGCGGGAGTAACGAAAACGCCGAAATTGATGTGACGACAAAAACTTAGGAATAGTCTATATAATTTGTTACAACACATTGAAAACTTTTTTAGCCAAAAAAGGAATACATTACATTACCAGCTGCGGCAGGAACAGATCTATTATATTTTTTTTTTCCAACAATGAGTTATTTCATAAAAACTACTTTTGTAGTTGCACCTTTTAATGAGAGAACGTACAGATCGATCTCCTGCTGGAAGCGCTTCCAGAACTACTTTTGTAAAGAGCTAGAGAAATACCTAGGCAGGTACCTTTGAAAGTATTACTATAAATATTTATTAATCAAAATATGGCAATAGTCGTTTCCACGATCGAATAGAGTAGTTAAGACTGACACATGCTCTCCCACGTGCATTATTTCTGGGAGTGAAATGGAAGTTTTTCAGCAAGTCGTAACTTCTGAATGACTAGGGGTACAGTCATGGTTAAAATATTACGTTTTTCAAAGTACTTAGTGTCTGTAGGACGCTGCACAGAGTATCTAGAAACTAAACAGGCAAACGAAAACAAAAACAGATTATTTCATATCGATTTGATATAAATAGAAGTATCAAAATTAGGTTATACTTTAACTCTTATGCGGACAGTCAACTGATATTTTTATTTATTTATTTATTTATTTATTCATTCCAAAAAGACAATTGTCTAATTACATGAAATAATTAGTTAATATTTAACAATTGTGCAAATAAAGTGACAAGAGAATAGTAGAGGTTGTAGACTTGTAGGTACACAAAAAAAAGGATACAATACAAAAATATGAGCGAAAAGAATCAAATTTCAAAGTATTCTAATTTAAAAAGGTACTCTTGTCTTGAGAATCTAGGGTGGAGAAAAATATATTAAAAATATTTGTGTTTTTTTACAGGATGGAAAAGTTGGAATTTTGTAGTAAATAATATCACGAACAAATTGTAACAAAATTACTATTGACAAAAACAAATTTTAATTAAATGAAAGATGTTCTACATGGCGGCTATTACTTTCAATGCATACAGAGATTTGTTTCTCTAATGTTCTAATATAATCTTCTCTAAAAAAGAGCCCTACCTCCTTTAGGAAGCATTTATGTCAAATCGATATGAAATCATACGTAAAATTAGTTTCCGGTTACCCTGTATAACTGCAAAACAGAGGTTATTCTTGAACTTCTTCAATCTCCATCTTTCCATAATGGGTTCTCAATTTGAAATTGGTATATTTTTTTGTTCTCCAAGTCTCAAAACTTTAATTTTCTCTTGATTTATCTGCAATCCCACTTTACGTGCCTTCTCTACAAGTTTTCTTGTTACTTTTTCTAATTTCCTACTATCTCTTGAAATGATGGACATATGATCTGCATAACTTACTATTTGGTGACTTTTAAACAATATATGTCCTTCTCTGTTCAACTGACTATCTCTTATGACCTTTTCGCACTAAAAAAAAGCATTAAGAGTGTGTCTCCACGTCTCAGTCCTGTGTCAATAATAAAACCTTTCGAACATTCTTCTTTTATTTTGTACTTTGCTTTTAGTATTTTCTAAGGTAATTTTCAATAGCCTAACCAGTTTGGTTGGTATCCCAAATTGTATCAATATTTTATTTAGTTTATTTTTTTTATAGAATCATATGCTTTTCTCAAGTACACGAATAAGACCATTGTTTTAATCCCATATTCGTAGCATAGAGTAAGGATTTCTTTCACCATGAATATTTGGTCTGCTGTTGACCGCCCCTTTCTAAAACCTGCTTGATGCTCCCCTATCTGTAGTTCTGCTATAGGTTCTATTCTCCATTTGATTAACGTTGCTATGATTTTATACCCTACATCTAGCAATGATATTCTGCTACATCTCCCTTTTTTAAAATTGATATAATCATAGCATCTCTCCAGTCTTCAAGCATACATTCTCTTCTCCAAATCTTTATGATCATTTCGGATATTCTTAAATCCTCTCCTACGTACTTAATGTTTTCTGTCGTTATTTCCTGGACTTTTGTTATTCTTCAAAGCTTTTATAATTATATCTATTTGTTTTTTTATAGGGTCTTCCCTTCTCTTACCAGTATCTGTGGGACACTCTGTATAGTGTTCATATTCTAAAGTTTATAACTAAAAAAAAAACAAGGAAATGCAACTTTTACCTCTAAACCTTTTCGAAAAATATCTCTATTCCCTGTCTTTTTTCTATAAAATAACATTAATAGTTGCTGGGTAAAAAAGAATAGGTCCACTATTTCTTTAAATTCTTAGTTTCAGCTTAATTTTCAGTAAGATAATATGAAACTGTGCCAATGTTCACCCTCTAGTATTTCTGTCATTTCACTTTTTATTTTCGCATTCAGCGAAGTGCTCGAGTAAATAAAAATATTGTACGTTCTACGAGGGTCCATAATCATAATTATCCAGCACGTTTGCCTTAAAATATGGGCCTCGCACTAGCCCAGAGTGTCTCAATTAAAAGTCTCCAAAAAAAGGTCCTGTAATACTGCCGTGATAGCTTTATTAACTCCCCCTGACCGTGGTGTGCTGCAGCTAATGGTTCGGGCTTGAAGACGGTGATAAATAACTAGTTTGCGGCGGCCGAACTGACACTTGCTAGTTTGTGGATGACCGCTGGCTACGGCGTCTAATACTTCCTAAAATAGCGTAGCGTTGGGAAAAGCTCGATTTATACTTGATCTATCGCGGGATGATACCCGGGGGCTATCTGTGCATTTTGGGGTAGGTACTGGTTGTCAGGAGTATCTAGAGCGTAACTGGTTTAGATATCCACGATAGAAATACTGCGGATTGGCAATTTGGGTGATACAATTATTTGTGCCGTCGAAATATCGACTGTGTTGGACTAGCAGCAGAGTGAATTCCTTCAGAGAATATAACATATACATAACCTATATCTGATGAAGAAATAGGCCTGTTCCCTAAAATTTCTTTTATATGATTTTATGCGTTTTTGTTTAGTATGCAATAGACTTATTACACCTTTAAAATTTCATACGATTTACTTGTGTATTCAACAACAGGACCACCAATTTGAACACCTTCTAAATACTAAATGTTTTTTGTAATTATTTTATAGGTTCGAATTTTTTTCTGTTGAGATACTGAAGAGAAATAAATTCAAATAAAAGCATTTTAAAAAAGCTTTTTTCTAGAAAACTGTTAAAAGTGGGCTTTTTAATTGTCATTTTTGATGTTAAAAATGTAATTTTTTGACACACGTGTTAAAAGTAAATCAAAGTTTATTTAAATTTTGTTTTGAAAATTAATAAAACGTTTTAACAAACACATAAACAACTTTTTATTTTAAATAAGTACAAACCAACATTTTAACTAGTTATTACTATTAACATTTATAGTAAAATTAGAACAATTTGAAATTGTAATTCCCTGCGGAGTCATCATACTTAAGTTGGTTTTACTGTCAACATGTGTGACACATCTATTTTCTGTAGAAATACTACTGATAGTACTGGTGGTCTTGCTAGTAGTTGCAGCAGTAGGAAGTATTTGGCACGCAATTTCCTTCTTCTGTTCCAGTGAATTTTCAATGTAGCCTTCAGCTACCGTCGAAGATTTCCATCCTCCATGTCTCTTGATGGTAGTAAGATTTGCACCAGAATCTGCTAACAATGTCACCGATAAAGGACGAAAACAGTGTCCGGTGTAGAGTTGAGGGTTTGGTAGATTCAAGAACTCTGCAATGTCGGCAGGCATTTTACCAAACAATGTTAATTCCGACTGGATTCTTCACACATTTATTTTTCATATATTTAAGAATAAGTCGTCTATGGTCAGCGTTGGGCGGCCGGAGTGCTATATACTTTCTAAAAAAGTTTAAATAGAATTCACCAACAACACTGAAAGTCCGAGGCACTTTCGTTTTAGTATCTGGTATGGTCACAATAACCGAAGTGCCCAAATATTCGATATTGTCGATGGTCATCTGACACAATTCCTCCCGGCGACACGCCCCGAAGACACCCACTATTGCTGCGACTTTCATCATCAGATACTTTTCGTCTTCTGCTTCTGTGAGAAATTTGTCGATATGGGTCTTCGTCAAAACTTTTGACTTTTTTGCTTGATATCCTTCACCATTCCGTTTTAAAAGAGCAATAAGTTTATAATGTTTGTTTATATCTTGATCTTGCTTTATTTTTAACATAGTTTTGATCATGGAATAATTTGACCACAGCGTTGACGATTTCCATATCTTGGCTTTTTCCTCAAAATATGCCAGTAAAACACTTTCGTTACATTTCCCAGGGACCTTTTTAATGTTGCACCATTCCGAAAAGCGTCTATAAGCGATTTTGTACTGTTCCTTTGATTTCGCCGGCAATAATTCCAATGTTGCTCGACTGGCGGCTTCTTCGATTTCAGCAGGGATGGATTCGTTACGCTCATTATCGAGATTATTCATTATACTTATAATATTACTAGAAAATGCTGTCAATATTTTTGCGTTTTTTCCGTAACTAACAACAGCACTGGTTGCTACGAAAATTTTGGCTCATAAACATTGCGATCTGTGTGGTATTTTTTGATTTCTTATTTTTATTGAGTTTAAAGTTCTTTCGATTGTTTTGTGAAGTAAAAAAACTCGCTACGCTAGTTTTTTAATCATCTTCACTCACAAAATAAAATCTAACTTTTATATCATAAATAGCTATTTTCCACACGTTAAAAGTATGATAATATTCTAACAAATCCAAATACTTCAAACTACCTTCTCAATCAAGCAAACAGAAAATACTTTTTTGCAGAAAATTCGTAAGGAATACGACTAAATTTCAAAAGCAGCTTTTTGTAAAAAAAATAAATTGCCTTTCGAAAAATTGGAAAACGATTGTTACAGGGTTAAAAAATGTTATTTAATCTGTTTAAAGAAAGAAAACTCCTAAAACTCCGCCACTGGATGCTGAATGAACAGAATATTGTGATACATAATAGCCACATGCAAAGTCACAGTATGTATCAATTTTGTTTCAAATATTTCCGTACCATCGGTAGAAATTTAAAAAAATCTAGATTTTACAAACATTTTTAAAATGCTGTATCTCGAAACAGAAGGTGATAGGACTGCAATGTAACCTTGTATATCTAATGCCTTTACTAGTTATGGACGAAGACGAATTAAAATTAACCTTTAATTCGATTATCGCTTTATGTAATTCGAACTACGTGACGTAACAGTAGTATATGAAATCCGCGGTACTTTGTTTGATAAGAAATTACAATTCACTAAACAAGTCATTATAATGATCCTTATGGAACCTATGTTTAGGGAAAAGTTGTATAAGCGAGTTTATCTGTGTTTATATTTCTTAAATAACTGTGGTAATTGAAAAAAAATATATAACTTACATGTCTTTACTTAGTAGTTACTAAACTCCATATACAGGGTGGTCCACTTTTGAAAACGGAAACTTTAGATAAAGACAGAGAATCACAAAATAATATCAGTTTGTATTATAAACTAGGTATATTCGAAAAATGCTTCGTAATAAAGATACAGAGTGTCAACGTTTTTATCAAAAGTTCCAAATTTATTAATATTTCTAAAACTACTTTAGATATTTAAATGAAATTTGGAACATTTGAATAGGTAATCTAGATATTTTTACGTAAAAAATATTATTTTTGTTCCACCAGTGGCGTGCCTACTGACAGATTTTCGGGAAATTTTAATGAAAAAAATGGTATGCCAATGTTTTTTTAGGTACAAAAACTTTTTCTGGAATCCTTGTTCAATTTACAACAGAAAAAGGCTCCTTTCTTTTCCGTTTAACACACCGTTTTCCAGTAAAAAATTAAATTACCTAATGATTTCTGAAAAATAATTAAGTAACCAAAAATGAAAATGAGAAATTTAATTAGTGGCTTCTAACAACAATGACAAAAAGAAAGAAAATTAAGAGTAAAATCACAAAAATTGCTCAAAATGTAGTCCACCCACCTCAATACATTTTCGACATCTTCTCACTAACGCATTTATTGCAGCAGATACTTCTTGGGGACTTCGCCGCATATCATTGCAGGCTTGCTGAATTCTTTAAATTAAATCTTTTCTTGTTAATACGGGATTAGCGTAGACTTTATCCTTAGTAGTGCCCCAAACGTGAAAGTATAGTGGATTAAGATCCGGTGATCTTGATGGCCATGTCATTGGTCCAATACCATTAACCACGTCATTATTCATGTCAGTCCACCCTAATCGGCCAATCCATCGTTGAGGATAATTGGTATTGAGCCATTCTCTTACAGCTATACCAAAATGCAAAGGAGCTGGCTGCATCCAGTTGTATCCAACTCTCATACCTTAAATTAATGGGTAAATCCTCTAGGTAGTCCTGCAGATTATTGTTAAGAAACTCCGGGGGTAGGAAGTGTGGACCACAAACATTACCATCAATAACGCCCAACCAAACATTTACGGAAAATTCATTTTGAAATGATCTTGGCCGAATTTCTCGAGGATTCTGATGTGCCCAAATATGGATATTATAGTAATTTGTTACCCCACGTCTGGTAAAAGAGGACTTGTCCGTCCAAAGAATCTGATGTAAAAAGTCCGAATTTTCTTCCGTCGAGTTTAAAAGCCACTGGCAAAATCTTTTTTCAGCATCACCAGGGTGCAAGTTTATCTCTCATTATTCGATTCCAGTTCAGTTTTTCCAATACGCTGGATTGGCAGATAGGGAATAATCGAACGGCTTTGAAACAGCTTGATCGATCATATACCTAAATAAATTTCTTTGTATTATAATTGTTACGATTTTTTTCTGTATTTGTTTTATAGTTTCCAAGATGCCAGTAAACGCATCACCAAAATATTCCACATGGTATTATTTAATAAACCATTAAATAATTGTTACCTCGGTAAGAATAATTGTTAAACATATGGGCACTAAAAAACACAGAGCTTGTACTGGAAATGTCTGCACAACGCCTGCGCCGTTTAATGCCGTGAAACGTGTTCCATTATTTCTAATTATTACTTACCTAAGAGATGAAATTTCATCACTATTCCGATTTGATCGGCTATTACAATTGTCAACAATGCACTTCTCCATAATTATACAAAGAAAACTCGTATATTTCACAAAATAATCACAATGTTACTAAAACGACAGTCTAACATTGACTAAGAGCCTGAGGCCAGCTGTTGTCTCACTATAGACCTGGAAATATGCAGACAACTCTATATATTTTGAAAACGCAGACTATGACCTTCGATTGGTATATATTTTGTTTCATTAAACAACCAATGTTGAGAACCTCCTAAGGAACGCCAACTCGATAGATTTTTACTTATTGGGTTGTCAATTTTCAAATGATTCGTTATTTATTTTATTAAAACTAATTTGTAGTCCACCTGCATAATTTATATTTTTAAATGCATAGTTAATGCTTTGATTAACCAACCTAGCCAATTCGTATTAGGACGTACATTATTTTGCAATAATAATGGCACTACTTCAAAACAGTTTTTGAATTTCTGGAAATTCCGAGTAAAATTTCCGTAAATCTCTATCTTTGAAAAAATCTAAATGGAATAATATAGTGACACAGGCACTCAGAACACCCTGTACATTTAACTCACAAATTAATTATATGTTTATCTCATAAAAAAACCTTCTTTTCCAAAATTTGACTACAATTAGGTACTCAACTAATAAGAAAATTATCGTAAAAAAATAAATATAAAAGTACTTATAATGAAGCAAAATTGTACTAAGGTAAGTTTTTTTAATTCACATTAATTTTGTCTTAACCTAGTCTTAAGACTACCTACTTGAATAATGTTTAGATACCCTTTATGTAAAAGTTTTTTTATATTTTTAGGTATTAATAATATTGTGTGAAACTAACTACTCTGTGGACAAAAGCCCCAACCAGCGTTGAATTACACCCACAATATCTACCCATATATTCCTTATTATTAGCTTTTGTAACATTTTTTACTGTATTAGAAAGATATTTTAAGCTAATATAAATCAAATCTCCTACAATTCCTATCAATGAAGTCATATGTATGTTCTCTGATACCAAACATCTAGGTATGCTAATGAACAATTCCACAGACAAAGCTCTGTTCAATAATTATCTAAAGAAATCTAAATCTAAAAATCTAAATCTAAATTTATCTAAATTTACTTACCTTGCTATAATGAAAACGCTCTATAAATATCTAACTTCACTTTTGGCAGTTGAAACATGACAATAATTCAACCACAATAGATGAGATCTGACCTAATTCTGCATTTTTAGGATTGCTAAAAATATAAAAAAACTTTTACATAAAGGGTATCTAAACATTATTCAAGTAGGTACTGTCATATTTAATTCATTGACAGGCTGTCACTTTTGTCATTGTCGATATTTAACTTCAAATAATTTTAATTTTTATAATAATTTTTATAGTTAGATATTTAACTCAACTTAAAGGAGGCCACCTGAAGAAGCAATCCTAAAAATGCAGAAATAGGTCAGATCTCATCTATTGTGGTTGAATTATTGTCGTATTCCAACTGCCAAAAGTGAAGTTAGATATTTATAGAGCGTTTTCATTAAAGCAAGGTTAGTAAATTTAGATAAATTTAGATTTAGATTTTTATATTTAGATTTCTTTAGATAATTATTGAATAGAGCTTTGTCTGTGGAATTGTTCATTAGCATGCCTAGATGTTTGGTATCAGAGAACATACATATGACTTCATTGATAGGAATTGTAGGAGATTTGATTTATATTAGCTTAAAATACCTTTCTAATACAGTAAAAAATGTTACAAAAGCTAATAATAAGGAATATATGGGTAGATATTGTGGGTTGGGGCTTTTGTCCACAGAGTAGTTAGTTTCTCACAATATTGTTAACACCTAAAAATATAAAGAAAATTATCGTAAAAAAATTAAATATAAAAGTACTTAATGAAGTAAAATTATATTAAGGTAAGTTGATTTAATTCACATCAATTTTGTCTAATAAAGCTAGTCTTAAAGTATGACCCATTCTTTACCGGTCACCCGGTATAATTTTGATATAAAATTTTACAAAATTGCTACTAACAACCGTTTATGATAAAACTAGTGAAATAAAATGTACTAATTATACTACTATTGTATGCTGTTTTTATATTTCACAATTGTTTACAAATATGCTACAAATTCAATTGCACAAAATTATCTGAATATCAATTAATGAATTTCTTGGAGTGCACTCTCATATATGTTCATTGTTTTTACAAAATAAAGTTTATTATCCCAAGTTCATAAATATTACCTACCTAGCCACATAAAATCCAAAATTCCGTAAGTTTTCCTTCAAACACAATGCAATGTTCAAGAAATAACTTCGAGTTGAAGTTTGTGAAGTGCAGTTAAATAAAGAATAAACCCGAGGTGAAGATCCATGTATGCGAGTAAGTTGTTTGTGCATGAGGAAGTGGTCTAAGTATATGCATCTCTAGAAAAAGTTTAAAGAACCACAGCACTTTTGCATTCTGGAACCGAATGCGGTTCGGTTATAAAAGTAAATTTAACTTAAACGAGCCCAACTCAATCGTTTCCTTATTTTCGAGTAATATTCTTTTACTGATAAAAAGGGAAAACGTCGATCAAATCGAGATTTGTTAGTAAACTCTCCTCAAGAACCATAATACAGGAAATTCCGGGCTTAAAATGTTTTGACTTTTATTTGCTTATATTTTATGGCAATAATAAACCCGATATTTTACGTTTATATTGCCCCTAAAATCCGAGAAGTTAAAATTTAAATTTTGTAACGACGCCTGGGCGTTCTTGTAGCAAAAAGTATTTAAAAAGTATCTTTCCGCATTCATTTAAAAGGAGAATCAATAGCTTGCAGTTGAAATTTATTACCTACATATTTTATCCTGGAAGGGCTCGGAAACGAAACGCTAAGAGACATTTTTAACTCGGTTTATCTCTTGCTTACGTGAGAACAGAAATAAAAAGACGTTTAATCTTCCATAGTGTCTTAGTGCAAACTTCTCTGATATAGCGTACACTTTGTTTTATTATTCAAAGAAGTGACAGGTGGACTGTTATAAAATTTTATTAAAAATCTCATAACAAAGGTACTTATTTGGAAGATATATTGCCCTGCAGTACGTCTTTATATGATGATAAGTGCCTTTGATCATTTGCATATTCTCTGTTTAAGGATATATTTTCTTTCATAAAGAAAATATAAATTATATCACTAAAGAACCAACTCAAATATAAAATACATAACATCGGTTCTATTGTCAATATAACGTATTTAGATGTTTATTATTTTATTTATTTATTTTATTTTGCAATTTAGGAATACAACAGGTCAAAGACCCACAATAGTTTCAACTAATTTAATGAACAAAGAGAGAGAGAAGAAAGATTTATTAGCAAAAATGCTAGCATATACTTACAACATAAAAAATAACGATAAAACTACACGCTAAACTATATACTAAAATAGGTAATACACATTAATGTAAACCTACTACATATTTCAATATAATTTCTGTAATACTCAATAAGGCTAAATTTTAACAGTAGAAAAAAAAACAAAATTTATGCATATTTAAAACTAGTAGTAAAAGTAAAGGTCTGGCAAGGAACGAAAACAGTTTCCTTTTAAATATATGTGAATTAGAATTCCTTATATCGAATGGTAATTTGTTATATTCTACCACTTCCCTATCAAAAACATTTTTCTTAGTTGACATTAAGTTCGTCCGAATTATGTCCAAGTTATTAATTTGTCTTGTATAATAATTATGTACATCGCCACGCAACTGCAAATCAGTGGACAAATATTTAGGTAATGAATTATTTAACAATTTATGTAAAAAGATCAATGTTTTGAATTTTATATAAGTTCTAACGGACAACCAGCCTAAAACATTCTGCATGCTTATTATATTTGTATATCTGGAGCAGCCTAATAAGAAACGCATACATTTATTTTGCAGTAATTGTAATTTATTTATATCACCATCATTAGCCATAAACAATATTGTTGCGCAGTAATCAAAATGAGGTTTAATTATACAGTTATAGATCAGCCTCTTTGAGTACGGACTTAAATGTCTACAAATTCTATAAGCAAATGCCAATTTCTTAGAAATTTTTTTACATATATATCCGACATGTGACGAAAAATTTAAGTTACTGTCAATTATAATCCCCAGACATTTCACTTCGGAGACACATTCTAACATTTCATTTCTAAATATAATACTATAATTATTATTATTAACCTTAGTTGGTATACGAGCTGTTCATGAACCTATAATAATATATTTAGATTTATTAGCATTTATAATCAATTTATTACTTTCGTACCAATCACTAATTATTTTAAGGCAAATATTTAATTTTAAGACGACTTCATTCACATTAGATCCTGCAGAGTATATAATGATGTCATCAGCAAAAAGATGGATTTTGCAGTCGTTGGTGTTTAAATAAAAAATATCATTGATATATAATATAAATAGCAGTGGTCCTAATACGCTGCCCTGAGGTACCCCACTTTCAATTAAAATTTTTTGAGATTTTTCATTACCGAGTTTTGTTTGTTGAAATCTTTCATGTAGATAGGAAGATAACCACTTATGTGCATCTGCTACAATACCGTAGTAGTTATACAATTTACTCAGTAATATATTTCTGTTAACGATTTCAAAAGCACGCCGCAAATCTAGGAAAACCGCTACTATAACTTGTCCTTTATCTATACTATATTTAAAATCATTTATCACTCTCTGTAATGCAGTTTCACAAGAGAATTCTTCTCGAAACCCTGATTGGTTATCATTTAAAAGGTTGTTGCTTTTAGGGAAAAAGGAACAGGACAAAAGGAAAAGTCATGGTATATAAAATTACGTCAACTATCAAATATATAAAAATAAGAAGTGCAGTACTAAACCTGAAGAAAAAAACAAAAAACAACAAGAAAGGTACAGTTTAAAATAAAACTTACTCATAATTGCATGCGCTTAACATAATATATAAAAGAGTTTAACGATGATGATGCTGAATGAGGCTTACCATCGTCATTTGAAATATAATTAATGTAGGACGAAGCCATTCAACACATAGAGCTATTCATGCCTGAATTGGTTCTCTAAAAATGTATGTTAAACATATAATTACTTTTTCTTTAGTTTTATTGGGTTTTTGCCACACTTCTGAAAAATAATAAAAATTAATTAAATTATCCCTTGCGCCAAACGGAACAGTCAAGGGTTATTTTTGAAACTAAGTTTGCCTAACCAAAAAATCTCACACTGAAAAAAGCAGATAAGTAAAAAATAACAAAAATCACATCACTATCGCGTACTTCCGTAATATTGACGTTTCGAAAAACTCTCTGTTTTCGTTTTCAAAATAGTAGTAAAATATGAAACGTTTGTCAAGTTTGACAGTTTAAAATTTGTTTATCTGCTTCCATAGAGATGTTAAATGATTTTTATTTTATTTTTACTTACTTCTTCTTGATACAACTGTAGCCAACAATGATCGATGTTTACTGAACAGTTCGACACACACTTATCTCCGTTCAACAAAATAATCGCGGTCTCTTTTAATTTTCTTTTTGTCGTGTTATCTTCCTTCTCTAAAATTTTTGCCGAACCCCATCGAATCACATGACCATTTTCCCAAGCGTGTTCGCAAATTTTGGATTTTTCAAATTTCCGTCTTTTGATATAATTTTTATGTTCCTCAACTCTAACATTCATAGGCCGAGACGTTTCTCCGACATAATGTTTATTGCATTCACAAGGTATACTGTAGATGCAATTTTTTGAATTTTGTATATCATTTTTTGGACGCGTTTTTGACAAAAATGATCGTAAGGTATTAGTTGTCTGAAAAACTGTTCGAATATTAAATTTATTACCCATTCTTCTTAACTTTTCTGATAATATAGGAATGTATGGAATTTTTATTGTATGATTAATTTCTTTTATTTGTCTTAAAGTGTTAGTTTTATCTGCAATATTTTTTAATGTTCTATCAACAAAATTTGGAGGGTATTCATTATTTATTAAAACATTTTTAATAAATTTTAGTTCGTTGTTAAAGATATCATTGTTTGATGAAATTAATTTTGCTCTATCATATAAACATTTAACAACACCTTTCTTAATATCGATGTGATGGTTAGATTTAAAATTTAAATATCTATTGGTGTGAGTTTGTTTTCTATAAACACTTGTTTCTACAGAATTATCGTGTTTTTTAATTAAAACATCTAAAAATGGTAGCATATTATTATTTTCTATTCCCAAAGTAATATTTTTATGGAACGTCTCGGCCTATGAATGTTAGAGTTGAGGAACATAAAAATTATATCAAAAGACGGGAATTTGAAAAATCCAAAATTTGCGAACACGCTTGGGAAAACGGTCATGTGATTCAATGGGGTTCGGCAAAAATTTTAGAGAAGGAAGATAACACGACAAAAAGAAAATTAAAAGAGATCGCGATTATTTTGTTGAACGGAGATAAGTGTGTGTCGAACTGTTCAGTAAACATCAATCATTATTGGCTACAGTTGTATCAAGAAGAAGTAAGTAAAAATAAAATAAAAATCATTTAACATCTCTATGGAAGCAGATAAACAAATTTTAAACTGTCAAACTTGACAAACGTTTAATATTTTACTACTATTTTGAAAACGAAAACAGAGAGTTTTTCGAAACGTCAATATTACGGAAGTGCGCGATAGTGATGTGATTTTTGTTATTTTTTACTTATCTGCTTTTTTCAGTGTGAGATTTTTTGGTTAGGCAAACTTAGTTTCAAAAATAACCCTTGACTGTTCCGTTTGGCGCAAGGGCTTATTTAATTAATTTTTATTTTTTTTCAGAAGTATGGCAAAAACCCAATAAAACTAAAGAAAAACTAAAATTATGCCACAAATAAACAGCTTCAGACAATATATAATTACTTCTAGTGTTAATAGGCGGAACGTGAAAGTTTATCAAGGACAAAAGTTCTGGACAATAAATCATGTTATTTAATAATATGAATAAAAATATAAGGTCTGCATGAAATCTTCGGTTCTCTAACGTAATAATTTGAAAAGCTTGTTTAGTCCCTGCGATCTCTGGGACATTTTATATATTATGTATTCTAAATTTCAAATAACGAGCAATTCTATTTTGCAGTCTTTCAAGTTTAGTTATATACCTATACATTCTAAATGGGATTCCAAATGACGCATACAAAATTCAGCCTACTGTAAACAGAAGCATAATAGAAAGATTTCATTGGTTTCTCCTGTTTAAAAAATTTACATGTTCTTATTATAAAACCTACATGAGGGCCAAAACTCATCTTAACATCAAAGAGTACTCCTAAATCCTTTACAACTGTAACCCTTTGTAACATTTGGTTACAATTAAAAACGTTATGATTTATAGTAAAACTAATACAGTGACACTTAGCTATATTTAAATTTAGTTTGTTATTAGTACAATAACAGATAATGCTAAGTCAGTTTGGATTAATTCACAATCATGGAAAGAATTGACTGTTCGAAATAATTTTAAATCATCGGCATATAAAAAGAACTTACGATAATGAATAAAATTACTTATATCATTAATATATATTGTGATAAAATAGAATTTACTAAAAATTAAATGCTATGAAAATTTATTTAACCAACAAATATAAAAGAATTATTATTGAAATATTTATTATTATTAATGTAAAATATAGGTAAAATGTTAGTTTTAAAATTATGTAGTATAAAGAATATCTAGAGAAACTTGTTGTTATATTTAAAGACATAACAGTACATAAACAAAATTAATTAAAAATCCAGACAAAGATACATCAATAGAAAGCTTAAAAATAAAAAATTAATTGTATATGCATATCGCTAGGCAAAAACACCTATAAATAAAAATAATTGTACAATAAAATGAATTTCCAATATAAGAAGTAATGACAAATAGAACTGTCAGATGTAAAGATGGCTATACAATACATAATCCACACGAAAAGAATAATTTAAATATAAAGTGAAACCTTAATAAAAACTGATAGGAATCAAGAGAGTAAAATTACATGAAAGTAAAAGTTTATTTACTAAGTTACGAAAAAACTGTGAAACCAAAAGGTGTACAAAGTTTGGTCAGAGAGAAAATTTAGTTTTTAAGTAGTAAAAAAGTGAGTTAAACAGTATAAATTCATACTTGCCAGTTTCACATAATTATTCAAAGTAAAGTAACTCAAATTTAACATCTATAAAGACAAAATTCAAGAAATTTGGTGGAAATCATCTCCATAGCAAGAGCTGGGGTTTGCAGAAGGGCCAAGGCATAGGTCTCCAGTGGGAAATAACCTCCAAAAATACATCAAGAATATCAACACGTATAAATTCCAGAATTTGAACATTATATCCAGTCCAGGGCATCAACGGCATCCAGAGACTTCTACGACTTCCAGAGAGAGGGAATCAACTCCAAGACATCAGTAATACAGACATCGTCTATAAAAAAAGGAGTAAGAAATTTAATGTGTACACAAAACGAAAATCTAGCTAGATAGCATGCAAAATAACCAGTATTCTAACGATAAAAAGTAAAATATAACATATAAAGACTTACCTCTATTAAAATTCAAAAACATATTAAAAGTTTGAACTTTAAAATTTCAATTATTAACTGTTTCACGAAATAACAGTCACTTAAGATGGCCATTTTGATTTAATAATCTATATAGGATCTATGATAGTATCTAGGCAATTTTCATTACACACTTGCATATTTCTAGTTGCCTAAATGAAATAGTATTACAGAAATTTATAAAAATTAGATGAAATATATAGGTAACTGAAAATAAAAATTAAATTTCTTGTTTAAATATTGTTAGAAAATATTCTTTAATGTTCATTGTTTATTGAACTATTTCGTATTTAAATTGAGAATTTTTCATTTTATGCATGAATAAAAATTAACAGTTTCATAAATTATTTAATGTATACTGAGTGGTAGCAGATATAAGAACATTATACATATATAAAAAAGGTGTTAATTACCCTGCTAGAATTAACTCCTAAGCAATATTATCTTAAATAAAACAAATCAAAATTTAAATTTCCCAATAATTATATTTCTTAATAAATCAAACATATACTGTAAAAAAATAATTACACATTTTAACATAAAAGAACACAATACTGTGTTAATCGAGGTCCACACGGAATTCTGTATATTTTTACACATTTCTGTGTACGTAGCAGTGTGTTAAAGGTTTAACACAATTCACTGTGTTAATATAACAAATTTCATGTGTAACTTTTACACATTTCTATGTTATTTGTATAATTGCTTTACACATTAAAATGTTAATTTTATTGTATAATGTGGAAGACTCGCCTATCTTTTTAATTTGTTAATTATGTTCCTGTTTGCTTTCGAAATAATTTTTATATATAAATAAAGCTGTTTACAGGACTTTCAGGCCCAGAGAAATAATTTATAATAAATATAATTTTTGAAATACTTTTATTTTGACATTTTCTAGAGGTTCTGTCTATCGTCGAGAATGCATTGAATATAGCCTGGAATGTTCTATTAAACGGCAGAATATATGTATTGTAAATTATAATTTCAAAAGCAAACAGGAACATAATTAACAAGGTAGGTGAGCTTTCGTATCAATAAAAAGAAATTTTCTGAATTATGGTGTAATTATAAAATAAAAGATATTTCACTTTTTATGATTTTATTAAAAAAATAAAATTCTGTTCAAATGAACAACAACCAAGACTGCTAACAAAATATGTATGTATTAAAATTAACAGTATAATAGTACATATTCTACTAAGGGACTAATAATGTTCTAGTAAATCATAAACAATCAAACAAACAAAGATGTATTTAGGCACTAAATAACAGGAGTTTACGAAAATTAACTGGTAGTGATCTGAACATATAATTTTCTTTCTCTAATATTACAAAAAAGTTAGATTACAGTGTAATCTAAAACGTCAGAGTAAACTCCTAATTTTTGTAATAGTTATATTCTAATTAGTTTTAGCTTTATTACAATTATCAGTAATATTTGTTATAGTTAGGTAAGTACTTACCATTTTCCTTGTTAAACTTCAATTTAAATTTAAATATTCTCCATTTGAACACAGTGAACGAGAGGTAACTGTACACAACACCGCTACATGACCAATATGGCGTAGTGCTGGATTAGCTGATATACTGCAGCTGCGCAGTTGTGGTCGACCAGTCAGGAGTAGGGATATAGAACACAATTAAATTGCGTGCGTGTTAAATTTACACAAAATGGTGTACTTTTAACACACAACTGGTCAATATTACACAAATTCAGTATATTGTATTATAATACTAGTAATTTTAACACGTTTTGTGTTAAACGTACAAAAAAGCCATAGTGTGTAAAACTATTAACACGGAATTTTTACGCAACCTAAATTACACACTGGAAAATCTCGCTTACACAGCAACTTTTTTTACAGTGTATAGAAGTCCCACATCAAATTTAACATAATTACTCTTCTAAATAAACATTAATATATAACATAACAAAACAAAATATTACATTGGCGCCCAATAAAAAATCATAACACACATAACAGAATTATATTCACATCACAATAATATATGTATAGCATACCTAGATGTTTGGTATCAGAGAACATACATATGACTTCATTGAGAGGAATTGTAGGAGATTTAATTTATATTAGCTTAAAATACCTACCTCTAATACAGTAAAAAATGTTACAAAAGCTAATAATATAGAATATATGGGTAGATATTGTGGGTGTAATTCAACGCTGATCGGGGCTTTAAACACAGAGTAGTTAGTTTCACACAATATTATTAATACCTAAAAATATATAATAATTGTTAATTAAATCAAAATATTTATGTGATAGATTTTCATTATTAATATTTTTTTATTAATATTTCTCATTATTTGCATCATTTCGAATATAGCTCTTCGAAAATTTAATTTACAGTTAACAATGTCTACGTTATCAAAATCAAATATATGGTTATCTTCTCTTGCAGGTTTTGAAAGAGCGGTGAAGTTTATATTATTGGTTGAAATATATCTATTGTTATAAATATTTACGTTTATGTAAATATTGTTTAGTTTGGCCAATATATTCCATTACAATCGTTACAAGTTATTTTATAAACAGCATTAGTATGCATTTTTTTAAACTGTAGTTTCCAGTACTGTGCAGAAGTGAATTTTTAAATCATTTTCGTAATGCCTTTTTCATTTTTTAGCCAATTGTGTTTGTAAGAGTCTTCCGTATATTGAAAATTTTTTTTTAGATAAGGTCTAAATCACCCTGTATATGGTAAAAAATATAGTGATTAAAGAACCACTTGAAAATTCTTAAAATATATCTGTTTGACAAAACTTGACATTCACAGCATTGCTTCACTTGAACCGTGATACCAGGCACTTCTAAAACTAAAAGACATGCCAGAATTTTCATTTTTTCTCAGCAAGCAAACTGTGAGAAGACCGAGATTATGGAATCCCAAATCTCGTCCGCACAATGCGACATTCTACGCCCGGAACTTTTTCCGTTGAACTGTCAATCATGCCGCTCCGAGGTTATTTTATTTCGGCCATGAATAATTCAGAGTAAGACGGGAAAAGGGATAAGTTTATCTTATAAAAATAATCGGTTCGTTAGAGTTCGTTTAAGATTCAAACTGCGCTTCTGGAGGTGTTTGAGGCGCCCGCATGGACCGGCTCGTGCTGGCAACAAAAAGAAGGATTTACACCCCGGGGAACGCGGATAATGCGGAAACTTGTGAAACAAAGAAACCGCCGGTCTACCTATTGGATTCATATCACACGGCTGTACACTAAGAGAAAGAACTCCCGGCACTGTATTTCCTGTTTCAATTGCTATTCCACGCTGCCTTACTCCGCACTCGTACTTGATGCATCCGAATAGAAACTTGAAAGTAAGAAATTACATCTATTTCACTTAACGCCAATAAAGTGTTCACTGAAAAAGTAGCGCTATTGATTATAATTTTTATATTGGCAATTTTTTTTCTCATGCGCATTCTGTCACATATTACCAAAATATTATGCTTAACGGTTTGTATGTAACTTTATCATCTACTTTCATTTAGTAACGTTAACTTTACAGTTCTATAAATAGTTTTACAAGGGCATCTATTACAGCATTAGTACTGTAATAGATGCATTAGTGATGTAATGCAAAAAAAATAACGTTTTTATTAAAATTGTTCTGTTAAATACATCCCTTACAATCCTTATCTAATACAACACTAAAAATGTGTAAAAAGGTATCAAAAGCTATCATCCATCAACCTGCATCACTAGTGGAATAAATCTAATCGAAATTTGCATTAGCCAAACCCTGAGAAAATTGCTGAAGATTGTAGTCAGATAAGTCTCTATAATATCTTGTCTCACACTTAATTAATTTGTCGGGAGTGTCGTCGTATAACAAAAGTTGAATGTAAAAACTATATGGTAACTGAGTCACTTGTGGATGTAATTCAACGCGTAGTAGGTCATGATGTTTAAATTCATTGACAGATTAATCACTTTTGACATTATCGACATTTAATTTAATTTATTGGTATAATAATTTTTATAGTTCGATATTTGACTCAACTTAAAGGAGGCCACCTGAAGAAGCAATCCTAAATATGCAGAAATAGGTCAGATCTCATCTATTGTGGTTGGATTTTTGAGTTCCCACATTTTCAAGAGTAAACTTAGATATTTATAAAGTGTTTTCATTAAACCAGATTAGTAAATTTAGCTAGATTATTTATTTAGATAATTATTGAATAGAGCTTTGTCTGTGGAATTGTTCATTAGCATACCTAAATGTTTGGTATCAGAGAACATACCTATGACTTCATTAATAGGAATTGTAGGAGATTTGATATATATCAGCTTAAAATACCTTTCTAATACAGTAAAAAATGTTACAAAAGCTAAATAAAGAATATATGGATAGATATTGTGGATGTAATTCAACGCTGGTTGGGGCTTTAGTCCAGAGAGTAGTTAGTTTGACACAATATTGTTAATATCTAAAAATATATTAAAAAAGATATTATAAAACCTAAAGTTTCTTATATAGGTACACTAATAATACACTTTTTACAATTTAAAATTTGTATACTAGAAGCAGACGTAATTTCAAATCATCAAATCCGTGTTTGACTCTATATTTTATTTTTGCTATCTATTTCTTATTATATAAAGAAACTTAGTCTTCTGTAGAAGATTTCTAGCCCCCATGGTTTTAATGTCTGCATGTCTGCACCGCGATCGACCAGAAAGGTAGCTGAAGACCTTTTAAACCAATCATTTTTAGAATGCTTTTAAAAGTATGTATTAACTCCAACAAGCTGGAAAGCACATTTTCCTTGTCTGTAGAATGCAAAAAACCGCCTGTGAGTTGAATTAAGAGAACGAAGTTCAGCATATTTTCGAAAAATATTTAAACAGTTGATACCTGCCACATTTTCTTCTATTATAACAAATTCTCGGATAATTTTTGTTTTTGTGTATGAAATCATAATTTTCATATAGATTTCATGGTAGTTAATATGATCCAATATTAGCTTAGTTAATTCTTCGCAATGACAGGCCCCAAATATACCTACCGATTATCATAACAACTTTCATAAGTAAATATATATAAAATATCGTACTTCTTTCTTTGCAAAAATTTTGGGCCTAACTTTTTTCAAAAATGCGATTAGTTTAGAAAATCTGCTTATATCTTCATTTTTTCTTAACCGAAATCTCTCAACATTGTGTAGTGAGAGTATAGTGTGAATGGGGTCTGGTAACGTTGTTTTCCGGATAAATTTTTACCTTGCTATCTCTGCACGAATATTCAAATTTTTGATACTCCAACTCCGCACCTTGGATTTTGTTGGATGAGATCGATCCATTTACCACTGCTTCTATATCAGGAGGTTATTTTAAAAAACGTTTTTTATATTTATAGGTTTGACAAAGTTTTGGCTGTAACCATGCAAAAGATAACATAAGAAGATTTGATCCGTAAACTTAATAGCAGCTACTTTTTTCTGTTCATAGAAAATGCATCAGCTTCTTGTCGCGTCATTTGACATTTACTTCCAAATATAATTATATTTTTTTCGTGTAATTAAATGAAAATAGATATTTTAACAGCTCTTGATGCAATATGAATCTTTACAACACTTATATTGTAAATAACAGCTGCTTAATGAAGAACATCCTGAGAGCTGGCCTATGGCAACAGTAAGCCAACTATTTTTCAGAAACTGGTAGTGAAATAGTATATTACCATAAAGAGCGTGGAAAGTAGCGTAAATCACACAAGTGTGTTAATCCTGTTTCCAGCGAGTTGTGTACGATATTTTTCCCACAGCGTAAGAAAAATAGATATTACTAAATATTTTATTTTTCTAAATATAACATATAACAACAGAGATAAAAAAGGAAAAAAAGATAAAGAAAGAAGTAATATATGTGAGGGATGAAAGTGGAAATCTAATTGCAGAGGAAACAGAAGTGAGAGAAAGATAGAGGCAATACTTTGCAGATATGTTGAATGAAGAGAGTGTAAGGGAAGGAGAGGAGCACGAGGAGATGATACCGGGAAGGGAAGAAGAAGTGGATGTAGAAGAACCTAGAAAAAAGGAAATATATACAATTATAGAAGCGTTAAAGAATATCAAAAGTCCAGGAAAAAACGGATAACAGCAGATAACATTAAGTACGCAGGAGAGGATTTAAGACAAAGAATATACGAAATGATACGAATGATCTGGAGAAGAGAATGTATGCCTGAAGATTGGGGAGATGCTTTGATTATACCAATCTTAAAAAAGGGAGATGCAGCACACTGCAGAAACTATAGGGGTATATCATTGTTAGATGTAGGGTATAAAATTATGGCAACGTTAATAAAACAGAGAATAGAACCTATAGCAGAACTACAAATAGGGGAGTATCAAGCAGGTTTTAGAAAAGGAAGGTCAACAACGGACCAAATCTTTATGGTGAAGGAAATTCTGACTACATGCTATGAGTATGGGATCAAAGCAATGGTTTTATTTGTGGACTTCAAGAAAGCATATGATTCGATCAAAAGAAATAAATTAAGTAAAATTTTGAAACAATTTGGGATACCAACCAAACTAATTAGGTACGAATAAAAGGTGAATGTTCGGAAGGCTTTACTATTGATACAGGACTGAGACAAGGAGACCCACTCTCAACGCTTCTTTTTAATTTAGTACTAGAAAAGGTCATAAGAGATAGTCAGTTGAACAGAGAAGGACATATATTGTTTAAAAGTCATCAAATTGTAAGTTATGCAGATGACGTGGCTATTATTGTTTGAGATAGTAGCGAATTAGAAGAAGTAACGAGAAAACTTGTGGAGGAAGCACGTAAAGTGGGATTGCAGATAAATCAAGAGAAAAGTAAACTTTTGAGAATAGGAGAACAAAAAAAGGATACCAATTTTAAATTGAGAACAGAGCATGGAGAGATGGAGCTTGAGGAAGTTCAAGAATATGTGTATTTGGAGGCGCTAATAACAGCTAACTGTGATGAGGAACAAGAAATAAATAGGAGAATAATAAAAGCAAACAGAAGTTCGGCAGCAGTCAACCACTTATTGAAATAAAAAAATTTGTCCAGAGGAGTAAAATTTAGAATGTATAAAACAATTCTGAGACCGACAGCGCTGTATGGTAGTGAAACCTGGGTTCTCAATAAGAAGTCAAGAGAAAAGGTGGGAAAGAAAAATCTTAAGGAGAATTCTAAGGGGTAAGAAGACGGAGGAAGGCTATGTAAGGAGAAACAATGAGAAAATATATGCAATGTACCAGCAACCAACAATAGACGAATTTGTAGAAGCCAGAAGAGTGCAGTGGCTAGGGCATCTAGAACGTATGGAAGATGAAAGAGCAGTTAAGAAAATAGTAGGGAGTAAACCTAACTACAAGAAAAAAAGAGGTAGACCGAGGAAGCGATGGAGAGAGGCAGTGGCAATAGATCTAAGGGAGAAAAATGTAATTGGAAAAGAAAGGCGAAGGACAGAATGGAATGGAGGAGAATAACACAGCTCTGGACCTAAAAGGCCTGTAAACAGCTTTATATATATATATATATATATATATATATATATATATATATATATATATATATATATATATATATATATATATATATATATAAATTAATAACAATTTTTAATAAGAATCTGTATGGAAATTATTATACATATCATTGTACACGCTGAAACATTTTATTTAGGCATTTTGTCATTAAAAATATGTATAATAATTGTATTGTTGTTACAATTAGAAAAATGTATAGGATGAGACAATGTATGTGTGTTTAAATTGTGTGATAACGATTGTCATTGAATGAATTGTACAATTTCTGCTTCACCTATAATACACGCTTCTGATTTTAGTGTCGGAAGTTGCTGCATTTTTTTGTATTTTGTTTGAAATTTTCATTTTACTTATAGATTCGTAAATGTAGGTTTCTATCACAGCGGTCTATTTCCATCATCCATGTCGCTTAAATGGCATTACTTACCACATGCGTCCACAAGAATTGTAACTGATGATCTCCGAAAGCAATGGACCATAAATAATTCAGGATTTTCTAAATTTACGATGACAAAATATATTTTTGTAAATTTGTCGGTTTCCTTTAATATTTAATTAAACGGCTGGATCTTGAGTACATATTTCGATTAACTAAAGAAAAATCAAAAAATATAGTTAAAAAATGTGTATTGTAACTATTAATAATCATAGCTTAACGCCTTCTACTAAAATGTCAATTAATAATCTGAGCTAATCATTGAGAACTGTAGATTACTTTATAAGATCATATAATAAGAATATTACAATACAATAAATAGTATAATGTTAGTGGTCTCAACGTTAAAAGTATTGTCAAAGTTTTGATATGTTCATTTAAACTGTTACTTTATAAATATTTAGGTGTTTTAGTTTCATTTGGTTATAACATTGTTTTATTGTATTTTTACCCAGCATAAAAAACTTTTATAATACTTTTATGTAAATAATTTTATAGGACTTTTTAACATTACTATTATTTTTATTTTCGTTATCATGTCTTTTTAAATAACTTTTCCTTCTAATATTTTCTAATATTTGATTATTTGAGTTTGAGTTTCTTGAAACTATTTTCATTCATTTTCAAAAAAAAAAAAAAATAATAACTACAACCATGAAAACTTCTAACGATCAACAGGGTGATTTAGAACGTATCTAAAAAAAATAGAACTTACAACTTACTTTTGTAAAGACAAAATCAAAAAGAACAGTTCAAAAATGATTTAAAAATACACTACGGCACTGGTAACTGGTCCACTATAAAAGCTGACAAGGCAAAGCGTGCAATCGGCGACTGGACAAAGAATTTTAAAAAATTCCTAGGGAAAGACATAAATAACATTTTATAATACCTATTTTATACAGCAAATTTAACTTGTCGCTATTGTTATTAATTATCAATAGAATTAATTTGAGGTTTTAATTAATAAAATAGTTTGACATACCTGATGTTACAACAATAGCATTTGGGCCTATCTTACCCACTTTCTACAAACTAACACAAATGTTTCCTCTTCTTGTCCATTTTGAACTCGTAAGTTATTAGCAGCAGCTATGATACGTTTGCATTAAATCATCAATAGTGCCCAGTTCGGTGCGATACAATTCATTTTTTAAATATTCCCACAAAAAGAAATCCAAATGATTTAAAGTCAGGAGATCGTGGCGGTAGCGGTACCTTTTCCCTCGTCTTATCCCTTGGAATTGATGCTTGGACATTCTGTACATGGTACGGATATTATTGAGCTTTGTGTATGATACGCCACACTATTGCAATACGCCGTGGATGCCTTGCACCTCTATCTCTTCAACTATTCGGTTTAAAATTTTCCTTATCACGCGGTGCACTATACTTGCACATTACGTTAAAAGTAGCTGCATATGGCACATGTTTATCGGGAAATCGTTTTCCTAAAGCATTTTCACTTCACCATAAATTAAAACGATATCGATCAACTTCTAGTTGCTATACACGAAAACTATTTTTGACAGTTGAAAAACTAATGTAAATACTCGCATCACAAAAACGTTAATACCTACTATAAGTAATCGGATTTCAATATTCGGAATCGTCTGGCTAGAGAGAGGCTACAGTAGCCCAGCGATGAAGAGGTTAAAAATACTACACTGTAAAAAAAGTTGCTGTGTAAGCAAGAATTTCCAGTGTGTAATTTAGGATGTGTAAAAATTCCGTGTTAATAGTTTTACACACTATGGCTTTTTTATACGTTTTACACAAAATGTGTTAAAATTACTAGTAAGTATTATAATAAAATATACTGAATTTGTATAATATTTACCAGATGTGTTAAAAGTACACCATTTTGTGTAAACTTAACACGCATACAACTTAATTGTGTTCGATATTCCTACGTGTCCGCAAATGTAACCTACTTAATAATAATAATAATAATATGTCGGCCCTCTACCGCACAAGGCTTAATTTTTCTGGCCGCCTATTCTCGAGATTAAAATAAGGGTTAGATATATTTTTATTATTTAAACTTTTTAGTTCAGAGTTTAATAATACAATGCACTAGATGTTTTATACATTCATTTTGTGAAGAGACAGCGACTCGGAAAATAAGGGGATTTTCTATTAAACATTTCCAGAAATCCAACATAAATTAAATACAGGGTGTTAATGAAGGGTGTCGATGAAATAAAAGTTTCTTATTTAATATCTAAGGAAAGGCAAACAATTTTGCACACACTGATAAAAATGGGTGGAAATCAAGGTTTTGTTCTCTCTTTTTACACAATATTTACTGTATGTGTTTGTAAGTAATAAATTTCAAAAATAATGTGGTAATACAATGTGCTATATTTACTTTTACTCAATTTATTATAAAATTTTACAGAATCAACCCGCAAAATCTAACCTCTAAACTAATGTGTTTTAGTTGTGTTAAGGTTATGTGGTGGGCAAACATGTACGGCTCATTAATAAGGACTTTTGTGAGATTTTTGTAAAAATGATTATATTTTGTTACATATACATATGTAGCTTACTCAAATTTTAATGTTATACTTACAATTCTTGCACTGAAATTACGCTATTACCTGTATCTCTAAACCATACAACATTAATTTCAACAACATATTTATCTATGTGACAGGAAGAATAGTAATAGTTTACAACATATGTTAACATTAGTTATAGTTACGTTAATTGTCAATTTACTGTAACTAAAATTCGAGCCAAAAATATTTATTTTTACATACACTGTAAAAAGTGTGTAATTTAGGATGTGTAAAAATTCCGTGTTAATAGTTTTACACACTATGGCGTTTTTGTACGTTTTACACAAAATGTGTTAAAATTACTAGTATTTTGTGTAATATTTACCAGTTGTGTGTAAAAAGTACACCATTTTGTGTAAACTTAACAAGCACACAACTTAATTGTGTTCTATATCCCTACTCCTGACTAGTTGAGCACAACTGCGCAGCTGCAGTATATCAGCTGATCCAACACACGTCACTACGCCATATTGGTCATGTAGCGGTATTGTGTACAGTTACCTCTCGTTCACTGTGTTCAAATGGAGAATATTTAAATTTAAATTGAGATTTAATCAAGGAAAGTGGTAAGTACTTACCTAACAAATATTACTTATAATTGTAATAAAGCTAAAACTAATTAGAATATAACTATTAAATATATTAGAAGTTTACTCTGACGTTTTAGATTACTTTGCAATCTAACTTTTTTGTAACTTTAGAGAAAGAAAATTATATGTTCAGATCACTACCAGTTAATTTTCGTAAACTCCTATTATGTAGTGCCTAAATACATCTTTGTTTGTTGTTTCATTGTTTATGATTTACTAGAACATTATTAGTCCCTTATTAGAATATGTACTATTATACTGTTAATTTTAATACATACATATTTTGTTAGCAGACTTGGTTCTTGTTCATTTGAACAGAATTTTATTTTTTTAATAAAATCATAAAAAGTTAAATATCTTTTATTTTATAATTACACCATAATTCAGAAAATTATTTACATTGATACGGAAGCTCACCTACCTTGTTAATTATGTTCCTGTTTGCTTTTGAAATTATAATTTTTAATACATATATTCCGCCGTTTAATAGAACATTCCAAGCTATATTCAATGTATTCTCGACGATAGACAGAACCTCTAGAAAATGTCAAAGTAAAAGTATTTCAAAAATTATATTTATTAAAAATTTATTTCTCTGTTCCTAAAAGGCCTGTAAACAGCTTTAGATATATATAAAAATTATTTCGAAAGTAAACAGGAACATAATTAACAAATTAAAAAGATAGGTGAGTCTTCCATATCAATACATATTATACAATAAAATTAACATGTTAATGTATAAAGCCTACACCTTCAATGATACAAATAACACAGAAATGTATAAAAGTTACATATGATATTTGTTATATTAATACAGTGGATTATGTTAAACCTTTAACACACTGCTAAATACAGAGAAATGTATAAAAATATACATAATTCCGTGTGGACCTCGATTAACACAGTATTGTGTTCTTTTGTGTTAAAATGTGTAATTATTTTTTTGCAATGTATGGCTTCAATAATGTTTTACTTGGAAACTATAAGGATTTACAAAAATTTTTGTATTTAATTTTCAACTTATTGTATACTTTCAGGTGCAGCAGGGGTGCTTGCCAGGATGAAAATAAAAAACAAATCACGGAGAATGAGTTATGTCACCCCATTGTATTCAGATCAGAGAAATAGAGCAATACCACACGTGTCAAGTTGCCTTAAGTTTCTCCATCCGGCACAGGCAAAACTTGTGGATGTTTCAACTTGTAGAGGCCTCTCCAGAAAACTATATCCGGCGCACAAGCACCGCGTTCTTTAATGGTTGTTCTGACATCGGCCGCTGAAGTGTTTTACTTCGCAAGATTGGTGGTTTTGAAGCGGAGTCACACACAGATGATGTTTTTTCTTTAGTTAGTCGATAATGTGAAATATTTTAGTAGGTCAAAGTTACAGAGACTACTATTACACAAGTTTGTTATGATAATCGAGGTTTTGGGACATCAGAGACTGTGAACTAATAATAATAATAATAATATGATTTATTTCCATTAGACATATGTATAGGAATTGTCACAAGCACTTACAGACTAATGACCGGTTTCTCAACATTTCGCGCAATCCATTCGATAACTATCGAGTACATAAAATTATCAGACCGATAACTTTATATTGGTTTCTGAACGGGTGTCTTCCAAATTTGTTGAATACATAATAGTTGAATGGATATCTTAATATCTGCAATAATCATAGAGGGCGCTAGCAAATGCACAAGTGTTTGCAGATGCCATTAATGTAAGTAAGACACTTTCAAGAAATAATTGTAGATGACGCCACTATCGCCCACCTAATGATAGCACATCACATTAACTAAAAAAAATATATACAAACCTGTTGCATAAAAACGAAGTTATTAAAACCTTTTCTAATACTGATAGTGCATTTGTTCTGGTACTACACACTTGAATACTAGTTCTCCTATTAAATCTATCAGTACATTTACAGTTTCTTTCGTTAAGGTGGCCGTATTTCTCGCCGTAAAATGATCAAATTTGTGATGTTTTTTAAGTACTGAAATCTTGAAAAATAAAACACGTAGAACAAAAGTAATAACAAAAATAACATTACTGATGTTTTGTTTATTCACTCTTACTATTTAAACTCTCTTCAAATAATATAATAACTTTTAAAATGCATTTGTATGACACACATTATTTCGCTATTCTAACCCCACATTTTAACAATTACTTTCACATACTTATAAACAAAAGTGAACAATCTTATATGCAGAACTATGTAACTTTATGTTATAACAATGTTTACATCTATAGTTGAATTTAAAAAAATACGTATTTTGAAAGATTTCAGTACCTAAAAATTTGCTGGATAGATCGCTTTCTGACGTTATATATCGATTTTACTTCGGTACCTTTGAATATTCGCCAGTGGCATGAGATAATATTGTTGTTATTTGCTAACCTCTGTATTATTCAGTTCTTAAATGTCTAAAATTACTTGTATTTGTAGAAAACACTATTTCAAAAATACGGCGCCCTTCGCCGCTGTATTTCGCTGTATTTTTCATACTGGTTTTCTCTTTCACGATAACGTCTTGGCCGTCCAAGATATCTGACTATATATAAAAAATCTTTATCTGATGAGGCAGACGAATCAGAATTTTCCATTGCACAGTTATCGTCACGAAAATATCAAAAAAAGTTGGGTTAAGTCTTACAATAAAGATGTAAACAAGCAACAACTAATTCGCTGCGCGCATGCGCTAATGTTTATTGGACACATATCTTCCCATTTTTCTTTGGATATGTGTTCGATAACTTATGCAATAGATGAGTATTATCGAATGGTTCAGAAACCGAATTCATGGGATATCTCCAGTTTATGGAATCGATAAGTTTATTTAATAGATATCTACTAGTTGAGAAACCGGCCATAAGATACACATGTTAAAATTTCTGACATAGAATAATAACATTTATCTAATAAATACGTTTTTAATGCACCTTTATATAAAAATTCATTTTTAATTGTTTTTATTTCGTCAGGTAGTTTGTTAAACATTTTTAATCCTAAATAATTAGGAGAATTTGAAATTATCTGTTTCTAAGTTAATGGAATGTGAAAATCTTTACTTTGTGTTGTATTATACTGATGAACTGAACTATTTAATGCAAATTTATTCCTATTTTGAAAAACATATAAACACAACTCGAAGACAAACAAACATGGTAAAGTTAAAATATTGAGACTCTTAAAAATATTTCTACATGAGTAAGTACTTGAAACCCCAGCCATACATCTCATTATTCGTTTCTTGTGAGGAAAGTGTAGAACTTCCCCAGAAACAAAGACCATATCTGAGACGAGAATGAACTTGAGCGTAGTATATGCACACAAGTTGTTCCAGATCAAGTACTGTCCTTAAATTCCGAAATAGAAGAAAGTTTACTTATCAATACATCACAATGAATTTTTCAATTTAAATTCTTATCAATATGAAGCCCTAAAAATTTTACTGTTTCGTTATTAGTACTGAAACAAACATTGTTTAATGTAAAATTAAAAGTGCTACAATTTTTCTGGGCACAATGAAATCTCAAAATTTTGGTTTTGTTTGTATTGATATACAGAGAATTCTGGTAGAACCACTCTGTTAGATGACTTAATAACGTATCACAATTAACCTCTAATGCATTCTCATTGATATTAGATGTAATCAGAGAGGTGTCATCAGCATATATTGTAAAATGCGTACTACTGGAAAGAGTATCTATTTCATTCACGTACAACAGATAGAGCACTGGACCTAGAACAGAATCCTGTGGGACAGCTTGTTTTACTTGGTGAGACTTGTGAGAATTATCATTATTAATAGAAACATATTGAGTCCTATTCTCAAGGAAAGTTTTTACCCACGTCAGAGCAAAGCCTCGAATACCATATGTGTATAATTTAGACAACAATTTTCTGTGATCAACACAATCGAATGCTTTACTGAGATCACAGAAGATACCCACCGGATACTCACCAATGTCAAGAAAATGGTAGACGTGTTTTAAGAACGAATGCATTGCGGTACTGAACTAGTTGACCTCCCTCTGCGAAAACCATGTTGATTAACTGAGAGAATGTTAAATTTTTCCAGAAAGTTTAATAAACGGTCCAAAAAACAATATTCAAATATTTTAGAAAAAACAATAGGTTGCGTAACAGGTCTATAATTCTCTATACAAGAGAGATTACCTCCCTTGAAAATGGGAACAATTTTCCCAGATTTTAAGACATCTGGAAAGGTACCACATTCGTATGACAAGTTAATAAGGTAGGTAATTGGTTGTATTATGCAACCAATAACACGTTTTACTAAGAACATTGGTATATCATCAGCACCAGATGACCTTTCATTTTTTAATTTTATATTCATTAATTTAAGAATTTCGTCAATAGTATAGGGAATTACATGATATTAATTTAAATCATGTTAAACTGTCAAATATACTTTAAATGGACTGATTGAAACTGAAAAAAAAAATCAAATTTACAATAAGATCATTTCAAATAAAGGTATACTGAGTGATAGTTCTGTGAATGTAAGTAAAACAGCATTCATAGGGTTATATGGAGGTTGAAAACTTCAACTTTTTAAGGAATAACATTTTTGTATTTTTTATATACATTTTTTATCAGAAATGAACAGTACTGTGTGAAACTAACAACTCTATACACTAAAGCCCTGACCAGCGTTGAATTACACTGACAATACCCATACATTTTTTATCATTAGCTTTTAAAAAAAAATTACTGTATGTAAGCTATAGCCTGTTTGGAAATGAAAGAGAGTAATAAAACCCCGAGATAGGAACTAGCCATGGGCGTGGTAATATTTCGTTTCAGGTAATTATCGGGTAACACTAATGCTAACAGGTAATGCGGGTGTACATTAGCATATTTTACTGGATACATCATAGGACAGTAGCGAGTGTATTGTGACATCTCAATCCACTCTTAGAACTGAATATACGAAGACGTGCTAGTGCAGTAGAGTAAAATTCGACTTGTGTTAAGTGACTATTGTGCCAGTGGATATAATATTGTTTGGGTAAAATGTCGAGCTTATCAGATTACGTACCTGCTAAACGCGTGAAAAGATGTGCGCAGTCTCAGAATGAGAAGATTATTATATTAAATGTATTTAATGTATTGAAACACCAAAATCCTACCAACAGTGTTGACGACATCGTGAAAAAGTGTTCCAAAATGACAGGGATTGGAAAATCGACTATCTACAGACTTTTAAAAGAAAAAAAAAATAAACAAGATACTGTAAATACCCCAAAATCATCTACAGGGAGGTCAAAAGGCGTTGTAGACGATTTCTTCAAAAATTTCATTCGCAGAAAAGTACTCATTTTATTTTAAGAAAGAAATACCAACGCTAAACAAACTTTTAAGTGAACTTTCAGGGGACAACGATTTAAAAAAATCAGTAGAAACAAATTATAAGCCGTTTTACGAGAGTTGAATTTTTGCTGGGAAAAGCAGAACAGGAAGTCAGTTCTTATCGACAAAGATGAAATTATTTGTTGGCGTGTACTTAAGATGAATTAGAAAATTCCGTGACGAAGGGAGGAATATTTATTATCTAGACGAAACTTGGGTCAACGAGGGATATACTGTAACAAAAGTATGGCAAGATAAAAATGTAAAAAGTTTTCGACAAGCATTTTTGGATGGACTTTCAACAGAGTTCAAGGCACCTTCAGGTAAAAGGCGACAAATAGTAGTGACACATATAGGTAGTGCCAGTGACTATCACGAAGATATGAACGCAGATGTTTTTGAAGAGTATTTTACACAGATGTTGGATATTATTCCTCCGGGGTCTGTAATCGTCATGGATAATGTCAGTTACCATTCACGGCAAACCGAGCGGACGCGTACGACTGCTTGGAAGAAAGCCGATATAATTCAATGGTTATCCGGAAAAAACATTTCTTTTGAAACAAATATGGTGAAAAAGGAACTTTTGACACTTGCCAATCTTAATAAAGATCAGAAAAAATATGTTATCGATGAAATGGCAACAAATCGCCAAATAACGGTACTACAGTTACCACCTTTTCACTGTGAACTTAACCCAATCGAATTAGTCTGGGCGCAGGTAAAAGGAGATGTAGTGCGAAATAATACGACGTTTAAATTAAGTGACGTGAAAATTTTGTTAAAAAATTCCTTAGAACGAGTAACTGCAGATAACTAGCAAAGATGTATACATCATGTACAAAATGAAAATGAGAAAATGTGGGAACTCGATAATTTAATTAACGTTACTGTGGAACCTATCGTTATCAATATAGGAGACGAAGATAATTCATCAGAATATTCAGAGGATGAATTTTAATATACCTACTTTTTTATTTTCTTTATTGTACATTTATACAACACTACATTTACTCATCATAATTTGAATTTTCAAAATACATATATTTTTGTGTGGAATAAAAGTCTATTCATTAAATTTAAATAAATATTTTGATAATAATATTGAATAATTTTATTTGAATTACTAAAAACCCTCTTAATCCAGTTATGATGCTTAAAGTAGCATCTAGTTTTGAAATGCTGCTTTTATATTGTTTACTTATAAGAGAAATGGACCGAGAAATTGAAGCGGCATAGACAAATACGGATTGTCGGGGATTAAATTTTAGCTACCTGCTACAATTTAGTACGGTTCGATCACACAAAGTTTTTTTAAAAGTACACCTCATCTATACTGATAATACATATTATAAAAATATTGAATATAAGCACCAGTACTACATTTATTTACGATTTGCATTCATAATATGCTTTTATTACTCTCTTTCATTTCTAAACAGACTATAGCATAAATCAATTTTCCTACAATTGCTATCAATGATCTCGTATGTTCTCTGATACCAAATATCTACGTATGTTAATGAACATTCCATTGACAAAACAGTCAGTATTCAGTAATTATCTACAATAAAAATTAATTTAACTAAATTTACTATAAAAAATTCATATCTGGTTTAATACAAACATTCAGTATTAAGTTCACTTTTTGCACTTTTGTGGGAACTCGAAAAATTAACCACAATAGATGTGATCTGACCTATTTCTGCAGTTTTAGGTTTGTTACTTCAGGTGGCCTCCCTTAAGTTTACCTTGAAGGTTTTACGTTAAAAATTAACAAATAAGAAATTGTTCCTATTGTTGCGGCAAGAATTCAGACTTACATCGTGACTGACGTTACGCAATTGGTTTTATTGTCAACATAATTTTCGATAATTTGTCGCGTTAAAAAAAAAATCTGTTTTTGTAATTTAGTGTAGTATACTGCAAACATTTAGTGTAGTATATAGTTTTATTATTGTTAGTTGTAGTTTCTTAAATATTTTATTAAAAATATATTGAATTATTCATTTCTTCGTATGCCGCAACTATATGTAGTTGTGTCCGGAAACGCTTGGCTTTTGAAAAATAAAAATAATTGTGAATACAAAAAAAATTAGGGGCTTATACGATACATATTTGTTTTTCAAGTAAATACTAAAACTGCATGCCAAATTTGAATGTAATTTTCTATAATTTAGCAAATTCGATTTTCCAAACCTAGTATCTTGAAAATTAAGTATTTGTAGGCATACATTCAAAGAAACTTTTTTTGTTGCTTTCATGGCCAAATACTTTGTTGCAGGCCATTTTCATAGTTAATTAAATAATGGCCAAAAATAAAATTATTGCTCTCTGAGATACGATTTATTGAAGAAAAGTAAAATATTCATATGTATTGTAGGAAAGTATTTATAATCTTCAAGGTGTACTCTATCTATTAATTACCATTAAAAATGCAACAACTGAAATGTATCACCAGGTAGATCTGAAATAACAAAAGAATTGCATTATTATTTAAACGGAAAACAGAAAATCCGAATACTGACCTTCCATTTCATTCCTTCATTCCATAAGAACTGTTCGAGTAGAGTTGTAGCCACAAATATTTGAAATTGTTTATTAGCAATACTTTTAAAGAACTGAAACAAAACAAGTTAGGTTAAATTTACAAATTAAAAACATACATTATCACACGCGATACGCGATTAATTACGGATAATAGAATAATCCCAATTTATAAAACCAATCTCATTATTGTTAGCCTATATTTCTCCAGTTGTATTATTGTTTACATTTTTAGTCCGCCTCTTCATTTAGATTTTTATTCAATTAGTACCGTGGTCAAGAATGTAGCAATTTACCAAATTCTTCTGACTGTCCTTGTCGTCAACATTCTTTATTTACTCGCACATTTTCATAGCAGTGAAGACTCACTTTTTGTGAGTAGGGATCATCATCGGATTGCGTTCTACTAGGCTAGTCAAATTATATCTGAATTATTGGAATATGTTTTCTTTTGTTACAGTATTTCAAGTTTCAGGAGAATAACTTTTGAGGTATGAATTAAATGGTACATTTATGAGTTTCTTTCCGCATATATACAAATAAAATGGTCGCTATCTCCTGTCGTTTCTTTTCCGCTGTCATTTTTGTTTGGCACGAAACTGTGGAAGCAGGGAATATTTTTTAGTGAGAAAGAAGGTAATCGAGGAGATGGATGCTAGGTGTCAGAGGTGTCGATTGTATTTCAAAAAATTATGTAGTTGTTTTTCCTGAGTAGATATTTTGGAAACTTTGTGCATTGTGAAGTGTGTTTCGCCTGCACTTGACCAGATTTATGGGATTTTCTATGGTACCTCTAGAACCTTGACAAGTAACAAGGTGTCATCATCTTCGTCTTTTTGTTTTTGTTTGGTTACAAGAAGCCCGATTAACAATCCAAAGTATTTATTATTTTCTCGTTTTATTATGGAGCTTATAAATCACAAAAGTCAACCAACTTTCTGATTAAACGGTGATATACAGCGTGTTATGGCAATATCTCTCCTTTTTAGGGTTTTTTGTTTTTTGAGGCTTTTTGCCTATTTCATTTGTTCCTTTTGGTGCTGATGAGTCCTTTTGAAGTATCCGATAAAGAGGATAAAGTATCCTGTAATCAATATCCTGGAAGAGTCTGAAGACTGTGGCTGCCTTCCCTGATCGCTCCATTTCTCCAGCCACGTGCCGAGCAATTGCTGATCAGTATATCGCCCTTTTGAAGTACCACCCCACCACGTCCAATTTTAAAGGAGATAGGAAATTCTTCACCAACTGCCATAACGACACCTAAGTAGCTATTTACTTTCATGAGCACTATTTTAATACTAATAATTTTCAAATGAGTCGGTGCTGAATTATTTTAGCAGTATTATAGAAAATATAACTTGATAAATGTACTCTTTTTTATGTACGTATGTAGGTATATATTATTATTGTGACTTGTAATTTGTAAATGTGTGTATGTGTTGTGTTTGTGATGATATGTGTGATATGATTTTATTGTGTATATAAAAAAAATTTTATTGGGCGCCAATGATTTATTTTATTTTAATTTGTTTTATTTAATGTTTTCTTAGTGTAGATTATATTTATGTTATATGTTATATGTGGAGTGTATAAGTGATTAAATATAAGTTTTGTTTTAAATTTAATTTATAATTTTATTTTTCTAATAATTTTTTTTTTACCTGTACTTTACTAATACCCTGGCTATATTTTTCCTCTTTTCTCAGGAGTTGATTCTAGCAGAGTATCTAATACCTTTTTTTTAAATGTTCCATAACTTTAACCACCCAGTACATACAAAGAAACAATTATTTTAAAAGATAGTATATTAATTTTTATTTAAAAAAACAGCAAAATGATAATTCCTCAATTAAATGAGTGAAATCTAATTGAAGGTAAGTAATTAACTGTTGTATATTGTTATTAATGGTTCAGAAGTTACTTATTGTTATTTATCAATTTATATTCGATCTAGCTAGATAACCTTGTATAACGTATACGTTATTTCTTACTTTTTTGTAGATGTCATTTCCAATGTTCTTGTCTGGAATTTCTCCTCTCTGGATGATGTTATATTCTCTGGATACTGTTGATCCTCCGGCCTGGATATCCTGTTGAATTCTGAACTTCTAGTCTTGTCGAGATCTTGATGTGTATTTTAAGGTTAATTCCCTCTAAGAATGGATTTCTTCGACCTTTTACAATACCCCCAGGTCTCGTCTGGTCTGGTTATGGAGATGATTGCCACTAAATTCCTGATTGTGATATTGATCGATGTTGTCTTAAGTTACTTTAAGTTTTAATTATACTGTGAAACTGGTACGTATGGGTTTTTTTTAATTTTAATTAAATTTAACTATAAATTATGAAACTTTCGGCTCTAGCAACTTCACACCTCTTTTCGCTTCACAGTTTTCTTCGTAACTAATCAATAAATTATTGTTTCTAGGTAATTTTACCTTATAGATTATTAGTAGTTTTGTTAGGGTGAATACACATGTAACATTTTAATTTTTAATTATTCTTGTCGAAGCACAATTCACTACACTATTTGTCTTTTGTATTCTTATAACTATATTTTACAACTACATAACAATTTTTACTAATTGTTTACTTAAATATTCTTTAATTTGTCTTTTTTGTTAGAGTCCTGTCAGAGATGCTGAAATTTCCTTGAATAGCCATCTTTACATTTGACATTTCTAATTGTCATTTTGTTTTAAAATTGGAATTTTCATTTTATCTAGCTAATATTTTATTTGAATGATGTTTTAATCTTGCGATATGCATATATGCTAACTCTTTGTTCTTTAAGCTTTGTTTTGATATGTCATTATCTGGTTTTTGAATTCATTTTCTTTATGTACTGTATGTTTTTGTATCGTCATGTCCAAATTTGATAGATAAAATTTTAAATTGAATTTAATAAAATTTGTAAAATTTTGTTATTTTAATATATTAATAATAGGCTTCTTTCGATATGTTTATTTAAGATAATTTCAATAATAATAAATTATCTATATTTTACATCAATAACAGTAATATTTCAATAATAATTCTCTATTTTTGTTGCTTAAAATGAATTTCCTAGTATTTAATTCTTATGTAATTTCTGTTTTATCACAATATGTAGAACTACGTAATATAACCAGAATTTTCTTCATTTGTAATATACATTTATCATTTTAGTTAGGCATATTTATTTATGTACATGGTGTTATGATTTTACCATATTTGCATTCTCATTTTTTGCAGTAATTGTATAAAAAAATATACGCCTATTATTTATGATTTGTTGGCCACCGATATTGGTGTTATAGTTAGTCTATTTTGATTAGTATAGATTTATACCGAATGTGAGTACTCACGCATCTTCTTTCCTGATAATATTACTAAATTTAGTTCATTGGAATTTTATGTGTAAATGATGTCCAAGTGAAAAAAACTATTTGTTAATATATTAATTCATTCACGAGTTTTCTCGTTTTATTTTGTTTGATTAGTACCCTTAAGACTGTGATTCTTTCAGCATTTTTTCCTTTTCTCAATAATTGGTTGAGAAGGAAAGGGCACCTTAAACACAATCATTTTTGTCACATGGCTTCTGGGAGAAACACCGAAAATCTCTAATATCGACATCGGAGAATAATTTGTTTTCTTTTTTTTTCTAACAAAGGAAACGAGATAAAGAAAATAAATTAAAATAACTCTCCTACCGATTCTGATATGTAACAACTTTTTTATTATTATTAAGATTACAGCTAATCTGTATATAAAAAAATTATTTATTTCAATGAAAGTTATAATAAAGTTTATGAAATAATAATTGACCCAAGCCAACATTTCCGTCCTATCATACCAGCAGAATGTATGCCAATCCTCTCCACGAATATAGCTGATATACGGTATACCAGCCGCAGGATTCGATCCCACAGAGGTTTGGCCACATCGATTCAAGTACTGAAGCTTTAAACCGCTCGGCCACTAACCGATAATCATTGATATAAAAGAAGCAATTGATAAAACGGCCTCTATAACTAATTTAGCTCTTACGCAGAGAAGAGTTTTTCCTACCATCTGTAAATGGATATCAAACATATTAACCAAAAGTGCTATACACATTATTGTGGCGGATACCTCCATTCTATTACCACTGCCATGGAATTTATTCAGTTAGAAATTGACGAGTACACTATCGCCTATGCAGATGATCTACTGAAGAACTGTGTGATGACCATGCTTCGCCTGTGAACCCCAGGAAGACGGAAATGGTTCTCTTTACAAGGAAAAGAAAACTAGGACCAACAAAGGCGCTAACTATCCTAAACACTACGCTAAGTTCGCATCGGAAGTCACACTCGATATAAAACTAACATGGAATCTTCGTTTGGAAAGAAGGGACTGAAACCAAAAGTTGTCATAAGGGTATTCTGTAGTTTAGTGGTCGAAAGTCCAGCAGATAGCAGCTAAACAAAAATTCAGGCAAGTACAAAAATCGCCTGCCTGAGCATAACTGGAGCTATGCGAACAGGAATTACCATAGCAATAAAGGTAATGCAATGTTTGCCACCTATCTAAAAGAAGTGTCCTTGACAACTATCCGTGACTTCAAGAACGTTGGTTTCAAACCTGATGTAAGATGCGGAGAAGTTAGAAACCACCTGCGGAATAGAGTCATCAGAAACATGTTCCTTCTGCAATAGGCACTGGCAGTATTTCTCCCTGTTTTGCGTTTTACAGACCCACAGATAGTACTCACCAGGAGTAATGATTAGACCGCAATATATGATATAATTAACATCTCTACAAATGGATTAAAAAGGAAGAAAGGTGCACGATGTGAGATTTATCCATGCACATTCGATGTCAGTGGTCAAGTAATAGACATGCTGTGATCCAGATGGAAGTAGCATGTATAATTATAACAGTTAAAGAAACTGCCCGTAGATATACGGCAGGCAAAATTATCAAAATCTATGCGGACCGTAGGCAATCACTATTGGTTTTGCGTAATCATAAAATAATAATTAGATCAGCATGGAAATGCCATAAGGCACTGGTAGTAGTCAATAGTATTCGTACATCTCTACTCTGTTTCAAAGAAGCTGTGCAATGACAATAAAGAAGCTGAACTAGCCAGGAGCTCATCGAATCTCAATAGATTTGGACACGACCCCTCCAGTGTGTTTCCATTGTCAGAATTTGACATCTACAGAACAAAATAGTTGTCAATTCGTCAAGGAGAACACCTTGTAAGCATACAGTTATAAAGTACTTGGCTATATCTAAGATAAACTTTCTCCTGCTGACTGGTATTCAAACTAAACACTGTTGGTTAAGAAAATACGTCCTTGTAGAGACGAACAGAAAGACGAGACAGTATTTCATGAACTCTGTGGGTGCACTGCTCTCTCATCAACAAGAGCATCTGGCATTTTCTTTCATTGTTACTGTCACATTCTATTCAATCATTTCTTAAATCAAATATCCTTTCTCTACCTTTTATTCAACTATTTAAGAGGAATTTTTAATATTTCAGTTTTTAGATATTGACTTTTTCTATATTTGTTGTCGAATAAGAAAATTAATAAATAAATAAACTTGCAATATATTGAGACAAAGTGAAACATTAGACATTCAATACTAATGAATTATTGAAAGTATTATTGTTGTTAAAATTAAAATACAATAGAATAGAACAAAATAATATAAAAATGGATAATACAGAGTATATAGGTTTATTATTATTCTGCGAATTAAATAAATTGAATATTTTAGAAAATAAGATATAGTTAAAATTTATCTAATATTGGGACATGATCTCACATTTATGAAGAGTACATAAACAAAAACAGATTTAAACCCAGAGCAAAGCATATTGAATGAACAAGTAAATATCATAGAGTAATTTCATACATATATCGACAGGAGTCAAGCAAATATAATAAAAATTTAAAGTAAATAAATTTTATATAATGTTCAGAAATGTCAAATAAATTTCAGGGCCATGGACAAATGCCAAGCATAAAGTGGGCTTCATAAGAGATATCACAATTTACAAAAAAAATGAGTAATATTTAAGAATATTTTAACATTATGTATGCAAATTTTAAAACAACGAATCAAGATATCAAATTGATAAAAAATAAAAAAAAGTGTTGTTGATTAGATACGAAGAAAAGATAAAACGTGCAACGTCGGTTTTAGAGAAGCTTCCGAAAATTAGGAAAATTAGCAAGAAAAAGTCAAAGTAAAAGTTGAAATTAATACTAACGTTAAAAGAAAATTGGTGATCAGCATTAGAAACCGAGATCCAGATCCAATCTAGGAATTTAGCAGTACCATACAGTAGGTGAAGCATTATCCATCATCTGTAGCCCCATATCACAGTTATGAGGGATTTCTAGAAGATTTCCAGTAGAAGACCTATAAAGATCAACTTTAATACAGGTATTTTATGTGCAAACAATTTAATAAAAGAAAATAAACGCTAGCTAGCCATTAAATAAAAAGAAGACAGTCACACACTCAGAATTTTCGTAAAACAATAAGGTTACTTACCATATAGTTAATAATATTCACTTTTCCATTTACTATAAAAATTTTGTTATTTTGTGGACCATCTGTCACAATAAGGATCATTTTACAATATCTTATTTCAGCATAAGTGAACATCAGTAAATAGAAGCCACAGAATAAGAAAGTTTAAGAAACTTTGTTCTATAATTTTAAAAATTTTAAGTCCTAAAGATAGACAATCCTAATATGCAACTGCATTTAAAAATCTGTTACCTATAAATTAAATGTATATAAAATTTAAAATATTCTTTAATACGTATTAGACAACAATCTCTTATGAAATAAAATTGTCAATGATATTTATTTGATAAAATAAGATACAGTGTGTTGTAAAAAAGATTTGACTTGACGAGCGAACCGACTATCAGAGTCTATGTTCTACAAGCAGCCAGGGTAGGTGAATAAGCTAGAAAAGATATTACACAAGTTTATAGCCCAGTAAATACAATTTTTTTTCTGCAAAGAGACATACCCAAACACAAAACAATACAAAATAAATAAATAAGTAAATACGAGCAAAACATAAAATATAAAAAAAAAACAAAAAAAAACAACAAATAACACAAATTAAATATCACTATAAATTGGCGCTCAACAAATTAAATATATTTCTATAATATATTCTCACGTTCTGTCGTTAACATATTTGCTCCTACATTCCTTACTTAAATTTTTATTACAGTTATACGAGTATAAATAATAAACCCTACATTTATTTACGCGCAATAAAACTTATTTATAAAATTTAATCATATATAAAAAAGTATATTTCATAAAAATAACAAATTGTTTATCAAAATATTCAGATGTAAAAGAGAATTTATTTATTCATATGTGTAAAATTTTATTACAGCCATTAATTGCTTTGTAAATGGACATTAAATCTTCGCACCGGCAACTTCAATGGAAAGAACAACAAGAAAATATACAGCAAGCATTGGTGGAAACTAACTTTCGTTCGTAACGGCAGTGTATATTTTTAATTTGAGGATTGTAATTGGCTAGCCTCTAATAATAAGCATATTATTTTAACCAATAACAGTGAAAAAACAGTTTTAGGTAAGATAAAAGACCTGAATGTAAATGCAATAAAAATCGAGACATAAACGACCGAACTTTAGAAATAAGTAACGTAAATATTAGTTTCCAGTAATGTTGTTATAAACGCAATTTATCTCGGATTTATTTTAACGTTGTCACATAAATCACTATATATAGCTAAATAAAATTGTATTTAAAGTCCGTGAAATAAATATTTTAAACTGTAGGACAGTAAAGTTCGGTTTATAAACAATTTATTATTTGTTTAAAAGTGCATGCGTTATACAAAGAAGTTCTATTTAAACTTACTGAAAAATTACATATTGTAAAAACAAAGTCTGAAATAGTAGATTTACTTCTGCGACTTCTGCTATCACTTCAGCTTATTTATACATATAATTCAATTATTGAGGCACAGTAAATTTTCTTTTTTTGCTTGGATATACAGGGTGTCCTTAAAAGGTCTTTACAACGGTCCACCAGATATAGTGTGGCTCAAAATAAGTCGATTTAGCTAAACTTACCTTAGTTCAAAGCTGCTCCGTTTAGGCGCTATATGACCCTGAAGTTGCAATTTTGAAATCATATTTTTTTATAAATTTAAAACGCCTTATGCGATTTTGCTAAAATTTGGTAAGTTGACCCTGCTCTATAGAACAATAAACCTCATATCAAAATTATCAGTAATATTAATCCATTGGCGTGGAATTTGTTTTCTTTTAGTAATTACACCTTCCATAATTCTACGCTAATGGAAGAAAAGATATTTCAGTATAAAATTTAGTTTAAGTAAATTATTTACTATAAAAAAGGTACACTTGATAAAAGTTGATTACTCTCATGGTTTATTCGAAATGTGTGGTTTTAATTATTGGCAGCAATTTTGATATAAAAATTAAATTAGGAAAACATAAATGCAAATAACTAAAGATGTTACAGTTGTTGTTCAAAGTGGTCACCATTTACACGCATTCAAAAATTTACACGACGAAGAAAATTGAAATGTACTCTTTGCATAATTTCTTCATCGCTTCTAACAGTATTTGTTGCATCCTGAAGACGTTGCCATAGTTGCTCTTCGTTTTCTACCGATATCATATAAACCATGGATTTAAGATGACCCCATAAAAATAATCTATAGTCTGTTTAGAAATGAAAGAGAGTAATAAAAGCTTATTATGTATGCAAATCGTAAATAAATATAGTACTGGTGTTTATATTCAATATTATGTATTATCGGTATAGATGAGGTGTACTTTTAAAAAACTTTGTGTGAACAAACCGTACTAAATTGTAGCAGGTAGCTTAAATTTAATCCCCGACAATCCGTCTTTGTCTATGCCGCTTCAATTTCTCGGTCCATTTCTCTTATAAGTAAACAATATAAAAACAGCATTTCAAAACTAGAGGCTAGTTTAAGCATCATAACCGGGTTAAGAGGGTTTTTAGTAATTCAAATAAAATTATTCAATATTATTATCAAAATATTTATTTAAATTTAATGGATAGACTTTTATTCCAGACAAAAATATATGTATTTTGAAAATTCAAATTATGGTGAGTAAATGTAGTGTTGCATAAATGTACAATAAAGAAAATAAAAAAGTAGGTATATTAAAATTCATCCTCTGAATATACTGATGAATTATCTTCGTCTCCTAGATTGATAACGATAGCTTCCACAGTAATGTCAATTAAATTATCGAGTTCCCACATTTTCTCCTTTTCTTTTTGTACATGATGTATACCTTTGCCAGTTATCTGCAATTACTCATTCCAAGGAATTTTTTAACAAAATTTTCACGTTACTTAATTTAAATGTCGTATTATTTCGCGTTACATCTCCTTTTACCTGCACCCAGACTAATTCGATTGGGTTAAGTTCACAGTGATAAGGTGGTAACCGTAGTACCGTTATTTGACGATTTGTTGCTATTTCATCGATAACATATTTTTTTTTATTAAGATTGAAAAGTGTCAAAAGTTCCTTTTTCACCATATTTGTTACAAAAGAAATGTTTTTCCGGATAACCATTGAATTATATCGGCTTTCCTCTAAGCAGTCGTAGGGGTCCGCTCGGTCTGCCGTGAATGGTATCTGGCATTATCCATGACAATTACAGACCCCGGAGAAATAAGATTCTACATCTGTGTAAAATACTCTTCGAAAACATCTGCGTTCATGTCTTCGTGATAGTCACCTGTATTTTTAGATTCAAATAAAAGTAAACCGCCATCTACAAAACCACTGGCACGATCTATATGTGTCACTATTAATCTTCGCCCTTTACCTGAAGGTGCCTTGAACCCTGTTGAAAGTCCATCCAAAAATGCTTGTCGAAAACTTTTTACATTTTTATCTTGCCATACTTTTGTTACAGTATATCCCTCGTTGACCCAAGTTCCGTCTAGATAATAAATATTCCTCCCTTCATCACGGAATTTTCTAATTGATCTTAAGTAGGATCTTCGCCAAAAAATAATTTTATCTTTATCGATAAGAACTGATTTCCTGTTCTGCTTTTCCCAGAAAAAATTCAACTCTCGTAAGACGGCTCATAATTTGCATCTTCTGATTTTTGGCAAATCGTTGTCCTTCTGAAAGTTTACTTAAAATTTTGTTTAAGGTCGGTATTTCTTTTTTAAAATAAAATGAGTGTACGTTTCTGCAAATGACATTTTTGAATAAATCATCTATAACGACTTTTGACCTCCCTGTAGATGATTTTGGGGGATTTACAGTATCTTGTTCATTTTTTGTTTCCTTTAAAAGTCTGTAGACAGTTGATTTACCAATCCCTGTTATTTTGGAACACTTTTCCACGATGTCGTCAACAGTGTTGGTAGGATTTTGGTGTTTCAATGCATTAAATACATTTAATATAATATTCTTCTCATTCTGAGACAGCGCACATCTTTCCACGCGTTTAGCAAGTACGTAATCTGATAAGCTCGACATTTTACTCAAACAATATTATATCCACTGGCACAATAGTCACTAAACATAAGTCGAATTTTACTCTACTGCACTAGAATGTCTTCGTATATTCAGACTGGATTGATCTGTCACAATACACTGGCTCCTATCATATGATGTATCCAGTAAAATATACTAATGTACACCCATTACCTGTTAGCATTAGCGTTAGCCGATAATTACCTGAAACGAAATATTACCACGCCCATGGCCGGTTCTTATCTCGGGGTTTTATTACTCTCTTTCATTTCCAAACAGACTATAATGCATTTAAATATGGAAAACGTGGTAACCAATTTGCAGGAGCGTCATTACGTCTACCTATCCATTTGTTTCGGTAATGCTCGTTTAACTGGTTACGAACAGGTAGTGAAAAATGTAAATAAAATAAATAAAAAATAAAGGCAAGTACCTGGAAACTTGTGAAAAAACCGTATATGGAATACGCGGAAACGAATAAGCGTGTTCGTTAAACAGTCTCATTTTTATTTAAAAAATATAAGGAACAATTGTAAATAATTTTTTCCTAATTTAATTTTTGTGTCAAAGTCGAGTCTTATTAAGAGTACCTTTTTTGTAGGAAATAGTTTACTTAATCTAAATTTTATACTGAAAAATCTTTTCTTCCATTGGCGTAGAATTATCGAAGGTGTAATTACTAAAAAGAAAAACAAATTTCACGCCAATGGATTGATATTACTAAAAATTTTGATATGGGGTTTATTGTACTATAGAGCAAGGTCAACTTACCCAATTTTAGCAAATTCGTATAATGCGTTTTCAATTTATTAAAAAATTGCAACTTCAGGGTATAGCGCCTAACCCGTTTAGGCAACTTTGAACCAAGGCGAATTTAGCTAAATCGACTTATTTTGAGCCGCACTGTATCTGGCGGAGCGTTGTAAAGACCTGTTAGGGACACCCTGTGTAACAATTACCAAAGCCATTCAAGTAGTATTTTTTTCAATTCCGAACAAAAGTATTATTTCAATGTTACATCGCATTTCACTAAGACAAAATAAACAGAAAATTCAGACAAATATAGCCATTATTTTTGATAATATGTTAATAAGTTTATGCAGGGTCAACTATGACCAAGTACAAATATTTTCAGAGCGGATAGGGAAAAAATGCATAAAGGGAAAAAATCCTCTATTAAGCCCCTATTTATCGTCGAATATGCGGCTTGTCCGCCACGAAGTTATTTATTTCACGTTTGATGTTTATGGAGTACTGCAACCAGCAACACTAAATGGTAACATTCGTCATAATCAAAATACTGTTTTTAGTGTTTTTTCTCATATGCATGCAATTTTGCGTGAAGAAGGCGTAGCTGCAAATCATAATAAATATAATATTTTTTATTTTGGCCCCAATCATTTGAATACTTTACAGCCCTTCAAAGAAAAAAATTGTTGTGTCACATATTTCCCAACTATTTTTTAATGTAGGACTCATTAATGAGATAACAAATTGGGGTTTCCATTCAAATTTATTAAGTTTTCCAATATTTGAGATATCGAGATTCGAGTAAGTTATTCGAAAATCTGATGTATTCATCAGATTCAAAAGATTTTCGACTGCAGTGAGTGGTTTCCAGATAAAATATATTTAGTTTATAAGATTTTCAAAAATGGTTTCGCTAGCTAAGAGAACTCTTAAGGTAACTAAATTTTGCAATGCAATCGCCCTGTATTAATACAAATATTTTTAAGATAGGTTAATGTATGTTATGTTTCTGTAGCTATCCATTTGAAGCTTTAAAACTCGTCATTTTTGAACTTTAGGCTGCTTCTAACGCTTTTCCTTTTATTAGAGGTCCAGATATGGACAGATTGATACTTCTGATTTTACAGAATCGATTATAAACAATGGCCAATCCTTCAGTTTTGGGAAATTTTCTCTTCTGGATTGAAACCTTCTTCAAACAGTTTCTTTAAATGAATGTGCTTTTTATAATTTATTTAATTTGTATTCCTACAATACCATACTTTTCAGCCAACTTTCGAGCTTTTCACAATAATATCAATTTTGTCTTTAAGAGACAAACCTTTTTTTTTAGTAATATTATGATTATGTAACAAAATCACAATTACATATCACAAATTACCTCAATATTACGGCCTTTTTGTTACTTAGAGTTTTGAATTACTAGGGAAATAACGAATAATTGTTGCATGTAAAAAATTTTACTTACGAAGAGTCGAAAAATTTTACTGTATGAAATTATTTGAAATAATAGTCTTAGGACATAACCAGAGAAGGTAAAATAATAAAGTTATATAATATATTTCCAGATTTTTGTAGATTCTTTTTTAAATTTTCGGTATTAGTTCCTTGTAATTTGTAATAGGTATACTGACTTATTTTGGACAAATACCAATAAAAAATTTAAATCTAATTAATGAATACATTTATGTAATCCTAATAATGTAAAAATAGGTATGGTAGGTTAATTTATGTTTAGTCAGAAGTCAGAACAATTTTATAACAAAATGTGAAATTTTTCAAGATGTCCAGAATATTCATGTCATAAGTAAATTCTCATAAAGCTAGAAATTAATTGCCTTCAATTTTAACAAATAATGATGAGACTTCATTTCAAGAGATGGCGGATGGTTTTGCACATACATTTGGTCACTTTTACACTATAATATCTGATGCTAACATCAATTGTCCCACTGGAAATATTTACTGTTTTACACAAGTTGCCTGTGCTTCGGTATTATCTGTTCTAAAGCAATTGAAACATAAGCACACACGTGGTCCAGATGCTTTTTCTGTAGTTACTCCACTTTATATAATTTTCAATTTATCACTAAAGATCAGTGGTTTTCTCGATAAATGGAAGAAGTATCGTATTTCTCCAGTCTTCAAAAGGGGTGTCACTTCAGAGATTAAAAATTATAGACCTATTTCATTATTTATATTTTCTCGAAATAACTCTTCACATTTACTTTATCCACATGTACAGGAAATTATTAGTCCTTACTAGCATGGGTTCATAAGAAATAGATCCATTGTATCCAATTTGATGTGTGACCCAATACATATCTCAACTGTTGGATGCAAATACTCAATTTGATGTTTTCTATACCCATTTTTTGAATCCTTTCTTTGAATTGTCCAATATTCTACTAAATATGTTCAAATCTTACTTGGATAGTAGATGTTCAGTGTGGCGGTTATATGTCTGAGTTAGTGCTAGTTAAATCGAGTGAACCTCAGGGGTTTATTTTAGGGCCTATATTGTTCGTTATTTGTATTAATGATATTGTTCAAAATCTTGACTGCAATTATTTCTTGTACGCGGATGCTTCATTTTTTTTAATGACGTTATTACCGTTAAGGATTGTGTAAAGTTATAGCACTCCCTAAGCTGTATTCGTGGTTGGTATATCATTAAAAATATTTCTCTAAATGCTAGCAAGTGCAATGTAATGGCTTTCTCTATAAAACGCTATCCTATATAATTATAATATGAATGACATTATCCTGAACCGTCCTGAAACTGTAAAAGATCTAAATGTATATTTTCGATAATATACTAAGGAACAATATTCGTATTAACAAAAACGTTCAGCCTGCTTATAGAAGTCTAGGATTTCTAACTAGAATCTCTGATGAATTTTCGTATATTCAAGTATATATGACACTTTTGCCATTGATATCGCTGGCCCATTTCCGAAAACTCAAAGTGGGAACCGATATCTGCTAGTAGCCACGGACTACTTCAGCAAATGGCCAGAAGTATACCCCCTTCCCAATCAAGAGACCACAACCGCAGCAGAAGCGCTAGTCAACAACCTGTTCTGCAGATTTGGTGTACCCATGGAACTATATTCAGATCAGGGCAGAAATTTCGAATCAGGTGTGTTCAAAAAGTTCTGCGAGCTTATGGGAATCCGGAAAACCAGGACCACCCCACTGCATCCCCAGTCAGATCGTATGGTGGAACGCTTCAACGCCACACTGGAAACCAATCTGAGGATGTTTGTGAACGAAAACCAGACAGACTGGGACAAGCTCATTCCACTCTTCCTGTTAGCTTATCGCTCAGCTGTCCATGAAACTACTGCGAAGACTCCCGCAAGGATCATCTTTGGAAGAGAGCTTCGCCTTCCAGCAGATGGTATTTGGTCGTCCTGCGGAACAGCCCACAGAACCAGACACTTATATCCATGAGCTAGAACGAAGCCTAGCAGCCGTACACAACCAAGTCAGATCTCGAATGCGACTAGAGAGCAATCGCATGAAGGCTCGATACGACGTCCGGGTCATAACAGTCCGATTCCAACAAGGTACCTGGTGTGGCTGTACAACCCCACGCGGAAGAAAGGAAAATCGCTTAAACTACAGAACCGTTGGGAGGACCCCTACACCGTCATTATCTCATTCTGGCAATAGAAAAAGTCGGATTGGGAAATCCGTGACAATATATTTACCTGTAGCATTAATGCAATTAAAAATATTTTTCTAGTCTAAACTTTCTTCTTTTTTCTCTTCCTTTACTTTTGTATCTGATGTGATATGTTTATTACTTATGACTCTTAGTTTTTGTTTAGTAATTAATTATTTTTTATATTTGTCACTGTTTTAATTATTTCTTGTTTTTTCCGCCCTATAGTTGAATGGTGAAAATAAATTAATAAAATGGTGGTCTTTGTGGAAAGAATAATCTCCTTAAATAACGTTAATATATTGATTTAAAATAAAAATAAGCTGAATTATTCCAAAATAAAATACCTTTCGATTTTGTCTTACAGTGATTAGAAATATAATCTGACAGCTACTGACACATATAATTTTATATATAACAAACTTGCTAACTGCGATCTTCTAAAATATATTTAATTAGTTAAATAAACAAAAACGTGAAATTCAATCTTCGGATCGAACCCCAATTCCAAACGAACTAATATTATCATTAATTCAGAGAGAAACAAGTCACCTCTGAAACGCTAAGACCGCACTTTATTTCCCCAGCTTTTCTCACTGGAGCATTTAATATGTTAATATGATTTGCGTGTAGCTCAACATTAATCAAGGTGGCGGTTTCTGCTTTATCTTTCGACATTACGGCGATGTTACTGTTATTTCCCAATCACCATTAATCAGACATCTTCTCGTAATCATCAACTTTATGTTAGATAAATAACGTGTATATCGTAGATGACACTTTGATTGCTCCCCTGAAGTAGATAAATTTATGTTGTGTGTGGAAAATTTATCTAAGGATAAAGAAAGTACGCGAATTAATGTTGAAACCTGTACTTTCCCCAGAATTAATTATTTATTAAATTAGGCCTAACGTATTTCTCGAATGTAGTGGTGGTGCAGGAAATTGTATGATACATTGTTTTCGCATCGAATTTGGCACGCAATTTACTTCCAGCAATTTATAGTAGGCCCAGGAAATGCGAAATTATCTTTAACATAAAAAGGACTCGGTATTGTTGCACTTAGAAAATGTAAAGATCAAAATATTTCAATTTAACAGAGCATTGTAATTATAAATAAACTGATTCAAATTTATCTATCTACAAACGTCAGTAAAGAATAATTTTTAACGCACGCTGTGTGTCTAAAATATAACTATAAAGCACTGGTGTTAAAGGTATATGACGAGATTTACCTTGAATACTAATGCGAATATAGAACACAATTAAGAAATTCTAATCAAAGAAATAGTTATTTACTTAATTTAATGCACAGAGACACTACCATTAGTATAAGTTATTTCATTGCCAATCTCATTAGTTGTAGTAGTAATTATTTCTGTAAATCTTGTACCAGGGTAGGGGTTTGGACAAAATTTGGCCCACGATGCTATTCTTGTTTTATAACGAGTCTTCTATATGTACCTCTCCTCTATTGTACTGGACTATCCACCGTGCCTTTTAATTAGCACCAGAGTCTGCCAACAAACTAGTCAAAGATCGTTGGAAGCAACATCCATTATAAAGGTGAGAACCAGTTTTTGCATCAGGTACCTATATGCGCAAATAGTGAAGTTTCCAAATCTGTATCATTGACTGTCAAATTGTAACGACAGACTGCAAAAATACCAAAAATTACGGAAACTTCTGCGTGAGATATGTTTTATTCTGCACTTTTGCGAGAAATTTGATGTGTTCCCTGGCCAATACGTTCGACTTTTTCGGTCGATAACATTCGCTATTCCGCTTCAAAACGCAGCAAGCTTGTTATATTTGCTTATGTCCTGGTTCATAATGTTCATCATAGCCTTCAAAATAGAGTTGAGTTTTGCATTTTTCTTCAAACTATGCCAAAAATATAGAGAGTAGAATAGTTAGAAAATATAGAAAATACTGTGGAAAGTTTGAAAAAAATCGAATAAAGAACAATCTGGTGGTAATTGAAACGACATTAGATGATCAAGATAGAAGGAGTATTTTAAACGTTTTTTTTTTTTGGAATATTTAGACATAGAAACAGAAATCAAAACAGTGCAAAAGATAAAGGAAACGATGTGTGTGGTTGAAGATAGCTTTGAAGAAAAAATGAGAATTATGAAAACAAAAGGAAAGTAGAGTATTTAAAAAGGGAAAAATGTATATAAATAGTGATTTAATGAAAATGGATAGAAGAATACCAGGTATTATAAGGGAAAAAGCCAAAAAAAGAAAGGAAGTAATGCAACATTTGGATATCAAAACTTAATAAATAATGGAAAGAGATTGAAATGCAATAAGAGGAATACGAATAGGCAGAATTAGTAAGGAGAAATTAGTAAGAAAAATAGAAAATTAAGTAGTGAGATAATAAACATGGAACGTAAGAGGAACCTATGAAAAATGAATATTAAAACATATTGTAAATGAACTAAAAATAACAAATTCGTTATAGTTGCATTACAAGAAACAAAAAATAGGGGAACTAGTAATGGAAATAGGGGACTCTTTAACATGACTGTCAAGTGTGATTTCTAATTATTTAATTTTATTTACAGACAAAATGTCGAAGATTTGAAGTTAAACTAAAAACGCAGTTTTCTAACTTTTCCTTAGCAATGCGCCATGGAAAACGCACCATTCAAGTAGTGGGCAGAAATACAATAGGAAGTTGGCCTTCAAAAATCGCAAAATGCTTGAATTTGGCATATCAGCATCTTTATACTAACCATGGGTTTAAGAGATCTTCAGCTACCCTTTTGATGAATAAAGGTGTTGATATTTTGAACCTTAAAAGACACAGTGGATGACGTTTGTCGTTTGTTTCAGTAGGTTACGTAGCTGATTCGTTAGTGAATAAGAAGTTTCACGAAAAATTTTGCATGAAAATACACCCAGGGAATGTATCGTTTCTAGTGACATAAGACTACAGAAAATCTTGTGGCAAAGAACACAGGAAACAATTCGACGCCCAAAGATTCTACCTTTTCTGGGATCAGAAGTCTTTAACAGTTACACTAATTTTACTTTTAATGTTATAGTAAAAAAATATTGTAAAAAATTACACATTTTTCATATTTGATAACTTTCTGCCTTCCGATCGGTAAGTTCGTGTAACTCTTTCTTGATTTTTATTAATGATTTTATTGGTATTGAACATCACTGTATCTTGTATTTTTGTTTCTCATATATTAAAGTTTATGGTACTAGATGGAACACTACGCTGCTTTTCTTGGAGGTCTTCTTCGTTATTTTCAGTTTCTCTCAGTTTGTTCTAAATTATTAGATATTAAGTATTAATAAAAAAATAGAATTGTTACATTTTTCCCTTTTTTGTAAATAAAATCATAACGATGTGTGAACACTTCTACACATTTGTAACAGCAAATACCTCTCATTTAAGAAAACGTAGCCTAAATCTGAAATCCCTCAAATTCTTTTACCTTCGGAGAAAAGAAAAGCATTGGGTTGCACATTTAGGCCTAATTCTCGCTTCAGACGCCGCATGTACAATTTTATTTTGCGAAACTGCGCGTTACAACACACACAGGGGCGCCTAATGACGACTTCAAAAGCAGTTTGTCCGTAATAAATAATCGATGAAATAAGAAAAGAAACGGGCTCTCGCCCCCTTTCCACTTAAACTTGTTTTGTTATATAGCCCGAAAATAAAGAAGCAGCACTTACTTTCAACACCAATATCTTTCAGGAGGAAGACAATGCGAAAACAAAAGCTTTATGAATTAAGGCATTGCTGTAACGAAGTTAGGCGTCCCCGTTGCAGCCTCTATTAAGTGCTTATCCCAATAAACTGTCATATCCCATGGGACTAAATCTCTCCTCTCAGTTGACTGAGCCCCTGTAATTTACTCCGGGGCCCTACAATGTAAATTCACTTGAAACGTGAGCGACATTTTCATACATTCGATAGAAATCAGAGAAGTAACAATAGAGGGGCACGAAAAATGTGCAATGGGGAGAATTTCGCATTTTACTTTGTTTACTCGGGTATTTTACTATCTCTGAAAAAAGGAAACCCACCCAAGCTAACGCGCACGTCAATTTTAACATAAAAGACTTCCAAAATAAATGAAATTTGTATAAGTAAATAAAAATGTCTTTATACAGTTATAAGGAGTAAATGAAGGAGAACAAATGATACCACTGAATCTAGAACTAATTAAACTCAACTTTATCCAGGTTTAAACGCAGGCATATATTGATATACGGCCGGCTTCAAAACTCCAGAAGGACTTGGAGCTAAACTATATACAAGTAGTTGCAGTCGGTAAGCCTAGATAGCTGTTTTTGAAGCAGAGATTTATGTTATTAAGTTGTATGTATGGAGATTAAAATAGTTAGAATATGGTGTCAATAAACATTTGTACAGTTAGCCAAGTGGTTTTGTCAGCACTTGAATCTTATCACCTCTGGTTTGAATACCTGATCATTTAGGTATTTAGAGTCTCTAGCTATAGTCGCAGAAAGAATTCAAACGACTTACGTCACAGCTGACGATAAATAATTATTTTTATTGTCATTACAATTTTCGATATTTGATCTCGTTAAAAACAATATTTTTTGCAATTTCGCGCAATATATAATGCAAATATTTAGTGTAGTATATAGTTTTATTACATGCAGTTGCAGTTTCTTAAATATTTTGGCGAAAATATAATGAAATATTTATTTGTTTGTATGACGTCAGTCGTCAGAATTTTTGCCGCAACAATAGAAGATGTGTTACTTGAAATATCATTGGTCCAGAACCAGGATATTTCATGATATATCTTCAACTACTGGCAACACGAGAAAAAACAATTTTGGTAAGAATTGCCAAGATTACCTTTTCTAATGCGTTTATAACAGATCCATCGGCATAAAGAGTTAGAAACTTGCTGGAGTTAAATAGGTTACACCTAAGAACTTTAGTTGCTTTATATACAGGGAAGTGAAAGTGAAACTACAACAAATAAAATCATATTTTTAGGCCCTATCACTTCAGTTTTTATTTTATCTGGAATATAAGGGTACTTTTCAAGATTCTTAGCTGTTTCACCTAATTAATAATTTATTTATCTTCAACGCATTTTCAATACAAATCTGGTTATTATTATGAATATAGATATCTGCTTTTTTACTTGAGAGTGGAAATTAAATAGTTTTTGGGGAAAATTAGAATTTATGTTTCACGAAAATTATTGAAAATGAATATTATCTTCAGTAGAACCCTTTCTATTTAATAATACATGTATATAAAATGAAAACCTTTCTGAATATTCTTATTTGAGATGCATTGAATTAGAGAAGTTCAATGAGAAGCTACTTATTATTTGCAGAATGAGAAAAAATACTAGGTAGATACTAGGTAATATTTGACTGCACGTAAATGCTGATTTATCTAAAACTTGAATTGATATCCAGTTATAAAGTTTCGATATCCGCATAGCATTTGTTACTAAATTAATTAAATTCATCTTGGAAATTTAGTAAAATTTACATCATAATTAATTGTATTGGTGATATAAAACAATACATTTGACTTAAAATTATTATAAAACCTAAAGGTTTATTACAAACATTAGTCATACACTTTTTACAGTTATAAATTTGTGTATCAAAAGTAGATGTGATGGAGCTGTTTAAGTTCCAATTTCCAGTTCTTTTTTAATATCTTGTATATCAGAGGGTAAAGTTCCGTCAGAATCACTCATTTTGAAAAGCATCTTTTATGTTTATGGGTTTGTTTGACAAAGTTTAGACAGTAACCATGCGAAAGGTAATATGAGAAAACTTGATCTGTAAACTTAATAGCAGGCATTTTTTTCTGTTCACAGTAAACAGCTTCTTGTCGGGTAATTTCACACTTTTTGCCAAATATATTTTTTTCGCGTTATTAAGTGAAAGTAGATAAAATTTTGCACAATATTCTTATTCTTTATATGATAATACAAAAAAGCAATCTCTTTTACCTTATTATTGACAGTAACCAATGTTTTCGAAAATGTGTAACACACTTAATTAGTCTATATTTTCAGAGATATCAAAGACCAAAGAATCCAATAAAATGGTATACATTAAAATTTGGATATTGTTTGAAGCTATTTATTTGTGGCATAATTTTAGTTTAGTTTTTAGTTTTATTGGGTTTTTGCCACACTTAAAATTTGGCTCAAAAATACTCACTTTCAGATATTATAATTTCGCAAACCACAAGGAGTATCGCACAAGGTGAGAGCTTTCAACGAAATACATGTTTTTATATACTTCGGCTGTCTTATTTGTTCAGGCTTAGCGTGATCGAAACTGACGGCAAATATGCGTTCATCTTAACTGCCTTAAGCATATGTAAGAGTTTGCAACTCAAACAAAAGGGGCGATGTGTTCCCAAACTTGTAAATGTAGCAAAATTGCGATTGCTCGTCAGCCGGATAGATCGAGTTGTAAATAATGTTGGGCTTTAAAAGTTAGGCAAAGCACATAGTTAATTAAAACGGATTATAGCAACTTTGATTATAATATCTTTACTCTTTAATGTTCTTGCTAGAGAAGTTGTTGTAATTCTCCATTTACATAAAATTTTGTGAGATACCGGAGTGGAACTATTTAACAGAAAACTATGAAGATATTGTTATTTAGTTAGTTATTTATATATACAATTAAAACTTAAATTTTAAAAACATTGCCTCAAGAAATTCAAAAACGGATTTAAGTTAAATGTTCCGTGCAATCAATTTTGCTGTTCAACACGTTATGAAGATAGACAACCAGTGCAACAGCATGACGCACATCTAGTGATTATATGCCAAAACGTTCGACGATTAGTAGATATGATTAAATTATATGGGTGAATAGAAAAGTAAAAAAAACTAACAAGACTTTGTTTTATTATACATATAGATATATACAGGGTGATTCAGGTTTAATCTTTATAATTGCAGGAATCGATTGAACAGGTTAAAATAATGTTCATTTGTAAACTTATTTCCTAAAACGCATCGTTTCCGAGATAGATGGCGTTGAAGTAGGAATTTTTGTCTCGTTTTTCCCTCAACTTTTCAACCACTTATCCGATTTAAGTGAAATTCGGAACACAAACACTCCTTATGATCATAAATAATCTTCTTAAGTTTGAGCTATCTACCCCTCTTAGAAGTGTATTTTGTATGCTACCCCCCTCTTACTTTATTTCAAAACTACAAAAAAATAATTAATTTCAATAAAACATCTACACACCACTTTGACCTGATTAATTTCGAAACTTTTTCGTCTCCTGTTTTTTTCCACGTCTGGTCTTGTTTCTGAGATATTCAAAGAAATTGATGACAGTGTAGCGCACCAGCCGCGTAAATTTCATTTAACGTTATAGCAACCCATGAAAACAAAACTCAGTGATTTGTGTAAACTGACGTTTTGGGCGCCGCGATAGCCGAGGTGGCTGGGAGGTGACTGCTCGTAGAACCGGTCTGGATCGGCTATGTCGATGTGGGTTCGAATCCCACTGTAGTACCATGGATGTTTGTGCTCGTCGAGAGATGCACAATAACTCGATAAGCTGCAGTGCTTCCGGGGACACTGTCCGACGGCTCTCAAGAAAAAAAACATTGATGTTTGTGAAAATCATTGTTAAAAGTATTATTTAAAGAGTCTGCTTAGAGTTAAGAAAAAATGCCAATAACCTCAAAAATAAATTTAGTAACAACTACTTATTACAAGATTTACAACAAACTTATCAATTACTAAAAAAATTGCAATAATTTTCCACAGTGCATTCCTCCAGCCTCAATACATTTTTGGCATCGACGAAGTAGTATATTAACCGCAGCTGCTATTTGAACAGGATTGTTTTTTATGTCATCACAAGCATGTCTTATTCTTTGGATCAATTCCTCACGGGTATGTACTGGCGTATCATACGCAATTGCTTTTAGATGGCCCCAAACGAAATAATCCAGAGGATTCAGATCTGGCGAGCGCGGAGGCCAAGCCACTGGTCCTTCGCAAGGAATCCACATATTTTGGTAGTTGTTGGGTTGCCGTCCAATCCATCGACGAGGATAATTCTCATCCAACCACTGCCGTACTTGCCTTCCGTAATGTACAGGGGCGCCATCCAACTGCATCCAGTTCCCTTAGCGTAAATTTAAGGGGACATCATAAAGCACGTCGGGGAGAGAGTTTTGTAGAAACTCATGAAATAAATCCCCATTTAAACGAGGAGGTAAAATATGCGGCCCACAGAGGTTATTACTTAAAACACCTATCCACACATTTACACTAAACTGTTGCTGAAATGAAGATTGTTTGACACATCGAGGATTGACTTCACTCTAAACGTGAATGTTGTGGTATTTCACAATTCCAGCTTTTGTGAAATTAGATTCGTCGGTCTATACGCCTTGGAATTTTCGTCACAAAAACCATAAACATAATGTATATCGGCATATTCAGCATTTGTAAACGTTCTTGGCATTTTTTCTTAGCACTAAAAATGCTCTTTAAATAATACTTTTGACAATGATTTTCACAAACGTCAGTTTACACAAATCACTTAGCTTTGTTTTCATGGGTTGCTATAACGTTAAATGAAATTCACGCGGCTCGTGCGCTACACTGTCACCCATTTCTTTGAATATCTCAGAAACAAGACCAAACGTCGAAAAAAACAGGAGACGTAAAAGTTATGAAATTAATCAGGTCAAAGTGGTGTGTAGGTGTTTTATTCAAATTACTTTATTTATTTATTTTTGTAGTTTTGAAATAAAGTAAGAGGGGAGCGAGCATACAAAATACACTTCTAAGAGGGGTAGGTGGTTCAAACTTAAGAAGCTTATTTAAGATCATAAGGAGTGTTTGTGTTCCGAATTTCACTTAAATCGGATAAGTGGTTCAAAAGTTATGAGAGAAAAACGAGGAAAAATCCTACTTCAACGCCCTCTATCTCGGAAACGATGCGTTTTAGGAAATAAGTTTATATCACAAATGAACATTATTTTAACATGTTCTATCGATTCCTGAAGTTATCAAGATTAAACCTGAATCACCCTGTATAGAAAATAATTAGTTAACATAGGGTTAGAATAATAAAATAGTGTGTGTTTTGCAAACGCTTTTTAATAGTTATTATTTTATTTTGGAAAATAGTAACAATGAATAAACAAGAATTTTATTCTTGATATTACTTTTGTTCTGATCGAGATTTCTGTATTTTAAAACGCTACAAATTTTATCATTTTACGGCGAGAAACACGACAATCTTAAGCGAACCATGTTATCCTATTGCATTTAGAATTTACTATGAAATATAAAAAAATGTGTCAATAATATCAAATTATTGCCTAATGGACTTAATTTAAAATCCTTGCATTTAAAAATCAATTAATGCATTGTGTAGGCAAAAAACATAGTACCTATAAAATTTCTGTTTTTATTCTAATAAAACTTCAACAAAGATTGCTCACTCCAATCTTCACCTAACAAATTCCTGTTTGAAAAAAAAATCGCAATTTGTGAAAAGCGTCACGACAATACTTAATTGGCACCTTATTTATGTTTTTTTCCAGCAAAATAATCGTGCCGAATTCAAGATAACGACGAATCTCGACTCCGGATTATTGTAAAGCCCATCTGATTTTTAGGCTCTCGGCGTCTATAGAGCATCTTTGAAGAGGGTCTTTATCAGTAGAAGGTGCGGGGAGGGGCACAATGGGTCTACAAAAATGTATACATATTTTAAAGCAGGTTATACGTTTCGTTTGCACTTCTATATGGATTCAATCTTATTGCTTTTTCATCCCTGAAATTTGAATAAACATCGTTTATTCGTTTTTATCTGGCTAAAGGAGAAGCTAAGATTTTCTTAAATATACATACGTTTTGATAAATGTTGCGAATTGATTTCTTTTGAGAAATCAAAACATATATTTTGGTTAGGGTTGTTCAAATAGGCCCGCTTCCATAAATGAAATTCTACCTAAAATTGTACGTAAGCATAAGATACTAAAAAATTAAGTTAATAAATATTATTATAATGTTTAATTGAGTGAAGTTGCGATGAAAAGTTGATGCTTGTTGGAGACTTTGGGTCAGTCTTTCTGTTTACGACAGTAATGTGGTGTGCTGGTGATGACAACTTAAAAAATATACTAAAATTTTGGGCTCTATCCTACTATAATACTGAAACAGATTGTTTTCATCAGCATTCTCTGTAGGTAAGGGTTATATAGAAAAAGACAATCAATAAAAATATCACAGTTTATTATTAATCTCACCTAGTCCTAAGTTTTATTGAAATTTCAGACTTAGACGATGTTGATGATATACAGGGTGATTCATTAGTAATGAGACAGAGCTTAAGGGCATATTGCTGATCTCAAAATAGAGTGATTAAGCCAAATATGCCTTATCTGAATGTTGCTTCTTTTCGATCTACAGGGTGTTAAAGTTGAAAACATATTTTCGATTTTTTTAAATATCTTGAGCATCTTTGATTGTCTTGAAAGTTTGTACACCTATGTTTTCTGAGGTGGTAGTTACGAAAATGGTAACTATTTTGTAATCACATCTAGGGTGCGCTAGTTGCAGTGTTCCGTTGGAGTAAACATATGACAAACTTTTTGTTCTTAAAAAATCTGAATTTACAATAAGAAATTATTAAACTACGTTCATTTCTAAATAAAAAAGATATACCTGTTAAAAATCGATAAACTTAACCGTTTTCGAAATAAGGACGATTTACTATTTCTTTACAAAATTATTTGTTTGAAAGCACGCTTTTAAATAAGATGACTTAAGTGAAATAGGCTGCTGTCCATGAAATGTCATGTATTATTTATGTCAATTCCTAAGCAACTTATAAATACTAAACAGTTTAGTTCTTCGTTTGTGTTTTTTTTTTCATTAAAATGCCGCGTCATAATAATTATTCGTTTGTTAAAATGAGAAACATGGTATGTGTGTATGCCCAAGAAAATTATTGTGGTCGTCATGCAGCAGCGAGGTACTTGAAGTTATATCCAAATAATAGACAACCTAACCACAAATTTTTCAAGATGTTATACGACAGATTAGGAGAAACGGGATCATTTCGCCCTAAACGAGACGTTGAAAGGCCTAAAGTATTAGCGGCGGAGCAAGAAGAAGTTGTTTTAGTGCGAATTGCCGAAAATACGCAAACAAGCACACGCCGAATTTCATCAGCTACTGGTGTAAGTCAGTCTTCCGTCTTCAGAATACTCCACAAAGAAAAATTGTATCCTTACCATTTTTGTCCAGTTCAACAGTTGATGCCACAAGATCCTCCGCACAGTTTCTTCGTCGGCAACAAAATGCTGCCCCGATATTTTATAATAAAATATTGTTTACGGACGAAGCTACATTTACCCGGCGCGGTATATTTAATTGGAGAAATATCCATTCCTGGGATCTGGAAAATCCTCACTTGCCACGAGAACAACATTTTCAGCATAAATTCTCAATAAATATTTGGTGTGAAATACTTTTGGGACCATTTCTGTTACCCCGCCCACTTAATGGAAAAAGTCATTTAAATTTTTTAAGAAATGACTTGCCACTCGTTCTTGAAAATATCCCCTTAAATGTGCGGCAAACCTTTTGGTTTATGCAAGATGGTGCTCCCGCTCATTACTCCTGACCAGTAAGAGAATATCTAGATATAAGTTTTCGAAACCGTCGGATTGGTCGCGCTAGTGAAATGTCTTGGTCTGCGCGTAGCCTTGATTTAAATCCGCTTGATTTTTATTTCTGGGGTAACGTTAAATCTTTAGTTTATAAAGATGTTATACATACTCGAGAAGAGCTGTGGGCAAAAATACAAGAATCTGTTCATTATCAGAGACCAACAAAATAGTCTATTCAGTGTCAGACAAAATATTAACGAAAGAATAGAAAAATGTATTGAAAACGATGGTCGCCACTTTGAGAATCTTTTGTAATTAGACTTAAGCATAATAAAATTTTCAGTTGTTACTGTGTTTGTCTTAATTCGTAATTAAATCTTCTTATTTAAAGGCGTACGTTCAAACAAATAATTTTGTAAAGAAATAGTAAATCGTTCTAATTTCGAAAACGGTTAAGTTTATCGATTTTTAACAGGTATATTTTTTTATTTAGAATTGAACGTAGTTTAATAATTTCTTATTGGAAATTCAGATTTTTGAAAGACCAAAAATTTTGACATATGTTTACTCCGTCGGAACCCTACAACTAGCGCATCCTAGATGTGATCGTAATTACCGCCTCAGAAAACATAGGCGTACAAACTTTCAAGACAATCCGTTCAAAGATGCCCAAGATATTTAAAGAAATCGAAAATATTTTTTCAACTTTAACACCCTGTAGATCGAAAAGGTGCAACATTCGGATAAGGCATATTTGGCTTAATCGCTCTATTTTGAGGTCAGCAACATGCCCTTAAGTTCTGTCCCATTATTAATGAATCACCCTGTATAATTAATTAAATGATATGCATGTTGTTGACTTCTCAAATAAAGGATGGATTCAATTATTGGAACCTATACCTAGTAATCGGTATTTGCAAGTTTAGAAAAATAATTGCTATACAAGGCAATTCAAAATTTATCTAAAAAAATTGTGAATATGCTGGAGACTTTTACAAATACAATTTAAAAAAAAATCAAAAAGGGTAATTCCAAAGGAAAGCGATAAATAACATTGTATAACACCTATTTTATACAGCAAATTCAACTGATTTTGCCGTTATTGTTATTAATTATTAATAGAATGAATTGCTAAAATAGTTTGACATACCTGAATGTTACAAAATTTTGGTCCATCTTACCCAGTTTCTACAAACTAACACAAAATGTTTCTGCTTCTTGTCCGTTACGTTAAGTTATTGACAGCAGCTATGATACGTTTGCGTAAATCATCAATAGGGATCCACTTCGGTGCGATACACTTATTTTTTTAAATATCCCCACAAAAAGAAGTCTAAATGATTTAAAGTCAGGAGATCGAGGCGGCCATGGTATCGGTCCTCCGCGTCCAATACCTTGGTATTAAAGCTTAGACACCCTGTACATGACAGATATAATTGAGTCTCGTGTATGATTCGCCACACTGCTGCAATACGCCGTAGACGTCTTGAACCTCTATTTCTTCTACGATTCGGTTTTAAATTTCCCTCGCGTTGCACTACACTTGCACAGTGCACACCCCGATAAAAGTAGCTGCATTTGGCACATGTTTACCGAGAAATCGTTCTCCTAAAGCATTTCACATCGCCATAAATTAAAACGATATCCATCAACTACGAGTTGCTATACATGTAAGCCATATTTGACACTTGAAAAACTAATGTAAAGATTGGCATCACAAAAACTTAATACCTATAAAAAATAATCGAATTTCAATATTCGGAATCGCCTGTAATATTTTAAGTGTAACACAAGTACAAAGTGTTAAATAAATATATACAATATTCGATCATTTTAGATCATATTAGGTTACATAAAAATGATTAATATCTCTATCTGTTTTATTCTATATTCATAGGAATTCTGCTTCCTCTTTGGTAATGTTAAGTTTTGATCACATGTGTCTAATGTCAGATTATGAACATCCTTGACACTTGTTGATTAATAATTAAAGTAGTTAATTAATAAATAAATAAAACATTGTAATTAGAAATATAACGCGCTACACATTACAAATCTACGAGTATATACAACTTAACTAATTTGTACAAAAAGGTGAGTTGATGTTACTTATGATATGAACGATAAATCACAAGAATATATTATACAACATAGATACTAGTGTACAATTGTGTGTGAACCTGGAATATTCGATTTTACTAATATCAAATGTTACAACGTTTTTACTGGAAGATTAAAAAGAATCTTCATAACAATATGTCAGTTGTAGCTCTTCCCTATGCGGATTTTTTATAATATAGATAATTATAGCTATAACTATTATATTTGTAATGATATTTAGGTGCAATTTTTAATTGTATTTTTTATTATATATTTTTTTGTGCATGTGCACTTATATGAAATATTGTGGTTTATTTACAATATATATTTTAGTAAATATATTCTATTCTATTTTCTATCTACTGAATGTGTATATTATAAGCCATACTGATATAATTGATAGATATGATAAATTAAAATGTAATTAGATTAAAAGTTATGTATATTACTATTTTTATATAGTATTTTATTAAGTATTAATGAATAGTGGGACAACTAGAAAATAGCATAAAGAATCTTTTGGATGTACATTTACTACTCATCAGCAACCGAACAGAAAAAGCATTATTCGCGCAAGAGGAAATCAAGAAGAAGTGGGAAACGAAAGTGGAGCAACTACTTCTCGAAATACATTTGGAGAAGTTGCAAGTCGTCGCATGACAAGACAAGAAATTCAGACCAACAAAGGATTACGGAAAAATGGACAGACCATCATAATTCTCGCCGACAAAAAACGCAGAAGTCATTTAAAATACAATAGAATACGTCGCCAAGATGAAGATCCTGCTAGAGGAGCCTATGTAGAAAAAGATAAAAAACAATGCGATCAAGAAAGTCGAAAAGAAGGTAGAGATAGAGATCTGATTCCAAGTGACTCAAGAACAACTTCATAAACCTAACGTGCAGTTGAATTAGCCACACACTTACCTGCCCGCTACGTATCTCATGATATTAAAGGTTTGGTAGGAAAGACAGAACACCATGTCAAGAAGGCAGAAGATTTCGTCAACAAACTCAAAGGGTGACCAGAGGGTATCCTAGTGAGTTTTGACGTGACATCATTGTTCACAAAAGTGCCAGTCAAAAAAGCTTTGAATGAATTTCATCGAAGCCTAGTCTCTAAAGGCAAATATGAGAATATAATAGATTTAGCCAAAGTATGTCATCTTCTCCTACAGGAATCAGTTCTATAGACAAATGGAAGAATCAGCAATGAGTTTGTTCTTGTCTGCGAATATCTGAAAAGAAACCTTTGAGAAACGGGCATTTTAGTTACCAATCCTAAATCCGAAGTTTTGATATGTCAACGATGTATTTATCATATGGCCTCATAGATATAGTATTATACAAATGTTTTTAGACCACATTAATGGAATACATCTGGACAGCTTCACTACAGAAAAGAAAGAAAATGGATGCCTTCCATTATTAAATGTCCTTGTGAAAGAAAACTGGATGATACATTGGGACACAGCGTTTACAGGAGGCCTACTCCCACTGACTGGTATTTAAATGCCCGATCTCATCCCACCAGTTGATGTGAGTCGGAACACTTCGGGGAAGAACTTAATCATCTGCGATCTGTTCTCAAGGAAAATGCATACACCAACAAGTATATTGAAGAGCCATCAGGTGGACGTATAAAGCCAAGGAGAATGAAGCATATCTAGCAACAACCTATACAGGGTTAACTATAACTAAGCACAGAAATTTTAACCACGTGCTCAGCAAGGCCTAAAAGACAATAAAAAACTTATTCCAGAATTTTAGCTCGACATTTAAAAAATGGGGCAAAACCCTCTTTTCCTACGGAAAGTCCGCACCTATGATAGGCATCGACTGAGATGATTTAGATCCATAGATAAAACTTACATCTGTCAACAATATCTACTACCACGCAGATGTTCATTGCAGCATTTCTAAATTCAGAAACGACTAAAATTAACAATCTTATTACTAATAATACCTAATAGATTTCAAAAAAAAATTGTTTTGCTGTATAAATAAGTTTTTGAAGACTGATTCTGTTAATTCTTAATTTTCTCTATCCCTCTTAAAATATTTGTACTTAGTCATAGTTAACCCTGTATATCCGATATACTGATAAGATAGGTGGCGTCTTAAAAATATAAAATAAATACCATTTACAGCATCACTAAAAATGTTATAAAAGGTATATATTTCTAAAAATTAAAAATATCTACTTTCTTTGCAGTTAAAGGAAACTACCCCATTATTTAAATGGGATGTTTATTCTTAAATACGCCGCTATGAAGAACATATATATGATATATGTATCATTTAAAACTTTATGTTATATACGTTCTTGCTTCCTTCCTTTAAAATTCAATCATTCTCAATGTCTCACATTCCCTTCATTTTGATTTTTATTACTGATGGTAGTGTAAAATAGAAGTTAGTATTTCAAAAAGGGAAAAAACGCTTTGAGAAATCCCGTGGCAACAGGCAATACTGCCCACAGCGATTGCCTTTTATTTCAGTATGCGGTGACGTCACCGCCAATAAAAGTCCATCGTCCCCTTTTTTTGCTAAATTCGCAGTCCTTTGTTACCACTACGAATAAAAACAAGCCAGTATACATTAGGGATTTTCTTTTTATTTGCAGAAAGTGCTCATATTGATTTATGTTTTATTGGAGTTTACTCTCCTCTTGCCCTTATAAAACGTATTTATACTGAAACCGACGGAGCAGATATTAGAAGACGTGTTGCGTTCTGAATGTCCCCCTAAAACATTATTTTAACCACATTTCTGTGCAGGAAAATGCCTTCTGGAATCTCCGTTTCGTGCTCATACATTAATCTCTAATCTATCTACACACAACGCCAAAAGTTTTGAACTCATTATTGTTAAAGAAATCTTTTTATCAAAAAAACTAAATACATTTATAAAAGTATATTGTTTTCTGAATCTTTTTTTTTTGTGAAAAGAATATGTTCGATATACTGAGTACTTAGGAAATTAAGAACCAGCAAATGTGTGACATTTCTGCCAAAAGTTATTAAATCAAAAAGAAGTAATTAAGCAAGTTCTCTACTTGACTAATAGTGGTATGATCTCCACCACGTTCAAATAGCATATTGACACGTCTGTGCATTGAGATAATCAAGTGGTTAACGATCTCTTGCGGAATATTGTTCCATTCCTCTTCTGCCACCACGACTAACTCATCTGCAGTCTCAGGTGGAGGAACATGATTATGGATGGATCTAGCAACGAAATCCCACATGTTTTCAATAGAATTCATGTCGGAAAAGTTGGCTAGCCAATCTAATCTATTATTATGTCCTGCTTCAAGTGTCTCTTGAATCCCTCTTGCTCGATGTGGTCGAGCTTTGTCGTTCATAAACACAAAACTTTCATTACGTAGGGGGTAGATAATGGGCGTAATAAGTTGTTCGAGGTAAATGTAACTGGCCAAATTCTGTGGTATGCGAATTAATGAGGTGCGGCGGTTGAATATTATTCCATCCCAAAATATTACGATACCCTTCATACGGAGCCATTTCACAGGGAAAATGAAGTCGCTGTTGAAGACCTGGTTCTCTCCAGACTCTTTGTCGATTGTCATCAGTAACCAGACCCATCGCCACTGGCGTAAAAACCAACATCTATACTCCCGCACCCACTGAAGACGGGCAGCATGATGCCTTGTAAGTAGAGTGGTGACCCGTAAGGTTTTCTAGCACGTAAATTTGCGTTGTGCAGTCGTCTTCGAATAGTAGGTGTCAATATAACATGACGAACGTACCTTGAGAGGGCCCTAAGAGCTGAAGCTGAAGATATGCGGTGTCTACGGGTATATTGCACCAAATACCGATTCTCTCTTTCATTAGATTCGAGGACGTCCACCACGTGGTCTGTTTTCCTCTGTATCAAATTCTTCATATATGTGTAATATTCCTACAGCAGATGATCTAGGAATGCCCAACATGCTCGATATCTGATGATTAGAATGTCCTGCATCATGTAACGCAGTCATTCTTGCTCAGGTAAATGCAGAAATTTCACGTCCTGGCATTATGATGTACAAATATTCAAATGAACACTTGGCTGAGTACACTGCCAAACTGACCAGATTTGGAAAAACATTGGCAATAAAGTAAAGGTTCATGATCTGCAATTTTTTATTGTCTTTTTTGTTCCCTAAGTACATGTACTTTATATCAAATTAAAAAAACCACTAGGTTTAATCAAATCATTTTATATACACAGGGTAGAAGACTTTTGATGGTGTGTGCTTTTATTTCAGTAATCATAATAGGTACTTTTACTTTTATTCAAGCATTACTTCTTTTTAGAAATAATTATGTAATATATAATTATATTTATTTAAACTTCAACCTATAAGTTATAAAATATTTTTACATCAAAAAAATGAATAATAAAATTTATGTGAAACAATAACTTATTTACCAATGTCTTCAATGACCAAGTCATATATAGAAATAAATGTGCTATAAATTTGTATTACCCATAATGTCTTTATTGTAGAAATCAAGCAATAATTCCTAAAAGTTACTTCAGTACTATACGCTGAAAAAATGCTGACCAGTCAGCAAGTAGTATTTAACTGTTAAATAGAAAATTGGATGTTTGGATTTATACAGGGTGTCCTAAATATGAGTGCCTTAATTTTGCTGTATAATAACGGTAACAGAATTATGGCAGCAAACAGATCTTAAATATGTGACAACGTCGCACACATACAGTCAAGTGTTTGCAGGAAGTGTCCCGTTGAGATTAAAATTATTTTCCACTTTCAAATTTTACTGGTAGGTGAACATTTAAATTCAAATCGAAAAGTGACATTTTTTTCATAACATCAGTAATGAAGGTATGTTATGTTGAATGGTTTTGAACTCTCTTATCGTGTATTTGATATTTTGCTCTATATCGTAAGGAGGTGAAGTGTAGAATCATATTGAATGAAAAGTTGGAAAGCTCCCGATTTTAGCAAACTTGGTCTTATTTGAAAGCTATTTAATAGCCGAGTTATAATAATACTTAAGTTCGTGTTTCTGAACCGCCAGGGGTTGTTATTTGATATCTTTAATTTACTCAATTTTCTAGGAAAAGTTAAATGGAAAGCTTAGATCATAGATCTTACTACTTCAAAAAATTGTTTCAAAAATGACATAAATCGGAAGCAGTTATCATTTTCCAAACTTAAGTTATGAGCGAAAATATTTTTTATCGTATTGTAGAAAACGTTTAAAAGCTCCTGACTAGGTCAACCGATTTTAGTAAACTTAGTCTTATTTTAAAGCTGTTTAATAGCCTGTACCGCTAATGGCGTTATTTGATATTTTTAGTGGTTTACTCAATTTTCTATGAAAAATTAAATATCAGACTATATTTTTTACTTTACTATCTTATTATTCATACAATTGTTTCAAAAATGGCATAAACTGGAAGCAGCTATCATTTTCCAAACTTGAGTTGTGAACGAACATATTTTATAACTACTAAATATACCAACTTATGCCATCTGCTGATTCAACCTTAAACAAAAACTTAAGTATTGTTAGAGATTCAGCTATTAAACAGATTTAAAACAAAAAAACCAAGTTCACTAAAATTGGTTAACGTAATCGGGGGTTATCCAACATTTTCTGCAATATGATTTTACCCTCCCTCTACTCCTTACTTTAAGAGATATAGCAAAATGTCAAATAAACAATTTTTAAAGTGTCAATAATTTTAAAAGGAAAAATTTCACTTCTCGATTTTGGATTTAAAAGTACGCCATCTAGGGCGAAATTTGAAAGTGGAAAACAATTTGAATTGACTTCTCGTGATTACTTTTGTTTATAGCATTTTTTCCGGAAACTGTCCTACATAGTTTGCGCTAGCCAACCTTAAATGAACACCTGGTACACATAATAATAATTACAAATATACATAAGCATACTTACTGTGAATGATTTTCTTAGAGCTCTCTTCACAACACAATAAAATGTGAAATAATTATAAATGTTTAAAATGATGTTGCGAAAATCGTATGCCGTACAGACGCATCGCAGCCAGAGTTTTGCCCAGATTCGTCATAAATTAACATCTCTTGCAGCTGGCCATGGTTACTATAGTTCCATTTTTGTTTATGCATTTACAAATAATATCAAGTAAGCACTTGAGAGAAACTAATACATAAGCCACAATAGGGCAATCCAACGAACTGTCAAATCACTTTAGCTCATATTACACTTCCTAATATGAGATATGAAAGAGTTGCTGATCTGGCAGGAACTAGGGAACCCCATCAATCGCAGGGCCCTGTGCACTTGCTCAGAGTGCCCAATGGAAAAGAGGGGCCAGCATAGGTAGGTATATATTATTTTTACATATAAATATTGCAAATATTTAAAACTTCAGAAAACATTACCACAACACAACATTTTCGTTTATATCTACCCATCTTGGTCTCTGACAGCGTTGCAGCGGTAATTTGATAACCAAATGCAATGTAGGAATCCAATCAAGATGTAAGTTATCTGTTAAAGCAGCCGGTTTACCTAAAATATCTGCTTTTAAATTGTTGTATATAACTCTTTATTAACTAACCCGATACAAAATGTTTTGAACAAACGACACTGTATTTAATTTTTTCTTGAGTTAGGTCTTGCCGTTTTATTGCACTAAGCCACTTTTGCCGTCTTATATGAGAGAGTTCATTGAGATCAGTTCTATGCCTATAATTCAATGCAGCAGGAATCCTAAAAATCTAACTTGATCTCGCTGTCCTCTACTCCCATAATTCATAACACAACAAAACCATTATGGTAGTCTGAATTATCCTTGGTATTCCGAAATAGGTATAAAATATAATGAGCAAAACACACAGCTCTACACAAAAGCACAAATTTCTGCTGGTCATATGTCGAGTTGTTTGTCCTACAGGCGCCATTTTTAAAGTGATTTGACAGTTCGTTGGATTGCCCTATACTACTATGATTAGTAGATAATACTTTTAGGTTAACAGCAGCAGCTGACAGATTGCAAAGTTGTCGAGCGTTACAATTTTAAGCATTTTATAGAAAACTCCAATTTTGAATTAATTTAAAACTTTAAAGTATCGATACTTGTCATGATTCAAAGCTCTTTTAAACGAGATATTACTTGACAGAGGAGTATATGTTGCTGTTTCAAATAAGAAATGGATGTAATAATATTTTAAGTAGCCTTCTTTTATTGTAACAGATTGTATGCCTATGTGATCCCTTCATGTCTTTCTTAAATATTTATAAATGTCCGAAATTTAAGTGCTAATACTAAAAGGGCCACCAAAAGCAACAAAAAAACTCTTATATAAAAATATCTAAATCGAATAGTTTTTCTACAAATATATTTCAAAAATAAAAATACAACGACAATACAATAAAATGCAAAATTGTGTTACGAAATTCCAAACCGAGGTTTAATAATCATGGTTAAATGAAAGCTATTAAGTTTTTTATTTCTTCTTAACTCTTCTTGATATCTTTCATTTCCATTAACTGTTTGCATGTTTCCTCCATTTGTCACTCTTGATCTCGTTACTGGCATTTTTTTTTTCAACTCCTTTGTAGAAGATCGCACCTCTGACACCAATAGCAAGCTGTTTTTCCATTCAGTGTGTCCTTCCTATAAAGACTACTGTCCGGTTTCACAATTACCGTTCCTTCATCCGCCAGAGGACTGCTAGAAATAGCTTCAATTACTACTTCCGAACCTGCTGCAAGTTCTATGTCCACTGACCTTTCAACAGTTCATTCAACAGTAGTAGGAAGGTTTCTGATTTCGGGATACTGCATCATGATCTCTTCATCTTTAGTCTTAAATAGTCTTCGAGAAAGATTCAACACAAAATTGTGTTCGGTCATGACATTAAGTCCAAGAATACTATTGCAGCGATGTATGCTACTATGACATTTTGTTGGAAAGTGATTGCTCCTAAGGTTATCTTAGCTAAACGGATATCTTTACGGTGATGGCTTCTCCATTCGCGGTTTCCAAAATATAGTTTCTGTCCGGTCTTTATATTCTGCAGTGGGTGACGACGTTCGGTCTTACTATGTTCCACAGTTTCACATTTCACAGTTCCGTCCTCATATAAGAACTGGCACTACCAAACTCATTTCAATATTTTGCAGATGGGTTACCTTGATCTTAATAGTTTGTGGGGCTTGGTAACACCTAGCCAGCTTTTGCCCCTCAAAGCAGATTAGTTGGTATTTCCTTAGTCCTGACTAGATCTATCCAGAAGACCATGCCCTCCAAACTGTCAACACTGACTACGACAAGAAGCAAGAGGTGATGGTGAATTCCTTTGCCGAAGAACTAGCATCCAGGGTCTCTCCATCATTAATACTGACACAAAAAACAAATTAGAACAAATTATGTTGCAGGAGCTTTCACTTAACTTTAATTGTATCTTGGTTTGTAATTTCGTAACATAGTTTTCCATTTTATGTATTGTAGTTGTATTTTTATTTTTGAAATGTATTTGTAGAAAAACTATTCGTCTTATGAGTTTTTTTTGGCAACTCCTTTAATATAGGCATTTATATTCTAGATACCCTGTATTTATGAGAGATCTACAGAGGCATACAACAACAGAAGGCAACTCAAATTGTTCTTATATAAATTTCTTATTTGAAATAGTAACATATGCTCCGTCACGTAATATCTCGTTTAAAAGTGCCTTGAATCATGTAACAAGTATCGACACTGTATCATTTCTTGTGAAATATTATTTGGGTAGTTCAAAGTTTTAAATGGATTCAAAAGAAGGTAGATTATTGTATCCATGAATATATTCTAAACTTGGCGATACATTTTAAAATACTTCTGTAGTTCTAAGTTACTTACACGTGGAGAACTTTGTTATTTGGTCATAGTTATTTATCAAAAACTTCTAGCAAGTTTGTCGTCAGTTTAAACCTTTGAGGCACTACTGTTTTCACAAATGTTTCTATCATTTTCTAAATTATAATTATATTTTTATTTTATTGACTAATAGCGATAAACGTCATAATTTCTACCCTTGTCCAAATCTGAATACTGCCATTTGAATTTACATAATTATTGAGTTAACTGATTTTTAATTCAGCAAAATGATAAAAATGTAGAATTTAATAGAAATTAAAAAAGAAATAAATTTAAATTACCATAAATTTTATTTCTCTTTTTAACAGAAGTCTTTAATTAAATGAGGGTGGATTTTTATTTATAAGAATCATACAGCACCATTAATATAAAATCCGGTCCAGATATAGTGTTGAAAGTTAATTCTAAAATGTCATTTACGTATTTGAAAAATTACCATCGTTTTTAGGATTAAACTATAATATTTATTAAAGAAAACTATTTTTAAAAAATTTGCTTTTACTTAGAATAGAAGACTTACAAAAAGAATAAATTTAATATTGAAGGCCTGAGAATATTTGATATTTAATATTCAGCCACTATATTAGTATTACTTAACTTGAATCTGGTTTCATTTCAGGTCAATCAGTAGCTTGAATATTGAGTCAAGCGTATTCTACCTTATGAGTCTTTTTCTATGCATAATAGTAGATAATACATTCTATTCTATGTTCATCTTTTAAGTTATCTCGGAAAGATCTTCAGTGGAAAGATATAACTGTAATATAATATTATTTTTTAGTATAATAAGATGACTGGTTGTACCTAATTCTTCAGAATTAGGTTTCAATAGTAAATTCAGAGTCCTCCAGCAATTTTTTAAATTCATGTATGCCTTTTAGACGTTTGCAGAAAATCTTAGTTTCCTCTAGGATGTCCTTTGACTTCTTTTTTAAAGAGAATCAGAACCATTCCTACAAACCTTTCAAACGCATCTGCTATAAAGTCCAAATTATATAACGTTGAATCTGCTTCAATGGAATACACTTTTTTTTTCTCTGAATGAAGTTGAACTTGCCGATAGTCATTTTCCTGATTTTTTTTTAAATTAATTTTAGTAATTCTTCATATCGTTCACCATTTCCACCACCACCAACTATCTTGTCCTCCATTCCACATATTAAAATTTCCTCAGTTTCGAACACACAACGAACACGTCTGTATGAAACGTGCTACTTCTGATTCTAATGTAACATTGATGACATTTAATCTTCAAAATTTAACCCATGTTCGATAAAACCAATGAGATTTTAGGACTTCAGAATAGAGATATACTATGTGACAAAGACAGATACACCTATATTCTTGTATGTTCATTAAATTTTAATAATTTTTGGTACACAGGTTCAGGGTATTTATTGAATGTTTACATTATCATCAACATAAGAGAACCTACTGCAAATATTGGTTATGATTCTTAATCCACGTGTTCAATAGATGACAGATCCGGTGATCTTGGTGGTCAGGGTAATCGGTTGATTCATTAAAGCTATTTTTTGTCGGGCAACATGAGCATTGTCTTGCTGGAAAATCGCATTTTGGATAATATGAAAATATTGAATGACATATGACTTCACCACTTCACCTGGATGTTGCGTTGGGCTGTAATGATGCCTCTAATGAAAACTAGTGGTGATCTGCTGCCATACGTGATAGCATTCCATACCATAACGCCTACACGCTCTCATATCAAATTGTGGCGTCTTGCACCACGTTGCTTTCTAACCCTTGCACGACCATCGTGCATTCCCAGGCAGAAACAAGATTCATTACTAATCATTACCTTATTTCATTGCTGGTCCCATTGGATCTTCTCTTTACAACATTATGAGTGGTTAACTTAAAACAATGGTTCAAAACTTACGTATTCGATGATATACTCTACACATACCGACCATTCCCCCATGTTCTTCAAACCACTGACTTCATCCGGCTGCTGGTAAATCGGTCTTTGAGAGCTAAAAGTCGCAATCGACAATCTTCGCGGTCTGTAGTTCTTCTACCAGGGCCGGTACCTCTAGTTCTGTATCCACCACCCTCCTGGTAACACCATACCATGGCACGTAAGGATCTGTTAGTCCTTCTCGAAATTTCTCTCACCGATGAACCTGCTTCGCGCATCACAAGTTTGCAATTTTTTTAATGAAAAATATCCAGATCGCCCTATCAGCCAATCAACAGTCAGTAAGGTAGAGTCAAATTTAGAGAAACTGGCAATGTTATAAATATTCCAAAACCTGGACGTCCAAGCATTAATGAAAATCAGAAACAGAACATTTTGATAAGTATGGTGGATAATCCTCATAATTCTTCACGATTGGTTGCATTAAACAATGACACTAGTCAGAGCACAGTGCTACGTATCTTGAGGAAGGAAAAATATCATCCCTACAAAATTCAACTTGTGCAGGAACTCAATGAAGATGATCCCGATCGCCGCACAACGCTTGCAGCTCAAATGTGAGCAGAAATGTTTTAAACAGAATGCTACGTTATCAAAATACGTTACGCAAACTCCAAAAAAAAACTTAAATAAACCTGATAGACTTGAATTTACTTTCACCGAGAAAAGCAAACATTAACAAACAAAAAAATTATTAAAATAAAATGATATTTAATGTGATCTCTTTCACGTAGTTTATTACAAAAGTGATATAATTACAAGCAATCAGAAACCTGACTAATTACCAAGATAAGTGAAATTCTGCATCAACATTAAAAAGAATAATTTGTGTTGGTAAATAAAGTTTTGCATATATATATTTACTAACAAGGGCGAATTCGGAAGTGTCGTACAAATTGCCCTAAATTTTATCTGCAATAACTTACAATGTTGTATAAAACAAGTAATAATCGCCCCAAAACCTCGTAATTTTAATTCCTCGTCCCATTCGGCAGCGGAAGAGCATTGTTCGGATAGAAAAGCAATTTCAATGGATTTTATTATGATGAGAATGGCGTTGGTTTCATTTAACCGCTATAAGAGTGCAGTAAATTTTCTTAGGTACATTCTAATCTACGAGACAAATTTATGGCAGTACTGTAGCTTAAAGGGCCGATAAATTGTAAAGGAGTGTAGACATGTAAATAGGGTGGTGCATGTCTTGTGCCTGCATAAACGTCTTTATTTTCGCCTATTTACATCACAACTGAATTCGGTGTTGTTTGCTAACAAACAAGAGAAAAATTTTACACTAAGAATACAGTTTTGTTCTAGAAAAAGGTATGTAGTAAAGCTAAATCATGTGTTATCACGACAACTTAAGTGACATGTAAAATGTATAATATGATTTTAGAAACAGTTATTTATTTATTTACGATTAACAACCATTTACAATAATGAATACCAGAACATTAAAAATAGTAAACACATGTACATACTAATAGTAACAAGAAGTTTTAAACGGGTCAGGATGTCAAAATTACCCCTATTAAAATTACAAAGAACTCTAGTTAGAGGATTATGAAGACCATAGTTTGTAGTGTGGAATTTCATATAAAATAAAGGTGGGATAAGGAAATTATAGCTAGTTGTACTCAAATATATATTTGCCAAATTTAACTTATTCAGGATATTAAAATTATTAAATTAACCCAGTTTATAGTTTGCTCATTTGGCAAACCGAGTCCGAATATTTTCAATGAAGCATATGTCACAATCATAAAACGGTGCTGCACAATTGTCACCTCTTTTTGAGATTTCACTGGCCCGGTGTCAGATGTTATATAGTGGGAGCTAGGTCGTGGTTCGGAATAAATGTATGAATAATTTTTATAAATTTTATTTAGATGTTAATTGTTGACCGCCACCAACCGTTAAAATAATGTCTCAGTTATCAAATTGTGGTTGGTCAACAAAATAACTACCACTCGGACATTAATATTCAACTAAACAAATTTGAAATATTAATTCTAACAAGCATCTAATACTTTCAGAAAAAAATAGCTATTTTGTCCTTTACACTGTTTTAAATAATAAAATTAAATAGTTAATTAAATAGTGGTTTTACATATGGTTCTAAGCCTCAAAAAACAAAAATATCGTAATGATCAAAACGTAATGATGGTTGCAGATTTTCAAAATGGCTCAAAGCCGGAAAACAAATAAATTCTTATCTAAATAAAATCTGTCAGTCGAATAAATTTAATAATCAAAAGGAAAATATGAGTGTCTCAACTGTGTCGATCTCACCAAACAGAAGCCACTTTGTCTCTATCCTTGAATGTTAGTTCTGCCTCGGTCAACATTAATTGCTTCCGTAGCCCTCAGAAGAAACCTTGACCTCCACTACCAGCCGCCTTATTGGTTCCTCAGAGTTGTTTTTCAACTTAGACCCAAAGTCCAATTTGAACCAGTTTGACTAATGGATGCCTAGCATCCAAAATCTGAAATTATACCCTCACTTTATCTCACACTTGTTGGATAAAACTAACTTAATTAATATTCGACAAAATTATTGATAATAACCCGATTTCCTTAAATTGGCAATTAACAATGAACATAAAAAGTTTAAAATATGATCCTATTAATGAAATTTAATACATGAATTTTTTTTTTTCCACTCTGTAACCTATAACGCATGAAATTCTTTATTTTAATTAAAAATTCCTAAAAATATGCTTGAAATCTGAAAGTATTTTATAAATTAAATAATCAAGAAAATATATTGTTTTAGATGATCCATATAAAATGTGATTACATGTTTATTTTTACCTCGTGGTTTTGGAGTTCTCGAGTCGCGCTATAGAAGTTAGAAAATCACGCTTGACCCGCGTGCCAGCTGCAGAGCAAAGGGCATAGCATATTCGTTATGTTGAATAGGTGTACCTATCGTGCCAACTTAAATGAAATCGTTATAACCAACCTTAGAAATTTAAATATTTATGTGATCCGTACTGAACTGATTGTAAATAAACAAATAGATAATTAACTTGACACGTGTGTGAAATAAATTATAACCAGCTACCTGAATGAACCAATAATATCTGATATTAATTATTTATTCTCAACCTATATTTCTGAACTGATATAATCGCTGATAGAGACTAAATGCCTGCCGCTTACGGTGATCTGTAACATAAAATAAATATCTTTAAATATAATTCTCAAAACAATAGCTATAATTTACAGAAATTATCATAAATAATATTTTACACTGCAGATTATTATACAGGGGAACGTTCCATGTAAAAATGAACGTTACACAATAAAGTACTATCTAAGCATATTTCGAAAATAATTTGGTATTTCTCATCACAAAACCAAGTAACTTATTTGCAGAGGCTGATAATTTCTATAAATGAGATTTAAAATTAACTAAATCACACCTAAATCTCTCATTTCTTACACTCTTGCATAACTGCTGCAACGTAGGTCGCTTTCTGTAAGTCGAGCCGCTTAGGCCGAGCAAGAAGTAAGCAGACCACTTATATCTCACCTGCACTCATTTCATATGTGAACATATGAAGGAACAGCCAGTTTAATTGTCGGTCATCTCACCTATGGCATACTGATCAGGTCTAACAAGCCCGAAACCGGTCTGTGTCTGGTGGTGCGGCCGACAAGGGTTCTTGGCTGTTCACACAGATACTGCAGGAGTAATTCAATGCCGGTCGGGGCATTAGTCCGCGGAGTAGTTGTTTCCTGCAGTATCATTTACAGATTTAATGACTCGTCGCCAAGGGCGAGAGGTCTGCGTTAAGTACCTGCTGCAACGTAGGTCGCTTCCTGTAAGTCGAGCCGCTTAGGCTGAGCAGGAAGTAAGCAGACCACTTATATCTCCCAAATATGTTTTGTTTAGTACAACTTATCATACACACTGTATAAATTTCCTGTATCATGCTGCAAAATGATACTATCTACGGCTATTACCAAGCAGTACATCTTTAAGTCATCAGCAAATAGTAAAAAATTCACTTTTGCAATTACAGGTGAAATCTCATTAAGAGGCTGAACAAAAGCGGCCCACAGTGGGACCTCTGTGGCACCCCAGAACAATTAATTTCATTAGAGATATTTACCAATTTTCACTCTTTGGCGACGATCCAAAAGAAAACTTGTTAAGCAATTTATAGTACTGTCACCTAAACCCATAGACGAAATTTCAGCTATAAGCAATTCAATTTAAATTAGTACAGAGAAAATCATTGTATTGATAGCAATTTGAAATTCTTCATGTTTATTAGGAACTGGGCTGTGGTGTGTATTCAACAAAATGAAAATTATTTTGAGCAATAATATATAGCGTGCATATAAATAAAAAAATTAAGACGTATTATTTGATGAAAATTTACGCCCCTCCAGAAAAGGGAAAATCTATTTAACTTTTTTTGTCTTTCTTGTCTTTATAATAAGCTACAGAAATGAAATATATTGAACTTTATCTGCTAATATGGCTACATTTTTTGAAAAATTTTCAACCCTAGAGTAATTTTGTAAGGGGTTAAAATAATCTACCTCTAGGATATTTCTGTTCAGAATTTTTTTATGGATTAAATATTTCTCGTTTAAAGTATGTCTGAAGAGCACGATTTATTTAGTAACTTTTAGCTCTCTTATTATAAGTTATGGATTTGGGAAAATAAATGGCAATGAATTTTCAAACAAGGACAAACGAACAAAAACTCACGAAAATAAAACTAGAAATAAAAGACAAGGGTTGAACAAATTAATGATGAGCATTTTTTTATTAAAAACAAGAAATTCTATCGACAATCTGTCAAATAAATCAAAATAAATAAATGCTTTCGTTATCGTAGCCTGTCTATTTCCTGATTATTATGGACAAATTATTCGAATCAAGATAGATTAAAATGTTGATAATAATTTCAATGTTGCTATAGAAATTTGATTCGTGTATACTTTAATAAACTGGAATTTCATTATAACCATTATATATAATCTTTTTCTCAGTATGAACTAAGGTAGCACTGTAGCCATAAATTTATTCTTGAGAAAACAATTTTGATTTAAGATTTACTTAAAACACTTGAAAGTACACCGTTACTAACTTTACCTTTTAGTACTGCATACTGTTGATTAAGTCGTTCTAAAATGAAAGCAGATAATGTTAGAACGTTACACAAAACTTGTTGTTTGTTCATTTTTATTCACCCCAGTGAGTTCTAAAATACCTTTTAGCATTTTCCTTTATGAAATGACTTGATATAAATCGCTTTGGACTGACTAATGAAAGAGTACGAATATTATTCTTTGTCTAAGAAACACTAAAGTAAATATACTAGTCTCTATCAGTGATTTGTTTTTTTTCCTATACCTTTAAACTTAACTTTATAATTAGTGACTACAATCTTTTTGGAATAAGTAAACAGTAGTTAAATGTGCTTTTGATCTTTATCATTTATATTTCACTTTTCAGGAAGACTCATTCAGGATAGTCTAGGTTCTAATAGATAAAGAATTTCAATTTTAGATATTGTTAAACCCAATTTATATCGTTGATGTAGATTTTAATTTTTTTATGCCTTTAGAAAATTATACGTTTCCGCGTCTACGATTTTTTTTAACTTCTGATTTAATTTAAAATCGGACTTTAAAGAAAGCTTTGCTGTAAGAAGCATTTTGAACGATAGTTCTATAATAGCATGAAGTTCGAATTTTTTTTCTGTGCTGCACTGAGATAAAAGCATTAATTTTCAAATATTCAAAATATAGACCAGGGTCGATAATTTTTGAAACCAAAAAAAATAATAGTAGGATGAAACCCATTGGAAAAGGAAGAGAATACAACAAAAATGAAAGGAAAAATAATTTACGGGCGATCTGAAGTCGGGAAGTGGAAGGGGGTGAGTTTTTAAGGGTAAAAAACGGTTTACCTCGATTTCTGGCAAAACTACAAGTCCCATGGAAAAAAGTTAAATAGCAAAGGTGTAGATAATAAAAAGATCTACTACTTTTATATTTACACTTTTTTCACATAACCTCAAAATTTACGTGAAAAATTCAAATAACCAAGTTTTTGGTTTTTTATTTTTATCTTTTAAAAAAATAATTTTTTTTCACGATATTTGCTGAAAACTTACCCTTTTATGTCCCAAACACACTGTAATTTTTTTGATTTAAAATATATATTTTTTCACCTTATTTTGACTTAATATCGAAAAAGCACCCTAATTTTCAATCGAAAATTCTCACGTCAAAATATATGCTTTTTTAAAAAAGTCGGTGATCTTTTTGTTCGTTGAAATCTCTACTTTCTGATAGTGTAAAAAAATATACATTATTTTGGTAAACGTTCTCAGAAAATGCAAAGAAACGAAAAAATATTATAGATGTTTTATTAAATTAACTTCATTAACTTATTTAGTTGTTAATTATAGTAGTATATTTCGACTTGCAATTTTTTCGTTTGTCAATATGGAATCTTACGTTTTTCGAGTAATTAAAGAATAAATATATTTTAAATCAAAAAAATTACAGTGTATTTGGGACATAAAAAGGTAAGTTTTCACCAAATATTGTGAAAAAAAATTATTTTTTATAAAAGATAAAAATAAAAAACCAAAAACTTGGTTATTTGAATTTTTCACATAAATTTTGAGGTTATGTGAAAAAAGTGTAAATATAAAAGTTGTAGATCTTTTTATTACCTACAACTTTGCTATTTAACTTTTTTCCATAGGACTTGTAGTTTTGCCGGAAATCAAGACAAACCGTTTTTTACCCTTAAAAACTCAACCTCTTCCACTTCCCGACCTCAGATCGCCCGTAAATTATTTTTCCTCTCATTTTTGTTGTATTCTCTTCCTTTTCCAATAGGTTTCATCCTACTATTATTTTTGTTCACTTTTTACCATTTTGAAAGGCTTCAGCACTGGTCTAATAATGGTCTCAATGAATTACTAACTCTTATTAGATAAATCAATAGCTCAAGTTTCATGAGTTTTTTAATGTGATATTTTTTCTAATTAGTTAAGTTTCCCTATTAAAACCTGGATCTAAACTAAAAAGAATTTGATCTACTGCGGTAGATAAAATTAATGCGCACTTCTGTAGCCTTAGCTGAGAATCTTTGACTTGCCCTTGTTGTTCTTGGAGTATACTGTGGGAGCAGAAACTTAAAATTCCCCATGGCAACCACCTCGAAACAAACCCCTGAAGTTATAAAATTTGAAAACAGTCAATATTTATCAAAAATACAAAAGAGTCGTTTATTTTATTGTTTTTTTTTATTGTAAACTTATTTCGGTCACTGAATTAATTACCTGTGCCAATAAATCCTACTGCATTTCCGACAACTATCTCGGAGATATTTTTTCAAGTCTGCAAACTAAATAAAAAAGCTCTGCTAACACTTCTGCGACGTCTAGTTATCTAGTTTAACGAGGAAAGGATGTTATTGTAGTTTAAAGCAGAAACGATTTTCGTTTTGTTTATTTCGTTTCTTTTTATGCAATTAAAGTAAACACATTTAATTTTAATTAAACTGTGAAGACATTTGCAAGTGTTAGGATTTGTGTCAACTTCATTAAAGAAATAATGAGACTTTTGCAATTAAAATTAAATATAAAGCTGTTTTCGAGCGCACAACGTGTTCAAATTTAAATAATTTGCATTTGGCAGCAAATTTATTAGTAAACGAATTAAAGTTCTTTTATTAAATTCGATACTTCTATATTTTTAAAGCAATTCTGCAAAATTTAATATCCGAACTCATTTAACTACGAAATTGAGTTACTAAATGTCATTAATATATAAAACTCATACAATATTTGCATTCGTTTTGAAAAATTACTCATTCAATGCGTGTTTTAACAATTTAACATTATTAAAGAAAATTTGTTTGAAATGGAAAATAGTGGTGACAGATGTTTTAATTTTAATATAAATTCAAACTATTTCCAATACTAACTATATACTTTAAAATCAATGTATTGAAATAAAAAATATAAGTTGCTTCAAACACACACATTTAGCCTTTGGGTTCCAGTCTGATTAGATGTATTATTAAATACATTATTACTAAATTAAAATTATTTACTTATTTGTTCAATAATTTGGGATAGGCAGTTATGCTTAATGAAAGTTAATATGCAGTGTGTCTCTATTTCGTAGTAATAGCAGGGTATCTCGGAAACTACAAGAGATAGAAGGATGTGGTTTTCTCAGCATTGGGCTACTACTTTTCGTGAAACTTAAGATGCTGTAATCAGAACTCTTCTAGACCTCTTCATATTTGAGATAAAGAGCGAAATTTAAAAAAAATACCTTTAAGAGATCCTCCGTATCTCAGAGAATAGCTAAAATATCGTAATGGTGAATATCTGATTGAATTTTTCACTTAGAGTTCAGTGGCGTACTTGCAATTTCTTTAGGATATTTCTTTTGACATATTTTTTTAATTGTCATGTCACTATTATTGATTTTTCTTGGTATTACATATTTTTTCTTAAGTAGCCTTCTTAGAAGGACATTAAACAAATTGACAACAATGAATAAAATAGATAGGTACCTATTTCCAACATCCAGTGAATCTTTGTGGGACGCCACTGCATTTTTTAAATTTTATATTGTTTCGGATTAAATGTCTTAAGATAAAATTTCCCTGTTTGAATGGCTTTCGTATCGTACTTTGTTGTCGAGAAAAAAAAATCATGGCTCTTTTTATTGAAAATAAAACATGAATTTGTTTATTATTCTTTTTCTCGTTTAGCCCGCTACTGGTAAACTAAAAAAGCTAAATATGTTTCAAGGGCACTATTTTAAGAGGTCCTTACTAGTGTTCATCACATTAAATTTTTTTTAAATTATATTTAGTCCTTTAAAAGTTATTCAAGTTAAACCGATTTCCAGCGGCCTCCTTGAGGGACATATATCTCCGTAGGGAGGGCCTGTAGGAAAAATTGTTATAGGAATTCGTCATCTTATTTTTTCATGTTCTGTTTACACCCGAGAGATTTCCCATATTTTTCAGGACACTCTGTATATTAATAGCTAAGATGTCTGTTAAGAATACTATATAATATTAAAAAAATGAAAACCCTAAAAATATGCTTTTCATTTTCTAAAATTTGCTGACTATTCTCATATTTAAAATTTTCACCAGAGCGAAAATATAAACAATTTTAAAATATATTGTCAATATTAAATACATCTCAACAGTTTTTTAAATGACACTCTGAATTAATTTTCTCCTTATTAATTTGCTTTTCTACGTTCATGCAAAAAACAAAACTTTATTGAACTATATTTAGTGGAAAAAGTAGTTCTTTATTGCACTAGTGCAATAAAATGTTTATTGCATTCATCTGTTATTCTACTACAGCGTTTTGTCATCATGACAAACGTAAACGTTCAAATCGGCGTCATATTTTCCTAGACTTAGTGTCATCTAAATAACATTTTTGATTTTTCCATGAACGTAGAAAAAATATTGTATGCAACTCGTACAAAAAGTGCTTATTGCACTCGACGTGTTGTCCTACGGCCTCTTTGGACAATTTCACGTCGCGTGCAATAAATACTTACTTTTTGTACTTGTTGCATAAATAACTATTTATTTTTGTTTTTATTTATTTTCAAATGTTAGCGCGAAGTCGTGATTTGACACATCTTGTTGACTTTACCACAATTTTTTTTTGCATTTTCCTAGAAAACGGTGCACTTTTAACAAATTTACTAAGAACATCTTTTTTTGTAAAATTATACATAATATTGTAGGACTTAGAATGGGAAAAACCTAACTTAAAAATGGAGATGCTAGCAATTAGCCCTCTACTTTATACAAAAAAACTAAGATCACCAGCTTATGCCGAATACGCCACCAAAACCGTACTTGTGTCAAATTTCAAGAAAATCTGTTGCTCTTTATTAATTACATTCAAAATTTGATTTTTTAGAATTACCTTAAACTATTATGTCAAAAGTTAATAGCTCTAGGGCAAACGTTTATTAAGCAAATTTTCAATGTTCTATCAGCGCTAGCAATTTTGCCTGTTTTTCATCTCGTAACAGAAAATAAAAACAGTAACACTGAAATAAAATTGTACTGTTACAAAATTATAATAAAAGTTATTTTCATTCTACCCCCCTACGAAATTATAATTTTTTATATTCAGGAGACAAGCGAAAGCAAAAGTAAAACATGCTAGATTATCGGTTGCTATGTACGAAAAAGTTTCGTGCCCTGGACGACGAAAAATAAAAACGTTAAATTATTAATGTCAAATGTTTATTTAGAATGGAAATTAAATGTAAAATTACAATTGTTGTTGAAATATTTAACGGCAAATATTGATTTAAATCGTGTTCTAAAACAACGTCACTGGAAATGTTGACTTGTTTGTCGATTTACGCAACATTAAATTATGTTTCTGAATATTTGCTTTGTTAAATAGATATCGGCATTTACTAGTAATGTAGAGGACGTTCTTCGAAACGAGTGGCAGGTGTACTGATTTGGGTTTGAAATTTTAAGAAATATATTTATGTCGTACGGAATTTTTGAAATTGTATGCTTTCCAACTACCTGATGTACACATCTGCCATGCTCGTACCGATAAAAGTTAGTGTTCATCTTGAGCCTTTTTTGGTCGGAGTTGCATATAATGATTAACAAAAGTTACCCAATCATCTGTTACTACAAATCTTCTTTGCACATTATTTTGTGTAGTAAGATTCTGCACTAACTTGACACAATTTTTATATTCCACGTCCTTCACTTTTAGATCATATAGGGTTAACTATGACTAAGTACAAAAATTTTAACCACGTGCTCAGGGAGCCCTAAAAGACAATAAAAAAGTTATTCTAAAATTTTAGCTCGATATTTAAAAAATGAGGCAAAACCCTTATTTCCTACGGAAAGTCGACGCCTATGATGAGTATCGACTGAGATGGCTTATAGCTTAGATCCATAGTTGACATTACATCTGTCAACAACTACCATGCGGTCGTTTGCGGTTTGTTTCTAAATGCAGAAACGAAAAAAAATAACATTCTTATGAATAATAATACTTGATAGGTAGGTAACAGTTAATCCAGTTAGCTCCAGTATTTTGCATTCGTTTTTCATTATTTGGTTACAAACTGGTAAAACTACATTTTCACTCACTACCGATAAACACACTTCCCGTAGGTACCGTTAGATACAATGCCTATGTATTATAACAAAATCGAAGAAAGGGATGAGTAGGTAGGTTCTAATAGATAACAGAAAACGTTTAACACCCGCGGCATCTTGTCCCATAACCTAGAAAAACAAACCGGCGAACTATATTGTGGGAAAATATCTGTACCCGACACATGTTCCTTTATTTATTAACTATAAAACGTTTAAAATTAAAATAAGGCACTAAAAACTGAAGAAGAACACAAAACTACAACGTAAACACAGGAAGTAAATTATAACATGACAGCGAACCGACCGACTGCCGACTGTGGCCGACTGTTGCATGACGGTTGCTTGCTGGTTGCATACTCTGATTCTCGCATTGGCGGCGTTAAATAAGGATTTAATATAATATCGAAAAAACATTTTTTTCGCTTTATAAGTAAGTTTTTTGAAAGGAAATTCTGTTAATCCTTATTTTTTTCTATCCCCTCTTAAAATATTTGTACTTAGTCATAGTTAACCCTGTATAGCTCGTCAGTTCGGCATGCCCCAGCCACTCCAAAAATCGTCACCACTTTTCTCATTAAATATATTTTATCAACAGCTTCTGACTGTAAATATCTGAGGTTGATATCTGTTATTTTTCCTTTTTATGAATGCCTTCATCGCAACATTCGCAGATATTTACGAATTTTTGACAAATTTTGCAAAACAGTACAAATATTATTGGTTCTTTCATTATTATGTGGTGTTAATGATGAAAATAATAGAACGGGTTATACTTGACAAAATTTATTAAAAGTAAAAATTTTTCCATCATTAAATAAACGCACAAATATTCGAGTATTTCGCATCCATAAGGACAAAAGGCTTTAGAATACATTGCATTGCAACACACTATTCACTATTGATTACTAGCTCTGTCACTACAACAGTCACACATTATCACTTATTATATTGTATCGTACCGCCTTCCGCATGGCCTTTATTTATTCATGTTTCGTCAAATTGTAATATATTAATCAAGTTAGATTCCAACCTTTTACTATTTATTTTAAATAGTTTCTTCGTTATCACTATTTCATCTTTTTCTATCAGTATACTCTCCGATTTTATTTTATACAGAAATTAACATACCATAATTCCTATGTGCATAATTCACAAAAGCATCCTTCCACATATTCTAAGCAAAGTTTCATCTTGTAAGATATAGCAACCCAAGATTGCTGTCAGAAGCTCATTTTTAAAATACCATCTTCTTCATATTTTGACCTCGCGCCCTTAACCCTTCATTCATGTCGTCATCCGTTGTTCCACACTTGTTAAATTAGGGCATTTACGATTTTCAGAGCACGCTGTAGAGCTTGAATTATTATCCATTCTTAAGAATACAAATTCACTAATAAATTAATTACATTCATAATTAAATTAGCGGAAAGATATTCTCGAAAATTTTCCACTTGTCACAACCAATAGATATCGATCGTTTCGGTCTAGCGCATGCGTATTTGCTGCAGCAGAAGCTGTGTATACGGGTATGTTCTCAGAGGTACCATTTATAGGAAAATATATGGACTGCATGCATTTTTCTTTGTATCGGCTGCTATAAATTGCGAGCTGGTTTATAACATGAGTCACTGTCAAGATTTTTGGTGGTTGAGTTTAGATCCCTTTTTGTTATAGGCGTTCAGGTCCAGCATTTCCTTATGTCGGTTATGACGAGCACAAACAACCAGGGTTAGTTGCCTCACCTATTCATACTGATGAAAGTTTCAAATCGATATACGTCTGGTGGCGCCGCTGACGACTAACAGTGGTTATTTGTTATGTGTTTTTTAGATATAATTCAATATTGGTATGGGCATTAATCCGCACAGAGTAGTGGTTTCCTGAAATTCCTCTTTTATTTTGAAATATATCCATAGAACGTTAAAAAAAACTCATTATAATTATATGAGGTTAAAGTTTATTAAAACAGTACAGAAGTAATGTTCTCTTCAGAAAGGGAAATTGTATTAAATTATTTAACATATTATGTGTAAAAAGTAATACAGCAGGTATTCTGCAATTACAGATAAACAATTTGAAATTATTGAATGAGGACTGAAATTTTTCATTTTTCAATTTTTACTATATGTCTTAATATGAGAGTACCATAAAAGGTGACAGTATGCATAATCCAAGAAAATTGCAAGCAGATTTGACAGTATATTCAATACATTTGATTAGTTAGTTTTGGATTATACGAATATTTTAACAGGAAGCAGCAAATGAATAAAATTTATTCAGAGAATTCTTTATATTCAAAATCAGCTTTGTTAAGCCAAATATATTCAGCTTGATATGCTGAAGTAATTTACAATTCTCGAATTTATTTGTCTAAAGAAGAATCAATAAAGAATACACAATTGAAATGTTAGATCGTTTTAAAAATGTCATTAATAATTTATAAAAGTAGTAAAGGTCCTAAATTAGAACTTTGCGGTACTATAGAATTATAGAATCGATTGTTATATCTTGAACGGAATACAAATCAACCAGATCATTTCGAATTTACTCATAACTAAAACTCTTTTCACATCGCATTTTAGAGTATAACAAATTATTTTCTGCAAATAAGTAAATAAAAAGCTCCTAATTTCTCATTTCCTTATCATCATAATTCCCTGGTACGAATCCCATTATATTCCTACTTTCTCGTTCTACCCAGGATGCAAATCCTCCCCGAAATAAAAACATAAATACTATAATCAAACTTATGAAGAGAAGCGGAGTTATGCTCGTGAAGTGTGCAACTTCTCGGCAACTTTAAAGTGGAAACAGTTTATTGTCTAGCCTTCGTCGCAATGGCTGTTATAACTGTGTCTTATGACAATCAGTTCGAGATTTATCTAAGGCGTTAAGATGATATTTGTCAGATTAAGCCCCCGTCACATTTTATGGTTGATTTTAACATCCACTGATGGAGCTATCAAAACACAGTTAAAAAATTTACTGCGTACTTATATTGATCAATAAATACATTACATTGATAATTTATCACCTATTAATAGTTTTATCGAAAGTTTACTGCATACAATGTGGCCTACTGATAACCAGGTATTATACGATATGGGTACATATCAAGTTTGGTTTAAAAATTTCAGTTTTTGATTCAAGTCTGTGCAATTCAGAAAATAATTGAATTAAGGAGTGACAGAATTCATTCAATCTTAGCTAAAACATCAGAAATTGTACATTTCTTATAACGACCTTAAATTTGGAAAATTTGTAACTACATCTTAGGTACCTCGAGGCAGACTTTGAATCTTTGCTCTCCATTGCATACAAAATGGTCCGTAAGTAATGGTCAATAAAGACATACTAGATTTTTCAATTCAAGATATTACGATTGTTATCTACATTTAAAAATTTAATCTTTGTAATAATTATAATATTTTTTAAAGTATGAATGCAATAATTTGGGCCGGGATGTTTTGGTGTACGAGAAATCATAATCTATTATCCATTTCGATGTATTTTCTGGATAACATTTTTTATGACATAACTTTTTAAACGTTACGTTAACGCATTTTTTGGTGAAAAATCTTAAACCTCCATTATCCAAATCGTATTTCAACAATCTGCTTCATATTTTATTACACGAAATTTTGTCGTCTTGTGCGCTAATCAATTATGTTAATATTTATTTTGATTTGTATATATCGATTTTTGGTTAAAATCAGTAATTTAAAAAAAAAAATCGAATTCTACCTAAACATACTAATTTCTCACATTTGCATGAGAGATTTGATTGTTGTTTAGTGTCAATAAAATTTCAATAGACGTGTGCGTGAATATTGTCGTAGATTTTCGAACAAATGGGGAAATTGCATGAATTTTTCAAATACGTGGAGATGAAAGAATGTATTACTTTAATCGAAATGGCGTTTGTCTCAGACAATTTCGTGGAAAAATAAGCCCAAAAACGGTATTAAAAGTTTTAGTATAGCCACACCCCTACAAAACGGTGGCCGCCATATTGAAAACCTGTGACGTCAACTGCCAGATGTGCGGCTCCTGTATAATCTGTGCTTAGCGTGCTTTGAACCACAAAACATTGTTATGTGCTTTTGAACAACGCAGTCGCAGTACGAGGTACGAGTACATACATTTAAATTAATAGTTCAGTAATTTGTGTTTTAAACAGAAGGGTTCATGAAGTTAGTTTGTCGTTTGTGACATTGTGACATTTATTAAGTGTTAAACAGAGACTGGTGTTGAAAATTGTAAATGAGTACAGAAAGTGCATTAATACCTGGGAAATGGATGAAATATTGCATTGTGTCATTATGTAGAAATACTTTCCATACAGTGCCTAATAAAAAAAATTTCTCCATGCCAAAAATTGAAAAGACAAGAAAAATGTGGTGGATAGCAATGAATCGCGACGAAATAAAGTCAAGAAAGTCAAGAAACGTAAAGCTGTCCAGCATTTCTACGTTGTATGTTTGTGAAGACCATTTTAATGTAAGGTTAAGTAATTGGAAATAAGTATGAATAAATAATGAAGGTCTATCCAACAAATTTTTATGTACCTTTGAATATCTTAAATTTAACTGTAGGTATATGTAAATATATATAATATGCACAGCACACAAACAGAGAACCTTGTTTATAACAGCACTACCTTACGCAGTATTTACAATACATATGACTCAAAATAAATGCCGTAACATAAGCAAGATGGCGTACTGGCATTTGACGTCACACCAATAACACTGCGTTTTTGATCACGTGGTTTTGTTTACATTCTATGGCAATTTATTAATGTTAATATTTTAATTATTATGTGATTATTGCCGTCAGACACATGTTCTGACCTTTCAATATGTTTGAAAGATTATTCTGTAATACATTTCAGATCAATATAAAATTCATGCAACTTCCCCATTGCAACCAAGTAATCGATTATTTCAAAATCTGTTCAGAAATTTCGGGGAAAGTAGTTCATTTGATCTTATACGCAAATTATTACTCCTAACCAAAAAGACAAAATACTATTTCGCATTGGGTAGGCTTCAGAAACTAGTTAAAGATCATTAGCTGAAGCCACGGAAATTAGTAAAATATCATTACATGAGGAAAATTACCAACCATCATCTTTCACGTATTGAAAATTTATTGCCTGTCGATCTCCTTCAAGTTATCAATTTGCAAGTGATATTCGGAACAATATAAATTAAATAAATAGATAACAGGTTATAATTTTTCGTATCCGAAAACATCTACTCCCAAATTTTTACGATTGTACATAACAAACGTTAGAATTATTTCGAAAATTCAACCTTTAAATTCCAACATTGACACTATATATTTTTTATTAACATTTTGTTAAGGCATGTTGGCTGAAATGGTAATATTTTGAAGGATAAAATCTAGTATGTCTCTATGGTCCATTACTTACAAATCACCCTGTATAGGTACAGACTCTGCAACATAAAGGCTTCCAGTCCGAGTCCGAGTATCTTATTTTGTTTACATTATGACGGCTTAGCCACCGGTCCGTCACTAGACAAAATCAGTTGTTATTGATGTGTTTTAACACGACCTAATCAGTGATGCCTCGCAAAATTTCTATAAGAAGTTCACAGATTTACCTCTTTAAATGTCTTGAAATAAGTAGTATACGTGTTAGGTTGGAAACCTTTATATTGCGACTACTATAAATAGTAATGACATTAGATATGCAGGATGTTCAATAAAGAATGGGCCCATAATTTAAGACTAGCTTCCCTGGACTAAAATAAAATGAATTAAACCAACTTACCTTAGTACAATTAATTGAACACATCAAACAGTTTCTACTCGGTGCACTAAATATTTCAAACAGCATTATTTCAAAAACGGTTACTTCTAACGATTTCTATACATGTTTTTTTTTTCAGGTAGGAAAGATAGGATAATCGACTGTTTCAATAGTCAGATAGATACACTAAGCCGAAAAAAAGTCTCTTAAAAGAATCATGATGTGCCATAAGTGGCGCTCTCTACTAGTGGCAAAATTACAAACAAATTTGAATTTCTCGCCCCCAAATCCTCCGATTTCCAAAATGTATGTTACTTACAAATATGGAAAATCAACTTTTAACTAACGTAAGTTTTGTAATATCGCATTATTTTGTCGTCAGGGTTACACTAAACTGCAAAAAATTTCTGTCATTTAAAAAAAGCATGATGTGCCATAAGCGACGTCCTCTATTAGTGACAAAATTAGAAACAAATTTGAATTTCTCCAAAATGCTCTATGTTGCATTTATTTCGAGAGACCCTGTAAAGAGTCATTCTAAAATATGTAGCTAAACTTATACAACGAAAATTAGAAGTAAAAATAGATTGTTTGAACCTAATTTATTTAGATGTCAAAAGACACTACAGCCCTGTAAAATTGGAATAAAAAATAACAAAAAGTTTATTTTGAAATTATTAATTTTATTATCATTATTACCATTGATCTGAAACAATTCACCATTTCTGTGGCGCTTAAATGTTTTACTCTTTTGGCTAAAGATTTGACTATAAATGCAATTTAATCAAATTAAAAACTTTATCTTTTTACTAAAGAATGAAACAACTGTTTTGAAAGTAGTATTAAATTGCTCTTTAATACACTAGGACATCTACTGCGACATTCCCAATCCAAAAATATAAACATCTCAAAATTATTATAAACGCGTTATAAAAGGCTTACCATCTACTTCTATAATGGGCTTTCTCTGCTAAAGATATATAGCTATTGAATAAATAAAATAAAATTTTTATTACTTATTATATAACTTGCATTTCGACGTATATTAAAATAAACATAAATTTGTATATTTTCTTAGTTATGATTTCCTGCCACAAACATATTGAAACAATTTTCTTATTTGTATTTTATCAGTATGTCTAGATACAATACATTTTATTTTGTGAAACAGCGAATACCACTTTTATTTCTACTTATTTATTTTTTAAAGCTTCCATTTTCCAAACGTCGAAATCAACTTTTCTTTAACGGTTATTTTCAAATATAAGTGTATGTTATTTTCCTTCCCGATTTATTGAGAACGAAAGACAAATATTAATGATATTCCTAAAAGAAGAATGAAATTCTTGTTTAAAGTCAGTTGGAGTTTACTCGTACAGGCATTTGAAGGAGTATCATTTGTTCTTTATGAAATTATACATGTTTGTATTCAGTTTTAAAGTTATGGTAAAGTATACCCAGGACTGAACAAATATTGTCATTATAAATTATAATAGAGTAAACAGAGTTGCTCAAATGTTTTACAAATTTCTTATTATGCGACAAATAAATAAATAAAAATTGTATGATTACCTATATGTACGATCATTTCCTAAATAATATTTGAAATGTAGTTCCAGTTCTGCAATATTCCAACAAACGCTAGCACGTGCTTGCCTCACTGAAAACACAGCTCTATGGGAGAAAATACCATGTGCGAAAGACTAGATCACTTCTATTTTCGAAGTTTTCGAGGTTGCTGAATCCGTATCAGATGTCTGTTTGACGAAGTTAGCTGATTTGAAGGTCAACTTTTGTTTTTTGATGGTAAAAATTCCACGTTGGGATACGTGGTCAAGTCACTTCTAGAGGTCGCGTTCAAGGTCATTAGAAGGTCAACACTTTTCTGAGAAAGCGTTTTTCCACTCATTTGTTCATTATAAAGGATACGTTTATCACAAAACGATCTGAAGAGTGGTTTTCTTTTGCGTTTGGCACCTTTTTTCTCTCTTCAAATTCCAGCAGAAATCTGATATCATCTCTGAAGAAAAACTAAGAAAAGGCGTTTTGATAGACCACAAATTTGAGAGATACTCAAAGATGATAGTTTATTGAGCACATGAATGATACAAAAAAGCTGCATGGGATAGTTTTAAGGGAATCGTAAAAAACTATAAATAGTTGAAATGGTAGAACATTTGTGGGCGTTAGGTTGTAATATAATGCGCCCAGGAGCGACTTACGTTGGTAAGCCCTCATCACAATTTAGTGCAGGAATTAGGGAAACCTGGAAAACATCATTAATTAGTGGGGTAGTCAAATGTCTACCGGTGTCAGTCTCCCACACTGACTCACACCAACATTCTTCCACCTTACCATACCCGCAGAGAGGGTGCCAATCCTCTCCGCAAATGTAGCTGGTCTACGGTCTACTTGCCGCAGGATATATATGAACCTCAAATTACATTTTCTTGACTACTTTTCACATTGATTACTTACCAATGAATTTAGGGGCCTATAGTGAATAACAAGGAGAGAGATTTCATCAAAACATCAAAGAGATCGAAAGTGAGGGAGATTACGTCAATATGATGGTAGATTTCTGCTGGAACTTAAAGAGAGAAACGGATCAAGGTCAAAACCAAAGTCGACAGATTTTGCTCTCAGGTGGTCCAATTAGTTTTTATAGACGAGATTTCCCCGATATCTCGCCATACTGAAAAATACTGATATGAAAAGTTAGATTAAGGTCGACGTTGATGAAAGAGAACAGCACTAATACATTATACTTGCATAAACTTACATATCAAAATACTCTAAATGATTACCACTTAAGATCGAATAGATAATCACAATGTTTTCATTTTTTATAGAGGAAAATCTAATAAAACCAGAAGGGAGGTAGGAAACAGCCCTATCCTGATATGTTTCTGGAAAAAGGAAGTAGGTACTCAGTTTTGATTTAACGTTATAAACACACCGCTTGCCTTAGATTAAATCGATTTAAACTGTGAATATTTCATCTTAGGTAATTATTTATTATATGTACACAACTATTATTTAAAATCAATTCTTCTATTCATTTGCGATTAATTTTATAACTTTATTGTTTTAAATTAAATTACTTTTATAACCTGTAACTTTGTCGACCACGTGTTATCCAAGAACCTTCTATTTTTTAATCTCTCGCATTTTAGTAACCAGAACAATTTTTAGATTAAAAGTAATTTTTAAATTTATTAATCTCTTGGTCTAATAATGTTTTGGTTCTATTAATCTGATCATTTTTAGATCTATTAATCTTACAATTTACTAATTTTGTTTTATTGAATATTTCCTAATAGGGAGAAATTTAACAGATATCCAGTGTATCCTGTTCTATTTAATTTTTTATTATTTTCTATTTAATTATATTATTTTTTTTATTGAGTATAACTGAATATTTAAGTACATTTTATCAACTTACTAACTGAAGTTGCTAAAGAGAGAGAGGCATCTAGATTCTACATCACCTGGCAAAATTACACCGTGGAAGTGAGACAGCAGATGTGAAGGACAACTAGATCTGCTGTCAGCTCAGTCGACTATCACCAATCCTATCTCATCGTCATATCTACCACTAATATCAATAGTGAGCAATAAATGTACTGAATTCTAATTTTACTAGTATATTTATTTAATTGCTTCATTCGCAACCTATAGGGAACGGAATACTGAAGAAGTAGTTTCTTGTTTTTTTTTACAGATTATCACTCAAACTAATGCCTCTCAAGTGCTTATTTATTTATTTTATTTATTTATCTTTTATTTCATGCTATATACACAACAGTGCTTGCACACGTCGAAAACAATTAAATAGTGAAGTTCAGCAAGGAACTAAGGCTAAAAGCAAAAAGAAAAAAGTAATAGTTAAAACAGTCTAAACAAGGTAACAAAACAATACAATAAACACTACATTATAAAATCACTATTAAAATATTCATTAAAAGTATAAAAAGCATGATTTTTTTCCTTATAATAGGAAGAAGCGCCTTTATAGTTTTCAAAAGCCTACAAAACTTATTATCAAGATCATTCTTATTTCTAGTGTTACATGCGTGGGTCTGGCTTATGTTATGTAGTTTGTATAAATTACATTTAATAAAAAGAAGGCAATGAAATACGCTGTTTTTAAAATAGTTAGAAATACTTTATGAACAAGGCTTTGGAGTAAGTAAAGATGTTTGGATAGTTTACTGCAAATTTAATTAAAATATTGGCTCCAGGATAACTTCGGATCTAAATGAACAATCAGAAACAGACGCTTTCTGGATTATTAACATCATATAAACTTCTAAGACTAAAAATCATTGTTTCTGTTTCAGATACATTCACTGTAAGTTTATTACTAGCGAACCAATCAATTACTAAAGATTGTGTTTGAGGTATGTAGTTAAATACGGCGGATAAATCAGAGCCAGAGGTGGACAAACTAGTATCATCAGTAAAAAGTATGCTGAAAACTTCACAATTAAAGATACTGGGGAAATCGTTTATGTAAATAAAGGATAATAGAGGACCTATAACTGATTCTTGTGGAACTCCGTGTTTTATTTTCGACCAATTAGATTTGACACAGTTATGTGGTTAACATGTTGAAATCTGTTTAATAGGATGATAATAGACATACACTCCGCTCTGAGAATCCATAATGGTATAATTTCTCTAGTAAAATCTCATGGGAAACACAATCAAAAGCTTTGCTTAAGTGAATAAACTGCGTAACTACGCTACACTAAGCCTTCTTCTTAAATCTCTTGTTACTAAATGATGTTAATCGATCAATGGCTGCTACTGTTGAAAAACCATTACGAAAACCGTAGTGATGCTGAGTAAATAGTTGAGACGTTTCCATATAGTTAACAATTTGTATTTTAAGAGCACCTTCAGATACTTTGGCAACCTGATTAACTTGATTCTTCCGATTGTTGAAATCAAAAACCGTCAACCTAATGCCTCCAACATAGCAGCTGCCATTCCTCAGTTATCTAACACTTGAAAAATCTGGATAATAATATTTTTAACGATTAGTTTGGTAACGGTAAATGTTAAAATAATGTATAGCTGCATATTATTATGATATGCCATTCAACGCTTATCCTAAAATATTACTAATACTGCATGATATGTCACTGTAAAAATGGGTAATACTGCATAAATTATTTAAATATGTTTTAAATCTCTTAAACTGTAGTCCAGTAAATTTTCCTTCAGATCACGCTATAGGAAAAGTAATCCTTCCCTAAATCCTAAAATATCGACTTCGTTCAGGCCGCTACAGAGAACTGAAACAAAACACTTTATTGTAAACTATAAAACCATATTCATATAGTACAGGATATTGTTAAATCAATGTAAAACAATTACCATAACAACCTACAAGCACTCGCTGTATCGACATAATAGTATTTTAGCAGTTTGCAAAGTGTTAGTGGAGCCGATATCAGCTATTTAACTTTTCATATTTTGTGCTACAAACGGGATTTACTGGAATTTAACCGTAATTTAATAAGCAATTATCGGTTAACACGCAGTCCAAACTGCTTTTACGAGCCAGTGTAATGGCAGCGACTACTATAGTATTTGTTGAGCGGTTGAAAGCAACACAATTTGGAAACGACCAATTACACTTTCGATCACCTTCGATGAGATTAACCGCCGATTTTTCTATATATTTTCAGGCAAATTAAATTTCCCTTCTTTCAAAAAAAATGTTACTAGGTATCATAAAATCCACACATTATACCTTCAATATTATTAAACACTTTAATACTCAAGTTAATCCGCAGCCTTTGATGCTTTAGTGAATACTGGTCTAACCTAACAATAAAACGTCAAACCTCCTGATATTTGGACAGGTTTTTTATGACAATGTAAGCTCCATTGACCTAAATAAGATTGAGTAAATAAAGTACCCAGCACTTTTTATTTGGAAAAGTGGTTTCAGTCGGGAGGTCTAATTTTTGGTGGAAAAGGTAGTTCCCAACATCCTGAACAAAAAAGGTAACGGACACAAAAAAATCTACCGTTAGAATTTTGCACTACGGGTTGTTTGTTTAATATAGAAACCGGTCACTGACCGTACTGCGCAGATCGGTCTATGTCAAGTTTCAGAGTGATTTAGAGTTGTTTTTAAGGAATGTTAAAGATTAACAGCACATAACAGGCGTTCATATTTTGTTCCTTTTTCGAAATGTGGTAGAGTAAGAGTACCTTAAATTCATTGACGTACAGTAATTCATACGTTTTCTAACAAGGCGTTATTTGAAAAATTCAGTAATAAACCTATGGTTGAGGTAGTCTAATAATACTGTACAAATAATACATTATACATAGAAATGCGTTATTTTGGCAGAGGTGCAATTTGAAGCCCGAGGGCTACAATGCACCGAGGACAAAATAGCATCTCTCCCGAATGGTATATACTAGATTTTTCCACGGTCTCATTAACTTAAAAACACATATTTTGTCATTATGAAGTAAGTAGCACCATAATTATTGTATTCGGATTTGAGCATTTATTTAGTAGTCGTTGAGTTATTGTCATAACTACAAAATAAACAAACAAAAAGAATTGTCAAATTAAGGTGCTAATTTCGTTTAGTTTAAAGTTTGTTTAGTGCACAATGAATAATTGTGAGTCGGAAGAGATTGTGGAGGCTGCAAATATTGCAATAAGCAGTCAAGCTCTTTATACGATATAGCCTACAATCGATTCAAAGAGTGGTGCGCTGAGAAAAATGTTCAAGTATACAGCGAGAATGTTTTATTGGCATACTTCAGTGAAAATGCAAAGAATTACAAGTCTTCCACATTATTGGCGCAATATTCTATGGTTAAGTCATGCTTGATAATTTACGACAACATAGATATAAGCAAATTACCCAAGCTGATCGCATTTTTGAAAAGAACCGGTGACGGATATCAAGCGAAAATATTGACAAAGGGTGAAATCGACCGTTTTCTATCAAGTGCAGATGACAAAGAATTCTTAATGATTAAGGTAAGATTACTTCTGTTGTTAGGTATTTCAATTATGAAGTATTTTGATTTTTTATAGATTGGATTAATTCTGGGGATTGCCGGAGCTTGTTAAACTGATGAACTACTCAATTTAGCTGTATATTGAGGATGTAGGCTCTTCCTTGATTGTAAAAATTCCAAACACTAAGACAAAGAATCCACGAACTTTTCTGGTTACCGCTGTGGGAAATATTCTTGAACTGTTTCGAAAATACCTGTCCCTTCGTCCTCCCCACGTCAAGCATAAGCACCTTTTTTGTACTACAAAGCAGGAAAATGTAGTTCGCAGCCAGCTGGCAAGAATACCATGGGAAAAATTCCGAGTGTAGTAGCTTCATATTTAAAATTACCTGATACTGCATGTTCTACTGGTCACTGCTTACGAAGATCTTCAACGACATTACTGGCAGATGCTGGTGTGGATATCACGACAATAAAGCGTCATGCTGGCTGGAAATCAACTACAGTCACTGAGGGTTATGTCGAGAACTCCATTGAAAATAAGACCAAAATTGCTAATCAGGATTTAGTAGGTACCACTACTAGCGCAATCACAAAAACTGTAAATATAAGCGAAAGTAATATTCCTTCTAATATTAATTTTGAAAATTGTACAAATGTAACATTTAATTTAAATGTCAATAAATAATTTCAATGTTATCTTTTTTTTGCATGAAAAACGTTCTCCATAATGTAAACTCCCTTGGGAGCATTATACTCCCTTGGGAATAATCGACTACTTCTGTTTTAATTTTGATGTCATAGAAACTGATTTCTACTCACGACCGTGGAAAAAATCTATTATTTTATGCGAGAAGTTGTACAAAAATAATCAAGCAAGAATACTATAGATCTTTATTAAATTTTAAATTATTATTGAATATACAGGGTAATTCACGATTTATTCAAAAAATTTGGAAACAGATGTCAATATTGTGAAAACAATTGTAAAATATTTATAGTTTCCGGGAAACAAATTTTTGAAGTTGTAATATTTTCAAGCTTTACATCGCTGGACTACTGTAGACTCCGCGTTGTGCGCTGTGCGCAGTATGTTCTCTCTTCATACGTTGTCACAGTCGATTCCAAATACTGAAATTCGATTATAGTATAAACGTTGTTGCGATAGTGCTTACATTAGTTTTTTAGTGTCAAAAATTGCTTATGTGTATAGCAACTCGGAGTTGATGGATATGGTTTTAATTTATGGTGAAGCGAAAATACAACAATTTAGAGTTTGTCGAAGAGAATCCCCAATAAGTATTATAGGCAAACTGCTCAACAAATACAAGGAATCCTTATATATTAAAAGCTGTAGGTAACTCTCGCTCACACACTTGACTCGAAAATTGCCCATTTTACCACTACAAAGGCTTTTTTTGCGAGCCGTGCAGCGCCGAACGGCTAAACGCCTTTAGCCGTCTTTCTAGATTGCCTGCGGTGTATTTTGATGCCGATTTTTTCGCGTTTTCCTAGCTAAATTTTCGTCTTTCTGGTGGGTCCTCGCGCTTAATCTACGATTTTCTGTGTGGGAGCGAGACGCAAGACAAGATGGCTACCCTTGAAGGAAAATCGGGAAACGTCAGACGAGTTGACAGATGCGATGTGAGAATGACAAGCAATGGAAATTCGAGATTTTTATGTATTCCTACATCTATTTCTATAAAATATTATATAGAAGCTTTAAATTCGAACCTTCTAAAGTGTCCAGCATGCCTTAGGTCTGGGTTTAAAATTCGATTTTATAACGAAAATTGCTTAAGTTTCAGTCAATTTCGAGACTCACCGCCGACCAAATACCGAAACGTCGAACGTATGTTCCGGTGGTGACATCTTGGAATAAAATTTGGAAAAATGGGCCGACTGGAGGCCGGCAAAGACCAAAAACTGTAAATTTTAAATCTCTAGAAAGTTTCCCGTACCCGAGCGCTGGGGTTAGTGGTCGTTTTTACATTGAACTTTGCATAAAGACGACGTAAAAATGAGCTAGAGAATATGGCGGTAGTCATTTCATTGCCGTGGCGCTTCAACTTATAGGGTGATTCAAAAAGGCTTGAGAGACAGTGTTAAAATAAACATTGACAAAAAATTCCAAATTCGAGGAAATTTTCGGGTTTATTCGCTTCGGAATGGTTGCCGAACGTGCGAAAGACTGTCTCGTATACAAAGTGTTGAAAAAAATGTTACCGTTAAAAAAAACTCAAAATTAAGTGAATTAAAAAATTTTATTGATGAACTTTCCATCAAGGATCTATTATGACACTAACTAATAGAGCAAATACAGAGTGTTTAAAAATAACGAACCATTCTCTAAAAACTCTTTAAATTCATGGAATAAAAAAAATTTTTTTGATGATACTTTAAATATAATATTTAAAACACAAGATGTTGAAAAAAATTAACCAAACCTGAGAAAAACAAAAAATTACCAAAATATGCCAACCACTCTTCTAAATTATAGAGCGCCGGATTTTCCCCACCATAGAGAGTTCAGCCAAACTCACGTTTACATTTTTTTATTCACAGCTTTAGCCCGAAGAAAGGTCAAGTTGGCGATAGCGGACGAGAGATTTTCGAAATGTTAGCAAAATGTTTCTTTTTGTTCTTGGAAAGTAATTTTTATTAAAAACAGTTGATTTTAGAGCAATGAACGAAGAGAACTATTTTTATGTAAAATTCATTAGCGCTTCAGAATTTGCTGTCAAATGACAATTTTTCCAGTGGTGTAAAAGTTATGGGGGAAGAAACCCTTCCGATACCTTAAAATCTCCACCACTGGCACGTCCAATGAATTAGAGAAGGGTGCGAAAAAGTAGTTATTAATAGTTGTAATGTGTTTACAAAAGCTCAGTCCTGTAGTTCAAACGCTTCGTAAGACATTGTAAAAAACTAAAAAATAAAAATAAAGTTTTGGAACCGTGTATCTCGAAAACGAAAGCCTGGAGAGAAAAATGGAAAAGGAAAAAAATTTTTCATTTTTCAAATTGAATTTACAGTTTTCCATTGCGACACTTATTTAGGAACACCCTGTATATGAACGATTAATGAATTTTCTTGAAGAACACAATTTGTTGGTGGATATTCAAAATAGTTTTAAGAAAAATTAATCAACTATTAGAGCAGTCTATCAAGCTTTGTCAAACATTTTAGATGCCATGAATAGTAAACACACAACTGTAGCTGTCTCTTTAGATCCGTCTAAAGCATTTGATTGTGTCGATCACAGTATATTATTAATAAAAATATTAGAATATGGCATTAGAGGTGTAGCAAAATCTAATATATAAAATTCTCGTGTCACAGTTTTAGACGCCATACTCCTCGCAAACGGCTTGACCGATTTTTATGAAATTTTATATGTATATTCGGTAGGTCTGAGAATCGGTCGTAATCTATTTTTCATACCCCTAAGTGATAAGGGAGGTCTACCCCAAACAATTTTTTTTTATTTTTTTGGACAAAATTTTTATTTTTATTTTTTTATGATGTAAAATTAAAAAATACATACAACTCTTAATTTTCACCCTTCTATCACAAACCCCTATTTTTTAATAGCCATTTTAGTAATTTAATCATTTTTAATCCTGGTAGATGGAAGGATAACTGATCGATTATCACTAGATCAGTTATCCCCGCTAGGCGTCTACCGGTCTCACTTCTCACCACAAACCTAGAAAAAAATATAGAGAGCGTCGGTTCATGATATAGGTCACGTGACAGGTGCCGCGTTTTCTAGGGGCCTAAGATCAAGAAAATTTATATTTTATTTGCTTTATATTGGCGGTTGTGCAAATATGATGGCAGCATTGCAATATGAAATTAACTAACTTGCTGTCATTTTAAATGTCATTAAAGAATGTGACATCAATGTGACCAATGAGATTCACGCTACAATACAACCAACGTAAATTGGCATAAAAACCAAGTTTTAGTGATTCTGGACCTTTTAGGGCAGCTATGAATTAGCGGTCGCCGGGAATATGACACTGGCACAGTATATATTTTTTCTATATTTGTGCTTCTCATCCAGTAAACAGCACGGAGTAGGGATGAGAACGAAGCCGACTACCAAAATATTCACTAGAAATAATTCATATGGCAAGACAACGTTTGCCGGGTCACCTAGTATCTTATAACATCATATCTTCGCAATCGCATGCAATGCGTCGCAGGGGCGGAAGTCGAGACAATTAATAAAATCAGAAAAGATTCTAATATAAAAAAGTGTTCCTCAAGGATCAATATTAGGACCTTTGCTATACATTATCTATACCAATGACTTGCCGTTAAGAACTAATGAGTATGCAGTACAGTATACTGACGATTGTACAATAATATTTGATTCATCATATCCTAATACCATTCAAAGCACTATAAATAACACTATAAAAACTGTACAACATTATTTTACTTCATTGGACTTACAGTTGAATAACGATAAAACGCAGATGATGATGTTTTCTACAGGAAATAATCACGAATTGCCATTCATAAATACAGATAATGAACTGAAATAAGTTCTATTATTTTTGGGAATTAGAATTGATTCACGTCTAGATGAGAAATATCATATTCATTTTCTAGAGCAAAAAATGCCTCAGTATGGCTATGCTTTAAAAATATTACCTCAAAATATTAATCCTGAAGCAGCTTTTGCGGCTTATTATGTCCATATACAATCCAGAATAAAATATGGTATAATTTTTTGGAACATTTCCTCTGATGCAAAACGAATATTTGTTTTGCAAAAGAGATGTGTTAGGAATATTTTGAATATGACGCAAAGAGAATTTTGCAAGAATATTTTCATATCTAAAAGTATTCTAACTTTAACAAGGGTATATATTTATGAGGTGTGCATTTTTGTAGCTGACAATGAATCCTTGTTCGATAATTACCAGAAACAACATACTTACTATACAAGATATAAAGATATATTAACGCCAATTTTCACTCAATTTACATATATCGAAAAGAATATTCCTCGTTCTGTAATAAGAGTCTTTAACAAATTACCTAATACCTATCAAAACTAAAAAAGAAACTGAAATCATTTTTAATTCAAAAAGCTTATTATACTGCAGATGAATATTTCAACGACAATCTATCTAATTACTGTTTTATTGTAGTTGTTTAAGATAGTTTCGGTATTTGTGTTTTTTTACACATAGTTTTAAGTTTAACTTCAATTTTAATATGTTCTGTTTTAAATCCTTTGCTATTAACTACTTAGGAATTACTTTTATTGTTCTTGTAGAACCTTTTGACCTGTTCAACGCTCATTTTGGGTATTATATATGTTATATGTGTTTGACCTAAATAAACCTATCTATCTATCTAACACTAATAAATAATCTTGTACAAAAATGTACATAAAATATGGTATATACAGTATGCGCCAAAAGTATGGAATAAATTCAATAAAAACGAAACAATTATTTTTTGGGAAAAATCCTCGAACAGGTCGATTTTTAATTTAAAAAATACATATTTTAGCGTAAAATGCGATTTTCAAATGTCATTTGTTTTCGAGTAATGACGTCATCGATTTTTTTTTTAAATGGCAACACCATATTTTTTTTCTTGATTCTGAAGGATCGTTTAATTCTCTATCAGACAGTACTAAAATTTTGCCCTCTTACATAGGAAAGTTTTCGAGTAAATGACGATTGAATGTTAGAAAACGTAAATCAATTAAAATGAAGCAAAAACTTTATCAAGTTTAGTTTTTCGAATTCCATAGTTCTTTTATGGATCACGTAGGTGAAAATCTTTGCAAAGTGTCATTGTCACACCGACTTTCTAATAAGTATTGTAAGCGACATAGAAATTATTATTCAATTTAAAGTATTATGGCACATTTAACTGTTACTCAAAGAATTGAAATTTTAATTCTTATCGGAAGCGGGAATATGACTAGAACTCAGCAGGAAGTTTGCGATTTATTTAATGAAAAATATCCAGATCGCCCTATCAGCCAATCAACAGTCAGTAAGGTAGAGTCTATATTTAGAGAAACTGAAGAAGCAATCCTAAAAATGCAGAAATAGGTCAGATCTGATCTATTGTGGTTGAATTTGTCGTGTTCCCACTGCCAAAAAAGTGAAGTTAGATTTTTATAGAGTGAGTAAATTAGATTATTTTCTTTAGATAATTATTAAATAGAGCTTTGTCTGTGGAATTGTTCATTAGCATACCTAGATGTTTGGTATCAGAGAACATACATATGACTTCATTGATAGGAATTGTAGGAGATTTGATTTATATTAGCTTAAAATACCTTTCTGAAACAGTAAAAAAAACTGGCAATGTTGTAAATATTCCAAAACCTGGACGTCCAAGCATTAATGAAAATCAGAAACAGAACATTTTGATAAGTATGGTGGATAATCATAATTCTTCACGATTGGTTGCATTAAACAATGACACTAGTCAGAGCACAGTGCTACGTATCTTGAGGAAGGAAAAATATCAATCCCTACAAAATTCAACTTGTGCAGGAACTCAATGAAGATGATCCCGATCGCCTCTTACACTTTTGCGAAATTCTAATGGATTTATGTCAAGGAAATAGAAATTTACACCGGCAAATACTTTTTTCAGATGAGGCCACATTTTGTCTGAATGGTACAGTAAACCGTCAAACTTGCAGATATTGGAGTCGAGAAAATCCTCATTGGATGGCAGAGGCACATACCCCACACCCTCAGAAATTAAATGTGTTGGCTGGAATAGTTGACGACAGAATAGTAGGGCCTTTCTTCTTTGAAGGAACCCTTACAGGACAAAGATATTTAGAGTTTCTAGAAAATGACCTTGTTCCAGCCCTTGCAGTAATTTTCCCTAACGATAATGACCCTGACATTCCTGACGATACCATATGGTTTCAGCAAGACGGTGCACCTCCGCACTATGCGCGTCCTGTACGAGATTTTTTGGACAACTGTTTTCCTGGGAGGTGGATCGGCAGACGCGGACCGATAGAATGGCCTGCAAGATCGCCAGATCTTACAGCTCTTGACTATTTTTTATGGAGATACTTGAAGTCAAAAGTGTACATTAATAAACTACGTACAAGAACTTCAAAATCGCATTCGGGACAAAATACGCAGAGTTACCCCAGAAATCATTCATAATGTGCAAAAAGAATTTCTTCACAGACTTGCGCATTGTCAAGAAGTTGGTGGATGGCAATTCGAACATTTAATTTAAGTATAAAATTTTATGAATTGTATTTTATTTTACATACCTCAGAATTGTTACTTTTTTATGGATAAAATTTACGTTTTCTAACATTCAATCGTCATTTACTCGAAAACTTTCCTATGTAAGAGGGCAAAATTTTAGTACTGTCTGATAGAGAATTAAACGATCTTTCAGAATCAAGGGAAAAAATATGGTGTTGCCATTTAAAAAAAAATCGATGACGTCATTACTCGAAAACAAATGACATTTGAAAATCGCATTTTACGCTAAAATATGTATTTTTTCAATTTAAAAATCGACCTGTTCGAGGATTTTTCCCAAAAAATAATTGTTTCGTTTTTATTGAATTTATTCCATACTTTTAGCGCATAATGTATATCTTAGGAGAGAGACTAGACAGATTTTAGGTCAGGGCGTTTACCATTAGACCATTTACTAGAATCATCATTTTTACCTATTTTTAATTAATATCGTATATCAACATTTTCCGGTTATATTAATTTATTTTTTAATTTAGTATAGTTATAACACTCCGCACGTACGCCTATATTAGGGCGTTTCCAACGTAGATTAAATCAAGAAAATAACGCTCACGATTTATACTCACTAAAGAAGTATTTTTCATATGCAGTAGACAGAGATATAGAATACTTCAGAGATTCGACAAAACCTAGCATCTTTACATACAGATAAGGTGGGGCCTAACGAACAAATTCTCAATATGCAAAACAGTACCAGTATAAATAAAAAAGTATTTCGAATTTTGATTAATTTTAAAATATCGATACCTACTTACAGTTAATCAAATAAAAGTTTCGTTTAAAATAAAGGTTATATTTGCAGAACTGGCGGGTTTATTTTCATTTCTTCGTATACCTATATGCTGGAATTCAAAACAATATTTCCTTGTGTTTTTTATAAAAAAAAACCACGTCCTAGATATGCTAAAGAATTTAATATCAGTTTTATTAAATGTACATTTCCAAGAGATATTCAAACGCTTTGTTTTGTAATATAATAAGAGATGCTCTCTTTTTTCAAATGTGCCTGGAGATAAAGAAAGCCAGGGATAGCTTTGTCCCGTTTTTAATATGTATTCTACCGGGAAAATACACGTAACATGAAACGAATCACATGCCAGGTCGTATAGGAAATAATATTGTCATACCTTCACCTGCTCGTTTTTGTTTTAAATTAAAATTAATTTAGGCGAATAATGCAATATATATCAAATCAATGATTTAATAAGAACAGAGATAACACAGGATGTAACAAATGAGAATTTATGCTTTTATATTTTAATTAGAATAGGTACTATTGTTTGAAGTATGTAGTTGCAGTTGTTTTTTTTTAATATTTTAGGTTCTTCTTATTGGATCACCATATTCTCCTAAAAATCGTTTGAAGCACCACTAATTGAGAAGATATAGTCTACATTTAAATTGATTTCATTCATATTCATAACAATGAATACAAATATTTGAATAATTTTAGAATCAAAGTTCTATTTTATTTATTTATTTATTTATTTATTTATTTATTTATTTATTTATTTATTTATTTATTTATTTATTTATTTATTTATTTATTTATTTATTTATTTATTTATTTATTTATTTATTTATTTATTTATTTATTTATTTATTTATTTATTTATTTATTTAGCAAGCAAACCCAACTAAAGAACCGGATGTAAGTAAAAAAAAAAAACAAAAATAGATGCTAAATAAATACGTCATATACGTTAATCATAAGAGAGAAAAAATACAAACATAGAGAGTTATTTTAAATACACAGATTTAAGATTATTAAGGCTGAAGCTGAAATCGCAGATCATTGCAGTTATTACACATTGTATAAAGGGCGAATGTTGCAAGATATTGGTACGAGTTCTTAGATAAAATGTCACGGGAATGTATTCTAGGACAATGGATACTAATCATTTCTAATAATCTTTGACAATCTTATTATGTAATAATTTAATAAAAAACACAGAATGATATTTACGCCTACTTGAAAGGCTAGTCAACTTAACAATTTTAAAAACTTACGTTGAACGGATTCGATTCTGTCAATATGTACGTTATAGATAGGATACCATACCAGGCAAGCATACTCAAGCTTAGAGCGTACAAATGTATTGAAAAGTAGCTTAAGTCTCAAGCTCAGTAAAGTTACGACTACAGAGGGCTATAAATCTATATATTTTAGAGGCATCAGATATAATAGACTCAACATGACTGTTAAAAGAAATAATTTTATCAAAAATTACCCCAAGATTACGGATCACTTCAGCAGTGACTCTCCTCTGATATTGTAATCAAAGATAATGGTGGTAGTTTTTAGGAAAAAGGACAATGCATTACATTTCTTTACATTCAAATTCAAGTTGTTCAACACCAATCTTCAATTTTGTTAAGATTATGTTGAATTCATCACATATATCGTTCACAAATATATTAAATAACAGTGGTCCAAGAATGGATCCTTGAGGGACACCTGACGTGGGAGGATATTCAACAGACTTGAAACCATTAAACACAACATACTGTCTCCTATATAAGAGGTACGATTTTAAAAGATTTACGAGAGGGTGAGAAATACCAAATTTTACCACCTCCACCTGAGTATGATTGTCCAACTATTGTTTGATAAATTGAGTTACAGACGCTAAGTTTGATACGGTAGATCTACCTTTCACAAAGCCATGCTGAGATGGGGAAATCATGTGATCAATGCTTCCCTATAAAAATTAATGAAGTAAAGATTGAATTATTTTGTTAACAATAGATATTTATACGACAAGTCCTTAAAATATAGCTTTAGTGGACGAGTCTTAAGCTGCGTATATAATAATAGTCTTCTCTCTATTATTCCAACAAGATAAACCCAATTAGAATAAAATAACTAAAACAAGTGTACATTCTAGTACTATACAATAAAAGAACTAAATTATCTTAAACAAAAGACTAATAATTTAGTATGACACTAAATACCCAAGGAAAAAGAAAACATGTTTACATATACGATTCAAGCTATCGTTAAATATGTCACAATCTACTGCAATTTTATTATATAACTCACACATAAGTGAAGTAGGATATTTAACTAATATATTACATTTAGAAGAAGAGCAAAGAAAGTAGCATGTTGCGTTCTGTTGGCTCGAGGTACAATAAAGTTTATCTTATTTAATAGAACTGGCCAATGGATTTTACCATGCAATAGATTATACGTCGAATCTCTAACAATGCCAAATTGAATCTATTCAATAACTCAACTTAACTAAATACTCGTGGTGGATAGAATCCATCTTTATGAAAGCATAGAAATTTAAGAAATTGACGTTGAACTGATTCCAAACTCTGACAATGAGCTTCATAAATCGGGTACCATATGATGAAACCGTATTCAAGTTTCAACCTAACGAGCGCGTAAAATAGGGACTTGAACGGTTGAATATTGAAGAAGTCTCTGAAATTTTGACACAGAAAACCATATGTCTTAAAGGCATTATTTACTATATTATTAATGTGCTCAGTAAAAGCAAACTTAATATAGAAAGTTATTCCTAAATCCTTATAGCACTCGACTCGACTGATGGCATTATCACTAACGATATAATCATGATTAATAAAATTAGTTGTTCGTGTTTAAGTCATACATTTACATTTTGAAATATTGAGATTGAGACGATTTAATTTGCATCTCGAAGTCATCAGTAAAAAACAAACGCTCACAAGAAACCATATCCGGAAGGTCATTAATGAAGAATAAAAACAATAGAGGACCCAAGTTAGAACCCTGAGGAGTATAGATATGAAGAGCCAAGCACGAGCCGAACACAAGCCGAGCACGAGCTATGCACAAAACGCAGGGATTTTTAATGTAACGTCGCATCACAACGAACTTTTAAAAGACACAGGTTATTTAATTTTACTTCAATTTAAAACCGTCATAGCTAACTTTCACAATGTCTAAAATGAGGAAACTGCAGCCCTAACTTTTTTAAATTAAAGCTTACTTCTTCCTATTTCCAGTAATGCTATTACATTATTTTATTTTTACATTCACACATATGAATCGTCTATATTGATATTTTAACCACTAGTGGAATAAAATAACTTTATTTCACAAGCCAAATAATGAAAAAAATAATAAACCTATAATAAATCAAATTTAATTTATTTACTTACTAAATCTACATTCATAGTAAGTCATTTCGTTTTTTGTTTTTTCACATTTTCGAAATGCATCAACCGAAATTTGTGAAGAATTTGCACGTTACGGATGTCTCTCTTAAGGAACAGCTATATTTTCCTTGGATTTTCCTTGAAATATCAAGTTTTTTAGATATGGACTCCTCAACATAACTTTCTGCAGAAGAGCTCTTCCATCCACCATAATTAATAACAATAGTTAATGTAATTTGCAGTATTTGATTTTAGTTAAATTGTACTTATTAAATGTCTGTATTGTGAAAATTTTTAGTTTTTTTTATTACTACTTATCTGAAAATTATTAATTTTCCTTCAACTCTAGCGCAGTTTTTGAACTACACATTTTCTCGTTTCGAGTATCATTTATCATCAAACAATATTACTAATAATGATTTTATTTACCGACATGAACAGTGAAATAACTGAAAAAAGTCAAATTTACTATGTAACCGTATCGTAGCAGACACGAACAAAATGTAAGGAGGTATGGTTTCTGTTAGGAATTAAAATACACATTTAAAAATATAAACTTAGCATTTACAGGGCGATACAACTTTTTTCTTAAATTAAAGACACGAACTGCCGACATCTCCGCCACTAGTTGTTCAAAGTGCTTGATATTTCTTGATTTTCTTCTTAATTCTTAATGCTTTTAATAGGATATTAGATTTATGTATGTCTGACATGGAATGTGATGTGTCTCGTGATTCGGTTCCTATTGTGAATGAGGATGATTATCACCCGTCGCTATCAATATCAGTCAATTTAAGCAGCAAGTTAAGAAATTTCCCCACAAATATTAATATACTCGCGACAAGAATTCAGACGACTTACGTCATACGAACAAATGAATAATTTATTATATTTTCATCAAATTATTTAAGAAACTGCAACTGATAGTAATAAAACGATATACTACACTAAAAGTTTACATTACATATTGCACTAAATTGCAAAAAATGATTGTTTTTAACGCGACCAAATATCGAAAATTACGTTGACAATAAAAACAAATGTGTAACGTCAGCCGTGACGTAAGACGTCTGAATTCTTGACGCGAGTATAGCAACAGATCTTATAATTTTAAAAAAGCAAATTTTATTGGTATTTATCAAGCTTTATTTCATACAAACTGGGAATTCTTAAGCAACTTTAACGGTATTGACTCTGCCTGTACTGCTTTTTACGAAGTTATTTATAGCATTTTAGATCAATATGTACCTGTATATAAAATGTATAAACGTAGATATCCATCTGGGTACACTGCCGAGATCATTAGTAACATTAAACTAAAAGCTTATTATTATAATAAATATAAAAAATCGCAGAATAATTTATTTTTTCAAGAATACAAGAGACTAAGATCTTATATCAAAAATCAGTTATCTAATGCATATAAAAATTATTTGAATTCGATACAAAACAATTTTGTAATTAATCCAAAGAGTTTCTGGTCTTTTATTCAGAATAAAAGACGTACTACACGTATACCATCTAACATGTTCCTAGATGAACAGAATTTTGATAATCCTATTCAGATAGTAAATAATTTTGCTACTTATTTTTCTAGTGTATACTCTACTGATCTAGCTAATGACTTTGATGTACCATATAATAACATTCAAGTTTTTAATGTGGAAAAATTTACTGAGATGGATATTCGAAATTCTATTAAGAGATTGAAAAATAAAATGACTTGCGGCAATGATCTGATCCCTAGTTTTTTAATTAAGGACTGTTCTGGCGTATTTTGTACTCCACTTCTTATTTTATTTAATATCATGTTGTCAACAGCCACTTTTCCTGCCATGTGGAAAGTGACAAGAGTTTACCCTGTTTTAAAAAGTGGTAACCCTTCTAACATCAAGAACTATCGACCTATAGCCATTTTGTCAAATTTTGCTAAGGTTTTTGAAATGACATTATATGCATATATCTATAACAATGTTAGCACCTGCATTTCTTCTAATCAACATGGGTTCGTTGCACGGCGTTCTACTGTGACTAATCTAGTTGAATTTACTCAGTTTGTTTCAGACCATATTGATAGAAAAGGCCAAGTAGATGTAATATATACATATTTTGAGAAGGCTTTTGACAAGGTAAATCACTCCATATTAATACAGAAATTGAAATCATTTGGTTTTGATGATTCTTTGCTACTACTCACAAAATCTTATCTTGACCGTCGTGAGTTGTATGTGTCATATAATGGATACCGTTCTCATATTTTTTAGCTCCTTCTGGGGTACCTCAAGGGTCTAACTTGGGACCACTTCTGTTTATTCTTTATATAAATGATTTAACGTCATATTTGCAGTGTAATCACCTTTTCTTTGCAGATGATCTAAAGCTTTATCGTAACATTAACTGTTATGATGATTGTCGTGCATTGCAAGAACTTTTGAATGCAATACAGGTGTGGTGTATAGAAAACATGGTTTCCGTTAATATTGATAAATGTAAAGTTTGCTCTTTCAGTTTAAAGAAACATTTTATTTTATTTGATTACAGTCTTGATTCAAAGCCATTGACACGCAGCAGTAATATTAAAGACTTAGGGGTAATATTTGATGCTAAACTCTCATTTTCTGAACATATTAATACAATCTCAAGCACCGCCTTTAAAACTTTGGGCTTTATTGTCCGTAATTTCACATCGTTCAACAATATTAGTGCTTTGAAATGTTTATACTATTTTTTAGTCCGTTCTAGATTAGAATATGCTAGCCTTGTTTGGTACCCATGCTATCAAGTTAATATTCATCATCTTGAAGGTGTTCAACGTCGCGTTTTAAAATTCATGGCATATCGCGTTGATAATATTTATCCTGCTAGAGGATTTGATCATGGCCTCCTGTTGCAGAGATTCGATTTTAAATCGTTGCAGTTGAGGAGAGTTCTCACAAGTCTATCTTTCTTGTTTAAGTTATTTCATAACCTCATTGATTCACCAGAAATTTTAAAAATGTTCTACTTACGTGTACCTAGGCCTGAATCTCGTGATGATTACATGTTTTACTGTCGTAATGCTAGAACAAATGTCCTTACGAAATCCCCTGTATACACCATGTCAATTAATTTTGATCAAATTTCTCATTTATGTGACCTAAATTTTGATACACTCAAACAATTATTATCAGTTAGTTCTCAATTTTTTGGAAGCGTTTAACTGGCCTCATCTATATTATGATATAGCTTTCAGACTGATTTAGTTTAGTAAATGTTAAATATTATTAGTAATTAAAATTAAGTACACTGTTACTTCATTACTTTGTTATAACATGTTTTGTCCTGTAATTGGAATGTCTATTCTGTTGGGCAATAAATGCATTATTATTATTATTATTATATTTTCACATTTTATGACATCTTAATTAACTACACTGTGTACCAAGTATGGCTTAAATATTTCCATTATTCTAGTAATTACTCGTATACCAAAAAATCTATTTTTTTTCAAACTTTAACACCCTGTATCTTCCTTATAAAACCCCAAAATTATAACTATTATATAATTAACTGCCATTATTTTTCAAAGTTCTACATACCTTCGAAGTCTGTTTACTAAAAACTGAATCACCCTGTATAATGCGTCATGATAACTTTTTGGGATTAAGACTGATTGAGTGCGTATGCGAAAAATATATTTTAGGACATTTTATAAAGAAATTTTAAAAAAAATCTATCTAATCAACGATTTATTCAAAACCTATTTGAAATTTGGTAATACCAGAATTACATATAACTGAAATATTTTACCAGATTCTGTACATTGATTTCCATTTGCAGTGGTCATATAACTGGCTCATTTGAAATGTAAAGGGACCCTTATGTTGATGAAATACATTTCACACATGTTTTGCATTATTAAAATAACTTGGTTGGTTTTTCATCACCCTTCGCTTCCTGCAACACATGCTGTGTGGACACTTTCTGAAATATTATTCTCTACGAACTAGCCGTCCAGTGCCGTACGTTAAACTATAATATCTACATCGCAGAAAATTTTTACGTAACTAAAATGAATAAAAAAGTATACATTATTATTATTACACTCAACCAACGTATAAATTTAAGAAATAGTAATATACAGTTAAAGAGATGAGTGTGGGCTGGATGAAAGCTACATCCACTGCAGCTATTCAGGTCTTCTTATTAATATTATCCACTAAATATGTTCAGTTAAAAAAGTATGGTATAGACAAAAACAATTACATCTAGTGCTTCCTAAGTTAAAATTTCAAGGATGATAAGGTACTAATACCAGAAAGGAAAAATTGATAGAAGGATCTTCTATTAAACCTAAATTGTTCTAACGACCAGTATGTCAGTAATAATGAAAATAAACTGAGGGTTGATGATGGATTGAGAGATAACATCGACATAGAGTTCTATAGTCCTAAACCAGATTAAATTCAGGTTAGTTTGTAGTTCGTTGGTTGCTTTGGGTGTTTTTAAATAAAGTAGCAAAAATGAGATTTAACCTAACATATCTATATCCCAAGTCCCATAATAACAAACATTCAGGGTGTCAAAGATAAATTTTTGATTTCGATATTTGTAAATTATTTCTTAAGAAATCCAAATATTTACATAAAATTTGTAAATCAGTGGTTTTTGCGGAAGAGAAATTCAAATTTGTTTCTAATTTTGACGGCACTAGTAGGGGGCGCCACTTGTGACACACCATGTTTTGTGTTTTAAATGGCAGAACTTTTTGCAGTTTAGTGTATCCATCTGACTATCGAAATAATCGATTTATCCTACCTGTTTTATTTGAAAAAGTCATACCTTGCTGAAATTGGTAAGAATAATAATCCTATTTAAAATGCTCAGTGCACTGAGTAAATAACTGTTTTGGTTTCAGGTAAAGTGCCTTTTCTACAAAAAATACAGCAAAATGTTACTTGTTCAGTTTTCAATCGGTGCACTGAATATTTCAAATAGGATTATTTCAAAAACTGTTACTCCTAACGACTTCAACAAGGTATACCTTTTTCAAATAAAACAGGTAGGAAAATCAATTGTTTTCATAGTCAGATGGATACACTAACTAGCAAAATAGTTCTGCCATTTAAAAGAAACATGGTATGCTACAAGTGGCGCCCTGTACTAGTGACGTCAAAATTAGAAACAAATTTGAATTTCTCGCCAGCAAAAACCCCTGATTTACAAATTTTATGTAAATATTTGAATTTTTTAAGAAGTTATCTACAAATATCGAAATTAATTTTAACTTTGACACCCTGTACTATTTTTATTATGCTTGGGCTTGCTTATGACTTGGGATATATATATGTTAGGTTAAATCGATTTATTTTCATCTAAGGAATCTGTGGTCTCATTTTTGTTACTTCATTTAAAAACACCCTGTATAATATTACAATAATATGACCATTACTTTTGCCACAGCATATGGAACACCGATGCTTATGGTAACCAGGCCAAGCTTGTGTAGAGCACTAGAAGGCTAGATCCATGTTATGGCATCGTCAGATGCGTTGTAAGAAAACTAGAAAATGTGGAATGGGTGAAAGGCATTTACCAAAAATTGTAACAAAAAACACTTGAACAAAATTTCAAAATTTTAATTGGACCATCGAATTTAAGCACCTGAACTAATGTTGCAGGACTACTAAGTGATCAGAAAACATTTCAGTCCAAAAGCCTTAGCGTGTATTTTTCAGAGGACGCAAGTTTATTGTTTAGATGTGAGGGGGGGGATCCAAAAAAGCTTAACTTGAAGTTTGTGGAGTCACAACCCTCCAACTCCGGTCGCCATCTTGAAAAAGAGGATTAAACTATTGGTCATACAATTTAAAAAAAAAAAACATTTTTTATTGCAAATTGAATCCTCTGCAATTTTAGTCCAGTAACCACCGATGCTTATGGCAACCAGGCCAAGCTTGTGTAGAGCACTAGAAGGCTAGATCCATGTTATGGCATCGTCAGATGCGTTGTAAGAAAACTAGAAAATGTGGAATGGGTGAAAGGCATTGACCAAAAATTGTAACAAAAAACACTTGAACAAAATTTCAAAATTTTAATTTAACCATCGAATTTAAGCACCTGAACTAATGTTGCAGGACTACTAAGTGATCAGAAAACATTTCAGTCCAAAAGCCTTAGCGTGTATTTTTCAGAGGACGCAAGTTTATTGTTTTGATGTGAGGGGGGGGGGGTCCAAAAAAGTTTAACTTAAAGTTTGTGGGGTCGCAACCCTCCAACTTCGGCCGTCATCTTGGAAAAAGGGGGTTAATTATTTTTAGCATTTATCAGGTAAACTATTGGTCATACAAAAAATGTTTAAAACATTTTTTATTTCAAATTGAATCCTCTACAATTTTAGTTTAGCAAATTTTTGTTGTAAAATCAAAATCAAAATAAAAAACATTATTATAAAAATAATTAAAAACTATGCCATATCATTGATATAAATTTTTACTTATCAGTAGGGAAAATTAGTGTTCACTTCACAGCGCTGTAAAACCCACACTAATGAATATAATAAAAAAAATATATAATAAAAATTTTTTGTTGAACACCAATTTAAAAAATGTTCTGATGTCATTTTTTTTAAATAAAAAAATAAATAAATTATGGCGTCTTAAAAAAATTTGTCCAAAAAATTTGATTGTTTTTCTTCTTATATATTTTGCTATTTTTGATTTTACAACAAAAAGTTACTCGACTAAAATTGTAGAGGATTCAATTTGCAATAAAAAATGTTTTATAAAAAATTTTGTATGACCAACAGTTTACCTGATAAATGCTAAAAACAATTTAACCCCCTTTTCCAAGATGGCGGCCGAAGCTGGAGGGTTGTGATCCCACAAACTTCAAGTTAACCTTTTTTGACCCTCCCTCACTTCTAAACAATAAAATTGCGTCGTCTAAAAAATGCAACCCCAAATGTAACTTTTCAATGGACTAACATCAGAAATAACAATGCCTTGAGTATCAAACCGTCAACAACAAGGACACTCCAAGATCATGCACAATTCAGATTCCATAAGCTATTCAAGAATCGAATGTGAAATCTAGAAGAATGGAAGTTGATATACAAAACAATGAAAATATCAAACCTGGTAAATTTTACGGATGACTTCAAAACAATAGAAATAGGACCTGGAGAAATAAGATTGCAACTCAGATGGCAAATAAAACCTATAGTCTGATAGGAGAACCACATACGTTAGTTCATCTATTCATTCTCAGATAGCGAGGTTGCAATAAAGATTTTAAACTCCAACAAGGTGCGTTGAAAACTTATTTGGTTAAGCATCACGACAGAAAAGAATTCAAGAAAAAAAAGCAGATAAAATTGAAAAACATCTAAAACATCTACCCTAAGACTCTGGAAGATTCAAAAAAGAATAGTGGAGTTCCAGACCAGAGCAGAATAAATAAAATGCGGCATATGAATAAGCTTAGGCCCACAAAAATCTCAGGATACTTAACAAGATATTGCACTCTAAAGAAGCTATTCTGAAATTCGAAATTAGTAGAAATTCCTATCTGCTGAGATGCAACTGAGAGACAAAGACGGTGTGCATAGTAAATGCTTCACACGTTTGAAACTTAGTCTTCTTGATCTGACGAAAGTAAGCGAAAGCGAGTAAATAACCAGTGGAGAACAAAATAGGCTGAAATTCACCCAGGTATTTTAGGTTTCTTTGGAAAAAGACCTAGGAGTTCCACAACAAAAATTATGCAAGACTGTAGTGGAAACTCGCCGCTATGTTCACTAGATAAATTTATAATCTACAGTCCACATATAATTAAAATTCACAAGATAAATATGTACCTAGTTACTACTACGAAACGAACACATTAATAAATAGTTTATAGAACACACATAATTAATTTAACTGTAATTTAGACTCCATAGGTATCCGACACCGGAAATGCAATTTCAATTTCAGGGAGTACATAAACGAGCACTATTTTCAGGTTTTTATAGAGGAATTATGTCCTTATTACGGCCCCCACGTCCCCCAACGACACGCCACATAATTGGAGGGATGATAATTAAATGTTAGATGCAGCCGTGTGCGAATGTGTGCGGACTGTAACGGTGGCGTCGGGTGGCGTCTCGACGCATGGCTGAACCCGTCAGGTTAGCCTCATGCGGGTCGGTACACATCCTGACATCTTTATGACCTCGTAAACTGGACTTAGCTTCATGATGTTGGGCTTTAAATAATTATATTCGTGTTAGTGCAACAGGAAATGTCACAATGTTTTCCGCAGACTTTATCTAGTTAATAGCTAATTTCACTTTACGGATGACTTTACTTTCGAGGGAAATTGAAATTTTACTGTGACCAGAGTACGTACGTACGTTGGAAAGGTTTTGTAGATGAGATAGGTTATTTCGACTACATAAATACATATTACCCTTTGGACACATTTTAATAATTTAGTAAGCGCATGTTCTTGCTTTTACATTCGTCTCTTCTCAACTTAAACAGGGCGAGTCAAAAAATAATAATGTAAGGGGACTCTTGCAAATTCAATTTTGTAAAAAAAGAGCAGATCGAAAATGATTTAAAAATTAAAAATACACTTCTGCACGGCACTGGAAACTGATCCATTGTAAAATCAGACCTTGCGCAAGGCAAGTCATGCATTTGGGACCAGCACGGCAGCAAAGTGTAATAAAAAAAGAACGAACAAAAGATTGAAAAAATTTCCCAAGGAAGAAATAAATAAATAATCAGCAAATTCAACTGCTTTTGCCGCTATTGTTTTTATTATTATTATTATTGATTTAATTTAACTTTTTGTACAAATTGAAATTGTCTAAAATGCGATTTTCAAAAGGGATTACTTAAATGCTGATTATCTGGTCTTAGTTCAAATGATAAACCTAAACCATCTATTTGTTCAAACATGTCTTTATTTATGCCTTCAATTCATAAATAAAAAATCATAGTATGGTTCAAAATTATTTTATCATACCTTTTTTTATTTTGGAATAAACGAATGAAATTATGACATAACCAACCATTTTCAAAAGTATTTTCTTATCATAAAAAATAAGTATAGTTTAGTTCTATTACTTACGCAGTAGAGTTTTTTTTTTCGTGAATACTCTGTATATACAAATTTATCCATAGCTTGTAAGGACATTTTTTCATAAAATGTTTCTTTTTTTTTATTTTAAATCGTAATAGGTTATTTTGTTAACAATTATTTTAAAAATAAGAAAATTATGTTATCATTTTCCTTTCTCGTCTTGCTTACTGGACATACTGCACATATATTCAGTTCATGGCAATTTTTTTTACATTTTTAAAAATAATTTAGTGAAATTCGTTGTGTCAATTTCGAATGATAAAAACAATGGATCACATTTTTATGTAGTTATTACTATACAACATATTATAAGCAATGAAATTTCATAATTTTTTCTAACTTTATCTGTTCATTATTTTTTTTATTAAGAACCGATGTAATTTTAGAGTACCTAGTTCCAAATTACAAAAAAAATAATTTTTGAATAAGCATATCTATACTTTACAAAAAAAAATGTCTTAAATAAATGTAATGGACTAGTTATCAAACAAATTACACTAAAACTTTATCCAAAAACATCTTACTAACATATTTGCTTTGCTGATTCAATCATTTATGGCGGAGTTAATGTGAATTCTTCCATCTCAAATAATAAATAATTATTTTTATGGATTTATATAGGAATAATATGGCGATTACTGTGCAAGTTATTTACTTAATAACACTTGTCTTATAGCAACCACAGACGACCTGCTGAAATTATTGTAATTAATAACATAAAATAAATAGCTTTGTTTGTTATTATGATAAAATTAAAATTTATCGACGAAAAATTGTGTTTGGCAGTAAAGTAGATCTAATGTCTTAGCTGCTTTAATAGACTGGGCTGAGCCTCGTATAAAATAGCCAGCCGCGGCACTAAATCTTGTACTTTACTGCCTAGTTAAACATAACAACTATTTGAGTATATTGCATATTTGTACTGAATTACATGATCTAGAGCTATTTTTGTGTTTATAGTGAAAAGTGTAGCCAACATTTCTATCATTTTATCTTCTCATACAGAATCAATATGCACTAGTATCTACATAAATTATGGAACAGCTACTATTCACTCTCAAACCCCAGTGCAACTTTTTCCGAAATCAATCGATATGTGGAATCCGACGAAATATTCCCAGGAAATTCCAAAGAACGGGTTCATTAATAATTAACCACAGCTGAGATTGCGGCGGAATACCTAAACCGATTTGTGGAACAGAGACGTGTATCTGAAGCTATCAGGCAGCCTAAGGCTGAGATAATTGAGAGGTAGGTGTCTTGAAATCTGTTTGGCATGAAAAAAGTAGTTTGTTTAATACGAAAATCACTACATAGAAATTAAAGAAATAGATTTAAATGAAGATTTCACTTACAAATCAGATATCTTTGAAATTGGTTGTTTGATGTTGAGTGTTCGAAAAATTAGTTTAACGTATCTTGACGTTCTTAGTCGGTCAGTTAATTCTTAAATCTCCTAGTTATATTAACGTATAACAAAATTTTAATTCTTTAAAATTATTGTTTGATAACTGATAATGACCCATGTATACGGGAATAATGAACTAAATTAGAAATGAACTGTCGTTAATATGCGGCTGCTGCTTTTCATTTATACGAAGAAGGCTTTCTCCAAAGACTTCATTCCAACTTTAGCAATTTGATTAATGTGTTCAGTGTATTAGAAAAACTTGTGAGTTACATGAATTTCATGGAGGATATGCGAAAAGATCAAGAAGAAAAATGTATATCTTGTCGAGGAAGATCGAACAGTAAGTACTCGGGAAATTGTACGTGAACTTAAGCCAAACCAAAATGTGCATGCAAATCAGTAGTATTACTTCAATGTACATTATACATGGCATCCAAGTACTGCAATTCTTGTACCACCACTATGGCCTTTAAAAGAATTTATCAAAAAAAAAAAAAATTTGAATGTACAGGGGATTACAAATACAATTTTGTAAAATAAATAAAAAAAGCAAATCAAAATTAATTTAAATATAATCTTCTGCGCTGCACTGGAAACTGGTCCACTGTAAAACTTGATAAGGCAGCATAGTATGCAATCGGAGACCGTACAAAAAATGAAAAGAAATTCTGAAGGAAATAAATAAATAACATTTAGCAACACCTATTTTGTACAGCAAATTCATGATACCATGGTACCAGTCCTCCTCATCCAATCCCTTGGTATTAATTTTTGGACAAGCTGTACAAGGAGGGATATAATTGAGCTTCGTTTATGATACACTGCTACAACTGCTTATGGATGAAATAATAAGAGCGTCTGATAAGGGTGAGACTACAGCGCTAATTTTGTTAGATTTTTCAAAAGCCACACTATTAACCACGAAATTTTGTTATCGATTTTACACTTTATTGGATTTTCAGAAAGTGCTATTAAATTTGTTCATAGTTATTTATCTGATAGATTCCAGTACGTCCAAACAAATAGAGGTAGTTTATATAATAAAAGTGTTTTGTGTGGTGTACCGTAAGGATCTATACTAGGACCTCTACTGTTTAGTATTTACACATGTAATTTAATGAATTGCTTAAAATAGTGTAGTGTTCATCTTTACTCAGATGATACTCAACTTTATTACTCATTTCAACCTAGTAAGGTGGATGGAGCAAAACAAATTATAAAGGGGATCTGCTGCGATTAGTATCTTTTTCTGAACGTCATCAGTTAACTTTAAATCCGGCAAAGTCATCTATTATGGTATTTGATAATTCGCATACCCGAATAGAATCTGAATTTAAAATAGGAAACGTGAGTTTGCGGTGTTAATACCTACAAAAAGTTGTCGCATTTCAATATTGGAAATCGTTTGGCTAGAGACTAAAGTTGTCCAGCGATGTAAAGGTTGAAAATACTACAACTTCAATAATTTTTTACTCGGGAACTAAGAATTTTACAAAAATTTTTTTATGATATTGACTTCATTTTAATGACGCGCCTATTCCCATTTTTTAGATAAATTCTGAATCACCTTTACATTATAGAAGATTAACATTTTACAAAGCATATTTTATCTAATATTTGCACCAAGTGGAATCAACAATTTCAGAAATCTCCACGTTTAGGCTGAACGAAAACCCCATCCCAACAAACAAAACAGTTTTATAATTTTCAAGTTATACGACAATTATGTTTTATTGTCATATTATTATTGCTTTCGAAATACATATTTATTTTATTATAGCCGCAAGTACCATTACATCCATCAGTTCATTCAAGAATGGTTATGACCGTCACCGTGCTAGTTTCAGTGCGTTAGTTTGTTTGTTATTCCGTGTGTGGGTATTGCCTGTTTCGATTTCTTTTTTGTTATTTAACTTTTTATTGTATTTTCAACTATTTTGCGTGATTTTTAATTATTTATTGTTTTTCTGTTTATACAAGTAGGCATATATTTTTTTTGTTTGATTTTATTTGCCTGTTTTGTTTTCACATTAGCAATTGTACTATTTTGGTATTTGCCTACCCATTGGCATAATAGACTTTGTTTCTCTACCTGGCCATGGTTTCCTAAAATAATTGATACATAGTGTGTGCGGCAGGTTAGATTATAAATAGTGGATCTATGCGATACAAAGTCATGCTAATTTATTGAAAGCAAATTTATTATATGAAAGTAGAAGTGGTTGTACAAACATGTTTCCAAAATCTTGCCAAACTTATTTAAAATGGGAATAGCACGATAGTTTACTGCATTACAAGGGTATCTCGACTTAAATTAAATATCGACAATGACAAAAGTGACATTATCCTGTCAATGAATTAAATTAAATATGACAATACCTACTTAAATAGTGTTTACCCTTTATGTAAAAGTTTTTATATATTTTTAGGTACTAATAATATTGTGTGAAACTAACTACTCTGTGGACAAAAGCCCCAACCAGCGTTGAATTACACCCACAATATCTACCCATATATTCTTTATTATTAGCTTTTGTAACATTTTTTACTGTATTAGAATTAATTTCAAATAATTTTAGTTTATATAATAATTTTAATAGTTAGATATTTGACTCAACTTAAAGGAGGCCACCTGAAGAAGTAATCCTAAAAATGCAGAAATACTGCCACTGTCAAAAGTGAAATTAGATATTTTTAGAGTGTTTTCAATAAAGCAGGTTACTAAATTTAGATATATTAATTTCTTTAGATAATTATTGAATAGAGCTTTATCTGTGGAATTGTTCATTAGCATACCTAGATGTTTGGTATCAGAGAACATACATATGACTTCATTGATAGGAATTGTAGCAAATTTGATTTATATTAGCTTAAAATACCTTTCTGATACAGTAAAAAAAATTCAACCTTATTTCATCACAACTAATTTCGTAATGAACTTTATTCACTTTTATAGATTTTGTGATGTTCAACACATCGTTATTATTTCTAATCACTTCACATCAACTAATAATCCTTCGTCGTAGATCGTTGACATTTATATGTGTTTCATAAGCTATCGATTTTAAGAGCTCCCAAAGAAAAAAGGAGATAGGATGATCAAGGTGCCCAAATTACTGATTCACCTCTCCCTATCCAATGGTTATGAAATACTTCATTTAAATAAGTACGAACAGATAAACTAAAATGTAGTGGGGCCCATCTTGTAGAAGCCACATATTTGATCTTGTTCTTACAGAAACATCGTCAAGCAAATCTGGAAGATCGTTTTGAAGAACTTCCAAGTAACCGTACCCATCTAATGTTCCATTAAAGAAGTAGGACCTAGTAGGTGACCTATGATTCCGATCCATGAGTTAAGAGAATATCTCTGTTGATGTTTCGTTTCTTAGTATGCATGTGGATTCTCATCGGAGCATCTATGAGTAATACGATAATTTGTAATACCATGTCTTGTAAAACCAGCTTTGTCAGTAAATAAAATATTATTAATAAATTACAGAATTACAGAACCATAAACGACAATTTGGATTTTCATGATAGTGTTTGTAACTTGTGCACATGAAATGGATGAAGAAGTTGCTCGTGCAGAACTTTCCAAACTAAGAAATGAGCAATATCCTCTTGAGCAGCAATTCTTCTTGTACTTATAGCCGAATTTATATCTACACTCTTTCTGTTCGTTCTACAGTTCTCGTGGTTCTTGGTCTTCCTGTGTCATAATCATCATTTTTAAAAGAGCCTTGCTGCCCCAGACGTCTATGAATTTTAACGAATGTTTGGGCATGTGGTATTCTTCTATTAGCATATGCATTTATGTAATTCCAATGCGCTTGTTTTGCATTGCCATTTACTTGTTTATTACAAACATGCATGCTACGGTATTCAATACTTGAATATTGATAAGCCGTTTCTCAAATTATTATGGTGAAAAATTAAATTTACACCTGCTTTAAACAATTTTTGTTACAATTTGTAACACTAAAACTACTAATGACATTTAATTGAAGCATGGCAACTTGGTTAATTGCAGAGAGAATCATAAAAAAGTAATGTTTAATAAAACTTTAAAAGCGATTTCCTGCTAAACGGTTACATTTATCGGCTTGAATAAAGAGTACATAATTTTTTTAGATATTGTTCCTATTTTCAATAATGTTTAAATTGCTGTGATGCCTAGCAAGAGGAAAAAGTTATGAATAAAACTAATTCTGAGTCCTAGGTAAAATGCCCTCTAACGGCGCACAATAAAACTTTTCTTTGACTGGTCCAATAAAGCTCTACTTAGTGAGTGTGCGAAATGAGATAATAATCGAATAAGTTATTTAAAAAGAAAACTTTTAAACATTGATCTTTGACAAGCTGTAACATGCAAACAATTGACAATTCGAAAAAAATTTCATTACATGCTGCTATTATTTTAATTCGTAGAATCACCGAAGTTTCCTGACTGATTTGCAAAACACACTGCATATATTTAAGATTCACTCTTTTTACCTTCCAAAAAATGACGCCAGACCGTCAGCACTCGAAATGCAGATACACACGGAATCGCTGGCATGAATTGAAAGATATGTTTGTTCTGTGTAGGCACGTCATGTTTGTTTTCGAATGAGAGGAAATCCTGATGTATGTACACGGAACTGTCGTTTCATTGTGCGAAATTATCTACGGGCGGATATCAGACATAGAAATATCTGCTGTGTTGTGCACGATGCCTAGACAACAATGTACCCGCCTGGCAAATGAGGTGTGCATCGAAAAGACGATCAGTAAAAAAAATGGTGAATGCGGCGGGGAAATGGAACGCCAATTTCTAAAGACACAGTTAGAAAGTAATAGAAGTTAAAAAGAGATAATTGTGCTAATAAAACAAAAGACTGTGGAAATTTTAGATAATTATTTCAATCAAATCGCTTTCTCTAAAGGAGAACAAATCTATTGTAAGCAAAGTCGCTTTAACTCAGAAAGTAGAAAAGAATTTTTACTTAATAATAAAACTTAATAATGTTTATTTGCTTAAACAAATAAATACAAAACAAAATTTGCAGAAATATTATAAAGATACAAAACAATAAAATATAAATCTGTGTAAGATTGAGAAAAATTTCAATTATAGAGCAGGAATAACAGGAAAAGGAGGAAAATATACATATATAAAAAATAAAAAACAAAAAGAAGAAAAATACAGTAAAAAATTAATTGAAAACAAAAAAATAATAAATAATACAAACTGTAGCAGTACGATAAACATAAGATTCAGCTCCAAATACATCGTTTTATAGCATTAACAGAACAATTAAAAATATCAAGCTGAGAGTAATATTTCATATAATTAGTACACATACTATAAATAGGTGAGTTTTTAAGAACGTTTGTTCTAGAAATAGGCAAATAGAACAATGAATAGGAGCGAGTCTGAACATGAGGAATGTTAAAGTAAATGCCCGGGCAATCTACTATGTTAGATAAAAGTTTATATAAAAAAAGAACAATAAAATAAACACGACGAGAGGCTAAGGTTAAACCTGGCTAATAGATCAGATTGTGAAATGCCACCAGGTGGATAAACACCATCTACTCTAAAACTTAAATATTTAACAAATTGCCTCTGAACATTTTCCAAGCTGGTAATATGGATACCATATTGAGGGTCCAGGACAACTGCTGCATACTCCAATTTAGGTCTAGCATAAGCATTATAAAATAAATTCAACGAAAATATATCAGAAAAGTATTGAGCATTTCTTATAATGAAACCTAAATTTTTATAAGCAGAAGATGTTATATGATTAATATGCGGTACAAACGTTAACTTTGAGTCAAATATAACACCCAAATCTTTAAATTAAGTGCATCTATTTAGAACAATATCATCAATATTATATTGGGTCGGTCAGTGGTCGCACGGTTTAAGGCATGAGTACTTGAATCGAGGTGACTAGATTGGTGTGGGTTCGCACCCAGCTGCCGGTAGATACTTATAAATATCTGCCTAGCACCTACTTGATTGAGAGTTAAGGAAATGCAGATAGAATATGTAGAAAGAAATGAAATATAACAATGTTGCAAAATAAAGGAAGCAACATACTAATATGAAAGAGTGATGACAGAGTGTTGAAGTCCCTTAAAAGTTGTGGTTTCCATTCCGCGACGTCCCCTCCGCGGAACCACGTGATCGCTGGAACATGGCCGTACAAATTCCGGCAACGACAACAGAACGGAGTGGGCACCAAAAACTTATTCCCCATTTTAGTCGCAAGCACGTTATGGGAACGTTTATATTACGTACCCGTGTTTAGTGGCAAAACAAGTACGTACAATGGTTTTAGCAACGTTCCAATGACTAATTGTGTTAGTTGGAAATCTCTAAAAATTGTTACATTAAACTGTACAGCAATTTTACCTTGAGTATATTCTCTTAAAGCGTTACAATTCTGATGCATTAGCTTCAAATAAATTGAGGTTTTATTGTTGTGTGTGTGAGAGATTGATACCGGTTGATATTTGACTACCTCACTAATTAATGAGGTTTTCCAGGTTTCCCTTATTCCTGCACTGAATAATGGTTAGAGCTTATTATAATTATTAGATACATTTCGATAAATTTAGCGGCAATTTATTATCTTGACACCACATGTTAATTTTGGGGAGCTGTTGCTGTAAAAAATGACAGTCAGAAATGCAGTCGATCGATGCAAATAACTTCATGTCATCAGCATATAACAAAATATTTGCTTCAATATTTGTGAGTGTATCATTGTTATAATAAACAAAAGAGGGTCTAGAACTGATCTCTGCGGAACCCCAGATATAGCCACCACATTCACCGAATTAATGCCACGAAGTTGTACATTAAAAATTCTATTACTTAAGTGTGAGGCAAAAAAGTTATAAAATGAGATGATAGCTCTTCGGATGATAGTTAAAGTAACAAAAGGCCATTATCAAGTCTATCAAACGCTTTAGATAAATCTGTACAAATAACATCCGTCTGACTACCTTTATCCAAAGGATTCGAAATGAAGTGCGTAAAATCGATAAGGTTTGTTGTTGTCGATATGCCAAAAATAAAATCATGCTGCGAAGATATAATTTGCGTTTTTGAATGAAAAGAAGGGGTATTATATAGAATAATAATAATTTGCCAAAGTTGGAGAGAATTACTATGGACTTATAATTTTCTATATTCAATTTGTCCCTTCTCTTAAAAATCGTATAAATTTTGGACTTTTTTCCAAATTTCCGGATAAACTGTACATTTCAATGATAAGTTAAAATAATACTGAGTGGAAAAGCAAAAATCGGTACACAATCCCTCAGTAAGAAAGCAGGAATTCCGTCGGGACCAGTTGTTAATTTATTCTTAAATTTCTTTAAAGCACAGCAAACATCTTATTCTGATACTACTGGAATATCAAGTAACGGCATGTTAATAACAGTATACAGATCAGTAATATGCATATTTGATGACTGAATAAATGCTGAGTGAAAATAGCATGCAAAACAATCCGAAATATCTTGTGTGTCATCAATTGAAGCACACTGATACACCATTGAACTAGGCATGCTCGACGTATCTCTGGGTCTGTGTAAAAAGGACCAAAAATTAGTAGGATTTACTTTGATATGTGCCTCAGCTTGCTTAATATAATCACTATGAGCTGCATCAATATCTTTTTTATTTTCGAACGCAAAGAACGAAACTCGTCAAGCAGAGCTCTATCACCGGTAAATTTAAAGAGACGCCACAAAAGCGATTTAAATTTAATGTTACTATTTATGTATTCATTGAACCATGGAGGGTACGACGATTATTTACTAACCGTTTGCGGGACACTTTTAGAAAATACTGAATGTAACTCTGCATAAAATAATGAGCATACCTCATTAACATCAGTACATTATTTCATAAAATTATTATAGTTATTTCCGTGATTTTCAATACGCAGTTGAGCTCGCCGAATCTATGAGTCCCCATACGCGCTACCCAAACCAGACTGTAGTAGAACTCTTTGCCACAGTTAACTTCGGTAACATGCACCATAGCTCTAGCATAAATGTTGTCGCACAAGTTGCTCAAAATGTGGTAGAGCACCATAGTCAAGAAACCATATATACTATATAATGTTGAGATTAACTTCTTTGGAAAGTACCGGTAAATTATTACACAAAAACTATAAATAAAGAACACCAGTAACCGATTTTCCAAAATGAAAGAGCCTATAAGTACTCCATTCACAATTCCAGCCCACACGTTTACGGAAAACAGTTGTTGAAAGTGTGTTCGCCGAGTAACAGGCGGATTTTCCAATGCTCAATAATTCGTGTTGTGAAAATGTAGTCGTGTGTATTATTTCCTGCACGGACAGCTCCACTTCATAACTCTAATAATAATTATTGCTTTTGCTTGTCAATATAATCATATCACCACAGATCAATTTCAGTTTTGACATCAATATGAGTGCCTTTCTCTTGCTGGATGATAAATTGTACCAAACAAACAAAGACATTTTATTTAACAATTTTTTTTCTTGAACAAAGGTAATAGAATTATGACAGCAAACTTGTCACAACGTCGCTCACGTACCTTGTCAGGATTGTCAGGTCTTTGTACAAAATAATTACAAATATACCTAAACATACTATGAATAGTTTCCTTAAAGCACACAGAATAAAATATGTAATAGTCATAAGTGTTAAAAATCATTTATGTTGCTTGTGAAAAACTTTTACTTTAAAACATCTCATAGCTAGAGAGTTTTGCCTAGATTCAACATAAATTAATATGGCATGCAGCTGGTGATAGTTACTATTGTTTTGTTTTATTTGTGTTTATTTATGAACAATCACAAATATCAAGCAACCACAGAAAATCGAAACGCGCTACTATGATTAACGATACTTTTAGGTTAACAGCAGCAGGTGATGGATTATAATGTTGTACATTTTCTGGGAAACTTCAACTGTTTACTTCATTAATACTAATACAAAAAATGTTACAGGAGCTTTTATTTGACTTTAGTTGTACCTTAGTTTGTAATTCATCGAAACACAGTTTTGCGTATGATTAGATTATTTTTATTTTTCAAAAATATTTGTAGAAAATCTATTCGTTTTAGACATTTTTCATAATACTTTTTTGTAGCTTTTGATCAGCTATACAAGCCCCTTTAATATCGGCAAGCACCCTCTATATTAAAAATTTGTATTGTAAACATCAAATACGTCAAATAAAAATTCATAATGGTCAAATCGGAATTCGAAGTAACCAAAGATTAAATCCATAACTTCATATTCACTTGTCGTCAAATATTATGAAACAATCAATTCTGAATTAGAAAAGTTAAGAAAAGTACATAACTGATGTTTAAAATAAATTTGTATTTTTTCCAATAATAGAATTTCTATATATTTTTAGGAATTAATAATATTGTGTGAAACTAACTACTCTGTGGACAAAAGCCCCAACCAGCGTTGAATTACACAAAGCAGGATAGTAAATTTAGATAGATTAATTTCTTTAGATAATTATTGAATAGAGCTTTGTCTGTGGAATTGTTCATTAGCATACCTAGATGTTTGATATCAGAGAACATACATATGACTTCATTGATAGGAATTGTAGGAGATCTGATTTATATTAGCTTAAAATACCTTTCTAATACAGTAAAAAATAGAATTTCTGTCAAAAGTGTGTGTTCTACATGTATTAGCCTTCGCGTCATATGTAACTGATCGTATTTTTATCAATAAATTGATAGAAAGATGTGGACTCTGACCAAAAGCTGTTTAATCTGTAATCCATGGATAATTGTATAATATTTAAATGATATTGTTTTTTACTTATACATTTTATAGTCAAAAGTGCAAAATATGGATTAAAAATAATCTGGACACTATTAAATATTATAATGTAATATAATTAATTCAGCCCCCAAAATACTTCGAACAATAATGAAAAAATTTTACAACAAGCAACATTTTCTGGATACCTATTCTTTCACTCACATTTATTTTATTTTGATAACTTTATACTAGGCAGAGTAGAGTACTTTCCATTAACAGTATAAAGCACATGAATTGACCAACTAAGCTTAAAAGGCGATAAAAAAATGATTTCCTCTTTTTGTAGGAGATAATTTAATTTTAAAAATAGCATGGTGCCTAATGATTTAGTTTCGACAGAATCGCCATTTATTGCGGTCAAAACACGAAATGACGAAAAGTTTTTCTCGACAACCTGATAATTACAGAAGATAAATGTAATAAATAGCATTGAAATGATGAATGCCTTGTACATGCCACCCAGGACCGTTCCTACATGTTATTCAATTAATAAAATCCTTTACGTTTTAGAAACAAGGTTAAATTGAAGATTGTGGATCTAATATAACATTGTTATAATAGTACATACATTATATTAACAAAAGTAGTGACACAATAGTCATTTTTACCGCCATACTTATTACGTAAAAATACGTCAGCTTTCATAATTTCAGAGATCACGTTTTATACCACGAAATGTCATGATAAAATTTCTACAAATTTGCAATTGAATTGAAAAACAGTCAACAGTGGTAGCTTAAAATCACTACTTTTTATGTTTCCTTTAAGATAGGTTAAGATTTCGCACTTTATGGCTGTATGGACCAGCATGGACCTGCAAAGCCTGTTCATGAAGGTTCCCATGTTATTTAATAGAGCATCGCACACTAGACCAGCGCCTGCATAGACCGGTACCTGCAACGACCGTCACTGCAGGTCGTGTCGATGCTCTGCAATTTCTATGCTTAGCCGCACTAGTTTAACGTAAGTTCTGTTCCTATGAAAATCAGGGATTGATTTAAAAGTGTTTGTTTAAAAATATTCGATCAGTTAAGTTGTGAATGTGTCCCTGAACTGTCGGACACCCTCGCTTATCAACAATTATCCAGGTGCAGTATCATTTATAGCCTTAACGGCGCGTCGCCCAGGGCGAGAGGTCATTGAAGTACCTGCTGCAATGTAGGTCACTTCCTGCAAGTCGAGCCGCTCATTCCGAGCAGGAAGTAGCAGACCACTTATATCTCACCTGTACTCAATTTATATGTGAACATACATATGAAGGAACAGCCAATTATCGGTCATCTTACCTATGGCATACTGATGAGGGCACAGTGGGGTGGCCAACAAGGGTTCTTGGCTGTTCACACAGATATATTAGTCTGCGGAGTAGTTATTTCCTGCAGTATTATTTATAGTGATAATATTCCTGTTTTGCAATCCCCGAAAGTTGACACTTTCCCGCTATTAATAATTTAAATCAAAATCTGCGAAATTTGTGACAATTTTTGCGAATTTCGCGTCTTTATAAGTAAGTATATAAATAAGTCTTTATAGAAACATCTATTATTACTGTAAAGTGCGTACCTGCAGAACATATGAGCAACCTAGCCTGTGTACAACATTCTTTAAAATTGTTTGTTTCCGAGATTATGTATATATTTATTTTTATACATTCAAAGTGACACTAACCAAATTGACGTATTGTGATGATTCTTGTAGGTCTGTTATTGATTTGATATTTTAAGTCATTCAGACATTGACATTTCCTACATACAGATTTGTTCTTCTCTTTTGTTCCTTAATTTATTTGCCTGATTTTAATAGTGTGTGATATACAGTTATTTTTTTCTTATCTATTCTTGTTAAATAAATATTATTATAATTACTTTTTTTATTAAAAATTAAATATATTTTTTGTTATAATAATGAAATAGATACACATTTTTACACTTTTTAAAACATTTTTTGTCTTTTTTCCCATTCAAAGTAATTCGCAAGTTCAAGGAATATTTAAGATTCAAAATCAGTTAATTTTTTTAAGTTGTAGGGGTCAAAAAAGTTTCAGCTCTCACTGAAGCATTCTCCCCCAATTAGCCTGTTTGTTTTTCCTTTAAATCATCAACCCAAATCGGCCCAACGACGGGCCTGGCAGTTCGCAACATGTGTCAGCCGTCTGGAAGTCGATCCCTTGGCGCACCCCTCTGGCAGCTACCCCCAGCCGCCTGGCCCGGCTGGCACGGCCTTCCTCTAAATAATTCCATCCTTCAGATCTAGCAAACAGGTGAAATCCCATCAAATCACCCAAATACGACGCTTTTTATAGGAAATAAATCAGTTATTTATATCCATAACGGAAGTGGAGCACGGCTTACCATGACGCCAACGAACTTCCCTGACGACTCTATAAGGAAAGTATGGAAAGATACACAGTTACGTGTTGCCACTTGAATTCAATTATATACAGGGCTTCTCAAACTCAATAAGGGCCTACTGTAAGCATACAAAAAATTTAAATAAAATTTAGGACACGTGGTGTTATATGGGATAAAGTAACCTCCATTTTCAATCAAGAAGTTTATCTGTATCACTTCCCATTTAAGAGTTATAAACAATATCGGCCTAAAGAGTCTAAAAAGAAATACCACCTAAAAATAACAATAATAATTAAATGTTCATTGTTTAAAATGCATACATGTCACAAAATACTTTTTTCCCCGGTCGGGAGTAGAAATCAGTTTCTAATTGACATGACATGACATCAAAATTAAAACAGAAGTAGTCGATTATTCCCAAGGGAGTATAATGCTCCCAAGGGAGTTTACATTATGGAGAACGTTTTTCATGCAAAAAAAAGATAACATTGAAATTATTTATTGACATTTAAATTAAATGTTACATTTGTACAATTTTCAAAATTAATATTAAAAGGAATATTACTTTCGCTTACATTTACACGCTTTTGCGCTAGTAGTGGTACCTAATAAAATCTGATTAGCATTTTGGTCTTATTTTCAATGGAGTTCTCGACATAACCCTCAGCGACTGTCGTTGATTTCCAACCAGCATGACGCTTTATTCTCGTGATATCCACACCAGCATCTGCCAGTAATGTCGCTGAAGATCTTTGTAAGCAGTGACCAGTATAACATGCAGCATCAGGTAATTTTAAATACGAAGCTACTACACTCGGAATTTTTTCCATGGTATTCTTGCCAACTGGCTGCGAACTACATTTTCCTGGTTTGTAGTACAAAAAACGCACTTATGCTTGACGAAGGGACAGGTATTTTCAAAACAATTCAAGCATATATCCCACATCGGTAACCAGAAAGGTTCGTGGAATCTTTGTCTTAGTGTTTGGAATTTTTACAACCAAGGAAGAGCCTATATTCTCAATATCATCTACAGTTAAATTGACTACTTCATCAGTTCGACAAGTTCCGGCAATCCCCAGAATTAATCCAACCTATAAAAAAATCAAAATACTTAATTATTGAAATACCTATAACAACAAAAGTAATCTTACCTTAATCATTAAGAATTCTTTGTCATCTGCACTTGATAGAAAACGGTCGATTTCACCCTTTGTCAATATTTTCGATTTTTTCGCTTGATATCCGTCACCGGTTCTTTTCAAAAATGCGATGAGCTCGGGGAATTTGCTTATATCTATGTTGTCGTAAATTATCAAGCATGACTTAACCATAGAATATTGCGCCCATAATGTGGAAGACTTGTAATTCTTTGCATTTTCACTGAAGTATGCCAACAAAACATTCTCGCTGTATACTTGAACATTTTTCTCGGCGCAACACTTTTTGAACCGATTGTAGGCTATATCGTATAGAGATCTTGACTTCGTAGGCAGCAAATTGCTTATTGCAATATTTGTAGCCTCCACAATCTCTTCCGACTCACAATTATTCATTGTGCACTAAACAAACTTTAAACTAAACCAAACTAGCACCTTAATTTGACAATTCATTTTGTTTGTTTATTTTGTAGTTATGACAATAACTCAACGACTACTAAATAAATGCTCAAATCCGAATATAATAATTCTGGTGCTACTTACTTCATAATGACAAAATATGTGTTTTTATGTTAATGAGACCGTGGAAAAAATAGTATATACCATTCGGGAGAGATGCTATTTTGTCCTAGGTGCATTGTAGCCCTCGGGCTTCAAATTGCACCTCTGCCAAAATAACACATTTCTCTCCTTTATAGTATAATGCACTATTCATTACTCAATACGAACGTAAAACGTATAAGTTTTGTGCAAAATATTTTTTCAGTCAGAAAAAGTTGATATGTTACGAAGAGTCACAAAAAAATTCTCTACAGTTATATCGAGAAAGGTATCCAGATCGCCTCATTCCTAATCATAGAACCTTTACAAGATTGGAGGCGACCTTGCGATGAAATGAACAAGCATTTTCTGTTCAGAAGTGTAAGAAACAATGTTAATACAGCTAGACTGTTACAGTATTTCGAACAAAATTCACGAAATTCTTACGAGATGCAGAGCAGCAAGGAATTGAATTTGGATAAATCAACCATTCAACGAATCTTTAAGACCAATGGGTATCATTCACAATTTGGAGTATTTGCCTGAGCGTTACATTGAAAACAGACATAATTTTATAGTTCAAATTGTAGTGAATGCAGAAACTGTTGATCGGTACCTTTTTCGGAACGTTCTTTGGACGAACAAAAGTATGAATGTATGGTGCAGCATCATCGTAGGCATTTAATTGGGCCTTATTTTTATGAGCATACATTGAACAGTGTGAGTTACCTAAGTTTCCTACAAGAGGAACTTCCTGCACTTCTGGAGAATATGCCTTTGCAGCTAAGAAGAAACCTATGGCTTCAACAAGACTAGTCGCGTCAAATTAGCATTTCACTTGTAACTTTTTGCGGAGAGGTCCGATTGAGATGCGGTTTTCTGCAAAATGTTCAGCGAATTTTTTATAACAGAAGGTATATCTAACCTCTGTACGGTCGTTTATTTAACAAATGACCCATTTTTGTTGAACATATGGCAAATGTCACACACAATTCAACCAAAATGTCTGGAAAATGTTCTCTCGGGGGTTTTCGAGGTCCCTCTTTATCATTTTGGTGTTAGCTTTATTATTTATTGCTAAATTGTTGTAACTGGGCTAATTAACAAATTAAAAAACCCCACCCCCAAAATCACTAGAGAACCGGAATTTTTTTCAGGATTTCTGGCTTATTAAGGCAGACCATCGGTACAAGATTTTTGCAAATATAATTGTTTATTGTTCGATTGTTGCAACCTCGCTAATTAACAAATTAATAACTCTACTCCCGAAATCGTTAGAGAATCAGATTTTTTTGCAATAACTCTGGGATCATGGGCAGAACCATCGGCACAAGGTTGTTGCACGAAATTGTTTATTTTTCTATTTTTGCAACCTGGCTAATTAACAAATTAATAACTCTACTCCCGAAATCGTTAGAGAACCAGATTTTTTTGCAATAACTCTGGGATCATGGGGAGAACCATCGGCACAAGGTTGTTGCACGAAATTGTTTATTTTTCTATTTTTGCAACCTGGCCAATTAACAAATTAATAACTCTACTCCCGGAATCAGTAGAGACCTGAAATTTTTTTCGGGATTTCAGTTTTTTTAAGGCAAACCATCGGCACAAGATTTTTGCAAATATAATTGTTTATTTTTCAATTGATCCCAGAATTATTCCAAAAAAAATCCGATTTTCTAACGATTCCGGGAGAAGAGTTATTAATTTGTTAACTAGCGAGATTGCAACAATCGAACAATAAACAATTGTATTTGCAAAAATCTTGTGCCGATGGTTTGCCTTACTAAGCCAGAAATCCTGGAAAAAATTCCGGTTCCCTAGTGATTTCGGGGGTGGAGTTTTTAATTTATTAATTAGCCCAGTTACAACAATTTAGGGACCTCGAAAACCCCCGAGAGAACATTTTTCAGACATTTTCGTTGAATCGTGTGTGACATTTGCCATATATTCAACAAAAATGAGTCATTTGTTAAATAAACAATTAAAAATTTGCGAGCGTACAGAGGTTAGATGTACCTTTTGTTATAAGAAATTCCCTGAACATTTTGCAGAAAACCGCATCTCAATCGGACTTCTCCGCAAAAAGTTGTCTATTTTCACATTTTTTATGCTAATTTAACGCGACTAGACGGAGCTCCACCCCACAAGACCAGGATTTTGCAGCAATATTTAAATAAAATTTTCCATGAATGGATTGGGATTGATCGATCTATTCAATGGCCCGGAAAGTCACCAAATTTAACATCCCTCGATTTTTTTATGGAGGGTTTTAAAAAATATGGTTTACACAACATATTTGCGAGATATTAATCATTTGAAAGAAATAATCACAAATGGTTGTAATGAGTTAAACGACGAAATGTTAATAAACGCAGCTCACAAAGAAGTCAGGAGAAAATTGGATATGTGCCTTAAAATGAGAGAAGATCATATAGAGAATATGATTGTAATATGCATGTATTATGAGGGCCTTTGCCTGATTCTTTAAGTTTAGTTATTGTTATTATAATCTTCTGTTTTTATCCTTTTATTTATTCTAAATGACTTTCATGCGCTTTAAACAAGGAACATTCAATTATTTTCCAAGGATATTGCTTATAACTTTTAAACAAGAAATAATACAGAAATATTTCTCTAATAAAAGTTTATTAGAAAAAAGAGAGCTTTTCAACAGGAAAAGAATTTGGGTATGTTTCTGGAAAAAGTATAATTCATGACGTCATTAGTCGTTTCTGTCAAATTCCAAAAATTATACTTTCGATTGAAAATTTAGCTTACTTTTATTTTATTTTTTTTTTGTATTCTCACAGCATAGATTTGTTCGCCAGGAGAGTTTTCATTCTCATGGCACAAATTATTTTTGTACTAAATTTTTTAATAAACTTCCAACTGAGATTCAGTCCCTATATCTAAACTGTTTTAAGACTAGAATTAGAGAATTTCTTAAAGAAGTAGCGTCTTATAATTTTAATGATCTCTTTGCCGACCAGTTTTTAGATATATAATTGTTTCTTGATTTTTTTTAATATTTAATTTATTTGCAGATTATACCATTTTTATTTGAAGGTTCAATGTTATTTTATCTTGTTAGGAGTGTTGTTTGTTTGCTTGTTGTACTTATGTATATACCTACTGTGTTTTTCATTGCTTCCCTTTTTTGACTTGTGTAAGCATTTTAATGTATGGACACTAATAAATGATTTGATTTTGAATTTCGTTATAAATGCAGGGTATCTCGAAAATTATAAGAAATAGAAGGATACGATTTTTGCAACACTCAGACTACTTTTTCGAGAAACAACATGCTTCAATCAGAACTTTCATAAAGCTCTTCATTTTTGAGATACAGGGCGAAATTTAAAAAAACTACTTTTAACGAATTGTTCGTAGCTCAGACAGTATCTGATATACAAACAATTTGAAAGTAAATAAGAACGAATGAAAAAATAATAATTCAAAATATTAATCTACAATGTCATTTACAAAAACTATTCTTTAAAGCTATTTATTTATAGCATAGGTGATTCTAGTTTTTATTTGGTTTAATTGGGTATTTTTCCACACTTTTGAATAAAGATTAATTGAATAAGCGATTGGGCCGAAAGGATCAGGTTATTTTTGAAATTAAGTTTGTCTAACTAAGAAATCTCACACTGAAAAAGCAGATAAGTGACATTTAACAAAAACCACATCACTATCGTGCACTTTTTAATAATTTTTAAGTAATTTTTGACGTTTTGAAAAGACTCTCTGTTTTCGTTATCATTTTCGCTTCGTTATCAATATCTATGCTCTAGATATTGCAATCCTGCCAAACTTTTGTCACCATGTGGCCCTCATTTATTCATTTTTCATATTTTATAAAACGGATATTCATTATGTCACACATAATTTGCAAAAGCACCTGTCTAGATATTCTAAGCAATCATAATGTGACATAGTATCCTGATTTTTTCTAATGTCGAAAACTCGATGATACGCGTATTTTGTATCATCAGCCTAAATCCACTCCCTTCAGCAAGTTTCCACCATTTTCCATTTCATTATTTTATTGCACAATATACACTACTCGTAGCATTTAACCTGATGAAGTCTTATCTGCAAGAGAGGTTTCAAAAGGTTAAAATTGAAGATCATCTTAGTGATGCCAGAGGAGTAGAGTTTGGTGTTCCGCAAGGTGCCGTTCTTTGGCCAGTCTTGTTCACTGTGTATATAAATGGCCTTCTTAAATTAAAATCCAAAGGCAATATATCCCCATTTGCAGATTGCACTGTCATCCAGTACACAGCCGACACCTGGAAAGAAGCAAAAGAAATAGCAGAAAAAGACTTAGAATTAATCAAAACATGGTTTGATGAAATGACTTTATCAATAAACTTTGACAAAACAAGATACATACCTTTTAGCTGCAATAAAGTTACACAACCTGAATATAAAGAAATTAAATTCAAAGTTTCCGATGAATCACTTTCAATTGATGAAACAGACCATGTAAAATATTTAGGGGTGGAAATTGATAAATATCTTAGATGGAACATATATGCAGATAATGTCGCTAAAAAACTGAGATCTCTTATTTTTTATTTTAAACAGCTAAAAGGCATATTAAGCATAAAACATTTAAAAATTGTTTCCTATTCACTTGTCGAGTCATTGTTGCAGTATGGGATTGTAGGTTGGGGCGGACTGTATAAGACTCATATGAAACAATTAGAGGTAATACAAAAAATAATTATAAAAATAATTTTTGGAAAAAGTAAATTATACCCAACTGATCTCTTGTTTAGTGAGTCTAAATTAATGGATCTCAGACAAATTTACTGCTATAGAATTCTGTTGCTGCAATATAAAAATAAAGATAAGTTAAGAGAAATTGAGCATACCTATAGTACTAGATACAGATTAGAAAAAAGTATAGTAATAACAAGGGCAGCTAAGAAACTTGGACAACGATCATTTAATTTTGTAGCTCCAAGAATTTATTGTCGACTACCTGAAACTCTGCGAAATATTAAAATACTGCACTGCTTTAAAAAACAAGTTAAATATTGGCTACTTAATGCATCTACATATTTTATTAGTAGTATTATCGAACCACAATAATTTTAATATTAAATTAAATAGGTATATAACATCCTAAGCTATATAAAGACTACTACTTACCTTGTACTCCTTTTATTTTCACTTTTACGGATATATTGGTTTTTACTTTCCACGCACTTGCCTATGTACATTATACTTAAAATGTTTAGAATATGGTAGGATTATATAAAAAAGATGTTTGCCTTATGTAGGTATTATGTGTTTGTTTATATAGGTTCAAATTATATAGGATACGTTTATTTAGTTATTTACAGTTTTGTTAATTCTACCACCGCATCCACGCACAAACCATGTATTCATGGTTTCAGTGGAGAGTGAGAGATAATGATGTCATATGTAAGCAGTTATTAATTATTGATTTTGTGATTTTCTTTTACTTAGTTTATTTAGTAATATTTATCTGTCCTCTATAGTTTAATATGCTTTGGTTATTATTCTGAATAAACTATTATTATTATTATTATTATTATTATTATTATTACTCACAGACGTTCTTATTAATCAGCTACATATTTCAACCGCATGACGTAGGTACCTTCATATTGTGGTATCGAGCCTTAATTCCTTCATGCACGTTTTTTATCATTCGATATTCCTCACTTGTTAGATTATGGCATTTATGATTTTGAAAACACCCTGTAAAGCTTTAATTATTATTCCATTATGTAAATGATACTGCAGGAAACAAATACTACGCGGACTATTGCCCGACCAGCATTAAATTACTCCTGCAGTATCTGCGTGAACAGCTAAGAACCCTTGTCGGACACGCCACCAGACATAGACCGGTTTCGGGCTTGTTAGCCTTCATCAGTATGCCATAGGTGAAATGACCAACAATTGAACTGGCTGTTCCTTTATATGGATGTTCACATATCAACTGAGTGCAGGTGGGATATAAGTGTATAAGTCGAGCCGCATAGGCCGAGCAGAAAGTAGGCAGACCACTTATATATCATCTATTATTCCATTCTTTAGAATACAAACATAAAATCACTAATAAATGAATTACAATCGCAATTAAATTAACGGAAAGATATGCTCGTAATTTTCCCACGCGCATGCTCATGATAACGCTTTAAATAGAGCAGGTGGATCCGTCAATTAGTCATAACCAATACAAATCAAGCATACAATAAAAAAATGTTTTTTTAATATATTTTTAGGTATTAACAATATTGTATGAAACTAACTACTCTGTGGGCTAAAGCCCTAACCAGCTTTATTCTGAATGGAGGTAACTGAGGGATGCAGTACCCTTTATCCCCTCCAATTATTTATAAGTACGCCTATGCAGCTTTTTCTTGATTATCAAACGTAGAATTTTCTTCTGATCATTTTACCTCTTTTGTAATTGTTTGTTGAAATGCTTCGTTTTGGAGAAAAACGGAAATTTGTAGTGCCCATAAATGTATCATTCACTACCATTTTCAAGTGAAACAGAAATTTTATGGATATACCTGTTATTACAATACCTTGGCAACTTAGCAAATACTTACTGAATGAATATTTGCTAATTAAAACAAAAAGAAAATATCTTTCAAAATATAAGGTTTTCGCTACTTAAAAGACCACGTACATGTGTTAATGAGGAGGGTGGGCAAGTAGAACGTTTGTTAAATAAGTAGTAATTAATTAATTATTTTATTTAATGTTATTTAGATTGAAAGTTATTATGTTGATCGTTCATTATTACTATTACTAAACAAGACTATAAAATTTAAAATTATCCATTCTAGTTTAATTAGCAATTATTCATTCAGTAAGTATTAAGATTTGCTAAGTTGCCAAGGCATTGTAACAATAAGTATATCCACAAAATTTTAGTTTTACTTGAAAATGATAGTGAATGATAAATTTATGGGCACTACAAATTGCCGTTTTTCTTCAAAACGGAGCATTTAAGCAAAAAATTACAAAAGAGATAAAATGATCAGAAGAAAATTCTACGTTTGATATTTCAAGAAAAAGCTGCATAGGCGTACTTAGAATTAATTGGAGGGGATAAAGGGTACTGCATCCCTCAGTTTCTATTCACCCTTCGATTTTTTTCACCAAAATTACAAGAAAAGTATGCCGGAATTAGATAAAAGTACGTGCAAATTTCAAGAGTGTATCTTACAAACCAATGAGATTATTAACAAAAATTTTTTTTTTAAATCTAACTTTAACACTCTGTATATTGAAACAGAGTCCAAATAAAAAATGGCATAGGCAAAGTCGCATTATTTTTGTCCAAAAATATGTGGTTATATGGCCTTCTATTTTGGACACCGTGTATAAACATTTAAGTCTTGAGACAACAGCAGTACGTATGCAGAGGACAGTCTTAAAGCAACTAGAAGACGGTCTAAGTATGGCATTATACAATTATGTCTTTCAAGTGGTAATGGTATATAAACTGCTATTAAAGTTTACTGTTATTGGGAGGATGTTTGTGCGGTGGAAATAATTGCGAATTTGTTATTTACGAGGCTATTACGAATGGAACCGGGGTTATGCTTATAAGGTTTTACTTACTTAACAGCGGTCTTACAAAATAACACCAACGCTTCTTTGTGTAATATTACACCCATTTTTATTTACATATCAGTCACAAATAAAATTGCATATGTAGGGTGTCCCCGGTCGTTCTTAACTTTGGAAATCATAGAAAAATATTTGTCGGTACAGTATATAATCAGTTCAGTTGGTATGTACTTTCGGTCAATGCTACGTACGAGGCAGTTGGTCAAACATTTCTGAACCAGTTCTCAATAGCTGTTGGAACAGATCTTATAATATCCTTAAGACATTGATAATAATATACGAGATAATTTTATGGCGGTCGAAAGCACGTTGCTTGATAACAGCCTGACGCCAAACGCGCAGAGCTGATATCAAGCAACGTGCTTGAGAAATTTGACATAAAATTATTATGATTTGTCAATGTAAGAGGGATATTCGGTAAGAAAAATTTTTGACAAAAAATCAAATCAAGTCGCAATACAACAAAACAACTATTTATATTATATATATTAAAAGTATAGCTGGTAAAGGTACAGCTATAAAAAAATTTGCATATTATACATTACGCTGGCTATTTTTCTGTTATAACATCTATTTCCACGCATAGTATTTCGTCACCCCAGAATTATAATGTTCTATACACCAAACTGCTACTTTAGGGAAATCATGTCTAAATATTGTACGGCGATCATACATTGACATATATTATAAAGAGATGTGGAATTAAGATCAGTGTTTCAAAATATGAAGTAATGTGACAATTTAGTTATTTTAGTCTACAAGAGAATTATATAAAATCATAAAAACGGGTTTTTATAAATGGATATAGAACAAAATGTCTTATTTTCAGATTTGGTAAAGAAATATGGGGATATAGAACAAGATATTTTGATTTTTTTATTGTAGGTATTTTAAAATGAATCAAATTTTCTACAATTCTTATCAGTGAAGTCATATGTATGCTCACTGATACCAAACTTCTAGGTATGCTTTAGTCCACAGAGTAGTTAATTTCACACAATACACATTAATACCTAAAAATATATAAAAAAAGATATTTTGATGTCGAACAAAAATAAGTTTTTTATGCAACCCTAACAAAGCCCTGTGGAACTGTCCTTCCTCTTCTGGAATTTGAGGAAGCATCTCAACCAAATGCTTCTTTTTCTGATCGGGTATATTAACATTTGTCTTAGGTATTTGGGGGACGTTATCCGGAAGTTATACCTCCGTCTTAAGATTTATTCTTCTTGTATATTTTAGCTTAGCAGTATTTATTTTTCCGTAATGTGTCCTTTTCATATATTAAATGTTTCGCTTTTGTGTAAGGAATGAAATTATACGAATATCGGACTGAAAATGATTGATAGTCAAAATAATCTCTAGAAGTCATCTGGATTATTCTAAATTTAAGTTTCCACGATTTTTGCATTGACAGGAGACGAATTAAAATTAAAGGGGACCAAACTTTTAAATTACGTATATACTTTTCTATGCAACTGTGAGCATTATCTATTTCTTGGACGCTGGCTCCCCGAACTTTTGATCTCACTTTTATGTTCTATGCTTGTCGGAATTAAATAAATTTCTGTAAAGCAAAGGACATTATCGAATTTTTATTTTGTGGCACATAACTATCTGACCATGAAATCAGTGTATTAAGTTGAGTAATGTCCAACTATTTCTTTTAGTATTCTAATCAGGGCACTAGCAATGTGGACACTGGCTCGTCCACAGAGAAGTTCGTGCAACACTGTGTTGTAAAACAGTATTATTCACATTGAGGTGAGCTGTAAAATTATAACAGGACAGTTTCATTTTATAAAAGTTATTTGATACATTGCACTTTGGTAATGAAAATGTATTTTACAAATCAAAAGTAATAACTCCTACTGTGTTATCATTGGAAAGCGGCACCTCTCACTATTTCTTTCAGGATTACCCAAATTCTTACGTGCGATATGATTATTAAAGTTTCGGATTTTTTCAGGTATCGAATTATTATTCATACGTACTTACAATGATCGTCGATCGAGCTTTTCTATATTATGTCTAATCGGATATAGAACAAAATAGTTCTGGGTGATGGGAGTGACATTGAGAGGGGATATAGCACAGTATAATTTTCTTAGAGATTATGGAACAATATAATTCTCATAGATTCCGAGAGACAAGATAATAATATTATGTTTGGGAAAAAAATGGGGATATAGTACATTAATTTACTAAAACTTTCTTGTAGAGCTTTGTTAATACGTAATTATTATGCACATAGTTCAAGCTAATTATCTAGTTTTCAGGGATTACATTATGTCGTTTTGACCAATAATGGATATAGAACAATATAATTCTGGCGTGACGGTTTATGATCTTATTGTGGTGTTGTTGGTCGATTTTTAAGTATGGTTTTATATAACTTGGATTATTATGACCACTAATTTTCAGCAATTGTTGTTCTTGCACACCATTCTTTGCCAATTCGCTAAGAACAGTTGACCTGTTCGAATGGTTTGTTATCTTTTCAGGCCAACAAACGATTTAGTCCATCCATTAATAATATTTTTTCCAACAGAAATATTGTCTACCAATTATCAGTTCCCGTTTTCCAGTGTCTATTAGATTTTATAAATAGCCGTGGAGAGGTAATATGTTCTCCTCATTTTAATATCAGTTTATGAAAAAGGCGCTCAGGGCAGCTTTAACTTTCACTATTGGCAATCAACCACTTACTATTTGTACAGCATTTTAAACAGCCTTGGCAAATTTTGCTGAACACCGGATTATATTCAATGCGATTTGTTGGAGAACCGCCGTTATTTTTCAAGATTTGAAAAAAAAATCCAAGAGACAGGCAACTGCCTCTCCTCTTATCTATTCTAATTCTACAGCAGTAATATGGTAGACCTTACGCATAAGACCTTCAGAGGTATTTTCATCAAAGAACAATATTATTCGGTTTACTTCTGACAAACTTAACGAAACTGAACTGGTCTTACGTTTACATGGATCTGTTTGTAGTTTATTTCTGGTTGCATCGCGGGAATTTCGAGCAGGTTTAAATACTATACTTTTAAACAGGTCAATCATAATCTTTATAGTCAATATAATACTTCTCCTGTAAAAGTTTGCACGAAACGTTCCACATAGTCTTTTCTGCTATTTCTTTGTATTCTGTCCCATCTCTCTTTCTTATATTGACCGTCGAATCTCTTCTACGCTTCTATGCTCATTTAACTCGTCTGTTCATTCACAGTAAAACTCCATAAATATTCCGACGTGTATTTGTGACTGGTTGTGGTATTTTTTATAATTTTTTCTTTAATTAGCGCGTTAATAGATTGAAAATTCCCATTGCCAAAACGTGACATTTTGAAATTTATTTGAAATATGAAGCTGTCAAACTTAAACACTCTTGGTGCCATAGTGATTGAAAACATCCCTGAATCAAAGAACAAACTAACTAATAGTTTTCTGCCTGAATGCTGTTATCTGTTAAATTTTTAAATGATTGAGTAATTTGTGTCACATGGCAAAAAATTACGAAATTTAAATGGTTGTTGAAACTGTCAAAATCGTAAATCGTTTAACAAATGTTTATTGTCTATGTATTTTGATATCAGTTTGGCACACTTGTTTGGCACACGTATTTCTGAATAAAAAGTATGCCAAAATATTGACTTAATCAATTTAACATAACATTTTCCTCTATGACATTCCGTTTTTCTGATACAGGCGTTCAACTTCAAAAAAATTGTTATATTTTATAATTTATCTACCAAACAAATAAATATTTTTCCTTCAAACTTGGAATACAGTAATTATTTACAATACTAGGAAAATATTTAAATCTGGCAACGTTGCATCAGGTCGACACTGAGTTGATTTGGGAGCTGTGAATAGAGGCAGTCAGCACTCAGCAACAAACCGAAAAGGGGTTTAAATAATGATTTAAAAATATTTCTTTGTGCATAAATATGCATTTAATTTTTTTAATCTCATATTCGTATTATACTTATTTTACGGTATCTGTCCTTAAACATGATGATATGAGTGCATCATCCTGTATATGTTCGCATTTTAAGTACAATTTGGTAAAGTGAGCCATCTTTGTGAACAGAATTGTTAAATTTTCTCTAACTTTTGCTTGATACAATTAAATGTAACGAACAGATAAAGTAAAAATTAACTCCACATTGAACTGCAGACATGTCGTAAAATAATTATGACTGAGAACGTACTGTTTCTTCTCGTGTCCCACAGGGGCTCTATTCGTCGCCCCCTCTTCTTATTTACATGTAAATGAATGTCAACGATTTGAATGTGTGACGCTTAAAGTACGCAAGTAAATCAACTGAATACTTTGAGAAACTCAGACGAAGATTGTGCGTAGACTAAATTATATTGAAACATGAATACCAAACATAAATTTTCATAAAAAAATGTTTATGCCAGAATTAAGGACTAAGATAATAGTTATTTATATTACTGCTGGCAACCGAAATCGGTTTTTTGGATAGTTCGGTTAACCGGTTTCGGACAATTCGGATTTTTACAAAACCGGAAAATCGGTTATTCGATTCTTCAAATAACCGATTATTCAATAATCTGAGTGTAAATCTGTTCATTCGAACCAAACATCCGAATAATCGGATCATCGATTATTCGGTGGTTTCTTTCTATGAAAAAAGAAATCTCGTTTCTCTCCACTCTCCGTTCCTCGTCATCATTCCACATAGTAGATGTACTCGAGTAGAGAATGTACAGGGTTATTCATGCAACTAGAAGGATTGGCAGATTGGGTAATTCAGTACGAACTTTTCAATGAAAATATTTTCATTTTTTAACGCTATACCACTTCCGGTTATACCGGAAGTATAGGAGAGGTATATCCGGTAGTAGGTACCAATTTTGTTATTTTAAATGGAACGCCCTGTATATTTGCATTTTTGAATTCTATAGTGAATTTTAGTGTCACTTTATATGATATTTATCATCTAAAATGAACTGTTTTGGAGGTATTTCGATTTTTTTTGTAAAATGGCATAGCTAACTTTAAAAATTCATATTTTAGAAACAATAAAAAAGGTGATCTTTATTTTTATTAGGTGTTATGCTTCGTTTTGATGCATTCATATTTAGCCTGTCATGCACAGGGTCCTCGAAATTAATTGACAAACTTGAGGAAATTCAAACGTGCTTGACCTAAAAATAAAGATTCCCACTTTCACTATTTCTGAAATATGAATTTTTAAAGTTAGCTATGATGTATTTGATGATACGAGTATATACCAAACGAGAAATGTTATCTAATTATAAAGTAACACTAAAGTTTACTATAGAATTCAAAAATGCAGAAATTACGGGACGTTTAATTTAAAATAAAAAAGTTGGTACCTACTTCTGGTATAACAGGAAGTCGTATAGCGTTGAAAATATTTTCATTGAAAAGTGTATCGAATTACCTAAATAGCTAAATCTTCATAAAAAAATGTTTACCCCATCTGTCAATCTAACAGGTTATTCGGTTAACCGATTATTTGAATAACCGGTTTTGATTATCCGGTTTTCATCACTATTCGTGTAACCGGTTTTACCTGAAATCGGTTTTTACGGAACCCGGTTAATCGGTTTCACTTTTTTCCGGTTTTTGTCAGCACTAATTTATATTACAAGTCATATGAGGTATGTCATAGTATGTCATTTACAGGATGAACCGACCGACACCATTTTTCACTGAATATTTGGGCAGGAGTTGTTGATGACCGCCTAATTGGACCGTTCATATTGCACAATTGTATGGATGATTTACAACATGACAAATATAGATAGATAGATAGATATTTTAAAGCTGGCAACCATGGTATCTACCCTTCTCGTGGTATGATTTTTTTAAATTTTAATGAATATATATACGTTGCAAAATAATTTTAATATACAAGGTGATATTTTAAAACAGTGAACAAAAAAGCCTAATAAACATATGGTCGAATATCAACGGTTACAAAGATAGCAATAAAAATATTTTTTTCCACGGTCGGGAGTAGAAATCAGTTTCTATGACATCAAAATTAAAACAGAAGTAGTCGATTATTCCCAAGGGAGTTTACATTATGGAGAACGTTTTTCATGAAAAAAAAAAGATAACAATTGAAATTATTTATTAACATTTAAATTAAATGTTATATTTGTACAATTTTCAAAATTAATATTAGAAGGAATATTACTTTCGCTTACATTTATAGTTTTTGTAATTGCGCTAGTAGTGGTACCTACTAAAACCTGATTAGCAATTTTGGTCTTATTTTCAATGGAGTTCTCGATATAACCCTCAGCGTCTGTGGTTCATTTCCAACCATCATGACACTTTATTGTCGTGATATCCACACCAGCATCTGCCAGTAATGTCGCTGAAGATCTTCGTAAGCAGTGACCAGTATAACATCCAGCATCAAGTAATTTTAAATACGAAGCTACTACATTTTCCTACTTTGTAGTACAAAAAAAGGCGCTTATGCTTGACGTCGGGAGGACGAAGGGACAGGTATTTTCGAAACAATTCAAGCATATTTCCCACATCGGTAACCAGAAAGGTTCGTGGAATCTTTGTCTTAGTATTTGGAATTTTTACAATCAAGGAAGAGCCTACATCCTCAATATCATCTACAGTTAAATTGACTAGTTCATTAGTTCGACAAGCTCCGGTAATCCCCCAATTAATCCAACCAACAAAAGTAATCTTACCTTAATCATTAAGAATTCTTTGTCATCTGCACTTGATAGAAAACGGTCGATTTCACTCTTTGTCAATATTTTCGATTTTTTCACTTGATATCCGTCACCGGTTGTTTTCAAAAATACAATCAGCTTGAGGAATTTGCTTATATCTATGTTGTCGTAAATTATCAAGCATGACTTAACCATAAAATATTGCGCCCATAATGTGGAAGACTTGTAATTATTTGCATTTTCACTGAAATATGCCAACAAAACATTCTCGCTGTGTACTTGAACATTTTTCTCGGCGCAACACTTTTTGAACCGATGGTAGGCTATATCGTATAAAGATCTTGACTTCGTAGGCAACAAATTGCTTTGTATATATTTTTAGGTATTAATAATATTGTGTGAAACTAACTACTCAGTGGACAATGTAGGAAATTTGATTTATATTAGCTTAAAATACCTTTCTAAAACAGTAAAAAAAAACAAATTGCTTATTGCAATATTTGCAGCCTCCACAATCTCTTCCGACTCACAATTACTCATTGTGCACTAAACAAACTTTAAACTAAACCAAACTAGCATCTTAATTTGACAATTCTTTTTGTTTGTTTATTTTGTAGTTATGACAATAACTCGACGACTACTAAATAAATGCTCAAATCCGAATACAATAATTCTGGTGCTACTTACTTCATAATGACAAAATATATGTTTTTAAGTTAATGAGGCCGTGGAAAAAATAGTATATACCATTCGGGAGAGATGCTATTTTGTCCTCGGTGCATTGTAGCCCTCGGGCTTCAAATTGCATTGCAAATTGTATAATGTACTATTATTGCTATTTTAACGAAAGTTGTTATTATTTGATATTTTAATTTGAGTAGGTCATGTTCTAAACCAAACTCACATTAGTGATTACTAATTGGCACATTTATTTTGGCGTTTGTGATTTAAATGCTTATTTTATAATTGTCGCATTTTAGTCGTGTTGTGATCAATCATCTTAACAGTAGCTTTCCACAACGCTGGATTGGCCGAGGTGGTTTCCAAAATTTGCCACCAAGGTCACCAGACTTGAATCCCCTTAATAATTTAAATATAAGTATATGCAACAAAAATAAACATAATAGAGGCGGTATTTGATCGAATTGTCAATTGTATAGCACTCATAAGAGAAAGTCACCGTGCACTTCAACGAGCTACAAGTGCAATCCACAAACAAGCTGATGCATACGTCGAGGCGGACGGTGGAATATTTGAAATTTTAACTCATTAGTTTCGGTTTATTAGATTTTTAATCAATGTTATAATTTATAATACCTACAGAATAAACACGGGTTAAAATATTTTCAATGCTATCTCAGTAACCGTTGATATTCCATATGTTTGGCTGTTTTTGTTCACTTTTGCCCCCTGAACAACCCTTTCGAATATTGGGAGTATACCCTGTACCCTGTATATTGTAGGTTCGTTGTATTATTTATTTTATAGTGTCTAATACAGAATCCAAATATTTATATTATTAATGTTATAAATTTTATTATTTTTGGTAAGGTATATCGGTGTATCAAGTAGTTGTTAAACGAACGGCGTAAATTTTATCCAGTGTATATTCTGTAAATTACCCGTTTGTTAACGAAGTTATATTCATATAATAAAACTGCCTTCCTAGCCATTAAAGTCACGAATTTTCCAAAACATCTTTCTTCATTCCTTTGCAGTTAATAATGAGTTATAGTTTCGGCATCTCACGCTACTTACTGATGTCATTAATTACGACCAGGGCCTCGAATACCTGAAAATTTATTTGTAAGATTTTCCGACGATGTTAGAGCATTTTATTTATCGCTACAGAAGCGAGTGTGGCAAGAATTAGCAATAAACATGCAAGAGTACAGCAAAATACAAGTACAAATAAACTCAATTTATCGGAACAAGTTGAGATAGGATACTCATCAAGAATAGACATATGCTAAACATTTTTTACATAGTTTTTTTTTAATATAAAAATGACAAATATCATGTTGTAAATTAAAACATTAATTATCTGCTATAAGTACATTTTCTGTAGAAATTATTCTATCTTCGTATTCGAAAGACCGATAAAGGCAGAAAATCGGAAACAAAATTACTCGACTTTTAAAAAGAGCAAATCAACCCGTACCGATAGGTAATACCGCGCTTCTGGTACGTTACAAATATTCTGATGATGCGTTCGAGTGTTAAAGTGGAAACAGCGTTGTCACGTCGTCAGAGAACCACATACATAATAACGGCATACTAATTAAAGTTCAGTACAGAAATTTTTCTGACGACAAATTTCTAGTATACAACGTAAAATGTCATTTTATATATTTTTTGAGGTGTCTCTAAAAATTGTTGCATTGTCATAACGCGTTTTGTCTCTGTACGGTAGGGAAATGAGTTTGAATAAAACATAGGTATCTTTTTTGTCACTTCATGATTTTTTTGAAAGAGAAGTCAAATTGAGGTTGTACGATGATCGGATATGATAGTGAATGTTTTCCATTTTCATGTTTATTATTTTTTCACTTTTCAAGTGCATCAGAATCAGGTCCGAATAACACTACGGAAAACAAAACAATCATTAAAATTTATTCTTATTAAATGTTCCTGTACGGAAAGATTGTGAAATTTTGTTTCACCCAATTTGAATTGCATGTTGATTAAGGTAAATAGTGAATTTAAGTAATAATTATAAACGACACTGGCGACAGCAACAAGAAACGCACGTTCTTAGACAATGCAAAGATGGTAACTGATAGGTGAAGGGAGAAGGGGAAGAAGTGGGGCCGCACTGCTTGAGATGCAGTTCGACGGCATAGGAAAACAGATCCGAATAAGTTTCGGCTTATGCCGATTGCAGCTGATCCGATGACGGCACGTGATTACTGCCACTGAGTATTTATTATAGGAATAATCTGTTAAATACTCATAATTTCATATTCACTATACCGGGTGTTTATAAAAATGCGAATTTAATTGTTTGTTTCTGTTATTATTTGGAGAATCTGCAACTCCGCAACGTTTGTCATTAAGTAGGCATTGAAAACAAAGTTATTGACTTAAATATGGTAGGTCAAGATTCACCGTTCCTGGATTGTTTGTCATGTCTCGGACTGCTTTCTATTGACAGCACGAGAGTTTTTGTATTACTGTGTATTTAAAAATGAAAAACTGTTCAGTCTCTCTTAATAATTTACCTAGTACGTATTGGTTTTCTATCTCACTATTTATGTAATGAAATATAAATGATTCATTACTTATTTGGTCCGTTGGAATTTTGTAACTTCAATATTAAATATTTTTTAACTTAATATGTTAATTGCATACTATTAATAGAAAATTTATAGCATTCATTACATATTTTAACATTACAATAAATACTAAGAAAATATTTAAATTTGGCAACGTCGCGTCAGACCGACTGCTGCCAGCGGTCAGTGACAGTCTGAATAAGAGGTTTAAATTAAATGATAGTTTGAAATTAAATTTTTCTGTAATTGTAATCTTTTTTCCCTATCTTCTCTTAAAATTAGTGACAATATTACTAAATCACCCTGTAAATGATCATCAACATCAGTTGTTATTGTGCATAAAATTTGTTAGGATGTTAATTTATTTTTTTTCAATTTTAAGATTCATTTCATAATTTTGTTCATGTACGAGCTTCCGCCATTTTATGTATAGTACTGAAAAACGACGAAGTTGCAGAACATTCCAAATAAATTATTTCGTGGTATACGAAGAATTTAAAATACTTGAGAAACGCATGTTTGTTGAAATTTTACTTGAATTCATTAAAGAGCATAAAAGGTAATAAATCCTCAAATTTCACTAAATTTATTTCAGTTGAACACGAGAAATGTGACAATGTCATACGTGCACCTTCTATAATAATGCATCGATATTACATTTACAACTTGTATCGTCATCATTTGATACTATTAATATATATTTTTTATTATATTTATATTTTCCACATTTGTTTCTCGATAGTTATTGATGTATCTAAATTTTAAATAAAGACAGTATAATTTATTATATGATGAACTTTTAAACAGGTCATTCATGAAATAATTCTTTTCAAATTGTTTTCATAAAGAAAATTAATTATGATGCATTTCATAATTTTGTTCATGTACGAGCTTCCGCCATTTTATGTATACCACTGAAAAATGACGAAGTTGCAGAACATTCCAAATAAATTATTTCGTGGTATACGAAGAATTTAAAATACTTGAGAAATGCATGTTTGTTGAAATTTTACTTTAATTTATTAAAGAGCATAAGAGGTAATAAATCCTCAAATTTCACTAAATTTATTTTAGTTGAACACGAGAAATGTGACAATGTCATACGTGCACTTTCTATAATAATGTATCGATTTACAACTTGTATCGTCATCATTTGATACTATTAATATTTATTTTTTATTATATTTATATTTTACACATTTGTTTCTCGATAGGTATTGATGTATCTAAATTTTAACTAAAGACAATATAATTTATTTGAAAATATGATGAACTTTTAAGCAGATCATTCATGAAATAATTCTTTTCAAATAGTTTTCATAAAGAAAATTAATTATGTTAATACAAGTGACTTGTCTTCTTCAACAATTGATTAATAGGGTTTATAAATATTTACCTAACATATTTTAGCCGAACTTATCAAAAACAACACTTTTGAATTTGCTTATGAGAAAATATTACTCACTTACTTCAATAATTTATAGTTTCTCAATTTTTATTAACAGTTACAAAAAAATAGTGTTTCTTCAGAGAAAAATTTCCCATTTTGTTTGTGGCGAAGGTGCCAATGTTACAAATATTGATAAATGGCTTTCAACATCGCATTATTTTGCCTAGCCTTTGACTAGCCGACATGACTAACTTCCGAAAAGCATCAAGTAAGGCTAGCTGGCAAAATTTAAATGTTTGTGATAACATTTATTGAAGTCCTTAGATGCCACATCTTGGGAGGAACAGTTAGCTTAATTTTTATTTAAATCATCCGCAAACATTGGTATAGTCACTGCAATAATTCAGACGTCTTACGTCACGGCCGATAATACGCAATTGCTTTTATTATCAACATAATTTCCGATATTTGGTCGCGTCAAGTACAGGCTAACTAATTTTGAATGTAATGTCCAAACATCCATAACATCCAAAACATTAGTATAATTTCTTTTCATTTGACAAACAATATTATTAGTTAGTATAGTTCAGCCTTCTCTGTTTTTAAACATTTAAGTAGAACAATACCAACACATTCTACTGAAAGCAATATCATGTTTGACCAAAATAATGTTAGCTATTAGTAGGTAATAAAACAGGAAATAATTAATTTGACAATATAATTTATCATCTTCAATATGTTATGGTTGTATTTTTATTGATGCTGCAATTTGAATGAGCTTAATAATTTTAAGAACAGTTAAATTTTTTGTTTATTGTAAAGGCATTAATTAATTCAGATAATAATAATAATAATAATATCTCTACCCGTCATTCTAATCAGAAGGACGGCATATTATTATTAAGCAGGCCGCATTTGCGGTCAGGAACAACTTTCGTTGGTATGCCCTAACCACCATTCAGTACAGGAATGTGGGAAACCTGGAAAACCTCATTAATTGGAGGGGTAGTTAAACGTCAACCGGTATCAATCTCTCACATTGACCCAAGCCAACATTCTTCCACCCTACCATATCAGCAGAGATGGTGCCAATCCTTTCCACGAATATAGCTTATATACGGTCTACCGGCTGCGGGGGTTGAATCCAAAGCGATGTAGTCACCTCGATTTAAGTACCGCGCGATCATTGGCCGATCCAGATGAAGTCATATATATTTTTTCGATACGAAATATTGTTACGTACTATCTCTACGCACAAGGCAGACTGCAGATGTAGATTAATCACACCAAAAAAACAGTAACAAAATAATTTATTCAGTAACACCACATATCAGGGAGAGAAAAGCCACCAGTTGGAAGGTTGTACAAATATCAGTTAACAATAAGTCTTACCTATTTCCATCTTCCATGATTTGCAGGGGAGATACCGTTATTCCAAAAAAGGGGGTGAACTTCTTCACTTACTACACTACCACCGACTGACTTCCAACCCTTGGTTCATGATTTTTGTAATGTCAGCAGTGGCCTGAGGGACCACCGCCAATCCGCGTTTTGCAGTAAAAACGTCATCGTGGTCAACGCACTTGGAAACCTGTCGACTTTACATTTTTATCCACAGTAGAGAAACATAGTTACGAAATTAAAATAAAATATGGTTTATGCAATAACTTTAAACTAAGTTGGAACTGGACTGCTTTGGAGTTTTAAAATGATTTTATTTTTAAAATATATTTACCAAATAGACTTATTTTCAAATTTTCTATTAAATTTCTATTCTTGACAATATCTAGTTTTGGTACTAGACAAAAAAACTCCATATACCAGATTTCCAATCAATAATTGTTTAAAATAAAAATAATATGATACTGATCATTTACTGCAGAGAACTAAGCGAGATATAGATTAAAAAAATTATAAACATGTTATTTCAGACAGGGGCGTTTTAAAGAAAATATATACCACTTTAGGCAACTGTTGGAATTCCGGAAGTAGTCGTCAACTTCTTTATTTGAAATTTTTGAAAAGGGTATACAATTTTGAGTCCAAAACATGTAATATACCTAGGGTTGTCATAATTCATCCAACCCATATATATAGACATTTGTTTGAAAAAAATTAGTCAAAGACTACATATTCCTGGGTTCAAACTAAGCCGATTTAGGCCAATTTACTTATTTCAAGAATTGCTTTGTTTAGCCGCTAGAAAGCGCCAATTTTTTGTTTATTCCGAATATCTCGAAAATGACTTGATCAATTTTAACCATTTTTGTGCTACGCAGTTATAAGTCTAACCGACACTTTTTGACATTATTTAAAATCTTTTGCAGTCATATAAGAAAAATCATGTATCATGCAAATATAACCACATATTTTTTTAACCCCCTCTACGATTATTCTCAGTTTTTTTCTATTAGTAGCTGACTTTATTTAGATACTTTTTTTATACTTTCAGAATTTTGAATAGATGACTAATTTAGGCAGAAAAAACATTTTTCGTATGTCAACAATATCAGCTTTCGTTCTGCAACAAATAACGAAATACCAGAAGTTGGCTCTGATATTTTAAGTGTCAGTTGTGTGTCAAATCTAATCAACTACTGAAATTAGTCTCTCGGTTTATTATTCTCGCTCAATTACTTAGTTACTTTAGATCTTACTTTATTTGTTGTCGTTATTGTTGTGTTTCTGTTCCTCATTTTTCATTATTTTGTCATGGATACGTATACATATTCCGAACAAGTAGATATGCTTTTGGTTTATGGATTTTGTCAAACGGCCGCAAAAGTGTTAGGGCCTACACGGACAGATGCCCTCATCGACTAATGCGAAATCATCAAACTTTTGCCAACATCGAAAGGCGACTTCGCGAATTTCGTTCCTTCCACCTAATGAATGCAGCTCAAGGGCGTTAACGTACCACGAAAACTATGGAGGTGGATGAACAAATCCTAGATAAGATAGAAGAGAACCCAAAAATTAGTCCAAAACGCATTGGACATAAAATAGGGATGCCAAAAACCATAGTTCATGATGTTTTGAAGGAGCAGTTACTACATCCGTACCACATTGACCATGAAAAACGTTTAGCATTGTGTAATTTTATACAACATCAAAGAGCCCATGATATTAATTTCATCAAAAACATTTTATTTACAGATGAAGCATGTTTCAATAGGTCAGGAATTATTAATAATCATAAGAAACACATTTATGCTAATGAAAATCCACACTGTACTGAAATAAGACATTTTCAATATGAATTCAAAGTAAACGTGTGGGCAGGAATTATCGACAACTTTATTATTGGCTCGGTTGTGCTTCCACATCGATTAAATGGGGTCAACTATTTAAATTTTTTACAGCAAGTATCACGTAATTTATTGGACGATTTACCGTTACTACTTTGTAGTAACATGTAGTTTATGCACGATGGTGCACCCCCCCCCCATTTTACATTACCCGTTCGTCAGTATTTACATAATCTATATCCTAACAGGTGGATCGAAAGAGGAAACGATGCTCCTATAAAATGGCCACCTCGAGCACCAGACTTAACCCCTTGTGTATGCCTATGCAGTTAATAATGAAGAGGAATTGTTTAGGCGAATCCAAGACGCAGTTAATATTTTACGAGTAATCAAGGAAACATGGAGAGGATGCACTACAACTTCGTAAAACGGATTACTTGTTGCGTACGAGAAAACGGTGGTCACTTTGAGCATTTATTGTAAAAAGATCATAACTCTTTTTTATTTGTTATATTAATATGTTATTATCTTGTATTTATTAAATAAAATATAAATGAGAGTTTTGGAATTTTCGTTATTTGTTGCAGAACGAATGCTGATATTGTTGACATACGAAAAATATTTTTTCTGCCTAAATTACTCATCTATTCAAAATTTTGAAAGTATAAAAAAAGTTTCTAAATAAAGTCAGCTACTAATAGAAAAAAACTGGGAATAATTGTACAGGGGGTTAAAAAATATGTGCTTATATTTGCATGATACATGATTTTTCTTATATTTCTAATGACTGCAAAAGATTTTAAATAATGTCAAAAAGTGTCGGTTAAACATATTCGGAATAAACAAAAATTTTGGCGCTCTCTAGCGGTTAAACGAAGCAATTTTGGAAATAAGTAAATTGGGCTAAATCGTCTTATTTTGAACCCAGGAGTCTGTGCTCTTCAGTTGTACATGTCTTTTCCGGACAGCCTGTATATGTAGGTAAATAATAATTGTAATGAAACATATACAGTGTTAACTATGACTAAGTACAAAAATGTTAACCACGTGCTCAGGGAGGCCTAAAAGATAATAAAGCAACAATTATTTCTAAATTTGAGCTCGGTGCTTAAAAAATAGGGCAAAACTCTTTTTTCCTTCTGAAAATCGGCTATGACAATCATCGTTCGAGATGGTTTATGTCAATTACCATGCGGTCATTTTTTACAGCGTTGTCAAATGTAAAACGACATAAATAAGCATTTTTATTAATAATAATATCTAAGTACCTGATAGATGACAGTTAATCCGGTTAGCTGCAATATTTTTTTTTCCTTTGTTGCACACTGCAAAAACTATATTTTCACTCACTACAGGTCCATAAGTATTATCCACAAACATAACCGACATAAATTTATTTATTTAAATACCATCAAACATTTAAAACTAAAAATTAGTCACTAAAACTGTGGTAAAAGTGAACCGTAACTTAAAATTTTGCATTGTTCGTTGTATACTCTCCAACCAACAAAAAACACAAGTCAAAACTTAGAACATAATATTATTATTAAAGCCATGTCCTCATGGACGCGGACTTCGCGAATATTCACGCGAATTTCCCAATTTTTTATTTTAATTGTTGATGGTGGGAAAGTGTCAACTTTTCGCGAATTTCTCAAAACAGAAATATTATCGCTATTTTCATTATTATGTGGGGTTAGTAAGTTTAATTTGAGCTTCTGACAATCCACCATGACAGTCAGTGACAGTTTTATGGTGAAATGATGTTGCGACTGACAAAATTCATTAAAAGTTGAGACTTTTTTCGCCATTAACTAATTCGCGCAAATTCTCGTGAATTTCGCGTTCATGAGGATAAGGCTTAAGGGTCCAAAAAAATATATTTACAGAACACTGTAAACACTCCGGGATGTTATAGTTTAAAATAGCACTTACATTATTTTATGCAAACATAGATTGTTGTTACTATTTTTGCTATATTTTTTTATTTATTATTATTATTAACAGCATTCACAAATTTAAAAATTTATTGGCGTCAAGTGCATCTTATTCTGGTGGCCTACAAATGGCGACTGCATTAGTTTAAAATAATTTTTCAGTACCTGCAAATTTAGTTTTTTGCGTATTTTTTATGTATATCATATATTCAAATGCCTACATGACAGATAAGGGGTTGGTTTATGAGAAGTGTGAGAAATGCATATTATCGTGTGGTAGTAGTACCAAAAGACGTTTCTGAATAGACAAAATATTATGAATCCCCTTTGAACCAAATTAATCAACTGCTGTAATGCTTTGGTGGTAAATGTGCAGCAGCGTTTTTATGTATTTGTGTACATTTGCGTGTGGTTTTTGTTACTCTTTGTGGTTTTTCCCAATGGAGAGACTTCACCTGGTCGTGGTCGTCAGGCCGAGTATTTCGCTTTAAACAAAAAGAACAGTTGAGGGAAGGAGAAGTCTCTAGCAAGCACTCAAAACAAAAATCTTTGCGATAACGAATTATAATATATAGAAGTTAGAAAACAGAAAATTATTTAATATTTGTGAAATATCTACATGAAATTAATACAAATTTTGACTGATTCTCTCTTAACAAATAAATGTTTTTTCGTTATTAAAATCACTAGATCAGTAACTGTTGATTATTACATTAATAAAGAATTTCAAGTTTAAGATATCTCCTCTTTGACCCGTAAAATTTGAAGATACGCCCCTGCCCCCGTTGCGAGCTTATCCATCATCAGAAGCGTGATATCTACTTTAAAGACGGCCGTAAATTTACTAAATCCACACTCAAACAAAAGTATTAAGCACCTCCAGAAGTTAATTACAAGCAGGCCTAACAATCGTACGGGTTGGTACGGGTTTCTTAGGCAGTTTCGGCCTGAATGACACGTAACCGTACCGCCACGCTCTCCCATAGGGGCCCGCCCGATTATTTGTAAAATATGCGATCTACTGACACTTGTAACATGGGACCTGCATACATGCAATGCAGCTATAATATTTCGCCGGTAACTGACTCGAATTTAGTGCACCGTACACGTTGGACATTATTTAGAGCAAATATAAAGACAATTTATATAAATGAATAACTGCAGTTCACGTACTTATACGTACTTTTGCACAAAATGCATTCAAGCGATGTAAACATGTCAGTCGTGTTCTAAATATGACGTCTGACTTTCTCATTTTTTATTAAATTATTGACACATTTTAAAATACATAGCAACAAATTGAATACGAGTACAGATTAGCTCAACTAAGATGAATGTGACAGCAGTAATAAAAACAAAACATATTGTATTTGAATTTGAATAAAAAAAAATTGTTTTTATATTGGTTTTTACTACCTTGTTATCAGATTATTATGAAGTATATCTATTCGAATGTTTGAAAATTGTTAATTTGTAAATTTCCCTAACAAGCTTTATCGCATATTTATTGCCCCGCAGTGAATTTGCGATTTGCGATAATATGTAATTGTTTTTATATTAGTATTAATAATAATATAATATCTCTACCCCTCATGCTAATTACGAGAACTTGCTCAGAAGTCGAAGACTTGTGCGGGAGAGGGGGCGGCATATTATTATTAAACAGGACGCATTTGCACTCAGGAACGGCTGGTAGATCCTAACCACCATTTAGTGCAGGAATGAGGGAAACCTGGAAAACCAGTCATTAATTAGAGGGGAAGTCAAATGTCAACCGGTATCAATCTCTCACATTGACCCAAGCCAACATTCTTCCACCCTACCATACCCGCAGAGAGGGTGCCAATCCTCTCCACGAATATAGCTTATATACGGTCTACCGGCTGCAGGGATCGAACCCAAAGCAATCTAAACACTTCGATTCAAGTACTGCCGTCTTAAACCACTTACCGAACCAATTAAAATAAAATGTAGCTTATGTATTTTAAGTCTTCTATCTATGTGTGTACGTTTTTAGATCTGAAGATAGTTTTGAATCAATAAAAAAAACGAAACTTAATCATAATGCTATGAAAATGCAATTTTGTTTTATTTTTTTTACTGATGTTCCCACTTAAACAAATTCGTAGACAGCCAATATTTTGAAAGATTCTTTGGAGCAATAATAAATCAACTTCATTCAACTGTATTCTTAGCAATTTCGATTCCATTAAATAGACAACAAAACAAAATGAAAAATAATACGTGGTAATATTTGATTTTTCATTTTACTCACTAATTTTCTTACCGAATATCGCATAAATTTAAATTATTTCGAGATTTTTTTGTCGGAAATATCTTAAGAAAAGTATCCTTCGGCTTCGATTGGGGAAAATTTTCAGAATACCTATTGTTAATCTTGAAAAAAAAATTCGAAAATTATTTAACCAGTAGATATTTATATCACAAGTGGAAATCGCACATAAAGAAAAAAAACAGAAAATAGAAAAATCAGGAACATAAAAGCAAAAAGTTTTTTGTCTACATACACATAGAAATCTCCATCTGTCACCCTTTTCCTCTCTCTTTTTCCCTCTCTGTTCTCTCCCTCCCCTCCCTGTCTTTGTCTCCCTCCTCTTCGTCTCTTTTCCTCTATTTCCCTCTCTCTCTGTGTCACTCTCACCTTCTCTTTCCCTCTCCTTTAATTGTCTCACTTCTTCTCTCTCTTCTTCTCCTTTCTCTCGACCCTTCTCTCTCTAATACTTTCTTTCTCTTTCTCAACAATATTAGAGTCGTATAATCTCGAAGATATTTTGATTAAGTCAATATTTTGGCATACTTTTTATTCAGAAATACGTGTAGATACCGAACAGTTTCAACAGCCATTTAAATTTCGTAACTTTTTGCCATGTCACACAAATTGTGGCGTAAACAAATCGTAAAATAGTTGCAAGGCAATAATCAGTAATAAGAATGCAAATGTTCAACGTTTACTTAAAACGCCCAAGAATTTACAAATGATACTATATCTTGTACTCTTAGCAGGTATAGCTGGCCGACTAGCTGCAGGGGAGAAGGGGGTAGGTTCATAAAAAAAAGTATTATCTTTAGGGGCGCCACATGGTTTAACCAGCCAACTACGTTACTCCTGCCTCATAAGAAATTCTCCAATAACCATGAATTCGAGAAATAAAAAATAATATGATATGCACACTACAAGATATACCTAAATGTAATAATAAAAAAAAGAATTAAATAAAAAAATGTAATATTGTTTATTGACCATGTAATAACGAACAATAGTTGTAATAATATGCAATTGTTTACTTTAATTTGACTGCCTAACAGTGTTAGGTCCTAAATGCTTAAATATCTGAAATAAAATTGACAATTATTGAAAAGATTAGAGGAATTTCATACCTCAACCTCCTAGCTTCAGATCAACCCCCCGTATATAGCTATATAAGGTTCACAGGTAAGTATATCATCTTATGCTACGACGATTCCATTATTAACCTACTACTAGAATTTTAGATTAATAGTAAATTATTTATTTTTTTTTTTTTTTTAGAGTGAAGTTGTTATATAACTATCGATTATAGAAAATGGATGGAGAGGTGTAATTACTATGTACAAGCTTATCCAACAAAATATTCAAATTGTATCCAAATGTGCAATAAATGTGACACAAAAACACTTTTTCTTTGTATGTGAAATGATCGGAAAACTACAATAAAAATGGCTTAAAACTAAGGTCTACTCGCGTGAAAATCCTCTGGGGCAGGCTCCTGATGTTGGTCCACGAGATTGGCTAGTTACTCCTCTGTTACAAGAAACTGCAAGAATCGACCAAGGGATGAAGGAAGCCAGCAAGGGTTGATTCGCCAATATGATACGGTGCCTGCACACCGGTAGACGAGGAATCCACGTAATGAATAGCTAACCAGGAAAACCCTACGAGAAACCATAAAACACCCTGTATAAATCGTACATTTTCCGTACATGCCGGTTTCGGCGGAAATAAATCAACAAAATTGCATAAACGGAACATTTATAAGAGAAAGTAACTAAGAACAATCCTACCTTTGTTGAAGGGTTTCCTTAAGATGAACTCGTTTCCTTAAACGAAGATGTTTCAACTGAAGACAGTCTGGTAGCCAAATATCCCAATCGGTGCGGTTTTCTTAAAGAAATATCAATATGCCCAAATAGATCGCACGAACCACTATCGAAAACCATTAAATACACGTCGTTAGAATTAATCCCAAAATGGATGATTATTGAAAACCAAAACCATTTCCAAGGTAGTTTTAAAGGTAGGACGCTAATTTAATCAATAATTTCCTTAAAGAATCCTATTGACGACTATGACAAATTGTGTTTTGTTTTTCTAGGTGTATATTCGAGAACTTCAATCTGCTAGAAGCGGAAATGGAAGTTATATTGGGTAAGTATAGTAGTTTACAATAACATAAATTAAAATACCTATATATTTATATCGGTAATTATTTACAGGGCGATGTGAAGAAAAGGAGCTATGACTAGCAACGTTTGTGGAACTTAGATAAAATGTTAATATGCACATTTTCTTTAATAAACGAGTTTGATATTAAAAGTAGTATTTTTTAACACAACAAAATTACTCAATCATTTAAAAATTTAACAGATAACTGCATTCAGGCAGAAAACTATTAGTTAGTTTGTTCTTTGATTCAGGGATGTTTTCAATCACTATGGCACCAAGATTGTTTAAGTTTGACAGCTTCATACTTCAAATAAATTTCAAAATATCACGTTTTGGCAATGGGAATTTTCAATCTGTTAACGCGCTAATTAAAGAAAAAATTATAAAAAAAACCACAACCAGTCACAAATACACGTCGGAATATTTATGGAGTTTTACTGTGAACGAACAAACGAGTTAAATGAGCATATAAGTGTAGAAGAGATTCGGCGGTCAATATAAGAAAAAGAGATGGGACAGAATACAAAAAAATAGCAGAAAAGACTCTGTGGAACGTTTCGTGCAAACTTTTACAGGAGAAGTATTATATTGACTATAATGATTATGATTGACCTGTTTAAAAGTATAGTATTTAAACCTGCCCGAAATGCCCGCGATGCAACCAGAAATAAACTACAAACAGATCCATTAAACGTAAAACCAGTTCAGTTTCGTTAAGTTTGTCAGAAGTAAACCGAATAATATTGTTCTTTGATGAAAATACCTCTGAAGGTCTTATGCGTAAGGTCTACCATATTACTGCTGTAGAATTAGAATAGAGAAGAGGAGAGGCAATTGCCTGTCTCTTGGATTTTTTTTCAAATCGTGAAAAATAACGGCGGTTCTCCAACAAATCGCATTGAATATAATCCGGTGTTCAGCAAAATTTGCCAAGGCTGTTTAAAATGCTGTACAAATAGTAAGTGGTTGATTGCCAATAGTGAAAGTTAAAGCTGCCCTCAGCGCCTTTTTCATAAACTGATATTAAAATGAGGAGAACATATTACCTCCCCACGGCTATTCATAAAATCTAATAGACACTGGAAAACGGGAACTGATAATTGGTAGACAATATTTCTGTTGTAAAAAATATTATTAATGGATGGACTAAATCGTTTGTTGGCCTGAAAAGATAACGAACCATTCGAACAGGTCAACTGTTCTTAGCGAATTGGCAAAGAATGGTGTGCAAGAACAACAATTGCTGAAAATTAGTGGTCATAACAATTCAAGTTATATAAAACCATACTTAAAAATCGACCAACAACACCACAATAAGATCATAAATACTAAGCGTAGAAATAGATCTTATATTACAGAAAAATAGGCAGCGTAATGTATAATATGCATAATTTTTTATAGCTGTACCTTTACCAGCTACACTTTTAATAAATAAATAATTGTTTTGTTGTATTGCGACTTGATTTGATTTTTTGTCAAAAATTTTTCTTACCGAATATCCCTCTGACAAATGCTTAATAATTTTATGTCAAATTTCTCAAGCACGTTGCTTGATATCAGCTCTGCTCGTTTGGCGTCAGTCAAATTATCTCGTATATTATCAATCTCCTAAGGATATTATAAGATCTGTTCCAACAGCTGTTGACAACTGGTTCAAAAATGTTTGACCAACTGCCTCGTACGTAGCATTGACCGAAAGTACATAACAACTGAACTGATTATATAATGTATCATTTTTTTAAAAAAAGCACAATATAGTTTATTACCAATTCGTAATATTTTGTGCTCCAAATTTAAATAAAATTATTCCACTAAAAATGGTTATAACAGAAATATAACTGAGTTATATAACTCAAATAAATCACATTATTTGCTAAATAAAAATGAAAGCGGTGGTTATGAAGCGGTGGCCGTTTAACAGTTCAAGATGAGTCTCTATTCTGTGAGAAAATAACGGTCTAGGAGAACGTAGATCTTACAGGGCTAGCAAAGTTTTAGATTTACGCCAGCTCACACCACCGCATGCGACACAGAAGACTAAGGATGACTTCTATTGCTATTCCATTGAATATATTATCTGTGGAAGATAAACCTCATTCGTACACAAGCGTTACTTAACGAAATGTGGCGCAATTGAAATTGCAAATCACTGAATTAAGGTAGAACTTTACGGTGAATATATTCCATATTCCTCCCATATTCCAGACCAAATTAGATATGCACACGATCTTATCTGCGGATAAATACGTGCATTCATTTTCTGTACGGGCGCTTCTCTCATTAACAACCGCTAGCGTCATGGAAAACGGTTATTTATATAAATGTTACTTTTGGAGTATTATCAATCCGAGTTTATTGAAATTTATGCTAATGTATGCATTAGCCATGTTTGTGAGCCACAAAACGGCTATAACGTTCGTTTGCGCTGATGAAACTGAAATTTTGATTGTCCAAGTATTTATGCATCCATTTCGATATTTACAAGTGGTTAAATTTAATAGAAGGGGGTAAGATGACAAATCGATTTGTTAAATTTTCGAAAATTTCCTTAAATGGCGAAATATTTTTGATTTGTAGTTTTTATGTAACGGCATCACTTCCTACTTGACCAGTCAAAATCAGAGATGCTTAGGTGGTGTGATGATGTGTTTTATACATATGTAATTTTGACATATGTGGAAGCTGAAATTACCTTTTCATCATCTGTACTATATTGGTTCGCAGGCAGAATATTGTTCAATGTATATCTTATTATTATCTATGTACAAGGTATTTCAAAAAATCATAGCAATATTGCTAGAACTAAAGCTTCATTCACATAAGATTAGTGCGGTTGCATTGGTACTGCAGAAAAGTTATTAAAAAGGGCGCCGTATTCTTGAAATAGTGTTTTCTACAAAATCCAAATTATTTTAGACATTTAATAACTGAATAATCTAGGGTTTAGCAAATAATAGAAATGTTAACTCATCCCACCTGCAAATATTCAAAGATACTGAAGTAAAACGGCGATAAATACGGGTGCCTTTTGTAACGTTCAGATAAACTTAACAGTAACGCCTTTGTACTGCAGTTGTATGGCAGAAGCTAAAAGCATTTTAGCTTTTACCAATCCTTTTCCAACAATCATATACGGACCAATCAGAAAACTGTTTTTTTTGACAGTAAACAGAAGATTCACATTTTTGCAGGTTAAGTTTTTAAATTAGATTCTAATTTAGATATTTAGTTTAGAATTGATTTGCTTCTTAAAAAAATGGATGAAGAGAACTGTTTGGTTTAGAAACAGTTACTTTTGCTGCTCTTATTCGCAGCGACGTCAATATGTATAAGAACTATACATGCAAAAAAAATGAAAAGAAGAACTCGGAGATGGTGGGTGCGACCTATTAACCGCAGATAGCACATGCAAGGTGATTTCTATAATTTACATAAAGAAATGCGAAATGAGAATGCCGATTATTTTTTCATTTCACCCGAATGACAGTGGCAGTGTTTGATGACTTGCTGAAATTAGTGGGGCCTCATTTAACCCACAGTATACTAGTATACTGTTATTTAACCAAACATTCAAATAGACCATCTATTCCTGCAGATTGTAGGCTGTATTTTATCTAAGGTAGGATTTTAATTACTATTCGGCAAATGATAAAAACCAACAATTTCCGTAGATAGGGACGTAGTTGACAAAACATAAACATAACCTCTCTGAAGGTCAAGAATCTTGAGTTTTTGCATGTCGCCAACTTACAGCGGAAAAATTCCCCAACTTCTTAAGTCTACAGTAATTTTATGTAAACAGAGTAAATAACATTTAACACCATACAATTACAGTACAACTACATTGCCATTGCACTAACGTTTATCTGAACGTTACTTCATAAAACATTAAAAAGGGTTTTTTTAATGAAAGTATGCCCTCGAGCCATTCATTCTTGAGATATATAGCATGTAAGACAATTTTAGAAAGTTACATGTGCAAGAACAACATTCGCTGAAAGTTACTGGTAATAACAATCCAATTTCTATAAAACCATACTAAAACATCGATCAAGTACACCACAATAAGATTATAAATACTATGCGTGGTAATAGATCTTCTATAGTAGAAACAAAATAACAATCTAATGTTGCGTTAAATTTTAATAACTGTATCTTTACCAGCCGTACTTAATAAATAAATAATTGTTTTGTTATGATGCGATTTATTATTATTATTATTAAAAATTCAATAAGGGCAGATGACAGAAGTCCTATTATGCCCATTACAAGAAAATAACAACAAATAATATGCCTGTGACAAGTAAGTGCATACAATACAATGTAATTTGTCCCACCCAAGCACCAGCCACTCTCGCAGAAAACGCCACGAGGTCGGCCAATGCCAAAATCAAATTAAATTAAATTTACAATTAATCGGGAAATGACAAATAAACAGTGAACTTACAAATAGTAGTAAAATGACAAATGCGCAAAATTCAATCGAGAAGCAGATTATTCCAACAGTCAAAGTTCCTGTTACTAAGAAAATACTGTCTAGCCCGTGTCTTGAAAAATTCCTTTTTTAGTTTATATTGGCGTCCGCTCAGACGAGTATCTGTGTTGAATGGAAAAATTGAAGCTAGACCGCCAAAGTTGTACTTCATAATGCGGAACGTTAGAATCAGGTCGCCTCTGAGATGTCGTTGCGCAAACGTTGTAAGATTGGCTAAGTCCAATCTGTCTTCATATAATGGCCTAACAGGACCAAAACGGTGGCACGGCGTTGAACTTTCTTCAAAATTTCTAGGTCGCGAACAATTTCAGGGTACCATACTGAACCGACGTATTCGTGAATGGGACGAACATGATTTGTACAGTCGCCAACACATATCAAATGACAATTTGGAGAACGATTTTTATAACAGAAACATTCTAGCGTTGGCACGTTTGCACACTACGGCGATATAGTCACTCCACATTCGATGAATGTTCTCTCTTAGTCCGAGATCGTTATATAATAATACGCTCCTTAGTGACTGACCATTAATGAAATATGGAAAGTTTGGATTGCTTTTGCCCAGGTAGAGAACAACACACTTATCAGTATTCAGCGGAAGCAGCCAATCATTGTACCAGAGCTCAGGGAGTCCAGATCTTTTTAAAGAATAATTAGTAGATGGATTAGCACATAATTTCGTATCGTCAGCGTAGAATGACAAAAAGCTCGACAGATGATATGGTATATCGCTTACATATATAACAAATAACAGGGGACCAAGAACCGAGCCTTGAGGATCTCCACTGGTCACAAGCCAAATATCGGAAAAAACCTGGCCGACTCTAACTTTAAAATGTCTATTGTTAAAAAAATCAGCTATCCATGAACAGAGTTTGCCTCGAAAACCAAAGTGATCCAACTTGTGCAACAGTCTGCGTCGGGGGACTCTGTCGAAAGCCCTAGAGAAGTCAAGATATATTATGTCCACAAGATCTTTCTCGTCAAGGGCTGTAGTCCAGGCGTTGGTACAATGCAGTAGTTGATTAGGGTTGAGCGACCATTGACAAAACCGTGCTGCTGTGCAGGGATAATAGCATGAGGTTGCTCATTTGTTCAGCGATAATTGATTCCATTACCTTGCAGACAACCGGTAGCAAACTAAGAGGACGATAATTATTCGTATCAAGCTTATTCCCCTTCTTAAATATAGGCGTGACAGAGGCAAGCTTCCCCACATCGGAGGTACATAGTCCTGCTCAAAACAGGTATCTATTAATTTGGTTAAGGGGTAGGATATCGATTCCGCACATTTCTTCAGGATGAAAGGAGTTAAACCATCAAGGCCAGGTGATGAGTCACTACGGAGGTCCAATAGACAAGCTTTTATTTCATCCGCCAAAAAGTGAATGTTACCGAGCGATAGTTGAGTACGTGATGTAACTGGTTGGGGAAGGATATTGTGTAACGGTTCATTGGTAAAAGCTCCTGAGAAACACATAGCAAGATTTTCAGCAGTTTCGACATTAGATGTACACAGGCGTCCGTCGGATTTTTGAAGTAAAGATATAATTTTTTTGTCAAAAAATTTTCTGACCGAATATCCCTTTGACATTGACAAATGCCTCATAATTTAATATCAAATTTCTCAAACACATTGCTTGACAAATTTGAGCGTTGGCGTTGGGCTGTTAGCAAGCAACGTACGAGGAGAATTCAAAGTATTCTCGGTATCAGCATGATCTGCTACCGATGTGGTCACTGATCTGAGAGTATGCATATAAAATTTCATCTAATTGTTGACAATTTTTTTTCTAGTAATTCTTAGTAAAAGACGACCATAACGATTGACGTTACAATGTTGAAGAAAATCGAACACCACGCTGTGATTGCGTTTCTTACAAAACAATACGTGACTGCGGTTTTGAAGAATTCCGATTTTAAGATGATGAAGAGGTCAAGGCGGCGATTAACACACATTTTTTAGACAAGAAAGATGAGTATTTTTTACAAGCAATTGAAAAGTTAATTTGTAGATGTAGACGTATTGACGTTATGGGAGATTATTCTCTATGAACTTAATTTTGGAAACGCTTCGTTTAGGATATACAAGATGTCAAATTTAAAAAAAAATATTACATTTTCTTTAATAAACCTCGACTACTTTGAGTTAAATTCATGAAATTTTGTATGCGGAGGTTTCTCGGGCCGATAAATTCAAATTTTATGCACAATTGGCTATATATTGCCAGAAGCGACCATTAGGATCTTTTTAAATCGCTTCAACTTTATTGTGCCACGGTGTATGCCATTTTTCAATAGAACAACATTTTCTCTTACCTTTTCTACTTAAAAAATGTACCTTATTTAGGTCTCTAGGAACAGCCGTTTCTGTAAAAACTCATCTAAAGATGGTGATACATTCAAATTATGTATGAAAGTGCATCGAAAGTTATCGTTATGTTTTGTACATTTTGTTTACAAATTTTATTTTTGCAATTCTTACAACAAATTCGAGATGTTTTGATTAAAAACTAATAGTTCTTAGTATTTAAAATGTTATACCTTGTTTTTTAGATAAAAGTAAGGCAGCACTGTACAACATAAGTCAGTCTTAACCTTTTTTAACATAAAGCGTCAAGTTATGGCTCGATCCGTCTTGTTGTTTTTTTTATCTTTGAGATATATGATATTTTGTTTCAACCTTGACATTTTTTTACTTCTTACTTCTTTAGCAACAAAAAACTAATCCTTAATTCAACTATATTTTTTGTAAATTTTTTTTAATTACTTGAAAATATAGTACTTACCTACAAATAATCAATGTCCTTTCAGTTTCTTAAAATTCTTCTTGAATATGAAAATTACTTACATTATAGAAGGTCTTCCAAAATTAATGCGACATAGCAAAAAAATAGATTCCTGGCGATAAAATAATGCGTTGTAGCCCGACTTACTTTATAGTCAAAAGTTGATGGTTAAAAAGATACAGAGTGGCAAAGTTAATATTTTATTTTCGATATTTGTAACTATCTTTTTTAAAAATTCAAATATTTGCATACATTTTGGAGGCGAGAAATTCAAGTTTATTTCACATTTTGACGTCACTAGTAAAAGGCGCCACTTATGGCACATCATGTTTTTTTTAATGGCAGTCCATTTTTACGGTTTAGTGTATACACCTGACTATTGGAACAATCGATTCTCCTACTTTTTTTATGTCAAAAAGGTATACCTTGTTGAGGTCGTTAGGGGTAAACGTTTTCAAAATAATCCTATTTGACATATTCAACCAAGTAATAACTGTTTTGGTTTCAAGTAAAGTACTTTTTAAGTTCCTTAAAATGGTAAATTATAGCGATGTGCAAAATTTCAAAATGATCCTCAATTTGATGAATCCGTTATCTTTAGATTTTCAACAATGGATTCATCAAAACACAAAGTTTTCAGCAACTTTTGACTAAGGTAATATTGGCTACATCACATTATTTGGTCATCAGTAATCTACTCTTGCCCTGTTGTATTAATTTTGAATCACCTTGTATACTCAAATACATCATTTAGTAAATTTAGTGAGGAAAATATATGTTTACTTCTATTTCCTATTACAACTTATAGTGTCCAGTTTGATCTACCTTCTTTATATAATAAACAGGCATATTATTATTTTTTATTCCACGGTTTACCTACTTTAAAATATTCCTTATGCATAATAAATAGGTATATGTCAAACGTAGGCATAATTATATACTTTTTAATCGACTTGGAGCAATAATTTTGTTTATTGCTTGTTAAAATATGATGTGTATGAGTAATCCAGATTTCTGATGTATGTTCCCCTAAAAATTAAATTATTTAAAACTTTTAGACACTTTAGTTTATTTTTATTTGTGTTTATGAGATTGCTTAACGAATAAATAACGAAATTATTAAAAAGTACATCTGCAGAAATATCTCGAAGATGGTAAAGCACAAGTAGAATACCTGGTGACATCTCTGAGTCTCAAGCTGAACCACCAGTAACGAGAATTTAGAAATCAGCTTTTGCCTCTCTATAATCCTTGCTGTACTTTAAATATTTATCCACGCATACAAAATCGCTGCACCCTGCTGTTTGTTGAATAGTATTCTTCATCTTTAGATTTAGTCAGCAAAAAAAACATGGAAATTTAATATAAAACGCTTTTACGAAAATAACTGAAGATGCAGTCATAATAGCATCATTTTATTGCAGAAGCAGTTCATTCTTTCATTTCTATATTTAACTAAATATCTAAAAATGTCTTATAGGTATTAAAATTGGGTTAAGTACAGTCACATTCTATTTAATAAAAAAACACTTTATTTTCAGTAATAATATTTTTACAGCGTAAAATAATCTTAGCCTAAAATTCACGTAAAATATTTATTTAAATTTAAATATTACGATAGGCTCCTATAAAACCAGTCATAAACAATTTTATTTGTTGAGAAATCCTCAAAACTAATACAAATAATTTAAATCACAAAAACATGGCAACTTCAAAGAAAAGATGAAACGTCCTATTTATTTAAACAAGTTTATTACTTGACTCGTTACTTTTAATTAAATTCTCTATGGTAAATAGACTGGAATTTTTGTTTCTTCTCGACGCCTCGGACACGTGCTCCTCGCCTTCTGAGAGCGCTTCCGCCGTTCTAGTGACTAGAGAGAGGGCTTGTTCCTGGAAGAGATAGAAAAATAAATCCTGTGAATGCTTTAATCTCGTTTTACGGTAGATTAAACTACAGACAATACCGTCTCACAAGACTGCGACATTAGCGGTAGAATGGTAATATACAGGGTGATTTCACTTTAAATTTAGAAAATGTAGGAATATATTCCCTATTAAAGAATAAGTGTAGTATGCCTATAATTTTTTCTTGTAAAAGCCTTTGTTTTGGAGATAGAGACCGCTGAAGTTCATGAGATTCTATTAGGATTTCAATGCATACACATGGCACGGTAGTGCTGAATGTGATAGATGGCTGTGCCTAAACTTCTTTCAAATGTCAAATTAGCATTAGTAACTGTCAAGTTCTTATCAACTCATTTCAAATATCTACAGGGTGTCCCGAAATTAATGGGACACAGAGCATGAGTATATTTCTTACATCAAAATAATGCGATTAAGCCAAACTTATTTTGGTCCATTTATGGCTAATAAAAAAGTTACAGGGCGTTGAAGTTCAAATTTTGAATTCGATTCGATTCTTTTAAAAATTTGAATTAGGCGGTTTTCTGGCATAAGAAAAACGAATCCGTACTTAATTTTGCTGTAGATGCTAGAGGGCGCTACGAAATGTACTCTTGGTTGATAAAAACTGGTTACAATTTTTTTTATCAGTGTGTGTACGAAAGTTTTGATAGAAAAATATTGTTCTCCTATCTATTTTTCACAAATAAAGTATACCTGTTTTATGTCGATAAATTTAACCGTTTTCGATTTATTTCTTGTTTTTTTATTGGATGTAATAAAATAAAAGAAGGTTTGTAGTTACTTACGTAAAAAAGTAAAGATTATTTTTAATAATAATTTAACTACATTCAGGTGGCTACATTAAATTTTCAATATGACCCCCGTTTACACTAATACACAATTTTACTCATTTGATAAATGATTGTCTAATATTAAATAGTGTTTCCTTTTTTCTTAATAAATTCCTAGCATTTAAAATTGCTTGCCACAGCTCATCCCGTGTATTAATAGGGTCACTGTAAACTTTTGATTTCAAAATACCCCAAATACTGAAATCCATGGGGTTTAAATCTGGGCTTCGTGCGGGCCATGAAAACGTCCTGCCGCGACCTATCCATCGGTGGGGAAATTGTGCGGTAAGATAGTTTCACACCTATACAGAAAAATGGGCAGAGGCATCGTCCTGCATAAAAAAACATATTGTGCCTCACATTTAATGGTAAAATAAATTATGGCGAGGCATATTTTACGCGATATTATTAATTGTAAACAAAAACTTAAATATACTATATTTAACATAAGTTACTTGTCAATCAACTAACTGTTAATAGTACAATTTATTTTTAAATAGCCAAAGCTTACTATGACAGTTTTACGTAAGTAACTACCATAGACCTTATAAATCATGGACGCGCCCGAAACCGTTTTCTGCCTATATAAATCATTGATGCTCAGATGTGTGCGACAAAGATAGAGCTAGTCCGGGCAAAAACCCACAAATCATTGGCTGAAAAAACCAAAAACCGTAAATGTCGGACGTATGACATTTACGGTGACAGACCGACTCCACCATAGTTTATGAGTCTTTAAAAACTAATAAGCACACTAAACACAACTAAATCACAAAAGGCACACAAATCATAAACAATATTAACAGGAAAGGTTGTGTCAGGTTATGTTTATATATGTTTCTGTCATAGAAAATCTGTTTTTGCCCGGACTAGCTTCATCCCTCTTGTACACATCAGGACAGCGAACCTCTCTCTCTAGGGCCGGTCCATGATTTATAAGGTCTATGGTAACTACAAACTTTTATTTTATTTTATTGCATCCAATAGAAAAACAAGAAATAAATCGAAACTGTTAAATTTATCGACATAAAACAAGTATACCTTATTTGTGAAAAATAGACAGGAGAACAATATTTTTCTATTAAAACTTTCGTTTTAATAGAAATATCCGTTTTCCTTGTCCCAGAAAACCCCTTAATCCAAATTTTCAAAAGAATTCTTTGAAAACTTTCTGAAAATGTTAAGAATTCAAAATTTGGACATTAACGCCCTGTGACTTATTAGCCACAAATGGACCAAGGTAAATTTGGCTTAATCTCATTATTTTGATGTTAGGAATCTACTCTTGCTCTGCGTCCCATTAATTTCGGGACGCCCTGTATAATTAGTATTAATTTGTCTAACATTTTCATAATAAATAAATGTTCGTACAATGCCGCGGTATTTTGCAAATAATGAATATGGCTTCTGTGATGGTAATGCTGATGCTGCTGTAAGAGAATACTAACGGAGATTCCCATCTCGAAGGCTTCCAAGTGCCTCAGTTTTTATTACCACTCACAGATGAGTTTCAAAGTATGGATTTGGTAAACGAATTGATAGAAAGATTAACCAAAATCCACGATACGGCAATCGAATACTCCAGTTGAGTACAAGAAAGCTGCTGCTCAGCTTCAAATATATCAAACCAAGGTATTTAAAACCCTTAAATGTGACCACCGTAAAACTTTTTACTATAAGTCAGTGCCGGGGAATGCCGAGAAAAGAATTAATTCCTGCAGATGGGTTTTAGAATCTTATGAAGAGGACAATGATTTTCTTCATAAAATCTTATGGGCCGATGAAGCAACATTTACTAGACGTGGAACAGTTAATTACGACAACATTAATTTATGGTCACATGGAAACCCCTGAGAAGCGCGTCCCTCGTCATTCCAGAATGAATTTGGTTACAATATTTGGTTAGGTTTATTTCACAACACCATTTATGGATCCTACTTTTTGCCTCCAAGATTAAACGCTAATCTTGTTAATGTTTTTCGAAATTTACGAGATATTGCTTTTGATGACGTGCCACTAAATTTACGACGAAATAGTTGCATACAGTTAACTATAACCAGCGTTGGATAGGACAGTTGCCGCCAAGATATAATGAACGAAGAATTCCTCATCTAGGACCAGTAAGATAGCCACCTCATTCTCCTGACCTAAACCCTTTAAACTATTTTACCTGGAGAAATCTAAAAGATAAAGTGTATAGTGCACCAGTACAAACGCGAGATGAACTAAGGCAGAAGATAATAGAACATTGTAATAATCTTAGAACAAATCATGTAATAGCAAGTTCTCTCATAGCTTTATTAAGCGATATCATAACGTATTGAAGCTGAGGCATTACATTTTGAGCGGATTCTGTAAATTTAATACATATTGTTTCATTTCATATTAATTTGTTAATGTAATCTTGTAAAAGTAAATAATTTATGTTTTCAACTACTAGATCTTAATGGTAGTCCTGAGCTCATTTTTAAGGTAATTTCTATCCACTGGAAAGTATTGGAAACATTTAGAAAATTTCTAAATTTTGGCATGCTGCGAAACAAAAATGTTGCATGCTGAATATAAATTTTAATGCAATATTTGAATTCAAAGGAAAATATCTCTTTGTTTCATTCAGCACTACCATGCCATATCATCATGCATTGAAATCGTAATAGTACAAGAATCTCATAAACGCTGCGTATTATCGAAAAGTACCTTTTAGATTGCTTGCTCAGTGGCGTACTTTTTTATTGAAAGTCTAATTCAATAGGACTAATATTCTATCAATTATGAGCCTAATACGCATAACATATACCAAGTTGGAATCAAATTTATTAGTGGATAGACGAGATGTGTCAAAAAATGCGTATATTTTTTAAACTTCAACGCCCTGTATCTCCAAAACAAAGGTTTTCACACAAAAAATTATACCTAAGGCAAACTACACTTATTTTTTGATAGGGAATATATTCCTACATTTTCCAAATTTAAAGTGAAATCACCCTGTACATATTATAATAAGAGTGGTAAAAGAGTAATAATAGTCCATAGATACATACTAGGTTTTTTACTTTAAAATATCACGATTGGAGGCAACATGCCTTAATAACATGTTGATGATAAAAAAGGTAGATGGTGTCAAAGTTAAAATAGAATTTAAAAATATAATTATAACGTTTTTGTATGCATGAACATAAAAAAAACATATTAAATATTAAAAACAAAATATCTACGGGTATATAGAGACATCACATAACTGTAACAAGAAAAAATTTAAAATCACAGACGTATCAGTAAAATAATTATGCACAAAAAAGATATATTAGGTTTTTCACTTCAAAATATTACGAATGGGGTCAACATGCATTAACAAAATGTTGATAATAAAAAGATACAAGGTATCAAAGTTGTCAATTTAAAAATTTAACTTTTGTAATAATTACCAGGCATTTGAAAGTAGGAATGTAAAAATTAGAAAGTAGTTGGCTAGATTGTCTACTTTTATGGTAGTGACGGTAGCAAATTAAAAACAATGAGTGAGGAAATTTATATTGATTTCACATTTGTTATTTTATCACTATGCCAGTTTATGTTTGTTTGTTTTTCATAGTCCAGACAATTTTGAAATATAAATATATATTATATACAGGGTGGATTAGAAAAAAAACTATAAAAACTATTGGGTAGGTACATAATTAACTTGAGAAATGTCTTTGTCCCTATTAAAATCTTTACTCTGTTTTGCAATTTAACTGATTTTTTTTTAATTCCATAAATTATTAAAATTCTTGCAAAGATAATGTAACAGCACGCATAACACTGCATGACATCTACCATTCAACCTATTTAAATCATTTTCATAGATTCCTTCTCTATGTCAATAATTTTCCAGTTTGCCAATGGCAGTACTACAATTTTGATATTTCCTAGCAAACTAACCCTTAAATAGAATATTGTTATTTTTATACAAAATGATAAAATGTTATTTTATCGTCGACCGAAAGAGATGAAAGTTTATTGTCGTGTGGAAAACAATGTTTCTTTTCTATAACCGTTTAGTACGAAGAAAAATTTTGAAATTATTTGAAGCGATTTTAAATTAGGGAAACTTTTACATAGGTTTCCATGGAATTTGATTATTAAACATAGTCATCTCTATGGGTTGCCATTGTGTGTTGTGGTATCAACATTCATTTCTTCTTTGTTGTCGTTTTGTGTGGTTGTCGGAGACAGAAATGTCTTAAAATGGAAAATTATTACTATCCGATATCCGGACTGAGGCGTCAGAGGCCATTTCAAAATTGAAAGACCGTAAATAACATCAAGAATCTAAGTGAGAATGTATTGTTAGCATATTTCTTCGAAAAATCTAAAAAATTGCCGCCTTCAGGTTTATCGTCGTAATATGCAATACCTAATGATTAAAAATATCGATATTTCAAGATAAGGATGAAATGAGGAGCCGCTTAAAATCACGTAATATCAATTGAACTTTTGCTTCTAGATACAGTAAGTTCTTAGCTTTCCTAAAACAATCAACTAGCGGTTACAAACCAAAAAAGTCCAAACTTTGATAGTGATAGATGTGATAATTTTTTTACAAACTGTTGTAGATGATAAATGATGCTAAGGTAAAACTTAGAATAACCTCTAAAATAAATATGTTTATTACTCGTTTGGCTTTCAGGTTGTAGCTATAATGGCTTTACATGGAGCGTGCTGTTCGGATGAGTTGCACAGATTAGGAGTTGAAAACATTAGAAAACGATCGATAATCTGTAATGGTTATTTCTCTTCTTGGCACCAAAACCAAAAAAGACAGGGCATTCTGTATTATGAATAAGAAATTTGGAGACAGCGTAATGAAAATACATCGCCTTACGCCCTCAGAACGTTCCCCATAACAAATTCTTCATCAACTATAGACAGAAGAAATGCATTGTTCAACCAGTATACAAGTTTTTTCAAGAGTGAAATAAAGAAAAGCATATTATTATTTTTCACAGTGTAAGATACAAAGTAAAAAAGTCTTTCATCTTCTCACTTCCTTCACCTCGGTCACCTCCTGGGTTGTTTTTTGTGCAGTCTTAGCTTATTAAAAATGTGATTCTTTGTCCATAAAACTCCAGCCTTAATGCCAATTATTTAATTTAATGCAGTGTCACTGAATGTACAAGTTTAATTATTGCTGATAATACCAACACTACTGAGACATTTCTATTCGTAAATTCAATTTAGGTAGTACCATTAGTACTTTAAGCTCTTAGTAATTAAATTTTATAACTTAATGTTGCATTATTTTTAAAGACTAACCAATAACTTGACATCAGATGACTTCATTTCAATATTCAATTGAAAATTATAAAATAATAATCAGTTTTTTATAAAAGTGAACTAATGGAACTAAACAAGCACATAATAGCTATTTATGATATATGTGTTAAAAGTAGTATTTTATTTTGTGAGTGAAGATGAACAAAATAAAATCACTTTTAACACGTATATCATACACTATTTTTTCTACAAAACAATCGGAAGAACTTTAAACTGAATAAAAATAAGAAATCAAAAAATACCACACAGATCGCAATGTTTATGAACCAAAATTTTCGTAGCAACCAGTGCTGTTGTTAGTTACGGAAAAAACGCAAAAATATTGACAGCATTTTCTATCAATATTATAAGTATAATGAATAATGGTGCAACATTAAAAAGGTCCCTGAGAAATGTAACAAAAGCGTTTTACTGGCACATTTTGAGGAAAAAGCCAAGATATGGAAATCGTCAACGCTGTGGTCAAATTATTCCATGATCAAAACTATGTTAAAAATAAAGCAAGATCATGATATAAGCAAACATTATAAACTTATTGTTTTTTAAAACTGAAGGGTGAAGGATATCAAGCAAAAAAGTCAATAGTTTTGACGAAAACGCATATCGACAAATTTCTCACAGAAGCAGAAGACGAAAAGTATCTGATGATGAAAGTCGCAGCAATAGTGGGTGTCTTCGGGGCGCCGGGAGGAATTGTGTCAGATGACCATCGACAATATCGAATATTTGGGCACTTCGGTTGTTGTGACCATACCAGATACTAAAACAAAAGTGCCTCGGACTTTCAGTGTTGTTGGTGAATTCTATTTAAACTTTTTTAGAAAGTATATGGCACTCCGGCCACCCAACGCTGTCCATAGATTTCTTTTCTTAAATATATGAAGAATAAATGTGTGAAGAATCCAGTCGGAATTAACATGTTTGGTAAAATGCCTGCCGACATTGCATTGCATTGAGTTCTTGAATCTACCAAATCCTCAACTCTACACCGGACACTGTTTCATCTGTCGTTCATCGGCGACATTGTTAGCAGATTCTGGTGCAAATCTTATACTACCATCAAGAGACATGGAGGATGGAAATCTTCGACGGTAGCTGAAGGCTACATTGAAAATTCACTGGAATAGAAGAAGAAAATTGCGTGCCAAATACTTCCTACTGCTGCAACTACTAGCAAGACCACCAGTACTACCAGTAGTATTTCTACAGAAAATAGATGTGTCAGACATGTTGACAGTAAAACCAACTTAAGTATGATGACTCCGCAGGGAATTACAATTTCAAAGTTCTAATTTTACTATAAATGTTAATAGTAATAACTAGTTAAAATGTTGGTTTGTACTTATTTAAAATAAAAAGTTGTTCATGTGTTTGTTAAAACGTTTTATCAATTTTCAAAACAAAATTTAAATAAACTTAGATTTACTTTTAACACTAGTGTTAAAAGTAACTTACTTTTAACACGCGTGTCAAAAAATTACATTTTTAACATCAAAAATGACAATTAAAAAGCCCACTTTTCACAGTTTTGTAGAAAAAATAATTTATTTATATTACCAAACACTCAAAATAACAACACTCTATATATACCTAGTTCATTTACTTTTTTTCGTACGAGTACGAGTATTGACAGTTTAGTTAAGAACAGAACTCACTATGCGGTCGCGGTCCAGGCGCATTACAAATCGTTCTGTGCCGAGCTGCCGCATATGTAGTTCTCTATGCGCTCTCGATTTCTACTATACTATTTAGGAGTCAGTATATGTTTTGTGGAACATGAATTTTTTTTATTTGTTTTATTTGACGCGACGAAATTTTCCAAAAAGTTTTCGACGAGATTACGAGTCGATTTCTCGATCTACTAGTGTGTAAACGTGTACGTTTAAAATGACTAGAAGATTTTTCACTAAACAAGAACGAGACTAGCATGATCGGCGATGCGCCTAGACTGCGACCGTGTCTTTCCTCCTTGATATACCAAATGATTGTATTGACTTAAATTCGTGTAAAATCGTAGGATTTTTAATATTTCAGTGAGTTCACATTACACCACGTAACGTATCAAAAATGTGACATTGATTTATTTATTTTCTTATACAGGGTATTTCTTAAGTAGAGGGCAAAAATCCAAAGGCGTATTCTGTGGTCAAAAATAAGGGAGCTTTGTTATATAAATGTGGGATCTTAGGACATCCACTGTCCAGCTATAATTTTGCCAAATTCGGTGTGCGTATTTAGTATGACAGTAGGTATAAAACAAAAATAACCAGTTTTGGAAAGTTACCAGTGGCAGAGGTAGGGATATCACCGGTCATTATTTGACAAAAAATATATATAATAATTGTATAATTTTAAAAATGAATATATCATAATATTCCTCATTGCATTATCTTCACTTTTTGTTTCTTTACACTTGTTTGTATTCCAAACCGATTAACAACAAAATTGATTTATTTGATCAAGTGCATTTTTACGATTACATTAGTTAAAATAATAGCAAAATAATTAATTAACAATGGAATTATTTTACTTTAATGGCTACCTTCAGCCAAAATACTTGCTTCAAACCTTCTTGAAATTGCAGGTCGAACATGTGCAAAAATTCCAGAAGTAGCTTTTATCACATCACAACCAACTATACTTTGCTGACGTAAGTGCTCTCCAGATTCAATGTGAACCTTGTAAAGTAATGTCTTGAGATACCTCCAAAGAAAAAAAATAGGGTTTGTATCGAGTGATCTGGCTGGTCAAGGTTTACTTAATTCTTGAGTGCCGTTATTATCGAATCTTTCATTTCAAAATTTACGAGCAATCAAACTAAACTATGGGGGAGTCCCCTCATGCACTCATCGCCAAGTAGTTCAGGTCAAACATTTTCAAGAAAATGTCTGTAGTAGGCACCAGTTAAAATTCTTGATAAAAACTCAGGTCCAACAAGAAAATTTCCAATGATACCTTCAAAGAAAACTGATGTTGGAATCGAGATTCCATTATGGAATTAGAGTTTTCGTCAGATCAAACATTTGTTTATTCTCGAAGTTCATTGTACCTCCGTCGGTAAACAATATGTCAGCGGTAAAGTCAACATTTTGTTGAGTCTTTTGCAAAATCCAGTGGCAAAATTGTTAGCGAATAAGATAGTCTTGCGGCAGTAAGACTTGAACCCTTTATATGTACATATATGATACGAGTATAACTGTTAATGCTTCAGCATGGACCAAATTAATTTATGATTATTACATAACATTTACAGCAATCTGCCTAGTAGCAGTATTTGGGTCTTCTTCAATTTCGTGTAGCTTCTTCCAACTTGGACTTTCTAACACTCAAAGGTCTTCCAGGAATTGAACCTTTCTGAAATGACTCCGATGTATTCAAAAACATTTCTGAATATTCTTGGATTTGGTGTTGAATGATTTGAAAATATTTCCATATAAATTCGGCTGGCTCAATACCATTTCCATGTGCAAGACCATACATGTTAACCATATGTTCCATTTCAGCGCTTGAATATGCATAAGACATTATTAAAACTTAATATTTTAAAAGATAAGCTTAATTTAACAATACACAATATCAAATAATTTGACAGCTTCTTATTATTATTATTTTTAATGGCGTCACTATAATATGTTAAAGTAACTATGTAAAAATGCACATGATCAAGTAAATCAATTTTATTGTAAATCGGTTTGGAATACAAAAAAGTATAACCAAACAAACCGTGAAGATAATACAATGACGCATATGATAACCTATTTTTTCTACACCCGTATTATAACAATGCACTTATATGCCCATAATCCGTTTCATAATGATACCCATTACGATACAGATTTTTCATTACGATACAGATTTTTAAACAATAGAAACCCATAATTTTTCAATCAAGCATGCTGTGCATTTGACGTTTATCCTAGGTTCTTATGTAATTATTTTAGATGTCAAAATCAGTATGTATTGAATTTTCGTAGATATAGAAGAATTACCATCGACTCCTCCACACATATCGGAGAAAGCAGAAAATGCAGTTCATACGAATAATTACTGTTACCTATTGTGTTCAATGAAAATATAAAATTTATGGTTTTTGATTATTTATCGGATGTAGAAAAAATAGCGTATGCAACTCTCATGTAATGGTTATTAATACACGAGCATTAACCGGGATACGAAACGAGCCGAAGGCGAGTTTCGTATGGTTTATGCGACATGATCGTTGCATAATATACTATTATTTGCAATATTATAGAGAGTGATATATATATATACATATATATTTTTTGACAAATAATGATCGATGGTACCCACACCTCCGTCACTGGCCGCTAAGTTTCTAAAGCTAATTTTTTGTTTCATATCTACTATCATACTAAATATGCACACCGAATTTGGTTAAATTAAAGAATTTAGAAATTAAATATTAAAAACTGTTTTTTTTTAATTTTGGACATTGGTGGACAATGGCTGTCCTAACATTGATATAACAAAAAAAAAACTTATTTTTGGCCACAGAATACGCTGCTGAATGTTTTTGACCTCTACATAAGAAACACACTGTATATTTTTGCTTTGATAAGACTAAGTAAAATTCGCAATGTATATTTAAAAATAAATTTTCCCAGCACTATCTCAACAAAATGGTACAAACGAATAAATTATGATATCTTTCAGAATGTAGTGGATAAAATTATTATATTTTTTAATATTCGAGGATAGTCTACACCCATAAATTTAAACATCTACTAATTCTTCGCAATGTACGACATTATTGTAGCATATTTTTGTCACTGTTTAAAAATATTGCATGTTGGACGTCAAATCTATTAAGTTTTCCTTGTATCAATATTTTCCTAGCAAGATTATAAATCAGAGCGCTTACCCACCAGCGGCAATATATTAAAGACGTTCCAACTCTATAATTTAACAGACTATTATTTAGACTTTATAGCAACTTAAACATCTTAGGGTTAACATAAAATTGATCTATTGTAAACATCTGTGAAGAAATGAATCGCAGCTTACACAATGGAAGCTTTACAAAAGCCGAGGATTACGGATTGTTTGTTTTGACGTGAACTTAAAAGACAACAGCACTGTTTTACTGTATTGGATCTGGATCAGTGTAAATCTGATATCATCCATAGGCGCTGGCTTAACTGGGTCTTTTGGCCTCAAGTCAATACGATTTTTTTTATAAGTTTATGCAAACCCCTCAACAATTTATAAATTACATCTAATATTTTAAAAAAGGAACTATATGAAGGAAATAATGATAATAACAATAAACGGTTTTATTATCGTTTATTACTGTTATTTATAAATAGATTGCAATTTCCAAGAGACGAAGACGAAGCTAAAAGCCATTCACGCTTAATTCTTCTTATGGCCGGTTTCTCAACTAGTAGATATCTATTAAATAAACTTATCGATTCCATAAACTGGAGATATCCCATGAATTCGGTTTCTGAACCATTAGATAATGCTTATCTATTGCATAAGTTATCGAACACATGTCCAAAGAAAAATGGGAAGATATGTGTCCAATAAACATTAGAGCACGCGCGCAGCGAATTAGCTGTTGCTTGTTTACATCTTTATTGTAAGGCTTAACCCAACTTTTTTTGATATTTTCGTGACGATAACTATGCAATGGAAAATTCTGATTCATCTGCCTCATCAGATAAAGATTTTTTATATATAGTCAGATATCTTGGACGGTCAAGACGTTATCGTGAAAGAGAAAACCAGTATGAAAAATACAGTGAAATACAGCGGCGAAGGGCGCCGTATTTTTGAAATAGTGTTTTCTACAAATACAAGTAATTTTAGACATTTAAGAACTGAATAATACAGAGGTTAGCAAATAACAACAATGTTATCTCATGCCACTGGCGAATATTCAAAGGGACCGAAGTAAAATCAATATATAACGTCAGAAAGCGATCTATCCAGCAAATTTTTAGGTACTGAAATCTTTCAAAATACGTATTTTTTTAAATTCAACTATAGATGTAAACATTGTTATAACATAAAGTTACATAGTTCTGCATATAAGATTGTTCACTTTTGTTTATAAGTATGTGAAAATAATAGTTAAAATGTGGGGTTAGAATAGCGAAATAATGTGTGGCATACAAATGCATTTTAAAAGTTATTATATTATTTGAAGAGAGTTTAAATAGTAAAAGTGGATAAACAAAACATCAGTAATTTTATTTTTGTTATTACTTTTGTTCTACGTGTTTTATTTTTTAAGATTTCAGTACTTAAGAAACATCACAAATTTGATCATTTTACGGCGAGAAATACGGCCACCTTAACGAAAGAAACTGTAAATTTACTGATAGATTTAATAGGAGAACTAGTATTCAAGTGTGTAGTACCAGAACAAATGCACTATCAGTATTAGAAAAGGTTTTAATAACTTCGTTTTTATGCAACAGGTTTGTATATATTTTTATTTAGTTAATGTGATGTGCTATCATTAGGTGGACGATAGTGGCGTAATCTACAATTATTTTTTGAAAGTGTCTTACTTACATAAATGGCATCTGCAAACACTTGTGCATTTGCTAGCGCCCTCTATGATTATTGCAGATATTAAGATATCCATTCAACTATTATGTATTCAACAAATTTGGAAGACACCCGTTCAGAAACCAATATAAAGTTATCGGTATCATAAATTTATGTACTCGATAGTTATCGAATGGATTGCGCGAAATGTTGAGAAACCTGCCATTAATCTATGAAATAATTTAAATTTGACTTAAGACGGGCTTTCAATAGTATCCACAGTATCTTGGGTCGCTCTCTACTTGTGACTGTTTCCAGACCCAACATTGAGTAGCCAGTGAATAATAGATGTAGACACGTATAAGCTCTAAACTGGTATACAGGGTGTTTCTTAAGTAGAGGCCAAAAGCAGCCAGGGACGTATTCTGTGGCCAATTTTGTTATATAAATTTGGGGTCTTAGGACAGCCATTGTCTAGCTATAGCGTGTCAAAAAAAACCAGTTTTTAATTTCTAAACCGCTTTATATAATTTAACCAAATTCGGTGGGCATATTTAGTATGACAGTAGGTATGAAACAAAAAATTACCAGCTGCCAGTGGCGGAGGTGTATGTATCATCGATCATTATTTGCCAAAAAAATTATTATCTTCACTTTTTATTTCTTTACTCTTTTCTTATATTCCAAACCGATTAACAACAAAATTGATTTATTTGATCAAGTTCATTTTTACAGAGTAACTTAAATTACTTAAACATAATAATGTGCCGCCCCCTCTCCCGCACAAGTCTCCTACTATTATTATTATTATTATTATTATTATTATTATTATTATTATTATTATTATTATTATTATTATTATTATTATTATTATTATTATTATTATATCTTAGGGAGGTCATGCAAAATAATAAGCCGTCATCTTATTTAATATGTATTGTCAAATTAAGCTTATGTTTTAAAATGATTATGTTTTAATAATGACTTATGGATATTCAAATGCTGAAATGGCCAATACGGTTTACATTTATAGCCTTGCAGATGGAAATGGTACTGAGGCTAGGCAAATTAAGGTAAGTACATGAAAAGATTTCCAAATCATTGAAATACAAATCCAAGAATGTTTAGAAATGCTTTTCAACGTATTTCGGGGTCAGGCTCATTTCAGAAAGGAGTTGGAAGTCGCAAAATTAAAAAAAAAAAAGAAAACAAATACTGGTACTAGGAAGATCAGTGCAGATCTTAATGTGAATCATAAATTCGTTTGGTCCTTTCTGAGGTATCAACAGTTATACCCGTATAACATGCAAAGGGTTCAAGCCTTACTGCCCATGACTATTCTGCCCGCCTACAATTTTGCCATTGGATTTTGCAAAAAGAAATGAACAAAATGTTGCCTTTATCGCTGGCATATTGTTTACCGAGGAAGTTTGCAGAGATGCTATAATGAAGTTCCACAATAAACACGTTTGGTCTTATGAAAACCCTAAATCCATAATGGAATCTCGATTTCACGATCAGTTTTCTTTCAATGTATGGGTGGGTATTATTGGAAATTTTCTTATTGGGCTTTACTTTTTACCAAGAACTTTAACCGGTGCCTCCTACAGACATTTTCTCGAAAATGTTTTACCTGTACTTGACTTGACGATGTACCCTATGCGTTATGACAATGAATGTGGTTTATTCACGATGGGACTCCCCCACATTTTAGTTTGACTACTCGTGAATTTTTAAATAAAAGATGCGATAGATAGTAACGTGATTGGACGAGACACTCAAGAACCAGGTCAACCTTGGCCACCCAGATTATCCGATATGAACCTATTGATTTTTTTGTTTGGGGACATCACAAGATAATAGTTTATAAGGATCACATTGAATCTGAGGAGCACTTACATCAATAAATTATAGCTGGTTGTGATGTGATAAGACTACGATTACTACTCCTGAAATTTTTGCACGTGTTCATACCTACTGTGTTATTGAATATGCACACCAAATTTGGTTAAATTATCTCAAAATTGATATTTTTTGAAATTTTTGACACACTGTAGCTGAACAATGGCTGTTCTAAAACTCCACACTTATATAACAAAGAAATTTTAATTTTGGCCACAGCCATTTTGGCCCTTGGATTTTTTACCTTTATTTAAGAAACACGCTGTATGTCTCATGGACTGTTAACGAATTTAGCGGTTTGGTATGGGTTTTGTGTAATTGGGTGAATGTTGGTCAGGGCATTAGCACGCAGAGTAGTTGTTTCCCTAAATTCCGTTTTTGCTGCATAGAGTAGCCAATAGATGTAGCTTTACTACATTTCGCGTACGTATATGGCCACAACAGCGTACCGCCCATAGTTTGGACCACAGTATACTAAGCAATCAGTAGGGAAACTCAGCTTTCCCGCGTCTTCCAAAAATCCGCCATCTTGTTGGCGACTGACAGTTATTACTATAATTTCTGTGTGTCAGTTAGGTTTTTGAATTTTTGGCATTATTACATGGTTATCCACTCGTTATCGTTATTATACTTATATTCCTGCTTTGTATGTCGTGTTGAGTGTTTAGTTATTTGTGTTTTTATATTAGTGATTATTTATTAGTGAAACTATACCCAGTAAATAATAAATAAACTATGGGAGGAAATAAATGTGTTGTAAAAAACTAACGCATAACGCAGCTCTGGGCGTGAAAGGCCTGTAAACAGTTTTATATATGGGAGACCAAGTTAGACGTGATAGCTTAATTGAGAAAATGCTAAAGAAGAATTAAAACATGAAAGGGGGCAAAGGATTTAACTCCAAATAGGAAAGAAACTGCTTTCATACATGAATGAAAGAAACCACTCCATACACCTAATAGAGCAGGGGGTTTTTGTAAACCTCAAAATATTCACGTTTTAATTTCATTTCGTACTTTCCTAAAAAAAAATAAGTAAAAATATAAAAATTACACTGGGCTTAAATTTGATAATCTGCTAATAAAATAAGGCAAAAGTACTACAAAATATAAAATAAAACTACACTACTAGTTGACCTAGTTTCTATGTTTTCGCAAATTAAAAAATAAATTTAAATTCATACTGGTTTTATATTCAAATTATATCTGCTAGAAACCTAAATTAAGACAAAATGTGACCAAAACCTCAATTTACATGAAACTACACTGGATTACAACAGTTAATTAAAAATTAATGCAAAAATATTAAAACTACGAACAACTTTGGTTATGTTTACGCCAAATTATTAGCTATTTTTTCGTATGTTCTCTGGGATCCGCCATATTCTTGGCGACTTTTTCTAGAGTGGGGGTATTTAAAAACTGCCAGACGTATTTCATTCATAAATTGTCTAAGATTCCGTACTGATTGCTTAGTATACTGTGGTTTGGACCATAACTGTTTCGAAACCGGTATATGTCTAGTGAGCATAGAGTGGTTGTTTCCCTAAATTTCGTTTATTAAAACTTAGAATGGATGATGCTTATGACAATGCGATCTAATATTAAAAAAAAACTCTCAATGAGTTTCAGTCAACGCCTGTAATGATATATTGTAAAGCAGCATTAAAACGGCAATAAGTCGCGTTTTACTAGACTGGACCAGCACATGAAAACCATTAAAATTGGTTTATTCGATAAATGTTTCAACACTTACACGTACAAAATGTCGAAATTAAACACGAGATACAGAGAATTCGACATTTGTAATGGAAGTAAACAGGAAATCGTAAATATTTTGCAAAATAAAGCCGTGTTTATTAGCACAGGTTTTAGTTTTAAATCCAATGCGGGTTACCAAGAAGTAATAATAAATCAAAAACATATGACGCTACTCATTCACTCGTTTTTAATATCCCTGTTAAGATCTGTACAGGGTGTAAATCAAGGTATTAATATACATTTTTCAATTTTGAGAGCGGAGTTCTTTCGACGTAACGTAGTCGACACGCACTTTGGCTCTGAGGTGCAGCTATAAAAAACTAAATATTTGCGACTTGAAACGATTGAAGTAGTAAAGAATAAAACTAATAAAATCTTTTTTCATAAAAGGCTATGAGTACTTTACATCAAAAATTGTTTTTTATCTAGAATACGCTGGCACGTTGTTAGGTAAGAGCACATTTTTATGAAATTTCTGTACATGGAACTGTTAATACTCATATGTTGATTGAAATCAAATTATAACATCTGAGATACTACCACAACTTTAAGGAAACACAAATTATAAAAAAAAACAATTCAACTTTTATTTTAAACTTAAATAAAGTACAAAAACACGAAGTCGTGGAAGTGCCACGTCTACAATTTTTTTTAGATTCAGACTTTAAACTCAGAATTTAAAGTTTAATATCTGAATTCAAAGTATAATCTCTAAATACAGGCTTTTAATTCTGAATTCAGACTTTAATGTCTGAATGAAGTGGATTACTTTCTGCTTGTAACTGTATTCAGGCCCAGCTTTTAGTAGCAAATGACTACTAGTAGATGTGTACACACGTGGTATATCTTGCGAATTCATTTTCTGTTAACTATTATGACAGATTGTGAACAGTTAAAGTTGCGAGATATTGGCCTCATTTCTGATATACTGATAAGAACTAACCAGTTCGAAACCAGTACATGACTAGTGGCACCGCTGACGATTAACTGCGGCTGTTTGCTATACGTATTTCAGGTGTAATTCAAAGGCGCGACATTATTTAGATACCCAGTACTTATAGTACTGTTCATGACAATTGTACAATCAAATTTAATCCGGAAATTGATGTTAGATTGATACAGGGTGTCGTAAAATGTCGTAGTTGATGACAAATATCGTAAAGTTTCATTTTCCTCTGTATATTATGTCGTCTAAATCTCAATTCTCTATATAGAAAGCTCTGAGTGCTACGACTTGTCCCATAATTTCATTAGCAGCACAGGATCAGAGATTAAAGTCTTAATTCAGAAATTAAAGTCTGAATTCAGAGATTAAAGTATGAATTCAGGGATTAAAGTCGGAATTCAGAGATTAAAGTCTAAACTTAAAAAAATTGTAGACATGGCCCTTTTAGGGCTTCGTACAAAAAACACTTTTGTAAGTAAAAATAAAAATAATAAATTAGAATTGGAATTAATAAGCTTAAAAGTCAGTGACACAGGAAATTTGCAATCGAATCGTGCAAGAGGTGGAGGTCCAGCGGCGTATTGCAATAGCTGAGGAACACATTTTAGAGATTGTTGAAGAGAATCCCCGAATAAGTACCAGACAAATTGCTTATCAAGGAATGTCCCAATCAACAGTGTGGCGTATCATACACGAGGCTCCGTACCATGTACAGCTTGTCCAAGAAGTAACACCAAGGGATTATCCCTTAGGAATTAGATTTTGTGCATGGTTGTCGCAACAAAATTCTCAAAATTCCAGATTTACATCTAACGTGTTAGTTATAGATGAAACTATTTTTACATGCAATGGGATGTATAATAATTATATATTTTTCAGGTTACTGTGTACGCACCTCGAGAAAAACTCTTGGCTTTGAATCTGATAACGGCAATTCATCAGAAAAACTCATTATTTCGCAAAATTGCAAACAGCGGTCATAATCATCCTCATGAAGTTCCTGGACTAAATGTGTTTTGTATGGATGGAATGTATTCTTCTTCAAAATGGTTTGTATGCTAGTTCGATTGATCCCAGATACAGATGCCAGCTGGCTTGTACTTAATGTAGGATCAAGATGAATTTGTCCCAAAACTACAACTTCGTTAGCTTCATTAACTATAGGTTTTTCAATTTCTAGTTTTTTATTCGTTACGTTAGCTGTCTCTTTGAAATTTTTTACTAGTGTTTAATTTTCAAAAACACAATTAAATAAACTCTCAACCAACACTTCCAAATAATACTAAATAAATTTAGAGTTCACTAATTTTACGTTTGTTGTGTGTGTATAGTATTCATTTCTATTTTTTTTTATTTTTACATTTTTACAATTATTTTATTTTACAAAAGTGATAACAAATCGCCAAAAACCAATGTAACGCAAGAAATACTAAATTTATACCATTGGCGTACTTAACTTAAATTTTTTGGGGTGATGCTTGCCCTTGTTTGCGGGTGAAAGTGGTGGAATCAAAAATATCAGCAAAGAATGTCCTCCTCTAAAATCGACGGGTCTAAGTGTTTTTCTACAATCTTGACGCAGTTCCTGAAAATGGCTCAGTTTCGTCGTTATCTGGCCTCACTGTTGTGTAACCTTATTTTATAAAATATTGGCCTAATAAATGTTTTTTAATAACTAAGTTTGAAGATAATACAAATTTTGAACTCTAACCTACCCTAATAAGTCAACTAACTATTTCACAACACCCAGTCTTTGGTGAAGCCACGCTTCGTTTATAACCTAAACCTTAAATAATAGCGTAATACGTACGTAAACGAACCCTAATATTTTTATTATTTTAAGTATTTTCTAGTGTATGCGTAATATCATTTTATGTTACACGAAATTTTCTGAAACAATGATAACAATGGCCCAAGTGTATTGATAATAGTAATCTGTGGATATGTTATTAGAGTAAGGGAGAGTGTAATCAAAATCGACTAGCTCTGTTCCACGAAATGCACAGAAAATTTGCTTATAAATTTCATCCCTCTGCACGACGATTTGTTTATTCTGCACAACAAATCCGGGATACAGGCAAAAGAGGACGGCGCTGACATAATTTAAAAATGCAAAAATAGGTAAATTATTTATTATTCTTTATATTAACATTTTATTGGGCTATTTTTTGCACATCACTTGTTCTTCGAATAAGTAAACGTATACTAAAATTAGTACCCCATTTTCTAAATCATCCTGCATATCAACTTGGCACATGTCTTTATAACATGTTATATTTCCTATGTGAAAGACCAAAAATATTGTTTAATTAATGAAATGATCTTAAATTATTACAGCATCATGTTGAGCGTACCTGAACGCGTTGTTCCACTTTTTACATCAACCATACCATATGTTCCAAATTTATTTAAATTAACTGGATGGTGTTTATTAGAAAATTTAATGTCAAACATAGAAACTTAACAAATTATAAACCTATTTATTTTATTGCCAAGTTTATAAACAAACAAATTAACCAAAATTGAATCATTTTAATTAGGTACTATTATGCTAAAAATTTTCCAAATATTAAATTTTTAAATAAACAGCTTCCATAACTAACGAGACACCTCTTCTCACACATCGAGATTATAAATCATTGAAGAAATTGTTTTGTACATTATCGATCTATTGGGACAAGCCAAACACATGTTAGTTATAAAATTAATTATAATTTGAAGTGTCAACAACTCAAATTTACGATGGTCTCAGTGTACACAACCTCCATGTGTTGTTTATTTTAGCTCTGATAATGGCTTTACCTCTTATGGCAAAATGTCAAACGTGTTCGTTGCGCTATCAATGCAGCGGCAACGTGTCAAACAAATTACACCTTATATAATTACTTTCCTTAATATCTTAATATATATGCGCAGATGGTTAACTCTATTTTCTCCATTAAAATATTAAACACATACATAAACGACTTTAGATTAAAAGTATATAGAGAACCAAATGAGATATAGATTTGAAAATTGCTATATAGAGTATTTTATAAACCTGTATTTTAAAGAAAATATTTTTAACTTTTGGGGTACTTCCGGGCACAACTAAAGTCAACATGTGAGAAAATGCTGAAAATGTGAGAAAGCTGCGGAATTTCCGCAAGCTAATTTGTTTACAATTAATATCCTGACGGAATGTTATATTCTACCAACCATTTTCTTGATGTGACAGAAGCCTCGCCTACTACGATTTTTAATACCTTCAGTGTCAGTGACGGAAAAATCCGTCGGAGTCGCTATCACTCTCGTGCCGCTGATGGAATTTTCCGTCGCTTCTTTGGTGTCATTTATAGCTGGGTTATTTACGTTACCACTGCATTTGACGAACGGTGATTTACATATGCACAATGAAAAGGTACAGTTAAATTAATAAAATGATCAGTTATAATATTAACTCACTAAAGATATCACATTTCAAAAAAATAAATGCGGACGAGCTGATTTTTTCAGAGTGAATGAAAGGCTGTCTTCAACTAAATAATCACTCTCGACACCTTTGTGGCTTTTTGCTATTTTTTGCTTTTATTTACTATACTTAATATGGTTCAGTAAAGATACAACAAAAGGCTGACCAGCTGGTTTTTGCAGGTTTCTTCAAGCACTGTCTTCTGAGTCTCCATCCAAAAAAAGCACAGTCCAACCCTTTCGTTGTTCTGTGCAATAGGGGTGGTTTATTATTATTGTGTCACCTCTAAAATATTTTGTGTAAGTACTTAATAAAAGTCATTACTTCTGTTCCGGAGGGTGTATTGTTTTAAAAACATTTATGCATATTTAATAGGGATGTTCAAATTAAATAGGTATTTTGAGGTACGCCAGTTTGAACCAATGGGATGTAATATCCAAGCAACTTTGGGCTTTCAGTGCTGTGAATTGTTAATTGAACACATTTCCTTACCACACATACCACCGAAGGGGTAGACTGTCCTTTTTTTGGTATCCACTCAGGAGACAGTCCTCTAAGAATCCTCCAAAAACTGAATCATAATAAATAAATATCGTTTTTTTTTATTTAACGGACGGTGAAGCGTCAAATATCTAAGAAAAGTTAATATATTATTATTATGTACAAGTTGGACAAAAAATTCCAAAAACAAAGTAAATAAGAAAGTACCCCTATTGCAAAAGACGCACAAGGGTCTCTAGTGTAATTTTTTGGTTGGAGACAGCCCTCCATCCACCCTGAAAAAATCAGTCTGTCTTTTTTTATTAGAATAAGACTGGAAAATTGGCAAGGCTGATACTATATCAACCTCAAAAAGAGCCCAAATAATCCATTACCATACAGATGGAGGGTTCTTGCAATTGTCAGAACATAGTTGTTCGACGGAGACTTAGTATCCAGATACAGATGATGCATATGAGGTGAATCAGCAGGTTCTTGCAGGCAACAAAATAATGAAATTTACTCGACTTATCTTAGACCAAAAGACACAGGATCTCAAATTAAAAGTTTTGAATTCAAAATTATTCAAATTTTTAGAATGTTTTTAATGAATTGCTTTGAAAAACAAATTCGTACTTTATTCTAAACGCTAGAAGGCGCTACAAAATGTACACGCTGATAAAAATTGGTCATAACAATTTTCATTACATCGTCGGTTTTAATATACCTAATACAAATTTTATATTTTATATAGTATCACATAAGTTACTAAATAAGTCGAAACTTGAAATTTAATATAAAAAAAATAATTTTACATACTCTTATATTAATTAAATTAGATAAAATGGAAAAATAGCAAATAAATTGAAAACGGTTAAATTTAGCGATTTGAAATTAGTATGTACTTATATTATATTTGTGCACAAAAGCTAAGAGAATAATATTATTTTACTTTGATACATACATTGAGAAAAATGTTCCACCACCAAGAGTACCTACATTTTGTAGCGGCCACTAGTGTTTAGAACAAAGTTAAGTACAAATTCGTTTTTCTTGTCTCAGATAATCCCCGAATCCAAATTTTCAAAGCAATTCACTGAGAAATTAGACAGACAAGATATGCGATGTAAAATACTCTCACTGGCGTATAGCTTTCAATTTAGTTAGACGTGCAGTGCCACTGACGGAAAATGCCGTCGAAATTATGGACAACATGTTATCGAAACTGCCACCGGCAACGAACCTGTTAAAAGGGTCATTTTTCAGAAAGTGATATTAAGCATTTTTTATCAAAAAGAAAATATTACCAGGCTATTCAAAACTTATCAAAATACCAGCATACAAAATTTGATCGACAAATGACTATTGAGTGTTTTGTTATGGGGTGCCAAATCTCGAGAAATCAGAACTAAAAATTATAAGATGCAGGTCATAGATTGCCATGAAAGTGAAAACAAATACGAGTCGGGCAAAGGCAAAATACAGACATTACAAATTTAACAGTTAGAAGTTTCGAAGTTAGATATTTATAGAGTGTTTTCATAAAAGCAGGTTAGTAAATTTAGATAGATTAATTTCTTTAGATAATTGTTGAATAGAGCTTTGTCTGTGGAGTACATACATATGACTTCATTGATAGGAATTGTAGGAGATTTGATTTATATTAGCTTAAAATACCTTTCTAATACAGTAAAATATGTTACAAAAGCTAATAATAAGGAATATATGGGTAAATATTGTGGGTGTAATTCAACGCTGGTTGGGGCTTTTGTCCACAGAGTAGTTAGTTTCACACAATATATTTAATACCTAAAAATATACAAAAACTTTTACATAAAGGGTAAACATTATTCAAGTAGGTATTGTCATATTTAATTTATTGACAGGCTGTCACTTCTGTCATTGTTGATATTTAATTTTAAATAATTTTAATTTATATAATAATTTTTATAACTAGATATTTGACTCAACTTAAAGGAGGCCACCTGAAGAAGCAATCCTAAAAATGCAGAAATAGGTAAGATCTCATCTATTGTGGTTGAATTTTCGACTTCCCACTGCCAAAAGTGAAGTTAGATATTTATAGTGTTTTCATTAAAGCAGGTTAGTAAATTTAGATAGATTAATTTCTTTAGATAATTATTGAATAGAGCTTTGTCTGTGGAATTGTTCATTAGCATACCTAGATGTTTGGTATCAGAGAACATACATATGACTTCATTGATAAGAATTGTAGGAGATTTGATTTATATTAGCTTAAAATACCTTTCTAATACAATAAAAAAAGCATAGTACATTCTTTGTACTTTAATTATTTTTTTCTACACCCGTATTATAACAATGCACTTATATGCCCATAATCCGTTTCAAAATGATACCCATTACGATACAGATTTTTCATTACGATACGGATTTTTAAACAAAAGAAACCCATAATTTTTCAATGAAGCATGCTGTGCATTTGACGTTTATCCTAGGTTCTTATGTAATTATTTTAGATGTCAAAATCAGTACGGATTAAATTTTCGTAGATACCTATCTAAACTTCGATAATTTATCAAAATGTCTGATATCAGCGATATAGAAGAATTACCATCGATTCCTCCACACATATCGGAGAAAGCAGAAAATGCAGTTCATACGAATAATTACTGTTACCTATTGTGTTCAATAAAAATATAAAATTTATGGATTTTGATTATTTATCGGGTGTAGAAAAAATAGCGTATGCAACTCTCATGTAATGGTTATTAATACATGATCGTTGCATAATATACTATTATTGTGGCCGCAATTAACAGTGTTCAACTTGTAGCTTCTGTGTTTTTCCTTTGCCCGGTTGGCATTTGTTTTCACTTTCATGGCAATCTTTGAGCTGCTTATTTTTAGTTTTGATTTTTCGAAATTTCTCAGCCCATAACACTCAATAGGCATTTGTTATTCAAATTTGTTATATAGGTATTTTGCTGAGTATAGCTCAATAACCTGGTCATATTACTTTTTGATAAAAAAATGCCTAATACCTCTTTATGGAAAAACAATCCTTTTTAAAAATCGTATTAAGCTAGGATTTTGTCAAATCAATAAAATGGTTAGTAGAATATAACCTCCCTTCAGGGTAACTAATTTGTAAGGAAAATGACTAGCGGAAATTCCACAGCCTTCTTACATTTCCAGAGGTGTTAACCTGAAAAACGGGACACACTGTATATAAAATGTGGTCACTTTTATGACATCCAGTACAGAGATTTCGAAAACAGCAATATACAGGTTGCCTAGAAATGATGCGTCTAATTTCCGGGTATTCTACACGAAAAATACTGCTAATTTTAAATTTTCGCAAAAATGTTTTGGGCATTAATTTTTCGTGTAGAATCAACTTCTGGAATATTAACGCATCAATTCCTGGCACCTTATATACAAGATAGCTTAAATTAATAAAAAGTACATATATTAATTGTATACTTAATAATATTATATACGTTACATGAGCTTTTCAATGGATGTGAAAAACATTGTACGCTTATTAGATGTCGAAATTTTCATAGCCAACTTTTGATTTTCTTATGATTTGTATCCACCAAAAAGAGCGAAAAAAAGACGATTCAATCATGTATAACACGTGTAAAAAATATTACAAACAGTGGAGAGGATATAACTATGTCCCCAATAGTATGACGTATGATGGTGAACAATTAAGTGAGCCTATCAGTATTATTAATGCTTTTGCCAATTTCTTTAGTGCATCCTTTAAACCAGTTTATGCGGATAATGATATATCATTTGAAAATTTTTCTACTGAAGTTTGTCCCGCAGTTCACATTGCACAGTTTGACGAAAGTGAGGTTCTTACAGCTTTGAAGCATACCAAACCTAAAATGACTACTGGACCGGATTTTGTGCCAGCCTTTATCATAAAGAACTGTGCCAGTGTATTGTCATGTCCTCTTACTTTTTTAATCAACTTATGCGTTAAAACGTGTAGCTTTCCTGAAATTTGGAAGCACTCTAAAGTCTGTCCGATATTTAAAAATAGAAATAATCAGGATATTACTAACTTCCGACCAATATCTATCTTGTGCAACTTCAGTAAGGTCTTTGAATATCTACTTCATAGTCACAACATCAAAAATAAAATTTCAACTCGTCAGCATGGTTTTATGAAAGGCAGGTCTACAACTTCTAACTTAATGACTATAACACAATATGAATCCATGAACAGACGATTGCAAACTGATGTTGTTTACACTGATTTTTCAAAGGCATTCGACAGACTGGACCATGGTATATTACTTGCAAAACTTAATGCATTTGGATTCTCAAATTCCCTTCTACAATTATTATTTGATTCATATTTGTCCAACAGACTTCAGTATGTTCTGTTCAAAGGGTGTAAGTCTGTCGACTACTTAGCAACTTCAGGAGTCCCGCAAGGATCTGTCCTTGGACCACTGCTATTCAACATTTTTATCAATGATATAACTGATTGTTTAAGTTCTAACTGCCTTCTTTATGCTGATGCCTTGAAGGTGTTTTCGACTATCGACAGCCTTGATGATTGTGAGCGCCTTCAAGGTGATTTGATTAAAATTGAAAAGTGGTGCAAATTAACTAGACTTCATATGAATCCTCAGAAATGCTACATAATGTCATATACTTTAAAATCGTCGAAAATTGTGTTTGACTATAGCTTTAATGACACTGTTTTATCACGTTTCAACACTTTCCGCGATCTCGGAGTTCTTTTTGATGATAAGTTGTCCTTCAATTTACATATTGAAAAGATTGTATCTGAAGCATATAGGTCTTATGGCTTTATAGTAAGAAATAGTAGTAACTTTGTTCAAATTAAGACTCTTAAAATCTTATATTATTGTTTTGTTCGATCCAAACTCGAATATGCCGCTTCTGTTTGGTCTCCTTACTATAATTCTCATATGCAAAATATTGAAGCAGTCCAAAGAAAGTTTCTTAAATTTCTTAACTTTAGGATGGATGGGGTATTTCCTCCTATTGGGTTTCCCCAATCTGAATTATTACAAAGACATGCTCTGATGAGTCTTGATACCAGGCGTCAATGTCACAGTGTGCTTGTCTTGTTTAAAATTTTAAATAATCTGATTGACTGCCCTGATTTGCTACAGCAATAAACTTTATTGTTCCAAGAGTCAACTCAAGGGAAGGTAATACTTTTTACTTACCCACCCCGCGTACAAATATTCTTAAACATTCCCCTATGTATAAAATGTGCACTTTTTGTAATTTATTGGAGCATCGCCTTGACATTCTCAATTCCAGCACTGCCAAGATAAGGTCATTGTATTTTAATTGATGTATTATTTTAATTGTGTGTTAGTTTTTAGAGTTTTAAGATGCATTTGTATTCATTATGTGTTCGTGCACTATTTGTATTTATATTTATATCTCTCTTTACTCTCCTGTTCTGTAATTGGGTTTTGTAACCTGTAGAACAGAGTAACAATAAATAAATAATTTTTTTTACAGTCATTACCGTGGTTGACTTTGCGACATATAACTACAGACCACCCTGTATACTACATACCTTTAGTCTCAAGTCGTTTTGATAACCCTGTATTTCCGTCTTACACAAACCGAGCTAAATCATTTAAATACAAAACTGCATCCTTTCAAATAAATGCCTTCTAAGCCTCTGATTATACTCCATTCCATTACATTCCTTTCTTTCCCTAATTATAAGCAAATATTTGAAAACTATTAAAAATGCATTATAATTGCTTTTTAAACTAGTGTAGCATCATCGCCAGTCTTACGGCGCGCGGCGCTTTGAAGAAGAGATCCACTTTTAGGTTGTTTTTATGGCTATTATATAAAGGGGACGCGTTGGGAATTATTTGAAACAAAGCTAATTAAAAATGTTAACTCTGCTATTCGAATTAAAACTTTTGAGAACCTTGCAAAAAACCAGTAACTTCCATTTAACAACCCTTTGTCGGTAGAATGGGGTGAGAGTGGCGAAGTCTGTTATACTAAATTCCCTTCATTCAGTTACAGAAGCTATAACAGCTGAAATTTCACACAATATGGGGAAGATATTATTATTTAGAATTAAATTTATATAACTGATATATTTTAATATAAAAAATTGGCAGTAAAAGTGGTTGTTTGTGCCATCTAGAACTAATTCTTCATACTTAGAAATGTCGATATTTCATCGACATTAATGTCACGGTGAATATTGTAATGTAATGTAACTTATTATTAGTTGTAGTAAACGTTAGACCAGTCATAGACTTCGTTCTTATTGAAATTATTCCAAACGTTACTCCTAATCGAAAGATAATTTTAATTAGCGACTTTACATTATCAAATGGTCTTCTTAATCTTTCTGTAACAAGGCAGGTATGCATTGAACAAAAATATTTGGAACAGGGTCACACCCAAATGGAATGTGACTCAATGCATTCCACTATATAATGTTATTCGAAACATCGAAATATAAATCGAAAGCCTTATAACGTTAATTATGTAAATCATAAATATTTCGAAAATTTTGAAGAAATTAAGTTAGTGAAATCTATTCGACCAGGATTTAGAGCAGGTGGTCCTACTGTGAATAATATCAGAGTTAAAGTATAATTTAAATGGAAAAATTGAATTGAATTGAAAATTAGGCACACACGCAATCTTAAGGAACTACCTATCAGGCAATGTAGAAATCCAATTTGTGTACCATTTAATTCGTTACCAGCCTTTTATAAGGATTCCTTAAAAATAAAAAAGGAAAAATTTGACAATTTAATGTTTTTGAAGAAAATGATGGAGGCAGACCATTATCCTTTCTACGATAATTTCAAGCACGAATAAACTTTTTTCTAATTAAAAGATTTTTTTATATATTTTTTTAAATTTTTTTCTTCTAGTCTAAGACTAGTGTTCTCTTCAATTTACATAAGTTCATTTTGGTAGATAATTTAAGTTTGAAAAATGCATAAGTCCCTTACTACACTATATTTTTAAAGTAATTGTTGAAATTATCAACACTTTTTTAAATTAAAAACTGTATCCAATTAAAAACATTTGAAATTTTTTTCAAGTTCAACCTCAAATGCAGTTTTTTGCCTCTCCTGTAAAATTATTTATGCATTTTTCACAGTAATCCGGCGATATTATTTTGCATCTCTGATGTATCTAACACACATTCCTGTGTAAACATATTTAAGAAATTTATCTTCCTATTCTTAGTTCATAGGTATATTTATGAGATTTGCTACTTCATTATTAATATAAGCTCCAACTCCTAGATTCATAATAAAGGTACTAAAGATAATTTACAGCTACCTTACTCCAAAGTAAACATTGCTTGCAATGCTCCAAGTCGTATTGAAGTGAAAAATTATAGCACTACCGCTTCATAGTAAAATCATATTTGGTTGTAAAATACTACATATTTAACTAAATGTTATTAGGTATACCAATCTAGTATCTCTTGAAAATATGTTTATTGAACTTTGCTGTAACATTTATATAAATGCGTTATTTGTTAAAAATTGTTAATTTAGTTTGTGTTTCCTATTTGTAATTGTGTCACTGATTTTCTTATACATTTTATTATGTTTATCGAATAAACTTTTGAATTCTCAACACTCTACTAACTCTAATATAAAAATATTTCATGAAATAGGAAAGAGTAACAAGTCAAGTCAAATAACAAAAAAGATCTTAATGCAGATAATATCAAATAATATTATTTATTTCTACTGAGTTCCCACACACATTTCCCACTCCCCCCTCCTACTTCCCCAACTGTAACTAAAATATATTTAACAATCTTGGGAACAAAAAGGTACTTGAAACTGAAATTGATATAACATTTAAAATATTGATCCCATTTACCAAGCTGTACGAGTATACTTGTGTTTAAAGCCAAGTTACAGTAATAATTATAACAACATTGTTCTACTTGATTCCTATACATCACACAATACCCACTTTTAATTTAACATTTATAAGATGAAGGTGAGGTGAGTACACCATTCATAAAATATATCTCACTCAGAACAAAAGCTGGTGGGTCCAAGCGTTTTTTGAATTTTTTTAACAAAACAGAATTTTTTTAAGAATACGTAGGTGGCAAGTATTTGATGCCCGACACTATACAGTGTGTCCCAATTTCGCTGTTGTTGCAAGGAATCTGGGAAACTGTAAGATACATGGGCGCGGTTTTCACAACATTAAGTTACTTTTTCGAGATATTTAAGATCTCGAAATCAGAATTTTTATATGCCTTTTCGTTTTTAATACAGGGCGAAATTTAAATAATAATAATAATAATAATAATAATAATAATAATAATAATAATAATAATAATAATAATAATAATAATAATAATAATAATAATAATAATAATAATAATAATAATAATAATAATAATAATAATAATAATAATAATAATAATAATAATAATAATAATAATAATAATAGGACTTTATTTTGTTAAAAAAAACAATGAGTATAACAAAATTGTCTATATCGGGTGGCGGTATCCAACCATGTTGCTCATACAACCACCCCAGTTGAAAAAAATACATTAAATCAATAATTACAATACCAAAACAAAACAAAAAATATATAGACAGAACTGTACCAATTAATAGCAAGAGAAAAAAAAACACAGAAAAAATCTATATGCAATACAAATATTAGTTAATTCGATCACGAATATTAAAGAGTTATACCTTAACCTTTTTCCGAAAAACTGCTAGACTGGTTGCACCCCTGATGTCGTCAGACAAGGAGTTATAAATTTTAGCTGAATTATAAGTAAAACTACGTTGAAATAGAGCAGAATGGTGTCGTGGCATGTGTAATAAATCATGATGACGAGTAAAACGATTATGAATATCAGAACCCTTTACAATATTATCATAAAGATATGCAGGTAATTTGTTATTAAGAATATTAAACACAACACAGGATAAATGAATATGATATCGTTCTTGTAAATTAAACCAATTAGAATTAATAAACGCATCAGTAATATGGTCAAACTTACGTAAATTGTAACAAAACCTAATGCAGGCATTTTGTATTTTTTGTAAACTATTTTTGTCTTAAAACAATAAGGCCGGCCAAAAAACAGTATCACAATATGATAAAATAGACAATACCAAACTATCCGTAAGTTTAAGTTTAACATCCTTACTTAAAATATCTTTAAACATATATAACACTTTTAGCTTGTAGAAGCATTTTTGAATTAAACTTTTAACGTGAGGTCCAAATCTAAGATCAGCATTTATGTTAAGACCCAGATTTTTACAAGAATTAACTGATAAAAGTAAACAATTATTAAGTTTAACCTGCAAGAGAGGATCCACTGAAATTAGATGCCTATGAGGGCCTAAAACTAACATTTGCGTTTTTTTTCATTGAGTACGACCCTGTGTGTCCTAGAATACTGACTTATGATTTCAAGGTCTACATTAATATTACGAACAGCAAGATCTAATTCTTTATAATAGAAATGATAGTACACTTGAGTGTCATCAGCATATTGATGTATCGAACAAAACTTAAGGAATATGCCCAATATGCTACCCTGTGGAACGCCATTATTATTAGGTAGAAATTTAGTGTTATATAGAACTACTCTTTGACTCCTGCCAACTAGATAGTTATTAAAAAATGTAGTTTCAACAGCACCAATACCAAAATATTTTAGTTTTGTTATAAGAGTTGTATGATTAATAGTATCAAATGCCTTACTGAAGTCCAAGAGAATCAAACAAGTATCTTTGTTCACATCACTTGCCCGTAAAATATCATCTGTTACATTAATTAACGCAGTTGTCGTACTATGTTGACGCCTAAATCCAGATTGGTATTTTGAAAGAATGTTATACTTAGCCAAAAACTCACTGTAAACTGTACATATATTGCTTTTTCTACAATCTTAGACAAAACCGGCAAAATACTTATTGGTCTAAAGTCAGAAACATTTACCGGATTACTAGTTTTTTTTATTGGAATTACATTAGCATACTTCCATGACTTAGGAAACTGACCGGCAGTCAGACAACTATTAATTATAAATGTAATATGTTCACTTAGATGAGGAATTAAGTACAGTAGCATTTTTACAGAAATACCATCAAAACCCATGGCATTCCACTTAATATTAATTAGAAATTTTTCCATATCAAAACATGTAATAAGTTTAAAATTAAAGTTAGTATCCAAATTAGGCCAAGTTTTATTCATATAAATTTGTCAAGATTGCCAATATCCGAAAAGGTCTTACTTGAATTATCCATAGAGGAGCAAACATTTAAAAACTGTAACACTTTCCAAAATTCTTTCGGATTATTTTTAAATGCATATTGCAAATACGCCTTTTTCTCTGTCTTAACAACTATGTTGACATGATTTCTAATTTCCTTATACTCTCTCCAGGACTCATCAGTTTTTAAACGTTTGTACCTACTGAGAGATTTCTTTTTGAGCTTTGTCAAAAGCCTTAGATTATCCGTAAGCCAAGGGGCGGGCGGTTTAGTTAACCTCGAAGTTTTCAAAGGGGCGTGAATATTAAATAAATATAAAACTCTATCATTAAAAAAGGAAATCATGTCATTAACATCTTCCAAAGTATATAAGTAATTCCAAAAAATGTCATTTAAGTCAAATAAAAATGCATCATAATTAAACTTGGAAAAAATCTCTATATGTTTTAAAGCTAATGGACTGCTTTGGTTTAAGTAGCTTAATATCACATTTAACAAATGGATGGTCAGAAATATCGTCCATTCTATAAACATCCACACTGCCAATAATTTCCGGACAGGAAGTTACAATTATATCAAGTTTGAGAGGTGAGAGTTACTCTAGTAGGTTCGTTAACTAATTGTTTTAAACCGTATTTATTTAAAAGTCTAGTAAATAAAGTACAGGCATAATTACCATTAACCAACAAATCGACATTCAAGTCACCGCCAAACAAAACATAATCAAATTCTGGTAACAATGCAACTACCATACTTTCTAAGTTATCAATATACACATTTAGGGTAGGTAAACTACTTTCAAAAAATTCCTCGTATCTCAAAGAATACCTGAGGTATCGGAGTGCTGTAAATTGCTTCTTGTAATTAGTAAGTAATGTAATTTATTGTGCATATATAATTACAATAAAAAATAGGAATATATCTACAATTATATCAGAAATATAATAAACATACACACAATAGGAAAGGGTTAGCCTAAGCTATCTTACACCCCACCTACTCTTTATTTTCTAACGTATACATATTATAGATAGACACAGAACGAAACTAAATAATAAAAGCGTCCAATTATAAACACACATACAATAATAAAAACTTGTTTTAGTAGTACATAGTATTTTACCCTATATATTAAAGTAAAACAATATCTTTTAGTTTGTTCAGTAATTTTAATTTTGATTTATAACAATGAGCCCCTTCGGAGATATAATTTATCGTTTGGTTTATAGAAAAATCATTCCTGAAACAGCCTTGATAAGTGTAGAGGAATATGGAAGTAATATGTTCTTATAATGACTGTATCTGATCTTTTACATATAATATCATAGAGATACAATGGCTCCTTTGTTTTCAACAATTTATGTACCAATACACTAAATAGGTATTGGACTGTGAATTTAATATTCAATTCTATAAGGAGTTATGTGACTTCTAGGTGGAATATCAAACACATATTTCATGCATGCATTCTGAACTTTCTGCAGTTTTTGCTGATAACGATGGGTTAAAAAGATTGTAATAAACACCACAACAATATTTAATATGCGGGTAGATAAAGGTTTTCACTAGTTTCACCTTAGTTTCTTGATTAAAAGAAGATTTAAAATTATATAAAATTTTCAACTTAAAAAACAATTACGAACTACATATGTGACCTGACGCTCAAAGTTCAAATTAGAATCTATATATACACCCAGATTTTTTTCACATTTTACCCATTGTATATCTATGCTATTTAATTTAAGAAAGAAATTCCAAGTAATGAAATTATTATGTCGATCTATACCTATCACCATTGCTTTTGTCTTATTTGGATTCAGCATCAGGCCACGGTTATCTATAATTTAGACACTGCTTCTAAATCGTTATTAATTTGATGTATGAAATGATCCGCAGATTGGACACTAGTTGACATATAGATTTGAATGTCATCTGCATAAAGATGTATATGAGAATGCGAAATATGTGCAGACAGATCAAAAACAAACAGTGAAAACAAACAGGTAAAACAAAATCGGACCCAACACAGTACTCTGAGGTACTCCTGAGAGAACCTCTTTTGTAGTTGAACATGTTAAGTAATCCAAAACTACTCTTTGTCCGATGTATTTTAATTTTGCACTTAATAGGTCAAAATTTACTCAATCAAACGCTTTACTTTGATCTAGCAAAACTAAAATTGTCAATAATTTTTTGTCTCTAGCTTCAGAGAAGTCGTTTACTAATTTAAGAAGTGCTGTTTGTGTACTATGATTTCTGCGAAATCCGGACTGGGTAGTCGCTAGAATAGAATTTAAGTGTAAATAGTCCTTTATTTGATTTGATATTAGTTTTTCAAACAACTTTGATAATGTTGGTAATATTGAGATTGCTCTTAAGTCATTCAAACTGTTAGAAGATGAAATTTTTGGTTGAGTCAATATATTTGCTGTTTTCCAAATAGTTGAGAAAACTTCCACATTAATTGAATTATTGAAAATATGTTTAACTTTCTGTACACAATAAGTTAATAGACTTAAGTAGACTTTTTTACGTATATTTCAGAGGCTAATTGTAATTTCTCTGTCTCTTTTAAAATAAGATCCAAACATACAATTTTTAAAATATTTATTTTTATGCAGTTCAATTGCATTAGTTTTTTTTCCTTCATAATAATATACTTATAACAATTCCTATTTTATATTTCGGAAATTGTTAAAAAATGTTAAAATAATGAAACTGTTCTTGCGTGGCGTATATACGTATACAGTATGCGCCAAAAGTATGGAATACATTCAATAAAAACTAAACAATTATTTTTTAGAAAAAATCCTCGAACAGGTCGATTTTTAATTTAAGAAATACATATTTTAGCGTAAAATGCGATTTTCAAATGTCATTTGTTTTCGAGTAATGACGTCATCGATTTTTTTTTTAATGGTAACACCATATGTTTTTCCTTGATTCTGAAAGATCGTTTAATTCTCTATCAGACAGTACTAAAATTTTGCCCTCTTACATATGAAAGTTTTCGAGTAAATGACGATTGAATGTTAGAAAACGTAAATCAATTAAAATAAAGCAAAAACGTTATCAAGTTTAGTTTTTCGAATTCCATAGTTCTTTTATGAATCACGTAGGTGAAAATCTTTGCAAAGTGTCATTGTCACACCGACTTTCTAATAAGTATCGTAAGCGACATAGAAATTATTATTCAATTTAAAGTATTATGGCACATTTACCTGTTACTCAAAGAATTGAAATTTTAATTCTTATCGGATGCGGGAATATGAATAGAACTCAGCAGGAAGTTTGCGATTTATTTAATGAAAAATATCCAGATCGCCCTATCAGCCAACCAACAGTCAGTAAGTTAGAGTCTAAATTTTGAGAAACTGGCAATGTTGTAAATATTCCAAAACCTGGACGCCCAAGCGTTAATGAAAATCAGAAACAGAACATTTTGATAAGTATGGTGGATAATCCTCATAATTCTTCACGATTGTTTGCATTAAACAATGACGCTAGTCAGAGCACACTGCTACGTATCTTGAGGAAGGAAAAATATCATCCCTACAAAATTCAACTTGTGCAGGAACTCAATGAAGATGATCCCGATCGCCGTTTACACTTTTGCGAAATTCTAATGGATTTATGTCAAGGAAATAGAAATTTACACCGGCAAGTACTTTTTTCAGATGAGGCCACATTTTGTCTGAATGGTACAGTAAACCGTCAAACTTGCAGATATTGGAGTCGGGAAAATCCTCATTAGATGGCAGAGACACATACCCAACACCCTCAGAAATTAAATGTGTGGGCTGGAATAGTTGACGACAGAATAGTAGGGCCTTTCTTCTTTGAAGGAACCCTTACAGGACAAAGATATTTAGAGTTTCTAGAAAACGACCTTGTTCCAGCCCTTGCAGTAATTTTTCCTAACGATAATGACCCTGACATTCTTGACGACACCATATGGTTTCAGCAAGACGGTGCACCTCCGCACTATGCGCGCCCTGTACGAGATTTTTTGGACAACTGTTTTCCTGGGAGGTGGATCGGCAGACGCGGACTATTTTTTATGGGAATACTTGAAGAATTTCTTCACAGACTTGCGCATTGTCAAGAAGTTGGTGGATGGCAATTCGAACATTTAATTTAAGTATAAATTTAATCAATTGTATTTTATTTTACATACCTCAGAATTGTTACTTTTTTATGGATAAAATTTACGTTTTCTAACATTTAATCGTCATTTACTCGAAAACTTTCTTATGTAAGAGAGCAAAATTTTAGTACTGTCGGATAGAGAATTAAACGATATTTCAGAATCAAGAAAAAAAATATGGTGTTGTCATTTAAAAAAAAATCGATGACGTCATTACTCGAAAACAAATGACATTTGAAAATCGCATTTTACGCTAATATATGTATTTTTTAAATTAAAAATCGACCTGTTCTAGGATTTTTCCCAAAAAATAATTGTTTCGTTTTTATTGAATTTATTCCATACTTTTGGCGCATACTGTATAGTTGGTGATATAAATTTCCATTAGTAGTAGTGCGTGACAAACACAGAGCAGAATTAAATCTTAAGTTTACAATATTCTCTAAAAGAACAAATTGCTATTTAAACTAAACTAATATAAATGGAAGAGTTCGGGGTTTATCACATACACATTTGATAAATAAGTACTATTACAGGGATCGTTTGACTCATCACAGTTGTTTGCATTTTCCGGGAAAACAGTGCATTTTTAATAAATTTGCTAAGAGCACCTTTTTTGTGTAGAATGAAATTTTAAATAACAAGGTCTAGAATGTAAAAAAAAACAACTTAAAAAAAGTTAGAGAATTAAATGTTAGCGAAAATGCTAGCAACTAACGCCCTCTATTTTATACAAATTAACCCACAATTTCGGTAATAGATACGGCGTGCTCCGTATTGATAACAATTTCATAATCACCACATCTCAGTGTTGAGCGGTGAAACAAACAACGTCACATCTGCGTTGCCACATCACAGCTAAATGTTTGTATTCTTTCATAGACTATTTTCTATTAATACGTAACTAGTAGTATAATAGTGATAATAGTATTAACACAAAATGTTTTGGTTAAGTATAAGTTTCACACTTCCCGAAGTCAACTTTCATTGAAAATAAATAAAGCAGGCATCTATCTGTTTGAATTTGCATTCCAAAATTTATAATCAAAACGGCACAACGCGTTATAACAAATAAAAAGGTCAAAACACTAAATAACGCTGCAATATACGAAATATAACGTCAAATGCACACACCCAATCAGAAAGCTACTTTTCCAAGGCGATTGCAGAATGCAGATATCCCAAAGCAGGGTCTAGAGCACGCCTGAATATTATGCGAAACCTATTTATTAATTACTATTACGACAAGCGTACCTAACAGGTATTCTCTAACTTTTGGAGTGTATTACTAATTGAATATTTACAGTCCCTCGATTGCTTCAAGACACAGACGTACAAGTTATTGCAATAATAATAGCACTCGCTCATAACAATTTTTGATGAACTTTTCGTTAGATCTTATTTATCAAAGTGTATAAGTGCGGATCGGCGCAGGCTACCAATAAGCAGGAATCCCCTTCCACTTTGTTTGCTTTAGCCTGCTTGAAACTGCCGTTTTCATATCAATTTAAATATACAATTACTAATTTCATAGCTTATAAGTACGTATTCGGCGCTGGTAAATCTGCTTCTACTCAGTCTGTACCCTTAGTACCGCTTCAGATTACCCACACAAATGTCAAACACAATGGATATGGAAATAGCTAAATTTGAATTTCTAGACCTCACCTGATACAAATTAGCCGTACATTCAGCGATTCTCTGCCTCCTCGTCTTCCTCCTGCGGTAATTCCCCTTCTCGAACATATTCGCCGCCTTTGGGTCCAGCATCCAATAACTTCCCTTCCCTCCGGCCTGCTCACTGCCCCCAGGCGACACTTTATCTCTGGGCACTTTCACAAAACAGTCATTTAAACTAAGGTTATGTCTGATAGAATTCTGCCAGCCTTGCTTGTTTTCTCTGTAGTAAGGGAAATTGTCCATAATGAATCTGTAGATTCCGCTGAGGGTCAGCCGCTGCTTGGGAGAGGACGAGATGGCCATGGCGATGAGGGCGATGTAGGAATAGGGCGGCTTCTCCGGACGGGGCTGTGCCACCTTTATCGGCAGGGGAAACCACAACTGGGGGTAGTAGGGGTTGAAGAGTCTCTGTGTCAGAAAGGGGCTGTGGGTGAGGCTGGTGTGAACGCAGTCCGTGAGGTGATCGAGGCAGTAGCAAGAGTCCAACTGCTGAAGAGGGAACATCGTCGATGGGGTCGAGGAGTCGGTCGGGTGTGCCAAATGCCTTAAATCTGTGAAAACGTAAAATTTAAAAATTGCATTTTTTTCCAAAATGAATTGACTTGAACTGTGCTCATTATGCGTGGACAACATTTTTTCTCATGACATGACCACGTAATTAAAATATGAGATAGATACTTTAAATCATTCTTAACATATTACATGTTCTTTTAAAATTAAAAGTATTAAAATAGTTGAAAACAGATCATTTCAACAACAACACACCCAATGGACATACGTACGTTTACATAACGTTTTAAAAACGTTGAAGTGGTTGACCAAACATTTTACGTTGAAATATTCAACGTTTATTTTTAGTTAAAAATTTAAACGTATACAATATACCATTTAAAACATGTTGATAATATTCGCATTTCATTTCATCTGGAGGGTGAAATATACATTTTTTATAACATTTATTAGACTGCTGTACACAAATGTATTATATACGGTGTGTCAAACAAAAAAAAGTAAAGAGCCTTTTTTGTTGCAAATTGAACAAGGATTCTAGAAACAGTTTTTGTTTCTAAAAAAACATTGGCGTACCATTTTTTTCATTAATATTTCCCGAAGATCTGTCCGTACGCACGCCACTGATGGAAGAACAATAATATTTTAACGTACAAATATGTATCTAGATTACCTGTTTAAAGGTTCCAGGTCTCATTTAAATATCTGAAGTAGTTTTAAAAATACTAATAAATTTGGAACTTTTGATAAAAATTTTGACACCCTGTATCTTTGTAACGAAGCAATTTTCGAATATAGTTTATAATACAAACTGATATTATTTTGTGATTCTCTGTCTGCCTCTAAAGGTTCTGCTTTCGAAAGTGGACTACCCTGTATAATACAGGTTTATACTTTAAGATTATTTAAGTACAAGTGAAGTGCAACGTTTGTAAAACATTTTACGTAACGTTTAATAAAACGTTTTCTAATAACAAATCGTACCATAATATCTTTTTAATGTTGAAAAATAATTAATTTAAAACGTTAATAAAACTCTAAATAAAACGTTTTCCATAAACGTTTATTAACTGTTTAATTTTTGTTATTCCAACGTAGCTGAATGTTTTATTAACGTTTCTTTTTAGCTAAAAATAAAGATTTTGACGATGTTTCAATCTTTGGTTTTCAACCACTTTTAAATGTTTTTTAAACAACCCATTGGGCAATGACAATGCATATTAAAATATTTGAAAATTATTTAGTATAGTCTTTCCATAGCAAATTTAAGCATTTAGCAAATAGACAAATTCCATACCAATCGAAAGTATGAAACCCATAGAATATGCAAAGGTTAGGTTGACAATTTTTTTCCCGTCACAACTCTTGGGTAGGCAGGTATAAACAGGTAAATCGATACTAGTAACTTGCACCGGTGTGGTTAATAAATTAAAGTTAAATTAAAATAAAGATTATTTCATTACCAACACGGTGGTATAGGGTTGTCTGCGAAAAATCAGTCCTGAATTCCGGTTGTCGAGTTTTAAAAAGTGAAATATTCCTCAGCGAAACCATTCCATGCGGAATTACATAGACATAGTTATGGATAGGTTAAGAACGATATGCCAACATTTCTGTTTTTTGCTGGTTTACTATCGTATAAGGTCATAAAGAAAGCACATTCGGGTGACTCTGGTTCTTGTCCGTTTCGTAATTAGTAGCAGCTAGGGTATGTTCACTTAAATCATCAATAGTGTCCACTTCCGTGCTATATACTTAATTTTTTAAATATGCCCACAAAAACATATCCAAAGGATTTAAGTCAAGAGATCGTGACGGCCATGATACCGGTCCTCCTCATCTAATTCATCGTACCCCTTGAACTTCGTTAAGGTACTTCTGAACATTTTGTCGAAAATAAGGGGAAGCGCCATCGTGCAAGAACCACAATTAGAGTCGAACAACTAAGGGCACATTGTCCAGAAGTTCAGACAGATCATTTCGAAGGAACTCGAGATACTGAACCCCATCCGTTCCATTTGGTTATATGAATGGTTCAATCAAACGATCATCGACAATCCCTGTCCAAACATTTAAGGAAAACCGTTTTTAGGAACGATCCGGTTGAGTCGCGTACGGATTTTCAAAATCCAAAATATGAGTATTTTGAATGTTATACATTCGAATCCAAAATGGCTTCATCTGTAACTAACACGTCAGCTGTAAATGTGGGATTTTGAACATTTTGTTGCAGCAAGCCTTCACAAAATCTAATCCGTAAAGGATAATCCCTTAGTATTAACGCCTGAACACGCTATACATGATACAGATATAATTGGGCCTCGTGTACGATACGCCACATTGTTTGAGGCATTCCTTGTTCTTGTGAGAGACTTGCCTGGTACTTGTTATGGTATTTTCTTCAACAATTCCTAAAATGTATTCCTCAGCTGCTGCAATATGCTGTGGACACCCTGGACAAATTTCCGTATCACGCCCGCTTTGCATTACTGCGGTAAAACATATACACATAAACTATTTTCGACACTTGAAAAACTAATATAAACATTATCGCATAAATAGTTAATATAAAATCGGATTTCAGTATTCTGAATGCTTTGTGCTCCGATGACGCAAAAGACTACAGTAGTCGAGCAATGTAAAAGTTGAAAATACTACAACTTCAATTTATTTTTTCTATAAAGAATTTACACAATTTTTTTACGATATTGACTCCATTTTTCATGACGTATCTGTTTCCATTTTTTTTTTAGATAAGTTGTGAATCACCCTGTATACTTCGTACACAATTAATCAGGTGCAAGTGGTCAGTTTCCAAATAACTATATTATTATAATTGATTTCTCATTTTTTCTTCTTTAAATACATGCAAAGCTTACAACTTCCAATATTTAATACAACTTAAAAAGCTCACAGAATTTGCCCCACTCACACCCAATTCGACTACTGTGGTACCGCGAAATGCTAAGATTGCCCCGATCGCCCCTACGCGATTCTAGTAAACAAACAAAATGACGTGTATCGAGGCGGAACTGAAAAAATGGGGATTCAACGAGAAGCGTTCGAGTCGTTCGAGAAAATAGATCTAGAGATACTAGAAAATACCTGGAATATTCGATTGATCTACGTATAAAAGAAGAATAAACGGCAGAGTTAGTCAGTCTTGTATTACAGTCTTAAATTGGAGAGTTTAGTTGAAAATTTCTTGGAGATTCAGAGCGATTCCGAGCGATTAATTAAATAAGTGTTTAGTTGAGTTGTAATTAGTGTTTAGTAGTGTACTGAGTAGTTAATAAAGATAAATGATTAATTAACGGATTGTTTTTCTGGTAGAGGAAAAAGTCGAGATAGGAAACCCGTGACATTATGATTACTTGTTAATTCTGATGTTAATAATGTAATAAATCGATAAAGAACAATACTTTTGTTACATGTCTAAATTATACAAAAAAGGTAGTGTACAAGCTGCTATTGAGTGAAATTGTTTCTTCAGATAAGCAAAAATGCAGTAAAAAAAATAATAAAGACATTAGGAAGAATTTAACTTTATAAGAACGATTTCTAAGCTTATGAACTGTATCTAATTAATTGACAAAAGAAAATGATTAATATATTTTTAGGTATTAATAATATTGTATGTAACATTTATTACTGTCCTACAATTCCTATCAGAGAACATACAAATGACTTCATTGATAGGAATTGTAGGAGATTTGATTTATATTAGCTTAAAATACCTTTCTAATACAGTAAAAAATGTTACAAAAGCTAATAATAAGGAATGTGTGGGTAGATATTGTGGGTCTAATTCAACGCTGGTTGGGGCTTTTGTCCGCAGAGTAGTTAGTTTCACACAATATTATTAATAACTAAAAATATATAAAAACTTTTACATAAAGGGTAAACATTATTCAAGTAGGTATTGTCATATTTAATTCATTGGCAGACTGTCACTTTTGTCATTGTCGATATTAAATTCAAATAATTTTAATTTGTATAATAATTTTTATAATTAGATATTTGATTCAACTTAAAGGAGGCCACCTGAAGAAGTAATCCTAAAAAATGCAGAAATAGGTCAGATCTCATATATTGTGGTTGAATTTCATGTTCCCACTGCCAAAAGTGAAGTTAGATATTTATAGAGTGTTTTCATTAAAGCAGGTTAGTAAATTTAGATAGATTAATTTCTTTAGATAATTATTGAATAGAGCTTTGTCTGTGGAATTGTTCATTAGCATACCTAGATGTTTGGTATCAGAGAACATGTATATGACTTCATTAATAGGAATTATAGGAGATTTGATTTATATTAGCTTAAAATACCTTACTAATACAGTAAAAAATTATTAATCACTCAATAAGTTTCAACACAAATTAAAATCACAAAATGAAAAACGAGATAACGAAAATAATAATTAAGGATAAACAATTTTTATTGAAGACTCTCAGACTAACAACAGTGAAGATATGTTTATATAAACAATATAAATATATAACTGCTACAATTACTAATTTATGTGTCGTTAAATACTAATTTTCACTATTTATTTTGCTGTTTATTTTATTATTTATTTACTTTGAAACATTTTTTGCTGTTGACCTAGTTAACAAAAGTATATTTGTATCTATGGAGTTATAATAACACTGTCAACTGTTCAATATTTTTTTAAATGACATTTTTAGATGTTAGTTTCTTAGTTTATGCCGATGATATGAAAATATTTATTTGAACGATTATTAATATTCAATACATGGTGTACAAAAAACAGTCTCCCTCTTAATATAAATAGTGTAATATAATGTCCTTCTCTAGAATGATTTGCCCTATGATCTATGAATATAAAATTGGTAATCACTATTTTACTCGTTCCAGTTATATAAAGGAGCAGTTACGTTTGATCAAAAACTATTATCTTCCCATGAACATATGTGTAATATTTCTTCATCGCCCTATAGAAGCTTAGGGTTTGTGATAAAAAATTATAAAGATTTTGCTGATCCTCTTGATATAGTATGTTTATACAATTTTTTTGTAAGATCTCGCTTGGAGAAAACATCAGTAATTTTATATTCTTAATATGCAGTCTATAAGAACAACTTAGAAAACATTCAAAGAAAATTAATAAAATACATGCACTTTAAAACTCAAGGAATATATCCCAATATTGGATTTTCTTACAATATTCTTTTGGGCATTTTTAACCCTAAGTTCTTAGAGATACGTCGTGATATGCATTCTATGATATTTTTGTAAGTTATGAATTCTATATATGATCTTTTAAGACCTAATAACAAATTTATTACTGCATTGTCCAATTCATGTTATGTATGTTGGAACAATCTGCTGCATAATACATATTTTTTTGTAATATCAGATAATTGATGATATTTCAAGAACCACCCCCAGCACTGATTTACCTAAAAACTGTTTACCTCTTCCATGTCTGATTCATGAATACTTATGCTATAGATAGCCAAAAAAAATCTAAAATTTTAACCAAGGAAGGGAATTTTTTCAAATTATTTTTAAAAGAGCGAAAGATAAAAATATTAAATTTTGTAGAAGAAAGAATATCAACTGTCATAAGGAAAATGTACAAATCATTTTATTTTATTGTCACTAGCAGCGACATGGATGCTTGTAGTTTGGGATACACTCGAAGAAAAAATCAAAATTTATTAAATAATTTTACATCTTTGCAAATCTTAAAGAATAATAATAAAACATAAATATACTAATTGAAAATCGATAGGATGCACATTTTTCGAGAAACAAAGTTTACTGCTTAAAAAACGATATAACCACATTTTAAAATGTTAACATAAAAAAATATGTTACTATGAATTCAGCATAATTTGATGGTACAAATAATACTTATTAAGTATACAATATCAAGTATGTGGACCAAACTGTACCAATTTTGATTACGATATCAGGCAATTACTATTTGTGTTGTCAAATTATACTGAACCAGTGGTAACATCAGGGTGGTCCATAAGTAATGGTCGATAGAGATATACAGATCTTTTTCTTCAAAATATTACTATTGGAGCCAATATGCCTTATCTAAATCTAATTATGTGGAGACATAATAATTTCTCAAATTTGGAAATGTGAGATATAGTTATTGTCTACTATCAATAAAATTTCAATAGACCTGTACAGAAATAGAAATGGTTCAGTTAGTGCTAAACTTGATAATTTAGGTCGCCTGAAAGTTATTACGCATGACCAAAGGCGTATAACACAAGCACTAGAATTGTAACAATTGTAGAATATTACTTGTTGAATTGTTAAAATTCTACTTGTGCCGAACTTGTAATTACGGAGAAATTTCTACACTTGTAGAGCTGTTCTGTAACTCAACTAGAACACTTGCAAGTTTGTGTTACCGATTTTATTGCAATTGGAAAAGAATTTTCTGAACCATGGGTAGACTCTCCTACAAGTGTTAGTATAATAAATACGTTGCTCAACGTAGTAGTGTTAAAATGTGCTCAAGGGAATCTAGTGAAGAAGAAAATGCTGAGAGAGTTGAATATCGTTTTAGAGACCGAACAGACTTTGTTTTCCTATCTGACGATGAGTGTGTAGAAAGATTTCGACTCAATAGAGTACAATTTAGGAATCTTCTTCAAGATATTTCTCCATCCCTTGAAAATAATAGTAATCGTTGGTAAAAGTTTTTAAAAACATTTATCCTTATTCCATTAATTATTGCAGCATAATAATTAATTACTTTATTAGAATTCACGGAAATAAATTAATTTGAGTAATAATATGTACAGAGTGATGCATTTATTCTGTAAAATACGTTACCTCCGAAACGGTAGCATAAAATTATTTTCTGAAGTAATTTTATTTTTGATATCCGTTACTTAAAATATGTGGTCTAAAATAAACATATTATTTCAACACGAGGTGTCGAAATGGTCGAAATTTTGTGTACCAGCGACATATCAATTTTTATTTTTTAAGGTCTGTAAATTCCTAACATTTTTTGTAAGTCCACCGAATAAGTTCTGCATCACCCCGTATATATTTATAAACTATTGAACAAAAATAGCAGTACTTACCATAGCACCTTTTTTCAAGTTTTGCCATAGTGTCCGTGGCATAGGTCGAATCTTTATCAATCGGCATTAGATAGATACTTTTGAAAAGATTTGCCAGCTCTTTACACTTGTCTACTGTAACGTATCGCTAAAAGCACCGAAAAGAATGCTTTTATTTTCTTTTACTTTCATTAAGAACTGCATTTTTCCTTCTCTAGTTATTATTTTGGATGACATTGAAACGTCGTGAAAATAAAACGGAAAAGAAAATAAATTAACCTCACTTTTCAGGCTAACATATTCTACAAGTCTTGTAGATTATTAACTACATTTGTACGACTTTTTCCTATTTTCTAAGGACTTGTAACTACAAATGCAATTTCTTGCAAGTGCTATACTTGTTACACTCATATGGTTTGTGTTATAGGCCCCAGGAAGACGAAATACTAGTTTGCATTGCAGATGATCCACAAACTAGCTCAAGACAAGATATCATCCATATCATTTTACACCTGTTCAAAATACAGTGCTTTCAAAAAGTAACGAATAAATTCATTATTTTTTCTATTGAGAAGTTTTCGAAAAAATTCCCTGACACGTCGAATTTGTGTTTAAAAAAGGTACTTTTTGACATACGACCCATATTTGCGACGTCATCGTTATTCGAGATATGACATCATCGACAATTTTTTTTAAATAAAAATAATAAATAAATTTATAAATAAATTTTGACCATGCCGTTTGAAAGAGCGTGTCATTCTACGTACATACATCATAAAAAATTATGGTGCTACATAACAAAAATTTCAAGAAAATAATTTTTGAAGATTTCAAAATTTAATTTTTAAAATACTGTGCACCTCCCCATTATGAAACACCTGCCCGTGCTTATTTACATGAGCTGTTCCCGAATCGTTGGATAGGAAGAAGGGAGCCGATTGAATGCCAGCCAGATCGCCTGATTTTACACCCCTAGATTATTTCCTGTGGGGATACTTAAAAAGCAAAGTATACGTTACTAGACCGGTTAATTTAAAAGATTTAAAAGCAAGAAATCGTCATGAGATACATCGTATACCTCCTGAAGTTATTGATAATGTCCAAAAAGAATTTATTAATCGTCTTGGCTACTGTCAGGCAGCCAACGATGCACAATTTGACCATTTGATTTAGTCGATTTTTTACATTATCATTATCAATTTCAGTATTGTGAAAATTAAATTTTAAAATCTTCAAACATTATTTTCTTGAAATTTTTGTTATATGACAGGATAATTTTTCACGATGTATGTATGTAAAATGACACGTTCTTTCAAATGGCATGGTCAAAATTGGGAGTTGCTATTTAAAAAAATTGTCGATGACGTGCCAGGAGATTTTTTCGAAAACTTCTCAATTTCAAAAATAATGAATTTATTCGTTACTTTTCGAAAGCACTGTATATTAACTGGCGATCTCCCTTCAAGCTATCAATTTGCAAGTGACATTCGGAACAAACAAAATAGTGACCATACATTCATCAGCAGAATATTATTTACGCGACATTTACTCGCCGAGGTATTTTCAGTTTAAGAAATAACCATTGTTGAAAGTCACTTCCGACATGTGCTTAAGATTAAGATTTGTTGTGGAATCACTGGCGACCATTCTAAGCCCACATAAGTTGTCAGGAAATTTAAGCGCTGTCAGTTATATAAATTTTCTAGAAAATGACTTTATTGATATTGAAGTTGCCACTGAATTCATGTACGATGGATGGTAAGACGGTAAAGAACATATCTAAACCAACATTTTCTTGAACGTTGAATTGGCCGTGACAGTATGTTTCCTTGGCCGCCACATAGTCCAGACTTCAACCCTTTAGATTTCGGTGCATAATAAAAGAAACTGTATATTGAAGAACTATAGGTAAATACTCATGTCCAAGTTTGGTAAGAATGTATATGAAATATTCAAAAGAATAATGTTTAATTGCCAAAATTTGTATTTTTTTAATAATAATAATAATTATTATTATTATTATTATTAAGCAGACCGCATTTGCACCCAGAAACAACTTACGTTGGTAGACCCTAACCACCATTCAGTGCAGCAATGAGAGAAATCTGGAAAACCTCATTAATTAGGGGGTAGTCAAATGTCCACCCTACCATATCCGGAGAGAGGATGCTAATCCTCTCCACGAATATAACTTATATACGGTCTACTTGCTGCGGGGGTCGAACCCACAGCGATATAGTCGATTCAAGTACTGACGCCTTAAACAGCGCGACCACTGACCGATCCAGTGACGTGTTACTGGGTAGGGAGAGTATATGTTTTATGAAAAAAATGTATGTCACTGACATTTCTGAAATTTCAAGATGTTTTTAGAATTCCCGGTTAATGTTTCACAAAAAAGTATTGCAATAAAGTGTTCGTAGGTCTTAAGATAATTAGGGTTGGTAAATATGCTTAACAAATAACAAACTTCAGTTATTTTCGATAGAATATGTCGATGAAGTTTGGCCAAATTTATCGTTAACACCCTGCATATTCCACTCTTGGTGGTCTGTTTCATCAAGCTCAGCTAGAATAGATGCACTAATTTATAGTTTTGTTTGTTTAATATTTATGTATTAAAGATACTTATATCTGGTTTTCAACTTTACCAAAGTAATACCAGAGTATATAGTTTGTTCTGTGTATTTTTTATATATTTTCATTGAAACAGATTTTAAAAAAGGAGATCCATCGCTTCTCGTTTTTCCCTATATATAACCAAGATATTTAAAAAAAACCTTTTATTAATTATTTAAGGTGTTATTAGCTTAAAAACCATATTCTATGTTTCATGTAAAGAAAATCCTAATATTCATATTTCGTAATCATTTTAAAAAGTACAACAAAACGTATTTCAAGATCTGCAATTTTTAATGAAACAGCGATTTAAGGTAACTCTCATCTGAATCAATTTGAAATGTATTAACATGGTTGAGAGATCATGTCATATAAAAGACAATGTTAAAAATCCACTATTTTATGTTATGAACCTGTTATTGCATGTATGTAAAATTTTCACTTATAATACCACTAGAGCTTCAATTATTACTGGAAATTTTTTCGAGCACACGAATATTTTGAAAATTCTTCCAAGTCGAAGACGAAATTCATATTGAAAATGTCTTATTTCTGTACAGTGTGGATTTTCATCAACATAAACGTGTTTGTTATGATTATTAATAATTCCTGACCTAGTAAAACATGCGTCATCTGTAAATAAAATGTTTTTGCTGAAATTAATATCATGGACTCTTTGATCTTGTATAAAATTACGAAATGCTAAACGTTTTTCAGGGTCAATGGGTAGCAATTCATAACTAACTGCTCCTTCAAAACATCATGAACAATGGTTTTTGGTATCTCTGTTTCATGTCCAATGCGTCTTGCACTAATTTTTGGGTTCTCTTCTATCTTATCTAGGATTTGTAGAATAAACCGATAGACTAATTTCAGTAGCTGATTAGATTTGACACACAACTGATACTTAAAATGTCAGAGCTAACTTCTGGTACTTCGTTATTTGTTGCAGAACGAATGCAGATATTGTTAACATACGAAAAATATGTTTTCTGCTTTAACTACTCATCTGATCAAAATTCTGAAAGTATAAAAAAAGTATCTCAATAAAGTCAGCTACTAATAGAAAAAAACTGAGAGTAATTGTACAGGGGGTTAAAAAAATATGTGCTTATATTTGCATGATACATGATTTTTCTTATATTTCTAATGACTGCAAACGATTTTAAATAATGTCAAAAAGTGTCGGTTAGACTTATAACTGCGTAGCCCAAAAATGGTTAAAATCGATCAAGTCGTTTTCGAGAAATTCGGAATAAACAAAAATTTTTCGCGAACTTTGGCGCTCCCTAGTGGCTAAACGAAGCAATTTTAGAAATAAGTAAATTGAGCTAAATCGGGTTATTTTGAACCCAGGAGTCTGTGGTCTTCCGTTGTACACGTTTTTTCCGGATCTCCGATTTTAATCAGTATTTAAAAATCAGTAGTAATCACCATTATGCAGACGATTCTCAAATATATCACTTGGTAACACAAGCTAAAATTCAATTCTAATACACTCAGGTGCATAAAATTTTTACAAAATTTAATATTGATAACTTTTTTATTTTTTGCCCGTTTTGAATAATTTTTTCGACAGGTAGATAGAAAATTATTCCAGTTGATTAAACCCCATCACACACAAAAGTGTGTTTTCTTTGTCTAATATCAAAACACCCTGTGGTGAAATTCAGCTTCTCGATGTTGCTCAAAATCAGCCCGTCAGCAAGAATGGTTTATTTCCTGAACACTTAGATACCTTGTCTGAGAAAAAAGTGTTTTATAAAATGGTTTTAAATAATGATGGAAGTTGGAATTGAAAAGTTAAATTGGCTAGCTTGCTCGTCAGATGGAAATCCTATTGAGCATGTACATATGAACATATATGTGCATGGAACTACCTAGGCAGAGTGTGATAAATCGTGAAATTCTACCTACTAAGAAAGAAGTACTTCATGCCACACTTAGTGCAGAGTGGAATAAAATTCCTCAGGAGTATATTTAAACCCTAATCAATGGAATACCTAGAACCATGGAGGCCTTTCTTTAAGCTAGAGGGGGAGGCTCCCACTACTAACAACATACTTTTTTGCTGTGATGTTATTGTTTAGTTAGTTATTGGTTGTTTAATTGATAATTGTTGTTTTAAATTAAAACAATATGAAAAATTCGATAATTTATAACTTTGAACCAGGCAAGATGTTAGTGTTCAATATATATATATTATATATACAGGAAATAAACTATTCTTGCAGGCAGGTCGATTTTGAGCTACATCAAGATGCTAAATTTTACCTCAGGATGTTTTGAAATTATACAAAGACAATAATTTTAACATGCCCGTCCTCCTACGGTATTTTGAAACAAGTTTATCATCATAATATTATGAGTAGTGACTTAAAAGATAATTTATTCAATTCTATCATTATTTCTACAATTTCATATGTAGATAGTGCATACGGACCTACTCTAATCAAAAAGGATTCCAATAGATTACAGAGTAATTAGATTTGCTTACGGTATAAGAAAATATGACAGTGGGATTAATAAAAATGCATTCATGATTCTCAAAACCTAAATCTCGAAAAATTAGTTGCATATTTTTCGCATTACTCGTAGAATTCTGAATACTGAGACACCGTCATATACAGTATGCGCCAAAAGTATGGAACAAACTCAATAAAAACAAACCAATTATTTTTTGGGAAAAATCCTCGAACAGGTCGATTTTTAATTTAAAAATACATATTTTAGCGTAAAATGCGATTTTCAAATGTCATTTGTTTTCGAGTAATGACGTCATTGATTTTTTTTTAAATGGCAACATCATATTTTTTTCCTTGATTCTGAAAGATCGTTTAATTCTCTATCAGACAGTACTAAAATTTTGCCCTCTTACATAGGAAAGTTTTCGAGTAAATGACGATTGAATGTTAGAACACATAAATTTCATCCATAAAAAAGTAACAATTCTGAGGTATGTAAAATAAAATACAATTGATTAAATTTTATACTTAAATTAAATGTCCACCAACTTCTTGACAATGCGCAAGTCTGTGAAGAAATTCTTCTTGCACATTATGAATGATTTTTGGGGTAACTCTGTGTATTTCGTCCCGAATGCAATTTTGAAGTTCTTCTAAATTACGTGGTTTATTAATATACACTTTTGACTTCAAGTATCCCCATAAAAAATAGTCCAGAGGTGTAAGATCTGGCGATCTTGCAAGCCATTCTATCGGTCCGCGTCTGCCGGTCCACCTCCCAGGAAAACAGTTGTCCAAAAAATCTCGTACAGGGCGCGCATAGTGCGGAGGTGCACCGTCTTGCTGAAACCATATGGTATCGTCAGGAATGTCAGGGTCATTATCGTTAGGAAAAATTACTGCAAGGGCTGGAACAAGGTCATTTTCTAGAAACTCTAAATATCTTTGTCCTGTAAGGGTTCCTTCAAAGAAGAAAGGCCCTACTATTCTGTCGTCAACTATTCCAGCCCACACATTTAATTTCTAAGGGTGTTGGGTATGTGCCTCTGCCATCCAATGAGGATTTTTCCGACTCCAATATCTGCAAGTTTGACGGTTTACTGTACCATTCAGACAAAATGTGGCCTCATCTGAAAAAAGTATTTGCCGGTGTAAATTTCTATTTCCTTGACATAAATCCACCATACTTATCAAAATGTTCTGTTTCTGATTTTCATTAATGCTTGGACGTCCAGGTTTTGGAATATTTACAACATTGCCAGTTTCTCTAAATTTAGACTCTGCCTTACTGACTCTTGATTGGCTGATAGGGCGATCTGGATATTTTTCATTAAATAAATCGCAAACTTCCTGCTGAGTTCTAGTCATATTCCCGCATCCGATAAGAATTAAAATTTCAATTCTTTGAGTAACAGTTAAATGTGCCATAATACTTTAAATTGAATAATAATTTCTATGTCGCTTACAATACTTATTAGAAAGTCGGTGTAACAATGACACTTTGCAAAGATTTTCACCTACGTGATCCATAAAAGAACTATGGAATTCGAAAAACTAAACTTGATAACGTTTTTGCTTTATTTTAATTGATTTACGTTTCCTAACATTCAATCGTCATTTACTCGAAAACTTTCCTATGTAAGAGGGCATAATTTTAGTACTGTCTGTTAGAGAATTAAACGATCTTTCAGAATCAAGAAAAAAAATATGGTGTTGCCATTTAAAAAAAAATCGATGACGTCATTACTCGAAAACAAATGACATTTGAAAATCGCATTTTACGCTAAAATATGTATTTTTTAAATTAAAAATCGACCTGTTCGAGGATTTTTCCCAAAAAATAATTGTTTCGTTTTTATTGAATTTATTCCATTAAATTATTAAATTATTCCATTCCTAAATTAATAAGTTAATTATTAATAATTAATAACCAAATAACGTACTTCACACTACTTTGCAAATTAGAAGTTTTTCTTATACTTCTTCTAAACTGCACAATAGTTTATCCAATGAATAACTTTTTAAATAAATAAATTTTAAAAAGAAATTAAAATAATTTTTATTGGTTATAGTCTAATTGGATTTATGCTTTTAGGTTTCTTTATCCTCCGATTAATGCAATAATAATTTCTCCCTTTATGTTTGTCATGGTATTTATATCAAACAAATTGTTCACAAATTTAACTAGATTTTATTGTGCCTTTCTGTATCTTTTAAATGATTTGTACGGTTAAATTGAAAAGCAGTTTTAGTGACACTTCGCCTTATCTACTCATATTAGTTTTTTATAATTATGTAATTTGGAAAATAAAAACAATTTATTATTATTATTATTACAAGCGCCTACAAAACTTATTGGTATCAATAGATCTACTTACTGGGAGTTTTTCACTGAAACTAACACCAGGACTACCTAATCTAAATATAATAGAAAAATTTGCACTACACTAGTTACATAAATAAGCGGAACTCATGTCACATTACCTAAATCATATGCTCTAGGAAACGCACACACAGGGCGCTTTAACATTTGACTGACATTATTCAAAGTTTGAAAACCGCGCACATGTCACTTGCGCATTTACATAAAACTGGGAGCGTATGAATCAAACTGAAAAATCTGTGGAAATAGCTTAAGTCTAATTTGCCCCTTCCACTTGGTAGACGCCCCAAAGTCTAGTGAGCTGAGGCGGTGCCTTGGCAAAACATTGGTCTACTAGGATATAATAACTGTGACAATTGGTAAACATTTCTGGCAATAAATAGGCTTAGTTTGTCATTAAACACTGTGTAAATAAGTAATGTGTCATCATTAAAGGCTTATACGTTTGTTATTTTATACTTGTTTAAATGGGGACGCGTTTGACTTGCTGTTTTGATTGTTTTTTTGGCGTAGGGAAGACTTATGAGTATGAAGTGAACGCGCCTGTTTGTAGAGGGCGGGACGGTGTTTTTTCACCTGTGTTAATTTTAGTGTTAATATCTTGCCCGCGGATTGTAAATTGCTGAGTATAGGGACGGCTTGTTAGCGAGTGTTGGCTTTTCCTGGGGGTAAACAAACCTGGTAATTGATTATGTTTTAAAATATGTTGTTATTGGGTTACTAACCACATTTTAAAATATGTATATACGGAAAATAGCTAATAAAAATGATGAAAATGATAAAATGAACATAGACTGAGAAATGATTATTAGCTGTTTTAATTAGGTATATCATTTCGAAATAAAATTAAAAATGTTACATGCCACGAAAGTGTGGGAGAGATAAAGAAAAACGAATTATGCAAAATAACATTATTTTACGTCGACTTATCAAAATATCTACTGTATTTTTTTTCACGTGCTTTTATGCAAAACAATATCAAATTTAAGATTATGTCTGTAATTTTAAAGTACTTATATACAGAGAAAAGTAGTAGTGAAGTGAAAGAAATTTTGATTGCATTAACCAAATTATTTGGTCATATATGCACAACAAAATATATGTTCCAGCCAATTGATTATTTCTGTTGATTTTTAAATACATCTTTATTTGGTTCTAAGTATTTCAGAATCAGTAAGTCAATCTAACTATTTTATTTAGTGAAGATAATATAAATGCTGTGATCATAAATATACATTTTGCTCAAATGAAGACTGCTATTCCGAGCAAGGATATATTTTATTATTTTAACAATTTTTTTTGTCGGACTAATCAATTTTAACATTCATATTACTCGTATAAATTAAATTAATAGTTTACAATTTTTAATTTGAAGACAAAAAAACCTAAAATTACAAAATATTATTTAGCATAGCATAAATTATGTTTTTCCAATTAATGATTTTACCATTTCACTAAAACTAAATCTAATTTATGCACTGGGCAAAAACTGGGCTGCTCCCTACATCCTGAAAAAAACGGTAGCAAATAGTCACAATTAGTTGTCAACAACGGTTCCACCAGACATTTATCGACTTCGAGCTTGTTAGCTGATTGCTAGCTATTGACTGATGTTCACTTGTGTCATAACCGACGGATGGACAAGAATGCGTCAGATATAAGTGTCTACACTAGCTACTCAGTAAACTAATATTTACTAATGCCAAAAATAATATACAGGGTGTCCGGAATATGAGTGCCGTATTTTAAAAGCCTAAAAGCAATAAAAAAAATCTTATGAAAAGAATGTCTAAAACGAATGATTTGTCCGCAAATATATTTCAAAAATAAAAATACAACTGCAATAATATGTAAAACTATATTACGAAATTACAAACTAAAGTACAATTAAGGTTAAGTAAAAGCGCCTGTAACGTAATTTGTTCGTAATTTGATTTTTGGATTAGTATTAATGAAGTAAACAAGTGAAGTTTCTGCGAAACTCGTTAAAACTATAGCATACTGTAACATTATACAACATTGCCTTGTCAGGCTGCTGGTGATAACCTAAAAGTAATATTAGTCATAATGGTGCATACAGCTAGTGCGATTCATTTTTGCCTAGTTTTTGTTTTGTCTAGTTGTGCTTGTAAAGCAGTTTATTTGTGTATATAAAGAAATATTTATATGTAAATGTTATGTTTTTTTAAAATTGCACAAATTTATATAACATAATATTCAAAATAACCATTCAATAATAGTGCTTAAGTAACATATACAATTCACTGCAAAATTTAAAAATACACCTTTTAAATAATATTTCATAATTATGCGAATGATAAGCATAACGTATGTTGAAAATATGTATAGCGATTTTTTTCCGTGATAATAGTTGATATAACAGTGAGTATAACAGAGTATAACATGATATTCTCAAAGAAAAAGATATATTTTAAAATTGAACAAAATTATTTTATTAATTTAAGGAATCATATTTTTGATTAAACGCTATTTAAACATTTTGTTTAAACCGATAGCATTTCAAAATCAAGAATTTCTACTTTTTAATTCAATAGCTATTTATAATAATACTAGGTGACCCGGCAAACGTTGTTTTGCCATATGAATTATTTCTAGTACATATTTTGGCAGTTAAATAAAAAATAACTAACTTATTGTAAGTGTGTGGAGATGTGGTATATGACTAAAAGAGGAATGGAGCACTGCGAATGATGACGGCCTATAAGAATAACAAAACACGAAACATTCATTTTTTGAATTATTTCGCGTGCCTGGAATTTTACTTGTTTGACGGCCCAAATTAGCCCCTTTACGTCTTGTTGGCATTGTTCACTGTACAAAAAAATAGCCATATAGTAAAATAACAGCCGTTGTTGGCGGAAGCTCGTGACACGTGTTGCGTTCTTTTGAGGTTATGTAGATCACTTAATAAACTAATAATGAGAACTACACTTAAAATTAATAATTTTATTAATTATTGATAAAATAGGAAATAAATAGTTATGGCCCAGCAAATTAATAATAAACTTACTTGAGAATTACACTTAGAAGGTAAAATGATAATTGTAGAAAACTGTGTAGGGAGTGAGAGAAGGCTTATTGTGTGTCCTACTCCGTACGGAAGTTTTATATAAATGTAGAATCAATATTATACAGGGTCTCCGAAAATGAAATGATCATTTTCCTGAAGCTGATTTTACATGAAAAATGAATGCCACACAGTTCTATAAAATTTGTCCGAAAACTCAAAATTATCGCGGTTACAGGATGTCAATTTTTTTATGAATTTCTTCTAATAATTTTTTTGTCAGTATACCGATTTTTTTCAGATTTTGCATAAGTATTAAGAATGTTCCTTTATATCCACGTTCTTAATTTGACTCATATCCTCCAATGCCATATTGCCTAAATAACTGTCATTGTTCTTTAAATAATTACTTGACACTTGTACAAAATTAGAAAAAATCAGTAGACTGACAAGAGAGTTATTAGAAGAAATTCATAAAAAGAATTTTTCCTTTGACGTCCTGTAATCCCAATAATTTTGAGTTTTCGAAAAAATATTATAGGTCTTTTTCCACCCAGTAGGCAGAAGGTCTTATTAAGCGTAGTGCTACCATAAATTCGTAATGCTAATTGAATAATTTCCTTTAACATTGGCGTGGAAAATGCGCTAGAAAACATGAAAAAATGTGAATTGTATCTTATGAATGTATACCATATACCATGAAATATACATAATAAATTAATCCATCCAATTCAAGTGAATCTAGTTTTTTAAAGAACTCTGCGAGATATAACAATTTTTTTAATGTCGTATACAATTTTCTCAATGTTCAGCTGACGCGTAAAATTCAGATATTTTATGACAAAATATAATGGGTCAAAATTATGCTTTCATATAAGAAATTTGTCAGCCTATGAACTGTTATACATCCTTGCAATAAACTAGTATAATTGGAGATATTCTTTGTAACTCTTTTTAGACTGTCTTAACAAGCAGTTATCAATTCGTTGAAAATTTGCGTATAAGAACGACGCCTTAACACACGCATTAATGTAGCTCAATGATAAAATTTTTATAGAAAATTATTGGCATAAATTTTAGAGTATTAATGATATTTAATACTAAAACTTATAAATATTTATAAAATATTTTTTTTATAAAATATATAAACTTTTATAAACTTTTACAAAATTCAGAATTTATATGCTTTTTGGTACTAAATGTGATCTATAATTTTAAAAAACTTTCAAGCAACCAAAGCGAATAATACATAACATTTTAGTGAATATTTTTTCAACAAACATGCTCGTAACGCTTGAATATCCCATCATTGTAACTACCAAAACATGTTAGGAGAGAATGTAAGCTATATCAAATCCGATTGTACGACGTTTTACGTTTAGTTAAATTTTAAAATGTATCCAACTCACTGCATGTTTTTGCAATATCGTGAAATATCCTACAACACATATATTCGCTATCTTCTTAATCGATTGTCACTTTCTCAACACGCAACACACATACAGTATGCGCCAAAAGTATGGAATAAATTCAATAAAAACGAAACAATTATTTTTTGGGAAAATCCTCGAACAGGTCGATTTTTAATTTAAAAAATACATATTTTAGCGTAAAATACGATTTTCAAATGTTATTTGTTTTCGAGTAATGACGTCATCGATTTTTTTTAAATGGCAACACCATATTTTTTTCCTTGATTCTGAGAGATCGTTTTATTCTCTATCAGACAGTACTAAAATTTTGCCCTCTTACAAAGGAAAGTTTTCGGGTAAATGACGATTGAATGTTGGAAAACGTAAATCAATTAAAATAAAACATAAACGTTATCAAGTTTAGTTTTTCGATTTCCATAGTTCTTTTATGGATCATGTAGGTGAAAATCTTTGCAAAGTGTCATTGTCACACCGACTTTCTAATAAGTATTGTAAGCGACATAGAAATTATTATTCAATTTAAAGTATTATGGCACATTTAACTGTTACTCAAAGAATTAAAATTTTAATTCTTATCGGATGCGGGAATATGACTAAAACTCAGCAGGAAGTTTGCGATTTATTTAATGAAAAATATCCAGATCGCCCTATCAGCCAATCAAGAGTCAGTAAGGTAGAGTCTAAATTTAGAGAAACTGGCAATGTTGTAAATATTCTAAAACCTGGACGTCCAAGCATTAATGAAAATCAGAAATAGAACATTTTGATAAGTATGGTGGATAATCCTCATAATTCTTCACGATTGGTTGCATTAAACAATGACACTAGTCAGAGGACAGTGCTACGTATCTTGAGGAAGGAGAAATATCATCCCTACAAAATTCAACTTGTGCAGGAACTCAATGAAGATGATCCCGATCGCCGCTTACACTTTTGCGAAATTCTAATGGATTTATGTCAAGGAAATAGAAATTTACACCGGCAAATACTTTTTTCAGATGAGGCCACATTTTGTCTGAATGGTACAGTAAACCGTCAAACTTGCAGATATTGTAGTCGGGAAAATCCTCATTGGATGTCAGAGGCACATATCCAACACCCTCAGAAATTAAATGTGTGGGCTGGAATAGTTGACGACAGAATAGTAGCGCCTTTCTTCTTTGAAGCAACCCTTACAGGACAAAGATATTTAGAGTTTCTAGAAAATGACCTTGTTCCAGCCCTTGCAGTAATTTTTCCTAACGATAATGACCCTGACATTCCTGACGATACCATATGGTTTCAGCAAGACGGTGCACCTCCGCACTATGCGCGCCCTGTACGAGATTTTTTGGATAACTGTTTTCCTGGGAGGTGGATCGGCAGACGCGGACCGATAGAATGGCCTGCAAGATCGCCAGATCTTACACCTCTTGACTATTTTTATGGGGATACTTGAAGTCAAAATTGCACATTAATAAACCACGTAATTTAGAAGAACTTCAAAATCGCATTCGGGACGAAATACACAGAGTTACCCCAGAAATCATTCATAATGTGCAAGAAGAATTTCTTCACAGACTTGCGCATTGTCAAGAAGTTGGTGGAGATGGCAATTCGAACATTTAATTTAAGTATAAAATTTAATCAATTGTATTTTATTTTACATACCTCAGAATTGTTACTTTTTTATGGATAAAATTTACGTTTTCTAACATTCAATCGTCATTTACTCGAAAACTTTCCAATGTAAGAGGGCAAAATTTTAGTACTGTCTGATAGAGAATTAAACGATCTTTCAGAATCAAGGAAAAAAATATGGTGTTGCCATTTAAAAAAAATCGAAGACGTCATTACTCGAAAGCAAATGACATTTGAAAATCGCATTTTATGCTAAAATATGTATTTTTTAAATTAAAAATCGACCTGTTCGAGGATTTTTCCCAAAAAATAATTGTTTCGTTTTTATTGAATTTATTCCATATTTTTGGCGCATACTGTATAGTCGTTCCTTTTTTAAAATTAGTCCTTCTATAGTCGACTTCCAAAATTGTAGAGAGTGACTAATGTTATAAACCTGCTCACAATTTATAGCAGTCAACACAAAGAAATATACATGCAGCTCGTATATTTTTCCTATAAAATCGTGTGCCGCATATCTCTGAAAGCATACCCGGTTACATAGCTTCTGCTACGCATGCGTTGCAGTTAGTACGCATGAGCTCCTGCTTTTCCAGCGCTATCATGGGCGGGTATATCGTTCGAGCGGGCAAAATTTTGGGTATATCTTTTCGTTAATTTAATTATGAATGTAATTAATTTTATTAGCGATTTGATCGAAGTGAGGAATATCGGATGATGACATGTATGAAGAGCGCGAGGGCAAAATATAAGTGTAAGTGATGTTGAAATATGTATTTCATTAACAAAATTGTAAGTGAATAGCATATGTGTGCAAATAAAAAAGTGATAAAGAAGTACAACTGTGAAACGGAAAGTGATGGAAACTCGCGGAAGGTTGTATTTTTAAAACGAGTTCAAGAAAAAAAATGAAACAATCCGTATAAATGAAATCGAAGAGGATACTGAAAGTAAAGACGAAATAGTGATATGGCGAAGAAACTATTTAAAAAAATATTAAAAAATAAGTATATGGATCGAAGAATATATTAAAGTTTGACGAAACATGGACGTATGGAGGTCATATGGAGAGCGGTAGTATATTATATAATAAGTGTTAATGTGTGCCCGTTATAGTGGCAGTGCTAGTAACCAATAGTAGTGTGTATTCTAAAGCCTTTCGTCCTTTTGAATGCAGAATTCGCAAATATTTGCGCGATTTATTTAATGGTACAAAAATCTCTATTTCATCATTTTCATTATGAAACTGCCATGGTAGATTTTCAGAAGCTCAAAACAAATTTATTAACACCACATAACAATGAAAGGGGCAATAATATTTGTAGTGTTTGACAGTTTCGCAAATTGCAATTGTCAAAAATTGAGATTTTTCCGCCATAAATAATTAAAACAGAAGTTGCAAAAATCCGTGAATTTCGCGTCCATGAGGACAAGGCTTAAGTGTGATATCCGCGGAGCGCGCATCAGGTATAAGTGGGTGGTGGTGGGCAATCGCCGTCCAAAAGGACGGCATTCTAATTTGTAGAGAGGATGACACAGGTGGTAGATTTAAAGTAAATTGTTAATGTGCTAGGTTCAGCCGACGTCAACTTATTTTTGATAATTTTGTGTGCTTTAACTCTTCTCAAGTGCGTTAAATGTGGAGGACGCTCTGAGCGCCTGTGCCGCTATATTAATTATCAAGCAAAATTGTAATAGGTAAGTTGATTTTAATCACTTTATTTTTGTCCAAGGAAGCTAGCCTTAAAATATGGCCCATTCTTTACTGAAAACTCTGTGCCTTCCATAAGCAGAAACGTAGTCCTAAGGAAAATGTTTACGTTTACCTTCTACTTAGCATTAAGTTCATCATCATATCATACACGAATTAATGAAAAATACCCAAAATTACAGGACATATTCGACATAACAACCGCCATATAGTTTACTGACCATTAACCAATGATTCAAATAGTTCAAACAAATATAATACAAATATATTTTAAATCTGTTGGTGTTTGTACAGATAGTTTCATTTTCCTGGAAATACGAGATGTTTCAAAAATTACTAAAGGTATATAAATTGCAAGAGAAATGCAAACCACAAATTTGAACTTTAATTTGTTTTAGGCAATATTCATTATCTTGATGTTATCAACCAGCTCTGTATGTATCTCTTCACATCAAAAATAACCCTTTATATCTTTCGTGATCTAAGTAAAACAAAAATAATAGCGCAAGTTTATATCCACAAAAAATTAGAAATGTTCCTTATACAGGGTTAACTATGACTAAGTACAAACATTTTAACCACGTGCTGAGGGAGGTCTAAAAGACAAAAAATTATTTCGGAATTCTAGCTCGATGTTTAAAAAATGGGGAAAAACCCTCTTTTCCTATGGAAAGTCGGCGCCTTTGACAATCAATCATTGTCCGACATGGCTAGATATGTCAACTACCATGTGGCCGTTTTTTTCAACATTGTCAAGTATAGAAACGATGAAAATCCGGTTAGCTGCAGTATTTTTTATTCGTTCTTCGTTCTATCATTGCACACTGCCAAAACTACATTTTCACTCCTTGCAGATTCATAATAACTATCCACTAACATATCCGACATAATAGTATATTATTTAACGAGCGGTAATGCAGGTGAATGAACTTCATCTGCGTGAGTTATGACCATTACCACAAGTTGAATACTATACTTTATCTACGACTATAACAATTCAAAACTGTATTATTAGAAATTGATTTGAAAACGTCAAAATTATTTTGTTAAAATATCAAATGACATTAATTCCCTCAATGATAATAATTGACAGTTCCGCCTACTGAGAGGCGGCCTTTCCACTTGTTAAAAATTCTTTCCATTTTACACCAATGGAACGTATTTATCGGCTTAAAAATTTCCAAGAATTTACTGCGTACACTATTTACATACCGAATTATCATTGTAGAAGCCCAGCGTGAGTTATAATAACATTATAAAAACTCATGCTATTTGTTTATTGATACTATTACTACTACTATAAATTAATAGGAGTAGATAAAATAGTTTTTCTACAAAGCTGTTAAAAGTGGGCTTTTTAATTGTCATTTTTGATGTTAAAAATGTCATTTTTTGACACGCGTGTTAAAAGTAGGTTACTTTTAACACGCGTGTTAAAAGTAAATCAAAAGCACTGGTTGCTACGAAAATTTTGGTTCACAAACATTGCGATCTGTGTGGTATTTTTTGATTTCTTATTTTTATTGAGTTTAAAGTTCTTCCGATTGTTTTGTAGAAAAAATATTGTATGATATACGTGTTAAAAGTGATTTTATTTTGTTCGTGAAGTTAAAAAACTCGCTACGCTCGTTTTGTAATCATCTTCACTCACAAAATAAAATCTTACTTTTAACACGTATATCATAAATAGCTATTATTATTACTATATCACGTAGTCATTTTGCTCATGTAAAGTAACAGTTAAGTTCTAGGTTATGAATACTACATTGCTAGTTGCATACTCTCCTTGCTCCAAACCATGCAGAACATGCTAAGTTAGTTATAATTTAAGGGTCATTTTGACAGAACACTGTAAATATCTTGGGATTTTATAGTTTAAAATATTACTAATTATTTTATGCAAACATCGTTGATTACTGTCAATATTGTTGCTATTATTAGTATTAACAGAATTTAATTATACAAGTACACAAGAAGTTTAAACATTTATCGCCGTGAGTGCACCTTGCATTAGTGGCATACTGATCGTCTGTAGATGTTAAATAACGTAAGTATACGGTTACGGTACTCTGATTAGTTTGAAATAATTTTTCAGTACTTGTTTTTCGCAAATTTAATATTTTGCGTATTTTTTGTGTATTTACAAACATGTCGTATTCATGTCGCCTAGATAACGGATAAGGTGCTGATTTATGAGAGTGTGACAAGTGCATATTATCGTGTGGCAGCGTCAAAGACATTTCCCGAGTACACAAAATATTATGCTGAATACTTTTTGAACCACATTGAACACCTGTTAATAATGTCATGGCGGTAAACGTGTGGCAGTGTTTTTATGAATTTGTGTACATTTGCGTGTATTTTTTTGTTATCCTTTGTTTTTCCCGACGTAAATAACGATCGAGGGAAGGAGAGGTCCACAGCAAGTACAAAAATCTTTGCAAGCTTTAATTTAAACAAGTAAGAACACAGAAGATGATTCAACATTCTTAAAATCTCTCCAAGTATCAACCCTGGAAATAAATAAGGTAGGTGCTGCCTTTCTGTGCTACCATACCGTATTTCTCATTAAATTATTAAATAATAATCTACATTTTGTAAAGATTTGTTTTTTCTTTCAAAGTGGCTTAAACTGATACACGTGTCAATGCGGTGACGTGTCACTATGTTTGACACCTTTGGCTTTGGCAGAATATACCTAACCTCGTGGCTGACACAAGGTCAGTGACGGCGATAAATAAGGATTTAATATAGTTTTGAAAAAAAATTTTTTGGCTTTATAAATAAATTTGGAATTTTTTTGAAGGGTTATTCCGTTAATTCTTATTTTTCCCTATCCCCTCTTAAAATATTTGTACTAAGTTATAGTTAACCCTGTATTTATAAGCCTGATTTTTTTATATTTGCAGAAATAACTAAATTACAAAAAATTAATATCATAAATCAATTTTTTCATAAAATTTAATGTTAATTATACACAGATGTCAAAAATGGCAATAATGATTATTGCTCTGTAACTGGAAAACAATAAGGCACAGAATAAATTATTGATTGTTACGCATACGGCATACGGCATAACGGCATACTTCATTTAAATAGCTATTTATGCCATCAGTTACGAAATGCCTAATTTTGTGTAACGCGTGAGATTTTTGCGGAACGAACGAAGTGAGTTTCGCAAAAAAAATTTAATATAATTGACAAAAATTTGGAAAACATAAATTTAGTTTGTTGCTGTTACTTCATGTTAGTTGTCAGTTTGACATTTTGTAAAAAAGTCTAGACGGAAGGTTTTTAGCGAGATTGATATATTTTTAGTTTTATTTTTAAAAAATGAGTGATTCAAGTTCTGAAGAGCTACCAAGAGATATTGAAGAGGCAGCAGGTAATGCTCTATTATCAGTAATTCCCAAAAACTCAAAGGCAGTTTATGATTTGGCATACCAAAAATTTGTTACGTGATGTGATGAGAAGAAAATTAAACATGTTAATGAGAAAGTTTTACTTGCATATTTTGAGGGTAAGAAAGATCTAAAAGTTTCCACATTATGGACACTTTACTCAATGTTAAGGTCTAAACTAAATCTGAAAAGGAATATTGATATTAAAAAATATACAAATTTGGTAGCATATATTAAAAGGCAAGCGGACGGGTACAGTGCTAAAAAGTCAAAAGTTTTTATTAAAGAAGATTTTGCCAAATTTTTAGTGGAAGCTGATGACAAAGAATACTTAATGGCTAAGGTTGCAATGATAATTGGAATGGCAGGAGCATGCAGAAAAGCAGAATTAACATTTCTTTCAGTTGAAAATGTTATAGACGAAGGAAGCCATTTTCGTGTTGATATTCCACCTTCAAAAACAAAAGTAGTAGTAGTTTGCAATTACCACTGGAGACATTGAAAATACGAATCTTGTTGAAATATTAAGAAAATATATTAAGTTGCGTCCCCAGGTTCTTAAACACAACAGATTTTTTGTAAAATATACGAATTGAAAATGTACCAGAAATCCTGTGGGAATTAACACATTTAGCAGTCTGCCAAAAGTTATTGCACAATTTCTTGGTCTTTCAAATCCTGTTCTTTATACTGGCCACTGCTTCAGAAGAAGCTCTGTCACTTTCCTAGCAGACAGTGGCGCCGATATTTTAAAATTAAAGAGGCACGGAGGTTGGAAATCTAGCTCTGTTGCGGAGGGATATGTTGAAAATTCCATGAATAATAAAAAACTTATAGCGCAAGAAATATTTGGTGAAACATCTAATGCAATGTGCGCCGCTTCCCAAATAACAGCAAGTTCGAGCAATGAAAAAAATATGTCGTCGGGAATTAATTTGAATAATTGCAATAATTGTGTTATCAATATTTATAATAATTAATTAATTTATAATTTATGTTTTTAACTTGTATTATAACAGTTTAATAAATAGAATAATTCTTTTTGTCACTAATTTTGAAATACATTTTTCGTCACCAATTGCATAAAATTTTACTTTATGCAACTAGTTACAAAAAGTAAGAGGTTTCATAATGTCAATCAGTTTTAAAAAGTGTCACTTTATATGTCAAAATTAGAAAAAAGTATTTACTAAACAAACTATTCCATTGTAACATTAGTTGAAAATTTCAAATCATTAAACCAATCACCAAAAAAATTTGCTTATAAAATAATCAAAAACTTTGCTTAGAGGGCGAGTTTTTCACCTAATAAAATTATTTATCTATATTATGCACATACTTACCATTCTAATAAGTATTTGTTAGTGTTAACAACATTGCTAAAAACTATGTGTTGTGTGACATGTTAATCATTTATTAGTATATCGTTAACTGGTATTGAAAATAGTTCAAATGAATAATTATTTATTTATTTTTGTTACAATGGCATTTAAGATATTTCGTAATATACCACGTGAGAAAGAAAGGTAAAGACCCATTAAATATAATTTTATTTGGAGAACATTTTGCATGCTTACTTCTTGCGGTGAATGTAAAAATTATAAAAATTTTGAGGTTTATCTGTTAAGTTTTTTTTAGAGCTTGCGACCTATGCAACTACTTTGATAACGTAGAATTCTGTTTTTAAAAATTTGTGGTCACATTTGTGTTGCAAGTGTTGTGAAGCTTGTTGCAAATGACATTTTTTATAGCTGATTAGGCCTAGAGTACGTAGATTTGGGTAGATTTCCCAGTGACTTTGAGAGGAGATGGTTGGTTGGGTTGCGAAGCAGGTTTGTCTAGAAGGACTAACAGATCCTTATGTACCATAGTACGGTGTTGCCAGGTGTGGACTCAGGAAGGCCGTGGACACAGAGCGAAAGGCACCGGCCGTCGCAGAGGAACTACAGAGCGTGAAGATAGTCGATTACGACTTTTAGTTCTGAGACCGATTCAGCAGCAAATGGATTATTGCAAATCAGTGGTTAGAAGAATATGGGGGTCTGTTTTTAGCGAAGATTGCTAACAGTAGCATTTTCTATCATTTTTATCGTAAAACTGTTATTGACTGTCGTGGTAGATTGTCAAAAGCTAAAGGCAAACATACTAACTACACATATTGATCAAAATAGCATTAATATTTTAACTGTTTTACTGTACTGCGAAATTCACAAAAGTTGAGACTTTCCCGCCATTAAACAATTTAAATGAATAATCGCGGATTTTGGGTGAATATTTGCGAAATTCGCAAGGCTTTAAAGTTGTCATATCCCCTCCCCTTCTTCCTCGAAATGATTAAATTTTTGGTATTTTTTGGTACGTATATCTCGAAAAATAAAAAATGTGAGACAAAAGTTTGCACACAAATAAAATTATTAATGTTTTGTTTATTTAATGTTGCTATTTAAATTTTGCTTAAATGAAATAAACATTTTTGCAGGACATGCATTTGTTGATATTCCAACCCCACATTTTAACAATTATATTTTCACAGGTTTATAAATAAAAGTGGAGAATTTTATATTTAGTGCTAAGTACGTTTTTGTTTTAAGAATAGTTTTTTCTACGGTCGTGCAAAAAATAAAACTTTAGTGAACTATATTTAGTGAAAAAGTGGTTCTTTATTGCACTAGTGCAGTACAATGTTTATTGCATTCATCACATTTTAAATTTCTCGTTAAAAAAAGCTCTTTGTGAATCTCTTGTTTTGTCTCATTTTAATTATTGCGACTTTTTATATAGCTTTTCTTTAGACAGCGCTTGCAAAAATCGAATTCAGTTTGTTCAGAACTCTTGTGTGCGATTTATTTACAATTTAAGAAAGTAGACTTCACCATTTCGGGAACTTTATTATGCGTCTAACAGAAGAACAAAACGCTCCTTTGTCATTAAAAAGTAAACTTATTCCACGTGCTAATGTCCATGCAGTCAATATTCGCCATAAATATAAATTAACCATGCCTCGTCATCACACGGCTCTCTATCGTCGTTCTTTTACGTATAATGCTGTTAAACTATTAAATTCACTTTCTGATGAACTTGTACATTTAAATTCGTTAAAATTTAAAAGAAAATTTAAATCGTTTCTGCTCAGTAAGTAATTTTTCTAATATCCATTGTAACATCTTTTGTTATCATCGAGATTTTTCTATTAGCTTTGCTAATTTCCCCCCTTCAGTTTGGTTATGTTTATGTTATATTTTGTACTTTTTTATATACTTTGTTCATGTATTATTTGTTGCTTTGTCATTTGTGGTTAAGTAGAGTAGCTTAAGCTAGACTTCGCCATGAGTGTACGATTATGTTTAATTATTATTTCTTTGTGTGCTGTATCTTTTATTATTTTCTTCAATAAAGACGATTATTATTATTATTATTATTATTATTATTATCTGTCATTCTACTACAGTGTTTTGTCATCATAACAAACATAAACGATCAAATCGACGTCTATTTTTCTATACTTAGTGTCATGTAAATAAAACATTTTTTGATTTTTGCATGAACGTAGAAAAAATATTGTCACGGATTTCCCAGTCCGAATTTTCTTACTTCCAGAAAAACAATCCGTTAATTAATTACTTCTTTATTTACTATACTCAGTACACTACTGAACACTAATTAGAACTCAACTAAACACTTATTAATTAATCGCTATCTAAATCACTTTGATATCTCCAACTAAACACTTCAATTCAACACTGTAATACAAGACTTATACAAGACTAACTTAATCGGCCGTTAATTTTTCTTTTATAGACCCAACGAATATTCCAGGTATATTCTAGCATCTCTAGATCTATTTTCTAGCATCTCTCGAACGCTTCTCGTCGTTTCTCAAATTTTCTAGTCCCGTCTCGATCCACGGCTTTTTGTTTGTTTAACAGAATCGTGTAGGGGCGATCGGGGCAATCTTAGTAATTCGCGGTACCACAGTCGTCGATTTGGGTGTGAGTGGGGCAAATTCCGTGACACTGCCCCCTCCTTAGGACCGATCGTCCCGATCGGATACACCTCTATACGGGGACAGACGCTCCAGATGGACGACCTTCATCTTACTCCTAGGAGTCCTCTGTATCCGGTAGACGACGTCATTGATTCTTTTAATCACAGTATAGGGGCCCTCCCAACGGTTCTGTAGCTTAGGCGATTTTCCTTTCTTCCGCGTGGGGTTGTACAGCCACACCAGGTCACCTTGTTGGAATCCGACTGTATTGGCCCGGACGTCGTATCGAGTCTTCATGCGATCGCTCTCTAGTCGCATTCGAGATCTGACTTGATCGTGTACGGCTGCTAGTCTTCGTTCTAGCTCATGGGTATAAGTGTCTGGCTCTGTGGGCTGTTCCGCAGGACGACCAAATACCAAATCTGCGGGAAGGCGAAGCTCCAGTCTGCCTGGTTCTCGTTCACAAACATCCTCAGATTGGTTTCTAGTGTGGCGTTGAAGCGTTCTACCATACCATCTGACTGGGGATGCAGTGGGGTGGTCCTGGTTTTCCGGATTCCCATAAGCTCGCAGACCTTTCGGAACACGCCTGATTCAAAATTTCTGCCCTGATCTGAATGTAGTTCCATAGGCACACCAAATCTGCAGAACAGGTTGTTGACTAGAGCTTCTGCTACGGTCGTGGTCTCTTGATTGGGAAGGGGGTATACTTCCGGCCATTTGCTGAAGTAGTCCATGGCTACTAGCAGATATCGGTTCCCACTTTGGGTTTTCGGAAAGGGGCCAGCGATATCAATGGCAATCCTCTCAAATGGCGCTCCTACGATGTACTGGCGCATTTTGCCTCTGGAACGGGTCTTCGGTCCCTTGCTGGCTGCACATGTGTCACATTTTCGGCACCAATCTTCTACATCCATCCTACAGCTCAACCAGTAGAAACGCTCCTTAATCTTCTGTAGAGTCCTATTGATACCGAAATGTCCACCCCCAGTACCTCCATGTACTTCCTGCAGCACTTCCTTGACCCGGGACCTCGGGAGTAGTACTTGTTTCTTCACCTTCGTTCCGTCATTGTTCTCCCATGCTCTTTTTAGGACACCGTTTTCCAATACAAGATAATTCCATTGAGCCCAATAGCTCTTTAACGCTGGGCTTTTATTACTGACTTCAGCCCAAGAGGGTCGGTTGTTGGCTTCTTTCCAGTCTAATAATGGCTTGATGTCACAGTCAGCTTGCTGGTCTTCCCGAATCGCTGCTGAACTCCATCGGTCTTCAGGTTGGGCTGCCACCATCTTGCACGGAACAAATGATATGTCCTCTTTTCTTTCAAGATTACTACAGTGCTTGCCGTTGGTCGGACAAAGTCTAGAAAGAGCATCTGCGTTTCCATGTCTCCTTCTTGCCTGGGAGTCGCACCATTACCGATCTGCCACTGGGGTCCTACACTGTCCCTTTAGATGACCCGTCCGCCCACAGTTCCAACATTGAAGTGGACGTTCTCTTCGTCTATCGAGTTGTCCTCTCTTTGGTCTGGTAGTTAGGCTTAGTTTATCAATGGCCTCCTTCAGTGTTTTCATTATCTCTCCATTTTCCATCCTATCGCTATTATCACTGATAGTCCGCACTTTAACATGTTCCCTGGAGGCTGCCGCTTGGGAGTCGCGCCTTTGTTGATCTGCGACTGGGACCCTACACTGTCTCTTCAGATGTCCTGTCTGTCCACAGTTCCAGCATTTGAGAAGGCGATCCCTTCGACTATCAGATTGTTCCTTCTTTGTCCTAGTAGATGGACTGAATTTATCAATAATCTCCTTTAGCGTTTTTATTATGTCTCCATTTGCCATACTATCGCTGTTATCACTGATGGCCCGAACTTTAACATGTCTACCAGATACCATCTTTGCTGCCTCGAATTCCAGTGCATGCGAAAGAGCGTCGTTCAACGTTTTAGGTCTGGCGAGTCGTAATGCCTGCTGGGTTTCGCAATCTCTTAGGCCATCGGTAAAAACTTGGATGGACAGCTGGTCTAAGAATTCGGACGGGGCTGTTGGATAAGCCAATCGAACCAGTCGGGCAACATCGGTCTCAAAATGCTGTAAATTCTCTCCATTCTGTTGGTGACGATTTTTCAATTGTGCCTGGTAAACTTGCTGCAGGTGCTTATCCCCATATCTCATTTCCATATGCTGTTTTAGAATGTCGTAGTTATTCTGCTGCCCCGCAGGTACACCTTGTAAGACGTCAAGAGCTTCCCCTCGTAGAGCAACTATTAGAGCAGTAGCCTTTTCACAATCAGACCACTCGTTTGCCGCAGCTGCTGCTTCAAACTGACGCAGATAGACGTTCCAGGAGACCTTACCGTCGAATTCAGGGGGTTTCGTTTTCTGAGTTCGGATAAAAGGTCCTTCTGACTTGATTACGCCCTCCTTTCTTATTTTGTCCAGCTTATGTCGAAGTTCTTCGCAGGTTTCTCTAACCAAGGTTATTTCTTCATCTCGTGTTACTTTATGTGACTGCTCCTCTAGTTTTTCTTCTACTTGTGTCACTTTATGTGACTGCTCCTCTAGTTTTTCTTCTAGTGAATTCTCCAATTTTTCTAATTTTGTCTGCATTTCTTTCGTCTGATCCCTCATTTCTTGTTGTATTGCCTGTATCTGATCTTTCATTTTATACCCTTGTTCTTCTAATTTCTGCTGCATCGTTTGGGACTGATCTTCGATTTTATGTCCTTGTTCTTCAAATTTCTGCTGCATCGTTTGGGACTGATCTTCGATTTTATGTACTTGTTCTTCAAATTTTTCTTGCATCGTTTGTCCCTGTTCTTCTAATTTCTCTTGCATCATCCGTCCCTGTTCCTGCATCGTTTGCATCATTTCTAACAGCTTTGCTAGTTGTGCATCCATGTTGACTTGACTTCTAGTTACAGGCATTCACTCTATTTTGAAAGTTAGAATGTCCATGAATGTATTTCTAGATATCACTGTTGCCTTCCCTACAATGAAACGAGTGCAGTGATATGCCACACTTGGGTCTTTGCCTCAGTTCGGTAGAAAGTTCTAGAATGTTCGAGATTGTCCTTCGCGAATAACACCGTTCACTTCTTTAAGTCACGACGAGTGCGGTGATATGTCACACTTGGGTCTTTGTCTCACTTCCGTATAAAGTTCTAGAATGTTCGAGAATGTCCTTCGCAAATACCACCGTTCACTTCCTTAAGTCACGACGAGTGCGGTGATATGTCACACTTGGGTCTTTGTCTCACTCGCGTACAAAGTTCTAGAATGTTCGAGAATGTCCTTCGCAAATAGCACCTTTCACTTCCTTGAGTCACAACGAGTGCGGTGATATGTCACACTTGGGTCTTTGTCTCACTTCCGTACAAAGTTCTAGAATGTTCGAGATTGTCCTTCGCGAATACCACCGTTCACTTCCTTAAGTCACGACGAGTGCGGTGATATGTCACACTTGGGTCTTTGTCTCACTCGCGTACAAAGTTCTAGAATGTTCGAGATTGCCCTTCGCAAATAGCACCGTTCACTTCCTTGAGTCACGACGAGTGCGGTGATATGTCACACTTGGGTCTTTGTTTCACTCCCGTACAAAGTTCTAGAATGTTCGAGATTGTCCTTCGCGAATACCACCGTTCACTTCCTCAAGTCACAACGAGTGCGGTGATATGTCACACTTGGGTCTTTATTCCACCCACGCACAGGGTTCCAGAAAGTTCTTCCAACTTCCACTTAAACCCACTCACGCACAGGGTTCCAGAAAGTTCTTCAAACTTCTAGCTAAATCCACTTTGTGGGCAGGGTTCCAGAAAACTCTTTAAAACTTCCAGTTAAATCCACTTCCGACACCAAATTGTCACGGATTTCCCAGTCCGAATTTTCTTACTTCCAGAAAAACAATCCGTTAATTAATTACTTTTTTATTTACTATACTCAGTACACTACTGAACACTAATTAGAACTCAACTAAACACTTATTAATTAATCGCTATCTAAATCACTTTGATATCTCCAACAAAACACTTCAATTCAACACTGTAATACAAGACTTATACAAGACTAACTTAATCGGCCGTTTATTTTTCTTTTATAGACCCAACGAATATTCCAGGTATATTCTAGCATCTCTAGATCTATTTTCTAGCATCTCTCGAACGCTTCTCGTCGTTTCTCAAATTTTCTAGTCCCGTCTCGATCCACGGCTTTTTGTTTGTTTAACAGAATCGTGTAGGGGCGATCGGGGCAATCTTAGTAATTCGCGGTACCACAGTCGTCGATTTGGGTGTGAGTGGGGCAAATTCCGTGACAATATTGTATGCAACTCGTACAAAAAGTGTCGTTGGACAATTTCATGTCGCGTGCAATAAACACACACTTTTGTACTTGTTATGTTTGCAATATATTTTTTTACTTTACTTTTTATCATTTATTTTCATAAATTTCGGTATCTAGCATCTTGGTTGGACCTATTTTTTTAACTATTTTTTCGTTTCACGCTGGAACTCTTGATAATACCCATTTAACATTTCTGATATATTCTAACTTATATTATTCAATTACTAAATGTGTACCTAAAATCATCTATCTTTGTAGAAAACTCTATTTCAAAAATACGATACCCTTAAAAAAATCCATCGTAGTATATTATTGATTTTAGAACAATATCTGGGTAAAGTTATTCGAATGCGATTGGCTAAATTTATTTGTACGATGAAACATATTTCCAGTAAATAAAGTGACACTCTAATTCTTCTTCTATGTTTGAATGACGGAGAGACACAAAGCACATCCTACTTCTTTGACAGACAAATATGTTTATTTCGCAGTTGGAAAAACTAACCCTAATTACGATTTCTTGACGTACCTAATAAATTTAATCTTTATAATTCATCTAATAGTTGAAATTTAAAAAAATATTTTTTTTTTATATATTTTTAGGTGTTACATGCAGGCTGTGTCACATAAGAGGGCCACTCTCATGTATCTCTCTTAATATGCGAGACACGTCAAAAATCTTTAATTGTTTTTTGTTGAATTTTTGTAGGCCTTTATGCTCGTAAAATAATTTTAAAGACCCAATTGCTTCTAATGTGAAAACTAATAAAAAATCTGTTTATATCAGGTGGAAGATATCAATTTTGCAATAAAAATTTATTACCAATAAGTTTTCTCTATCTCTAATAAATAAAAAGGTTAGACAGCCTTAAAGTTTGGGCACTTTACAGGTTTTTTAGTTATTACTCATAAAGTTGGCCATGGATTTCAAATTTGTTTTTACGAGCGTAAAGGCCTCCAAAAATGCAACAAAAAACAATTAAAGATTTTTGACGTGTTTCGCATATTAAGCGAGATACATGGGAGTGGCCCTCTTATGTGATACAGCCTGTATATTATGTAAACCTAACTTACTCTGCGAAATATTAATAAAATATTCTCATAAAATTGCAGCTAGATGTGAATTTGAGTTATAAAGAAACAGAGCTTTTAACAAATATCTTGAAATGTGCAAAATTATTTGTTTTATTTTACAAGTTTAACCGTCCAACAAATCAAAAATACAGTAAATGTTAAATATAGTTAAAACGACATTATAAATATGTTGCTGTGAACATATTAAATGTGGCTCGCTTCCGTTAAAAACATATTTCGTGGTAATTTCATTTAGTTTAAAAATACAAAGTGACATTTATAATATTTTCTCAAAACATTTTTATTGTGCATATAAATAATTCAAGTGTATTTCGGAAACATATGTTACGTAGCTGAAACAGCAGTGCTAACAACCGTAAAATATAAATTTGCTTGTAAAATGACAAATTTATATGTTTCCCTTTGAGACCGAAAAACGATATAAATTATTCAACTCGATCATTCTTTCCTTTGGACCACACGCACTTACATTCTATGTGCAGACAGGTATAAAGCTTTAAGTTTTGTGTCTCTACGTTTTAGATATACAAAATTCATATGCCTAATTTTAATATATCCTTGCTTTTATTTGTATTTATATATCAAATATTGACTATATCTCGTTTACCATTTTTTAAATTATATCATTCATACGTATACCTTATCTCATCGATATAAGGGAATAAAAAGCGGTTTAAAAAATTCCATAAAACATCAAAAGCTTCCGCGTGTACCTTCTCAGCAATATATCAGCCGTAGGCTGGACCGTATTTACGTCAGTTACCAGTATTCGCTCAATTTCACCAATAATAATTTGAAATAAAATTAAGTAAGTATTCAGGGTTAACTATGACAAGTTCATTCTGCCAAAGTCAAAAGTGTTAAACGTAGTGACAGGTCACCGCGTTGACACGTGGATCAGTTTACGCCTCTTTGAAAGAAAAAAAAAATATATTTACAAAATGTAGATTATTATTTAATGATTTAATGAGAAAGACGATATGGTAGCACAGGGAAGCAGCTCTTACCTTACTAATATTTATTTCTAGGGTTGATATTTGAAGAGATTTTAAGAATGTTGTATCATTTTCTGTTTTCTTACTTGTTTAAATTAAAACCTGCCATTGTAAAGATATTTGTACTTGTTGTGGACCTCTCCTTCACTCGACCGTTCTTCTTGTTTAAAGCGTGGTACCTATTTGGTCCGGCGATCATGGCCCGGTCGATTACTTACGTAAGGAAAAACAACAAAAAAATAACAAAAAAATACACGAAAATGTACACATATACATAAAAGCACTGCCACACGTTTACCGCCAAGGCATTATAATAGTTGTTCAATGTGGTTCAAAAAGTATTCAGCATAATATTTTGTATACTCGAAAAACGTCTTTGGTATTATGCTTCCACACGATAATATGTCACAACTCTATAAATCAGCACCTTATCCGTCATCTAGGCATTTGAATATATGTTTGTGAATACACAAAAAAATACGCGAAAAATTTAATTTGCGAAAAGCAAGTACTGACAAATTATTTCAAACTAATCAGATTCGTAACCGTATGAAATATTTTTTGACATCTGCTACTGACAAATAATTAGTAATATTTTAAACTGTAGCGTCCCAAGATGTTTATAGTGTTCTTAGACCCTTAGATATGACTAAGCTTCGCATGTTATTTAAGATTTGGAGAGTATGCAATTAGCAATGCAGTATTCTAGGTTATGTTATTTTACAGTTACAGTTTTAGTGACTAATTTTAAACGTTTTATAGTGATTAAATAAAGTATCTTACGTCGGATATGTTAGTGGATAATTATGATGAATCTGCAAGGAGTGAAAATGTAGTTTTGGCAGTGTGCAACGAAAGAACGAAGAACGAATACAAAATATTGTGGCGAACTGGATTAACTGTGTTCTATCAGGTACTTAGGTCTTATTATTATCAATAACTTGACAGCGCTGCAAAAAACGACCGCACAGTAGTTGAATTCTAGCCATCTCGAACGATGATTGATTGTCATAGGCACCGACTTTCCGTAGGAGAGAGTTTTGCCTCATTTTTTAAATATCGAGCTGCAATTTCGAAATAAAATTTTTATTATCTTTTAGACCTCCCATGGTTAAAATTTTTATACTTAGTCATAGTTAACCCTGTATAATAATGAATCTAATTGTGACTGTTTGAAAAAAAATAAAGGCTGAATACATATTTTATTTAAATGTTGGATATTATTATGTAATTTTAAATGATTATTGCTTAGCAAGGACGACGAAGAGATAATAGCGTTCTCTGTCAGCAGGAGGGTGGGATTAGGACTGGGTAGGGTAAGGGTACATAAGGAGAAAACAGAGAGAAAAATAACTAATTAAAATATTACTCTTTAAAGAGAAAACACAAAAAAATTATGGAAAATAATTATACAAAAATATTTTTTGGATATACAATAAATAAATAACACAATATATTTTCCATAGATTTCATATACTACATAACATTGACACCGTAAAAAACAGCAGAAAATTTACTTTTATATTGTAATAAGAACACTTGCACTAACATTTATCAAACTCGCTATTAAAGTCACTTGTATCCGATTCTTCAACGACACCTCTATTGAAGTTACTATTATTTGACCCAATCACTTTTGTATGACATGTTTGATGTATTTTTCCAATTACCTGATAATTTTATCCACTTCGCTTGCATCAAATTTTAGAAAGGTATTATTTCTTTCAAGGCCTTTTTTCAGTTGACTCCATATTAATTCAATGGGATTAAAAACACAGTAGCATGGAAGCAATCGTAGAACGGTATGTTCCTCAGCCACAGCCATCTCATCGATAACGTATTTGCAAAATTATTGCTCTTGATTATATGCAGCAACTCATGTTTCTTCTAACTAGCATCATACACAATATTATGGATTTTAAGAAATTCTTGAATGTCGTTTTTTTCTGTCAGTACGTGGAATGCTTTATGAAAGTATAGAGCGATGTCTAATATAATGGCACTATTATTAAATAGGCCGTTTTTTCTAATGCCCTCTCTTCTTACTCACTGTGTTATATATTTTAATATACATTATCTCAAGATGTCGAGAATTTCCATTTTCTATATCGTCCGTCCTAATTTCCGCATTTTCCATTGTACTATTCGTTTGATTTGTACTTGCTGAGCTTTTTTTGAGAAATTATTCAAAGATTTAAATATATAACAGTAATTAAAAAACACTTAGTATATCATGAACGTGCGAAATCACCTAGCAGTGAAAAGTACTGTCCTACTTCCTACTTCAACGCCTTCTTTCTCAGAAACGACGAGTTTTAGGAAATAAGTTTATATCACCAATGAACATTATTTTAACCTGTTCTATCGATTCCTGAAGTTATCAAGATTAAACCTGAATCACCCTGTATATGCATTTGATATCTGTTAAAGAACTAAATTTTATAAAGACAAGGCCCTATTTTTGTGATATACAAAATGCGGTTCTTGTAAAATGTTACAACTCAACGTTGCATTCAAATAGCGACATGTAGCCACCGCGCCGATAGACGTTTTTATATTCGAACTGTGAATTTGATTGGGGTATAATAAATACTGATTAATGACGAGATATAAGTATTTCGTTAATAACCACCCGCTTTGAATAATATCGAGTTAGATGACTTAAATAGGCATCATATAGAATTATGATAATATATAATTATGCATATACCCATATATGCTAATCATTCTTATGTCACTTGCTTGAAATTATATTGCACCATTCTATCCCACAATTTACTGTCGGCGTTTTTTGATTTTTTTTATATTCCCTTATATCGATGATGCAGTGTGCAGCTAACCGGATTAGCTGTTATTTAGACATTATTATTATTAATACAAATGTTTCGTTTCGTTGTTTCTATACTTGACATTTGTTGAAAAAACGACCAGTATTCGACATATCTTGCTGTTTAGTATTCATTATTTTTTATGTTTAAGTTTAATATATATTATAATTAAGTAGGTAAATTGTTGGTTGCATTCAAATAGAACCCACTATTTCTTTATATTTTTTGTTTTCTTTTTGTATAGTACTTTTTTGCGCGATCTCGGCTTGCGACTACTATACTAGATATATATACCCATGTTAGAGACGCTACCTAACGCGCTATACTAACGCTCGCTTAACGTTGCTTTGCAATTTTTAAAAATTGCTTGTGTGTGTGCCGCTTGATTCCCGTTCCTGTGCTAGCCTGTGCTCTCCTGTATTGCATAGCTCTGACCGTTGAGTGAATAAGTATACAAGAGCCGCAAGTCCAATGGCCCAAAACGAATTCATGCAGGTTCCCCACCATATTCTACCCCTGGTACCGCACCGTCCACAAACTATAGCGCTGATCTGAAGCGCCGCCTAGGCCGATCTATTTCATTTATTTGAACTAACTGGAATCTGTCCGGCTGCGGTTTTCTTTCTTTTTAAGATCAGGTAGAATTTGAATGAAGCAGATTTTACATGTGTATGCTTAATATACAGAGTGTCTCAGGTTTAAATAGCAGGACTTCAGGAATTTTTATATCTCATTTTGAGACAAAAAGTTCCAATATATATATGGGTCCTAAAACGCTTCAATGTTATATTTGTTTTGTTTACTTATTTTTTAACTAAATAACCGCTAACAAAATAAATCGTCATGTTGCGGCAAAAGACCTATTGGAGAACAAATACCGAAAATCATCGCATATTGATTGCAGTGGTGGAGATAGAGGGGTATCTATTAACATTTTTATATAAAAAAGTATAGCTGAATTGAAATTTTGCAAATGTTTTCGAAAAATATGAAAGAACATGCAATTTTACCCAGAAAAGTCCCTCTTGTCTGAAGTCAGTAGAACGTGAAGTTTTGAAGAAAAAACGAAAATACAGTTTAGATGTCAAATAATAATTTTTAACATTGTGTTACAACTAAATTAAATAGTTAAAAAATTAGGTTAAAATTGTTTTTAATTAATTAAATAGGAATAAATAAAAAAATAAATAACGAAAATCATATTAAATCAAAGTAAATATTCGAAATGCTTACTCATTCTAAAAGATAAGAATTTTCAATTTTTGGGACGTTGAGGCTCTATATAAGAACATGCAACGACATAAATTAATGAAATTTTGGGTATTTGGGTATAAAAAATATCTCCTGAAATAGAGTAATTTTGGAAAAATATTCAGACACGTCGAGTTTTAAATTAAATTTGCCACTTTTTGAAATAATTAAAAATTGTGTACAGTGGCGTATCATTGAGCAGGAAAAAAATTGTTTTTTCTGGAATATAAAAAAGCTTTTTTTTTCTGAATATGGTGCCATAAAAATTTTGGTAAGTAACGTAAAAAAATCGAGATAATTGGAGATTCACGATATCGTATCATAATTATTATTGTATGACAAATTATCAAATTTACACAGAATACAGATACAGAAACTATTTTAATGCTTACTACTCGGCAATGAGGACTTTAAAATCAAAATATAGCTATTAGCCTACAGAAAAATTATAGATAATAATTCAGTGTTTTGATATCTTGAAATTTCAATTGAATTTATCTCGAAATTTTTCTTAAATAGCCTAATAAAAATTTTATGATACCATATTAAAAAAAAGCTCTTTCATATTCGAGAAAATAAATTGGAGTTGCCATTAAAAAAAATCCTGCTCAATGATACCTACCTGTCCTTAATACTTCATCATTTCAAAAAGTGGCAAATTTAATTAAAAAATCGACGTGAGCATTTTTCCAAAATTATATTATTTCAGGAGATATTTTATGTATTCCAAACTTTTTATCGACACTGTATATGTGAAAGAAAGTTAAAACTTGAAAACCACAGATTAATGAGACAAATTTCACCTTTTTCAATAAACTGTATGGGAATTGCATTTTTAGTTAACAATTTTCTGTTATTGTTTATTATATTATAGTTCTGAGAAAAATGCACCTCACAAATTAATTTATATTTTAATTCATTAACGTCCATTAGAGCAATACATAAATTATCGCAAATTTTTTGCCACTCCTGGGCACGTTTACCGTCAGTAACTCGAAATTTAAAAAAACTTATTCCTTTGTTTCGTCTTTTATTATTTAAACAGTTTTTATAAACACAGTTGTGATTAGCTGTTGTCATGATTGCAAAAAACACTACTGCAGTAGAAACTAAAACTACAGATCACACAAAACTGTTTGCTAATAACAGACGAGCGGTCGATGTCACTCCCTCAACTGATGGCAGCAGACTGAGAAATCTCGGGCCCAATTCTTCAGCAGCGCCATCCAAATCTCGAGCCGCATAGCAGTCGTTTATTTGTACAGGGATGCGCCTCTATATAAACTTATTCACTCAACGCTCTGACGAAGACTGAGGGCCCTCGGAAACCATCACCATTGGAAATTCGGTAAGTCGCAAGCTTCGCTTTTTTCAAATTTCAAATTTACGTGCCCAGTTCCATTAAGCTAGAGCTGTGGAGAATTTGAGTAAAAACACTTGCCATGACGGATGATGATTGATTGTCATAGGCGCCGACTTTCCGTAGGAAAAGAGGGTTTTGTCCCATTTTTTAAACATCGAGCTAGATTTCCGAAATAAATTTTTTATTGTCTTTTAGACCTTCCTGAGCACGTGGTTAAAATTTTTGTACTTAGTCATAGTTAAGCCTGTATAAGCACATACTTTTTTAACACCCTGTACAATTACCCTCAGTTTTTTTTATTAGTAACTAATTTTATTTAGAAACTTTTTTTATATTTTCATAATTTTAAATAGATGAGTAGTTTAGGCAGAACAAATATCGTATGTCAGCAATATCAGCATTCGTTCTGCAACGAAAATTCCAAAACTCTCATTTATATTTTATTTAACAAATACAAGATAATAACATATTAATATAACAAATAAAAAAGAGTTATGATATATACAATAAATTCTCAAAGTGACCACCGTTTTCTCGTACGCAAGTAGGTAATCCGTTTTACAAAGTTATAGTGCAGCCTCTCCATGATTATTGGATTACTCATAAAATGTTAACTGCGTCTTGGATTCGCCTAAACAATTCCTCTTCATTATTAACTGCATAGGCATATACTTTAGTTTTTACTTCACCCCACAAAAAATTATCGCAAGGGGTTAAGTCTGGTGCTCGAGGTGACCATTTTATAGGAGTATCGTTTCCTCTGTCGATCCATCTGTTAGGATATATATGATTATGTAAATACTGACAGACGGGTAATGTAAAATGTGGGGTGCACCATCGTGCATAAAGCACATGTTACGACGAAGTAGTAACGGTTAATCGTCAAATAAATTAGGTAATTCTTGCTGCAAAAAATTTAAATAGTTGACCCCATTTAATCGATGTGGAAGCACAACCGGGCCAATAATTGTCGATAATTTTCTCCCACACTTTACTTTGAATTCATATTGAAAATGTCTTATTACAGTACAGTGTGGATTTTCATCAGCTTAAACGTGTTTCTTATGGTTATTAATAATTCCTGACCTAGTGAAACTTCCTTCATCTGTAAATAAAATGTTTTTGCTGAAGTTGATATCATGAGCTCTTTGATCTTGTATAAAATTACAAAATGCTAAACGTTTTTCATGGTCAATGGGTAGCAATTCATGTACCGATTGAATGTGGTACGGAAGTAGTAACTGCTCCTTCAAAACATCACGAACTATTGTTTTTGGTATCCCTAGGTCCAATGCGTCTTGCATTAATTTTTGAGTTCTCTTCTATCTTATCTCGGATTTGTTCCTCTATAGATTTCGTGGTACGTTGACGCCCTTGAACCGCATTCATTTGGAACCAAATTCGCGAAGTCGCCTTTCGATGTTGACAAAAGTTTGATTTCGCACTCGTCGATGAGGGAATCTGTCCATGTAGACCCTAACTTTTGCGGCCGTTACCTTAACAAAATCCATAAACCAAAAGCATATCTACTTGTTCCGAATATGTATACGTATCCATGACGAAATAATGAAGAATGAGGAACAGAAACACAACAATAACGACAACAAATAAAGTAAGATCTAAAGTAACTAAGTAATTGAGGAAGAAAAATAAACCGAGAGACTAATTTCAGTAGTTGATTAAATTTGACACACAACTGACAGATTTTAGATAAGTCAAAAAGTGTCGGTTAGACTTATAACTGTGTAGCCCAAAAATGGTTAAAATCGATCAAGTCGTTTTCGAGATATTCGAAATAAACAAAAATTTTGCGCGAACTTTGACGTTCTCTGGCGGTTAAACGAAGCAAGTTTGGAAATAAGTAAATTGGGCTTATTTTGAACCCAGGAGTCTGTGGTTTTCCGTTGTACACGTCTTTCCGGGCACCCTGTACTTACCTCTTCCCTAGAGTTGTCAGCTTTTGATTTTCTCAAGAACATTTTGCATTGCACAAAGATTATAAACTGTTCATTGTCATATGAGTTTTTAACGGAAACGGCTGCTCCTAACGACTTCAATAAGGTATACATTTTTTAAGTAGAAAAGGTAGGGAAAATGTTTTCTATTCTGAAATAACATACACCGTAGCACAAAAAAGTTGAAGCGATTTAGAAGGATCGTAATGGTCGCTCGTGGCGCCCTCTTGGAGATGCAGCCAATTGTGCATAATATTTTAATTTTCCGTCCCAAGAAACCCCCGCATACAAAATTTCGTGAAGTAGTGGAGAGTTATTAAAGAAAAGAAAATAATTTTTTTTAAATTTGACATCCTGTATATCCTAAACGAAGCGTTTCCAGACCTAAGTTCATAGGAAATTTTTTGCATAAAATTGAACGTAGTATAAAATACTTAAGTATGTAGTAAAATAGACCAGAATAGAATCAACAAGAGCTATCTAATGTCTGATTTGTTTTGGACCTTTGAAATGTTCATTTATATATGGTGTTCGGGAAAATGTGGGAAATCTCTCTGATGCAGATAGAACATGAAAAAATAATAAAAACCGATTTTCTGGGGAGTCCTTCAGAGACACATATTTCTGTTGGGAGGGCCTGTAGGAATTTTTTTTATAAGAACTTGCCATCTATCTGCACCCGAGAGATTTCCCACATTTTCCCGGATACCCTGTATATTTTAACAAAAGTTATTTATAACTGAGTACAGAATATGTTTAATATACATGGTGATTCTTTAATATTGCGAAAAATCAGGGACAGGTTCTTTAGATAAAAATAAGAAAAAAAGTTTCATTAGCATGTGTCCGGAAACACTTCGTTTCCGAGATACAGGAAATTTTTTTTGCAATCTTTAATACTTGTTATTTCAAAAGTCCCTTAACCGATTTATTTGAAAATTGACAGATTTATGTTTAATAATAGGAGCCATTTTTTGTATCATTAATAACAATACAAAATACAAAATGCAAAATAACATAATACAAAATGTTACAAAATAATAATTTTAATAACTTTTGCTTTGCACTTATTTATTCCATTTTTTGTATAATTAATAACTTAATACAAATTACAAAATGCAAAATAACATAATACAAAATGTGACAAACCAGTCAATTTTCAAATAAATCGATTAAAGGATTTTTGAAATAACAAGTGTTAGAAGTAGATTACAAAAAAAATGAACGCCCTGTATCTCGGAAACGAAGGGTTTCCGGACATATGCTAATGGGAACTTTTTTCATATTTTTATCTAAAGAATTTGTCCCTGAAATTTTTGGCAATATTAAAGAATCACCCTGTATTTTGGGATTCGAAACTTTGACTAAATAAAATTGTCCATTTCATCACGTTTAGTTAGTAATATCTAGAAAGAATTAATTAAGTTACTTGTATTTGTTATATTTATGCAGATAATATTTTGTCGTAAAGAAAGTGCTTTCTATCATTCCAGTTATCAACAACACTCAATTCCGTATATTAAAATTGCATTAAATAAGACGCAAAAATAAACGCTTTGTCATTGATATCCACATAGTTTTTAGTAACAATCACTTATTGCTGAAAATATTTTGTGACGTAGCAAAACAATTTTTAATCAATAATAGATAATTAAGTAGGTTATCAGTTACTTAACAATTAATTATATTTTATGTTATCTATAGAATTTAACACAGATGTAGATTAAAAAATACACAGTAAAAATTAATTGCGATTCCTGGGAACATCTTATTGGATGTTTTGAAAATATTTACAGAGATAAAGACACAGATATATACAGGATGGTTCATAAATTACTAGATTTTTTTTTGTTGATAATAAAAAAATATACAGAGTGTCAGATTTAGAATTTAAAAAGCGATTTTTTGTAATAATTACACAGTCTTTGAATGTATCTACTTAAAAATTCGGAAATAGATGTTTTCGGATATAAGAAATCATAATCTGTGGTTTATTTCGACATATTCCCTAGAGGGCGCCAGATCTGTTATATATATGGTGCTTACTACGTAATATTGTACGGAAAACTATACAGTTGATTGTTGAAAAACTTATCTCAAAAATGGTCAAAGTTAGGCCCACATTTACGTCACAAATATGGCGTTGAGGAACGTCGGAAACAGTATCCAGAATATTGTTTAGGGCTGGATAAATTAAAAAACTTGACAGTTTTATAGGATACTGCCCCAATTGTGTTTATACCAATCGGTGTATTGACACACTTCTTATCTATTATTATTGGTATGTAACAAAAAAAAGATTATGTGGGGCTTTCATTTCAGCTTACTTTTTAATTGTATCCATTAAATCGACACCTTCTGTGTCTGGGGTTATAAAAAAATGAACGTCAATTTCTGTTTCTGTATCCCTAACTCAGACTATGGAGCAAATTGCTTCATTTATAACATCTTTTAACATGTTCGTCAATTCCGCTGTTCTACAGCCACCTGTCATTTTAAAAATTAGTAATGTCGGCTGTTTGTAGAAATGTTCGTTGGTTAAAATTTTCTTCCGATTTTTTTTAATCATGGCGATTTAAAGTAGCATATTTTTTGCCCACGTTTTTTCTTGTTGAACATGGAATAATAACTTAATAGATTTCCGATCCTTACTTAGTTTGTTGAATAATGCTAATAGAACTTTATCACCAGTTGTCCTTAATTTTATTTTCATACTAGCATTTCTCATATCTCTCAAGTACTACGCGAGACTCCTGGGGAATAAGACATAAAATTGCTTCAGATACACTTTCTTCGATATTTGCAAGCCAATAATAATACTAATAATAATAATTTTATTGCAGTACACTATGTAAACATAGCATAAGAAAAGTCAATGTAACACAAATACAAAGGCATCAATAATAGGTAAAATACTAATTTGAAAAGGTAAAAAAAAATGTATTAATTAAATGATAAAAGACAATTCATTATGAGCATTACATAAAACAAGCGAATAAAGGAAATAACATAATACAGAAATCACAGATATAGTTATAAAAATTCACATAATATGTCCAAGAAATGTATGAGTGCTATAAAAACATTATCCAATAAATATTGTTTAAATTTTTTTCTGAGCAACTTTACATTCAGTATATATTTATATCAGGAGGGAGCTTGTCATAAAATAGGATACCAACATACATTGGATTCTTCTCATACAGTGAAGAAATGTGCCCCGAGATAATTAGCGATGATCTCACTCATGCACTATAATTATGAAAATCTCCATTGATGGAAAACTGTTCTAAATTATTCCTAACATACATTAAAATATCATAGATAAAGACACAGAGCAGAGTTTTTAGTTTTAATTTTTTTAAATATGTTCTACATGATACATTCGTTGTGATACTCCAGCTATAAGTCTTACACCTTTTTTGAATTATAAATATTCTCTCCATGTAATTAGAAGAACCCTAGAATATAATACCATATCGCATACAGGAAACAAATTGAGAATGATACAAGAATATAAGAGGAGACATGTTAGTGATGGATTTTAGTCTTAATAATGCATAAAACATTGGTGCAAGTTTGCTGCAAAGATTATTTATGTGTATTTTCCAATTTAATTTGTTGTCTAAATATAGACCAAGAAACTTAGTGTATTCAACCTGCATTAAGGAGTTATGCTCAATTATTAAAAGAAGCGACTCGTTTATTAAAGAAGTTCTGTTCTCTTCGTCGGAAAAACTAATTTTTATAGAATTTATTTTGATTTTTTTGATAATAGCTAATTGTTAAGTTAATAACAATAGCTGTTTGTTGATATCTCCTTCGCAACTGATGATGTCAGTCAATTCATCGACTGTGAAGTATTACATTATGAGTCTAATCCAAGAGTGACGGACGTCGTAATTTATAACATTTGTCACGTTGCGTTGGAGAATAAAATTACAGATTTTAATAGTTTTTTTAACAATATAATGGAAATATTTTGTAAGTCTAATTAGTTTGCTTACTTGAAGTGTAACTACTAGGTATTGACTCCAAAGTAAAAAATGTGTGGATTAATTTTTATCAAAGTATAACAATTGCATGTTTTTTTATATAATGCGTGCGTACTGTAGTTATGTAACGCGCATAGATAAAAAATATTATGATCTTGTAGTCATTGTCCTTTTGAGTTTAAACTTTTTTGGAAACACAATTTAAAAAGTGTAGGCATAACATGTACTTATTGATAATCACAGAAAATGGGGATAATAGTTTAAACTTTAGAACACTAACCACTTAATATTTAAACTTGTCATTGATTTTTATCCTAAACGCTAAATACAAAGTCCTTCATAGATGTATCTATTATGACGGAGCACTCTAAACATTCCACCTGACGTACATGCATATACAATATACAAAACAATTGAGCAAATAGTGTTTCGATGTTAACATGAGGAATAATACGTCTGAGTACGGAATGCGATTCAAGTAACTAAATTAGAGGGGATAAATTAATTTCGTTACAGCATAGGCAAATATTAGTTCTGAAAATTATCATCAATTGTTTAGTAATCGTGATGAATATTGATGTCTTCAATTTCATATTTACCTGCTACAATTATATTTTTTACTAGAAAAAGTCGGAAGGTTGTCTTTTTTATTTTAATAAAAAGATGCAACTAAAAATACAAATATTTCAAGTTAAACTTGAATGTTTCTGTTAGTCTCAAAAAAGTTGTTGGGAATATTTTCTAATTCCTAACTTGGTCGCAAGATGGCATAATAAGCGTGGTTAACTGTAAACTGTATTTCTTTAAAAAATGTGCTTTGAAAAGATGATGATAAAATATCTTATAATATCACTAATTAAATTATTAATGGAAATATAGTCATCAAGAAAAAATTTTCCTAAATAATTTAGATACATGCTTTTGCAATAATAATGACACTCCCTCAAAACGGTTTTTTGAAGTTCTGAGGACAAATTTCATTAAATCTGTATTGGTGAGTGAAACAACTAGAAACTAATGTTAAAAATTGAAAGTAGATTTCATTACAAATACGTCAGTTCAAAAGAAATCGTAAAATTCATTTTAAAGAGTGTCATTATTATTGCAAACGATTGTATATGCAATATTCAGTAAAAAAAATGAATCAGCCATCTAAATTTCTTTATTTTTTTGCCATGTGATACAAATCACTCAATCATTTAAACACTTAACTGATAACAACATTCAGAGACGTTTTCAATCATTTTGATATATACCAAGATGTTTAAGTTTGACAGCTTCATATAAATTTCAAAATGTCACGTTTTGGCAATACGAATTTTCAATCTATTAACATGCTAATTAAAGAAAAAATTCCAAAAATATTCCACAAACTGTCACAAAAATACACGGGGAATATTTGTGCTGTGAACTAAAGTACGAGTTAAATGAGACTAGAAGCGAAGAAGAACCGACTGATACTAAAAGATTAGGAACCAATATGAGGTTTCAAGCAAACTTTTACAGAAGTACTATAATGACTATAAGATTATGATTGATCCGTTTAATAGTATAGTATTTAAACCTGCCCATGATGCATCCTGGAAAAAACTGCAATTAAATCCATGTAAACGTAAAACAAGATCAGTTTTGTTAAGTTTGTCAGAAGTAAACCGAATATTTTTCTGGGTTGAAAATACCTTTGAAGGTCTTATGCATAAATTCTACCATATTGCTGCTGCAGAATTAACGTGGAGAGGAGACGAGGCAGGTGCCTGTCACTTGAGCGCATATGTGAAATGAACTTCCAGAAAAAGTGATTTTAAATTTTTCACAATTAGCTTGAAAATTGGTAAACATTTACCTATTTATAACTCTGTAAGAAGATAACAAGTTTTCTTGAATTTTAAAGAGTTCTCTTGAAAAATCATTTTTTGGACCAAAATATTCAAATTGCTGTAACTTCTGCTCCATTAGAAATAAATTAGCATATTTGTATATATCCTTGAATAAAATATATTGCTCTAAAACATTCTCTTATGCGACTTTTGTATAAAACAAGCGACCGATGAATTACCAGGAGAATTGTGATAAAAGACGTTTCAATTTTTTTTTTTTTTTTTAATTACCGAATTTTGAGAGGAGATATATCTGAAACGGTGCGAAAAAATTAGCTGATCTGATCTTATATAAAATTTTATAGTATCTCCTTTTGATGCAAAGAATTTTTCGCAGCAACCTACCGTTTTCGAGTTATAAGCGAAAAACCAAAATAATAGTTAACATCCTAACTACCCCCAACACATTTCTGCACCGAAAAATTATCACTCCCTCAATGCACGCTACACCCCCTTTTCATTGACTAGCTTTCCAGTTTTCAGCCATTATTTTGTTGGATATTTGTTAAAAGCACTATTATAATATTTTTCAGAATGAAATTTTCCATAATTTGATACCACATACGATTTTTTAAATTTTTTGATGATGGCGGCCAAAAAAATTAGTTTTGCAGACTCAGATTTTTCTAAACTTTTAGTAAACAATGAACTAACAAATTCAGTCCCCGTCTTTGTGAGAATTACTTCCACTTATTATCTCTCTTTTTGCATATACCTGCTGTACCTACTATTTTGTGTTTCTTTAATATTTATTTTTGTACGCGAAATGGTATTTCTGCGTTCAAGAATGGTAGTTATTTACTATTACTTTATTAAAATATCCATTTGAGAACGCAAAATCATTTCGCGTTCGAGATACAAACAACATTTTTTCGAAAACTGCAATAAAATAAGACAATTGTGTTATGTACAGCTATTTAATTTATATTTGAAATCGTTTGAACCGTGTTTGAATCAAGCCGGTTTAGGTGCGGTGACTATCATAACGATAGCAATCTAATAAACAGTAAAAATTAGTTGTTTGAAAAAGAAGTGTCAGAATTATATAATATAATTCATATTCTAAGAGTGTTTAATTTAAAATGAGCTCAAAAAGTGAAGACAAACATTTACTAGGGTAAGTATAGGATGCGGCACAAAGTGCTGCTTCGCAATTAATTCTCAAAAAATCCTCGAGGCTGTACAAGATTGCCTACAACGAATTCAAAGGGTGGCACAGTTCGAAGAAAATTCAAAAAGTGCCCGAAGCTGTATTATTGGCATTTTTCGAACTTAAAATTAAGCCTTCAACGTTATGGTCTGTATATTCCATGTTAAAAACTGAATGCCAAAAAAAATAATTTAACGGCATATTCAATTTACAATGTAGTATAAAATAAATTGTAATCGTCGTGTTTATAATAGTTATTGTTTTGTATTGAGATATTATATTACTTAAAATGTATATTATTTAATTAATAAATAAGTTTAAAAAAATTACAAATTATGTTGGTATTTGTTTTATTTTTTAATTTCGCAGCTAGCTGAAAATGTCGATTTTTGATGACAGTTTTCGAAAATACCTAATGTAACAAGTTGTGAAAAGAGTGTGTTTTAAGAACGGGACGCAAAATTGTCTAACGAGGCGAAAACCGAGTTAAACAATGCCTCGAACAGAGATTTTGATATTTTAATACTTTTATTTGTATTTTTAAACATTTTGGAAAGTGGGCAGGCAATCTGCTTCTAAGGCATTGTCTATGCATTGTTTAATGTCAAGATGCTGTTAAGTTCAAACATTGCGCGTCGCTGTATTTTCTCCAAAGAAAAAATTGCCTAAAAATGAGTGATAATGACGAGTCTTTGGATATTTAACAAGCTGCTAAAGTGCCCGTAAAAAATCGAAAAATTTATACGAAAACTCTTACAACAATTTTGGAACCTGGAGCAAAGAAAAACATATTGTGAATTTTTAAATAAATGCATTACTAGCCTATCCAATACGTTAAGGCCGTCAATTTTGTGTAGCAAATATTCGATGCTCCACACCATGATTTATCTGAACAAAAACGTAGATATTAGCAAATTTACAAACCTAATTGCATTTTTAAAAAGGAAAGCTTTCGCATATCATATTAAATAAATCAAAATTCTTGTTAGCCAAAGTTGTTTTAATCGTTGGAGTATTTGTCATTTATTAATGTCAAAATTCCGAACACAAAAACTCATGTTCCAACTAAGGGAGTTTCGTCCATTCAATATGGCACATCAGCGATTTTTCTTGACATACCGAAGTAATAATCTGTATACTGCCAGTTGGAACCAATGCAAAAAGATAGCGAAATTTCTTGGACTCTCCAACGCCAATCAATACCACTGGAGCGGACATGACACTTTTAAAACGACGTGGAGATTGGAGATCAAGTCCAGTTGCTGAGGGGTATATCGAAAATTCCATTGAACAGAAAAACGAAATAGCAAACCGAATCATAGGTCAGAAAGATAAGAAATTAAAAGTTCACGCAGAAGCAGAAGCTAGTAGTAGTGGTTTTTAGGCTTTCACGGCCAGTGCTGTAACTTGATACATAGTGTTTTTCCGGGTTGTTGTGCCGTGACCTCGGTAACTGGTAGCTGCCAGAAACAGAGTTAAAATGCACATCCCTAGCATTAGCTGGAATTCTTTTACCTGTCCTGGTTGTTCTTGGGCTAGGCTCGGTGGGGACAAACCCGCTATCGGTGTCTCTCGACCCGTCCATATATTGATTTCGGTTCCTATTGTTGATATTACGACTGCTGAGGCGTCTCGGTCACGGCGAAGTTTTTGCAGAGTCACCACTGAAGATGCCGACAGTGAAAAGCGCCGAAATGTTTGGAAGCATGGGATGCAACCAGTTACAGCGGCGGCTACGGAACGCCTCGAAGGACCACCATTATCCGAGGAACGTTTCCGACCGTAGCACTCGTAATACCAACAATAGGAACCGAAATCAATATATGGACGGACTCAGAGACATCGATAGCGAGTCTGTCCCCACAGAACCTAGCCCGAGAACAACCAGGGCAGGTAAAAGAATCCCGGCTAATACTAGATATGTGCATTTTAACTCTGTTTCTGTCAGCTACCAGTTACCGAGGTCACGGCACAACAACCCGAAAAATCACTATGTATCAAATTAGAAGCTAGTAGTATTGCCATTACTAGCAATTTATTCATTCCGACTACTAGTACTTGCATTGCTTTTAGAGAAGCTGGATGCCTCTAGTATTCACTTTAACAATATATACAATTGTACCTTTAAAATTTATTTTTTAATTAAATATTTTCATTGTTTTTAATGTTTAATTTTTACTTTTGGGCACTAGTGCCTAAAAGAGTGTCATTTCAAATTTCTAATCAATATCAAAATTTGTCAATTTCGGAACGCTTTCACAAAAAAAAATATTTAAAGGTATTTATGCACAGAATATCTTAAGTGTAACTGGAATTTATTATTATTGCAATATAAGAAGGATAGAGAAAAATTTGTTATGCCCAAAACTAGAAAACTTATTCTAAGAAATACAATGCATAGCAAATAGAAATAGTAGAGTACACAAGTAAGTAATAGTACATAAGTAAACGAATAATGAAACATATATAACAGTACATACAGTAAACAAATAATGAAACAATAACAAAAAAAACTACTAAGTTAACACTACACACAAAACAATCGTACTTGTTGAAGGAATTCCAATGGTGAAACGTTCTGTTCGTTAAAAACTGCTGTCTAAACGTTGTATTGCATTTTTCGTGTTTCATACAATGCCCTCTCAGGCGTATATCTTCATTTCAAACAAATAAGCAAGACATGTCGACAGAGAAAAGATTGTGGGTAGAACGATATAACTGAATCACCTCTTTTCACCTCTTTTTCGTCTCTCGGAGAGGAAGGGAAGTTTCAAAAACGTAGACGGTCTTCAAATGATAAATTTTCATAGGCTGGAATCATCTTCGTGGCATTTCTTTAAACTTTTTCCAATGCCGTAATGTCTTTAACCAGATATGGACACCAAACCGACATACCATACTCTAGACGAGGCCGAATATATGTTTTGTAAAAGCGAAGGAACAAAGCAGGGTTAGGATTCTAAAAACATTTCCTTAATAAGTACATTTGTGTGTTAACTCTTTTAACCATACATGAAGTTTGCTCTGACCAACTCAACTTGGAATTAATTAAGTAACGTTCAGATAAACGTTAGTGCAATGGCACTGCAGTTGTACTGTTGTATTCTAATTGTATGGTGTTAAATATTATTTACTCTGTTTACATAAAATTACTGTAGACTTAAGAAGTTGGGGAATTTTTCCGCTGCAAGTTGGCGACATGCAAAAACTCAAGATTCATGACCTTCAGAGAGGTTATCTTTATGTTTTGTCAACTACGTCCCTATCTACGGAAATTGTTGGTTTTTATCATTTGCCGAATATTAATTAAAAGCCTATCCTAAATAAAATATAAGCCTACAATCTGCAGGAATAGATGGTCTATTTGAATGTTTGGTTAAATCACAGTATACTAGTATACTGTGGGTTAAATGAGGCCCCACTAATTTCAGCAAGTCATCAAACACTGCCACTGTCATTAGGGTGAAATGAAAAAATAATCGGTATTCTCATTTCGCATTTCTTTATATAAATTATAGAAATCACCTTGCATTTGCTATCTGCGGTTAATAGGTCGCACCCACCATCTCCGAGTTCTTCTTTTCATTTTTTTTTACATGTATAGTTTTTATACATATTGACGTCGCCGCGAATAAGAGCAACAAAAGTAACTGTTTCTAAACCAAACAGTCCTCTTCATCAATTTTTTTAGAAACAAATCAATTCTAAACTAAATATCTAAATTAGAATCTAATTTAAAAACTTAACCTGCAAAAATGTGAATTTTCTGTTTACTGTCAAAAAAGCAGTTTTCTGATTGGTCCTTGTATGATTGTTGGAAAAGGATTGGTAAAAGCTAAAATGCTTCTAGCTTCTGCCATACAACTGCAGTACAAAGGCGTTACTGTTAAGTTTATCTGAACGTTACAAAAGTCACCCGTATTTCTCCCGGTTTTACTTCAGTATCTTTGAATATTTGCAGGTGCGATGAGTTAACATTCCTATTATTTGCTAAACCCCTAAACCCTTTATTCAGTTATTAAATGTCTAAAATTATTTGTATTTTGTAGAAAACACTATTTCAAGAACACGGCGCCCTTTTTAATAACTTTTCTGCAGTACCAATGCAACCGCACTAATCTTATGTGAATGAAGCTTTACAATACCCAAATCACATTGCTTTTCCACTGCTGTTATTAAGCCAGATGACAGACGATAAGACAAATGCGGATTGTTATGACCGATATGAAGAACTGTACATTTATCTATATTCAGTGGTAAGGACCATATAGTACACCAAGTATTAATTGCCGTTAGATCAGCCTGTAGAGCAGCGTGATCAACGGGTTGACATGAACATCAAGCAGCTGAGTCCAGATATTTAATGATTGTAAGAGATTAGTGACAGTCGACCATCCAGGAACAAAACCATGTTGAACTTGCGGAATGATATTGTTTTCAAGTAGGAAAGGGAGCAAAGCCTGCACAATTAATCTTCCATAATTTTGAAGCATATGCACACCAAACTAATCAGTCGATAATTTGTAATAAATATATAAATAAAGTAGTAGCAGTAATAAATAAGTAATCCCATTTTTAATACTTAACTTCCATGTCGTTTTGCTTTGGCATACACGTCTTCTGTTAGGAAACAGATGCATCAGATATTGAATGACTCTCGTATCATTTGACAAATAAAACAAAACACCCAACCCCGAAACATCGCTGGGCGGTAGCTTCAAACCGCAGTGGGTACGAGGCGCGTCGCGTCGGCAAAAAGCGGAACGGCCAAAATAACGTTAAATAGCGTCGATGATTTACGCGCCGTCCTCGGAGACCGCACAGTAGTTGCGGAAAGGCCTAGTCAAAGCTCGGTAAATATATAAACTACATGTGGTGGCGGAGTAATTATGTTTAAAGCAAACGATGTTTGTTGTTTCTAAGCAAATACGAAATGAAACCAGATAAAACAGTGGGCTTCTTTTCGAAGAATCGTAATAATCCCGTCTGTAGATCAAATGTAACACGCCTGTAATAACATAATGACTGTCACTTCAATCCGCGTTTTTGATGAATGTGTGATTCCGCCGCCAGCCAGGCCCCAGCTCGCGCGAAGGAGTTAGTCAGGGAGCATTTTAACAGCAACAGCAATGGAAAAACTTAAATAGTGAATATTTTGAACTTCAAATTGATAAATATTACTAGTATTATTAGTGTAAGCAACGAAGGAGTTGTAGCGTGCATTGAAGAGGGAAAATATTTCTTTGCGGGAATATGTTTGGGGTAGTTAGGACATAAAGCATATCTTTCCCCGCTTCTAGCCCGTCCGCTTCAGGAGGGCAGGGGGATACAAAGGCTTCTTTTTTTATTTTTCGCGTATAACTCGAAAACGGTGATCGTAGCAAAAAATTCTTCTAAAATTAGAGTTTATAAAATCTTTTATATGATTAATTACATACATTTTTTCTACTGTACTGGAAAGGTATTTTAAGCTACTATAAATCAATTCTCCTACAATTCCTATCAATGAAGTCATACGTAACATACGTCTGATGCCAAATATCTAGTTATAATAATAATAATAATAATATTTATTGATTCTTTATGCCAATAATTACAGTTGGATAGAATAAGTCAATTACACAGAGATAAAATATTATATGTATAACCATAATCAATAGATATATACATACACACATGTATAACATACCTACAAACCATACTTTTTAGTACAAGTCATATGAAAAATATATAGAAGAGATAGGCATACGACAGACTACATAACAACATATAATAAAAATATAGATAAAAATTACAATTTAAAAGATATACATCACAACGTTAAGGCAAACAAACATCATACAGAGTCACGATATTCATCTAGAGAATAAAAACTATTCTTACATAAAAACTCTTTTAACTTTTTTTTAAGTACATATTTTGAATTATTTTCCTTGATGTCCATGGGCAATATATTGTACAAATGACTACCAGCAAAAATGGGTGATTTTTTATATAACGTAAGGTTGTGTTTTTCGATACATAAGTTATGACGATTACGAGTTAAGTATGTATGATTATCAGAGTGGATTTTTAATTTGTTTCTTATGCCATGTATGTAACAGAGTAATTTATATAAGTAAATTCATACCAAAGGTAATATTTTGTTCTTCCTAAACGTCTCACGGCAAGAATCTAATGATTTCATGTCAAATATTGTTCGTATTATGCGTTTTTGAAGTACGAACACCCTTTGTACGTCTGAACATTGACCCCATACGATGATGTTGTAGGAGGCTTTAGAGTAAAACAGGGCATAATAAATATTAATCAGAGAGCTTTGGTCTAGATTATTTTTTAAAACACTCACGGCAAAACAGGATTCTCTTAATTTACAACACAGTTTTTCAATGTGCTTTGTCCAATTAATATTTTCATCTAAAGTGGCTCCCAAGAAGTTAGTTTCTGAATAAATGTTTAAATGATGCCCATTGATGGAAATTTTGTTATTGTTATTACATATTTGTTTAGATTTAGTTTTAAAATACATACATACTGTCTTATCGTAGTTTATGATGAGTCTATTTTTGTAACACCAATCGTGAAATTCTTGTAATACGAAATTGACCCTGTATAATAGATCTTCCAGAGTACATGCTGATAAAACAATAGATGTGTCATCAGCATACATAAAGATTTTTCCATAAGTTATGTAGTTTGGTAGTTCATTCACATAGAGAAGAAAAATAAGAGGACCCAGCACACTGCCCTGTGGTGTTCTCAGAGAGACAATGTGTTCGTCTGGCAAGGATTCACCAATTTTTACGAGCATGCGTGCATGCATGAACAGTTCCATAGACAAAGCTCTATTCAAAAATTATAGAAAATAAAAATTAATCTAGCTAAATTTACTAACCTGGTTTAATTAAAACATTCTATAAATACCTAAGTTTACTTTTGAAACTGTGGGAACTCGAAAATTCAACCACAATAGATGAGATCTGACGTATTTCTGCATTTTTAGGATTGCTTCTTCAGGTGGCCTCCTTTAAGTTGGGTCAAATATCTTACTACACCAATAGTAACAAGCGACGTTAACCTGAGTAATTTTAAATTAGACACGGCATTTACCTACTTATCTATCCAAAAAAATGTTTAGCTTATATGTAATCGTTTTTTATATATTTTTAGGTATTAACAATATTGTGTTAAATAAACTACTCTGTTAAACAGTACTCATAAGCACCTTGAGAAAAATCTTTCTTCGCTTAATGCTGCCTGTATCCGTTGAATTACGTTGGAAACAAGCATCCTCACAACAATATGATAGGCCTACTGTATAATGTAACAAAAATCGTGCGAAAAAGTGCCACTTTTGCCACGAAAAATTGTACGGAAAAGTACACTTTTCGCATGGTCGCAGGAAAATTTAATTTTGAAATCTAATTGTCCATGAGGTTTATTGTTGCTAAGGTAATGAAAGTTCGATCATTTGTTGACAAATGACTTCAAATCTGGTGACATGGAAAGTGATCAAGAAAATTAATTTCTTCCGACGAAAATCGAAGAGTAAGTTAAAGCAACAGCACGTGTGTTGGTACAATCGTTGAGATGCTGTGATCTGAAAATTGTTAGTGGAAAGTTCAGTTAAAAATGCTTTTGGCATGCTTTGAAAATTCAAAATATAGAAATCGTCAACCCTTTAGTCAAATTACTTCATGTTGAAGACGATAATGAACATAAAGAATTAAGACATAAGCAAATATTACAAGCTGGCTGCTTTTTGAAGCGAAAGGGGAGGATATCGACCGAAAAAGTCGAAAGTATTGACCTGGGATCAAATCGACAAATTTCTCGGAGAAGCGCAGGATGAGACATAACGCATGCAGAAGGTTGCCTCAATTTCGGTGTATGTGGAGTCTGTTGTTCTGAAAAACTATGCAACTTAACATTGGGATTTGGGAACTGCACTCTAAGTGTGTATATACCAAAACTAATGTGCAGCAAACTTTCGTTATTACTAGTACATTATATTTGAACTATTATCAAATGTATTATTCAAGAATTTTTATAAAATACATTAAGAATAAATGTGCCACGACTCCAGTTGGAATCACATTTACCCGCAGATGCCAGCCAATATTGCTGAATTTCTAAATTTGATTCTCAACTTGATCTCAAATGAGACATTGTTTCCGACGATCTTCGGCAAGTTTTGTCGGCAGACTCTTTTGCTAATCTTACTACAATTAAGAGATGGTGCCGGTGGATGGAAATCCAATACAGTAGCAAAGGGTTATAATATATAAGACACGCTACAAAACAAAAAGAGCATCACTGCAAATAATTTATCTCCATTTAAACATATAAAACATCTTTAAATAACTTTCGAACACATGACAGCTTGATTCTGGTGGGAAAGTTGAGTCACATTTCTGTATACCAAATTCTGTGTCTATACTTTGACTTATCTGATCGCAAATCTTTTCAAGCAATAGTTGACAGAACCAAGATTTCTGACACATTTCTATTCATACATAAATTTTAGGTAGTAACTTTACATTATGATAAATAATTATTCTATACTTGCTGACACAATTTCAGTGTCTAATCAGAAAATATATATTTATTAATTATATAAGGAAATTAACAAGCCTTTAGTCCACTGCACGGCTGGTTAATTTCCCGATGTAATTCAACGTTTCACGATCAGGGGCGTATAACACAAGCACTACAATTGTAACAATTGTAGAATATTACTTTTTGAATTGTTAAAATTCTGTAACATACCGCAATCTGTAGCTACATGTGCCGAACTTGTAATTACGGAGAAATTTCTACACTTGTAGAGCTGTACTGTAACTCAACGAGGACACTTGCAAGTTTGTGTTACCGATTTTATTACAGTTGTAAAAGAATTTTCACCTAACTGAAACCATGGGTAGAATCTCCTACAAGTGTTAGTATAATAAATACGTTGCTCAACGCAGTCGTGCTAAAATGTGCTCAAGTGAATCCAGTGAAGAAGAAAATGCTGAGAGAGTTGAATATCGTTTTAGAGACCGAACAGACTTTGTTTTCCTATCTGACGATGAGTGTGTAGAAAGATTTCGACTGAACAGAGTACAATTTAGGAATCTTCTTCAAGATCTTTCTCCATCCCTTGAAAATAATAGTAATCGTTGGTAAAAGATTTTAAAAACATTTATCCTTATTCCATTAATTATTGCAGCATAATAATTAATTACTTTATTAGAATTCACGGAAATAAAACATTAATTTGAGTAATAATATGTACAGAGTTATGCATTTATTCTGTAAAATACGTTACCTCGGAAACGCTAGCATAAAATTATTTTCTGAAGTAATTTTATTTTTGGTATCCGTTGCTTAAAATATATGGTCTAAAATAAACATATTATTTCAACACGAGGTGTCGAGACGGTCGAAATTTTGTGTACCAGCGACATATCAATTTTTATTTTTTAAGGTCTGTAAATTCCTAACATTTTTTGTAAGTCCACCGAATAAGTTTTGCATCACCCCGTATATATTTATAAACTATTGAATAAAAATAGCAGTACTTACCATAGCACTTTTTTCAAGTTTTGCCATAGTGTGTCCCTGGCATAAGTCCAATCTTTATCAACCGGCATTAGACAGATACTTTTGACAAGATTTGCCAGCTCTTTCCACTTTTCTACTGTAACATATCGCTGAAAGCACCGAAAAGAATGCTTTTATTTTATTTTGCTTTAATTAAGAACTGCATTTTTCGTTCCCTGGTTATTATTTTGGATGACATTGTAACCTCGTGAAAACAAAACGAAAAAGAAAATAAATTAACCTTACTTTACAGACTTCTACATATTCTACAAGATTATTAGCTACATTTGTACGACTTTTTCCTATTTCCTACAAGTGTCGCCATGAAGTTTGTGTTATAGAATACCTAAGGACTTGTAACTACAAGTGAATTTCTTGCAAGTGCTACACTTGTTACACTTGTATGGCTTGTGTTATAGGTCCCAGTGCTTTTTGTTGGTAAAGTGAGTTTTGGCCCTATATACGTGAGCAGAAAATCATTTCTGTCATCCACCGTTAACACAGCTTTCCAAAAAGAAGCTGATCCTCCACAATTTTGTAAAGAAGTGATTCTGAAACTTATGGAAAATGTAAGAAAAGTAATGAAATGGTGATGTCGGTTTTCACTAATCTTTTCTTCGATCGATTGCACCAAATCATCGTTAACCATAAACGGACGGCCACCCACTATGGACGTTTTTGTGTTATTAATCAAAAATGTCTTACCCATTTTCGAACCATGGAGAAACTCATGGCATGTTCACCATACATCTCACACAGCTGACGATGAATATCGCCGCATTTCACAGATGGAACTTACCTTATGGATATGCTTCGTATTTTAAAATTGGTTAATATTATCCCTTAAACCTATTATAAATAAAATGTAAAGTTTATTTGGCAACAAAACGAAATGGAAATACAGTAGGATCCAAGAAATTGCTTACTTCGTTTGAATGAGATAAACGCTGGCTCGTGGGCTTGACATCATATGCTAACTGGCCTACATTGTGTCTAGAGAGCATACCCGCGATTTACGTAATTCTCTGAAGAACAAAATGAAGTTATAGTTTAGTATTATTACCATCCATTATCCATATCTTATTCTAGCGATAAGAATGTAAATTGCATTAGGTATTATTTAATTTTAATGATACAACCGCTAGGTATAGTAGATGCAGATACACTTACTTTGAAATGGTCTTCACAACAGTAAAAAAATAGATAAATAAAGCAGACAATTTTTTATTATCTTGTCGTACAGCTGCAAACCATTTTCTTCTATTTATTATTTGCTTGCTCACACAGCTAGCCCCTAACTGAAGAAACGCTTTCTAGCCTCGCTTTTTTAAAAGTAATTTCTACTACGAATGACTAATAGAAGAAAAATTCTATAAATGTTTTAACTTGACAGTTGTTTACAACACCTATAAGCCTATCATTTTCAACTATTATCAAAATGTTGTGTGTAACGTTTATTTTTACATGGAACGTTCCCCTGTACAATAAATCTGCAGTGTAAAATATTATTTATGATAATTACTGTAAATTATAGATATGGTTTTGAGAATTATATTTAAAAATATTTATTTTATGTTACAGATCACCTTAGCGGCAGGCATTTTGTCTTTATCAGCGATTATATCGGCATCAGAAATATAGGCTAAGAATAATTAATTAATATCAAATCTTATTGGTTCATTCAGGTAGTTGGCCATAATTTATTTCACACACGTGTCAAGTTAATTATCTATTTGTTTATATTTACAATCAGTTCAGTACGGATCACATAAATATTTAAATTCTAAGGTTGGTAATAACAATTTCATTGAAGTTGACACGATAAGTCACCTGTTCAAGGAAACTGATACGCTAAACCTTTTGCTCTGCGAGCTGCCACGCGGGTCGAGCGTGATTTTCTAACCTCTATAGCGCGATTCGAGAACTCCAAAACCACGAGACTTTTGGAGTTTTAATGCTGGGCATACATTAGTCAAACTGGTTCAAATTGGACTTTGGGTCTAAGTTGAAAAACAACTCTGAGGAACCAATAAGGTGGCTGATAGTAGAGATCAAGGTTTTTTCCGAGGGCTACGGAAGCAATTCATGGTGGTCGAGGCAGAACTAACATTCAAGGATAGAGACAAGGTGGCTTCTAATTTGGCGAGACCGACACAGTAGAGACACTCAAATTTTCCTTAAGAATATTTAAATTTATAAATCGTACAGATTTTCTTTAGATAAGGATTTATTTGTTTTTCCGGCTTTGAGCCATATTGAAAATCTGGAACCATCATTACGTTTTGGTCATCATAATATTATTTTTTTTTTAAGATAAGAGCCATATGTAAAACCACTATTAATTAACTATTTAATTTTATTATTTAAAACAGTATAATGACGAAACGCCTATTTTTTCTGAAAATATTAGATGCTTGTTAGAATTAATTTTTAATATTTGTTAAGTTGAATGTTAATGTCCGAGTGGTAGTTATTTTTTTAGCCAACCACAATTTGATAACTCAGACATTATTTTAACGGTTGGTGGCGCTCAACAATTAACATCTAAATAAAATTTATAAAAAAATATTCATACATCTGATACCGGGTCAGTGACATCTCGAAAAGAGGTGACAACCTGTGTATTGTAATATACAGGGTGATTCAGAACGTATCTAAAAAAATTAGAATATACAGGAGACACTTATAAATACAATTTTGTAAAGAAAAAATCAAAAATAGCAGTTCAAAAATTATTGATTTCAGAATACACTTCTGCGTGGTACTGGAAATTGATCCACTGTAAAACCTGACAAAACCAAGCATGCCATCGTTGATCGCACAAAAAATTACAAAAAATTCCCAAGGAAAGAATTAACTAACATTTTATAACGCCTATTCAGCTGGTTTTGCCGCTATTGTTTTTTATCAATAAAATAGTTTAATATACCTGATTTTACAACAACAAAATCCCAGTTCCCATTTTACCCAGTTTCTACAAACTAACACAAATATTTCTTGTAACTTATTAGCAGCAGCTATGATACAGTTGTATAAATCATCCATAGTGTCCACTTCGGCGCGATACACTTCATTTTTTAAATATCCCCACAAAAAAAAGTCCAAATAATTTAAAGTCAGGAGATCGTGGCGGCCATGGTACGGGTCCTCCTTGTCCAATCCCTTGGTATTAATGCTTGGACTCGCTGTACATGGTACTGATACAAATGAAAGTATCTGCATTTGGCACATTTTTACCGAGAAATCGTTCCGCTAAAGCACCTAACACCTGAAAAACTAAAGTAAATACTCACATCACGAAAAAAACGTTAATACCTACTATAAGCAAAGTATACTGAATAAATATAAGTTATAACACTCTCTGTCGGCACTTTGATGTTTTGAGATCAAAGCCGTACCGCCGCACGTAAATACTGTCGCAAAAAATGGCCAAGTACGAGGGCCTTAAAAAAGTAGTTTCTTTCCAATTGGGAAATATTCATATACGATATTCATATATTCCAAAAGTGTGATGTAAGGCTGCTTATTGTATAAATAAAATATTTGTAATGTAATAAATATAAATATTATAAAACGATTATAGGTAAATGTATACAGTTTTGTTAGTTAATCTTGGAATTCGTTTACTTGTAAATTTTAAAATAAAATATATACGTACGCTACTATATAAAAAATAATGTAGCCATGAGGAAAATTTTCAATAAAATGTTTATTTAAATATTTAAAAAAACATTATTTTAAAACTAAAATAGGAAAAAATATAATCTATATTGTTTACAAGTTAAAAATGCTGCAGTATAGATTTTTACTTGCTCTTTTAATGCAGCTTTTCTTGGACTTCTACACGAAAGTGTTTGTGACGTTTCTTATATTCTTGTTTTGTAATTTAATAAACTATATATTCTTTTCAGTAAAAGAAATACTTAAATGAAAACCCAACGTATAAGTATCTCCAGGTAATTTTTTAGTACTTAATATTATTTTAGAGATTTGGGTATTTCTATACGTATATTAATTAATGTTAGACAAACTATTTTAATTTATTTAAAGATGTTACTGTACAAACCATTTTTATTATATGCTGTTTGTGCACAGATCTCACTTAGAATCGGTGTACCAGTTTGAACTTCACAATTTTGACATTTTGGCGCCAAAATAGTTTTAGTATTATCAGAAACTGCTTGAACCAAAAATGCTTGAGTGTAAAATTTACATGACACAAATAAGTACCTACTTAAATAATGATTACATATTACACTTTTGTTTTAATAAATACCAGTACAAATAACTTACTTGTTGGTTCATACAAAAATAATGTTTGACGTTTCATTTGAAAAATGTTTCCTTCAAATTCTAATTTTTTTTATAGCATTGATCAGAACAATCTTTCAAATAAAATTCTCATTTTTATCGGTGTACCGCGTAAAATTTTATATCGTGACCTATTCCTTTATAGTAGTTGATGAAATATAAAATATATACCTTGAACAATGGAAAAGGAAAAACCACGTATTGAGGGACAATTATTCACAGTATCACGGGCATTTTTAGAAGAAAAATAAAATAAACACTAACAGATATTCAAGGTTTTTTGTCTCACACTATATCGATCGCACTCAACACGTTACAGTTCTAGCGTCGGCCACCGTGTAGGATCCTGGGTCCCGAACGGTGCACGAGACAGGTGAGGAGAGCGGAATTGGTAAGGCGGGGCGTGTTCGAGAGTGAAACAACTTATATATTTATTCTGTAAACTTTGCTATAAACAATCGGATTTTAATACGCGGAATTGCCTGGATAGAGCCTACAGTAGTCCAACGATGTAAAGGTTGAAAATACTACAACTTCAATACTTTTTTACTCGAAAACTATAAGAATTTTACACACAAAAATTTGACGAATTGACTCCTCATCTGTATAGTAAATTTTATTTCAAATTGTACGTATCTTGTTTGCTTTCAAAAGTTTAGTACTGTGTTTTTTCCTGTTTGTATTACTATATTTCTTTTTCTATGTATTTATCAGTTTCTGTAATTTTATTTTTCATGTACAATCGTTTGCAATAATAATGATACTCTTTAAAATGAATTTTGCGATTTCAACTTTTAACATTAGTTCTTAGTTGATTCACTCACCAATATAGATTTAATGAAATTTCTACTTAGAACTTCCAGAAGATCAAAAACTGTTTTGAGAGAGTGTCATTCTTATTGCAAAAGCATGTACTATATGCCAAATTAGTGGAAACTATTGTGGGCCATTTGACCTGTTGTAAATTGTATAATAAATAAATAACACAGAGGGTAGATATTTTTCATTCCACAAAGCCATTACTGCAGTAGCGTGTAAATGAAATAACTGAATTTTTGATAAAATGAGCTCAAATATATAATAAGGACATCTGGCAATAGGGTCTGACCGCTTTTCTAGGTATAGGAGAGAGTGTGCATTTTGTAACAAACCATCCCTTTTTTGCCTATTTAATAAGTTAGTCTGCACTGAGAATTCAACAAGAGCGTTTCATTTCATCAGGTTATGGGCCCAGTCCCGCGATTGTGCGAAAGAAGTTGATAGTTTTTCTCTGATTAGTGCAAGTATGGCCGCGAATTATATAGTGAATGTCCCGAAGTTAAAAGGGCGTGAAAATTGCTTAGATTCGACGTTTGCTATTGAAAACTTTTTGGTACTTGAAGGACTTTCAAACTGTGTATCGGAAGTTGTAGAGGCAGATGACGTCAAGACAAAAGCATAAATAATTCTCAACATTGATGCCTCGTTGTACGTGCATATAAAGGAAGCGAGAACTACAGTGGAAATATGGATAAAGTTAAAATCGTTGTTTGATGATTCTGGTTTCGCCAGAAAAATAGGACTGTTACGAAATTTTATTTCCGCAAGACTAGAAAACTGCGAATAAATGTGTGCTTATGTTAACCAGATAGTGGAAACCGGGCAAAAGTTACGTGGTACAGGGTTTAACATAGACGATGAATGGATTGGTTCATTGTTATTAGCGGGTTTACCTGACAAATTTTCACCGATGATAATGGCGATCGAGCATTCAGGAATACCTATTTCTGCGGATGCTATCAAAACCAAATTGTTAGAGATGGATGGAAATGTTGGCAGCACCGCTAATGCATTCGTTTCCAAAAGATGGCATGGCGGTAAACAGCAGGCTGGTAACACGATGAAAACCAAGAAAGACTTGAAAGATATTAAGTGTTACAAATGCAAGCAGATGGGACACTTTAAAACTAAATGTCCAAATATTGATGTTTCGGAATTTAGGCAACAAAAGTCTCCGAATGCTTTTAGTGCCGTGTTTTTAAGGGGTAATTTTAAAAAGATTGATTGGTATGTGGACTCTGGTGCAAGTGTTCATTTAACAGCGAATGAACACTGGGTTGAGCAGCGATCAACGAATACAGAGACCAGTGAAATAATGGTAGCCAATCAAGACAAAATATCGGCAATATGTTCGGGAAATGTGAAACTCGAAACTGTTGTTGGTAAAACCCAATACAAAATTACTGTGAAAGACGTGTTATGTGCTCCAGAATTGACTACAAATTTATTGTATGTAAGTCGATTGATTCAAAATGGGAATTCTGTTCATTTTAAATCTGATTGTTGGTATATATAATGTGCAAGGAGTGTTAGTAGCTACAGCTGATTTAAAAGATGGTGTATATAGAATAAACAATATAAGCTCTGAAAATTGTTTGATAACATCGTCAGTGGCACAACAAGTCACAGCGAACACTTGGCATCGAAGATTTCGGCATATAAACATTAATTATTTGAACCAAATGAAGAAAAAGGAACTGATAGATGGTCTCGTGTATTCAGGCGTAGCGGAAATAGAAAAACAAAACTATGAAGTTTGTTGTGAAGGTAAGCAATGCCGGCTGCCATTCACACACAAAGGCACACGAGCTAAAGAATTTCTAGGGGTTATACACGCAGATGTATGTGGTCCCATGGGAACCAAATCGATTGGTGGAGCCAAGTATTTCTTAACTTTTGAGGATGATTATAGCAGAATGGTATTTGTCTATTTTTTAAAGGCTAAAGATGAAGTTTTAAGTTGTTTCAAAAACTTTAAATATTTAGTCGAAAACAAAATAGATCAGAAAATCAAGGCATTCAGATCAGATAATGGTGGTGAGTTTTGCAGCACCGAATTTGAATGTTTTCTGAGAGCTAATGGAATCCTGCATCAGAAGACGAGTCCATACACACCTGAACAGAACGGTATGTCAGAAAGGCTAAATCGTACCATTGTCGAGAAAGCAAAGTGCCTGCTTTTTGATGCAAATTTGGAAAAGAAATTTTGGGCTGAAGCAGTAAACACTGCAGTTTTCCTGAAGAATAGATCGATTGCATCAGGGTTGCAGAAAACCCCCTATGAAATGTGGACAGGGGATAAACCCGATGTTAGCAATTTAAGGATCTTTGACAGTCCAGTAATGGTGCATGTTCCGAAGCAAAAAAACTGAAGTGGGATAGAAAGGCTGAAAAACACATTTTGGTAGGTTATAGCGATTACACTAAAGGCTATCGGGTTTATAACATGAAGTCCAATGTGAAAAACGGAAAACGTGCAAGAAATCACTGAAAACGAAAGTGACCAAAGTGTAGAGGTTCCAGTTTCAGTGGGTCGAATACGGCGAGAATACAGAGAACGTTGACGATGCAAATTTTAGTGACGAATCCAGCAACACGGAAATATTTAGTAGGACGGATGAGTGATAATAGTGACTACACTCCAGAACATCCAGAGCAGCCCACTGGAACACTTAGACGGTCAGAAAGAACTCCAAAACCAAAGAAGTTTGAAAATGTTGTGACGTACATTCTGACAGTCCCCATTTAGATAGCGACCCCGAGACGGTGCAGGACGTCTTATCAGGACCGGACAAGGAGAAACGGGGAGAGGCAATTCAGAACGAACTTCTTTCCTTTGAAGAAAATGATGCTTGGGAACTAGTCGATATTCCTATTGTGCAGTGCAAGTGGGTGTTTAAGCAAAAAATTGACGGTGATGAATGTGTTAGGTATAGAGCTAGACTTGTAGCGAAAGGATTCACACAAAAAGAAGGTATTGATTTTCATGAGACTTTTTCACCTGTAGTTAGATTTTCAACTTTGAGACTGTTGATGTCTTTATCTGTTAAGTTAGGACTAGACATTTCACATTTAGATGTTAAAACAACATTTTTGAATGGAATATTAAAGGAAGATGTATATATGAGATTACCTGAAGATTTTAGTTGCACTGGCAACAAAGTTTTAAAGTTAAAAAAGGCGATTTATGGCCTAAAACAAGCCAGTAGAGCTTGGTATGAAAGGGTTGATGTGATGCTTGTAAATTTAAACTACAAACGATCGAAATTAGAACCATGTTTGTTTACTAAAATAAATGGTAGTTTAATGACGGTAATTGCATTGTATGTTGTTGTTGTTGTTTCCAACGTTAGACATGAAACTGAAAACTTTAAAAATCGGCTGTCGAACGAATTCAAAATTAAAGATTTCGGTGAAATGAAACAGTGTCTTGGCATGAGAGTTGGAATAGATAAGAAAAATAATTCAATTACCTTAGATCAGCAACAGTATATTAACCATGTTTTAAAGCGATTTAATATGTCAAACTGCAAGGCTGTTAGCACACCTATGGAGCAAAATGCTAAATTACTTAAGAGTGAAACTGATTTAAAAATCCTGGAACTCATTGGTAGTTTAATGTACTTAGCTGTGTTAACTAGGCCTGATATTGCTTATTCTGTTAGTTATTTAAGTCAATTTAATAACTGTTACAATGGAAGCCATTGGAAACAAGCCAAACGCATTTTAAGATATTTGCAGGGAACTAAAAGTTTTGGCCTAAAATTTGTAAAGGATGATGAGGAACAAGAAGGTTTCGTAGATGCTGATTGGACCAGCGATACAAATGATCGTACATCATATACTGGTTTTTGCTTTAAATTTTCTGGTTCCGCCATCTCCTGGGAAAGTAGGAAACAAAAGACTGTTGCCTTATCCAGCGCAGAAGCTGAATACATGGCAATTTCTGAGGGTTCCAAAGAAGCAATTTATTTTAAAAATTTATTGAATGAATTATTTGGTGTTGTAAATTGTATTACTCTTTATAATGACGTTCAAAGCGCACAGAAGTTGTCGGTAAATTCCACCAGTCATAAAAGGTCGAAACACATTGATATTCGGCATCATTTTATTAGGGACTCTGTAGCTCAGAATTTAATAAATATAAAGTATTTACAGACAACCGAAATGCCTGCCGACTTTCTTACAAAAAGCCTGTGTTCTATGAAACATTACAGTTTTTAAAAAAAATTGGGTATTGTAAATATATTATAAGTGTTATAGTTTCTGATTCATGTCATACAGACTGTCGTATATTTGTGCTAGTGGGAGTTAAAATGAGCCCAAATATATAATAAGGACCTCTGGCAATAGGGTCTGACCGCTTTTCTAGGTATGAAGAGAGTGTGCATTTTGTAACAAACCATTCATCCCTTTTTTGCCTATTTAATAAATTAGTCTGCACTGAGAATTCAACAAGAGCGTTTCATTTCATCAATTATAAGATGCTTTTTCTCCATCGAAACTATAGCGACGATTAAAAATGGTCACTTAAAAAGCCGTCGCCCGAAAGCGGGCATCAAAGCGTCGTAAACTAAATGACATAAATCCCCGCTGCATAGGGGCAGCTTTATTCAACTACTGCCTCTGTTTGTGTAACGTTTAATGTTCACACAGGATCACAAATAAACACTCGAATTTCTAGAACATTACTATTTACTTATTTATGTATCTCTTTATTGCGCGCACCCGAATGTTTTCTAATTTTATAATGGGTCGGGCTCTTTGCGGATTGGATGCCGTCACGCCGCGGGTGGTCTCTCACACCTCGTAAACTTCTTTGACTTTCCGGATATGCAAAACCGACATTTATTTCACCACTAAATATTACACACTTTCTCCTCTTTTTGCTCATACTCGGTTATTTGTCGAATGAGAGGTTTTATTATGCTTTTGAATATTTGTAGGGAATAGAATTTGTCAGAATAACCACAGAAGTTATTTATTTATTTATTTATGTATTACTTCCAAACAGGCTTCAATATCTAATTACAAGTAAACAATAAGTGCTTTCGAAAAGTAACGAATAAATTCATTATTTTTGAAATTGAGAAGTTTTTGAAGAAATCCCCTGGCACGTCGATTTTGTTTTTAAAAAAGACACTTTTTGACATACGACCCATATTTGTGATGTCATCGTTCGAGATATGAGGTCATCGACAATTTTTTTAAATAGCAACCCCCAATTTTCACCATGCCATTTGAAAGAACGTGTCATTCTACATACATACATGATGAAAAATTATGGTGTTACATAACAAAAATTTCAGAAAATAATGTTTCAAGATTTTAAAATTAAATTTTCACAATACTGAAAATGATAATGGTTATGTAAAAAATCGGCTAAATTAAATGTTCAAATTGTGCACCGTTAGCTGCCTGACCGCAGCCAAGACAATTAATAAATTCTTTTTGGAGGTACCTACGATGTATCTCGTGACGAATTCTTACTTTTAAATGTTCTAAATTAATCGGTCTAGCAACGTATACTTTGCTTTTTAAGTATCCCCACAAGAAATAATCTAGGGGTGTCAAATCAGGCGATCTGGCTGGCCACTCAATCTGCCCCCTTCTCCCTATCCAACAATTCGGAAAAAGCTCATCTAAATAAGCACGGACAGGTGTTGCATAATGGGCAGATGCACAGTATTGTGAAAATTAAATTTTAAAATCTTCAAACATTATTTTCTTGAAATTTTTGTTATGTAACACCATAATTTTTCATGATGTATGTATGTAGAATAACACGCTCTTTCAAATGGCATTGTCAAAATTGGGGTTGCTATTTAAACAAATTGTCGATGACGTCATATCTCGAACAACGATGATGTCACAAATATGGGTCGTATGTCAAAAAGTGCCTTTTTAAAAAACAAAATCGGCGTCCCAGGGAATTTTTTCGAAAACGTCTCAATTTCAAAAATAATGAATTTATTCGTTACTTAACGATCACATCAGAAATAATCACATTATCAAAATTATGATACAATTAGGTTAACAGCTACAAAGTATTTATACAGGGTGTTTTTAAATTAAGTAGAAAAAAGGAGACCACAGATTCCTTAGGTGGAAATAAATCGATTTAACCGAACATGCCTATATCCCAAATCGCATAATAAAAAAAATACAGTGTCAAAGTTAAAATTTTATTTTCGATATTTTAAATAACTTCTTAAGAAATCCAAATATTTACATAAAATTTGTAAATCGGGGGTTTTTGCGAGCGAGAAATTCAAATTTGTTTATAATTTTGACGTCGCTAGTAGAGGGCGCCGCATGTGGCGCGCCATGTTTCTTTTAAATGACATAACTTTTTTGCAGTTTAGTGTATCCATCTGACTATTGAAAAAATCGATTCTCCTATGCGATTTAAATTACATTATTTTGTCCAAGGAAGCTAATGTTAAAGTATCGTCCATTCTTTACTGACACCTGCATACAGGGTGTTTCAAAACATGCGTCAGAAAATGAAGAATATGACTCTTTCAAGAAGTAAAGTTCTTGTTAACATGGGTCCGCATTTCGAGATCTTAGGTGTCAAAAAGAAATGATTTTTTTTCAGTGATTTGACGATATTTTAGAAGATGTTTCAGGTCGGTCAGTGTCGCGCGGTTTAAGGCGTCAGTACTTGAATCGAGATGACTAGATCGGTGTGGGTTCGCGCCCCCCTGCCGGTAGACCGTATACAGGGTCGGAAAACGCTGATGGTCTATCTGAGTTTACATGAGAGCGACAAAGTAAAGTATAGAAATCCGTGCGATAGACAAGGATGACTATATTGACGACGTTTTAAAATCTAAATAGTCACCGCCCATTTCGTCATTCAACAAATAAAATCCACTCTCACTTATATCTCAGCGACCAATCGCCATCTTTGCCTTTCGCTTTCGCAAGAGATGTCGCTACTTGTGCAACTCCAACTCCGGTATTCTGATATTTTACCAGCGGTCGAAATTGTAGACAGTGACTAAACGCTAGTTTGTGGACCAGTGCGACGGGCGAAGCGTGCGGGGAGCAAGATTTCATAGGCGTACTAAATTTGAATGCGATCAGATATAAGATATATATACAAATGACAAAAATTGTTCCATTACATAACATCCATTATTTTTAGAGTAGAAACAGTGATATAACAGTTTTTACCAATTTCGAGGCGTCAGATAATAAAAATTGTAAGAATTATTTCAAAATTTAAAGTTTTTATCTTGTCAATTACCCAAGGTCGAAAATAATAGAAAGTGACTAACTCACAACACAGAGATGAGTACGGAAGGGTAAGGGTGGTATGATTACCTAAGCGTGCCACTTGAGAAGAGTTAAAGCGCACAAAATTATCAAAAATAAGTTGACGTCGGCTGAACCTAGCACATTAACAATTTAAATGTGTCCCTGTTCTTATGGACGGCGATTGCCCACTACCACCCACTTACACCTACCTGATGCGCACTCCGCAGATAAAACACTTAAGTCTTGTCCTCATGGACGCGAAATTCACGGATTTTTGCACGAATTTTGCAACTTCTGTTTTAATTATTTATGGCGGGAAAATCTCAACTTTTCACAATTGCAATTTGCGATACTGTCAAACACTACAAATATTAATGCCCCTTTCATTATTATGTGGTGTTAATAAGTTTGTTTTGAACTTGTGATAATATACCATGGCAGTTTCATGATGAAAATGGTAGAAAATATTATAGGTAGTTGACAACATTTGTTACAAATAGAGATTTTTCCACAGTTAAATAAATCGCGCAAATATTTGCGAATTCCGCATTGAAAAGGACAAAAGACTTTAGGATACATACACACTATTTACTATTGGTTACTAGCACTGTCACTATTACGGTCACACATTAACACTTCGCTTGTATGACCTTCATACGCCCATGTTTCGTCAAAATTTAATATATTTTTCGATCCAGATTCTTATTTTTTAATATTTATTTTAATTAGTTTCTTCGTCATATCACTATTTCGTCCTTTCTATCAGTATACTCTTTTCGATTTCATTTATACGGACTAAGTTTCATCTTGTAAGATATAGCACAAGAATTTTTATTTGTAAAACTCATTTTAAAAATACAATCTTCCTTCCGCGAGTTTCCATCACTTTCCATTTCACAGTTGTACTTCTTTACCAGTTCGAACATTAAATATCAATTTTGAGAATGTGTGGTTTCAACAAGACGGTTGTCCCGCTCATAATGCACGTCGAGTAACAGCATATTTAGAAACCACATTCTCTCAGCATCTTATTAGTACAAGAGGCACTATTCCATGGCCCCCCAGATCGCCAGATTTATCGCCCAACGACTTTTTTCTTTGGGGTCATTTAAAACAGGCCATTTACGGACATTCACATGATAGGCCACGTAATTTAGTCAATTTACAGGCCCGAATTGAAGACGTCCTACATAATATTTCCCCTGAAATGCTGGAACACGTAAGAACCGAATTCTATGACAGATTAGGGTATTGCGAGGCACAAAGGGGGGGGGGGAGTATTTTTGAACAACTTATTAGTTAAACATCAACATTAATTTTTTTCTTTCATTTTAACTGCAATAAGTTTTAAGTTTATTTATGTTTTAGTATTACTTTCTGCCAGAGCGGCTATTAAATAAATACAAAAGCGGAAAATAATTGCAATCATTTTCATACACCGTTAGGTGGTAGGTTTATGAAATAATTCTAAATAGTTAAAAGTACGTAAGAATTTGCTTTGTTTTAAGCAAATGCGTCCTACTCCGCACATAGAAACATCGGCACTGAAGCTGACAGATGCCTGCCAAACCTTCCGGCCAATCGGATGCGCTCGGTTAGAAGTGGGAGCGACTGCTCAGATGTTATTCTAATTTATAAAACGTCGTCAATATAGTCATCCTTGTCTATCGCACGGATTTCTATACTTTACTTTGTCGCTCCCGTGTAAACTCAGATAGACCATCAGCGTTTTCCGACCCTGTATAAGCTATATTCGTGAAGAGGATTGGCACCCTTTCTGAGGGTATGGTAGGGTGGAAGAATGTTGGCTTGGGTCAATGTGAGAGATTGATACCGGTTGACATTTAACTACCTAATTAATGGGATTTTCCAGGTTTCCCTCATTCCTGCACTGAATACTGGTTAGGGCCTACTAACGGAAGTCGTTCCTGGGCGCAAATGCGCAATATGCCACTCCCTCTCCCGCACAAGTCTCCGACTTCTGGACTAAAATGAGGGGTAGAGATAATATTATGTTTAGAACACAAAATTCAAATTTTGTACACGTGTACGTGTTATAATTAATATTAGCTACTTTTGAGCGCGAATTAAATTTTGATTCATATGGCAGTGACCAATGTTTTAGCATTGCGTGAGGTTTTTTTGTTCCTAATTTTTAAGATTTGCATTTCGAAGGCACATTTTAAACCACCAATGTTTTTCTACACAAAAAAATATGAATCAAAATAATTATCAAAAGCTGTAACGCGAACAGTTTTCAAGATAAATGACGTTTTACGTGATTTCTGGCACAAAAGGGTTTAAATTATGTAGATGACCGTATTGCTATTAGGCATTGTAATAAGGGTAAGTCTTAATTAGTAATGTATGGTCATGTAGAAATATGTGAACTCTAATTATGTATACTAACAATAATTTTATAACATAATATCATTAACAAAAAATGAAACAAATGATTGTAATATAACAAATTATACAAGTGCGCTGCAATGTCAGTAAGAAGCCTAAAGATAAAAAATAGTAGTAAGATATACTCGCGACAAGAATTCAGACGTCTTACGTCATTCGAACAAATGAATAATTCATTATATTTTCATCAAAATATTTAAGAAACTGCAACTGATAGTAATAAAACTATATATTACACTAAAAGTTTGCGTTATATATTGCACTAAATTGCAAAAAATGATGGTTTTTAACACGACCAAATATCGAAAATTATGTTAACAATAAAAACAAATGTGTAACGTCAGCTGTGACGTAAGACGTCTGAATTCTTGACGCGAGTATATTCAGAATTCGATATTTGTCGTTCTATTACCGTACAAGTTTACGAGCCGTGATCAAAACTTTTTGCATTTGTTGCATACACCTCGGTAATAGTCTAAGATCCGAACTAAGGTCGTTCTGCGCCCATCTGCTTGCCGAATCAAAAGTATTTTTTATCAAACATAATATGTAAACAAATATATCGCAAATAGGTTGCCTAATGAAATATGTTCATGGCTACTCGTAATTTAAAATACTATGCTTTGGCATGAGGAACGTGCAAAAGCTAGGTTGCCTACTTTTTACTGGTCATTATTACCGGGTTGCCCATTAGAAAACGTGAGGTGATACTAGCAATTTGTACTCATCTGCTTGCTAAATGAAACATATATTAATATGTATAAAGATAATTTTATTGCGAACACGGTGGTATAAGGTTGTTTGCGAAAAATTGTTCATGAATCACGGAAGCCTTTGAAATTTAAAAATTGGAGGAAGCGGAGAAGTATTACACGTACTGTAATAATGGTATACTTATAATTACTTTGAATATAAAAATGTCTTTGAAATATTATATATTAACATATAAAAACATCTGCCAAAATAATAATATGTTAGTGATATACACTCATCTTAAAAATTTTATCTAATTTAGGAAGAGAACAACAGTAAATAAATAAAAGTAATATTTTTTTTAGGAAACATTGAAATGTAATTAAACAATCGAACTACAAAAAAAATATATTTGAATCCAACTCATCAGTTAGATGATTATTCTCAAATTCTGAGGAATAGTCATCATCATCTTTTTCAATTAATTGTAAAATATCTTTTACTTTTAAATGCGTCTGGTTTCCGATAAAGCCTGTTGATTTTAAATAACTGTGTAAAAACCAACCGCAGTTTTGCACACTAGGGATCAATTACACACATTACTAATAGTCCGGGAGCCAGTAGCAGTCGAGATGAAATTGGTCGCACAAAGCTGCTACTGGCTCCCGGACTATAATAATAATTTGCAAAAAGTTATTAACTGAACTATCAATGTAAATGACGTCAAACACGTTTTTGGTTTTTACAACCTGCTATGGTAAAAAATAATCATAAATTCAATTCCTTGTTTTTTACTCACGTAACACTATTTTAAAACGGATTTTACTCAAAAATAAAACTAATAGCACCTCTTTTTACTAAAAAAAACTCTAAAATGTCATATTTTTCCATCAGAAGTCGAAATCGACGAAGCACAAAAAAGTTATGGTACTATATCACTTTCCAACAGCTACTGGTGTGGCCGACAAGGGTTCTTGGCTGTTCACAGATACTACAGGAGTAATTCAATACCGGTCGGGGCATTAGTCCGTGGAGTAGTTGTTTTCTGCTGTAATATTTACACATTTGCAATACTTGTTCATAGAAGCGAACAGATAAAGGATAAGACAGTTACCAAATTTCATAAATATATCTGCGAGATATTTGGAAAAAATCATCATCATGGTGACTCCTTTAAATGGCTATAACTCCTTTAGGAAGAATTTTTGGAATGGGAATTTTTCCAAAATTTTTGAATTTTCAAATTTTTGAATTGAAAACTTTCCGAAAATATTTATTTGATTTTTTTTTAAATCATCAAATTTTTATTTATTTCAAAAATTTTTTAATTTAGATTTTTTTTATATAATTCCAAAATCTAAAATTATTTGCAAAATTTTGTATTTTGATTTTTTTTGTTTTAAAATGTAAATTTTTTTCAAAAATTTGTATTTCAAAACTTTTCAAGATTATAAATTTTGAATTTTGGAACTCCAATTTTTTTTTAAATTATGAATTCTCTATTTTTTCGAAATTTTTTTAATCAAAATTTATTGTTTCAAAAATTTTTGAATTCCAAAAATATTTTTGAGTCGAAATACAATTTTTTCTTGACAATTTTTCATTCTTTTTTTCAAAATGTTTAAATTCAAAATTTCTGTTAAAGTTCAGTTTCGCTTCCGTTTCAAGTTTTGCAATGTAATTTTTTACAATTTATCTTGAAGTTTATTGATTTAAAATTAATTCAGAAACTTATTTTTTAAATATTCCTATTATTTTTTTTTCAAAATCTCAAATTATTTTAAAAAAACTTAGAAGTCCATTATAATAAGTTTGACTTAATAATTCAATAATTTGCAAAATATATGTAGGAAAGTTCCGTAACGACATCTATCGTATCATAATCGTACAATTAATTTTCATTAAATATACTCCAGTGGTAATTCTTTTTACTTATATCGGTAAAGAAAAATGTCATTTACCGTCGTTCTAAGGATTGTATACACTTAACCTGCAAACTAATCTAAATAGTTTCTTTTTTTACTCTGATGATCCTAGTCAGGACATTAGAACAAAGTTATTAAATAATTGTATTGTGATCAGTCCTTGACCCCTGTGCAAATTTTCAAGCTGATCAGACTTCTTAAAATTGGTGAAAATTAGGCTGAAAGATTCCGTTACATACATACATACATACATACAGGTGAAGCTAATAAAAGCGTGTTAATAAAAATATATAAATTTCATTTAAAATACTTATTGGATTGCTATCTTCAAAACAGAAATAAATTGTGGCACAACAAAACCAGTTACCTACTCAAACAAGTAAAAATCTCCGTTTCTATTCACCTATAAAAAAAAATACAGGTCATTTATACAAAAGTTGTAAAATGAAAACTGTTATTTAAAACAAAAAATAAAAGGACTAGAAAGTTGTTTTCAAAGGTTTTTAAAAATGCAAATTTTGATGAACATAAACTATGTATTGATTTTTCCTTTGTGTCCATCAAGAAAATTAGCCGACTTTATTAATATTTTCAATATTCAAAAAGCAGAAAATTCTACTTCATGGATTTAAAAAGTTATGATCTTTGTATTCACGGCCCAAAAATTATATAAAGATTAAATAGTTACAAAATTATGTTTGCCTAGTCTAGTAACATTACAAAAATCTATCAGTAACTATAATTAATTGTTACATAATGTGTATAGATATTTTATGTACAGGGTGTAACTTTGAATGAGGATCCGGTTTGGAGGAGGGTGCCTGTGATTTTTATAAACACATATCATATGTTTGTTTTCTTAAATTCTGTCAGAAAAACTGATTTTTTTTACATTTTATGAACAGACCCGCGCTGAGCATATTTAGTCCCAAACGTGCCCTGCATTGTTGTCATATTACACTATTGAAGTGGAAGATGGGGAAAGAAGTTCTATTAGAAGGCAAATGTTCCAAGCCACCCGTGAGGTACTGGCTCTTTGACACATATTTTTTTTTCTTATTCGGTACGTGTTGATCTGGATAATCCATATGATACCGTCTTCTTGCGGCGTCGTCTTCTTTTGACAGAAAGAAAGATGTAAACACAGCTCCTTCTTAATTCGTACACACTTCGTAATGAAAGTACACATTTATAAGGTTATCATACACTTATACAGATTAACACATTTCACAAAATACCAGTTTAAATTATTACGAAATTAAACTTGGCAAAATACAACACTGTTCTAAACAAATTCTAATTCGATTTCAGTAAAACACTCATGGAGAAAACTAGCGAAATTATCTGCTCTATTTATGCGACAAAACGGAAACTAAATCTAAGTCAAAATCAAAATGAAGTTGTGTCAAATTCGGCTCATTGGCCATTTGTTATTTTGCGATTTTGGTACGTATGGGAACATCTCAAGTTATACTTCCACTTCCTTCTCTCTTTCTCTTGCTCTCATATCTGTATTTTTTATATAAAATAAAAAATAATATTTTGTTTAATATGACTGCACGCAACATGTTCATAAACTATATACATAATTTGATATAAAGAATTCTGCGCAATAGAATGGGAAACAGAAGTTCAAATTTGATTTTGACCTTTTTCGGGCACAATTTGTGTAGAATAAATCAACAACAGAGTTTTAAATGTGATAACATTGAAAGCTTGCAGCAAGGTGCATTTTGATTGAACCTAAGCCGCCTGTGGGACCATTTAGAAGGTACACTGACATATCATATCCATAGTTCATCCTTGTTTGGTTTCATTTCAGGGTATTTAAGGACATTGGATACAATGCTTAAAAAACAGTATAGATACTTTGTATTAAAAACTGTTTTAATATGTACATTTTATAAAACAAAAGATATTTTAAAACATTAAACTTTACTGGCAATAATTAGTAGGTAACTTATGAAAATGCACCTATCAATGTTATTATTTAATGATAATAAGTAGTTAATATATAGGTCAAAAAGTTTGTTTGTTCATTGCAGTTTTTCCTTTTTTGTAACTCTGTTACTTACATACGAAGTAATAACTGACAGCACTGTAAACATGGTTCTGCAGTAAACCTCGGACGCTGTTCAGGGGCGGCGTGGATAGCAATTTGGGTGCAGTTTAAGAAATTAATTATAACTCGACTATTTATTTGATAAAAAAAAAACTAATTTCAAATTAGCATTCTAGCGAATAAGTACTACTACCCCTCAAAAGGGGACTCCCACTTAAAATTACACCCTGTATAACGTACATTTTTATCTGATTGAATACGCTTTTCAACACAAATAATTCTTATTCCGGTTCTGATTGATGGTTCTCTATTTCTTTCTGATCCGATGGTTGCATGCGCATTTCGAGGTTACTGCTGACGCTTGAATTTAGTTCAAAGTGCCGACAGCAGAATGAAATTGCTGATATGCTATGCTGTAGTGAAAAGAGTTCCTCGATATATCAGGGCTACACAGTCGGCTTCAAAATTTGCAATAATTTTAATCTCAGTTATCTCAATAGAGCATTTACATGAAGGCGGCGCTGCGATCAATGTTAGGTATCAAATCTAACCTCACAAATATTTGTTATTTAATTTTTGTTGTGTTTTAATTTATGATAAAAAATCGCCATATAACTGTTGTGTACCGCAGTGTTTATCTGTTGCTAATAAAAAAAAGATTACATGTTTCGTAAGTTCCCCAATAATGCTGAAAAAAATGGTTAATAGCAATTGCATCCAGCAAGAAACCAACCCAGTACACAAAGATCTGCTCAAAACATTTTACAGAAGATTGTTATACTATTACTAGTATGGGTAAGTACAAGCATTCATGATCTATTTTCGGTGTATATTTTTCATTATTTGATAAGGTTTTATTCTTATTTTTACGACAATGGATAATTCTCAAAAAACAGCTGTTTCAACATTATATTTACCCGTACACGAAAATACGACACCAATATTGTAAAAAATAATGAACGCATGAAACGGTACTTGAAGAGGCAAAAACAGGATGAAAATGTAGGCAAACTTGCAGATGGAAACAAAGTAGAAATGTGACACGAGTTTATAGACTTCTAAACTGAGAAATGTGACAATACGATTTCTCAAATTGAAAATTACTTGAATGATAATAACGCCGGTAATCCTGAGAGTATAGCAAGTGGAATAGTAACAAGTTATTTTACGATATGGCGATTCAAAATGTTATTAGTTATAAAAGAGCACAACTAATATCACTCAAATTTTTTAATGAAAACCATTTAAAACACCTATCATGGTTTTCAACTTTTCTGTATTGTACTTGTACTGTAATAAAAATACCAAATAAAAACTGCATATGTTTATTATTTATTTATGTCACATGTACATTATTTAAAACACTGATTTTTTTATATATTCGTATTTTTTCAGATACTGGGTATTTAATGTACTTTTATTTACTATTCATATTACATGCAACATTTTTGCAATCTGAGGGACAATTAACCATTTTTCTATCGATTCGTAATATATAAAATTTCAATTCTTTAAAAACAAAGAGGTTTAAATTAAGAATTACCAGGAAATTCTTTAGGCACTTCAACGCTAACAATTTCTGTGTTAAATAACGTTTTATTACGTCTCTTTCCAATTTGCTAATGTAAAATTCAGATAAACAAGGTTATGTGAGGTTAACATAAATAAAATTTAATATATCTTTTCAAATGATTTTTTTCCTGTCGTCTTTGTGTATTTACAAACATTTTATTGATTTATTATAAGTTATATTTTGATAATATGTATGCAAATTAGATTTACAATCACTATTTGACTTACACAAATTCAAATAAAAAATTATCGAATAATAAACTAGACCATAGAACATTAATATTAATACCTAACTTTGACGCTAGCGCCCTTAGCGGAATTTAATGACACTGAGTTAATGTAAATGCTCTATTATTAGAAAACATTTATTACAGCAATTTTTGTAAAATGATTTATTTTAATGCCTTCTGCCATCAGTTAAAATTAATTCCCCAATTTAAAAAACACGTACAACTACATTAAGTTAGAAAAAAAATGTGAAGTTAGTAAGAACACGTATATGTCGTTTTTCACAATCTTGTTAAAAATTGCACTTTTAAACTACTTATTGTATTTATAATTTACGTACTTAAGCGATAAAACAGATAAATAATAATGTCGAACTAAACATATAAATATTGCTCATACTAAATCTTATCATTTTCAAGGCTTATGTACAATTAGTATCGAATTTTACACGAAACGTTAAGATAATACAAATTGCTACAAATTAATAAATATTGAACATATTCTCACATGAAATGTAGCCATGAGTGAACACACAATAAAAAACTTAGAGGAAGTGTTAAGTGAATATATCAAAAGCAATCAAAGGATTTCGGACCAGAAAATTACAAATTTGACCTCTCCAGGAGAGAACTATGGTAGTATAATGTTAAAACTAGACATAACTTTAAAAGATGAAAAGAATGGTACCGAAGAAGAACTACATACCGTGGCTAAGATGATTCCTGCTCAGGAATTTTTAAGAGATATGTTCAACATTCAAGTATCTTTCAAGCACGAAATTGCTATGTATAATGTCATAGCTCCATTGCTTCGGAGCTTTCAAAGAGAAAACGGTGTAGGTGAAGTAATTGACTGTTTTCCAGAATTTTACGGTGCTAGGATAAATCTCAGAAAAGACAATGACATTGTGGATGAAGACGCAGTTCTTATACTGGAGAATTTAAATTTTAAAGGTATGAATATAGAAGTAAAGAATGTTATAAAATCAACTTCTTAGTGATTCTTTTGGGCAGCAGTTGTTTTTTTGTTTTTGAAACAATTGACATCGTAAAAATATGTGAGGCTGATTTTAAGTAGATACGAGTATATCGGGTATCTCATAATAATCTCATAATAATCTTTAATTGGTTCACTGGCACGTCTTTAGAGATTACCTTGCTTAGAACTAAAATTTCGATTTGCCTATATTTTTTCTCTTGCTAGATATTACAAATCATTATCATTATAAATAAGAGTAGCAGTTTAATATAAAAGAAAATTGTGTACCTACACTGATTAAAAAAATCACTTGTAGTAAGTAAAAATACACTTGTTCCATCAAGAAACTTGTATAAAATAGAGAACAGACAAACAATTATATTGCAGCAGCTAAATCAAGTTTTCTGAAAACCAGTCACCAGTATAAGTTTATAAAAATTTACATATCGGTTATTAACGATTTTGAATAAAATCTGTCTAGTTTTGTATCGGTGACATAACAGATACAAAAAGCATTTGTTATTGACCGAAAAAAAAAGTTTTATTAAATACGTACATATGCTTGTTTTAAAGCATTATTCATGAAAATGGGTAGGCATTGGTCATAACAATTTTTAAATACAATCCTGATGTTTCCCCCACCTCAGTCTTCGGAAAACAGACATTCTATGCGCCTTTGTAAAATTTAGGTTTTTTTAGCTCTATCCCTTCCAATCTCTTTGACTTATACTAATGGAAGTAACTTCAATAAAAAAATAGTAGTACATAATGAAAACACCGAAGTAGGGACACTTATGAAACTGGTTTAGAAATTTATTATTTTTAAGTTTTATATTTTACAAATATATTATTTAAACATCTATTAAAAATATTTAGAGAGAGACTATTTGAAAAGCCAATATGTTTGTATTTTATTATGACAATTACAGGATTTTTAATTTAATACCATTTAAAGTAAAGCTTTAGAAAGTGTAGTACATTTACCACAAAAAACTCGATTCTTAACGTCGACATGTGAAGGAAGATCCTACATCTGTTACATGTTTTATGAATTACAATTATTTTGACCGAGATTTGCCTTGTACAGTTTCAATTAAATTTCAAATTTTTCAGACAGTAGTTCATTTATAAATATTCTATATTTTTTCAGGTTATCAAGTTGTAGATCGCCATGTAGGTTTCGACCTAGAGACGACTCAGCTAGTACTTAGAGACTTAGCAGCTTTTCATGCCATACCACTGGCTATAAAACTGAAGAAACCGGACGTATTCGATAAGAAAATCAAACCATATTTGGCGCCATTTCGCGCGCCTTCGCTGCCTCACGATAAAGAGACCCAATCAATGTTCCTTGAGATCCTTCAGGAGTCATGCGAATGTATACCTTATATTCCTAACGTCAAAGAGATGTTTGATAACACGAAGACAATACAAAAGGTACCACCACGAGAACCATTTGCAACCATGACGCACGGGGACATGTGGGTGAATAATGCTATGGTAAAATTTCAAAACGGACTACCCGTTAGCAACAAATTAGTAGATTTTCAAGTGTGCGATTATAAATCTCCTGCCATAGACGTGTTATTCTTTCTCTTCACGAGTGTTCAGTTATCCGTACTTCAGGACAACTTCAATGACTTAATTGAATTTTATCACAAACAATTCATTTCTCATTTGGAGAAGTTGAAGTGTGATGTTGCTCCTTTTAGGTTGCCTAAGTTTTTGGAAGAAATTAAAGCTGCAATATCTATCGATATTTTACATACATTCATAATGTTATTGCTTATAGTTTTTGGGAAAAAGGGAGGCTCATTCAACATCGAAGGTACACCTGATTTCGAAAAAATGAAGGCAGACATACACCCTGTTGCAAAGGAGAAAGCATGGTACCTAATTCACACATGTGGTACGAAAGGATGGCTACAATGAATTCAAAATCTATGTATAGAGTGAAAAGATAGAAAGTAATTTCTTTGTTTAATTTTTGAGTAGTTCAGCTATTTTATGAAGCGAGTGTTATACACAATATTTGAACGTATCATTCAAGTATGTATGCATTAATTCAGGAATAAAGTATACTTGATATAAATATTTACATATCCTTGACATCCAAGCATTCGTATCCTTAATTTAACACTTTTTTTCTTAAAATAATACTAAATGTAAGATTTACTAAAGGTCAATATCTTGATAAAATATTAAATATAGAATAGATTATTCGTCATTAAATTATCAGATTCAGTATGTGGTCATAAAATGTTAGTGCATGTTGTATAACGTCTACAAAGGTTTTCTTCTGTCGAATAAGTTGTTCGTTGTCTCACTAATGATATACTGAATTGAGGAAAACTAACAAACTCGAAAGTGAATATGTCATATCTGGTTGGCTTTGGTAGCTTGCTATAAGTCTTTCAGGTATGTACATATATTTGTTGTATATACATCTATTTTATGTGACAAGTCTTATATAAATAATTAAATACTACTTTAGAAGGAAAAAGCAAGAATTCTAATTATATAATTTATGTACTCCAGTTTTATTTTTAAATAAAGAACACATAACTTTGTTTTGAGAACAACAATTGTTGACTCAAGTAATCTAAAGAAAACAAAACAATTCTTTAAATAAGCATGCTAATGGTGTTTTAGCACCAACACGTTAAGTGACTAAAACACACGTATCGAACAAGATTTTTCGTAAAATCATCAAATAAATGTTCAAAACAGTTTTGACATAATCTTCGATTGCATTTGCTAATATGACAGCTAAACTCTTTTATTTAAACATCTTTGACTAAGTTGCCAATAAGGTTGTTGCTATGGAGCCGTTTCTATAGTACGATGCTTGCAAACTATAACATTTTAAAAAAATTCTGATATCTGTGAACGTTTGTGAACATAAAACCCCAATCATTAAAGTCCGTATTAATTCTTCATACTGAAGATGGTACTGAAAATTCTGAAATAGAAAATGAGGTGGTAGCTGCCTAACGTACATTGATTCCTCAAAATTTGAAGACATCGTATCAAAAAACTTATGCAAAATTTGATATTTGGTATGCCGAAAAAAGGAATGTAATATTCCGGGAAAAGATATTCCAACGTCCTTGTTCCAGTTATCTATAAAATGTGCAGCTTCTACATTACCAAGTAATTATTCCATTTTTTTACTGTATTAGAAAGGTATTTTAAGCTAATATAAATCAAAACTTCCACAATTCCTATCAATGAAGTCATATGTATGTTCTCTGATACCAGACATCTAGGTATGCTAATGTACAATTCCACATACAAAGCTCTATTCAATAATTATCTAAAGAAATTAATCTATCTAAATTTACTAACCTGCTTTAATGAAAACACTCTATAAATATCTAACTTCACTTTTGGCAGTGGGAACACGAAAGTTCAACCACAATAGATGAGATCTGACCTATTTCTGCATTTTTTAGGATTGCTTCTTCAGGTGGCCTCTTTTGAGTCAAATATCTAATTATAAAAATTATTATATAAATTAAAATTATTTGGAATTAAATATCGACAATGTGAAAAGTGACATTAACCTGTCAATGAATTTTAAATTAAACGTAAAATATTGAACATATTGAACATTAAGTAATCATACTTAAAAACTGCAGCACTGCAACAATTTATAGAAAAAACAGTGTTCCATATATAAATAAACAAATATTGCTTATATCACAAAAACGAAATTAAAAAAGTAGTTTTGTCATCGAATGCATGTTAACTAAGGGCCTACAGAATGTTTAAACTGTACATATTCATACTCAGTGCGGTATTATAACACATTTAAGAAATGCTTTTCATACATTCTTATCTAGCATCTAGGCATTGATAAAAGTAAAATCAGCCCTCAGTTATATCGTTTTTTTAAGTTATGAAGGTATAACTTGGAGAAACAATTTGAGCATCCTAAATGGACTTTCAGTAGGGACGAACTTTTTAAAATCGAATTTCCTACGCTTCGAAGCTTATTTGTCAATTATGCTTTTGGTAATATATACCGCGTTTCTAAATCAACGGTTTTACCTAGGACCATCATTTTTTCACTTTTTCACTTATATAAAAAACAATAGCGCTTCTAATGGTTCACGTCAAAAATAGTTATTCAAATTAATATTGGTTCTAATTCAGAATTAGTAAGTCAATAATATTGGTGCTAATTCAATCAATCTGACCATTTAGTTAAAATAATACAAATTTATAGCATAACGTATGTTGAAATATTAAGAATCGAAAATTTTATTTCGTACCTACTGAAAAAAAAATTGTAGAAGTCCATTTCGGATGCGCAACTTGTACCTGTTAAAGTTGGTAAACGATTCATTTAGTTATACCTTAAGGGCGCCGTACTCTTGAAATAGTGTTTTCTATAAGTACAAGTAATTTTAGACATTTAAGAACTGAATAATATAGAGTTTAGTAAATAACAAGAATGTTGTCTCATACCACCTGCGAATATTCAAAGGTACCGAAGTAAAATCAATGCGTCAGAAAGCGATCTATCATCTATCCAACAAACTTTTAAGTACTGAAATCTTTCAAAATACGTGTTTTTTTTAATTCAACTATATATGAAACATTGTTATAACATAAACTTACATAGTTCTGTATATAAACTTATTCACTTTTGTTTATAAATATGTGAAAATAATTGTTAAAATGTGGGGTTAGAGTAGCGAAATAATGTGTGTCATATAAATGCATTTTAATAGTTATTATAATATTGTCTGGGGAGAGTTTAAATAGTAAAAGCGAGAGTAAAAGTATATAAACAAAACATCAATAATTTTATTTTTGATATTACTTTTGCTATACATGTTTTATTTTTCAAGATTTCAGTACCTAAAAATTATCACAAAGGACCCCGCAATAATCTGATGGAAATTAGGTTTCTGTCAAATTGTCTGAATTTTTGATATGTTGTAGATTTTGTCATCCTGAACAAATGTCTCCATGGGCACAAAGTGCCAAAATGAACATTTTGGCAGCTACGGAGCTGCTGTCAATTTTTCCAATCTGGCATGAGAATTGAATTCAGCTCCCTCAAAAGCCTAAACTCTCAATGTGAAAAGAGAATATTTACTTTTCTATTCTTCGTTGACAGTGTATTGACAGCTGTCAACAGTCAATTTGTCCAATCTGACATGAGGGTTGAATCCAGTGACCTCAAAAACATTACCCTATATATTGGAATAATTAAAATATGGTTTTGACATCTGTAAATAGTATTGAAAATGAATAGTTTTGCAACGGGTCAGGGAAGCTTTGGCAGCGCCGTAGCTGCCAAAATGTTCATTTTGGCACTTTATGCCTATGGAGACTATTGTTCAGGATGACAAAATCTACAACATATCAAAAATTCAGACAATTTGACAGAAACCCAATTTCCATAAGATTATTGCGGGGCCCTTTGATCATTTCACGGCGAGAAATACGGCGACCTTAAGAAATCTACCAGAAATAAGCGAGAGAACCGATACTACTGCACTAAGATAAAAGTAACACATCACGTCATTCTGCTTTTCAATGTTTGTTTAATTTAACAATACAATTCACACTATAATCAAATCCATACCACTGATAAGAATGAATAAAGAGATGGGCCGAATAGTTAATTAAAATTAATTACAGTCATCCTACAATGAATAGACAAATTAATTATTTAAAATACTATGTAAGTACCTACGTTGCTTTCGCATAATGGTATTAAATAATGTACTTTTAAAATTACTCATTGCGTCTATTATGTATGTACCTACTTAATATTAAAAATAGATAAAGCAGATAATGATTAAACAAATATTTCTAAATCTATTTTACTTATCATTTTCAAGACTTATTTATAATTAAAAATTTAGTACCGATTTTTATACGAAAGAAAACAGTATAATACATAGTGTTGCAAAAGTAATACATATTGAGCAGTGTTCCTATCATTATTAAAAAATATATGCAAATTTAATAGAAAAATTTAATTAATTAAAATTTTAAATATTATTTGTATAAAATATACCTACATGAAACTTAGTCATGAGTGAATATACAATACAGAATCTGCACGAAGTGTTGAGTGGTTATATTAAGAGCAATCAAGTAATTTCGGACAAGAAGATTACAAACTTAACTGCTCCTGGAGAAAACTTTGGCAGTTTAATGTTAAAGATGGACATAATTTTAAAAGATGAAAAGAATGGTACCGAAGAAGAGCTACATACTGTGGCTAAGATGATTCCTGCTCACGAATCTGTTAGAGAGCTTTTCAACGTTCAAGTGACCTTCAAGAACGAAATTGCTATGTATAAAGTCATCGCACCTTTACTTCGGAGTTTTCAAAGAGAAAATGGTATAAACGAAGTAATTGATTGTTTCCCAGAGTTTTACGGTGCTAGATTAAATCTGGGTGAAGAAAATAGCACTGTAGATGAAAATGGAGTTCTTATACTTGAAAATTTGATCGTTAAAGGTACGCATACTTTGTTTTGTTTTTATCCCTAGGTACTACTTTAAAAAGCTAAATTCACTTTAAATCACTTTCAAAACAATCAAATCAAAAACATTTATACATATTTCATCTTTGCTGTTAAAGTAAAAGAAAAGAAAGGAATCAGATGATTTAAGATTATATGAATGCATTACTTTTAATACGGTTCAATTTATTATACAGGGCGTCCGGAAAGGTCATGTCAAAAATAAAAGAGTGTGTAGGGAGGTTAACATAGTTGTAGTACTTTTTTCCTGTAGGGTTTCATCATGAAGTTATTCGACTTCAAAGTAAGAAGCTAACAAATTTTAATCATAACTTTACCATGATGGGCAATTAAAGTAACAATGGATGAGCTTAGCTATGAAGAATTTGCAGATATTCGTCTAATGTACGAGCTTGCAGAAAATAATGTTTTTGAAGATGTTGTGCCTTTACACAAGCCGCGTTTTAAAGAAGATTAGCAGATCGGAGAAATTGTATTCCGGTTGATAAAAAACTGGTATGCTATAAAAATAATGCTCCAATGAGTTTTACTCAAGAAACAAATCCTCATATTAGTGTTCGGAAGTTGTCTTCAGTGTGTGTTCACGCTACTCGTATATCTGAAGCTGACTATACTGCACGTATAACATTTTCCACGACATTTTTTGAAAAAAGAACTAACCATGGTTTTAAAGTAATCTTCTTTTTAGTTATGAGGCGGAATTTATCTGTGAAGGGATAATTAATTCTCACAAGTTGCATATTTCAAGTGACTTAAGTCATCATGCTATTATTCAGACAAAAGATCAACAAAGATGTATCATTAATTTATGGATGGAAATTATTGGTAACTGCTGAGTGGGATCATATATTATTGATGGCACTTTAAATGCGAATAAGTAGGTACCTAGATTTGCTGCAAGATCACTTTGACCCACTAATGGAAGAGGTCCCTTTAAATATTCGAAATAACATGTAGCTAATGCACGATGGAGCTCCTCCTCATTTTAGTAGGGGTCTCTAGATTTTAATCCCCCATTTTTTTTTCTTTGGGACCATCTTAACAGTCTCCAACAGGGAGGAATTATTAAATTATTAGATCGCACAATTGTATACGCTGACGTCAGTAGAAATACCAGCAAAGATATTTCCATAATTTCAGAAAATACATTGGAGTGTAAAGTGCACATATTCAACATGTTTTTTTTTTTTGTAATTTCCATAGAAACATTTTTTTTTTCTTTCATAAATATTAATACTTTAGTATTTATGCTACGATAATTGTATGTTGTTGTTAATAAATACCAATTTTTCCGTATAAGACATAAATTGAAATATATATTTTTTAATCAAAGTGAGAAAGAAATAGAACTATGACAGAAATATACTAAATTTGGCAACACTATCGATGTACCATTTTAAATAGATACTTTTATTTGCTCCTGTATAATGCTAGCCTATTGAACGTCACTTTAAGCTTGGAAAGACGCATTAGCATGAGTTACTTTAATTGCTTCATTGTCGTCATGGTAACGGCTAAAAATGTATGATTGAAATTGTTTTTCTTCTTAATTTTAAGGCGAATAACTTCATAGTGAAAACCGATAGGAAAAAAATATGAAGTACTACGACTATTTTGACGGCGTCCCCTGTACACCCTTTCATTTATGACATGACTGTTCCGAACAATAATAAATGGCAATAAAAAAGTATATTGGGAAATTTAACAATACTATTATCTGTCGATAGTTTATTATTTGCTAACTTAGTATGTTGAGTACTTAATCTTTGAACCTCTTGAAATTCTGCACTATCTTTACTGAAATAATTAAAAAAGTACTTTGTATTTTTTGTAGTTTCACCGCATAATAATATAATGCAAAAGTTAAATAGGAGAACATTGCGGCCAATATCAAACGGCCACTTGGGAGAAGTTAGTCCCGCTTTTGTAGCACAATTTGTAATCACTTTATTAGGTATTAAGTTATTCGTAAGCTAAAAATAAATATTTGTAAGCGTTCATTAAGGAGATATTGCTAGAAATATTTAAGCTAACTTCTCTAAATCCCCCTTAAGATAAATTTGAAATTATTTTTTGATCTAAAAGGTAAATGACAGGTACATTATTATAGTTATTTTTCTAACTAGTGCGGAGAGTGATACTTTGCCGTACGCCGATGGTCGAACAATATTTTTTCCACGAGCGCGATGAAAATACAAAATATGAAGTTGTATTTAAATTAACCAATAATTAATAAAATTAAACTAATAATGCAACTCGACGTGTTGTTAAACTCGACCTGACGGCCTCGTTGGACAATTTTACGTCACGTGCAATAAGCACTTGTTGCATAAATAACTGTTAAAGGTAAACTAACAGTTTACAGCACTTTGCAAATTTATAGGTGAATTTAACTGTTCTTGGAACTGACTGTTCTGCAAGGTGGTTTGATTTGAAAATTCGATTGAAAATGACGAAATTAAAGGGGCGCTAAGAATTTTGTTGCACATGTTTTCTTTTTGTTCCTACCATTCCTCCAGGTATCATTCAGCTACCAAACTCGATCTCCAACCTCCTAAGCGTTTTATGTTTGTAATTTCCTCAACAGTCAGCAAGAAATGTTGGCGAGGAACGCCTGAAACTATGGCCTGGGTATCATTAAGGTTTTTGAAAATGCAAATAAGTTGCTGTTTCGGGCATTTTTCCAAAATTGTTGATCCCGACGCATTGAGCATTACATATTTCCTTTGTTTACTTAATAAAAAACGACGATGCGAAGTGGTTGGAGGTCATGAGTTCGTATATTTACTATAAGAAAGTTTCATTATTTACTTGTTCTGACATTACAAATAATTTTGCAGAAAGATTTTTAGAGTCCGTGATTTTAACTATTATGAGGTTTTCTTTGTCTTCACTGTTATCCACAATTATTTCGCTGGATGACAAGCTTCGACCAAACCAAAAATTGTAGCCACTTTTGATCATGAGTGTACCTACGTTTCATCTGGTGCTGTTATTATACATTTGGACATATCTTCTATTATAAGTACTTCAGCTGTTTGTGGCATCCAATATTTTATGAAAGCCGCCACTTTATAGAGTTTACTTATGTCAATGTTTTTATTTTTACACTTTCTATCATGCAGTAACGTGGTTGGCTTTAAGAACCTTATAGTAGGCTAAATATACTTCTTCTTCGAAACTTTTCACCTTTTTCGTTACACTAGTTTAAGAAATGCGCATACTGTTTTTCATATTATTATTTTATTTTTTCAGGTAATAAGTCCGAATTCGCCTTACCGGCAGCTTGTAATACTACCTGGTTCGAATAAGTCATTGTAATTTTCTCTCTTCTTCTTTTAAATTATATTTTTTTGTAACCGCACTGTACTTTTGTTAAACGTATGAGAACCGTTTGTTAAATGTATAACAGCCGAAATAACTAAAAATCAATTGATTGACGTAATTCTTGAAAGACGTTAAACGTTAAAAAATAAATAATAAATAAACTGAATAAAAACATGCATAATAATTACTTAAAACAGATACAAATATTTGGCATAGCTTTATTGCAGATGTAAGTACGAGTACTTATTAACTACCTAAACATCTCTTATAAAGACTAAAACAGATTACAAATTGTGCATTTTATGACAGTAAACCTTCACACACGCTCGTAGAAAAAATATTGGTAAGCCACAAATCAGAATTTATAAGAAAAACCGATCGTAAGAGGTATCTCTAGGACGCAAAATAGTATAACTTCGATAGATATAGACATTTTCTACTGTTTTAGAAAGGTATTTTAAGCTAATATAAATCAAATCTCCTACAATTCCTATCAATGAAGTCATATGTATGTTCTCTGATATCAAACATCTAGGTGTGCTAATGAACAATTCCACAGACAAAGCTCTGTTCAATAATTATCTAAAGAAATTAATATAATTTACTAACCTTCTAATGAAACACTCTATAAATATCTAACTTCACTTTTTGGCAGTGGGAACACGACAAATTCAACCACAATATTATTAATACCTAAAAATATAAAAAAAGATATAGACATATTTAATTGTTTATTTGTTGTACACCATAAATTTTATTGAAACATTGGTTTTCGTGGTTGGTATGGTAATAATAAGCACATCCCCTATTTGTTAGTTCTTCGGGGCAAGAGGCACCGGCAATTCCAAATATCGTGGTTACTTTGGTGATGCGATATACGTTGTCTAGGGCATTTAACATAAAATTTCCTTTGTTTCCCCTAATTTTTTTGGTTTGTAACCAACGTTTTGAATATCAATTCCATCTTTACTTTGAAGCATAGTCAACTTCGAGCATAAAGTTGACGGAGAGTTACGTTTTCCAATATCGTAGAAATAGGCCAAAAACATCTCTTCTTTTAAAGATGAAGTGTTCTTCTCCATGCACCATTGGTCGAAGGCAACAAGCTCTTTTTCATAGTGAATTCTTGATTTTGTAGGAATTAATGTATTACTTACATCATTAGCGGCCTACAATATCTGTCATTGAGAGACGCCTCACTCATTTTTGAATAGTTTACGACGAAGAGGAAAGAAAAATAAATCAAACTCAACCTTCAAACTAAACTGACTGAATATTTAAAAGCTTATGTCAAAAAATATTAACAACCACACGTCGTTAGAAACGGCATGATTTTTTATCGGTGATAACTTGTGTCCAGAGTAATTCTGCGCCACAGCAGCTTTACTGCCATTTACTGTCAGACGGAAAGCTGCTTCGAATTCAAATTCAAATCAAATCAAGCATCTTGCAAAAAATCTAGATTGAAGATGATTAACCTGTATGAGTAGTAGATGAATATGTTGTTATAAACAAAGTCTAAGTCTCATAAATTCCTTTTTATTTTTATTTAGACAACCGGTTTCGTAGTAACCAACACTACATCTTCAGGTCTAACAAGGACTAAAATATAAACAAAACACCCTATTATATGACTTACACATACAAATATAAAAGTTTAAAAATTTAAAAATAAGTAAGATATAATTAATATTACGCAAAAATAAATACTTACATTTTTTTATAAAACAAGAGTTGTCCAATCTATCAAATACCAACGTATATATGTCATATATTATTACATTAATTATAAACAACTAATATGTCATTCAGTTTAAGAAGCTAACAGAATATAGAAATAAATTTTAAAAACCTCAACATTCCACGAAAATATGAAACCGAAGAAACACTATTTTTTGTTATAAAAACTTGTATAAAACCACTTACAAATAATAACTAACGTACACATTTAAACAACCCTCAACTACAAATCTAATATAAATTGTGGTCACCATGAATCTACAGAGTAGATAAAAATTACTTGACTATACTAACACTGAAAAAGTAAGCGTAGATTCGAACAGGCTTTGTGTATTCAACAAGTTCTGGTCTGGTAAATTTAACCCATCAATACAAGAGACTTTCTATAAGAAGAATGCTAATTAGATGCAATATTTTCTTCAACAACAGATGCCTGGAATATGACTTACAACCAAAGTATATTTCGATCAAAATTAATAGAGATATTTCATCCAACACTACTACACGCTGTTTAAAGAAGTTAAGAAGAATTCTAATTAAGGATCAAATAAGAATTAGATTAAAGAGTTTGTGGAGTTTTGAAACGTTGAATTGGTACTTGAGTGAAATATATAATATAGTAGAATATCTTAGAAGTAAAAAAATAAAGAAGTTAAATAATAAATTAAATTCCTTAAAAAATAAAAAATATTTATGTAATGATAGGGTAAGTGCTAGATTTGAACATAAATTTCATACCCCTTTAATGAATTTTTCAGATGTTGTCTTTGATGAAAAAGAAATTTACTTGTTGAATAAAGGTATTAAATTTAATCCATTAAATAACAATAAAAATCAAAAAATTAAAGATCTTGAATTACTTGCAGTGGAAGCTGAGTCAAATTTACAAAGGATACGTATTGACAATAAAGATGATCTCAGAAATGACATTAAGAATATTTTAAAAAATGAAAAAATAAAAATTAAAACACAACTTCATTATAATGGGAATCAATTAGAAATAAAATAAAAGATAATGACCTTGTGTTAATTAAAGCAGATAAAGGTAATTGTGTCATAATTCTAAAACGCGAGGTTTATATAAACAAAGTATTAAGTTTTCTTGGTGATGATAATTTTATGAAAGTAGATTTTAGAATGAGCACATTCATCACAAAAGTTAATAATGTTCTTAAAAGAAGTACAGATATATTAGATAATAATTTAATAAAACAATTATCCCCCAACCACACCTTACTACCTAGACTGTACGGTTTGTTAAAAATTCATAAATCTGACAATTTTCAGGAGATCCCTATTAGACCAGTTGTTTCCTTTAATAATTCACCAACCTATAATTTGGCAAAATGGTTAAATAATCTGTTAAAAGATATATATATAAAAATCAATTTACATATTCCTTAAAAAATAACATTGAACTAGTGAATAAAATTTAAAAATGTGTCTATAACAGACAATTCTTTTTTGATTTCCTTAGATGTAAAAAATTTATTTACTAATACTCCTCAGACAGAAATTTTAGAATTAATAAATAATCATTTACCTATATATAATATTTTTTCTGATATACAAAACTCGCAAATCTTAGATTTAATAAGTATTTGTTTAAAACAAAATTGTTTTCAGTTTAATTATGAAACATGGTTACAAAAAGATGGTCTAGCTATGGGATCCCCTTTGTCACCCATTCTAGCTGATATATTCATGCATAATTTGGAACATAACCATATAGTCAACAATAACAATTTTACCACATTTATTTCATATTACTATCGCTATGTATATGAGTGCTTAATTTTGTGGAATGGGACGAGAGATGATTTAGAATTATTTTTGGATTATATCAATAAATTACATGACACAATTAAATTTACGCTGGAGATACAAGATAATGATTCAATAAATTTTTTAGACCTTACAATTACTATAAAAGATCATAAACATAATTTTGACATATATAGAAAGAAAACTAACACGGGTTTAGTGATAGATAACCTTTCCAATCATCCTTTTTCACATAAGTTAGCAGCATTGAATTGTTATCTAGATCGTTTGTTAAAAATACCTTTATCTAGGGATTCGTTTTTGAAAGAATTGTCGACTATTAAACAGATTGCTGAAACACACAACTTCAAGGATAGTCTAATTGATAAATTGCTAAATAAAAAAGAAAACAAATTGTTACTGAACCAAATTTATATTAATGAGGAAAATAATAATCGCGTAAATATTCAACCCGTTGCAGACAATAATGCACTAAGAATTTACTCAAGTTTTACATATATAGGACCAGTCACATATAAAATTAGTAATTGTTTTAAACCTTTTTGTAATATAGCATTTAAGAGTTCAGTCAGTAATTTGTTTTTTAACAACAAAGATAAATTGGAAAAAAGAGGTGTATATAAATTGTCTATATATATATATATATATATATATATATATATATATATAGGTATAACTTTCCGAAATTTTAAAACTAGGTTAAAGGAACATTTAAGATGTACAGTCTTTGATAGTGGTAATTCACAATTTGCAAACCATCTACTTGACACAGGGCACATATGTGACATCAATAATAATTTCGAAATTTTACACGTAGCCAATAAAGGTTTGATTCTGAATAATTTGGAAAGTCTGGAAATTTTAAGGTTTTCAAAAGATAGGGGGTTTAACTTGTTGAATACACAAAGCCTGTTCGAATCTACGCTTACTTTTTCGGTGTTAGTATAGTCAAGTAATTTTTATCTACCCTGTAGATTCATGGTGACCGCAATTTATATTAGATTTGTAGTTGAGGGTTGTTTAAATGTGTACGTTAGTTATTATTTGTAAGTGGTTTTATACAAGTTTTTATAACAAAAAATAGTGTTTCTTCGGTTTCATATTTTCGTGGAATGTTGAGGTTTTTAAAATTTATTTCTATATTCTGTTAACTTCTTAAACTGAATGACATATTAGTTGTTTATAATTAATGTAATAATATATGACATATATACGTTGGTATTTGATAGCTTGGACAACTCTTGTTTTATAAAAAAATGTAAGTATTTATTTTTGCGTAATATTAATTATATCTTACTTATTTTTAAATTTTTAAACTTTTAAACTTTTATATTTGTATGTGTAAGTCATATAATAGGGTGTTTTGTTTATATTTTAGTCCTTGTTAGACCTGAAGATGTAGTCTTGGTTACTACGAAACCGGTTGTCTAATTAAAAATAAAAAGGAATTTATGAGACTTAGACTTTGTTCATAACAACATATTTAAAAAATCTAGAGCAAACTTTTTCGTTTAATGCTGCCTGCGTCCGCTGAATTACGTTGGACACAAGCATGGTCACAATAATACAATAGGCCTACTAGATAAAGTAACAAAAATCATGCGGAAAAGTATACTTCTCCGCATGATCAGAAAATGATAGGATCGGAGATTATAGGAAAAAATAGTTACATCAATATTTGAATTAGCCTGTAATATATTTTTCATAAATATCGCCAGATGTCGATAAGTGACGAGGAAGATGAAATAAGAAGTAGACTGACACATACTTAGTAAATAGCAAATATATTTAGTATATTGTAGATAGAGAAGCAGATATTTGAAAATATGTTAATTTTGTTTGTATCGTTTTAGTAACACTTTAACAGAATATTATATATTTGACACATCTTTTTAAATCAACTTTCAGGATATCAAGTTGTAGATCGTCACGTAGGTTTCGATCTAGAAACGACCAAGTTAATACTCAAAGACTTGGCAGCTTTCCATGGTATACCACTGGCTCTGAAACTGAAGAAACCACAAGTATTCGATAAGAAAATAAGGCCATATTTAGCATTATTTGATACACCTTCTCAACCTCAAGATAAACAAGTGTACTCAACATTCTTCAGGAATCGAACAAATGTGTACCTTGGATTTCAAAAGTCAAAGAGATCTTTGATAACACAAAGAGAAAACAAAAAATGCCACCACAAGAACCATTTGCAACCATGACGCATGGGGACGTATGGGTGAATAATACTATGATAAAATTTCAAAATGGGCTACCTGTTAGCAACAAATTAGTAGATTTTCAAGTTTGTGATTATAAATCTCCTGCCTCAGACGTATTTTTCTTCCTTTTCACAAGTGTTCAATTATCTGTATTACAAGACAATTTCGACGATTTGATCGAATTTTATCATAAACAGTTCATTTCTCATTTGGAGAAGTTGAAATGTGACATTGCTCCCTTTGGTTTAGCTAAGTTTTTAGAAGAAATGAAACCTACAACATCGATTCGTCTCTTTCACACCATAATGATGTTATTCTTTGTAGTTTATGGGAAAAAAGGAGGCTCTACAAAAGAATTTGATCCTAATGCTCCGTTCGATTCTGAAAAAATGAAGGCCGACATAAACCCTTTGGCAAGGGAGAAAGCATGGTACGTTGTTCACACGTGTGGTACAAAGGGGTGGTTACAGTGAATTCTAAATTTATGTACAGATATTTAACATTTTCGTCGAGTTTATTGTATTTCCTGAAACGATAAGTAGTTGACATGTGATTTTTAAATAGAATTTCTGTAAATAAATGTATATAATATAATGTATCTATTAACTGCAGATGTATCATACAGGGTGTTTCATAACTGGGTATTAAAATTCGATATTGATATTAAATTATTAGACTTTCTCTATTTTATAAATAAAAAAACCAAATATTTATTACATATTTTTATTTACATTTGTATGCCACGAAGTGCAATGTGGAAATTATTTAAACTTAAAACATAAATTATTTATTTATATTAGTTGTACCTATTGCTACAGTATGAATTTCCAGATATAGAAATTCCTGAGCTAGGTTCAAGAACACTAGATGATTACAAATACAAATTTGATTATTCACGTTTTCTACGTGACTTGAAGATCTCAGTGTCCTGGCAATTTTGTTTTTATTTTCTAGTGAATCTGCTACATATCTTTCGACAACAGCATCACTCTTCCAGTTCCCATGCCACTTTAACAGTTCTAATATCAGCACCACAATTTGCTAAAATTGTAGCGATGTTCGCCGAAATTAATGACCGTATACTGATCAGCATTAGGAATGTTTAGATACTTTGCAATAATTCGAGGAATCAGGCGGAATGTATTAATGCCAATAGGGCTACAGGACAGGTATTTACACGCATTGCAAAATGAAAAGAACTGAATTTTCACGTGTTTTGTTCTAGTATTCATATACTTTTTAATGATGCCAATATAATTCACTGCACTATCGTCAGTATGCAGGGTGTCCGGAAAAATGTGGGAAATCTCTCGGGTGGAGATAGAACATGAAAAAATAAGATGATAAGATCCTATAAAAATTTATCCTACAGGCCCTCACTACGGAGATATGAGTCCCTGTAGGACACTGCTGGAAATCGGTTTTTCTTGAATAACTTTTAAAGTATCTACTCAATATTTAATAAAAATTTAATGTGATGAACACTAGTAACAACCTCGTAAAATAGTGCCTTTGAAACATATTTTTTAGTTAATCAGGGGCGGGCGAAGCTTTACAACTTGAAACAGCTAAGATTATTCTTCGGTACCTCACTTATGGCATACTAAAGAGAGCTAATAAGTTCGAATGTCTGGTGGACTGTTGACGAGTAACTTTAGCTGTTTGCTATAGGTTTTCCAGTTGTAATTCAATGGTGGACGGGGCATTAGTCCGCACAGTAGCTGTTTCTTGGAATTCCGTATTTGCAACATACCGTTATCGCCAAATCACGATAGAGGTCGCTAGCTTTCAATGGTTTTCTACTGCGATGTAGAATGCTTTGTGTCTGTGGCTTTTAAGTCCGGCATGAAGTAGCTGTGCTATTCCGCGTTAATATTTGAATCTTCTTGAAAAATTTTCATGTTATTGGGACCAGGCTAAAGTTTTTGCACAGGAACTCCCTCTGATTCTCAACGGCTCTGTTCTCACTCTACTTATTTTGTCCTGCAAGTGAGCAATAATTGCAGTATTATTATTTTCACATCTCCGATTTATTAAACAGCAACAAACTGAATTTTATTATTAATTTATTTACACAATCACTTATTTACAAATAATGAATATAACAATTTCCAGCAGTTATAATACTTATATTTTAAATACTCACATAAGAGAGAAATTACATACAAAGTAGTTTTCATCTTTGATAGCAAAATACCTTTAAAGAAAAAGTAGTCTACCTTGACTTCCTCGCATAAAAATGTATAGCAATGGAATGTACCTATATAAAATATATATGAAATAAAATAGCAATATTAAAATGTGTGTATAAAATGAAATAGAAAATACAACATTATGCCATAGGATTTCTCTTCATCAGAGCGATGTCCGACTCCATCATATCCTTAACTAGTTCAGGAAAAGAAACTTTGGGTGACCAATTGAACTTTGCTTTAGCTTTTGAAGCGTCGCCTAACAGAAGATCCTAAAAAAATAATTTATTTCACTTATGACGTATTACATGTAGTAAATACTCTAATAGTAATAGTCTATGACAGGCATGGTTATATTATTTTTTATTATATTATTTCACGAGATTTTGCATTTAGCTGGTTAGCAAAATACAGAGTGTCCCAGAACTAATGAATCGTACAGCAACTAGGGTATACTCGCGACAAGAATTCAGACGTCTTACGTCACGGCTGACGTTACACATTTGTTTTTAATGTCAACGTAATTTTCGATATTTGGTCGCGTTAAAAACAATTATTTTTTGCAATTTAGTCCAATGTATAATGGAAACTTTTAATGCAGTAAATAGTTTTATTACTATCAGTTGCAGTTTCTTAAATATTTTGAGGAAAATATAATGAGTTATTCATTTGTTCGTATGACGTATGTCGTCTGAATTCTTGTCGCGAGTATATTCGTTATATGCGCGACATCAGCTCCGCGTAGCGTTCACAACTTTGTAGACTATCAGGTCTATCATCTGCCTGTCAAAAGTTCTGATAATATTAAATTTGCTCGTGAATCGCATTAACATGTAATCTCATGTAGTGAAAGCTTTTATTTTGGACAGTTTTTATAAGTGTTGTATTGGGAAAATACTACTGCTAGAACCACATGGAAAGTTTGTTACTCAATCACGCATAAACGGCTGAACGGATTTGGATGAAATTTGGCAAACAGATAGATCATGATCTGGATTAACACATATGATGCTTTTTACCTCAGTAAAACAAAGGATTCCCGCGTTAAATTCCGCGGGTCGAGCACTAGTAAATAAATATTTATAATTATGTTCGTTCTTTAAACATTGAGGGATTGCAACTTTACAACACAACAAATATGTACAGTGGCATCAATAGATAAGTAAATAGATAAGTCGCAATATTATTGAAAATCTGGTAAGTTCTTAGTCTTTATAAATTATGACTAGGGCTGTCACCATGCCGACCACCGATCTGACCTTATATTTTGCATATGTGCAACATCCCCGGAATCCGTCCCGTCTCCATCACGCTTCCTAGGAAAACACAACTTAACAATGTCGGCTGCCGGTCAGCACCCAAAAGAGATCGGTTTTCTTATTCTCAATAGAGCGTCAACGAATTTGGAAAATGACTGGAAGCACGAGCTATATCTTCTCATTGATAGCGGTAGTTATTGCTAAGTTAATCATTTCTATATTAAACTACAAAATAGCAATTTAGTCGCAAAATTTCAGCAAGGATTTCCGGGAATTCAGAATGTACTTTTATATGTTTGAGCACAACGTAATGTTGCGTGCTGATTTTTTTTGTTTAGTACATACAGGGTTAACTACGACTTAGTACAAATATTTTAAAAGGGGATAGGGAAAATTAAGAATTAACGGAATTATCTATCAAAAAATTTCCAAACTTATTTATAAAGCGAAAAAACATTTTTTTTCAAAACTATTAAATTCCTATTTATCGCCGTCACTGGCCTTCTGTCAACCGCGAGGTTAGGTATATTCTGGCAAAGCCAAACGTAGTGACAGGTCACTGTGTTGACACGTATATCAGTTTACGCAGCTTTGAAAGAAAAACAATTATTTACAAAATGTAGATTATTATTTAATGATTTAATGTGAAACACGATATGACAGCACAGGGAGGCCTTACTAATATTTATTTCCAGGATTCGTATTTAGAGAGATTTTAAGAATGTTGTATCATTTTCTGGCTTCTTACTTGCTTAAATTAAAACCTGCCATTGCAAACATTTTTCTACTTACTGTGGTGTAAACCTCTCCTTCCCTCAACCGTTCTTTTTGTTTAAAGCGAGGTACGACTGCGGCTGCGGCTGCGGCCCGCGACTGCGACTCGTCGCCGACCAATAGGCAGTCTAAATGCTGTAGTTGATGAGAACATTTAGACTGTCTATTGGTTGGTGACGAGTCGCAGCCGCGAGCCGCAGTCGCACCAGCGAATCCGTACCTTTACGCCGGGAAAACCCACAAAGATAACGCGCAAATGTACACAAATACATAAAAACACTGCCACGCGTTTACCGCCAAGGCATTATAACAGTTGTCCAAAAAGTATTTAGCATAATATTTTGTGCACTCGGAAAACGTCTTTGGTATTACGCTGTCACACGATAATATACACTTGTCACACTCCCATAAACAAGCATCTTATCCATCATCTAGGCATTTGAATACGACATGTTTGTAAATACACTAAGAAATACCCAAACAATTAAATTTGCAAAAAGCAAGTACTGAAAAATTATTTTAAACTATTTTTTGACATCTGCAGACGCCATCTGTAGGCTACTCATGCAAGGTGCACTTCACAACGATAAATATTTTTTAAACTTCTTGTGTTGTTGGGGAATTAAATTCTATTAATACTAATAATAGCAACAATATTAACAACAATCGACGATGCTTGCTTAAAATAATTAGTAATATTTGAAACTATAACATCCCAAGATGTTTACAGTGTTCTGAAAAAATGTTTCTTAGATCCTGAGATATAACTGAGCTCTGTTCTTTTAGGTTAGGAGAGTATGCAACTAGCAATGCAGTATTCTAGGTTATGTTATTTAAGTGATAATGTATTAAGTGTAATTTTAAACGTTTTATAGTAATTAAAGTATTTTATATTGGATGTGTTAGTGGATAATTATGATGAATCTGCAAGGATTGAAAATTTGGCAGTGTGCAACGAAAGAGCAAAAAACGAGTACAAAATACTTCAGCTAACCGGATTAACTGTTATCTATCAGGTACTTAGGCGTTATTATTATTAATAACCTCTCGATTATCATAGGCGCCGACTTTTCGTAGGAAAAGAGGATTTTGCCTCATTTTTTAAACATTGAGCTAGAATTCCAAAATATATTTTTTATTGTCTTTTAGACCTCCCTGAGCACGTGGTTAAAATTTGTGTACTTAGTCATAGTTAATCCTGTATATTGTTGTGGGTGTGCGTTATTCATTTTTATCACATAACACTTTACACTTTACAGTTAAAGTGTTATGTGATTTTTATTTCAGTAATTCAGTGTAAATAAATATGAATGATCATGTCGATTCTGAAGCAGAAATGCTAAATAAAAATCTATTTATCGGATCAAATTAATGCAGCTGTTTATCTAAGCATTTTCTTTAAATAAAGTTTTACTTTCTTATTTGGAAATTTTCATTTAGCATTTACTTTAAAAAATAATTATTAACAAAATTTGGACATGGCCAACCCCGTAGATTTTTTGTTATCAAAAAAGTGGCAATCCTAATTCTGACAAGGGTAATATCACAGAAAATATAGCTGTTCGAGAGCCGGCAGTTGATTTGCCTTGACTGTTACGGCTCTGCTTTATTTTTTGAGTCAATAAACGCAGCACTAATTATGGCATTAATTTAATGTAACTTTTAATGCACTAATGCATACATTTCATTTGATTCACACATAACATTATTACAGAATAATATAGAATAGTTACAAAGTTGTGTATGTCTATCGGATATATTTTTTTTACTGTCAATCGCTAGCCTACTTTTCTCTCTTGACACATGGCTACCAGATTACTATCTTTAAAAGTGAAGTAAGCTAGCAACTGCTAAGTAACTACCTATCACATTGAATAAATGTATACAGAAAATAATAAAATAGTCTATATGAAACATTAACATAGCCCCCCCTTTGAAAGGCTAAAGTTCTTTCAAGATAAATGTGTCTAAACAAGATTAAGGTTCACTAGGAATGAGGCACAACTTGGTTGCAGGTCTTTTAGATAGTCCTTGAGCAGTCTTTAGAGTAACTACTCTTACCACACCATCTGCTCCTTTATGCACCTCCACAACTCTGCCCATAACCCATTTCAAGGGCGGCAGATTTTTGTCTCTCACGAGCACTAGCACGCCAGGTTGTAGAAGTTCAGGATGCTTCTCCTTCCATCTCGTGCGGGTTTGAAGCTCTGCTAAATACTCCCGCGACCATCTTTGCCAAAAGTGCTGGAGAATTTTCTGTAGCCTTTGAAATCGTGACAATCTATTTTCATGTGTTTCCAAATAGTTGGCATCCGGTAATGCGGTAATAACTTCGCCGATAAGGAAGTGCGATGGGGTCAAAACATTTGGATCGTTAGGGTCAGTGGAGAGAGGACTTAACGGCCGGGAATTCAAACATGATTCTATTTGTGCTAATACAGTGACAAACTCTTCAAATGAGAGTATAGCATTTCCTAGGGCACGTTTAATGTGCAATTTGCAGGACTTGATTCCCGCCTCCCAAAGGCCGCCAAAGTGTGGCGCATTGGCAGGGATAAAGTGCCAATTGATTCCTTCAACACTTAATTCGGTTTGGTATGTTTATGCTGATCTACAAACTTTCGAAGAACAGTGTTTGAACCAGTAAAATTAGTGGCATTGTCGGAGTACATATTTAAGCATTTACCTCTGCGAGCCGTGAATCGCCTAAAAGCTGCTAAAAAGGCTTCCACCGTTAGGTCGCTTACTAATTCAAGGTGAACAGCCTTCGTCGCGAAACACACGAACAAGCAAACGTAAGCCTTAACAGATTTGTAATTTCGAGTTAGACGGTCGCGAATCATAAAGGGACCGCCATAGTCTACACCAGTATTAATAAATGCTCTAGCTGGAGTGATACGCTCTTTTGGGAGATCGGCCATGATATATTTAACATTGCTCGGATTAAGCCGTAAGCAACGTTGACAACGCCTGGTAATTTTGTTCATTAGGCTTCGACCAGAACTCTTTCGCGTAATGACGATAAAACTGTTTGCGGACCAGCATGCAACAAACGTTTATGCTCATGTTCTGCGAGTAACACTGATAGTTTATGATTGGATGGGAGTAACGCTGGATGTTTTTTATAAAATTCAAACTGGCTCTGTTTTAATCTACCCCCTACTCTAATTATGCCTTTATTATCACAAAACGGATTTAAGCTAACAATTTTGTTTCTTTTGGATACGGATCCAAATTGTTTTAACTCAAGAATTTCGGCAGAGAAGGAGTCTTGTTGGGCTAAATAGATCAATCTTAAAGTTGCTGATTCTAACTCTTGCGGAGACAGTGGCCCAGTTAGAGGATCATTTGGTTGAGTTAAACAGTTAACTTTAAAACGAAGACAATATGCCAAAACTCGTTGAAGTTTAGAAAAGGATGAATATTTATCAAATAATTTAAAAGTATTCATTGTATGAAAAGTATGAACCTTAGAGCCTTTGAGCTCAGAAGAAATTTCTTGAGGAACATTTTCGTTATTAAACATTTCGATATTAGACTTAGGCCAATCGCTTTCAGGTTTAGAAAGCCAATCAGGCCCTTTCCACCATAAGTTACACGATTGAAGATTTTTGGGTTCTATACCTCGCGTTATAAGATCTGCAGGATTTTGCTTAGTATTAACATAACCCCAAGATCCTTTGTCAGTTAACGTTTGTATTTGATAGACTCTATTTGAAACAAAAATTTTCCAAATATTAGAGGTAGACCGAATCCACGAAAGAACTATAGTTGAGTCTGTCCAATGAAAGATAGTATTGAAGCAAACCTTCATTGAAGTTTGTATCTTGTTTGATAATTGAGCCATCAATAGAGCTCCTGATAACTCTAGCCTGGGTATGGTTGCAGGTTTTAAGGGCGCGACCCTGCCTTTAGAGCATAAAAGATAAACGTGAATATTGCCCGATGAATCTACGCTTCTTATATAACAACAAGTACCAAAACCCATATTAGAAGCATCCGAAAAGCAATGAAGTTGAATGTCAATCGAATCCCGACAAATAGTGTGCCTAGGAATATTTATTTCATTTAGGTATTTTAATTGATTTCTGAATGCTAGCCAAGCGGTATTTATGTCCAATGGAACGGATTCATCCCATGTAAAATTTAATCGCCACAGTTGCTGAATTATTATTTTTGCAGATACCGTGCAAATTGATAACAAACCCAGCGGGTCGAATATTTGGGCTGTTTCGGACAAAATGATTCGCTTAGTTACCTTTTTGGTTTCTAGATTCGGTTTGATGCTAAATTTTAATACGTCTGTTTCAGATGCCCATGCTAAACCTAAAGTTTTCACGGCTATGTCCGTTCCAAAATCCATGAGATTCGAATGTTGTTCGTCCTTACACATGTTGTCTATCACCATCGGATCATTGGAACGCCATTTTCTTAGTTCAAAGCATCCCTTCTTGAGCGTCGATGATACTTCTTGACACAACCACGCTGCCTCTTCCTTGCTATTTGCTCCACTTAAGAGGTCATCCACATAAAAGTCATGTTTTATGACGGTTGAGACTATTGAATTATTTGATTCTGAGGCCAGTTGGTTTAAGCATCTTATAGCCAGATAGGAAGCGGCAGTCGTGCCATATGTTACAGTATTAAGTTCATACGTTGAAAGCTCGTTAGTTGGTTCTGATCTCCAGAGTATTTTCTGATACTTTCTTTGTTCAGGCGTAATCAATACCTGCCGGTACATTTTTGTAATGTCGGCAGATATTACATATGTATGCTTTCTGAAACGTAATAAAATTGAAAAAAGATCATCTTGTTGTACAGGTCCAGTCATTTGTATTTCATTTAAGGATATCCCAGTTGATGTGGGAGCAGAAGTATCAAACACCACTCTCAGCTTTGTGGTGATTTTATCTTCGCGCACTACCCCATGGTGTGGCATGTAGTATCCATCTGAGCTACTGTCATCGTGACACTTCGTCATGTGGTTTAAGGCTTCATATTCTTCAAGAAACTCTACATATTGTTGCTTGAGTTTAGGATTGCGTTGAAGTTTGCGTTCTAGATTATAGAACCGTTTCTTTGCTTGTTCCTTTGAGGGGCCTAATACTTCCGGCGATCGCTGAAAAGGTAAGCTTACCACAAAACGACCCTCCTCATTTCGACTGAAATGTTCGATAAAATGGGTTTCGCATGATTCCTCCTCTGGAGACAAGGCTTTTGTGCTGTCTACTTGTTCTAAACGCCAGAACCTTTCTACTTGAATTTGTAGATCTTCATTTGTTACTAAATTGCAATGCTTGGTACCTAAAGCTGAATAAATTGTTGGGAGAATTTGTCCCGTAACTACCCAACCTAAGTAAGTTTTTTGTAAAGTAGGCTTATTTTTCCCTAGTTTAATTTGACCTACTTTCAACAGATCCCAGAATATATCTGCACCCAACAGAATATCAACTTGGCTAGGACTATCGAAATTATCATCTGCTAATGTGATGTTTTTAGGAATATCCAAGAACTCCTTGCTAAATGAAAAACAAGGCAATTTTCCAGTTATTCTTGGCAATACTAAACACCTCAGAGAGGTTTGATATGAATTGTGTTTTGATTGAATCTTTATATCGATCATTTTACTAGTTGTAGTTCGCGCTTGGTCAATGCCTGAAATGGTAAAATTAGCGTTTTTTAATTCGACTTGTATTTTATCACAAAACTGTTCTGTTATAAATGACGACATTGATCCTGAATCTAACAAGGCTCGACAGTCATGTAGTTTACCGAATTTATCGAAAATTTGGACAATGGCCGTTGAAAGTAAGGTATAGGAATTATTTTTACTAGACGAATGATTCGATTGTATTTCTTGATTGTCCGAACCTGAATTGTTATTAGATGAATTTTCTGTTAAAAGGTGCAACAAAGTGTGATGCTTCTTGTCACATTTGCGGCAAGTGCCAGCAGTGCAATCCTTCGTTGCATGATTTTTCCGTAAGCAATTGATACATAAATTCAAACGCCTACTTTCGTTCAACCGGTCCTTTGGAATTAAGTCTAAGAATTTTTTACAATTATAGATTGAATGTTTATTGTTGCACATAGGACAAGAATAAGTATTAGTAGATAAATGCGCCTTTACCCTTGGTTTTTGCTGATTTATGCTTTGATTTTCGGAAGTAGTTAGGTTTAAGGTTTCAAGCAGTCTACATTTTTGCTTTAAAAATTGCAATAACGCGTCGAATGTTGTAGAATTACCATTTTCGTTTTTCTCTTCCCAATCTCTTCTGGTAGATGGGTCTAGTTTGCTAGTGACGAGATATATTAATAGGGTGTCCCACTCCGCCACTGGTTGGCCTAGGACTTCGAGAGCGCGTAAATGTTTTGATACATTATCTAACATAGCCCGCATTTTTGAGTAGTTTTCCTTTGTTATAACCGACAAATTAAATAGAGCCTTAACATGGTTATTGATTAACAATGGTTTATTTTCATAACGCTCTAATAACAAACCCCACGCTGCATCGTAATTTTGTTCAGAAACCTCGAGAGAGTTTATTACTTCGGCGGCTTCTCCCTTTAGAGATAATCTAAGGTAATGGAATTTTTGGATTTTGTTAAGGTTCGCATTTGAATGAATTATAGATCTAAAAGTGTCTCTATAAAAGAGCCACTTATCTAGAGTACCGTTAAACGTAGGTAAATCTAATTGAGGCAATTTTATCTGATTTTGTGTTGGTAATGATTGATTATTACTATTAGTTAAAGATTGTTCTAGCGCTGCCACTGGTTTTTTGTCTAAGATGTCTTTGGCCTTTGATATGACGCAATAATAATTTTCCTCAAACCTGTCACGCTCATCATTATGATCTACCTGCGTTGTTTCTTTGTCTATCGCCTCAATATCAAATTGCGTATCATTAAACTCCTCTAACAATGCCTCCGATTTTACTAAGCGCGTTTCTATCTGTACAAAGTCAGGATCAGATAGATTCACCCTGTCCAGGTACGTTTGCAACCTAGTTAATTGTCCCTTTAGTGTGGACCGTTTTCGCTTCAAAGTTTCTAGATCAGCCATTTTATTTTGTTTGTGAGTAATTTGTCTCAAACTAAATACTTGCTTTTATATGTATTTACGTAAGGTTACGTTGAATAAAATAAGTAGGTACAAGCTAAGAATACTATTAAAACGCTTGCAAATTTACGCGTTTAATTTATTTTAGCTAATGCAAAGTTTTAGCCATTGTATCAACACAAACAAAATCTATGGCAAAAGAGGTCCATAAAAAGGAACACACTGACCTTACACAATCGGCAATTTCGTGTATAATATGATAGGTTTGACCACACCACTGCTGAATCGTTCTCGGCTAGAGTGGCCTTGCTTGGCTTCGGCGGGACCGGCTTTTCTGCGAACTTCCCTGTGCAGTCGCTGCTTTGATAAATGTTGAAAACGTTGGTTAGTTTTCGTACAATTACGGACCAGATTGTCGCTAATATAATTGCACTGTATAGCTTATAATTTGTTATATAAATGTTAACGTTTATACCATTTGTTATTTGTTGCACATCAAAAAGTTGCTTCACTCAGTTTGTATCACGTCGGGGTCACCAAATTGTTCGAGAGCCGGCAGTTGATTTGCCTTGACTGTTACGGCTCTGCTTTATTTTTTGAGTCAATAAACGCAGCACTAATTATGGCATTAATTTAATGTAACTTTTAATGCACTAATGCATACATTTCATTTGATTCACACATAACATTATTACAGAATAATATAGAATAGTTACAAAGTTGTGTATGTCTATCGGATATATTTTTTTTACTGTCAATCGCTAGCCTACTTTTCTCTCTTGACACATGGCTACCAGATTACTATCTTTAAAAGTGAAGTAAGCTAGCAACTGCTAAGTAACTACCTATCACATTGAATAAATGTATACAGAAAATAATAAAATAGTCTATATGAAACATTAACAATAGCTACTATATATTCTGTGATAATATTGTTAGTTTCCTCTCTGGAAAATTAACTTGGCCTGTAGAAAAGATGGCAAAACTATCTTCAATTCTAGTTTATACTTTGTGACACATATATGATCCGATTTGACATCCTACTGCTAACAGCCTACATTAATGCAATTTATCTCAACTGCAAGCGCTGCCATCGATTTCATTACTTCCCTCCACTCTGCACGCAGCGATTAAAATAAGCCGCTTCTGCTTAATTTCTTATAATAAAATATTTACGACTGAAAAGATACAGGGTGATTCACAAAAACGATTGGGCAGATAAGTACCAAATTCGGTGGAATTATGTGTTAGAAGGTAAAAAATTTCGATTTTATAATTAGTTTTAAGATATCAATTAAAGGGCACTAATTACACAATATGGATTGCGTTCATTCTTGCAGATTTTTTTGTCTAATATTCTTGACTAATTGGAAGAGGGAATATTTAGAAGGATGGTCAAACGCCGACCGGTATTAATTTCTCACATTGATCCAAGTCAACATTCTTCCACCCTACCATACCTGCAGAGAGGATGCAAAAAATGACCCCGGGCGGAGTGGCACACATTGATTCAAGTATTAACACCTTAAACCGGTCGAATACTGATAGGTCAAATCTCTTTCTCTTTCGTATCTAATTCTTATCTATGGTAAAACTGATCTTTATGTTTATACATAGTCAGAAAGATACTAGATATGTTTATCGCAAAAATTCAAATACGCTAACTTTCAGCATAATTGTCTCTATTTTTTGTTATATCCAATTAGACTTACGAAAACTTGGCACAAATTTCATCAAATTTCAGTGTTATTAGGATAAAGAATCTCAAAATACTAAATCAAAATATATTAAAGGTAAAGTCAATAATTAAAAATTGTTGCGCGCAAACAAACAAACAATAATTTGATGTTCTAAGTTTGTCTAATCCGACAGTGGGGACCATGAGTAATCGCGAAGTATTCAATGCTGCTCGGGGTACTAGCCCGCAGAGTAGTTGTTTCTTGGAATTTCGTGTTTGCAGGTTTTTAATGATTTCTAGTGTTTCTAGTTTCCAAACCCATTGGTTTTAAGTCTCCTTCAGAGAACAATGTAGTGCTGCTGGCATCATCCCTACCACCAGTTTAATGTCTATGAAATAATGATTTTATAAAGTCGGTTTTGTTTTTGCTACACAGCTGTTGCTCCGCTTGGACAGTTGAAGTTGGAAATTTTGAACTTCACCCGACTTCAACAACGAAAAGAGGGGAATACAATTAATTTCCCTGGCTGAAAGACACGAGACTTTGTATTGCTAGCAACACTACAACGTTCTCTGAAGGAGGCTTTATAAACTAACTCAATGATAAAACGCTTCGTGTCTGCGGCTGGTCAGTCTGGCATAGAGTAGAGAATGGCAGCGAGATGTAGCTTTGCTACTTCTTTACTAATTGCAGTGCACGTTTATTACTATTTTCCTATCCTGTGTATAGTACAAGGAGCTGTTTTCTAAGAATATGTGTAATGTAAAAGTTTTATGTGAAATAGCTCACTATTCACATTTCCTAAAAAAAAACTTATGAATGGAATAATAGTAACCAGTACGACCCTGCACAAAATTGTTATGATTCTATATCCACGATTTCCCAACAATTTTAATCTTCGTGCAGGAGAACTAGTGTTGTCAGATTATGCCATTTTTTCGGAGGCTTAGGAGTTTGAGTACACAGAATCCTAACCTATACGCATAAACTTGAAAAATTATAGCTGAGGACAGATAATGACGAATAGTGAAAACAAATGTTTTTCAGTTACTGAACAGTTATTAAATAATAATAATAAAATAATGAAATACGTACTACTTCCGTTGGTCGGAAATATTTCGGATTGATTTTAATCCTAACCACACCTGTTTCCTTTTCTTTGCCAACTTCCTGGGTGCCTTTGCCTTCCCAAATTATTTCTTTTCCTACGTGTCTGAAAGCAGCTTCGACAAACTCTCTGACGCTATGCGTTTCTCCAGATGCTATAACGTAGTCTTCTGCAGAGTCTTGCTGAAGCATGAGCCACATGGCCTAGGATAAAATGATCAAAATTACATAAACGTTAAAAAACTGCCGAGTTTAATTTAAATATGCGGTTAGGGCCACCAAAAACTTGCCACCCAGGTTTTCTTCGTTTTGGTGCAAAAACTACAAAAACGCTCGCTAGTTCGCTGCGCCAGCTGAGCAAGTTTGCGGGTTGCTTACCACGGGCCAGCTTGTTTTACAGTGGTAACAAAAAATCCAAAGATAAACAGCTCTTGCACTTCATAGTCCAGATATCAACTCACCTGTACTCCCGGTCGGTCCTTGAGTACAAACATTCTCGTGCTGTAACCACAATCCGCGATATCAAATTTGATTAATTAACGAAAAAAATGTTTTATTTAGAAGGGGTAAATATTTCATTTTATGCTAATTTAATGTATAAAGTTATAGTGAAACTCCTTAATTAACCGATTTTTTACATGAAATGGGTGATTTGTTAATTATTTTCTAGAAAATAATTGGGTTTTAGGACCCATGCCATATGGTCGGTATAATGTTAAAAGAGAGTAACTCCAATTTTGGCGGATATGAATTTCTTGTGTTATCTGATAGACAATTATTGAAACTACGACTACACTCTTTCTTTAAAAAGTCACAAGTTGCACAAGTCCAGTATTTTTCTATAATTTCGATATCATGTATAAAAATCGATATCACACAGGGCATATAGATAAACGAACAAAATATCCAGAAATTATGATGTTTACGAGTTATGCACTTTTCACATTAGCCGACGCGACGATAAACAGTTTTTTTTTTGTTTATTTTGATGTAGGTATACAATCGCTTGTTAAGTTTTTGATGGTCAAACCTCATAACTCATAAAATATAAGTTATTAAAATGTAATAATGAATTAAAAACATACCAAACAACTATCTATAAAATACAAGCAAAAATATTGTTTTCTTTGACACCTAGCCTAAGTTCCCGCCATTGAGAATAAAGTGATTACATTAACCTATACCATAAACCTAGAAAAAACTAGACTGTGCCAGTGTCATATTGCCGGCGACCGCTAATTGATGGCTGCCCTAAAAGATCCAGAATCACTAAAACTTGGTTTTTCTTCCAATTTCCGTTGGTTGTATTGTAGCGTGAAGCTCATTTGTTTACTGTGATTGGTCACATTCTTTAACGACATGACAGCAAGTTAGTTAATTTCATATTGCAATGCAGCCATCATATTTGCACAACCGGCAACATAAAGCAAATAAAATATTCATTTTCTGGACCGTAGGACCCTAAGAAGTGCGGGACCTGTCACGTGACCTATATCATGAACCGACGCTGTCTATATTTTTTCTAGGTTTGTGACCTATACATTCAATAATATATTTTTCATATTGCTCCCTCCTACTCCAAATAGGGCCACCTCTGTTACTATCAATGTATTCCAAATTATTCGTTATTTAGATAAAATTCAGTTCTGCTATTTACCCAAAACTAATATAAATATAAGAATAAAAATTCAAAATAGTAAAATGTAATTTATTGTAGACATATAAGTAGACATTAATTTCAAATTGCATGCAATTATATATAAAGAAGAACAGAGGGGTAATAATAAAGCTCTGCACAACTCCAACACGGAATCGTCCGATGCAGAAACCAACGCAATAAAATTTAAATTGGCATGGTTTAAAGTGAAGTTTAAGTAGCCACAGAGTGCAAATAATCTTTTAATGAATGAGAACATGCTTGGAATCAACGTGCCCTAATTTAGCATTGTTTCAAATGTGTGCAATGTTATGGTTCCTGGTAGATTAGAGTTGGATATAGAGATTATACAATGTAAAACTTTCGTACAGCTAGGAACTATATAATTTATTTATACATTATGTAATCCAAGATACTGGTTGCATTAAAGATATTGGTGAAATTATTGTCTTGTAGTTAATCAAATTCTCCCGTCAGCAAAGTATCACATCTATACTATAGTTATGTGCATATTTACCTATCACCTATTCACCTATAATTACTTATTTTGCTGTTGTTTTATTAAACTTGTTACTGTATTTTGAAAGTAGCTTAAAATACATGGTACAGATATATACTATACGGAAGTACGAGAGAGAAAAGAAGTCTGAATATATGTGTATTCTATATTAGCCTCTTAAGACATCGAGTTGCAGACCTTTAAATCCTAGACAAAAAGAATACCTAGTTTAATAATGTTAAATCATTTTTGTGTTAATTTGGTATTCTGTTATTATTTTTAGATGATGCCAATGGGATATTGAAAAAACGTTCAGAACTAGTTTCTGTAAGTGTTGAATGACAAAACCTTTTTTTATTGAAGTAGGTACGGCATTTTTAATACCATACCTATATTACTGTGTTTGTTTTACGTTTTTATACACGGGTAAAGCTTTGTCCTCATAGAAATTCGTGAGAATTCTCGGGAATTTAGCTAGATTTAGACTTAAATTATGGCGGGAATGAGCCAACTTTTCGCGAATTTCGCAAAACAGGAATATTAACGCTATTTTAATTCATCATTATGTGGGATTAGTAAATTTTACTTGAGCTTCTGGACAGTCTACAGTGACAGTTAAAGACGGTCTTATGATGAAAATGATAAAAAATTTTACATTAGCAAAATTTGTTAAAACTTGAGACTTTTCCCGTCGTTAAATAAATAGCGCGAATTTCGCGTCCATGAGAACAAGGCTTAAGATTGCAACCCTCTGTATGCAGAGAAAAATTCAACTGGTTTTGATGTCTTATTGGGAATAAATAATTAATAAAAACAATATTAATAAAAATAATATATTATTTTTAATTATTTGACTTGATAGCAAACAACATTATCCATACCTATATATGCTTACCTCTACGTAATCTTTGGCATGACCCCAGTCTCTTTTTGAATCCAAATTACCTAGTTCAAGACATTCAGAGATACCCAAGTGAATTTTTGCTACTTCTCTGGTAATTTTTCTAGTGACAAATGTCTCCCCTCTTCTAGGACTTTCATGATTAAACAAAATACCATTGCAGGCAAACATATTGTAGGCCTCCCTATAATTTACTACAATCCAGTAAGCGTATAATTTGGCACATGCTAAAACAGAGACAACACTAAACTCTTTTTATATTTATTTGAACTAAGTTCTCACGAGAGTTTCCAAAATAAACGGCAAAATATAACTTCAATAGAACAATTTTGTACCCAAAATATGTAGGTGGTTATGTTTGCAAAATTTTTATAAAAATTTAAAAATCGTAATTTTTGTTATTCCATGGTTCCAAATTTAAAAAAATATATTGAAAATTTAAAGTTTTAAAGCTATATAGCAGCTGGAGATTTGTAAAAAATGGCTAACGTTTACCAAACAGATTTTAATCATATTAAATTGCGCCATCTATGGGCGAATAGATGATTAAAATATTTGTAGATGACATTTGTTCAATTGTTAAAAAAATATGAAATCCAAAATCCTTGGGATAAAAAAATGAGAAATATAAGTAGGTACTTACCATAAGGAGATCTAGGATAAAACGGTGTCTTTTCAGTTTGCGGTATTTCAGCAACTTTTCCATACAACTCCGAAGTGGAAGCCTGATAAAATTTAGTTGAATTTTCAAGACCACATGTTCTAATAGCATCAAGTAGTCTCAGTGTGCCTACTGCGTCCACTTCCGCAGTATATTCGCTAAGATCAAATGAAACCTTTACATGACTTTGTGCCGCTAAATTATAAATTTCGGTCGGTTTTATCCTGCCAATAATTTTCACTAGACAACTAGAATCAGTCATATCTCCATAATGTAAATGAAATTTGCCACCCCTATGAGCATAAGGATCAGAATGAAGATGATCGATTCTACTAGTGTTGAAACTACTTGCCCTACGAATTATTCCGTGTACCTCGTACCCTTTATTTAATAGAAATTCTGACAGGTAGGAGCCATCCTAAAAAAATTTGAATTACCCTCTAAAGTTAGGCCTACTGCTACAGCTACAGCTGCCTATAATGACGACTAAGACTGCGTGAGACAAATGACCAAGGCTGTATTTATTACTTATTTTAATTTAATTCAATGACATCAAATTGAGTTAAACTAGATGCCGGTTACAAATTTACCGGAAAATAATAAACAACAAATATCAGTTACGTAAATACTCACTTGTCCGTTTATTCCAGTAATAAGAGCTACATTCCGCTGTGCCATTTTAGACAGTACAAATTAACTTTTAGAAATATAGTGTCGACAGTATCTCAAATAGTTTCTACAAAGTTATTATCTTTTGCCAAGTCTACACAAACATGATGTAAACATTACTTGCCTACTTGGCATGTTACTGATTAGTGTTACTATTACAAAATAGATGGCGCTCCTAGGCTTTCATATAAACAGAGTGTAATAAAACACGTATAAATAAATATTTTTTTGTTTTAATTTAATATACAAGTTCTATTATTAATTATTTTTTTTAATACATTATTTTACTACTAAAATAGAGGAGGCGATAAATGAATACATGCGTCTTGTAATTCGTAATCTATGGTTTAGTGTTTTTAGGTTTTATACAATCTTTGATCATGATGCGTATGATAAGAAGAAGAAGAAGAGTATATAGATAAAAAAATCACGGAACATAAGAACATGAAGTTGAAGCATGAAGATGTGAAGCAATAAGACGTAAGAGCAGGTAACAGCATATGTAAAAGTAAACATTGAACGTGACAGATGTCAAATTTCTTAAAACAATTTTCAGAAATATGAAGTATTTTATTGGAATTATTGCGTTGTTGTGGATGTTTTCTCATACAGAGGTATAAAAGCATTGCAATAAATACATTTATATGTATTTGAAAGTTTTAGGCACAATCATATGAAGATAAAAGGTGCAAATGTATCTGCCCTAGCATTTCTTCTGTAACAAACAGAACTGAGACAGCAGATACATCCAGAATATTATACATAGCTAATGTGCCCCCAAATTTATGGTAAGTAAGCAGTATATTTTGATGTACACCTAAATCATTTTATTATTTTTAAAGCAATTGTGTTGGTGTAATACTACCTAGAATTGGAGAAGGGATAGCTGGAAAAGAGCAAGAATTTTGTCCTCGATGTGAATGTAAATACGAAAATCGAAATACTACCATCATTAAAGTAGTGGTTATTATAGTTATTTGGGTCATCTCAATTCTTGTTATATATATGGCATTTTTAATAATACTGGACCCACTTTTGAACAAAAGAATTAAAGGCAGTTATCAAGAACATACAAATGAAGAAGTATGAAGAATGAAAATGGTTATTGTTATTATTTAATTTTCCATTAAAATTTTAGGATGAAATCAGTGCTGGGCCAATGTCACATAATATGAGTGTCAGAGGTAATGTTTTAAACAGGGTTGGACATCAACAGGACAAATGGAAGAGACAGGTTAAAGAACAGCGTCGGAATATTTATGATCGTCACACTATGTTAAATTAATGTTTCAATAACCAGGTTTTTCAATTAATCAATATTTTAATGTTTATATTAAATTACTTTTAGGTAAATGAACTTGGTAAAATAAGGAACAATTTAGTAATACCTACTTTAAGCGAAGAAAATATTGCAAATTTATCTCAAGTTGAAAGTATTGTTATAAATAATTAATGTGATTATATAATTTTCTTTCATTTCAAACTAAAATAGTTTTACTTATTACTTTTCTGTTTGTCTTATTGTTGTATTTATTAAACTATTTTGATTTTTTAATGTGTTAGTTACTAATAGGTAATTGTCTGTATGGTCAACAGCAAAATACGTACTGCCTAATATTAATAATAATATGCTTTTTTACATATAGCAAGAATACAATTAAATCGAGATTTATAGAAAAAATAATAATAATACATATAATATGAAAGGGCGAAGTTCAGTTGTGTAGTCCCAAAAGAGGCAACACAGTTCTTTCACTTATATTTGAAAGTAATAAATGTCTAATCCAGAAAATCTATATTTACAAAATAAGCCAAATTTTTCTATAGAAAAGCTCTTATTGCATTCACTGAAAATTATCAGTCCTTTACAACTGTACTGAAGCTACAGTATTATATGTTTTGTGGAAGCTAAAAACTGATAAAATCTTACTATAAATTATACAACATGCAATAAATTTTTATTTTTGTTTCCCAATGTCAAATTGGAGTTAGTTTTCCCAAGAGTAAATATAAATTCATTTTTCTTTTCATTGATTCCGAAGCTACAATCTTGCGCTGTATTTTGTATTTTATTAGAAATTGAAATTCGCGGTTAAAAATTACTGGTAGGATGTAGGTGTCGCTAGTGGCTACTGATTTGGTGTGATTTTGTTCTTATTGTATCATACAATAAGGATTTGTTTTGCTTATCTAATATTAGTAGTCATGTGAGCAAACGCCCATTTTTAGTTGATTGATAATTGGTTGAAATTCGTTGACGTCACCATCCTCGTTTAGAACGGATATCAGTAAAGTTTCTGTCAAATTTCTTCCTCTTTGTTCCTCTCCCTTGTGGTGTGAACGTGTACAAATTCCAGGATAAAAATGCCTACTGATGCTGCCGGTTTTATAAAGGATTTCCTCGCTGGAGGTATCTCTGCTGCAGTAGCCAAAACTTCTGTAGCCCCAATTGAAAGAGTAAAATTATTGTTACAAGTGCAGGCCGCTAGCAAGCAAATATCCCCCGAAAATGCGTACAAAGGTAAGTCTGTGCTGACATAATGCTTTTTACTGGTTTCCATTTTTAATTATTGTAAATTTTATTACTTCATTAATTTTTATATCAATTTTGTTTTAGCTTTTTGTAATATACAGCGTAAATATTTAATTTAACTTAGATTTGATTTCCACTCCCACGTTTCTTACGAGTTTAATACCCACGTGGACTCGTTAATTTTAATGTTAATTATATTTATGTAATGCTGTAATTTAAAGTGTTACTACAGTACTTTCTCATATGATGCTATATTGAACTGAGCCTAATTTTTGATGACTCTTGTTTTACCACTACCCATTTTCTGATATTTCAATCGTTTCATCTTGATTTGTACTGTTTTTAATAATATATTTTATATCGATATGTTTTGTTATAGGTATGGTTGATTGCTTTATTCGTATTCCAAAGGAACAGGGTGTTTTGAGCTACTGGCGTGGTAACTTGGCCAACGTTATCAGATACTTCCCTACACAAGCTTTAAATTTTGCCTTTAAGGATGTTTACAAACAAGTTTTCTTGGGTGGTGTTGACAAAAAGACACAGTTTTGGAGATATTTTGCCGGAAATTTAGCATCGGGTGGTGCAGCTGGAGCCACATCACTATGTTTTGTATATCCTCTTGATTATGCAAGAACACGGTAAGTCATTTGCATAGATTATAATGTTAGGTTGCTGATTAGATAGAAAAATGATTGTTTGATATGATCACTAGTAAAGCATAATTTCTTCATTATGCAATTAGAATTTACACATGATGTTTTAAAAAAACTGAGCCTGTTTTGATGACCACAGTTTACCACTACCCATTTACTGATGTTTCCTAAACAAACGTTTATTTTTTATTTTTTTGATTGTGGATTGATTATAACATAAAATTATTTTGTAGTTTGGGAGCCGATGTAGGAAAGAGCGCTGCCGAAAGGCAGTATAAAGGACTTGTAGACTGTATTGCAAAAACATTCAAATCTGATGGACCTATAGGATTGTACAGAGGTTTTGTAGTATCTGTACAGGGTATTATTATCTATCGTGCAGCTTACTTCGGCTGCTTCGATACAGCAAAGGGAATGTTACCAGACCCCAAGAATACACCATTCATAATTTCTTTCCTTATCGCTCAGGTGAGTTATACTGATTTATATTTTCAGCTTATGTTATTAAATGTTAACTGTTAATTGACATTTCGCAGAAACATTTTATAGAGCAAAAAAAATTAAAGTATAAAAAGTAAATGAAGATTATTTCACTTAAATAAATTGTATCAGTTATTAACTATTAAAAACGTGAATAGTCTTTATCGATGGTTGATTTTTTTTATTGATGTTACATAACCTAATTAATTAACAATTGAATAGTATGAAATTCAAAATTTGGAGTAATAAGGATTTAAAATTTCCATATTTTACAGATAGGTATATTTTTAACAAATGTTCCTTAAGTACCTACAGAAAACTCATAGGGTATTCCCGATTTTTCATTCTTAACTTTGGAAAATGATTTAGCAAGAAAAAATAATAGGAGTCTCTTTATGACGTTATGTTTTCCTCATGCTTTCAATGTTCAACTTTAAAAAAATATATGTTTTATTGTCTAATAACTGCAACTAACAAGTAAATATTTTTTGTTCAAACTTGGTATGCAGTAATCATAAAAGGTTAATACTGTGACGTGATTAACTGTTTTCAACTAAAGTCGGTAGCATAGGTATAGGGAACCTCCTAAACTTTTACATCAGTGGTGAAAAGAATATTTTCAGTACAAATATTAAAATAAAAAATGATCTTGAGTAAATTCACTAAGAAACTTTTTAGGATTAAGCAGGCATTGATTCTTTGTAAGTTTGTGGCAATAGTATCGACAGATGTCAAATCTGTTGTGCGGTTAAAGCATGTTGGAATTATAAGTTGGTTAAATACGATCTACAGGGAAAGGTGGATTTGAAATGGTCCCCACTTGCTTAACTAGCACAATCATCAGATCTCAGTCCACTAGATTATTATTTTTAGAAAAAATATTACCTACATCATATTGGAAGAGGTTGTGGTGAAATAAAATAAATAATGAAATGCTAATTTAGACAAAACGTTCCTAAGAATTCAATGTTATCGTTAACTGACAGACGTCGCTTTTGCACATTATTTAAATTTAATGGTTTACAAACCATTGTTTTTATTTTTTAATAAATAATTGACTGCAGTTTTCATAAAAACAATAATCTTCATTAGAAAAAGTCAAAATATCTTAAAAACAATATACCAATATATTTTCATATACCAAATTTCATTTTAATTGTTCAATGCTTTTCCATTTTAAAACCAGTTATTGAAATTTTTTCAAAAACATTGGCGTCTCGCCTCCTAACAGCCAAATAGAGCATAGAGTAATGTAAATAGGTAAATTAGCCTAAATTGTTGTATTTTGATCTTAAGACTCTAAGGTGGCTCACAATTTGTTGTGATAATTTTTTTATTTGGTAAAAATTACTTCCACTATTTAAAATACGTATCAGCCTGGTCTATTTTAAAACTTTTACCTCATTTCACTTATTTGGTTTTCGAATTATAGCCTCTTCCATGTTTCTGGTGATTCCGAATAATGTGCAAAAAAATTGAGGTAGATTGTATGACCAATTTTAATAGGGGTCCTTCATATAAAATTTTTTGATATGAGCCCCTCAGGAGTTACGACCCCCTAAAGGGGTGATAATTTAGTTTTATTTCATTTCTTCCAAATTCTTTGAAATTAAGAAGTGAAATTTGGCAAGGCATTTACTCTGATAAACCTTCTTCTGACCTTGTATATTTTATTGTCTTCGTCCTGTCATAAGACGTTGAAATAAAGTATCCCCTGTATTCATTACATTTTTTTGGGGTTACCTTTTTCCATAAATTTTTTTTTTGAATTCCTGTTGAATTTAAAACGTTTTTTTTTCTTACAATTTTTGTTATAAATGGTACAGTTTTTGAGTAAACAAAATGAAGTTCATGCCCCTACGATATCTAATTTACACATCGATATCTAGTAGGTTTCCATCAATTTGCATTAATTTGGTGACAGATCATGGTTCTTTAATATCAAATATTTTTTTAACTATCGCTATGTGTGTTTAAAAAAATATACAGGGTGTCTTGCAAGTCGTTACAATAATTTTAGGAGGTGAGAGAATACTTGATTTTGAGTCGATTGAAACAAACTTACCAAGTTTTACAATATTTGTGATAATTCATTTTTTAATATTAATTTAACCGTGCTTTTCTACAATTATTGAAGTGTAGAAAAAAAAACCTTTTTATAACAAATATTTCTATACTTTTTTTATTAGGAATTAATGGATTATTTAAATGATTTAACCAATATAATCCAAAGTGGCTAAAGTTACTTGCCTATAACTTCATAAGCATGGTTTAAACATGGATTTTATTTAAACCTTTGTATGTAGGTTTATTCAGATATTATTAAAAACTTAGTAATGCTCTGTCAGTTCTTAGGAAAAGTTTCTTGATAAACAATCTAAAAATTAGGGAAATTAATGTTAACACTTTTAAATATGCCATTATTAATTATTAATGATGACATTATCAAAAGTTTTTAATAAACGCCTAAGAACAGTACACTTTAAGTGAAATTCGAATGTATAGTTTGACAGTTGATCTACATTTACGGTTACTATGGAAACTAAGGACAATTGTTTTCTCATGGCATGCCAAGCTATTTAATAGAAACATTGTTTTTCTTTTTTTGTGTTAAGATTAATTTCTCTAATTGTTTATCAAGAAACTTTTTCTAAGAACTGAAAGAGCATTGCTTAGATAAGTTTTTAATAATATCTGAATAAACCTACACACAAAGGTTTCAATAAAATCCATGTTTAAATTTGACCTTCGCTTTTACAAAGTAGAAAAACCATGTTTATACAATTCTAGGCAAGTAACGAAGCCACTTTGGATTTTATTAGTTAAATCATTTAAATAATCCATTAATTCCTAATAAATAAAAGTATAGAAATATTTGTTATAAAAAGGTTTGTTTTCTTCTACACTTCAATTGTAGAAAAGCACGATTAAATTAAAAAATATTAAAAAATTAATTATCACAAATATCTTTGTATATAGGTATGTTTGATTCAATCAATTCAAAATCAAGTATTTTATCATCTCCTAAAATTATTGTAAAGACTTCCATGACTCCCGGTATATGTGCAATTCTAAGTGCCACACTAGTGTTACTTGTTTAAATTAACAAAAAGTATATGTATAAATACATACTTGATATGTATGTAACTGTAAGTTTGCTACCATAGCATATCAGAAAAGTGAAACATACATTCCATGGCTAATTTATAACAAGGATTTCAATTTCTTTATCAAAGAAAACATTCAGGTATCACACTACAAAGATAATGATTGGCATTTTCTCATGAAGCACCCATTATATTAAATATTACATTTTTGGATTTTCCATTTTTTCCTGACTGCATTAATATCATGATTATCTTTTACTGTTTGTGATATTGGTGATTAAGTAATTCTATAATTAAACTTGGTATATTTCTTTGATAATAAAAATTAAGACGTTTTAATCGTTTACATGTCAATTTCCGGATATTTCTTAAAGTATTAAAGTTATGCCAAATTTAATGTTTCATGTGATCACCCTATACTTACAGCTGTTAGAGTTACCATTTTGAATTTTGTCGTTAAGAATATTTTTTTATAATCTATAATTACATAGTTAACATATCGTGCTCATTTTATGTGTTTGCATTGTTCCAATTGAACGGAATTAATAATTTGCCAAAATAAAAATATTTTGTTTCAATTTTTTTTTTTTAACTAAAAAATTGCATTTCTACAAGTATAGTAAATTTGAAGATTTTTCCGCAAATGACCAAATAAATATCCATCAAATACTGTAACATATAATCGCGTAACAGTTTCCTTTGTTTGACAAGAATTTAACAAGCAATTCCTGAAATGACGTAAAAATTTCAGTCATGCAAAGAAATATTAATTTTATTAGTCTTTGCCGACAATACGACCAATAACTAGACTTTCCCAAAATGCCGCATTACGCCAAATGAAAGTAGTATAATTGCGAACTTATGTTCTTTTCGTTTCAGAACACCTAGTATACATTTGTTTACTATAAATTTTTTTTAGGCTGTTACAACTCTCTCTGGAATTGTATCTTATCCATTCGATACTGTTAGAAGGCGTATGATGATGCAGTCAGGACGTGCAAAGGGTGATATAATGTACAAGAACACCTTGGACTGTTGGGTTAAAATTGCCAAAACTGAGGGAAGTTCGGCCTTCTTCAAAGGTGCCTTCTCCAATGTTCTACGTGGTACTGGTGCTGCACTTGTACTAGTATTCTACGATGAAGTAAAAGCTCTTCTATAAACCTAGCTCAAATTTTCAACATCTAGTTAAGAAATATCTTCTTAATTTATTTTTATACAGTTTCGTCATTCCATTGTTAAATGTGTACAGTTTTTTAAGAAAAGCATTTGTAAAACTAATTTACATTCCTTCCGATCGGTATTGTCATGTATTATTACCAAGGCTGTTAATAAACGAGGACATGTATTATTTTAACACTTCTGTATTTTTTTAATTAATCTACAACTGGTTTGTGATATAAATTTTGTACCATAGCAATAAAACTTCTGAACTCTATCGGATCTATAACTTCCACCCAAACTACCCAAATGTCGATTTTTACAATTTTATTGTCTATAAAAGGATAAACGTGACTGCAAATTGAATTTCAAATTTTTGCTTACTGGATTATTAAAGAAATGGAAATGTGATTACTATTTCGTGGGCTCAATTATCGACGGATAAATGTATTTATTTATTTAATCTATCCAACAGGAACAAGTCCTAATTACAGGATAGCGAGAAAAAGCAAATGTATACAATCATCACGAAATAAAAAATTACAGAAAACATATTTGAACAATTAAAAAAAAAACAATTTATAAATTATAATTACTTATAAAAAATACAAACTAAGAAATGCAGGGTAAGGACAAACAAGTTCATTTAATCTGTAACATTTAAATCAAATAAATATCAATAAAAGTGCACAGTAGATCATAATTTCTGCACATTTTATAGAGGAGAAAAATGCAATATATTACTGTTGGCTGTTTTTAAATAGTATTATGAATTACTAGAGACCAAATAAATTTAATTGACTACTGGTATTACCTCTTCCATGTTTTGTGTAATACCTACTTGTTATGGTTTATGAATATCTACTCAATTTTGTATTGCATTCTATTGTTTTGCAATATCTAGCCATAATATTTTCAGTAATTATTTATATCAGCAGAAATCTCTCCAATGTTTCTTTTTTCGAGGGTGCTGAACATAAAATCAGTTTTTTGCGGTCGTTGTTTAAAAAAGAATCAAAATTGTGATTCCTTTGTATGTTGAAGTTAACACCTATTTATTTTTTGACAAGTGTGACGTCATTAACGTAATGTAATATATACAGAAATTTAATTAGTACTGTGATCCAGAGGTTACAATTTTGAAAATTATTCGAAACTTAAGACTCGACCGCACAAAACTAATTTTAGATCGTGTTCAGCGTCCTCGAATAGGATTTTTATTTTAAAGATTAGAGAGGTTTTCGTTAATGTAAATAATTAACGTTTCAAATATGTCTTTTTCATGTTTCATCGTTTTATTTATTTAAATACAGTGTCCAACGGGACGGGGGTTTTAACCAAATTCATATTACATTTTGTCATTTTGAGTAGTTAACCATCATGGCACAGTCTGTTACAGTCGGCTCCTTTGATGTCGAGGTCCCAGATTTCGTTTTTTAGACGACTACGCATTTAGCCGCGCACATTCGCGCGGTCAAAGGTCACGGTGATTTGTCAAGAAATAGATTTTCTTCCACTTCGTCGTGTACAGATGAATTTCATTGGTGTTCATTGCGCATTTAGCCGTGATTTAGCCACAACCTCTGGAACCCTGTATAAACTGTGATCATACTTCACACAATGACTGAAACTCTTGTCAAGCTGCGCGAATGGATTACTCGTGGCCAGCGCTATATTTGTTTTGTGTCTCCTAGCAATAGCGGAGCAATAAATATATAGCTGATTGTGAATTGAAATGAAATCGAATTCTGGATATGAAGAATTATTTCGTGCTATATGCAGGTTAATTTTACAGTCCCTTATAAAACATAACATGTTCCAACAATAACACCCACAAAAATACACAAAGAATAACACTAACGAGATAAAAGAATGTACTGGTTAACCACACTGTACGCCAATGACGTATTTACAAACAAAATAATGGAAAATTAATAACAATTCATATCGTACGTGAAGATGATTGTCTCTCTCGCACCCACATACATAACCAATGAAGTATTTCTTTGCTGAGTTTCATGTGCCTCCTTTTGTCCGCTCCTAGTTGTGGTACCTTTATTTGGATGGGCAATGAAGCTAAGAGCATTCCACATCATACATTTCAGTGGGGTTCTACAGTAAGTATGATGTTCTATGAATTATTGTCATTTTTAGGGTCAATTTTGACATTTGATTTTGACGTAAATGTTTTAGTAATATAGTAATTTGTGGCAACTAAAACATTTAAAAATAAAAGTAGTAAAAAGAAAACATGGCACAAATCGGTGAACCTCTCACATTATCCAGGGGTAAGTACACATATTAAAAGAAAAGTTTATTTCATTCATCTTTCCCAATTTGTAGATATTAAAAGGTCCATAGAGTTATTGGAAAAGTTACAAAAGAGTGGCGAAGTTCCAGCAACTAAATTAGCTGCTTTACAAAAAGTACTTCAAAGTGACTTTTTAAATGCTGTTCGTGAGGTTTATGAGCATGTATATGAAACTGTTGATATCCAAGGATCTCAGGATGTCAGAGCTTCGGCAACTGCAAAGGCTACAGTTGCAGCTTTTGCAGCTAGTGAAGGACATGCACATCCGAGAGTGGTGGAATTACCCAAAACAGATGAAGGACTTGGCTTTAATGTTATGGGAGGTAAAGAACAAAATTCACCCATATATATCTCTCGAATTATTCCAGGAGGTGTGGCTGACAGACATGGAGGTTTGAAAAGGGGTGATCAGCTTCTAAGTGTCAATGGAGTAGTAAGTTACAGTATAAATTATGTTTCGGAATATAAATAATATATTTTATTTCAGTCTGTAGACGGGGAGAATCATGAAAAAGCTGTGGAATTACTAAAACAAGCACATGGCTCTGTAAAATTAGTAGTTCGATATACACCAAAGGTGCTTGAGGAAATGGAATTGCGATTTGACAAACAAAGAGCCAGAAGGAGGCAACAATACAATTGAATACAGTAATACTCGAACAGTATTTTTTCTCTTATTAGGTACATAATTATTACTAGTGCAATGTGGTTATTGATTATCACAATTTCTTTTTTTATTTCAACTTTTCCCATTGTAGACTCTATGTTATCCAGACTTGTTAATGTTGAGGTAAATATAACATTTTCCAATTCAACAGATTTATTCATAAATAGATGCAAAAAAACTAATTGAAATACAAATTGAGTAAATTGATTATGTTTAATTTCCTGATTAGAACAATATAAAAAGGTTTTTTTTCTTCCTCGGAGTTTTCAAATGAGACTGAAATCTACCAGTAAGTAAACCTTTTCAAATTGAATAAAAAAAAAGAATTCAAAATTATATCTTATTGAAGTTATATATTTAAGGCAAATGTTTGTGTTCATGATGAAATTTTTTAATTGTTTTCATTTCCAGTTTGTTAATCTCGTGAAAATTTAATTATACCTAAATGGGAATTATCTACATTCAATTTGTATATATTTGAATTGAAATGCATGTATCAAAAACAAAGTTTGATCTAGTAAATGGGCCGTGTAGAAGTATAGAAAAAAAATGCCTTTTTAATTATTTATCTTATTGTTTATATATTTTGTTATTCCCTGTAGGCAGTAGAAATAAAAATTATGTAATAGAGTTTTTGTATTTTATTTGCCACAATTCCTTAAGCTAACCATACACGGGCCGACTTGCCATAGGGCTAAATCTGTACTTTTGGTTACAAAAAACACATTAATTTTTAATAGCTAAGTTTCGATTATATTAAAGTAGCGTTGTATACGTAATGTGTGAATATGATTCTGATAAGAGGGACACTTATTGCTTAGATTTATAAAAAAAACCAAAGAGAAAGCGCAGACGTTCTAAATGGATGGTTAAAAAATTAACAAGTGTATTTTCATATGCACCTAATATTACGACTGGAGCCTTATGATTATAGAAATTATCTACAAAAATTCTTATACGGAATTACTTGAACATGTTTCTTAATTACTAGCGAAATTGCAAGATTTTAATTTTTCAGATTTGTTAAGAACACTTGGAATTATATTTAACAAGTAGGCAATTTATGGTGAGATATCAAAACTTTACTTCCCATCTTTTTCTTCGTCTTCAGGTATACCGCAAGGCTCTAATTTAGGACCACTTTTATTTTTACTCCATCAATGATCTCCCAGATATTGTTGCTTGTGAAAAATTGCTTTTTGCCGATGACTTTAAATTATTCTCTTTAATAAATTCTATTTCATCTCCAACTCTGTATGGTCATTGTCATGGTGTGAATTAAATAGTTTGTCCCTTAATATTTCTAAATGTAAAACGATGTTGGCTAAACCTCCAATATATTTGATATGTGATGTGGTTAATAAAATTGGAAAGGCCTGCGATATTGTAAACATGTGTCTCGCTTAGGATAAGTTGTTTTTAAATTGTATTTTTTTAAGTGTTATTGCTTGCTTATTACTCTGTAGTACTTATTCCTGTAATTGGGTTTAATCCTGTTGGAATAACAAAATATTATTATTACTGCAAAAAGAAAATACTGCATCTACTGTCTTTAATTTGTCCACCAGTATATAGCAGGCAGTTAACTTCAAAGATTTGAAAAGACCATATTCTCATATAAGTCATTTTTTACAAAAATAAGTATTTCCATGTTAGAAGACTATGGAATAATAATAATAATATTTCTACCCCTCATTCTAATCACAGGGATTAGCCCAGAAGTCGGTGACTTGTGCGGGAGAGGGGGCGGCATATTATTATTAAGCAGGCCGCATTTGCGCCCAGGAACGACTTACGTTGGTAGGCCCTAACCACTATTCAGTGCAGGACTGAGGGAAACCTGGAAAACCTCATTAATTAGGGGGGTAGTCAAATATCAACCGGTATCAATCTCTCACATTGACCCAAGCCAACATTCTTCCACCCTACCATACCCGCAGAGAGGGCGCCAAACTTCTCCACGAATATAGCTTATATATGGTCTACCGGCAGCTGGGCTCGAACCAACATCGATCAGTCACCTCGATTCAAGTACATACTGACGCCTTAAACCGCGCGACCACTGACCGACCTGAATATGTTAAACATTTCATTCTAACTCTCATTCCTGTATCCACTTGTACATGCACAGTTCGAATTGAATGTGAGAAGGCAACCGGCAGGCCTTCCAGTAAACGGCATTGTTATGACCACCATTGAACGAATGAAATTTGATTTTGTTTTAAATATCTATATTGAATTGAAAACATATTTTTTTTATGGAGAAAAGCTGTTTTGAAGACATGCATATTCTCAAAAATTCTACATAATTTTATTCAGTTTTCTGATTCACATAAACAAAAAAAAGGATAAACTACAATAAAACAAATGACACAACTCTTTTTATATACTTTTTATTTAGATAAACAAAAAAAAATGTTAAATATAAGTACAAAAAACGAGATACTGAACAAATCACAGATATTTACAAAAAAATATGTTTTTTTTTTGCAATTAAGTATATCAAGCAAACAATTGAAGTACCATATATAGTAGCGCTAATGCTGACTTTTAAAATAATAAAAAAAAAAAATTAAATTCAACTGCTATTACCAGGAAATTGTTTTATAAATACAGGTCTGCATTCCAATATTATCGTTGAATAAATTCGTACAATAGTGATGTCAGAAATGATTCATCCAGATAAAATAGACATTGTTGAAAATAAAGACAAGCTTATTTGTTTAAAAAATATATACTCAAGACTTTCCTTTTATGTCCTATATGAGAACATTACCCCATTCAATTAATATTATATTATCATTGTATAGTCTATAGGTTTATTTGAAATTTGTTAAGGGCCCCATACATATTCGGATATTTTACGCCGATTTATCGGTTCGGATAAAACCGTACGGATTAACCCGTCATACGCTGATGCCCATACACTTGCTAGCTGTTTGCTCAATTTACCAGTTGCAAAGATGGATACTAGACGAAAATTTGTTTGAGCAGTGGCGGCGGTATTAGCCATAAAAGAAAGAAGACACAGATATCTTTCAAAATGGTATAAACAGTGGTGGTTATTTAATATTCCACAAAGCAGGGTAAATTTCTGGGTAAATTCAAACCAAAATTCTTGGTAGCTATTACTGATTATTGTATCTCTCCCCAACTCTGTATAAATATTTACATATAATGTTGATAAATAATCTGTCGTTTGTATAATATTATTCAATCTAAAATCATTTAATTATTTAAATCCATCTTAATACAATTCAATTGTACCATCTTGAGGCAGGTAAAAAATTGTGTGTTCGGCAATTTTTATCCTTAATACTGAAACGACTGAATTTAAAGTCATTTAAATTGACTGAATATCCAAACACCGAATAATTAGTTCCATGTTCAACAAAATATTGGAACGCACCCCAGGGTAGTAAGAAAATAAAATATCAATGAGTTTAAATTTTACATACTTCATAGTTTGAATTGATAAACTAATCATTGAAATAATTAATCTTTTCGTATATTGTCACATAATTAACTTTAAGAATGAATAGTACTACGATACACTTGAATAATTACTAAATATTATTCTGGTGCATGTGATATTAAGCATTGAATTAGAAATGTACATAAAGTGTACATTAAATACAATAACAATAATACATTTAACAATTGTTTCTATGTCAAACATCATTAACAGCAATTATTTACATTTCTGTTATTTTTATATTTATCTAACCAGAAATGTTTTATTTTCAGCATTAAATTATTCTTTGGTAGTGTAACTGGTTTTATAATTTTTTCAGTCGAGTTTAAAGATATTTGACACTTCAGTTTCTATACCATTTAACCCGGCAAATATAGGTATATATATATTTTTTAAATACAGAATAGCGTTTGAATCAGTGAACTTCTTTAAACATTGCATTATATGCACATACTTTTTAACATTGCCAGGGTACAGGAATTAATATACACATTAAATACTACATAATACTTAATAATATAACATATTCCCAAATTATATATATCGCAGATCTAATTTGAACAAAATATTCTCATTTTTTTTATATGCAGAAACTGTTCAAATCTCAATGACTAGTTTGTACCTTGGGAATACTATATTATTAGGGCAATTATAACAATTACATTATCTTTTAGATAACTTCTAGATACAGTTTTTTACAATAAAAATAAATAAACATTTAGTTAGACGAACACAAAAAAAAGAATGACTAGAATATATTAATATTTGGTTTTGTCCTAATGTATTTTATTACCCATCTGAACTTTTGAAACCAAAAATATACCTACAATTAATCCAAACAGACCTATAGCACTTCCAAAAATTTCAATTATCAAGATCTTCATAAAGAGAGCCGAATTTGCTGCATCCGCTAATGCTGCACTAGATCCAACTATTCCAATAGCCATGCCACAAAACAAGTTTACTAATCCAACTGCTAGGCCTGCCCCAAACATGAGATACCCTAGAAGAGAAACATATACTATTAGGAGTTAAATAAGCCGCATTACCTTCTAATTTTGTTCATTACTTTTGCTGAGACGATTCGGCAAAAGTAAATATATAATTGTTTATAATACATTTAATACTAAATTTTACTGTTCACAAACCTGCTAGCCAATTCTTCGATTTCAAGAACTCATCTTTGGTCACCAGCTCCCAGGTAAAGTCATCTAAGTAACCAGACAGAACGATGGCTATGATTAAACCATAGATAGCAACTGCCTCGCAGAAAATAACAGAGATGAGATTCTTCGTTTTTATACGTGGTGCTTTAACTCCACCTCCCACAATGCTGACACCAGTGGTATAAATCCCCACGGCAGCCCCTACTATTGACAAAGCCACCGAGAAACCAATTCCAAGACAGCACCACATATGAGGCGAAGTGTTTTCAAGGAACCATCCAAAACTTATTTTTTCACCTCTTCCTGTCAAGACATGGTACAAAACTAGAATTGTTATAGCTGTACTAGCAGTAACAACAAATATAAAACCTAAAGTAGCTCGGATACTCATTTTGTAGGTTTTTTTACACGCAGCACAAATTTTCACATTATGGATTACTTTGCATTAGATTTTATTGAATTGTTGAGCATTTAGTTCTTCTTTAACATTTCGTAATTTAAATACAATTCTACTATTCTTAAAAAATTATTGATCCAATTTATTTTTTGACAAATGTAAATTTGAAGCCCGACAATTTTTCCACCTTTGTTTGAAAATCAATCCGTCTTTGTGAGAATGTTCATTTCAGATCAGATCAGATCAGAATTTGGTCGTTGGTTACATAGAAACATAAAATATATAGAACACAAAAGAACTATCGAAAATAGTCAACCTAGGAGAAAACGTGAGTCTGCCAATATTTCAGTAACTTAGCTTTCATGAGTTGGTAGCAGGGTTGCACTAACGGAGTAGCTTCACAGTAATGGGAAGGAATTTTGAAAATTACGTCCATTTTGTAGAAACATATGATTTCTATGGTTCAATTGCAATCTTTCCGTTTTGGTTTCAATAGTATGCTGGGATTAAATTGCAGAATAACCAACAGCTTACATTAAGTTTTTTCCCTAGATGGCTGCTTTATAATCTCCTCCATATCTAACTATTTTTGAGTACCTAATGTAAAGGCTTCTATATATTTTATGATTTTTATGGTTGGTTATTTTCCTGAAAAAAAACTAACTTTTCTAAAATTACAAGACATCGGTATGAACTCTTATGTAGAAATTCTTCTACATAAGAGTTCATTGCGATGTTCAGTTCTACCATTCGGTAGAAGTAAACATTAGCTATTTTTCTTTCTTTACACTGGATTGCACTAGTTTTCACTTGGTGAAGAAATGTAATTGCATCAAACATAGGCAAAAGCTATTGCTATTTTAACAAAATGTTAAATTCGTTAAGCTGTATTTAAATCTGATTTATCTATTAAAGAATGATCAGCCTTAGTTTCTAAGTGTATAGAATTTGTGCAGTTATCACATTTGACTATTTTCTAACACACATTATCGTGGATTTACATTTCAAGTCATCATTATTAAGTCTTGTTGTGGATGCGCGCGGCATTATTTTCAACGTTGTTCGTGGCCTAAATGATTTGGGACAGAAGGAGACTATCTCTCTTTGTTCTGACTCGTCGCTGTAGGCCTGGACAGCTTCGTGATGGTGTGCCCTATCCGCTGATGTCTACCCCAAGCACAACCATGGCGAGTGTAGGTGGGCCTCTTACGCCCTGAGGGTGGTTTTTTGGGATTAGCGTTGTAGTTAGGGATGCACGCCGCCATCGAGCCAAATGACTCGATGGACTGCTGCGGGGAGAGTCCGTTGGAGTAAGGTCGGTGTTTTTGTAATTGCGTCTTCTTGGCGTTCTTGATCCTGGCTGTTCTTGAAACTTATAGAGTTAGCGTGGGAGGAAGGGGGAGTTTGTTAATGTCGGGGTGGTCACTTCAGACCAAAAAGTTGGTGTTTAGGTTGTTTGTGTTTGTCTGTCGCGTTTGGTATGTAGTCGACGGCTTGTCTCAAGAGGAGGTTGCCGTGTCTCGCGGCCACGTCAAGTCGTTTTTCAGCTTTCGCTTGTATAGTCTATGTCGCGTTTGTAAGCTGTAAGCACAAACCTATAAATATTTTTTCTAGGTTTGTGACTGTAAATCTCGTAGTTTCTCACGTACTATGGGGCAGCGGTGGCCATGTGTAAGGCTATGTTTTCCACAGCCTAGAGTGACTTTATGTGGCTTTTTGCCGCGTATTCCCACGCCGCAGAGGCATAGATTAGCTGCGATTGAAGTATCTTGTACCTTGTACCTTGTACCTTGTACCTTATTGCTGTTGCCACTTTTGATTAAGGGATAGAGTCTAGCCCTGGTGATCCTCACTCGCGCCACCGTCTCCACAATGTGTGGTTTCCTAGTGAGTTGCTAGTCCATCGTCACGTCCAGGTATCGTGTCTGTCTCAGAAGATGGGTTACTGGGATAGTGTTAAGTATGTAGAGGTTGAGGTCTCGGGGGATTCTGCGTCTCGTAAAAAGGATAGCTGAGCTTTTGTTGGGGTTAATTTTCATTTTCCACCTGTTTCACAAAGTTTCAAGTTGATCTAAAGAGTTATGTAAAAGTGTAGTCGTGCGTCTTATGCCAGTGTCTTGTGCTGTTATAGTCATGTCATCGGAGGATCATATACCTTGGAGGATGTCTGCTTCCTTCCAGAGACTAAGTGTCTAGCCCATCTTTCCTGGGCCAGCTCGCTCAGGACCGCCTTCACCTGTCTCCTTAGTAGTTAAGTAGTAGTAGTAGTAGTTTAGAGTAGTAAGTCATGTCTGTTTTGGGGGAGACGGGTGCGGATGGCAAGCCGTTTTTGTCGCCGCCTGTTTTGTATTAGTTGTCTGATGTCCTCAGGGAGTAAGCTTCTGGGATTTGACAGTCGAAGGACTGTCATGGTTAAAGTCAATGCATTTTTGCGATGCCTGTTTCTAGGGAACGGACTGCCGTCTCCAGGTCTTGGGTGATTTTAATGACTGGTGGCACGGTGCTTCTTTGCGTTTCTGCTCGGAAGCGCTCCCAGTCAGTGAACCTCCTAGTGAGGTGCCCTTGTTTCCTCCTAAATTCAGCGTGACCAGATTATGGGTGGATTTTAGGATGTCAATGTCTAGTACGTCAGGGGGAGCGTCGGTTCTATAGGTTCTAGTATAGTTATGTCGTCTTGGTAATTCAACAGGGCACGACCTCTCGCGGTCGTGGTTCTGCTGTACCACGCGGGTGACATCGCGTTGAAGTCATCGATGGCAATCCTTTAGGGCTAGGAAAATATCATGTCTAGGTCGCTATCGGATATTCATAGTTTGGGAGGATTGTAATAGGACACCACTGTAACGTCTCCATGCCGTAGCTATCTCACCATTATTGGCATTCTCGATGTTTTGAGTTTGATGAGGCTGCAGTGGACAGTGGTCGATGCATATCTTGATTATGAGTGCAACGCCATCCCCGTTAGGGTCTCTGTCGTATCTGTAAATGTCATAGTCAGGAATGGAAATTTAGGATGCCCTCCAGTTCCATTTGGAACTTTCTATCCCGCAACCCGTCAAGGTTCCAGGATGAAATTCTCAGCGGGGAGAGTTGGGAAGGTTGACGAGCCAACAATTTTTGCATGTTCGACATCATGGTCGTTAGCTGAGGGCAGAAATCCTGCAGAGGCACCGTTGTGTCTATCAGGACTGCCGCCCTCGGTTAGGAGGACGTCGCGTCCGTATTTGGTGAATTTGTGTTGGTTTGTGTGTGTGTCTGTTTGTCTTGTGTTTTTTCGGGGTGGTCTTTTTCTATGTTTGTGTAAGATTGTCTAGAGAATAAAATGTCGTGCGCTATGTAAATATGTTTATGGAAACGAGTAAACGCGTCGTTAATAACGGCTATCAAAGATCACACATCACGCCGAATTTTTGTCTCCCACGCGAAATCAAAAATTTCTTTTTAAGTCGATAATGGTGCTGACATATGTGTATCCGCGCCTGCAAATTAGCAGTCAAAAACAAAAGTGCGGCTATAAATTATATTTTGCGAACGGAATGTCGATATCCACATACGGCATGGTAACACTAAAAATAGATCTACGACTTCGACGTAGTTTTAAATGGAACTTTGTGATCACTGATGTTCTGAGTCCTATCATATGGGTAAACTTTTTAGAATTTTATTTTTTACTATTTGTTGTGTGTGCTGGACGAGTCATAGATAAAAATACTTTGCTTGGGGCAATAGCAAATGTATAAAGCGAGATGCAATCCATAAAACTATAGTAGTAGAATCGGAGTATATACGTTTATTAAGAGAATACTGCGACCTGATAGAATGACAGGTTAAATGATTGCACCACCCGTTAACTGCCAACACTGACGTTTGTCATTTGTCTAGTACCAAAGAAGAACAACGCATGGAGCGGAAACTACAGAGCATTGAATGTTTACCTCTGTTTTCTTGGAAACCTGGAATTTGGAGAGACTAAGTCTGGCAATTCGAATCCCGGCCGTTTAAAGAGCTTTTACGTTTCATAGGTGCGTTACATCTACAGACTACGGCATACCATCCCGCAGCTAACGGCTTGGTTGAAAGATTTCACCGCCAACTTGAAGGCAGGTATTAAGTATCACAATACGGAGCGATGGGTGGAAGTTTGACCCGTTTTTCTGCTGGAAATCTGAACATCCATTAAAGAAGATCTGAGAGCGACAACAGCTGAGATGATTTATGGTACAACCATTCAGTTGCCAGAAGCCTTCTTTATTCTGCCTAAGACTAATACGGTGGATTACATTGTATAGTTTCGACAGAATATCAAAAGACTAGGCCAACGCGACCGATGAGACATGGTGATAGGAACATGTTTATGTTCAACAACTTGGCAGACTCACAAGATGTTTTCATATAAAACGACGCCGCTTATTGTAATACTTTTATAAAATAAATAATCTCACTTCAAGCAATTAGCAAATATCTACTTGCAGTTCAGATAACTGGGATACTACAATTTGCTGAAATTACCCCAGTTACTCTAAGTCGATATAAGAAACCAGTGCGGTACATTATACACTCTTCTCTCGGTTGATTCACATCTTTCATACGTTTCGTTTTCTTTCTAGTCTAGTGGTAGTTAATAGAGTAAATAAAAGTTTTATTCCATTGTGCATTTCTTACATAAACTGAAGCTAGCTACCCCACAATACAATATAATATTTTATTATTGTTTTATTGCAATACAATGTAACAGCTACCGCAAGTAATAGGACTATTAGGTTATTAGACGACATTTTTGTGCATGGAGGTTCACTATATATTACCGAATTCTTATCTGTGTCAAAGTCGAAACGTGTGTTAAAGCCACAACCTTTGTCACCAACTTTGCTGGTCAAGCCAAATTGACCATTTTACGTGCATGTGTACAGCAGGCTCTAGAAATTGTTTTATAGAGATTACAAATTAATAGGGAATTTTATTACTGTCGAATGTAAATTGAAAAGCATGAAAACTTTTATTAATTTATAAAAGGTAAAGATAATTATTTATAATTTATTGTAAGTTATTGAAAAAATTTAATAAATATTAAACATAAACAATGTTCTAAATTCAAAAAATTATTCAACCTACAATGCAAAAATTGTTATTACAACATTTTACATGCCTGACGCGCGGTCTTTACCTTTTCTGGTTTTGATGTTAAAAATATTAAAACATTGGTAAATTTTATTACCATATCTAGACAGTGCATGTATAGACAAATCTATCAAACTATAATAAGAATCCTAAAGGATTCCTTTAATAAAATTATTAGAATTAATTTGAACTAGAACATGAGCTAATAAAAATAAATAGATTTATAATTTCTAAAGACAAAGTTACACGACCATTGGCTTGGTCAGAAAACATGACTTTAGCTCAATACGACACTCGAGGTGCCAAACTAGTATTGTTTATCTTTTTGTTTCTAAATGCACACAAACCTTTCAAAAACCCTCTTCTTAACCAAACTTTTCCGACTACGAACCAATAACCAGTACAACCGCGTTTTAAATATTGTGCACATTATACATGCAGGGACCAGCACAGTGCGGTCATGCAAGCTGCACTACTTCGCACACTTGTCCAGCAGGGACCAGCACCTTTTCGTGAAAGCTCTGTGTTTGAAGTGTTTAAATACTAGTAGCAACATAGAAATGTTTTGTTCTTAGGAAGACATTTTTATTTTAACGATGTTGTTTGAAGAGGAGCAAGAGGGAAGATAGAAAGAGGTTTGGGCTCCATCAATGAAAAATTATTCATTATTTATTTTCTGAACTGGATAGAGACCACCAAATATTCTTTCAGTACTTTGGAATGTTAATTCCGTCCTCACCTACAGCACCAAAACACAAGATTTTACAAAGCAGTGTCATCTGACGAAAGACAGTTTGTTTAAGGTAAGTAAATAAAGGTTGTATTAAGTGTTCAGTAAGGGAGCTCGAAAGTTCAGCGAAATTTTATAAACAACACTATTTACAGATCTATGTAGGTGCCTGTCCACACATGAGGTAGGACTAACGCGGCCAAGCATAGAAATTGCAAGTCATAATAATTGTACATCGATCGACATAAACTGCAATGACGGTTGTTGCAGGTGACGGTACCTGCTGGTGCTGGTTTAGTGCGCACTAAATGACATGAGTACTTCCATGACCAGGCTATTCTGTATCGTGCGTGATATTTTAGTGTTATGCACAAAATAATCATCTAAAATAATTAAGTTTTTATTAAATTCAGAAATAAATAACTACCCACTTATTAACACTAGTTTATTATATTAAAATATATTCATTTTATACACTCTGAAAAATATATTATTTACAAATAACCATAATATAACGCTAAAAGGTACATAATCTAAGGCCCTGTCCAACATAAATTCGATGAATTGGTAAAAAGCAGAACAATTGTCAATTTATACCACTATTTTCAACATTACATAAATTTTTAATTTTCCTCTCCACTTTTTACATTTGTGTCAGATAGATGTTGGACATAGGCTAATACAGGGAGATTTCCTGTTTTACAAAACATTGCAAATCATGTCCCGTTAGCCTCGGTATTTCTTACATTACTTACACATATAATACAAACTTATCGGAACTAAGTGCAAAATGATTGTTGTCTAACACAAAATTCCCAGTGTTTTTCTTGGATTATTCAAATTTTAAGACGTTAAATCATTTGTATAAATTACTAATTAACTTAGATAAGAGAGACAATACTGCTTGTACTTAAAACTGAAATCGTCTTCCAGAAAACTTTACCGAGAATTTGATGCAAGGCAACCTGTATACAGGGTGGATATAAAATTATGCTCACTGTCGTTGCTCTTCAAATTTAGAAGCAAATAATTTGTAGCATATAGAACAGAAATCATAACAGAAAGATTATATTCAGAGTTTTTAGAACGATCTGGATAAGGTTGACGAATATCTTTGAAATAATTAAAAATATAGATTTTATCTTTTTTTTTGGAAAATAATAATTAATGAAGTGAGTATATTTTCAATTTCCACACATAAATATACGTACTTATATAAAAACATACATGTTTTCGATAAGTTCCAGTCTTTATTCCTTTTCTCTTGTTTTATTAAATAATTTAGGAAATCCAATTTATAATCAGCGGAGATTTTATGAATCGATTAAATTAGTACAGGAGTTAGTATTTGAATTTGTGTCTTACTTATAGATGGCAGTGCAAAAATACAAATTATAAGTATTAGTAAAAAATAGTACAGCTATTGCACGTAACTAAACCTAAAGATTGCAAGATCGAGATAGCAAAAATGTTTTGCGATAAATTATGAAAATTTTACAACTTACTATATTCACATAGATGAATCAGTTGGGGCGAATAAATGTTCATTTCACATAAAATTAATTGCCAAAGAGTTAAAGTCCATTTTTTAAATAAAATGTATCTGTCAAATGTATGATGAAATGATATGATTTTTACCGATGATTATAAATTGGCTAAGTATTCTATTTTACTTAGTTTAAGTACCACTAACAAAACCTTTTGGTTTTATCATCATCACTGATTTTTTCAGCGTGTAGTCCCAACCTCTCCAACGGAACCAAACTATTCCTAGAAAAAGAAGCATTGTTAAATGTTGAAATGATAATTATTTTTCATTAAACATGTTTTTTTTATAGAGCAATTTGTATTGTAGACAATTATTGCATTATTGTCAAAATTGGAATACTCTTATTTATAATTATTTGATTAAACTTTTCCTTACTACGAGCATTACAGTAAAATACAAGTCAAAGCGTTCTATACAATATATAAGTAAAAATATATAAAATATTTTATATAAGAAAACAGATTCAGGTAATATTTATCTGAAAAATTGGCAATCTCGCAACAACGCAATTTTCTTTATTACATTGGTTTTATCCACGTTTTATCCTTTTCACTCTACAATGACAAATTTATAAACCAGACAATCTGTATAACTGTTAGAACTATGCAATTTAAAACAAACACTGATATTAGCGTATTTAGCCAAAAGTTATAAAGATCACAGTATAATATTGCATTACTATATACTTTTTTATATCTTGACAGAATTTTATAAAGCAAAACCGAAATTTTGCAGTTTATAACAAAAATAACAATTTTCTAGACAATCGTAAAAATAAGTTTTTTTATATAAAAGTTAAATATTATTACCTTGCCTAGCTGTTAAGTCTTGTGGATCATTCAAATATAAACCATTCAATCCCCTTCCACAAGATTTCCACCACCATCCACCTTTCAACATGGATGCACAATTGAGACTCGATCTGTCATTATCTCTGAAAATAAAATAATTTCAATTAAGTAATAAATCAGTAATCAGTTAATTTACAATTAAAATTGCAAATTCGAAGGATCAAAATAGATATTGCTTAATATTTTGAGGGACATTACTGCATGATGCTTAGCGTTTCAATCACTTTTTTTTGAGAAAGTTAACTTTCGAGTTAATTTTGAAAACTTTAATGCGATGTCAACGCTTAGCGAGTGAAAACATTGGCATGAGGTTAGGCACTGACTTTAAATCCATTAATTTGAGAATTATGAAAGTTTTGTAGATTGTTTTAAAAACTTTTTTATGAAAGCGTTGCGAAATTGACAAATTTTGATATGCCTAAAAGTAAAAATGATGTTTCATCCCGCTGTCTTCTTTGGCATACCTCCAATTGTATTGATTGCAGCTGGCAGGGTACAGCATTTAATACTTCCAGATGTTATGAAAAATCGCTGACATGTCGTATTGAGTGAATGAAGTTTTGTGTACTTACAAAATATGTCTAAAAAATTGATACCATCTATTGATCAGTAATCGTAAACATTCTTGGAATATGAGTTTTTATGTTCGGAATTTTGACACTAATAAATAAATGACAATCTTTTATGGCATCTACCGTCAAAAATATGATTTCTTCCGTCCTACATACTCTAACGATTAAAACATCTTTGGCTAACTAGAATTCTTTATCCTCGGCTTGTTTCTATTTCTAGCTTCGTAAATATTTTTTATTTCTTTGGCTGATATCTGAATGTTTTTCTTTTTAAAAATGCAAACAGGTTCATACTTCATAAAGTTGACAGCTTTAACGTACTGGATAGCTTCAGGAAATTGGCTATAGTAATACCTTTTCTGTAAAATTCTTAATATGTTTTTCTTTTGCCCAGGCTTCAAAGTTGTTGTTCCTACTTTCATATAAATTTTTCGGGCACTAATGTAGATAGCGCAACTTTAGCAGCTTGTTCAATATTCAATATCACTCCTTTCCGGTTTTCTCAAAACTTTGTAGGAAATACGGCGCCGCGCGACGTTTCAACTTGACAGAACCTTGACATTAAACAATGCCTTAGAAGAAGATTGCCTGTTGAGTTTATGGAGGTAGGAATGGGACTTTTGTTTCATCCACTGTGATAATGGATGAGGCCGAGACTTTTTGGTTCGACGTTTGGCTTTCGTCAAACTGTCAATAAATCTCAATGGGTGTCTCACCACGCAAGTGGAAAAAACGAATGATTATTCGCTGTTCTTGCAACGAAAACGTTACCATTTTAAGTGCTACAACACTTCTTACTCTTGCCGTCACCTCTAGAGAGTCTGTGTGTCGTACAGTGCTGCCATCTCTGTCATGCATTCACAACAAGTTCACAAGTATTTTAAACCCAACGGCAGGGGTCCATCTGCTCCTGCACCTAGTATTTTGTATGTTGATGCAAAAATTCAGATCAATAGCTAAAGTAGTTTCTAACATATAGTGATATAAACCTTAAAATGGACAAAGTATTAATTTACGCAAAAAATCCCCACAGGTCCCCTGACATTCAGGAAGTTGGTCTTTTACAATTGGTATAATATTTTTAGTTTGTTTCTCTAAGAATTTCACTTATTTCTAATAATTCTAGTGTGCATTAGCTTTACAACCCCTAACACAACTAAAATTAATAGCAGGCTATTATTACTGTTCAATAAAATTAACCTATTAAACTTGTGTGAGTATCGTGTTATAACGAAAATTTCAAGTAATATGCAGTTATATTATTGTAACTAATAATAATAATTATATACATACCTGTTGTATGTTGAAAATGGACTGTTGTTGCTTCCATACCAAGGGTCATTTAAAGAATCACCAGCGTTTCCTTCGTATCCGTCAATTTCAAGCTTGTAGTATTCAGCTTCGGAGTAAATCTTGAAATGAGAATACTGAGCATACCTGAAAAAATGCGTTTATATAGTTTTCCAGTGATATGTTAAGAAGACTGATTCCAAACAAAACCTTTTTTACACTCTATAAAATATCTGTAAAATTGCAAACAAATTATTTATATTTACCATATTAATTATGGCAACTTTATATTTATCTCCTGTATACTTACAAATATTAAGGACAATATCAATTGAACTTATGCCTAAAGCGGGCAATAGTCCTATTATTCATAGAATATATTATAATAGTTACTGCTCTCTGCAAATTAATTATGTGAAGTTCTGTAAATTTGATAAGAATTGCTGATAGTATGTAATTTTACAGAGATAGTTGTGGTAAAACATTCCAGCACATCCTATAAGAAAATAATAGCTGGCTTGTATATATAATCATGTACGTTATAGATATTGTAGTACACCTGAAATTAAAGTGGTGCGAGGCATTTTACAAAAAAAAATCAGTAAATTTACATACCCATTACGTATAGTATGTAATATCCATGGCATACATGTAATCTGTATATATACATGGAAATTTTACAGAACATTGCTAACTTTGCAAATAGTAAGTAAAATTACCATGATAGTTATGGGCATATTATTATATTGACTATTACCAATGATACTCATGGAAAATTTACATAAATATTTTTTTCAGTGTAGCCCAATTTACAAATTGATTATGATACTTTGAATAATGATTCGGATAGTAATTAATTTAATGTATTTAGCAATTATGTAGCTTGTGCATACAAAGTGATGAATAAAACTTGTAAAAATTAATTAGCTATCGTCTTTGAATAATGAATAGTTGAAGAATATCCGAAACAATACATTTATTAATTCCTAACTGTTGTATTGTATATCATATTTAATTTAAAAATGTTGTCCTTTTATAATTTCTAACTAATTTTGAATGTAAAATTGGAGACTGTGCGATTGAATGTAAAGAATAGATAGATAGAATAATAATATATTGTGAAACTAATTATATACCTATAATAAAAAAAGAGGTCATCGTAAATAAGAAAATATTGTGGGAGACTTTTACTCCAGCGAGGGAATGAAAAACTGTTATTTATAGTATTACAACGGTATTGCTTACATAATATAACAACTACAATTAGCTGGTATGATCTAACGAATTAATTTATGTTTATTTTACCTATAAATAATAACAGTACTTGTTCTCAAATTTCGCTTGTAGGTATCAAACATTTTTATATAATGCTATTATTTTTCTGGCTGTATGTTGCCCAATACTATTATTTTTCTGGTTTTATGTTGCCCAAAGCTTTACTTCACAAGTTTATTGTGTGTTAGATAGCTCCGATTTCCCAGCTAGTTGTTATTCTCATTTAACTGTCATAAAATATTTACAACACTATCTCCTCATCTGCATCTACGCAATTATGATGATATATCGATGCTGTCAATAATAAAACCCTCGCCTGTTATATACGATTCGTTATTTAATTTTTTTGTTCTCTGAATGGTACACCAATCGTTTAAATTAATTACATGAAAATGAAAACTTATCTTTTGTAAAGATCGATTTAGAAATTTTAGGCCTATTAGATCATCTACGCGAACACTTCGGGAAGTGTAAAATAAATTGTTGCAATTGTATTTTTATATAGGGTATTTCTGAAATCTTTTGAAGGCCAAGTAGAAAGCATTAATAGTTAGTGGTTTCAAAAATCAAAACCGAAAAATTGTGGCTAGATTATTAATTAATGAAAATTGTTAGAATTATTGAGAACCTCTGGAATTATTCTTGATCTACATTTAAAAAGGTGACGATTGTTTTAAAATTAGTTTTAATAAACGAAACTGATAAGCACTAACTTAACTGATTTATTGTGATATTAAGGAGATCACTTTTCTAAGTTTGAGTGTTAGTCAAAAAATTCCTTCATTAGTTCTGCTTTAGTTTTGTATTGAATTGCGAAAACATGTGTCCTTTGTTATTTGGTTTCAAGCAACTATTAGTAATATTTATTTAAACATTTTTCTTTCAAATAGGCATGCACCGGGACCGGCTAGATAGTAGTTGTAGTACAACGTGGATGCGATACAGGATATTTGCAATCATACACTGAGATCGAGATGAAGCTCCTGGTCGTGCAAGACGAGGGTTAGTTGCCGAAGAACGAATTTTAAACTTAGCCAAACAAGGCCCCATATTGAGTACAATTGGTGCTATTAGTCAACGTTTCCAACTGAGTTTGCAACTTACAAATTATCCTCGAAGGAATGTTTTGCGAGTCAGTCATAAGAGCTATCCTTTGCTTATAAGTGAATTAGTTGTGACGGACAAGGCCTGTTTTAATCGTAACATATTTTGAATATCTACAACAAACTGTATCCGAGTTATTAGACGATATGCCCTTAAGTGCAAGAAAATAATGTAATGCATTGCATGCATAACTATATTCCTGTTCATTTTCGGCAAGATGTATGAAATGCCACTTTTCCAGGCCGTTGGATATATCGTAGTGGATCTCGTTTTCTGGGCTTACATTTTTTTGTTTGCATAAAATCTGCTGTTTACAAAAATGAAATGAATTCTGAAGAAGAACTGCAACAACGAATTGAGGTAGCCCCAAAATTTCCTTTTTTATTCACATTTATCAATATTGGCTACGTTGTGAACAAGGATGGAGCTACTGATGAAGTCAGCAGTACCCAAAAATGTTTCTTTGCATTATTCTGGTAAATCGATATTTATAAAGAAAGAACATCGCTATTTACAAAAAAATCCTACCAGTCGATATCTCACGCTCCGATATACAGGGTGAGTCAGTCATAATGTCATTAATTTTAAGAGGAGATAGGGAATAATGAGTATAATGCGAATACGCGATTAAAAAAAAATCTAAATGCATATTTACGCCGAAAAAAAAAATTTCAAATCATTTGAATTGAAAGCCCAAACCTCCTTTTCAGACTGTCACTGACCGCTCACAGCCTTGGTCATTTACAGCTCACAGTTCAACTCGATGTCGATCTGATGCAATGTTGTCAAGTTGAAATATTTTTCTCGTACCTACCTACCTTGGTTCTAGACATCACAAATAAACGGTTGTACTGACTATTTTAGAATATTATTTTTTCTTGCTCAGTTCAACTTCTGCCAATAATAATTTAAAATGTTAATATCCAATGAAATCAAATAATAATAATCAAATAATTCTATTAAAAATTGCAAGTAACGCGGTCCACTCAGGTTTTCCGGTAGAAAATACGGCCCAATCAAACGATACCCGTACGCTCCTGCCCATACGTTGATAATAAATCGCCTCTGAAAGCTAAACTGACAAGTAGCGTATGGATTTTTCTCTGAGCAAATGTAGCTATTATGACTGCAACAAAACTCCAACGCGTTTAATAATAAACCGAGTAATAAACTATTTACGTACATTACATAAAAAACCTATACCCAATGGGTAAATTATTAAGAAAAGCTGAAAAGTGTTTCGTGTTTAAATACTAAATAATAAAAAACCATTGTGTTGTCGACAGAAAACTGTCCAAGACCGAAATGGCACGCCGCTAATCTAAGAGCCTTTTCATACGAGCCACTGTGCAGAGCTGCTGAGTAGAGCCACTAATTTAAGGTTGACGTTTCGGTGGGAGCCGGCGACTACGCGCCACAGTGGCGCTGCTAATTCTGTGGCGCGTGAATAAGTCTATATAAAATAATGTTTCGTCAAAACGGACCACTCAATGACGCTTCCGAGAAGCGCTGCACGGTGGCCCGTGTGAAAAGGCTCTTATCCACACGGGCGCGCCACAGAATTAGCAGCGCCACGGTGGCGCGTAGTCGCCGATTCTCACCGAAACGTCAACCATAAATTAGTGGCTCCACTCAGCAGCGCTGCATAGTGGCCCGTGTGAAAAGAGTCTAAGAGTCTTTCATTCTCCATATAACACTACCATTTCCGCATATTCGGGATTTGTAAAATTATGCATTTATGACGAATACGCGAGACCGAAATAAACAAACTACTGCTTACTTCTTGTGTATTCTCACTATTCTCTCCATACTCCCCTCCAAATGTGTAGCGTGATCTACAAATTTGGAGGAAAACAAATGCGGGAAATGCGGGTAAATTTGAATAACATGCTGATGTGTTAGGCGATATTATGTATGTAAACATTATGTGGCAACGATGTTTAATCCGGTCGTATGTGCGTCCTCAGAAAGTTCGTAGCGCACCAGGAGCATCGTGTTACTGATTTTTATAGGGTGATTTGTTTATTTTTTTAAAGGTCGAGTAAACATTTTTTTTTCGATTTTCTGCCTTTATTAGGCCTCCCGAATACGTGGTTAATGACATTATGACTGACTCACCCTGTATATACTGTTAAAATATCTTTTTCAACTTCGTAAACACGCTATATATTTACAATTGTAGACGTTTTATGTACAAGTTGGGCCAAGTTCGATCGTTTTACTAGAAAAAACTGAAATTAAGTGACAAGTTGTTACAAGTTCCAATGTCAATATCTTGATTTGTTTAAGAGATATAATAGTTTTTGAATTTTGTCATTTTCTTTATATTATGTTACATTTTACTTGCTTAGCAATTTTTTCATATTCAGTTGTTTTGATAAATTGTCGGTAAGTATGCTATGTATTGCGAAAGTGGCCAGTGACCATTAAATGTAGACACGTGCTATATGTCGCGTACCAGGTTCTCTTCTATCGCATTTGACAGACACGAACAGCCAGGGTTAGTCGTCGGTTGCCTCACCTACCACCATAGTGATAAGAGCTAATAAGCTAGAAACCGGTTTATGGCTGGTGGCGCCGCTGACGAATAACTTTGACCGTTTGTTATAGGTTTTTTATGTTTAATTCAATGCTGGTCGAGGCATTAACCCGCAAAATAGTTGTTTGCGGAAATTCAGCTTTTGCAAGTATTGGAAACATGTAACAGTGAGATGACCTTTGAACAATTAAAATAATGTTGTATCTTTGTCGTTTCAAACATTTACTATTTAAAATAAAATATTGATATGAAGGTGGACTTGAAATATGTTCCTATTTTTTAATTAGAAACATTTTAATATAACATTGTAAAATAAATTCACTTTGTTCTACAGCTGTTTTACATTTTGTTATTTACTAAACAGCATGTATATATAAATTTAAATTTATATACGGTAGGTAATACTACAAAAAGGGTATATTGACGAGCAAATATTTTTATAAAAGAATTACCTTTATCAAACAAATTAAAAATTTTTTTGACCAGGGATATGTTGTATGTATGTGTGTATATGTGTTCTGAGTAGAAATTTCATTAAATCTCTATTGGTAAGTGAAACAACTGACGTTAAGTAATGTTAAAAGTTGAAAAAGTAGATTTCATTACAAATACGTCAGCAGTTCAAAAGAAATCATCAAATTCATTTTAAAATGTTGTGTGTTATATGAATGCTTCATAAGACATCTTTCTAATACAACTATATGTATTTCATGATATATATTAAGATGGAATGGGAAAATTTTCTTATTAACGAAATCAGTTAGATTTTTCTATTAATTTCTTCCATGATAAACGTCCGCTCATTCGTATAGTACATATCAAATCGAGACCAGATACTTCACAGGATAACGTGAAAGTGAAGATGCGCCGGTTTACCTTGGAAATTTATGCATTTAGAACTCACGAATTATTACGGTTAAGAGAAAAAAATTGAAGTGTTGCAAAAGCACACGGTACGCGATGGAATAGAAACAGAAACTTGTGATCATATTGCTTTTAACATTTTTCATACATGTCCTTTTCTATTTCAAAGAAAACTTTACATTTCCTTTAGATGCAACAGCCTAGTAAACGATTAGCAGTAAAACAAGTTTACTACAAATGTAATAAAAAATATCTATCTCAGTAGGCTCTTGTTCTACTTCATGACCTTAAATTTTACTGAAGATATCTCAAGATTTAATTTAATAAATTGTTGCCATTTTGTAAAATGGTGTTGAAAATACCAATCACAATTCATCCAAAAAAATTTGGGAATAGTAAAATTGTTGAAACATATTTTAGTAGCTTTATGACTGCATAAGGAATTTGTTTGTTCATTTTGTATATCAAATGAATCCAACAGTTAAGATTTTATTGATTCATCTTAAATGCACCTACCATAATAATGCATTTTTTATAGACTTGTTTTAATGCACGATTGTTATGTAATAGGAACATCAGTAATAAATTTTTTTTTCATTATTTTATTATGCTGCTTGATGGCTTTAAGATTATACCATGTTAGGATGGAACTATTTATACAGACAGGGTCAGAGAAGTTTATAGGAACATAATTTGTAAGTTTTCCATAAACTGTGACACTTGCGTTTTTTTTTTGTTAATTTTTTTATGTAATTGTTTAATAATGTAGAGACTATAGCAAAGTGGATATATTATACTTGTACTTTTATAAGATATAAATATAAAGTTACCATAAATTGGTAAAAAGATACTTATATACAGTGTGTCTCTGGCTGGAGTACCGCACTCTTCTAAACTATTTTTATTGTTGATGAGAATAGATTTTTTTATCAAAATATTTTATTTACTGATGAATCGACGTCCTCACCGAATGAAGTGTTTTCCTTACAAAATTGTAGATATTGGGCTAAAGAACATTTAAATTTTAAAAAGTCAATGTCTAGTGTGGCATCATAATTCGTATGTCTAAATCCTCAATAATTTTGATTTGGCAGAACAAGATAACAAAGATTTAAAGTTTAAAAGGCAATTGAAAATAATTATGTTACATTCAGGGTGATTAAGAAGTTATTTATTTTTTTATATATATAAAAGACTTACAAATATAATTTGGAAAACAAAAAATCAAAAATGATTTATAAATACACTTCTGCACGGCACTGGAAACTGATCCATTGTAATACCTAACAAGGCAAAGTATGCAAGGCAGAACAAGATAACAAAGTATGCAATCGGTGACTGGACAAAAAATTCTCAAATAACATTTTATAACACCTATTTTATACAGAAAATTAAATTGCTTTTGCCGCTATTGTTATTAATTATTAATGTAACGTTGCTGAGTATAACGGCTAAAGTATACGAAGGATTGCTAGACAGAAGATTGAAAAATATCACAGACACACAAATGGAAGAATCGCATAGCGGCTTTAGAAAAGAAAGAGGGATATAGGACCACATATTTACAATAAAGCAGATGATAGACAAGAACTTCAATAAAAATATATACGTAGCTTTCATAAAAATGGAAAGCATAGCCAGAATATATAAAGACACACGAAACATAGTTAGAACTAACAACATGGAGTCGGAGGATTTTGAGACCAAAGAAGGACTGAGGCAGGGTGGGGTGCTAAGCCCAACTTTCTTAAACAGAGAAACCTAAGAAATAACATAGGCAAGACAAAGATAATGGTAATAGGAAAGAATGACATTCAGACAACAGTAAAGCTCGACAACCAAAAGAGCGGAAATAAATAGTAAAATTGAAAATGCAACAAAATTATATTACTCACTAAATAAAATATTCATAAGGAAAAAAGAAGTATCAAGGAAAACAAAACTCTCAGTATATAAAACAATATTCAAACCAATTTTAATGTACGGATGCGAGAGTTGGAACAAAGCAACAAAAAAATAAATTACAGGCAGTAGAAATGAAGTACTTAAGAGGCGTCAAGGAGGGACAAAATACGAAATGAAAGTATAAGGAAAGAATTACAAGTATCCAGTACTCATGAGCATAGAACGCTAACAATTGAAATGGTTTGGACATCTGGTGAGAATGAAAGAGGGAAGACAGTGCAGAAAATATCCAGAGAAAGACCATGCAGAACGTGGGATGACGTAATAGCGGATAACCTGAGAAGGAAGAGCAAAACATGGAAAGAGGGAAAAGAACTAGCAATGAACAAGAAAGACTGGGCGAGTTTTGTGAATAATTAATTGTGTTCACCTTAACACCTTCGGGTATAATAAGGTTTTTGATTATATATATTATTAATGTAACTAATTTGTGGTTTTAATTATTAAAATAGTTTGACATACCTGTTACAATAAAAAAAATTTGGGTGCGTCTTACCCAGTTTCTACAAACTAACACAAATGTTCCTGCTTTTTGTCAGTTTTAAACACGTAAGTTATTAGCAGCAGCTATGATACATTTACATAAATCATTAATAGCGTCCACTTTGATGCGATACATTTTTTAAATATCAGCATAAAATGAAGTCCAAAGAATTTAAAGTTAGAAGATTGTGGCGGTCATGAAATCAGTCCTCCTCGGCCAATACCTTGGTATATATTAATGATACGGATATAATTGAGTATAATACGCCACACTGCTATACGTCGTGGACATTATGGATCTCTTCTACATTCAGTTGTATATTTATCGTGTCATGCCCGCGTTGCACTACACTTGCATTCACTGCACACCGGGGTAAAAGTAGCTGCATTTTGTACATGTTTACCAGGAAATTATTCTGCTAAAGCATTTTCACTTCACCATAAATTAAAGCGATATCCATCAACTTTGAGTTGCATACACGTAAGCCATTTTTGACAATTGATAAACTAAACACTCGCATTACAAAAACGTTAATACTATAAGTAATCGGATTTCAATATTTGGAATCGCCTGGCTAGAGATTTCAGTAACCCAGCGATGTAAAGGTAAAAAATAATACGTCAATATTTTTTTACTCGGAAATTATAAGGATTTTACAATATCGACTCCATTTTTCATGATGCATCCATTCCAAAATTTTTTTAGATAAGATGTGAATCACCCTGTATATTAGTCTCACTATAAAAGTAAATGAACAAACATAGATGATAGCTAAGGAGGAAACAACTAATAACTTTTATTCCTGCTTCTATTCCTGCCAAGTGCAACTATGCGTGGAATATCGATTTGAATTTGCAACGTTGCCGATTTGCAAATTAATGGTTGTGACGCCATAGAAACTATTTCTTTATTTATTTTTTAGCGTTATAAATAATACAAGAGAATTGGAAATAAATCAGCAGATATTTAACTCGTCTATCTAAACCGACTCTTTTGAAAATGTCACCATTATATTTTTTAAAATTACTTTTGAGTGAAAAGTCATTTTAATAATATAAATCTTAATACGCTACCTTTTATTTCCCTCGAAATCTTCCAGTTCAACTCTTAGAGAGTATTCTTCGTTGTTCGTCAGCATGTATATGTTCTCGTTCCCTAACCAAAATTCTTTGGCCGGATCTCCGAATCCATTCTTATAGTCGTTCCAATCCCTGTTGAAATTTTCTCTTGGGTTGCCAAAGTCATCCCTTCGTTGAATTACCTATAAATTAATAAAGTTTCGTTAATTAAAGGGTCTGATTAAATAACTCACTATAAAGAAAACAAGATTGCTAGGTATAATGTGAAGCTGTTTTGGACTAACTAAATAATAGTCTCAAGTGCGTCACAATTCGTCAAAAATATTAAACAAAAAAACAATTTTTAAAACCTTATTATATTATTGAAGTATTTAATTGCATGGACATACTGGTATTGTTGATATTGTTATTGTTGTTTATTCATATTTTTAACGTTTTAACTATATTGTTTTTCAAATCACTTTTAATAGATATGTTACACACAATACTGGAATTCGGACAATGTCCGAAAAAAATATGCAAAACTAGTTCTGACCTCCAAAAGATTCCCATACCCGAAATTATACATTTAAACGATTTCTGTATATTACAAAAAACAGAGAACTAGTTCTAGGCATTATAAATTGTTCAAAACTAGTTTTGTGCATTTTGAAATGACCAGAATTAGTTCTATTCATTTTATGATAGTTACATTAATTAAAAGTAGGGTTATGCCATTTTTGTCATTATATTTTCTGAACTCAAAACTAGTTTTGCATACTTTTTCGAGTATTATGTATATTGTAACCTTCAGAAAATGAAGGAAACTAGATTTGGTCATTTAAAAATACACAAAACTAATTTAGAACAATTTATAATGCCCAGAACTAGTTCTGCTATTTTACAGTAGTCAAAAGGCGTTTAAACGTAAAATTTCGGGTATGGGAATTTTTCTGGGCTCAGAACTAGTTTTGCATGCTTTTTTCGGACATTGTCCAAATTCGTGTAGAGAGAAGAGAGAATTATTTTCTCCTGGAGGAAATCGAAGTAGTTGCTAATAAAGCCACCTTCGAGTTATTGCCTAGTAAGTTAAAGCAACAGTACGAGTTTTGGTACAATCGTTTCTTGTCACAGTCTGATATGAAAAATGTTAAAGACAAGGCATAATTTGAGGAAAAGTGCAAATTATGCAAATCGTCAACGCTTTGGTCAAATTACTCCATGTTGAAGACAATGATGAGCATAAAGAATCAGGATAAAAGCAAATATTACAAGCTTATTACTTTTTTGAAGCGAATGGGCGAAGGATATCGACCGAAAAAGTTGAAAGCATTAACCAGGGAATACATTTCTCGCAGAAGCGCAGGATGAAACATATCTCATGCAAAAGGTTCCCATAATTTTCGATGTATTTGTAGCCGCCATGAACTATGCACTTCACGTTCCATGATATTGAAGATTTGGGAATTTCATTAGTTCTGCATATACCAAATACGAAAATTAATGTGCAAAGAACATTCGTTATTACTGGTACATTACACATATTTTAACTATTAACAGTAAACAAACAACTAAAATTACGTAGTCCTTCATTCATCGAATACTAATCGTTGAAGAATTTTCATAAAATACATTAAGAATAAATGTGCCACTACTTCAACTGGAATCAACACATTTCGTAAGATGCCTGCTAGTCGAGGCAATGAAGCGTTATGATAGGAAATCTTTTAGGATTTAGGAAAAATTATTTATATCATTTGTACCTACTTTGTACCTATTACAAACCGGAAGTTGCATTGTTGTAGCCAAAAATGCATGCAAAAAATGCATCTTTTGAGAGGCCTTTTGGCAAATTTAATAACTTCGTAAATAAGAGTCAGAATTGGCTTAAGTCGGGTACCCGGGGGTTTTCGAGGTCGCTGATCACGATTATGATATTCAAATTGACCCCCCGAACACCTGGAGCTCAGGAACGCCGGCGAACGTCATCTCCGGGGACTATCCCGAACTTTATGCGAGAGAGGAGAGAAACTGGGCACCCAGAGGTTTTTTGGGTCGCTGAATTCGAATATACCATCGGCGAACACCCCACGGACACCTGGTGGGTCCCAACTTGAATTCAAATATAGCACCGACGCACACCCCACAGACACCTGGTGCGCCCTACCCTGGGGATGACGTTCAGGGCCAGGTTAGGGCGTACCAGGTGTCCGTGGGGTGTTGGCCGGTACCATATTTGATTTCAGCCAAAAAAACCCCAGTAACGATTTTTAGTTGGTCTTTTTCAATTGTGTCTGGAAATCCCTCGGGGATGACGTTCAGAGCCAGGGTAGGGCGCACCAGGTATCTGTGGGGTGTCTGTCGGTGCTATATTTGAATTCAGCGACCCAAAAAAAACCCAGTAACGATTTTCGTGTGTTTTTTTTTTTTCAATTATGTCTGGAAAACCCTCGAGGATGACGTTCAGGGCCAGGTTAGGGCGCACCAGGTGTTCGGGTGGTCGTCTTCAATATAAAATTCGGATTCAGCGCACACAAAAAACCCCCATAACGATTTTCGGTTCGTTATTGTCGATATTTCCAGAAAAATTCTCGAAGATGACGTCCGCGTCCAGGTTGGGGCCCACCAGGTGTCCGTGGGGTGTTCGCCGATGGTATATTTGAATTCAGCGACCCAAAAAAACCCCGGATGTCCAGTTTCTCTCCTCTCTCGCATAAAGTTCGGGATAGTCCGCGGAGATGACGTTCGTCGGCGTTCCTGAGCTCCAGGTGTTCGGGGGGTCAATTTGAACATCATAATCGTGATCAGCGACCTCGAAAACCCCCGAGTACCCGACTTGAGCCAATTCTAACTCTTATTTACGAAGTTATTAAATTTGCCAAAAGGCCTCTCAGAAGATGCATTTTTTGCATGCATTTTTGGCTGCAGCAATGCAACTTCCGGTTTGTAATAGGTACAAAGTAGGTACAAATGATATAAATAATTTTTGCAAGCGAATTCAAAAAATCGCATTCCGATACGTCCTATCCTAAAAGATTTCCTATCTTTGGCCTTTTTAGTGCTTCATTGCCTGATTCTCACCTTGTAACTGGACATTGCTTGCGACGATCTTCGGCTAGTTTGTTGGCAGACTGGTACTTCAATTAAGAGACACGGTGGATAAAAGTCCAGTAGAGTAACGAAGGACTGTATAGACGACTCATTACAAAACAAGAGAAGTAATGCGGAAAAAATTTTGTCCAAAACTACGGTGGTTAACAGAGCTCCCTACCTTGGTACAAGTCATATAAATAATTACTACTAAAGCTATTAAAGATATTGGTCGCGGAACTTATTCTATTTGTAGTTTCTCTAACTGTGCATTTAATTAAGTGTATAAATATTTCTTTGATTTAAAATTTCTTAATAGTTTTCTATTTTCGCACCAGTGATAAAGGTAAATCACGTCTTTTACTTTTAGCACTAGTGCTAAAATAAAATTAATTTTAACACTAGTGCCTTAAAATTTCATTTTTGGCACTGACAGCAGCGTTAAAAATGATACTTTTACTGAAGTTTGTAGGAAAAATGAATTTAATTATTAGACATTACTGTAGTTTCATCCAATACGTTACATAACTATGTAGCTAATCATTAATAAAGGTATAAAATTCATTTGTGTATTCTGAAGAACAATGATATTTGCTGGAAAACATTTGATGCTTTATAAAATATTAAAATAATATTTTCAAATTTGCTATTTGTTATTTATATGATTATTTTATTTACTTGATGTGATGTACTGCCCAGATCACCTTGAAATAACAATTTTCTGTTAAAACAATATCGTAATAAAAAGTGATCGTTGACGTACTTGTCAATTTCCAAAATTGTTTGATGGTTAACCAGTTGCCTACACCTTCACGGGGGTGTAGTTTATATAACGTTTTATATATAACATTAATAAATTATTGTTTGTCCTGTCATTTCCCTTTTAAAACAATTTTGAAATAAATTATTGACAATAAAAATTACACGTGTATCTCATTAATTTAAAATACCTACATATGACGATTATATTTTTTAGTTTTGTAAATACAGTCTCGCCTATTTTGCAGTGACAAGTTATCTATCAACTTAATTGTTTGCTGTTGACGTCTTTAAAACAGTTTCTACATTATCTTGAGCAACAAGAAAATATTTAGGTAGATTTTTATACTAAAGTTGAAAACACTAATAAATACAAAAGATAAAGGCGACATGTAGTATATTGGATGAAAGATGAAAAAACAGGTAATTTTTTGTGGTCATAGCCTGCTTCGACAGATTTTTTTTTGTCCGCCTAGAGGGCGCAGCGAACCACATACAATATTTCAAAAATCTGTTTACATCTCTTAAAATAAAAAAGTTAGACAGCCTTAAAGTTTGGGCACTTTACAGGTTTTTTTTTGTTATTACTCATAAAGTTGGTCATGGATGTCAAATTTGTTTTTACGAGTATAAAGGCCTCCAAAAATGCAACAAAAAACATTTAAAGATTTTTTATGTATCTCGCGTATTAAGCGAGATACATGGGAGTGGCCCTCTTATGTGAGACTGCCTGTATATTTTTCTGTTTCATCATGACATGAAAATGAATTATTCAGTCTAACTGAGGTAATAAATTAAGAACTACTTCTTTGGCTTTTTCGGTAATTTCTTCAGAAACACAGTTATCCATGCTTTCATCACTGTCTGAAGCCTAAGATGTCCCCGCGATATTTATCTCGTCTATTATTTAATAATTAGTGCAATAATTATGCGTTTACTTATAGTAACTTTACAATTTTAAATTAACTGACGGATACCTGGTGCGCCATGTATTGACAAAAAAAAACACCATTTAGCTGCGTTGGATTCTAAATGACACATTCTTTGTTTAAAAGTATGCCATACTACTCGTATGTATAACAATAATCTCTAAAAATAATATAATAAAAATGAAGATAACGCCGATTGAAAAACAATTATTATGCAAAACAAATCATTGCAAAACAATATTTTTAGTCGTAACGTTTATTACTGTCAAATTATTAAAAAGAACCCATAAAAATTATTGAGATATGTATTTAGCCCAGCGCTTGAGGGTGAAATTTCATAAAGTGGGATCAATTTCTAGTCCTCGACTGTATTATTTGCAATTCTTAAAATTTGTCGTCAAAATACGATTTTAATTAGTTAAGAAAGCAGCCATAAATTTTGGATTTAATATTATTCTGTCTAGTAAGAAATAATGATGTCATCGTTAACCTCTCACAGAATGAATATTCAAAATTTATAACAACTTTTTCATTTTGGTAGATGCGTAGAGTGATGAAATTGGAGACGAACAGCTTTACATCGCTTATTAACTAATAGAAGATATATTGCTTTAAATTTTTAAGACTAGTTTGATATTAGATAATGTCGGCGATTATCAAAACGTTAAAATTAAAACTTTCACTTGAAATAGTGCAGTAGGTAACGGAATTTGAAAATAATTTATAGGTACTGCAGTAAGTGGGTATGAATTGAAATGAATTTTGAGCGAGGTACATTAATTTCGATAAGCATCAACTTCTAGTACGTTATAATTTGATTAATTACGTACAGTACAGGGTGTCCTAAAGTTTCCTCCCCAGACAGTTTCTCGAAGAAATATTTTTAGTAGGCGAAAACAAGTGACAACATCTTTTAGGCAAAAACCTAAGCATTGTTTTTCTGTGGTTTATTGAAATATACATAGCATTCTAATAACAAACCTTTATACAGTTTTCACCTATTTGTATTGGTTTAAAAGATGTTTAAAAGAAGATAAATGAAAAATAAATGACAGTATTATGTACACTTTATCGCTTTTTTACAAGTAGGCGTATAAGAAATAGTTAAGTAACTTTGACAGTTTTATTGTCTCATTTTATGTCTCATTTCATTGTTTATACTTATTCAGTTTGATACAACAGTAGTTTCTTTTTGTCTTTATCCTCAGAAACATCGTTGTAAATACAGGGTGCTAAAAAAAGAGTGTAAAATATTTCAGGAGGTAATAGTATGAACCAAAATAAGCAGAACAGTCTTAATAAACATGGGTCCGCAAAGTAACGGTTGCGGAGATATGGACCACTATTCGTTTTTCAAACATTTCATTTTATTAGGAATAAACCGACAAAGGAAGCTTTTAACACAAAAAACAAAGTTACAGAAGATGTTCAAAGTGCCCTCCATCCATTTCCAAGCAGGCACGACATCTTCGTCTCAACGATATTCGAACTCTTTCGAAAACACCCTCCTTGGTTTGGATTTCTTGATATTCTTTATTAATCCGTAGCTGCAGCTCTTCCAGGTTATTTACAGGAGTACCATACATTAATGTCTTCAAATATTCCCAAACAAAGAAATCTAGAGGGTTCAGATCAGGCGATCTTGGAGGCCATAAAACAGGTCCGGCCCTCCCTACCCATCCATGTGGAAAAGTTTGGTGGAAATGCTCTCTAACGGCCATGGAAAAATGAGCTGGAGCACCATCATGCTGGAACCACATTTGTTGTCTCTGATTCAAAGGAATGTCTTCCAAAAACTCATACAGTGTGTTCTGCAGAAAGTTGAGGTAAGCAGCACCTGTTAATCGGTTTGGTAAAACAACAGGACATAGAAACCTGTCACCTACAATACCCATCCAAATGTTTAATGAAAAACGTGCCTGATGTCCAGATTCTGTTAGAGCATGAGGATTTTCGTCGGCCCAAATATGGGTATTGTGAAAATTAAACACTCCATTTCTTGTGAACCCGACCTCATCAGTAAAAAGAATGTTTCCAAGAAAACGAGGGTCTTCAGCATCATGACGTAGAAACCGGCGGCAAAAAATCAAACGTGCTTGATGATCATTTATTGGATGTAAGGTCTGTACTCATTGCATATGGTAAAGCAGTTGCTCGTGAAGGATTTTCCAAACAAGAGGATCACTAATTCCTACCTCGGCTGATATTCTCTGCACACTCGTACCTGGATTCTGCTTTACCAGTGCTAGAATTTCTTCTTCTGCTTTAGGAGTGGATACCGACCTTGGTCTTCCGGATAAATGGCACTGTTTGCTCAAGGAACCGGTATCACGAAATCTCCAAACATGCTTTGTGAAGGAATCTGTCGATTTGGATAAGCGTCAACATAAAGACGTCGCGCTTCGGTGGCGTTCCCATTAGCTCGACCATACATGAAATGCATGTCTGTTAATTCTGCGTTAGAGTAACCAGCCATAGCGAAAGAAAACTTGTGCACTGAGAACAACTGTCAAATACGTACTGTTTATTTCACTAAACATCAACCAACTATTATAAGAAAATACACAACGTTTTTTCAAAATAAAAAAGGGGCTAAAAATTATAAAACATTCCATATCTCCGCAACCGTTACTTTGCGGTCCCATGTTTATTGAGACTTTTCTGCTTATTTTGGTTCATACTATTACCTCCTTAAATATTTTACACTCTTTTTTTTAACACCCTGTATTAAGACTCTCCCTCATGCTTGTTATAGAAATCTGTTTGTTAGAAAAACCAAATACATTTATAAAAGTATATTGTTTTCTGAATATTTTTTTTGTGAAAAGATATTCTTTTCACAAAAAAAATATTCGATAAACTGAGTACTTAGAAAATTAAGAACCAGCAAATGTATGACATTTTTGACAAAATTTATTAAATCAAAATGAAGTAACAAAGCAAGTTCTCTACTTGTCTAATAATCGGTATGACCTCCACCACGTTCCAATAGCATATTGAGACGTCTGTGCATTGAAATAATCAAGCGGTTCTTGGAATCAACGATCTTGGAATTGCGGAATATTGTTCCATTCCTCTTCTGCCGCTACGACTAACTCATCTGCAGTCTGAGGTGGAGGAATATGATTATGAATGGATCTAGCAACGAAATCCCACATATTTTCAATATGATTCATGTCAGGCGAGTTTGCTAATCTAATCTATTAATATGTCCTGCTTCGAGTCCTTCTTGCGCGATGTGGTCGAGCGTTGTCGTCCACAAACACAAAATTTGCATCTAATTCATTACGTAGGGAGTAGATAATGGGCGTAATAAGTTGTTCGATGTAAATTTGACTGGTCATATTCTGTAATATGCAAATTAATGGGGTGCGGCGGTTGAACATTATTCCACCCCAAAACGTTACGGTACCACCTTCATACGGAGCAACTTCAGGAAAATGAAGTCGCTCTTTACGACCTGGTTCTATCCAGATTGGTTGATTGTCATCAGTAACCAGCCCAATTATGATTTCGTCTGTAAATAAGCCACTGGCGTAAAAGCCAACCCCTATGCTTTCGCGCTCATTGGAGACGGGCAGCACGATACCTTGGAAGTAGAGTGGGGATCAGTAATGGTATTCTAGCACGTAAATTTGCGTTGTGGAGTCGTCTTGGAATAGTAGGTGCCCATATAATACGGTGAAACCTTAAATGTTGGCAATATTATTGGCTATTTTGAGGAGAATCCGCAAAATTGAATTCGATAAGCTTCGGCTGCTCTTAGTATTTCTAAAACGACGATTCAGATTGTTAAAAAATGTTCGCTTTCATAATTACAAAATAAATAATGTGCAAATGCTAACAAGTGGTGTGACTGTCACCGATGGTTACATTTTATTACTCAAATGATGGTGCCTGCTGAGGACGAAAACAAATTCTATAGTTATATCATTTGGACCAAAAGTAAATTCTTAAGAAGTAATGATATGCTAAATCACTGAAATACCTATTACTGGGCTGATTAAAATTCGCTTAGATTAAATGAAGTTCAAAATCAAGGGTATTTTGGAATACATGTTTTGATCAAACTCTCACAGGTGAAAAATTTCTACATTTCTTAGATAGAGAACTTGAAGGTTTATTAGAGATTATTCCATGACAAATTAGAAAGAAAATATGGTTTCATTTAGATGGTGCAATTGTAGAACATGATTTGAACCAGCAATTTCCAAATCGTTAGATAGGACGGTCCAATACAGTGGCCACTAAGATCGCTGGACTTAACTTCACTGGATTATTTTCTGTGGGGGAAGGGGAGAGATAAGGTTGCTTAAGAACATTGTCTATAAGCAAAGGTCAGATAATATCAGTCAGTTGAATCAAAATATAATATAACGTGTGAGGCATTGATAGGAGATGTAATACAAAAAACCACAAAATGTAAAAGGTTTAATTGTTTGGATAACAATGGAAGACAAACTGAAAATTGTCTGCAATTATCCTTAAGGATGTGTTATTTTTGTTACATTGTTACTGTTTCTATTCGTATATCTTCTTTTGGACATAAAATTTTAATGAGTACAAATAGGTGAAAACTTTATAAAGAATGCAATGTATTTTTCCACAGAAAAAAATATGTTCCTGAAAAAAAAATTATAAATGGCGTCGCGATGCTTAGCGTCGCGATGCTTAGCGTCGCTTGTTGTTACAAATTAGATATACCTAAATATAGTTTACGTTTATGCCTAAAAGATATTGTCACTTGTTTTAGCCTACCAAAGATATTTTTTTTTTGAAAAGGAGCTTTTGAACATTTTGTACAGTCCCACATGACCGAATTTTCGGCCAATAAAATAGGTTTACGATAATTTGTATCTTCGTTGGAATTTTTCTTCTGAGTATTACAACCTTATGTACCAAATACAATAAAAATTATTTTATTGATCTGAATTTACTGCCTTAAGTGTTGAAACAATAGATCACCTTATTACGTTCAGTAGATACATATTTTCTATCACTTTTTCTATTAAAGGTAATTAAACATTTTGTTGCAGTTGGTAACTGATTTTAGTTGAGACGTACTTATTAACGGTTGAAAATAATTTACCTATGGCTTGAGGTAATATTTCAAAAATACCCACATTGTTTTGAGTATATATTTTTTAGTAATTTCATAGCAACAATTAAAACTCTAAAGATTTTTACTCCTGAAACTCTTTACTGGGATATTGATCAATTAAAATAATTTAATTAATATATTTTTTTGCTATATTTTAGCAAAGTCGGAGAGTACCAAAACACAAGATTTTGCAGAGCAGTCTCATTTGACGAAAGATTAAATAGAGATTGTTGAAAAACGGGGGTGCCCGACAGTTCAGCGACACATTCACAACTTAACTGATTGAATATATCTAACAATTTGAAACCAAACCCTGACTTTTATGGGAACAAAGCATATGCATCCGACTAGCGTCACCAAGAATAAAAATTGCAGGTCACCGACATGACCTGCAATGACGGTCGTTGAAGGTGACGGTATATGGTGCTGGTCTAGTGTGGGTTTCTCCATTTAATAACATGGAAACCTTCATGAGCAGGCTTTGCAGGTCCGAGCTGTGCAGGTCCATGCAGTCATAATGTGCACGATGTTTAAAACTCATTCCACTATTCCTTGCTCTTAGGGATAACGATACAGTGGGAAATTACTTAAATAAGTTTGATGAGAATGCCACCACACTAATCAAATATAAATCTTTCCGATCAAATAAAAATGTAGTGTTAGTGAAGCGGTCACAGTCACTGTTCATTGCTCACTCACTGAAGTAGATAAAAGTAAAGTAAAAGTAAAGGAAGAAATAGGGGGGCAATTTCATGAGAAAACTTTTTACCGTTGAACAATTTCTGTCTTTAGTTGTAGAAATCGGACGAAAACTTATATCCCTTACAGAATTTCAGACTCATGTTGTATTTCTCAGTGAAAATTCAGATAATTATGTTCGTTAATTAACACTGCTTGCATTTTTACAAGTGCCGGTTATGTAATCGCCAAGATAATGTCAAGAAACTTCGCCAGAAAAGTAAGGCAACATTCGCCGCATAATAGTTTATAGACAAATTGGCTTAGAAATTGGTTACGAAATTTACATATCAATAGATAGCGGTCGCGTGTAACTGGTTTTATTCACAGATTTGCGGTTTAACAGGTCTATGACAAAGATACATATAGTAGAATAGATCAGATTAGGACGAAAACTACGTGTAAATTCTCAAGAAGTTAATATAGAAAATATTTATATGTATATTTGTTTAAACTTTTTATTGTACGGAGTTTAAGGGAATTGACCGTCAATATTTTAACGATTTATATAACAATAAAGAAAATAACTTTTCAAAAATATATATGTTTATGTTTGTTTATAAATAATAATAATGTGTGAAGTGATGCTATTTTTTCTTATTCTAAATGACTTGTTAGCCTGGAAATTGCTTTATATCCTGGTGAAAACATGTATAATTGACAGTGAAGAGATATTGTTTCTAACTTACTCAGATATTTTTCTGCAATATGATGTTATTAATGTATAGATATTCCCATCGTAATTCTCAAGAGGTGTTCGTACAAATATGTTTATTCAGAAACATTTAATAAACAGAACATTTGTTGAAGTCTTTAAATATGATTTTTACAGATTATTGTAAACATAGAGGAACTAGCCGTAGTACCGAAAGTATAGCTCCAAGTGTTGGATTGGACTGGAGTGAATTTAAACTTTGATCGATATTCTGTGAAGTTCTATTTGTCGAGTCATATTTTAAAAGCTTAATTACAATATAATTTTGTAAAAATAGTTAGAAAGGTTTGAAAATGATTTAAAAATACATTTTCGTACGGCACTGGAAATTAGTCCACTGTAAAACCTGACAAGGCAAAGTATGTAATCGTCAACCGAACAAAAAATTGAAAGAAATTACCAAGAAAAGAAATAAATAACATTTTATGACACCTATTTTATACAGCAATTGAACTGCGTTTGCCGCCATTGTTATTAATTATTAACAGAATTTGTGGTTTTAATAAAATAGTTTGACATATTTGATATTACAACAAAATTTAGGGCCCGTCTAACACAGTTTCTACAAACTAACACAAATGTCTCTGCTTCTTGTCCATTGAAGTTGTAAGTTATTGGCAGCAGCTATGATATGTTTGGGTAAATCTTCAATATTGTTCACTTCAGTGTGATATACTTAATTTTTTAAATATCTCCATGTATTTCCGATTTTTTTTAGATAAGTTGTGAATTACCATGTATTTTCATTGCATTATCTTTACTTTTTATTTTATTTAATGAATTCAAAAAATAAGATTAACAACCTAACATTGACAACTGTAAAGCCGCATTTGTGTACAGTAGTTGACTGGAATACCAGTGATATTTATATGGACCTGGCTACACTACCATCTGTTTTATCTACACTGAAAAAATTGTATGTGAATATATTGTAATTTTACCATGGTATTAGTGCAATAATATGTAAAAATATAAAAATTGATTAAAACGCATTATTTGTGCTTTTATTGCTTTTTTGTTTTTGCAAATTTCCTGTAAATTAATACATTCTTCACAGACTTGCGCATTGTCAAGAAGTTGGTGGATGGCAATTCGAACATTTAATTTAAGTATAAAATTTAATGAATTGTATTTTATTTTGCATATCTCAGAATTGTTACTTTTTTATGGATAAAATTTACGTTTTCTGACATTCATCGTCATTTACTCGAAAACTTTCCTATGTAAGAGGGCACAATTTTAGTACTGTCTGATAGAGAATTAAACGATCTTTCAGAATGAAGGAAAAAAATATGGAGTTGCCATTAAAAAAAATCGATGACGTCATTACTCGAAAACAAATGACATTTGAAAATCGCGTTTTACGCTAAAATATGTATTTTTTAAATTAAAAATCGACCTGTTCGATGATTTTTCCCAAAAAATTATTGTTTCGTTTTTATTGAATTTATTCCATACTTTTGGCGCAGACTGTATATTCCTTATTTTAAAAGTAACATTACAAGTTAATATTTTCAGAGTATGTGAAACAGTTCACTTTGATCCCACTTGACTGTTATAACACTCAACTGTGATTAGTAGACTGTTACTGACGTAAAAAAACACATGGCAGTGTAAACACGCCCATCTTTTTTGGATACAATCTACAGTTTGTTAATAATGTCATTCAAATTTCTTACAGCCTGTATATGAAACAATCTATGGATGTGCTATGTGCTAATCCAGTGCCAACGATGAACAATAATAATGATTAATACATATATAAAACACTTATTAAATATTGGTAATAATTTTGTATAAAATATGTATGAATATGTATCTATCTGTACAAAAATTAGAATGTTACGCATATAAGCTAATAAAGAATGGAAGAAGCTAATTAGAAGACAAATATTTTGTTTAACAAGAGAAATATTTTGATGTTTATTTAACAGTTTCTATTCGTGTTAATACCTTCAACCAAACAAAATTTGCTTTTTGGAAAAAATATGTTTATAGTGGGATTCTATGTCATTTATTGCATTTCGAGTCGGACTAACATTCGAATATAGGCCTCTTAATGACTGATCAAGTTTTGTTTCCTTCGTTATTGTAGCAACAGCTGGAAACGGCTTGGTGATCTGCATTTCTTCCGTTATTACATAACGAGAGATAGTGAACGCATTTCTGATCTAGTTAAGAAAGTGGCCTTGAAATTTAATGGCAATAAAACCACGTTTTGTTTATTGACTGCTCAATTAAGGTGTTGGTAATTTATAATTTCAAGTAATAAGGCATTTACTATTGTTACTAACATAGGCGTATATCGTTACAGTAGAAATTAATAAACGAAGATAATTAATGGTTTATTTGCTTAATACGACATATATGTACACATAATATTTCTTACAATTTGTAATGTAACTAGAAAGTTTCAATTAATTTTAGTTTAGTGGAACTGGATACCAAGTTTTTAAATAAAAATTAGGCATGCTTTAATTAATACTATACAGGATGTCCAAAATATAAGTGTCGATACTAAAGGGCTTGCATATCTGACTAAAAGCAACAAAAAATATTTTGAAGAAAATGTCTAATATGGATAGTTTTCTTACAAATACATTTCAAAAATGTAAATACAACTGCAATAAAATGCATAACTGTGTTATAAAATTACATATTAAGGTATAAGCAAGGTTAAGGTGGTCATATTTGTAGCCCAAAATAGTGGAATATCGACGTAATTTTAAAGTTAGGAATTTTAAACTCTGCTAAAATTACCAAAAAGTATTATACATATTGGAGACAAGAGAGCTCAACTTAGGTAATGTTAGTATTTTTATTGCCAAAATGAAGCTATTTTATACTTAAAATATTTATTTAAAGTGGCTCTTTGTATGGATTTTTTATATAAACTTCAACAATTAATTTTTCACATTTATAAGGCAAAGTAAGAAAAATGAACATAAACCTTTATGTGTATTTTAATAATAATAATAATCTTTATTCCTTCAAAAAAAAAAAAATACATTTTTTACAGGAAGAGTACTCTTTAGATAACACAAAAAAAAGTTAGGATTTAATAACGAACCTAATACATACAACTAATACATTGTTTCATATTATGCAATACAATATATAATCAACAACAACAAAGCAACAACAGTACAAAATAGTGAAAAAAGAAAATACAAACAAATACAATAGGGTAGGATTATTCACTCAACACAAATGAGCGAAGCTTTAGAAAACCAGCTACAAATCTACACATTGCCTTAGCGTTGCTGAGTGTTAGATTATCGAGAAACTGCACTACCGCCTCGACAGAATAGATGTGATATTTCTTAATTCCGGCGGCTTTAAAGTATTATATATAGGACATTCAGTGAAAATGTGCTCAATGGTTTCCAATTTATATTGTTTACATATTGAACACAACTCTGAGAGATCAATTGAGTATGAAATACCATTGAAAAAGAACCTTATGCAGAATTTATTACAGGCGCAATTGAGCAATGATCCGTATAATGTAAATTGGAATTTGAAACTGCAGATAATTTTTAGCAGTACACCTTGGTATGTCAAAATTTCTGTATAATATAGTAGTTGTAGACTCCAAGAGAGAATTCAAGTCATTTTGATAGAGCATCTCCTCGTATTTAAGTAGCATCGTGGGAATTTGTTTTTTAAGATTAATATAAGTCAAGTTCTCCCACACATCGACACAATTTATACTAAAGCAAAATGATTTAATTGTATCGTGGATCGCCATTTAACAACTGTAGCTGCCTTTTAAGGCATAAATACGGAAAACGGCTATAATTCATAGATAATACTTTAAGTAACCAGTTAAGTGAAGATTTAAATACTGTTAGTGATAAACTGATAGCACCTGTTTCAAGTCTAACAATACAACTAGGAGTATTAATTGTCAGCAATAGCAATCTTTTGAAAAACCAACTTGGACCCTTTCTAATATATCAGTGTACCGTGAGCCCCATATTGGTAAGGAATTTGCTAGAGAATTAATTACTATTGAGTTATAAAGCACAATACGTGAGTTCCAGGAGTTCATTTTAGATTTAGACATTAGAGAGATAACAGAGGCTACAGCTTGTTTGGCTTTTGCAGCTGACGATTCTGCCATAACACGAAAAAACGTGGATGATGAAAAAATAAGTCCCAAATAACAGAATTGATTAACGCATTCAACAGACTCGCCGTTAAATCGAAATGGGAAATTATTAATTCGACCTCCTCGGGAAAAACACAATATCTTAGTTTTATCTGTATTAACTGTAAGCTGATTTAAAAGAACATATCTTTCCAACAAACTGAGTTTACGACACAGATCTATTTCGGAAACAGCTAACAGGACCAAATCATCGGCATACAATAACATTACAACATCAATGTAATTATCAATATTAAGACCATGGACATGGTGAGATCTGAAAAAATCTTCAATGTCTGCTATAAAAAGGGCAAATAACAAAGGACTTAAAGACTCACCCTGTAAGTAAAGTTTGAACGGATTTTAATATGCGCATTGGAATATAAATTCCTAATAATCCGAATTATGGTACAGCTTACCCCAGTTTTGTAAAGTTTTTCCCATAGAAGGGAATGGTTAATGGAGTCAAAAGCACGTTTACAATCAACGAATGCTACAAAAACCTTGCGACCTTTAAGCCTTAAATGAAGTTGTGTGACTGAACTAAGCACATAGACATTGTCAATACAGCCCCGGCCTTTCCGGAAACCAGATTGACATTCAGGTAATATATTACCTGATATATATTATAATATATTATAAGATTCCTCCAAAAGGGATAGTCTAGAAAGAAGTATACTAGTAAATACTTTCGCAAGTCTATTGATCAATGCTATACCTCGATAGTTAGCAGGATCGTCAGTAGGGCCTTTTTTATGCAACATAGATAGTAAAATGTTGGACCAACTCTCCGGGACCACACCCTAAACCTTTATGCACGTTGTTTTGATTATCGCCATATTTAACCATAGTAAGATCATGTAATATAACGGTATTTTTTGAGTCATAAGTAGTTTAGCTATTACTAAATTGCAGTATCTGTTAAGGGTTTAAAATCTTACTGTCTTGTAGACTACTCTGCTAATACACGGTGACGGCGCCCTTAAGTAAAAGTTCCTTTAACATAATTTGTTTTTTGTGTAAGTATTAATAAAGTAATCAATTGTAGTTTTCCAGAAAATCCTTAACGTAACGTATTTTAACGTTCGACAACATTGTAATTTATCAGCTGCTACTATTAACCTGACATTTTTAGTCATAGTAGTATTGTAGCTAGTGCGTTTCGTTTTTCTGTGCTTGCTTGATATTTGTGTGTACATAAATAAAAATGGAGCAATTTATAGTAACCATCGGCAAACGCTTTTCGCGGGCAACATAAGTCTTTTTGAACACCTGTAACTATTCCACATTTTATTTTATGCTGTGAAAAGAGCTTTAAGAAAACCATTCACAGTATTTACGTTTAGGTGTATTTGTAATTATTATGTACAGACCTTTAACAATCCTGTCATGGTATTTGGTGTCATAATTCTGTTACCATTGGTCAGAGAAAAAATATTGTTAAGTAAAATATGTTTTGTTTGGAACAATTTATCATCCAGCGAAATAAAGACGGTCATATTCCGAACATCCTGTATAGAGTATAACGAATTGAAAATTTAACATTGTTTATATCTGAGAAACAAAATAAAATATCAAAAGTCTCTCGAAACCAATTCTGAAACATGGAGGGAGAATCCAAATAATTTATTAGCTAACCCCTTCTAACTTATCCCTTCTTTCTCTACTAAACTAAATAATCTTAAATGGCAACTGCTACCCCTGATACCTTACCTTAAAGCTACTACACTTTTGATCAATTAGTTTTTAATCTGTCCATAAATATCCCTTTTTAAAGCAAAATTGTTAAACTAGTCCTGTAAAAACGATTTTATTTGTTATAAAGGGCATGAAAAATAAATATTTCGCAACAAAAAATAATACAGGCTTGAAAATTAAATTTTGATAAGCTTTCTAGACTTTCGTTTAATAGATTGAAAACTACTCGACCAAATGTAGCTTTGTAAGATACCTACAGAATTTTTTTTTTAGAAATTTAATGAAAAAATCCTAGTCATCAACATATTTCTAATATTTCGTTATTGTTGCTTACATTCTGAATAAATTTACTCGCAAGTATAACTGACAAAACCAAAACTTTTCCTCATGTCAAGAACCCTCATTATTAAGATTAGTATGATCAAAACATCAAAATTTATCTATATGTGATATTGCCAAATTAATTTTAATTTTGGTGTGTATAATAGTGTTCTGTAAATAAATAAGCAAAATACGTCACTTACCGTCCACCCTCCATCTGCTATATCTTGTTCACAAAATACTTTCAAAAACCAGTAAGTTGTTCCTCGAATCTGCAAATAGTATACTCCTGAATTACGCATTCCAGCATTTAAGAGGTCGACACAGGAATAACCCTGAAAAAAATTATAATTTTAATATATTCCTATTTCTCTATTTAATTATGACATACACATATTTAATTATCGGAACTTGACAATATTGTAAAAATAGGTTGGTGTATCATGTAAAACATCACTTGTAAAATTTGTATCGTATCCCGAATGTCACTCCTATGGAAAATGATATTGCTGTAGTTTATGGAACTGCGCATTTTATAAAAGACTAAGTTTTACTTTTCATTAATAATTGTAATATAATAATGGAGGATCACATATAGTGATATACAGTATGCGCCAAAAGTATGGAATACATTCAATAAAAACGAAACAATTATTTTTTGGGAAAAATCCTCGAACAGGTCGATTTTTAATTTAAAAAATACTTATTTTAGCGTAAAATGCGATTTTCAAATGTCATTTGTTTTCGAGTAATGACGTCATCGATTTCTTTTTAAATGACAACACCATATTTTTTTCCTTGATTCTGAAAGATCGTTTAATTCTCTTATCAGACAGTACTAAAATTTTGCCCTCGTACATAGGAAAGTTTTCGAGTAAATGACGATTGAATGTTAGAAAACGTAAATTTTATCCATAAAAAAGTAACAATCCTGAGGTATGTAAAATAAAATACAATTGATTAAATTTTATACTTAAATTAAATGTTCGAATTGCCATCCACCAACTTCTTGACAATGCGCAAGTCTGTGAAGAAATTCTTCTTGCACATTTTAAATGATTTCTGGGGTAACTCTGCGTATTTTGTCCCGAATGCGATTTTGAAGTTCTTCTAAATTACGTGGTTTATTAATGTACACTTTTGACTTCAAGTATCCCCATAAAAAATAGTCAAGAGGTGTAAGATCTGGCGATCTTGCAGGCCATTCTATCGGTGCACCTTCGCACTATGCGCGCCCTGTATGAGATTTTTTGGACAACTGTTTTCCTGGGAGCTGGATCGGCAGACGCGGACCAATAGAATGGCCTGCAAGATCGCCAGATCTTACACCTCTTGACTATTTTTTATGGGGATACTTGAAGTCAAAAGTGTACATTAATAAACCACGTAATTTAGAAGAACTTCAAAATCGCATTCGGGACGAGTTACCCCAGAAATCATTCATAATGTGCAAGAAGAATTTCTTCACAGACTTGCCCATTGTCAAGAAGTTGGTGGACGGCAATTCGAACATTTAATTTAAGTATAAAATTTAATCAATTGTATTTTATTTTACATACCTCAGAATTGTTACTTTTTTATGGATAAAATTTACGTTTTCTAACATTCAATCGTCATTTACTCGAAAACTTTCCTATGTAAGAGGGTAAAATTTTAGTACTGTTTGATAGAGAATTAAACGATCTTTCAGAATCAAGGAAAAAAATATGGTGTTGCCATTTAAAAAAAAATCGATGACGTTATTACTCGAAAACAAATGACATTTGAAAATGGCATTTTATGCTAAAATATGTATTTTTTAAATTAAAAATCGACCTATTCGAGGATTTTTCCTAAAAAATAATTGTTTCGTTTTTATTGAATTTATTCCATACTTTTGACGCATACTGTATAGACAAATATACCTTCATCTGTTTTTCAGATGACTTCTAGGTAATTATCATTTTGTAGGCCTCTTAAGCCCATCATTTGATTTTAAAAACAAACAATGAAAATTTATTTTCTGAGCGGATATTTTCTTTAACACTTTATTTCAAAAATTATTATTCCATCAAATATGCAATAAAAAAAGCTTTTTACAAAGCTTTACCAAAGCATTGGAGAAATTAAATTGGTAAAGATGTTGAAAAGCTTAGTATGAAAAGTGGAAATCGCAAGTATCTGAGGGAGCCGTAAAACAAATAAGTATATTAAAGTAACAAGCGGATTCTTGAAAATAATAGTATTAGAGTATCTCAAAATAAATGCAACATAGAGCAAGAGTAGGTCCTTGATGACTAAATAATACGATGTTAATTTACCTTAAGTTGATGGTTAAAAAGATACAGGGTGTTAAAGTTAATTTTTGGGAGCGAGAAATTCAAATTTGTTTCTAATTTTGACGTCACTAGTAGAGAGCGCCAGTTATGGCACATCATGCTTCTTTTAAATGACAAAACTTTTTTGCGGCTTAGCGTATCCATTTGACTATTGAAACAGTCGATTCTCCTAACTTTTTTTATTTGAAAAAGGTATACCTTGTTGAAGTCGTTAGGAGTAACCGTTTTTGAAATAATCCTATTTGAAATATAAGTGCACCGAATAGAAGCTGTTTTGGTTCAGGTAAAACAGCCTTTTCCTCTGAAAATACAGCAAAATGTTACTTGAAAAAGTTGTTCAGAATGGTAAATTATGACGTCGTGCAAAATTAAAAGATCAGTTTTTGGACTAAGGTAAGTCTGGCCACATCGCTTTGTTTTGTCGTCAGGGATCTGACTTTATGTTGAATATATATACAACTGTGGAAGTTTAATCATGAAGGATGATAGAGGGGAAAAATATTAGATAATCTAGGGAGAAGACACTGAAAAAGTAGTAAAAGAAATAGAATAAAATACTGCTGAGATCAAAACTTAGATATAATTTTAAATATTACATTTAAACCATACTTTAACGCCATCAGTATATCTCATTATTTTGTTAATATTGATACGTAGATTTTATAGGTTTTAAGTTGATTTATTTCGATTCAAATTTTAAAGTTGCAGTGCAGTTGCAGTTTTTAGTTGCAGTGGTTACATTTGGTTTCGTTTTGGGCGGATTTTGTTTAGTGCACATTCTTTGGTGTTAAAAGAAATACGCCTTTCTACAATAAGGATCCTGTGTGGAAGGTTCGTAATTTTTTTTTGTATGCATTTTACTGGCTTCATCTTTAAATTATTGTTAATATTACCTACATAAGTTTTTCTCTCTCGTGCAGGCGTTTTGTTCTCTGGCATTTCCTTTGTTAATTGGGGAACAATTTGTTTATCGCCGGCATTTCGAGATTCAACCCGGAATTGCTTTTTACCGACGCTACAATTAGGAATCTGACGTCACGGGAAGCATTCGAGTACCGCGCAGGCAGGATTCTCTAGAAGGCTAGGCCGAGGACCTCGATAAGTACCCTATTACGTACCTAGCTCCGTTAATTTACTTTTTAGAAGCTATATATCTCTTATTTTGAAGTGTTTGTTCATTACTAAAGTTACATATTTGACTATCGCGTGGTGAATTTTATACCGTAGGCCACGAACAATTATCCACACAAAGTTCAGATCTGATTCTGATTCAGATTCGAAGTGGGAGTTCTTTTTTTTTCTTGTTATTATACACCTCCACGCTCCTAGTCTGCTTACCTCTTGCAAGAGCCAGGTTTTACTTAAGTTGTTTTTTTATATTCTCGTTTGTATATTTATCAGAAAATATTATACATATATTTTCTGCTGCCTCATTATTATAACTTTTATATTAAAAATATATCTTGTATTATCTACTCATAATATTTTTTTTTCTTTATTCTTATTTACTGGATCACTTATCCAGGGAAAATAATTTTATGTCTTCCCTGGGCTTTACAATATATTCATTTAAATAAAATTACTTGGCGCCCCAACCCCATTTAGTAACCATAATAAAACTACTTCCCACGCCCAAAAGCAACCGCTGAGTGATGCCAGGGTAACAAAAATAAAAATCGATAACTGTTTTGTTTTTTTTTTTTCAAAATCAACGTAACAATATATTGGCATTAATAGCGGATTCAGAACTGCAATCGATTAATTTTAAAAAGCTGTACTCTGCAAAATACAGAGTGATGCACACCAAAGTTTTGGGAATAGATGCTTCGTGAAAAATGACAATATCGTAAAAAAATTATTGTACAATGTAGGGATTAACGTTTTTGGAGTATTTAAATACATTAGTTTTTCAAGCGTCAAAAATGGCTTACGTGTATAGTAACTCGGAGTTGATGGATATCGTTTTAATTTATGGTGAAGTGAAAATGCTTTAGCAGAACGATTTCCCGGTAAACATGTGCCAGATGCAGCTACTTTTACCGCAGTGTGCAGTGAGTGCAAGTGTAGTGCAACGCGAGCTAGACACAGGAAATTTGAAACTGAATCGTGGGAGAGATGGAGGTCCGGACGTCCACAGCGTATTGCAGCAGTGTGGCGTATCATACACGAGGCTCAATTACATCCGTACCCTGTACAGCGTGTCCAAGCATTAATGCTAAGGGAATGGACGAGGAAGATCGGTACCTTGGCCGCCGCGATCTCCTGACTTTAAATAACTTGGACTTCTTTTTGTACAGCTATTTAAAAACTTAAGTATATTACACCGAAGTGGACACCATTGATGATTTACGCAACCGTATCATAGCTGGTGCTAATAACTAACGAGCTCAAAACGGACAAAAAGCAGAAATATTTGTGTTAGTTTGTAGAAACTAACAGGCATAAAACGGGCCCAAAATTTTTTTGTGGGCACATCAGGCATCTATGTCAAATTATTTTATTAATTAGAACCACGAATTAATTCTATTAATAAAAACAGCGGTAAAAGCAGATGAATTTGCTGTATAAAACAGTTGTTATAAAATGTAATTTATTTCCTTGGGAATTTCTTTCAATTTTTTGTGCGGTCGCTAATTGTATGCTTTGCCTTATCAGGTTTTACAGTGGACAGTTTCCAGTGTCGTGCAGAAGTGTATTTTTAAGTTATTTTTGAACTGCCCTTTCTGATTTGTTTTTACAAACTTGTTTTTGTAATAGTCCTCTGTACGTTCAAAAATTTCTCACCCTGTATAAGCAAATACAGTAAAATTGTATGGTGATGCTGTTATGGATGCTTGTTTAAAAGCAGTGCTACTAAAATCAAAAAATATATATTTAGCGTAACAGTTTTAGCATTACAATTATATCGCTATATTTGCAATACGATTTAATTGTCTCGTTATTTAAATATTTTTCGTATTTACCAGTTGCGCAACCGTGTAAATTACGTTTAATGTTGTTAAGAATATAAAACAAAAAATCGATTGTGTACTTATTAGCACCTCGAGATAAAAGAGTGTCTGTATTTAAATTATTAGCAAGAACAGATGAAGGAACAGGTATTACAACGCGAAATTACTGGATTATATAATTTACGGGTCTGGGTCGGGCTATAGAATGAAAGTGAACGTGAGGCAGTGTTTTGGGTTGTCTTCTCGACAATGTAAGTCATCATAGTCCGTTAACCTACTAAAGATCTATCTCTTCTTGATATGTCTGGGTTTTATGTTACGTGGTTTGGCTAATAAATAATATTTTTTTCTTTTTCTTCAGTATTTTCAATTTAATATAGTCAAGTCAACTACCTGTAGCTGGAATGCTGAAGTATGAAGACTATGAAGGCTGCGATACAATTAACTAATTAATGTAGGTTCATCTATACAGGCTGTCCGGAATATAAGTGCCGATACTAAAGCAGCTTGTATATCTGACCAAAAGTAACAAAAAACTTTTATAAAAAATACATAAAACAAACGTTTATCTGCAAATGCATTTCAAAAGTAAAAATACAACTGCAATAAAATGCAAAACTCTGTTACGAAATAACAAACTAAGAAACAACTAAGGTTATGTAAAAGGTGCTGTAACGCAATTTGTTTTATATATCAGTATTAATGAAGTAAACAATTGAAGTTTCCCAGAAAATCCTTGCTGTTAATCTAAAATATTATTAGTCGTAGTAGTATTGTGGCTAGTGCGTTTGTGAAACTTACCAGTGACAGAGGTGTGGGTATCATCGATTATTTGCCAAAAAAATGTATATCATCCTGTATAATATTACAAATAATATCTTCAGTTTCTATTTCTTTTTACTTTTTTGTATTCCAAACCGATTAACAACAAAATTTATTTATTTGATCAAGCGCATTACTTACTTAAAAAAAATCCAGGACATTCACATCACAACCATCTATAATTTGTAAACTAATGCCTTAAGAAGTTCATAAAGAAAATTCAATAGGGTTCATATCGGGTGATCAGGGTGGCCAAGATCGACCTGGTTCTTGAGTACTTCGTCCAATCACATTGTTACCGAATCGAAATAGAGGCACCGGTTAAAGTTCTTGATAAAAATCAAGGCCCAACAATTCTATTTTGGCATAAGGGTTTTCATCAGACCAAACATGTTTATTGTGAAACTTCATTATAACATATTTGGAAAAATTAGCTTCGTCAGTAAACAATATGCAACTGGTAGTCAACATTTTGTTCAATTTTTTGCAAAATCCAGTGGCAAAATTGTAGACGAGCAGGATAGTTTTGCGGCAGTAAGTCTTGAATCCTTTGTATGTGGCACGGGTATAACTGTTAACGCTTCAAAACTGATCGAACTAATTTTTGATTCACATTTGCCAAGACTGGCAGCGATATTATAGTAGTAATAAATACTAGTACTAAATTGACTAATTTCATATAGAATAAATTCTTCCAACTTACACATTCTATGTAGAGATGGGCTTAGCAGTTCATTTTAATAATTAAGTTCTCGAGAACTGAATTACTAAAAAGAACTGATTCTTAAAACCAGCTCTTTAAGAACTGGTTTTTCGTCAAACACGGCACAGATATACGCTTCTCTCCGAATCCCGCATCTCCGTCAATCGCAGACGGTCGGTTTCTTCCGCGTTTTATGATTGCGACACGTTTATTAGCGTTTAGACTTTAGAATAAGAATTCTTAATCAAAATATTTGAAGCCTCTTTTTTCCAAAATATCTCGAATCATTTAGATACTGATTTTTATTTATTTTTTATTACAGAATTTAATTTATATTTTTGTAAACTTGAATTTTACTTGTTAATAAAATTCAGTTCCTAATTCTTATACATCATATAATTATAATTAATGTCACATACCTATATCGTTTTTATTAATGTAACAATTTGATACGGACGCCTATGTGTGCTGATATGCAGTTCTTGGATATTATATTTAACTAAGAATGACATTAACGCTCCGCAATCGGATCACCAATCAGTTATTCAGAATTCAGATCGCCCGTATGATTTTGAAGCTCACATAGGCTGTGAACACTCGTTTACTATTCACTGAACAGTTCCTTCTGACTAAACTTGAAAATATCTCTCGCACTCTACATCAATCGATACAAATCAGTTCGCAAAGAACTGATTTGTCAACTTCTCGAGAACTGATTCTCGCAGTTCAGTGTCGAAACCCGTTCTTTTAAACCAGTTCACTCGGGAACTGCCCATCTCTACATTCTAACATCTTCCAACTCACGCATTCTAACACTCAAAGGTCTTCCAGAAATTGGACCGTTCTACAATGAACTTAACTTCGAAAGACATTCTCAACATTCTAGGAGTTGGAGTTGGATGATTTGGAAATATTTCGATATATTGCCTATAAATATAAACTATATTGACCATTTCAGCATCTGAATATGCATAACCCATTAGCAAAACTTAATCTGACAATACACAATATGAAATAAGATGACGGCTTCTCATTATTATTGCTTTGCATAACGCTCTATGATATGTTTAACTACTGTAAGTAACTGTGTAAAAAAAAACTTTATCAAATATATCAATTTTGTTGTTAATCGGTTTGAAATACAGAAAAGTGTAAAGAAACAAAAACTGAAGATAGTATAATGGCACATATGTTGACCTATTTTATTTGTAATATTATACAGGGTGAAATATATTTTTTGTCAAATAATCGATGATACCCACACTCCGTCACTGGTAAGTTTCTCAAGCTGGTAATTTATTGTTTCATCCCTATTATCATACTAAATATGCACGCCGAATTTGGGAAAATTATCTCAGTCGGTGTAGAAATTAAAAATTGATTTTTTGTAATGACACAATTGACACGTTGTGGATGGACAATGGCTGTCCCAAGATTCTACATTTATATAACAAAAACCGTTATTTTTGGCGATTGAATATGCCCTTGGATTTTTGACCTCTACTTAAGAAACATCCTGTATAATCTTGTCTCCTAAGAACTGTGATACTGTTTAAAATCGGTAACAAGACACCTTTGAATAGAGGCACATCAATGTTTTTAAGAGGATTAAGACCGTAAAATAAGAATAACAACAGGACTATTAATTGGACATTACAAACCCAGGAAGCACCTCAGCTAAGTAGGAGATAAATTATGCAAATTCTGCGAGAAAGAAGAAGGTCAGGGTGATACATGACGATTAAGCTATTTCATATATGTACAATATGCAATTCAGTCCCACTTAATAAAGAAGTAGTAGTATTTCATATTTTTCTTTGTTTTAACTTGTCTGGTTGAATATCTGCATAGCAAGAAAAATAAATGTAAATGGTTTTGCCAATTTTAAGAGAGGTTAATGTGTTTAAGGTGAGACTAATTGCTAAATCAAATTAGTAGTATCTGCGGTTCAAATTTACTAATACTGTTATTGAAGGTAAAATGCAGATTTATTTATGTCTACCGAGTTATTTGTAAGACCCGACTAACTAAATAAAAGACTAACAACAACAAATAAAATCATTTGAATAGTTGTTGAACCACAAGTGCTGGGAACAATTGAAATAATTAATAATTCTTTTTAAAATAAAACAAATTTTTAAGGCTAGTTTGAATTATCGTTATGGTTCATAAAGCATGGTTTGCTATGAAATAAATTTGCATGTATTTAATTCACTTGAGCGTCTTGGTGTTATATCTCTAAGTAGGTTTATTTCAAATTAGTTAATTTGTTGCATTTCTGTCATATTAATTTTAAAGTTTTAAGTATTGGTCAATGTATATTTTACATATTTATACGTGCTATGTTTTAAATTATATATTTGCGAAATTTATTTTGTCACATATCTTATTTAAAATGGTTTTATGCATGAATATGCATATTAGAAAAAGTTGAAAATTATAGTAAACATAATGTATTACAATAAACGAAAAGATGACTACTTGTAGTTATGCTATGAAATGGATATAGTAAGTACTAACCAAACGTATTAAAAATTTTTAATGTTATTTACTCTTTTCTTGTAGGTCCTTCCTTTCCAGCTTTTCTTCATTTAATTAATTGAATGTCGTTTAACGAGTTCTAATATATCATCCTATAAATTAGTCTAGTAAACACTTTATCACAACGTGCCTCATTATCATTAATATTAATAACGAAATTATCAATTCATGCATCCTTAATTAGTTAATATGTTACAAATGATATAGATACAATGAAGTAAATTGTATTTGAATAACGTTCGTTCTGCATTAAATTAGTTTTCGATTAAGAAACTGTCATAAGAACTATCTTTATTATGAATCTTTGAAACTTTGCAGAAGTGAAACAATAACCTAGTTATTTTCTTTGGTGTTCCGTGCAGTGCTTACGAACCTTGTATTTTATATTTGTCATACAACGACTCTATTAAAAATCTCACAGTGTTCTCATAAGACCTACTACTAAGAATAATCGATTTTTGTCAATCAATAGTTCTTTAGTCTTATTTATTAAAGATTGTTGGAAAAAATAATAAAAATATTCTCATGTATGTATCTCAGATTCTTTCAGTATTTTGGCGAACTATTCGACTAGGATTTTCAACATATCCTTTTTTGCTAATTCTTCAAGATGTTCTTTACCTTCAACTAGTTTATTATGGTGATACAAGAATCATAGTTCTTTCAAAAAGATTAGATTGTCGCTTGTTTCGTAATGTTGTCTCAGAGCTACTTGATATTCACAGTTTTCTGGTTAAATTACTTTCTTTAAGAAATTCAGAAAGCAGCTTGCAGATGCTAAATTCAAATACAGATGCAAAAAAGCTGAACATGAGTTTAAGAGCAAAATTAACGATAGAATTGAAAGCAATTTTGTGAAACATTGATGATACTGTCATTTCAAGAATTTTCATACATAGGAAAAGAAATCTAAGGCAGATGATTCCTGTACCATTAAGAATAATGGTACAGAAAGAAATAATTAATAATTTTCGTGAACCTATCTCCTAGCCATAGATTGGAAAAGGGCCTCTGAGGTTAATACTCATGAAATAATTAAAATGCAAATGAAAATGCATTTATTTTATCATAGTAACTGTTCGAAGATATTTCTGTGTTTTTTCAATATACAATTGAACTCGCCAAATCTATGAGTCCACACACCCATGGTCCAAACCAGGCTGTAGTCGAATTGCCTCAGCGACAACATGTATATGATTTTGCAACTCTACTTTAGTGTTAATTCCGATAACATACACCTTAGACCCCCAAAAATAAAATTCAAGCGAATTTAGGTCGGGCAGTCGAAGAGACCATCAAATTGGAGCACCTCGTCCCATCCATCATTGGAGAAACACATGATACAAATGTAGTCGAACTAGTTGCCCAAAATGTAGTAAAGCACCATCATTAAGACAAATTTAAGACTGACTTCTTTGAGAAGTACCGGTAAACTATTACAAAAATTGCAAATAAAGAGGACCAGTTAACTAATTTTCCAGACTGAAAGGGCCAATCCGTTCACAATTCCAACCCATACAATTACTGAAAATCGCTGTCGATGTGTTTGCCGAGTCACATGCAGACTATTTTCCTGTGCCCAATAATGTGTGTTGTACTAAAATTGTCTCATCTGTATGAGTATAGGTTTAAATACTGCTGAAGTAACATCCAGTGGCAAGAGTTGACTCGTAGCGGAAGATGTTAGGCTACTTCCCGACAACATTTAAAATCTCTTTCTCAGGATTCAAAATTTACCTAGGTCTAATGGTTCTTCCATGTTGCCCAGGCCTCGACCGCAAATTGCCAGTTCCCAATAAACCACACGTAAAAAGGCTTTATACCTCGGATGATATCTTTGGTATATTTCCCTGTATGCCAGTATCATGTTTATAAGTTCTTCATTTGAGAAATTATGCGCGATACTTTTATAATAGCGTGAAAATTAACTCGAATAGCTTATACAAAGTATTGTTACAAATACGCACATATTGTCCTGACTTGTTTACTTTTTATAAATAAAAAATTTCACATGATAAATTTTTGTAAATTTCTGAAGCTAATAATATTTTACTACATTTTTTCCCAGTTTTTGTCCTCAACTATAATTTCACTAAGTTTATAGTTAATAACCACCCTGTCGGTTTATGTCTAGCATAAATAACAGCATGCGCAATGGATTGCAAATCCTGAGGATTGCAGGTGATGTGTCGCCTTTTATAACAACAACATCACAGTAAGGATAAGGAACACAGGAAATGAAAATCTCATTTATAGTAGACAAATAGAGACTACATGGTACCAAGGAATAATCGCAACACGTATTAAAATTCCATGTCGCTAATATTACAGCAAAAAACCATTAAGGATGAGCATTTAAGTGCACCTAGTATGCGTATAACATGTAAGACTACAGAAAAGAAAGTTTATGCGTTAGATTAGTACTTGCACTTACAACGAAAAACTGAGGCAACCGTTTTCACTTTCACGCATATGAAATGTTCTTTGCCGCAACGGGTTTGCAACAATTACAGCATTACGGCTTTGGACCCGAGCAAAAAACAACCCGAAAACCGTAATCAATTGTATCGGACGCCGATAAATAACGCGTTGAACCATTCGTGGAACGGCGAAGAAAGTCATTCATTGCCAGATCCCTTTTGAATTAAATACGCGGTTTTTGTCATGTGCGACTTTCACGTCATATAGGGAATTTAATAAAGGCTTAGGTTACGCAACGGCCTAAATCCGATTCTCAACGTCCGGTTGCATTTTCTACGGAGTTTACTTTACGTATTAATCATTAACTGAACATAAATTTAAAAAAACACAAAAAGATATATAATACCTAGAACCGTTCTTTTCGGATTGTTAACAGTCACTGAATTTTGAAGTGATTCCCCATTCCAATATCATGTCCATACACCTCTGGCCAACTAGTTATTTCCAATACAAATAACAAAGTTACACACATTTCCTCTATCAACTATCAACTATATTATCCACGATACGCCTCGGACTACCGAGATTGGTTGAATAGGATAACGGTGTGGAAGCGTACGTGTCCCGTTGAATTTTTTGTGAACTGACCGTCAATAAATCAAAAATGCAATTATTGTCAATAAATCAAAAATGCAATTATTGTCCAGTATTGTATCGTACGTATCTTGAACGTACAATCGTTTTCAATATTAATGACACACTTTAAAACGAATTTGGCTATTCATTTCGAACTGCTGACGTATTGATAATGAAATGTACTTTCAACATTCAGCATTAGTACTTAATTGTTCTATTTATCAATAGAGATCCAATGAAATTTCTACTCAGAACTTCCAGTTGTTTAAAAACTGATTGAGGTAGTGTCATTATTATTGCAAACGATAATAGGTTGTTCCCAAATTCCTAATGCCAAGACAAAGACAATAAACCAATTGACAAGAAAAATTAGAACCGCAGGCTTTTCTCTGATATATGGTTAAGGCTGCTCCAGACAGCCGCGGGACATAGGCGCCCGCATCGTGTTAAACGTAATAAAATAAATTACGTAAAAAATAAGCAATGAATTAGTACAATTTATAGGAATGTATTCAAAACTCACTCTGCTGTTTATCTTTATGTTTATGGGAAAGCTGTGTGTTAACTTTGCTGCTTCAGGTAAGTTTCTACAGTGATGTTCGTTGGGGTGAAAAAATGTGCTTATATTTTGATGTGCCTATGTCTCATGGCTATCTGAAACAGCCTGATTTACTACTTCTTATGGCGTTTTTTTATTCCCTTATACCCATAGCAAAAGATATTTACATGATATGGAGCGGAGTCAAAATTGATAGGGGAGATTGGTGCAATATTTGTGTAATTTACTGATTTGTATGGGAAATAACTAGTCGGCCAGACGTGTATAAGTTCTTCGTTTGAGAAATTATACACCATATTTTTATAATCGAGTGTGAATAAACTGGAATAGAATCACAACTATTGAACAAAATACTGCTATAAATACCAAACATATCCGGCTGACTTGTTTGCTTCTTAGTTTTTATAAACAAATAATTTCACATATTTTTAGGTATTAACAATATTGTGTGAAACTAACTACTCTGCGGACTAGCGTTGAATTACACACACAGTAGAACAATTAATACAGTAAAAAAAAAATTACCTGATACCTTTTTGTAAATTTCCGAAACTGCTATGCAGGACAGTGTTGACAGACGACAATGATTATCTCATATTTTTGGCAGATTTTTAAATTAGAGGTAAATTTTTTGATGTTGGGTTACGCATGTCTGAGGATAGAACCCTGTGGAACACCTAACACTCCGGCAAACTCAACATCTTTCTGCCAGACAAATACGAATATATAAGTTCTAACAAGTCTGACGAGAGTTCAAAAGAGCTCAGATTAGTTAGTAATAATCCATGATTGAGACGATCAAATGTCTTCGAAAAATACATATAAAGTACTTATCATCCGATCAATAAACTCGCTAATAAACTGTTGTTGATCGTCCTTCCATAAATCCATACCGTTCCGGTAATATATATGTTTTTATTTTTATTAGAAAAACAAGAACTTCAAGAATTTTGCTAAAATTATACAATATTGGCATCTGTTGATAGATTTCGGAATTGCTGTGGAAGTGAACAACACATTGCATAATATAAGTGTGAAGTTTTGTGTGTCTTTTTAAATATTTTTTTATATATTTTTTTCTGAATAAATACACAGTTTAAAAGTAGCATAATTTTATCTTGAATGAAGAAAAATGAATAAAATTTCTGTATTTTATAGTAATTTTGCAAACTTCATTGAGATTGTGCGATCTGTACAGAACATGCAGAACATACGCAAGAATTTTTTACTGTTTTAGAAAGGTATTTTAAGCTAATATAAATCAAATCTCCTACAATTCCTATCAATGAAGTCATATGTATGTTCTCTGATACCAAACATCTAGGTATGCTAATGAACAATTCCACAGACAAAGCTCTATTCGATAATTATCTAAAGAAAATAATTTACTAATCTTCTAATGAAACACTCTATAAATATCTAACTTCACATTTTGGCAGTGGGAACACGACAAATTCAACCACAATAGATGAGATCTGACCTATTTCTGCATTTTTAGGATTGCTTCTTCAGGTGGTCTTCTTTAAGTTGAATCAAATAACTAACTATAAAAATTATTATAAAAATTAAAATTATTTGAAGTTAAATATCACTGCCAAAATGTGAAGTTAGATATTTATAGAGTGTTTCATTAGAAGGTTAGTAAATTATTTTCTTTAGATAATTATTGAATAGAGCTTTGTCTGTGGAATTGTTCATTAGCATACCTAGATGTTTGGTATCAGAGAACATACATATGACTTCACTGATAGGAATTTGATTTATATTAGCTTAAAATACCTTTCTAAAACAGTAAAAAATGTTACAAAAGCTAATAATAAGGAATATATGGGTAGATACTGTGAGTGTAATTCAACGCAGGTTGGGGCTTTTGTCCACTGAGTAGTTAGTTTCACACAATATTATTAATACCTAAAAATATATAAAATACGCAAGAATATTTGCTCAAAATTTCGGAGCTGGTTCCCATTGCTCCCCTTACTGTATCTACTTCTGATATTCCCTGCATACATTTTCCGTAGAACCAAAACTCTGTAAGCAGTGGAAAATTAAATTGAGAATTGAAAACCTGATAATAAAACACATGAAAATATGTAACAAACATTTTATTATAGAGGTTTTGTTGTGAATTAATTAAGGATGTTTTTAAATCTGTACGTTACTAATTTTCTACATTTAATAAAATAGATATTTCATAGAGTGGCTGAACCAAAGCAGATGTCTGTAAGTAAACACAGAATTTTGGCAACTCACGTTCTACCTCAGTCAAAACTATATGTCTCTACTCATTTTCTTTTAGTGGTCATACACGATCCCGCAAATAGTCCAAGATATCTGTTATAGATAGGAACCGAACCGTTATATATGAATATCAAAGGTTGAGGTTACGAACATTCGCGATATATATGCACTTTAGGAATTTATCTTACATTAAAGTTTGATAACTTCTAAGATACACTTTTACCTATAAAATAAAAAGAATTACACCATAAAACACAACCTTCCTGGCAATTAAAAGCTTTATAATCTTTAGCGGCAATTGTAAACAAATTTTTATTGTTTACCTCCACAGTCTATTAACTATATGGGGCCATCGGGGCCAGATGACGTCACAAATTTCCCATGAATAAAGACAAAAGTCTTTCTCGAAACATTGACGGAGATAGACTTTGTCACGATAAAAGTCCTCAGTTTTCATTGGCTACCTGTTGATGGCCGCGACCGTGTAATTATTATCTTGAATTTTACAGCGTCATCTAGCGGTTCGTGAATCGTTTTTGCTTGCTTTTCTACATACGGGGCATATTCTTGAAATTTTTGATAAATCAGGGAACATGTCTCATAGATTACAAATATCCCATCTGATAAAAAGGATACGCATATTCGTTTTCCAGGTCAAATACGTCGGAATATATTATAGTATTAATTACCTAAACCATTGTGGCTTGAAGCAAACCATAATATTTTTTAATAATATCGTTTTCTATTCGACTTTTACTCTGACAATTGGATACGGGTTTTAATTAGTCCTACTGTAATTACATATAATACACTCGGTATAAATTGCTGGGTACCACTGTTTGACCCAATTAAGTTGATATCATTACCAACTTTTACAGATACGCAACTCGTTCGAATGCAGGAAATTGTGTAGTAATTGCAGGTGGGACAATATGACAAAAATCTAGCGAGCCGTGGGCCGAATGGTAGTTACGAAATAGGAGTTGTGCTATACATCGCTTGGTGCGCGGCAGTTTAAATTAGTGGTTGTTTATTTTGTAATGGAATATGGTGAATGTTGGGCATTTTTCAGAATATAAAGCGCAGTTCTTATCTAAATGACTCCATTGCACACCAGGCCTGTTAGTTAATATGTATAGGTACTCTATCTAGGAATAGCGTGGTGGAATACGAAACCCATAACCGAAAAGGATATTTCATATTCAACAATTGTGTTGTCAGCGTTCTATTGAACTTAAATTAAACTGTTTGATCATTTTGTTCCTTGTTACATCGAGAACAACTTCAAAACACCTGTATCATTTAAACATGCAATCCTCACCAACTAGATGGCTTTTTAAATTTAGCAATTTCTTTACGTGAGTTATTTGGTAACGAAGAAGCTGAAGAGCTAGGCAAGCGTGTATTGGGTATCCTCCAGTATGCTTCCTTGTCAGCATTTGCTCAAATTATCAAGAGCCACCAACAGAGAGTTTAGGAAACGGTGGGATAAAATAAATAGCTGTCAATTTGCTAAAGAGTTCTTAAAGTACCCCTGCAACGATACAGTCAAAAAGTATCTGGCCCTGTTTAGGACAAATGGTGACAGGTATTCAAACTGAACACTTAGCTATACTATACTGGGTGAGTCATTAATAATGGTACATAGCTTAAAAGCAGATTGTTAACGTCAAAATAAAGCGATTAAGCCCAACATGCCTTATTTAATTGTTGTTGCTTTTCTTTCTACAGGGTACTAAAGTTTTCGATTTTTTGCTATATTTTAACAACGTATGGACCGATTGTTTTGAAAATTTGTGGCCTTATGTTTTTTAGGTGGCAATGACGAATATGCAATAGGGCTATACTGTACTGTCGATGTAAAAATATGTCTAACTTTTTGTATATTACACTTTTGACTATATAGGTACCTGTTACAAATCGATAAACTCAACCGTTTTGGAGAAACAGACTATTTAAGTTTTTGAGATTCGGCAGGAATTAAATTAGAAAATTATTTTTTCCAAAGTAGTAGGCTGGAAATAATAAGTAGACAGCTCTATACTCGCGACAAGAATTCAGACGACTTACGTCATATGAACAAATGAATAATTCATTGTATTTTCATCAAAATATTTAAGAAACTGCAACTGATAGTAATAAAACTATATACTACACTATAAGTTTGCATTATATATTGCACTAAATTGCAAAAAATGATTGTTTTTAACGCGACCAAATATCGAAAATTACGTTGACAATAAAAACAAATGTGTAACGTCAGCCGTGACGTAAGACGTCTGAATTCTTGACGCGAGTATAACTACAATATCATATTGTTTCTGTCAATGCCACTCAATTCATAGATTAGGCATTTTTTATATTTCCGTCACAATTTTGCACAATTTTTTTTCATCTCTTTATGATACTGATAAGTCTTCTTATGCTACTAGATTTCTCGCAACAAACAAGGCTTATCATACTAACTTTCTATGTATGGATCTCCTTATGGGAAGAAGTACAAAGAGGTCACTGGATCCTAAATGCTTTAGCCTCTTAAGCTACCCTCCCTACAATTCCAGATTCCAGACATCAGTCATTTTCCCATATTTCTATCTCTTCTTCTTATTTTTTTTGATAGATAATTCTATGATTCTCTTCAAATTTTTACATAGGTATCTTTTTTATTTAAAAGTCACACATAATCTTTCATTTGATACAGTATTAACCTATGTGTAGTAGAAAAATAAACAATTCCAAAACCAAAAACATAACGTCTTTCTAAAACTCTCAAAGTGCGTCATTAGTTAGTCTGTACTTTAATATTTTATTAATTCATGTAATCTGACTGACTTTGAAGAAAGACAGTGGAGTGACATATGGAATCTTGGTAAATCGTTCAACAAATTGGCACAGCTTCTTTTTTGACTGTCATGTTCAAATTAAAATAAATAATAATAATAATAATAGTTTTTGGTATTGCCATAATATACAAAACTAATAAAATATTATCTTGTTAAAATAATTAAAGGTCAATTTATCAATTATAGCAATTTTCTTACTTTTATTCGCGGTTTTATTTTCCATTTTAAATACACGTAAAATACTGTCACAAATGTCACAGCTAAACGTACTGTCTATGCCATAAACAAGGGAGTTTCGATGTCTGAGGTCTATGTATTTAAAAAATGAGGTTAGGGTTATCAAACATAACAAATGCGCAAACAATGGTACATTGCCTCGGCTAACAGTTGCCTGACCAAAACTTTTAAAATAGAGAGATAAATGGATAGACTAATTTGATCAACAGTTAAGTTTTGTTGACAGCCACTCAACAGATAATAAATTTACACAGCATTGATAAACCTATTGATTTTCTGTATCTACAGGGACCGCATAAACTAGAGATTTCGCGTGTCGACACAAATAAAAATTAACAAGATTAAGATCAAGTGATCACGGTGACAAAATGCATTATATCCTCTTCCAATCCATCGGTTAGGAAAACGTATGTATAGATATTGTGTGACATGAATACAATAGTATTTGAATATGTCAAATTTAACACTTAGCGCAGAACATGCATATTGATTTACTAGAGAACTAAATATATTACATAAAAAACACAACATACAAACAACTCTAAATTCAATAGCCTTTCTAAAAATGCTGTGATATTTGCTGTATCTTTGCAGAAAAAAAATGAGCTGAAAATAGAATACAGGGTGATAAAATATTTCGGCTTTTTATTCATATTCACATGGACTTAAAGCTGATTAATTCCTAAAATCGTTATTATTTTTCTTTTTCCAACAAAGAGTTACGCCATAAAAACTCCTTTTGTACTTGCACCTTTTAAGGTATTTACAGCAAAATGGTGCATTTAAAAAGTTATGTTTATTCGAGCTTTTAAGAATATTATTGATGTACTAGTATGTACACCCAAATTTTGTACAATATAATTTTGTAAATAAAATTTTTGCTTATCATCTTTTACTATTTAAATTTCCCTCAAATAAAATAATAACTTTTAAAATGTGATTGCAATACACACATTATTTTGGTATTCTAACTCCACATTTTAACAATTATTTTCACGTACTTATAAACAAAAATGAAGAATTTTATAGGCAGAACTACACTGAAAAAAAGGCCTGTAGTTTTACAAATTTACTTTGTAAGAATATCCTTATAATTGTCTTAAAATAATTCTAAAAATAATTATGATATTACACTGACACTTGTAATTTTACAAGAAAACTGCCAATATACAATAAAACCGTAAACTTCCTATGTAATTATAATATAATTTGTACATTTATAGAATATATTGTAGTACATTTACAATTAACAATGTGAAATCAATTTTTAAATTGTAAAATTACTGAACATACCAAATTTACTATATAATTGACTGTAAAAATATGCCTAATGTGTATGTGAAGGTACTACTAATTTTAAAACGCGCTAACATAACCTAACCGTTGAGAGCGTTGGGTGGTGACGCCTTCATTATTTCTTGCTTCATTTCGATGAATGCAGCGTACTTAGGACCTAGGTACTTACATAATTAATTTAGTGAGTAGTGACTAGCAATATAAACATATCTAGATTGATAAGTGAGTGTTTTTAGTACTATAAATAGTTTTGTCTAGTGCTTGTTTAAACATAACCTCAATTAAGAAGTAATAGGTATGTAAGTTATACATAATTATTGAAACAAAGAAACATTGCAGCTACAAAAATCGGGTACTCCACTGTCGTTTTGTTCATCTTACATAATATATAAAAATATATTATTTTCTATTAGAATTATATTTTATACATATTTAAAGAACAGGGGAGGATTAGCATGATTTAAGTTCTGAGTATCTACTTACAATCTATGCACATTTTTTATATAATTAACATTACTTTGTAATAGTTAATATAAGATCATAGATTTCGTTTGAATATTATAAAATGTTAACTTTAGTTCTACGAATATATTTTTACATTGTTATATGTCTTGTATAAAGTTAAGTGTTCTGTTCTACAAATAACCTAAATGTGTAGGTACCAAATTTTAATAAAAAATTGGCGTAAAACCATAATATTTTATTACTTCAGTACCTGTATGTACATGTATTTCTAAGCTAAAAAATAAGCAAAGGGCAGTTAATATATTGAAGATGTAATAAAGTTGTAACTACTAATTAGCTAACTGAGCCGTAATCGGAGTACAAAATAGCTATTTATATAATCAGTTAGGGAAAGTGCGGTTTTGTGTAACAAATTTTTTTTACACAATTTGTCCAAAAATTTTAATTATAAATTTAAAAAGGGTTATTCTGCTGATTTTAAGGTATACATCGGGGCTATAATAGAAATAAGTATTATTATGTTAATTAGGTTACTTAATATGAGTATATTTTTCTTTTGAAATAACATTCTGATGCAGTGATGCTATTGAGAAACTCACGGAAAAGCCTGATATGTTACTTAAGGTAAGTAACAATCGTTAATTCCTTATGATATTTCAATTTTTCTCATGTAGGCATATTAGTTATAAATGAATTGCTATTCAGATTTTTTTTAGGTATCTAGGTATGTCAAAGCACTGTTAGTGAATTCGAATGTTGTAAACAAGATGTCCTGTGTACGGGTTAGGTCAGTTTCGACACTTTTAGGCGATTTCTTTTATTCTCTGAAAAGATAGTCCAAATGTCACGGGAATATTTTTGAGAAAAATTGAATAACGAAAATTTCATTTCCATGTCTTGATTAGTTTTTATATAGCATTTTTTTAATTTTAGGCCTTTTCTATGATGCCCCATATTACGTACGTATGATGTTTCATTAAAACATATATATGTTTATTATAGCAGCGGAAAACTAGAAGTTATAAAAAAATATTCCTCAAACCACTAGATACTACACATAGAGAAAAAATGTCTTTACAATGTATAAATATTAATATAATAAGTAGAAAAGTTACCACAGAAAACGACCAAAATTTAAAAATATCAAAAAATGTGATTCTCGCTATTCAACTTTTCTCAATAATATCTTGGTAATATCTTGGCTACTTTTTTCTGCCCTTTAGGAAAATAGAAGAAACCTTCTATACCTAAGTGCCCAAATTGGACCATCCTGTACAATAAATAAAAAAAATTACATTGTAGTCATAATACAAAATGTATTATTACAATGTAACTATATAACTGCCTGTAAAGCTACTATGTAATTTTACAAGTAATTGTGGAAGTTACATTATAACAATACTTTTTATATTGTAAAATCACAAAGTAATATTACAATTGCAAAACCTAAAATTACACCACAAAATAAATTTACAACGTAATTTTACATTTTATTTGTAAAGTCACAATCGGTAAGAGAATTACAGTAATAATGAGTGGTAAATAAATTGCCCTCTATTTTAACTGTAATTATTTTTTGCAGTGTATGTAAGTTTACGTTATAACAATATTTACATCTGCAAGTAAATTTAAAAAATACGTATTTTCAAAGATTTCTGTGCCTAAAATTGATTGATATTACCGTTTTCTGTCAGTATATATTCGTTTTACTTCGGTACCTTTGAATATTCGCAGGTGGCATGATATAACATTTCTGTTATTTGAAAAGTTCTATATTATTCAATTCTTAAATGTCTAAAATTGTGAAGAAAACACCATATCAAGAATACGCCTCCTTTAAATACTGTCAAACATATAAACTAACTACATTTGTATTAAGAGAAATAGTTTATTTAACTTATTTTGACTCAAAAAACATGTGGAACAATTTTGTAATATTATACGATAAATTTTTATCTTAAATTGAGCAAAATTTATATAGATAGTAAAGGAAATGTAAGAAAATTTTCTAACTATACCTACACATGATTCAACGGCGGTATCTCGTCGTTTAACAAAGAGAAAATTAATTTGTATAACGCAACAGATGGCGCTGATAAGAGGTTATCAGTCTGCGGTGTCGTAAATGAACTTACTTTCTATTTAACAAGGAACGGGTTTGCGGGAACAAAAAGAACGGGTAATATGTAACAAATACGAGGCTTATGAGAGATAACGATGTGCCGCTGAGCATAATTAAAAATGGCGACGTTCACTTAGTGAGAAAGTCGAACCGAGGGAGGTGTTATTTGAAAACGTTGAGGCATATTGTTGACAAGGAAATTAAATAGAACTTCGGACAGTGCTAACTGATAATAATTGTTCCCCACATCTGAAAAATCTGACGTTGTTTTAATGTAGGATGTTTATCAAATGGGACTGAAGAAATAAATTGAAAGCGGTCTTATAATATTACTTATTTTAACAATCACTTTCATGACATTAATTTGACGTAAGGGCTTTCCACATAGGGCTTCTTTGTGAACAATGCAGTGTATCACAGGATAGTTCATCTTCAATTCCTATCATAGCACTGACTTCAGTAGTGCCAATACAGGAACATTTATCGAATCTCCCATAATCTGATTATAGCTTTAAAAGTATCCGTACCCTTAGTTGTACCATAAAGAGACATAAGATCAAGCATTTCGTCTCCTACACTGAAGTTCTCTTGAGTATAGATCGAAGAAAAGTTCAAGTTGGCTGATGTCGGATAGATCAGTGCTTTCGTCCAGGCAAAGTAAAAAACATTTACATTTTTATATTCTGTCGTGCAATTTTTTTTATACATATTGATTAATGTGATCTTCACGTCTTTCTATTGTTTGATGCAACATTGAGACCGTTTCGAATTTTCCGGCAATTTTTGTTTCACTGAATAGTTGCCAATTTGATTGCATAATTCTTAATAAGCACTTCATCATTAAAAGGTTTATTCGCTTTTATAATTTCTAGCGCTACTTCATAAGAAGCGGGAATACTGCATTTGTTATTATCAGTATCAGGCTTTGAAAATATATATATGTTGTTTTAGTTTTTTTCATATAATCTGTAATTATAGCATTTCTAGGCTAAGAAATATTTACAAAGAATACTACATTTGTCAGCAATATTAAGATATAATTTAAATAATAATTTCTTAACCATTTAAATATATTTATAAGTAAAATTGCTATGTACATTCAAAAGAAATATATAAGTAAAATAATCGAAAATGATGATAATTAATATGCCACATGATGTTTACTTCTATGTCCACCTTAATAAGCATATATTTATATATTATAGCTTTTCAAAACCGGTCCTGTCGTGGTTGATTTAACGTCACGTCGGCATAAAACTACATAATAAAGAGCAACAAAGGCACATAGCGGTCGAACGTACGCCGTGATGTTATCAATGAATGTTTACGAGTCGGTTGGTACAACTGATCTGGACCGTGTTCTCTCACAAGAATATAATAATGGACTGATCTGTATTTTCACTTCCTGACTTGCGACTGGTCGCTTCCGAGGCACTCGATATCCTTTTTAGGATTTGTATAGAATTTTCAATAACCTTTTAAGGATAAATATAAGGCTCGTTGGTGGAGAAACCAAAAAGCTTAACGTGTTAAGGGAAAGACAATAAATATTTATAAATTTATAATTATTGTTGGTTTCTTAAGGCTGGAATTATTGAACTACTGATAAAGTAGCCGGTCTGTTAAATATACCATTAATAATGGGCAATATAACAGGGACGACATCTTTGGGACGAAATATGAAGAAATAACTAAAAAGATACAGGGTGTCAAAGTTAAAATTGTTGTTTCATTTTTTTTGGTGTAATAATTTGAGTACCGCTCAATCAATTGTCATGATATTTGGTACGAAAACACTTTTTAAGAAAGGAAATTGTATATTCAATCGGGTTCGGACATAGATAGCGCCGCATTAGCAATGCCTTACGATAAATGTTTTCCTTTATTTTTTGTTGTCGGAAAGTTCTGTGCTGGGATTTTGTTCTTGCACCCCTTTTAAAGCTATTGACTACCGTCATTTTGGAATTTTATTTTTTTATTTTTCTATTACCCTTCTTGCCTCATTTCATTATTTCTATCTACCTATCGGAATGTAGAACTCAATGTTGACCTATGTGTAATTACTATAGTTTACAAAATACCAATTTTAGTTTATAGTAACGTTCCCTTTCGACTATTATCGAAAATAGACGAGAACAATATCCCACTACTAATTCGGTTGACTACAAAATCTGATCCGGGCCATTTTTACGTAAAAAGGTACGCGTGGTGGAAATTGATAATTTGTTGTACCATTTATAGAAATGGCATAAAACATGAATTTTAGGGGCGGGTATACCAAAACACAAAAATTGGCACGTGGTCTACAAGACAAAAAAGTTTGGGTGCCAATGCGTTAGAGAGCGACAAATATAAATTTTTCTGATCAGTAAATTTATCAGACAGTTGGATAATAAGGGCTTAATCTTAGGAAAGGTCAAATTGGGCCACTGATTATAAGAAAAAAAATGCAGCTGAAGATAATGTTGCGGTGGGGTGCAAACGAAATACAGAAAAAAATTCAAAGTGAACTAAACAATAAAATTAATCTATATATACAGGCTGTATCACATAAGAGGGCCACTCCAATGTATCTCGCTTAATATGCGAGATACGTCAAAAATCTTTAATTGTTTTTTGTTGCATTTTTGGAGGCCTTTATGCTCGTAAAAACAAATTTGAGATCCATGGCCAACTTTATGAGTAATAACAAAAAAAACCTATAAAGTGGCCAAACTTTAAGGCTGTCTAACTTTTTTATTTTAAGAGATAGAGAAAACTTATTGGTAATAAATTTTTATTGCAAAATTGATACCTTCCACCTAATATAAACAGATTTTTAAAATATCGTATGTGGTTCGCTGCGCTCTCTAGGTGGATAAAAATTTTTTTTATTGAAGCAGGCTATGGCCACAAAACATTGCCTGTTTTTTTATCTTTCATGCAATATACTACATGTTGCTCTTATCTTTTGTATTTATTACATTTTTTTCAATTTTAGTTAAAAAAAATGTACCTAAATATTTTCGTGTTGCTCAAGATAATATAGAACCTGTTTTAAAGACGTCAACTGCAAAAAAATAATAAACAGAATGTACTTTTATATGCAAAATACAGATTTTCTTATAATATTATTTTATTGCTTTTCACATTAGAAGCAATTGGGTCTTTAAAACAGATTCTACATTATCTTGAGCAACACGAAAATATTTAGGTTCATTTTTTTTTAACTAAAATTGAAAAAAATTTAATAAATATGAAAGATAAGGGCAATATGTAGTATATTGCATGAAAGACGAAAAAACAGACAATTTTTTGTGGCCATAGCCTGCTTCAATACAAATTTTTTTTATCCGCCTAGAGGGCGCAGCGAACCACATACGATATTTCAAAAATCTGTTTATATCAGGTGGAAGGTATCAATTTTGCAATAAAAATTTATTACCAATAAGTTTTCTTTATCTCTTAAAATAAAAAAGTTAGACAGCCTTAAAGTTTGGGCACTTTACAGGTTTTTTTGTTATTACTCATAAAGTTGGCCATGGATCTCAAATTTGTTTTTACGAGCATAAAGGCCTCCAAAAATTCAACAAAAAACAATTAAAGATTTTTGACGTGTCTCGCATATTAAGCGAGATACATGGGAGTGGCTCTCTTATGTGATACAGTCATATATATTGTTGCTTCGTTGTTCCTTCCATCTGTTTTCTCTGGATCCTCTAGCCACCAAAATCCACCTGTGTTCTTGTAAGAATGTTTAATCCACTAAGCTTCTTCCTTTCTCGTGTTTGTCCTGGCTGAGACCCTGACAGTGGTTGCTGGATTCTCTTCCGCGGCGAATGTTGCTCTTGGCCTCTAAACAGAGGCTGCTTGTCATTCTCTTGTGTTCGAGTTGTTTGTTCTTCCTTCTTGTTCCATCTCTTGTTTTAGGCTACATTGCGCTGATGTAGGGCAAAAACTCACAGACAACGTTGTCCGCAGTTGCTTCGTTGTTCCTTCCATTTGTTTTCTCTGGATTTGATCATGTGATGATCTTTAGCAAAGTTGTTGTGCATGAGACCACGAAGGTTTCTAAGTTGGTACGACCAATTTTCGACAGACGGTTGGTGGCGTAACAACGCGCGCAGGGTACAGCTGGTATGAAATAAAAATGACAAAAACAAAAAATGTCGCAATTTTGATAACTTCAATATTTTAAAGACGGTCGACATGCAACAGCTGAAAGTATCTAATCTAAATTTAATTCGTTATTATATAGGTATATCACACAGATTATATATAAGGCGCAAAATTTTAAAATATTTTATATTGCTGTGAGTCAATATATGACATTAAATTGACTTTATTCTAGGCATATACAGAGTGATTTATAGAAATGGGTAATATATCAGCTACAGATTCTGTATCGAAGTATATTAATCATTTTCTTAATAACTGGTGCTCAAATATTAATTCTTACTAAGGTACAGGGTGTTAAAGTTATAAAAATAATTCAGTAATTGTATACTTATTTCAGTTATTTTTTCACACACAAACGTGAAACTCGGACACATAAAAGTCAGTACAATTAGGTTTATTGACATGAAAAAATCGAATAAGCTATCAATTTTATTGCATCGCATAGAGGGCGCTACATAAGCTATCTTGGTTATCTATAGAATTCGTCATAACTTTTTTGAATTTCGTTCATTTATTATCTCATTGCAAATATTTTGTTAATAGTTATTTTTAAACAAAAAGGGGATACTTGTTTTATGTTCATAACATGCATCCTTATCGAGATATTTACGTTAAAAAAAGAGATCACTGTAAAAAAGTTGAAAATATCTCGCTATGCAGGGTTTTCTAAAATCAAAAAAGTAGTTAGTAAGTTATACCACTCTCTGGCGACACTTTGATGTTTTGAGATCAAAGTCGTATCGCCGCACGTAAATACTGTCGCAAAAAATGGCCAAGTACGAGGGACTTAAAAAAGTTCCAATTGGGAAATATTCATATACGAGGGATATTCCAAAAGTGTGATGTAAGGCTGCTTATTGTATAAATAAAATATTTGTAATGTAATAAATATAAATATTATAAGACGATTATAGGTAAATGTATAAAGTTTTGTTAGTTAATCTTAGAAGTCGTATATATCCACTTATAGCAAGTGTTACTATACAAAACTACTACTATACAAAAAATAATGTAGCCATAAGGAAAATTTGCAATAAAATGTTTATTTAAATATTTAAAAAAATAATATACAGTTTTTTGAAACTAAAATAGGACATAATATAATCTATATTGTTTACAAGTTACAAAGGCTGCAGTAAAGGTTTTTACTTGCTCTTTTAATGCAGCTTTTTTTGGACTCCTACACGAAAGTGTTTGTGACGTTTGGCAGTCTTGATTTGAAATATAATAAAAATGCATTATATTCAAATTTCAGTATTTAATATTATTTTAGTGATTTGGGTAAATTTCTATACGTATATTAATTAATTTGAGACAAATTATTTTAATTTATTTAAAGATGTTACCGTACATACCATTTTTATTATATACTGTTTGTGCACATGTATCACTTAGTTTGAACTTCAGCATCTTGAAATTTGGCGCCACGATAGTTTCGAAATTATCAGAAACTCTGCTTCAACCAAAAATGCTTGAGTGTAAAATTTACATGACACAATTAAGTACTTACTTACATAATTATTGCATATTATACTTTTTTTAATAAATACCAGTACAAAGAACTTACTTGTTGGTTCATACAAAAACAATGTTTGATGTTTTATTCGAAAAATGTTTGCTTCAAATGTTTTTATAGCATTGATTAGGACAATCTTTCAAATGAAGATTCTAATTTTTATCGGCGTACCGCGTAAAATTTTATATTATGACCTATATTAGTTGATGAAATATAAAATACATACCTTGAACGATGGAAAAAGGAAAAATCACGTCTTGAGGGACAATTATTCTCAGTGCAATATATCACGGGAATTTTAGAAGAAAAATAAAATAAAAAAAAAACACTAACAGATATTCAAGGTCTTTTGTCTCACACTATATCGAACGCACGTTACAGTTCTAGTGTCGGCTTCCGTGTAGGATCCTGGGTACCGAACGGTCCCCGAGACGGGTGAAGAGAGCGGAATTGGTAGAGCGGGGCGTGTTCGAGAGTGAAACAACTGTTATATTTATTCTGTAAACTTTGCTATAACTTAGCTTTTACTAGCTAAATGCTTCCCTCTCTCTCTCTTTCTCTTTGTGAATCTATTGCTAATAGTTTCTGTTTTTATAAACCACAACACAGATATATTTAATTCTTAATGTAACATTTTAAATAAAAATCAAATAAAGATATCCAAGAAATGATTGCTTATAGATATAGGGTGTTCCGCATAAGAATTGACACAGAGCACAGAGAAATCAAAATAATCAAATATACCTATATACAAGGTTGCACACAAGAGGAGTTCCAGGTCTTCAAAGTGGGATCAAATATGCCTAAACAAAATAATATCTCTGAATAAGGTACTCTAACTTGGAATAACCAAATTTGGTATATGATTTAGGTTTATTATTGGTCTTCTTTGACTATGAGTCTAAGTAAATTGAAGCTCTACAAGGTGTTCATTGAGAGTAAGTCACTCTTAAAATTATACCAAACTTTTTTCCATTGATCAAATTTAAAAAGAATGATAATATCCCGCACAGAATTTAATTTAAAAACATTGTTTTTACACTTGTTAAATTTTTCCAGTTTTAAGAAAAAAATTGATTAATTCGAACAAGGTTTTAATACTGTTTATTAGAAGAAATCAAAGTAAATAGCAAGTTTTGTCTCTAAAATTTAACTATTTTATTTCTGCTACTGTTTGTTAATGAAAATGTCTGGCCAATCTACATTCAGCAAACAAGTTGACATTTTACTAGGTTTCTGTGAAGGAAACTGTAGAAGAGGTGTGGAAGAATATCGTAGGAGATATTCTAAATCGAGTGATTTGCCCATAGAGAAACATTTTCTAATGTTGAAAGACGAACTCGAGAGACAGGAAATCTAAATTTAAAATGTTACTAGCTGTCATCGTATTGTGTGATATTTCTATTTTTATATGTGTTCATTATAATAATAAAGTAATAAATATACAAACGTATGTACTATGTATAACAACTTTTATTAAACAGATTTCGCTTTCGGTACAGAGATACTATGTAAGGTAATTTGGTACTTAATATGTAAATATAAGGCATTTTTATATTAAAACTCTTAATTGAGAAAATAAGTGCTTGAAGTACATACTTGGGAGCAGAGTAAACCAGCTTCCGCTGCCAATAAACATATCAGTTCGCACCGCTTTGCGTCATAACAGGCAGACATCTATACACGTTAATTGGCAAGATTTATAGAAAAGGATTAATGTCTTTTATGGTATCACTGATTAATTTATTGCCCATTCGTATGTCAGATTTGAACAATAATCTTTTAAACTGACATTATATTTCATATTAGAAAGTCGAACATTTTTGTTGTTTGCGCTACCTGTATTTTCAAGAAAGTTGGGTACAACAAAAAAGAATTCCATTTGAAAAATGTCTAAGTGATACGTCAGGAATTAAATTGTGTTTTTGATATAAAATAAACTGGCATAAGGGCCCCTCTTATGCAAGGCGCTTTATTGAGAAATGTAGTGGATAAGCCTGTTGTTGAAAAGTCCAACCATCGTCTTAACCTATTTTGGGTATATTTCTTTGACTTACCATTAAAGGCACCACCAAAATTGTGGTATTACGAATCATCTCATAAAATATGTTTTTTTTATCAAAAACAACACAATGTATAAAGAATTTTTAAAAGTTTATTCAAGCATTTGTTGAAATAGAAATAGAATTTAAGATAAAGTTGTCGGAGATGAGTAAGTAATTTTATGATCAAAAACTGAATCAGGTATGAATTCTCCAGCAAATGACAAACAATTCGATTTTTTTTTAGCGTCAAATACGCAATACTTACGGAACACTGTTTATTAGGATTTTTTTGAGAATGTGTCTATGGAATAAACCAATTAAAATTTAGATTTCGTTTTGTGGTAAATTTAAATGATTTTTTATAAATTAGTTACAAAAGAAAATCACAATTCAAAAAACAGTTCTAATTTAATAGCAAATGTTTTAATATTTTACATTTTCTCATTCAATATCAATAACTTTTACCGTAAATCAGTACAAAAGTGTTGAAATTCAACACAACAAAGCACTTATTAGGGAAATAATACATACCTAGTATGACTAAGAAAATGTAAATATCAAAAAATTGAGTTTTAAATAAAAAATGTCAGGAGACATAAAAGTTTGCAAATCCGATTTGTTATCAAATTAACGTTTTACAGGCGTAAGTTGAAAAATATTTGGAGATGGAAAAGCGCTCAGATCCCCCCAAAAGAAAAGAAAGATAGTGAGGTCATAGATACTGTTATTCAAGAACTAACTGAAAGGAAGAACAGAGAGAAGAATATAATTATTTACAGACTAGAAGAAAGCACTGGAAGAAATAAAGTTGAAGCGGATTTGAAACATGTTAAAGATATTTTGTCAGCCATAGCGCCCGATATGGATGTCAGTAGCATTAAAGTACAAAGACTTGGAAAATCGACCAGAAATACAGCTGCTCCAGTGAAAGTTATGTTATCTTCTAAGGAGGATGTCTTTACTATTCTTTCTGTCAAGAAAAATCTTAAAGGTTCTGACTGGAATATACAAATATCACCAGACAGAACTCAACGCCAGCGGGAGAAACTGAATATTGTTTTGGATGAAATGAACAAGCGTAAACGAAATGGCGAAGTTGGATTGTTTATAAAATATATACGCGGGGAGCCTGTTATTGCCACAAAAAACTAAATGCTATTAAAATAGGTCACATTAATGCTCAATCATTATGTAACTGTCTCAATGATTTTAAAGAACTTTTAATCTGAAAATTTTTCAATAGTTGGTGTCACAGAGACTTGGTTTACACCTGATTTCCCGGATGAATATATAAATCTTCCCAATTTCAACATTGTGAGACTAGATCGTGAAACACATGGTGGTGGAGTTATGTGTTTTTTAAAGTCTTCATATAAATATAAAGTATTTCAGACATCTTTGTCTCCTAATGTTGAACAAATATGGTTGATTGTCAAATTCGGCAAGCAAAATGTAGCTCTAGGAGTTATTTATCGTCATCCTAAAAGTAATTTAGATATTTGCTTGTCTGAAATAGAGGATATTATGGAGCGTATATACTTACAAACTGATAGTATAATCTTAATGGGAGATATTAATGTGAATTTTTTAGTCGTAAATTCCTTAAATGTGAGAAAATTTAATAAACTTTTATCTATTTTTGAAATGACTCAAATTGTAACGAACCCTACTCGTATAACAGCTAATACCGAAACTTTAATTGACGTAATTTGTTTAAGCAAATCATTTGTTGTAAAGACTTGTGATTGTTGCGATGTGCTGCGTTCTGATCATCTTTTTGTAAAATGTCAGATAGACGTAGAATGTCAACAACTATGTTCGGATCTAATTTCATGTAGAAACATTAATCAAATCAATCTTAATAATTTTGCTATTGACGCAGATAACATGCCTTGGGGTGATATTTATTTACTTGATAATGTTAATGCGAAACTAGATTATTTAAATGAATTAATAATTTCACTTTTTGATAAACATGCTCCTATGCGAAGTTTTCCCAAAAAAAATAAAAGGCATCGTCCATATATAACGTATAATATAAAATTGATGATAAATGAGAAGGAAAAAGCCTATAATAGATATATTCGTACTAGATCAGATGCTAGCCGGTTGTTTTATATTAATATTAGAAATACTGTGAATAAAGCTGTTAAACAGGAAAAATCAGCCTATATGCAGTTTACATTAAATCAAAATAGAAATAATGCAAAAAAATATTTTAACTATTTACGTGAATGGGGTGTACCCTCTAAAGCTCAACAAACAAGTAAATATATTCCTTTTGATTTGAGAAATCCAGATGAAATAAATAATTACTTTCTAGGAGTCGCAGGTCGGTCTTCTGTTAATGCCAATACACTAAATTATTATAATAATTCTTCTTTAAATCCTGATTTGTCATTTTGTTTTTCTGAAATATATGAAAAAGATATATGGGAAGCATTTCTCAAGATAAAAAGTCATGCTATCGGCACTGATAATATAAATTTAAAAATGTTAAACATTGTATTAGAATATTGCATGAAGGAAGTAAAACATATTTTTAATTCATCGATTAGTACAGGCACTTTTCCAGATACATGGAAAATAGCAAATGTATTGCCATATCCAAAAAACTCTTCACCTACCAGTTACAATGACTTGAGGCCAATTTCAATATTGCCAACACTGTCCAAAGTTTTTGAAATAATAATTTGTAAACAAATAAAGCAATTTTTAAATTCAAACTCAATTTTACCATCAGTTCAGTCAGGATTTCGAAAAAACCATAGCACGCAAACGGCTCTTCTTAAAATAATAAATGATGCTTCTATAGCTAAAGATAATAAATTATCTACAATTTTAGTCTTACTTGATCAAAGTAAAGCATTTGATCTAGTCAATTTTGATTTATTAATTGCTAAGCTGAAATATATTGGTTTTACAGAAAACACTTTAATTTGGATTAATAGTTACTTAAGGGGCAGGTCACACAAAGTGATATTAAACAACGTAATGTGCTCGATGGTAAAAGAAACCTCATCCGGTGTCCCCCAAGGTAGTGTGCTGGGTCCAATTTTCTTTTCGTTGTTTATCTTTGACATCACTGCGGATATCTTGCATTCTCAGACTCATCTGTACGCAGATGATATTCAAATTTACCTATCAACTAATTTTAATTCTGTAAATCATACTATTGAACAGATGAATGATGACCTTCAAGTTTTATATAATTTTTCAAGTAACCACGGCCTTCGTTTAAATCCCAACAAAACTAAAGCAATTTGTCTTGGATCAGAGCGACATACTAATTATATTACATCTAACTTTACTCTAAAATTACATAACGCAGATGTGCAATGGGTATCTTGTGAAAAAAGTTTGGGGTTGTACATAGATTCGACATTAAAATTTGAGAAACATGTATTATGCGTAGTCCGAACTTGTTTTTTTAAATTGAAAGTTTTGTATAATTTTAAATTAACATTTGGACAAGAAACTAAACTAAAATTAATAAAAACTTTCACATATCCCCATATTGAGTATTGCTGTGCTGTATACTATAATTTTTTAACGCAAAATTGTCAACAAAAATTACAACGGATTCAAAATGCCTGCATGAGATTTGTGTTTAATATTCCTCCAAGAAGTCATATAACTCCTTATCTTATTAAGATAAACGAATTAAATATTAAACTTAGAGTTCAGTATCTGTATAGTATATTCTTGTATAAATTGTTAAATACTAAGGAGCCACTGTATCTTTATGATATTATATCTCGAAGGTCTGACGTTCACAGTGTCAATATAAGAAACAATAAGTTTCATATTCCACAGCATACCACAACACATTTCCAGGGATGCTTCTCCTATTTAGTGCCATTTTACCTTAACCAAATTAACACAGACTTGTCTGTTACTTTATCATCCTACAAAAAAAAGTTAAAATTGGAGCTACTAGAGAGACTTGTTTAAATAAGGTATATCAGTTATATATAAAAATGTTACTATTGCTGTAGAATAATTTGAGATGTTTATGTTTTCATCTCGTATGTTATGATTATTGTTAGAAATTATTTTATCTGTTATTATTTTATTAGTTATTATTTTGTTTTTGCTATTCTTTCCTCAATACGCGAAACGCATAATTTATTAGCATTTAAAATTTTAGGAGAGGTGTAAGACAGCTTTGGCTAACCTCCTCCTTTTGTGTACCTATACTACTGCCACCATTGTTTAGTTTAAGTTTTTGTATTTCATTATGTGTGCACAATAAACCATTTATTATTATTATTATTATTAATTATAGGGTTCTAAATAATTTTAATTTCATTCAATTTTTTTCAAGATTTTTTCTAAAAATCAGCATAAAGAAACACTATTTGTGTTTTTACCCTTACAATTAAGGTCATTTTAAAATAATCATTACCCTTTCATACCCTGTATCTCGGAAACAAAGCATTTCCCGATCAATATGTAAATGAACTTACTTTCTTAATTTAAAAATTCTAGTACCTTTCAAAATTTGCAATTCAGAACACCCTGTATTGATTTTTGACAGATCTTTTTTAATCTGTGTTTTATCTCCAGTTTTTTGTTGGTCGCATACATATAAAAATAACTATATCAACAGAAATAAATTCGCACACATAAAAAACACGTTTCACTAATGTCAACTGGTTGACTAATCCTGCACAATAAATATTTTCTTTTAGACCATTATACCAAATTTAACAAGTAATTTAATACGATTAACTTGTAGTATAATGTTCTAATCCGAATTAACAACAAATTCTAATGTATTATATGCTTATATCACCTTTATTAATATTGAATAAATACGCAATAAAAAGAGTGTGAATATACACTATGAAAAAGAAGTAAATTACAAATAAGCTAATAAAACGAGTTTGTTTTCATATGTGTAATAGGTATATTAAATTTAGTTACAGTACAGGTTGTTGTAATTAAATTTTGATAAATTTTCTTTAATATACTGAAAACTACTTGATCAAATATAGTCTTGTAAGGTACCATGGAAAAGCATTTTTAAGAGCTTTAAGTGTCACTAGGGGGTTGTTGTAACAGATTGTTTAGTTGTGGTAACTGAGGGAGTAAATTAGAATGGGTTAGTTAATACATCATTTAAGTCTTCTTCATATTACAGAAACGGTATATGTTTTCAAATCGTCAAAACTGTATGAATAAAGTTCGTATCTATACAAAATTCGGTATTCCGACGTAGATACACAATTAAGGTAAACATAATTTCACTTTCTCAGCTCTCACCTAGCTCCATCATTTTTGTCTTAGTGATAGCTTACTTCGTCTTTTCAGATCTTATCTTTCGCAACGTAAACTGTATACTTCATAAAATGATTTTAAGTCTAATACCTTTTTAGTTACTTTTTTGTACCCTAAGGATCTAACTTTGGGCACACTTATTTTGTTTGTCAATGATGTATCTAAATTATTAAAAATTAACAGCGTATTTTTTGCCGACGATTTAAAACTTAAACTTTAAAACTTTAAATATGCATTCCATTGACGATTGCTTTAGTTGAGAAATGACAATGACAATCAATTAAAAATTAATATAGAAAAGTTTAAAGCTTGTTCCTTTTAGTTTCCATTCATCAAATTGTACAACCCAGGAAATTTTTTCGTATAATGTCATGACCAAACTTTCATAAAAATAACGCGCCTTATAAATATACTATTGCTATTTAATAATATTACTATACTGAAAAATAACCTAAAATAAAAACTGAATGTACTTCGTGATAAATTGTGTTTAATAATCTTTCGTTATAAATGTATTAACTAATATTATCTTTATTAACATAATTTTAATGAGTAATCAATTAGAAATAATGAACAAAACATGTAGTGTTTATTACAACATGGCCGCTGAAATAAAATCAACTTTGAAGTCAATTTGTCTGTAAGTTTTAACCTATAGGGCAGATTGCCTATGCCAATGTTGACGTCACAGGAAAATATTAACTTTGTGGTTGAGATTTCCTCCAAATGAAGATATTTTATGGTAATTTATTACCAATTAAATTATTACTAGGGACCTACATATAAAATTCTACTCTTGGATTTATCTGTGATTGAAAATTCAAATTAAAGCCAATAATATTATGTATGCGTAATAACAAAAACAAAATTAATATTTTCAAACGGAATTCCATTCGAATTTCAATTCACGTGCACTACTGAATTCATCTGACACAATAACAGTCATAAGAATACTTATATATGAAGTATTTATCGATATATTATCATTAGATTGATTTACATAATATGCAGTGTTGGCTTAAATTCGTATTTCACAACTCTGTAATATTGTGTAGGGCTTGGTTTTCACTGCAGATCGCCAAAACACAAAACAATTTCTACGGGCTATTACATGAAGATCTCTCGGAATACATATAACAAGAAGCTTGTTTCCTAAAAAACCTTTATAAGACACACTTACGTCGAAGTATTATTAACAAGTAAATTTATACCATAATATAGAACAATATTTCTATTAGGTTAATTTAAATGGTTAAATATTCATTAGAAATTATCAACAAAGTTGAAAATAGATTGATATTGTAATAAAAATAGAACTTAACCAATTGAAGGATTTAATAGGACAAAATAACTAGTTACTACCTTATTTTTAACTACTAGTTGAAGACAAAATAAGTTTTACAATTTCGTAATAAATATGTAAAGATTTACCTATTGTAATAATTTAAAAAATCATTGGATATTTAAGACAGATTTCAAGGCAAAATTAAGTAAATTATAACTTCGTCTTACACGTTATTGGAATGTTAGCATTTGAAAACATAGAATAGGTAAACAATATGTAATTTCGAACTGTACAAATTGATATATATTTCATTTTACTTAGAAGTCATTATATTACTCTTAATTGACTAAAATTTTGGTATTATAAGATTTTGTAACTAGACTAGACTAGACTAGACTATTTTTATGGAGAAAAGTAGTAAATCAATTTAGAATTATTTTTCTTGTGTGGTAGTCTATTAGGCTTTAATGTTAGTTGGGACAGCAAACTGTCAAAGTCATTCAATAGCGGCACACTAGACATTTACCGTCTTTGAGCTTATTAGTTCTCCTGTGCCATAGGTGAGGCAACCAACGATTTATCCGACAACAGTAGACATGATGCAGCACATAGTTACATCTTGTGACCACATGCTAAACGTAACGGTCTATAAATATATAATTTAAGATTAACTTATTCTATATTTAATAATATTTTATTCATAAATATTATTTTTTAAGTAAATCTTAAATTTAGTTTCATTGTAAGAAATAAAAATGTTAAATTAAGTATAAGAATACTTGTATGTTAAGAATATGTAAATATTTATACCGAGTACACTTTATTAGTGAATTAATACACTTGAGTGAAGTTTAAAATTTTAAGTATATTAATATACTTGAAAACATATTAGATTTTTTTCCGTGTACAATTACTTACTATTCTTTTTTTCAGTGTAAAGAAGGCTTAAGTCATAAGATAAGCCTTTCAGTTCGCGAATTGTTTAAGCGGACGTTCCATTACCGGGGTAATATTTAATTCTGTAACGTAACAGCACCGAACCGGCCGAAGCACTAAATTAGGTACATTCACGTCATGCCCGTTTGGCATTTCTTTATGCGAAAAAGCGCTCCTATAAAGGAGCCGATCCGATATTACAGTAATTGGTGGCTTAATTTGGGGAAAGTTTATATTATTAATCTGGCCGGTCTTATTGGCTCTCTTGTTGTAATCGAGATGCCGATTTTTATTTTATTTCAGTGTGAATTATATTTTTTCGAGTCTATAATCAACGGAAACACTCAGGTGTACCGGTCGGTGCGGAAATGCCTTAAAAGAAATCGGGCAATCGATGGAAATTTTATAAATTCGATTTCTAAACTTGCTATAATTGGTTAGTGCAGCAGCGTGTTTATTATTGTTATGGGCGTGTATAGAATGCAAAAGTATATATTGTGTCGTGCACTGTGTCGATTATGCATTTCCTGAATGATAATAATTTTGCACAAGTTGTAATGAGTAGGCAGTAGGTATAAAGAATGCAAATGAGTTTTAGACAAACATAATTATGAGTAGAGTTCGAGGATATACGGTTTTTAACAGAACCTGACTCAGCCCAACTATTTGGTGTTTTATAAAAGCTACGAAAACGTTTTCGAAACAACAGTGAAAAAAAGGCCAGTAACTTTACAAATACGCTTTGTAAAAATATCCTTATAATTGTCTTTAAATAATTCTAAAAATAATGATGATTTTACACTGACGCTTGTAATTTTACAAGAAAACTGCCAATATACAACAAAACCGTAAACTTCATATGTAATTATAATGTAATATGTACATTTATAGAATATATTGTAATACATTTACAATTAGCAATGTGAAATCCACTTTTACATTGTAAAATTACTGAACATACCAAATTTTCTATATAATTGACTGTAAAAATATGCTTAATTTGTGTGTGAAGATACTACTAATTTTAAAACGCACTGCCACTAACCGTTGAGAGCGTTGGGTGGTGACGCCTTCATTATTTCTTGCTTCATTTCGATAAATACAGCGTGTACCTAGGACCTAGGTACTTACATAATTAATTTAGTGAGTAGTGACTAGCAATATAATCATATCTAGAGTGACAAGTGAGTGTTTTTAGTACTATAAATAGTTTTGTCTAGTGCTGGTTGTAACATAACCTAAATAAAGCATGCTTTATTTCGACAAATGCAGCGTGTACCTAGGACTTACATAATTAATTTAGTGAGTAGTGACTAGGAAAATAATCAAATCTAGAGTGACTAGTCAGAGCTTTTATTGCAATAAGTAGTTTTGTCTTGTGTTGCTTATAACTTAACCTATATGAGATAACGTAATAGGTATGTATTTTATATAGAATTATTGAAGCAAAGGAACAATGATATTTTTGCATCTACAAAAATCAGATACCAACTGTAGATTGAACTCTGTTCATCTTACATATAAACAATATATTATTTTCTACGTTAGAATTATATTTAAATTGTAGGTACCTATATTACACATTAGATTTCGTTTGAATATTATAAAATATTTATTTTTTTTATGTTCACATATACAAGAAACTTTATTATTTGATATATACAATATATAGATTTACTTTGTTATATATGTTTTGTATAACGCTAAGTGTCCTGTTTTGTAAAAATGGTGTAAATGTACAGGTACCAAATTAAATAAAAAATATCGAAACACCTTAATATTTTATTTTTTATAATCTAACTATATTTATTCTAACATTATAAACTCTTTTCCACAATTGCATAACATACTAGAAAAAATAGTAAAATTATTGTTAGAGCTGTGAAACCAGAATTTTTGTAGTCGACAATAATATAAACCATTACCTACGTTTTTACTAATCTATCAAAAAGTAAAATATATTCGTTATATTCGTAGCGTACCACTTAGGTGTACCTACATGGTTTTCTAAATTCAAAAAATTAAGCAAAATAAGGTAGTTAATTTATTGAAGATATTAATAGGTATAGCTGTAACTAAGGATTAGCTAACTGAGCTGAACTTATATAATCGGTTAGGAATAGTACGATTTTGTAAATGTTTTTCACACAATTTGCGCAGAAATGTTTAATAGAACGAATATTTAGTTTAGAAGATTTTTCTTTTAAAATAACATCCTGATGCATTGATGTTATTGAGAAACTTACAGAAAAGCCTGACATGATTGTTACGTAAGGTAAGTAACAATTGTTAATTCTGGAATTACGATTCAGAAAATTTATTAGGTATCTATGTCAAAACACTGTTAGAGATTTTGTGTGTTATAAACAAGATGTCATTAAAGTAACTTTCTTAAAATTGACTGTAGGGGTTTCGATACTTTTAAAAGGTTTCTTTTATTTGCAGAAAAGATACAGAAAACAATAGTCCAAGTGTCACGAAAAAAGTTTTTGAGAAAATTTGAATTACAAAAATTTTATTTCAATATCTTGATTCGCTTACATTTGTTAATTTTAGGTTTTTTCTATGATATTCTATATTTTTTTATTTCTGAAAATATTTGTACTCTCTAATGAGATTACTATATTCAGCTTTTTGTGTAGAATCTAGTGGCTTACACAAACTTGTAAAAAAAATAATAACATCCTATACATTTTTTGATATGAAGTTTTGTACTTGATACGTAGGTATGCATAAAAATATTTTTAAGTTATAAATATACTAGCAAATTCTTTTTATAAATAAATATTGCGTAAGATGAAATAAATTACAAGTTGAATAAAAATAAATTATAACACATATGTTTCATTAAAAAAATATGAAAGTTTGTTATAAAGGAAAACTAGAAGTGATAAAAAAGCGTAAGCCGCTAAATATTTTTATAAGTAGAAAAGTTTCACAGTTATCATAAAAAACGGCCAAAATTGAAAAACATCACGTAGGTATTTTTTAAACAAATCGAAATGTGATTCTCGCAATTCAACTTTTCTCGAAAATTGAGCCCGAAACATCTGCTTAACTTTTCTGTCTTTTACGAAAATAGGAGAAACCTTCTATAGGTACCTAAGTATCCAAACTGGACCATCCTGTACAATAAATAAAAATTACATTGTAGTTATAGTGAAAAATGTTTTATTACAATGTAAGTATACAATTGATTGTAAAGTTACTTTGTACTTTTAAGTAATTATATAAGTTACATTGTAAACATTTTTGTACTGTAAAATTACAAAGTAATATTACAGTTACTAAACGGAAAATTACATCGCAAAATAAATTTACAATGCAATTTTACATTTTAATTATAAAATCACAATCTATAAGAAAATCACAGCAATAATAAATGGTAAATAAATTGCCATCTATTTTTACTGTAATTATTTTTTACAGTGAATCTTATAAATCAGCATGAGTCACAAAAATATTGTACAGGGTATCTCAAACTCAATCACAGTATGGGCTTATTGAGAGGATACAAAAAAATTAAATAAAATTTGGGACGTGTTGTTAAATGTGATGAGGTAAAATCAAAAGCATTATCTTTGGAATTTAACAGAAATGACGTAATTAATTATTATATTTTTTCCAGAAACAAACTCAATTTTTTTTTTGTTAAAAGCTCAATTTTTTCTAATAAGCTTTTATTAGAGAATTTTGTAGAGAAAATTTTGTTTTGTATACCTCATATCCAGTGAATTTTATATGTGTCGTGTGTTAAGTGATTATTTACAATACTATCATAATTAAAATAAAAAAAATTATGGTTTCTGACGTTAAAACTAGCGCTAAAAGCATTAAAATCATCGGAACTTTTCATAATTGCCTTCTAAACTAGTTAAATTTGTAACATTTTTATAGTTAGGTATGATTTGACAATGATTTTCAGCGCTGTGTCAAAATGATACAGCTTATAAAATAATTTGGTTGTAAAAACCAGCGTTAAATGACACGTAAGCTAATTGAGCGATTTCTAGAAAACACTGGAAGTTACCTAAGATTCTATAAATAGTTTATCATAACAGGGTCGTATCATAATAGTAAATAATACACTGTAAAAAATAATTACAGTAAAAATAGATGGCAATATATTTACCACTCATTATTGCTGTAATTTTCTTATCGATTGTGACTTTAAAAATAAAATGTAAAATTACGTTGTAAATTTATTTTGCGTTGTAATTTTAGGTTTTGCAATTGTGATTTTACAAAACAAACAGTATTTTTACAATGTAACTTGCACAATTATTTGTAAAATTGCAGAGTAACTTTACAGGCAGTTGTATAGTTACATTGTAATAATACATTTTATATTATGACTACAATGTAATTTTTTTTTTATTTATTGTACAGGATGGTCCAATTTGGGCACTTAGGTATAGAAGGTTTCTTGTATTTTCCGAAAAGACAGAAAAAAGTAGCCAATATATTTGGAGCTTAATTTTTGAGAAAAATTGAATAGTGAGAATCTCATTTCGATATTTTGGTTTGTTTAAGAGATACCTACATGATGTTTTTAAATTTTGGTCGTTTTCTATGGCAACTTTTCTACTTATTATATTAATATTTGTACATTGTAAATACATTTTTTTCTCTATGTGTACTATTTAGTGGCTTTAGGAATTTTTTTTATAACTTCTAGTTTTCCGTTACTATAGCAAACATATATATTTTTTAATGAAACATCATACGTATGTAATATGGGGCATCATAGAAAAGGCCTAAAATTAAAAAAAAATCTATAACAAAACTAATCAAGATATCGAAATGAAATTTTCGTTATTCAATTTTTCACAAAAAATATTCCAATGACATTTGGACTATCTTTTCTGAGAATAAAATAAATTTCGAAACTGACCTAACCCGTAGAGTCAATTTTAGAAAAAAATACTTTAAAAGCACCTTATTTACAAGACTCGAATTCACTAACAGTGTTTTGACATAGATAGCTAAAAAAACTGAATAGTAATTCATTTATACCTAATAGATTAATATACCTACATGAGAAAAATTAAAATATCGTAAGGAATTAACGACTGTCACTTATCTTAAGTATGAAGGCATTTTAAATACGAATTTTTCATATTTCCAAAATACATATTTCACTGAAACGGAGATAAAAGTAGGAATTCTTTCAATTTCGAGATAGTTTTTGTTTTTGTTTTAATAACAGTACTTTTCTTCTAAATGCGACACTTCTTTTGATTTCTTTGCAATAGCTATGAAGCTAAGCAAAAGGTAAAACTAGACTTCTACCGTTCGGTATGACCATTGAGTAATAAATAGTACCTAATAACAAAAATAAAACAAGGTCCTCGTCATTTTGCTATTTCAAATTTATTTTATAGAATGGTTTGTCGATGTAATTTTGAGTTAAAATAAATGCTTCTCTGTTATAATTGTTATATTGCTATTTTTGTTTTATAACTGATAATATCATTACATACCAGCTCTATTATACTGTATAATACAGCTAATTTGCTCATAGAAGTACAATTGTCTTCAGGTATCTTAATACAATAGTTTTATAGGTTGCTAACCCATATCTAAGAAATAATTATAACAATTTTTTATGCCACGGTTAGGAATTCTGCGAAACATTACTAAAAAATTATTAAGTTTATTATCTAAAACCTTTAATAAGTTAAAGAAATGTTTATAAAATAGTTATTTATTTGCAGGATAAGCTGCCAAAACGTTCTAGTGATAAATTTATAAAATATTTCAGTTACTAACAACAAAATAATGGTATTTGTCGCTATACCTAATAAGTACTATGCAGTCGCAGTCTAGGCGCATCGCGAACCGTTCTGTGCCAAGGTGATAACGGAGTTTTACAAAATCAGTCGAATATGTCATTCTCTGAGCGTTTTTGACTTGTTCTACTGTACTATTTAGGTGACAGAATATGTTATGTGTAAAATAGTCAATCATAATTAAATCAACCATCGGTAGATTAGACGCACATGCTTTTAAATAGCATGTGAATTTTAAAAGTAGTTACCTTTTACTAATATATTTTAATTTAACACATAAAGGCCCTTGACCATGTTTGAAATAGACGGGTATCGAAAAGCTGCAGGAGGCAACGGTGTTACGTCTCGCGAGTTTTTAATTCTAATTTGACCTCGTATATTTCACAAATTACTTATCAGATCGACTTTAAATTTTTTAAATTGATCATACATAATGTATGCTTCACAAAAATTAGGCAAATTGTGTTATTTGATGTTTGACCAGATGATCCTATTTGATTATTTACAAATACTGCTTGGAGACTTCAATAGTACGTCAGACGGCAAACCTTTACACAAGGAAAATTTCTTGTGAAATATTTCTGACATTAAGGAGAGATTGTAGCTAAAAAATCAATCAACATCGGACTTACCTTCACATCTTTGATGTTTGGAGTCACATCGGATGTAACGAAAGTGGAATTGACCGGGGCGGGTTTGTTTTTGACGCTGGGGAAAATAATGCCTCCTTTCCTCTTCTCCGGTCGTTTTTCCGTTGTGCCGCCTTGAGACGTGTTATTCTGCACAGTCACTTGAGTATTGACTTGAGGTGGTAAAGTGGTGTAACCAACAGGTAGAGTCGTATCCGTAACAAATTCATCCACGTATCTGGTAGATTCGTAGTCAGCCAAGTCATCAATCGCAGGATCCAACAGAACCTCAGCAGGTACAGGTCGTTGTGCCAAAGTGGCTACGTCATCTTCCTGCTTTTTCAGCCTCTTTTCGACTTTATCTAAGTTAGCTATGATTTTGTTCGTTTTCGTTCTCAGATCGTTGTGGATTTCGCCTATGGCTCTCTCTTGCCTTTGAGTTTGAGTTAGGAGTTCATCCGATTTTGGTACTAGATCGTCAACGGAACTCTTCGTTCCCACGACAACATCCCACACCTCATCCATCTTTTCGGACACCGATATTATCGGCCTCATTTGCTGGACTAAACTGTCGATTTTATTTGTCTTGGGTAGTTCAGGTTTCTGAGTTGTTGTAGTTGTCGTTCTGTTGAAGTGATTGTAAGTCGTGTATGCGTTTGGATCGTCAACTATCGCATGATGAACGTCGGTTATCATGTTTAACATCTTTCCAAGATTTTCTTGTACGAGGTTTACGTGGAATTGAAGTTTCTTGTCAAGGCTACCGGTAGCATCTCTGAGTTGGCCCAGTTCTTTCGTTACGTGGTTTATAACCTCTGTATTCAAAGCTTTGGTTATTTCAATTACGTTCATGCTTACAGACCGTTTTTCGCTAGCCTCGACGTTAATATCTTCACCTTGTAAAGAATTGTTATCCAGCTGATTTTTCAAGACACTCAGCTTGTCGTCTATGTCGCTGACTTTCTGGTCCAACACTACCAACCTTTTGTTTAGGCTGACCGATTCCGGTTCAGAAAAAGAATCGGTCTTTTTGTTGTTATCAAACGGCAGACGGTTTGGCGATTGAAACAATTTCGAGTCTATGTTTTTTAGTTTCGCGATTACTGACTCTGTTTTATCGATGTTGCTGTTCACGCGTGTGTCTAAGCCTTCCACTCTTCGCATTAGATGCTCCACTGCTTTGTCCAGGTTCTCTATTCTCTGCAATTTGGATTCTAATGTTGAGATGATGGCTTCGAAGACGTTGAAGAGGTACTGTTCTCTGTAAAAGAAAACTGTTATTAGTTGGCTATATTAAAAAGCGCAGTAATTAAAAATAATATTTCAATGTTACTTAATAATAATAACTTTACAAAATTTTGCTACTGAATTAATGTAGAAAAAATTATTATTATTAATATAAATATATAAAATTTATTGCGCTCACTTGCTTACCAAACGAATTTAATACCAATCGAAAGTACAAAGCATACTAATCACTATTACCGGGTTGTCCATTATAAAGGGGAGAGGTCATACTAGAAATTTGTACTCATCTGCTTGCATCTGCATCTATATATATATATATATATATATATATATATATATATATATATATATATATATATATAGATATAAAATAAAGATAATTTTATGGCGAACACGATGGTTTAAGGTTGCTTGTTGAAAATTGTTCATGACTTACGGTTGCCAGGCTTTTAAATTTAAAAATTGGAGCAAGCGGTGTAGCATTGCACAAACTGTAATGATGGTGTACTTATAATTACATTGAATATATAAATGTCTTTTAAATATAAGATATTAACATATAAATAAAAGAAATATTTGAACATTTTTCAATTACTGAATTCAGAATCCGATTCATCAATTAGAGGATTAACTTGCATTATTTAACGATGATAGTTATGGCTGTAAATCACCCGAGTGAATTTTAACCATTATATTATACTTTGTCCACGATTATTTTAGCAAACTGTTTTCTGAAAATATTGCACAATATTTTGACACTCATAACATGAAAAAGATGATAATGATGACAATTCCTCAGAATTTGAAGATCATTTAACTGATGAATCGGATTTTGAATTTAGTACTTAATTGAAAAATTCTCAAATATTTTTTTTGTATTTCAATTATTTAATAATAATAAAGTTTTTTTAAGCGATACTAATGTGTTAATGACCAACGTTTTCAAAAATAATGTTATTTTTATTTGTTTACTGTTGTTCTCTTAATAAATTAGATAAAATTTTTAAAACCAGTATCTATATATCACTAACCTATTAGTATTTTGATAGATGTTTTTATATGTTAATATCATATATTTAAAATATATTTTTATATTGAAAGTAATTATAAGTACACTATCATTACAGTATGTGCCAAGCTTCTCCGCTTGCTCCAATTTTTACATTTCAAAGTCTGGCAACCGTGAATCATGAGCAATTTTTCCCGAGCAACCTTATGCCACTGTGTTTGCAATAAAATTATCTTTAATATTGTCACGGATTTCCTAATTAGAATTTTTTCTTACTGCCAGAAAAACAATCCGTTAATGAATTACTTATCTTTATTAACTACTCAGTACATTTACAACTCAACTAAACACTTATTTAATTAATCGCTATCTAAATCACTGTGATCTCTCCAACTAAACACTTCAATTCAGACTGTAATACAAGACTAACTAACTCCTGCCGTTTATTCTTCTTTTATAGACCCAACGAATATTCCAGGTATTTTCTAGTATCTCTAGATCAATTTTCCCGAACGACTCGAATGCTTCTAGTCGATTCCCCATTCTTCCAGTCCCGTCTCGATTAACGGCATTTTGTTTGTTTAACAGAATCGTGTAGGGGCGATCGGGTCAATCTTAGCATTTCGCGGTACCGCAGTCGTCGAATTGGGTGTGAGTGGGGCAAATTCCTTGACAATATATATTACATTTAGCAAGCAGATGAGTACAAATTGCTAGTATCACCTAACCTCTTTTAATGGGCAACTCGGTAATAACGACCAGTAAAAAGTAGGCAACTTAACTTTTGCTTGTTCCTCATGCTTTATACTTTCGATTAGTATTAAATTCGTTTGGTAAGCACGTGAGCGCAATGTTGGAAAACAATGAATTACAGTATCTATAATTAAGGGTAGCCATGAACAATTTTTAGAGTATTTTAAAAATAGAATTGAGGATGAAATTATATGTGGGAATGGGGTATTAACAATGGGTGATTTTAACACCAATTATAAAGAAAAAAATCAATATAGAAATGTATAGAAAGAAATGTATACATTTAATTGAAGATTGTGATTTTAAACAAATTGTAAATTATGATACTAGAGTTACTATATTTCAAAAAATTGCAGATTACTCAATCATTGGGACTACATTAGATGTCGAGGTTTCTTATAGACAAGAAATCGTTAAATTTAGAAATTTACACATTGATAACATAAACAAAATCAAATTTGAGTTAATCGGTAGAGATTGGAAATACGAATGCTCTGATTTGGATATGCTGTATAACAATTTTATAAATCAAATTTCATCTGCAGTAGATAAAATTGCTCCAGAAAAAATAAAACTGTACGCTGGAATAATAAATGGTATAATTTGAAAATTAAGGAGGCGCAAAATAAACGCGATAATGTATATAAGAAGTTTAAATTGACACGTACTGAAAGAGACTGAACACACTATAAGCATAATAGAAATAAAGTAATTGATATGATTAAAAGGGAAAAGAAAATATATCTGGAGCAACAAATAGATATGCATAAGAATGATACAAGTAAAATGTGGCAAACAATAAAACAGTTGATAGGGAATAAAAAAGAACATGAGATAGGAAATACAGTATTTTAAAATAGCACTTTTCCCATAATAGAAAATGTTTATAATTTCTATTCAAGTAGTATCGAAGGCATTGTGAATAGTATTTCTGTGGATGAAAATAAACAAGATAGAATAAAGGGAATGAAAGAATTGAGTCAGTTTAGTATTATAAGTTTGAATAAATTAAGAAAAGTTATTTTTGGTTTAAAAAATAAAAGTAGTACAAATGATATTTTGACTGGTCAATTGCTAAAACAAATATTTGACAGTATAGGATATCCATTATCGAATCTAATAAATACATCGATTATACAAGGCAAAATATCAAAAAACTTAAAAACAAGTGTGATAATTCCTGTTCCAAAAGTACAACAACAACCTTGGCAACCAAGTGAATTCAGACCAATAACTTTAATTCCTATAGTCGATAAAATATTGGAAATTATAATAGCGTAGCAATTACGAAATTACTTTGAAAGTAACAAACTGTTGAATGAGGTTCAATCGGATTTTAGACAAACACATTCATGTGAAACAAGTGATGATACGCTGATACGTTGTGTTTAAATAAGTTAAAATAAAAAAATAACTGATAAAACTTAATGTATGGTGGTTGGGACCAAATTTAATTGTGAAAGATAGTTTGCTGTTAATAGAAATATTCACATCAATAATAGTCAAATGAATTTGTAAAACAAATTAAATACTTAGGCGTAATATTGGATCAGCAATTGGAATTTGATTCTCATGTTATTTTTTTATGTAAAAGATAGGTTGGACCAAGATGACAGCGATAGGCTGCAATAAAGAGCATATTAATAGATTGCAAGTATTACAAAATAAAGCAGTGCATGTTATACTAAACTGCAATCGTTACACACCAATAAATTATATGTTAGATACGTTAAAATGGATTTATGTCGAGCAAATTGTAACGCGAAGTTGTATGACGCTAATTTATTTAATTGAAAGAAATTAGAGAAGAATTATCTTAAAGTGTTTTTAGTTAAGAGATGTGATTTGCATAAGTATAATATAAGGTCTGCTGGAGAATACAATATTGAATATACTCAGTTAACTTCCTTGAAAAATTAAATTTATATAAAACCTTTGTCAAAGGAAATAAAAATATCTGTGAATGTGAAAGTATTTGTTAGAAATATCACACATTTTTTTCGTAATGATAGGGCATGGTAAACATTGTCTTTTGTTGGTATGTTTTTGCATATGTATAGTACTGTAAATAGTATTTGTTTCTAAATAAATGAATATTCTATTCTATTCTATTTCATTAGGCAACCCATTTGCGATATATTTATTTACATATTATCTTTGATAAAAAATACTTTTCATTTGGTAAGCAGATAGGTGCAGGACGACCCTAATACGGATCCTGTACTAATATAATTGGAACCAATTTGCGCCCTGTATATCATTTCGTGTTAAATTAACAATGAAGTTGCCTCTTATCAACAATCTGAAATCGAACAGTTTTGTATTTAGAAAATTAAATTCATTTCATATGGCCACTAAATACTATCTTTACATTGTTGTACTTGATGATGCCCTGTTGAAAAAAGTTTGTCGTGTAATTGAAGAAGAAGCGGCGTGGCGATACGTTAATGTATCGTCATCGTGCCGTGAAACTCTTTAATAACACACAGAGGGATATAAATAATGGATATGATCCGCATCCTTTGAAGGAACACTTGCAGCAGCCTCTCCATCGCGTGCAGTTATGTTCTGCACGCTGTGTGGTCTTTTGAAACCTTAATGAGAAACAAATTTTAGCCTCAGCACGTACATCATTTCAAGATTTATGGCGCACATTTCCCCAAATTACAAGTACATTTCGATTTAATTTAATAAATCTGCGTGTAATGTTACTATAAAACTAATTTTTTGCAGCACAGTTTCTTATAACTTTACATGTTATTACTAGAGTGGGTTGTTACGATATAGGAAGATCTAGGAGAGTGCACAGGACTTGCGTTGTGGACTCAAGTTTCCGTTTTGTTATGTGTATTTTAGACATTCATTTGACCACTATATCTAAAGAAATTTACGCTGTGATGGGACAACAATAATAGTTATATTAGAACACAAAAAGTTAAGGTTATCATACGAGGCGTCAGCCGAGTTTGATAAAATAGTATACAAAGTATAATGAAATTAATTTACAACAAGAATATTGTACAAAACTTTATCTACTTTCATTTAATAACACAAGAAATTATATATTTGGAAAAAAGAAGTGTCAAATGATGACAAGATGCTGGTGTGTTTTCTATGAACAGAAATAAGTACCTTAAGTTTACGGATCAAGTTTTCTTTGTCAAATAAACCCATAATATAAAAGCGCCTTCAAAATGAGTGATTCTGATGGAAGTTTACTCTTTGATATAGAAGCAGCGGCAAAATCAAAGGCGCAGTATGAGTTGGAGTACCAAAAGTTTGAAGCAAAGCTGATGAGGTAAAGGAGGTGTCTGAGAAAATCCTTTTGCATTATTTTTCCGGAAACCATAAACGCTAGGTACTCACTACGCAATGTTGAAAACTATGCTTTCAGCTAAGAAAAATCAAGATATAAGCAGATTTTCTCAACTAATCACATTTTTGAAAATAATTTTAGACGGTTACAAGGCCAAACAGTTTTACAAAGGAAGAAGTATATAAGTTTCTAAGTACTGCAGATGATGAAACATATTTACTCATAAAGGTTGCTATGATAATCGGCATTTTTAGGGCCTGTCGTAGCGAAGAATTAACTAAGCTGATGTTGGATCATATTCACTACAATCATCTCTGTGATTCCATGCACAAAAACAAAAATTATCTGAGAATTTGTTATACAAGAAGGAAATGTGGCAGGTACCAACTGTTTAAATATACTGAACTTCATCCTCCTAGTGCAACTTACAGACGGTTTTTTGTATTCTACACACAAGGAAAATGTATCTCTCAGCTTGTCGGAGTTAATACTTTTGGAAACATTCCAAAAATGATTACAACAAAGTTTGGATCGGACAGAATGAAACAATGTTTTTTGTTAATCACAAAGTAACTGACTAATGCTATCTTATACGTTTTTAAGTAATTATGGTCTAACATTTTCATTGGCGCATAATTGACAAAGAAGTGAAACATTTGGTGGAGAAAGAATATTCTCTCAGATGAGACACAGCTTTTATCATTGCAGCTGAAAATCCTCAAACTTCTGCTTGTTTGGGTGCTACTGATTATAGTTTGCTAAAATTTTACATGAAATAAATACTAAATATGAGGAAAGAGCGGTGGATCGAAATATCCTAACAAAAGGAATAAGTTTCTCGAAATATTATTTACACTATACCTACTTAGAATATTTTAACTGAAAATTATAAAATAGGGTTAAAAAATACTCAGCAGGTACCTATTACACAACCTAAGCAGAATAACTAGCGATTGAATATATTTTTTTGATAAAGGGTCGTAGTGGTAAGTACGTACACAGTACATATTAGCATTGACAACATTGTTCTCATCGATGGTGGGTTAATATAAGTCGAAACGTTGATGTAGGAAAAAGACAAAAAAAAGAAAACTTGTGAGATTGGCTCGGTAAACTGTTGTTGATATGTGAATAAGGATGTACTATTGGGAATTCGACGATTTTATAGCTTTGGAGGTATGTGGTGGTCTTATCGTTTTCTTGTCAACAGAGTCATTCTCAATTTTCAGCCAAATCGACTTAATCTTATATATCTCCTGCCTATCTAGATATTATATAATATTTTATATGTATTTTCTTAAAATTCATCTTGTGACAAATTGATCAAATGACAGCGCTTGATTTACTCGATGTATGTACACAATAATACAATGCACACTATACACTACCATAGGATTTTTAAACCTTCGGCAAAGCAGCATGTAGCAGCGGTATTCGAAGTAATAAGTTTGGATTTTTTTTGTAGGGTGATTCCGTTAATTCTTAATTTTCTCTATTCCCTCTTAAAATATTTGTACTTAGTCATAGTTAACGCTGTATATCTGCCTAGATCACATTTTACTATACTTAAAAAATTATACTTATACTTAAAACCTTATGAGTTACGTATTTACGTATTATAAAAGAGAATCCACAAGACGACTAGGAAGTCTTGAACATTCGCACATAAAAAATCACAATAAATAGCTGTCACAACTATTCAGCGGTAGTTTATTAATATGTGTTGTATAAATTCGTATATACCCCCATTTTGCAACGTTGATCTCAACGATATAACGTAACTCTCTATCATAACGTTCCATTAAACAAATGGATTTCATGTGCATGTTAATGTTCCTTTATTGATTGTTATTGATTAAGAGTTTTGCTAATGGCATAACGTATTCGATTTCCCATTATTAGGTATTTCCTAACAGAATGTTTTAAAAATTGTGTATATGTGTACTGATAACTTTCTATCGGTACCTACTATATTTGCAACAGTCATTAATCATTTAAATTGTTATATCTACTACTGCTCCATATTCTAGTTGCAGTTCATGTAATTTCCTGGATGATTTGAATTTACCGTCAAACTGTTTTCATCAGTACTCATTTGTATAACAAGTTACATAATAAGGTATAAAATCAGTTGATTATTTTTAATAACATTTCACTGATATGAACCAAAAGGTAGAAATTCTTGTTTAGATAAATCAATAGAAACATAAACAATTTGCAGATTTTGTTCGACGCTATTTTCTTCCGATGTAACTGAAACTAATCCGAGAAGAACCGAGTCATTCCTGCAAAATTTTCAAAAAATAGAATATTTCCCTCCAAACTTTGACAATTTTATTTACGCCTGTAAGTAAATTTTGTAAAGTAATAGAGAGTAAATGTTATACTCGTATGATTTATCATCTCTTTGCACTGTAAAAAAAGTTGCTGTGTAAGTGAAATTTTCCAGTGTGTGATTTAGGATGTGTAAAGTGTCCGTGTTAATAGTTTTACAACTATAGATTTTTATACGTTTTACACAAAATATGCTATAATTATTAGTATTATAATAAAATACACTGAATTTGTGTAATATGCTAAAAGTACACCATTTTGTGTAAACTTAACACATCTCTGAGTTATATATCCCTACTCCTGACTAGTTAAGCAGAACTGCGAAACTGCAATATATCGGTTGTTCCAACATACGTCACTACGTCATGTTGATCGTGTAGCGTTGTTGTGTTTAGTTAGTTCTTGTTGGCTGTGTTCCCTTAGTTAGTAAAAAATATTGTTTTCTCTGATCATGCTACCTTTACACTGTGAGATATACACACAGTATCCGCAGGAAGTAAATGCCTGGGCGGCGATTGTAGAAAATAGAATTATTGGACCGTACCAATTTGAAATTTTGAATAAAACTTCAATGGTCCAAGGTATCTCCAATTCTTACAGGATTATGTTATAAACAATCTGGTAATCTTATTTCCTACTACAAATAATCCTACTACACCAAATAAAAACTTATGGTACCAGCAGGATGGCCGCATTACGCAGCTGATGTTAGAAGGTGTCTTTCCCAACAGATGGATAGATACCTAGACCTAGTGGTTCTATTGAATGGTCCCCAAGATCTCCGGACCTTAATCCATTAGATTTTTTTCTGTATGGCCATCTAAGAAATGTTGTATACAAAGCTAGACCAGACAATATCGAGAAATTAAAAACTAGAATTACAAATGAATGTAACAATATTTCTCAATAAACTGTCACTAAGGTTCAACGAGCATTTATTAACGGTGTTGGATACTGCCAGGCTCAGGAAGGACACTTATTTAATTAGTTTGTTTAATTAACTGAATAAAATAAATTAATTTTAAATCATTATAACATTTATTTTCTCGAAAATTTTCTTATGTAATGTGACAAAACTTTTGATGTGCCGTATGCAGATAAATATGGTCTTCTAAATGATACTGTTAAAAATTGAGGCTGCCATTTGAAAAAATGCTGGTAATAATGACGATCAATGGGAGTATTATAACATAAAAATAATGTTTGATAATGTCTTGATTCTCCTACGCCATTTTTGTGAAATTAAGTAATAATTTTATACTTTTATTTTTTCTGCATTGTAAAGATATTTAAGGTAATATAAATTATTTTTTCTACAATTAATGTTAGTGAAGTCATATGTATGTTCTTTGATCCAAATATCTCGCTATATTCTAAGGAACAAAGTAATACGAAATAAATAATATCATATTTTTCACACATTCACATACAACTCAAAGTCAATTACTTTAAGTGCTGCTAAACAAGTTGCAATTTGTTCCATAGCGGTAGACTAAATGCAGTTTACTCAACAGATTTTTGATATATTTTTTTAATGGTCAAATGTAGATACTTATATCTAGAATATTATAATTATGTGATTTTTTTTGTTTCATTTTGACCAAAGATATTCTCTCGGTAAATTCATCCACACTCATGCTACAGATTTACTTTATTTCAAATTTCAAATAATAGATAAAATGCATATAGAAAGTCTGCTCTTTACATATTATACCTAAAAAAATAATACATCTATACAACACACCTTTTAGACAACAACTTATCACGTCACGCTCCATACATTAATATGAAAAATTTTGTTTATGTACTGTGACATTAATTGGATGCTTTTATGTAAAATTTTGATATATTGTGCCACAATAAAGACTGGTATATTTATGCGATCCCTATTCCATTAATTAATAAACGGGAGTGTGTAGTAATTTACAATCCGATTTCCCCTTCAGATGATGCATATTTCATGACTCAGAACTTATGTTTCACGTTTGCACATAATTAATTTTGACGGTTGTAACTGGGCCTACGAAACATTCATCTTGGTCTCTTACCACGTGTTCTCCTCCTCGGAATTGAGTTAATGTTCTGCACGTTAAGATTTTATTGCAGATTATAAACGCATAAAACCAACAGTTTGACGTCAACTCCAACGTGTAAACACATAAAAGTAATGTGAAATAGGAAATATTATCAATATATACACATCAAAATGATTTAGGAGACAAAGAACATTATTTTACCTAGTGCAGATGTTATGACACAACCATGAAATATAACAGAAAGTTGAAAAACATTTTATTTTTAACATAAACCAAAATTAAATCGCCATAGCCTCGTTATACAGGGTTAACTATGACTTAGTACAAATATTTTAAGAGGACATAGGAAAAATTCAGAATTAACGGCATCACCCTTCAAAAAAATTCCAAACTTATTTATAAAGCGAAAAAAAATTATTTTCAAAACCTTATTAACCCCTAATTTCTCGGCGACTACGCCGCCTGTCAGCTGCGGGGTTAGATATATTCTGCCAGAGTCAAAGTTGTCAAAGGTAGTGACAGAGCACCGCGTTACCACGTGTAACGATTTACGGCGCTTTTAAAGGAAGTTTTATTTACAAAATACTAGATTATTTAATGAGAAACACGATATGGTAGCACTGAGAGTAAAACCTACCTTACTGATACTTCCAGGACTGATATTTGGAGATTTCAAGAAAGTTGAATTATTTTCTGTTTTCTAACTTGTTTACATTATAACTTGCCGTTGTAAAAATTGTTGCACTTGCTGGGGACCTCTTGATTTCCCTCGACCATTTCATAAATAAAAAAATACTTTTTTTCTGTAGGTATATCTATTATTGTAGTTTAAAAATGCTTTATTTGTATGTCACTAAGTAAAAAAGAAGTTACAAGGAATTTTAAAAAGTATGAAATTGGTTCTTTTTTATTTTCAAGTTAGGTACATACGTATTTAAAACTCCAGCACGTGTAACACAATATTCGTGGACGTTGTACAATTCGTACAAATGTACGAGGATTTGGCATAGTCTGTTTACATATTTGGAAAACGTCTTTGATATTCTGCTGTTGCACGATATGCACTTTCATCGCACTTCCCATAAATTAGTACCATATCCGTAATTTCCGTGATTACACGAATTTGAATGTGCGAAAAGCAAATACTGAAAACTAATATCAAAATATTTGCGATATTTGACGGACTTCCGATGCTGGCGCCATCTGTAGGTCATTAGCGCAAAGTGTACTAAAGCTTGTTCCATTCTTTAACTTATTATAGAATTAAATAATAACAATACTAATAATAGTAACGATATTAACAATAATCGACCATGTTTGCATATAATAATATTGTAGTATTATTATTTTAAATTTCCCGAGGGTTTTACAGTGCTCTGTAATATTACTTTTCTGACCACTACTGCTCTTTGACGTTGGGCGAGTATTAGAAACAATGCAACAAACAACACAGCATAGGTTTATTTCGACTGACAAGTGCTATGTGCGTGTAACTCCGTGTCACGGAGGAAGTGTCAAAACAATACTAGGATGAAGATAACCCACGGTTGTACACAAAAGAATAGAATATTGATTATATTGATTGCCATAAGAATATTTATCTGAAGAATATTAGGTTCTCGGTGGTGGCGCACCGAAGACTGAACGGTTGTGTTGACATTGTAATTTTAGTTTTCCGTTTTTAGTGACAGTTTCAGTTTTAAACGTTTTATTTATTAAATAATGGATAGTTGCGATATATTGGGACGTGTAGTTTTCCACAATTTTCTTTAAACGTACGTGGACATATTTTCTAGAGTTGAGAGCAATGCAGTGGAGTTACAGTTATCGGACAAAATTTTCTAAATGAAAAACTGCCACAGGTGTATTCGAAGTTTTCTATTAGTGTTTCATTCAATCAATGTTCTTAAAATAAATAGGCAATTTATTAACTCTACGCGAAGTGTGTACTTTGTGGCGAGTAATTCTGACGGACCTGTAATGAGTGAAAATGAAGTTTTGGCAGTTTGGAACGAAGGACCGAAAAACGAATTCAAAATACTGTAGCTAAACGGATTAACTGGTATCTATCAGGTACTTAGGTATTATTATTAATAAAAATGTTTACTTTCGTTGTTTCTACATTCGGCAACGTTGCGAGAAACGACCGCATGGTAGTTGACATATGTAGTCATCTTGGACGATTACTGATCGACATAGGCGCCGACTTTCCGTAGGAATAAAGGGTTTTGCCCTATTTTTAAAACATCGAGCTAGAATTCCGAAATAAATTTTTATTTTAACTGAAGTACATGTCTATCTTAGAAATTACAATTGGACATTTTACATACTTAGTATATACTTGGGCATACTTATAATTAAATTGATTATTGCATTTTGATTAGTTTGATGCCACTGGCCTCGGAAAGAATTTGAGAGCTCTTCTTTTGTTTGGAATATCACGCCCTGATCTAACTCACGTCTTTGTGGCATATTTCACAATGTTCAATTGGATTTAAGTCGGAGTACTGCACCTGCCACGGTAATACTGCGATATTGTGGTCATAAAATTTCTAACTGTTTTCGCAACATGTGTGTGAGCATTGTCATGCATATATGTTCCCCAATTTGTTCCACCCATGGAATGATAACAGGTTGTAGAATTGGCTCCTGTTATGCATTGGCAATTAAAAAATCATGTCAAAACGATGAGATCAGTAAACAAACAATTCCAACTCCATCCCAAACCATCACAGCCCTCCTTTGTATCGATCCAGAACAGTTGCCAAATGATTTCCATTTCTAGGACTTATCCACAACCTAAATCATCTTGAATCAAACAAACAAAATCTCGATTCATCAGTGACGTATTACATCATATAAAGAGGTGCTTCCTTAACCAACAGTGTCCTGTTTGAATATTTGTTGAGCTATTTGCTTGGTATTTATTCGGGGATTATCTTCAACAATCTAGAAAATCTGTTTCTCAGCTGATGCAATACGCCGTGGACACTCTGGACCTCCATCTCTTCCATGATTTGATTGCAAATTTCCCGTATCATGTTCGCGTTATACTACCGCGGTAAAGGTAGCTGCATTTGACAAATGTTTACCAGGAAATCGTTTTGTGTACAGACGAAAAACTGCTAAAGCATTTTTTTTCGCACTGACTGAAATATTTCTTAACTATTTTGAATTGAATATTCCTTGTTTTCTTACTTCCTTTTTATTATGATTTGTTGATATTTTTAAACTTTCATAGATATTGTATTCTTTAAATGTTAAGTAACCACTTTATAATATTTAAGTTTCGAATTCTCGAATTCAAGAAAGCTTACCTTTACAGACAATTGAAATCAATTATATGAGTATTTCACGCACGCCTATTTTAATATTTAAAAAATCATAAATAATATTGTTTTCATAACATTAACTTTGTGAATTAATTATATTCAAGTTTTGCAATTCGACATAACTAATCAATAATTACGTATTTATGCGATTAATAAATCCAGGCTTCCATGGGATTATATAAACATGTCATATCAATACTGTGAAAAGTTTGTATATCAACAATTTTCGCAATATTCAATTCAAACTCGGACGTTGCTTCACCTCAACTGGTATTACTTCACTGAAGCTATATATTAAAAGCAGGATTTACCACTGAGTGGCTAAATAAATGAATAGTGTTTTTTAACAGATCATCTCTTGCCGTAATTCCACTTTGTAAATGTTTTTATTAGGTTATTTAACGAGCAGCATGACTGGACACATTAAGTTTAATCTAATTTAAGCTAATTATAACAGGAATTATTTCTGGTTGTCACTAATTTCACAAAGAGTGATGCCATGTCTTTTTTTAGCTCACGACTGTTCCTCATTATATCATCTAATTTTTAACCTATTCATGTAGGTGTACAGGGCGATTTATTAGAAGCAGATGATCGGCTTGTTTCGTCAAATTTATTTTATGTGGTTTATATATAGCACATGATACTCTTATTACGCCCTTAAAATTTCAAATGATTTACTTTTTGCGTTTTCGAGATATAAAGAGAAATTGGTAGTAGCAACTCTAACACTACGACATCTACCGCTAACATGCTAGTACTCGATCAGATTAAAATATTCAATGTTGTTTCATTACTGTGTTAGTACGTAATAAATTGAAGTTTAATTTAGTAAAATGATTCTGACAATCTACCAGACGTGGTTATATCCATAATTACGGATTACTTTAATAAAGATTTAAATAAAATAAAGTGTTGTAGCAAAGAGACTACAACACTTAGGTCCCAACAGCCCCTTGTCGCCAACCAACCTATTAAGGATACAAAGGTGATGACGTTGCTCAGGGGGCCATAGAAGGCCATCGTTGTCCCAACACTGATTCTCTTATTGACTGAATGGCAGTGCACTCACACAGTGCATGAGGTATTATCTCGTCTTCCTGTGTGCAACTCCTACAAAAAGGTGTTTAGTATTTCCTCATGTAATAGAGGTGTTTTCTTAGCCAACAATGTCCAGTTTGGATACCTTTCACCAGACGAAGATTTGTCCTAGACATAGCCAGGAACTTTTTGACTGTATCCTTGCAGGGGTACTCTAGGAAGTCCTTAGCAAATTGACAGCCATTTGTTTTATCCCAACGTGTCCTAAACTCTTTGTGGGACCAGGTCCAAAAGATATTGAGACACGATGTACTCCTAGCCAGGTTGTCAGCTACTTTATTGCCTCCACAAATCCTAACCCGAAAACAACAAAGGCAGATCCAAGGATTTCAGCTAAGACTAGAAATATCTTAATTAATTCCGTTACCGGTAGCCACCAGTTACCTAGGTCGCAGCTTGACAACCCGGAAAATCATTATAGATTAAATAACAGCGTCTAGCGTAGAAGCTTCAAAACCATTACTCCAAATGAACTTGCCAAAATTTCACTAATAATTCTATAACGACTCTTTCTTTTTTCTGTGTTAATAATCAAGACTTACAAATGTTTAATACGAAACTTTCCACATTTCATGGGTTTAAAAAAGTAATTTTCAATGATCTCTTCAGTCTATATTTAAAACAAATACTGCTAAACCAAGTAATCCTTATAACAAAATTTCGTGCCTTTGTCAGATATAAAATCAAAATCAAATCATCTCTGCATTGCATGTGTATGATCTTCTTTGCTTGCTTCTAAAATATCTTATCAATGTTTACAGACTATAAGTTGTTGGTAACATGAATGTCATCTAACTCGCGATTAAAATTTTGCATTTTTTCTTTACAATTTACTTAAAAGACCATAAAGTAAAAGCAAAAATTTGATTTTAATAAACTGTCAAATTAATTCAAGTAAACAAACTTTTGTTTTCAAGGCCTGCCTATCTAGTCATGTAATCTTTTTCCATTCCTTATATTACGCGACAAAACTTTAAAATCGATTTTTCTTATATACAGTGAGTACATTTTTTATAAAAATATCAAACCTATCATAGTTTGATGTTCAAATTTGAAAATATTGACGTGCAAAAATTAGGGCCCCCTTGCCTGAGACGGCCCTGACCAAAATTGTTTAATAATGTAGTTTTATGTAGTTTGTAGAACATTTAACAAGTGTCTTACATTGGTACCAAAATTCCTGAAGCACCTTTAACAAACATTTCGACCCTTATTTATAGAAGAAAAAAATCTTATTTTTGATCGTAGAATCTACAGCTAAAGTATTGCACACTAATTATGGGACACCCTGTATAATTTGGTAAAATTTCAGCATCAGTGAAATGTTTTATAAACTTGCAGTAAATTTGCAGTATTTACTACTATGTAAAAATGCAAAATTTACTTCTATATATATTTTTTTATACTGGCATGTCGCATACAAAAAAAATGATTGATAATAGATCTCTTATGAGTTACATAAATAAGTCGAACTTAGGTATAGGTATATAAACTCTTAGAGTGGCGGGAAAAATGAATTAATTTAAAAATTATATAAGCAATCCCCTTCACCCGTTCCTGAACGAGGTACGGAAAATAAAACAATGATGCGGCTATTATAAAGACATACGGTCAGTAATGAATGTAAAGTTCCGTCCACAGTTTTAATTAACTTGTTAAACTTTCGCCTAAAAGGCGTGTGTTACCTACCGCATGTGACATACAAACCTTTTTCCGGGGCGCATTACAAGTCGTTTAGGTATTATTCGTCGGTTAAATTAAATCGGGCTACAGCTCCAGCAAAATTTCATAAAAAATGCAAATATTTTATAAACAGGGCAGTTCTGCTATTCATTGAGAATTGTCGACAGACAAAATCAATATTTACTAGTAATTTTATACATTCCTTTGAATATGAGAGATAGGACAGGAGCTAACAAGTAAATTTAACCTTAAACATATGTAAAATAGAACCATTCTCGATTATTGTGTTTCACTAATCGAAAATTCTTTATCAGAAAAGTTTATGTGCAAAAAATTGTTCTTCTTCCAACTCCATTCCTAAAATTGCTGTTAAAATTGTGATTACCCCAGAAGTCTGGAGACTTAAGCGGGAGAGGGGTGGCATATTATTATTATTAACAACAACATCTTAAAAATGATTGTATTAATTTAATTTGTTTAATTACCTCAAGAGGATTTAGTGATCGTAGAGCAGACAAAATGATTATTGAAGAATTGGGATGTTTAAATTAAATAGAGCCAAATGCACCAATAATGGTTGATTTAAACACTTAGAAAGAACAGTTAGTAAGATCAAATTGTATATTAGGTCTGCTGTATCTGCTAGGAAAAAATTACCAAACGCGAAGTAAAAGAGGCAAAAATGAACCAATTAAAGAATACATGTGAAATGGTGATTTCTAGAGTTCGAGAATTTGCTATTCTTATATCGCATTCGAGTGTACATTCTAGTTTCATTAACTATTTAGTTTTAGTAAGTGAAATAATTTATAGTCGGATTACTATTCAAAATTATCTTGTTAAGTAGCGAACAATTTGTAATTAACAGCTGGATGATATAGATAATAAATGTATTTTTTGATAAAAAAAAAAACGATAAACAAATTACTATTTATCAGATCAGATCAGAAGTTTTCTTGCTGCTTAATTGAATTTTGCAGAAAATATAGTTCTTTTATTTTCATTTATGATCTGGGGTAATATCGGCTTTTAATTTCACATGAGTAAGGTTCTTGTTTTATTCGAACATAATCAATACGGATATCCCTATAACTCAGTTTGAAAATATTTTTTATATTGCAAATTTTAAGCAGTAGGTACCTACACAATAAAAATAATATATTTTTTTCTTGTTACTTAAAATACTAAATTATCCATCAATACCTACAATTGTATCAACCTGAATAAACGAAAAGTCTAACGTGAGTGAAACAATATGAAAAGCGTTGTTTTATCTTTAAATTACTTTCATAAATATTGATAAACACGTTAAATGGTAACATTATATTTAATATATTTGTAGATACCTACCTATACAATAATCTTTTTGTACCTATTCCATAAAAAGTTCCTTTAACAAAACCAGAATCCATTGTTTATATACACAAATTAATAAAACGGATAAAACGTAACGAAAAACGAATAAACCGGCTTCACACAAAATATCGAGTAACGGTCACTGACGGAATGTCGCGATCAATATTTCCTTTGTGATTCAATTAATCCCATTTTTTTAACATATGTTTAAATTGATTAGATCTGTAATAATATTGACAAATTCAGATTAAACAATTGATCTTAATGTTTTAAAAGCTAATTTTCAAAAAATGTACTAGTCACTTTTTAACTTCTTTACCGGATTAATTCCGACACTATCAACAATTATTATTTGCTATTGTATTAAAACTTTGAATATATTAGATATTTCAGATTGTATGTTCTTTTACTGTGTTTTAAAGGCTTTTAAACTAATATAACTAAATCTTCCTACAATTCCTATTAATGAAGTCATATGTATGTTCTCTGATACCAAATATTTAGGTGCTAAGAAACAATACGAAGTAAATATTATGAATATAACTCAATTCTGGTCGGGGCATTAGTAGTTAGTTTCATGCAATATTATTATTGGATAATAAAAATGTATAATGAACAAAGTGTATCTTAATCTACATAATATACAGTATAGAGAGTAAGCTAGAAGTGATGACAATATTAGGAACATAATTAACAAAAGGCATTAAATAATTACGCAGAAGACTATTCATTTTAGTATAGGTCTGTACAATTAAAGGTTTCTTATATAAACTCTTTCGTTCTTCAATTAATTTAAAGGTTGCAAACTTTCTTTTGTTTATAAAAAAACTGTATCTATTAAAAAAACTTTATAAAACTTTTAAATATATCAGTTTGGTAAGAGTTTTTGTCATCTAGTTTCATTCAAATGTAAGACATAATTGCACATATAATAATATAACAATGAATCAGTTAACCGCTATTACAAATCGAACATTTATTTATTCTTCAGAATTTAGATTTCCTGTGTTTGTTTCGTCATATCTACTAAATAATATTGAAACTTGCAGTGTTTATGTTTTCTAATACAATTTTTTTGTGTAAGTTCTTATATTTTTTCTATTAAAATTGAAAATTACAAACTGCCAAATCAGTTAATCAATGCTACAGGATTATAATCAATTGTTGTCAGTATTTTTTTACTATACATATTTTTATTATTCATGTTTCTGTTACCTATCGTTTATTATAAACAATAAATGTACAATGTTGCGGACGGCTGCTCTTTTAGTCGGGGCACTTTTTTATAGTCGTGGGTTCTTGACTAGCAAACTGTTTAAAAAAGATGTTATAATTGGGCGCCACCTACAGAATAATCTGTTCGGTTTGCCTTTTCACCCCTGTAGGAGGATGATAAATTTTGCTGAAGTCAAACAGTTTGAAATAAAATACATACATAAAAAAATAAACACAGTTTATTGTTGGGGATGACTCCGAGATGGGCAGCTTTCCTCTCGTACCTGGATAGTGCCGCTTACAATCTAGATTTCTAAACTTTAGAATGGCCTTCTTATTTCAATTTTGATTTTTCAACAAATAAACTTTCCAGCAACGGTTAAACAAAATATTCCAACTTAGGAAATAGAAATTTTCGAAATTCAATCGATTATTGAATTAATTGTTCATTTAATTAATTATCTGTTTAATTAATTGTTTATTTAAATTGTTTGTTAATTAATTAATTAATTATTTATTGGCCTCTAAAGTTAAGAAAAATAACAAAAGAAAAGAAAAAAAATAATTAGCATGTGCTTTAGCAAAGATCAAGGTCAGGTCAGGTATTTTATATCCTTAGTTTCAAAAAATAACATAAAATATTGTTTAAAATGAAATCTACTATCGATAATAATCTTAATTAATTAAATATATTACCTCCATCCTTATTGATGACTTCAATTAAATTCAGATTTATTTTCAAAATGTGGCTTCGCACTATAACTGAATCTGTAATATGGAAATACTTCAATCGACCAAAATCAGAACGAAAAGGGACTAGAATTTAGGTTCCTGTAGGTTTTATACGCTACAAAGATCTAAAAAACTCACTGAAATCTGATTGGTTCGGTTTCTATGTAATTTCGGGCTAATGTTCGTTCGAGATCTCAGCACATTGTTCCAATAGTTCGAATCGAATTGAATTATTCTGACAGTTACCTTAACCTTGCTTTTTGCCAAAACAAAGCTTATTACAATAAGTGATACTAATTAAATAATAAACTGTTAACAAATTATTAGAGTGTTATACAGAGTATAAAAATATAACATAACGATATACATCGATGTAACTGGTTCACAGTAATGGTAAGTAAATAAATAATAAAATATTTATCGTACAAAGTGTTTAGGCTAACTTGAAGAAATCTAAAGTTACATGGTACACTGGATATGGTTTACACTTACTTAATCTACCGACATTATACAGGATGTGCAAAATACCTTATTACTAGACGTTTCATATTGAAATTGTGACATTCTTAATTTTATAATAAAAGGAATGTTACATTTCTAAAGCCAATGTTTTTAATAATATAAAGTGCCACTCTCTGAGTATTTATATTACGTTTACTTAATAACTTATTCATCTTTTACTTTATGTAACTAAACATCATTATTACTTAATTCTTGGTGAAAGATTGCTACTGGGTGTATAAATCATTTCTTGCTTGCGTGGGTGAATAATCGCAATTCATTATCGTTTTAAATAAAACATTTGACATGCAAGACAAAGATCAATTATACTCTCATCTTGAACTGTCTTGATGCTTTTTTCACATTGTATAATATTTTACTTAATTGGTTTATAGATTTCAATTAAGATCCATTAAGAAGCTATAAATTAAATTTCATAACTTTTATTTATCGAAGGTAAGATATTTAATAGAATGTTATTGAATTAAAGAAATTTATAATCTATCTATACAGGGTATTTTAATTAAAACTTCCTACCTGAAAAATACCCGAATTAAAAACAAAAATCTGGGACAAGTCGATATATAATATGTGTTACTTCATCTATTTTCTCCTTTTTGAGCACAATAGGGCAGCAGTCCTCTGCTCTTCTATAATTTGTAATAGTAATAGTAATAGCAATAGTAAGTTTTGGTGTCTTGGAAGCTACCCCTTACGCAGGGGAGTAAAATACCGTAAAACTTTAAATGGCACCCTATATTGAGTGTAACCTCATTTTAAAGCTTTTTCAATTCTGCTCACTACGACATACGACTTTAAATTTTGGTTTGGATATGACAATAAAATTATCACTTAAAGAACAAAACAAAATATCAATGAATGAAAGAATGTTCAAATTGGTTTCCTTTCCGCTTCCATACAATAAAATCTTTGGTACAGTTCCGGACGAACATTTCGAAGCATTTCGGGCGTTGTCTGATGGCATGCTTCAACAATTCGCGGACGATGCTCCTCAAGTAAATTAGATCGTGTTGCATAAATTTTTGACTTTATCTCCATAGAAAAAAGTCTAAGGACGTTAGATCTGGCGATCTGGCAGGCCACTCAATTGCACCTTTGCATCCTATCCAGTGATTTGGAAAGTTCTGATTAAGAAAATCAGGTATAGCTATGGCATAAGCATTATTTCTACAATTATCGGGTAGATATTCTTTCCAGTAGATTCAGATACATGTTTCCATTCAGATTTTCCGGTACGAAGAAAGACCCTATGAGGTGGTCTCCCAATATGCCTGCCCAAACATTAAATTTGCGTATAGGTTTCATAAAAAATGAGTGGATTTTTATCAGTTGGAATGTACATTCACCGGAAAAACAGATGTTCTACAAAAAATTTCGATTCCTTCGAGCACGATCACTCATTTCTTCACAGAACTGCAAGTGGTCATTAGGATCGTCATTAATTTCTTGTACCAAACATATTTTGTATGGGAGATACTTATGAGTTTTTAAGAATCGACGGCAACTAGGTACAGAAATTGCTAAAATACTTGCAAGTTTCGTGAGACTCAAATTTGGTTTCATTGCGATGTGGCCCAGGACAGCTACCTGATAACACTCATTACCTACGACCTATTCATATTGATGATTTCTGTTTGCCATAGATCCAATCTCCGAAAATGTATGCACTAAATCCAGAATTTACCGATGTGAAGTGTTTTTGTCAATATGACAATAATTATAAATTATTATCGTCATTATTCTTGCAGAACAAACTATTTATTTCCACTTTTTCAGCAATTGTATATTGTCTCGCTTAAAGTGAAGCAGGTAAAACATTGATGACTGATAACAAAATGAAAAGTCAGAACAATTTTTTTATCGAGAAATTGTTGAAGAATGGAGTATTGTATGGAAGTGGAGGGAAATCAATTTGAACATTTAATAAAATAACATTCTTTCATTTATTGATATTTTATCTTTTTCTTTAAATGATGATTTTATTGTTATATCCAAACCAATATTTAAAAAGTCGTATGTCGTTGTGAGCAAATTTGAGAAAGCTTTTAAATATAGGGTGCAATTTAACGTTTAAGGGTATTTTACGCCTAAGGGGTAGCTTCTAAGACACCAAAACATACCATGTATGTATGTGAAAATGCAATTTCATTTTAGTATTTTTCCTTTTTGGGTTCTTTCTTATAATATCTACGAGTCCACAACTCCACAACTCCACAACAACTGGTTCCTTTAAATATTAGAGCAGAATGCAAAAGTTACTAATTACATTAAGATACACTTTTTTGTATATATTGAAGATGTGTAAACACAGATGAATATTCAGTAGAATTCCGTGAATATGATTAATGTACTTACATGTATATAAATATTTATTTGCATATGTAAAACATAAATGTAAAATATAATTTTGCAGAAATTACATTGTCGTAATGTTGGAAATAATATACCATCTAAATTTCATAGTTATTCAACCGTCACAGATCTGCCACAAATATACTCTTCAAATTAAATTATTATTAGATATTAAACATCTATTAGTATAATTGGATTATTCCGTGACTAAGAGATATAAATCTAATAGATGAAGCAATTTTATAAATTAATATGTTTGGAAATTATTGCTTTTTAGATATCATTATTCTATAAAAGATATTTAATTTAATCATTAGATTTATTTAGATATTCTTAGTTCTGACATTAGAAAAAATAGTTTCCTAAAAGAAAGCCAGTTTTAAAAAGATATACCTATACGCTGTGAGCCATTAAAAACATCCACCTACGTTTTCTTTGATTTGAAGCAAATATAAAAATAGGGTCGAACCCGTCAACTTTAGTTTTGAAATTTATAGATGTTCTCACTCCCATTTCTATCTTTAAGCGGAGATGACTTTTTTTGTTTATCTGTTACAATTTTTGAAAAATATTGTTAGTGGTAGTACATTATTGTATTTTGTATTACATCTTTCTTTACCAATATTTTCTTTCAAAACATTCTTATTTGTAGTTTAGAAATGTACGTAAGTTGGAAGTTAACAGATAAGAATTTTTGTATTTTTACGATAAGATTTGCCCGAAAATAATTTTTTTTCTACGGAGTTCTCTGCATATTCCTCGGTCAATGTCGAAGATTATAGCCACCTTACCTTTTCGAATCATTTTCAGCTTCAGTATTGGCGAGTAAAATTGCAGAAGTTTGCCTAAAGCAGTGGCCGTAAACTCTTCAGGGTTCTTCAGTGCAAGGTATTTGGCGATCAGCTTTGGAATTTCATCAATTTTGTGAATTCCAATAACTAGGCAAGTACAATTGCCCTTCTGATGCCTTAAAAAAACTTGCGGCTTGCGATGTTGGTCGGCCGAAGAGCTACATACATCCCATTGAGGGATATATCACAAGTGTGACGTGTTACGTTCAACATGTGTTTTCGAATTAGAAACTTTTACAATTATCGTTGGGTTTAGATCTTCAACATCATCCACAGATGATTTATAAATTTTATTCCTCTGTATCTAAAAATAAAACAATTGTTTACATCCTTAAGTAAATGAAAGTAATATTCTCAATTTTCCTTCCTCAGTAAATAATCAACATCTGAGGCATGTACCAGGAAATAACTGATTTTTTTTGTCAATGTAACTTATTTGTTTGTTTACAATATAGATTCGCAAGTGAAAATTACGGTAACAATCTTGTTGCTTATGTTCAGGTTAAAAGAGATAGCAAGCTTTGCACAGTATAATAATAATAATGATAATGATAACGATAATGATAATGATAATGATAATGATAATGATAATGATAATGATAATGATAATGATAATGATAATGATAATGATAATGATAATGATAATGATAATGATAATGATAATGATAATGATAATGATAATGATAATGATAATGATAATGATAATGATAATGATAATGATAATGATAATGATAATGATAATGATAATGATAATGATAATGATAATGATAATGATAATGATAATGATAATGATAATGATAATGATAATGATAATGATAATGATAATGATAATGATAATGATAATGATAATGATAATGATAATGATAATGATAATGATAATGATAATGATAATGATAATGATAATGATAATGATAATGATAATGATAATGATAATGATAATGATAATGATAATGATAATGAGACCGAGGGGTTCATAATGGCTTTGCCAAGATGGTGTAATTAACACTCTTGTCTATCGTAGCCGTGTCTTGGGTATCGAGGTTCCTGATACCAGCTGCAGGGCCTGCCGCCAGGCGCCGGAGACGCTTATGCATCTCCTGTCGGCCTGTCCGGTATATGCGGCCACAGCGTATATCCAAAGACACGATTGAGCCTTACGGGTGTTGTATTATCATTTACGACACTCGTATGAGATAGACGAGACGCCAGTGCTGCCTTATGCTCCGGGGGATATAGAATCCGTTGTGGGGAATAAGAAGTGCCGAATTTATTGAAACTATTCATTCCCCACCGTCAGGCAAATTCAAGCCAATAAGCCTGATGTAGTCCTCCTCGACCACCAACTTAGGACGATGTTTGTGATTGAGTTCTCGGCTCCCGCAGTGAACAACATCGTCTTAAAAGAGGAGGAGAAACGGAGGAAGTATCGAGATCTTCTCTCCGAGCTCCGCAGGCTGTATCCAGACCACTCTGTTAAGATTGTGGTGCTAATTATAGGCGTCCTGGGTGGAATGAGACATACGTTGCTTTCTGACTTAAAGATCATACCGGCTTGCCGAAATTCGGTAGAGATCTTAGCCGGCAGAATGCAGAAGGCAATCGTCCTTGGTTCGCTACGTCTGCTCAGAACGCACGATTTACGGGCGCAATGATTACTGACTGCACGGAGTGGAGAGTGGTCATTGCTTGACTCTTCAGAACATCTCCGAATGTGTCGGAGCTTCGGAAGGTGTTACTGAGAAAAAAAATAATAATATATAATAATTATTCTTGTCTATTTCATTTTGGGCACGGAGAAATATCTTTTATTAGACACTGCACGCGAAGAATTTATACATAATGGCACAATGCAATATTTCTTCTATTTGCCCGGTGATAATTCACTTTCTGTGTTCATTTTACGAGCCTATTTTGCAAATATTTTCAACCCCAATGTCTATTTAACACAATAACACCTCATACATATCACAAACGACAAAGTAACTATTCTAAATGTATATACTGCGTTGTCTGAAAGTATGTAAATCGCATACAGGTTATACAGCAAATTCCGCGCGACCGGTGTCTGATGTCACAGTCTTCTCTTTGGCGGCGACTGTTTTCTGTGGGCACGCCCAGACTAAAATTTTAAATACGGTTTCTAGGTTTATTTTTCCATGAAATTGTTTACGACAAACGGTATTTTGATTAAAATAATACATTCTTTCATCTGCACGTATTTGAAAGAATCATGTAATTTCCCCATTCAGTTTACTTGACGTCATAGCAACGAAACATACTTGACCTTCACAATTTTTATCAAAGATTAGGAGTTTGTAAATAAATATATGACGTAAGAACAAAAAATTTGTACACCAAACTTTCTTTGGATGTTAAAATAGTATTTCACGGCTTAGGTATTCCTATAAATAACTATTGTATTACTATTTCTTCTCTGCGAATAAAACGAAAAAAAAATTACATCTCCTGAGGGATTTCAACCTTTCTCTTTACATTAGATATTATACCGAATTGTAATAACTAATTAATGTCCGAGGTATAATGTTTAACCCACATAGAAATACTCGCTGTGAATTTTTATGGCCTATAATATGTTCGGTTTCGTATTACTAAGTTGCACGCCAGTAGTTATATCGTGTACGTTTCTAAGCTACCGCAGAAACGGTCCCATTAAGAATTGTTAATGGTGAACAAAAATACATAAATAACTGCTCATAAAATGTTTTACGGCTTTCTTTGTAAATAATTGTAGAAAACTACAAAAACCTGGTAAAGGAGCTGAGACGTGAAATGATTGCTGAACGATGGAATTTGCTTAGGGGCGCCATATTCTTGAAATAATGTTTTCTACAAATACAAATAATTTCTGATATTTAAGAACTGAATAATATAGAGCTTACCAAATAACACGATGCCACCTGCGAATATTCAAAGGTACCGAAGTAACACGAATATATAACGACAGAAAGCCTAGCCAACAAATTTTTAGGTACAGAAACCTATCAAAAAAGGTTGTTCACTTTTGTTTATAAATATGTGAAAATAATTGTCAAAATGTGAGGTTAGAATAGCATATTAATGTGTGTATTTCAAACTCTTTTTAAAAATTATTATTTTATTTGAGGATAATTTAAATAGTAGTGCAAAACATCAATTTTATTTTTGATATTACTTTTGTTTTGCGTGTTTTATGTTTCGAGATTTTTTTACCTAAAAATCAACAAAAATTTTGATAATTTTACGGCGAGAAATAAGGACGGGTTAGTACATTTGTTGAAACTTTGAAATAGAAAGCAATATATATTTACATCTAATGCAAATGCCGTTAATTTGTGTCTAATTAATTATATCTAATTAATTAATCGGTCAGTGGTCGCGCGGTTTAAGGCGTCAGTACTTGAATCGAGGTGACTAGATCGCTGTGGGTTCGACCCCCGCAGCCGGTAGACCGTATATAAGCTATATTCGTGGAGAGGATTGGCACTCTCTCTGCGGGTATGGTAGGGTGGAAGAATGTTGTCTTGGATCAATGTGTGAGATTGATACCGGTTGACATTTGACCCCCCTAATTAATGAGATTTTCCGGGTTTTCCTCACTCCTGCACTGATTGGTGGTTAGGGCCTACCAACGCAAGTCGTTCCTGGGCGCAAATGCGGCCTGCTTTATAATAATATGCCGCCCCCTCTCCCACACAAGTCTTCGACTTTTGGGCTAATTCTCGTGATTAGAATGATGGATAGAGATATTATTATTATTATAATTATGTCTAATTAATTATAATTGTGTCTAGTTGTTAATTTGTATATTTCTTGAATGATGTTTGGAAGATGAAAATTAGAAGCATTTCAATTCATCTATCTGAGTAAAATATCTGCGGTAAATAGGCTTCATAATGCCATAACAAAAATACATTGTGTGATTAAAACAGTTTTTTAATTTTTTATATAGTGTCCAGAATATAAGTGCTTATACTAAAGGGGCCTGTATATCTGACCAAATGCAACAAAAAATACTTATGAAAAAAATGTCTAAAACGAATAGTATTTTCATAAATTATAATATAATGCAAAACTGTGTTACAAAATTATCAACTAATGTATAATTAAGGTTACGTAAAAGCTCTTTTAACGTAATTAGTTTTTTCGCGTCAGTATTAATGAAGTAAGCAATTGAAGTTTCTCAGAATATCCTTAAAACTTTAACCTAATGTAACGTACGACAGCATTGTAATCTATCACCTGCTGCTGTATTATTAGTGGTATTGAGGCTAGTGTGTTTGGTTTTTTCTATACAGAGTGGCCTGAGTGGCACATAAACAAAAATAAAACAATTTATAGTAAAAATGACTAGGTGGTATTTATGGTCAATCTAGACAAAACTCAATGGTTACGAGAAAACGGTTACATATAGGAGTATCATATTCATATTTTTGAAATCAGAAAAAAAAATCGAAACTTTATTTTGTATCTTTAATAATAATGATAATAAAAGGTGGCCTAAATATAATGGATAAAACGCACATCAAAGTATATAGTCTTGATAAATAAAAATCAAACTATTTCTAAAAAATATGGTAGTAGTAACTTAATTCAATTAAATTTTATTCAAGTCGTTGTTCGCTAATATTATATGCATCCAAAAAATGGAGTAATTTAAAATCAACAAGTCTATAGAGAAAACAAATGTGTGTTGCAATCACACTGCATTAATTTGATTCTTATTGGTTCACAATGCCTGTCAAGTGACAGATAAACCTTAGAACTTTCTTCTAACATCTTTATATACTATGACAACGAACAAAATACTTAGTACCTAAGTATGACTATACTCGCGAATTCAGACGACTTACGTCATACGAACAAATGAATAATTCATTATATTGTCATCAAAATATTTAAGAAACTCTCACTGAGAGTAATGAAATTATATATTACACTAAAAGTTTGCATTATACAGGGTGATTTAGGTTTAATCTTGATAACTTTAGGAATCAATAGAGCAGGTTAAAATAATGTTCATTTGTGATATAAACTTATTTCCTAAAACCCATCGTTTCCGAGATAGAGGGCGTTGAAGTAGGAATTTTTTTCTCGTTTTTCCCTCATAACTTTTGAACCTCTTATCCGATTTAAGTGAAATTCGGAACACAAACACTCCTTATGATCTTACATAAGCTTCTTAAGTTTGAACTACCTACCCCTCTTAGAAGTGTCGTCAGTTTGACAAATCACTGAGTTTTGTTTTCATGGGTTGCTATAACGTTAAATGAAATTTACACGGCTGGTGCGCTACACTGTCACCAATTTCTTTGAATATCTCAGAAATAAGATCAAACGTCGAAAAAAAAACAGGAGATGAAAAAGTTTAGAAATTAATCAGGTCCAAGTGGTGTGTAGATGTTTTATTGAAATTAATTTTTTTTTTGTAGTTTTGAAATAAAGAAAGAGGGGGATAGCATACAAAATACACTTATAAGAGGGGTAGGTTAAGAAGCTTATGTAAGATCATAAGGAGTGTTTGTATTCCGAATTTCACTTAAATCGGATAAGCGGTTCAAAAGTTATAAGGGAAAAACGAGAAAAAAATTCCTACTTCAACGCCCTCTTTCTCGGAAACGATGCGTCTTAGGAAATAAGTTTATATCAACAAATGAACATTATTTTAACCTGTTCTATCGATTCCTGAAGTTATCAATATTAAACCTGAATCACCCTGTACATATATTGTACTAAATTGCAAAAAAAAATATTGTTTTTAATTTGACCAAATATTGAAAATTACGTTGACAATAAAAACAATTGCCTAACGTTAGCCATGACGTAAGACGTCTGAATTCTTGCCGCAAGTATACATATGTACGATACAAAACTGTTGAAAATATTTGCGGAAATAAGCAGCGGGTATGCTTAGGCTAGCCTGTAATGAACTGGGTGTGCTTAGTTTACCTAAATAAATTACCTCGTTAAGTAATACGATTTATATGGAATTATATGGTAAAATAATATGGTTGCCGACTACGACTGTGTCGCTGCTATTAATTGCATTCCATTATATTTTCTCAAAGAAAATAATTCATATGCATATCTTAACATATCCATTATTATTATTTATTTATTAAAATTTATTAATAGCGATATATTCTTTACTACATTTAAGCAAACTAAACTAATTCTAATTCATAAAAAACATGACAGAAGTTGATGTCAATTACTATTTTAAACGTTGCAGTCAAACTTTATGAATATATTTTATACGAGATGCTCCATCTTATATTACTCCTAATCAACATGGGTTTTGTAAAGAGAGGTCCAGACGGTTTTGTAAAAAGGCAAGTATACATAGTTTTCACAGACTTTGTTAAAGCTTTTAACAGAGTTAATTATGGCATTCTCTTGACCAAGTTGATTAATGTATTATGAACTTAACGATAATCTAATAGTACTTCTTTCATTTTACTTTGCTAGTAGGTATCAGTTTCTATGATATAAAGTCCAATATGTTCTTGGCAAAATCTGGAGCGCCGCAGGGGTTCAATCTTGGGCGTCACCTTTTCTTAGTCTTTATCAACAAACTTTCCAGATGTAGCTATTCTGAGAATTTACTCTTTGCAGATGACTTCAAGATTTTTAGAGAAGTTAAAGCTTATATGAATCTTCAAATTTGGATGCCTTGTATGAATGGTCTATCAAAAATAACTTATAATTTAATTTAGATAAATGTAAAGTAATTTCATATTCGTGATTCTATCATTTTCTGCTATATAATTAGTGACACCCATTTAGCTAGATGTTTAATTACATATAAAAGTGTTAGGTATTACTTTTCAAAATAATTTAAAATTTAATAATCACACTCAAACTATCATTGCTGATGAATATAAACTGTTAAGTTTTATTAAGCGTGCAACCTGCGTGCAAAAATATTGATAGAATAAAGTACTTCTGTAATACTTCTGTTCGTTATCGCATAGAATAAGGTGCTGTCATTTGAAGTCCGTCCAAAGAGTAGTCCAAGCAAATCATCAAAACCATTCAAATAAATTTATTAAATACCTTTATTAAATACTTTTATTATAAGAAATATCGCACCAATCCACCGTTTGACCAATATCTTGCTATTCAAAATGCCATGACTGCCTAGTAGAAGGAGTTAAATAATTCTAATGTTTTTGTATAAAATTATCGAGGGGTATTTCAGGTATTAAAAATTTGTACACCACTGCCAGTTTTAGGCAGTGCTCTTTAAAAATTACCGTTATTACAACAATGCCCTAGGTACTGCCTAAATGTCCGGCGACACTACCTCAATGCCGACAGGGTCGACCATAATTATGTTAACGTTGGTTACCACTGCCTTAATGCAGACCGTCACTGCCCCAATGCCGTTCTTCACTGCCTCAATGCTAAGCGTCACTGCCCCAATGCCAATCGTCACTTCCCCAATGCCAATCGTCACTTCCCCAATACAATTTTAAACAGTATTAGAGAAATTGGGCAATAAAGTGAGAACGATTAAAGGATATATTGTGTGCTAATAATAATTCTACGCATATTTTTTTTACAAAACTTTAACAAAAAATTAATGTACAAAATTATTAATTAGATATGCTGGCTAATTTGCTATACTGCCAATAAAAAAACTATTAACTGATTAAGACTATGTATGCGTAACAGCTTACTTATTAATTTTAATGACTTGAGTTTGATGATTCTCACTTTGTTCCCACATACAGTGCTTTCGAAAAGTAACGAAAAAATTCATTATTTTTGAAATTGAGAAGTTTTCGAAAAAATCCCCTGGCACGTCGATTTTGTTTTTTAAAAAAGGCACTTTTTGACATACGACCCATATTTGTGACGTCATCGTTGTTCAAGATATGACGTCATCTAAATTTTTTTTAAATAGCCAACCCCCAATTTTGACCATGCCATTTGAGAGAGCGTGTCATTCTACATACATACATCATGAAAAATTATGGTGTTACATAACAAACATTTCAAGAAAATAATGTTTGAAGATTTTAAAATTTAATTTTCACAATACTGTGCACCTCCCCATTATGCAACACCTGTCCGTGATTATTTAGATGAGCTGTTCCCGAATCGTTGGATAGGGAGAAGGGGGCCGATTGAGTGGCCAGCCAGATCGCCAGATTTGACACCCCTAGATTATTTCTTGTGGGGATACTTAAAAAGCAAAGTATACGTTACTAGACTGGTTAATTTAGAAGATTTAAAAGCAAGAATTCGTCACGAGATACATCGTATACCTCCTGAAATTGTTGATAATGTCCAAAGAGAATTTTCAATACTGTGAAAATTAAATTTTAAAATCTTCAAACACTATTTTTTTGAATTTTTTGTTATGTAACACGATAATTTTTATGATGTATGTATGTAGAATGACACGCTCTTTCAAATGGCATGGTCAAAATTGGGGGTTGCTATTTAAAAAAATTGTCGATGACGTCATATCCCGAACAACGATGACGTCACAAATATGAGTAGTTTGTCAAAAAGTGCCTTTTTAAAAAACTAAATCGACGTTCCAGGGGATCTTTTCGAAAACTTCTCAATTTCAAAAATAATGTTTTTTAATGGACTTGGCCATCTTCTGACTCGGGTGTTTTACACATTTTTCTACCATTTTTAAAGAAACATGGTGTGTTATAAGTGGCGCCCTCTACTAGTGACGTCAAAATTAGAAACATATTTGAATTTCTCATCCGCAAAAATCCCTGATTTACAAATTTTATGTAAATATTTGGATTTATTAAGAAATTATTTACAAATATCGAAAATAAAATTTTAACTTTAACACCCTGTAACTCCATTAATAATCAGTTTTGAAAAAAATGTTATAGAAAGAGGTGCCATTTATTTTCGGTGTAGAATTATCCCCTCAATTTTTTGCTCATCATTTCCGGACGCCCTGTATATCACTGCCGTTATTTACTAGTTTAATGCCGCAAAACTGCGATCATTTCCGACCATTACGGTGTCACTGCTGTAACTGCCTAAAGCACTGCCGACAATACCGTCCACTGCCGTTCACTACCTGTTGAATGCCTTCAACTACCTAATCAATGCAAACATTGCTCCACTGCCGATCGCGAAACACCCCTCGAAAATTATATATAATATTGTGGACTGGTCTCTATCTAAATTACAATTTTATGTCTCGTATCACAGAACACGTATCCGGCACTCTGTCCTTAAGCTATTCTATTGTGAACAGTTTTAGTAGGTAGTATTGTAGGTAATAAGAATTTTATTCTTACTTCTGGACTTTATGATGTTGGCCATTTGTAAAAATAAAGATAATTAAATAAATGTCTCATAGAGATATTTGAGCGATTTAGTTGTATATGTATATTTTTATTTCCCTTTTTTATTTTTTTTAAATTCTTATTAATTTCCTATCACCATAACTACAAATACGCAAATATGCAAGTGGAAATATTTAAAATATGCACATAATTATGCACAGAATTTATTTAAAATGTGAAAATATACAAATAAAAAAATATTTGAAAACTATAGAATTATTGTTTCACCTATCTTAAAATAAATAATAAAAACACAGCAACAATAAACAAATAAAATATAACTTAACTTAGACACAAAACACAATCATCATGATAACTTAAAAGGCAGAAAAGCAAAAGAAATAAAATATAGAAATGAATTATTTGCCTACTTGGACTACTTTTCTCACATTATAATTTACCAACATTTTGTTTGTATTTTCTGAGGTAATAGCTTTGTTCACACAACATCAGAATCAGGTTTCAGATTATGTATCGTTCAGAAGAGCGCAAAAAGTACTACGGATAACTTAATAACTAATGACTATTAGATATTGGCTATTGACCGATTTAAATTATATAACATCCAACCGTATTCAAGTAATTACAATATCAGTAACTTCAAAGGTTAAAAAAATATATATAGTGGCATATTGGTTCTCAAAAAGATTATAGATATTTGTCAAGAGCATTATTAATGCAGTGATATAACATTGGCAATAACTTTTTTTCCATGCGATGGATAATATATTAAACATTTGCAAGCTTATGAATATTTCATCTATTTTTTATATGCTCTTAAATATCAAAAGATGAAAAAAGCGGGTTTTTACTCTTAGAGCGTAATTTTTTACGAATGTCGTTCTAAATAAAAAGTGATTTGATTTGTTGATGAAGAAAGAACAAATGGTGGGTTTTAAACATTTCCTTCTAAATAATATTATATAATAATACATTTACAATAATTCTGCCTAAAAGTGGAATACAGGTTGAATTGTTATTATATCACTACTACTTTTTTAAAACTGTTACTTTCTTTCCTCTCACAACTTCTATGTAGTACCTGTAGCAAACCTTTATATTTATTTTTAATTTTTTTAAGGAATGCGTGTCTTAAGGTGTTTTTTCTTCATTACTATTTTATTCATTTTGGAGATTGGTCATGTCGAAAAATACCGGGCTAATACTTAAGGCCCGCCACAGACTATGCGTGAATTCGTGATTTGCGATACGCGGTTTGTAAGGAATTTGTGCATCGTGTGTAGGGTTTTTATGAATGGATTTTTAACGAACAAGACCCTACACACCATTCGCGAATTCCTCGCATATTACGAATCGCGCATAACGAATCGCGAATTCACGCATAGTCTATAGGAAGCCTAACACATATTAACATAAAAAATCGTGCATATCAATTAATTCTTAATTTGCTTCAGGATCATTGACTTTTTATTGACATTTTCTTGAATATTTGCGCTATTAAGATGTAACCGTGTAACCTGTGTAAATCAGCCATTAGTGGATGAAAATTGCAGATATATTCGTAGATCGATAACCGTGGACTGTTGCATTTTCCAACAGTTCACAGTTTAATTTTTACGTTTTTAGGAAGCCTTTGTTGTTCACATTGTATTTAGTAGGTAAATAATATTTAAAAGTAAAAGGAAGTCAATACGGGGCTTGTATGGTTAAAAATATATTTGTTTAGAAACGAAGATATAAGCCTTTTTTACAGTACTGTAAAGGTATTTACAATATAATAATATAAATCAATTTTCCTACAATTCCTATCAATGAAGTCAATGTATATGCTCTTTGATACCAAATATCTAAGTATGCTATTGAACAATTTCATAAACAAGTACCTATTGAAACCTAAATTTATTACAAAAAATTCATATCTCGCTTAATGACAATTTTCTATATAATTCAGTACTTAAGTTTACTTTTGAAACTACGGTAACAGAAAATTCAACCACAATAGATGAGATCTGACGTATTTCTGCATTTTTAGGATTGCTTCTTCAGATGGCTTTCTTTAAGTTGACTCAAAATATTAAACTACTAATTTTTTTTACATAAATTAGTAGTTGATCATGGATTTCCTCGATGATTTTATTTTCATTGTTGGCGCAAGTCAGACTTTGCTGACTGTTCAAATATTTAAATTTCTAATGTAAAACTGTATCTGTTGTAAAAAAAATCGGAATTAACGATACAGCTTTATAGAGATTTTTATGTCGTATATTTATTGAACCGAAAAACCACTGTCTAATTAACAATTAATTATTTATAACAGTAAACATTTAAAATCTCTTTGTTCTTCAAGGCAGTACTGACTAAATTAATTACTGACTAGATACAGCCAATGATTTTTTTTTCTATTTTTATTAAAACTTTCACATGAATATACAGGGTTCAACTATAAATAGAGATCAATTTGAAAGAGTAGGCTTGTTTTCCTACTGAAGACAATTTTTGTTCAGAGTTTGACAGCGTTCTTGTAAGCAATGGGTCTTGACTTGATTAACTTCAACAAATAGAATTTTCATATTCAGATGCATCAGTTTCAACAACAAAAATTGAGTGACATGAACCATAATTATAGGATATAATACTTCCGGATGTAGCAAAATATGCATTGTCTCAACCTATTTGTTCCGCGACAAAATTTGACATAAACAAAAACAAACAAACTTACTGCAGAATTTTGCTATAAATTTTATGTGTAGAACTGCAAGAACATAGACATTTTTAATTGTACCCTTGATAATCTTAAATTATATTTTAAACAATTTAAATAATTTTTGTTAGATGATTTTTGTTTGTTTTATTATCGTGTTTCTTTAACATAGATTTAGTTATTTTTACATTCTGCACCTTCTTCTATAGTTGGGTGAAAACTTATGGAATAGTGTAGATCAAATAAATAAATTCTGTTTAATGATTTGACAGATGCGCCATCGCTTTTGTTTGGGTTATCGAAATAACTGTAGCTAACCTGTGATTATGAAGTATATTAAACTGCGTACGCAAAATCTAGCAAAGCTACACCTAGTGGCCGTTAGTTACTCCATGCTGGACCTGAGAGGCCACAGAACATTGTCTACTAAACTGGTTGTTACTATTGCTACAAAATATTACCAATGAGTTCTGTCAATTATTGTTACAACCAGTTCATAAAATAGATATAATAAGCATAGTCACTGCACCCTTCTGGCTTTTACAACTTCGTCTATTGTTGGTGCCTAGTACATTGCATATATTTCCTCATTATTTCTGCTTACATAGCCTTCCTCTGTCTTCTTACCTAGAATTTTTCTTAAGATCTTCCTTTTCCAGCTTAAAAGGTTTTCTCTTGACTTCTTATTGAGAACGCAGGTTTCACCATACAGCGCTGTCGGTCTCAAAATTGTTTTATACATTCTAAATTTTACTCCTCTGGACAATTTTTTTTATTTCAATAAATGGTTGACTGCTGCCGAACTTCTCTGTTCAACTGACTATCTCTTATGACCCTTTCTAATACTAAATTAAAAAGAAGCGTTGAGAGTGGGTCTCTTTGTCTCAGTCCTGTGTCAATAGTAAAGCCTTTCTAGGGTCATTTTCAATAGCCTAATCAGTTTGGTTGGTATCCCAAATTGTTTCAAAATTTTACTTAGTTTATTCCTTTTGATCGAATCATATGCTTTCCTGAAGTCCACAAATAAAACCATTGCTTTAATCCCATACTCATAGCATGTAATAATGTAGCAAAATTAATATTCGATTATTATTGTCAGTTACTATCCTTCATCTGCCAAATCTTGGGATTCGTTGCTTTGATTAGTTAAAATGCATGACAAAATTATGCTCAGAGCGTCAATAAAGAAAATATTTAACGCAATTTTCGAGCTAAAATCTTATAGCGCACACCGCTTTACAATTTCTTTCGATGTGGCAACAGTTACACTGTCGCATGAGCGAGGAAAAACTTTTAGTTAGTAAGAACTCTTATTTTATACCAGGGTACAAGTAGTTACGAATGGCTGTTCCATCAGTAGAGAAAAGAAAGCTGTACCAACAGGGTAACTTTTTAATCACATAATTCAACAAGTTGAAATTTTTAAATTGCCGCAACTTTTAATCACTAATGTGATGTGTGAGAAATAACTGTTAGTGTACAGGAGGTTTTAAAATCCTTGATGTCTGCAGTGACACAAAGCAGTACTCGAACTTAGTTGTATCATGAGCTTTATTGATTTTAAACAAACTGTTCTTTTACTTTCCTCTTCCCGTTTAATACAGGATTAAGCTTCCTCGTATTGGAAGTCCAACTTTCCTACCATCTTTACAACGATGACCTCAATGCAGATTTCTTCATCAGACCTACATTCCTTGTCTTAGTATTTTCTTTTTTTATCGCATTCATGTTGATACATTTTTTCCAAGATAATCGTTATTTATTTCATTCTTAATAAAATAATTCTTTATATTTATTCTTCTCATGTCCAGTTATTGTTGTCTAATCGATCTATCTACGGCCTTATTCCAAAATTCTCGTTCTACTTTTTATGTCGACATATTCATTCTTGAACATAAAATCTCTTCGACACCTTACTATTTTTTCCTTTCACTATTTATAGTTTTTTTTTCACTTACCAAATAACCTTGCTTATCACGAAACAAACACTTTATATACATCATAATTCAATTAAAGAAATTGTTTAACGTTAACGCATACCTTTCCAAATAATTATTATTTTCTAATAAATAACAGATAAATTACCTATTCCTAACATATACTTAAATGCATGTTCTAGCCAGATATTTTATAGTATGATTTACGGCTTTTAAACTATATAATAAAGGCGTATTAAACCTGCTGTAACACTTAGTGAGCAACACAACGTATAATTTTGGAGACTATAGCTTTGAAACGACCTAGAGTTGCATTTCTACCTACGTTTCGCTCCGATTGCTGCGAATTCGATTTGCATATCTAGCAAGTCGGAAATAAGACCTTATGAATGTAATTAGTCACCATATGCACCGTTCAAAAGTAATTATGTCGGGTTGTCGGGTAGTGGACTAATTCGCTACTGCCTTTACAGTATCGTATTTAGTGGAATTGAGAACGTGGGACTGTAGCTATAATATTTTCATGTTTGCCTGAATTCGGTGTTGCATATTCCAAATGTAAATATTTGAGCCAAACTCAGAAAAAAATTGATTGAATGGGACAAAATCGCACTATACATTGCTCATACTGGCTATATTATAAATGAAAGTTCATATACAGGGTGATTCAGAAGAATTTGGGAATGAAAAAAAAATGTAAAATCCTTATAGTTTCCAAGTAAAACATTATTGAAGTTGTAGTATTTTCATTCTCTACATCGCTGGGTTACTGTAGTCTCTAGACAGGTGGTTCCGAATATTTAAATCCAATTACTTTTTGTAGGCACTAAACTTTACATTAGTTTTTTAGCAACTCGGAGTTGATGGATATTGTTTTAATTTATGTATGACACTGTGAAATTTTTTTAGCAGAACGATTTCTCGGTAAACATGTGCCAAGTGCAGTTACTGTTACCGCGGCGTGCAGTGAGTGCAAGTGTAGTGCAACGCGAGGGAAATTTGAAACCGAATCAAGAAAGAGATGAAGGTCCAGGACGGCCTATTGCAGCAGTGTGGCTTATCATACACGAGGCTCAATTATATCCGTACCATGTACGCTGTCCAAGCAGTAATACCAAGGAGTTGGACGAGGAAGACCGGTACCGTGGCCGCCACCATCTCCTTACTAAATCATTTGGACTTCCTTTTGCGGAGATATTTAAAAAATTAAGTGTATCGCACAGAAGTGGATACATACTGTTAATGATTTACGGAAACTTATCATAGTTACTGCCAATACCGAGTTCAAAACGTAGAAAAAGGAGAAAATCTGCTACAGGGTATATATATATATATATATATATATATATATATATATATATATTATTTTTTAAAATAGTCACTGTAAACGTGCTCTGAAAAATCACTGGCTATTAATGCTTGTCAAATCAATCAAATTAATTTAAAAAAATGTTGATATACAAATTTTGAAATAATAATATTTTTCTACAATCAGTAATTAAGGTATGGTTTTTTGCTTGACAGTGACAATAAAAAGTTGACGTTTATTGAGGAGTGCCAATGAGTGTCACTTTAAGTAGTAAATTTAAGAATTGTCAAATTTTGTAAAATTTGCGCATTTTAGTTCAGATAATTTTAGTGAAATGATGGACATTGAAAATAGTGACAGTGATAATATTCCGAATACACCTCCGGAGATTGGAAATGTTGCAGAAACTGTAACTTTAGTTTTGTTACTAGCAAAATCAAATCAGTTGTACGAGAAGCAAAATAATCTATTTGTGACATGGTGCAAGTCGAAGGAAATTTATAAATGTTCAGAAAATGTACTCCTAGCCTATTTCTGTAAGAAAACAAAGTACACTAAAATCATCATCATTATGGTCGATTTGCTAGATGCTAAAATCCACATCATCTACCAAGAATGATCTGGACTTAAGCAAATTCAAAAAGTTGACCGCATTTTTAAGGAACCAAGGAGTTGGATATAAGACTAACAAATTAAAAACTTTTTTTGCAAGTGGAAATATACAGACTTTGATGATAAAACATACTTATTAAAAAAAGGTAAATTCTGTACATATTGAATATTGTAAAGTGTCTAACTTAATAGAAATATCTTATTATAGGTAGTTCCAATTAATTTCGGGTGCCTGCAAATGTGACGAATTAGTAAAAGATGTTGGGGACAAATAATCCATTTTGGTAGTTACTATTCCTGATTCCAAGACAAGAAAAAGTCGAATTTTTACTGTTACAAATAACATTTAAGCTGATTCTACCAACACTTTGTCATTCTAAAAGAAGTATGTAGCCTAGAAACGAAAACACACCAGCATGATTATTCTTAAAATTTAACAATGGCAAGTGTTTTAATCAAGTGGTAGAAATTAATGCTATTGCTAAAATACCAAACGATAATGCTAATTATCTTAACCTACCACATATCATTTATACAGAGGGTATTGCTTTCGGCGAGCATCGACTATTTTATGGGTCCATGATGGAGGTGATATTGTACAACTGCAGCGACACGGGGGATGGAAGAGTTCTACCATTGCAGAAGGATACATAGATAATAACATTAATAAAAAAAATTAAACACGTAAGAAAATTTAACTAGGTTATTAAATAATGTGCAAGTAATCGCAATAATGAAAATTTTACCATATTAGAATTCTAGTTCAGGAATTATTATTAAAGCTTGTAAAGACTTTTTTCAGAATCCAAATTACTATTGCTAACAAATGAATTTCTTACCATTTCTATTTGTTATAATTAATGTTCTCCTTGTAATAAAGTTAATAATTAAAAAGTTTTATTCTGTTGAGTGATTGTAGACAACACTTTGTATGCACTACGAACAAACAGTGACATAAAGCAGGACGCCCACTGAATCGGCACATCCCGGCACAGCACGCTCAGCGCGGCCGGCAGATTTTGATATGCTTGTAATCAAATGGAATAGCGCCCACTGAATCGGAGCCGTTCAGCACGGCGCCGCATGCTCGGTTCGGCACCGCTTCGTATTCTCGATAGGGCAAAATGTGCCGATCTGTGTCATGCCGAAGCAATGGGCGGTGGCTGTAAAACTGCCGGCCGTGCTGTGCCGTGCTGCGCCGGGCTGCGCGGATTCAATGGGAGCCCTCCTTTTACTGCTCTTTAGTGATGACCTTGCCACTCTCGAGCCTCCACAGTTTCAGTTTATATTGAGAAGCCGAACGCGAATCTCAGAAACTTTAAAGTCAACATAGAGGTTACAATATAATACTTTTCGTAATGAAAATGGTTCACTTAAATACCTAACATTTCTACACTATACTAGAAAACTTTTCGAATTACTCTTTGATAAACTAGTTTTCCTTATAAATATTTTCAGCTATGAACAATACGTGTCAGTCAAAACAATACTTTCAACAAAAACATTTATTGATGTATTACACAATTTTGGCAAATGATTTTTCTTCATAGCAATTTATTCTTAATTACCAGGTAATTGTTATCTGTCGCGGTTTAACAAATCGTGAAACTATATCATTTTAAAGCAGCTTATTTTTTAACTATTACTCGATATAAGTGAGAATTCTCTCTTAATAGATATTTGATTATGTGTAGTAATCATTATTACATTACCCCAAAATAGTTGCCTGCTATCAGATGATAATAACCTTGACTTAATATAAAAACATATCCGCAATTCTGTTATATCTATTTCTTTTTTATGTCTATTAAACCACAGAGATTGTATAAAAAAATACTTCGTATCCGCTGGGTATTGCATCAAATGCATCGGCATTTTTATTAGCCAATCGCTCCTTTCCTGGAACATTTTAACTTGGTCTCAAGTGTCAACCGCTTAATTTTATTAAGGTCGGCACAAACGCTTTGATGAATTTGCATACTTAAAGTGTATCCAGTTTAGAAAGCAAAATCGTTTTAATTAAGAATTAAAACCAATAATGTCCTATGTAAATTATTCTACAAAGTTGTACGAATTTTCATAATGCAGAGAATCATATGAACTAAACTATCTTTTTCTTTTCAAGAAATGTCATGAATATCAAACACATAACTACAGGGTGTTCGGTATAAGAACCAACGCAGAACAGGTGCATGTAGGGGGTCTCAAAATATTGAAGTTTAATCAAACCTGCACGCTGTTGCAATAATAATGACACTCCTTCAAAACAGTTTTTGAACTTCTGGATTTCTGAATAGAAATTTCATTAAATCAGCCGTTCAAAAGAAATCGCAAAATTCAATTTAAAGAGTGTCATTATTATCGCAAACGATTGTACCTATATACAATATTATACATAGGCGGAGTTACAGGCTCTCAAAGTGGGACCAAATATTTTGAAAAAATTTGCTTTAACTTGGAATAACTAAATTTGGTACATGATTTAGGTTTATTATAGGTCTTCTTTGACTATGATTTCAAGTAAATTGGAATACTATCTCTAAAATTATACCAAATTTTTTTTCCTTTGATCTAAATTAAAAAAAATGATAATATCCCGCGCAGAATTTAATTTAAAACACTTTTTTTACTGTTGTTAAATTTAAAAACATCTGAAGGTGTTCAAGAAAAAATGCATTAATCGAAACAAGATTTCAATGATGCTTATTAGAAGAAATCCAAAAGTCTGTAGTAGGCTTTTCTTTTAAAATTTCACAGTAAAAAATAGCTATTTTCTACAAAACTGTTAAAAGTAGTCATTTTTGATGTTAAAAATGTCATTTTTTGACACATGTGTTGAAAGTAGCTATTAATGATATACGTGTTAAAAGTAAGATTTTATTTTGTGAGTGAAGATGATTAAAAAACGAGCGTAGCGTGTTTTTTAACTTCAAGAACAAAATAAAATCACTTTTAACACGTATATTATGCACTATTTTTTCTACAAAACAATCGGAAGAACTTTAAACTCAATAAAAATAAGAAATTAAAAAATACCACACAGATCGCAATGTTTATGAACCAAAATTTTCGTAGCAACCAGTGCTGTTGTTAGTTATGGAACGCAAAAATATTGACAGCATTTTCTAGTAATAGTATAAGTATAATGAACAATCTCGATAATGAGCGTAACGAATCCATCCCTGCTGAAATCGAAGAAGCCGCCAGTCGAGCAACATTGAAATTATTGCCGGCGAAATCAAAGGAACAGTACGAAATCGCTTATAGACGCTTTTCGGAATGGTGCAACATTAAAAAGGTCCCTGGGAAATGTAACGAAAGTGTTTTACTGGCATATTTTGAGGAAAAAGCCAAGATATGGAAATCGTCAACGCTGTGGGCAAATTATTCCATGATCAAAGCTATGTTAAAAATAAAGCAATATGAAGATATAAGCAAACATTATAAACTTATTGCTTTTTTAAAATGTGTGAAGGATATCAAGCAAAAAGTAAAAAGTTTTCACGAAGACGCATATCGACACATTTCTCACAGAAGCAGAAGACGAAAAGTATCTGATGATGAAAGTCGCAGCAATAGTGGGTGTCTTCGGGGCGTGTCATCGGGAGGAATTGTGTTAGATGACCATCGACAATATCGAATATTTGGACACTTCGGTTGTTGTGACCATACCAGATACTAAAACAAAAGTGCCTCGGACTTTTAGTGTTGTTGGTGAATTCTATTTAAACTTTTTTAGAAAGTATATGGCACTCCGGCCACCCAACGCTGACCATAGACGACTTTTTCTTAAATATATGAAGAATAAATGTGTGAAGAATCCAGTGGTTTGGTAAAATGTCTGTCGACATTGCAGAGTTCTTGAATCTACAAAATCCTCAACTCTACATCGGACACTGTTTTCGTCCTTCATCTGCGACATTGTTAGCAGATTCTGGTGCAAATCTTACTACCATCAAGAGACATGGAGGATGGAAATCTTCGACGGTAGCTGAAGGCTACATTGAAAATTCACTGGAACAGAAGAAGGAAATTGCGTGCCAAATACTTCCTACTGTTGCAACTACTAGCAACACCACCAGTACTACCAGTAGTATTTCTACAGAAAATAGATGTGTCACACATGTTGACAGTAAAATCAACTTAAGTATGATGACTCCGCAGGTAATTACAATTTCAAATTGTTCTAATTTTACTATAAATGTTAATAGTAATAACTAGTTAAAATGTTGGTTTGTACTTATTTAAAATAAAAAGTTGTTCATGTGTTTGTTAAAACGTTTTATTAATTTTCAAAACAAAATTTAAATAAAGTTTGATTTACTTTTAACACTAGTGTTAAAAGTAATTTACTTTTAACACGCGTGTCAAAAAATGACATTTTTAACATCAAAAATGACAATTTAAAAGGCCACTTTTAACAGTTTTGTAAAAAAAATATTTCTGCTACTGTGTTATTGAAAATTTACATTCAGCGAACAAGTTGACTTGTTACTTGTGCTAGGTTTATGTGAAGGAAACTGTAGAAGAAGTGTGGAAGAATATCGTAGAAGATTTCCAAATCGAGTGATTCCCCATAGATAAACATTTTCTAATGTTGACAGATGAGCTTGAGAGACAGGAAATAATATCCGAGAACGAACCTCCTAGGGTAATAAAGATACAAGATGAAGAAAATATTTTGCAAACAGTTGCAAGAGTTTTTCTCGAGAAAGTGGATTATTAAAAACTTCTATACACCGAATTCTTAAAAGTAATCGACTACATCCATATCATATTCAAAAAATGTAAGAGATATTGCCTCAAAATTTGGATCCTCGAGTGACCTTTTGAAAGTTTATCTTGTTTGAGAATATTTTTTCAGGATATAATTTTCACGAGATGATGCTTGATTCAGTCGTAGAGGAATTACAAAGGTTTCTAAGTTTCATGTATATTCCGATGTAAACCATATGCAATAACTCGTAAACATTTTACAAGTGAAACTTTTTGTTTATAAATACTAAGAAGTAAACAAGCCAGGACCGTATGTTTGGTATTTGTAGGTGATGTAACAACTACTCAAAAGTTCACTTGAAATAGAAGATCTCTTGAAAGTCATGTCTTTTCGTTCGCCCAAGTGTGGACTGTAATGTCCCAAATTGTGCTGCAATTATTCCTAATACTACTACTACTGACATATTTGGGAAAATCTTTGGGCATAAAGATAAGCTGCAACCAATGAATTTTGATGCAATGGCAGTATCAGGTTCATAAGTTCTTCATTTGAGAAATTATGCGCTGTACTTTTATAATCGCGTGAAATTAGATTCGAATAGGATCATAACTGATAACAAGTACTGCTACAATTACCCAATATATCGTCTTGACTTGATATTACTTCATAGTTTGTATAAACAAAGAATTGTATATGATAAATTTTTATAAACTTCCGAAACTAAAAATATTTGACTAGATTTTTTTCACTATTCGTCATTATTTGCTTTAGCTATAATTTCCCGAGTTTATTTGTATAGGTTAAAACTCACTGAACCAATGTTGGTTCTTAATTAAATTACAATATTTGACGAAAAATGACCCATTATTGGCAAAAATATTAAACCAATATATTATCAAAAAGAATGACAATTATTGGTATAATATTATTTAAATTAATTATGCCAATATCGTATAAACATTTTTGTGTGGTGTTGTGGTGCTATTCCGAAGCCGCTGTTGAGAACAAAAACATGCAAGTACTTTTGATTTCATATTAAGATTCAATGTTATTTGCAACTTACTTGGTAATACGCGTGATTACTTATTTACTTATTATTACTTTAATAATTAATAAAATTAGTTTAAGAGCAATAGAAAAGGATCTTTGAATTTTAAAATCAAATATTTTATTTTGTATTCTTATTAATTCCAATATTCTAAACATTTGTTGTTTAAAACCTGTTGGTTAGAAATAATCAATTAATCTATTTAATTTTAGAGGCAGCGATAATTTTACATTGTTATTAATCTACAATACTGTTCCATTATGATTGTCATCATTTTCTTCAAATTTGATTTATTTTTGGGAAAAACTTAGTTTAAAACAATGTGTTTGTTAAATATTACTGATGTATCGACGTGTATTGTGAGTTGATATTTGAATTGGCAAAATTCTTATTTTAAAGTCAACAAAGTCTAATAATCATATCTTATTAGGCATTTTTCTTTGGGAAAACAGCGTATTAGGAATGTTTGTGGCAATATTTCACAATAAACCATCTATCATTTGCCTAAAAATGTAAATGATTTGCAGCCCAAAAGCATATAGAACCCAACATATTTGAAGCAAAAGGTCACGCTAAAATAAATACTTTTAAAAAATAAGTTGATCTTCACAAGTATCATTGTAGCACCATATATATTTTTTCATTAAAACCATACGAATAAAATTAATTGGAATAAAAACATTCCAATTAATTTTATAATTTTAAAACTTAGGTAGATCTGAATGTTTGCTGCTGAATGAATTCTTTTAGAAAATTCTAAACTACCTACAATGCAATTTATTGATAAAAAAAAGTTCTGAACCGTAATACAAAAATTAAATATATAATAGTAATATAATCGAATATTAACTAAACTGTAATAAGAATGATAATTTCTGAAACAAAGTTTACTAAATTTAAATTAAATTGGTTATTTACGAAGTACATCTGTATAAGAAATAAAATAGGTTCAAATACTGTTGGGAGAGTGTATTGATAGCTTTTCTCTAGCAATAGAAATAAAATAACTGAGTTTCCTGCTCATTGAAGTAGTAAGTAAACAAATAAAACTAGAATTAAATTAAGAAATTCTTTTCAACTTAGCGTATGGTGCTCATTAGCATAAATAAACCTATCGATGTATATATAAATGTACAAAAGTTTGCTACAAAGTTTATTTTATATCGATTGCAATTACTAGATTCTTGTATGTTTCATGTACGAGTTTCAGCAAAACAAAATAATCAATGCAAGCGATTGGATTAATATATACGTACCATTTATGAAGCAATAAGATTTGTATTTTATGAAGGATCTGCAAATTAAAAATTGCATTAACACGTACACCTTTCAAAAAAACCTCGACTACTTGAAATATAGCTTTGATCCAATAACAAGATATCGAGCCAAATAATGCCATTCATCATTGTAAATATTCGCCATCTGGCATTCGTCAGTTTGGCTAGATGCAATAAAAGTGTTCCTACAGAATTCGTTCTAGAGGTGTTTTGGGTCTAGGCCACCTGTTAGCGTATTTAACGCCTCCTTCGACAGGTGTACCACTTCCAGATCTGCGAGTAGATAACCCATTCACTTTTCGTTGAGCGTATGTAGGCACATTTTAACGGGATTTTTACACGCAGTAAATATTTATCTTGATGCATTCACGTTTACACTTACATTTCATTTGCAATTTTATGTAATAGCCGGTTCTTGTTGCATAATCTGGGACTTTATCGTGTCGTTCGCTCTTTATCAGGGGAAACGTTGCACATTTCGCTCTTTTATATTTCAATTCTCTGAATCGCTTTCGTGTTGCAAACAAATATCTCTCTCTTACCTAGATAGACTATAAGACCGGTTCGGAACTACATTGACAACATTTACTTGTAATATTACATGGTGGATTGTTGGTTATTTGTTGCCTATGTCAATAGTGAAATATAACATACTAGAATGTAATGCTACAATTCTAACGAAAAATTACGTACTATTTGAAGTATAAAGTACCGGTATCTATTAGTTCTACGTAAAATTCAAATGTAACTGTCAATTTCTTTTGTATTATTACCTTGGGTTTTACTAACTTTATCATGTAAAGTTTGCTTATTTTTCCGATTTCATTGTATTCTTAATCTGTAATGTTCCTCGATCTGCCTTGTAATATGGATGTAAAAATATCAATAAGAAGATAACTCATTATGTTACCAACAAAAACAGTAGTTTTGCATGTGTACAATTTTTTTGGGGTATTATATATTCTGCAAGAAGCATAAAAACCACTTAGTATTTAAGTTTGAACAATAATTATTAACACAATTTAAAACTAACTACAGAAACTACCTACTAAATAACTTTGAAAATACCTTGATATAAAAGGTGATTCAGAACTTATCTAAAAAAAATTAGGAATAGATGCGTCATGAACAATTGAGTCAATTTTCTATAAAATTATTATAGTTTCCGATAAAATAAAATATTAAATTTCTAGCAGTTTCAACCTTTACATCGTTGGAGTACTGTAGTTTCTAGCCAGGCGATTTCAAATATCCAAATACTTATTGTATTAACTTTTTTATGATGCAAGCATTTCAATTGATTTTTGAAATATCAAAAATGGCTTACGTCTATAGCAACTCGCAGTTGATGGATATCGTTTTAATTTATGATGAACTGAAAATGTTTTAGCAGAACGATTTCCCGGTAAACATGTTCCAAGTGCAGCTACTTTTACCAGTGTGCAGTGTTCAAAATTTTGTCCACTGATATATTTGGACCCGTCTTACCCAGTTTCTACGAACTAACACAAATGTTTCTAGTTCTTGACATAATTGAGTCTCGTATATGATACGCCACACTGTTTATTGATACATTCCTTGTACTTGTTGAGCAATTTGCCTGGTGCTTATTCGAGATTCTCTTCAGCAATATCTAAAATGTATTCCTCAGTTGCTGCTAGGAAAGGTTAAATTTTCATTTTTTCAACCATATTTTAGAAACGATTCGATTTATCTTCAATTTCCTTCTATAACCTTGAAAATGTTCAACTCTCTTAAGCATCTTATCTAATTTATGAAATTGAATGGTAGGTAACGTGGCCACCCTGTAAAACTAAAAAATGGCAAACTAATGCCAATACATGTTTAGTTTAATAGTTATTATAATGCTGCAGAGTAAGCGGTATTAAAATTTGCTCAACCGCTTTCAATAACATTAAAAAGGTTTCAGCTAGTATCACGTAATGAAAGCTGTTATAGACAATTAAGGCAAGGTATAGTTACCTTAAAAGCTATCGCTAGAAGGAAACACATTTAAAACAATCCGTACGTTTATATTTCCATAGCGTGTAACTATCCAATCAATCAATCCAATTGTACGCGAAATAATTATTGTTAATAACAATTAATTGCACTTAAGTGTTGATGTATGAAAGTGTAATGTGTTACCAATGAAAATTTTAAATATGTCATGATCAGTGAATTGGAAACTGATTTATTGATGTCGATATCCTAAAATATTTATGCTCAGTTACGTTAATATTAGACCAATTTCTTAACATAAATAATTATCTAACATTTATAATTTATAGATTACAAATATTGATAAAATAATTACGACAAATAATTTAAGTGTGAAATAGGAATTGTGAATTCAATACATTTCATTCAGTTCTTTTATAGATTACTTATAGTAATAAAATATCTGTAACAATTTGGTGCAAAATAGTATTAAGAAGATTAATATAGGTACCGTTTTGGTGTTATGACTCATTTGGAAACCTTATATTTACATAGTCCAGCGAAAAAAATGTCAATTTATTTATTCATTGGTGAGAAGATGAGAATTTTTGTATTTATAATCTATCGAAAGTTGTGAAATTTTGTTTTTTCTAATTTTAATATACACTTAAATTAAAATTCTTACAAAAGTTATGAAAATATAACTAAATGCATTATATTAGTTTCTTTGACCTTAACATTTACCTAATTAATTTCTTAATTGGTCAAGCCAGATTAAATTATAATGCGACATCGCAGATGATTGAAATATTTTTCTTTAACCTTATGCTTTAATATCTTCTTACTATACGAAAAAAGTCGTTAATGTCTGCAGATCATAAATATTCTATTCCTTTTTATGGCAACAGCTCCTACTCCAGTATTTTGTTCGGACATACTCACACTGATACTATTTTTTGTGCTGAATACTAGAAGGATTATGATGAATTGATACATAAATTCCTAGCATTTTTATACAGAAAATATTAAACAAAGAATACGAACTACATAAAAAATATTCTTCTCCGTTTTTGTACATCTGAAGAAATTCGGTAGTTTGAAGGTGAATAATTTACCAAGTAAATTTTGAATCACAACGTCGGAAAATATGGACATCTAATGGAGCAAGATCGGAAGAATAGGATAGAGACGAAATAAGCTTCTAAGCTCCTAAACGAGTTCCTCAGTTATGTTCTCTTGGTCTGCTTTTCAATAGTAATATCAAGACGGACACAAAGTTCTTGGTAATAAACCTAAGTAATAACATAATTACATATATCTGACTCATAGTAGATGACGCCTTCCTTTAATCAGATGTAACTCAGCTTTTGTTCGGGTTGCCTTTCTGCTAGGGCCAAGCCTTTCTTTTCTGTTTTTAATGTTTTTTGTCACTAATAACTTGAGACAAAAACGTTGTATTCATGAACCAGCGAAGCCACAAATGTTGACACTACGATATTTTCTGTTTTCTCTCACGACACTCATAAATTCAGTATTTGAACTTTGTCCATGTAATGCATTTGTAGCCTTAGTCGACAGGTTATATTCGTAGCTGGCTAATTCCTTGATATATTGACATGGGTCATCATGAATTTAAGCGTTCAAATGATGTTTATCAATGTCAGATAATCTCTCAATATGGAAAGTTATTTCTATTAAAATATGTTGTACTTTACTTATATGTTGTCTTCGTAAACGGCACATTTTTTTATATCGTAATTTGATACCTTTACTTCTCTATTGAATTCAAACAAAAAGCAATATGTCGGAAGCCCGTTTTCTTCTACTTGGTAACTTTCTTCTTTTCAAAAACAATTTAATTTATATTCGTACACATTTACAAGTATGAGTTCTATTCATTTAAATAACAATAACCAGTAAATCAATTTTGATATATATCTAATAACACAGAGCCACAAAATGAAATCGAGAGGTACTCTCAAATAGATCAGGGGCACTATACGCTGTTGAGGTCATCATAAAGTCATCAAAGTAATCTTAAAGTCAACTTACGTCCTTCAAATGGTATCCCATTGCTAATTTAGCATTAAGTCTTGGGATAAAGTGATCTCTAGGGGTCAAATCTCTATCACGAATTATTCTCATTGGAATAGTGGAATAGTGGGAACGCCATCTGGTAACCTTGAGTTAGACCTTGAGGCGTGGTAACGTTAAGAAGAGACACACCGTAAACACATACAACAGGGCAAAATTTATCCTATATTTAAATCAAGAGACAAACATCATATTTCAAATTATCGTTCCATTACTATTTTATCGATTTTGGCAAAGGTCTGAAATTACTCTGTAAATGATGATTTGTAGTGGTACAGATGGCAAAAATTTTGAAAATCAACATTGTTTTATAAAAAACTGTTCGACAATCACTAATCTAGCCGTCTTTACGCATAATCATCTAATATTATTGATGCAAATCAGCAAAGTTTCTTACAAGATTAACCACAACATTAATTGCAAAGGATTACTGCTATTGGATTTAATGACAATTTTATTTAGCTTTTTAAATCATATTTATCAAATCGTTGAGTACAAAGACTACAAATCAGCTACATTTATTGGTACGTCTGGGGGTCTCCAAGATTCCATCTTGAGGCCATTGCTCTTTAATATATTTGTTAATGACCTAGTAGTGCAATTTAATATTATTTAATAGTGATTTAATCATACTACCCTTTTATCTCAATTTAATAGGCACATTTTCGAATTTAGAAGAATTTAGATGAAATTATTTCATAATCGAATTGATTATTTGCAATCTCATTCCTAAGCAACATTAAAAATTGATCATTTAATGTTAAAAACATGATATGTTTCTATCTTCCACAGGCAAAAGAATGTTGTGTTGAAGTCACATGCATATTCAATGTATAAAAATTTTCTTATTAATAATTTCGTGGATAAATTTTGTTTCACAGAATTCATATGTTAGTACGATTTATCAGAATGTGAGTTTATAACATTATCTCCTAATATACAGTAAGTATTTGCATCTGACAATTTTTGAAACTTTTTAATTATGTTTAACTCCTGTGTTATTAGTTACTATACTATCTATTATGTATATATTTACCTCTATTCTATTTGTATCACTCTATTTTATACATACAGGGTGTTTGGAAAAGTTGATACAAAAATTCAGACGGTAAAAGTAGAGCCAACAAAAAGTAAAAAAGAATTCTGCGCAGTTTAGTCAGAAATAAGTTTTTAAATAATGTATGATTCAGAACAGTAACATTTTTTAACATTTTCATGTAGGCGGCATCTGTTACAGTGTAATGATTGTCAATTTCACGTGTTGTCATTTAAATTCTTACGTTTCTTTATTTTCTTAGTAGTGACATTTGTGCTTGACTTTGCATTTCATTCGATTTTTTCTACAACCATAAACCATCATACTTTTATTTAACCGTAAATACGACGATATGCATTTTATTTATGGTTTCTGGCATAGAAATGGTCTGGCGGCTCAAAAAGGGTATCGGCAACGTTTCCCTGATAGAACGCAACCTTCTGCACTATTATTTAGGAAAATTCATTCAAAAGGCATGGAATCAGGAGCTCTAATTCCAAGGTATCGTGAATGTGGTCATCCAAGGGGGCGTATATATAATTTTGATGACGTAATTTTAAGATTTTTTTAATGTAATCCTACTATGAGTGTAAGAAGAGTATCTGCTCGCTTTAGAGCAAACAATACTTATTATGTATGCCTTTGTTTTATTTCTTAGTTGCCAACAAGATAATTACACATTCTTTCAAATATTTTATTTACCAATTAGTTTTACGCGGGATGGCGTTATCAATTTGCACAATCTTCGTGGTGTGATGAAATACCCCATGCCAGATGCCTACTATGTGAAAAAAATGGTAATGTTTTGAACCATACATTATTAAAGAAATAATTATTTCTGACTAAACTAGACAGAAGTAGAGAAATGTTTTCTTTAAAACAGTCTAAATCATTAAAAAATTAATATTATTTGCTAAATAATTCAAACGAATGTAAAAATTTTTATAAGGGTACTTAGAAAACTACACTTATTTGTAACCGATTTTATATAATTATTACCTACAATTTTCATTCCATTAAGAATAAGACTACTTTGAAGAGTCATGTTTCAGTAATGTTGCTTCGGAGGACCAACGGTTATAAGATATTTTCTGGATTTACTTTTACCGCCTTAAGTTTCGTATCAATTTTTCTAAACACCCTGTACTTATGTTCCATTTTTTATTTGTCGCTATCACTCAGCCCTACTTATAATTATAAATTAAGTAAAATGATTTTAAAACAATACTTTCATTCATTTTGAGATGGTTAAGTGCATAATAGTTACAAAAGCACTGTTATTATTGTTTATTATGTAGAAAAGTTATATCATTTGTAAAATTGCATTGCACTTAGCACAGCTGAAAATTTGAATGTAATTAATTCATTGTCTGTGTTTTTAAGGACGTCTTGACTAACTAAATTATCACCGGAATCAGATTTAGAGAAATACATTCACCTTCTTAGCAATATATCATGTTATACTGTCATAGCTAATTTATTCATTCATACTTTAGTGTCTTACGTATTTATTCACACATAGCGAACCGGAAACCCATTTGCATTGCAGTACTGGTTAAACAATAAACGCCATGGTGAGCGCTAGATCCCTTCTATCAGCATTAAAAAAAACAATAAGAAAAACATTTATTCACTTCATTATATTAATTATCGCTAATTGTGTGCCGTAAAGCAAAGATCACAAAAACAATGCTGTTAAGATCAAGATTTTAGATTATGTAAAAAAATAGTATCCCGTTCGTTAACGTGCTGAATGCTATTTGAAGGTCGAGTTTGCGATAAAACAATTGGAAATAAATCAAATCAAGAAAGTGTGTGTGAAAAGGCGTCAGCCTTGTCAGAAATCTGAGCATTATATAACATATTTACAATAAAGTAGGTGTTCTCTTTAGACCAAATTGCACTATTTATTTGATGTATAAACAGGATATTGTTTCTGGTTTTAAATTTTGTATTTGGTAATATTTATACAGGGTGATTCAGAACTTATCGTAAAAAAATTGTTGTAAAATTCCGAGTAAACAATTATTGAAGTTGTAGTATTTTCAATCTTTACATCGCTGGGCTACTGTAATCTCTAGCCAGGCGACTCCGAATATTGAAATCCGGCAGAAGTGTATTTTTAAATTATTTTCGAACTACCCTTTTTGATTTTTTTTACAAAATTGTATTTGTAAGAGTCCCCTGTGCATTCAAAATTGTTATTTAGATAAGTTCTGAATCACCCTGTATATTAATTCGCATAGAAATTTTGACAAAAAGTGGAAAAATATTATTAGAATAAAAAGACAAAATGTCAAAGTTTTTTTGTTGCTTATATTCTCTATATGTCTCTAAACTGTCTTTAATTACTGTTTCAATATTGTCATCCTCAACCTGTTTGAATCGTTTTATTGACAAGTTATCTGGCTTATTAATTAAATATCCTGGAAGATTTCCAAAAAATTTTTGGAATCGCACCTTCTTTCAATTTTGGTATTTTTCTTTAAAACCCTTTAAACTCCTTCGGCCACACATTTGTCTGCTGTAATATCAGTTTTAATTTTATTCAACCATTTTTCCTATTATTAAAACAAAATAATGTTGGTAAGATCGCTGAAGTGTATTGTAGGATAAAATTATACTGTAATTAGCAAAAAAATACTTCACATCCATCGGACTAAGTCGGTCACTTGATTTTCATGCGCCAAGGGCTGTCTTTTTCGTTTTGTTTTATTTAAGAAATTCTTCGGAGTTTAAAAAAACTATCTATTTCCAAACAAAGCGTTCATTAGTAAGTTTATCAAAATCATAATGGTAAGGTACGAAAGGTAATGGTAATGGTAAGAAACCTCGTCAAATAATTCTTTAAATCTTCCATTTCTTAATTTTTCAGATCTAATCATATTCATCATCACATCTTTAATTTTTGAGTTCTCATTCATCTATTTCGTCTATTATCTGCACTATTTCGAATAAAAGTCCCAAAACTAAGTAGTGTTCATAAATTACGATGAAATTAAATAATTGCTGATTGAAAACCATTATTTGGTTCTATATGTGTACTCATTTAACCACAAAATTTTGAATATGTCCAATTCATTCATTCGTGCTGCCTTTTAATAAAAACTCGAGTAATGATGGAAGCCTTTCTTATTCTAATTTTTGGGCTCAGTCAAGCACGTAATTTTGCAAAAGTCTAATTCATCTCATCTCATCTCATTTCTGATCAACTTGCATGTGCATTTTACAAAAAAGTTCTAGGTTCACAAAAGTTTTTGTCAGGAATAGTATATTTATTTGGCAGTTTTCTATTTGACTTGAATTTGAATTCTTTAAAACCCCTTATATAATTCAGGCATATTAACTGTGAAATATGTTTCATTAATTGCCGTGGAATAACATATTTTTCATATTTTATCTTTGAATACACTGCTTTCTTTTTCAGAAATAAGTCCCAGTGCATAATTTGAAGTCACTGACTTGTGACAATCGACTCAGTAGTTTTTATATACGAATCGTGAGAAAAGTATATTACATAGTTCTCAACTCTTATTTTTGTTTTCAGGTTGCTCCGAAAATTGATTGGTTATCGGTAGGAACATGGGAACATTACTATACAAAGCTGCTTCCTTGATAATCCGAATAGCTAATATGTAGAACGTTATCCAATCCCTATTGCAGTGTTTTAATTCGCGACTTCTATTGCTTTTGATATCCTGATTTAATGACCTGTATTCCGTAACTTCAAACTGTCCACTGTTATTTTTCTAACAGTGTCTTCCTCGGAAGTAACTCTGAAGCTGGAGATTGTCTATCGTACCTGTTAAATCGTTACTGCCTAGTTAGAAGGCACTGGCCTGGGGCAGTCAGATTCTTGAAATTATTTCAGTTTTTCTGGATTTCTATTGCATCTATGCCAGAATAATTCATCTCTCTCACCAGAATTTCTGTCCAAATCAAGTACCCTATATTATCCACTCTCTACTCCCAACTGCTACAATTTTCTTCCAACACATTTTTAGATAAACACTTGGTTTTTGAATCGCTGACTTGATTCTCGAAAGCTTCCCTGTAGGTGCTCGCCATGGCTGAAGATAAAAGTGAACCATCTAATGCAAAAGAAAATGCATCTTATACACCCGTTTGCCAAGTCATATATCAACCAAGAAATATAAACCGAAGGGGCAACCTGCCAGGAAATTGATCCATGATTAACAGCTATCAAGAAAGCCGGCAAACCAAACATTTTAATTTCTTTACCAAGGAAAACGTTACCTAATTTTCATTATTACTCAAATGTTTACAAATATGTAAGCATAAGTAATACAATAAGTGAAATAACACTCGAATAATTATCTAATGGGACGGAAGTATCTACACAAATTTTCCTTTAATTTAGTAGAAATGATTTATTAACAGACAGTCTAAAAGATTCACAAATATAATTAGGTATGTTACGTAATTAGCTAGCATTGTTAATTTTGGGAACAAAACACTAATGTGTGTTAAATAACCCAAATTAGGCAAAATGCATTAGCGAGCCTTGTTCATTTCCACATTAACGCGAGAGAGGCTTGAAAATAAATTATTTCTGTCTCGCCAAGTTGGTGCTTATATGAAATATTTGATTCGTTTCAGTAATGTAAGACGAATTGAAGTATTTCATCATTTTTCACCATAGTTGGCGATGTAGGTGAGTAGAACTTTAGTCAGAAAGCCTTGCACTTCCGCGTGTTTCAACAATCAAGCTCTATGCAAAAGCCGCTAAAAAATTTAAGTCGTGATTAGAACACCGACATTTATATGTAATTGTTATAATAGGGTTATAATCACGTTACTTTCAGGTTGTATTTGCACACCGTAGCTTTCTTATTTGGGTGGGTGAGTTCATATTGTGAGGTGAAGCATTAAGTATTTTGTATAGATTCTTACATTGTTATGTATTTTTAATTTTAACCGTAATGCTCTTTGTACAACAGAGCCATGACTATTGGTCGGAGCCACTACTATTGGCCGTTGCTAGCATTGGCCACTTAGCAACATAATGAAACATGATAATGTGGATTTAACTTTTCTGAGAACTTCACTAAAAAGGTGGCCATACACAAATCGTTAAACCGGAAGAATTAATCTGTACTTTCAGCTACGGCACACACGCTACTTTTTAATCGCTGGCTTTTCTTCAGTTTTATATTAAAGTAGTGTTGTATACATGATCTCGGAATATGATTTTGCTTCAACAATTGCTCAGATGTATAAAGAATCGAAGATAAAAAGCAAACGTTTTAAAGGGTTCTTGGTTAAAAAAATTATTCTCATATGCATCTAATAAACGAATTACTGCTGGAACCTCATCATTATAGGAATTATCTGCGTATGACAAAAATTCTTATAGGGAATAAGTTCAACATGTTTCTCTCTACTTTAAAAAGAATATTCTACATCTACCAACACATTGTAGGCAGTTAACTTCAAAGATTTGAAGAGAACACGTTCTCGCGTTATTTTTTACTTACATAAGTATTTCCGTGTCAGTAACATTACGGTTTGCCGGCCGGTTTGCTAACCGAAAGATTTGCTTTACAGTAAACCGCATCGTGTATGCCCACCAAAATGTCATTTACTGAAAAGAAATTATGCTATAATATTGAATTTTTGTCTCACTAAATGACATATTATGGGCACATGGGGGAATTATAATTGGGAACAGATGAGTCAATAGCGTAACTTTTTGTTTTGTAAAATCTTTATAGTTATTGAAGTTATAGTATTTTCAACCTTTACATCGCTGGGCTATTGTAACCTCCACGTAACTTCAAACGATTCCGAATAATGAAATCCAATTTAGTATTCATGTTTTTGCGATAGTGTTTACATTAGTTTCAAGTGTCAAAAATGACGCATGTGATGGATATCGTTTTAATGACGTAAGACAAAATGCTTTGGCAGCTTCTCATCTGTACGCAGAAGGATCTTCTGGTAGACATATGCCAAATGCAGCTACTTTTACCGTGGTAGTGTAACACGGATATAACATGGAAAATCTGCAACAGAGTCATGGAAAAGATGGTGGTCAACGGTGTATTGCAGCAGGTGAGAAACACATTTTAGAAATTGTTGAAGAGAATCCCTGATTAAGTACCAGGCTAATCGCTCAACAAGTACAAGGAATGTCTCAATCAACAGTGTGGCGTATCATACACGAGGCTCATTTATGTTCGTACCATATACAGCGTGTCCAAACATTAATAACAAGGGGTTATCCCTTGCGAATCAGATTTTGTGAATGGTTGCTGCAACAAATGTGTTAGTTACAGATGAACCTATTTTTACACGGAGTGGGTACATAACATTCATAATACTCATGTTTGGAATTTTAAAAATACACACGCGATTCAACTTAATAATTTTCAACAACTCTTTTCCTTAAATATTTGGGCAGGGATTGTCGATGATCACTTGATTGGACGATTCACCTTACCAAATCGAATAGATGGGGTTCAGTATTTCGAGCCCTTAGCTGTCCGACTCCGAATGTGGTTCTTGCACGATGGTGCTCTTCTTCATTTTCGACAAAATGTTCGAAAGTACCTTAATGAAGTTCAATTGGTACGATGGATTTGACGAGGATGACCGTTACCATGGCCATCACGATGGCCACTACAATCTCCTAACTTAAATCTTTTGGACGTTCTTTTCTGGGAATATTAAAAAAACTAAGTGTATCGCTCCGTGGACACTATTAATGATTAAAGCGAACGTATCATAGCTGCCAATAACTTACGAGCTCAAAACAGAAAAGAGCCAGAAACATTTGTGTTATTTTGTAGAAACTAGGTAAGTCGGAGCCAAATGTGTTTTCACGTCTGTGGACAAAATTTTGGACAGTTGTTATAGCATCAGATAAGTGAAATTCTTTTATTCATTCAAATTAGAAATTCATTTTATTGATTAATAATAACATCTTTTTGATTTTTTTTATAAAATTCTATTTGTAAGTCCCTTACAAACAGTACAGTAAAAAAAATTTTTTAGATAATTTCCGAATCGCCCTGTACACATTATTTTAAATTCTGTTAAACTGCCAACAGAGTAGTTTTGATTCCATTTATTAAGAAATGAAGATAAAATATTGAATAGATAGAAGCACTTCTGATGTTTATTTAGTTTTATTTGAAAGTGTTTTTTTATTTCTTTACGACCAAAGCGAGTCCATAAAGCAAGGTGATTATTTCTTTATTAAATGTTTACGAAATCTTGTTTAGACGAGCGTAAACTACCTACTTTATGAATTTTATAACATTCATTACATGCTTCTGCTTATAAGGAAATCATTATATTAGTAAAAAAATTGGAGGTACATAGAAAGTCAAGCTATTCACTTACATAATTTTCATGGATTGTGATATTTATAAGCATATTAGTAGATGACACAGTTTTGGAAAATATCTTAATGTTATCTTTTTCATTTTCAAATAAGCGGTAGATTTGTTCTGTTGACTACTTAAGCAATAATCAAAATGGAATGATTGTCTGATTGTTTATGTCTTCATAGTGATTTAAATATTTAAAAATAGTGCGAAAAATAAATTACAGTTGAACAGAAATAAGTGCAAAGTTGTCTCTTATACCAGAAAAATTAATAGATAATAGATAAATTTAACTGAAGTTACCTTCGATGCCTATTTTTCTTCTAGATATGACATTCAGAATATTACCAGCATCAGACTCACAAATGCTAGGCTTTGTTATACGCAACTCGCAACTGAAATATGCCAGTGTTATTTGGAGCGTTTGCTACGAAATATATATAAACAATATCAGACTATTCAAAGAAAATTTTTATGATATACAATCTCTTCAAAACGACATTGATAAGTGGTTGATTCCTCTGAATGTATAAGTGTGTTTTACACATGTAAGAAAAATCTAATATACCTCTACACTTTCAGTAACGGAGAACCAATTAAATCTGTTGAAAGTCAAAATGATCTAGGAAACATTATAAACAACAGTCTCTCTTGGTCAGAATATGTTAGCGCTGTTGTAAGAAGAGCTAATTATGCATCTTATGTTATAAGGAAATTCTATGCTCGAATATACAGGTATCTCTAAAACATACATTCGCCCTCAACTAGAATATTACATAAATATATGGTCCCCATCTCTTGTCAAGGATGTATCTTTATGAGAGGGCGTACAAAGAAGATTTACAAAGTGGATATCTTCTCTTAACAATATTAAAACAATAGTATGACAATATTTCTTCCCAAATAGATTGTATTTCTATTGGAACAGCTTGCCGTCATCAATACCCTCCATAAATATCTTCAAAAATCGACTGGATCAGTGGATGTCAAGAGAGTCAGTTTAAGTGCGCGTTTATATTGGATGCGGGTAGAGGCCTGTTTCGCTTATGTTGTGGTGTTATCCATGTGAATGTAGGTTTATGTCTACTACGTATTTGCTGTGCATTTATTGATGTGTTATGTACTGTTTATTTGGACATTACAGCCTTTGCCTCTGTCCTTCTTATTGTACTAATAATAATAATATTGTTCAATCGTTTTAGTGCAGGTTAATGCAACAACACAGGAACTAGTGGGGCATGAACTTGACAATATAATCGTTTGATTGAACCAAATAAATATGTCAAATCAAAAGCAAATATTTTTTCATGAGTTGAACGAATGCAATAAAGGTCATCAGGTCATCAGTTATTTTCTGAGATTTTATACTTAGTATCTCTCTACAGAGGGAGAAGCACTTGGATTCTTGGGACAATATACTGGCCTTGATCAGTGTACCAAATATTGAATCAGGTGTTTAGACTAGTGAATGTGGAAAATTTGGTTACTTCGTCTATTACTGTTCATATAGGTTGTATCTAACGACGTAGAAAGAGACTAAGTCTTTCAAATTGAAATGTATGATTAAATAATACATCTTAAAATTTACTTTAATTTTTACTTTAGCTTCTGGTAAACATTTACCTATTCATTTATCTGATATCTTCCAAAGGCACAGCTGTATTTTAAGATTATATGTGATGATACATTTTTGTAACTTTAGGATAGCACAGATTATTGTGTTGGTAATTCCAACAAGTTATGAATATACCATACACTTGACATTAAGGAGATAATTCAAGACGCCATTTAAATGTTCTATCGTTTTTAACTCTTCCATTACTTTATTTTTACACTGAAGAATGGATGACCTTTATCACTACTAGCTAGTTTTTTGTATAAAACAGCAACAGTTTGAAAAAGAGTTGCTGTTACAGCAAATTAACAGGATTAGGAAAGGGTAATAGATTTTTGTTGAATAGTTTTATTAGATTCAATATATCCAAGTAAATTAAGTAATTGATTTCATAGAGTATTACTATTTACGTTGTGTTTCGTAACAATGTTTAAAAGCTTCCTCAAATTTTCACCATGATCTTCCTTTGTTTATTCGCGTACTGTAACATTACCACAATAAGGGAGAGTACCTTGAAGATCTTCTTAATGAATCATACTGCCAGTAACTCTTTGGAAACTAATAACGTCAATAAACCATAAAAGGTTAGTTTCGATAGTGGGAATTTGGTGATACGCTCTACTTAAATATCTCGTACTAAACATTAAATATTGTGATTTCACCTTCTGTTTTCTGATATAGTAGTATTTTTGACGTAATATCTGTAGACAACGTCAAACTATTTTATTTGATAAAAATGTACTAAAAGTTGATTTTGATTCTATTAAGATATTAAATTTAATGAAGTGAAATTTAAACACGAAACCATTTTTTGGTTTGCTAAATGATAAACTAGCAATCAATTTATATAGTTTTTTGTATGTGGCTTATTTATTTCAACTTATATTCAACATAGGATTTTTTGTTATCAAAATTATTATAAATGATCGTGTCCTCTTCTTCGTTTATAGTTTTTTTTTTAATTGACTGATTAAATAGTTAACGGTGACCCCATCAGTTTGTTTTCTCTCTGTCATGATTTTGATGCAACAATGTATGTACTGATTAAGTATCCTAGTTTTCACTTGTAATTTTTATACTCAGTATATTAAATTGATGATTCTCGTTGCATCCTGCTTATTTATTTTTTAAACCTTTGGGATATAACGTAGAAATAAAGTTTTTTCCACATTTGTTTTACAACATAGCAAGGTTAATTATCGGATATGTTTAATTGTTGATAATTATATGACTATAATATAGCGATAGTTAGTGTTGATGTCATAATATGAATAAAACGACACAAGGAAAAGGTATTCCGTTCAAAATAATGACATGATTAAACTAAGAAGCTAGTTTATGGCTAATTATGTTTTTGTAGTATTTCCGTTTTTACATATGAAAATGTTTACATTAACATAAGAACTACCTCGCGTGATTTCGAATTAAGGCAGTTTATTAACTGAAACAAAAAAATGATAATATAAAAATGATAAGAAATTGATGACGTGGTAAAATGTAGAAGATAATTAATTGAATTCTTTTTTATTTTTCCGTTGTCTTATTTTCTCATGTATATGATAATTACATTGTTTTTTATCTCGAAACAAAAGTCAGATCGAAACAATTTTGTTTTATTATATTTTCTCAGTAATTCTTCATCTTATGGGAAAAAATGCTATGTATGTTCCAATTTATGAAATATAGCAACAATTTTCTCTATAACTATAGTTTATGTAACATCTACTTTGCCAATAAATAATGAGTAAGTATTAAAGTTATTAGGTACAAAATGTAAAGGATAATAGTAAAGAATAACGAATTCTGAGAAAATTACATTTTTTTATGCCGAAGTATATAATTTTTTTACCTCCACGCATACACACAAAATGAAAATGTTAAGAATAGAGGTCAATGTTAATTGTAGCCAATATGAAAATATGAAAGCGTTTATCATTAGTTATTATAAGGTCAGACAGTGGAGTGTTATTACCATTTAAATTACCATTTTAAAGTCTAAAGAAGACCGCACCCGATTATATATTTGTCATATTTCATAGTAGTTCAGTAGGCTTAAAAATATATAAAGTAATACCAAAGATTACAAACTACGTTTTGATTTGACGATCGATGTAATACGGATTAGATTTTTACATAAACAATTGTTTTAAATCAGATCTATTGTTTTATTTATAATTTAAGAGCTACTATTTTATGCAGGGAATTTATAAGTTTCATTAGCATATTTGATGGGCTCTACTATTTACGTAATATAAGAGTTGGTAGTTGTCAAAACTTATATAACCGTTAACAATAGTTCTCATATTCTACTTATGAATTGTATTGTTTCTTCACCATGTTTTACTAACTAGCGAATGTATATAATCATTCGTCCAGATATACCTAACAGATTCTTATAGTACATTATATGTAGGATCAAACATTCCTGTTTTTTTCCTTCAAATCTACAACAGTATCGAAATGTCACAAGAAAGAAATGATCTTAATCCATTTCACATATAAAACCTAAATTCGATAATCATTTGCGTATGCATGCAAAAATTATAATAGCGGACTGCTCAAAAAATAACGCGCTGTTGTTTTTGTACATCCAAGAAGTATGTTTAAATAAGAATGTAAGTGAAACGGAAGCAACTACTCTGTGGGCTAATGTACTGTATTTTGCCAAGCTTAATTTAAGTGTCTTGTGCAGTGTAACTGGATAAAGGTGTGTCTAATTCCAAGTGCGTGTGGTATTATGAAAAAACATGTATACAAATCAAAAAAAAAAAATTATAATTTTAAAACTTATTTTTATTAAGAAACAAACGACGGTTGCAAGGAGATTATATCAGGTTGATTTTTCTGATCAATATGTACCGAATAAAAATGTTTGTAGAATTAGTTCAACATTGTTGGTCAGTGGTCGAGCGATTTAAGGCGTCAGTGCTTGAATCGATGTGGCCCGTCGTCTGTGGGGTCGAATCCTGCGCCCGGTAGACCGTAGATCAGTTGTATTCTTGGAGAGGATTGGCATCCTCTCTGCGCTTATGGTAGGATATAAAAATGTTGGTTTGGGTCAATGTGAAAGATTGATACTGGTTGACATTTGACCACCTCTCTAATTAAGACCTGAATTAAGCACTGAATGGTGGTTAGGGTGCAAATTCGGTATGCTTAATAATAATATGCCACTCTCTCTCCCGCACAAGTTTCTGACTTCTGGGCTAATCCTAACTACTTTTGCTGAAATGTCCCGTTTTGAACTCGTAAGTTATTGGAGGCATTTATGATACGTTGCGTAAATCATCAATAGTAGATATCAACTTCTGTACGATACACTTAATTTTTTAAATATCCCCACAAAAGAAGTCTAAATGATTTAAAACCAGGAGATCGAAGCGGTTATAGTACCAGTCCTCTTCGTCCAATCCCTTGATATTAATGCTTGGACACGTTGTATATGGTATGAATATAATTAAACATCGTATACGCCACACTGCTGCAATACACCGTGGATCTCCATCTCTTCCACGATTCGGTGGGAAATTGCCCGCGTCACGCCTGCGTTTGCATTACACTTGCACTCACTGCACACCGTTGTAAAAGCAGCTGCATCTGGAACATGTTTATCGAGAAATCGTTCTGTTAAAGTATTTCCACATCACCGTAAATTAAAACGTTACCCATCAACTGTGTGTTGCTATACGTAAGCTATTTTTGATATTTGAAAAGCTAATGTAAATACTTGCATCACAAAAAAGTTACTATGATAAGTAATCGGATATTTGAAGTCGCCTGGCTAGAGATTACAGTAGTCCAGCAATGTAAAAGTTGTAACTACTAGAACTTCAATATTTATTTTTACAAACAAATTTTTTACGATATTTTTCATGACGCATCTATTCCCAAATTTTTTTAGAAAGTTTTGAATCACCCTGTATACCCACCGTCTAAACCGGGCCCCTATTCAAAGTCTGTTTGTGCAAACTTCGCTTCGCATCTTTTAAAAATAAACACCTGTAATCTAGATGCGACTCTTAGGTCAAACAGTTTCAAAAGGTCTCATTTGCATACATAAATTGTGTTAATTCCTAATAAATTAAGCATTTGGATGTAATATTTCGGCACCATTCGGTTTAACCCAGTTCCCCCGCAAAGATCTACCCATAAACTTTTAAGGCCAAGATCCAAAGGAAAACGAGCAGTGTGATGTTTTCTTTATGCGAATTACCATTATTCAGCTATTAGAATTCTCGTCAGAGAAGCCGGGAGATGCAACTGGAATAAAATGAATATTTTATTACTAGCAATTAAATATAAAGAACATTCCTTGAAGTTTTCTAAGTTTAACGTGCGAACTGGAATTTTATATATGAACAGGCTGTTGTACGCAATATTTTCTTAGTGAATCTCTAATGCATCCATTAAAGTATTTAATTTGGAGACTTGTCTGCATATATACATATACATTACCATAGCTAAATAAATATTGAAGTTAGTACCTTCTGTACTTTCTTACGTTAGTGTTCATGAGTGCAAACACATAAATTATAACCCGGTTTAATGTAGTGAATTTTATATATCCTTCGTTAAATTTTAACGTTCAATTTTTGTAGTAATTTCTTTACAAAATAAAAGTGATAGATCTTAAAAGTATACAGATAAACTACAAATCTACAAATAACTGGCCAATTTTTTAATATTTGATACGATATGTCCCAAATTCAATGGTCGAATTGTGGCAAAGTTACGAAATTTATGTGACATTTGATTGCGCCTTTGAAAATTGAAGAATTTTAAATATTTCCGAAGATGGTTGTAAAAAATAAAATATTGAATATTACTCCTTACTTTTTCTGACATTATTTTAAGAGATTCTCCTTTTTCTTTTCCATAAAATGGCACGAATTCAAGGTTTTGATCTTTTAGCATATCATGAACGTATTTTTTAAATACCGACCTGAATATTTTATTTCACATTTCGAAAAAGATTATATTTTTAAAACAAACATGTCTGACACTTGAACCAGTATCAAACATCATATGAAACCAATATTAGACCACTGTGTTGATGAATATAGCTGTTTGTTTTTATTAGTTAGAAATATTGGCATTACATTGTATTTATCTTTGTGGGATTGAACCAATATTGGTTCTTAATTAAATTACAATATTCCATCATTGCATTTTGAATGTTATTGGTGCAATATTATTTAATATCATTGTGCTAATGTTATATAAAACACAATAGATCACTGTAGGCTCTTTAGAGATTTATTTTATTATTACATCTGTTGCTAAGTGCAAATGATTGGCACAAGATTGGGATTATCTTGATAAATCATATAAGTTTATTTGATTAAATCAACAATGGATAAAACCTGCTTACGGCATCGTGGATTTGCACAGCATTACCTACAAAATTTATAACCGAAAAAATACAAAAAACAAATGCCTGTTTACATCACCAACATCGTAACACTTCACCTGTATCTACGGAAACCTAAACCACACTGAATGTCTTGTGACGTCATACCAATGACATCCCGTTTTTGACCACGTTGTTTTGTTTACATTTCATAGCAGTTTATTAATATTAATATTTTAATTATTATGTGATTATTGCCGCCAGACACTTGTTCTGACCTTTCAATATGAAAGATTACCCTGTAGTACATATCAAATCAATATAAAAGTCATGCATATTCGCCATTAGTACAATTATTTGTATATTAAGTAACTAGGTATGTACCTGCCAGACGAAAATGTGTAACTGCTTCAAATAAATATATAACAGGATCAGCTAAAGCAGTTATTACTTTTACAGCTGCCCCTCTTATAACAAAGTTGTTTCAATATATTTGAATTAAATCTTAATTAATCTGATAACGTTATTACATTTTATGCTAATTAAAATATTGGACATTTTTATTTGAGCGTACAAATTATTAAACACGCAGTTATAGTCTAAGATCCCACTATAAAACGACCTTCACCGAGCTGGTTAATGGATAAAAAGTATTTTATATCCAATTAAATATGACAATAAATATATTTGCAGATGGGTTGTCTAAAAAAATTCAGTCCAGAATATGATTAATTAACAATTAAAAATTATTTTTTTTAAACATTTCACTGGTTTGGTTAATAGACAAATTCCGTACCAATCGAAAGTATGAAGCCCATAGAATATGCAAACGTTAGGTTAACTATTTGTTTCCTGTCACAACTCTTGGGTAGGTAGGTATACACAGGTAAATCGATATTAGCAACTTGCACCGGTGTGGTTAATAAATTAAAGTTAAATTAAAATAAAAATTATTTCATTACCAACACGGTGGTATAGGATTGTCTATGAAAAATCAGTCCTGAATTCCGGTTGTCGAGTTTTAAAAAGTGAAATATTCCCCAGCGAACCATTCCATGCGATAGAAGAGTACACAGCATTGCAGCTGTGTGCAGTTCGTCCATACCGAAAATGAAGACGATCTGTTTATTCGTTTCTCCAAAAAATCGAATAAAGTTCGGGGGCGGCCACAGAGTAGTTAGTTTCACACAATATTGTTAATACCAGAAAAAATATAAAAGAAATATCACTAGATCAGTTAACCCCGCCAGCTATCTACCGGTGTCACTTCTCACCCAGTAAACAGCACGGAGTAGGGATGAGAACAAAGCCGGTCTCCTGTCTCTCTCACAATAAGTCTCTCACTCCCTACACAGTTTTCGACCATTATTATTGTGTATGAATCCACAAGGACATCGATTCAATTTCACTCAAAACAAAAAGGCTCCTAATAGAAGCATGCCAAAATGGATTCGACATAAAATTGGCTTGGATACCGGGTCACACAGGCATAAAAGGAAATGAAATGGCAGATACCTTAGCAAACATTGGAAGAAACCTGAACATTTCACTGGAAATAAAAGCAGACCAAAATGACATTCTTCCAATAATAAGAAACCAAATTAAAACTGATTGGAATCTAAAATGGAAAAACAGATTAAATTTTACGAAATCGAAATATATACAAATAATAAGTAATGAGTTCCCATCCAGTCCCTGGTTTTCTAAATTTCCATATAAAGACAGAAGACACATATCAACAATAATTAGAATCAGAACAGGACATACCTTAACAAACAAACATTTATATAGAATAGGTATATTAGAGCATCCATACTGTGAATGTGGTCAAATAGGTGACTTAAATCACATACTACTGGAATGTCCAATAAACATTTTACCTGGCCTGGACATATATCATGAATTAACAAAAGCAATTGGCATAAATCCAATGTCAATCGAAACTTTAATAGAAAATTTAAATTCTAAAGCAATAAATATGTTAATAAAATTTTTAAAAATAAACAGTATCAACTTGTAACTAAAAATATATTTCAACTAGAAATCTATTATTTTAACCTTGGGTGTTTCTTCTATCTTCCGAAGAAACTTTTCGGAGTATGAAAGCTCGGTTGTTGCCCCTGAGCAAGAAGAGTGAATAACATTTGTTGTAAGCACAGTATCTATACTGTGGTTGTAAGGAAATATAAATATGAGCAGTCAGCAGATCTCAGATGCACTTTACGGTGCATTTCCTTATCATCAGAAAATAAATAAATGTGAAACTGGTTAAATGTCCATGGGACGAAGACCATTAACAAGAAGAAGAAGAAGAATGAATCGAGCGTAATAGTGACGTTTAAAATTATTATTTTACCTTCTAAGTGTAATTCTCAAGTAAATTTATTATTAATTTGCTGGGCCATAATTATTTATTTCCTATTTCATCAATAATTAATAAAATTATTAATTTTAAGTGTAGTTCTCATTATTAGTTAATTAAGTGATCTACATAACCTCAAAAGTACGCAACACGTGTCACAAGCTCCTGCGAACAACGGCTATTATTTTGTACAGTGAACAATGCCAACAAGACGTAAAGGGGCTAATTTGGGCCGTCAAACAAGTAAAATTGCAGGCACGCGAAATAATTTAAAAAATGAACGTTTCGTGTTTTGTTATTCTTATAGGCCGTCATCGTTCACAGTGTTCCATTCCTCTTTTAGTCATATACCACATCTCCACACACTTACAATAAGTTAGTTATTTTTTATTTAACTGCCAAAGTATTCACTAGAAATAATTCATATGGCAAAACAACGTTTGCCGGGTCACCTAGTAATTTTATATAATTATAATTTTGATTTAAATTGTCAATTGAAAATTCTATTTAATTTTATAACCCTGTAGAGGCATGTTTGAACCAAGAACACTACTTTGACCTCCTGAATTCTATACTAAGCTGTGTTCATTTATTAATATAATACTTTGTATGTCACAAAAAATTATCATCATTTTTTAAAAATTACAACTACTGATAAAATAAGTGCAGTAATTATACTTAAAATACAGATTGTAAATGTTAGTAGTGGATATCTCCAAATCCAATAAAATTTCGGTGATGAAACATTGGAAAATATAAATTGCGATTGAATGACCAGAAGCGTTGAAGATCCTCTGAAGCTAATTACCTCCATATTTTCACTTTACAGGCTCATATCCAGTGTGAAGAAACTGTGCCGCAGAAGGAAGGCCACCTACATTAATACTTAAGGAAAAACAAGAAAAAGACAAACATTTGCCGTCTGCAGCCGACGTCTATATAAGGAAGGCAGATAAAGGCGAAGTAGCGGATAGCTTTCGTGTTTTAAGCGCTTATTTAAGGCTCATCGGTAAATTGCACTGACTTAAAAATGAATGAGATCTGCCACAAGTTTACGATTCTTTTGTTACTCGCCAAAAAGAATACTGGACAGCACTTTTTATCTCTGCTACATTGTATGGGAAATTTAATACAGCATCACGCTACAATGTAAGCTCGTGAGATATGTATATTGGAGAAAATAAGCAGTAAATTGGCTCGCTATTTAATGGCGCACTCGTATCGACAACTACTTAGTGAGTTAATAAATAAGTGTGTTTTAATCAACATGGGTGCAACAGGAGGTTTTACAGATATATCAACTTTTTTCCTTCATTAAATAAGTAATACGAAGGTTTCCGTTTAAGTAACCGTGCCTGAGTATTATACCTCATTATTTGTTATTATGTCGGGAAGGAAAACGACGATAAAAACAAGAAAAATCTTCTACAGAAGACATTCTTAAGTCACAAATAGGTAAGCATATTTTAAAGCAAAGTAAAATATTAGAGCTATTCGTACTGTTAGATTAAGGTCACTGCATTTCTCGCCGTAAAAAACATTACAAACTCTTATTCAAAATTGCATAACATACTAGAAAAAATAGCAAAATTATTGTTGGAGCTGTGAAACCAGAATTTTTGTAGTCGACAATAATATGAACCATTACCTACGTTTTTACTAATCTATCAAAAAGTAAAATATATTTGTTATATTCGTAGCGTACCACTTAGGTGTACCTACATGTTTTTCTAACTTCAAAAAATTAAGCAAAATAAGATAGTTAATTTATTGAAGATATAATAGGTATAACTGTAACTACGGATTAGCTAACTGAGCTAAACTTATATCATCGGTTAGGAATAGTAGGATTTTGTAAATGTTTTTCACACAATTTGTGTTTAATAGAACGAATATTTAGTTTAGAAGATTTTTCTTTTAAAATAACATCCTGATGCAGTGATGTTATTGAGAAACTTACAGAAAATCCTGACATGATTGTTACGTAAGGTAAGTAACAATTGTTAATTCTGGAATTACTATTCAGAAAATTTATTAGGTATCTATGTCAAAACACTGTTAGAGATTTCAAATATTTGTACTCTCTAATGAGATTACTATATTCAGCTTTTTGTGTAGAATCAAGTGGCTTACACAAACTTGTAAAAAAATAATAACATCCTATACATTTTTTGATATGGAGTTTTGTACTTGATACGTAGGTATGCATAAAAATAGTTTTAAGTTATAAATATACTAGCAAATTCTTTTTGTAAATAAATATTGCGAAAATATTCACGTAAGATGAAATAAATTACAAGTTGAATAAAAATAAATTAAAACACATATGTTTCATTAAAAAATATGAAAGTTTATTATAACGGAAAACTAGAAGTGATAAAAAAGCGTAAGCCGCTAAATATTTTGATAAGTAGAGAAGTTTCACAGTTATCATAGAAAACGGCCAAAACTGAAAAACATCACGTAGGTATTTGTTAAATAAATCGAAATGTGATTCTCGCATTTCAACTTTTCTCGAAAATTGAGCCCGAAGCATCTGCTTAACTTTTTTCTGTCTTTTCGGAAAATAGGAGAAATCTTCTATAGGTACCTAAGTATCCAAACCGGACCATCCTGTACAACAAATAAAAATTACATTGTAGTTACAGTGAAAAATGTTATTACAATGTAATTATACAATTGATTGTAAAATTACTTTGTACTTTTATAAGTAATTATATAAATTACATTGTAAAAATTTTTGTATTGTAAAATTACAAAGTAATATTACAGTTACTAAACATCGCAAAATAAATTTACAATGCAATTTTACATTTTAATTGTAAAATCACAATCTATAAGAAAATCACAGCAATAATGAATGGTAAATAAATTGTCTATTTTTACTGTAATTATTTCTTACAGTGTAGCAAAGATACAATTAGCTACTCCATGCTGAGCCTGAGAGACCACAAAGCATTGTCTATTAAATCGGTTATTACTGCTGATATAAAATGCTATCAAGAAGTCCTATCAATTATTACTACAATCAGTTTATGAAATTTATACAAAAAATATATTCACAATAAAATTACTGCTGAGGTTTATTACTTTCCAAATAATATATTAAAGTAATTATTAAAACAAATTAATTCATGGACTATTTTTGTATAATTATATAAAAATTTCGATACCCTTATCATATGCCAGATAGTTGTTAACATTGATTTAAAAATATCAATAAACGTTCGTTCGTTCCTGATATCGATACATTACAAGAGATATAAGCTACGGCTATTACTAATAATTACTGTTTCCATTCTTCATTATTCCTAGCTTTTCCACGTGACAGATTTTGACAGGCAATGCACGGTCGCTTGTGTTCTGCGTTCAAAGGTTTCAACACAGATATATCTAACTTATAGTATTCTGTTAACTTCGACCACGTTCATAGTGGTTCTTACATTTCCACGGCCGGTTACTTGATCACTGGCCACTCAGTTGCGGCGAAGCTTTTGCGGAGTTACCACTGAAAATTCCGACAGTCAAGAGTAGCGAAACGTTCGGAAGCATGAAATGCGACTAGTTACAGTTTATCCGAGGACTGATTTTTACCGAAGCAGCTGTAGTACTAACAACAAAAGCCAAACAACAGCCTCACAAGCGCCTAACCCGAGAGCAAAGAGAGTGGGTCAAAAAATTCCAACTAAGGCTACATCTCGTGGCCATTAGTTACTCTATACTGTACCTGAGAGGCTGCAAAGCATTGTTTACTACATAAATTTGATACAAAAGACATATTAACAATGAAAATTATTATTGAGGTTTACTAGTTCCCAAATAATATAATCATGTAATCAAGACTTATTCAATCAATTACTGTTATTAACTATTATCCTTCATCTAAAGAACTGTAAGACTCGTTGCTTTTGATAATATAAAATTATGCTTAGAACATCAATAACAAAAATATTGTGCGCATTTATTTAGCTGTAATCTCATAGCACACAGCGATTTCTTTCAGTGTACAAATTGTTAAAACATATTATAAAAATGATCTAACTGTTAATTACGAAAAATATTGAACAACAATAGTTATGATCCAGTATAATATGAACCTTAGAGTCTTACTTTGGAAACTTGTTAGTTTTGCATGGCTATGATATTAGCAAGCTACGCAAGTGCTAGGATTTAATGACGATACATTTTTTTATGGGCTTATCTGAAAGTTACGCTCTACGTAACCATAAAAATGGCATATGTAATGAGCAATATGGATGATGGTGAATGATTATGGAGAACTAGGCATTTTAGCCCTTGTTGTAGGAAACTTGGAACTCATAAGTCAGTAAATATTGGTATCGACAGTTAGAATCAAGGAAAGAGAGAAGATTAGAAATAAACCATAAGACAGGTCACGAACTATTGGAAATTTCTAGTGGTTTGTGGCACGTTTATAGGTTATTGAAACTAACGAGGTCAGCATTCGAATTATATAAAAGAAAGATACAGGAAACAATTTACAAATACATTATGCACGTACAATGGATGCATATCTCATCGTTAAGATCCTGGGAAGTGATTCAGGACAGGAATAATTGGTATAGTATGTCCAATGTCAATTGTTAATATCCCTGGACACATTCAATTAATACAATAGTTATTAAAAATCCCATATATTATTTTCTTTTGTCGTTATGTATTATTAAATGAGCTATTTAAATTGAATATAATATTTAATTCTTATTAAATATCCTCCTGTTAGGCGTCTTGCCAAATTTGATCTACGGTTTTACCATGACCTAGGTATCTGGCCAGTAATAGAATTAAGATGCATATAGCCTTAGTTGAATTATTTTTAACTGACCCATAGTGGCTGTAACTAGTCACATCCCATGCTTCCAAACGTTTCTCTGCTCTTGCCTGTCGGTATTCTCGCTTCGCAAAAGCTTTACCGCGATTGAGGTGACCGGTGATCAAATAACCGGCCGTGAAAGCCGTAAAACCGCTACTACCCTTGTCAAAATTTACAGAATAATATAAGTTAGCTCAATGGCAGAACTAGAAGCACAGCAACACAAGCGGCTATGCATTACCTATAGGTAGGAATAATGGGGAATGGAAACTTCAATAATTATTAGTAAGTAATAGGCGCATCTTATATCTCATATGATGTATAGATATTAGGAACGAAGTTTGAACATTTATTTATATAATTTCAAACCAGTGTTAACAAGTATCTGGCATATGGTAAAGGTATCGAAATTACGAATGCCGTTTGTAATTCGTTTTATGCCTCAGTATAATAGATCAATAGCATTTTTTTCTTTATAGTGATATATAAATTGCTACTAATAAATTTAATGATTTTTATAATTATATGCAAAATTGGTCCGTGAATTAATTTTCTTAATAATTTTCTCTTTAATAATTGAAGAAACGAGTGGATGATGGTGTTACGTTGCAGTTTTTCAATCACTGGTTTCTTTGTATGAATGGACTTATATTTCACATAGCACTATCTTAAATCTCATACATTTAATGACAGTGAAGATTTATGAGATTTTCGATGGTGCTATGTAAAAGATAAGTTCATAGCACGTTCGTTTATGTAAAGAAAGCAGTGTTTGAAAAATTGTAACATAACACATTCATCCACTGTTGTCTCAAATTGAATAACATTTAAAAATAAACAAAAACAAATATAAAAAATAATTAATAAGAAAAAACTTAATCGACAATGTCACTAAAAAAAACTGTTGAAAATTATTTAATATTGAAAAAATATTTAAAAATTATTTAAATTTTCCCTCTGGTGCAGATTTTAAATATAATCATGATAATAGTCAGCAAAATACAAAATAGGAATAAATAGAAGTATGTATTTTAGGTCTCCATTTTTCAATATTAATGAATTCTTAACACACATCGTACCATTATATATAAATATTAATTATGATGCTAAAGATCCGCTAGATATAGTATGAAAAATATCGACTATTTATTATGTAACTTAATTGTTTAAATAACTGTTTATTTTGTATAGATCTCTTGAAGTAACTAAGGTCTTGAACCAATTTTGTATAATTATATGAATAATGCAATTGAACTGCATAAAAATATTGCATGTTTGGGTCAGATCTTTAGAGATACACCCTGTACAGAAATTCTAAATAAGCTGAATTCATATAAAAGAAGCAATTTTCACCTTTTTGATATCTCAGCTATTCTTTGAGATGTAAAGAATTCCTTAAAAGCAGTTTATGTAACTTTCGCCCTGTATTTCAAGAACTAAGCGATCTCTGAAAATTCTGATTACTGCATATTAAGTTTCTCGAAAAAGTAACCAAGTGTTTTGAAAAAAGCCGCATCCTTCTATTTCTCGTAGTTTTCGAGAGGCCCTGCAATTACAACGAAGGTTTTCAATTTGGATTTGTTAAAATTTGAACGCCTGGAAACCTTTATGTTGCGGTGACTGTATTTATTGTACGAATATTGTTATTGCCTTAATCAGAAATATATATATATATATATATATATATATATATATATATATATATATATTTTAAATATACCAAATTCTTTTGAAACGGATAAATAAGATATTGACGTAAATATCAGTTTTATTATTTTTAAATTCTGACATAATTAATCGCAGTGTCAAATTAAGGGGCTATAAGAAACAACTTACGAATCAATAATATGTCTTCCTGTCAACGTAGGTTTACTTTTGTCTACGATATTTTCTAGAGAACTATGTAAATCATGTTGAAATGTAAATAATGAGTCCCGCTGCTTTTATGGCGTTCCATGTAATTATTAATTTCCCGTATGCATTTAAGGTCAAGCCCAAGAGCTTTGAATTATTATTATAATGTGTATTGCATAAGAATGCCGTTATAGTTAGAAGGAAATTATTATTATGCAAAAAACGTGCCTGCATATAATCGCTATATTAGTACTCCTGGTCACAATAATTCCCTTCTCTTTAAATAACCGCAGTAAACTAGGAGAATTTTAATTAAATTCATATTAACTACAAAGTATCTTAATCGCATTAAAATATATTCTGTTAACGAGAAACGGAACATTAACAATATCAGGAAGTATATTTCGATGCAACTTTTGAAAATAAATAATAATTCTCGAAGAAACGAACATAAATGTAAAATACAAATCTCCACCTTTCATTCTAACCACGAGAATTAGTCCAGAAGTCGGGAGACTTGTGCGGGAGAGAGGGTGGCATATTAGTATTAAGCAGACCGTATTTGCGCCCAGGAGAGACTTAAATTGGTAGGCCATAACCACAATTCAGTACAGGAATAATACCTTAAAACCAGTAGCAAACACGATTTAAGACTTCCGGAGGGATTTGGTGTCCTGGCGCCAACACGTCAACATTTTGAGATATCCTAACCTAAAAGTCCAAAAATATTTGTTGTAGAACATTTTTGGAGTTTACTGCTGATTGCAGATAATTTTTCTGGCACAAACAAAAGTACCCTAAAGTACGATTCTTACCCATTTATTTATAAGACATTAGTTTATACTGTGTAGAGAAAATAAAATTAAGCAATAATGTAGGTTTTCTTGAAACACCTTAAAACGTTTCTGGTTATTTTTTTTATCAATGTCCGCCATATTGGATCCGCTATCTTGAATTTTGGAAATCAGGCTTCAAATTCGTGCTCAGTGGCCTTTTATACTCTTTGAACTTAACATATTTATGTCCAGAATTGCTCATAACTAAATGGGTTGAGATGTTGCAAGTGAATGATCATTTTATTTGATTTTCTGGTCGGTGTAAAATCCTATTTGAATATTTCAACTGGAAATTTTGGAAATTGAAGGGTCCTACTTTACGGTATTTTCATTAGTTTATGTCTGTTACATTCTTTCCATGCAGCAGTGAACTCTAAAAATGCCTTAGAACAGCTATTTTTACACTTCAAAATCCTGCCATGATGGCATTATTATGAGGTTAGATTTAAATTCAGCGCACTGAATTCCTTTGAGTGAGCCATTTACAGGACTGAAAAATTAAGTTAAAAATTTAAAGAAAAACGCATGTACCACTTTATAATAACCATAATATTGACCAATCGTGAAGATCTTTAATTATTAAAATCGAATAACAGAGTTAATATAAAAAGGAAAACAAACGAGAACAAACTTGCTGCAGAATTATCCTTTAAATTTTGTCTAGAGCCTATAATAAGAACATAAATATTTTTAATCATATTTAAAACAATTTAAATAGTTTTTGTTAGATAATTCTTGTTTGTCTTATTAATGTGTTTCTTTAAGATAGATTTAGTTACAGCCACAGTTGTCAACAACGGTGCCACCAAACATTAACCAGCTTCAAGTTTATTAGCTGATAGTAGCTGTTGGCAAATGTTCCCCTATCCCATGATCGACGGATGGACAAGAATACTTGAGATTTATGTGTCTACATCTAATGGTTACTGGCTTCTCAATAAAATAATATTTTTATATATTTTTAGGTATTAATGATATTGTGTGAAACTAACTACTCAGAGGACAAAAGCCCCAACCTGCGTTGAATTACATCCACAATATCTACCCATATATTCCTTATTATTAGCTTCTGTAACGGTTTTTTACTGTTTTAGAAAGGTATTTTAAGCTAATATAAATCAAATCTCCTACAATTCCTATCAATGAAGTCATATGTATGCTCTCTGATACCAAACATCTAGGTATGCTAATGAACAATTCCACAGACAAAGCTCTATTCAATAATTATCTAAAGAAAATAATCTAATTTACTGACCTAACTTCACTTTTTGGCAGTGGGAACACGACAAATTCAACCACAATAGATGAGATCTGACCTATTTCTGCATTTTTAGGATTGCTTCTTCAGGTGGTCTCCTTTAAGTTGAATAAAAAATATATTAAAACTTTTATATAAAAGGTGAACATTTTTCAAGTAGGTATTGTCATATTTAATTCATTGACAGGATGTCACTTTTTGTCATTGTCGATATTTAACTTTAAATAATTTTAATTTTTATAGTTAGATATTTGAATCAACTTAAAGGAGACTACCTGAAGAAGCAATCATAAAAATGCAGAAATAGGTCAGATCTCATCTATTGTGGTTGAATTTGTCGTGTTCCCACTGCCAAAAAGTGAAGTTAGATATTTATAGATTGTTTCATTAGGTCAGTAAATTAGATTATTTTCTTTAGATAATTATTGAATAGAGCTTTGTCTGTCGAATTGTTCATTAGCATACCTAGTATCAGAGAGCATACATATTTCTTCATTGATAGGAATTGTATGAGATTTGATTTATGTTAGCTTAAAATACCTTTCTAAAATAGTAAAAAAATAATATTTATTGATGCCAAAATTCCTAGAGCCTAATTTTTTTAAACGGTAGTGCGACAGTGTGACATCATATGGTTCATAATATAAATTTCTATTAAATCTATAATTGAGCACATCAACAAATGTTTTACGCACATTTTCAAGTCGATCTATGTATTTGTAATACAAAGGGCTCCATAAAAGACTACCATATTCCAATTCACTTCTAACTAATGCATTATACAAAATAATAATTGAAGAAGGGTTAGTGAAATGCTTTGTATTGCGTAACATAATAACCTAGACTTCTCATAGCTTTTTGTGCTATTGTGTCAACATGTGTCTCAAAAGATAATCGACTATCTAAAATTATAGCTAGGTTTACTTCACGAACGACTCTCAAAGTATGACCGCCAATGGTGTAATCATGAGCCATATTAAGTTCTTTCCTAAAAATGTTATGCTATGGCATATATTAAGGCAAAGTTTATAAGATTTGCAATATTCATTTAATCTGGACAGATTTTCCTCGAGTTTAATGCAGTCATCTACAGATTGAACAGTCATTGAGAATTTAAGGACATTGGCAAATAAATTATAATTTGAATAATAAAAGCAGGAACCAATGTCGTCGAAATTCAATAGCAGGTATAATAAGGTATACCTTTTTCAGATATAACAGATAGGAGAATCGATTGTTTCTATATTCAGATGGATACACTATGCAGCAAAAAAGTTCTGTCATTTAAAAGAAACATGATGTGTCGTAAGTGGCGCCCCCTACTAGTGACGTTAAAATTAGAAACATATTTAAATTTCTCGTCCGCAAAAACCCCAGATTTACAAATTTAATGTAAACATATGGAATAGGAAGTTATTTACAAATATCGAAAATAAAATTTTAACTTTAACACCCTGTATCTCCGTTAATATTGAGTTTTCGAAAAATTGTTATAGGACTATCCTATCCTAATTTCTTGTGAGGAATCACCTCCTGAAGTCTTGATGCATAATTTCCGGACACCCTGTATAAAAGTACTCCTATAGGAAAAAAAAAATATTCTTTAAAAAAGTGTGAAGGTATTAATACTCATCATGGTTGCAAGAATATTATTCCAGCAAAATTAAAGGCATCATAAGTATATTTCTTGGCCTAGAAAGTCATTAATTTAAATATATAATAATATGCATGAAATTTTGAAACAGTAATATGTCTCAAAACGAAATAGTTTAAATAAATAAGAAGCAATAGTAAATTTAGGCGTTTAGGTTAAAATCGGAATTATTAAGACTTATTTAGCTTCCATTACTGTGTGTTTGCTAAAAAGGACAAGGTCGCCGAAATTTTGAATTTTAAATTAAACTTGCCGGGAGTGGTGCAACTCGTGCGTTGTCAAATATCACCCGGAGGATAACCGCACCTTAGTGCTCTATTTGCAAAAATTTGTATATGATTTGAACTCTCGCTAGATGTCGAATGGGAAAAGGTGAAATGTATAGGTACATTGAAGAATATTTTAAAGTGTAATGCATATATACCTACTTTACACATTTCATCTATTATAACTGCTACTTACATATTTACAGTTTTCTTAATAGCATAATTACGTAACGTATGTGTGGTTACGCTTTATTTTCATATTCATACATTCCGGTATAATCTCATGAACTTTATATACTGCATGGAAACAGATCCATTTAAATTGATTGGCACACGTTGCTAACAGTATTTGCAGATCAAAATAAATACCTCAGTTAATATATACCACAATTTATGTTATATAATATTTATAGCACAATATTTTAATAGTTATATCTATTTTAAAGTTCATGCTAAACTTAATTTACAAAAAATTTAGCTAGGTAATAATAATAATAATAATATCTCTACCCCTCATTCTAATCAGGAGGATTAGCTCAGAAGTCAGAGACTTGCGCGGAGAGGTGGCTGCATATTATTATTTTTTATTTTAGATAATTATTGAATACAGCTTTATCTATGGCATAAGCATATCTAGATATTTGGCATCAGAGAACATACAAATGAATTAATTAATAGGAATTATATTAGCTCAAAAAACCTTTACAATACAGTAAAATAAAAACAATAAAAGATAATAATAAAGAATATATGGGTAGATATTGTGGATGTAATTCAACGCTGGTCACACAATATTGTTAATACCTAATAAAAAATGAATAAAAAAATATTGTACATTTTCACAATTTTATCCATCCATATAATATTTCATAATATATTTCCATAGTGGTCATTTTAAATACAGTTTTATCGAAAAATATGTTATTAATTATTAATACATTACACTTTTGACGACTTTTAAAGAAATAGTTATTTTTTGACAAAACGTTTATACATTGTATTGTCCTATATATATTTCATTCCCCACAGAGATTTTGAGAAAAAAAATGTAAAAGACATATGGCTTTTTTGGACTATTTTGGAATATTTTATCAGCACGGTCAGTTCAAACAAAATATGCGCTACGCAAAATTGTGAAAATAGACAGATGTATGTTGTATTTGTATACTTTTTAGTAAATGAATGGAACAATTATTATAGTTTCATAGGAGTCTGCCTCTAATAATAAAGAAAATATGGCTGAATGATAGTGCTATATTATCTTTTGACCATATCTTTACTAAAACAAATAAATTCAAAAATTTTGTAATTGTCATTGTAATTTTTGTAAATAAAAGAAGTTAAAGAAAATTCGAATTCGAATTTTTTTGAAATACCAAAATTCTCGCTAGAATTCTGTATCGTGGATGGGTATTTTTTTTATGTAATTGGATATAAACCTCTCTTATAATAAAAGCCATATAAGAAGGGATATAGTGAAGATAAATACTGAATATCCCATATTGGGTCTTATCATAAACGTTTTAACAGCTTTATGGTGTTTATTTCTTCAATCTATTTAAAGCTGGACCCTTCAAAAACATTTATATAACTTTTATATTTAATATTTAGTAAAATATATTGTCCAAAGCCATTGGTTTAAAAATTTTCCTTCCTTAATTTTTTTAAGAATTTTTTATAGCAAATTAAATAATAAGTGTTCTTATAAAGCTTAACACATTAAGCTTATGATTTTCAAATGGAAAATCCATACATTAATTATTATTTGATTAAAGGAAATGGCAGATAAATTTCTCAATAACAGAAACACAAACGACACCACAAATGTTTATAAATGTCCCTTCTGAAAAGGTATTATATTAAAAAATAATAGGTTGTTTTGATTAAAACAACGATTGAAACTTTAGTTTACACTCTATAAAACACACACACAAAATGAAATACCATTTAAAAGTACTTCTGATTGATACGACTGTCTACTTTAGCATTTTTATTAATTAAAAATAGAAAGTTAAGGTGGACATTATCACCAATACCCCTCCGCATATTTTTGCACTAACACATGCATAATAAGAAAGAAATACCATGAGTTAATGTATCGGCATGAATAAATATTCGTAATCTTACATTGCTCCTGTATGTGGTATGCCTTAAATCCTCATCTGGAGTTTTGAAAAAGTGGTCTTACCTGAAACAGGAAAATACTTGTTAGTACTTGTAGTTGAAATAAATTACAAGATTTATGTTGCCAGTTCGACATATATTACTTGTAAAATATTCACGGATAGGATGTGATCAGTGCTTAATAGGAAACGTCTACTGTATCTATCTTGTCATCTTATTAAAAAGCTAATAATTGCCTTCATGTTGATTGCAAAATTGCGATAATGTAAAAATTGTAACTATAAACGTCTAGTCTATGGGAGTCGCAGATTATTAAATTCTGTTCGGAGATAGAAGGAAACAGGTGGGCCGTTGCCAGCTAGCGATATCCTGCTGATATGTCCTTAGTTGTTAGCAACCAGCCACGGCCTTCGTTGATTATTTGCATACAATATGACCTTCAGAAGTACGCTGATACCGATACTTCGGTATTAATAACGGCAAATATCTGTTGAGCAAGTAGAACCTGACAATCGCACGCATTATTTGTTTGCGTACCTCCTCTGGCAGATAAGTACCCAGTGAGCCATCTTAGAGAATACTTAATTTTTAGAAATAAAGGAATGGTTATTAACGAATTTGTATTACTTGATAATATATTATGAAAACATACAATTAAATATCCCAACAAACATTTGAAGTTTTAAATTAGAAATTACGTAATTTGACCTCTGAATTGGTCAAAAAATGTTCAAGACTAAATCCGTATAGGGAAAGTTTACCTATATTTATTGGCCTAAGTAATGTGGAAATTAATAATTGGTCGGTAAGAATTTTATTCCAGTAAGATAATTGGATCTGAAAGACCAATTTTATGTTAAAATATTAAAATATAAAATATTGTTATCAAAATAAACCGTAATCATGCTCTTTATATGACTTATTTCTGTCAAGAGACAATATTATGTTTGAGAGAAAGAGAATGGCTACAACGATACAAGTATAGAGTAGGTGTGGGCATGTGGATATTTATAGATATTTAGATTTATTTATTTTAATAAAGGGGTCTGTATTTTTGGCTTCCATTTAACAAATTCTACAGCCCAGGAATTTTTTTCTGATGATGCGATGATTAAACTTTCATAAAAATTACACGTCTAATAAATGTATATTTTTATTATTGCTCCTTAATAATATTACTATCTTGATAAATATCTAAAAATAAAAACTTGTGATAAAGTGTGTTTAATAATTTTTTCTCATAAATGTATTAGCTAATATTATTTATATTAACGTAATTTTAATAAATAATCAATTAAAATAAACTAAATATCTAGTGTTTGTTACAACATGGCGCCCACATAAAATCAAATTGAAATCAGTCAGTGTCTGTAAATTTTAACCTATAAGGCAGATTTCCTTTGTCAATGTCGACGTTGCAGCAAAATTGTAAACATTCTGGTTGAAATTCCCTACAAGTGAAGGATGGTAGGTTATTTATTACCAATTACTACAGTATGCGCCAAAAGTATGGAATAAATTCAATAAAAGCGAAACAATTATTTTTTGGGAAAAATCCTCGAACAGGTCGATTTTTAATTTAAAAAATACATATTTTAGAGTAAAATGCGATTTTCAAATGTCATTTGTTTTCGAGTAATGACGTCATCGATTTTTTTTTAAATGGCAACACCATATTTTTTTCCTTGATTCTGAAAGGTCGTTTAATTCTCTATCAGACAGTACTAAAATTTTGCCCTCTTACATAGGAAAGTTTCCGAGTAAATGACGATTGAATGTTAGAAAACGTAAATTTTATCCATAAAAAGTAACAATTCTGAGGTATGTAAAATAAAATACAATTGATTAAATTTTATACTTAAATTAAATGTTCGAATTGCCATCCACCAACTTCTTAACAATGCGCAAGTCTGTGAAAAAATTCTTTTTGCACATTATGAAGGATTTCTGGTGTAACTCTGCGTATTTCGTCTCGAATGCGATTGTGAAGTTCTTCTAAATTACATGGTTTATTAATGTACATTTTGACTTCAAGTATCCCCATAAATAATAGTCAAGAGGTGTAAGACCTGGCGATCTTGCAGGCCATTCTATCGGTCCGCGTCTGCCGATCCACCTCCCAGGAAAACAGTTGTCCAAAAAATCTCGTACAGGGCGCGCATAGTGCGGAAGTGCACCGTCTTGCTGAAACCATATGGTATCGTCAGGAATGTCAGCGTCATTATCGTTAGGAAAAATTACTGCAAGGGCTGGAACAAGGTCATTTTCTAGAAACTCTAAATATCTTTGTCCTGTAAGGGTTCCTTCAAAGAAGAAAGGCCCTACTATTCTGTCGTCAACTATTCCAGCCCACACATTTAATTTCTGAGGGTGTTGGGTATGTGCCTCTGCCATCCAATGAGGATTTTCCCGACTCCAATATCTACAAGTTTGATGGTTTACTGTACCATTTAGACAAAATGTGGCCTCATCTGAAAAAAGTATTTGCCGGTGTAAATTTCTATTTCCTTGACATAAATCCATTAGAATTTCGCAAAAGTGTAAGCGGCGATCGGGATCATCTTCATTGAGTTCCTGCACAAGTTGAATTTTGTAGGGATGATATTTTTCCTTCCTCAAGATACGTAGCTCTGTGCTCTGACTAGTGTCATTGTTTAATGCAACCAATCGTGAAGAATTATGAGGATTATCCACCATACTTATCAAAATGTTCTGTTTCTGATTTTCATTAATGCTTGGTCCAGGTTTTGGAATATTTACAACATGGCCAGTTTCTCTAAATTTTAACTCTACCTTACTGACTGTTGATTGGCTGATAGGGCGATCTGGATATTTTTCATTAAATAAATCGCAAACTTCCTGCTGAGTTCTAGTCATATCCCGCATCCGATAAGAATTAAAATTTACGTTTTCTAACATTCAATCGTCACTTACTCGAAAGCTTTCCTATGTAAGAGGGCAAAATTTTAATACTGTCTAATAGAGAATTGAACAATCTTTCAGAATCAAGGAAAAAAATATGGTGTTGCCATTTAAAAAAAAATCGATGGCGGCATTACTCGAAAACAAATGACATTTGAAAATCGCACCAATTATTACTATACATATAAAATTCTACTCTTGTATTTATTTGTGATTGAACATTCTAATTGAAACCAATAGTGTGTGTGTGTGTGCGTGTAATGCAATCAAATAAATAAAAACAAAATAAATAATTCGAAAGTATAAACATAATAATTAGTTTTAAATTAGTTTTTGCCTGTGGGATCACGAATGACATAAGTAGGTTTTCACTGTAAATCGCCGAAAGACAAAACAACTTCCACTAACATCTTATTGCATGAAAATCTTATTGCATGAAAACCTGTCTGAATACATATAACAAGAAGCTTGATCTCTAAAAGACCTTTTTAAGAAGTATTTACGTCGAAGTATTATTAATTAGTAATGTATACCTTAATATAGCACAATATTTCTATTAGGTTAATTGAAATGGCCATATATTCCTTAGAAGTAATAATAATAATATCTCTACCCCTTATTCTAATCACGAGGATTAGCCCAAAAGCCGAAGACTTTTGCGAGAGAGGGGGCGCCGTATTATTATTAAGTAGGCCGCATTTGCGCCCAAGAATGACTTACGTTGGTAGGCCCTAACCACCATTCAATGCAGGAACGAAGGAACATGGAAAACCTCATTAATTAGGGGGGGGGGCTTAGTCAAATGTCGACCAGTACAAAACTCTCACATTGATTGAAGCTAATATTCTATAAATCTATAACAGGAAACAACTACTCCGCGGACTAATGCCCCGACATTGCGTTTCACCTACAGTATCTATGTGAATAGCCAAGAAACCTTCTCGGCTACACATAGACCGGCATATTAGCCCTCATAAGTATGCCTTAGGTGAGATGATCGACAATTGAACTGGTTATTCCTTCATATATATGTTCATATATAAACCTAGTGTCGGTGAGATATATCTCACAAGCTATCCTGATTCTTCTAACCTACCATACCCGCAGAGAGAGTGCGAATCCTCCAGAAATATAGCTCATATACAGTTTTCCGACTGCGGTGCTCGAACCCACACCGATTCAGGTGATGACGTCTTAAACCGCGCGACCACTGACCGACCAAAGTTGTCAATAAAGTTCAAAATAGGTTTATATTGTAATAAAAACAGAACTTAGCAAGTTGAACGATTTGACAGGATAAAATAACTAGTTATTACCTTATTTTTAACTGCTAATTAAAGACTAAATAAGATTTACAATTTCGTAATATATATATGTAAATATTTACCTATTGCAATAATTTCAAAAATACACCTGGATGTTGAAGAAATTAAGTAAATTATAACATCGTCTTACGCATATAGGAATTGCATTTGAAAACACAGAAAAGGCAAACAATTAGTAGATTATTTCGAACCATATAAATTGACATAATATATTCCTGAAAGCCATTGTAATAGATGGTTGCATATCAAACGTTTTACTAAAATTTGTGTGTTACAAGATTTTGTAACATTGAAGACTATTTTTATGGCGGAAAGTAACGACCAACTTAAGTTTTTTTTTCTGTAGTAGTATATTAAGCTTAAATGTTAGAATGCTGGTGTAACCCGCTTCAAAGTGGATCATCTCCTCAGGTTTCAGTTTCAAAGTATGAAAATTTCTAGGACTTAATGATTCCATTTTGCTTATTATAATGCTCCTGCTTATATTGTCTTTAGGAATCTTTTTTTTAAGTAAATTATATTAGCAACTCTTATAATCAATATAGGTATTTAAACAACAACAATAATTTATAATTGAAAATATAAAAATAAGTAATGAAACATTAGGTTCAGGATTTTAAGACGAAAAGGCACACCTCAAGGCACAAGGCAATTAAATAGTAAAGTCTTTTACTAATAATCAAAATGGTATGGAAAAGGCAATTTATTACTCTATTCCAGTCAACAAACAGCTTCCTGCATCTTATGATAATTAATATACCAACTACTTTATCATTTAAGCATCGTAATACCTAAGTACTATAAATATTATTGGTAATTAATATAATTATTTGTTTAACATGCTGTTCCTGAATAGATTACAATTATTTATTGCAAAGCATCGACATTGTTGTGTTATAAATCTGTAGATTTATTAAGTATGCAATTGTACTTCCTATTATAAAATACTAATTAAAATTAAACACGATCTAAATATTACATGTGAACTATTATTTGAGCTTAAATAGTAATAGGTCAATATTTATCTATCATTAATTTCAATTAAACTGTAACTTTTATAAATCCGTTGTTAATTTTTTTACAATATTATTATTGGCTTTAAAGGAAAGAACACACTAATAGGTCGCAGTCTAGGAGCATCGCGGACTATTCTGTATCATGGAGTTTTACAAAGTAGTCTCATATGTCCTCTATGCGTTCCCGACTTATGCTATTGTATTATTCAAGTATCAAAATATCTTCTGAGGACAATGTATTTACCTCTTTTTTTGACGCAACTGGCCGAAATTCTTCAAAAAGTCACGACTTACTAGTGCAAACGTGTACGTTTAAAATCATTAGAAAATAATGCCCTAAACAAGAACGGGACTAGTTTCCTCCTTAATAAAACTTATTCAATAGAGAACTACAATGTTAAACAACTACAACTATTGTTTCTGAAAAAGAGCAATGAATATGTCTACCGAATGTGAAAATTTATAAAAAATATAAATTCAGTTGATTATTACAAAGTTTTATCATATGTTTTGCCTCATATAAAAAGACAATGCTTATGCAAGATTTTGAATCAAATAAAGCGGACCAACAGGTTCAAATTGCAATGTGTGCAATACGAATTCGACAAATTTGGTTTCTTTTTTTATCAGGTTATATAGAAAAATATCTGCTTGTCTCCTACCTCTTTTTCGCATAATTTTTTGTTAAGTATTATAGAAAGAATGAAAAATTTTCAATTATACATTAGTGTATTTACCAGAGAGCAACGAACTAATAACAGGGGAGCATCAATATAAAAAGTTAATTTATTACTATCTCATTTGTCACAGTTGGCAACTTTCAATAATTAATTGATAGGTACGTTGAGTGAAATACAAGTTATATAATCCAGCATTTGCATTTTTAAACAATTTTATCCTAGAGATGTAATGAACGTTTGATAAAAAATTAACCACATCGAGGTGGAGCAAGAGCTTCAGTAACTTTTGAATACTTTTACCACTGATTTGTTTTTTTTTTATTGAGGAATACGCTTCTTTCTGATGGTTCTGATTACTGTTTTTTACCATTTAAAGAGTTAAATAAATTCGTGATTTTGCAAATACCTTTACTTCATCATTATTTTTTTTTAATTTAAGATAGCATCTACTAAAACGATTTGTTTCACAAAATGTATAATGATTTTTTATTCGAAATACAACTGTACTCAATGTGTGGGTAATAGATGACGTAAAAATTAACAATTTTCATTAAGCAGGCTTTGGCTTAAAATGCTATATTTTCAAGGGAAATAAAAAATAATAATAAATAAAAAAAATTTGAAGCCGGCCTTGTTGTGTAAGAAATGTCGGATGTAGGGGTGATCAACAATTTGTTTACAATTACCGCAATTGTCAGGGAAGTTATGTTTTATGGTGCAATTCTATGTATTTTTTAGGTGAAACTATATTTTAGGAATTATTAAACTTTAATGTAAGACAAATTCCTAGAGTGCATATATATTGAGAATTCCTAATATGCTTGTAATCTCAACCTTTTAGATTTAGATATAATGGTTCGATATATCTATAATAGATATCTTGGACTATGAGGGGAATCGTGTGCGAGGCTCATCATTTTGTCTGGAGTAGAACGTGAGAAGCCCTAAGTTGTCAAAAATCTGTGTTTACAGACGCCAGATGCCCTGATTTGTTGTCTTATGTAGATTCTGCACTGTCTTCATTCAAGATAAAACTATACTATTTTCAAACTATTCTGGTACTATTTATTACTTCGTGATTTTTGCCAAGAACTGATAATAATTTTTTTGAAACCACGTTGTTTAATAAAAATTTTTTATTTTATGCCCTCTTCGAAGAAAGGTACGTATTTCAGAAAAGCTCTGTATAGTGTGCAACCGTCAAAAGGCTAATATATATAGAAATTTATTATTATAAGTTAAAATTATTTGTACTCCCTAGTTATCCCTTTGATTACAAATTTCTGAAGCAATCTTTTCTTTAAAAAAATACGTGGAAAATATGCTATACGTTTTTTTTAATTATTTAAATTAATTTTTATTTGAATAACGTTAGAATGATTAAAATGATAACTGCAAACGCCTGTACTCTCGTTTTCTTCCTGTAGAAATAGATGACATTGACAATTAAGACGCTTTTTCAATTTGCGCCAGTGGTTGACGATTATTTGCTTTTAATTAATTATGGATGTTTCTTAATTGCGTGCAAAAAATCCAGTGGCGTATTATAGGAGTAAAATTAAGGTAATTTTGTTAAATAAGCATAGGATTTCCAAAATTGAATAAAATTCATAACTTATAAACCCCTTCAGATATTTTCTTGCAAATTTGGCATAATTTTTTAATATGTTGGTAGGTATAAAATAGAAATTTGCAGCTTACAAAAAGTACCAGTGGCGCACCCCTGTTAGGAAAATCTAATTTATCCGTAAACGGCTAGGGATACAAAAAAATGCGCAGAAAGAAAATATTATGAAAATGCAATAAAGCATATGAAAACCATGATATATTTGCATGGTTACATAGGGTGATATACTTATTCTTGTGAAAAAAAGTCATGATAATAACTATAATCCCACTACTGATGCTTTTCGTAAGCTACAAATTTTATATTTTATACCTACCAACATACTAAAACTACTAAAAATATCTCAAGCGGTTTAAAAGTTATAAATTTAAAATTGATTTTTTTATCTATTTGGGAAATCCTATATCCCGGAAACGCCGCCTTTCGAACCCTATGCTTATTTAACAAAATTGCGTTAAATTTGCTCATAAAATACGCCATACCCTGCATTTTATGCACGGAATTAGGAACCACCTTGTATAATCAGGCCAAGTTTTCAATAATTTTTGAGAAAATTGTAGCATTGCCAATTATTTTGAAAAGAATCAGATTTTGCCACCCATACAGTCGGATTTTCGTAAAAACCATAGCACTAGCACTGCCATGTTAAAAGTTATTGATGATATAGCTACGTGATTTGATAAATGATAAATCACTTTCAACGATATTAGTATTTGATAGGACCGATTTTTTTTTGTTACTATAGTAATATATAGATATATAATTTTAGTGGCTTATCTTATTGAGACGTTTTGAAATATAGTGTGGCAAGTTCCGATTAATTTAATAAAGGAATAATTGAGTGAGTACTTAGCTATTTAATGTATATTTCTGTTTGAGAGTAATTATTGATGTTTTATTCTGCCTGGCCAGGAATGATTATTGAGGTAAATATTGTTTGACAATAATTCGTGATGTTTTGTATGACAATGATGACTTTGACAAATTGATGAATTGTGACTATCGGGTGGTTATACTCGCTACGTGGGAACTGGCGTGGATTCTGTTTTCGGTCCCGCTAGCCCGGTGATATTTACCGGTATTCCTGAGTTGTTGATTGCTCATTTTGACACATCCGAGTGAGTGACCAAGTAGAGTACATGGATGACCTTCGGTATGTTGACTTCTGGGTGTGCCCCAGAGGTGACCCTGTGATGGTCAGAAACTCACATCGCATGCGCGTTTGCCGAGCGGCTGCTTGTAGTTTTGTATTATTGTAGTTTATGATTTATAGTTGATTTGTATTTGTGTATTTTAAACTTGTCTAATTTACATAACGTTTTTATTACCTACCCCTCATAGCTTTAGGTATGATATAAGTAATTACAGCCAAGAAGAGGGGGCCCAGACGAGAAAAACACCTTGTGTGGTCCAGTCTGGGGGTAGCTCCACCACCGGTGAGTTTATTAATTATCGTATCTAGCTGTACAGTACGGTAAAGTTTTGTTCTCTTTTATTTCCGGAAATTGCCTACACTTGACCAACAGAAATGTCTAAATAAACTACCTTATGTCTCGCCCTGGAACAGATGTGATGTTTTTGGATAATTTGAACGTCTCGTAATTTAGGTATGAACATTTATTTTCTATTTGCATGTTAGATGGAGACAAATACGACCCTTGCTTATTTATTTGACTTGCTTTGTATAAATATTGATCTCATTAACAAATGACATATGATAATTGATTTTATTATCCTTACATATTATTAGATCAAAGTAAGGCATTTGATTTAGTATCTTTTGAACTTTTGTTATCAAAATTAAGTTATATTGGTTTTGATCAGGGTGCTCTATTATGGTTTCGCAGCTATCTGAAAAATCGCTTGCAGAGGGTAAATAAGTATTGAATTAAGTTCGCAATTGAAGTCAATAAAAGTGGTGTGCCACCAGGTAGCATTTTGGGGCCAATTCTATTTCCAGTATTTATATTTGACTTACGAATATAGTGAAGTATGGAAAGTTACATTTGTACGCAGATGGTATTCAATTATATAAATCTTGTTCAGCAAGTACCATTGTCGAATCAGTTGAATTAATAAATTGTGATTTGGTCGTGGAATGAATCCAAATAAATCAGTAGTTGTGCATTGGATCCGATGAAATGTTAATAAAATTACTATTGACGAGCAACACATAGAATGGGTGTCATCGGCAAAGATCTTGGGTTTATATGTTGATAACAATTTAAATTTCAGTGAACACGTCAAGCATATTTATCAAGTAACATTACAAACTTAAGTCTCTGTACCATCTAAAATATAGTCTAACTGAAGATATTAAATTAAAATTCATTAAATCATTAATATACCCTTATATTGAATATTTTTGTATGGTATATTATTATTTTTTACCAAAGCATAACAAAGGAAAATTACAAAGAATTCAAAATTCTTGAGCGCGGTATATTTGCAATGTTCCATATATGGGTCATTTTACTCCTTATTTAACTAGACTGTCCGAACCAAAAATGTGTGGTAGAGTTTTGTATTTATATTTCAAATTTTTGTATATACTGACTAATATTGAAGTTCCCTCATATCTACATAGCTCTTTAAAAAATCGATCTGACATTTATAATGTTAATATTAGAACAAATTGTTATACTGTAAATCAACACGTAAATATGAAGGATCGTTTTTATGTATTGCTCCTACTTTGTTAAATAAAGTTTTGCAAGAAATCAACTTGCCATATGTCCAGTTTATAAAACATATTACAATGCTAGCTACACGTGAAGTTAATTTAAAGTGGTAGCGAATAAAATATCATATTAGTTTTTAGTTTAGTAAATATGTAAATAATATTGTATTAATTATTTAATTGGATACCTGCCTAAATTATTTGTTAGTTTTTGGTGGAATGGAAGAACGGCATTGCCGAATTCCTACCTTTTGTGTACTACACAATAAAGATTTATTTATTTATTTATTTAAGTTTAATCAGTCAAACATCTTCAAAAACAATTTGATATCTGATAATGTCTTTATTTAAACTTCGACGTATACTTAGAAATCTCTTTCTGTATTTGTTATAATTGTTGCTTAATATAATAGTCACTTAGCATTTAACAGTGTTTCATTATTGAAAAGTTTCTATGTATGGTTTTTATTCACAGGTATCTAATTTCTACTAAACTAAAAACTGGTAAGTTATATGTATATAATTACATTCCGCAGAGGAAGTGGATGGATATCAAATGCAACAATATATTAATATATGAAAGTACCATCCATGTGAATACCCTATGTATGTGAAAGCCTATAAAAACTTTTCTATTCGTAAAGGCTGGTATTACAAATTTATTCTGTTTTTTACTCCGTACATATGGGCTCAGAGATTACAAAAAAGGCGTGTAACTTCGCATGGTAATCGATAAATCATCAATTTTCTCCATTTACTATCCATATTAACGCACACATAAAAAGTTATGAATTGAAATTATTATTTATGGAGAAGGCAACTGTCATTTCCAATAAAAGCCTAGCCGGACCATAAATTTTATACGGACAAAACTTTTACAATCTTGAACGCACAATAAAATTCGCTGAATAATATTTTATGTCTTCATATAAAAACGAAAATGCTTTAGCTGTATAATGAAAAAAGTATTGCTTTCAATTTCCATGAAGCGGAAGTTAAAATTTATTATAAGTGCGTTTCTAATTACATCCTAAACACGACATTGAATGTTTTTTATTTTATAGAGCTTTGTATTTTTATAAATTACTATAGTTCCATAATAAACGTTGAATCTTCCAATAAGGATGTCCTATTTTCATCTACGCCTTCTGACTTTTCTTTAGTTGAAATATTAATACCAAATTTAATATACGCTTTGATAGAACTTCTTTTCTTTTTTACTGAAATTTTCAAATTCATTAACAATACTTATTATACCCACGCCTGACTATAACTACTACAGTTTCGTATTATACAGTATGCGCCAATAGTATGGAATAAATTCAATAAAAACAAAACAATTATTTTTTGGGAAAAATCCTCGAACAGGTCGATTTTTAATTAAAAAAATACATATTTTAGAGTAAAATGCGATTTTCAAATGTCATTTGTTTTCGAGTAATGACGTCATCGATTTTTTTTTAAATGGCAACACCATATTTTTTTCCTTGATTCTGAAAGATTGTTTAATTCTCTATCAGACAGTACTAAAATTTTGCCCTCTTACATAGGAAAGTTTTCGAGTAAATGACGATTGAATGTTAGAAAACGTAAATCAATTAAAATAAAGCAAAAACGTTATCAAGTTTAGTTTTTCGAATTCCATAGTTCTTTTATGGATCACATAGGTGAAAATCTTTGCAAAGTGTCATTGTCACACCGACTTTCTAATAAGTATTGTAAGCGACATAGAAATTATTATTCAGTTTAAAGTATTATCTATTATATTTATTCCGCAAAAGTGTAAGCGGCGATCGGGATCATTCTCATTGAGTTCCCGCACAAGTTGAATTTTGTAGGGATGATATTTTTCCTTCCTCAAGATACGTAGCACTGTGCTCTGACTAGTGTCATTGTTTAATGCAACCAATCGTGAAGAATTATGAGGATTATCCACCATACTTATCAAAATGTTCTGTTTCTGATTTTCATTAATGCTTGGACGTCCAGGTTTTGGAATATTTACAACATTGCCAGTTTCTCTAAATTTAGACTCTACCTTACTGACTGTTGATTGGCTGATAGGGCGATCTGGATATTTTTCATTAAATAAATCGCAAACTTCCTGCTGAGTTCTAGTCATATTCCCGCATCCGATAAGAATTAAAATTTCAATTCTTTGAGTAACAGTTAAATGTGTCATAATACTTTAAATTGAATAATAATTTCTATGTCGCTTACAATACTTATTAGAAAGTCGGTGTGACAATGACACTTTGCAAAGATTTTCACCTACGTGATCCATAAAAGAACTATGGAATTCGAAAAACTAAACTTGATAACGTTTTTGCTTTATTTTAATTGATTTACGTATTCTAACATTCAATGGTCATTTACTCGAAAACTTTCCTACGTAAGAGGGCAAAATTTTAGTACTGACTGATAGAGAATTAAACGATCTTTCAGAATCAAAGAAAAAAATATGGTGTTGTCATTTAAAAAAAAATCGATGACGTCATTACTCGAAAACAAATGACATTTGAAAATCGCATTTTACGCTAAAATATGTATTTTTTAAATTAAAAATCGACCTATTCGAGGATTTTTCCCAAAAAATAATTGTTTCGTTTTTATTGAATTTATTCCATACTTTTGGCGCATACTCTATAGCATCTATAAGTTCATTCGTATTCTTGTACTTGGTCTCTAAGGCACTTATGTTTTTTGTTTGATAACTGTAAAATCAGTGTAGCTAAACTGCTTCACCTGTTAATAGAATATTATCTGACTAATTACTGTTCATTTGTGCACTAGTATCATAGGTAGGAAACAGGTAATTTCATCATTTATTTTCATATTATAACAAGTGCATTATAAACAAATATATTGAAAAGCACTTTCTTGAAGCATGAGCATAATATTACGTGACTTAGACTGGGAAAAAAACTAATTTTAAAAAAGTTTAGGAATAAAATATCAGCAGAAGTTTCAGCAATTAGCGCACTCTACTTTGTACAAAAAAACTGATAACACCAACATTTTAGTCTCCTTCAAAAACGGACAATTGACAAATTTTAATGAAATGTTCCGCTTTAAAAAATTGCATCAAAAATTTGTATAATGCCATGTATAAATGACGATTTGAATGAAATTTCATTTTAGTTTATTTAGCGTTATTTTAATCTAAATTCAATACTGATAGTCACCGAAAAAAAACCAGAACCTATTAAAATGCTTAGGTAAGCATGGCTGTCGTCACTGATGTCTTTGTATGAGGGTAAATCAATCAATTGATTTGTCTGATTTTTGGCCGCTTATAAATTTGTTGTTAGTCATAAACTTGGGATTTTAAAAGGGTTTTGTCAACAAACTGCAAAATTTCAGCAGGTTTTATGCCCTCCCGCGACAAAATATAAAAGATAATACGTTACTCAACAGATGTGTGTATTTCTTGTTCAGACATAGTGCTACTTGATGGTTTGTTGAGCCACGTCGACACATTCCTCTCTTTCTCACAAACCCACCTAATATACAGAGCGTCCCGAAATTAGGGAGCAATATTCTCTACAGTGTACGAAACAGATTACTTTTTTTCATATAAATGTGGGTCTAAAAATTCGTAAGTACGTTATAGCCTCTTAGAAGGGTCCGTTTAATGATATTTTTTTCTAAATAAATCCGAACTCATCTGAGATGAATTTATAAAATTTGGTAATTAACTTAACACTTACATACTCAATTTGCCATAAACAAAATTTACAAATGCTTATCACGTTCCCAACTAGAAAGGAAAATTTATTATAACTTTTCTGTGATTTGATTTTTCCGAATCTTTTTGCCAAAGAATATGAATTTCAGAGCTTATTAGTAGAAAGAGGTACCCTTGGTTCATATTTATAGAATGCTTAATTTTTAAGTAGAGTACATTTAAAAATGACGAGACATTTGTTAATTACAAGGAATCTAAAACGTAAATATTTTCAACAGGTAGTGAAAAATAAAAAATATTTTTCGTATTTTTCATGGAAAGTTCAGTTATCTTCTTTTTGTTAATTGTTATTTTCACAGAAACTTTTAGTAAATTATTCTTTAACGAAGTAAAACAAATTAATATAATTTGATATTATTCTGTGTGTTATAAATAATAATACAATAAAAACCACATTAATAAAACTTATTTTTATCTAATTAGTATATTTTTATAGCAATGAAGAGTTCCATTTTGCTGAATACACTTTCTAGCTCGACGTCGATTTGTCTGAGAATATATCAAAACTTCAAAATTATTTCGTCTGACTTGATTCACAATTATTTTAAAGAATTTATTTCTGTAGCGCAAATTATCATCCTACCTCAAAAATATTAACTTATAGGATATAAGTTTGGGAACTGAGGTCTTCCTTGCCCAGAGCATACGTTGAAAACTTCCATGCTATCTCAAATTTCTCTATACAGGGTGATTCTTAACCTATACGCATACATTTAACTGCGTTTTTAAAACCTCAAGATAAGGTGAAAAGTATATATATACGTATATAAAAAATACGGCATTTAAATGTGATATATAAAATGATTAAAAAAGAGTGAATCCATAATACAACGATTATTGGTTCTTTTATCATGGTGTATAGTGATGCAAAATTAATTTGTGTCAATATATATCTTACAGTTAAAAATTAAGTGTAGACTAAAGAAAACAACTCAATTTAAAAAAAAAGTTAACTGAAGTTGAAATGTCAAGATCATTCATAAAGTTATTACTCTTTTTTAAATGATGTATTTTTTACAATTTATATAATAATGTAAAATCGAACAAATATATGCCTCATGTATTAAAAATTGGCAGAACCGTTTCGTCTAAGCGTGTTGCAACATAATAAGCATAGATTATTTTTTGCGTAGGTGTAACTTTACCTTGACCCAGTTACTGAATAGATACAAATTGCTTTTAATTGCCGTGTCGATATATCATTTAGTATAAATTATTTTAAATAGAAAAGTATGTTTCAAATAAACTAAGAAAACACAATCTGGAGAAAATTATAAAGTATCTGTTACCACTGTTACCACTTTTTCTTTGAAAAAAAAAAAAATCAAATAGACACATGTCAAAGAAAGGAAGAACGATGATTAAAGATTCCACTTGATTTCCAGTTGCTGCTTTAAATCGATTTCAGTCCTACTTTGGTTTGGAATTAATTGCCAGAATTAAGTGGACTGTATTTTTCGGGTTTAAATTATCCAACCTTTTACTGAGGGAGAGAAAAAATAAAACTTACTTGCCGGTTATATTCTGAAGAACAGAATAAGGAAACGGAAAAACTTGTTTCCAATCAAGTTATGTTATGTTATTCCTTATCATTTAACCACTTGCACTGAATAAATTGTACTTAGGAGTTAAAGGAAAAAACAGGTCCTTAAGTTTACATTAAAATAGTAATTTCTCATAAACTAATCCGGGTGAATCTAAATTGATTTTATAGATAACCAACGACACAGCATCGCTCAGTAACTAACTTGGAAAATAAGGCAAACTTTTGTAATAATTGTTTTTTACCTGCACGGCAAGAAATCGACTCTGCACGCTACTATTTTGGAAGTACTAAATTAATATGGTGGACAATATTATACGATTTATTTCTTGAATCTTAAAGGGTAAAATCTACAATTTTAATTATTTAGTCAAATATACACCAACGTAAGTAAGTGGCATTAACGTGGTTAAATAGACAACTCGCAATATTATTAAAGGAACTGGTAAGTTCTTAGTCTTTATGAATTCTGACTGTGCAACATCCCCGGAATCCGTCCCGTCTCCGTCACGCTTCCTAGGAAAACGCGGCTTAACAAGGCCGGTTGTCAGTCAATATTCAAAAGAGACCTGTTTTCTCATCATTTTCAACACAACGACAACGAATTTGGAAAATTCCTGGAAGCAATAATAAACTCTCCCAAAAAATACACCACGGGCTATTATCATCTTTTCATTGGTAGCGGTAGTTAGGTATCGCTAAGTTAATCATTTCTATATTACATTACAAAATAGCAATTTAGTGGCAAAATTTCAGGGAGGATTTCCGTGGATTCAGAATGCACTTCAGAGTTTTATACGTTTGAAGTTTGAGAAGAACGTGATGTTGCGTGCTGACTTTTTTTTAGATACATATAAAACTTTCCACTTGAATATTTCGGTAAATATGAAGTGAAGTGAAAAAAATCCAAAAACTCCATCCATTTTTAATTTAAGGGGGACATCGACTTACATCATTACTTATTTTGAAGTTGCCACCCCTTCGTAGGACGTGTGACACATCGTTTGAGAGCTCTTTTGATACTCTGGATTCATAAAAAAAAATCATTATTCGTTTTCAAGCAAAAACATTGAAATATAAATTTTTGGAATTTTGTATTTTTACATTTAAAATTACAATAAAAAAAATGTTGTTGGCCATTCTATAGCCACACGCCTACCTATCCATCGTCCTGGAAAATTCTGATCCAAATAAACTTGTCGCTCAAAATGGAGTGATTGAAGAAATTTTTATCCAGTTGATGATCATTTCTCCAGAATTTCTGTGATCGAGATCAATATGATCTTTCATCAAACGTAAATAGCTGGCTCCAGTCAAAGTTCCATCTAAAAAAAATGAACCAACTATGTGATTACCCAACGTTCCTGCCCAGACATTCAGCTTTTCTAGATACTGAGTGTGCGATTCCCTAACACAATGAGGGTTTTCATCCGGCCAATAACGAATAGGCCTATTCGCTGAACTATTGAGAAAAAACGTGACGCAGATATTGTAAAGTATATTTCGATTTTCTATAATTATTCTGTTAGACATGATATCACAAAATTCTATTCTTCGATCCGGATCATCCTCGTTCAAACAATGCGCAAGGTGTATTTTGTACGAATGCCATTTATGTTTTTGCAAAATTCGGTGAACTTTCGACTTAGAAATTCTGTGGTACGCTCTAACGATCACACAGATTGGTGTGGATTCATTGTCAGATCGCCCAAAATTCCTATTTCTATTAACTCGTTAGGAGAACTGTTTTTCTTAAGATTTGCTACGGACCCAGTTTCTCAAATTTTCTTAACAATCTGGCTCACGTGCTTGTTGATCAGAATTCAACTCATTTAAAATTCGAGCACATTCATTTTGTTTTCCATAGAGAAAAATTATTTCAACTTTTTCAGCTAAATAAATAAATTTGGACATGATCCTACCCAACTAGCAAAATGGAACTTTTAAAGAAGCGAATTATTTTATAACTATCGAATTGCGTTGTTTAATGAACAGTTTGATTTTATAGAGCAAATAATTACCATAATTTTGTTCCTGAAGAAAGTAATTTTGTAAAATTGTTTTATAATAGTTTTTACAACCTGCTTTATGGAACAAATAATTTTCAGTTCTTTAAAATTTTTATAAAAGTATTATAATGCGTTATACAACATTTAAAAAAATTATATGTAAGGATTGTAAACATATCGTGAAAGAGTTGTATACTTAGGCAGATGACTTTTAATTATAATCTTATAAAATAGTTATATAAACGTGTTTTATTAAGGATATATAAGGAAATTAATAAAATTATTTTTTAGCCTCAAAATGCGCTCATTTATAAAATAGTTTTATAGTTGTGTTTAAATTATAAAAATATTCCCTGTTTTATAAATATGTTATAGAACAAAATTGTGACTTGAAAAAACAAAATTATTGTATATACCGCGTAATAAAATTCCAAACCTAACCTTAATTTTTGAACTCCTAAGGTATAGTGTATTACCAAGCACTCATCAAGAAAGAATACAAACAAATTCTTGAAAGTAACGTTTCCAGTCAAACGTGCCGATGTTAACTTTAACTTATAGTTTTATTATATAATGATAGCATCCATCCAGAACTCATATTAAAAACACTTCATGGCTGCGAAAAATACAAAAAAAAGTAACTTTGATTTAATTTTTTGGTAATGCAATAAGTAGGTTAGTTTTAAATTAAATACCTATTATCATAATTAACTAATACTATTCTGCTAATACCTAACAATATTAATATAGGTAGGCAACTTCTTTCGATGCAAACATTATCTACTTGCGCGCGCACATTTTTAAATATATTTAAGACTATGAAAACATTTAATCATATAAAGTTCTAATTTACACTAAAATATTTTGTTATGTTTTATGTGGAATAAAATCATTGTATTATAAGTTGCCATTTTTAAATGAAGATTTGTTGGATCAGCGACTTCCGCCATTATGGAGAATTAGTTGAAAGCCTTATTAAAATTATATCTAAAACATAATTTTGCTATTTTTGACTATTTTACAACAAGATCATTAAATATAATTACACAACGATATTATAAATTAAAGAAAGCATAATTTTAATATTTTTTAAATTTATTTTTATATAATTTTAAAGCAAATGTAGTCTGAACTAAAGCGCATAATTTTTTTGTCACAAACGTATCTATAGTTTATCAATAAAATTTGCGGCGCAATAAAATTTTCGTTGTTGAAACACTGATTGTTGACATGATAATATTGTAAGTATTATATCTATCTACCATTTACACAAATGATCGCCATTGAGTGACCCCGTTTTTAAATATAAGTACAAATAATTACGAATCTGCGTTATACACTAATCTTAAAATGATTTGGTTCTAATATTCTTCACTAAAAAATATAATGTTTCTTTAAATAATACCAAAATACAGACTACAAAACGTTTTTATAGTTGTTGTATAAAATTGTTTTAAAAGTGTTGTATACAGTTTTAATAGAACTGTTACATTACCAAAGTGTTTTATAAAAGTGGGCCCTTTTCGATTCTACAAGTATTGTATAAAGGCATTTAACTACGTTATATAAATTTGAAGCTCCTATAAGATTTATATTGTAGCAATGTATACAACCTTTATAAAATTTATTTTGCTAGTTGGGTATCCTATAGTCCGGTTTTTTGTTATCAAAAAAGTGGCAACCCTAATTCTGAAACGGGTAATATTGTAAGTTTGTTCTTTGGAAACTTCACTTGTGTTCTGTAGAAAAGATGACATAACAATCCTGATTTGTTTTCATTTTCGAAATAACTTTTGGAAACACACATCACAAAGTATAATCTAGTTTCTAGTTTGTGACACATATATGACCTGATTTGAATACTACTAACATCCTACTTTATTGCAATTTGTTTCCACAACCATCTACTTCATTACTTCCACCCCATACTCTGCACGCGGCGAATTAGCAAACCTTAATTCTACACAGGAATAAAATGTAGTAGGCAGTTATGTTCCTATGGAAAATCAGTTATTCAGGAAATTATCCAAAGCTGCTTGATATTGTATTATCTGGTTTCTTGATGTCGCTGTCACTTTATTTTGGAATGGTTGTATATGTTTGAATTTTCTCTTTTCTTAAAGTTAATATTAATCAGGAGAAAACAAATGTTTTATGGCCATTTTATGTCTAACCTTCGGTGGTCTTGGCAGACTTGACACACGTAGGAGTATTTATGCTTACTTAGACTTCGGATGCCCGCAAGCTATCGCTTCATCTGACAAATAAGGTAACACAATACCTGTACCGACACTTTCCGAACTCTCTCAAATCAATAATTATTTCGAATCTGTCCGATGTCTTCCGTGCATTTTTTTATAGCGGTACGTATACCTCCGTCTTGCGTAATATTTTAAATATACGGTTTAAGTATTATGATGAAACGTCATGTTATAACCGTAAACATGATCAAGATTCTCGAGATTTTCTGAAATTGGTCAAAATAATTTACCTAAGTATATGTTTATTCACAACACAGGTGAGAAATGGCACGATTTTTTTTTGTGATTATTTATACTATGTTTAAGAATTTTCATGATTTTTCTCTATATACATATATGCACAAAATCTATGACATTTACCAAATATAAAGTAAAATGTCTATTGTCTTAATCATTTATTGAAATGATTAAGGCAATAATAGGGTCAAACCTCAAATTACACAATTTGCCTAACTTTTATGAAGAATTTATTATACATATATGGTCAACCCAGAACCAAACATCAAAAATGTGAAGGTAAGTTCGATATTGATTGCTTTTTTAGCTGGAATCTCTCCTTAAATTCAGAAATGCTTCCATACAAGAAATTTTCTTGTGTAAAGAAAGGTTTGCCGTCTCACGTACTATTGAAGTCTCCACGCAGTATTTGTAAATAATTAAAGTTATTTGTGTAACCTTAAATTACATTATTTACCCAATTTTGATGAAGCATTTATGACGTATGACGACACAGAAAATTTCTAGTCGATCTCAAAAGTAGTTTTTGAAATATACGAGGTCAAATTGAATTAAACGCTCGCGAGGCGTGACGTCGTTGCTTCCTACAGTTTCTCTAAACTCGTCCTCCTCGAACTCTTTCTGTGTTAAATTAAAACAGATTAGCAAGTCAACTACTTTTAAAATTCACGACATGCTTTTTTAAAGCATATTCATCTAATCTATATATACGGTTGATTTAATTGTGAAAATGGACTATTTTAATACAAATAAACAATTTGTAAGTGCTAAAATGAGAAGTGTAGAAATGCAACGGTAAGTTCTAAAATAAAATCTTTAGTAGCAGATAAGTTTTTCAAATTATGTATGTATTTATTATGTTACAAAATTAATAATAAAATGGATTGTTTTGGTTTTTTAAAAAGGAGCTTTATGTAGTTACTTATAGATAGGTATATATATCTAACAAAACATTATTAGCCAACCTTTTTAAATTTTAGTTAATTTAAAGTTTGGTTATTAATTATACAGGGTGTTTCAATAAACCTTCAAGTTTTTTTTTACTTTCAATATTTAAAATATTTTATAAAAATATAAAATGTCTAAAAAAATATTCCGTTTAAGACCTTCACGAAAAAGCTACGGAGACAATGTAGTGCAGCTTATGTATAAATTAAAAGAGGAATTTACAAATGTCTTCTAACTAAAAAAAAACCTCAATTTCTCACAATAACTATAAAAATAATTAAGTAGATGTTTATCCATGTTATTATTCAAATTTAAATTGCAGACTTAGCTTAGTACATAGTAATTTGATTTCTTTTATTGGGCCACTTTGTAAAATAAAAAATTACTTAATACGTAGATATGTTAAATCGAGAATAAATTCTACATTCTACATTACATTTTTATTAAACTGATTTTATTATAAATCTTATTATACCAAACCAAGTAAATATGTGTTATATTTACTTGTTTTAGGTCCAAGGAATATGTCGACTTCATTGCTTTCTGCCACAAGTTTTGCATATTGGGATTCCGGGCTATATTACCAAATAATTGGTCTGAGCATTTTATCGTTGTACTGGAACATTTAGGTACAATACAGTATATAAAGTTTGCATTGTTTTAGTGTCTCCAATAACACCGTCAATATTGGAATTTTCCATAATTGAAATAAAAACCGCAATGCTAACAACGTCGACGGCCCTCCTACGCTTCGTATTCTAAATGCAAGTAATCGGTAGCGAGCGCAACCCGGCATATTATAGCAGGCAGAGACGTTACACAGCGGTTTACGCGTGTCCATGCTCTCAAATTTCAAAAACGTCAGAAAATTATAATTTTTTTCAGATCGCACTAAAATTACAAAATCATTCAGGAAATGTAATAAAGAATGTTAGCCCATTGGTAAAGAGAGTTTAGGTAACAAAGTGTTGAAAACATTTGATATGCGTTTTTGCTGTTATATTTAAATTTGAGTCTGATTTAGGAAAATAAAAAAATAATAGTGCTGCTAATTGTTACAGTTGCACAGTTATAGTAGGCTGTAAAAATTATCTGATAGTACCTTATTTTAAAATAATATCATTGTTACAAGAAATAAATCTAAATAAATAATTCAGCAAATATGCATCAACTTTGATATGCACATATTAGATATTTGAGTTGATTATATAATTTTAACTGGAAGTATATCATACTCATTGAAGCACGCATTTTTTCATATAATTTTTTTGAAGCCAGGAAAAAAATTAAATTATATTTCAAGAAATCGATCCCAAATTTCAATTTTCGTACATACGTGTATTATTTTTGTTGTTGTTTTTTGTATGTTAACATTTTCGGTCTGCCAGTTGGTTATTAATTTGCTGTATCACATGATGAGAAATTTACATTATTTAAAATCATTGTTTGATAAGTGAAAATGGCGGATCTTTATGAGAATAAAAAACTAATAGATATGAAAGTGTCGTCAAAATCGGCTGCAGCTTCTCACTTATACAAAGAAAGCTTTCTCCAACGAGTCCATTCCAACTTTAAAGTTTTATGAAAGAAGACCAAGGATAAATTAAAAGATAATTTTAGATCTTTCCAAGGAAGGCTCGGTAATAAGTAGATACTCCAGTCCAATGTGGACGACATTGCGTGAAACTCAGTTTATCTGTTTCATGTTCAATCTGTCCAAACACAGTTACTCAAAACAAAACAACAAAAGTTACTCAGTTACTGCAAAGATGTTCCATGAACCTGTAGATATGTAAGCTGGAATTGTGAATGGGATGCTTATTGGGCCTATTGTATCACTTAACGTGCGCTTTGTAATTGGAATTTTTTACAAGTTTTACTTCCATATGCTACTAGATGAGGTACCATTAAATATTCAGCTATAAAAGGTAGAAATATGAAATATGAAAAGGAGATCCATATACCTAAATATTACATGGTTAAATAATTGGGTTGGTTACCACGTTCTTGGTTGAGGCTTCTTGACGGTACGAGAAATTTATCTCTCTTTTTCAGAAAAACATCTGAAATAGGGAACTAAGTTGGTAGATACTTATATTCGAAGGGCGTAGCGGTCTTAGACGTTTTAGTGCATGGTTTGGAGTTATTGATATTTGATGTTCCAGTCTTTGATTTTTACAAATGTTTTGTTTTACAAATTGCACGTATTTCTATTTTCGGTTAAAATTATTTGGGCTTGTCTGGATTTTTATTGCTTTTCTCTAGACTCTTCGCCAGCATCTCTTCTCTTTTTCTCTTTTATCCTGATTTTATTCAGGTTTATTCAATGCCATATGTAGATGGATAGATTCATTTTAAAATAATGTAACTGAGAACTTCTCAAAATTTCACAAATTAATGGTAAGAAAGCTGTCACACAAAGAATATGAGATAAGGATATCTTATTTCAGTTAGCATTGTATAAAAAGTAAGCTAAGCATTAGCATTCAGAAAATGTAAATAAGCTTATACTCATTTCACCATTTTACTATTTATTCCTGTTAAATCTTAAGGTCGTACTTTAGGTGAACGATCCATTAACATCTACTACGTAGTCCAATGACCTTTCCTCGTTTTATGACATATTTACTGCTGCTACATCTTAATGCAATTAATTACCATCTGATTTGAATTAGTGATGCTACTATAAAATAATTTGCTGCGAGCTTTTAGATGCTTGTACTTTTAAGATTAGAATAAATTCATATCTCCATTGGCGGTCTCAATGGAATGAATGCTGGTTAAATAAAGTAACAATAATCATGAACTTTCTGTGTTTGTTACGGTAATTGGTAATTTTCTAAATTTGCTACTTTACTTTTAAATTCAATGCAGGAAGGGTCCATATATAGCTACTTGTAATAATTCAAATTATAAAGTAAGTAAATGAAACTAAAGGGAGGCCAAGACCAATACATACGGATGTTGAAGTTCCAGTAACAGAGAACATATCCTGTGGCACTGAAATTGAAATAGTAATGAGGTCACAAATAAAATATCATAGAACCAAATGCAAACGAAATATTGTTCTTGTTTAGTTATATTCTTATATAAATATATCTCATATATTATGTAAATATATCGAAATTTAAATTTAGTAGACTTATGTAGCTGAAATATTGTTAAGGACATACATTTTGTTAAAGAGGAAGTTTTTATGGTAAAGCTAAGAATTTAAAACTATGTGATCCTAACTTGGATATCAGGTAATGAAGAACATCAGGGCAACGTCAATACTGATGTGTTAATTATAGCAGGTTTATCTATAGTTCTACAAAGCTGAAGCTTGAATATTGCTAGCTGTATTTTTAAGAGACCTGTGAAGAAATATACACATGTATGATGTAGAATAGCAAACCAAAAAATTAAACGACCATTGATGAAGTTGACACTGGAACTACTAAACCAAAACTATAGACACCTTTAGTACAGCTAACCAAACATTGCATATTGAAGAAATATCTTACTAACGCTAACCTGGTAAAGAAGCTAGCATGTGTATGTTCTGCCAGTGTACTACTTTTTGCGAAAAATTGGAAGAAGGAAGTTTTTCTAAGAAAAATATTGTTAATATTGTGGAACTCAGTTAGGATACTGAAGCTGGAAAAGGAACTTTAATATCATAGAGGTTCGCCAATGGTAGCAGTGGAAAAGAGTTGTGCAATTCCATTGGCAGGTGTTGGAATGCTGTGTCACATTCTCATTCGAACCAGAAATAATGCATCGTCAACACCTTAGACACCGTGCATGGACAATTTATTAATTAAAATGTTTTGAAGAGAGATTAAATCATCAACTAGAGAAAATGGTTATAGCAACATAAATAATGAACAAGTTATCACAAGAACATCTAAGATCAAAGAAAAGGAGGAATATCGTATATTTACCATGTACACAAGAATGTTTTGACAAGATAAGGTGCTTTTTAAGAAAATATAGTGTCAACATCGTTCACCATATCTTAAGAAACCTATACCTAGAGGTCAGTCGTATACAGGACAGTTTATACAGTGTGTTAAAAAAAGAGTGTAAAATATTTTAGGAGGTAATAGTATGAACCAAAATAAGCGAAAAGTCTTAATAAACATGGGTCCGCAAAGTAACGGTTGCGGAGATATGGACCATTATTCGTTTTTCAAACATTTTATTTTATTAGGAATAAACCGACAAAGGAAGCTTTTAACGAACAAAAACAAAGTTACAGAAGATGTTCAAAGTGCCCTCCTTCCATTTCCAAGCAGGCACGACATCTTCGTCTCAACTACATTCGAACTCTTTCGAAAACACCCTTCTTGGTTTGGATTTCTTGACACTTGTGATTAATCCGTAACTGCAGCTCTTCCAGGCTATTTACATGAGTACCATACACTAATGTCTTCAAATATCCTCAAACAAAGAAATCTAGAGGGTTTAGATCAGGCGATCTTGGAGGCCATAAAACAGGTCCAGCCCTTCCTGCCCATCTATGTGGAGAAGTTTGATGTAAATGCTCTCTAACGGCCATGGAAAAATGAGCTGGAGCACCATCATGCTGGAACCACATTTGTTGCCTCTGATTTAAAAGAATGTTTTCCAAAAACTCATACAGTGTGTTCTGCAGAAAGTTGAGGTAAGCAGCGCCTGCTAATCGGTTTAGTAAAACAACAGGACCTAGAAACCTGTCACCTACAATACCCATCCAAATGTTTAATGAAAGTGTAGCTTCTATTAGAGCGTGAGGATTTTCGTCGGTCCAAATATGCATATTGTGAAAATTAAACACTCCATTTCTTGTGAACCTGGCCTCATCAGTAAAATGAATGTTTGCAACGAGGGTCTTCAGCATCAAGACGTAGAAACCAGCGGCAAAAAACTGAACGTGCTTGATGATCATTTATTGGATTTAAGGCCTATACTCGTTGCACATGGTATGGATAAAGAAGTTGCTCGTGAAGGAGTCTCCAAAAAAGAGGACCACTAATTCTTACCTCGGCTGATATTCTCCGCACACTCGTACCTGGATTCTGCTCTACCAGTGCTAGAATTTCTTCTTCTGCTCTAGGAGTGGATACCATACCGACCTTGGTATTCCGGATAAATGGCACTGTTTGCTCAAGGAACCGGTATCACGCAATCTTTGGTGAATTCTTCCAAACATGCGTTGTGAAGGAATCTGGCGATTTGGACAAGCTTCAACATAAAGACGTCGCGCTTCGGTGGCGTTCCCATTAACACGACCATACATGAAATGCATGTCTGTTAATTCTGCGTTAGAGTAACCAGCCATAGCGAAAGAAAACTTGTGCACTGAGAACAACTGTCAAATAAGTACTGTTTATTTCACTAAACATCAACCAACTATTATAAGAAAATACACAACGTTTTTGCAAAATAAATAAAGGGGCTAAAATACATAAAACATTCCATGTCTCCGCAACCGTTACTTTGCGGACCCATGTTTATTGAGACTATTCTGCTTATTTTGGTTCATACTATTATCTCCTTAAATATTTTACACTCTTTTTTTAACATCCTGTAGATCTGCATTGTGGGAGAGAGAAAATTCTGATCAAAACTGTAGAGAGGTGGGCTTGAAATCCATACAAATTGTAATAATTCAATCAAAACGAAGGCTTCAAAGTACCTACAATTTGGAAACAATTCATAAGTAAATTAACGATAAGGGCAGCACATAGTTGTTCAACCAAGGAATAGTCTAGACTACATACATATTGTACAAAATTTTATGAAAAAATACCAGCTCGAGATACAGATGTTAAATGCAGTAGGATAGAATGCACCATACAAATAAGAAAAATAGATAGACACTCTTCACTAAAAAAAAAGAATAGTAAACGGTTATATAATTCTACACCTGTGTACTACACATTGTTGTGATTATAGCTCTAGACACAATTTGTAGTATTATTTCACATACTCTTATGCTTACAATTTTGTAGTAATAATATCCAAACACTATTTTACTACAAGTTTTTCAGTTGCCAATACTAGACAGCCAAAGTCATTGTTGGCTCCCATCGGTATGTCATAGAGCCAGGCAAAAGATCTCTCTATGGATCTTTAGCTGTTTGTGTCTGTTATACTTGACAGAAGTGATGTAACATGTTTATCCAACGGAATGTATGTGTCTACATCTAGCGGCTACTGGCTTACTTCTTGGTTTTACAAGATAACCATTTTTAAGGTAATTCACAAATTATATTAAATTTTAACGAAATGAAGCAATAAACTTAAGATCCAGTTTGCCGATTATCTTAAAAGGGGTAAATGTTATTGATATATGAGAAATTTGATTTATTTTAATATTTTCCGTTAATTTTAACGAGACATTATCTAATAATAGAATGTTATTCGATATTTCTGGTACGTAAATTAGCAATAGATATGTGTAATATATGCAATGGATCTATTATTACAAAAAGTACTATTTACAAATATTGACGGGTAAAACAATTAACCACATATATATGGACAGATTAATATTAGTAAAATTGAAATGACAGCTTTCAGGTACACTTTGTATGCCGTTCGTCACATAACATTCGTTGCGTGAAACACAGAGCGACAAAGGCGTTGGTCTGCTTACCGTTACCAGCCGGTGATTGTGTTTTGTTTTCGCGTAAAGTGCGGCGAATGTTGTAGTAGGCCTTGGTCAAGAGAGTGACTTACGGGACCAACAAACTGTTACATAATTGGCCGCTGCTGGGCCGCGCTCGCGCCACGCCGGTATGTTGCTAATGGCAACAATAGATATATTGCTACAGTTTGCAACAGTAATTGATAATCCGGGATATTTTTTTTGATGTGGTTTTTATTTAATGAAGGACGGTTTATATTATCCTTGAAACAAGTTTCATTCCAATGAAGTAGCTTAGCTACCTATCATATCTATAACTAGAGACTTGTGTTACTAGGATCTCATTTTGTTGTTGAATGCAGAACCAGTAGCACCACCAAAAGAATTATAAATATTTAGCTATATAGGGTCTCATTTTTTTGGAACGGAAAGATGAGTTTTAATAATTATATTTACAGGTCCATAGTAACGGATAAATTCATTATCTACGTAATTTACAAATTATGAGAAAAATCCTGAAACACGTCAATTTTTAATGATAAAATGACGTTTTTTAAGCATAATTTTATACCTAACCCTTCAACCCCCTTAGAGCTACCCCTTTCAAATTTTTAAATGGAACGAGAATGCGTGTGCTAGCTCATTTGAGGGTATTTAATTTTCAATCCAGCAATAACAAATTTTTTAAATGTCTTTAATTTCTTTACTGAGAAATGTTACATGTTCAATCTTACGAATTAAACAAAAGAACATGAAAGAGTTTAGTATTGACAATAATGGAGGCGTGTTTGAATCATTTCCGGGGTGATTTTATTGATTTTTTGCCTTATTCTGTCTTTTAAATCATCACGTTATTTAGTCTGTTGAAATAGATTTTCGATTTTAAGTAACCACATAAAAATTAGTCAAGCCAAGTCAAATCGGGAGAACGGGCGGCCACTCAATTTCAACGCGTCTTCTGATCCACCGTTGATTTAGATAAGCTCTTACGTCCAATGCAAAATATGGTGTAGCTTTGTCCAAATATTTCTATTAATTTCATGAGAGTTGTCATTATCTGGGAAAGGTATTCCGATAAAGAATTTATAATTCCAGTCCAAACGTTTATCTTCTCAGGATATTGAGTACTGGTCTCCATTATCCAATCTGGATTGTCTGTACTCCAGTACCTAGAGTTCTGTTTATTGACCATTCCAGGAAAAAGAAAGGTTTTTATAATTAACGGAGTATCTTGGCATCTATTTGCCATTATTTCGCAAAAGTCTAATTGGCGATCAGGGTCATCGTAGTTAAGTTCTTGAACCAAATGAATGTTATGTGGGCGGTAAATCTTCCTTTTTAGAAGACGCAATATAGACATTTTACTAACATCATTATCGGCAGCAACTTGTCTTGTAGGTTTATGTAAATGATCTTGAATATCTAACAATATATCTAATTTGTCTTCATCGTCAAAATTATGTTTTCTACCAGATTTAGGAATATCTGTGACATTTCGTAACCGTAGACTAAGAAATCCGACGGTCAGGATACTTTGTACTGTATTGAAGATTTTATATACCTGCTTCTGCGTTCCTATTTTTTCACCCCATCCTAATAATAACAAAATTTCAATACTTTAGGTAACCGAAAGACTCATTGTCAAATTAATGATAAACTTGACAATCAAATAATAAATAACTAGATTCATAAATTTGCACAGATGTAGCACATAAAGAAATGTAAATGTATAATTTTTTCTATGTTAAAAGAGATCATTTTCATTTCTTTATTTTTGTTGGGTATTTTGCCACCTGCTTGCCAGAAAAACTGATACATTCAAACTGAATGTAAAATTAATTACACAAACACAAAATTAATTAGAAAATTCATATTGTATACATTACAAATACATTTTTAAATATTCGAATTTAATTTTCTTAATGAAGAATATACAACACTCAAATCTTATATTGCTAGATAGAGAGTTTAAAATCCTTTCAAATGAGCCATCACACGTACCCTCGTTCCATTTAAAATTTTGAAAGGGGATCACTCCAAAGGGGTAGAAAAATGGCATTTTAAAAATTGACTTGTTTTAGGATTCTACTCATAACTTGTAAATTACGTAGATAATGAATTTATTCGTTACTTATGGACCTCACTGTATATACCATTAAAATAGCTTCTGTCGTGTCTCCACAAACATGCACAATTACCAGTAAAACATGCAACAGCTTGCTTTGTCAGACTTTAAATTACATACACCTTCAATATTTTACAATTTTTCAGTTTCATATATGTTGACCATATTTTTTTCACTTAAATCCGGTCGTATATTCTTTTTATAGGGAATGCTTTAGAACATACCCGACAATTTTATTCATATATGCACTTTTAAGTGTAATCTATTAAATGAAAAAATAATAAACGTATCAGAGATTAATTTCTGTTATTGGCTGTTTATGTTTATTTCTGTCGGGTTCGACAAACAAGCAGCAAGGGTTATTCGTCGGTACCTCAGTTATGACAAACTGATGAGAACTAATATACTTGAAACTGGTATATGTCTGATGGGTCGCTAACGAATGACTTTGCTTTAGGTTTTTCAGATGTAATTCAATGCTGGTCGGGGCATTAGCCCGCAGAGTAATTAATTAATTTTAATTCATATATTATGTACTTGACAATATCATATGCAAGCTCACCATAACTGAACATTTGGAATCTTTATTCATAAAAAGATATTATTGTTAGAATACGTTTATCGTCCTTACTCAAAAATAAATATGTAGAATGTGAGTAATACAAGTGAAATTGAATTTGTCACAATATCAATGGGTTTTGGTGATCTCATATTTATAAATCATAATATTGAAATTTTACGTACTAAATTAAAAGACTTTGATCGCTTCTGTGATTAGTCCAAGTGCCTTTCCAATTTCAAAATCTCATTCTCTAAATTAAAGTTTCAGTTAACATTAACAAAGTAATTTCCAGTATTTTCCTTTCACAACCAAGATTTCTGTTACATAATAACAATTACGGGACGATTAAATTTGATATAATATTGAGGCGTTTCAGTACCTACCTAGAAGCTTATAAATAAGTGGTCACAGTTGTTATAACTTTACGGATGAAATTTACATAAAACACACAATAAATCTTTAAAACAACTTTTAATGTTTTATTTTATACCTATACCTGAAATCAATTAAATATGGTCATTGTTACGTAACACACAATACACAAATAGAATTATGTCATAATGAAATCTATATTTATGGTTTGTGTCCATTTTTTAAAGTGAAATCGTAAGGAGATTGGTGAGCCTACTGTAAGTATAATAGAGAGCGTGTAAGACAGAGGCCATACGCTATTTTTAAACTAAGAGCGTTTTGAATATTGCGCGCCAAAATGTTGGTTTTTTATTGGTTAATTTCGAACCTGCTTTACACTGCTAATAATTTTTTTCATTTTGGCATTTGTTGACATTTTGCTTATTAATTATCATCAGTTCGTTGTTATTGTGTTTTTACCTGTTTTTCTATCTATTTATTATCTCAGTTTTGCTTATTAGTTATCATCAGTTTGTTGTCATTTTGTTTTTACCTGCTTTTCTATCTATTTACTATCTCACGTATACGTATAAATCAGTTCTTATCAGAACTAAACAACTTATTATATTGTTTGTCATTCGTTTTTTCTAATTTTCCATTGGATATGGATGACAGTGTGCCGACCACAAGTAAGGCAGGCGCGGAATTACATCGCCTTCGACCCCAAGGAAACTGAAATAACTCAGTTTGGGGCATCCTCTGGCAGAAAAACAAGCAATATTGAATTGTACAAGAAAAGCCTAGATGATGAACCTACTCTTAAAACTGTCCAACTTGTATCCAAAATAGCGATGACATTAGGTAAATTTATATTAACATTATCTACTGTTGAACTATATTACACATTATACTTTTTTAGGTGATGCAAAATCAACAGTATATCGAGCCATAAAACAGTATAAATCTACTGGAAGGATGTCCAAACAGTGTGGTGGACGACCTGGGATTGTTACATGTTTGGATGAAGTAATGAAGATTCCGGCAACATCAACAAGAAAAATTGATATGAAGGCATGGCTACAATAAAAAAGTATCGAATTTGAAGAAGGTATGGTGAGATCGCAATTATTATATTTAATTCGCCAAAATAAAGATAAATATAATTTGCATATAACTAACAAAATGGCAAAAAAAAGAAAATAAAGTTGTCTTACGATTACCGCCATGTCATTGTGAATTAAACCCTATAGCATTGATTTGGGCACAGGTGAAGAATGAAGTGGCAAGCAAAAATAAAACATATAAATTGAAAGACGTAAGGGAACTACTAATAGAGGCTCTTAATAATGTTACAAATATGAACTGGAAAAAGTGTGTAGAACATGTGATTAAGGAGGAAGAAAAAATGAGAACACTTGACGGAATTGTAGACGATCTCATTGAACATTTAATCACATCAATTAATAATAGCGAGAGTGATATGGATACTGACTCATCAAATAATTCAGAAAATTGTTAAAGACATGATTTGTCCCTTATTTTACCAATAATATTATAAATTATAAAAACTTATTTTGTTACTTTGAACACCTGCAGATGATATATTACGAACGAAGTTTAGTTATTTGGCAATTATCCGGTAAGTGCAACAATTCAAAGTAACAAAAACACCATTATATGATTACTCCAATGCTAATTGTAAAAATGTGAATCAATAAAAAAAAATTTAAAAGTGAACAAATGAATCAATCATTTATATATGTTTGGTTCGTAGTAAATTATTTTATTCATATTCAGTTTTTCAATGTTATGTAGGAAGTACCTACTTACTTTAAAAATATATATACAAAAGTTAAATAAACCTAGAATTAGATATTTATTCATTGCACATTATTTTGAATGACTTAATAACCCCATTTGAAAGTAATGTAAGCTTATTGTACTCCAATTGAGATTAAACACTTGCAGTGAGTATATACTTGATAGTCTCATGCTATCTAGGGCAGTTTTAAGTAAATTTTAAATATTAATAACACAATCTTTCAAATCGGATAATTGGACATTAGGCGAACATATATTTTTTTCTTCGCTTTGTGTAATTTCAATATTGGAATAAAATAACACCTGCATCCCGGTGCTGCTGGTGCATTGAGTTTTTGGAATGAAAGTGGTATTTCCTTGCTATAGCCTGCTTAATTTTGTATGAAATTTTCTATGTACCCCTCTGCCACAGAAGTCGAAATATAACCTCCGTGTCTGTTGAACATCGATATGTTGGCTCCTGCATCTACAAAGAAATTTGTAGAACATCGTCTAAAGCAGTGTCCAGTATGTTCAGTAACACCGGGTATTCTATAAAATTCGGCAATCTTTTTAGGATGGAGTCTATGTTATTTATACCCACTGCTTGTGTAGTATATTTTAAATTTCTGTACGTGATAAAAAAATCGGCTGTGGTCAATGGTGGATGGACGTAGACTTACATATTTGCGAAAAATTTCCAAAAAATTGACTCCTATATATCTCTCTCAGGTATTGTAAATAATCTAGGAACATTAGTTTTGATATTGGGAACAGTCACTTTAATGAACAACTTAGCATCTTCAATGTTCTCTATGTAAATAAGTTAATTCTTCTCTCCTACAGGCTCCAAATATACTAACGACCAAGACAATTTTTTGGAATAAGTACTTTTTATCATTTGCTTCTTTGATACACCTTTCAACCTGTTCCTTCCGGAAAATATTCTGGATTTTCTGGATCTGCAACCACTTGATTTCCTTTTCAGGAAAGCAATAACATTGTTATATTTACTAATATCCATATTTTTATTCAAATAAATAAATAATAATCTATAAAATGGCGCACATTTTAAAGATAACTGAACAAGTACCCTAGCAGTAAGCTAAAGTAGTAAATTAAATATTATATGCAATTCTTGTATAAAATATCTCTTATATAAACAGGTTTAGTGCAAATTTTAGGTCAATTTTACAAGAGGTTATTAAATTTGAAATAAATATATACTTTTCGAATTATAAATGATTGTTATTATCGATATTGTTTATATAACTTAATATAATTCAACTGCTATCGATTTACCACCAACGTTTGTTCTATTTAATGTTTACACTATAATAGGAGATGATTATCGTGACAAGCCGAAAAGTCAAATAAACTGCACTAATAGAAACAACAAGCAATTTGTTATTTTGAAATGAGACAATATATTTGTTTATATGTTACGGCTACTGCTGTAGCCTTTAGCAAAGATACTGCACGACCTTCATCACTTAAAACCGACTTTTACGCGTCCGTGTAGGACGCTTGGTTTGTTCTTATAGACATATTTATTACAGCGGATTTTTTGATGCAGGTATAACCGGATATTTGCGAACGATGTTATAAAAAATTTGTTACAGTTGTCTAAGGTAATATATAATTGTCAAACAGGGCTGGTTTATCTGAATGTCTGTAGGCAAACAGGGTTCTGAAATTCCGACAGCATATTTAAAGCTGTGATTGACACATGAAAAAAGTTGAACAAAACGCGTTGTTGAAATACTAATGGGCAAGCAAAAAGATATTCTTGTAAAAATTTCCATGTTAATAGTAGCTCACTGAATTCCGTTTATATAAAAATATCAAAATGATTTTAGGGCAGCCTTAAATTTATAGACATGATTTAAAGATATGATTTTTTTTTAGTTTAGTTTCCAGGTCTTCTAGGCAATTTGCAAATATCAATTTCTGGGTTGTTGCTATATTCAGTCAGATTCCTTGACGTTTCGAAAGATATGTCGCTCTCTTCCTCAGAAATATATTCAATCTTTGAGTTACCTCTAAAGCAACAAGTTTCTGGAAACTTCAAGGAACTTAATTTGTCAATCATAAATTATTTACTTTCGTGCTAAAAATATACAGCATGACTCTGAAGTAGCTGTTTCCCTTTTAAAACGGCATAGATGTCAAAATAATAAACACCTTTTTCAGATAGCGTTTTTTTTATCTTAAAGCAACCAAAATATGGACATAAAATTATTAATGAAAAACTAAAATTACACAATTATTAATATTTTGTAATAAATGTGCAAAATAGTAATATTTATAAACGATATTAATACACTTGTAGTAATCATTACCAAAATTATGGATGCATATTTATAGTATTATTTACTACAAATTGTATTAAAGCTGTGTGTGTGCAGGTGGACCGTGGACTCACTTAGGTTCTCGTCTGTCGGATAAGTCGTCGGTATATGTCTGATGTGCCGCTCATGAATGTATTTCACAGTTTACTATAAGCCTTTCTTTCCTTACAATGAGTTACGAATAAGTTGATAGTAGACAACAGTTCAAAAGTGTTTTTATTAAACAAGATGTAATTGCCAATATGAACAGTAACATTAATATTCATTATTTGAGCATTAAATCTCTGTCTGTAGAAGAAACAAATGGGTATTAAAACGTTTAAAGAGCTAACCGAGCTAACTTGTGTCCCATGTGCTGTGTTGTCCCCTTTATATCTTATTTAATCTATATCTGCGTGAGTGTGTGCCTGATCTTGAAGTCGGGAGATCCTTCTGATGTAGAAGTTATCGTCCTATTACTATATTAAATAAGTTTGCCAAAGTTTTTGAGATTTCACTGTACAACCGCATCTACTTCTCTGTAAAGAATTTACTTTCAATAAATCAACATAGCTTTATATCTCACAGATCCACCACCTCCAACTTTGTTTGTTTTACACAGCATATTTCTAATATTCTAGATAACCATGGTCAAGTTGATGTAATATACACTAACTTCTCTAAGGCTTTTGACACGGAAAACTCAACATATTTGATTTCAGTGATGAATTTCTTATATTTTTTCGTTCCTATCTTCAGAATGGGATGTAATATGTTACATTCAATATGTCGCTCCATCGGGAGTTCCTCAGAGTTCAAATTTGGGTCCTCTACTGTTTCTTCTATTCATTAATGACCTTGACGGCGTGTTGAATAGTGGGAAGCTTTTGTATGCTGATGACGTTAAAATGTTCAGGTAGAGAAATAAACTTGTGGCTTGGTCTGTTAACAACAAACTTAGCCTAAGTATTAATAAATGCAATGTTACCACCTACACTCGTATATCCAATCCTGTTGTATATGGTTATTATATTAATTCGCAATTACTTAGTCGTCACAGTTCTAAAAAGGATTTGAGTATTATATTTGATGCTTATTGGATATTTTTTTCTTCTAGACTGAAAAATTGGCTTAAACTATCTCAATTGTTTGGAACATAATTTATCAGAACTACTTTAGAAAGTACTCTTAAATGTTTTCAAAACATAGACATATCTCCATAGATCAGTAAGATGGCCTCTGTGATCGCCAGACTTAAACCTATGTGATTTTTATATGAAAAGTTGGAGTTTAAGACTGAAATTAATTAACACAGTGGAAGAGGTGTATAAACGGATAGAAAATACCTACCGTGGAAATAATTTGAGGAAAAATATTCCTTCTAAGAGCAAAGTCATAGAGGCAAGTGGTAATTTGTGTGAACGAAACGAAGACTGACAATTTTGAACATCTTTTGTAGCCAGACCCGGAACAAAAATCGAAGGTGTATTTTTTATTTTTACTTTCACACGCACATACTTCTTGGTTTTGAGATTTCAAAATAATATTACTTTAAGTAAAATTCTTCGTGCTGATAACTTGATCACAGAATTTTTCTTATTTTGATGTCAATAAAGATATCAAGTGGATTATTTCCAAATTAAACTGGCGTAGGTATAAAAAAAAATATTTCTAAGAATTTTGCGATTCTCTGATGATAGAAAATGAAACAATTTTATTAGTTAATTCAAATATTATTAATGATATAAATTTAAAGCTAAATAGATACTTCCTTCAAAGCAGTAGCAGCAGTAGTTACATGTAAATTTTGAACGCAATTGAAACAGTGGCGTAGGAATGAAAAGGATTATGGAAAAATTTTGATGTGAAAATCATCTGTACCTATGTCGTAAACGAGACTTATTTCAATGGCTAATTGCTATAAATGCACAATTTGTATTGCGTACAATACAACAATGCAATGGAACAATAAATCGCCTAAATGGTAAATATAACGTTTAGCCTAGCAGACAATACTATACCTGTACAGGTACTTATTTTTTCACAACAAAATTACGTTTGATTATAGTTTATTTTGACCGATTTCCCTTAAGTGCGTATGCAAAAAACTTTCACCATTATATTTCTGTGTATATCATAATAATAATACAGGATTACGAATATTTGAATTACGTAATATTAATTTCAATTAAAGGCAACAACTACACAGCTTTATGTAAGCTGATAACATAAAAATGTGAAATAATTACTGCCCTTTCATTTTAGATCACCCCTGGAAATAAATATACAAATTGAGAAAGTAAAGTAAAAAATTTGTAGTGATTAATAATTATTTGAATGGAAAATATTTACTACATTTTAAAAAATTTACTTATTTTGTTAATCATATAGTATTTTTGAAAGAGTTATGTTTACTGCAACTGAAATCAGTGGCGTACTAACAATTTATTAGAAATTACAGAAAGGATAACAATAAATTGATATTTATCACGAAGACACGAAATATTAAGAAAATGTTATATTTATGCAAAATTTTAATATCCTACGCATACTTGATATATAACAAAAATCGAGGAAAATGTCAAAGAAGACCTAGGAAGTTAAAATTTTGCATCCATATTTAATTTACCATTCTGAGAAACTTTTCTAAATAACATTTTATGTGTTTTATAAGTAGGCCTAAACACTTATTTAGTTTCTTGTTCTGACAAACTTGTTAACATTTTGTCCTATCTTGTACAAAAAAAAAGATTTTTGTTGCTGACAGGATCAGTTATTTTTTCTAAATTTATAGCGCTTTTTATTTTTAAGGAGTAATAGAGAACGTGAAAGTAAAAAAAAATAATAATTTAAATGAATCGGTTGACAATTTTCACTAAACACAAAATAAACTGAAAAAATTGAAAAGTCTATCGATAGAATTTTGGTAATTTACTTATGGCTTATGGCGTAGTTGTGTCAAGGTATACACACTTAATTAAGGAATTTATTATTTCTCAATTGTAAATAAATTAATTCACAATAAAATCTAACACTTTTCACTGCGGTGTGAATGGGAATATGATTTACGTTCGTTTCTTCACATTTACATTAAATAAAGATCAAAACTATTAGCAACACCGACAAAGAACATTGGATTTCACTACTGAAATCCTGATTTGATTTAAGTTAATCCGGTTGTCCTCTAATCATTTTTATCGAAATGTCAGGTAATATGTTAGAATTATCAAAATCAATTAGTTATCTTTCTACATATTATTTGCATCTTCCACATCAAATTGAATCCTAAATAATTGTGTAACAAACACAAAAATTTTGATAGTAGAATTGATTTCTTCGGAACACATATTATTTGTGATTTATATTTAGTAACTCTTAATTCAGAATGTAATGAATTATATTTTTTATGTGTCATCCATTCCTATATTAAATGTTAACTAGGTAGATGTAGAGCTTATTAGTATAAACTGTTTAAAATTTTTTTTATTTTTCAAACATATACCTTTATCAAAGTTATTATACAAAGTGTTTTGCATAACTAGACCAGGCTTAAGGTGATGATTTGTCGTGTTCGTTAGGTACTGAAATCTCGAAAAATAGAACACAGAGCAAAAATAATATAATAACTTTTAAAATGCATTTGTATAATACACATTATTTCGCTATTCTAACTCCATATTTTAACAATTATTTTCACATACTTATAAAGAACAGTGGACAATCTTATATACAGTATGCGCCAAAAGTATGGAATAAATTCAATAAAAACGAAACAATTATTTTTTGGGAAAAATCCTCGAGCAGGTCGATTTTTAATTTAAAAAATACATATTTTAGCGTGAAATGCGATTTTCAAATGTTATTTGCTTTCGAGTAATGACGTCTTCGATTTTTTTTAAATGGCAACACCATATTTTTTTCCTTGATTCTGAAAGATCGTTTAATTCTCTATCAGACAGTACTAAAATTTTGCCCTCTTACATAGGAAAGTTTTCCAGTAAATGACGATTGAATGTTAGAAAACGTAAATCAATTAAAATAAAGCAAAAACGTTATCAGGTTTAGTTTTTCGAATTCCATAGTTCTTTTATGGATCACGTAGGTGAAAATCTTTGCAAAGTGTCATTGTTACACCGAATTTCTAATAAGTATTGTAAGCGACATAGAAATTATTATTCAATTTAAAGTATTATGGCACATTTAACTGTTACTCAAAGAATTGAAATTTTAATTCTTATCGGATGCGGAAATATGACAAGAACTCAGCAGGAAGTTTGCGATTTATTTAATGAAAAATATCCAGATCGCCCTATCACCCAATCAACAGTCAGTAAGGTAGAGTCTAAATTTAGAGAAACTGGCAATGTTGTAAATATTCCAAAACCTGGACGTCCAAGCATTAATGAAAATTAGAAACAGAACATTTTGATAAGTATGGTGGATAATCCTCATAATTCTTCACCATTGGTTACATTAAACAATGACACTAGTCAGAGAACAGTGCTACGTATCTTGAGGAAGGAAAAATATCATCCCTACAAAATTCAACTTGTGCAGGAACTCAATGAAAATGATTCCGATCGCCGCTTACACTTTTGCGAAATTCTAATGGATTTATGTCAAGGAAATAGAAATTTACACCAGCAAATACTTTTTTCAGATAAGGTCACATTTTGTCTGAATGGTACAGTAAACCGTCAAACTTGCAGATATTGGAGTCGGGAAAATCCTCATTGGATGGCAGAAGCACATACCCAACACCCTCAGAAATTAAATGTGTGGGCTGGAATAGTTGACGACAGAATAGTAGGGCCTTTCTTCGTTGAAGGAACCCTTACAGGACAAAGATATTTAGAGTTTCTAGAAAATTACCTTGTTCCAGCCCTTGCAGTAATTTTTCCTAACGATAATGACCCTTACATTCCTGACGATACCATTTGGTTTCAGCAACTATTTTCCTGGGAGGTGGATCGGCAGACGCGGACCGATAGAATGACCTGCAAGATCGCCAGATCTTACACCTCTTGACGATTTTTTATGGAGATATTTGAAGTCAAAAGTGTACATTAATAAACCACGTAATTTAGAAGAACTTCAAAATCGCATTCGGGACGAAATACGCAGAGTTACCCCAGAAATCATTCATAATGTGCAAGAAGAATTTCTTCACAGACTTGTGCATTGTCAAGAATTTGGTGGATGGCAATTCGAACATTTAATTTAAGTATAAAATTTAATCAATTGTATTTTATTTTATATACCTCAGAATTGTTACTTTTTTATGGATAAAATTTACGTTTTCTAACATTCAATCGTCGTTTATTCGAAAACTTTCCTATATAAGAGGGTAAAATTTTAGTACTGTCTGATAGAGAATTAAACGATCTTTCAGAATCAAGGAAAAAAATATGGTGTTGCCATTTAAAAAAAAAATCGATGACGTCATTACTCGAAAACAAATGACATTTGAAAATCGCATTTTATGCTAAAATATGTATTTTTTAAATTAAAAATCGACCTGTTCGAGGATTATTCCCAAAAAATAATTCTTTCGTTTTAATTGAATTTATTCCATACTTTTGGCGTATACTGTATAGAACTATGTAAGTTTATGTTACAACAATGTTTACATCTATAGTTGAGTTTAAGAAAATACGTATTTTGAAAGATTTCAGTATCTAAATCTGCTGGATAGACGTTATATATCGATTTTACTTCGGTACCTTTGAATATTCGCCGGTGGCATGAGATAACATTCTCGTTATTTGCTAAACTCTATATTATTCAGTTCTTAAATATTTAAAATTCCTTGTATTTATACAAAACACTATTTCAAGAATACGGCGCCCTTAAATTAAAAACTGTCGTTTTGATATTAATTTATTGAAATCATTTGTTACAAAACAAAATATATAACTACTAATTTACATTTCTGAGACTTTATATACATAGTGTTTAACAAAATTGGTTATTAACCAGTGCTAACCCGACTACCGTAGGCACGATAGATTGTAGATATATACCACTTATTTTAGTCTCAGAAATTCCCCATTCTTAATAGGTCGCACTGTATATCTAAAAAATAAATAATTACAATATTTTGCGGTTGAATAGCACAGCTATATTTTAGTCAGGTTGAAGGCAGCAAGAAAATGACTCACTAAATTATTTTTTATGATTTAATATTCACTTTCTTTTGTTGTTATTGGAATTCAACGCCTCTTAATTATGTTTTCATCTCAACTGCACTGCTTACTGCTGACATGTACTAAATACCACATGTATTCGTCAGTTACGAACATTTGGCAAACTTTTATGAGCGATAAATTTCGCTTACGACACAATATAGCACTCAATATATTTTTCGGTACTTGATGGGGCGTTTTAGTTCAGCGCTACATTAATAAAATTTACACTTTATAATTTTATTAAGCAAACGCATGAGTAAAATCATTTAACAGAATTTTTTAACGACAGAATAACTTTTTTATTATGCTTGTTAAAAACAATCACGTAGTTTTACTTGCAATAAAGTTTTAAGGCGTTGTAAGGTTATCGGATAAAATACTGTTAGAGGTTTTGAATATGTGAATTTTTCTTTCAAGGCAACGTCTTTAATAACAAAAATAAGGAATGTATCTGAATAGATACAATAGCTACCGTGCTACTTATGACTTCAATATTTCAAAGCTAGCTATAATAAGAAATAAAGAAATGGACAACATGTATCCTCAACACATAGGATACCTCAGATAAACGCAGTTAGTGTACGGTGATGGTAAAAACTATCTAATAAGCTGGACCTTTTTCAATAAATGATTAGTAGAAACAAACCTAACCTAAATATTTTTTAAATAATGATTTATTATGCTTACTAGTTTAATTTATTTATAAATCTAGTTCATCATGTTTTTTGCTCGTTCGGATGGGCCAGTGGTAGCGCAGTTTAAGGCGTCGAGGTGACTATATCGCTGTGGGTCGCCCCCAGCTGCCGGTAGACTGTATATAAGCTATATTCGTGGAAAGGATTGGCACCCTCTCTGCGACTATGGTAGGCTGGAAGAATGTTGGCTTCAGTCAATGTGAGAGATTGATACCGGTTGACGTTTGACTACCCCCCTAATTAATGAGATTTTCCAGGTTTCCCTCAATTCTGCACTGAATCGTAGTTAGGGCCCTATTATTTTAATACAAAGTGGTCCATAAGTAATGGGACAAAGGCCATCTAGTAATAAATAATTAAGTCAAAATGTTAGGACTTTTACTTATCATCGCTCGGGGGTTAATATTAGCAAAAGTAAAGGGTGTTGAAGTAAAAAATTGTCATGGATAATGTCAGTTACCATTCACGGCAGACCGAGCAGACGCCTACGACTGCTTGGAGGAAAGCCGATATAATTCAATGGTTATCCGGAAAAAACATTTCTTTTGAAACAAATATGGTGAAAAAGGAACTTTTGACACTTGTCAATCTTAACGAAGATTAGATAAAATATGTTATCGATAAAATGGCAACAAATCGCCAAATAACGGTACTACGGTTACCACCTTATCACTGTGAACTTAACCCAATCGAATTAGTCTGGGCGCAGGTAAAAGAAGATGTAGGGCGAAATAATACGACGTTTAAATTAAGTGACGTGAAAATTTTGTTAAAAAATTCCTTGGAACGAGTAACTGCAGATAACCGGCAAAGATGTATACATCATGTACAAAAAGAAGAGGAAAAAATGTGGGAACTCGATAATTTAATTGACGTTACTGTGGAACCTATCGTTATCAATCTAGAAGATAAAGATAATTCGTCATAATATTCAGAGGATAAATTTTAATATACCTACTTTTTTATTTTCTTTATTGTACATTTATACAACACTACATTTACTCGCCATAATTTGGATGTTCAAAATACATATATTTTTGTGTGGAATAAAAGTCTATTCATTAAATTTAAATACATATTTTGATAATAATATTGAATAATTTTATTTGAATTACTAAAAACCCTCTTAACCCTCCGGTTATGATGCTTAAAGTAACCTCTAGTTTCGAAATGCTGTTTTTATATTGTTTACTTATAAGAGAAATGGACCGAGAAATTGAAGCGGCATAGACAAAGACAGATTGTCGGGGATTAAATTTTAGCTACCTGCTACAATTTAGTACGGTTCGATCACACAAAGTTTTTTTAAAAGTACACCTCATTTATACCAATAATACATAATATAAAAATAATGAATATAAGCACCAGTACTTCATTTATTTACGATTTGCATACATAATAAGCTTTTATTACTCTCTTTCATTTCTAAGCAGTCTATAGTGAAGTTCCTAAATCTTCCATATTATTGAATGTCAAGTTGCACAGTTTTTCGCCACGACAGGTTCCAAATACACCGAAAATTACGGTAGCCTTTTGTATGAGACAAGTTTCATCCCATGCTTCTACGAGAAATTGATTCAACCTGACGATTTCCATATTTTTACTTTTCTTCGAAGTATGCTAGTAATTTAATAGCAAAATATTTAATAAATTAACACTATCGATTTGCATTGAGAAAGTTAGGGACTAATATATTAGAAACAATTTAACTCAAACTTTATTTTAACCATCAATATTAAAAGCAAATGTACAATTTGTGCAATTTTCAATATTAATATTTCTTAATTAATTATTTTTAAATTCTACTTCTCGATTTGCGACTTCCCTAAATGTACTAGTATTTGATATCTATACATTGTCATTTTCTTCAGGCTGAAATATTTGTTTTGCAACATTGAGTTTGTTTGCAAGTGATTCCTCTACGTATCCCTTCGCTACTGTCGACGATTTCCATCCATTATGTCGTTTGAGCTCTAATATATCTGCTCCAGTATCTGCAAGAAATGTTGCAGAGGATCTCCTGAAGCAGTGCCCTGTGCATAGCTCGGAATTCTCCAAATGCAAAAATTTTGCAATTTTATACGGGATTTTAGCAAACGTGTTCACATCAATAGCTTGAACAGTGTACTTTTCATTTCGGTAATTGATAAAACAAAACGTTTATGTGGAATATAATTGAGACGTAATTTCGTGTATTTATGATATATCTCGATTAAATTTAATCCTTCATTCACCTCACCTCTAATGACAAAGCTTCGTCCTTTGTCAGTTTTTGACCGTGGCACTTTACAATTAATATTGATCCTACTTCTTCTATGTCTTCAATACTCAATTTTTGGAGCTTATCTCTAATACATGCCCCTGCGATACGAAATATTGCAGCTACCTACAATAAGCAGTTTTAATATATTTTAAAAAAGCTAAAGAAATACCGATTTACTTTGTTCATCAAATACTGGGAGTTCCGAGCTTTTTTTAGAAATTTATAAATGTGTTCCCTGTTCAATACATTTGACTTTTACTTACATTTTACTTTACACTTTTTTTTACTAAAACTTCTAATAACTTTTACAGTTGTTGACGTATCACTTTGAAATTTTTTATCGATGGGTTTCTGGGAATTCCAAAAATTAAATATTATATGACTATTGAACTCTCATAGTAGGCGCCAAATAACATAGGTTTACATAACTTTATCGCACGAGTACTAAATCATGTTTCTAAAGCCGCGTACACGCTTGTAATAGAACCTCGCTGCGAACCTCGTCGCATGGCTTCAACACGACCGTGTAGACGGGACAATGTAACCTCGTCGCATCACATCACAGCGAAGATGGGTCTTCGCATTGAGGTCCGCAGTATTTTCATCACTTGTGGGTATCACTATTTAAGAGGAAATTAAAAATGATATAGAGAAAAGTTGTTTTCAATGCCAATATAGCCTCAAATATGAACTTTAAAGATTGTATATGAAAATTTTTATTTTTGGTTTTATTAAACATGGCATCCATCCTCCAGCCAATGAGGTTTATTTCTTCTCTAATGTTTTTCGTTGAAATATCTGTTATGCCGTAAATTTTATGAATATACTTTTTGCTTCAAATATTCCCATAAAAAAAATCAAGAGGCTATTTTGCCATTGCCTGACATAAAGGGTAGTCCTCTCCCGTACTCTTTTTATCCAAAGCTGATAGTATTAAATATATATTTTGATACCCTGCGGAATTGAAAAAATAAGATCCGATAATTTAATTTTTATTGAACTTTTAGCTCCGACAAAATTTTCTGCAAGTGGAGGTTATGACAATATTTTCATCACGATGCCGTTTTTTTCTTAATATATTTCACATATGCTATTCTATTAATTTTTTTATTAACTCTCAAACGCAATTTGCTACGTAGGTAAACATCCAACAATTTTGTTCCGGAAAAAAAATCTGCAAGATTTTACGCAATCCATATTATCCTACAACAGATTTCTTAAAGCCAATTATAAAATCGAAATGTTTACCCTCCAAAACATAACTCCAAGGAAAATGACTCAATGAAGAACCGTTTTCGAGTTATTACCGAATGTCGGTAGATTTGGTTAATTGAATCACTCCGTACCTCTTTAACTGTAAATATGTTATAAGAAATCAAGCAGAAGGAGCCTGTTTTGACGTGTACTAATACCCTGTTGCTGTATAGCCCATTAGTTATGACATACCTCGTAGAATCTTTGACCCTCAGCGCTCAATCATTTTTGGATGGAAAGAAGTGGCGAATGCGCTGGTCACAACAAATTTTAAAGACATTACTAATTAACTACTCTCTTGTGTTCAATAATATCTCATTTATTTTTATATTTACGACCATTTATCTATTTGTTCATGGTCTATTCTGTGGTATTTCATAGACTTATTAAAACAGACATGAACGATGTTAATAATTACACATTTATTATGATGTTCCCAGGCATTCTTAGACTAACGCAAATTTCGAATATTTAGTTAATTTTACGAATAATCTTGACCCCGATTTGTTAGGCACGCATAATTGTTATTGATTATTTTTCTCATTAAACGGATGAACTAAATTGCGTAAGTTATTCACCACATTTTTTAAGACTGTGGCAGTTATAACTTAATGTGTATGAAAGAGAAAATAGAAATAAGGAAATAATGTGCAAATTACAAAATAAATATCATGCCGGTCTCATCTTTTAAACATTTTTGTATCTTTTGTGCATTATTTATGCAGAATAAGCAGGTTGACTTTACATGTATTAAAAAGGGTACCATTGGGCGTGAAAATAATATTTATCAATAAATTATGATCTAAAGTGTAATTTGTTCTAGAAAATGAATTAAGAACTAGGTATTATGCGAAATTAGGCAGACGCATCGCCCGATTAAATTTATACTACTTCATTATACAGGACGTCCCGAATTGCAGGAACCAAACTTAGGTAGAGTAGCTAGAAAAATAGGTTCATATATGTTCATAAAATGATTTTTTTAATCAATGATTTTAATTGCAAATATAAGTCTAAAAATTAGTACAAATATTTTTAACTTTAAGCTGATTTTTACAAAAAATATTATTTAGAACCCTATAATTGGGGGATTCAACCCCATTCTTCCCTGTATATATTTTCAACTTACGCCTATGGACTTAATATAGATTTAATATACCATGTATTATTTCTTTAAGAAGTGCTTTGCTTTGTTGATTTAGAACACTTTTGTAATGATTTATGGCAAAAGTTTATTGACTAAGAAAAATGTAAAATATCTAAAAAAATATCTTTTAGCCGAAACATGTCAAGAGACATAAAAATTTACAAATCAAATTTGCTATCAAATGAGTAGAAGTTGTAGTGTAGTTTTAAGGCCATAGGCCTACGTTGATAAATATTTACAGGGAGAAAGGGGCCGGGCTCTAATTATAGGGTTCTAAATATTTTTTTTTCAAAAAAGCAACATAAAGTAAAAAATATTTGTGTCTATTATCAAATTTTTATCTATACAATTAACGACATTAATTAAAAAAATCATAAGAATCTGTTTCTCAAAAACTAAACATTTCCCGATGGATATTTATATAAACGTATTTTTTTTTTAAAGTTCTAACACCTGTTGAACTTAGGTCTCTGACATTCGGGACACCGTATATAATGCAGTTAATACATTTTCCAGAACAAGTTACCATAAGTTACTAAATAAAAATTATTTTCACGGCCTTTATTATCCCTTTTAATTCATGTAAAGTCAGCCTGCTTATTCTTTGTAAGTAAGGCGACAAAAATGAGATCGGTATTACATTTAGTTTGTAATTTACTCTGCAATTTAAGACACTCTGTAGATGGATCAAGTTTCATGTTAAATGTATTTCCAAGTGCGTGGTCGTGCCTTGCGTTGTTTTATTTCAAAATGCCTTATTCAAAGAAGATGAGCAATACCGTGTAAAACAGTGCAAAATGGCGTTAAAACTTTAAGCACATGAAGGTCGTGGACAAGAAAGATCGCAACATGTCTTAAATGGAGGTGTTTAAATTTTTTATATCTGTAAGTACCATATATTTTTCACTATATCATTTGATATTTAATTTATTACTTATGAAAGTAAGACTATGAATATTTTTAAGATGTTTTGGTCAGAGAAATATTTTTTCTTTTTGCATTTTCTATAAAATTTCTTGGTACATAATATAATATAGTTAAATAAATTACTATTATATTATTATAAAACGCATACCTATGTTATTTTGTTAAATTATGTATGTAAATCCATGAAATTTTATATACGTACTTTCCTACAAGAACATATGTGTTACATATTGTTATAATAAATAATGAGTAAAACTATAATTACGGATCATTTTTTTTTTTAGAAAAAATAATAACTCAAGTATATCGGTAGTAATGTAATTGTGTGTTAAAATAGATTTTTTCTTAAATAACTTTCTTTAGAATAAAGTTATAAGACATAAGAGTGCAATTTTTAACAAGTTTGTGCCCTTAAAATTTAAATTAAGTGACGTGTTAAGAAATGAAATCGTGTATTTAGTAATATGTACGTTAAGTGATGTAATGCGAAATTAATATGTTGGTTGGTTATAGCAAACCAGGAATCTTAAGCCGGGGCTGTTAAACATACCCTTTAAGTGTTTGAGTTGAGTTTCCATCTGCAAATAATTGTGGTCGGAAACGTCTTGACACTTTTGCATCTGTATTTCCTTTGCGTTTGGTTCTAGAGCAAAAGATAAAGAAATAATAATTAACAAATAAACTGAAAAACATGCTAGAAAATTAGTTATTGTAAAATATGTTTTAAGTTACTGCTTAACAAATTTAATTAAGAATATTTTCATAAATACAGAGTGTCCCAAAATAGAAGGCCATACCATTAACCACATAATCTTTGGACAAAAATAATGCGACTTTCCTTATGCCATTTTTTATTTGGGCGTCCCTGTTTCAATATATACAGTTACATTTAAAAAAAACTATTTTTGTTAATAATCCTATTGTTTTGTAAGATATACACTTAAAATTTTGTACGTACTTTTATCTTATTCCGGCATACTTATCATGTAATTTTGGTGAGAAAAATCGAAGGGCGAATGGAGGTAACTGAAGGATGCAGTACCCTTTATCCCCTCCAATTATTTCTAAGTACGTCTATGCAGCTTTTTCTTGAAATATCAAACGTAGAATTTTCTTTTGATCATTTTATTTCTTTTGTAATGTTTTGTTTAAATGTCCCGTTTTGAAGAAAAACGGCAATTTGTAGTGCTCATAAATCTATCATTCACAATCATTTTCAAGTGAAACTGAAATTTTGTGGATATACCTATTATTACAATACCTTGGCAGCTTAGCAAATCGTAATACTTACTGAATGAATAATTGCTAATTAAAACAGAATGGATAATTTTAAATTTTATAAAATAGGGAATACTTATGAATTGAAAAAATAATATGGCATTAACATCTCTTACCAACCAAAAAATAATAGTCTTGTTTAGTAATAGTAATAATGAACAATCAACATAATAACTTTTTACCTAAATAACATTAAATAAAATAATTTATTAATTACTACTAATTTAACAAACGTTCTACTTGCCCACCCTCCTCATTAACACATGTACGTGCCCTTTTAAGTAGCGAAGCCTTATATTTTGAAAGATATTATCTTTTTGTTTTAATTAGCAAATACTCATTTAGTAAGTATTACGATTTGCTAAGTTGCCAAGGTATTGTAATAACAGGTATATCCACAAAATTTCAGTTTCATTTGAAAATGGTAGTGAATGATAGATTTATAGGCACTACAAATTGCCGTTTTTCTCCAAAACGAGGCATTTAAACAAAATATTACAAAAAAGGTAAAATGATCAGAAGAAAATTCTATGTTTGATATTTCAAGAAAAAACTGCATAGGCGTACTTATAAATAATTGGAGGGGATAAAAGGTACTGCATCTCTCAGTTACCTCCATTCGCCCTTCAATTCTGTTCACCAAAATTACATGATAAGTATGCCGCAATAAGATAAAAGTACGTGCAATTTCAAGTGTGTATCTTAGAAAACAATGGCATTATTAACAAAAATAGTTAGTAAAATGTAACTTTAACACTCTGTATATTGAAACAGAGACGTCCAAATAAAAAATGGCATACGGAAAGTCGCGTTATTTTTGTCCAAAGAATATGTGGTAATGGTCTGGCCTTCTATTTTGGGACACCCTGTATATCTAAATTGTAATATTTTCTTTTGTTCGATTAATATTTGCGAAGCCGCAGTTGCAGTGGTCAATGAAAACCGACATTGTGATGTAAGTAAAGGAGTATGCTTCAGTTGTTCCTTCTACGGTGGGAAGAATAAGAAAGAAATAAATTGTGCTAAACCACTCAAGCAGAGAAAATACATCCAGTGTTACCAGTCTGTGGAAATGTCTGTTTGCTTGATATTATTGAGTTTGCTCCATTTTCTTTATTCACATAAACATATATTACAAAAAATTGAATAGATATAGCTTTGGAATGTACGTAGAAGTGTACACGTCTACCATCAAATACTATTATATTCAATCGTGAAGTCTCTACTTTCCACATAATGTTTTCTTCCTGCCTACCAACCCAATATCAATGGCCAGCTTGTCGGTGTTTGCTGCTTCAATTTAGAGTGTTCTGCAATGAGGGTTGATGATTTGATTTTATGAAGTAAGGATTTGAGATACTGCCACTACAAATGGACAGTATTATTTATATCGTGAAGCCAATATAATAACCCTCATTGTTTATCGTACAATTGTTTATTGACTTACTGTGTTCCTCTTACGCAAAAGTAATGGGAAGACGTGAACTTTTCAAACCTGTACACGAGGGTGGATCAAGAAGTACTGTGGCGTTTCTGAGAAAAGTTGATATTATCGTAATACGAGTACTTATTGATCGATTCTCTTATGTACTTATTTGCAGCATTGTGTTCTGACAAATACTTTCTTGTTCGAAATTTTATAATTTTCTATATCTCAATTTTAAAATTCTAATAAAATTGAAAAACCTTAGTTAGTTTGACACAAAACGATGCATCTAAAATAAATAATGTAATAATAATTATCATTTTCATTTAAATATATGCCTCCAAACTAGGTTCCGAATTATTGTAATTTTTTAAGCTTCCCTTTATTCATATACTGGGTTATTCATTATATTTAGGTTACTCTTTATTACCGTTGTTATTAGAGTCACAGAATAAAGTTTCGAATAAATCTTGTATGACTGTAACTGAACCCCTTTAATAAGTTAATGAAAGCACAGTGGCATGTAGAAGTTGAGGAGTAAAAGTTTTTTTTTTCATTTAACAAATATGATATTCCTATCTTTAATCATTTCCAAGTTAATAGCTATTGTATGAAGGATTTTCCAAATTGTGGGTTAAAATAATCAGAGAAAATTATTTTAATTTTATGTCTAATTATGAATTTTTAGATATTATGAAGCAAAATATGACCTCTTTGTTTATCACACTGCCATTTTTGAGCTATATAGTGCTATGACAATCATGACAAATAATACAATGTACGAAATTTTTACAGAATGGTATTAGAACTATAAATAAATTTGGAAAAAGTGCACGACGAATTTGATTAGGCGTTCAGTAAAATTATGATGTTTGCGATTTTTCTCAGAATAAAAATAATGGTTTGGATGAAAATTTTAGTTCAGAAGAATAAATCTATTTAAAGAGTTGTCTAATAAATCCAGTCGTTTTAAATCTGGAGAATGTAGAAATCACTCTAATGTGACTTTTTTCGCAAACTTACTATCAATCGTAAAAGAGACATTTTACAATTTAGAATCAAAACAGAATATGTAGAGAAATGTATAAGACAGACATGTCGATCGATGTATTTTAAGGAATCTTGAAAATTGCAAAGTACTCAATTATTTACTAGAAATAGAAAAACATTTTCTAATTTTAAATCGATCATTTCTTAAATATATTTGAAAAAGTTAAGGTATATTCCGGGAGCGTATGTTATAACTTTTAATTCAGTTAATTAGTTACATCATAATAAAAGATAGAATGGATAAATTCACATAAAAAGAATCGTATAAATTTATAACGGAAGTTGAAATGTGATCAGGTGTTCAGATATCGATAAACATTTAGAATGGCATGTGTTACAAAAGGATTGTGGTCTTCAAATTTCTCAATAGATTGACATTTTCCTCGATACGCTTTGTGAACCTCCCAAATTTAATTGCTCAATAACATTCCCTAACTAGAATATATAATTTTGAATTATACAGTGCAAGAAGTTCCACGAAGAAAAGTTTCTTAACCTACACCTCTACGTATAAAAGCTAATTGCAGTTACACCTAGTTCAATAGCAACTAAATATGCGAGAGGTTAGTTAAAAATAAAGCCTAATAATGTCATGCACAACTGGGCGGTACCCGGGTATTATAATGATATCAGGGTCAATGTCTCATGTTTTTATAACACCTTAAAGCTGAATAAAATTAAGGCCACTCCTTCTTATCGACTGTGCAATGGTAAATAACGCTTTATGTGAAGTATTGGGTTCTTAAAGCATTTGGAGATGCAACGTATGTACACTAAATTAACGTAAAATGTACCTGCTTCTATTTCCACAAACGTCAATTTTGTTTCAGAGTAATTAATTTTAATACAGAAAATATAAATACAAAGTGGTTCTAAAATATGTAGTCAAACAGATAATTTCAACCTAATTTCCCATACCATAACGCACTTCCAGTTGCTGGCCTTTAAAATTAAAATAAAAATGATATACAGGGTGTTCAGCATAAGAACCGACACAGAGAAGGCGCGTCCCAAAATATTGTAATTTAACCAAATATATCTATACACAAAATTACTAACTGTCAAATTTTAGAAACAATGCCTACTACTGACTTTTTGATTTATTCTAATAAACACTATTCTTCCTGAAACCTTAATGTTCTTAAAATTTAACATTCTTTTTAAATTCGATCAATGGAAAGAAGTTTGGTATAATTTTAGGGGTGACTCACTCTCAATAAACACCTTGTAATTTCTCAATTTACTTGAACTCATAGTCAAAGAATACCAATAATAAACTCAAATCAAGTACAAAATTTGGTTATTTTAAGTTAAAGTAAGTCAGAGATATTGTTTTTTTCGAAATATTTGGCCCCAGTTGGAAGGCCTTGTATATGGGTATGTTTAGTTAAATTGCCATATTTTGGGACCTCCTACATGTATCGGCTCTGTATCCATATGGGGAAAAACCTTTATAACGGAGTGGATATAACAATTCATAAATAACGTTCTATGATATTATTATAGTATTTTTTATAGTAAAGTAACGTAATATACTTTTTTGTAGTACTACATAATGTTTTATATTCGAATATCTTTTTTCAGGGTTATAGCTTTTAACAGACTGACAGTAAGGTATTTACATCAACAAACATCCAAATACGTTATGAAAAGGTAGCAAGGCGATCTAAAAATGTATACTTATACATCCGTTTACTATTAATATTACTATAAAGTAATAGTAATTACAAAAAGTAAGAAAACTCTATAGAAATTGTCTTTGTATATAATTCCAACATTACTTAGAATGTAATAAACAAAATACCAAATGTGAATGAAATATACAAAACTACATGTTTTATTATTGACTCTTCATAAAACCTGTTTAGGTATTATTAAAATATAATACATATATAATATATGTGCTTTAATGGTTGCCATTCTCAAATAAAATGAACTTTTACTTTAATATTTTTAAACACTTTCTGCGTTTTACTAAAAATAACTATATAATAATATGTATAAGAAATAGCCACAATATTTTATTTTTGTAAGTAGTTTTTCATGGAAAATTATATGAAATTTTCATATATTATATTATTCTTCACATATTTTTTGTGCTTTATTAAGCATTTTTTCTTAAACATCAATAATACTATGTGAAAGTAAACACTCGGCCAGGGGTGAATCACATCAATATTTCATCCATATATATTCTATTATTAGTTTTTATAGTTTTTTTTTTACTTTATTGTAAAGGTAAGCAAATTAATTATGATACAGTTCCTATAATATGATTTACCTAAACATAAATCCACACTGAAGACGAAATGGTCTTATATTACTATAAAAAAATCAATAAGGTAATAATTATGAATTGACAAAGTTATATAATGAACCGCATGTATAAATATTTAGTATTCCGGTCTACTTCATTATTGCACCCATTATCTGTAAATAGTTTCAATAAAAAAACGTGTGCCATAGTCGGTCACGTTGCTGAACAATTCCATTACAAAGACAATATACCCGCTTAAGAGTTTTCCCTTTCGTTAAAGGAAGTAAAAATAAATTATATAACCCATACCTCCCGTTCTCTTGACTACATCTGCCATGATGTAGTCAAGATCGACGATGATACGATTTATTATTGCCTTATATGTATTATATCCAGTCCATTTCTAGTTTTTCTACTTGGAAATAGTTTTCTAAATGCATCGAACTCAGAACGAGTAATAAGTGTTTTTGCTGGCCATATATGAGAAGGAATTTTGAAAGACCTGACCTGCCACAGACCAAATCGTTCCGTTTATCTGTGCCTACAAAGGTGACGATTGAAGTCGGTGGACAGACAGATCTTCGACAATCCTTTCCCGCCAAACTTCTTCCTTTGAAAAAACGGCTGCCCGGACTAAATAGGCAATGGACGAAAGATGCTGAATCTGAAAAACAGCTGGGCTCATAAGAGATAGATTTTTTACCTTTTCCTGGTGTATAAAGGTACATATTGTTTAGTCGCCGCTAACGTAAATATTCTAATCTTTAGTTTTATTAACAGAACTGTAATGGGAAAAAACATATCGGTTGGTTAGTGGCACCATAACTTGAAGTTTGAGGGGTTTGGAAGACGAGCGAGATCTTTTATACTGATATAAAACCTTTACCATAGTTTTCGCGTCGAAAATGTTCAAAACGAGAGAAAAAATAAAGGTTGTACTAATGCAGTCGTGCCTACTAGAAACATATTATATAGAGAAAAGCAAATATGGCGACGTAGAGCTAAGCGCATAAAAAAATGGGCCGACTAAATAAATATGGGCACATGCTTTTAGTTCAGGAAGTTCGTCAAAATGTTTTATACCTTTGACAGTTTTAATTTTATTTCATTTCAACATGTCACCATAATTTAGCCTCTTTAGAAATTTATTTAAATAATTTAATCTTTTATTATCCATAAACAAGGTCTTTATGTATACAGAGTGTTTCTAAAAGAGGGATCCAAACTTTTATAACGTATAGAGCTCAATAAAGTTAGCCAAAAAGTTTCGATTAATATGAGGCTTAAACCCACCCTTAAAAGAAATGGACAAATTTGAAAATTACTATTATTCACCTCAATCTCAATTTTCTAGAACAACGTTGCCAATATCGATTTAAACAAAGAAGACTTGTTTCTGTAAAAATGTTAAAAAATTATGAATTTGTCGAAAAGATTATAAAATAGTTGAATAAAAAAATGTACGCCTTTTCACTCCCTCTAAACATGACGCCTATGATTTGAACAATAGACTTATGTTAGCTTATGTTATTCGACCTAAAAAGTTATATACATATATACATTTTTTATGTTCTATCGTTTCGTCAATAACAGAACAAAAAACAGTTTAATTAATACCCTTTTAAGGGTATGCAACCTTCTAAACATGCTTTTAAACCACATGTTAATAGTAAATTTTTGTCTTATTCTAGTGAATTCTATATGCAGGTGAAGTCTATTTTAGAAATACTCTGTATAGTTAGTTAAATCATCACTGATACAAATTCTTTCATTCACTCCATTTTCAAAACTATCGGTAAAAATCTCTCTAGTCATGCCGTTTTACTTTTAAAAGAGAACATTCTGGCGGCGGAAAACTGCCGAAGGCCTGACCTTTGCACCAACTTTAGCGGTCGTAGACCACTAATGCACGGATAAACAGAACGAAATAGTTTGCGCCAGATCAAATCTTTTAAAAACCCTTCTTATATGTGGCGAGCTATTAGACTTTTATGTTAGTGGCGATTGAACGATCTGTTCCCTCAGATCAGATCTACACATGCAAAATAACATATCTAGACGGAGGGACAGATTGATCAAAAATCCCTCCCGTGTGTGTAACATGCAGTTTCAGAAGGTTAAACATATAATTTGTAACAAAACATTTGTAGATTGTTATTAATTATTACTCAATTATTTACTAAATAAAGAATCTATACTTCTATAATCGAAATCCCGTAAAAATTACTCGTGCATTAAGGTAAACATTCTTTTTGTCGATTTTAAAAGAAAATCATTTGAAGCTGAATTAAATATGAATTAATAAAGGTACAGACTGTGACTAATTTAAAAATTTTATGTTTTGAAAGTGAATTCCTATGCGTCTCGAAATATGTCTAATTGATGTGTTTTTTAAGGAAACATTTGTAAGCTTCTTTTATTAGAGTAGAATGAATTGAATGAATTCATATTTTGGCATATGTGCATGATTAATTCTTTAGCAGTTAATAAATGATTTGCTTATAAGTACTAAAAAACGAACCCTTTTGACACTGCTATTTCTAAGTAGATATATCGAATACACTATCCATAAAGTAGAGACTGTCGTTTTTGTCCAGCTTTCTTCTGCGTAAAATGCCCATACTATATTTTGATTAGGATAATTCTAAAGTAGCTACTTAATAGGTACAACATGGACAGTATACATATGGTAGATCTTCAAGTGAATATCAACATTGTTTGGCATACTTATTGCAATTGAAATAGTTAGAAAAAGTACAGAGATGGTTTCTTAAATCGACAAGTTTTCTTTTGGATGGGATCTATTCAGCTCAGGCGTTTCCTCAATATGTATTATTTTAGATACATTGGCGATGAGCAGTCTAAAGGCAAGTTCGGCGAATAGATTTGGATGCTCTAAATGTGTTTTTTTTTTCCTTTTTCAATTTCATGAGATAACAGGAAAGAAATATAGATCTAGAGCATTTAGATCCGTTGGCCGAACTCAGCTTAAGTAGGATAAGGATTATATATTCGATTATGTTTTTGTATAAGATAGTTAACAACGATATTGGCTGCATTAGACTTATATAGCAAATAAATTATCTCAAATAATTTGTTTAGTCTTTATTTTTCGAGTATAAATATGCTGGACATATTCAATAGGTTCCCTTACGGATATTAAAATAATATCCCGTTGTTACAACTGAGATTACTGTTTTTTAAAACTTATTTTGATTTATTCTGTTATATTGTTGTTTACGTTTTCATATATACTGTAAGATTTTTATTAATTTGATATTATAGATAATTTGTGTTATTGTCAATATTTTGTATACACTAATTTCTATTAATTTTGCTGATTGACGTTTGTACTTTTTGCTAATTATTTTTATCACTATTTTAATTGTGCCACCTGCCATCTCGTTGTTTATGTATATGTTTATCGATTATAGCTGTAATATTTATCCTGTAACTACGTTCCTCCCGTAGTGTGAATAAAATAAATAAATAAATTGCAACGAAATAAAAATAGTGTCCCACTCCATACATCTACAATCTAGAATCTTGTTCTCATCGTCTGATTATTGTGAAATATATGTAAAATGTAAGCTTAAGTGAAGCAAACGTTCATTTTCCATGCTATTGATATTAAATGTTTTCAGTGTTGTATAATTATTTACACTGGAAAAAAAATTGTGTAAAGGAAATTTCCAGTGTATCATTCAAGATAAGTAAAATTTCGCTTTACGCAATATGTGTTCAAATTACTAGTAGTGTATTAGCAATAATAATAAAATATCATGAATCTGAAAAATATTTATCAATAATGTATATGTAAACATTAAGCTATTTAAATGAAAAGTAACAAAACAAACAAACAAAGAGAAAATTACCAATGAAACAGAAAAATGGAAATTTACAAAATATCTACTTATTAATGATTATTAATGAATACACAATTTACTCAAAATGAGCACCGTCTTGCTTAATACACTCACGAGCACACTGAATTTATGATGGCTGTAGGTATTTTTCAAAGCAAATTTGAACGTTAATTCTAAGAAAAAAAAATACCAATTTATTAAAATAATAGAGTATAACTAACGCCCTCTACGAGCAATGTTCGAAATTCTTATTTATCATGTCAAAAACATAAGAATGCATTTTTATGTTCATAATCTAATAACTCTCAAAATTATTGAAAAATTTCAAAATAAAATTCTAATATTGGACACCCTGTATTTCTGAAAGTAACACCATTTGTTTTGTTTGTCAATCGACATATTTTGGTCACTAGTATCTCCAGCTTCGAGATTTCGCAACCTTTCGAAGACATCTTATACACAAGAAAGCTAACACTAAATGTGTAAAAGGTACACATTTATTATATTAACACAGTCACAGATTGGCTTAAATCTACAACACAGCAACATATAGAGAAATGTGTAAAATAGGGTGTCATCATTATAAATAACAAATATGGCCTTAATCGAACAATTAAATAACTGACACTTATAAACTGCCTTATTATTTTGGTCACGTGTTCAAATCAACAAATTGCATAAAAGACTAGTATAACTTAGCAACACAATACGATCTTAATTATTCGCAATTTAACGCTTTTTAGTTATCTATTGTGAGTTTATACTTTCTATAAGGTTTTCATCATTGTAGCACCTATGAGCATGTGTCGAGAAATTACTGTCAAACAAATTGGTACCTCGTGAGTAATAACACATATTGTTCACGTACTATTGTGGTTGCTCTTTTGCATTGTAAGGTAAAAGTTGCCATGACCTTAAACGTATACCAGAAGAAACGCCCTGCCTTTAACAGACGCACGCTGCTTACAAATTAATTATATACATCCGTTTTGTCCGTGCCGCAGTTTTCTTTAAGATATCGTAAATTAAAAAAAAAATAGTGACATTGATTTTATCGTTGTTATACATTTGAATCGGCCACGATAACATTAGACTAGGCAAAATTGTGCTACTGAGGTATTTGGGGCATGTACAAGATGATTCATGATTCAAATAATGACCAAAATTGGAACCTCGCAGTTTTTGGTGAATTATAAGGGGGTATTTTGTATAAAGTTTTTACTTAGGACGCTTTGTTAAAAAGATCCAAGTTGCTAAACTTATTAAAATTATTTTTGATTTTATATATATTTTAAATACTAGTGAGTGAAATAATTGTCCAAAATCTGCTCTGTATAGCAATGTATTAATGGCATATGTTTCTAAATAGCGCCACTGATTTATTGTATTATTTTCAAATTCTTTAAGTATTCCATATGATAACAATATTATTGTCTCAAATGAATTCAGTAGTGCATGTGAATTGAAATTTGAATTGAATTCCGTTCAAAAATATTTATTTTGTTTTTGTTATTACTCACACATGATATTATTGGCTTTATTTGAATTTTCAATCACAAATAAATCCAAAAGTAGAATTTTATATGTAGGTACCTAGTAATAATTTAGTTGGTAATAAATTACCATAAAATATCTTTATTTGGAGGAAATTTCAACCACAAAGTTAATATTTTGCTGTGACATCAACATTGGCATAGGCAATTTGCTCTATTATAGGTTAAAACTTCAGACAAATTGACTTCAAAGTTGATTTTATTTGAGCGGCCATGTTGTAACAAACGCTAGATGTTTTATTTGTTATTTCTAATTGATTATTCATTAAAATTACGTTAATATAGATAATATTATTTAATACATTTATAATGAAAAATTATTAAATACATTTTATCACGAAATACAGCCAGTTTTCATTTTAAGTTATTTTTCAGGATAGTAATATTATTAAGAAGCAATTGTAAAAATGTATATTTATAAGGTGCGTTATTTTTATGAAAGTTTGGTCATCACATTATACGAAAAAATTTCCTGGGTTGTACAATTTGTTGAATAAAAACCAAAAATACAGACATTATATTATATTAAAATCTAAATATCTATAAATATTCATATACTAACTCCTACTCCACTTGTAGCTTTGTAGCCTGACTTATATTCTTTCTTTCTCTTTCTATCCCTATTCGCTATTAGAATGCATATAATCAAACATATAATGTTTTCTCTCTCTAGCAAAAGTAGGTCATATAAAGGGCATAATTAATTAGGGTACATTTTGGTAATAATGTCTTTTATATTTTGAAATTTTAACTTAAAATTGGTCCGTATTTCTTTTAGGTCCAATTATGTTATTGGAATAAAACTCTTGCCGACCAATTATTAACTTAGTTTTTCCTCACATAAGGAAATTGCGGAATTGGTCATGAAAAGTTTTTGACCAATTCAGAGGTCAAGTTAACGTAATTTTAACTTTAAATGTTTGTTGGGAACGATTTTACAAAAAATTATAAACGATATTGACTCCATTTTTCATAATACACTCATTCACAAATTTTTTTAGATATGTTGTAAATAACCCTGTATGTATTATTATATAATAATTAATCATAACATAACCTTGTTCAACTAAGTAAAATAGATAGGTATTTTCAGATAACCATATTTGTGAAAAGTTGTTTGTCTTAATTTTCTATACAGGAGAGTAACAAAAATAAAGTGCATTATTACCAAAAATTTTTATGAAAGAACCTCTCGACCGATCCGTATAATTAAAATAGGAACCTTGAGAAATATGAATAAAAAATCTAATATAACAAATTAAATCATTCCAATTCAACATTATCTATTATTTTCTTATACTTAAGATAGGATATAAAGATATACCTTAATTTTTATAATAATAGTTGAACCGGAAAGTGTAAAATTTGTTGACAACCTTGTAAATTATTCTCGAGCACAAATTATGCAACGCGCAATGTTTTTCAGGAAATATCTTGACCTTATTTGACAAAGCGATACATTCACAGAAAGACGTTAATTACTTAACTAAATTATTTACAATTTTGCTTATAGTCTAAAAAAGAATCCTTAACATATATTAATAATAACAGATTTTTACAATAATTTATTTAACAGTAAAGTAAATATAGAAACTATCAATGTAACATTAATATTGCACAATTCACACATCTCCGATGACGATGACATAAAGCTTCTAAACAGAAATTTTGCTGACATTAGAATAGACGAAAACGAATCTCTTTTAAAAATTGCCCAGATCTTAAAAATACGATTGTATATACAGGGTGTTCCCGGATACAAAAAATGTATTGTTGAAATAAGACTTTCTGGGATTTAGTTCTGCTTATTTGTGGAACAATATGTACTATGAGTTCAAGTCAAACCAGAAATCCATCAAAATAAAAATATTGGAAATTTAAAACAATTTTAATTTTTCACTAGTAAAGTGCCTTTTACATATTTGAAGCCATAGAAAACATTTTGTTCCACATAACAGCAGAGCTGAATTCCAAAAAACTACATTTCACTCCAATACTAACATCATTTCACGTTTCTACAGACACCCCGCATATACAGGTTGGTATTTACAACTAAAGAGTATACAGGCATTGTTTTGTATATGGAATTCCAATGGGAACGCCAGATAAGCAGTCCGAGAATACTGACGAAGATACCCAAATAGACATCAACCTGCCCACACAGTCTTTAATGCATCATTTCATAGACATCATGAAGAAGGCAATTCCGCTCCAAAAATGACCATTAGTCCTACTAAAGTAAATGTAACATTAAGTATTGCAAATGTACAAAATAAAGAAGATACAATAGATAATGTCATTAACAATTCTTCAATTAGTGTTCGGCGTATAGCAAGTAATCTGCATTCATCACCGAATTTTATATGACGTGTATTGAACAGAGAAATATCGAAATATCCGTTTCATCGCAAAAATTTACAAAAGTTACATTCTGCAGATACACCTCAGCGATTAGAATTTTGTCGCTGGTTACTTCAACAATATTATTTTTATTTAATTACTTATTTCTCCTAAAATATCTTTTTACAGGAAGAGTTTTTATATCTATATATATTTTATATTTAAATAGACATACATACCATAGAGAGAAAATTATCAAATACACATTATCATATATAATGTAAATAAACAAAAAAGGAAATTATGCTAAAAGATGTTCAAGTGTTTCTCAACTCAACTCAAATGTATTATAAATAGAACATATTTCAGTAGATTTTTAATGGAAAAGGAAATACCATTAAATGCAAACGTTAAACAATGCTTATTCAAAAGCCGAATTTGAGCTAGAATCCTTATAATATATATTATACAATATAAACAAAAATTACAGATTCATTACATGCTTGTCATGCCATCAGATGATGGCATAAATAATAATCATAATGAACATATTGAAAACTATGTTTATATGAGAAAAAATATTTGAAATTAACCCAGTACCATCTGCCAAAGTTTGTTACATAGCTTGTAGGACATTTTTACAATACTTCAGCAACAGCAGCAGATATCTTGGATCTCTTTGGTTTATCTATCAAAAGGCGAACTGTTCTTAATTTGTACCACTCTGTATATTTTACGGTTTTCGAGATGCCAATGGTGAGCCATGGCTTACGAGCCACCTTGTATACCATTAAAAAGAAAACAGTATTATTTAATTGTGACATTTCTACGCAGTTCTAGAACGTATACAAGGTGTTAAAATCTTGACGATACAATTTTATATAGACTTAAGACTGAGTTTTTAATAGCAGTTGTTTTTGTTTGCAAATTATTTTGAATCTACAATAAACCTCGACATTTAAAATAACTTATTATGTAGCTGTATTAAATAAATGCTTTATTTATGTATATATTTTATAAGCATAAATTAAATTACATGCTTTTTATAATAGAAAGTCAATAATAAAGCGTTTTTGTCAAAGGCTAACGAATTTTTACATCAATCAATGCATGCACTAAATAGCAAATAAAATATTAACGTAACCGTGTTACAACTATAGTTAATATTTTTCCTTGTTGTCAGTCGCACATCGGTAAAACTGTGATGAATTCCGTTGTGAAATTTTTCCGTAAAAAGTGTATAGTTCACATAGCTTTATTTGGAAATTCGGGAAATTTCTGAGCAATATAGAAAGTTTCACCGGAATAATAAAGAGAGAAAATAATGCGGACTGCGGTCAGCGATTTCTTGAATAACCAAAAATTTGTATGAATCGAAATAAGAACACTGTTTAAGGTGAGCAATGTAAGAAATTTCATAATGTTGTTTGACAAAAACATTTTTGTTAATTGCGTAACCCGCCAATAAGAAATTTTAGAGTTTTTATGGATTGGTAAAAGCTATCAAGGATTGTTAAATGGCAAAACTGTGCAATCATCAGCTTGCTTTACTAATCAGCGATTGAATCTTCCACATTTCATTATTAGTAGGTAGGTATATAAAAAGAGCTTAAATCTTAAATTAAGAATAATATTTATTACGGGTTCAAGCATGCATGTAGGTATAATCTGGAACTAATTAAGTCGTTCCTTATTCAAGATTTATTTCATTCAAGTAATTTTACTTAGCTGAAGGTTAGAATTCGGAACACGAAACCTTCCCCTATAACATTTACTTTTAGCAAATTTGCCAATTTTTCTACACTGAGGAAAATTTGGAGTAGCACACGTCAATTTAGCATACAATGGTACCTAGTTTCTATTCTGAGCGAATGTATCGTTTTGATGCAAACAAAAAACTTTATTAACAATTAAAATAATTTCTTTTTATGACATCAAAAGTGGATTGTACTGTTTGTAAAGCGTGAGTACAACAAAAGTCGACCAATTAAAAAGATAATCTATTGCATGGCATCGTTGTAATTTTCTTTGTATAGTGTTGCTGTATCATGTACCAAGCATAACAAAAATTATTCTATTCACAATTTTACTACCTTAAGTTGACGTTTTGCTAAAATAATAAAGCACCTTCTTAAATAGGATATATACATATTTTTACTTTTTTCTACTGAAGGTAAATAGTTATCTAGATAAAACATCGAGGGTAGTAATATGAATTTACAACAACCAATTGTAGCCAATATACAGGGTGTCCCAAAATAGAAGGCCATACAATTAACCACATATTCCTTGGTTAAAAATAATGCGACTTTCCTTATGCCATTTTTTATATGGACGTCTCTGTTTCAATATACAGAGTGTTAAAATTACATTTTAAAAAACTATTTTTGTGAATAATCCCATTTCTAAGATACACATTTGAAATTTTGCACTTTTATCTTATTGCGGCATACTTATCATGTAATTTTGGTGAAAAAAATTGAAGGGCTAATGGAGGTAACTGAGGGATGCAGTACCTTTTATTCTCTCCAATTATTTATAAGTACGCCTATGCAGCTTTTTCTTGAAATATCAAACGTAGAATTTTCTTCCGATCATTTTACCTTTTTTGCAATTTTTTGTTTAAATGCCTAAAACGTCAATTTGTAGTGCCCATAAATCTATCATCCACTACCATTTTCAAGTGAAACTGAAATTTTGTGGATATAGCTGTTATTACAATACCTTGGCAACTTAGCAAATCTTAATACTTACTGAATGAATATTTGCTAATTAAAATAAAAAGAGAATATCTTTTAAAATATAAGGTTTTCGCTACTTAAAAGGGCACGTACTGGTGTTAATGAGGAGGGTGGGTAAGTAGAGCGTTTGTTAAATTAGTAGTAATTAATAAATTATTTTATTTAATATTATTTAGGTAAAAAGTTATTATGTTGATTGTTCATTATTACTATTACTAAACAAGACTATTATTTTTTGGTTGATAAGAGAACTGCATTACAGATTTTAATACCATATTATTTTTTCAATTCATAAGTATTCCTCATTTTATAAAATTTAAAAATATCCATTCTGTTTTAATTAGCAATTAATCATTCAGTAAGTATTACGATTTGCTAAGTTGCCAAGGTATTGTAATAATAGATGTATCCACAAAATTTCAGTTTCACTTGAAAATGGTAGTGGATGATAGATTTATGGGCACTACAAATTGACGTTTTAGGCATTTAAACAAAAAATTACAAAAGAGATAAAATGATCAGAAGAAAATTCTACGTTTGATATTTCTGGAAAAAACTGGATAGGCGTACTTAGAAATAATTGGAGGGAATAAAGGGTACTGCATCCCTCAGTTACCTCCATTCAATCTTCGATTTTTTTCACCAAAATTACATGATAAGTACGCCGAAATAAGATAAAAGTACGTGCAAACTTTCAAGTGTGTATCTTACAAAACAATGAGATTATTAACAAAAATAGTTTTTTAAAATGTAACTATAACACCCTGTATAGTAAAACAGGAACGCCCAAATAAAAAATGGCAAAAGAAAAGTGGCAAAAGAAAAGTCGCATTATTTTTGTCCAAAGAATATGTGGTTAATGGTATGGCCTTCTATTTTGGGACATCCTGTATATTATGTATAATGTATGTAATCAATTTTAATATATATTAATTTACCTCCCTCAAGAAGCAATTTTGGATGATGATTTATATTGAAGCCATGTGACATCATCCTTGGGAATTGCTGTCTTCCTTTGTCGGTTTAATTTCCGCCTTTACACCTTCTATATTAAATATTACATTTAAATCAATATTTATCTGATGCATAGCTGACTGATAACTTCTAGAATAAAACTAGTAATACAATTAAACGTTATCCGCATACATATGAAGAGAATAATATTTAACAAATTTTAAAAATTATGTGTACATTGTAAATAACAAAGGGTCTAAGCTGGAACACATACTCATCTTTTCAAGGTCAGATCTCTTTATTGAAATAACAGCATACGAGCTGCCGCAGCTAAATGTTACAGTGAATTCGATTTCGTTTTGCTTCAGCAAGTCGACACATAACTGCCTCCAGCTATCCGACAGTAATTCTCTGTTGCAACTTTTAGGTGTTTATGACATGCGAAAAGAAACATATTTTTGCTGTCATTAATCATACGGAACATGTTTCGCCTCAGCAAAATCAATGGTTAACATAATCCTTTTCTCTTATTCATCTGTTTTAATGGTGTCAGTGTTTCTTGGCTTAATTTGTACGTGGATTTCATAATGAATCAGACTTCCGCGTGTCGAGAGAAGATAAAAGTAAATTTGTAATGCATTCTGCTAAAGGTCGGGAGTGAATGGACTAAAATTAGATGCATTTAATGATAACCTTCAGAAATTATTATTTAATATGAGTACGTTAGACATGACTTAACATATACGTTTGCTAATATGAATAATATCCGTGCATGTTTTGCAGTTATTTAGTTAATCATATAAATTATAAGCATTTATTAAATTGTGTTGTGGAAGTTCCGAGTCAACTGCTTCCAATATCTCGAAGGTCAGTGTTTACGCTGCGTGACAATTTCTATTTTATTACTTATTGCTTAAGATGTTTTAACGAATATTCCTTAAATGTTGTTAGTCTAGGAGCTTGATGAATGCTTTTTGAATAAACCAATATTTATAATAAAGTTCAAATATTTTGGAATTAGATAACAATCAAAATAGAATTATACAGGGTTAACTATGACTAAGTACAAACATTTTAACCACGTACCTAAAAAACCATAAAAAAAATTATCTCGGAATTCTAGCTCGATGTTTAAAAAATGGGGCAAAACCCTCTTTTCCTTCGCAAAATCAGCGCCTATGACGATCAATCATCGTTCAAGATGGCTAGATATGTCAACTACCCTGCGGTCGCCTTTTGCAGCGTAGTCAAGTGTAGAAACGACGAAAATAAACATTTTTATTAACAATAATACCTAAGTACCTGATTTATAAAAATTAATCGGGTTAGCTGCAGTATTTTGTATTCGTTTTTCGTTCCTTCGTTACAAACTGCCAAAACTTCATTTTGACTCATTACAGGTCCGTCAGAATTACTTGCTAACAAAATACACACTTTTACGTGACTAACAGAAAACTCCGAATGCACCCATGACAGTTTTTAATTTAGGAAATTTTGTCCGATAACTGTAACTCCACTGCATCGCTCTCAACTCTAGAAAACATTTCTACGTACGTTTAAAGAAAATTGTGGAAAACTACACATGCCCTAATCCTATATCGCAAACCTCCATTAGTTAATGAATAAACTGAAACATCTGTCACTAAAAACGGAAAATTAAAATTACAATGTAGAATGTAAACACAACCGTTAATTGTCGGTCCGCCACCATCGAGAACCTAATATTCTTCAGATAAATATTCTTATGGCAATCAATATAATCAATAATCCGTTTTTTTTGTACGATCGTGGGTGATCTTCATCCTAGCATTGTTTTGACACGCACATACCACTTGTCAGACGATATAAACCTATGCTCTGTTGTTGGTTGCTTTGTTGCTTATAGCAGTGTTTATATAAAGTAATATAAACACTGCTTATAGGTACTCTCCAAATGTCAAAGAGCGTCAGAAAAGTAATATTACAGAACACTGTAAACACCTCGGGAAATTTAAAATAATAATACTACAATATCAGTATATGCAAACATGGTCGATTATTGTTAATATCGTTACTATTATTAGTATTATTATTATTTAATTCTATAAGTTAAAAATGGAAGGAGTGTGAGTGCCCCTTGCGGTAATGACCTATAGTTGCCCTATTCAAACGCGGAAATGACGGATATGGTGTTAATTTATGGGAAGTACGACGAAAGTGCATATCGTGCAGCAGCAGAATATGAAAGGCGTTTTCCGAATAGACAAAATATGCCGAATTCTCGTACATTTGTCTACGAGATTCCGGCACATCATGTTGAGGGGGATATTAAATTTGAAGGAGCAAGAACCCTCCATAAGCACTACTACGATTTCAAAGTGATTAGGAATATCGCAAAATAAGGCAAAAAATATAACCGACTTGTAGAAATAATAATAAATCATTAACAGGGAAACCAAGAGGTCTCCAGCAAATACAATACTTTTTACAATGACAAGTTATAATAATGTAAACTTTTTTGAAATCTTTAAGTATCAATCCTGGAAGTGTCAGTAAGGTAGGTATGGTTTTACTCTCAGTGCTACCATGTGTTTCTCATTAGATATTCTAATATTTTGTAAATAAAACTTTTTATTTAAAAGCATTGTAAATCGTTACATGTGGCAACGCGGTGCTCTGTCACTACCTTTAACAACTTTGACTTATGTGGAATATACCTAACCTCGCGGTTGAGAGGCGGCACAGTCGCCGAGAAATTAGGGTTTAATAAGGTATTAAAAAAATTTTTTTTTTCGCTTTATAAATAAGTTTGGAATTTCCGTTAATTCTTAATTTTCTCTATCCCCTCTTAAAATATTTGTAGTAAGTCCTAGTTAACCCTGTATACTCAATTAGATGGATTTAAAAAAAAACTACTTTATTTTAGTGAGCTTAATGCAAATGCTAAATATAAATGTTGTTTCTGCTTCTCTAATCATTGGAATAAAAGTTTTATTTAACAAAGTTTTAAATTAAAATACTATATGACAAAGAAATGTACCTAAACACCCGTTAAATATTCATTTATTTTGATAATTTTTTGCATGTTTACTTCTCTCGGTGAAAGTAGAAGTATAGAACATACCATTCTGTTTTAAAAACTTCTGCTCACATTTGTGTTGCAAGTGTTGTGAAGCTTGTTAAAAACGACATTTTTATATTCATCGTCAACATCGAACTAACCACTTAAGGACTAGTGAGACTAGGAATGGGATCAAATAACCTTTATTGACAAATCTAGTTTTTATCTGGGGATGCACGATAATCGTGTAAGAGTGAGAAGGGGACAGGGTGAATCCACAATTTGACAGAGAGCGCGTCATGTCCATCACACAGTAGGTGTTATGATATGGGATGCTATCGCGTATGGTAGCAGAATACCACTAGTTTTCATAAGAGAGAATATGACAGTCTAATGCTGCATCCAGGAAGTGGTGGAGTCGTATGTCATTCCTTATCTTTATACCATCCATTTTCCAGCAAAACAATGCTAGACCTCATGTTGCCAGAAAAACAATAGCTTTTATGTACCAACATCAGATTAATTGTTTACTCTGACCATCAAGATCACTGGATCTGCTATCTTGTCTTGAACTTGAACTTATCAACAGCCTTATTAGATCCAAGCCCAGGCATATCAATGCATGTACGTTCTTAACACACTATTAAATCAATTTCTTCAGTAGGTTCTCTGATTTTACTGAATAATAACCATTCAATAACTGGCCCTAATTATGACAAAAAAATTTAAAATCTAATGAATATACATAAGTGTTTACCTTTCATTGTCACTTTGTATATTATAATCCCTTAATTATGGTTAATTTGTATTTAACGTAAAGAACCCCGCACTTTTTATATGGAAAAGTGGTTTCAGTCGGGAGGTCTAATTTTTAGTGGAAACGGTAGTTCTCAACATCCTAAACAAAAAAGCTAATGGACATAATAAATTTACCGTCAGGATTTTGCGATACGGCGCATACAAGTCGCCACCTGGGTTTTAAGGAGTCGGGTTATTTTTATCAAAAAAGAACGTGTTCAGTGACCGTTTATGGAGACACGCATGCGTGGAGGTGTGTTGGAGTGAAAAAGTACTAATCGATCTAATAGCACTGTACTTTTTTGATAAAATTAACCCGACTCCTGAAAACCCAGGTGCCGACTTTGTATGCGCCGTAGCGCAAAATCCTGACGGTAGATTTTTGTGCCCATTAGCTTTTTTATTTAGGATGTTGAGAACTACATTTTTCACCAAAAATTAGACCTTCCGACTGAACCCATTTTTCCATATAAAAAGTGTGGGGTTCTTTATTATGGGTGTTGATTTTATTACTCGTATTCATTCCTACATATTGTTGGCGCCCGGAAAGAGTTCTTACATTGTTTACTTTCTGAATGAATATCTGATTTTTTATTTGTAAACAATTTGAAGTTCCAATTTTAGAATTGAAACTTTCAATATAATGTTTAATTAATCCACCGTTCAATAGATCCTGTTTTCTTTTATTGAGCATTAGCTTTAATTATTAACATTAAAATATTTTGATACATAATATAACATAACAAATATTAATAAAGTATCCAAGTGGGTGTACCTACAGATGACAGGAGATAGGTTTTTATAAGTGAATGTGGGTGTGTGAAAAATATCAGTAGAGAAAGGAATGATAGAAGTACCTTATTTATGTAAAAGTCCATTATTGTCGTTTTGTGTCAAATTGTTCAATATGATTGATTATGTAATAACTCGTTTTAAAATGAATACGTTATTATCTACAAAAAAAAAACTTTCTGAACTGGTTCTTAAGGTACTTACAGAACAGAGAGATGTCTTAAGGCATGTGCATACGTTTTTTATACAGGGTGAACCTTAAATAAGATTATATAATAACTCGTTTTAAAATTAATACGTTATAATCTACAAAAAAAACTTTCTGAACTAGTTCTTAATGTACTTACAGAACAGAGAGATGTCTTAAGGCATGTGCATACGTGTTTTTATACAGGGTGAACCTTAAATAAGTACAAATATTTTAACCAGCAGTATAGTTCACTGTATATAACACATAATTAATAGTTTTTTTACAAAAAACAGAAATAAAAAAGTGAAATTTTAAATAAATTTTGTAATTTTTCTGTAGAAAACTTGTTGAGGATCGCTGACTTTCATACATTTATGAGTCATAGCACTGCAGATTGAACGTGTGGTTCACAGTGTTGCCAGTGTTACACAAATGACTTTGCTTTTCTTGATATTAAACGCATACGTCAAGCTGCTATTTTGTTATTTAATATTGCGTGTACCTTTATTTTTAAATTTGTTTCACTGATTAAAGTGCGAAGTCACTTTATGGTTCTAGAATCGAAATAAATGGTTAACTGACTCATTTGGGATTATGTGCCGAAAATTAAATTTAATATGCTGTGTGAAAATCATAGTTTTTCGTTATTCTTCATAAAATAACTTAAGGAAATTGTGTCTTGTGTCTCTTTCTAACAGTGTACAATGACATTTAAGTTGTGAAATGTAGATTACTGATTAAATAGTTAATTTTTTAACAAACAGTTAAGCTTGTGTGTACGTTTATGTATAATTTTTGAACACTGAACATGGTAATATCACGTAATATTTTCCTAAATACTTTATGGTAGTATGTATTTAACTTGCGGAAATTAATTTTCAATCGTTTATAGTAAGGTCAGTTAAGCAGTTAAAATTTATGTTAATAATACTGCCTATCATACTACATACCCAACTTTACTGTACTTATGTTTCAAACAAGTATTTTTAAAATAGAATTTAACCATATTACTTTACTATTACGTTAAAGGAAACTTAATATTTATATTAGAGAAGGTATGGCAACCTCTCAACAAATCATCATTAATATCTCCGTAAATATTAGAAATTTTTAAAAATCGCTTTCACTAGACTGATCTATATGACGAACTACACCAGCAGTTAAAATATTTGTACATATTTAAGGTTCACCCTGTATAAGTGTACCCATAGCTTATGTACAATCGTTTGCAATAATAATGACACTCTTTTAAAACAGTTTTTGAACTTCTGGAAGTTCTGAGTAGAAATTTCATTAAATCTCTATCGGTGAATGGAACAACTAATAACTAATATTAAAAATGTGAAGTAGATTTCATTACAAATACATCAGAAGTTCTAAAGAAATCGCAAAATTCATTTTAATGAGTGTTATTATTATTGCAAACGATAGTACACTCTATAGGCGATATTACCATAATAGAAAAATCAATATATACTTTGTAAAACTGAAGGGAAATATATTATAAATCGGTTTTCAATATAGTAGAAAGTGACTTATTTTATACATCCGTTCACAATTTAAAGCAGTCAACACAAAAATCAGAGCACACAGCTTCTGCGCAGCAAATACACATGCACGTATCAATAATGCTCAATTTCTAACGCTAATGACGCTGTGATGGATCCATCTATTCTATCTGCTTAGCTGCCACAGATGTGCGCGTGAGTAAATTTCGAACATATTCTGCTTTTTAATTGTAATTGTAATTAATTTATTACTGATTTTGTGTTTGTGTTCTTAAGAATGGAGAATAATTCAAGCTATGCAGCGTGTTCTCAAAATCGTAAACGCTCTAATCTAATAAGTGATGAACATCAGGCGATTAAAAAGCCTGTATTAAGGGATTAGGGTGCGAGACCAAAATGGTGCGGTTGAATAATGTCGTTCATTATCAAGAGTGTCCCTGAGTAGTGTAGGTGTATCGGGCAATAAAGAGTATGGCAAAAAAACATACAAAAGAAAATAGTAAAAACACAAGGAAGACGATTAATGGCCGGTATTTTAAAAATGATCTTCCAACAATAAAATGAAAATTAGGTTAATATCTCACGGTATGACACTGCCTAGAGTATCTAAAAGAGCCCTTTTTGCGAACTATGCATAAATTTACATTTTATAAAACGAAATCGGAATAGTATACTGATAGAAAAAGATGAAATAGTAAAATGGCAAAGAATTTAAGACAAATATTAAATAAGTCGAAATCTGAATTGAAGAATACAGGGTGATAAAAAAAGAGTGTCAAATATTTCAAGAGGTAATAGTGTGAACCAAAATAAGCAGAAAAGTCTTGATAAACATGGGTTCGCAAAGTAACGGTTGCGGAGATATGGACCACTATTCGTTTTTCAAACATTTTATTTTATTAGGAATAAACCGACAAATGAAGCTTATAACAAACAAAAAACAAAGTTACAGAAGATGTTCAAAGTGCTCTCCGTCCATTTCCAAGCAGGCACGACATCTTTATCTCAACGATATTCAAACTCTTTCGAAAACACCCTCCTTGGTTTGGATTTCTTGACACTTTTGATTAATCGGTAGCTGCAGCTCTTCCAGGCTATTTACAGGAGTACCATACACTAATGTCTTCAAATATACCCAAACAAAGAAATCTAGAGGATTCAGATCAGGCAATCTTGGAGGCCATAAAACAGGTCCGGCCCTTCCTACCCATCTATGTGGAAAAGTTTGGTGTAAATGCTCTCTAACGACCATGGAAAAATGAGCTGGAGCACCATCATGCTGGAACTACATGTGTTGCCTCTGATTCAAAGGAATGTCTTCCAAAAACTCATACAGTGTGCAGAAAGTTGAGGTAAGCAGCGCCCGTCAATCGGTTTGGTAAAACAACAGGACCTAGAAGCATGTCACCTACAATACCCATCCAAATCTTTAATGAAAAACGTTCCACATAGATGGGTAGGAAGGGGCGGACCTGTTTTATGTCCTCCAAGATCACCTGATTTGAACCTTCTTGATTTCTTTGTTTGGGGATATTTACAGCTACGGATGAATCAAAAGTATCAAGAAATCCAAACCAAGGAGGGTGTTTTCAAAAGAGTTCGAATATTGTTGAGACGAAAATGTCGTACCTGCTTGGAAATGTACGGAGGGCACTTTGAACATCTTCTGTAACTTTGTTTTTTGTTTGTTAAAAGCTTCCTTTGTCGGTTTATTCCTAATAAAAGAAAATGTTTGAAAAACGAATAGTGGTTAGTTCGTAGGCTTCCGCGGGTGTTATATGTGGTTGTAAAATTTCTCCGGGTTCCTTTCCAAGATGAATCTGCTTGGTCTTCAAAAGAACCATTTGTTTGACAACGTTTCGGTAAAATCTCATTTACTATCTTCAGGTCTTCTTATTTCTGCTTCGCGTTACTAGTAAGCCGAACGTAGTAACGCGAAGCAGACGTAAGAAGACCTGAAGATGGTAAATGAGAGTTTACCGAAACGTTGTCAAACAAATAAATGGTTCTTTTGAAGACCATGCAGATTCATCGCGGAAAGGAACCTGGAAAAATTTTACAACCATATATATATTAAATGTATGCGGACGGTGGCGAGAAAACTAACTTTTAAAAGTAAACTAGTTGCTAGGTTCATTCAACGTCAAATTATTTTTGATAATTTTGTGTTCCTTGAACCCTTCTCATGGAGCACGCCTACGGAATCCACGCCATTTGAGTGCTATAAAGTCAGTCTCTACTATTTTGGGGTATAGTGTATTTAAATTGAAAATTTTCTCCTTTCATCTATGATCTTTTACAAAGGTAAAAGTTTAATTACCTATATTTTGCAGCAGTTCATGATGAACGACAATAAATATAAGTAATGAGAATGACATATACTAAAAATTTGTGCAATTAGTATTAATAACCGTTGGTTTTATAAGCTGTGTACTCGACTTAAACACGTGTGTCGACTTAAAAAATAAGTGTTATCTTAGAAGAATAAAATAAAATACAAACGTTGATGGCTCATACTTTTTAGGGAAAAAATTGTACTAAAAACTTATTATAGCCCAGTTGTGCAATATCAGTAATATATTTTGATCAAAAATTAAAAAGTAATGAAAAGTGACCCCATAAAAAACAAAATTGGTAGAAAATGATATTTAGATCTTGTTATACAAGGTATTGTAACCTCTACGTTGACTTAGTCTTGAAGTACTTCACTTAGAGAAACAGACTTTGTTGTTACTACTTGATTATACAACAAATACACTTCAAACAAATTCTCAAATGTCAAATCTTTACTTTGACGTTTGTCAGTAACAATCAGCTTCTGAACATAAACTAAACTGTAGATGCGAAGTCGATCCGCTTATATATATTTTTAAGGTTCACAAAGTTTCCTAGGTCATCGAGAACGTATCTAGAACCCAAAGGAAATATAGCCTGAAATGTTTTAGAAATCCTCAAAATAATGATATTGCTAAAATTACAAATTCGAACGCAAACAGGAACAGAATTACCAAATAAAAAATGTAGGTGAGCTTCCAAAACACTATATTAATAATGAGCTGACAATTTACCTTAATCAAGATATTTGTATACAGTTACATTCAGTCACAGTATGTCACTATATATTTATAATTTCTACACCGCTGTATTGAAAATTCTGGTCTATTTTATTCAAATTCCATTTCTAAGAAAAAAGATCACAGCCATTTGGAAATAGTTTTAAAATCTGACATTTTTGTTGCACATACAATTTTAAATTCAATATAGTTAATATAAGTCAGGCATGGAAATGTTCAAAAATACCAGTAGTGCTATAAATTTTGTTTTTCTTAATGACGCTGTTTCCCCGTATTTGTCACTGATTTTTTTACAAATTCAATGAATTTTTACCTACGTTATGCAGATCAAACTTCGTTAATCTTCTTCAAACAACGTTCGAGATATTTGTATATTTCTGATATTTTTTAAAAAACTTTGTCATCCTGTATATCGGAAACTAAGCTGTTTAGAACATAAGTTCATAGGACCTACTTTCTCCAAAATGGAACAAAAATTACAAAATTTTAATTTTTCCAAGTACAATTTTTTATGTTATGGTCGCAATGAAGTCAGGTCAACTTTTTTAGGTACCGGAATCTCTGAAAATAAAATATGTAGATCAAAAGTAAGCACAAAAATGAAATTCTTTATGTTCCTATTTAAATTTTGGCCAGATAAAATAATAATTTTTAAAAAATGTTTGTAGTACACGCATTTATTGCTACCCTAATTTTGAAATAGTTATAAATAAAAGTGAACAACTTATTCTAAATAAGTTTACATGCAAGAATATTTACATCCACACTTTTATATAAAGAAGTAATTATTATCGTAAATTTTGAGACTTAAAACCTCTTTTTGCAGCTATTTGTTTACTTTACTTTGTTATCATTGAAAATATCCAGATGCCACAACATAACATTCCCGGTATTTAAGTTTTAGTTATTAAATGTTTTTTTCCTTGTCTTTGTAGAAACACAATTTCAAGAATACCTTAAAGTCTTACCTTATAACTAATCAATAGTTTGAAATCGGATGCTTTTCATCATTGGAGAACTTACCTGAAAAAGAACAAGATCAGTTATTAATTCATATGATAGGTACAATTTTTGCTTATAAATAGCGAAGAGTCGCGTACGTTTTAGTCAGCTTTCAGCTATTTTTCGCGATTTTTGGAAAATGTGTGTGCGATGCAGCTCAATAGACGCAAATTCAGAAAAGATCAGAAAAATAAATTTCGAAATTTTTTGCGCTCACTGATGTATTCTCTGCGTTTTTTTGCTATTCTTGCGATTTACTCAAAATTTTTAAAGTATTAGAGCTAAACGGACTTCATATTCTAAATCAGTGCTTAAAAATACATAAGATAGGTAAGTCTGGTGAAAAGTACAGACCACTTTTTGTGTGCGTGTGTGTGTCAGTGTCATTAATGTAACGGCTGAATTGCAAAAAGTATGTATAGAAAAACTTCATTATGAGTAACCCTTCTTCAAGGGTTATGTAGACGATATACTACTTGTATCCCTGAAAACAAAGTGTCTGGTATTTTAACAGTTTTTAACAGCTTTCACCCCAGATTAAAATTTACACTGGAAGAAGAACATGATAACAGAATCTCATGACATTGATATAATAAGAACTTCTTATAATATCATAATCACAGATTGGTATCACAAACCTACTTTTTCTGAAACTTGAATTACAACTCTCAGCATTCATACGCACAAAAACTTAATATCATAACGATTTAAAAAACCAGAGCTTTTAATCTTTCCCATCCAAAATTTCACAAAAAAAAACTTAGATTTAATTAAGACATATCTCTTTAAAAACAATTATCCTATAAAACTCATAAAAAAGATTATATTCACTAATATTAATAATAATAAAATACATAACAGCTCGTAATATTGTTACTGAAAAACGTAATAGCTATTTGTATAACAATGGAGAAAAGTACATAATTTAATAATAATATTTATTGGGTAATAAAATTATTGATACAAATGACACAGATTTGAAAAAGATGGCGAGATTCAACAAGGTTGCTCTTCCATTTAACCGTCCGTTGCATTGAAACAATTGAAACAATAAATAATCAATGCTAGTTCATACATAAGCTATCTACCAAAAAGAAAAAGTAAACAATTTTATTAAGGTTCAGTTTTCATATATACTGGACTTGACCAACTTCCTAAAAGTCACAATATTATTGCAAGATTTAATTGCTTGAGATATTTTATTATAAACAAGTACAGCATTATAACTAAAACATCTCTGAAAGAGAGAGGAGATATGCCTTAGCACAACGTAGAGAATATTGTGACGCGTAAAACGACTGTGGACATCCCTGCCTTTTAAAAGTTTATCATATAAAAATTATAGTTTAAAAAAACTAAAAAAACACGCTTTAATAGTAAACCGAACTAAAAAGTAGAAAATAATTTTGAAGTATCAAGAGTTTGTTACAGCAATAGAAAATTCCGACAATCAATTACGACTAATTAATTGGGAATAAGATTAAATTAGAAATTAAATTATTAATAAAATAATTCAATTATAGTAAAAAAAGCGTGGGGTGCAATTTACTATATTTTCATAATGACTTTATTTTTATAAATAGCTGCACTACTGAAATAATGGTAACATTTAATATCAAGCACCCCACGCTTTTTTTTACTATAATTGAATTATTTTATTAATAATTTAATTTCTAATTTAATCTTATTCCCAATTAATTAGTCGTAATTGATTGTCGGAATTTTCTATTGCTGTAACAAACTCTTGATACTTCAAAATTATTTTCTACTTTTTAGTTCGGTTTACTATTAAAGCGTGTTTTTTTAGTTTTTTTAGTTTTTTTAAACTATAATTTATTTTCTTAATTTTTAGTCTCAAAATAATAACAAAAGTAATTATAATTAAGAGCCTTAATTTTTAAAATATCTTATATTTGACAATAAATCTAAATTCATTTCATTCATGTTTACGTAACCTTTCCATTTCATATAGTTTTTCTATACATTTTTTTTTCTCCAGTCTCCTCTTTCTTTGTGTTATAGTTTCATTTTTCATTTTTGTTTGTTTCTATAAAATATGCAAATTAAAATTTTTGTCAACGTTCTCGTATCAAAATCTTTTTTTTTTCTTTCTAATTTTACAAAATTTTAGATTCAAAACTTTCTTCAAAATTCTTGCCAAAATTTTCAAATCAAAATTTCTTTGAATTTGAAAATTTACGCTCTTCAAAATTTTAAAATTCAATGTCTTTTTCGAAATTTTTTCTAAATTTCTGGATTTTAAAATTTTTCAATTGAAAATTTTTTCCAAAAATTTTTATTTGAATTTTTTTATAAATTATCAAATTTTTATTTATTTCTAAAATTTTTTAAATTTGATTTTATCATGTAATTCCACAATCCAAAATTATTTACAAAATTTTGTATTTCAAAACTTTTTTAAACTCCAAAATTTTATATTTAGAATTTTTTTTTAATTTTGAATTCTGTATTTTTTCGAAATTTTTTAAATCAAAATGTTTATTTGAATTTTGTTATAAATTATCAAATTTTTATTTATTTATAAAAATTTTTAATTTAAAATTAGGCGAAAACCGAAAACTAATTCTGTCAGGTCGCCATCTATACGTGAAAAGCAAGAGCACGAATCTATTACGGTCCCCTGCCCCTGCCTTGCCTGCTTGGAAACAACACTGATGGATTGTATACACTTAACCTGCAAAGTAATCTAAATAGTTTTTATTCTGATGATCCTAGTCAGGATATTAGAACAAAGTTATTAAATAATTGTATTGTCATCAGTCCTTGACCCCTGTGCAAATTTTCAAGCTGATCAGACTTCTTGAAATTGGTGAAAATTACGCTGAAAGATTCCGTTACATACATACATACATACATACATACATACAGGTGAAGCTAATATAAGCGTGTTAAATACCCAGGTGTTTTCTTGTTATCAATCTTACATACTAGACCATCCATTCTCAACCTAAAACGATCATTTAAGTTAAGCCATTTAGACTGTTTAAATTTCGAGCTAATATGATCATATTTGCGTAAACTGTAAAAAAATCTAATACATGCGTTTTGTATTTTTTGTAAGCTTTCCTTATCCTTGTTAAGAATAGCTGGGCCAATATACAGTATCACAGTAAGCAAGGCTGCTCAGAATCAGAGAATCACATAACCTCAGTTTAATATCTGAAGTTAAATAATCCTTATGAATGTAGAGGGAGTGTAATTTAGCATAAAATTTCCATATTAAAAAATTAACGAGCTTGGTGAAACTAAGATTCTCATCAATAAAGACCCCTGTTTTAGTTTTTACAGCAGTCAGATGGACTTACAGCAATTCCATTCACAATTATTTTGAAACGAGGGTCAGAACTAATTAGGTCTTTATGTTTACCAACAACGAGTAACACTTTTTTCGCTGTATTTAAGATCAAACCATGTGCCTGAGATACTGATACTATTTATGTCATGATTAATTTTGTGAACTGAAGAATCCAATAGTCCTAACGGGAAGTGAAAATATTATTGGAAATCATCCGCATATTGATGAGTGCTTACATGTTTAAATGTATTTGGAAAATCAGCTGTATAAAGCGAAAAAGCAAAGGGCCCAACACGCTTCCTTGCGGCACCCCACGTCTATATTTAACAAAGAAGAAGAAATTCCATTTAAAAGTACTTTTTGGCGCCTTCCAGACAAGTAGGAGCAAAAAAGTTAACAGCACCAGCATCGAGACCAAAATATCTAAGTTTCGTAATTTCTTCCCGCAGATAGAATATCCATGGGAGGAAAAAGCACTTTTCTCCTGTGTAATACATATGATTTTTTCTACGACCAATCACAGTGTTTTACATTGGTTTTACATATATTTTATTATATTTTCTTATACATGACAATCAAACAACAACGGTGCTAAATATGTCAAAATGTCATAATAGGTATTTATATAAGTAAATATCGTTAAAAATCAAAGTACATGGAACGTTGTTAAAAATAAGTAATAAAAAATCTGTTTGAAAGAAAAGCATTATTATACATATTTAGGAAGTTTATGTATAAAAGAAGTCTATACACTACTCTTACGGCTATTTGAAGTTTCCACTTGTTTGCCTCCCAAACGAGCCAGAACATTTTCCTCCCGAGGGAGGAAAAGTACTACTTTCCTACCTGAAATGAAGGAGTAAAATAGTATTTTTCATGTAGGGAGTAGAAAAAAACTTTTTCAAAATTTCATACTTAAAACATCCTTCTGAACAGATAAGAAACACTGAAAAATGATAATTTGGATTTAGTTTTTAGTAGTGAAAATACTTAAAAAGATTTACGACAAAAAGATGATACAACTAAAGAACTGTTAAGTAATGTCATATATAAGATACCTTGTACTGATTGTGATAAAGTGTACATAAGTCAAAGAGGAAGGTACCTCAAAACATGAATTTCAGAACATATGCAGTGTTACACCAATGTCACAATTAAAATGCATTTCTTAAAAAGTAAAAAATACACAAACACACTTACACAATTTTAATTTTGATATTGGAAAATTGGAAAATAAAAAATTATAAAAATTGATTTTTTCAAAAAAAAATGATTAACATAAAATACAGGTTGTTAATAAAAAAACAAGATATTCAAAACTTAAACACATCATATTTCAATTTAATAGACTTAATTGATAAAATTAAACAATAAGCTATTGAATTATTCTAACACCCAGTATATACAAAATCATAGCATTTTTTGTTTGTTTTCTTTCCCGAGTTTTATTTAAGAAGAAAAAAGATAAAAAAGATAAAAAAAACAACACCCCAACCAACCTATCTAACAGACACATTTCAACGAATCTTCTTTAAAATTGACGAGCCATTGTTTCCATGTGCTGTTACATATATTTTTAGTTTTCAACTTGAATTTGCACAATTTAGATGAAATTCTTTGTATACTTTTTGGACAAAGAAAACCTTACACTACAGGTAATATACTATTTGATCAATGTATTTTTTTAATCATAGGTTTGTTATTAATTAAATTTTTCCCACCTTTACTGTTTTAACAAAATTCATTTAATAACCAAAATAATAATTGTAATTTTAATGTGTGCAATGTGTTTTTTATTACAATTGTAACTTGTAGAGCCCTGAAGAAAGCCCAATATAGGCCGAAACATTGCCAGTATGTAAAAAATTGTTTTTCGTTATCAATCTTACTGCTGTTTGACTAGAACAGTACGAAAAATCTTCAACCGCAAAAGTAGTAAAAAATTAACAACTAGGAGTGTAAGGTCAAATTTCATTTTCATTGGGAGCTTGTTGGACCACTATTGCAGGTTAGTGAACTCGAAGAGCAGCACAACCTTAAGACGACGTAATCTGGAGTACAACAATCCTAGAAACCTATTTGTTCCGAATATAATTAGTCAGATGTGATCTTGACTTTAATACAATGGTCTCAATGGGAGGAGAATGTCACGTCCGTCGATTTACTGAAGAATAAATTAGCTCTTAACAATGGGAATTCTATGATTTAATCAAATAATCTCGTAATTAACGATAATTTTATTGTAAACGATATATATTTCGTTACTCAACAAGTATGACCAAATTGTGCATAAAGTACAGGCCATTGCTAAATTAGAAATAGGTAAATAGCTAGCTGAAGTCGTATTGCTTTAGAATGTAAGTGAAAGACAAATCGCAATTTATATTATTTTTGACAAAATTGAGTATCTATCGATTTTATCTTCAGCGTAAGAGAAAGGAAATTGTTGCCTGCAAATTATATATCGGGTCTTATTCGTGTCAACATTTTGCAATGTATTTTGAACTGTTAAAAATAATTACGTACATGAAATTTTATAAAATATAGAGGAGACGAATGTTTGATTGAAACAAATATTACAGCAATAATCTTAGAATTTAATTGTTTGACCTATTTTCTTCTAAATTTTACTCGAATTGGCTAAAAATACAATGACGCTTTCATTAGTTACAAACAGCATGTTGCAGTTGTAACAAGCTGTAATAAGTACCTAATAATGCTCTAATACTAATATGTTATAACTACGAAATATGTCTCATTTAATTAAGATACACTGTAAACAGAATTACTGTGTAAATAAGATTTTTCAATGTGTAATTTAGGAAGTGTAAAATGTTCGTGTTAGTAGTTTTACCCACTCTGACATTCTTATATGTTTTACACAAAATATGTTAAAATTACCAGTATTACAGTATGCGCCAAAAGTATGGAATAAATTCAATAAAAACGAAACAATTATTTTATGGGAAAAATCCTCGAACAGGTCGATTTTTAATTTAAAAAATACACATTTTACCGTAAAATGCGATTCAAATCAAATGTCATTTGTTTTCGAGTAATGACGTCATCGATTTTTTTTTTAATGACAACACCATATTTTTTTCCTTGATTCTGAAAGATCTTTTAATTCTCTATCAGACAGTACTAAAATTTTGTCCTCTTACATAGGAAAGTTTTCGAGTAAATGACGATTGAATGTTAGAAAACGTAAATCAACTAAAATAAAGCAAAAACGAACGTTATCAAGTTTAGTTTTTCGAATTCCATAGTTCTTTTATGGATCACGTAGGTGAAAATCTTTGCAAAGTGTCATTGTAACACCGACTTTGTAATAAGTATTGTAAGCGACATAGAAATTATTATTCAATTTAAGTATTATGGCACATTTAACTGTTACTCAAAGAATTGAAATTTTAATTCTTATCGGATGCGGGAATATGACTAGAACTCAGCAGGAAGTTTGCGATTTATTTAATGACAAATATCCAGATCGTCCTATCAGCCAATCAACAGTCAGTAAGATAGAGTCTAAATTTAGAGAAACTGACAATGTTGTAAATATTCCAAAACCTGGACGTCCAAGCATTAATGAAAATCAGAAACAGAACATTTTGATAAGTATGGTGGATAATCCTTATAATTCTTCACGATTGGTTGCATTAAACAATGACACTAGTCAACTTGTGCAGGAACTCAATGAAGATGATCCCGATCGCCGCTTACACTTTTGCGAAATTCTAATGGATTTATATCAAGGAAATAGAAATTTACACCGGCAAATACTTTTTTCAGATGAGGCCACATTTTATCTGAATGGTACAGTAAACCGTCAAACTTGCAGATATTGGAGTCGGGAAAATCCTCATTGGATGGCAGAGGCACATACCCAACACCGTCAGAAATTAAATGTGTGGGCTGGAATAGTTGACGACAGAATAGTAGGGCCTTTATTCTTTGAAGGAACCCTTACGGGACAAAGATATTTATTTAGAGTTTTTAGAAAATGACCTTGTTCCAGCCCTTGCAGTAATTTTTCCTAACGATAATGACCCTGACGTTCCTGACGATACCATATGGTTTCAGCAATACGGTGCACCTCCGCACTATGCGCGCCCTGTACGAGATTTTTTGGACAACTGTTTTCCTGGGAGGTGGAGTGGCAGACGCGGACCGATAGGATGGCCTGCAAGATCGCCAGATCTTACACCTCTTGACTATTTTTTATGGGGATACTTGAAGTCAAAAGTGTGCATTAATAAACCACGTAATTTAGAAGAACTTCAAAATCGCATTCGGGACGAAATACGCAGAGTTACCCCAGAAATCATTCATAATGTGCAAGAAGAATTTCTTCACAAACTTGCGCATTGTCAAGAAGTTGGTGGATGGCAATTCGAACATTTAATTTAAGTATAAAATTTAATCAATTGTATTTTATTTTACATACCTCAGAATTGTTACTTTTTTATGGATAAAATTTACGTTTTCTAACATTCAATCGTCATTTACTCGAAAACTTTCCTATGTAAGAGGGCAAAATTTTAGTACTGTCTGATAGAGAATTAAACGATCTTTCAGAATCAAGGAAAAAAATATTTTGTTGCCATTTAAAAAAAAAATCGATGACGTCATTACTCGAAAACAAATGACATTTGAAAATCGCATTTTATGCTAAAATATGTATTTTTTAAATTAAAAATCGACCTGTTTGAGGATTTTTCCCAAAAAATAATTGTTTCGTTTTTATTGAATTTATTCCATACTTTTGGCGCATACTGTATAATAAGATATCCTGAGTTTGAGAATATTTACCAGTGATGTGTTAAAAGTACACCATTTTGTGTAAACTTAACACATCTCTGTGTTTTATATCCCTACTCCTGACTGTATTCTGATTTTTTCTTAACTTTAGAGAAACAGAATGATATGTTTAGAGTTAATTTCAGCAAACTCCCATTATGTTGTGTCTAAATACATCTTTGTTAAATGTTTGTTGTTTCGTTATTTGTGATTTACTAAACTTAATTTATAGCTCACTAATTAGAATATGTGCTACTAATTTTGTTAAATATTTTGTTAGAAAACTTAGTTGTTATTCATTTGAACTGAATTATATATCTATAATAAAATCATAAAAAGTAAAATATCTTTTATTTTATTATTACCGTAACACCATAATTCTGAAAATACTACATATAGATACGGAAGTATGTAAAGTCTACACCTTTAACACACGGCAACATACAGAGTAAAAATATACACAATGACATGTGGATCTCGATTAACACAGAATTGTGTTCTGTTGTGTTAAAATGTATAATTGTTTTTTCACAATGAAGTCATTACAACTCCAATTCCTAAAGAGGCAACTAAAAGAAACAATATCATTGTCATAATTGACACAATTTATTTGCACATTTTAAAAAGTGTTATTTATAACTGCCTTTTGTAAATTAAATATGGAGTACGTATTTAATATAGAAATTTCAAACTCATCAATTAAAAGCCACATCTGTTTATGTATTCAGAATTCATATCAGTAAAAGTGAGAACATTTTTTAGTTGAATTTTTAGTAGTATCAATATACCATATGCTATTAACACCATTAATATAAGCTACCTACTGACAGATCGAAAGGATTGTCTTATATTGGCCAACTGGTGTGTACCTCTAATTTATCATACTTTGTATATTTTAGGGCAGTAGGCTTATTTTTTTAGATTTAAGAAAATAATATCATAAGATTATAAGGTACACGTTCTAAATCGATTGCTATAGACTTTCTAAACAAATATTTTGTATACTTTAAATGATACTTTTTTTTATCTATCTATCTATCTTCAGTTATATGTAAAATTTGTTTTGATTCTTCAAGTATAAATTTATTGCAATAAATTACTAGAGACTTGTTTTTCTTTCATTTAGTAAATTTTAAGAACATTGAATTCGCTAGTCTCTCAAATATTAGCGGTAGGAAATTTAAAACGTTTGTTAAAAAAAATCTACAGACGGTATTAACTGTAAGATGTTGGATTTGATTATCTCTCATGTGCTTGACCACATCACATTTATATCAACGAATGTTTGGCTAAAGCAACATTTCCAAGATGTTGGAAAGTGGCTATAGTTGTATCTATTCCTAAAATCGCTAATCTGACTGATATTTCTCACTTCCATCCTATTATTTTAATTTCCACCTCAAAAAATTTGGAAAAAATTGTTTATAAACAGCTTACAATCTTTTCAGGAAAATTCACTATTATGTCTCCAACTCAGTCTGGATTTAGATCAAAGAGACGGGCAGCATGATGCCTTGGAAGTAGAGTGGGAACCCGTAATGGTCTTCTAGCACGTAAATTTGCGTTGTGGAGTCGTCTTCGAATAGTAAGTGTCTATATAACACGGAGAAACGTACCTTGAATGTGGGCCTTGAGAGCTGAAGCTGAAGATGTCTACAGGCATATTGCACTAAATACCGATCCTCCCTTTCATTAGATACTTGAAGACGTCCACTATGTGGTCTGTTTTCCACTGTATCAAATTCTTCATATATTTGTACTATTCGTACAACAGATGATCTAGGAATGCCCAACACGTTCGATATCTGATGATTAGAATATTCTGCATCATGTAAATCAGTCATTCGTGCTCGGGTAAACGCAGAAATTTCGCATCCTGGCATTACAATGTACAAAAATTGAAAGGAACACTGCCAAACTGACCAGATTTGTAAAAATATTGGTAATAAAGTAAAGGTTCATGATCTGCAATTTTTTATTGTCTTTTCTGTTCCCTAAGTACATGTACTTTTTTACCACATTAAGAAAAACCACTAGTTTTAATCGAATCATTTTATATACAGGGGGTCCAACCACTCTCTTGATAAACAGACCACGAGTTTGGTCAAATAGATGTAATAAATTGGCCAAGAATGCAACTATATTTTTGTTGATCCTATTGCGTTTGGTTGATTTATATTATCAAAACTGACAGTTTTAAATTTGACCAATTAATTAACTGCAATAATATATTGACCAATTTCTTCTACACTTTGAAAATAAAGAGGTAATAGAATAGAACACTGATTTCTAAGAACTTATGTGTACTAAGTATTATGAAAAATGATGATAAAGAAAATCAGGGACACTCTTGACATTAATATGGTTATAAATGAACTAGTATCTTTATCTAAAAGGAGGTGAACACAATTCGGTGGGACTTTGAGTTGTTATAAAGTCATGAGGAAGAGTAGATATCATTTATCTTTTTAAATTTTGACCAACAGATGTTCACCACTGACAAATGTTTCACATTTTGGACGCTCCTACACTCAGGTGCCATTAATAAAAATTAATGTTGGCTACTTTTAGTTGATGCAGTTAGAAGACATTATTATTTATTTGTAGGATAAAAGAAATATTGATTAATTAAGAAATAGATAGTGGCAGTGAAGTATCTTAATTTAAATACTATTCGAAAAATATCTAGAATAAAACTAATGACTTAACTGATCTCTGAATTTTTTTGAAGGAGTACCTATAATAATATGATGAGATTGCTAGTGAAATTTATATTATAATTAATACAATATAAGGAAGCGCCGAAAATGAGATTCTATGAGCGTATCATTTTAAAGGGTTCAAAAAAAGTATTACATCTAATACAAATATATAGGGTGTTCCGCAGGTGCATGCAAGAAATCCCAAAATATTTCAATTTAATCGAACATATCTATATACAAAGTTGCACACAGGCCTTGAAAGTGAGATCAAATATTTAGAAAAAAATAAAATCTCTGAATTTATTTAACTTGAATAACCAAATTTGGGACATGATTCAGGTTTATTTTTAATCTTCTTTGACTAGGAGTTCAAGCAAATTCAGACACTACAAGGTGTTCGTTAGGGGTGAGTCACCCATAAAATTATACGAAACTTTTGATTGATTAATTTTAAACACTTTTCTGCTCTTGTTAAATGTTAAAAGACTTATAAGGTTTTCAAGAAACATTGCATTCATTAAAACAAGATTAATAATGTTTGTTAGAGGAAATCAAAATGTCAGCAATAGGCTTTGTCTTTAAAATTTGGTAGTTAGTAATAAAGCTATTTTATTTGTGCTACTGTTTATTGTTAAAAATGGCACATGTTAGTTGTGCTACGTGTGGAAGAATACCGTAGGAGATTTCCAAAGTGATTTCCCATAGAGAAACATTTTCTAATATTGAAAGACGTGCTCGATAGACAGGAAAGTTTGTCAATAATATCCGAGAACATTATAATAATAATAATAATAATAATAATAATAATAATAATAATAATAATAATAATAATAATAATAATAATAATAATAATAATAATAATAATAATGCATTTATTGCCCAACAGAAAATATTCCATTTACAGGACAAAACAAATAGATTTATATAATATAGAGCATACTAAAGTACAGAAAATGACGAAAAGATTACAAATTAAATATATATTGTGAAAAGAAAACAAAAACAAATAAAATGATAAATAGAAAATAATCTGATGCAATTCTTAACAAGTCATTAATATTACAATGAAATATATCACACTGATCTGATATTTTGTTATAATTATTAGCCATTAAATAAATGGGAGATTTTAAAAGTATATTTGTTCTAGCACCTCGACAATAGAACAGTGAATTCTCACGAGAGTCAGGTCTCGGAACACGTATATTGAATAAATTGAGTAAAGCCTGAGAATCAACCATACCATGAAACAGCTTAAATAAAAAAGTTAAACTAGTAATCACTCTTCTAGTATACAACGACAGCATATGAAATCTTTGCAAAAGTAACTGGTGATCATATCCCCTATCAGGATAATAATTGTCGATGCGAAAAGATAGGAGTTTGAGAAAGCGTCGCTGTATTCTTTCCAAATGGTTACTGTAGATTTGATAGTAGGGATACCAAATAAGGTTACAGTATTCTAGTTTTGAACGTACGAGCGAATAATATAGACTCCTCAATGCACTTGCATCAGTGAAAGATTTTGTACTCCTTATAACAAAGCCTAGGGTACTGTATGCAGATTTAATATTTGAATTAATATGGCTAGAAAAAGATAATCTGCTGTCAAACACTACACCAAGATCTTTAATTTCCTCGCAACGTATTAAAGGTGACATACCTATATTATAATCAAACATTAGTGGCTGATTTTTGAGAGAATACGTACATGTTTTGCACTTATTTATATTAATAGGTAAATAATTATCAGTACACCAAGTATGAACATAATCTACAAGGTCTTGCAGTATCAAACAGTCAGTCGTAGATGATATATTCAAAAACAATTTCAAGTCGTCGGCAAACAAAAGATGATTAGATTTTAAAGTTAAAGATAAGTCATTTACAAATAGAATAAAAAGAAGTGGCCCCAGATTAGAGCCCTGAGGCACTCCTGATGTCGCAATAAAGGTGTTCGACTTGAAACCGTTATAAGAAACGTACAGCTTTCTTTGATATAGGTAAGAATTGAACAGGCGGAGTAAACTGTTACTAAAACCATAACGTTCCAACTTGCAAAGCAATATACTATGATTCACTTTGTCAAAAGCCTTTGAGAAGTCTGTGTAAACAACATCAACTTGTCCTTTGTCATCAACATAGTTCGCCGTATACTGAGTAAATTCTGCCAAGTTAGACAATGTTGAACGGTTAGGAACAAAACCATGCTGATTTGGTGATATGTACGACTTAACATAATCAAATATTTGTTTGTACAGACACATCTCTAGTGTAATAAGGGTACAAGATGAAGAAAATATTTTGCAAACTGTTGAAGATGAACTGCAAATAAGTATTTAATATTTATCTCAAGAAACTGGATTATCAAGAACTGTACACCGAATTCTTAAACGTGATCTACTACATCCATATCACATTCAAAAAGTGCAAGAGCTATTGATCTAAGATTTGAATTGATGAGTGGCCTTTTTCAAATTGATCTTACATCAGGATGTTAATTTTCACAAGAAAATCCTTTTCATTGATGATGCTTGTTTCACTTGTAGAGTAATTACAAATGTTTACAGCTTTCATAAATATTCCGATGTAAACCTCTATACACAATTTCTACTCAAGTTTAAGATAAATTTTTGGGCCGAAGGTTTTGAACTTTATTTAATTGAATGAGTTATTTTGCTAAATCGATTAAACAGCGAATGTTAGTTGGAATTTCTGCAAAATAAGATTTACCGTTGCAACTATCGACTAGAGATTTGGTTTATGCATGATGTAGTCATTTTAGTGCTACTGATAGAGGCTTTTTTAATTTTAAGTTTCCAAAAATAGTTAGGACGAAAGAAATAATTGTTCTCAACATTGGCCACCACGATCGCCAGACCTAAACAAATGTGATTATTTCCATTGAGGAACATTGAATGATTTTGTTTATTTCTCGCCAATTGAAACTCAAGAAAATTTGTGGAATCGCATTACAAATAAATGTAACGTTATAAGAAAGATCATGATTTATTATTATATTTAGACATAGTAGTAGTAGTTTTAGTTTTAATTATATTTGTTTAATAGTTTCTATAGTTTTATTACTAGCTGTCATTTTGTTCAAATCAGTTTTTTTATTATTTTAGGAATGTAACCAATGCTTTTGAACAGGTGGCTTCTGTCTTACTTTATCTTTAATTAATGTTGTAATAGTAAGGGAAAAAAAAATCACTAAAAGGACTCTGAAAAAAGTTCAATGGGTTTTAGCTTGCATTGATATGGATGCAATCGAAGAACAAATAGAAGGAATATTACCTTTACTATTTCAGTAATAATAATCATGTCGATATTCAATATCTTTTACGTTGCTGTTAATTTCAATTTTTTTCTTGCCACGTGCTACTACTTTTTATTATAAATAATTTTGTTAAAGTACTGCACCTTTTTACGACATCACTTACCAATATATGCGTAGATATTTAATTTGGGATGGTCTGATAACATTATGTCTCATATAAGGTTCCTTAACTATTAAATTCGGTAATTTACGGCTACGCTGATTATTATCAAATTTGCCGTTAACACTCGTAACAAACTAGTTAACACGTTATCAAATTAACTAAAATGTGAAAACATTACAACGTTCCCACTCGTAAGCCTATGACGTATCATACAAATAGTATTTATTATAACGCTATATGCAATGAGTGAAATATATTTACCTACAAGCAGAGAAGTCATAAAATTATTTTTTCTACGTTCATGCAAAAAACAAAACTTTATTGAGCTATATTTAGTGAAAAAAGTGGTTCTTATTGCACTAGTGCAATAAAATGTTTATTGCATTTATATGTCATTCTACTACAGCGTTTTGTCATCATGACAAACATAAACGATCAAATAGACGTCTATTTTACTAGACTTAGTGTCATCTAAATACATTTTTTAGTTTTTGCATGAACGTAGAAAAAATATTGTATGCAACTCGTACAAAAAGTGCTTGTTGCACTCGACGTGTTGTCCGACTCGGCAATGTCGCGTGCAATAAACACTTACTTTTTGTACTTGTTGCATAAATAACTATTAATGGATTCACAATTTGCAAAAATTGTGATTTGGTTACACCCTGTAAAGTTGAAAAGTAATACAAAAAGATACAAATTAAATTGTGTCGATTTCTGAAGGTTTGTAAACAAATGATAAATTAAACCGTCAGCAGTTAGGTCATTATGACATCCTCACAGGAACATTGGCATAGGCATTTTATAGAAAACAGTAATTTGCAATTGCCGATTGTTATTCTATGGTAATTGTAACAAAAGCTACTCACGTTCAAGCATTTTCAATTGTCAAGGTTACTAGACTGTTTATTTCTGTAAGATTTACTGCACACCTACATACATAAACAGGTAACGTTGCATTGTTTGCAAGCAAGCTTATATATCGTGAAGGACGTCTTAGGCCCCTAGGCGTCTCGTTCTATTCTTGTAGAATAAACGATTTTGTTTAATGATAGTTATTATGTTTCCTGTTTTTTTTTTCGATCCACTGAAAGTGTTTTATTTTCTTCTTATAGTCCTGTCACGGACAGTGTGTACCAGAATTTTTGAAACTATATTTTCACATCGAGGTCAGACACTATTTTTTATATACAGAGTGTTTTGTTAAGAGTGGGTCACATCTCAAGTGGAGATTTCCTGAATAAAAAAGTAGGACTGAACCAAACGTGTCTCAATTAAATCTTCATTTTCGAACTACAATATGCAAAACTATAAAGCAAAAAAAATATTTTTATTAATGCAGTGATTCAAAAAAAAAGGCGTATATATCAATCATAGAATATAAGTTTGTTTATCTGATTTTTAGGCACAATTTACAATGTTTATTATTATTGCAGTACCGAGTTAAATCAAGACAAAATTTTGCATAGTTATTTTAAGGCTTTCACGGTCGGTGGTATTATTTGATCTATAATGGTTCTACCATTATCAAGGTAACTGGTCGCCGCCAGTAACAAGATTAATGTACACATTCTCTGCCTTAGCTGCGATTCGGTAACTCGCTCTTATTGTTCTCCAGTTAGGCTCTGTGGGGACGGACTTTTGTGTGTTTTTGATCAGTCTAATTTTAATGGACATGCGGTGACCCCAAGATATATATATACAATTGTACCCAATTCTCGCACCAAGAATCCAACACTACCAATTTTCAGCTAATAAAAGTTTTTCAATTATTGAGAAATTTCAGAATATAATTTAAATCTTGAACACCCTGTATTTCTTAAACAAGCGACATTTGTATGAGACAGGATGAGCTCAAACATAATATTTTGGTGTCTAGTATCACCAGCTTAGTGTTAACCCATTATTTCTGACTCACCCTGTATATCTAATATTAATTATGTTGAAGCATATCAATTCAGATAAATATGTAACTAAGTATACAAGATGATTCATAACTTATATCAAAATTTTTGGGAATAAATGCGTCATGAAAAATGCAGCATTTTTAACGCATGCATGCATTTTTAAATCATTTTTGAACTGCTCTTTTTGATTTTTTATTTACAAAATTGTATTTGTATAAGCCGCCTATGCATTCCATTTTTTAAAATAAGTTCTAAATCACCCTGTATATTATTTATTATATTTGTATAAGTGTACCAAAACGTAAAAATTTACTCAAATTTTATTATTTTTCGACTTAATCATTGATACGTGAAGAACAATAAAGTTTAAGTCATATTTTCTTCACCGATAAGGTGTAACTAGCTCCCTCTATGAATGAATACAGTACAATATTAATTTTGAAATTTTCGCCCCAAAAAATATAACCACTAAAATTTTTAAGTTGGTTGGTAATATTGTTTTCCAAATATTGCTTTTCAAATCTTGTCGTTCTGTAATATATTTATTTTGTAGTAGGCAGACCACCATTCAAATAACAAAAAGGTCAAAACATTATTTTTCTTATTTCTTTCTATCATCCTACAATGTAACTAGATATATGTAGGTATTATCTAACAAAAATTATAATTTTGTAATAAATGTAATACTAAATATCAAGATTAGACGATCTTAAGTTGCATTATATAATCATAATTGATTTACTTTACGACGCAACATCTTAGATCCAAAGGTCAAGGTTTCTGTGTAGTCATAATGAATACTTAGTCGCGATATCCTTTTTAAAGAAATTAGAAAGTGATTGTCACTTCCGATTCTAGTACATAGAGACAAAAAGCTTCAATATCAAGGACAGTGAATATTTTTTTAGTAGACTGGTAATATTATACTTTATTACTTTACTTAAAACACTGTTGAAACAACTTTCTTTGTATTTTTCTAATATTTTTGCAGATACGCATTTTTTATAAAAATCATTTGTTTTAACGTAAAATTGATTAGTCTAGTCGCTGTAACTAATACTGTCACAAAAAAATCCACAACTTTCAGTTTCAAATATTTAATTTATGTATAAATTAGTTAGTGCTTAATGAATAAAAATTTCTCTGTATAAAAAAAAATTAATATTTTATTCGGTACTGTATTACCATTCTGAAAAGTTGCAACTCTTGTGGCAGAGTAACATTTCTAACACACAAACACTTGAAAATTAATTAAATCGAAAGTACATACTTCATATATGTAGATTCTTATATTAAAAACAAAAATGTACATAATTAATTACATAATACGTTTTTGACTATAATAGTTTATGATGTTAATTAAAAGATATGATATAATGAAGCACAAATTTCGATCTAAATTGTTAGATAATAGTATGTTATAATGTTAATTTTGTTTAGGGTAATTAATTAATTATGTAATAACTGACAATTACAAAAAGGCTTTTTTTTCTTTTAAAAATTTTAACAAGTATTTATAGTACAAATTTTTGACTCAATAGAAAAATATTTAACAAAGTAGGTATGCTTACTATAAATTAAATCACATGATGAAATAAGTATGATTAAATAATTATAAGTAAAGTTGCAGAATATGTGACATTAAAATTTAATTGCTACAAATTTCCTTCATAAATCTGTTATTATTCAAGTAACAATTTGTTGTTTTGCAATGAATATATCCCCATGATACTACACTGTAGCCTATGCAAGACATTGGAAAACTGTTAATTTATACACGGAATAATTGGTTTCAATATTTATTAAGAAGCATTATTTAAATCAATTTATAAGATGTATTCAGAGTCAGCGTATGGACTATGTTTGTTTTTGTAATTAATTTATGGGATGGTATATTCTGATTAGAGAAAATTATTTATAGAATTTAAATATAAAAATAAAGTTTTTTTTGGAATAATTTGCAATAACTTATAAAATATGTTATATGTATATTTATAGAATTGTTTTTAAATTTTTCTCAATTTACGACTGCAAAACTATTACTTGATAAATATACAGAGAAGTCTCTAGAAATTTTTTGTCAAGATACTCGCATATTATTAAGAAAAAGTATTTAAATTTTCTATTAATAATTGCCAAATATGATTTAATATTTAAATTAATTTGAGGACATTCAGGTGTCATTATATCAATCAATCATAACAATGTATTTCAATTATTGTGTATCAGTACATGTATATGCATATTTCTACCGCCATTCGCAATTTATTCTATTTTAAATTGCTTTACTTGAAACACTATCATTCAACGCTGCACGTATTTAACTCATCCTTGTACACAGGGTGATTTAGAACTTATCTAAAAAAATAGAATGTAATAATACAGTTTTGTAAAGGAAAAAATTAAAAAGAGCAGTTCAAATGAGTTAAAAATATACTTCTGCACGGCACTGAAAACTGGTCTGCTGTAAAACCTGACAATACAGAGCGTGCATTCGGCGACCGCACAAAAAATTGAAAGAAATTCCCATGGAAAGAAATAAATACATAACATTTTATAACACCTATTTTATACAGCAAATTCAACTGCTTTTGCCGCTATGTTACTGATTATTAATAGAATGCATTTGAGGTTTTAATTAATAAAATAGTTTGACGTATCTGATGTTACAAATTTTTGGACCCGTCTTACCAAGATTCTAGAAACTAATACATTTCATTTTTTAATTATTCCCACAAAAAAAGTCCAAATGATTTAAAGTATAGAGATCGTGGCGGCCATGGTACCGTGGACACGCTGTACATGGTACGGATATAATTGAACTTCGTGTATGATACGCCACACTGCTGCAATACGCCGTGGATGCCCTCCATCTCTTCCGCGATTTGGTTTCAAATTTCCCATGTCACGCTTGCGTTGCACTACACTTGCACTCACTGCAGACAGCAGTAAAAGTAGCTGCATTTAATACGTGTTTACAGGAAAATCATTCTACTAACAAGATACCCATCAACTCCGAGTTGGAATACACAAAGCCATTTTTGACTCTTGAAAACTAATGTACATACTCGCATCACAAAAACGTTAATACTTACTATAAGCAGTCGGATTTTAATATTCGTCTGGCTGGACAGTAGTCCAGCGATGTAAAGGTTGAAAATACTACAACTTCAATAATTTTTTACTCGAAAACAATAAGAATTTTACAAAAAAAAATGTTTGCGATATTGACTCCAAAATTTTATGTCCATTTCAACACAAACCTCGAATAAGTTTTCTCTGGGTTTTTGGTTTTGATACATCCTCAGTAATTCCAAAATTCAAATTTCAAATATTACTGTAAGGTAAAAGTATGCATGATTAAATAACTTAAATAATAGTGTCAAAATTCTTTAGAAAAGTAAACTCTGATACAATGAAATGAACTGAGAGTAATCCATCTAACTGTTTTGGTCGAGTTTTAAATTAATATATCTTATTTTAAATACCATATAATGAATAGTAATTTTTTGGTAATCTGAATGATGAATAGATTCGTGCCATGGCAGAAATATAAAACATACCTACATACATATAATAAATTAGTGTAGTACTTTCTTAAGTAGTTAAACGTAAAAATTTGTTATCTATTTATCGAATCAACAGAAATCGAAGTATTATGCATTCATCAAAAAATATTAGTTATGCAAGCGTATACCTTTTTTATAAAATGACGTCTATATTGTTTTACAAAATTAGAAAGTTGATGTAACAAATCAAATGTTAAGAAAAAATCATTTTTATAAAATACGATACAAATTACTTAGTTACTATTTAAGCAAGTGATAATCTAATCTCTGGATCAGTGATATTATACCATTGAATTTAATATAACCAATGATTATACACATATGTACAGGGTGACACTAAACCTTCTCTTAGTTTTTTTTCTGAACAAATAAGGACTAAGATAAGAGAGTGAATAACTAATAGAGGAATTGTCTCTAACATTTTTCTCTATAACACTCTGTTTCGCGATATAGGACATTCAACTTCAAAAAAATATATCTTATATTCTTCTTTATTTCCTAACCTAATAAATATTTTTCGTTAAAACTTAATTAACAAAACGGTACATATTTTGACATGCATAGCATTTCTCAGTTAAAGGCATCTTTTATGAAACAAGGATAAGTAGTTGTACGCTAGCTTTAATGATCATACATATGATAAGACAACTAAAGTACTTGTTTTGTTCGAAATGTGTGAGAGTTCAAAACATAAACATATAATCGATGTTATCAAATTTTACAATTGCTCATTTACACATGCAAATTTGATTTTGAAAACTATTGGATATACTATTGTATTGTTTAATAGTAACAACAAGAATATTAACACCTTTTAAGAATTTATAGATATCGCAATAATATAATATCCATCATACCTTAAAGATGTATAACTCACTTACATAAAAAAAATACAACTATTTTTTAATGTGATGTAACTTGTTCTAAAAATATAGACAGATAATTTCAGAACACTTTGTAGATTGCATTTTTACTACCGAAAAAGAAGATTTAACATGCACATTTTCCAAACAAATTAGATTCGCTCATTCGCTCTCAAGGAACTGATTAAAAAAATTATGTTAATTGTAGGTACACAGAGAAAACTAGTTGACCAAGAAATTTTAATTCCATTAACCAAATTATATGATAACATATGCACAACAAAATATATATTTCAGACAATTGATTACTTCTGTTGCTTTCTAAATACATCTTTGGTTAAGATATGGCTCCCTTCGATTGGAGTATTTATTCAAACTAACAAAATATTTATTTCTATTTCAGAATCAGTAAGTCAATCTGATTATTTTATTAGTTAATACAAATGCTATTAACAAAAATAAATTTTGTTCATATCAAGACCATTTGTTACCCACAGCAAGGCAATATTTTATTATTTTAACAAATTATTAATTAAATTAACTTTTAACTTTTAATTTAAAGAAGAAAGAACTTAAAATACAAAATATTTTTGTTTGGCATAGAATAAAATGTTTTTTCCAAGTGAAATTACCTGATTACCATCTCATTAAAACTAAACGTAATTTGTGCACTATGTAAATAATACAGTGCTGTTCCCTACATCCTGAAAAACATAGCAACCAGCTACAGTTAGTTGTCAACAACGGTGTCACCAGGCATTTATGGATTTCTGGCTTGTTAGCTGACGTTCACCTGTATTATAACCGACAGATGGACAAGAATGCGCGAGATGTAAGTGTCTACATCTAGTGGTCACTAGCTACTCAATAAAATAATATTTACTGGTGCCGAAAATAAATATGACTATTAAAAGTGAATAAATTTGTATTGATTAAGTGACATACAATTCACTGCAAAATTAAAAAATACTCCTATTAACAAATAATATTACATAATTGAGCAAATGTTATGCACAAAAATGATTGTATTGATTATGTTTAAAATATAGCATGCTTTTCTAAATAAGAACGATGTCAAAAGTTACTAGTGTAATAAATATACCTATCTTTATCTTAAGTGAAACATTGTCTTCCATTCTATTACTTTTTGTACCGCGACATTCTTAATTAATTTAGTATATTCTTCATTCAATATACCGTGAAATAGATTGTTATTTATTGTACATTATCAGCAATCTAATGTTATATAACAATAAGAACGTAAAGAAATAATCATTAAATTTAATTAAGGTTAAATACTATATTGCAGTCTGCATTACTAATGCAAACATTACTTCTAAAGGTCACTACTTAATCTTCAGTTCGATCTCCCGCAAACTATGAACTTTCACACTGCTGATATTTACAAACGGATGTTTTCCTCGCAGGCACGATCGCGATTACTAATTATTGCTCGTTTGCTTAATTATTAATGCCTGATTTACAAATTTAAGATGTTATATGGTTAGACACATTTATAGTTATAAAAATTGTGACATTAGATTAAATAGAGAGAAACAATTAAAGTAGTTATGGATTTTGGCATATTTCAACTATTTTTTGTTAGATAAATCTGATAAACATATTATATGATTGATATCATGAAACTTTTCAAATGTAGTCTCATATTTATCAACAGGTTTTTTTTATTAAAATTATATGTACCCTTGCTTTTCTTAATAACATTTAAATGGAAACCGCCTTTTACGCAAAATGTTTCAGTTGAATAAAATTAGATAAATAAGTTTCCTGATGCTCTGTTTAAAATATGAATTAGATATTTCCAAACATTTTGAAGATATTGTAAGAAAGCGTGATAACCCATATCCCCCGTTTTCCAAACAAGTTTTCTTATATTTCAATATAGTATTGGTGTGTAGCGCATCTCAGCATCACGATGAACGATCTTGACCTAAAATGGGAAAAATTCGATATCTGCATTAACATCTATAGACGATAAAGTGACTGTTTTTTAGTATCAGAAAAAGTTTAAATTTTAATTTAGGTTTTTATAACTTTAACGTATGGTTTCCAATATGACATTTTATCTAATTTTCGTAAAATGTCGGTATACAGAGTGATCCCGAATAATTTGCAAAATAAATAGTAGATTTTAATAGAAGTCCTTCATATAAAATATTTTGATATAAGCCAACTTGGGGAAGTTACAACTCATTAGGAGGTGAGGAGTAATAAGTTTTATTTAATTCATAATAAAACACAGCAATATTTAATATCAAAGAACAATGAACGCAAAATGATGAAAATCTAGTAGTTATCGATGTGTAAATTAGATATCGGAAAGGAAACTAGATACCCTGCAAGATGTCAACTCTACATGCTACTATTTTGAAGTGTAAAATTTTAATTTAATTATCGTAAACCATTTATTTGCAGAATTGTAAAAATGTTTACAACAATCTAGAATTTGGTCAAATGTACACCAACATAAGTAATTTACCAAATCGAATTTAAAATTTAAACGAGAGTGAGTAAATCTGTTATGATCACGTAATTAGTGAACAGTTGTTGAAGTTGACTATTACACTTCATACGAAAACGAGTCTTAATTAGCGGTTATGGTGTTAACGATTGAAAGTAAATCAAATTGTATAATTTATTGTGTAATATTGAATGTTTGTGCCTATGGTGTATTTCCCTTTAAGGATGATATCATAGGAAGCCGATATTATTAAACAAATAATAATGAAAAAGACAAAACAAAAAATATGGTTAAATGTAAATGTTTCTTAGAAGTATAGAATATATTTACAGACTAGCATTGTTTTTTACAAATATATTACTTTTACAAAATTTCAACGGTGATGTCATGAAAACATAAAAATCAGGTGTTTGCAGGTATACGAGTATTCACTAATTTTATTTTTGAGCTTATTTATAACATTTTCTTCTAACTTAGAATTAGGATTATATTTTTTTATTTACTTAAATAAAAATAAGAAAGCCCTGAGAGTTGCTTTATTATCTCTAAATGGTAGATGCTACATACGTGTAGCAACATTATGTACAAGTGTAGTGCAACGCAGGTATGACACTGCAAATTTGTAATAGAATCATGGAGATATGGAGATCCAGGGCGTCGACAACGTATTACAGCAGTGTGGCGTATCATACACAAGGCTCAATTATATCCGTACCATGTACAGTATGTCCAAGCTTTAGTACCAAGGGATTGGACGAGGAAGACCGGTACCATAGCCGCCACGATATAATAATTTAAATTCTTTGGATTTCCTTTTTGGTGATATTTAATAAACAAAGAGAATTGTACCGAAGTGGACACTAGTGATAATTTACGCAATTAGAGGTGCTGCTGATAATTTACGAGTTCAAAAAGGACAAGAAGCTAATACATTTGTGTTAGTTTATAGAAACTGGGTAAGACGGAACCAAAATTTTGTTATTGTAACATCAGGTATGTCAAACTATTTTATTAGTTAAAACCACAAATTAATTCTATTAAAAATCGCTATAAATATATAATAATCAACTAAATGAAACGACACTGACCTGCAAAAATATGAGAATTAATCGTTTTATAACCAACACAACATCAACACGCAAACACGAATGTCGTACCTATACATATAAGAGACACACATATGGTAGTCTGTGGTCAGCTTAATTTATACAACACCAATATCTTCCTATTGGATCACTGACAATTTTTTTATGTCTACCTTCGCCCTGTTTAATGTTAGAATGCTCACTATATATTAGTATAATTTTATCTGAATTATATAACGGCCCTTATAATTCTATCAAACTGAACTTAGAATTCCGTTCTTTTAGAGTCGGGCCGTTAAAACCCGTATATGTAGCTTCCTAGCATAAATCTCATTAAAGTTAAGTCCACCTCGGGTTCCACGTCTGTAATCGTACCATTATTCAGCAAGGACTAGTATCCAGCGAGCCCATAACGGAACATATGTTCGAATTACGTTACACAATATGAAATTTGCGATTAATTTTTAAAAAGAAATATACGTCCTTTCACTTTCGTATCTACACGCTTGTTGTTATTGGTGTCACAATGCAACGGTTATAACAAACGCCGATAAATTCTGTGGTCGGTGCAAGAAATGGGAAGTAATTATGGGTGCAATATTTCGGTATTTACCGGAAATTAACACGTGATTTGAATAAAAAGGTTTCTTTCTTTTTTACTAGGTCAGTTAAACAGAAATAGTCATTATTCAAAATCATTTAAATGAACTCAATCGGCTTAATAGTAGAATAAAAGGTGTGGCGTTTAGAGTGTAAAAATTTTTATGAGCACTTGCCTCAGTGTATTTGTAATGAAATAGTTGTATGAAACAGTAGAATATTTTGAAGAACATGAAAATTTCTCAATAATTGCTCGAATAAATCACACGCATGCAAAACACGCTAATATTTATTAACGTGAAAATTTGACACAAGCCTACTAAGAAAAGAAATATCAGCGCCTGAAAGAAAATCACCACAAAATATTATTATTGAGGAATGTCAGAATAAAATTTAAACCTTCAACACCCTGTTTTTCTTAAACCAACGACATTCGTATTCGCGACATGATGAGCTCAAACATAATATTTTAGTGTTTAGTATCTCCAGCTTAGTGTTGACCCATTCTTTCTGACTCACCCTGTATTTTTTAATCAAATCGATTTATACATTATTTTAAGAAAATTAAATGAACAAAATGACAAAATTATTGTCACTCCTTCAATCTTACCTTTTTAACCAATAAGCAATACCTGGAGTTTATTGACTAATTAGTCTTGATCCACTTCTGGAGTACCTCAAGGTTCCAACTTAGGTCTGCTATTGCTTATTGTTTTATTAATGATTTAACTTATTTAATTCGTAGCTCTAAACTGCTTTGTGTACATGATTACTTCAAAGTAACAGAAAATGTCATATTGGTGTTTAGCGGTGTTATCAGGAATAGAATGCATGTACTCTCAACATTTTTTATTACTTTTATACGCTCAGTTTTGGAATACGGGGCTTTAATTTTTTGTACTATTTATACTAATCACTTGAACTTGATCAGAGAAAATTTCCAAAATTTCTCATTTTTAAAAGAACAGGTGTTGTGTACTATTAGTTTTATTAGATGATCGTCATTTCAATTTCTTGCGTACTAGACGAATACTTTTATCTGCATCATTTCTTTATAATCTATTAAATAACCATATAATTGTACGTAAAAATGTAAAATTCCGTTTTTCTAGATTAGGTTTAAGAAATTCTACACCTTTTAATACAGACTTGGCAAGAACAAATATTTTACAGAAACATCTTTTTAGTGCTTGCAATAATTTTAAAAATTATTGTTTAGCCTGTGATATCCATATCTGTTCTTTAAAAGAAATTCATGAAAGTGTATCGGAACACATTGTCCTAAACCTACATCCGTACCATTGCTCAAACATTCTTTTTATTTTATTAATTTCTTGAATTTTTTTAAATCTTAAATGTGATCTGCATATATTTGTAATTTGCATGTAGTGCTTATTCTAATGAATAGTTTTGTAAATTGTTGATTTTAAGTGTGATGTTTTGTTTGAATGGGTTATTCTTGCAATAAGTTTTATATTCACTCATCGTCAAAATAGCATTATTAAATTTCAATTTGTGAATAGTTTTGTTATTTTGAAACAATATAGTTTTATATGCTGATTGATTGTTTATATAGGATATAACATGACATTAACCCGCTAATTGAGATAGAATTTACTTTTTATTGTCGTCTTGGTTATCCATTGCCAACGTAGATTTTTCACAAAAACTAGAGGAACGATGCAAACAATAAAAAACATGTAATCTCAACTTGACTATTTTTTATTATCTATATTAGGTAAATAGATACATACACTGACATTATAGTATTAAATTGGAAAACACAATTCATGACAGAACACCAACAATGTGCAGAAGCACAAATTTAATAGAAAATGAAAATCTGTAACAACCGCGTCTTCCACGCGCTGACACTGACAAATTCAAAATCCAAACACCTGTTCTGTGCACAAGTGCATATCTTATTTGCGAGTGCACCATAACAATGACAAAGACAGAAGATTTTAACAGCTCTCTTTTATGCAGTTAAGTAGGACAGGGTCAGCTTTCATTTGCAGCCTCTTTTATTAAATAATTTTTGTTATCCTAATCTCAAAATACCTTTAAAATAGTATTCTCGTTATGTTTGATTAAGTATTAAGTGATAATGTTCGCAATAAGAATTTTGACTAAAACTATGATTTTTTAAGTCAACTAAAATCTTTCAGTAGCAGCTATCTCAACGTTATCTGAGGGGATCGAACAATGCAATTGCATATCATCTACATATACCATATACAGTATGCGCCAAAAGTATGGAATAAATTCGATAAAAACGAGACAATTATTTTTTGGGAAAAATTCTCGAACAGGTCGATTTTTAATTTAAAAAATACATATTTTAGCGTAAAATACGATTTTCAAATGTCATTTGTTTTCGAGTAATGACGTCATCGATTTTTTTTTAAATGGCAACACCATATTTTTTCCTTGATTCTGAAAGATCGTTTAATTCTCTATCAGACAGTACTAAAATTTTGCCCTCTTACATAGGAAAGTTTTCGAGTAAATAACGATTGAATGTTAGAAAACGTAAATTTTATTTATAAAAAAGTAACAATTCTGAGGTATGTAAAATAAAATACAATTGATTAAATTTTATACTTAAATTAAATGTTCGAATTGCCATCCACCAACTTCTTGACAATGCGCAAGTCTGTGAAGAAATTCTTCTTGCACCTTATGAATGATTTCTGGGGTAACTCTGCGTATTTCGTCCCGAATGCGATTTTGAAGTTCTTCTAAATTACGTGGTTTATTAATGTACACTTTTGATTTCAAGTATCCTTATAAAAAATAGTCAAGAGGTGTAAGATCTGGCGATCTTGCAGGCCATTCTATCGGTCCGCGTCTGCCGATTCACCTCCCAGGAAAACAGTAGTCCAAAAAATCTCGTATAGGGCGCGCATAGTGCGGAGATGCACCGTCTTGCTGAAACCATATAGTATCGTCAGGAATGTCAGGGTCATTATCGTTAGGAAAAATTACTGCAAGGGCTGGAACAAGGTCATTTTCTAGAAACTCTAAATATCTTTGTCCTGTAAGGGTTCCTTCAAAGAAGAAATGCCCTACTATTCTGTCGTCAACTATTCCAGCCCACACATTTAATTTCTGAGAGTGTTGGGTATGTGCCTCTGCCATCCAATGAGAATTTCCCGACTCCAATATCTGCAAGTTTACTGTACCATTCAGACAAAATGTGGCCTCATCTGAAAAAAGTATTTGCCGGTGTAAATTTCTATTTCCTTGGCATAAATCCATTAGAATTTCGCAAAAGTGTAAGCGGCGATCGGGATTATCTTCATTGAGTTCCTGCACAAATAGAATTTTGTAGGGATGATATTTTTCCTTCCTCGAGATATGTAGCACTGTGCTCTGACTAGTGTCATTGTTTAATGCAACCAATCGTGAAGAATTATGAGAATTATCCACCATACTTATCAAAATGTTCTGTTTCTGATTTTCATTAATGCTTGGACGTCCAGGTTTTGGAATATTTACAACATTGCCAGTATCTCTAAATTTAGACTCTACCTTACTGACTGTTGATTGGCTGATAGGGCGATCTGGATATTTTTCATTAAATAAATCGCAAACTTCCTGCTGAATTCTAGTCATATTCCCGCATCCGATAAGAATTAAAATTTCAATTCTTTGAGTAACAGTTAAATGTGCCATAATACTTTAAATTGAATAATAATTTCTATGTCGCTTACAATACTTATTAGAAAGTCGGTGTGACAATGACACTTTGCAACGATTTTCACCTACGTGATCCATAAAAGAACTATGGAATTCGAAAAACTAAACTTGATAACGTTTTTGCTTTATTTTAATTGATTTACGTTTTCTAACATTCAATCGTCATTTACTCGAAAACTTTCCTATGTAAGAGGGCAAAATTTTAGTACTGTCTGATAGAGAATTAAACGATCTTTCAGAATCAAGGAAAAAATATGGTGTTGCCATTAAAAAAAATCGATGACGTCATTATTCGAAAACAAATGACATTTGAAAATCGCATTTTACGCTAAAATATGTAATTTTTAAATTAAAAATCGACCTGTTCGAGGATTTTTCCCAAAAAATAATTGTTTCGTTTTTATTGAATTTATTCCATACTTTTGGCGCATACTGTATATATATATAGAACTTAGGTAGCCCTATTTAAATGAAACAGGTTTGTCTTCTTACTTGGTATTGAAGTCTCCAAACCAGAAAAAGGTTTGCTGTCTTAATTAGTGTTTAAATTTAATATATGTATGCGTATTGTTATGCATTTTACATACAACATTTTCACAAATATAGAAACATATCGAAATACATCTAATATATAGAACGAAAATAAAAGAAGGATCAAGGATAAATTTTTAGATTACCTCTTTGGCTAAAGTAATCAATTCAGATTATAGGTAGGTACATGGAGAGAAAATAATTGTTGATTCAATTATATAAATATATTTTGTCAAATATAGGTAACTGATTAATTTGTGCTATGCTAAACAACGATAATATTTTGTAATTTGAACTTTTATTTGTCTCTAAGTTAAAAGTTATAAATTCGATTTATACGAGTAATCAAGTGAATGCTAAAATTAATTAGTCCAACAAAATAATTTGCTAAAATAACAAAATATTGCCTTGCTTGATTTGAAAAAAATATATTTTTATGTTAACAGCATTTATATTGTTTTAACTAAGTTAGATTGACTTACTGAAATAGAACCAAATATTTTGTTAGTTGGAATAAATACTGTAATCAAAGAGAGCCAAGTATAATTGTCTTAACCAATGGTGTATTTAGAATACAACAGAAACATCAATTGGCTGAAACATATATTTTGTTGTGCATATGTCACCAAATAATTTGGTTAATGGAATCATCGATTCTTTGACTTGATCAACTAGTTTTTTATATGTGTCAGTTTTTACATTACATAGTAGAATTATGACACTGTTTCATAAAATTCTTACGTTTATACAGCTCACATCAATATCCTGTAGAATCAAAGGCCTTACTTATATGTAATAGGACTAGTTGTGTTCATTTGAAAGCATCAGTATGGGTATTATCAGTAATTCGAGGAAGTCCCGTTGTACAACTATATTGCTTAATTAAAACCTGCAAAATACTTACTACACCGTAAAACATTTTGTGTAAAATTTCACACAAAATCAACACAATTGATTGTCAAAACGAGTCCACACCCGATTGTGTTGTGGAATAATAACACAATTCATTGAGTAATGTTCACTCAGTTATTTGTTAGTTAAAGATTTGTTAGATAAATCTTTTAAGGGTAACACTGAACAATTTTTGAGATTCTAAACTATGTGTTATTCCAAACACAAAATTGAGTTGTATTATCAATCTATTTCGTTATTTGTTCACAATATGTATGCAATTTAAATCAGTAATGAGTTACTTTATGACTGTTACAAATAATTATAATTAATAATAATAAAGTTATTATAAATAATTGTCATAAAAATTACAGTATATACAAAGAAAACCTGTTTAGTTGGTACACAATATAGGTTTAATGAAACTGGAAGAAATCATAGCAACAATAACAAGAACAATAATAATCATTGTTATACTACACACTATTTGACACAAAGGTTTACTATGACAAGTTAAATAAGATAAAGGTTGAGAATTTATTTGTAGATAATAACATGACGCAGTATGTAAAGATGTTTTATTTTATTATATTATTAAACAATACATTCTTTCTAAATTTAATAAAATATGTACTTTGGTGTCACAAAATACTCAGTGGTGTTGTATGACTGATGCAGTTCAAATAGCTCTTTATTGAATACAGTGTTTAAATCAATAATTTCCAGGTTTGATTTATTTGTCAAAATTGTATAATTTAGTAGTTGAGGATCAATTGAAATGGTAATAATGTAATAAATAAATAAATAAATAATCTTTATTACCCAACAGATAAAATCCATATATAGGACAAATTATTTACAAAACAAAAGTGAATTTCATAAACATATTATATAGTATCTGATGCAGTATGTAGTGCACAAAAGCGTCTTAACAATATTGTACAAAGAATATATGGAACCTATAATATAAATAAACTTAATATTAAATATTATTGCTATTAAATCTCAGACCAACAGTTTCAACTATCTGATTAAGGGTGTTAAAATTAAAATCACATACATCTGAAATTTTATTGAAATTTTGACACATAATATGGACTGGAGACTTTTAAGAGCGTGAGACCTTGCTCTAGTACAAATGAATCTACAATTTTGGCGAGAATTTAATCGAGGAACATGAAAGGAAAATTGACATAATAAAAACGGACATTCTAAATTATTATGGAATAAATTGTATACAATTTTGATACTTGCTAGATCCCTGCGAAACTCTAAAGAAGGAAAATCAAATCTATTAAGTAAAGTAGCATGGCCATAACCTCTTTCTGGATAAAAGCCATCAGGTTTAAGTGAAATAAATTTAAAAAATTTTCTCTAGATACTTTCTAAACAAAGCTTCAGATAATCATAACGTGGATACCACACGTGGATACGAACAATATTCCAGTTTAGATCTTACGTACGAGCTGTAAAAACATTTTAAAACTGCTTCGTTAGAGAACGACTGACAGTTGCGCATGATACAGCCTAGCACCTTTAAAGCAGATGAAGTAATATCACTTATATGTTGACAAAATGTTAGTTTCGAATCAAATAAGACGCCCAAGTCTTTTATGGAGTCCACCCTGTGAAGTATCTCCAGATCTAATCTGTAATTATATTCTATTGGGTGCAATTTACGGGTGTAACTTAGGGTCTTGCATTTCACTACATTTAACTGAAGACAATTATTAGCGCACCAGTTGTTCAATATATATAATTAGTTTTGCAATCTTTGACAATCCCCAATATATGATATTTTACTAAAAAGTTTTAAGTCATTAGCAAACAATAGTTTCTTACACTCCAGCTCAGATGTTAGATCGTTAATAAAACATAAAAAAGGTAGGGGCCCCAAATTGGATTCTTGAGAGACTCCGGAAGTTGCCGTGAAAATTTTAGAATTATGTCCAAGATATGTAACGTATTGTTTTCTGTTAAGGTATGATTCAAAGAGATTACACAAATTGGAACTAAAACCGAATGTCTCCAATTTTTGTAAAAGAATTTTGTGATCGACGCGTTGAAACGCCTTAGCAATATCTGTGTAAATTAAATCTACCTGCCCTTGCATATCAAGTTCATTGGAAATGAATTGTGTAAGTAGGCACAAGTGGATCGGCTCTGCATGAAACCACGCTGATCCCATGATATTACGGTTTTTGTAGCACCGTAGATGCGATTATAAACAGCTAGCTCGAATATTTTTGAGAAATTACTGAGAATTGAAATCGATCGATAGTTCTTAACTTCGGAATGTTTACCATTCTTAAAGATCGGACATACTCTTGACAACTTCCATATGTATGTGAGCAAACGTGAACGTTTGGGGTTTGGGGTTTGAGCTCTTGAACAATCTTTCACAGAAAAAGCTGGGATCTTATCATGACCCGATGTCATTTTGTCTTTTAAACGCCTAATCGCTTTTAACATTTCTTCATCAGCTAAATTTATTATATGCAAAAGAGCTGCATCATGGCTACGTAATTGCTGAGCGGAATGGTCTATGTCACTATTTGTTTCTAAATACACAGAACTAAAATAATTAGCAAAAGCGTTCGCAATAGATTTAGGTGACTGGAAAGTATTATTCTCATAAGTAATCAAATTAGGATACTGGATGTACCCTTTTTTGTTTAATATATGACCAAAATTTGGTAGGGTCACTTACTACAGAATTTTGTACATTATTTAGATGGTTTTTGTAAGCAATATTTATCAGACTCATCAGTCTTCTAAATTCAAGCAAAAAGTTTAAATTTTTTTCATTTTTATATTTCAATCGATACTTGTTTTTCAGTCTGATGTTGTTCTTTATTTCACACCTAAGATAGGTTTTCTGAATTAAGAAGCAAATCAACAATTTTCTTGTATCGGCCATTGTTACTTACCTATTTTTGTGACATCTTCATGACACAAATTCTCACTTTCCAGCTTACACTATACTTTCTTATGCAAATTGTAATTTGAAATCGTATTTACAATTGCGGTCCATGATCCATGATCGGGTTAGAGCAATACACTTATATACTTAACTAAGTTAGATTGACTTACTGAAATAGAACCAAATATTTCGTTAGTTTGAACAAATACTCCAGTCAAAGAGAACCATGTATACTTGTTTTAATCAAAAATGTATTTAGAAATCAACAGAAACAATCAATTGGCTGAAGCATACCTATATTTTGTTGTGCGTATGTGACCAAATAATTTGGTTAATGCTTTTTTCAACTAGTTTTTTCTGTGTACATGCACGATCAATTTTTACATTACGTAGAATTATGGCACTTTCTCATGGAATTCTTACGTTCATGCAACTCAAATCAAAATTCTGTAGAATCAAAGGCCTTACTGATATGTAATAGGATTAGTTGTGTTCATGTTCCATCATTAATATAGGTATTATCAGTAATTCATGGCAGTACCGCTGTACAACTGTATTGCTTAGTATTGCAATTTAATCAGACATATTTACGTATGTGAATGCGTCCGGTGTAATCACCGCCTTATAAATTCAAGTACCTACTTGTTTGAATTATCCTCCACTGCTGCTAGTGATCTACTATTACCGTGTTAACAACTGGCCCGATTTACTAAACGCCTCTTCGATTATCTGTAACAATGCGGATCATATTAAGCCACCATTAATTATACGTCGTCATAATTGGAGAACAGGAGCAAATCACTCCTAGAAATAATTAATGGCTTAAGACCAGCTTTCTTCTTTATTGTAATTGTTACATAGTGTCTTATTGTTTCTAACTGCATTCAATTTCACCTCGTTGTAACTGATTAGCATTTAAATTAGTGTAGCATTTTTTCTTCAAGGTTGAAGTAGTCAGATGATAATGGTAATTTTGTAAGTAAAGCTTATTTTGCCGATGCAGCTGAAGAGTTGGATTATTTTTTATTTACATTAATTGGAACAAGAATGTAATAATTTTTTAAATAAAGCTATTTTAACAATTTTGATTTATTGAAAGTTCATTAGTACAAGTATTGAGTAATGTTGCTATAAAATACAAGATTAAGTATAAATTATTAACGCATTAACATAAGTAGTATTTACTACTATAAATTAATTTTAAATGTGGTTTCTTTCAATTGAGGGTAATCAAGTAAAAATTAGCTATTCAACAAGACAGGATTTCGTAAAATTGTAATGCTCTACCACTATAAGGGTATCTCTTCAAATTGACTAATTCGGATTCTAATTTGAAAATCGCATTCGTTTTGCTTTAATTGTCATTACTGACCTTTAGTATGTTCTATCATATAGGATAAAGATGCGATAAGTTATTGACCATAAATATATACCTAGTTAACTATCATCTCAACATATAAATATATATCTGATAGAATATCACAGAGAAAGAATATCTGTAAAAAATCTAAAATGAAATGTGAAATATATTTTATTGAACAGTAGTATAACAACAAACGCTTTCCTATTTTGGAGACTGTAATAGTACATAAGCCAACAAACCTATATTGAGTCATGTTGTTTGTAGGCATCTAGAAAATAGGTATTTAATAATCAATATTTGAACTTACTTGCAAATATTTGATGGCTATACAATGCAAACATAAAAACAAATAGTTGAAGACGGTTTCTCGTAATCAAAACGTCATAATAAAAATCTAAATTTGTAGTGAAATTTCTCGCAAAATTTTTTGAAAAAAACTGTTTGTACAGATTTTAAAAATTCCTCTAAAGTTATAGACGATTTTCGAAAACGCCAGATTTACTTTACATCAAAATAACTGAAAAACCTGAAGAGCTGGGACTAACCTGCAAGTGCCACTAAGTTAGCAGCAGAACTGTCTAAAACATTCCTCATTTAACCATTTTCCTATCTCTTATAGTTTCCAAGATACCAATACATGCATCACCAAAATAGTCCACACTGTGAACCATATAGGTATAAAGACAAACCTACATTATATTTATTTATTGAAAATATTTGTGCACCCATAGCCTATGACTTTATGCTTAATTGTAACAAATTTTACTTTTGTTCGAATTTTATTATAACTTCAACTCCTCATGCTTATACTAACGCAACTTATTTTCTTATTTAATATGCAGTTATAGTCGAGGCAATGAAGCATTATGATAGGAAATCTTTTAGGATAGGACGTATCGGAATCCGGTTTTTTGCATTCGCTTGCAAAAATTATTTATATTATTCGTACCTACTTTGTACCTATTACAAACCGGAAGTTGCATTGCTGCAGCCAAAAATGCATGCAAAAAATGCATCTTTTGAGAGACCTTTTGGCAAATTTAATAACTTCGTAAATAAGAGTCAGAATTGGCTCAAATCGGGTACCCGGAGGTTTTCGAGGTCGCTGATCACGATTATGATGTTCAAATTGACCCTCCAAATACCTGGAGCTCAGGAACGCCGACGAACGTCATCTCCGGGGACTATCCCAAACTTTATGCGAGAGAGGAGAGAAACTGGGCACCCGGGGGTTTTTTGGGTCGCTGAATTCGAATATACCATCGGAACACCCCACAGACACCTGGTGGGCCCCAACCTGGACGCGGACGTCATCTTCGAGAATTTTTCTGGAAATATCGACAATAACGAACCGAAAATCGTTATAGGGGCTTTTTGTGTGCGCTGAATCCGAATTTTATGTTGAAAACGACCACCCGAACACCTGGTTCGCCCTAACCTGGCCCTGAACGTCATCCCCGAGGGTTTTCCAGACATAATTGAAAAAAACCACCCGAAAATCATTACGGGGGTTTTTTTTGGCTCGCTGAAATCAAATATGGCACCGGCCAACACCCCACGGACACCTGGTGCACCCTAACCTGGCTCTGGTTACGGGTTTCCAGACAGAATTGAAAAAGACCAACCACAAATCGTTACTGGGGGTATTTCGGGTCGCTGAATTCAAATATACACCGACGCACACCTGGTGCGCCCTACCCTGGCTCTGAACGTCTTCCCCGAGGGTTTTCCAGACACAATTGAAAAAGACCAACCAGTCGTTTTTACGGGACTGAATCACATTTTTTGAGGGCCCCGGGGGAGAGTTACCCATGAATGAATATATGAAATTATGGGACGATTTTTGGTTATATTAGCAGAGAAAGATGTCGGTAAAATTTAATGATGCGTTAATATATTAAACTTCATCAGAAGATAAGATCTCAAACTTCTCTTTGATAGATAGATAAGATAAATTCCCATTTCATAAGTGTCTACATATACACTTCAAATACAGGTTTAAAAAAAAGATCTAATACATTGAAATTCGTGTAAAAGTACGAATGCACAAAATAATAAGCAAGAAAGTTTGTATATTAAATGTAACAAAGTAGAATAAACGTGTCTTGGACGTGAGATAAAAGAAAATAGATATTTACGTATTTATTAATGAAGAAAATTTATTTCATGGCATATGGAACTTTCTAAATTAACTGAAACAAATTGTACTCACATTCTAGTTTTATCACAATGTGAATTCCACCTGCTTGTACTTAACTTGTTCTATATGTACCTCTTAATTCTGAATTAATTTCAAATTCCACAATATGAATGACATATCTAGGAAAATGATAATTCTTCTGACATCATTAATTCGTTCAGTAATTAAAATGAAGACATCTCCAAAATCTCAAAAATTAAAATAAAAATCCTGTCGTCTTAATTGAAACTTTCTCGTTTCTAATTATGTGCGAAAAATAAAAACCTGATGAATATTTATACTGCGATTAAATTTGTAAATATTTGCCGATGAAAAAGCATCTGGGCTAACTATGCTAAATTGTCGGTATGACTATTTTGCACTTTTACAATATCATTTTAATTTTACCTTAAAATGTCTCTGTTTTTAAAATACTTTTCAAAAATACAGTGTTAAAGTGTAGTAACAGTATCAAATATAAATTTATTATCTAAAATATCAAAATAATTTATTACTCCTTAACTAAATAATGAGCACCTGCTATATCGTTCTTTACTGATCAAGAGGCCAGTATCATAACCTATACATAATATTTAGTTGAATTCTTAAATAATTTTTAAAAACTTTTATAATATCTTTTATCTTTGTCATTTAAGTCAACAGAGATCTAGTGAAATTTCTATTGAAAACTTCCAATAGTTCAGTTCAAAAACTAATTTTAGGGCGTGTCATTATTATTGCAATAGATTGTACATCACGTGATAATAATTCTAACGTCTATTCGTTAACTTTTACATATGTAAACAATTTGTTTCAAATTATATTAAACTCCTATTCGCTAGGAAGGAAGAACACCTATCTTACCGATATTTATTTCTAGGATTGATATACAGTATGCGCCAAAAGTTTGCAATAAATTCAATAAAAACGAAACAATTATTTTTTGGGAAAAATCTTCGAACAGGTCGATTTTTAATTTAAAAAATACATATTTTAGCGTAAAATGCGATTTTCAAATGTCATTTGTTTTCGAGTAATGACGTCATCGATTTTTTTTTAAATGACAACACCATATTTTTTTCCTTGATTCTGAAAGATCGTTAATTCTCTAGCAGACAGTACTAAAATTTTGCCCTCTTACATAGGAAAGTTTTCGAGTAAATGACGATTGAATGTTAGAAAACGTAAATTTTATCCATAAAAAAGTAACAACTCTGAGGTATGTAAAATAAAATACAACTGATTAAATTTTATACTTAAATTAAATGTTCGAATTGCCATCCACCAACTTCTTGACATTGCGCAAGTCTGTGAAGAAATTCTTCTTGCACATTATGAATTATTTCTGGGGTAACTCTGCGTATTTCGTCTCGAATGCGATTTTGAAGTTCTTCTAAATTACGTGGTTTATTAATGTACACTTTTGACTTCACGTATCCCCATAAAAAATAGTCAAGAGGTGTAAGATCTGGCGATCTTGCAAAGATTTTGCACTTTGCAAAGATTTTCACCTACGTGATTCATAAAAGAACTATGGAATTCGAAAAACTAAACTTGATAACGTTTTTGCTTTATATCAATTGATTTACGTTTTCTAGCATTGAATCGTCATTTACTCGAACACTTTCCTATGTAAGAGGGCAAAATTTTAGTATTGTCTGATAGAGAATTAAACGATCTTTCAGAATCAAGGAAAAAAATATGGTGTTACCATTTAAAAAAAAATCGATGACGTCATTACTCGAAAACAAATGACATTTGAAAATCGCATTTTACGCTAAAATATGTATTTTTTAAATTAAAAATCGACCTGTTCGAGGATTTTTTCCAAAAAATAATTGTTTCGTTTTTATTGAATTTGTTCCATACTTTTGGCGCATACTGTATGTACAGATTTCAAGAATGTTCAATCATTGTCTTTCTTATTTACATTAGAACTTGTAATTACAAAGATTTTTATACTTGTTTGGTGCTTGCTGAAGACCTCCCCTTCCTTCGACCTTTCTTTTTGTTTAAAGCGATGTACTCGGCCCGACGACCACGACCAGGTAAATTTCCCCCGTCGGAAAAAATTACAGAGGGTAAGAAAAACACACAAGTAAATGTACACAAGTACATAAAAATACTGTCACACGTTTACCGCCAAGGTATTACAGCAGTTGGACAATGTGTTGAACCACAGAGGATTCGATATAATATTTTGTCATTGAAAACGGCTTTGGTATTACGCTGCCACACGATAACATGAACAGCATCAGCACCTTATCCGCGCTCTTGGCGTTTGAATTCAACATGTTTGTAAATACATAAAAAATGTGCGAAAAATTAAATTTGCGAATAGCGAGTACTGAAAAATTATTTCAAACCAATCACCGTATGCGATATTTATTTTCTTTTTGACAGAATCTGATACAGTCGCCAACTGTAGGTCACTAGTGCAAGGTGTACTCCACGTCAATTTTTAAACTTGTTGTTTGAGGAATTAATTAATGTTAATACTAATTAAAAGCAACAACATTAATAATAATCGACGATGTTTGCATACAATAGTTAGTACTAGTTTAAACCACAACATCTTGAGATTTTTACAGTGTTTGAAAAAATATTTCTTTAATCTTGAAAATATAATATAAGCTTAGACCAATGTGTTTTGGTACTTGCAAAGTATGCAACTAGCAATGCAAAACTATGTGTGTTCACTAGGTTGTATTTCAGTTTTAGTGACTAATTTTTAGTTTTAAACGTTTTATAGTAATTAAATAAAAGATGTTATGTTATGTGCTATTTACTTTTCTAGAATCGAAGGCAAATTCAACAACGGCAATCGTACAAGATTTTATAACTGCCGTGGGTGCATTCTGAATATGCTATTGGTAGGTATTTCTTACATTAAATTTCAATTTTCTTAGAATAAATGGGTATATTATTTAATATGGACTGTGTATTCTATTAGTGGATAATTCTGACGGACTTATAATGAGTGGAAATGTAGTTTTGGCATTGTGCAGCGAAGGAACGAAGAACGAATACAAAATACTGCAGATATTATTATTAATAAAAATATTTATTTTCATCGTTTCTACATCTGACAATGCTGTAAAAAACGACTGTATAGTAGTAGACACATCTAAGCCATTTCGAACGATGATTGTCATAGCCGCCGAAAGAGGGTTTTGCTCCATTTTTTAGCTAGAAATTCTAAATAATTTTTTTATTGTATTTTAGGCCTCCTTGAGCACGTGGTTAACATTTCTATACTTAGTCATTATATAATGGTTATTTATAAAAAAATGTAGGTGTTAATTTACAGAAAATTTACAAAAAAAGTAATAAAAATACAAAAATGCATTTTTACAATTTTTTAAGTAATTGTATTAATTGTACTGTAACGTTATTGAAATAATACATCATCTTTTGAAAAATTACAATATATTCACACACAATGTTGTCAGTGTAGTTCTGCATCGGCGGACGTTGCACTCCAACGAGATTATTTCACTTTCCTTCGATGTAACGTTACTAGAATATGGAGCAAAACCATATTCGCGTTTCTACGGGATAAGTTGTTTTGTCGCAGCAGGAATGCGTTGCGGTATTTGCAGAGGAAATTATCCGTGAAATCGTAACACTTAACAAAACAACGCGCTACGACGTACTTTTTGCTTGGCACTACTTCTGCATTCTGCTAATAAAACGCCGAGGACGGGGTATTTACCCGAAGCCGCTGAAAGCACCGCAATTTATTATTCAGGCATTATAGTTTCCGCACGTTCCACGATCGTTATATAACCGTAATCTGAAATCGAGTGTTCCAGCTTGTAGATTGTTTAAAAAATTACTCTCGCTAGTTACTGGATTGTAAAATTCGAAATGGCAACGGCTATTAATCAACGACAGTTACATTTACAATAACGCACAGCGCTGGCAGTCATTTATGTTAGTTTTACGATAGCAGGAAAGGTTAATTGCGCTGTTATATTCTGACATATCGCGAACGTGATATATCGAATAAAAAAGGTAACTGATACGATATTTAGTTTCATGTTAACTTTGATGAGATTTTAATAGTAATAGGCACTCTAAATGAATTTACAGAAAGAAATATCTTGAAATTGAAACGAAGACTCTTTTTTATTTTGACAAATTGTATAACTTTTTGTCAATTATATCTAGGTGTTTTAATTAAACTCATATAAAGAACTATTTTAAAAAGTTGGTATTTAAGCATTGATCGGCGATGTTGTTTGATATACAGGGTGATTTACAACTTATCCAAAAGAAATGGGAATCGACGTGGTATGAAAAATAGTGTCAATATCGTAAAAAAATGTTTTGTAAAATCTTTAGGTATATCTAGTTTCTGGGAAATAATTTATTGAATTAGTAGTACTTTGGAGCTTTACATGTTGTAGTCCTCTAGCGTCATAAGAATGCAGGCGATTCCGAATACTAAACTAAAAAAATACTAAATACGATTTTAATATTAACGTTTTTGCGACAGTGTTTACATTAGTTTTTCAAAAATATGTGCCAAAAATGGCTTATGAATCTGAAAGTGTGCACGCAAATCAACACAATCATTTCTAACAACGCTTTTTCTTATATATTTGAGCAGGTATTATCGAATTGAATGAATGTCAGTATCTCGACTTTTTTCGAAATAATTTATCTGAACATCTAAAAGATAATATGCCCTTAGCTCTTCAACTCCGATTGTGGTTCTTGCACGATGGCGCTCTCCCTTATTTTCGACGTTTGGGAGTATCTCAATCAAGGTCAAGGGGTGCGATGGATTGGACGAGAAAGACCGGTACCATGCCCGCCACAATTACCTGACTTAAATCCATTTGACTTATTTCTGTGGTGATATTTAAAAAGGAAGTATATCGCACCGAAGTGAACACTATTGATGATTTTTAAACTTGATATTATCTCAAAGTATAAACTGATTCAACAGAAAGGATGTTTTTCGTCATAGTATGCCTAAGTTTAATTTCATAAGGTTTAGTATTGTGGATTTGCTTGCTAAAAGTCATCAAACTAACCTTTATACAGAACTGTGTGAATTGGATGGTAGCTTAGTGACTTTATAGGGATATAATTTTAACACAATTAGGAATATTTTGTGATAGAATTTTATTATAACATTATTTATGGAAGGATTACTGTAATTTATAACGGTTCTAAACCCGATATTTCTTCATTCTTGTCATTTATGGTAATTAAACAGAATTCATGGTCGCTATCTGAGTTTCAGCAATGAATATTTTTACTTCATCTTCACCTTAGCGCGAATATTTTATTTCTACGTTGTTTGCATCTCATGAAAAAAATGGAAGAAATTCTAAATTAATTTTTATATTTTTCTTTGATATAAACCATTGAATTATTATAAAAATAGACTCATTTTTAAATTCCAAAATTTCCGTCCTATTAAACGTAACACAACAATCATTGCTGAATTGAACCAAAAAACGCAGTATTTAAGTAATCAAACTCGTTTTTTTTTTTAAAAAGAAGTACAAAAACAGTATAAAAATTTTAAGTGATACGACATGTAATAAATTTTATTAATAATAATTTCCTGACCTTACAAAATATTTTTTAGAATCAGTTATGATATTTTCTCATGGAAAAAATCTTAATTGTAATAAATAGATACCATCTAATATATAAAATTCTCGTGTCACAGTTTTAGACGCCATACTCCTCGGAAACGGCTGTACCGATTTTTATGAAATTTTATATGTATATTCGGTAGGTCTGAGAATCGGTCGTAATATATTTTTCATATCCCTAAGTGATGGGTGGTCCACTCCAAACAATTTTTTTTTTATTTTTTTGGACAAAATTTTTTATTTTTATTTTTTTTTATGATGTGGCATTAAAAAATACAACCAACCCTTAATTTTCACCCTTCTATCACGAACTCCTATTTTTTAATAGCCATTTTAGTAATTTAATCATTTTTAATCCTGGTAGATGGGGGGATAACTGATCGATTATCACTAGATCAGTTATCCCCGCCAGGCGTCTACCGGTCTCACTTCTCACCACAAACCTAGAAAAAAATATAGAGAGCGTTGGTTCATCATATAGGACGTGACAGGTGCCGCGTTTTCTAGGGACCGAAGGTCCAGAAAATTGATATTTTATTTGCTTTATGTTGGCGGTTGTGCAAATATGATGGCTGCATTGCAATATGAAATTAACTAACTTCCTGTCATTTTAAATGTCATTAAAGAATGTGACATCAATGTGATCAATGAGATTCACGCTACAATACAACCAACGTAAATTGGCATAAAAACCAAGTTTTAGTAATTCTGGACCTTTTAGGGCAGCCATGAATTAGCGGTCGCCGGCAATATGACACTAGCACAGTCTATATTTTTTCTAGGTTTGTGCTTCTCACCCAGTAAACAGCACGGAGTAGGGATGAGAACGAAGCCGACTACCAAAATATTTACTAGAAATAATTCATATGGAAAACAACGTTTGCCGGGTCACCTAGTATGGCTATAATATTTAATATCGGTTTACTGGATTCTGCAACTGCAGTCTATCTTCGCCTTTGTGGTAAAAGGCAGTATACATTTTGAAAATAATAAAGAATATAGGTACCACATATCGGTATTTGTAAAATTATTTCAAATTCTTTATGAAAAGTTTCCAAAAAAATGTTAGGACAAACCTACTCTTTGCTATATATCTGGTTTTATTCGTTTATTACATTAGCTTTAGTTTACTTTAGCACTACCAGATAATACATATGATATGATGTTAAGTGTGGTCTATTCTAATAGTGAATATGCAAAACACACTGAAACGGAATTTGTTCGGGAAGCCGACACAGATATATTGTAAGGTAATTTTTTAAATTTATATATTAGCTGTAAAATGTTAGTGATAGTCATAAGTGTGCTACTTTTAATGTAATTATTATGTAATTACCATTTTTATGTGGATAAGCTCCACCAAATTTGTAATATTTACAAACATATTTTAAAACTGTTAACAATAATGTACACCTAATAGCAAAAGCTTCATTTTGGTAATGTGTATCTCAATTGTAGTTAGTCGTATTCTATATATAAGGTGTTCGGCATAATATTTTTCAATATTCCCCAAAGAAAATAATCACATTTGTAGAGATCTGGCGAACGTGGTGGCCAATTTTGAAGAAGCCTCATCAATGAAAATAATTTTCTTGTGAAAATTGATATCCTGGTGCAAGATAAACTAGCAAAAGATCACTCACATCAGGCAATAGCTCTTGATTGGAATATGGATGTAGTAGATTACGTTTAAGAATTCGGTGATAATCTAGTTTGATATAACTTCAACTTCAAATGCTTGCAAAATATTTTCTTTATCTTGTACCCTTATTACTCTCAGGCGACTCTCGAGGTCATCTTTCGACATTAGAAAATGTTTCTCTATGAGGAATCACTCGACTTAGAAATGCCTCAGGATAATCTTCCACAATTCTTCTACAGTTTCATTCACAGAAACCTAGCACAAGTAACATGCAAACTTATTCGCTGAATGTTAATTTTCCAGTCATTTTCAACAACAAAGGTAACAGAAATAAAATAGTTTTTCTACAAAACTGTTAAAAGTGGGCTTTTTAATTGTCATTTTTGATGTTAAAAATGTCATTTTCTGACACGCGTGTTAAAAGTAAGTTTATTTAAATTTTGTTTTGAAAATTAATAAAACGTTTTAACAAACGCATGAACAACTTTTTATTTTAAATAAGTACAAACCAACATTTTAACTAGTTATTACTATTAACATTTATAGTAAAATTAGAACAATTTGAAATTGTAATTCCCTGCGGAGTCATCATACTTAAGTTGGTTTTACTGTCAACATGTGTGACACATCTATTTTCTGTAGAAATACTACTGGTAGTACTGGTGGTCTTGCTAGTAGTTGCAACAGTAGGAAGTATTTGGCACGCAATTTCCTTCTTCTGTTCCAGTAAATTTTCAATGTAGCCTTCAGCTACCGTCGAAGATTTCCATCCTCCATGTCTCTTGATGGTAGTAAGATTTGCACCAGAATCTGCTAACAATGTCGTCGATGAACGACGAACTGGATTCTCCACATATTTATTCTTCATATATTTAAGAAAAAGTCGTCTATGGTCAGCGTTGGGTGGCCGGAGTGCCATATACTTTCTAAAAAAGTTTAAATAGAATTCACCAACAACACTGAAAGTCCGAGGCACTTTCGTTTTAGTATCTGGTATGGTCACAACAACCGAAGTGCCCAAATATTCGATATTGTCGATGGTCATCTGACACAATTCCTCCCGGCGACACACCCCGAAGACACTCACTATTGCTGCGACTTTCATCATCAGATACTTTTCGTCTTCTGCTTCTGTGAAAAATTTGTCGATATGCGTCTTCGTCAAAACTTTTGACTCTTTTGCTTGATATCCTTCACCCTTCCGTTTTAAAAAAGCAATAAGTTTATAATGTTTGCTTATATCTTGATCTTGATTTATTTTTAACATAGTTTTGATCATGGAATAATTTGACCACAGCGTTGACGATTTCCATATCTTGGCTTTTTCCTCAAAATATGCCAGTAAAACACTTTCGTTACATTTCCCAGGGACCTTTTTAATGTTGCACCATTCCGAAAAGCGTCTATAAGCGATTTCGTACTGTTCCTTTGATTTCGTCGGCAATAATTCCAATGTTGCTCGACTGGCGGCTTCTTCGATTTCAGCAGGGATGGATTCGTTACTCTCATTATCGAGATTACTCATTATACTTATAATATTACTAGAAAATGCTGTCAATATTTTTGCGTTTTTTCCGTAACTAACAACAGCACTGGTTGCTACGAAAATTTTGGTTCATAAACATTGCGATCTGTGTGGTATTTTTTGATTTCTTATTTTTATTGAGTTCTTCCGATTGTTTTGTAGAAAAAATAGTGTATGATATACGTGTTAAAAGTGATTTTATTTTGTTCAATCATCTTCACTCACAAAATAAAATCTTACTTTTAACACGTATATCATAAATAGCTATTTATTATTAACTGTCAAATTTTAAAGACAAAGCCTACTACTAACATTGTTTTCTTCTAATAAATATTATTAAAAACTTCTTTTAATTAATGCATTATTTTCTTGAAAATGTTAAAGTTTTTTAAAATTTAATAAGAGTAGAAAAGAGTTTTAAATTTAATTTTACGCCTTCCTCCATTCCTTTTACATTCGATCTATGAAAAAAAAATTTGATATAACTTTAGGAGTGATTCACCATCAATGAACACCTTGTACTGTTTCAATTTATTTGAACTCATAGTCAAAGAAAATCAATAACAAACCTAAATCATGAAATTTGATTATTGCAAGATATATCAGATATATTTTTTTTTCGAAATATCAATTTGTGCGTTATTATACCGAGTAAACCGCAGCAATGTCTAACTGTACAGTTAAATCGCTAAAATTTATTATTTTTGCCTAGCCGCCATCACTCTAAGCTTACTAAATTGAATATCCGTGTCTTTCACGCTAATATCGCGTTGATAATCTCGATATTAATTAAAATCCTTATAAGGACTCTAATATTTGTATCACACTTCTATATCTTAACCATGAAATTGTGCTATATACAATTATTTAAAAAGGCGACGACCTCGATGGAATAACAATATTATTAATGTTAAATACGTATTCCTGAGCTACATAAGAAATCTTATCTCTCGTGCGCCAGTTCCTTATTAGAGCTAATGACAATTAAGATAAATGAAGCCATTAATGCAATTAGTAGAATTAGAACAGCGAACAGGAAAAAATATTACAATAAACATGTGTATACGGAAATAGTTACTGCAGATATTTTATAAGGTCATTATTGAATGTTATTCACTCTTTCGAAATATATAAGGCGGATATTTTTGAGTGCTTAATTCTAACTAATTTTTTTTATTTTTACAATCAACGTACATAACATGAAATCGTATATACTCACCCTTACATATTTATTAACGTTTTTAGAGTGTTTATTTTTCAAAATAGTAATATTGTTAATTTCATTTTATTTCTTCAGTATACTATCTGATAGGAAGTATAAATTATTAGATCAAGGGTCATGAAAATCAAAATTTCAGATAGACGGTTCATTTAGATTGGCCCTAATTTAAACGATTTCCAATGAAAAATTTAAAAATTATCATTAAAATAACATATTTTGTTAATGTGTTTGCACACAAAAGAAATAACGCGTCAAAAGACGTAGCATTTGGGCCTACTAATGTCAAGGTTGTTGATTCGATACCTGAAGAGTCAACTTTTTAAAAACTGTTTATTACTATTACTTTATATTTATTGAATATTTTGATAAAAAAATATGTATTTACATGCCTTTGTGAAACTTATTATACATAGTACTTTGCAAAGCTAGACTAGACTACTTTAGGATTTGAGCATGCCAGCCTTTTAAACGCTTCGGCTTAAAATCACTGGATGTACGTCATGGTGTTGCACTAGTTATCTTCACAACTTATTAAACAGTTGATGGTTCTGAACTTTTAAGTCAGATTCGTTTTCGGGTTTTACGTGACAATTCTAGACAACAGACACTTTTTTACGGTGGCATTTCTAAAACTAATGCATTAGCAGATTCACCGTTGTTTAGTGTAATAGTGTGTAGTTTATTTAAAAGAATTGCATCCAAATGTGATACCTAAAACGTATTAATTGCAATTTATTTTATTGGTTGATATTATATTTTATTTTATTTGCTTTATTTCATTATTGTGCATTATTCATTTCTGTAATTGGGATTATATTCTGATGGAATAAATAAATAACTAAATTACTTTGTATACACAGTGTTAACAATTTTAAACCAGGCTCAATCACTAATTGACCTAATTTCTTTATTTTTTTGTAAGTTATTTATTATAGTCGAAAATTTTATATTTTCCAACTAGATACCTATTCGAAAAAATACATACATAACGCTTAACAGAAATAGACCAGGTAGTTCAACAGGTTTTCTATTACTGTTTACTCTTTTTTAGTGTGCTGATAATGAAGATAACGTGGATGATGATAATAATGATAAATATGATGACAACGACGACGATGTGATGATTTAATGATGATGATGATGGTGATGATGATAACGATGATATGGTCGACACAACGATGACGTTAATGATGGAGATGTGAAGATTAGTAACTGAATTATATGGTTGGCGACAGTACGTTTGAATTAGTTATTGCTCTAATTATTTTATTAGATGAGCTAATATTGCTACATAAATGGTTTTCATAAAATAGACGTAACTGTAAGAAGCCAAATGAAATGGAAATTGAAGTAGGTACTAAAACTGATTTTAACTGACGAATATAAATATGGAAATGACTTTATGAGACAGGTTAGCTCAGTTCAAACCAACATCTAAAATCATACTCAACAACCATTCATAGTCTTTACAGTTCCTCAATATAGCTAGGTACATAGAAAATGTGATATGAAATTTAACCAGGAGTAGTTTAACGTCACATATTTTTTTATAGTAAAATTCGTTTTAATTTTATTTATCTAAAATCCATGACAAAATTAGAAATATTTGCGACAGAAGTCACCCCCAAAAATTTGCCGCCACCTAACTATATCATGTCGTCAAAAGAACCACACTAATAAAAATGGGTAGAAATTTCCATGTTTTTTATGGTATTATGCTCTTTTTACATAATATTTGCTGCAAAATTTTAATTTACATTATATATTAAGAAATTTCAAAAATAGTGTAATACAATGTACTACAATGGAACTATTTGCTTTTACTAAATGTATTATGAAATTTTACAGAAGTTTTCATGTGATTCTTGTTGCACATGCTCAGAGGCACATCAACCTAACCTAATACGTTTTAGTTGTGTTGTGGTATGTTGTTTAGATGTTTCCATCAAAACTACGCCATAACATGTATCTCTGAACCATACAACATTCATTTCAAACAACATACTTATCTTTGTGACAGTAAAAATAGTAATTGCTTACAACATATATTAACATTAGTTGAAGTTATGTTAATTATAAATTTACTGTAACTAAAATTCGACATATTTATTTTCACATAGATATACGTATATCTACAAGTATTTGCAAAAATCAATTAATATTATATATACTGATGTTTCAAGAATAATTATGCAGTATTTTCAGCGAAAATATTCAACATACTTTCTAATGCGAATGAAATGTCTATATTGCAATACATTTTTAGATGATGGATGGACAAATTCCACTAAAAAGTTATTTCTGCTCCTGACAAGGCATTCTAACTATTTGGAAATAAAAATGTAACTCGCATAGTATATTTATTATTGAATTTTAATAATAAAATATACTGTATTTCTAATAATTTGTTAGTAAGAGATAACCTGCATATTATATTAACTAACTTAAACATGTACTTTTGTACATTTTAACAAGAAGACTTTTTCCTTTCCATGAAAAGTAAGATCTTTTCCCTCTTTTCTACTTCATCTGTCAACACACTCATTATTTTTGTAGTGTACAATACATTTTTAAATTGGCTCTGTTACACTATTCAGGTTAAATAAAATGATAATATTTGAATTGTTTCATAAACTCTTTGGTATGTACATTTTATTAGAATATGCATATTGTTAAGTATACATAAAATATAGGTAAATTGAAATTGTCTACTCAGTAAAGTTACATATACATATATCACAATTCTAACCTAAAAATTACAATGGATAAATCAATACATATTATAGTGACGAAAATTTACAATAGAATTTAGCATAAAAGTAGTAATATCACATAACATATACAGAATTATATCCATGTTTATTTCTATAATGTTACAGTGTACTTATTTCATTTACAAAATTATTATTTAATTTTACATAACTACGCTTCTTATGTGAAATTACAGACAAATTCCAGCGCTGTATTCTAATAGGAATTTAATTTTACATACAATTTTTATGAGTGTATATAGTTTTATTAGTTGCCAACCCAAATTAGTACTTTTCAAGAACATGCTTCATACCTGTTGCCACCGTGTATTACAACACTCTCAAGTAATTTGCCAACAAACAAAATGACTACCATATAATTCTTTTATATTTCGCTAATGGACATGACTATGCAACGCGGCATTGTAAAAAATATGCCCATTGTTCTCGAGAGCACGTGTGACTTACATCTAATGGATCTAGTTCGAGTCTCCTCTGCAAAACAACTTCCTGACGTGAATACAATTCTTCCTAATGCGAACTAATTAGCATTTGGATAACAGGCGGGATTTGCTGAATGTGTACTTGAGGTCGACTCGACTGAATTGAGATGAGCCTGATGAGTGATGATACCCGCAGACCTTAGCACTATTAAAGCAAATGTTACTTAATGTATATGAAAAAATCTATCTCCAATAACGGTAGAGTCGTTAGTTTCGAAAGAGTTGAGAACTACTTACGGCATGTAAAATATTATTGAATGTGTTGCTGAGCAGATGAAATTAGCAAAGCTGAAGCAATAATTTCTTAGGGTGAAAGGGATATTGATTAAATATACTAGAAAGGTATTATATATAATTTTTAAGGAAATTTTGAAATAATGAAAATTTTAAATTTGATATTTAGGTAATTTTATATAAATCTATCTAATGGTAAGTTTACGTAGCAGTTACCTATGCTAAAACAAAGTTGGGACCGGTTGAAATGTCATCGATTTAAATTTATTACGTTTGATTAAACGTATCGCTTTTCTCTTCGGAAGAAACCTTGAAATTGAAGATTAAATCATCTCAATTTTATTTATATTTACTATACAGGGTCATTCAGATCTTATCCACAAGAAATTTTTTGTATGTCCAGGGAAGTCTTATAAATACAATATTGTAAACAAAATTATAAAAAGTAGTTCACAAATGATTTAAAAATACACTTCTACAAGTGAAAAATAACAAAAATCACATTACGTTATGTAAGAAAGATAACGCAACAAAAAGATTATTTTGTTGAACGGAGATAAGTGTGTGTCAAACTGTTCAGTAAACATCGATCATTGTTGGCTGCAGTTGTATCAAGAAGAAGTAAGTAACAATAAAATAAAAATCATTTAACATCTCTATGGAAACAGATAAACAAATTTTAAACTGTCAAACTTGACATACGTTTAATATTTTTACTACTATTTTGAAAACAAAAACAGAGAGTTTTTCGAAACGTCAATAATACGGAAGTGCGCGTTAGTAATGTGATTTTTGTTATTTTTTACTTATCTGCTTTTTTCAGTGTGCGATTTTTTGGTTAGGCAAACTTAGTTTAAAAAATAACCCTTGACTGATCCGTTTGGCGCAAGGGCTTATTTAATTAATCTTTATTTTTTCAGAAGTGTGGCAAAAACCCAATAAAACTAAAGAAAAATTTTTAAGTTTATTTTAAAGTAATAAACACTGCAATTTTTTTGCACCGATATCGGTTTAATCACAGAACATCTGAGGTTTTTTCACACGATATGTGACTTCGCCATTTTACCATATTATACAAGTTGAGTCAGAAAAAATGGGTCAACACTAAGCTGATGATACTAGACACCAAAATATTGTGTTTGAGTTCTTTATGCCTTATACCAATGTCGCTATTTCAAGAAGTACAGGGTGTTCAAGGATTAAATTTTATTCAGAAATTTCTATGTTGAACATTCACAAAAGCTTCACCCTGAATATTTTGAATTCTGTTACTGTTTATGTGTTTGTACAATTAATAATTATTTTGATTATTATGTTCCTTGAAGTCAATGACGTTCTTATGCTATTAAGTTACGACATTTATATCTAATCTTAAGAAATAAAAAAATATAAAGAAGTTGGATCTATAAACAATATAACATGCACGAGTAACATTCCTCTTCCATTGTGAAGGCTTTCCATACTAGACCACAGATCCGATCAGATAAACCAAACAAAAGCGCTAAGCCGGCATTCTTTATGAGTTTAATAGCTCTGCAATGACCGATGAATTGGCAGCACTTCGCTGCGCCAACGTTTTAAGTAATAACTGGCATAAACACTTATTACCATCATTGTTAATGGTAATAAATTCTCCTGAAAGGCAACTCAATTTGCTGTGTCAAGGATTTACGGTTTAAAGTTATCTGCGATCTAGAAGAATAATAACGGTGGCCTGTGGTGCAAATTAATCACTCAAATATCAACGTTCTGTTAGTGTTTCCATGTACGCGATTGCACACCGAAACTATAATAACTAGTGATAAACTTTTAAAATGTAACAAATGTTCGATCGCAAACGTTGGGTGTAAAGAATGTTCCTGTGTTGAATAGAAGTGATTCAGTTTTTCTATGATTACATAAATGGCAATTGAGACGCAGTAGATCTCTATATTTTGACTGTTTTATAAGACTATGGATGTTTAAATGCATGAGCTATAAGTAAATTTAGCTTAAAAAGTATGTTTTCCGATGCATATAGGGTAGGGGCTTTATGTGTAGCAATGCCTAGCTAAAATGTTGCTGATATATTTATGATGTGAGCCAATATTAATTTGGTAGCGGTCAAGATAACGCAATAGAGATGTTGTTGTGAGAAATTGTTGAAGATACAGAAGAACTTGTCTTCTTTAGATAACCATAAGTCTTCATCGCTACACTGCTAGGAGGTAGCAATTCTCAGCTACAAGTTGTAATGTCATTCAGAATATCTTCTTCATAATGTTATTAAGTTAAAGTGTCTTATTTCATTGGTTTGTGCTTTTCATCTATTTTGTCAATCAATTTGTCGTTACGAACAGTATCAAAACGATATTGTAAGGGTGCAAAATTATATTTATATTTAATTAGTACTTATTATATATGGTATCAAAATGTTATAGAGATTTAGGCAAAATATTACCCTGCTAACTGTTATTTTGGAAAACAAGCAATAGTTCATCTGAATAGATGTCATGGCGATAAAATGTTCCCCACAAATTAACAATTTTACTTTAAAATGTCTCCTTTCTCAGAATATGCCTACACGCTAAACTAACTACATATTTGGGCTTTTGTTACAAATATAAGTATAAATAAATTCTTTTATATACTAGTGAGGAGGACATTACTTTTCATTTCCAATGTGTCAGAAATTTGGCTGGTGGTGAATTTTATATTTCTAATTTAATGCTATATCTTCGATAAATGATTTGAAAATTTGATACGGCAGTTTAAAAAACTGCCAGAGAAAAGTGACTGTATATATTTACACATTTTTAATAAAAAATTTGATTAATTTTTGGTTTACAGGATTGTGCTGCAGTTTTCAATGGTTGAACAATTTCAGAGATGGTTACCACATTGCCGGTTTAGATCTCTTGACGTTTCGAAAGATGTATTGCTCACTTCTTCAGAAGAAATTATGCAATTTCAATGTCAAAAAATGTACTATAGAGTATGTTTTAAATATTGACAATGATGCTATCAGTAACGCTATAAGGGGCTAGGATAAATTATTGAAACTTACAGTCCGTGTCAATCTGGTGAATTTTGAGTTTTCATAACCATAAAATTTCACACACATATAGAATTTGCGTGGTTGTATATGCTTGTATCTTTACGAGAAGTGTAAATTGTTGAAATTTTTAACACCGAAAAGCTCTTTCAAACGGCTATTCTTATATTGCAAGATTAAATCTGCTTGAAAAGAAGTTGGAATGAGTAAAATAGTCTGGGTTTTAAACAATAAATAGTATACATATTAAATTACTGTTTGACTGATATCATTTATTGAAAAGAAACTGATACACAGCCAATTTAAATTTAAATAATTCATAATGCAGATTTAAGTTGCTTTCTGATACAGATTTGTATTGATTTGCATTGAGAATCCTGATCTGATAAAATTTCAAAATCTATTTAAGACACAAAATTTTGACATTAAACAGATTTGTCTGTAAGATTTAGATCAAATAGAAATTTGATGTATTTATTTCTTGAATCTTGATCCATTCTTTATTATATCCAATTTTTTCAGGGCTGATGGAAATGTATGAGAGATAACCATCAATTTGACTTTCATTTCAAATTCAGGCAAATTATCCAAAAAATTAAATTTTCCGAATCTATAAAACAAAATTTTCTCAGTAGGCTTTTTCTGAGAAGGTTCAGTAGTATTGGATATTTTCAACGAAAATCAAAATAAGATTCAAGAAATATCAATAACTAAATCCATTTCTGCATTTGCTCTCCAAGTGGTTTCTTTTTAAACAGAGAAACTCTTTTAAATATATTAAAAATAATCATTTTTATAAGTGGAATTTTATATAAATTTAAAATTCATATGACATAAATTTAATTCTTAAACATAACAATAAGGTAGTATGTATTAATCATAATTTTATAGTTTTTATTATGCGGCCTAAATGGCAGTTACAACAGTGACCAATAGGCTCAATACAAATATCTTATTCTTAACAAAATAAAAGATATAGTTACTTGTATTTTGCCATTATAGAATATTTCGTAAGCCAAAACTCAAATATATATTTAATTAAAGTTTTTTCTTCGTTTAAATTTTATTTGTCGTGACTTACTTTGAAGGTTTAGTAATTTGTAGGTGCATGTAATAATTTGTGCAAATTTCATCTAATTACTGCACATTTCTTTTTACGCAAAACAATGAAAAATCGAAATATTAAGAATATATTAAATATTTATTTTGATAAAAATATTTTTTTTTTATTGACAAAAAGCTGTACCAGTAATGTTTATCTTATTTGAACCACCTTATATCATCTTTTATTTTACCAAGAAATATTTTATGATGTTTTGGTTTTTTTAATTAATTTTAATTAAGGACTATGTCGGTTTTAAACGCACATAACGCAAAATAAGTTCAATGTACTGCTCAAAATACTTGTTATTTAATAGCTATTATTAACAAGAATATGTTTATACTTTTCGCCATTGTACGTATGGACATCGTGTTCCGTAAACATTCGCCATTCTATTTATAAATATAATAAATTTAAATTTATTAATAAACTAATAGTTACTAAGGAGGACAAATGTCTGTGTCAACCTTTCCACTACCCATTTTTAAGAAACCTTATTAATCGTTCAAGGCAAGCTGTCACAAGTTACAATTATTAAATTGAATGATTTTAATAAATTTAATATTACATAAGCAGAGAGATAGTAAAATAGATTTATACAGGACGCATCAACCAAAAAAATATTTTTTTAAAAAGGGTAAACAAACTTTATTTTAATACCAGGAAACAATAGTTAATATGATGAAATAGAAGCAGCTCTTGAAATAATACTGAGTGAGATATAATTTGAGCAATTTATAACTGTAAGTATTCAAGAAATTTTTGAAAGCGGCCTGTATAGAGAGCACCAGTGAATTCTATATTATACATATATTCACTCAACGCCAATGCCTGTCAACGTTTTTGATAGTTGAACTATTACTTAAACACTTTTTTAGGTAAAAATGGTAAAATATTGCTGAAACTAAAACTAACAAAATAATAACTTGACTTATTTTCTAGAGGACATGTCACTTTAGATCACTTTTATGTCCTTAATAGGATTACACATAATATTTGAAAAATATATTTATGTATTTCGTACAATATCCAACGGACTCAGCTGCTTAATTACAGGATAAGGTTGAAAACAGTATAAAAGAAAAGAAAAATAAAGTACAAAAAAATAATATAAAAGGTGTAAAAAAAGAGCAACAATGTTAAGACTTCAGAGTTGCTCACGAAAAATACAAAAAATTGTACATACATGCAAATACATTGTATTGAAACTATCATTGATTCTAATAAATGAAAAAGGGGTTCTTTGAAGTAGATCTGAATGCAGTAATAAATTTTTCGGAAAATATGAATATGTGTATTTACTTTTTACATATTTTTTATGTTGTTTTGATAATACAAAGAAAATTACTCCTTTCCCATTATTTATAAAAAAAAAACAGAAAAATAACAAAAACAAACAGAAAATGTAGCACTCTTTTTGGAAATTGCCAATATTTGTATCTATTTTTTAAATATTTATTGCCTGAAAATGTTATAAATAACTCTGTTAGCGGTTTCGCTGGTATCATTTTAATAACCAATAGTATACAACAACGTACACAAAGAAATCTTATTTAATATGGATCTTAAACTCAACCATTTTTCAGAGAAAAATATCTAAATATCTGATTTGATGTGCAGAATTTTTGTTAATTTAGGAATCTCTCCTTTACTTTGTGTCAAAAATGCCAAAATGCATTGTTTACTATCAATTTATTTACTTTTAGTAGAATATTTTTTTCATAATCAACAAAATCCGATAAAGTTTATAGTGATAAGAAATTTAATTCATAGAAATAGTAAACATTATCGATAATGGTTGGGTATATGATCCACATTATACAATATTTGTTTATTTCGATGCCGGTTAAAATTATGTTAGTCAAACCTCTAACACCCTTTATTTTGCAACCTTTAAGTTTCGTTTGAACAGGCGTAAAAATACTTTTGCACATTTATTCTATGACAGCACCAACCCGTCGCGAAAATGTTTCAAATTATTTAAACTTTGCACGCGAATGAGTTAAAACAAATTTTTTGACCTTCATTATGTTTTCAAGGTCATAGCGAGGTTAACTTTTACTTTTCAAATGAGAAGCTTCTTCTAAACTTGATAAGGAGTAAAAACTAGTACCACGTCGTTTTCGAAATATATAGCTTTCTCCAGTTAAATAGGCCACCCGGTATGATGCCAATACTGAATGATAGTTTACGAATCAAGTTAAAATAAAAAAACTGAGTGAGAAAAAGTAAGTTCCTAATAATTGGTCGTTCAAATCAGAAAATTATTACTTTATTAGTTACATTCTGTATATGACGAAATCTGCCAAAATAGTTCAAATTTCCAAATATTGCAACCTTAATAATGCTATATGGGTTGAAAGACAATTTCATTGTACACAAGACATAGTATTCCGTTTGAGATAAAAGAAAGTTTAAAGTTGTTGAAATGTAACGGCAAGAATAAAACGTTTGGTAATTAAAATGCAGATATACATATATAACTTCTTCACGAATATCTACCAAAAATTAACTTGACATCTATTTCCAGTAAAATGTTGCATACCCCACCATACGTCAATTTTACTTCTAGCTATAGAAAATGTTATACAAAGCAACCCTAAGATTTTCCGTAATATCAAAAAATGTAATAATATACAGGGTGTTTCATTTAAAATAACGAAACTTGTGTCGGAAAATTCTAAATATTTTAGTTACTTTAGTTATTTTAGTTAGAGACTTTGTTATGTTGCGAAATTTCAAAATTTTCAAATCTGTATTTTCCCAGATACTTTACCCCATTTCATATTTAATTTTCATTACATGTGTGTTTACATGGCCACGAATAACTTATATGTACTCGTAACTTACTGTTTTATATATTTCTCAAAAACGGTCCTATTGAAACCATCTGTTCGTATAAAATTAAATTAGACTAAAAATATGGATTAACAAAGAAATTGGTCTCATTTAAATAAGTTTTTCTTTTATCGAAAACTAGAGAGACAAAAAAGAGATATTTTTATTTATTCGATCTGATAAAATATCAAATTAAGGAAAAACAGTGGCATACAATGATTTTTACAATAAATATCAATCAAGTAACTTGCTACGACGCCATTGGTATGATTATTTTAAATTTAATTACATCAAAAGGACCACCTTGGTAATCAATTTTCATCAAAATTGGAGTAAAGATTTTTGATTAGGTAATAAAAAAAAATAATTTTTATGGAAACCTTAACACTGTTTATCGAAAATCAGACAGTTGAGGGAACATGTTTAAATGAATAATTTTTCATAAAATATGACAAGGGATCACTTACTCTCTGAAACTGAAGTTATCGTCTATGATACATTCTGTATATTTATTTTACATGACAATAAACATCTAAATGAAAAATATAATCCCTACATATCTGTACTCTATTTTTAAACGCATACATTCATGTTTATTGTCAAACTCAACACTGTCAAGGACTACCTCTAAAATTAGTCTAAGATTAACTTCGTAAATTTATTTTGTGTTTATTTTTTTCTTCTTGGCAAAAGCAAATAAAATAGTTAAAACTAGCAACGAGTATTGCTTTTGTGAATTTTTTCTGTTTTTTGTCAAATTTACCGTTAAAATGATCTAGTTATATCTTCCAGTTACTTCTCCCTGTGAATTACTTCTTCATTTACTCCTCTTAATTTAAAAAGAGAGTATAAATATCGTATAACATACAAAATTAATAATGCAAGTGCAAATGTAGGCCTTGAAAACTATTAGCGTTAAAAAATAATTACGCTTGGTCAGTTACAGTAATTGTAAAAACCGTTAATTAGTTCATTAATGCAAAATTTAACATTTAATTTTATCAGCTCTTTCAATTCAGCATGGAAATGTGGTATTATAATGACCTTAATAATGATATATTTTTACACCTATAGGAAATGTTGAGTGTGTTTTGAACTTGTTATCTATATATAGTCAGAAACCATGACAAATTTCATATTAGAATTGTACATATTGAGTTTATATTTTCTTAAAATTAATATGCTTGACTTTCGATTTTATAAATATCTATTGGTTCATAACATAAATCATTTATATACAATATTCATCAAAATATTTCTTAAAATTTTAATCTTGGAACCAATTTTTATACAAATTTATATTGTCGCTGCACCAATTTTTAATTCTGTGTAAAACTGAACTTATATCAGGAAAACAAGATCAAATTTATTTTGATTTTAATAGAAAGTGTTCTAATAATAAAATATATCGTTAATCGTTTAACATAACCTGAATAATCATTTATTAATTATTTGATATTTGAAACTTTTGGATAACATTTTATTCTGTAGCATTAGACTGTTATTATGTTATTTCTGAATTGTCTGTCTGTATCTAAAATTAATTATGTGTACCACGACTGAGAACATTCTCCACTAATTCAGAAATTACTAGGGAATAATTGTAATTAGATGTTGCAATTAACTCAGCAATGCACTTGTTACTTTTATAGAAACATTCATGAACGTTGCCAAACCGATTGAGAAACAAACTAAATTCTTCGCGCTGCAGTGCAAACCCAAAACTAGATAGACTGGTCTAAAGAGTCTAAGTGATACTAAAAAAAAAATTTATGAAACAGTTAATTGCGGTAATTTGCATAGATGTTTAGAAGTGACCCAGAAAACGAATTATTATTTCAATTCTCATTTAGGGTTGGCAACATTTTAAAATGATTTATGTTAAAACAAAAAACGATTTAACTATATTCAATTCTTTATTTTTTTTTATTTATCTATTTATGGATTCATGTTATTACACAAAAAAGTACTTACACACGTCAAACAAAAAGGAGAACATAAAATATTCAAAATTAAAATATAAATATAAATACAAATACATAAATAATCCTACATTAAGAAAGAGTAAAATTGACACAACACATTAAAATATTAAAATGATAAAATCCACACTATATAAAATAATGACTAATACTACATTAAAAAAGAGTAAAATTATTAAAATTATAAAATCCACACTATATAAAATAATAAAAAAAATCAAATAAATAAATATAGATCATATATAATTCAGAGCTCAAATTTGGTCAGTCACTGCCCAAAATGTGCTCAATATTATAAAATGCATTTCCCAAAAGATTTTTTTTTATTCTATTTTTAAATTGACTTGGATTAAGATTTCTTATGTGTATTGGTAGTGCGTTAAAAAGACATATTCCCATATATCCCGTACCATTTCTGGTTTTAGTTAATCTTAACTAATTAACAGTCAAATTATTTTTTGATTTTATATTATAGCTGTGCAGCTGATTTCTAAATCCCTAAATTTAGTTTCACAAGTAGGAGACATTGTGTTTTTAGAGTGCTCAACGATACCCTACCTACGAGATTTCGGAGTGAAAACATATATTTAGATACCTTTCTATAAATATAAGCTGTATGTTGTTCCCAAAGCAAATTAGAATCAAGATAGACCCTTAGGAATTTAATATGGTCTAATTTTAGGCCATTATCAATATCATAGTCTCAGTTTCTGTTATATTTAGACAAAGTTTATTACTTGTAAACTAAATATCCACACTCGATTGTATTTCAGGGACAACTCAAACCTTTTTAACAAATGGTACCGAATTGACCATGTTGCTTAATACTAATATATTTTCATATGTTCACAAAATTCTATAAAAATTGTGGAAAATGGCTTTCACTGAATGGGCATGTATATGTAGTTTTATATTCTACTAACATACAAAAATATATAAAATACCTCCATTAATATTAAAAACTAACGATTAAAAAAAATAAAATTCTACAATAGCAAAATTTTAATCCATTGCGGATATACAACGTGTGGCGCCTTTAATGCAAAATATTAAAAACCTAGATTCCTGAGAGCAGATGAAGTTAAATAATATAGGTCGTCATAGATCCATATGAGATATTAAAAATAATTAATTGAAAATTACAAAATGTGACTTTTGATATAAAATTTGACCCCTGTGAACAAAATCAGATTTTTATAAATTGGTAACACTTTCTATAGAAACAGTAAGTTTGCACCTAATCTTGTTTGTAGAAATCCAACCTACCTGTTAAAATAATAGTACTTTTTTCTGCAATACAGGGTGTTTTGTTTAAACAAACATATTATTACGCATTGCCGTTTACAAAGAAGTAACCATTTCACTTTATTAAAACGAGGATTATATTATAGTACCTAAACTTAATAATTAATGTCCGCATTTATATTGACTTTAAACTGAATATTTTTTACTGTATTAAAAAGGTATTTTAAGCTAATATAAATCAAATCTCCTACAATTTCTATCAATGAAGTCATATGTATGCTCTCTGATACCAAACATCTAGGTATGTTAATGAACAATTCCACAGACAAAACTCTATTCAATAATTATCTAAATTTACTAACCTGAATATCTTACGGAAATTTAGGCGTAAGAAATAATAAAATAGTTCAAAATTATTTAGTGTATGAAAACCCTTCCTTCTGATCGTTTTACAAATTTCCGTAAAATTATACCATCTGGCAACATTGACTCGGCTTTTGGATAGGCAACTACTAGGTCATAGCTGTTGAACGATAGCATTTTATCCATATAGGACTTTTATTCCGAATATTCCAAGGCATCTGTATTTTATTGTTTCTGCATTAAAGACGCCACACCCTGTATAAGCAGTTAAACTTCTCTTCATAAAATGTCCAGAGGAATTACACTCTGAAATATTCACAGGTCGTTGAAGAACAGCAGGTATATAAATATTCACACAAAATTAGTTCAAATAATTCTGCAATGCAGTTAAAAACTGCAGTCAATTTATAATAAATTATTTCAGTCTTATGGGTATAAATTTTGTGTTTTCTTTTAAGGAAATTCTTCAGTTTCCAACGATTTTTTGGTATTTGGCGACATAAAAGGAATTTTCTTACCTGTAATACCTTGTATATTAAGCGCTTTTAATTAACAGGATTAAATTTCTTCAGTTTTGAAATTATATCAACGAATTTGCATTTTGCGCTGCTCATACGCGAAGTTCTGTATTTGTCTAATCTTTACAGAACAATAAGCAGACGTTTAAAAATCGCATAAATCCTTTCAGCGTCATCGGTAACCTGTTACAATTTTTTTCGCGTATTGCCTGAAAAACCAGTCTTTAAACAGTTATGTAAAGTTTACCTGTTAGCAACGGCAAACTTTAAGATTTATCTCGATCAGTTTTTATTCAGATAAGAGCACCTGCGACCGGTTCACCTTCCCAACGAGGCTAGCGTATTATATTTTTGAACGTTGCCGAAAAAGTCCTCATAAGGGACGTATTTGGACTAAGGACAATCTAAATTGTTACAAAAAAACTGTAACATTAATGATTTGTTGCACTCGAGGCGTTGCTATCATTTGGATCGTCTGACCTTCAGCTTGTTTCCTCTAATTATGCAATGTGTTGAACATTAATCTGATTGTAGGATATATCGTGATGGACATTCTTAATGAATTTTCTCATGTCACGAATTTAGATTAAGGATAATCTAAATCATTGTAGATTAAGTGTAATTTAAATCATTAGGAACATTACAAATAATGGTGCTGCAATCGTGCTGTCTGACCTTCACTATGTTTCCTTTAATAATATTTCGAATAAATGTTTGTTGCTTTTCTAACTGTCTTACTTACACTTACCACAAACTGTCAGTCAAAATTCTATTTCTAAATTGGTATTTTCCTGTTACCTTCCAAAAAGGTAATATGTCAATTGGAATTGTACAATTGTACAAGTTAAAAACTTTCCCACTTCTTGTAATTTTGTGTAAGTTTTTTTAATTAATAAATAAATGCACAGAGAATTGTTTTCAACCTTCAAAAACGTTTTCCTCGATTTTATAGTGGGTTATCTCGAATGATATTGTCTGAAGATATTTATTTGTGGCATAATTTTAGTTTTTCTTTAATTTTATTGGGTTTTTGCCACACTTCTGAAAAAATAATAAAGATTAATTAAATAAGCTCTTGCGCCAGACGGAACAGTCAAGTTTGCCTAACCAAAAAACTTAGTTTCAAAAATAATCCTTGACTGTTCCGTTTGGCGCAAGGGCTTATTTAATTAATCTTTATTATTTTTTCAGAAGTGTAGCAAAAACCCAATAAAACTAAAGAAAAATCTCGAATGATGTGCAAAAAATTTAAAGTAGATTGTACGACCGATTTCAATAGGGGTACTTCATATAAAACACATTTTCTGAGCATCTCTTAAGGAGTTATGATTCCTTAACAGGGGGTGATAAATTTAGAGTTTTATTTAGTTTATTCCAAATGCTTTGAAATTAAGAAGTAAAATTTGGTAAGGTATTTAAACTGAACTTCTTGTGAGCTAGTATTTTTTATTTTCCTCATCCGTTCAGGGGGCGTTGAAATAAGGTACTCCCTGTATATTATTTATTACATTTTTTTGGGGGTTAACTTTTTTGATTGAATTTTATGTTGAATGTTTGTTGAATTTATAATATTTTTGTATCTCTTGCAATTTTTTGATAAGTAGTACAGTTTCTAAATAAAAAATTAATGTTCATAACCCTTCACGTACATACTTTCCTCTCCAATATCTAATTTACACATCGATATCTAGTAGGTTTCCATCATTTTCCATTTGATGACAGTTAATGGTTCTTTGATATCAAATATTGCTATGTATTCAATATTTATTTATTAATAAAACATATCATCCTCCTTCCCTCCCAATACGTGGTTAGTTTATTTCGTTCTAAATGAGTGCCGCAAATATTATTAATAAATTTTCTCATGTCGCGAATTTAGATTAAGGATAATCTAAAAAATTGTAGATTAAGTGTAATGTAAATCATTAGGAACATTACAAATCATGTTGCTTCAATCGAGCTGTCTGACCTTCACTATGTTTCCTTTAATAATATCTTGATTACATGTTTGTTGTTTTTTTTTTAACTATATTACTTACTTACTTTACATGAACTATCACAAATTGTAAATCAGTCAAAACTCTATTTCTAAATTGGTATTTCCTGTTAAAAAGCTCATCACTCCTTGTGCTTTTTTGTTTGTTTTAATATAATTTTAATGAATAAATGGAAGGAGGTGTCTTTCAAAATATGAAAATGTTTACTTCAATTTTTATCTATTTCCAAAAACTGTTTTGTCCTATCCCTTTGCAATAAATTAAGAGTTAAAGGCAACTAATCTACATTTTTATAGATATCGTTAATATACTACATGACAAATATCATTTTGATAATTGTTTGCATGTTTACTTCCCTTGAAGAAAATAAAATATTATTACATTTTCAGTTTTCTCTGCTAGGTTTTTTTGGAAGCTTGTTGCAAATACCGTCCACATTGGGTGCTGCCTCTCACACGTCAACATCGAGCAAACTGCTTACAATGATGTAGATAAATTCAGTGGGACCACTCACAAGGATGTAGAGAAATGCGGCCTGGGGATGCGCAAGTACAGGGTTGAGAAAGAGACGTATTGAAAGGCGATCCACAATTTAACAGAGCACCATGTCCAATATATGGCAGGTGTTATGGTATGGAGAGTATCGCGTATAGTAGCAGATCACTACTAGTTTTCGTTAGAGGGAGGCAACATGACAGCTTAACGCTACATCGAGCAAATGGTGGAACCTTATATCATTCCATATATTCCACACCATGTAAAATGCTATTTTCCAGCAAGACAATGTTAGACCTCATGTTACCAGACAAACAACAACTTTTATGGCTCAACATTAGATCAACCGTTTATCCTGGCCACCAAGATCGTCGGATATGTCACCTGTTGAACATGTCTGGAATATGATTGGTCGCTGATATTTACATCCTCCACAGTTCAGATAACTTGGAATGATATACCCGAAGAATTTATCGACAAAAATTTGTCACGTAGTACATTAATAAAAGCTTATTACACTTTAATTTATTTTTATAACAATTATTACGTAACTTTTATAATCTAGAACACACCAAATCCTGCCAGATATATAGGTCTGACATTTGGAAACCGGTCTGCTAATTATATTATTATCATATCGTATTTTGTCTATTCAAAACGTTTTATCTACCAAACAGACAACGGTCACTAGATACAAAAACAAATATGAAATCAGTTTCCTTCTACAATATTGCTTTGTTAATTGCAACTACCTTCCAGATGTCAATAAAGTATCACAGTCGTATGATTTATGTAGGCAAAACGAAAATGATAAGATAATTTAATCAAAACAGTTTGGAACACACTATTGCTTTCGGAATCCCAACTTTCAGTCATCATATCTGATGAATTTATTATTCATTAAGGAAACGTTAGAAACTCATACAGCAAAACGAAATCATCTTTAGATCGAAGTCTATTCGTGAACTATAATATTTTATCATATGCAAATAGGAATAAGATTGTCTCATCAAGAATTCTTATAAAAAACAATATGTATCAAAGACTATAAGTACTGATTGTAGTAAGTGAAATAATATTAAAATTGTAACTGTATCAATATTAGGTGAAAGTGGCTAAATTAGGTCAACTTCTATGAAAATTATATATATTTTTAACTAAGCCAGGAAAATAGGATTTGTTATTTATTTCAGATGTAGCACCGTATACTAAAGTGTTGTTTCTTCATTATGTCTTATTAACTGAACAAAAAATAGGATTTGTTCTCTATTTTAGATGTAGCATACTGCACACTAAAGGGTTGTTTCTCCATTACATCTTATTAATTGAACAAGAAATAGGATTCGTTATCTCTTTTAGATGTAGCATACTGCATACTAAAGTGTTGTTTCGTCATTACATCTTATTAATTGAACAAGAAATAGGATTCGTTATCTCTTTTAGATCTAGCATACTACATACTAAAGTAGTTTCTTCATTACGTCTTATTAATTGAACAAAATTGTAAAATAGAATTGATTAACGTTTCCGTCTGTGTTTAGGCAATATTTTTCAGATATCACCTCTAGACCGTTATTGCTGTATCGGTTCCAAGATGAGATGGAAAATCTTCCTTTCCATATTTTTTACCCCGTATATAAGCAATGTATTGTATTTCTCTCTTTATATCCGCAGTTACACCGGAAGCAAGATAAAGGTTTTAATTGTAGAAATACATTTGTGCTACTTGTTCTTAGCTGTAAGACATTGACATATCTAGGATAAATTTCATAACTCTGCCTTATATATCAGAAAATGGTATTTTCACATTATTTGGTCATCGGTTTACGCCTTTCTCTACTTGTTTTTGGAGCAGTAATTATTTTCCCATGTTTGAAGCTAACGTTGAGTAATATAGTGTTACTGACATTTCACGGTCGATCTAATGGATGCCAATTATGTAGGAATGGGTTTACTGAACTAATTGTGGGCCTATGTCTTCACTCTCAAATTGGGACATAATTGTATTTACCAATGCTCATTTACGTATTCGTACTTAAGTCGATATTGAGCTAAAACATGTGTCAATATATTAAGTACAACACGGGTCTACATATTATGAAAGGATATTTAATATAACACGAAATTTTTTTTGACTTCTGAAGAAATTTAGTGTTCTGAATTCAAATCTCGCTTCTAAATGGCACCATCACGTCAATATTTTCAGATATTCTAATGTAAAAGTGTATCATTGGTTAGTGCATTTTAAGAGTTTACTGTTAGTTCCAGCAAATTTTACCATAACCTATACCAAATTTTAAAACATCCAAATTAAATTTTTTACCGATATACAATAGATTCAAGTTTGTACTGCGTATAAAACATCAAATATAGTGATGATGTATGTTCACTTAAAACACTTTACCTTTTTTGATTTTGAATAATTCTGGAGATGAATCATGAATCTCGAATTAGATTTTCAAAATTCAAGATCTAATCGGCGGATCTAATGTCTATTCAAAAATAGCAACATTGAAAATACAAAAATATAGGTAAATTTCAAATAAAAAAGGTCTCTCATTTTCAGTTTTTATGTGTTTGCACAGTTTCCATGGAAAAATGACTTCAAAAATTGTAGTTTGCGTATAGCCTCTCCTATTTTGCTTACGATGCTCATCAGTCCGAACAATACGGGTAATTCTACAAGTAGTACGCACAAATATGGTCTAGTTTTGTGGTCGATAATTACAAATTTCAAGTCAAATTTCAATAATTTAATATCAAAATTTTTTTTGAAATTTTAAATATAAACGATTTCTTGTGATTTTTCGTTTCCGAGTAAATTTTAGAAGATTGCAATTTGTGAGCGCCATATTGGATCAGCCATCTTGAATTTTGAAAATTTAATCTCAAATGCATGGTCAGTGATCTTCGAGACTCTTTGAACTACAAACTTATTATATCCAAAATTGCTCAAAATCAAATGAGTTAAAATCTATGTATAATTTTAATAGTTTCAAGAGATTTACTGTTTTGGAAGCATCCTGAAATTTTGCAGTAATAAATCTCCTGTACACATGTAGCATAGTTTTGTAAAAGATAAAAGGATTTATTGTAGCAAAACCCAAAACGTTTTCAACAGATTATACCAATTTATTTAGTTATTTTAATAATTATCGTGGAACAAATGCCAATAATTCCTCATCTATTTTAATTCGTATTACTAAACATTAACCATAAAATTTTTAAACTGATTTTTACATTAAAATAGAAACTGATTTAACAAAAAGGATGTTTTCCATTATAGCATGTCTAACTTGAATTGCGTAAATTGGATGGTAGTTTAGTGACTTACTTACTATACAGAGATAACACAATTAGAAGTAAACCGCTTCATGTGATTTCCTCTTCGTAGTGTAAACTTCAATCTGCTCTTATTCGGTGCAAAAGAGTCCTGTTTGAACGTTTCAAAATGAAAATTAAAGTACAAGTATCGTACTTTTTGGTAATTTCATTAGTTTATGTCGATAAAGTTCTCTCCAGACAGCTCTACTTAGTTAACGTTTGTTTTTGCAAGTACTTCAACTTATCGAATAATTGCAAAAGCAAGGAATATTCTTTACACATTTTCAAATAATTTGGATATGTTTTTAGATTATAACTAATCGTGTTTTTTAATATTAGCCATGCATGTTTGAGTAGAAATAGAATTACCTTTTTGTGCTGAATTTCTCCAATCTTTGACATTCAAATAATTGCACATGCTGTTTTAATACACGTTATTAAATTGCAATAGTTATTTTGGCGAATAGCTTATACTATACTATATGTAATCTTGATACGAAAGAGAAATAATAAATTGACAAGACTCATTACAACCTGTATTACCAGAAACTGAAAAGAAGTGCAGCTTATGGGTCATTAATCAAGGTGGTTTTACAATCGTGACATTTTAACTTTCCGTAACGTTGCAACATTTGCCATATTCTTTTTACCAGCAATCTTAGCTAATCTGAGTTAATCTCACTAAATTGACCAATCATCATTGAGAATAGCTAAGATTAACTGAGATAAACTAAGATTTCTGGTAAAAAGAATACAGCTATTGTTGTAAATTGCACTCAAATGTTATTTTAGAAATCAATAATTATTTGTTAATTAGTATTTTAGACTAGTACTATTTTTATTCATCCTATAGAAAACACCAAAATAACTTATCTTTCTTTATTACTGTATTTTACAATTCACTTCAACTATTTTCTATTTTCAACATTTATTTTTTACATAATTATCTAATATTCTAATAATTCCATTCTACTGGATTTCAGTGACATCTAACATTTTTTCATTGGCATTAAACAGATATTGTCAATTGAAATGTAACATCATTTTATCAAATCTGTTTGTCCTAAGGCTTAAAATGTTTACAAATAACTATTAAAATATACTTTTATATTTTGTTAGAAGGAACTCTTGGAGTTTTACCAACATTTATGAAAACTGTGATAATGTAATTCCAGTTTTTAAATTTAGTTCCACTTACAGTCACTTCATGTCATCTTGATCAACCTGATGATAACATATTTCTTTCAATTTTTTAAAAACTAAGTAGGGATAGATTTCAAACATGAATATCTTGCAGTCAAACTTGATAACTTCCACAACAGGGTTCAGAATAAGTAGAATACCATTTGGACATAATTGATTCTCATGTATGATACGCCACACTGTTGATTGGGACATTCTATTTTTCTGTTGAGCGATTTGCATGGTACTTATTCTGGGATTCTGCAACAATCTCTAAAATGTGTTCCTCAGCTGCTACAACACGTCATGGATGTCCTGGATCTTCATCTCTTCCACGATTCGGTTTCAAATTCCTTGTGTCACTCCCGTGTTGCGCTATCGTGGTAAAAGTAGCTGCATTTGGCACATGTCTACTTAGAAATCGTTCTACGTACAGCGAAAAACTGCTAAAGCATTTTGTCTTACTTCACCGTAAATTAAAACGATATTCATCAACTCCAAGTTGCTATACACGTAAGCCATTTTTGACATTTGAAAAACAAATATAAACAGTATCGCAAAAACGTTTATACTAAAATCGTATTTCAGTATTCGGTATTGCCAGTATAGCGATGACGCTAGAGAACTTCAATAGTTTTTTTGGTGAAAATTATAAGGATTTTACAAAACTTTTACTATATCTAGCTCCGTTTTTCATTACGCATCTGTTAACAATATTTTTTGGACAAGTTATTAATCATCCTGTATAGTTACAGAATTTATGTATATATCTATTACCTTACCATCGTTTCCATTCGATTTATTCTGAATAAACTATAATGGTATTTATCTAAAGAGATCCTATGAACCAAGTAAATTTTGACAATCTAATATAATAACAAAACCTATCTTGGCATCTATTTTTTATAGTTCCTTCTCCATTTCGTTCAGCTAGAGTGAGTCCTTTCAAATTCGCAATATTTCGCAATTATGGATATTTATTTGATTGAGTAACGTCGAAATTTTGAGGGTATTGTTTGTTAAAATTATGATGGTGCTTATTTAAATGTCCAGGAAACTGATATATTACTGTATTGTTTTCTAAATGCAAAAACATTCAGTATTATGCTTAATTAACTTTTGCTATGATGACGGTATATTTCCAAGTCGTCTTCCTTAAAGAACGAACATAAATTAATAAATACCGGATTGTGTTTGAAATGAACTTACTGAAGATTTCAATGATACTTATCTGTTTCTTAGATGGGGCAATAGGTCTGCAGATTATTTACTTTTGATAAAGATCTCGAAATCTTCTTCGAGAAACTGAAGTATCCATGGTCAGGTGATTTTTATATACCTTATATTAGAAATCCACTTTCTTTAATTTTAATAAACGGACTGGTCCCTGTTATTCATTTCTAGGTTATTTTTAAATTTATGGTTTTATAAAAAATAATGATAGACATCGATAGTAAAGTTATAACGTCTGGTGCAACTAAAAAGCACAAAATTCTGTTAACGCCTACTGTAGTCTGACGCCTACTGAAAATAATAAAATAAATATTAATTTATTTAAAATGAAATGTGTGATGCACAACGATATTTTTGTATTACTACTGATCTTTTCAATTTAAATTTAATATGTAATATCATTGAACGCTTCAGCCCAGTTTTACAATACTTAATCAATTAAAAATTAAAGAATTAAACTATACAGCAGACTTTTTGTTTTGCAATTTCAATTAAGTACCTCCATTTTTAATAGAAAAAGGTAGAATCAATTTGTGATTAATATAAATTTATATACAGGATGTTCTGAGAAACACTAGCATAAATTCAAGATCTGATAGATTTCCAAAAAATATTACATCAAGATCCAGGGCGGTGAAAATAATTTTTTAGAATCTAGTTTCATTTCTGCCTTCCACAAAATTCGATCGAATGAACCGAAATTTTGTTATGTGGGGTTTCTGGAGACGCTAAATGCTTTGGAGTTATTAATTTTAGGCTATATCATACAGGGCGTTCACTGCAGTACTCCATGGGAACATTTTAGTCCTAACTTTTTTGAGGTTAATCTTTTTGTCACTTGCTGTTACGGCAAATGTTATTCTAAACAAAAAAGGTGCTCTAGTAAAAAGCCAAGCAGCTTGTATTTCAATTTGTTGTTTTTTATTTCAAGTCGACTTGTGTGAAATGTGTGAAATGAATCTGTTAAGCCGGTAACCGATGGCGGGCAATAATATATATCTTTGCAATGCGATATTCCTACGGACAAGTAAACCGTATACAGGGTCGGAAAACGCTGATGGTCTATCTGAGTTTACATGAGAGCGACAAAGTAAAGTATAGAAATCCGTGCGATAGACAAGGATGACTATATTGACGACGTTTTATAAATTAGAATAACATCTGAGCAGTCGCTCCCACTTCTAACCTAGCGAAGATGGCGATTGGTCGCTGAGATATAAGTGGGAATGGATTTTATTTGTTGAATGACGAAACGAGCGGTGACTATTTAGATTTTAAAACGTCGTCAATATAGTCATCCTTGTCTATCGCACGGATTTCTATACTTTACTTTGTCGCTCTCATGTAAACTCAGATAGACCATCAGCGTTTTCCGACCCTGTAGATATAAATATATAGTATAGCGTCAATGCGTAGCGTTCTATGCATTTTAATCACAAGAGATATTTTTGTAATATATCAGATATACTTTATGCTTTACGTGCATTACCAGAACAAGTATTTTAATTCGAGTAATAAGAAATTTCTAATTAGAAAGGTATTTTAAGCTAATAAAGGGTAAAATTTTGTTTTTAATCAAGTAGGTCGTTATCATATTTAAATTCATTGACAGGTTAATCACTTTTGACATTGTCGATATTTAATTTGAAATAATTTTAATTTATTGGTATAATAATTTATATGGTTAGATATTTGACTCAAATTAAAGGAGGCCACCTGAAGAAGCAATCCTAAAAAATAGTTCAGATCTCATCTATTGTGGTTGAATTTCCGAGTTCCCACAGTTTCAGAAGTGAAGTTAGACATTTATAGAAAGTTTTCATTTAACCAGGTTAGTAAATTTAGCTAGATTATTTTTTTTAGATAATTATTGAATAGAGCTTTGTCTGTGGAATTGTTCATTAGCATACCTAGATGTTTGGTATCAGAGAGCATACATATGACTTCATTGATAGGAATTGTAGGAGATTTGATTTATATTAGTTTAAAATACCTTTCTAATACAGTAAAAAATGTTACAAAAGCTAATATTAAAGAATATATGGGTAGATATTGTGGGTGTAATTCAACGCTGGTCGGGGCTTTAGTCCGCAGAGTAGTTAGTTTCACACAATATTGTTAATACCTAAAAATATATAAAATACATACTGCTATGATAATATTACTTTAAAGTTTACTTTTAATGTTGGAATTAAAGGAAATTTACTTAGATGGATTAAGGCTTATGTCAATAATAGAATTGTCTGTGCCACAATGGATAGTTCCTTCTCCGTCTCGGCTTCTATTACTGATGAAGTGCCGCAAGGACCCATATTAGGTTATCGTGTGTGTGTATATATATATATATATATATATATATATATATATATATATATATATATATATATATATATATATATATATATATATATATATATATATACACGAGTATATATGAATGTAGAGAAAACGCTGGCGTAACATGGAAAATTTGCAACCGAATCGTGGAAAAGATGGACCTCCAGGGCGTCCACGGCGTATTGCAGCAGTGTGGCTTATCATACATGAGGCTCAATTATATCCGTATCATGTACAGCATGTCAAAGCATTAATACCAAGGGATTGAACGAGAAGGACCGGCCGCCATAATCTCCTGACTTTAAATCATTTGGATTTAATATTTAAAAAATGAAGTATATTGCACCGAAGTGGCTGCTGCCAATAGCTTGCAAGATCAAAATGGACAAGAAGCAGAGATATTTTTGTTAATTTGTAGAAACTGGGTAAGACGGACCCAAAATTTTTGCTGTAACATCAAGTATGTCAAACTATTTTACTCATTGAAACTACAATTAATAATTAATAACAATAGCGGCAAAAGCAGTTGAATATGTTGTATAAAAATAGGTGTTGTAAAATGTAATTTATTTCTTTCCTTGGGAATTTCTTTTAATTTTTTGTCCGGTAGTCGATTATACGCCTTATCAGGTTTTACAGTGCGGAAGTGTATTTTTAAATCATTTTTTAATTTCTCTTTTTGATTTTACTTTTACAAAATTGTATTTATAAGAGTTCCCTGTGCATTCAATTTTTTTTTAGATAAATTCTGAATCGCCCTGTATAATATTGCTTCGATATAATTTTACCCACATCATATAGACATAAGTATGTTCAAAAAAAGAAAAACCTGTTGAATATTAGTCCTCATATTAGCCCTCTGTTATTACCACCAACACACATTTACTCGTGTATAAAAACAAGTTTCTCAGGCATGTTAACTTAATCAATGGCATGTTTTCAACATAAAAATATCTAAAGTGACTTGTTTTATTGTATCACTGAAACTGTAAATACTGTCATCAGATTTAAATATTTTTTCTTTAGTAGTAGTAAAGAGAAACTGATGTTATACGAACACCTATTTAGTTTAAGGCAGGAAATAACTTAAATTTCTCTAATACCTTTGCTATTTCAGTTAATTCGGTGTCAAAATATTTGCAGGAGAAAACGAAACCATGAATTTGCTAAATTTACATAAATTAATAGAAATTACTGCTAAAAACGCATGTTTGTAAAGGCAGTTCCAAGTTGATGGATGACGGAATCTTTAAAAATTACAGGGTGTTTCTTTGGGAAAAGCACATAGGTAAACAGTGAATACAGACAGGTTTAAAAGAGTTTGTCCTTGCCGAGATATAGGATGTTTCACTGAATTTGGCAGTTTCTACCACTTCTTATAAAAGGACTATATCACTCTGTATAAAATTATAATATGTGGTACCTACTTTACTCAATCCACTGACGTCATAAGCGAAGCAGAAATGCAGATCCGGTTTCGTAAAAAATATTATTTTTTGTTGCTAAAAATAACACGCTGTAAAAAATATAGAATAATCTATTCAGCCATTTGAATACAACAGAAATATTTTATAATATTTCACATAGTTGAGTGTGACTCTAAAAGTACGCATATTTAAAATCATAAATAATTTTATAATTTTTTTCTGATAAAACTATAAAAGCTATTTTTGTTGTTTAGTAATGGTTTAATGATATTGTCGTGTGAAGTACAGACATATAAATATATATATGTTGATGCTATTTGAAATTAAAAATAAGGGCGTATTATTTAACGCCCTTACTCTCTGTTTTATGGTAAATTCAAATAGTTTTTATAAATTATTTGAGTTAGTCAACACAAGAAAATTGAAACTATTCAGGAAATACTTCTTATTAAGAATATACAAACAACTATAATACAATACAACAAAATGGTATGACTAGATATACTGAAACCTATAAAAAACCAAGAAAAACTAAAATCGAACAGAAATTAAAATGATTTTAGGAAAGAGTACAACAAATGTAAAAAGTGTCCTGTTATGTTAAACACTTCAATGCTTGTTGATGTATTAATAATAATAATAATATTTATTATCTTTTAAGACAATACATAAAATATTGTATACGACTAGTCATTAAAAAAAACCACATATAATAAATTCATATACACAATACAATATTACATATTAAAAATTATATCCCTTGAAAATTAGTCATCAATCCTATAAAAACATTTGTCAATTAGATACTCTTTTAGTTTTTTCTTGAGGGCAGCTATAATTGGAAGATTTTTTATATTTGCAGCTATCAAGGTAAAGAGTTTAAGCCCTAAGATCTTAAGTGAAGTGGATGTAATACTAAGGCTTTTGAAAGATGTACAAAATTTATCTTTTTGCCTCCTATTCACAGAGTGAAAATCCGTATTTAAAATAAAATATTTTTTATTACAGGATATAAATAAACAAAGAAAAAAATGAACAAAGATGGTAAAATTAAAATTTTGTCTTAAAAATATTCTTACAACTTGTAATATTAGGTACATACAAATTTTGAAAATTGTTGATGGTTAGGTAACTATCATCCAGAAAATCCTCTTTTATAGTAAAAGCTTGAGCGTTACCGTAAAATAAATCGTATTAAGTATTACAGTCATGGACATTTTTACAGGGTGGTTACTTTTACGGTGCCCATGGGATCCAGAAAATAGTAATATATACAGGGTGGCTTAAATCAGTAAAAAGTTGCACATTTTACGCCTTTCCAATTTCTAAAAAAAATTTTGATATTTGCCCCTGAAATACCGACTGAAAACGTCTATTTTCTGTTTCTTTACATAACTTCTTTATTTATTTGATTTGCTTGTGCAGCTTCTTTCATCCCGCTCCTGGTTTCCATGATCACAAAAAATATTTTTTGTGTATTTGTAAAGCACGTGCTCATACGTCATTTAAAAGTATTCCGATAAATTTGAAATCACATTGTAACATACACTATACAGTGCTTTCGAAAAGTAACGAATAAATTCATTATTTTTTAAATTGAATGTTTTCGAAAAAATCCCCTGGCACGTCGATTTTATTTTAAAAAAAGGAACATTTTGACATACGATCCATAATCGTGACGTCATCGTTGTTCGAGATATGACGTCATCGACAATTTTTTTAAATAGGAACCCCCAATTTTGACCATGCCATTTAAATAGCTTGTCATTCTACATACACATCATGAAAAATTATGGTGTTACATAACAAAAATTTCAAGAAAAAATAATGTTTGAAGATTTTAAAATTTAATTTTCACAATACTGAAAATGATAATGATTATGTAAAAAATCGACTAAATTGATTTTTCAAATTGTGCACCGTTGGCTGCCAGACGATTAACAAATTCTTTTTGGACATTATCAATTACTTCAGGAGGTATACGATGTATCTCGTGACCAATTCTTGCTTTTAAATCTTCTTAATTAACGGGTCTAATAACGTATACTTTGCTTTTCAAGTATCCCCACAAGAAATAATCTAGGGGTGTTAAATCAGGCGATCTGGCTGGCCAATCAATCGGCCCCCTTCTCTATATCCAACGATTCGGGAACAGCTCATCTAAATAAGCACGAACAGGTGTTGCATAATGGGGAGGTGCACCCATCTTGTTGAAAGAAAATGTCATTTCGTGGAAGATCATGTCCCTCTATATATAAAGTTATTAGTTCAGGAGTGAGGTCGTCTCGAAGAAAATTCAAATATCTTGCACCAGTTAGGTTGACTTCAAAGAAATAGGGACCCAGAATTCTTCCGTCGACTATGCCGCACCACTCATTTACTTTCTGGAGACTTTTAGTGTGATATTCCATCATCCATCGGGGATTCTCGGTAGCCCAATAACGGCAGTCTTGCCTATTGACATGGCCGTTCAAAACAAACGTAGCCTCGTCAGAAAAATTTACGTTTTTTACGAAATTATTATCATTATTGCATAACTCTTGCATTTGCTCGCAGAATTGATTTCGACGATCAAAGGCGTCTTCAGATAGCTTATGAACAAGGTATACCTTATATATACTTTGCTTTTTTTATAATTTTGTGAATTGTGGACGCTGCCATATTGAAATCAGAAGCCAATTGGTTAAGTGTTGAGTGATGATTTTCTTGTATTGCCACCAAAACATTAAGCTCATCATCTACTGATTTTGATGGTCGACCAGATTTAGGAAGATTACAAACATGTCAAAAGTTACGGTATTTAGACTCAATATTGCTTACCATGCTTTGGCTAATGGGATGTCGATCAAGATGAGTTCCATTGATCAATTCAACTACTTCTTTTTGGGTGCGCATCCTGTCTCCAAATCCGATCATGCAAAAAATTTCAATTTACGCTCGTTTAGTTAATTTAACCATTTTTTTTATAAAATGGCAAAGTTACTACTCAATAAACACTTCAAACGCACTATTTTTTCCAAACAAAAGAAAAGAACTAAAGAAATAACTCAAAAAAACAAAAAAAAAACTATTTAATAAAGTACGATTTCAAGTTTTCATCTGACAGCAATAAAAAACATTATCGGTCACTAAGACTACTGTCAGGCAACCATGATTTTTAACGATGCGTATGTAGAATGATACGCTCTTTCAAATGGCATGGTCAAAATTGGTGGTTGCTATTTAAAAAAATTGTCGACGATGTCATATCTCGAACAACGATGACGTCACAAATGAGAGTCGTATGTCAAAAAGTGCCTTTTTTAAAACAAAATCGACGTGCCAGGGGATATTTTTCGAAAACTTCTCAATTTAAAAAATAATGATTTAATCGTTACTTTTCGAAAGTTATGTATGTTATGTAGAGCACAGTTACGCTCAATTAAACTTCTTTATTCGAATGTTTAATTTCAGTAGTCGTTATAAAAAAGTATTATTGCTGAACCAACTCATATGAATTTCATTACATTCCTAATAAAAATGAAGAGAATGTTGGTGATTTATTCGAGTGGAAAACATAATAGGTAGTAATAAAGCCTAAGTAGGTTAAAAATGTTCAGAAGCAAAATGTCCGTGTTTAAACAGACTGGGCTGTGGGAATTTCTACAGAAATTAATTGCACTCAGGAAATTAATAAATAGAATAGAAACTAAAAAAATATGTTTAACTCAGGAATGAAGCATGACATAAGAAACATTTCTAGTTAATATTTTGTAGCTCAGAGTTCACAAGTACTTATTTATTTTTATAAAAACAATTCAAGATATACTGTAAAGTAATACAAAAGAAACTGTTACTACAGATTGCATTCACATCTACTGTTTACAATTAGCGGCTGGACTTGATTTTAAAACTATTTGACTTCAACAACAAGTCAAGCATTTATTTTTCAGGTATACATATTATGACTAAGGACAAATAATTTAATAGAGGATAGCAAAAAACAAGTAAAACAAAAAAAATGTTTTTGAAACTATATTAAACCTCAAAATGTAGATGATTACTTAATGATTTAATGAGAAACACGATATGGTAGCACAGGGAGGTAGCACCTACCTTACTGATATTATTTTATAATCATTTTCTGTCATTTTGCTTGTTTACATTAAAACTTGTCATTGCAAAGCTTTTTGTACTTGTTTAGTGCTTGCTGGGGACCTCTCTTTCCCTCGACCGTTATTTTTCCTTACGACTATGACCTTCCGTTGGGAGGGGTAACAAAAAAACACACGCAAATCTAGACAAATACATAAAAACACCACCACAGGTTTTTCGTCAAGGCACTACAGCAGTTGCAGTTGTTCCATGTGATTCGGTATAATATTTTGTCGATTCGGAAAAAATCTATGGTATTCCGTTGCCCCTTGATAATATGCACTTGTCACACTTCCCATAGATCAGCACCGTATCCATCGTCTCGGCATTTGAATACATGTTTGTAAATACACAAAAAATATGCAAATAATTAAATTTGCGAAAAGCAATTACGAAAAAATGATTTTAAACTAAGCACCATATACGATATTTTGTTTTTGACAGAATCTAATACAGACGCCATCTGTAGGCTACTAATGCAAGGTGTACTATACGCCGATAAATTTGTTCACTTGTGTTGTTGAGGAATTAAATTATATTAATACTAAATAATAGCAACAATATTAACAATAATCGACGATGTTTGCATAAAATAGTTAATACAGTTAATACTATTTTAAACTATAATACAGGGTGAATCTTTAATATTGCGAAAAATTTCAGGGACAGGTTATTTAGATAAAAATAAGAAAAAAAGTTCCCATTAGCATGTGTCCGGAAACGCTTCGTTTCCGAAATACAGGGCGTTAATTTTTTTTGTAATCTACTATTAATACTTGTTATTTCAAAAGTCCTTTAACTATACGATTAGGGTATCTGTCTTGATAGATGTCTGATTAAATTATCTTATCGTGTTCAAACAAAATAGCCCCAGTTGGCTTGGATATTGGAATGCCCAGCAACTGTCAATAATTGTTTTTTGTCAATAGTTGATTACTGTTTGTCACAGCGTGAGCGTAGGAGTGAGTAAAAATAACTACTGGTTTCGTGTTTTAAAATTGATATTTTTCTTCAAAGAATGAATTACACAAATAATGAATTGTACGATATGCATTTTGTTTATGGTCTTGCCGACTGTAATTCGTTAAGGCTAGGCGTATTTACCTAATAGTGCAATTCCGGATCATACAAAGTTTGCTCGTCTCCATCACCGTCTCAATGAAACAGGAAGCTTTAAAAAAATTACTGCTGAAAACGGGCAACCTCGTACAGTTTCAACTCCACAAATGGAAGAAGAAGTACTTCACGAAATCGAAGAAAGTCCTACAACAAGTACAAGAAAGATTGCCGCAAATCTAAATAGTCAGTCAACAGTACAGGCGCTTTTACCAGACGATTTTCCTCGAAGGTTGGCTTTTTGCCGATGGATTCAAGAAAAAATTGAACAAAATCTTCAGTTTTTGGCAGAAATACTTTTCACCGATGAGGCTAATTTCTCCAAAGAAGCCATAATGAACTTTCATAATAATCACATATCTCGGAAACCAAGCGTTTCCGTACACATGCTAATGGGAACTTTTTTTCTTATTTTTATCTAAAGAACCTGTCCCTGAAATTTTTCGTAATATTAAAGAATCACCCATATCGAGATGTTTACAGTGTTCTGTAAAAATTCTTTCTTTGACTCTTAGAATATAATATTCTAAGTTTTGACTAATATTTCCCTATAACATGATTCGCCTTATGCCATGTGCTGTTTGTTTTTCTAGAGTCGATATCAAATCCAATGGAGCTACGGCAATCGTACAAGACTTTACAATTAAAGACTGCCGCGGGTGCATTTCGATTTTCTATTAGTAGGTATTCCTTGCATTAAATTTAGATTTTCTAAGAACAAATGGGTATTTTATTTAACTGAACGCAGACCATGTATTCTGTTAATGGATAATTCGGACGAGTGAGTGAAAATGTAATTTTTGCATTGTGCAACGAAGGAACAAAGAACGGATGCAATATATTGCAGTTAACCTGTAGAACTAGATGTTATCTATCAGGTACTTAGGGATTATTATTAATAAAATGTTAATTGTCGTCGTTTCTACATTTGACAACGCTGTAAATAATGGCTACTTGATAGTTGACATATTTAAGCCATCTCAGGCGATGATTGTGATAAGCACCGATTTTCTGGGGGAACAGGGGGTTTTACTTCATTTTTTAAACATTGCAAAATAAGTTTTTTATTGATTTTTTATATTAAATTATTGTTTTTTACTGTATTAGAAAGGTATTTTAAGCTAATATAAATCAAATATCCTACAATTCCTATCAATGAAGTCATATGTATGTTCCCTGATACCAAAAGTCTAGGTATGCTAATGAACAATTCCACATACATATGACTTCATTGATAGGAATTGTAGGATATTTGATTTATATTAGCTTAAAATACCTTTCTAATACAGTAAAAAATGTTACAAAAGCTAATAATAAGGAATATATGGGTAGATATTGTGGATGTAATTCAACGCAGGTTGGCGCTTTTGTCCACTGAGTAGTTAGTTTCACACAATATTATTAACACCTAAAAATATATAAAAACTATTAAATTATTGTATTATAAATATAATTTTCTAATTTGTTTCCTTTAATTTATTAGTAATTTCCAACAATATTTTCATCTATTTTATATATTTGGAATTTAATTAATTTCTTGTATTTATTTATTTCAAATATTCTATAATTCGTTTTATTCTCAATTTTATTCAAGTTTGAATCTCATATATTTTCATTATTTTTATTTAACGTCTCTTTATAAATTTAAAATGTTTTTGTGATTAAATTTAATAGTTTTTTGGGTTTTTCTTCATTTTTAGTCATAATCTTTTGATTGTATAGTTTCTAAAAGAGTCTGGCATTTATTACATGAAATTGATATTATATTTTCCCATTATTATTTAAAATTTGGCTCACATTAAAGTCGTATTTTATTCGTCCCATGGACATGCGAAATATTGTTTTTATTTCAATTTGTATAAACACAAAACAAATGTTATATTATACCAAATTTTAAACTCGATTCTCGACAAATCTTATTATTTCATTAAGAGCTATCGTCCTTGAAAATTGATGTACTGAATTAATCTATCAAACTGTAAATTTCCAAATTACACACTATTCTCGCTGAAGCACCTTTAATGATTTTGGTGGTTTGAAATTAAGAAATTAAGATTCAAATATATTAGCCCACGTTTAAGTCTGGAGATATTTTTTACGCGGTGAATATACATTAAAAGTGTTGTACATCATTCATTCATCCTGTCAGTTTCTAAACCTCTTGCCGTGTCGTCACGGCAAGTGTATTTCCAAATTATTCATTAGAACCCGTTACTGAAAGAATACTTTCGTTTACAAGTGTTAACATTTAAAAATTCTGTACCAAGTAACAGTAAAGCATTTTTTATAATAATCATTATTACAAAATTTGGTATTTTAAACAAAGTAGATGTTAATTGAATATTAATAACGTAATATATAATACTATACCTTTGCAAATGTATTTTAGGAACAGTCAATTTAATTTTGAAATGCGTTATTTCTTTTTCAAAAAATGTTAATTACTTAAATATCAGAACTGTTTTTCGGAAAACATATTTTCATTTGTTGTACACTCTCAGCACGTACTATGTAGAAATTCTTGCGCATGAAAGTTTTAAAATTGTGTTTTAATTTCAAATAATACACTTTAAACAATATTTATAGAATTGTGGACGTTAATTGCACACTTTTTCTTTATTTATTGTTAATAGGTTATCTATAATTTCGTGTATATTATTTATCCGGGTTAGTTACAATCGGTGTATTATTTTTTGCGCAACAAAAATAGTTTAAATAAGTACATCATTGTATAATTTATATATACACTTTTTTGTATGAAAGCTAATTATCAGTATCATTTAAATGTGACTTGGTATATATTTACTGAAAATTAAATAATTTTTTTCTACACAATTGTGTTGAAATTCCCGCATGCGCAAACATATTGTAGATATTTATCTAATGCTATTCTATTTCTGCATATTTTACTTCCGCACCATGCATATTACAACACATACCCTAACACTGTTGGTGAATTATAAGTTAGATACGACACGAGTTTATAGATACATAGAATGGAGTAGCAAAAAAAATTGAGGTACTTAAGCTTTATTTAAAATCTATTTTATTAAAATAAAACAGTTTCATTTGTGTGTATTCAAAACTAGTCCACTGTAAAACCTGACCTTGCGCAAGGCAAAGCAATCAGTCGGTGACCGGCACGGCGGCAAAATGTAATAAAACATGAACGAACAAAAAATTGAAAGAATTGTAACATCTATTTTATATCAGCAAATTCAACTGCTTTTACAGCTATTGTAATTATCAATTAATAAAATTAATTAAAAAGTAATTGGACACACATGATGTTACAACTACTGTTCAAAATTTTGTCCACCCACGTGTAAACATATTTGGACCCGTAAGTCATCAATAGTGTCAACTACTTGCACTCAAACGGTGCAATCATCGACCAAACCCTACCAAAATATTTAAGAAAAAGCATTGTTGGAAATAATTCCGTTGATCGCGTGCGGATTTTCAAAATTCTAAACATAGGTATTATAAATAATATAATAATAAAAATAGCATTCATTGTCCAACAGTAATCCATTTATAAAGCAATTGTACAAATCTTTAGTAACTAGTAACTACATGGGTGAAAAATATATCTTATACAAACATAAAACAACAAAAACAAAGCTATAGAATAATCCTCTAAATAATAAATAATTTATAAGTAATTTAAAACAGAATTTATAAATTATCAATTTGCTGAAACATACATAATTGATGACAGAATTTGTAAATAATAGTTATGCAGAACACTGCGTTATGAATAGCTAAAACATACACTTTTCAGTTCCGAAATACTGCAACAAAAAATATAGCACATATCAGAAACTCTGAGCATTATTGCACATCATATTAATTGGTGCTTTTAATAGAATATTAGTATGAGCCCTTTCACACAAGAAAGTATTGTGATATCTAGAATTTACTCTAGGAACAAAAATATTTAAAAAGGATAGTAACACAATTTTGCCATGTAAGAGTTTGTACAAAAACGAAACAGAGACCGTCTCCAAAGAAATTAAATTAACAGTGTGCAGCAACTCACGATAATTACATCCTCTCATAGGATATACACCGTTTATTCTAAAGCTTAAAAATTTTAAAAATGACTTGGACTCTTTCAATAATTAGAGAATAGTGGATATAGATAGGATTCCAAGCTCGCATACTCTAATTTGCTTCTAACAAGACTGAAATATAAGCATTTTAAAGCTGAGATACAATTTCTTATAATAAATCCAAGTTCAAGAAATGCTGAACTGACAATTATGTTAATGTGATAATTAAAAGAAAGTTGTGACAAAATAGATCCCTAAATCTCTAAGAGTTTCACAACCTTCCAGAACAGTACCATCAATACTATAGGGATACTGAATATTGCTGAATTTACGGCTAAAAGTTAGAATTTTACATTTTGATGCATTTAAGTACAGTTTATTTTCTTCACACCAATTTTCCAAAATGTAAATTTGTCCTTGTAATATAAGCCAATCTTCAAGACTCGAAATAGGTGAATATAGCTTTAAGTTGTCAGCAAACATTAAGACATTACAATTCAGCTTATCACATACATCATTTATAAATATTAATAAAAACAGGGGACCCAGATTGGGACCCTGTGGGACTCCACTTGTAACTGAGTAAGTATATGAACATAAACCATTATAGTAAACAAATTATTGACGATTATATAAATAAGATTTTAGAAGGGTTATATAAGTGACTATGGAGAAATAATGAGGAAATATATGCAATGTACCAGGGACCAACAATAGACGAATTTGTAAAAGCCAGAAGAGTGCAGTGGCTGGGGCATCTAGAACGTATAGAAGATGAAATGGCAGTTAAGAAAATAGTAGGGAGTAAACCTAACTACAAGAAAAAAAGAGGTAGACCGAGGAAGCGATGGAGAGAGGCAGTGGCAATAGATCTAAGGGAGAAAAATGTAACGGATTGGAAAAGAAAGGCGAAGGACAGAATGGAGTGGAGGCGAATAACAACCTAAACTTGAAAGTTTGCCAATAAGTATACGGTAACTGATTTTGTCAAAAGCCTTGGAGAAGTCCGTATATATCACATCTACCTGCCCACGAACATCTAAAGCATTACACAAAAACTGACTAAAAACTGTCATAGTAGATCTGCAATTCATAAATCCATGTTGACAAAATAGATATTTAGTTACTTGCAGCCATATAAATGCGGTTGTAAAGGACACTCTTCAAGGCCTTTGCAATATTGTTTAAAATTGATATTGGTCTGTAATTGATAACTGAAGAACGATCTTGAGATTTATAAACTGGACAAATTTTCGAAATTTTCCAGGCATCAGAGAAATCTGATGTCTTTAAGATCAGATAAATGTTATACATCCCATTCCGCGTAAAAATAGCTGCATCTGTAACTAATATGTCAGCTGTAAAACTGAGATTTTGAACATCTTATTGCAGCAACCCTTCACAAAATCTAATTCGTAAGGAATCTTGGTAGTAATGCCTGGACACACTATACATGATACGGATATAATTAAGCCTAGTATATGATACGCCACACTGTTGGCACGTTCCTTGTATTTGTTGAGCGATTTGCCTGGTATTTGTTCGGAGATTCTCTTCAACAATCTCTAAAATATGTTCCTCAATACAATACGTCGTGAATGCCCTGGACCTCCATTTCTTTCACGATTCCGTTGAAAATTTCCCGTGTCACGCTCACGTTGCACTACCGCGGTAAAAGTAGCTGCATTTGGCACATGTCTACCGGAAAATCGGTTTGTGGTCAAACGAGAAGCTGCTAATGCAGTTTGTCTTACTTACATCATTAATTAAAACGATATCCATCAACTGCGAGGTGCTACAAACATGAGCTATTTTTGACACTTGATAGCTAATGTAAATATTATCACAAAAACGTTAATACTAAAATAGCAATAGTAATAAAATTATTCGGAATCGCCTGCCTTCCGATTAGTCGCGTCAAATTAGCATTTCACTTGTAACTTTTTGCGGAGAGGTCCGATTGAGATGCGGTTTTCTGCAAAATTTTCAGCGATTTTTTTATAACAAAAGGTAGATCTAACCTCTGTACGCTTGCAAATTTTTAATTTTTTATTTAACAAATGACCCATTTTTGTTGAACATATGGCAAATGTCACACACGATTCAACAAAAATATCTGGAAAATGTTCTCTCGGGGGTTTTCGAGGTCCCTCTTTATCATTTTGGTGTTAGCTTTATTATTTATTGCTAAATTGTTGTCTAATTAACAAATTAAAAACTCCAGCAACGAAATCACTAGAGAACCAGAATTTTTTCCAGGATTTCTGGCTTATTAAGGCAAACCATCGGCACAAGATTTTTGCAAATATAATTGTTTATTGTTCGATTGTTGCAACCTCGCTAATTAACAAATTAATAACTCTACTCCCGGAATCGTTAGAGAACCAGATTTTTTTGCAATAACTCTGGGATCATGGGGAGAACCATCGGCACAAGGTTGTTGCACGAAATTGTTTATTTTTCTATTTTTGCAACCTGGCTAATTAACAAATTAATAACTCTACTCCCGGTCTAGTGACAGACCTGATTTTTTTTCCGGGATTTCTGTCTTTTTAAGGCGAACCATCGGCACAAGATTTTTGCAAATATAATTGTTTATTGTTCAATTGATCCCAGAATTATTGCAAAAAAATCCGATTTTCTAACGATTCCGGGAGAAGAGTTATTAATTTGTTAATTAGCGAGATTGAACAATAAACAATTATATTTGCAAAAATCTTGTGCCGATGGTTCGCCTTAAAAAGACAGAAATCCCGGAAAAAAATTCAGGTCTAGTGATTCCGGAAGTAGAGTTATTAATTTGTTAATTAGCCAGGTTGCAAAAATAGAAAAATAAACAATTTCGTGCAACAACCTTGTGCCGATGATTCTCCCCATGATCCCAGAGTTATTGCAAAAAAATCTGGTTCTCTAACGATTCCGGGAGTAGAGTTATTAATTTGTTAATCAGCGAGGTTGCAACAATCGAACAATAAACAATTGTATTTGCAAAAATCTTGTGGCGATGGTTTGCCTTAATAAGCCAGAAATCCTGGAAAAAATTCCGGTTCTCTAGTGATTTCGGGAGTGGAGTTTTTAATTTGTTAATTAGCCCAGTTACAACAATTTAGCAATACATAATAAAGCTAACACCAAAGTGATAAAGAGGGACCTCGAAAACCTCCGAGAGAACATTTTCCAGACATTTTCGTTGAATCGTGTGTGACATTTGCCATATGTTCAACAAAAATGGGTCATTTGTTAAATAAAAAATTAAAAATTTGCGAGCGTACAGAGGTTAGATGTACCTTTTGTTATAAAAAATTCGCTGAACATTTTGCAGAAAACCGCATCTCAATCGGACTTCTCCGCAAAAAGCTGTCTATTTTCACATTTTTCATGCCAATTTGACGCGACTAGATGGCGCTAGAGATTACAGTTGCCCAACAATGCAAAAGTTGAAAATACTACAACTTCAATCATTTTTTTTAGATTTTACAAAAATTTTTGTTTACGATATTGAGTCCATTTTTCATGACGCATCTATTTCCATTTTTTTTTTATAAATTGTGAAACACACTCTAAATAGAATTAGAATGTAATTTTTTCCTCAGCAAACTACAAAGTCTGTAAGTGAAACTGGTATATATCAATTTCATAGAAATTTGTGATAATAGACCACCTAAAGAGAAAACTCCTCAACGTGTGTGACCCGATTATGACTAGTAATTTATATGGCAATAAATTATACCATAACGACAAAATATATAATGATCCATTGATATAAAATATTTTCTCGATGCCCAATAAAACTTTTATTGTATGTGAAATTAGATACCAATCCTTCAACGTCTCAGTCAATATATGAGAAATGTGATTACTTTGATATTGAAAATAAAAAAAAATAGATACACTATTCTAGTTTCTAGAAAAGCGGTTCATATAATTTTTTACATTACATTTTTTTTATTAAATCTCAAAAAAACATCCGTTGATTTTTTCGATGCTTGACCTTCATGTAACAGTCAGTATTTCCTTTCTATTGGAAAGCAGTGCATTCCATGAACATCGTCAACTAATTATATCCAACACTGCAACTGAATAAAAAAAAACAGTATTCATAATATACCTTGAACTATATAAATTATATAATAGACCGAAGTTGCATAAAGATTAGAGTTGGAATTAATAAGCCCATCAGTACTACATGTGTACACTAATATTTATAATTTAAAATTCGACCGTTTAATTACTTATCCTTGAGAGTAGTCATTAAATAAATTATTGTTAGGAAATCTGTAATGAAGTCGCGCTGCAATGATAAACAGTTTAATGGCGTATGTACACATCCTGCTTGTATGGTGAAGTACGTAAAGTAATAGTCGAACCTAACAATTATCAACCTGTTAATCTGAAGAAAAATGTATAAAAATCTTCAGATAACTGTCACTTACTTCGATATGTGTGCATCTATTGTTATTCATGAAATATTTAAATTTACTTCCCATTCTTCCTCTCCTTCTTCTGCCACAAGACTTTAATCTAGGGCCACTCTTATTTTTTCTTTTCATTAATTTTCTTTCTAATATTGTCTCATGTAATCGATTGATGTTCGCAGAGGATTTCAAGTTATACTCTGCAATAAACAGTCCTGATTGTTATTATCGGTTTGGACCGTAAATCGAAATCATTTGAATATAATCGTTTGTCTCTGAATATCTCCAAGTGTAAAGCCTATCCGTAAAATTAATTTAATTACTTATAATTACTCAATTAATGAATTCATAATTAGCTATGTGGAATCATACAAAGGTTTAGGTATTTTTGATAAAAAACTTACCTTCGTCGACCAGATCAATAATGTTGCAGCAAGTCAACTCGATCGTTCCGCTACTTTCTTTACATCTTCTGACTTTTTGCCTGCCTAGTATCTCATCTCCTAAGGCTTGATACAGACTATGCGTGAATTCGCGATTCGTGAATGCGCGATTTGTATAAAATCCGTGCATAGTGTTTAAGGTTTTTATGAATGGATTTTTAACGAACAAGACCCTACAGGAATCGCGAATACACGCATGCAGACTATGCCATTCATATACAAATCACGCATCGCGCACTAAGAATCGCAAATTCACGCATAGTCTTCAGCAAGCATAATACTATTTAAACGTAAGCGGCTCCTTTAGCAGGCATTAACTTAAAATGCACTTTCTTAGTTTCAAATTTACAAAGCTATTATGAATTATTTTCAAAAACAAAGCGTATATAAATTAATAAAATAATTATCCGCATATAATGCCCATTTATTTTGTTCTCTTTACGTTTTAAATGTTAGTTTACTCCTGTCAAAAAATATGCTTTAATTTATCCCGGATAATAGATTTTTTTCTAAGAAAACTGATACATGCTGCATCAAAATCGGATCATTATTACGGGACTTATTTTGAAACTACTTTCAAGAAACCTAAAGAGGCCTCTTAAGATTTTATTTTGCTCATTTATTAGATCTAAGTTGCAATATAATATCCTATATATAATGGACTCTTGGATCGGTCTCGCCTACAACACCAAAACAAATTTCGCAGAGTAGTGTCGTCTGACGAAAGACTTAGACGCCTTTTATGCACGCGTTTTTCTCCTCTCAATGCGGAGTTGACAAAAACTCCGCGTTTCAAGATACCCTGAATAGAGTTACTACATTTATGCATTTTACGCTCGTTTATTTGCTCTACAGAACGCTTGGCGATACGCGTTCTGAAAAAGCACGAAAGTATATCGGCGTTTTTATGCAAAGCGCTCTTTGTCGCAAGTCCAGTGGCTCTGTCTGTCAAGAATAATTTTAGCACAGTTTGTTTTAGTTTTAATTTAGCTGTTGATCAAGCGGAACATGAATACAGTGGACGCAATTGATATTGAAATATTTATTGATACCATGAGAGCAAATCCTGTTATATGGGATTCATCATCAGAATGTTATAAAGATACACGGATCCATTTTCATGTACTTCACTGTCTACTGTGTGGCATGAAACAGGCGACAACTGATAGAATACGCGTGCATAAAATGGAGCAGAAATATGCCGCGATTTCCTCAATTTCGCGTTGAGTGGAGAAAAACGCGTGCATAAAAGGGGTATTATGTTGGACTAGCGCTGTCTGGAGAAGACAGAAGAATAACCAACACGACTTACAGTGACGGTCGTCGCAGGTGACGATACATGTTGATATTGGTCTAGTGTGCGATGCTATATTAAATATTCTGGGAAACTTCATGAGCAGCCTTAGCAGATCCGTGCTGGTCTTATATGTTAGCTTAATTTGGAATCATAAATGGAAAAAGGTAGACATTTTTAAAGATTCATTCAACAACGTTTTTCTACATTTTAAATCATCATTTTCAATAAAGTTATCATTTTTGCATGTCTTCAACAAGCCGTTTCCATGTTTACTGCTTCATGACCACTTTTCAGTGCTGTAATCGACTATTTAATATTATTATTTATATTTTTGTTATACGCTTTTTTGTCTTAAAAGTTGTCTGCACATCTGCATTATAGTAAAATTTGCAAATGACCAGGAAGGAAAGAATATCAGAGCGGTAAATCATGTCGACGTTTTGTTTTTCTGATCTTAACTGATTAACGATTGAGATATTCCAGTCAAAATAAACGACAAGACTGTTGACCAAGCTGTTGAGCTTTTACTAGGCAATGCACAATGTTACAAATACAAATACAATTTTAGCAAAAATACGGCATCGGCAAGTTTGGTACAGCTAATTCTTGTTTTAAATATGGAATTTTTGAGAACACTGCATCGTTAAACATAAAGAATTTAAATTAGTCTGTAGAACAAGATTTGCCTAATAATTCTAGATTTAATTTTTGAAACATGTGATACTTTAGACCACTGGTTGCTTATTGAAATTTGGTTCTTTGCATAGCTCATTTGAAGGAACGCTGAAATACTCAATTTAATCCAAACTTGTGAGTAATTTTCACTTGTTACTGCGTATCTTTTTATAATCGTCATGTGCAAATTATTAGCGTTCAGACACACACAATAAAAGAGACAATCTGCAATCAATTATTGCACTCCTCTTAAAAAATTTCAATTTATTATAAAACGCCTTTCGCAAACTTAAATGTTCTGATTTGTTATATCTTTTCTCTACTGTGAAACTAATGCAGTCTTTTATAACATTTGTTCATAGGTTTGTAACAAATACGTAAAGGTTACATATTACCAATTATTGTTTAACAGTAAAGTTGAACAACTAGTTTCCTAAATTCATTCATTTCTAAATTAATGATTTACCAAATTTTATCATAAATTTACTTGAAGTTTGAAACAAAATTATACAGGGTGATTCAGATTTAGTCTTGATAACTTCAGGAATCGATAGAATAGGTTAAAATAATGTTCATTTGTGATATAAATTTATTTCCTAAATGCATCGTTTTCGAGAAAGAGGGCGTTGAAGTAGGAATTTTTTTCTCGTTTTTCCCTCATAACTTTTGAACCATTTGTCCGATTTAAGTGAAATTCGGAACACAAACACTCCTTATGATCTTACATGAAATACCTACCTCTCTTAGAAGTGTATTTTGTATGCTACCCCCCTCTTACTTTATTTCAGAACTACAAAAAAAAAATTAATTTCAATAAAACATCTACACACCATGTTGACCTGATTAATTTCGAAACTTTTTCGTCTCCTGTTTTTTCTTCGACGTTTGGCCTTGTTTTTGAGATATTCAAAGAAATTGGTGACAGTGTAGCGCACCAGCCGCGTAAATTTCATTTAACGTTATAGCGACCCATGAAAACAAAACTCAGTGATCTGTCAAAAGTATTTTTGTAATTTTGAAAAAAAGTAAGAGGAGGTAGGATACAAAATACAGTTCTAAGAGAGATAGGTAGCGCAAACTTAAGAAGCTTATGTAAGATCATAAGGAGTCTTTGTGTTCCGAATTTCACTTAAATCTGATAAGTGGTCCAAAAGTTCTGAGGGAAAAACGAGAAAAAAATTCCTAGTTCAAAGCCCTCTATTTCGGAAACGATGCGTTTAGGAAATAAATTTATATCACAAATGAACATTATTTTAACCTGTTCTATGGATTCCTGAAGTTATCAAGATTAAACCTGAATCACCCTGTCTAGGTTGAGGTGGATAGATGGCGAAGATAAAATTAATTAGTTTTAGATAGGTTGTCAAGGTTTTGTTGTATTTATAAGAAACATTTGTAAACTTTAAAATATTAAATAAAGAATTCATAGTGACAACTAGAGTATATACCAGTTCATTTGGCCCAACGTGGGGCCCTACAAATGAACTGGACTTTCTTATTCTATCTCCATGGGGGGATTTATTCAGAAGTATACTCTAGTTGTCACTATGAATTCTTTATTTAATATTGCAAAGTTTACAAATGTTTCTTCAAAACACAATATCTCAAAATTGACAATATCTCAACAAAAACCTTGACAACTTATCTAAAACTAATTAATTTTATCTTCGCCATCTAAGACGATCCACCTCAAGGTACTAGCAAAAATATATTATCTGCTGGAATCTACCTACCTACTATATTTTGAAGTTAACAATGCAAAATTTCGTTTACCTACACAAAGAGGTAGGTACCATTGTTTCTGAGAAAGACTAAAGTTACTGTTGTAAAATCAATATACTTTTATTCCTTAATCTAACGTAACAAAAAAGCCATTGTTTTTTGTGGCATGGTTGACGATGAGTCCATGGTCCGAAGGAGTAAAAGTCCATGGTTCAAAAGAATAAATTTTCTTTTGCTTTATGTTCTATCAGTCCGTAAACCTAAGGTACCCCCTTCCAAAAGATGCATAAGAAGTTATCAATTAGAATCACAAAAAATTATCTGTAATAAAAATTGATTTACTTTTTATAACTTTCATATTCGTCCCTACTCCTCTATATTATAATTTTTTTATTTAATAATGATATTATGTAGTTTTCTGTTGAATTCTAACCAGTAATGCAAATTTTAAACATTAACATTGGCTATATTTTAGGAAATCCATATTTTAACGCTGTTGCAGATAAAATAAAAATATAAATGTTCGATTGTGAGTTATTTTGTACCATTATGTATGTTATGAACTGCTGATATATTCGTATATTCATTTATTTTCAATTTAATATTAGCTCTAAATTATTCCATTCACCAATAGAAATATCTAATGCAATTTCTACTCAGGCCATTATTATCTTCAGAGTTCTTAAGTTTCGGTAAAACTAACATAACCCTATATGTCTCTTTTACACTACAAAAATATTCGCCATGAAATGACAAAGTTGTGACTTATGTGTCCATGATGGATTACACAAAATAGTATTTCTCTCAATATGTTGGTGGAATGTATGGCCTACGATCCGATAAAATTCCATTAATTTGACATCTGCATACACTAAGTTGTCAGTTAAATTCGACCCTTTTTGTGTAAATATACAGGGTGTTTCAAAATGTGTATCGTAAAAGAAATAGTGTGATTTTTTGGCTCATTTTAAGAAAAAAACACATTATTGTTTTATTTTCAGAAACTTATTTTCAAAAGATACACGTTATATAACATTTGTTTTATGTTTTAATAACCATACAAACCACTTACCACCATGAAATAGCTATAACCTTCACGCCAACCTAAATTTCAAGCAGTGTTATTGTTTTGATATAATAGTTCTTTCAAATTTCTCAATATATTTATTGGATTCCATATTCCGAGGCAATGAACTCACTAAATCTGTAATTATGACAAATAAATTCAAATTAAAATGAAGTAATAGTTAATTAAAAAAGAGAGGTTTTAGTAATTACAGTCGTCACGAAATGTCCCATTAAATATAACGGCATGATTTCACTTGAAATGATAATTTCATGTACGTTAACGATTGCCCAATTTAAAGAAGTGATTTATAAAAAAAAATAGATGAATATTTCAAAATTTTATGGATATATGCTTGACAGCAGTAGGAATTAATTGATGTAAATGAAAAGAAAAATATTCCCTTTACGGTTAGTTTTTAACTTTATAATAAATTAATTTGTCAATCAAATCCCCGTCTGTCTCTATAAAAAATATCTGCGTTAGTAAGTGGCAGGTATAGATTTAATTAATCAATAAATGTATTTGTTTGTTTGCAAAATTAATATTAGTTTAAGTATATCCTTTTTAAATCGGTAATAAAATTATAATTTAAATATTTCTAATAACATCTGTTTTTGATAATACATTTTTGTAATTTTACCTTCCATTTTTATTTTACTAAGAATTCAATTAATCTTGTTTAACTTAACTTTTCAGTTAATATCTTGTTTAACTGAAAATGACAACATTTTCTAAAAAAAATATTTAGTTTATTACAAGTACTATTTAAGCATTTGGTGCAATAACTAGCTCCACCACACGTTTTACCGTAAAGTAAGACATTTTTTTATAACTTTCTGATTTAAATAAATTAAACGGACGTAATAAAATCAACACTTGATGCAAAGCTAACATGGAATCTTCATTTGGGGAGAAGTTTAAAAAACGCGTACATATCCTATGAGCAGTGCCGCAAGACTGTTGGTAAAACCTGGGGAATGAAACTAAAATTAATCATGTGGATATACACTGCCAGTTGAAACCCATGTTAACCTATGCGGCTGTTGTTTGGTGGCCAAAGTCTAACAGACAACAGCTAAACAAAAGCTCAGTCAAGTACAAAGGATTGCCTGCTTGAGGATAACTGGAGCTATGCGAACTACGCCAACCACAGCAATGGAGGTAATGTTATGTCTACCACCTTTGGATATTTATCTAAAGGAAGCAGCTATGTTTCGCCTCTGTTATTATACCAGATAGATGGATTAAGTTAGAAATCACCTGTGGAATGGGGTCGTCAGAAGGGTGCCCCTTCTGCAGGCAGATGCTGACAGTATTTCTCTCAAGATTGCTTTTGACAAACCCTACACGGTAATTATCAGGAATGAAGAGGCCGCTCGTAAGGATGTAATTAACATATTCTCGGACGGATCAAGAAGAAAGCAAGGTGCAGATCGCTGCACATCCGATATCAGTAGGCAATGGATATGCATGCTACCGTAGTACAAACGGAACTAGCAAATATAACCACTGCCGCCAAAGAAATTATCCGTAAGCCTATAATGGTCAAAACCATCAGAATCTACACAGATAGAAGACACTGAACTGATCTTACGTAATCATAAGATAACAACTAGATCAACATGGGAGTGCCATTAAGCACTGGAAGTGGCCTCAACCGACAACAGCATATCTATATGCTGGATAAAGGGATACGAGCGGTGCTATGGTAAAACCGCTGATAAGCTGGCCAGGAGTGCATCGGATCTCAGTATCTTTGAACCTGGGCCCTCCAGTATACTTCCGCTGTCAGCTTTCGTTGAAATTATCAATTATCACAAAGAATTCAAAAGACGGTGGGATGAAACAAATAGCTGTCAATTTGAGTTCCTAGTGTACCTCAGCAAGAACGAATATTCGTATAGTGACAGGTATTCAAACTGGACATTGTTGGCTAAGGAAGCACCTGTATTATATGAGGAAATGTGAAACACCTCTTTCGGAGGACGAGACCATGCTTTATGCACTCTTGAATGCACCGCAATCACATCAGCAAGAGATTCCGTGTTAAGAGAGCGATGGTCTTTTATATACCTACATTAGAAGAATCCCCTGAGCAACGTCACCACCTTTTTTTCTTTATTAGGTTGGTTAACGGTTCAGGTGGATTGATCTCTTAATGTGATGAAGCACAAAGGATCCAATGGGGCCTAAGGACTGTGGCTTTTTAAGGTTAGCCTCTCACAATTCCAGAATCCAGAATGGAATCAACCGTTCCATCAATTCTCTAAAATTCAGATTTAAATCTGTTGGATTTTTATTTGTAACGGTATATGAAGATCAATTAGGTAAACACAAGAGATGAACTTGATAATGCTAGTGCAGAAATTAGGCACAATATAGCCTAAAAACCGCTTTACAGTTTGCAATTCTTTCTGTAATAGCTGAAAGCTCTGGCAGTTGTGACACATTTCTGATTTTCAGTATATTTTACAGTTATCAATTTGCAATTACAACAGAAGTGATACCAATTCTTCAAATCGAATTCAACAATCAAACAATAATCAAGTAGAACCGAAAGAAGACAGTTTAAATCAGACAATTCAGAACTTTTACGTGTGATGGTAACCATATCATTAAATTATTTTCCAAAATTGCAGAAAAACTGCAATAAAAATGGCTCCAGACGTATTATCTGCAACGGTAATAAAAATTGCAGTAACTCTAAGATATTTCAAATCAAATTTTGTCGAAAAATGCTTCGTTTCTGGGTCGAAGATGTTGAAATTAAAAAAAAATAAATTATTGTATTTTCAGGTATATTCGGCAACTTAAGACCTACATGAACAATACAAGCAACAAAGTTTTTAACGTTATAAATTGGAAATGAGTTCGTACTGCATACGATCCACGTAACTCAATTATCTTTAAACTGGCCGTTTCTTAATATGTGACATTTACCTTTAATCAGAAAAACTACGTACGTACATAATATTTTGATTATATTCAAATTATATGCTAACATTGGTATTGGTAAATAAACCGGCTTAGATCATTTTTGTTTAAAGAATTGCACAATACAACTTCAATAGAAGTTCTACTAAAGACCTCTGTGGACACGCGAAGTATGAGGCATTCAAATTAGTCATAATTAGGTAATAACACACACGTTACTTACCATTTTGCAACCTGGACAATTTAGTTGTATAATGGATTACAAAAGTAACGCAATTAACTTAAGGTTTTTAATAACTCAATAAATACTTGGTATTTAAAAATATATCATTGTTTTTATATTGTCTGTTTCTATCGCATATATCAGCTATGCCGATGTTTCAGCATAAATTGAACAATAGTTCAATTTATGTTGAAAATACAAGACAGAAATTAGTAACTACTATAATCATTAGTGTAAATAAATTGTTAATACTTAAACCCTAGTAAATAAATGACGATATTTACACATTTATGGAATTACTTCTTAACTACAGCAATGGCTATGTGTTCTGAGAGAGCTGTCGATAAACAAAATTCATTTCGTAATATTTATCTAACTATGCTGTTAAAAGAAAAGGTAGGTAAATACCTAGTCATTCTTCTCAGTTATGAAATTCTACACTAATACAATAAATGACGCGTAACATGTACGAAAAAAATGTGATGGAGTTTTCGTGCAGTTCAGTTAGTTTTACATCACACTTTTCAATATATTATACAATCATTGTGACCATTTTAATTTTTTTTAATGATAATTACTAATAATCAGAAATACCTATGATTTCTAAACATTAAACTTTCAATCCACCAGACCATTATGAGAGATTGTAAGATATTTTATATGTAAACAAACCTTGATATTATATGGATCTTTTACGTAATAAACATTCATATATACAGGATGTCTTAAAAGTTGTGAGTAATATCAGAAATTGGACTACCCTCTTGTTTCTGTATTAATAGTAATCAATAAATATCTTTTCACAACTTTCTTTGCTCTTCTTTTGTTATGTGAGTGACCCCACAAATCATTAGAAGTATTAAAGCAGTCTACAAAGATACACTTGCTTATATAAACAATGGTATTGCTTATAGTAATCATATATACTGACAGTAAATGAATACATATTAATTAATGGATTGACGAATATTATTAATAAGCAAATTAACAATTTTTCAACTCGTGTTATTAGTAGCCTTGGTTTTGTAAATTTGTTATCAATGAAAGAAACATCTTCATAGGACAGTTAAAAACTGATATTTCAGTGTGTTTTCATAATTCTTGCTTCGTAGTATGTGGCATATGTGATTCAGTAATCAGTCTTGATACTCATGATGCTGTTATCTATCTTTGTCCGAGAAAATTGCATGCGATATACTTTTTACGAAGCAAGGACTATGAAAATACACTTAAATATCGCAATAAGCAACGAAACGTCGACAAATAAAATATATTGTGTTTTTTACACCTACCTGAAGTTCTCACCATTGACGGCAAATTTAACAATTTTGGATTGAGGAATTAAGATCTTAAATAGTAATTTTTGATGTATGGAAACATAAATCTGTATATATATATTTACGAAGAAGCCTTCATTGATGTGTTTTTGTTGGCAACAATTGTTACAACAACAATGTTGATATATTTTCTATTGATTCTAAATCTTGTACCTTCTTCTTTTCCAACTGCAATATATTCTCAGTCTATGATGGCACGAGCACCAAATACTTTCTGAATAATTCTCCAAGTCAAATTCAAAACGATACATTTTCATTAATGGAGACTTCTCTGATGGAGGTGATCAGGTGAATAAAATGGATATGGAATAATATATTCTCAATCTAATATTATACAAGCACCAAATACTTTCTGAAGAATTATCCAAGTGAATTTTAAATAACGAGACATTTTCTTGAATGGAGACTCAGATGGAGGAGATCAGGTAGATTTGAAATAACTTTCTAACTAAGTTCCTGAATTGTCGCTTTTACGATGCTAGCAGTATGAGATTTTTCTCTATTGTTTTTCTTGAATTGAGGCTTCAAGAGTATGGAGCTGTTTTCAATAAACCTCAGCAGTGTTGGTTACTTTCTAAATTGCACGATAGGTGCCAGTATTCGTAAAGTTATATTTCTATTATGATTATACCATTTTTTTCTGTTCTTGGTATTCAATATACATTTTTTCGTCACTAATCTAGTCTATCTTGAATAAAAATGATCCATAGTGTTAACAAGCTAAATGATGATAAGCCGGTCAAAGGCACAAATGTTGAAACTATGATTTTTGTGACACTCATACATCCAATTTTTGAAGTTATCCATGTACTATTTGGTCTATTGGTTTGCATAAGCTACAATCTATTCTACTGATCATTTCCTGATTTTACTGATGTAGATCATGGACAATTCAATAATTTTTGTGTTACACTTTCCTCAATGACATTTTCTTCATAGATTTCATAAATGCGGCTTCTGATATTGAAAATCCTTGAGCTCAAGGAAAAGGAAATCTTGGAAATGTTCTTGTTTGTCTGCCTGATACTTAAGGATCGCACACTTTATATCTCCGCGAACCAGTACAGCGCAAATCTGCAAATTGCAGACCACTGACACGACCTGCAGTGAGGATCGTTGCAAATGACGGTTCATGGTAGCGCTGGTCTAGTGTGCAAGGCTCCATTAAGTAACATAGAAACCTTAATGAGCAGGATTTCCAGGTCCCTGCAAACATAATGTGCGCGAACTTTTAATTTACACAGTTCCTGTACAGTTAGAAGTTCGAGAGCTATTCAATCAAAGTATTTTTTTTTGCAAGACCTTAAATCATTCATTATTAATTAAATTAAACTTAAATGGTTTTTGTTATATGATATTTTGTTTATTATTAATATTTATCATTCCCCTGATCAGTATTGTTGACCTCCTTCAGCGGTCTGTACTTCTAAATCGAATAACTTTAGCGTCTGTTTAATTTTTTCTAATTCCAAAACCCTGATCAATAAAGCCAGGATACCCTGTATATTATGAAATACAAAAATAAATGGGAAATTAAGTCAGGATATTACATGTAACAGTTATGTTCACGTCATCTACAATTTAAATATTTTAATACGGAATTCACGCAGTGGTGAATCTGTAACAAATGTTTCGAATTTCTGCACACAAATCTGCATTTCGCCGAGCCAGTCGACCGAAACTGATCTTCTCTTAAGTATGCATGTGAAAATTGGCCCTCATAGAATATTTATATCTTCTAGATAGCGAGTCACGCTCATATCTAACGTTTCATTAACCTAACTTAAAATGGCGATCCTAATTAAGATAAGGCAAGTTACTCAGGTTAAAGTGCTCAATTCAAAACAAAAAAAACTTCTAATCTCGTTTGGTTTTAGCTAGTTGAACGCCGATTACGGCTGAATGCTTTCCAGACGATTACGTGAAAGATTTACAACGATAGTAACAACAATGCGAACGTTGGGCAATTTTTATTATATTTTACTTACATTGTGTATTCCTGCAAAAATTTCCTAAACCTATTTCAAAAGGTATTTGGAAAAATAATGGAGATAATATAGATAAGAGAAATAATGATGTTTGTAACTACAGAACAACAAAGAAATATTGTTTTTTAAAATAAGTCTAACAATACAATTACACCTTGTAACATATTTGTGTTAAATAACAGATAATTATATTTTTAAAAGTTAACATCACAAGGTTCTTAAGTTTTTATTATTGTCACCATCATTCATTGCTAAAAAATAATAGAATATTTTTTCTTATATTCATATTTGTGCTATCAGAAACATACAAATTTAAAAACGGCAATCATTGACATTTTCAGTCAGTGGGTATGGAAAAAAATTACCTGCTTTAGAAAATTATTATGTTTCTATTAATTTTGATCACTATCTGTTAAAAATTAAAACTGGGATGACCATAGACTTTTTCAGATACATGGAAAAAAGCAAATCTATTGCCGTATCCAAAAAAACTTATTCTTACACACATATCTTTTACTTTATCAACTCAAAAAAAAGTTAAAATTGGAGCTACTAGAGAGACTAGTTCAAATATGATGTATCAGTTGTTTATAAAATGTTGAGACTGTTGTGGAATATTTTGAGATGTTCATATCTGGTATGCTATTGGCATTATTTTATCAGTTGTTATTTGGTTTCACCTATTATTATGCGAAACACATAACTTATTAGTATTTAGAATAATACGAGAGATGTAAGACAGACTAACCTCCTCCTTTTGTGTACCTACATTATTGTCATTATTGTTAAGCTTGTATTTTTGTATTTCTTTTTGTATACACAATAAATCATTTATTATTATTATTATTGAATACACCCTTGATTTTTGACCTCTACTTAAGAAACAGGCTATATAAAACTGATTATTCAAATATTTTTTGTATAATATAATCAGTATATTAACAATGTGGAACAATATTACAGTGATCAATTTAAGTAGCAAATATAAAGGTACAAAAATATTTTAATTAAATTTTACAGGACACAAAGGACAACCACTCGTTTTTGTTCGGAACGGTTTCTTAAATGAATGGTTTCAATAATGCAGTGCACAGAAGAAACTATAAAGTTTTTATAAATTTACCGCAGAAAATATTAACTAACTAAATTTGGTATGTAGCGTGCATTATGCTGTAAGCGGAATAAAAACTTGATCTGTTTTAAATAGCGTAGAGTCTATGGCAACTAGGATACCCAAAAGCTGTAGATTATCATAATAATACATTCAGATATAATGGCACAGTTATGAAAGAAAGAGGTCTGGATTTTTGTTACGTAATCTGATAATTATGTCGGGGAAAGAAAAACGTAGTCTAAACAATGAATATATTGAGGTAGGCACACATTTTTGGCTATTATGAAATTTATATTTATTAATATTATAGTATTTATACAGCGTGGAATATCTAACTGAAACAAATTCTATAACTTAATAAATAATGGTTTGTTGCAAAATTCCTGAAACACGTTAATTTGTATTTTCAGTGGAGCATATTACTTTGTTTATTTAGTTATGTGGTTTTTTTTTAATGGAAGGTTAGGTTGATTATTTTTTTATTTCAAAAATGCAAATACAATTACGCTTTCTTTTACCTTTTATAAGCATGTGTTGGAAAAAAATAAAATGAAATGTTTCCTGAAACTTTTTTAATGAAAACATTTTTTTCTTACTTGATAAGCCACAATAACAATTTTATACCTGCTCGATAGCTTTTTGGTCAATTTGAACCTAACGTGATTGTTTTGTATATACAAGGTGTTAAAAAAAGAGTGTAAAATATTTAAAGAGGTAATAGTATGAACCAAAATAAGCAGAAAAGTCTCAATAAACATGGGTCCGCAAAGTAACGGTCGCGGAGATATGGAATGTTTTATGTTTCTTAGTTCTTTTTTATTTTGCAAAAACGTTGTGTATTTTCTTATAATAGTTGGTTGATGTTTAGTGAAATAAACAGTACGTCAAGTACAGTAAACAGTATTTGACAGTTGTTCTCAGTGCACAAGTTTTCTTTCTCTATGGCTGGTTACTCTAACGCAGAATTAACAGACATGTATTTCATGTATGGTCGTGCTAATGGGAACACCACCGAAGCGCGACGTCATTATGTTGACGCTTATCCAAATCGCCAGATTCCTTCACAACCCATGTTTGGAAGAATTCATCTAAGATTGCGTGATACCGATTCCTTGAGCAAACAGTGCCATTTATCCGGAAGACCAAGGTCGGTATCCACTCCTAGAGCAGAAGAAGAAATTCTAGCACTGGTAGAGCAGAATCCAGGTACGAGTGTGCGGAGAATATCAGCCGAGGTAGGAAATAGTGATCCTATTGTTTGGAGAATCCTTCACGAGCAACTGCCTTGTGCATACCATGTGCAACGAGTACAGGCCTTAAATCCAATAAATGATCATCAAGCATGTTTGGTTTTGCCGCTGGTTTCTACGTCATGTTGCTGAAGACCCTTGTTTTCTTGCAAACATTCTTTTTACTGATGAGGCCGTTTTCACAAGAAATGGAGTGTTTAATTTTTACAATACGCATATTTGGGCCGACGAAAATCCTCATGCTCTACAATAATTTTAAGGGCACCCTGTATAGACTGAATATTATGATTTCATACGCGATGAAGAAGTTTGTATTTAGTTAGCATGCTCTAGGTATTGGTATTCTCTTGGGTGCGACATTGGGTTTATGATACAGTTTATATTCTTTCCAGATATATTCACATGTATGATAATCCATAATATCCTACAAACTTGGACATGAGTTTAGATATGTTTACTTACCTATACTGAATAAGGATTAGAAACTAATTTTCCTGTAGCGATTAAAACTCTATATTATTTACGTATCTATAGAAGGAATAATTTCTAAGGAAATATGAGACAGTTTTGGAAAATTAAAGTTATATTAAGCACAAGGGTATTTTTGGGTACTATCATTGACTTTTTATCTCTAGGTACTTACGATATTTTTAAGTACTTAAGGATATTATTGGGTAATACTCATAGGTATTATTTTGAACACTTGAGGATAATTTGTGGTTTTTGGGTATTCTTGTGGTATTTGCTTGTTTGATGAGTTTTTTTTTTTTTTGAAAAATAAGGTATTTATGGGTAATATTTTTTAAAAATGGAATTTCACTGTACAAATTGGTGATGGTTTACCCCTCGATTTTTTATTATCGATTAGGTATTATCAGCAACAAGGTGGAGGGCACTTTGAACATTTTTTGTATTAAACGAGTTTCAGTACATTTCCTTATTTTACTTTTTCCGACACATTGTAAAAAGTAACAAAAAAATTCATTAAAATTGGTAAAGCTCTGAAATAAAAAAATAATCAACCCATTATTTCTTTGTTTTTAAAAAAACAGCCTCACATAATTAGAAAATAAACAAACCTCTTTGTAATATGCCTCATTGAAAATAAAAATTGACATGTTTCAAGAATTTAGCGACAAACTTTTATTTATTAAGTTACAGAATTTGTTCTAGTTAAATTTTCCACTCTGTATTGAGTAAAAAAATAGGGATTGGAAATGCATTATAATATAATGCAAAAAAGTAATTTTCTAAGGAAGAATTGAGTTAAAACGTTTGATGTTTATGTTAAATATAAATTCAAATGCCTATCAAACAAATATGAGTTTATCAACAGAGTTGGTGGATACTGATGTAGGTCATGGAACTGAGCATCAGATGTATGTCCTTGAAACTCTCATTTATTAGTTCATATGCTTTTAGATATATTTTATGGACTACACTATTTCGGTACCTGTGTACTACATTAAACTAAATGACCGATATGTGTATCACAATATAAGAGAAATTAAACTTTTAGCAAATAAACGATTTCTCCATATAGGAAAGTGTACAAAATAGAAATGCTCTGAAAAATTATAATAATTTAAAATGTAACGTAGTATATCATTTAATCTACTTTCGATGACGTAAATGTATCTTTACTTAGGTAGTCACATGTCTAGAAAAATAATTTTTCAAATTAAATATTACCTATGAATATGCATACTATTTATCTACATTTGATATTTTGTTAACATGGATTCATATATATTTCTAATAACAATTACCTCAATTACTCAAGATTGCAGGTTATAATTTTATTAGAACTCATTAGAATTAATTGTTTTCCTAATTTTGTAAATAATGAAAAATGCCTCAAAAAATATTTATTTTCATCTGTAGGCATATCAGGGAACAGATTGTACATCATTTTCTATATCGCTTTCATCATGTTCTTACATTATTTGTAAAGAGAGACTAGCAATTAACAAAGCAGATAAAACGGGTGACTATGTTTAAAACATTAATATGGAAATAGTTGCTATTGATGAAATACCTCGTTTACTAAACATACCGCTCGTAAAATATATATCTATTCGCTTGTATCATAAACAACTGTTAATTTTGTACCGATTTTTACGATTTTTTTCTCCTGAATTTGCCAACATCTGCAATGTCGTAGGTTAGCTTTTGCTACATTGCACAATAAAATTATCATGGCTAGAAATATCTACGTAGATACAATATATGCCATAAAGTTTATACTGTAAGCAAAAAATAGTCGTTATTCAAATATACGTTTTCAAGACCACCTATTTTAATTATATCAGTAATTTTCGTAATTTAACACCCTTAACTTTTGAAGTTTTGAAATTTTCAAATGTCCGAAGGAACGTGGAATACACAAATTAATCAAACACCAAGTACCGCATGAAGAATACATATTTTCTTTTAGTATTTGTGACCTAAATTGTTGCTCTGTCCGCGTATCTAATTAAAATTTGTCAATTTTTTTCGTAGTCATAAATGATTGCTCATTTAACACTTTTTAATTAAATACCGCATTCTCTTTCGCCTTAACGTACAAGGTTACATAACTGATAATCTAAGTCGCTTCCGTTGAAGTAATCCATCATAGTTATTTATTTTATTTTCATCGTCGTTTAATAGTACTCGCGATTTTGTTTGGCATGTAATTAATTAAGTTAAATTGGTCAAGATTTTATGAATAACTGATTTGTAGAAAAACTCGTCCGTACTAATTCTCAAAATGTCATCTACCTGTTTAAACTAAATGTCCCAAAACAAGTATTTTGTCAATTTTTATATATAAAGGTTATTATAAATCAATTTAGAGAAATGCAAAAACAACATATTTAATTGTTTTGAAGATGGTTCATCTGTGCGTAATTTTAAGGTGCATAAACCCATTATAGTAACTGATACCATATTTGCCATTTCTTATTGTAATATAACTAATTAAGTGGGTAATTATAATCGTGATACATTTTTAAAATAAAATGACAAGAGGTTACTGAAACTCAAGATCATGGTTTTAAACCAATAATGTTTACTTCAGTATAATGGCTATAGCATTAAACTTAAAACTAACTGAAAAGGATAACATACATATACATAAATATAATGCGATTAGGATAATTAAAAGGTTAAAATAATCTAGAATGGTGTATTTTAATAATGGTCTCTTTTTATGTCTTTGAATATTTATGGCAACGCTGTAAATCCATTATTTTTATCATCTATTTTTTTGTGATATATTTGTCCTCACATGCTTTCCATTAGGCCGATAATTTATTTTTATTATTAATTATTTGAGCAGACAAATCTATACAAGCTTAAAATATTTTCGTATTATTCTAAACATATGCAAAATGTCGAGACTCAATTTATCCCTAAATATGATTTATTTTATTTTTACTGTTGATGTGTAGTTAGTATTGATTTATTCTGAAGTAGTGTAGAAATAATTGTATCAATTTGCATATTTTTGTTTAATTATACTACTTTTAAAATAAACTTAATTTTGAATTATTATAATGTTCTAGATTGTTCTGAAATTGTCTTCATAGTATTTAGATAATAAAAAAGTGTACAGCTTTTAAATTTGTTAAAAGTTTTCTATGCATATGAAACACATAAGTTTATGAAAAGTAAATTAATTCAAAATAAAAAAAAAACAAGAAATTATTAATTAGTTGCAACATATGCATTATTTAAGAAAGGCATATTTTGTTGACATGAAATTAACTGATATGAAGCTGCCAAGTTAATTAGTTTAATATTTTAATTTAAAAATGATAAATCTACTTTCGCATATACATAATATGGCCAAAAAAATATTTTTAAAAATATAGGAGTTTGGCGAAACGTAAAACATAACTAAAAAACATTACAGCAGTATTTAACATATTTGAATTATAAAATTAAGCATAAACAATAAAAAATCGCAATATTTCCGGTATTTAGAAAAGGATAGTAACAACTTTATCTAGTGAGATAAAACATAAAATTTCAAAAATTATTACGGAATAAATTGTCAGTTTGAAAATAAGATTTGTTCTTCATTTTTTTATTAATAAAACTGCAAATGTAGACCTGATTATGATAATCTGTGTGTGTGGCAAAAAATAAATCAATTTGTTTAAACATTTAATGACTATAGTTTTTAGTTTTTATTTTTTGAATGTCCACAAATTATCAACATTATGCCTCTAGGTGCAATCATTCTTTAAAATAAATTTTTCAAATTTTTTTGAACTGCTGACGTATTTATAACGAAATCTACTTTCAACTTTTAACATTAGTCTTTGTAGTTGCACTCACCAATATAGATTTAATGACATTTCTACTCAGAACTTCCAGAAGTTCAAAAACTGTTTTGAGGGAGTGTCATTATTATTGCAAAACATACATACATACTTTAACGTTATTTTCAAGACGATTATATATACCCACTGCAGTTTTTGTATAGAAACATCTTATATTGACTAAATTTTATCCGTAATGAATTTTTGTAATTTTCTGTTAATAATTCTGTTATTTTTATTGTGTAGGCTTAATGAACTTTATATTTCTTAAACATTGGTGTAATATTTTTAAATTATGTTCTAGAATCATTCTTGTCTTTGTATTATTATTTATAGCACTGGAAAACAGTACCTCTGCATTTGAAGAAAATTTTAATAATTATCGAAACTTTGGCCTATCAGTAAATGAAGAAAAAAAACACAATTTAAACTACAAAAACCAGTATTGAAATGTCTACAGAATCAAAATAAATGTACGCACAAAAAATTTCACAATTTTTTTTTTAATATTTTACTTTTTCTTTGTCACTCACCGAACTCTGCTGCTAGCTCCTTTTCCTGGCGGCGGTCCCACCGTCGCCTGTAAAGTCGCATTCCGCGCATTCCTCAGCTCGTAAATAGTCTTATTTTGCGCCGCCGCCGCGGCCGCCAACTGACCCGCGCTGGTCCTGGGCAGACGCGGAGAGACGCCCAAGACGCCCAAGACGCCCGTCGCGACCACCAAGAGCAGGCACCACCCGGCACCTCTCATAGCTAATCGGAGTCAGTGCACTCAATCACTCAACAAAAAATTAGCACAAGTCACTGAGACCGTGTCGCCCTCGATAGTCCTGAAGATGACAGTCCGGAGGAGATAAAACGTCGGCGGTGTGTCGTGTGTAGCGTGTGTGTGGACGCACCTGTCACTTTGGAGTCTCTTGCCTCAATGAGTCTTTCTGTACTACTGACCAGCTTTGGCGAGACACGCTTTTGGCCGCCTCGCTTTGGCTTTACTTTCACTCCGTCGTAGGTAGCTTTGAGATCGGCGTTGTCGGGTCCGATAAAAAATACGCCGGTGCGATATTTAATGGAAAAGGACGCGAATTAGATCGAGAATGTGTGTGCGGGCTGAAGCCACAAACCATTAAGGCATTGAAAAATTCTCGAGCATTAAATTCTTCCGTGCTTGAAAATTAATTTAAATATCAAAGATACTTACTGACTTGCTATCTATCTTGCATTAATATATGCAGAGTAATTTAAGAGCAGTATATCTATACATATATACAGGGTGATAACGGAAATTGGGAACACGCTGTAACTTTTTTATGACTGCTGATAAAAATTTCAAATTGGTTGGGTTTGTACTAGATGGTGCCATGAATTTTTTGAGGTCATTTTGGATTTCATGACATTTCTAGTGTGACCGGAAATGACCGTAAATTTATATTTTTTAATAGGACACCCTGTATTTTTTTAAATTTTTGGAATCAGCGGATCATTTTACGTATGGTAGGACCAATTTTCTGACACATTTTCTGAATGTAAGTAATTTTTAAATTTTAAAAATAGAAGGCCGCGTGCGGCAGAAATTGTTTCCTTTTTTGTTTGTAATTATGGGAAAAATTCTAAATTTGAATATTTTTGTACATTTTGTTAGTTATTACCACTAAAAATTTCGGTTTATTGTATTTCCTTAAAAGATCATTTTTTCAAATGTAAAGAGGGTAGGCTCTATTGATTTTTTAATAAAGGATTTTTTCTGAATTTTGTGGTACAACAATTTTTAAAATCTGTCTTTTTTTTTCTAAATTTTGTGGTACAACAATTTTTAAAATCCGTCTTTTAAAGACAAGTTTTTTTTCATTTTGAAATTCAAGCAACTAGATAATTTACAAAAATAAACTCAATGCCGCAAATGCTGGAAATGGTCTCCATTCTCCAAGACGATAGTAAAAATTGTTCACAGCATTCTGAATGACTTCAGCTGGTAAATTATGCATCTCCACCCTAATCTTGTTCTTTAACTTCTCAATATTATCCGTTCTGTCCTGAAAGACTCTTTCTTTCAAATATCTCCAAAGAAAATAATCCAGTGGCGTTAAGTCGGAGGATGTTGGCGGCCATTCAACTGTCCCTGTCTACCAATCCAACGATTTGGAAACATTTCATCTAAGTATCTTCGAACATCAATACCACAATGTGGGGGAACTCCATCGTGTTGGAACCAAATTCTTTCATTCGGTATCTTTGGATCAATTTCATGAGGAAAAATCACAGCTACAGCAGGTATCAGGTCAAATATTAAGACATTCAGATAGCGTGCAGCATTAAGATTCTCTCCAAAAAATAATGGGCCCAAGATTCTGTTGTCGATGATACCTGCCCATACTTTAACTTTCTGTAGGTGCTGCATATGCGATTCGCATGTCCAATGTGGATTTTCCTGGAACCAAAAGCGATAGTTGTACCTGTTAACCACCAAATAAAACGTAGCTTCATCCGAAAAAAGTACGTCTCGTTGAAAACCATTATTGTCGTCACACCGTCCTATCATTTCCTCACAAAATTGTAATCGCCTATCATAATCGTCTTCCAAAAGCTCTTGGACAAGACATACCTTATTGGGGTGGTATTTCTCTTGTTTCAAAAACATTCGAATTGCAGTTCGAGAAACATCGTGATTGCGGGTCAATGAAACAGTTGAAGAATGAGGATTTTCAACAAGTTCTAATGCAATGCCTAATTTCTTTTCTTTATTCAAAGCACGTGCTCGTCCAGTTTTGGACGGGGGTACTGTACCCTGTTCCTCAAATTTGTAAAATATTTTACTAACTGTCCCTTTCGAGATTTGATTTTCGTAATATTTGGCATTAAATAAATCAAGTATAGTATAGTAGCAATATCAAGATTTCGATGCGTTGCCTTTCGGAGAATACCATTACGATTCAGTAAATAACTTGATTCTGACACAATACACGTTTTGACACGTTTCGAACTCTAATTTAAAACTAAAGCGGAAAATTAACCAGAAAACCTGACAAGTAAGTAGTGCCAAAAAACGCAACATAAAAAAGATATCTTTTTAGCGTTAGCAGTGATAGGTACAGTTTCAAATTCCTTATTTTATTCTGTTAAAATTCATGGATGATAACACTGAAGATAATTAAATTTTGTTTCACTTGTTATGTAGCTGTTTTATAAAACCTAGAATCCTTGCTATTGAAAACATAAAACTTGTTTATTTGGCATGGCTGGATTCGGTTTTCTATAAGCTTTTCAACGAACCCCTGCCTTATGTTTCCATTTGAAAAAAAGTAAGAGTAGCTGGGGATTAGGAAGTTGAAGAAAAATGAATTATTGTATAATCAAAAGATGGGAAAAAATCAAAATCAGTTAACGTGTTTCGGCGTTATTCAAAAGATATGAATTTTATTCCATACTTCTGACCATCCCTGTAATTACCTTTATCACTAACATTAAAAATATGCATAGAAAAAACTTTTTCAGCAACTAATATTGTTTCACATATATGACAATGTCAATTGTTCAATTCTTAAACAATATGAACATGTTAAAAAAATGTATATACCAAGAGTTCAACAATCGGTTCAAATATTTGTTTAACCTGAATAGTTTAACAGAAGCCAATTAAAAATATATTATATTATTATTGTAGCCATAAAGAGAGTGTACTGATAGACGAAGTTGAAAAGAGGGTAAAGTTTTTACTTTTAATGTCATTGAAAAAAGTCTCTACTTGTTAAAATATTCAAAAGTACAGGTTTATGCCAGTCAATATAATATACAGGATATCCCTTACTAACAAATTACTAAAAATACAGTAGATTTTATTAATAGAATTCAATAATAAATGCACTATGCGAGTCACATTTTTATTTCTAAATAGTTAAAAAGGCCTTGTCAGTAGCAGAAATAACTTCTGAGTAAGAAAATTTTTTTAATGGAATTTGTCCAACTATCCTCCAAATGTCAATTATTCAACCTTTTTTTTAAAAGTCTATTGTTCACCCATCATTAAAAAATGTATTGCAATGTAGGTACCTATTTCAGTCGCATTAGAAAATATGTTCAATGTGAGAATACTACATAATTATTCTTGAAACATCAATATATATTCCTTGGATTCTGCAAATATTTGTAGATATACGTATACCTGTGTGAAAATAAATATTTTTAGCTTGAAATTTAGTTACATCAAATTTATAATTAACGTAACTACAACTAATGTTAATATCTGTTGTTCCAAGTTGGAGTAATTTTGATGCAGCCATCTAAACAACGTACCGTTTCAATTTCTGTGATATTTATCAACTGTTTAATATTTAAAATGAAGCAAACTGCAAACGCACACGTAACAAAATCTAATCTTATATGTACTGTCTTACAAAGATCCCACAAAAAGTTCTCATTAATGAATCATATATGTTTGTCTACTACATATTAACAACACAATTAAAGCGTATTAGGTTGGGTTAGGTTGTTGTGCCTCTGCACATGTATAACAGAAATCACATGAAAACTTCTGTAAAATTTCTAAATAAATTTAGTATCTAAAAGTAAATAGTTCCGTTATAGTATTACCGCAGTATTTCTGAAATTTTCTTATTTTCTTACGAAAAAACACATACACTTGATTATTTCTTAATATATAACGTAAATTAAAATTTTCCAGTAAATGTATGTTATGTAAAAAGAGCATAACAAAACATGAAAATGTCCACCCATTTTTATCAGTGCTGTATATTAATATGTTTTTGGAAAGAGCATAGCTAAACCCAGCCGTAAAAATTTTTTATAAGAATCTACAGTTAACGAGATTTGAAATATATCTTAAACACAAAGCTTCTTAGTGAATTTCCTCAAAAGCATTTTTCTCAGAAAATAAAATAAAATTTTAATATTTGCACTGAAAATATTCACCATTGGCGTAAAAGTTTTGAGAGTTCAAAGGCGACCCATACCTACATATGTTTTTTTAAAGTTGAACGCTCTGTATCAGAAAAACGGAGTATCGCGGAGTATCATAGACAAAAATTTTTTGGAAAGACAACTATTGTTTTTTCATCTTTTCCCAAACGCAAAATAGAAGGTATCCTGTGTTTCACTTCAGCTCATGTGTTTCAAACTATAAAATACCCTTTCAATCGGTTTGACAATTAGACATCTTACACTAGAAAAATCAGATATTTTTATGGTAGAACATGCAGTATATACCATAAAAAAAATTGATTTTTTACCAGTTTCTTTGTTGAAAAAAGTTCAGTAATTTTTTTGTAGTGTTGCCTTATCAAAATAAATATTTTTCATTTTTCATAAAACCCCCCATAACCCCATAAAAAAACTTTATGAGACAACGTTCTGAGAAATTTAACCTTACATTATTGCTGACTTCTACAGAAAATTTGGTGTAAATCCGTGAGGGGGCAGCTCATACAATTTATTCTGCTAAATCCTTTAGTAAAATAAGTTTCTTGTAAAAACTGTAGGATATTGTATGCTGCCTAAAATGTTAAAAAAATTTTATTCTTTCTGATTTTTTTTTAATACAATGTTCATTTTAATTAATTTCTCATTTATCCTCTTCATATACTTCATCTCTGTCGTGTCCCATATTGGGAACATTCTATTCCATGATAGGTACTTATACCATATTTAGTACAAAATGCCAATTTGTTTAATGTTAAATTAATAATAATTCATTTAATGACTGATGATTCATTTAATAGAGAATGTAATAACCTGTTTCTTAAAAAATAATAATTGATTTTATTGTCAAAATCTAATTTATTACACGGAAAAAACAAAAAACAAAATATTATTCTGTATTTGGCACTTCTTCTCTACCTAAATATTTTGGAATTGTATGGTAACCCCAACAAGCGATCAAGACAGTAACCTCAGCAAAATCACCAGTTAACGTAAACCAGTTGTATCTTCTACTGTTACATAATAAGAAATAAATTGACAGTAAAAAAATAAAATACTGACACTAAAGATGAGAATATAATGTAGTGGTACTTTTCAGATATAGACTAATTAAAATTATACCTAAGAATATTTGCTTGAATTATTTTAATATCTAAGTTTATCAACTGTTGCATTTTTTTGGTTTAACAGAATTATTTTAAAATTGAATCCTTCTTTGATTATGAATTAATAGTGAAATCAAATGGTAATATAACCAAGAATAAGGTCCTTCTACATTTTATTCCAAAATAAAATAAATATATCCCTACCCTTTTGCTGGGTATATACGCTACGGTCTTCCAGGCAGAGGTATTTGCTATTGACGATGATGATGATGATGATAGCAAGCAAGGAAGAAGTAAGGAATTGTGTGGAGGAAAAAATCTTTATCTGTTCTGACAGTCCAGACTGCACTCAGGGCTCTTAGCTCTCCAAGGACAAAATCTACCTTTATTCAGGAGTGTGGAGATGCCCTGGATTCTGACCAGACACAGAGAGGTGAAGTTGGTCTGGGGTCTGGCTTATAAAGGAATCTCCGGTAACGAGAATGCTAATCAGCTAGATCATCTCAGATCTGGGCAATGTAACAAGGAATACGAAATACGCGAGGTAGTAATAATGGTGCCCTTAAATAAATGGACCAGCCAAACATTAGGATGGAATTTAAGAAGGACTAAAGGATGTAAACAGGCTTATGATTTTTTCGATGAACCTAATATATCTATGACGGTATGGATACGAACCAAATGGTGGGGGCCTGACAGGTCACTGCGAACTCAGAAGGTATCTAAGTTTGATAGGGATAGACGAGGATACTTCATGCCTGGAATGTGGGGAATTGGAGGATACTAAGGCATAGGATCTTTGGCGCCGAGGAGCTGTAAAGGAAAGAGATGATCCTGCAGTTCATTAGGGTGTCAGGTAGGTTCGAGGTGGTTTCCCCCTGCTATGGTTACCTTTTGTGGGCGACTTGCTGGCTTGCATCCTTCTGAAAGCAAATGCTGGCACATCGATGATTCCAAGACTACGGAAGGTGTTGAAGCTGGAGTGTATAGTAAACGGCAAGCCAAAGACCAGCTGCTATTTCAGAAATTCACTCCATTGAGTTGTGTATATGGAAGCTGAATAAGCTGAAACATACATACAATTCGATAAAAAAAATCCGATAGCCAAGCAGCTTCCAAAGCGATTGGTTCCTACCGGTGCAATTCATCAACGGTATGAAATTATCTGAAGGCCGTGGATCAGTTGGAAATAAGTAACAGAGTAACTCTGGTTTGGATAACATGTCATGCAGGTATCCTGGGGAACGAGACGGCGGATTCCTTAGCAAGTCTTCTCTTGGCTTGGCTGAAGAGATCAAGTGCCGATTTGGTTTTAACAGTGAATAATCGGCAGAACATATAATATAACACTGTCCAGCAGGGGAACGGACCAAATTTTCTACATTTGGCAAGATGCATTTCTTGCCAGAAGATCTGGACAAAATCTTGCTTAATAAGGTTATTGGTTTCATAAAGAGGCTGAACCTGTTAAGTGAAGTAGAATATGGGTGTGAGCCGCAATCGATCATAAGGTCGCAGTGGAAAGCTAGTTCTTGGCTCATCCACTGTAAACATAACCATAACCATAGGTCTGAGGAGAGTCGAAAGCAGATAGTGGAAAATTGATGGGATGGTGGAGTAAGCAAAAAGGGCTCACCTGTGGTCTTATTGCCAGGCTATTGCTCCCTATTATTTACTACTATGAATCCCTACATCTAGAACAGTTTTACATAATTACTTACAGAACAAGATGTTTTCTCAATACTAATTAATTTTTCCATAGGTATACATTATTGTAATATAGTAAAATTAATGATTTGTGATAAACTATATACCTTTATTTAATTTGTTGTTGTTGTTATTCTTTAAACAATTGCTGATGCAACCTTCCTCCACATTATTTGATCCATAATATATTTCTAAATAAATATAAGTCGTACCAATTGAGTGTTCTAAACCGCTACTTTCCAGATAATGAAATGAAATAGCTAATAAGCCTATTCATCAGCATTAATATTTTAATGATCGAAGCTTTCAAATTATGTAAATATTTGTGCTAATTTAATTAATTTTATCTGTAACAACTACCAGGATCTTAATTAAACAAAATTGTTACATAAGTACTGTAAGAGGTTATAGTTGTAAGTTTCCTTTAAAGGCAGTATCGTAAATATAAAATATTTCTGAAACATCAGGTTTAGATCATCTTTTAATTAATATGATTTGAACAAAGTTATTTAATAAGTAAGGTTGAGAAACTGGAGAAATTTATTAGCATTAATGTCCTTTTTTTTAATTTGATAAATTTATTAATGCACACATAACTTATATCTACATAATAATATGGTATGTTTTCAGATTTACAAAATGCCGTTTTCGATGTTATATTCAATGGATATCAGTCTAAGAGCAAACTTTAAAAAATATACAATACAAATTCTCATTTATGTATTTATCATTTATCTACTAAAATTACCTCAAGTTAGGTATGAACAAAGATATATAAATAAACAACTCTAAATTAATACCGTTAGTCTATTACCAAAAGTTTCTACTGACTAGTCAAGCATTTGTACAAAATTTGTCATAAATAAAAAGTGATCAATTAGCCAGAAAGAAGTTAATTAATATGAACTACAGTACTTTCAAAATAAACACCAGAAATAAATATTCTGTGTTTCCATACACATTCTAATTCTATATTTGTTTCTATTACAAAATAGTGCTCCATAAGTTAAATTGTTCAGTTATAAATCATTAAAATTAATTAAAGTTATATCTTTTCCTGGTAGTATTTAATTTAACTTGATTTTGACGAGAAATAGGTTGTCGTGTTAAAAATAATTGGTACAAAAAGTAATCAAAAAAAATAGTTACTAAAGTATTATTAAATTTTTAAGAAATATTGCTTATTTAAATTTACTAATTGAACGTTATAAATAAATAATACAGACAAAATTGCACTCAAAAAATACATCAAAATTTGAAATAAAAATTACTTAATTAGGATTATACAGTATGCGCCAAAAGTATGGAATAAATTCAATAAAAACGAAACAATTATTTTTTGGGAAAAATCCTCGAACAGGTCGATTTTTAATTTAAAAAATACATATTTTAGCGTAAATTGCGATTTTCAAATGTCATTTGTTTTCGAGTAATGACGTCATCGATTTTTTTTAAATGGCAACACCATATTTTTTCCCTTGATTCTGAAAGATCGTTTAATTCTCTATCAAACGGTACTAAAATTTTGCCCTGTTACATAGGAAAGTTTTTGAGTAAATGACGACTGAATGTTAGAAAACGTAAATTTTATCCATAAAAAAGTAACAATTCTGAGGTATGTAAAATAAAATACAATTGATTAAATTTTATACTTAAATTAAATGTTCGAATTGTCATCCACCAACTTGTTGACAATGCGCAAGTCTGTGAAGAAATTCTTCTTGCACATTATGAATGATTTCTGGGGTAACTCTGCGTATTTCGTCCCGAATGCGATTTTGAAGTTCTTATAAATTACGTGGTTTATTAATGTACACTTTTGACTTCAAGTATCCCCATAAAAAATAGTCAAGAGTTGTAAGATCTGGCGATCTTGCAGGCCATTCTATCGGTCCGCGTCTGCCGATTCACCTCCCAGGAAAACAGTTGTCCAAAAAATCTCGTACAGGGCGCGCATAGTGCGGAGGTGCACCGTCTTGCTGAAACCATATGGTATCGTCAGGAATGTCAGGGTCATTACCGTTAGGAAAAATTACTGCAAGGGCTGGAACAAGGTCATTTTCTAGAAACTCTAAATTTCTTTGTCCTGTAAGGGTTCCTTCAAAGAAGAAAGACCCTACTATTCTGTCGTCAACTATTCCAGCCCACACATTTAATTTCTGAGGGTGTTGGGTATGTGCCTCTGCCATCCAATGAGGATTTTCCCGACTCCAATATCTGCAAGTTTGACGGTTTACTGTACCATTCAGACAAAATGTGGCCTCATCTGAAAAAGGTATTTGCCGGTGTAAATTTCTATTTCCTTATCCACCGTACTTATCAAAATGTTCTGTTTCTGATTTTTATTAATCCTTGGACGTCCAGGTTTTGGAATATTTACAACATTGCCAGTTTCTCTAAATTTAGACTCTACCTTATTGACTGTTGATTGGCTGATAGGGCGATCTGGATCTTTTTCGTTAAATAAATCGCAAACTTCCTGCTGAGTTCTAGTCATATTCCCGCATCCGATTAGAATTAAAATTTCAATTCTTTGAGTAACAGTTAAATGTGCCATAATACTTTAAATTGAATAATAATTTCTACGTCGCTTACAATACTTATTAGAAAGTCGGTGTGACAATGTCACTTTACAAAGATTTTCACCTACGTGATCCATAAAAGAACTATGGAATTCGAAAAACTAAACTTGATAACGTTTTTGCTTTATTTTAATTGATTTACGTTTTCTAACATTCAATCGTCATTTACTCGAAAACTTTCCTATGTAAGAGGGTAAAATTTTAGTACTGTTTGATAGAGAATTAAACGATCTTTCAGAATCAAGGAAAAAAATATGGTGTTGCCATTTAAAAAAATCCATGACGTCATTATTCGAAAACAAATGACATTTAAAAATCGCATTTTACGCTAAAATATGTATTTTTTAAATTAAAAATCGACCTGTTCGAGGATTTTTTCCAAAAAATAATTGTTTCGTTTTTATTGAATTTATTCCATACTTTTGGCGCATACTGTATATAATAAATATTGTTATAACAGTACTGTGTCTTTAAGTGGTACATCTTTTATCAAATTATTTTGTTTTAAAACAATTTAATATTACTTTTCAGTGAATCAAGATTAAATAATAAAAAAATGAATTCAATAAAGATAGTTGTAACCCAAGAATATAAATTTTTTTGCAATTGTCGAGAAATATATTTTTGATTGAAAAGTAAGAAAAAGATCTGTTCAGTATTTTTAAAAATCCTATCTAGTGGTAACAGTTAACAATTTTTCCTATCCTCTTTTTCCCCACCCCCGGGAGTAAGGCGTATGGTAACTGTCAAATCTCAAATGGGAATCATTTTTGTTACAGAATATATTTTACGTGTTTTTCATTTGAGATACACAACGTAGAATTTTTTCAAAAACTAACTAACCATTATCAACTACGTTTTTTTTTTAATATCTGTTAAATTGGTATTTTTTATTTTTCAATCCAAAGTGTATTTTACGACAATTGCAATAATCTTATTTTCTGCTATTACAACACCATCTATCAGGATAAACAAATATGTTTCAGACAAATCTTTTGTAGTTTTTAACATATACTCCAAATTTGCAATAAAAATTGGGAGTTACTACTCTTTTTTTAAAGTTACACCCCACCGATAGGAACTGGAGATGATTTTAGTAGATGCCCTCCCAGAAAATATTAATCTTTCGTTTGGACATTTATTTGTATGATGCTTATTTATCGAGTTTTTTTGATTTGCCAAGTTAAATAGGACACCCGTATTTTATTTCACTTTTTTTATTGTCCTAAATTGTTTTTACATTTTCATATATCTGATCTTGATGCTACCCAACCTAGGTTTGATTTAATTGCAATAAAAATACTGACAATCAAAACATTTTATTTAAGAAGATAAATAAGGCGAAGTCAACATTTTAGTACAAGAAGCATATGTGATCCAGAACAGTTAAAACAAGATATACATGGCCTTCGATTATCTCTCAAATTCAATGTATATACGAACAGAAATACTGAATATGCCTTCAGGAGTGCACCTGAGATCGAGGGTATGGAGGAATTTTTGACAACGACGTACATACTGAAATGTATTTTATGGCATGGTATTAGTACCATTTATAATAATGCAAAAACAGCTTGTTCTTGCATGCAGCTAGATCAGCACGAGGTTGAAGGGACGAAGTAGTACCTAACGAATTATAAAAGTAATAAGTCTGCAGCTCCAGAGCATAGGTGAGAAAAAGGTTCCGACAAAAACTCTACAAAGAGATAAAAGATTTGTTCAAACAGCAGTCAGGAACTAATTTGATACTGTTAGAAATGTTCCAACTACTTCTTGAGTTACGTTCAATGAATAAAAACACATTCCCAACATAACTGGTTAAATGTTTCTAACAATTTGAAACTAGTTCCTGACTCTTGTTGGAACAGACCTAAAGATTACCAAATTTATCGAAATATCATGCTGACGACGTAGTAACCAATACGGAAATTGTTCAACCAAACTAGCTAAAATATAATTTGATTAACAGATGAGTGAAACATATTTTAAATGCTAACAACATTCTTACTGTAATGAATATTTTCGAAACTGAAGTGATGCCTTTAAGAAACTTAAGAACAATATATGTACGGGACCTGATTTACTTCCAACGTTTTTGTTGAGGGATTGTGGCATTATTTTCTGCAAACTAATGGCGATTTTGTACCATCTAATTTTAAAGAATGAAACATTTTCTAACACATGGAACTTCTTTATATATAAAAAAAGATTGCAAACACGACTTCGCTAGTTATTGATGAGGAAAGTCATGTAATTGTTATCTACACTGGCTTATCTAAAACATTAGATAGACTTGATCATTGTTTCAGCCTTCTGAATCGTTTTCAGTTTGTTCAGTATTGCAATTTCAAATCAAATTTGTTCTGTCAGACTTTAGGTATTCCGCAGGGGTCGGTACTAGGTCCTGTCCTCATTATACTTTTTTTGTTAATAATATTGGCAATGACGATCAGTTCATTATTTGTTTTACGCATACGACCTTAAACTGAATTGTAAAATATCTACTTCCGCTAACCTTCAAAATAATTTTAAAATGTTAGACGACTGGTGTAATGATAATAAATTACCCTAAATTTCATCGAAATGTAAAGTAATGTTGCTTTATCGCAGTGGCGGCTCGTGGTAGCTGCAAAAGGTAAGGCCCCAATAATACCTAAATAGGAATAAATTTACACGTCTCCCCTAAGATAATATTCCTTGACGCGTTGACCATTTTTCATTATGGAGGTCTTCGCCAGTAGCCCTATTATAACCATAAATTAAAAAACTAAATAACATCAGAACTCTGAATTTTATTTGCAATATAAATAATAGAAAAAAATATATGTTCCACCATCTATAATTAAAAAAATTGTGCTTACGTGTTTAAAATACTAAAAAATATAAAAACAAATTTTCAACTACTTATCGATTTACATACAAAACAAGGTCACTTTTACCAAAAATGTTTTAATACTTTCACTTCTTATAAAACAAGTCTATTTGTCGGTCTTTTAAATTCGCAAATTTATTTATAATGTCTTCATAAAATTGGGAATCGGCGCTAAGACTTTGCAACAGTTCTTTTTCTATAGCCGTCATCGATAAGTTGTTTAAGCGCTCTTGGGTCATGGTATTTCTTAAGTAAGTCTTAATGCGCTTAAGGCACGAAAAGTTTCGTTTTACTGAAACACTTATAGCAGGAATTGTTAAAACTAAGCAAAATAATTTGTATGTTTCCGAAAATATCATTTTAAATTCCTAGTATAATATTTCTACCGTTTTCTGAACTTCTAAATTATAAAATTATTCCTCTCTGTACAAAACATAAAGTTCGTTTTTCAACTTATCTATGTCAGATATGTTTGGATACATTTGTAGTAAACAATCAAATGATATTTCCGGAAATTTATTTGCATATTCGGGATATTTTAAAGCGTTGGCCGTATATTCAAAATTTGTCGTTTCTCTACATTATTACGTATTGAAAAAGGCGTTTCAAACAGAAATAAAAATATCGTGAGAGGGATTCATTATTATAAATAACTATCGGCGAGCCTATCGGTAATATATATTTAAATTAGGTTCCTATTCTATGTTAAATTTAGTATTACCTTGTAAGGTATTTTTTTAAATTAATCCTACCTGCCTTGTCCCTAAAACTTTACCACCACGCTTACCAACTTTTGAACCACTTATCCGATTTGAGTGAAATTCGGAACACAAATACTCCTTATGATCTTATATAAGCTTCTTAAGTTTAAACTACCTACCCCTCTTAGAAGTGTATTTTGTATGCTACTCCCCTCCTTACTTTCTTTCAAAACTACAAAAAAAAAATTAATTTCAATAAAACGTCTACACACGTTTGAGCTGATTAATTTCGAAACTTTTTCGTCTCCTGTTTTTTTTTCGCCGTTTAGTCTTGTTTCTGAGATATTCAAAGGAATTGGTGACAGTGTAGTGCACCAGCCGCGTAAATTTCATTTAATGTTATTGCAACCCATGAAAACAAAACTCAGTGATTTGTGTAAACTGACGTTTTGGGCGCCGCGATAGCCGAGGTGTCTGGGAAACGACTGCTCGTGGAACCAGTCTGGATTGGCTATGTTGGTGTGGGTTGGAATCCCACTGTAGTACGATTGATGTTTGTGCTCGTCGAGAGATGCACAATAAGTCTATAGGTTGCGGTGCTTCCGGGGACACTATCGGACGGCTCTCAAAAAAAAAACTGACGCTTGTGAAAATCATTGTCAAAAGTATTATTTAAAGAGTATTCTTAGTGTTAAGAAAAAATGCCAATAACCTGAAACATAAATTTAATAACAACTACTTATTACAAGATTTACAACAAACTTATCAACTACTAAAAAAAATACAATAATTGTTCAAAGTGCATTCCTCCAGCCTCAATACATTTTTGGCATCGGCGAACTAGTGTATTAACCGCAGCTGGTATTTGAACAGGATTGTTTTTTATGTCATCACAAGCATGTCTTATCCTTTGCATCAATTCCTCACGGATATGTACTGGCGTTTCATACACAATTGCTTTTAGATGGCCCAAACAAAATAATCCAGAGGATTCAGATCTTGCGAGCGCGGAGGCTAAGCCACTGGTCCTTCGCAAGAAATCCACATATTTGGGTGGTTGATGGGTTGCCGTCCAATCCATCGACGAGGATAATTCTCATCCAACTATTGCCGTACTGGCCAATGTGCAGAAGCACCATCCAACTGCATCCAGTTCCCTTGGAGTAAATTTAAGGAGACATCGTCAAGCACGTCGAGGAGAGAGTTTTGCAGAAACTCATGAAATAAATCTCCATTTAAACGAGAAGACAAAATATGCGGCCCACAGAGGTTATTACTTAAAAAACCTATCCACACATTTACACTAAACTGTTGCTGAAATGAAGATTGTCTGACACATCTAGGATTGACTTCACTCCAAACGTGAATGTAGTGGTAATTTACAATTCCAGCTTTTGTGGTCATAAAACCTTATGCATAAATAGTGGATTAATTTCTGTTGAATCTAAAACCCATCTACAAAAATTTAAACGTTTTTCAGCATCTCCTGGCAACAAACCTTGAACTGGTTGGAGATGGAAAGCCCTTCGATGATCTTATTTGAGTGCTCTCAGTACTTTTAATTGAGATAAATGGAGTTGCCGAGCTGCTCGTCGCGTCCTTAAAGTTCTATCGATATCAAAAAGATTAAGAATTCGCTGATTATTTCTTGGCGGTACATAACGATTATGATCATTGTAGCGGCGCAAACCATATTCCGAAAATCGACGATGTACATCTACAAAAACTTGTGCATTTGGAATTCTTTTATTAGGGAAGCGTGTTCGGTACTCTCGAACTGACGCATTGGAATTTCCGTCACAGAAACCATAAACATAATGTATATCGGCATATTCAGCATTTGTAAACGTTCTTGGCAATTTTTCTTACCACTAAAAATGCTCTTTAAATAATACTTTTGACAATGATTTTCACAAACGTCAGTTTACACAAAGTTTTGTTTTCATGGGCTGCTATAACGTTAAATGAACTGTCACTGTCACCAATTTCTTGGAATATCTCAGAAACAAGACCAAATGTCGAAAAAAACAAGAGACGAAAAAGTTTTGAAATTAATCAGGTCAAAGTGGTGTGTCGATGTTTTATTCAAATTATTTTTTTTTGTAGTTTTGAAATAAAATAAGAGAGGGGTAGCATACAAAATACACTTCTATGAGGGGTAGGTAGTTCAAACTAGTAGTAAGAAGCTTGTGTAAGATCATAAGGAGTGTTTGTGTTCCGAATTTCACTTAAATCGGATAAGTGGTTCAAAAGTTATGAGGGAAAAACGAGAAAAAATTCCTACTTTAACGCCCTCTATCTCGGAAACGATGCGTTTTAGGAAATAAGTTTATATCACTAATGAACATTATTTTAACCTGTTCTATCGATTCCTGAAGTTATCAAGATTAAACCTGAATCACCCTGTATAAATAAGTATCCTAAAACGTATAGTTTTCGGCATAGAGGGTGTGAAAAGTTAGTTCTTGATGACAGTTTTTAATTAATATTTACCAAATTCGTAGAGATAAATTAATGAAATATGGCACAATCTCGTAACTTTGTATGCTCTTTTGAAAATCTAATAAGAAGTCAATAGAGTTTGTCCAGGAGCAGGTAACACAAGGGAGTATTTCAAAAATACCTTTCTTATATTTTTTAAATATTTTCATTACAAAAATGAAAACTCTTTTTACATATTTACATTTTTACAAAGGTGCCTAATCTTATTGAAATACTTTTCGAAAAAAATGGACTTCTATCTGTGAGCATGCTCAATCTCATTAAGAATCTATAGAACTTGGAACATCAATCAATACTTATACATAGAGAAATGTTTACTTCTTAGTTTTTTTAACAAAAATCTTCCAAAACTAAAAATATTTTACTACATGTTTTCACTATTCGCCACTATTTGTCGTCAGCTGTAATTTATGCGTATAGGTGAAGAATTATCCTGTATATGAGGTGGTTAGTAATTACTTTAGTATGGACTAAATCCTTGACATATTGTCTTCAAGATTGTACGATTTTAAAGCACTTGCGTTGTGATGACCTGATTTGTGTTTTTGTTTAGTTTATATTATGTTTTTTTTTAATCTAATTGTTTTATATTATGTCTTATATGTTTATAAAACACGTAATATATCTTATTTCTGTTTGCTTTTTACTTTTTTGACATATATTTATTTGTTGCCATTTTGTGCTGTTACTTATGCTATAATTGGGTATTTAGCTCGTTGAATATTTTACTGAAAAATAAATAAATATTGTAATAGTTTATTTATACTAACTTACATAACACCATCTACTGTTATTTGTACAAAAAATATTTCATTCAATTGTCGTTAATCAATTAAGTTTTGTGTAAACAGAATACACAAAAGCAAACATTTTTGACATTACATGGCTTTATTTTTTATCACTTGTGGTTGTTGACCGAAGCAGTCACCGCAGTAATGAGGTTTTATCTATACATAACAAATTAATCTCGTTAACCCAGTTTTTTCGATGCATTAATTTGTTCTACAAAATATTGCAAAATGCACGAAAGTAATTAATGTGTAGATAATTCTTCGAACTGGAACGCCCACATAGATTGACATGCCACGATTTTTAATATAGAAGAAATTGAAAATACATTAATCTTGTACATGTACCTAGTCGTACATCACAGTTATTACCGGTTATACAGAGTGACTTGACTGAGTTTACAAAATTTACAAGCATCGTCAAAATATGACAAAAAGTCTTATATTTTTTTTATGTCTCTTATTTTTCTTACAGTATGTTAAACACTTCAGAATGATTGACTCATGTAGGTAGAAATTATTTTAATCAGACATTAGAGAAGGTCTTTTTCGGGTTATCGTTTCATGTATCTTTTACCCTTAATATTGTTACAGCTTGAGGATAAACTTTTTTGTTTATTCTGTAGATAAACTGGCATTTAAAATATTGAATAATCATTGCAATTGTAGTCTATAGTTATGTTTAGATTGGACATAAACATCTGGATTGTATATGCACTTATGTCTGAGGTATGACAAAGTAACATATAAAACATGTTAGTCTGAAATATTTCGTGAAATGACAAATAATTTTCTATTGTTAAGTGCTTGTTCTGAAAATACATTTAGTTAAAAGTTTTAATAACTATAACAGAGTTTGGGTAATCCAGCAAGAAATTTTAGTCATTGCTGGCCACAGTTATATAGTGTGTTCACTTGTGACTAGTCACTGGGTTTCAAAAACATAACTTAGCTGCTACAATTGAATTGTTCTTCTATTTTAAACAAGTTTTTTGTTGGGACAAGTGTATTTGACCTACTGAACTTTTTTCTCAGTGTAGAAATCGTTAGGAAACGATAATAATTTTAGATAAACTGTACAAGGCTTTCTCTGATGACTGATTAAAACAAGTGCCACACGCTTTTATCATTCTGAAGTGGTATTTAAGAAGCATTTCGGGAACAAATGGATCGGTATGTATGACGCCAGACGCCAGACCTAAACCCTATAGACGTTCATTTTTGGGGATCTTAAATACAGCATTTATAAGTATAGAGCTAATAATGTCGGGAAGCTAAAGAAACATTTTGAAAATTATATTCAGCGGATGTCACACATAGACATTTACAATGTAAATGTCGATAGACATTTGCAATTGTTGTCAATTGTGTATCAATGAAAATGGCCCACAATTCGTGCACTTGCTGTGACTCCGTTATGTTATTTTTGTTCTACCGTTCTTTCTCTCTTTTTATAGTTATCATTTTTGTTTAGTTTATGTTTAATAGTTATAAGTGTACCTATAATTAAACATATGAATGAATAATCTAATTTATTTTGTCTTAGTCTAAGTTAAGTGCTTAATATAAAAATAATAATAGAAATGAAGTAAGAGACGAATACTAAAGAAATCTCATGGCCAACTGAAAAAATACTTATACACTTTTTGCATTTTCCTCCATTTTGGCAAATAAAAAGTATCGATTATTATATATGGTTGAAAATGTAAAAATAATTGTTATTCAAGGCGATGTCCAAATGTAGGGTGTTCTGTTTAAAATAAGCCTATGTTTATGGAAAAACTGTGCGATTTGTAAAACATCTGAGTACGCTAATGCCTTCCAGCAAATAAAACTAAACAAGTTAGCCAAGATATTGTAGTACCAGCGAAGTAAACTCAAAAAAGAGGACGAGACATCGATATCAAATTTTTTATATCTATCAGCGTTTTGGCTGTACCCTATAAAACTATAGAAAATCAACCACCCTGTACACTTGTTGCAAAATCAATAAAATATGTATATTTTAAAAACTAGTCAATCAAATGTCAACTGCAAGTGGTTTAAACCTGGAACACCCTGCATGTATATGATTGCGAAACTCCTTTTCTCGTAAAGTAAAATTGCCCCTAGACCAATCTAGGGGCAGTTCTGGAACAAACTCAAAATAAAATTTGTATCTCTAAAAGTTATTCACATATTTAGTTGTAAAACTATTTTTCCCGGTATAGAAAATTTTAGTGTCTCACTGGCGCCTCCGGCAAAATATGCAATGTTTTATTTTTCCAATAGTGTAAAATGTTTTACATGTTTAATTAATCATATTAAAAATTACCATTTTTACTTTTCAAATAAATCAATTAATATAAAATAACCTCTAATAATAGCTTTTCGGATGCTTAGTCATATCACTTATTGTAGGAAACCCTAGGCAATTATCCATCTAATAAGTAGAGTCCCCATTGTTTATTTTCAAATAAACTTATTTTAATTAATTCAAACAAAGCAAAGTAAAGAGTAGATTTATAAGTCTTCGAAAAGGGCAATGTAAAAAACTTTTATAAAATTATAATTATATATTATTTGAAAAATATATTAAAATTGAATTGAAACTGTACATTGTTCAGATATTACAGGTGACTCTTATTGCATTCTTTTCAATGGCTTGGGCAGCATAAAGAAGCACGAAGCTGTCCCGAATCTTCTATTAATCCAGGACACAACACACTTGGATGTCTTCCCATTTCCCCTCGAGCACTATAATTTTAGCTGTGATTGGGCGGAGTTTAACAACTCCAAAATATCAGTGGACTTAGGTTAGATTGTTAGAAACATAATTAGGAAGTTGGATCATACAGGGTGTTCTTAAATGAAGTAGCAAAAATGAGACCACAGATTCATTATGTGAAAATGAATCGATTTAACCTAACATACCTATATCCCAAGTCGTATAATAAATTCAAATTTGTTTCTAATTTTGATGTTATTATAGTCTGTTTGGAAATGGAAAGAGAGTAATAAAACCCCAAGATAAGAACCGGCCATGGGCGTGGTAATATTTCGTTTCAGGTAATTATCGTAATTTTATTTTAAAAAGAAAATACCAACCCTAAACAAAATTTTAAGTAAACTTGCAGAGGACAACGATTTGCCAAAAATCAGTAGAAGCAAATTATGGGCCGTCTTACGAGAGCTGAATTTTTGCTGGAAAAAGCAGAACAGGAAGTCAGTTCTTATCTATAAAGATGAAATTATTTGTTGGTGAAGATCCTACTTAATATCAATTAGAAAATTCCGTGACGAAGGGAGGAATATTTATTATCTAGACGAAACTTGGGTCAACGAGGGATATACTGTAACAAAAGCTTGGCATGATAAAAATGTAAAAAGTTTTCGACAAGCATTTTTGGATGGACTTTCAACAGGGTTCAAGGCACCTTCAGCTAAAGGGCGAAAATTAATAGTGACACATATAGGTAGTGCCAGTGGTTATGTAGATGGCGGTTTACTTTTATTTGAATCTAAAAATACAGGTGACTATCACGAAGACATGAACGCAGATGTTTTCGAAGAGTATTTTACACAGATGTTGGATCTTATTTTTCCGGGGTCTGCCATGTCGGGGTCATGTATAATGCCAGTTACCATTCACGGTAGACCGAGCGAACGCCTACGACTGCTTGGAGGAAAGCCGATATAATTCAATGGTTATCCGGAAAAACATTTCTTTTGAAACAAATATGGTGAAAAAGGAACTTTTGGCACTTGTCAATCTTAATAAAGATCAGAAAAAATATGTTATCGATGAAATGGCAACAAATCGCCAAATAACGGTACTACGGTTACCACCTTATCACTGTGAACTTAACCCAATCGAATTAGTCTGGGCGCAGGTAAAAGGAGATGTAGCGCGAAATAATACGGCGTTTAAATTAAGTAACGTGAAAATTTTGTTAAAAAAAAATTCCTTGGAACAAGTAACTGCAGATAAGCTACAAAGATGTATACATCATGTACAAAAAGAAGAGGAGAAAATGTGGGAACTCGATAATTTAATTGACGCTACTGTGGAACCTATCGTGATCAATCTAGGAGACGAAGATAATTCATCAGAATATCCAGAGGATGAATTTTAATATACCTACTTTTTTATATTCTTTATTGTACATTTATACAACACTACATTTACTCACCATAATTTGAATTTTTAAAATACATATATTTTTGTGTTGAATAAAAGTCTATTCATTAAATTTAAATAGAACATATTTTGATAATAATATTGAATAATTTTATTTAAATTACTAAAAACCCTCTTAACCCGGTTATGATGCTTAAAGTTGCCTCATGTTTTGAAATGTTGTTTTTATATTGTTTACTTATAAGAGAAATGGATTGTCGGGGATTAAATTTTAGCTACCTGCTACAATTTAGTACGGTTCGATCACACAAAGTTTTTTTAAAAGTACACCTCATCTATACCGATAATACATAATATAAAAATATTGAATATAAACACCAGTACTACATTTATTTACGATTTGCATACATAATAAGCTTGTATTACTCTCATTCATTTCTAAACAGACTATAGTAGAGGGCGCCCCTTGTGGCACACCATGTTTCTTTTAAATGGCAGAACTTTTTTGCATCTTAGTGTATCCATCTGACTATCGAAACAATCGATTCTCCTACCTGTTTTATTTGAAAAAGTTATACCTTGCTGAAGTCGGTAAGAGTAACAACCATTTTTAAAATAATCTTATTTGAAATGCTCAGTGCACCGAGTAAAAACTGTTTTAGTTTCAGGTAAAGTGTTTTTTTCTGCTGAAAATATTACTTGGAAAAAGATGTTTAGAATGGTACATTACGGAGAGGTGCAAAATTTCAAGAAGATCGGCGAGGTTTGATGAAACCATTTTTGAACAAAGCAAAAAAATTCAAAGTAGGCCGATCTTTTTGAAATTTTGCACGTCATCATAATTTACCGTTCTAGACAACTTTTTCTAGTAACCTTTTGTTGTATTTTCAGTAGAAAAGGCACTTTATCTGAAACGATAACAGTTTTCAATTGGTGCAGTGAATATTTCAAATAGGATTATTTCGAAATCTGTTACTCCTAACGACTTCAACAAGGTACTTTTTTCAAATATAACAGATAGGAGAATCGATTATTTCAATAGTCAGATGGATACACTAATCAGCAAAAAAGTTGTCATTTAAAAAAATATATGATGTGGCATAAGTAGCGCCCTTTACTAGTGACTTCAAAATTTGAAATAAATTTTAATTTCTCGCCCGCAAAAACCCCTGATTAACAAATTTTATGTAAATATTCGAATTTTTTAAGAAATTATCTACAAATATCGAAAATATAATTTTAACTTTGACATCTTGTACTTTTTTTATTATGTGCCTTGGCATATAGATATGATAGACTAAATTGATTTATTTTCATTTAAGAAATCTATGATCTCATTTCTGCTACTTCATTTAAAAACACCATGTATACAATTTTATTGTGACTAGTGATGATTATATTGTATCAAAACCAATGATTATATTATATTAAAAAAAATGTAGGTTAAGTAAATAAACTGAGATATCCCTTAACTAATCTCTATAGGGTCCCCCATCATTTTGACGCCCGAAGGCTAATAATTTTGAAAAGCAAAGATAGATTTTCTCGTTGTACTACTTTATACAGGGCGTGTCTTAATATAATATACAGAACCAAGTGCTAGTAAGGGATGAATTTTCGTGAAATTGTCAACAACGTTTTCTACGTTTTCTGAAAATTTGAATTCTCCTTCAAGTAAACTTCATATGATTACTCTGGACATTTTTTGACGTTTATGAATACATTGACATTTTGTTTGACAGAATTTGATACTTTGATTATTTATTATTCTTGAGTTTTAATGGTCTATATATAAATTAAAACAAATAAAAACAGTAAGTTTTTATAATTTATTATATTGTCCATGTGCTTATTTTCAATTACAAAGTCTAAATGTCGGATGTAATCCTTATTTGTACGGGTAATCGCGTAAAGACGTTAGATTTGGCTGTAACTTTACTTCCCTAGAATATCGGAAAACTGAAACGTGTTTCCTTGGCTAATATTCTACAAGTATTTCAACTCTTTTAATGAACACTTCACATTATACTATACAAAGTGTCCTGAAATTAATGCAATATAGAGCAGAAGTACATCCCTGATGAGAGAATAACGCGATGTAGCCAAACTTACCTTAGTCAAAAGTTGATGGTTAAAAAGATACTGGGTGTCAAAGTTAAACTTATTATCAATATTTGTAAATAATTATTTAAAAAATCAAAATATTTGCATATATTTTAGAGATCGGGGGTCTTTGGCGAGTAATTCAAATTTGTTTCTAATTTTGACGTCACTAGTAGAGGGCATAACTTATTTTGCAGCTTAGTGTATCTGACTATTGAAATCGTCGATTCTCCTATCTTTTATACCCTGTTGAGGTCGTTCGGAGTAACCGTTTTTGAAATATTCTCTGCACCTACTTCTCGATGTCTACGAAATGATGCACTACAGACTGTGTGGTCAGGTTTATGTATATTTGGGTATCGTAATCAGTATTCTCGGGCTGCTTGTCTGGCCTTTTTATTGGACTACCCATATACAAGGGGTTAAACTAATAGCAGTATTTATATTATTATTATATTATTATTTTTATATGGCATTTTTTCGAATTTTCAATTGTTTGCAAGATACAGCTTGTTAAAGTTCAATGAACCGTAATATATTTTTTCGGCTTTGTAATATCATGTAAATGCATTATCCTCATCATATAAGCCGTTAATGATACATTAGGTTTTCATGATAAAGTGCTTGTAGCACTTACACATGAAATGGATGAAGAAGTTGGTCGTGAAGAACTTTCTACCCTCCTGAGCAGCAATTCTTCATGTAATAATATTTTATTTATTGGCGGAGCTGATTTTACAAAAGATAGTATTGCATTTAAACAATTTTCGTTACAATTTGTATAATGTTGAAATTTTTGTGATGTCTAGCAAGAAGAGAAAGTTATGAATAAATCTAATTCTGAGTTTTAGGTAAAGTGCCTTCTGGCGGCGTATAATAAAACTTTTCTTTGGCTGGTCCAATAGAGCTTGATCTACTTAGTGGTTGTTCCAAATGAGAGAATAATAAAACTTGAATTAAATAAGTTATTTAAAAAGAAAAATAAAAAAATTGAACTTTGACAAGCTGTAACTTGCAAACAATTTACAATTCGAAAAAAATTTTCATTACATAGGTACTGCTATTATTTTAATCAGTAGAATTACCTCCCGGAGTTTCCTGACGGACTTTAAGAACACCCTGTATAAAGACTATGTCTGTAAATAATGTCATTTTTTATTTAGAACTTTAAGGCTAATTGTCAATTAAATAAACAAAATGAAAGAAATAATAATTTTTATAGCAGCCATAATTTTTATTTATCGGTCTATTATGATTAAAATATTAAATTATATTTTTTAAAGTACTTGTAATTACTAAACAAATAAAAATCAGTCTTATGTTCATATAAGAAAAAATGTTTGACATTAATCTAGCTTCCATCTGCCAAAGTTTGTCTTAGAACTTTTAGAACACTCTGTAGATATTCAACAATGTATCCACCATTGTTTTTGGTCTATTATAAGAAAAATAAGGCAGAAAGATAACGCACTCAAGAGGTATAAACAGTCAAAATTTTCAACTTTTGCGATCTCAATTAAAACATGAAGGAAGTACTTCTTATAAGGCGTGTGAAATATTGAATCCAAACTTCTACTAATTGGCTATTCAAGTTAACTTCCGCACGCTGTTTCAGTCAGCTGTATTTTCAAGGATATGCAGTCGGGAATCGCTGTGGTTGAAATTTTTCGACACTGGTGCAAAAATAAAGAAAGATAAATATACTATTTACAAAGTTCAATCGAACAACTAGGTATATGAAATAATAATTATCCTTTCATACAAATTAACTAAGCAAACATTAATTTCAAATTCTTTATCGATAAAAATAAAAAAAGCTAAAGAAGAATATGTGTCTTCGCTGGCAGATTATGAAAACTCCAAAAGATTGCATAAATATGTACACACATCTTAATTCTAATGGTTACATTTGTCAAAATAATCAAGAAGGATCGGAAATCCTAGCCAACACATTTTCTTCAATTTACACTGATGAAATGCCAATTCCTGGACATTCCTTGCGAATTATAACACAAATGAATTACAACTCATTAACAGATATATTTTTTTCACTAGAAGATATATGCGAAATAATATCAAAGCTAAAAAACTCGTCATCACGTAGTCCAGATGGTTACAACGTTTTATTTCCCAAAAAATGTAAGGATAATTTACTATTTCCACTGTCATTGATTATGAATAGCTCCTTTAGTACAGGCATATTGCCAGCTGCCTGGAAAGAAGCTTCAGTTACTCCCATCTATAAAAAGGCGATAAGATTGTTTCATCCAATTATAGACCTATCAGCTTGACGTCTCTTATTTGTAAAATTATGGAGCGGATAATATCTAAAAAAATTTTAAGTTTTTTCTTAGACCATAAGATTATACCTAATGAGCAACATGGCTTAATTCCCAACCATTCTGTTGTAACAAACCTACTGTATTGCATAAATGACTGGAGCAACGCTTCGGATTTAAAAACTCCCGTAGATGGCATATACTTAGATTTTTCTAAAGCTTTCGATCGTGTTCCATTACAAAGACTCTTAATGAAATTATATCACTTCATGGGAGGTTACACGATTGGATAGGAAACTTTTTGTAGAATAGAAAATTTTGTGTTCCCATTGGAGCCGCATTTTCTTCTAGTCGGCCAGTCTTAGTGGAGTTCCACAGAGATCTGTTCTTGGTCCACTACTTTTTTTAGCATATACTTCAGAAGTGTAATTAAATCGAAATTCAACTGTTATGCAGATCACACAAACTCTATAACAATCCTCTAACGTCATATCATTTGTTATTAGAAGATTTTAACCAAATATGTCTATGGTGTAAGACGTGGTTACTCCCACTCAATACAGAAAAGTGCGTTATTTTGCATTTGGGAAAAACTAATCCGAATTTAAATTATTATATTGATAATAAACAACTTACGACTAGAGATAGTCATGTTGATTTGAGTGTCACTATGATGACAGATATTACTTCGTCACAACATATCACGAGAAGTACCAATAGATCTGTTTATCTGCTTTCTAAAGTATTTCCAAATGTTTCGTTGGGAACATTCGTGAAACTATATACAACGTACACAAGACCAATTTTGGAGTACTGTTGACAGGTATGGCATCCTACTGTAACACGGGTCAAGCATATGCTTGAATCTGTTCAACGCTATGCTACTCGTTGCCCCTATGGGCGTATAAGACCATCATATGAAGAACGATTGAAGTTGTCTAAACTCCATTGTTTTGAAGATCGAAAAACTCGAGAGGATCTTATTTTGACATATCGTTTGCTGCATAGAATGATCCCACCCCTTGATAACGTTTGCTGCATAGAATGATCCCATCCCTTGATAATATTTTAGTGCTAAATTATGATAAACGTCTTCTAGGACATCAGTATAAATTAAAAAAATAACACTTTAGAACATCTGTGCGTCAGAATTTTTTTTGGAATAGTTTACCGGAAAGTGTAGTGAGTGCTCCATCTTTACAGTCCTTCAAAAATAGATTGGATAGTCGCATGTTTATATTTTAATGTTTTAGTGTTTAGTATTTAATATTTTAAAACATTATTATGGATATGGACTAACAGGATTTTCCTCTGCCCATTTAGTTTTGTTATTATAATAATAATAAAAATAATAATGATAATAATAATAATAATAATAATAATAATAATAATAATAATAATAATAATAATAATAATAATAAAACCACCTGCTGCCATCCTGCTTAGATATAATTTAAATTTTTGCCTCACGGGGATGTAGTCCTTAACTTGAATCGCCAATAATGACAGTTATACCCCATGCACAAAAAAACCTTATGTGTTTTATGGCTATTTACTTAGACTTTTTTATACGAATATCATATTTTATTTATGCCTACCCTTCACAGCTATAGTTTTGTTGTTCTTATACTTGAATAGTTTCTTATGATTATTGATGCACTATGTTATAAATAATATTCCTTTAATATTTGCTTTAAAAATTAGTAGGTTAATAACCTAATTTTATATTTTCTGCACTTTTGAATTTAAGGTCTTCAATTTCCAAATCTGCTCATTTGTTGTTTATGTTAACATATTTCAAATATCTTAAAAGATGATAGAGAAAGATGGAAATGATGAGTTGATAGAATGACACCGAGAAAAAGACGTTTTCTACAATTTGATAATTATATAAAAATATTAAATATAAAATCAATGAAACGGTTTCTTAATTAAAATGATTCATTACCCGTCTATAGGTACTCGTTGTCTGAATTTATTCGTGCAACCAATTAAAATATTACGAATAAGAAAAATGATCCGTTAATAACTAATAATTTTTATTTGGAATCGTTATTCGTTATCCGAATATGTTTTACCCATCTCCGACTATAAGAAATATCGGAACTCTTGTGCCTGAAGGAAGTAGCCGGCAACACTGCGAGGAGCAGCAGGTCGCAGGTGCTCCTGCAAGTCGAAATAATCGAGCATCAGCTGGTGCGGGGTCAATGAGCTCGGGTCCGCGTTCATTCAAGATTCACTCTTCCACTCATCCTAGGTCAGAGTTGCGTCAGCAATTGTCGGCAGAGTACTCCATCGTGCCGTGAACGTAGTGGCGCGTGCGGCCGGTCTACGGTTGCGATGTGCGTGCGTGAAAAAATTAGTGAAGGTTGACTGGCAATTAATTTGACGGAATTTTTTGTTGGTTGTATTGTCTTGAAAAATGAGATCATTGTTTACGTGAGAATATATTTATTGCCAAAACTTTTGGATGTATTTTATTTAAAAATATACAGTGGGAGCTACCCGACACTTGACATCCAGGTTTTCTTTGCTTTAATGCTAAAAACGCTCGGACCCACTAACTTTTATTTTGAAGAATATTTGATGGAGGTACACATTCTTCAAATTTCTATCCCTTTAAAATATTTTATTGAATTTAGTATTGTGTAATACCAATATCCCCAAACAGAGGGGGTTGCCTATAAACTGATGATTCCCTTCATTCGTCGGTCAGTAGTCGAACGGTCTAAGGGGTCAGTACTAGACCGCTGTGAGTTCGAGCCCCGCAGCTGGTAGATCGTATATCAGCTATATTCATGGAGAGATTTGGCACCCTCTATGTAGGTATGGTAGGGTGGAAGAATGTTAACTTGGGTCAATGTGAGAGATTGATGCCTGTCGACATTTGACTACCTCCTTAATTAATGAGGTTTTCCAGGTTTCCCTCATTCCTGCACCGAATGGTGGTTAGGGCCTACCAACATAAGTCATTCCTGGGGGTAACTGCGGCCTGCTTAGTAATAATATGCCGCCTCCTGTCCCGCACAAGTCTTCGACATCTGGGCTAATCCTCGTGATTAGAATGAGGGGTAGAGATATTGCTGTTATTATATTATTATTACGCCCATCCACAAACTCATGAGTGACGTCACTGGTATTTGAATCGAAAATATCAGATATTGGTTGCTAATAAATTTCGGCTTTTATTTGTATTTTGAACAAATCCCTGTGTCCCGCGTTATTATTTTTGCGTTACTGAAATTATTTTCGTATTTCGGTGTAATAATTATTATTCTCGTATTTGTTACCTACCGTAACGTACATCAGCAAGCCAGCGCACCAGATCCTTATGTGTTAGAGGTTCGAAATCATCTTGATAAAGTAGTTTAAAATATCTAAGTGAATTCCAATCCACTTAGCTTGTTAATGGCCATCAGTTCTTGGATTTTAACCCTAAGAATATTTTCCTTGAGGTCACTTAAAAAACGTAGCGTACAAAAATACAACGAGTTAATAAACAGAATTAGAATAACCTGCAACAGTATTTCTCAATACACAACAAATAAGTTCAACTATCGTCTGCTAAATCGCGTCGCCTTTGTAATACTTGTCTGTTAATATAGAATTCTGTAATGGCAACACCAACGTTAGTATTTGGAAACATACACATCATGCCATAAATGTCAGAATTTGGCATTTGATATTGACACTATAATAACTTATCTCTTAGTATAATTTACTTATTTAATTTGGTTTGCAAAAATGTACGTATTTTTTATTTACTATTTTAAAACATTGAAATATGCGGCACAAAGCTTTCGTGTCTAAATATTTTACATTTTTCATAAACCTGGACTGGACTGGATATTAATAATGGACTGCTATTCCTGCATTTTCACCATAAAAACACAATATCATTGAATAATAAATATTATTTTAGATTGTATCAATTTATAAATTTAAAAATGAGACGCAAACAGGAACGTACAACTTAACAGATATTTGACATTTGTTATAATTTCTATGAAACAATTAACGACTATCCGACGCGTAACCACGTGGTGAGTCACTGCAAACGGGCAAAGGAACAGAATAGAGACGGCACCACGGCTGCTGCGATTTAGCTGACCAGTGTTCAACAAAAATTCATTGATCGCATAGGACACAAGGTTATTAATTTCTACAGCTGATTAATTAATGAATTCTTATGTTATTATCTACTGTTAATTTACTGGTTTTATTGTAAAACATCAATAAATCAAATTGTTAACTACAAAAAAAATATATTTACGGAGCTACGAACCTATGAACCTTAGACCCTAAGACTTATAGGTATTTGACGACAGAGAGTTAAAAAATGAACAAATATACTGGATGTTCGTCGCGTATGACATTACACATAAAAAAATAACAACTCAAAAGACGAACAATTAAAAACAAAAATCGACAAGCCGAGAAAATTTCGGAAATACACGGAAAAAAAGCTGTACTAATATCAGGATAAATAAAGTTATCCCAACGCTAGCTCAGTTTCACTATTTCTCAAATACTATTTGACAGATTAACTTATTCTTGTATAATAAGATTAAATATTCTTCATTAGAGTCACTTGACATGAAGAAAACTACTATACTTAATATGATATAAAGTTATGTTTGTTTAACGAATTGTTTTGTTTTATTTAGAAAATATGAATTACTTGAGTCAACAATTGTTATTATCTAAATAAAGTTATGTTTTCTTTATTTCAACTTATAAGTGATTTGAAAGAATTACTGCAAATATTAGAAATAATATTAAATAATTTTTATTAAAGTATATAATAAATAACTTTGCATTAAGAAAAAATAAAAGTGTTTGTGTCAGTGTTTTTGCTACATTATATTCATTTCTATAGCGGTTACTACTACTACCCACATTAAGTACATAAATAATTAAATACTACTCCCTCAGTAGTATTTAATTATTTATCTAAGGCAAGAAAGACTTATAGCAAACTGTCACAGTCATTCGTTTCCGGTACGCCAGAAATATACCGCTTTTAAGCGTGTCTCTTCAGTATTCCATAGATATAGGAGACAACTTACCATAGAAGACACAAGAGACTGGCAACCGACGACTTATGCGACAGAAGGGAACCTGAGTAGACGTGGTGCAACATGTAACTACATCTTCTGGTCACATGCTGAATCTATTGGTCCACCTGCACTCTCAATTTTAATACAATTTGTAGCAAATAATATTACAATTGTGTCTCTATAGTTTTTGTAAAGGTCACCACAATTGTTGTATTAATATCATCTATAAATATTATTATCATGCACTATAGCCGCATGTTAAATTTTGCAGAATGATATTTATTACAAAATATTAATAATTTTAATTCGTGCAAATCTATAAACCTATAATTTAAGTAAGAATCTCTCTTCTATAATTGATAATACTTTATTCCTATTTTAACAAAATATTATTCTTTAAGTAAATCTTTCAATGTGAAGAAAATATGTAATAGTGATATTCCTTTGGTGCCCGGAGATCCGCATTATCCTCCACTAAAATTTTATTTTTCGTATTTTGATGTTGGTTTTCTATCCAATAAAATATCCAGCAATAATTTTAATTTTAGAAAATCAACTTGTAATATTTGTAACTCCCTGGTTGACATAACTGGCACCGTATATTGAACAAATACTCACTTGATGACTATGTATCACCGTCACCTGTTTTTATGGTGAACTAAATCGCTTTTTATCATTAGATGTGCCGAAAGGTGAAATGAAATGAAATGAAATGAGTAAGCAAATGATGCACAATGATTTTGAAAAATATATTAGCTCTAGGATGTTCAATCGGATCCAAAGAAACTGTGACATTTTGAATCTAATTTTAAGCGTAATAGTGGCATTCCTAATGTAATGCACTATAATGTGCACCGTATCAGGTGCCTTTTAAATCTTTCAGTTTGTTTTCAAAATATTAGCAGTATCAATATCAATACGAATCACTTAACTGAACTGGGTGTATATGTAAATAAAGGTGGCATACCTGCTTACCTAAATAAGAATTGTGCTAGTACTTTGACTATTTTGTTTAATATGTTTCTCACACTGGGTGAATTTCCATCTTTTGGGGAAAAAGCTTTTCTTATTCCAATTAATAAGAATACCGGAGGGGTATTAGTAAATTGTCTATATTCAATAAGATATTAGAGTTCATAATTTATGACACCCTGTTTGAGTCTCTTAAGAACATTATAATTGTTGAACAACATAGATACTAACCTCTTAAGTTACAGCATTACATCCGCAATGCCATGGACAAGCGAATTCAGGTGGACTCCGTGTACAGTCCGTGATTTCAGTAAGGTTTTTGAAGAAAAGAAAATTGATCACAAAATATTAGTTATAAATTGGCTGGAATTGGTGTGCGCGGTGAACTTTTTCGTTATATCCTGTATATATAATAGATCTCAGATCGTAGCAATTAATGATCATTTTTCCAATTCGGTCCACATTTATCTGGTGTTCCTCAGGGATCTCATCTTGGACCTCTCTTATTTATGATTTATATAAACGACACAGCTGATTGTATCAAATATTCTATTCAAGTTTCTCTTTTATGCAGATGGTCTAAAAATTATTCGTACGGGTCCCTTAAATCTTTATATTATACGTAGATTTACAATAGACTTCACTTTGCCTGTGTCATATGAAATCCTAATTATAACACATTAAGATTGGAGAGGGTTCAAAACCGATTTGTTCGCCATCTTAACCTCGGAGTTAAATAGTCTATTAGATGGTTCCTATTTAATTCTGTTGTTAAATTTTCATGTATCTTCTAGAAATACTAAAACGGTTAATTTATTTAATATATCAACCTAACATACCAATTTTGGTTTAAATAGTCCAGAGTGATGCAGAACTTATCTAAAAAAAATTGGGTGTACATGGAACAAAAATAATTTTGTAAAAAAAATCAAAAAGGGTAGTTCGAAAATGATTTAAAAATACACTTCTGCACGGCAATGGAAATTGGTCCCCTGTAAAACCTGATAAGGTGGTAAAATACGCAATATGCGACCGGACAAAAAAAAACAGAAAGAAATGCTCAAGGAAACAAATAAACAACATTTTATAACGCTGATTTTATACAGCAAATTAAACCGTGGCGGCCATGGTACCTGTCCACCTCGTTCAATACTTTGGTATTAATGCTTAGTTAAACTGTACATGGTATGGATTTAATTGAGCCTCGTGTATGATACGATTCGGTTTCAAATTTCCCTCGCGTTGCCACTTGCACTCATTGCACACCGCCGTAAAAGTAGCTGCATTTGACACATGTTTATCAGAAAATCGCTCTACAAAAGCATTTTCACATCGCCATAAATTAAAACGATATCCATCAACTCCGAGTTGCTACTATACACGTAATACAGTTTTGACACTTGGAAAACTAATGTAAAGTCTCGTATCACAAAAACATTTTAATACCTACAAAAAGTAATCAAATTTCAATATTCGAAATCGCCTGGCTAGAGACTAGAGTAGCCTAGCGATGTAAAGGTTGAAAATACTACAAATTTAATAATTTTTTACTCACAAACTATAAGGATTTTACAAAAATTCTTTTTACGATATTGTCTCCATTTTTCATGACTCATCTATTCCTAAATTCTTTTAAATAAGTTCTGAATGACCACGTATAGAATGACTGTCAATTATAATAGTTAGTTTAAATTGCTGATTCCAATTTTGATATTTTCAATACTACTATTAGTAATTTCAACAGATTTATAAGAAATATACATTTCCTGTAATTAATTTTTTCACTTCACTGTTAACTTCTCACAAAATATACTAGCGGATAAAGTTTAAAGCTGCTAGCCTGTTTGCATTCCGAAGATGATAAATATATAAATCTTAAATTTAGTGTCATTTTAAGAAAGAAAACTGTTATTTATTTTTATTTATTTATTTATTTAGAATACACTACCCAGACAGAAGTTCCAATTATAGGGTAGGAAAACAAAAACATAAATATAAAACAAATAAAAACATGCAAATCAACAGAATATTACAAATATTTTACAAGTAAAAAACAGTATAAATATTAAATAAGTTGCAAGATAACACTCCTTATTTTTCTTATATTAGTACAGTAAATATCAAATTCATTCTGAACAGCAATATAATTAAAGAACATTTTATATACAGGCGAATCTCAACAGATTAAACTGAGGAGATCGTAAGTAAAATGTATCAATAGATCGACTATGGAAAGATCTAATATGAAAATTTATGAAATTTAAGAAGAAAGGGCAATCAATTTGGTTGTTGATTAATTTGAATAAAAAAATGATTGAAAAATACTTACGGCGCGTTTCCAAATCATTGATGCAGAAACGGTTTAGTAAATTATACTGAGGTATACCTCTTACTGGATAAACACTATCGTTTTTCCGCCATAAGTACTTACAAGAACACCTCTGAATTTTCTCCAATTTAAATTTGTGAATTTCATAACCTGGATTCCAAACTACAGAAGCATATTATAGCTTTGACCTAACAAAAGCATTAAAAAGTAATACTAAAGTATTATTACCTGTGAACTCTTTCGAGTTTCTAATCGCATTCAGGTTTCTGTAAGCACCAGCTACAATATCATTCACATTAGAAACGAAACTCAATTTGCAATCAAAAGTTACGCCGAGATCTTTAACCTGATTATATCTATTCAGAATTACATCATTTAATTTGTAATTGAATTGGATAACGTTAATTTTCCTAGAAAATGAAACACAATTACACTTACTAACATTCAAAGCTAGCCGATTCTCTATGCACCATCTGTCCAATTTTAAGAAGTCTTCTTGTAAATTTAAGCAGGCATTTACACTGTTGATACGCGTAAATAGTTTACAATCGTCAGTATATAAAACTGTAGAACACTGTAGGTCCAAGTTGATGTCATTTATGAAAATAATGAACAATAGAGGACCAAGCACTGATCCTTGAGGCACCCCAGATGTAGTTATTAATTCGACAGACCTGTGACCACGGTATGAAACGCTTAGTTTTCTATTAAATAAGTATGATGAAAAAAAATTAATACATGATTTTGCCAGTACCATATTATATAACTTTTGCAAAAGAATACCGCGATCAAGTCTGTCGAACGCCTTAGAAAAATCGGTGTAAATAACATATTGTCACGGATTTCCCAATCCGAATTTTACTATTGCCAGAAAAACAATCTGTTAATTAACTACTTCTTTATTAACTATACTCAGTACACTACTGAACACTAATTAGAACTCAACTAAACACTTATTTAATTAATCGCTATCTAAATCACTTTGATCTCTCTAACTAAACACTTCAATACAAGACTTATACAAGACTAACTTAATCGGCCGTTTATTTTTCTTTTATAGACCCAACGAATATTCCAGGTATATTCTAGCATCTCTAGATCTATTTTCTAGCATCTCTCGAACGCTTCTCGTCGTTTCTCTAATTTTCTAGTCCCGTCTCGATCCACGGCTTTTTGTTTGTTTAACAGAAGCGTGTAGGGGCGATCGGGGCAATCTTAGCAATTCGCGGTACCAAAGTCGTTGATTTAGGTGTGAGTGGGGCAAATTCCGTGACACTGCCCCCTCCTTAGGACCGATCGTCCCGATCGGATACACCCCTATACGGGGACAGACGCTCCAGATGGACGACCTTCATCTTACTCCTGGGAGTCCTCTGTATCCGGTAGACGACGTCATTGATTCTTTTAATCACGGTATAGGGGCCCTCCCAACGGTTCTGTAGTTTAGGCGATTTTCCTTTCTTCCGCGTGGGGTTGTACAGCCACACCAGGTCACCTTGTTGGAATCCGACTGTATTGGCCCGGACGTCGTATCGAGTCTTCATGCGATCGCTCTCTAGTCGCATTCGAGATCTGACTTGGTCGTGTACGGCTGCTAGTCTTTGTTCTAGGTCATGGATATAAGTGTCTGGATCTGTGGGCTGTTCCGCAGGACGACCAAATACCAAATCTGCTGGAAGTCGAAGCTCTCTTCCAAAGATGATCCTTGCGGGAGTCTTCCCTGTTGTTTCATGGACAGCTGAGCGGTAAGCTAACAGGAAGAGTGGAATGAGCTTGTCCCAGTCTGTCTGGTTCTCGTTCACAAACATCCTCAGATTGGTTTCTAGTGTGGCGTTGAAGCGTTCCACCATACCATCTGACTGGGGATGCAGTGGGGTGGTCCTGGTTTTCCGGATTCCCATAAGCTCGCAGACCTTTTGGAACACACCTGATTCGAAATTTCTGCCCTGATCTGAATGTAGTTCCATGGGCACACCAAATCTGCAGAACAGGTTATTGACTAGCGCTTCTGCTACGGTTGTGGTCTCTTGATTGGGAAGGGGGTATACTTCTGGCCATTTGCTGAAGTAGTCCATGGCTACTAGCAGATATCGGTTCCCACTTTGAGTTTTCGGAAATGGGCCAGCGATATCAATGGCAATCCTCTCGAACGGTGCTCCTACGATGTACTGGCGCATTTTGCCTCTGGAACGGGTCTTCGGTCCCTTGCTTGCTGCACATATGTCACATTTTCGGCACCAATCTTCTACATCCGTCCTACAGCTCAACCAGTAGAAACGCTCCCTAATCTTCTGTAGAGTCCTATTGATACCGAAATGTCCACCACCAGTACCTCCATGTACTTCCAACAGCACTTCCTTGACCCGGGACCTCGGGAGTAGTACTTGTTTCTTGACCTCCGTTCCGTCATTGTTCTCCCATGCTCTTTTTAGGACACCGACTTCCAACACCAGGGAATTCCATTGAGCCCAATAGCTCTTTAATGCTGGACTTTTACTACTGACTTCTGCCCAAGAGGGTCGGTTGTTGGCCTCTTTCCAGTCTATTAAAGGCTTGATGTCACAGTCAGCTTGCTGGTCTTCTCGAATCGCCGCTGAACTCCATCGGTCTTCAGGTTGGGCTGCTACCACCTTACAAGGAACTGATGAGATGTTCTCTTTCCTTTCAAGACTACTGCAGTGTTTGCAGTTGACAGGACAGGGTCTTCTAGAAAGGGCATCTGCATTTCCATGTTTCCTGCCGGCTCGATGTTCAACAACAAAGTGATATTCTTGCAGCCGTTCCAGCCATCTTGCCATCTGTCCTTCAGGGTTTTTAAACTGTAGCAGCCATTTAAGGGAAGCGTGGTCCGTTCTTAGGAGAAATTCTTGGCCATACAGATATTTATGAAAATGTTCTAGGCTCTTGACGATGGCAAGTAATTCTTTCCGAGTCACACAATAGTTCTTTTCGGCTTTTGATAGAACTTTGCTGAAGTAGCCCACTACTCGCTCTTGGCCATCTTGTACTTGAGAAAGAACTCCGCCAATTCCAATGTTGCTTGCGTCCGTGTCCACTATAAATGGTTGTCCAGGTATTGGGTATGTCAAAATCGGGGTAGTGCAGAGAGCCTCTTTCAGCGTCTCAAAGGCTTGCTGGCATCTCGGAGTCCATTCGAACGGGATGTTGTCTTCAGTGAGTTTATGAAGAGGCTTGGCAATGTCCGAGAATCCTTGCACGAATCGTCGATAGTATGTGCATAGTCCGAGGAAACTTCGAACTTGATGTTTGTCTTTAGGAACCGGCCAATTCTTTATGCACTCTGTCTTCTCCGGATCTGTTTTCACACCGTTTGGAGTAATAATGTGGCCTAGGTATCTAACCTCCTTTTGGAACAGACTGCACTTCTTCGGGTTCAACTTCAGATTCGCTGCTTTCAACTTCTTGAACACTTCGGACACGTTCTTCAGGTGCTCCTGGAAAGAGCGTCCCAGCACCACCACGTCGTCCAAGTAAATCAAGCAGGTCTCCCAATGCAGGCCATGAAGTACAGTTTCCATCAGTCGTTCAAAAGTGGCAGGAGCATTACATAGGCCAAATGGCATTACATTGAACTGCCACAATCCATTTCCGGTAGTGAACGCTGTCTTTTCCTTGTCTTCTGGGCTGACCTCGACTTGCCAATATCCACTCTTTAAATCCAAAGTGGAAAACCATTGCGCACCAGCCAAGGTGTCCAGAGTATCGTCAATCCTCGGTAGTGGGTAACTGTCTTTCTTGGTGACGTCATTTAATTTTCTGTAGTCCACACAAAATCGGGTGGAGCCGTCTTTCTTCTTGACAAGGACTACAGGAGAAGCCCAAGGACTCTGAGATGGCTCTATGGTGCCTTGGCTTTGCATCTCAATTAACATCTTGTTAACTTCTTCTCGCTTGGCTAGGGGAAGTCCTCGTGGTGGCTGCTTTATAGGAGACGATGAACCAGTATCGATTCGATGCTTCACTACATTGGTTCTCCCAAAGTCGCCTGGTTTAAGTGCAAACACATCTTCATTTTCACTTAGCAACTCTTCCAGTTGTTCCACCTCCACCTCTGTTAATCTTTCTTTAGCCCTATCCACGATGTCCCTTAGACATTCCGGTAGACTGGTCTTATTTGGTTTCTTCTCCGTTTTGTTGATTTCTTTGAGTGTTCTGACAATGGTAACAGGTTCACAGACTCCTACTTCAGTTCCCTTTGTAACTTTCTGTGGAAAGGTTTTCAGGTTAACTACCCGTACTATTGTCGTCTTCTCCGGTTTAATCAAGGTGCGGCCAGTGACTATAGATTTATTAAACAAATCCGGATTACTGGGTTCCACCACTCCTACACTGCAAGGCATTTCCCCATCCATTACAGTGGCAACCAAGGTTTCGGTATGAGCAGGTAGTACCACATCTTCTTTAACAACGAGTCTCCGTACAGTGTTATTCTCAGTGGTGTTCGTTAGCACTATTTCCTCACCCATTATCCGTAGCGTGCCAGCATTTAAATCTAAGTTCACCCCCTTTGCTCGTAATAAGTCTAGTCCGAGTATGACATTGTCCGATATATCTGCTACCAGGGCTCTGTGTTTGAACTTGACGTCTCCTAATTCTACTTCAAGCTCGCATTCCCCCTTGACTGGCAGCTGTTGTCCATTGGCTGTTGTAAGGACATAACGTTTGACAGGGTTCTTAATACGCCAAGCACCAATAATATCCGGTCGTACAATAGTTCTTGCTGCTCCAGTGTCGATTACCATAGGGAACATACGACCAAAAATCATGCCCTCTACTAGCAAGGAGTCAGAGTCCTGGAGACGTGACAACGTAATTTCTTCTCGTGGGGCGTAGTAGGAGGAAGCAGCCGGCTTTTGCCCCGTCAAGCCGGCTGAACCTAGTTTTCCTGTGTAGCCGCCTGGGAGTCGCGCTTTTGCTGATCCGTGACTGGGGCCCTACACTGTCTTTTTAGATGTCCTGTCTGTCCACAGTTCCAGCATTTGAGAAGGCGATCCCTTCGACTATCAGATTGTTCGTTCTTTGTCCTAGTAGATGGACTGAATTTATCAATAATCTCCTTTAGCGTTTTTATTATGTCTCCATTTGCCATACTATCGTTGTTATCACTGATGGCCCGAACTTTAACATGCCTACCAGATGCCATTTTTGCTGCCTCGAATTCCAGTGCATGCGAAAGAGCGTCGTTCAACGTTTTAGGTCTGGCGAGTCGTAATGCCTGCTGGGTTTCGCAATCTCTTAGGCCATCGGTAAAAACTTGGATGGACAGCTGGTCTAAGAATTCGGACGGGGCTGTTGGATAAGCCAATCGAACCAGTCGGGCAACATCGGTCTCAAAATGCTGTAAATTCTCTCCATTCTGTTGGTGACGATTTTTCAATTGTGCCTGGTAAACTTGCTGCAGGTGCTTATCCCCATATCTCATTTCCATATGCTGTTTTAGAATGTCGTAGTTATTCTGCTGCCCAGCAGGAACTCCTTGTAAGACGTCAAGAGCTTCCCCTCGTAGAGCAACTATCAGAGCAGTAGCTTTCTCACAATCAGACCATTCGTTTGCGGCAGCTGCTGCTTCAAACTAACGCAAATAGACATTCCAGGAGACCTTGCCGTCGAATTCAGGAGGCTTTGTTTTCTGAGTTCGGATAACAGGTCCTTCTGATTTGATTACGCCTTCCTTTCTTATTTTGTCCAGTTTATGTCGAAGCTCTTCACAGGTTTCTCTAACCAAGTTTATTTCTTCGTCTATTTCCTTTTTTTGTGTTAACAGTTTCTCTTCTACTTGTGTCACTTTATGTGACTGCTCCTCTAGCTTTTCTTCTAGTGTATTCTCCAGTTTTTCTAACTTTGTCTGCATTTCTTTCGTCTGATCTCTCATTTCCTGTTGTATTGTCTGTATCTGATCTTTCATTTTACACCCTTGTTCTTCTAATTTCATTTGCATCGTCTGTCCCTGTTCTTCTAGTTTCTTTTCTAATTTCTTCTGCATTGTTTGAGACTGATCTTCAATTTTATGCCCCTGTTCTTCAAATTTTTCTTGCATAGTCTTCGTCTGGTCTTCCATTTTATATCCTTGTTCTTCTAATTTCTCTTGCATCGTCTTCGCTTGGTGTTCCATTTTATGTCCTTGTTCTTCTAATTTCTCTTGCATCATCCGTCCCTGTTCCTGCATCGTTTGCATCATTTCTAACAGTTTTGCTAGTTGTGCATCCATGTTGACTTGACTTCTAGTTACAGGCATTCACTCTATTTTGAAAGTTCTAGAATGTCCACGAATGTATTTCTAGATATCACCGTTGCCTTCCTTACAATGAAACGAGTGCAGTGATATGCCACACTTGGGTCTTTGTCTCACTTCGGTATAAAGTTCTAGAATGTTCGAGAATGTCCTTCACAAATAACACCGTTCACTTCCTTAAGTCACGACGAGTGCGGTGATATGTCACACTTGGGTCTTTGTCTCACTCCCGTACAAAGTTCTAGAATGTTCGAGAATGTACTTCGCAAATAGCACCGTTCACTTCCTTAAGTCACGACGAGTGCGGTGATATGTCACACTTGGGTATTTGTCTCACTCGCGTACAAAGTTCTAGAATGTTCGAGAATGTCCTTCGCAAATACCACCGTTCACTTCCTCAAGTCACAACGAGTGCGGTGATATGTCACACTTGGGTCTTTGTCTCACTTGCGTACAAAGTTCTAGAATGTTCGAGAATGTCCTTCGCGAATACCACCGTTCACTTCCTCAAGTCACAACGAGTGCGGTGATATGTCACACTTGGGTCTTTGTCTCACTCGCGTACAAAGTTCTAGAATGTTCGAGAATGTCCTTCGCAAATAGCACCGTTCACTTCCTTGAGTCACGACGAGTGCGGTGATATGTCACACTTGGGTCTTTGTCTCACTCCCGTACAAAGTTCTAGAATGTTCGAGAATGTCCTTCGCAAATACCACCGTTCACTTCCTCGAGTCACAACGAGTGCGGTGATATGTCACACTTGGGTCTTTATTCCACCCACGCACAGGGTTCCAGAAAGTTCTTCTAACTTCCACTTAAACCCACTCACGCACAGGGTTCCAGAAAGTTCTTCAAACTTTCAGCTAAATCCCACTTTGTGGACAGGGTTCCAGAAAGCTCTTTAAAACTTCCAGTTAAATCCACTTCCGACACCAAATTGTCACGGATTTCCCAATCCGAATTTTACTATTGCCAGAAAAACAATCTGTTAATTAACTACTTCTTTATTAACTATACTCAGTACACTACTGAACACTAATTAGAACTCAACTAAACACTTATTTAATTAATCGCTATCTAAATCACTTTGATCTCTCTAACTAAACACTTCAATACAAGACTTATACAAGACTAACTTAATCGGCCGTTTATTTTTCTTTTATAGACCCAACGAATATTCCAGGTATATTCTAGCATCTCTAGATCTATTTTCTAGCATCTCTCGAACGCTTCTCGTCGTTTCTCTAATTTTCTAGTCCCGTCTCGATCCACGGCTTTTTGTTTGTTTAACAGAAGCGTGTAGGGGCGATCGGGGCAATCTTAGCAATTCGCGGTACCAAAGTCGTTGATTTAGGTGTGAGTGGGGCAAATTCCGTGACAATATATATTAACTTATATTAAGTATAAGAATGCTTGAATGTCAAGAATATGTAGATATTTATATCAAATAGAATTTATTACTAAATTAATACGTATACACTTGAATAAAGTTTAAAATTTTAAATGTATTATTATACATACCTAAATACAGAATGGATTTTTTTTCCGTAATGTATTCCGAGATAATGATTTTATGCACACACTATATTCTATAATGATTGAAGTTCCTATAGAGTAACCTTCAACGATTTTTAATTTAATTTTAAATATGCCAACATCTCACTGCAGAGCTGCCTCCTTTCGTTGCCTTATTTGAAGGGATTGTGTAAATCGAAAACAAAATGTACCGCGTTCGTGCACCAAATTACGAAACGGCTAAATCACCTGTAAACGGAGCCATACATGTGTACTTAATACAATACGTTCAGGCCACACCTCGGTTTCTTTAAAGCGAGAACCATTCTCAGTAATCTCGAAAAATGTCCAACTTGTAGGCACATAAAGTTCATAGACACAGAAAAGACAGAAATGGAGTAAATGTCCAGTTGCATAGCAGTTGCATAATGCCCGCTGCTATAAATTATCCTATAAATTATTTAGATATTCTACTTGATAAGTCCGTTCGAGTAAATACAATCGTTTGGGATTGCCTACGGCCGTTTGGCACGGCAATTTTCACTCCGACCGGAGCGCATTGGCGTCGGCGGGAGGAAAATCTCAATCACACAAATGAAGTTAAAGAACAGAGCACGGTGGGTTTGCACATGACTTAAAGCGAAGTTTTAGCACCACCAATTTTCTTTCAGCATTCGATTCCTGGAGTCATAAGAAGGCCCGAAAAAATCCACCGTAATCCTTAGAGCCGTTTAAAAAAAAAACACCCACTGTTTGAGATATCGGGATTTTTCTACCTTCCGCTCACTTTTAGTTGCCAAACTTCCCCAAGTTGGCAAAAATGACGTTTTCCTTAAAGTTTTACACTAACACACAAACATGTACAAGCATATTTTTCAAATTGACTCTTTTACTGAGATCGCAGATACTCATTGACGATTCTCAGAAACAAGTTAAAATATAAAAAATTTGAAAGAATGATTTTCCATTCGAGTGAGTTTTGCGGTAGTATGTCAACAAGCGAGAATCATGTCATTTATTTCCATCTTTGTTTGATGTGCGAGGTCATTAAACTATCGCCAACCCCCTCCCTCGACTGTTTGTTTAAACGTAAACGAATGAAATACTAGATATTTAAATACAATTTGGAACCTTTGAATAGGTAATCTAGACACATATTATTACGTAAAAATTATTGTTTTTCTTCCACCAGTGGCGTGCGTACGGACAGATCTTCGGGAAATTTTAATGAAAAAAATGGTACGTCAATGTTTTTTTAGAAACAAAAACTATTTCTAGAATTCTTGTTAAATTTACAACAGAAAAAACTCCTTACTTTTTTTCGTTTGACACACCGGTTGCCAGTAAAAAATTAAATTATCTAATGATTTCTGAAAAACAATTAAATAAACAAAAACGAAAATTTGAAAAACTCATAAAATTTGATTGAACTGTATGATTTTAATAATTTTTATTTGCATATAGACGTTTAAAGTGATACCTCGTATTTAAATTTTCCATGAGCAGCATAAAACTGTTTTTAAGTTTGAATACTAACATATTTTTTTATTTGAAGATGGTTTAAGTTATTTTGAGCTAGTTATAAAATTCATGAACTTTTTACTGTATATTCGAGAAGTATCGTTTACATGAATAATAAAAAACGGTAATTGCGTGATATCATATAGATAGGAAAGAGTAAAAACAACTAAAAAAATCTATTGCATACAAAAAAACAGAATTTTTATCTGCAAATTCTACTTATTTTACCTGAGAACTGTATATACGACGTATCATATCATAACCATCGATGTAGTACCTACACATAATGACTATGTTAAAAATCCATGGATTGGGATAATTCATATATAATCAAGATTCCTGTTTACCACATAGGGTAGTGCATTTCCCTATATTGTTCTATTTTTGATACACAAATTCTGCTATTTTTGATACTGCAAAATCTGCAGTCTCAAAATTTGGATCCTCTGTAGATACCCCACCAACTTAACTGTGTCATTTCCAATGTATCCTATACTCTTATTTCTGTATTTCTAATCTGTCTTTTCATGTGACCCCTATCGCTCTTCTAAGATGTTTCATTTCTGTTGCTTGGATTCTATTTTTATTCTTGCTGTAAGTACCCATGATTCACATCCAATTGTTGTGTCATTATTATTTATAAATTTGTTATTCAATTCATAATATAGTGATAGCTTTCTCTATTCTATTGTTAATTTTAGCTTCTTACTCTTCACTATCTTCTAATCCAACACCCAGATATTGAAATGTTCTTGTTTTATACCTATGTAAAATTTATTATTATTAAAACCGGCATATGTACGTATTTAAAAATAATAAATGCTTTTATCTGTATCTGTTATGTCACCTATACAAACCTCGACAGTTTTTATTCAATATCGGCTATGTACATTTTTATAAAGTTGTATTGAAGAAAAAATAGAAAACTGTAGTATTAGCCTTAAATTTTTAAGAATTAAATCAAATCAAAATCTAACGATTATGATTACTGATTTGTGTTAATTTGTATTAAATTATTTTTGGAATATAATTTATTTTTGCTTAAGGCTAAGACTGTTTTATCATCATGAGAAATGTGAAGTATATACATATTCTGTAATATATTTTAAGTCTTAAAAACTATAATTAAGGAAACAGTAGGTGCTGTTTAAACATTCATAAATTTAAAACATATAAAACATGAGCCAGTAACTCTTAAATAATAAGTACTTACAGAAATTAGATTAATTAGATTTGAATAGTGACAAGTAAATACACTTTGTTTTTTAAAATTAATATTTAAATTTTAATAAAAGATTACCCTTAATATTGTGATGTTTATTTCGTATATATGAAAATGGCATAATATAGAAAAATATTCTCCTCCTCAAAATTAGTACAGTTATTCGACAGTTTTTTTTTTCTTTTTTGCTCTTTAGGAAAATTATAATGCTAAATAAAACTTCAACAGCAAGTTCTCGCATATATCACATTTTATTTTATTTTCAGTTACATTATTTTGTTACCCAAAAATTAATAATTATTAGGTACATTTTTTACGAAAAGTAATAATAAACAACATTATATTAAATTACCGCACACTTGTCCCTGGTACGGACACGTGTGCGGTAATATAGTATTATTCAAATTGATGTCTGTGGGAACACGACAAATTCAACCACAATAGATGAGATCTGACATAAAAGGTGAACATTTTTCAAGTAGGTATTGTCATATTTAATTCATTGACAGGATGTCACTTTTTGTCATTGTCGATATTTAACTTCAAATAATTTTAATTTTTGTAATAATTTTTATAGTTAGATATTTGATTCAACTTAAAGGAGACCACCTGAAGAAGCAATCCTAAAAATGCAGAAATACGTCAGATCTCATATATTGTGGTTGAATTTGTTATGTTCCTACTGCCAAAAAGTGAAGTTAGATATTTATAGAGTGTTTCATTAGCAGGTTAGTAAATTAGATTTTTTTTTTTATTATTGTTCATTAGCATACCTAGATGTTTGGTATCAGAGAACATACATATGACTTCATTGATAGGAATTGTAGGAGATTTGATTTATATTAGCTTAAAATACCTTTCTAAAACAGTAAAAAAATGTTACAAAAGCTAATAATAAGGAATATATGGGTAGATATTGTGGGTGTAATTCAACGCAGGTTGGGGCTTTTGTCCACTGAGTTGTTAGTTTCACACAATATTATTAATACCTAAAAATATATAAAGAAGAATATTTAGAACCAAAACTAATTTCAATTATTGTAAATATAAATTGTAATATTTGAATTCTCATTACTGTGAACCGTTAATGTAAGCCCATGTTGTTGCTTAACATTGTATTAGGTTTCAAAAGTTGACAAGGAGGTCGAGGTTCCCGAATTTTCTGTATGGGATAACATATATGCAATTTTTACTTAACCATGCAACGAGTTCTCCACGTATACTTCGGCTACGGCGCTGGATTTCCATCCTCCTAATTTTTTTAACTGTAGGATGTCACCACCTGTATTTGCTAGCAATGTAGCTGAAGTACGTCTAAAATAATGTCCCGTAAACCCGTGAGAATTTTCTAACTTTAAAAGAGCCGCTATTTTTTTGGGAAAACCTCCAATAGCATTGTGGCCATAAGGCTGATTTGTAATCTTGCCATTCCTTATCTGTAAGAAAAGCGATCGGAACCAATGATCTTGTGAAGTATTGCTTTATTATTGTTATCCATTCCGATTAGGAATTGCAAATGTTCGGAAAGTGTTGGTTTTTGTACAGGAATAACTATCATTATGCTCTTTTCAAAAAATTTCCAGTTCACCCATTTCTCCGACTTCCGGAGTAGAACAGGTTAATTCAAAATCAGACATTATGTACTTGTTTAACCAAAAAAATTAAAATTTCGTAACGGAATGAATATTATTTGACTTAATTGTCAAAACCAATAAACTAGTAATATTGCCTAGCAAAAGTTTCATGGAGTTCTTTGTCGAAAAAAATATTAATGGGCTGTAATGATCTACTTCGCCGCTAGGTATGTAATATAACATTGTAACAATAAATACATATTTTTAGTTTTTTAAGTACCGATCTACATTATTTGAAAAGCCTATCTGCTATTAACGATTTCGTTTTAGTACTTGCCGCTGCATTTTTACACCTCTCATTTCAGCACTTACAAAATGGTGATTTGTATTAAACTAGTGTATCATCATAACCATCGGTAGATTAGATAATTATGCTTTTAAATAACATGTTGCGAATTGTGAAAGTAATTAGCTTTTGCTAATCTGCTTTAATTTAACATAGAAAGTCTCTTGCCCGAGTTCGAGACGGATGAGTACCGAGAAGCTGTAGGAGGCAATGACGTCACACTTCTCTATTGATTAGTTCCAATTTAACCTCGTATATTTTCAAAATTACTTATCAGATCGATTTCAAATTTTCTGGGTTGATTGGCCAAATAGTGTAATTTGAGGTTTGATCAAATGGTCTTATTCAACTATTCAATTATGTGCTACCTAGTTAACTAAAAATATCAAAAATCATCATCATGTACTTATACTTGCAGATATGTTACATATTTTTCAAGAACTGTGACACATTGTATTTTGAAATTTAAGCGGTTTAGGACACATTTTCCTGCCTTGTTAAACATTTGTGGGTATATAAAGTGACAAACTGTATAAGTATTGAAACAAAATTAAAAAAAATGTACAGTTTTTGGAACTCATCATTCTTTCTTGATTCATTTCGCTGAGGCAAAGCAGGCAACAAAAATTGTTACCTACTCATAATGCTTCCATCTAGTACCGATATTTTTTTAGATAAATTATTTATAACATGGAAAATTATAATACTACTTTCTTCAAGTATCATAATTTAAACATTCTAATATGAACATGCAACTCAATAACTATTTATTTGTCAATAACAAAAATTGCTCTAATTCGTGAATCATTTTAAGAATTTATATGACTATGATTATGAAATTTGATGCGTTAGACGTGATGTTTGATTATAAACCAATCCGAGAAGTATTCAATATATTTGAAGCAATTTACCCTCCCTCAGGAACGCCTATGCGAATGTCAAGTGGATATTCGTCGGCTAATTAAAGGATATGGCGTGCCCGAACGGCAAGACAGATAGTAATGCGTTCGGCCGTAATATATTCTAGCCAAAGCTAATAATCAATTGGATTAAAATATGCCGCATTACGAAACCCCACATTAAATCCGTGAAATGCTGTTTAATGGTTGTTCGGCATAGCCGACAGACTTTTTTTACATATTTTATATTTTTTATCGCATCGACGTGACACGATAATGGAACATTTATTTCGGCCGTAATCTCGTTAATTTGCTCTTAAATTTTTCACGTCAACTGGTCTATTAATCACTCCTGATAAATGGGGTTAAACACGAAAATCGTAAGAGGAAGTCGGTACAAGTGCGCATTTCAAGGTAATGCGAATATATAGACACCTTACGGTCTCATTATGGTTATTAATAACGCCGTCATGGTGATCATGAAGTTGTAATTAATGAAAGACAATGTTGTGTGCGAACTCTTATGATTACGAGGATGTACTCTTGACCTTATCTCTCCTAGTATTCTTGCATATGAAACATACAACATACAATAGTTACAAGGGGTACCCAGACAGCACAAGACATCCAAAATATATATCCCAATACATGGATGGCCAAAAGTACGGAATACAATTCTCATCTTTCGAATGAGTGATCTTTTTTAAAACGCCGAAACACGTTAACTGATCTTAATTTTTTCCCATCTTTCGGTTATATAATAATTAATTTTTCTTCAAGTCCCTAACCTCCAGATACCCCTACTTTTTTTTCAAATGGAAACATAAGGCATGAGGGGGCTCGTTGAAAAGCTTATAGAAAACCGAATCCAGCCATAACAAATAAACAAGTGTCATGTTTTTAATAATAAGTTTAAGTTGAGTGACAAATTTTGATTGAAGTAAATCCAGGCAGTTTCCAATAGTCGAACAATTAGCAGGGTGTGGTGTTTCAACTAATTACCACGTAATTTTGTTGTTTGTATTTAACGTCGGTAACTTTCTGATTCGCCATTAAAATATCCATGTATTAGCTTATAGGTGAGTAAAAATTACATGTCCTAATATAAATTATGAACACATTAGATACAAACCACATAAATAAATTTATAATTAATATCATATTATAAAAAACTGCATGGATCTCCCAGGGATATCATTTATATAAATCTTACAATGTGCTAATGGTTGACCGTACAGGATATTTTAAAGAGAAGCTGGGGTCATTCTTGGGATACAGCAAGTAGGACCACATCTACATCTGAAGGATATCCCTTAAAATATCTGGACATCCTTGGGATAATTGATAAAGCTGTTATTCTTAGGATAACCGGAGTGCTGACTGAGTGGTTATCTGTCACATAAAATGCGCATGTACTATCTTAAAGAGGCATCTAACGACATAGTAAGTGTAGTACTTAAGTCACGAAAAATCTGGTGGCATGTAACTATAGGTCTGGTAACTATAGTCTGTTTAGAAATGAAAGAGAGTAATAAAAGCTTATTATGTATGCAAATCTTTAATAAATGTAGTACTGGTGCTTATACTCAATATTTTTATATTATGTATTATCGGTACAAATGAGGTGTTACTTTTAAAAAAACTTTGTGGAATCGGACTAAATTGTAGCAGGTAGCTAAAATTTAATCCCCGAAAATCCGTCTTTGTCTATGCCGCTTTAATTTCTCGGTCCACTCCTCTTATAAGTAAACAATATAAAAACAGCATTTCAAAACATGAGGCAACCTTAAACATAATAACCGGGTTAAGAGGGTTTTTAGTAATTTAAATAAAATTATTCAATATCATTATCAAAATATGTATTTAAATTTAATGAATAGACAAATATATATGTATTTTGAAAATTCAAATTATGGTGAGTAAATGTAGTGTTGTATAAATGTACAATAAAGAATATAAAAAGTAGGTATATTAAAATTCATCCTCTGAATATTCTGATAAATTATCTTCGTCTCCTAGATTGATAACTATAGGTTCCACAGTAACGTCAATTAAATTATCGAGTTCCCACATTTTCTCCTCTTCTTTTTGTACATGATGTATACATCTTTGCCAGTTATCTGCAGTTGCTCGTTTCAAGGAATTTTTTAACAAAATTTTCACGTCACTTAATTTAAACGTCGTATTATTTCGCGCTACATCTCGTTTTACCTGCGCTCAGACTAATTCGATTGGGTTAAGTTCACAGTGATAAGGTGGTAACCGTAGTACCGTTATTTGGCGATTTGTTGCCATTTCATCGATAACATATTTTTTCTGATCTTTATTAAGATTGACAAGTGTCAAAAATTCCTTTTTTACCACATTTGTTTCAAAAGAAATGCTTTTCTGGATAACCATTGAATTATATCGGCTTTCCTCCAAGCAGTCGTAGGCGCCCGCTCGGTCTGCCGTAAAGGTACGGATTCGCTGGTGCGACTGCGGCTGCGGCTCGCGATTGCGACTCGTCGCCGACCAATAGGCAGTCTAAATGCTGTAGTTGATGACTGTCTATTGGTTGCCGACGAGTCGCAGCCGCGAGTCGCAGCTGCAGTCGCACCAGCGATTCATCTGTGTAAAATCTGTGTAAATACTTCGAAAACATCTGCGTTCATGTCTTCGTGACAGTCACCTGTATTTTTAGATAAAAGTAAACTGCCATCTACAAAACCACTGGCACTACCTATCTGTGTCATCTAATATTCGCCCTTTACCTGAAGGTGCCTTGAATTCTGTTGAAAGTCCATCCAAAAATGCTTGTAGAATACTTTTTACATCTTTATCTTGCCATACTTTTGTTACAGTATATCCCTTGTTGACCCAAGTTTCGTCTAGATAATAAATATGCCTCCCTCCGTCACGGAATTTTCTAATTGATCTTAAGTAGGATCTTCGCCAACAAATAATTTCATCTTTATCGATAAGAACTGACTTCTTGTTCTGCTTTTCCCAGCAAAAATTCAACTCTCGTAAAACGGCCCATAATTTGGTTCTACTGATTTTTGGCAAATCGTTGTCGTCTGAAAGTTCACTTAAAATTTTGTTCAGCGTTGGTATTTCTTTTTTAAAATAAAATGAGTGTACTTTTCTGCGAATGACATTTTTGAAGAAATCAACTATAACGACTTTTGACCTCCCTGTAAATGATTTTGGGGAATTTACAGTATCTTGTTCATTTTTTGTTTCCTCTAAAAGTCTGTAGATAGTCGATTTTCCAATCTCTGTCATTTTGGAACACTTTTCCACGATGTCGTCAACACTGTTGGTTGAATTTTGGTGTTTCAATACATCAAATACATTTAATATAATAATCTTCTCATTTTGAAACAGTGCACGTAATCTACGTAATCTGATAAGCTCGACATTTTACCTAAACAATATTATATCCACTGGCACAATAGTCACTAAACACAAGTCGAATTTTACTCTACTGCACTAGCATGTCTTCGTATATTCAGCTCTAAGATTGAATTGATCTGTCACAATATTAGTGTTACTCAATGATTACCTGAAACGAAATATTACCACGCCCATCGCCGGTTCTTATTTCGGGGTTTTATTACTCTCTTTCATTTACAAACAGACTATAACTGTGATAGTTAGTTATAATATATTAAAGCAAAATTGTCTCTTTACATATATGAGGTATGCAGAAACTAATAGACTATACAAGGTGGTCCGTATTACATGGCTTACCATTGGCTTCTCGGAAATCGTAAAATATAAAGGTCGGCTCAAATTAGAAAACAATTGCCTCTTAATGGCTAAATCAAACAAATCCAAGACATATACTGTCGTGCCTAAATATTGATTTACGATGTTTAGATTAGATTAGAAAATGCCATTTAGTCTCTTATTACTCAACAAAAACAGCTAAAATTTGGTAGAGAGAGATAAGAATATACAAGAAATCGATTTTCAACAAAAGAAAATTTTTCAGTTACGCAACAGTCAATTGTTTTCTTTTCTTATGGGCTTTCTTTTTTCATTATTCTTGATCTACATACACATCTACAGATGTAAATTACGAATAATATGTAACACTACTATTTTGTTTGAAGAATAACCCACAAAATTAAAAAAACTAGTTGTTTTCAACTTGAAACAATAAGCAACAAACATTTTGATAGATTCGATATTTGTTAAATTTGTTTTTATTTTAAGAAGCATTACTTCTCAGACAGAAGTATTTAAATGTTTTAATAATGGAAATGGAGAATGCACTGATAATCTTCAATGAAATTATAAGTATTAGAAACTTATAAGTATTAGAAATAGTTCATTAAAATGGCACAGGGACTTATAATTCTGCAATGGTATTCCAATATTTACATCTACAGTGCTCAAATATACAGTATGCGCCAAAAGTATGGAATAAATTCAATAAAAACGAAACAATTATTTTTTGGGAAAAATCCTCGAACAGGTCGATTTTTAATTTAAAAAATACATATTTTAGCATAAAATTCTATTTTCAAATGTCATTTGTTTTCGAGTAATGGCGTCATCGATTTTTTTTTAAATGGCAACACCATATTTTTTTCCTTGATTCTGAAAGATCGTTTAATTTTCTATCAGACAGTACTAAAATTTTGCCCTCTTACATAGGAATGTTTTCGAGTAAATGACGATTGAATGTTAGAAAACGTAAATTTTATCCATAAAAAAGTAACAATTCTGAGGTATGTAAAATAAAATACAATTGATTAAATTTTATACTTAAATTAAATGTTCGAATTGTCATCCACCAACTTCTTGACAATGCGCAAGTCTATGAAGAAATTCTTCTTGCACATTATGAATGATTTCTGGGGTAACTCTGCGTATTTCGTCCCGAATGCGATTTCGAAGTTCTTCTAAATTACTTGGTTTATAAATGTACACTTTTGACTTCAAGTATCCCCATAAAAAATAGTCAAGAGGTGTAAGATCTGGCGATCTTGCAGGCCATTCTATCGGTCCGCATCTGCCGATCCACCTTCCAGGAAAACAGTTGTCCAAAAAATCTCGTACAGGGGGCGCATAGTGCTGAGGTGCACCGTCTTGCTGAAACCATATGGTATCGTCAGGAATGTCAGGGTCATTATCGTTAGGAAAAATTACTGCAAGGGCTGGAACAAGGTCATTTTCTAGAAACTCTAAATATCTTTGTCAGGACAACAGGACAACCCTTACAGGTAAGGGTTCCTTCAAAGAAGAAAGACCCTACTATTCTGTCGTCAACTATTCAAGCCCACACATTTAATTTCTGAGGGTGTTGGGTATGTGCCTCTGCCATCCAATGAGGATTTTCCCGACTCCAATATCTGCAAGTTTGACGGTTTACTGTACCATTTAGACAAAATGTGGCCTCATCTGAAAAAAGTATTTGCCAGTGTAATTTTCTATTTCCTTGACATAAATCCATTAGAATTTCGCAAAAGTGTAAGCGGCGATCGGGATCATCTTCATTGAGTTCCTGCACAAGTTGAATTTTGTAGGGATGATATTTTTGCTTCCTCAAGATACGTAGCACTGTGCTCTGACTAGTGTCATTGTTTAATGCAACCAATCGTGAAGAATTATGAGGATTATCCACCATACTTATCAAAATGTTCTGTTTCTGATTTTCATTAATGCTTGGACGTCCAGGTTTTGGAATATTTACAACATTGCCAGTTTCTCTAAATTTAGACTCTACCTTACTGACTGTTGCTTGGCTGACAGGGCGATCTGGATATTTTTCATTAAATAAATCGCAAACTTCCTGCTGAGTTCTAGTCATATTCCCGCATCCGATAAGAATTAAAATTTCAATTCTTTGAGAAACAGTTAAATGTGCCATAATACTTTAAATTGAATAATAATTTCTATGTCGCTTACAATACTTATTAGAAAGTCTGTGTGACAATGACACTTTGTAAAGATTTTCACCTACGTGATCCATAAAAGAACTATGGAATTCGAAAAACTAAACTTGATAACGTTTTTGCTTTATTTTAATTGATTTACGTTCAATCGTCATTTATTCGAAAACTTTCCTTTGTAAGAGGGCAAAATTTTAGTACTGTCTGATAGAGAATTAAACGATCCTTCAGAGTCAAGGAAAAAAATATGGTGTTGCCATTTAAAAAAAAATCGATGACGTCATTACTCGAAAACAAATGACATTTGAAAATCGCATTTTACGCTAAAACATGTATCTTTTAAATTAAAAATCGACCTGTTTGAGGATTTTTCCCAAAAAATAATTGTTTCGTTTTTATTGAATTTATTCCATACTTTTGGCGCATACTGTATAACTGACACTCATGGGCTTATTACTTGGCTTCCATGGTGTCAACCCATTTTTTTCTTTGGAATAGTCCAAAACATACAATTTACAATCTATGTGAAAATATAGAAAACCTACGGGGAAGAATTTTTACTGCTTTTTAGGTGTGTCCTTAAGGTTCACAAAATATTTAAAACGTTGTGCGCTTGCGTATCTAAAAATTATAGACGTCATTTGGAAGTATTTATACAGAATTTGTAGAATATTTGTGTATTTCTTTAGTTAAGTAGGTATCGAATTTTGTTTTACGTCCAAGAACAACTCAATTTTTTATTTAAATTACTTATTTATTTAAAATTTTATTCACACATTATTGTTCTTATGAAACCGATTGTATGAGCATGTTCGAATTTTGAATTCAATCTAATCATTCCTCAAATGCTTCAGTAGTTACTTAATTAGATACACAACACATACTTCTATATTTCATAATGACACTACAAAAGTATATTAATTGATTTATTAAAGTTAGAAATCTCAATCTTGTAATCAAACTGCGTGTTGAAATTAAAGGGTTATAATTATCATGTACCAACCACATTTGATCACCTATATATGATTTGTCCATGTTTCTAAAGTTGCAATTATCGATACTTTCGAAAAATAAAAATATAGTAGTTGTAGGCAAGGTAAAACCATTCATTCGTTTCATTTAGGTAGATATAAAATACGAGATTGTTAAAAGTAACCATAAAACATGAAATAGGTAGTTCATTCTCTACTTAATAGTGTGTAACAGGAGAAGAATGTTTTAAATATATGATTGTACATACTAGCAGATAAAATAATGTTCAGCTTAGAATTCAGGTCGATTGTTAAAATCTGTTGTAACAAATTTAAAATACGGTGTGGAACACTAAAAAACACTCGGGCCCGTCAATTTTTGTTTTGAGGGGGATATATTTTATGGATGTACTTGTTACCCAAATGTGTCTAAGCAGAGGTGACCTTTACTTTTAAAATTTTAAATGGGTATTGGTATTAAGTGATAAATCATTTTAAAGAGCATTTGATTATCTTTTCAACGCCATCTAGACATATAATTTTGGATAATTAGTTCTCCAAAAATTATAAGTAAAAATTCAGATCATATTCACTAAGTAATTTTACACAGTAATTTTATTATATTAGATGTTAAAAATTCCCACCACTAATCTTTATGAGTAGTAGGGATATTGCTCAAATTATTCTTTATCATCCTGGAGCATTTATAATAAAATTAGACTCGTATACATTGAGTTACCGTAAATCTGCATATATTTTTGTTTTTAAATAGGTCATAGAAAGAAGTCCACTGAAAACAAATATAGTGAACATGAGGACCTTCGTTGATAACTGATCTTGATTTTTTCCCATTCTCTAAATGTTTCGTTTAAAAATTGTCTCACAGGCATCGTATAATATGGAAGAACCCCGACTTATTGAAAAATTTAGTTTTCGATTGTCTTTCTCAAATATATCAGTTAAAGTGGGATTAATCGAGTTTTACAACATATTCAAACACTCTGGTTAAATTTCTAATAAAAAATGCGAACAACAAAAATTCCTACTCAAACGTTCAGTTTCTCTAGATGCTGGGTGTATACCTAAAATATTATTTGGGAATTGACCAATATTATTACTGATCTAATCCATTTAAGCATATGTTGAAAAAATAAGATTAATTGAATTAATACCAAAGGAGTCATTAATGCCCAAAGTTTGCTCGGCCCTCAATCAGTGCAGTGGGCGATGTGACGTCACATGTTTCTCTCGTTCGCGCTGTTAAAGGGGATGCAGTAGATACATAAATATTTTTTCCTACGTTCATGCAAAAAACGAAACTTTATTGAACTATATTTATTGGAAAAAGTGGTTCTTTATTGCACTAGTGCAATAAAATGTTTATTGCATTCATCTGTCATTCTACTATAGCGTTTTGTCATCATGACAAACATAAACGTTCAAATCGACGTTATATTTTCCTACACTTAGTGTCATCTAAATAAAACATTTTTTAGTTTTTTCATAAACGTAGAAAAAATATTGTATGCAACTTGTACAAAAGGTGCGTGCAATAAACACTTACTTTTTGTACTTGTTGCATAAATAACTATTATATAACTAATTATATATATATATATATATATATATATATATATATATATCTAACCCTACTTTTTTTCAAATGGAAACATAAGGCTTGAGGGGGCTCGTTGAAAAGCTTATAGAATACCGAATCCAGCCATAACAAATAAACAAGTTTTATGTTTTCCATACCAAGATTTCTGGGGTTCTATAAAACACCTACTTAACAAGTGAAATAAAATTTAATTATATTCAGTGTTATCCTCCATGAATTTTCACTGAATAAAATAAAGAATTTGAAACTGTACTTATCACTGCTAAGGCAAAAAAAATATCTTTTTATGTTGTGTTTTTTTTTGGTACCACTTACTTGTCAGGTTAATTTTTCGCTTTAGTTGTAAATTGGAGTTCGAAACGTTACTATTGTATCGAAATCAATTTATTTACTGAATTGCAATAGTATTGTCGGAAAGGCAATGCATCGACATCTTGATATCGCTTGGATGTGGAGACAAAATAAGAAGTCAGGCTGAAGTGCGCCATTTATTTAATGCGAAATATTCCGAAAACCAAGGGACAGTTAGTAAAATATTTCACAAATTTGAGGAACACGATACAGTACAGACTTTGCCCAAAACTGGACGGCCACGTGATTTGAATGAAGAAAAGAAATTAGACATTGCATTAGAACTTGTTGAAAATCCTCATACTTCAAGTGTTTCGTTAGCCTGCAATCACGATGCTTCTCGAACTGCAATCCGAATATTTTTGAAACAAGAGAAATACCACCCCTATAAGGTATGTCTTGTCCAAGAGTTTTTGGAAAACGATTATGATAGGCAATTACAATTTTATGAGGAAATGATGAGACGGTGTGACGACAATAATGGTTTTCAACAAGACGTACTTTTTCCGGATGAAGCTACATTTTTTTTAAATAGAGTGGTTAACCGGCACAACTATCGCTTTTGGTCCTAGAAAAATCCACACTGGACATGCGAATCGCATACGCAGTACCCACAGAAAGTTCATGTATGGGCAGGTATCATCAACAACAGAATCTTGGGCCTATTGTTTTCTGAAGAAAATCTTACTGTCGCATGCTACCTGGATTTCCTTCCATTTAACCTGATACCTGCTCTAATTGTGATTTTTCCTCATGAAATTGATCCAAACATATTGACTGAAAGAATTTGGTTCCAACAAGATGGCGCTCTCCCACATTTCGGTATGTTCGAAGATACTTAGATAAAATGTTTCCAAATCGTTGGATTGGTAGACGGGGTACAGTTGAATGACCGCCAAGATTCCCCGACTTAACGCTCCTGGATTATTTTCTTTGGGGATATTTGAAAGAAAGAGTCTACCAGGACAGATCGGATAATATTGAGAATTTTAAGAACAAGATTAGTCTTGAAGAATGCCAAATAGTGAATGAAGAACATTTTCAGCATTTGCGGAATTGAGTTTATTTTTGTAAATTATTAGTTGTTTCAATTTCTAAATTAAGAAAAAGCCTGTTGTTCAAAACATAAAACTTGTTTATTTGGTAAGGCTGGATTTGGTTTTCTATAAGCTTTTCAACGAGTCTCCTCATGCCTTATGTTTCCATTGAAAAAAAAAATAGGGGTAGCTGGGGGTTAGGAAGTTGAAGAAAAATTAATTATTATATAACCAAAATATGGGAAAAAATCAAGATCAGTTAACGTGTTTCGGCGTTTTAAAAGAAAATCACTCATTCAAAAGATATGAATTTTATTCCCTACTTCTAGCCGTCCCTGTATACTACCACAATGTTCTGCTCTTCTCGTCCCTAGTCTCGGTGTGATAATAAAATGTTTATTAGATATATTTACACTTGTATTTCCACAATTTGGTACTACACAATACATAATTCTATGAAAAACACTGAATTTCAAAGTACCGCGCGCGCATAGTTTACAGCTTAGCGCTTGCAATGCGGCCGTTAGGAACTTATGACGTAGTACTTAGCGACGCCCTGCTTTCATGAAAGCTAAAAGCAGAAAAATATATTTTTCTTTCAACTAGTAAAATAAAAAAAATTGAAAATGATCCCATTGTTGTACAGCCAATAACGGAAATTATGACTATTAAATTCTCCATGGAGAAAGAAGAAGTGCTCGACAGAAAAGTATAATATTAAAAAGAAAATTTGAATTGCAAATTTAGAGCAGGTTCTATAACAATGTGGGTCAAAACGTACCTCTATTAGCATGTGCACGGGGCAAATGTCTATCGAGATTCAGTATATAAATATATCAGAAGAAAATGAATTACTAAATTGTTTATTTATTAAATGTTACCTAGTGTTATAGTGACATTTTTTTCCTTTAGCTACATTTTTTTGTTAAAATGACTATATTCCTCAGATATTTTTTATAATTATACAAGGTGATTCAGGTTGATCTTGATAACTTCAGGATGAGAACAGGTTAAAATAATGTTCATTTGTGATATAAACTTATTTCCTAATATGCATCGTTTCCGAGATAGAGGGCATAGAAGTAGGAATTTTTTTCTCGTTTTTTCCTCATAACTTTTGAACCACTTATCCGATTTAAGTGAAATTCGGAACACAAACACTTCTTATGGTATTACATAAGCTTCTTACCTTGAACTACCTGTTCCCCTTAGAAGTGCATTTTGTATGCTACCCCTCTCTTACTTCATTTTAAAACTACAAAAAAAAAGTTATTTCAATAAAACATCTACACACCACTTTGATCTGATTAATTTCGAAACTTTTTCGTCTCCTGTTTTTTTTTTTCGATGTTTGGTCTTGTTTCTGAGATATTCAAAGAAATTGGTGACAGTGTAGCGCACCAGCCGCATAAATTTCATTTAACGTTATAGCAACCCATGAAAACAAAACTCAATGATTTGTCTAAACTGACGTTTGTGAAAATCATTGTCAAAAGTATTATTTAAAGAGCATTTTTAGTGCTAAGAAAAAATGCCAAGAATGTTTACAAATGCTGGATATGCCGATATACATTATGTCTGTGACGGAAATTCCAACGCGTCAGTTCGAGAGTACCGAACACGCTTCCCTAATAGAAGAATTCCAAATGCACAAGTTTTTGTAGATGTACATCGTCGATTTTGGGAATATGGATTGCGCCGCTTCAATGATCATAACCGTAATGTACTGCCAAGAAATAATCAGCGAATTAATCTTTTTGATATCGATAGAACTTTAAGCACACGCCGAGCAGCTCGGCAACTCCATTTATCTCAATCAAAAGTACTGAGAGCACTCAAACAAGATCATCGAAGGGCTTTCCATGTCCAACCAGTTCAAGGTTTGTTGCCAGGAGATGCTGAAAAACGTTTAAATTTTTGTAGATGCCAAGAACACTCTTTAAATAATAATTTTGACAATGATTTTCACAAACGTCACTTTTTTTTTGAGAGCCGTCCGACAGTGTCCCCGGAAGCATCGCAGCCTATAGACTTATTGTGCATCTCTCGACGAGCACAAACATCCATGATACTACAGTGGGATTCGAACCCACACCGACATAACCAATCCAGACTGGTTCCACGAGCAGTCATCTCCCAGCCACCTCGGCTATCGCGACGTCCAAAATATCAGTTCACACAAATCACTGAGTTTATTATCATGTCTTAATGGTAAATGGGTTAACGTACAACTCGAGTACTGTAGATATTAATTTACAAATATATTTTTAAGAAATCACTAACTTATGGGTTTTTACAGGCAGGTATCAAGTTGGTTTAGATCATAATAATATATTATACAGTTAAATGTGACCGGAGTAAAATCCTCCGGAGTCCGGAGCCGTAACTGGCAGTGAAGTAGGATGGTAATGTCCCGTTCGAGTCCTGGTGCTCCACACCACTTGGAGGTTGTTGAGGTGAGGTAGCAGTGCAGCTTCTCTAGTAATTTTCTTAGCCACAAGCAGCGGGCATGACAGGAGAAGGCAGTAGCAGTATAAAGCAATATCGAATGGGAGACATGCAACACAATTTATGCTCATAAATGAAACGGCCTAAAAATTAATGATTTCCTATAGCTCGGTACGAGTAAAAAGTTAACGCTTGACTATAAAAATGCCAGTACGTACGTTTGCGATATTAGACGGCCTTAAAGAGGTACTCTGTCGTTCAATCGAGAATTATTAGTTGCTATGAATCTCAAATTGCAGGAAATCCTTCTCGGATATCAATCAGCACAAATAATTTCAATTTTTATTACTTCTAAGGCCCGCTACAGACTATGCGTGAATTCGCGAAGCTAGATGCGTGGTTTGTAAGGAATTCGTGCATCGTATATAGGGTTTTTATGAATGTATTTTAACTACACACTATTCGCGAATTCCTCGCATATCACGAATCGCGAATTCACGCATAGTCTGTGGCAAGATATAAAATCCACAGCGTGTAGTCTTTCAAGGCTATTCATTCAAAGACAAAAATGACACTTTTTCGTATCCAAAGCAAAAACCATAGAAGGACAGAGGTTATAATGTTTTATTTTGTAAATATAAAACAGATTGTAAATAAGCTGAGGGCCAGTATTGTAAGGAAGAAGAGTTCAATGAAAAAAGAGAATCACAAGCAATTTAAAATTAAAATCCAATATTCAAGGGTATGATTTGGCATATGAGAGTTAAATAAGCATACATTCATTTTTAGTCATTTAGGAGCTCAACTACTTTAGTTTTAACACATTTAGTGAATTTTAACAGATAACTATTCTTTAGAGCGTTCTAGTTAAGGAAATCATAACGAAACCGTAGTAGTTCATATAAGATGAATCGCACGAACTGTTTAAATCTAGGAACCGAGAAAAATATTACAAAATACCACTTCAAACCATTTATTTTTATTTCGGTGGCATTACTAATTTAAAAATATCTGCACAAATAAAGTTACTAGGAAATCATTGCCATTGAAATCCACTGTACATGTGCTGGACGGCGGACGCTGCGGCGGGCCGCGAACGATTGGCGTCGCTAGAAAATCACACCATTAGAAGATTCTTCACTAGGCGAGTACGAGAATAGCCTGGTCCGCGGCACGACGGGACCGCGACCGCCTAGTGCGTTTCCTCCTTAATAGTTCACTTTTCAGCATCCATTTTATGTAACAGTAAAGTTTTGAGATCAGTAGTAAGAAAAATGAATAATGATCAAATAGAATGGTGATTCTTGACTTTTGAATAATAGTTAATCCACACATTTAGAGTATGTCAAATATGAATTAGTATATTCTATCATGTAATGTGAATCAGATAATGAATAAATGAGTAAAATATATGCTTAACATTGCTATGACAAGACTAAGTACAAAAACAATTTTAAAATTTCTATATGACCTTATAGTACACCATTTAATACAACCCTTAAAAAAACAACCAAGTCCTCATAGACACAACTTCGGTGTTAATTTATTAAATAAATTTACATACATAGGTACTTTATAGTTTTCCGTATTCTATTAAAAAGTATTTAGGTTTACCAAATACGACCTTCACTCAAGGAACCTCATAGGTTTTGCAGGATATGAACATCGCAATATTTGTTCTTGCAACAAAGCTTATCATATGATATATGAAACAATAGGAAAGGTCAGAATATCCGTCCCACTCAAATAATATATCGGTTCTTAAATTCTTATGTCGGGAAAGACGGCACTGCTTTGTTATACATAATCCATAAAAAAACATATTAAATTAAGATTTATATCTACATTCTACTATATGCCTTAAACAATTAAAATATAAAAAATGTATGCATACTAGGATTTTATTTTAGTTCTGATTGTTACAAAGTAAATTAACCATGCATTCGCAAATTATAGATTACGTCCATATTATTTAAGACTGTTTTTCCACATAATCATTAATTTACTTTAGAGAACTATTAAGCAACTAACTATTCTATTTTTTACATTTGCAATTAAGTTTCATATTTTACCTGTCCAAATGAAATGAATGAATGGCTTTACCTTGCCCACAACCACTACGACTTTTTACAGTTTTGAAAGTATTGTAATTACCTACAGGTTACACTAGGAACATGAACATACTTCCACATAATAGGCGACTAAATCGAGTTGATATATAATAAATAATCGCATATTATACCGTTAATTTGCACATATGTGGTATGATTACTTTACATGATCTATCGAAGTATTTTTATATAAGTTAATTAATTGAAACTGCATTGTGAAACATTCTTTATATATCCATCTGACACAAATATTTTCACAGCAGTGAGACTAGCGAACCGTTCAAAGTATGAATGGATGAATTTATGATGTTAAAGTTATGCTCCAATATCAAAATATTAATGGGTACAAATTATGATTAAATTTGTAAATTAAACTCATTAAGATTTACGATATTTGTCAGTATCTCTCACGATGTAATGAATACAATAGGGATAAAATTAATTATTAGTATCTAGGGGATGGTCTGTAAGTGATGACTCATGGAGACATATTAGATTTTTCACTTTAAAGTTGGAATTTGAAAAGTATTTTTTTTGTAATAATTACACTGGCCTTGAATATATCAACGTAATAATTTGGGAATAGATGTTTTTGGATAAGAGTAATCATAATCTGTTCATCCGCCATATTTGTGACGTAAGTGTGAGCGTAACTTTTTTAGTTCTAACTTTATCACGTTTTTTATTAAGAAATCTTAAACGTACATTGTTTTTGAGAAAAAAATGTATACTAGTGATTAGCCTCAGAAATTTGCCATTTTCGAGAAAATACCTTTTCAACAATAAGCGGCGTAGTTCATTGTACAATATTTTAACACAGGCGCTAAAATTCCATTACAAATTATATATGATGAAGGTATATCGACAAGCAATAAAGTTTGCATTACTGCAAAATACTGCGTATAGTATTTTTCAATATGTAAAGTTTTTAAAATGGAATAATTTTACATTTTTCGTCTTTTTTTCCTAAACAGATGTTTTTTAAATTGTTGATTATCTATTTCGAAATTTTCCCAAATATTCTCGTTGCCATTGAAACTTATTTGCTATCAAATAACGTCATCGTCATCATATTTCTCATATCTGAATATGAAAGATTATTGTTTCAGATTCTTTCGATTTTGTAAAGTAACTGATTGGAACTTAAACTTTAACGTACATTTTGTCTAATAATTATTAAAATTTAACATACTATTTATACCTACTACTTTAAAATATTGTTCAAGGAACTATGCAGCTGATTGTTGAAAATCTATTATCTCGAAAATTTCCTCAAAAATAATATAGATTTAAGATTTAAAAAAACGTGATAAAGTTAGGGCCATGAATGGTAACTGGCATTATCCATGACAATTACAGACCCCGGAGGAATAAGATCCAACATCTGTGTAAAATATTCTTCGAAAACATCTGCGTTCATGTCCTCGTGGCAGTCACCTGTATTTTTAGATTCAAATAAAAGTAAACCGCCATCTACAAAACCACTGGCACTACCTATATGTGTCACTATTAATCTTCGCTCTTTACCTGAAGGTGCCTTGAACCCTGTTGAAAGTCCATCCAAAAATGCTTGTCGAAAACTTTTTACATTTTTTTCTTGCCATACTTTTGTTACAGTATATCCCTCGTTGACCCAAGTTTCGTCTAGATAACAAATATTCCTCCCTTCGTCACGGAATTTTCTAATTGATCTTAAGTAGGATCTTCGCCAACAAATAATTTCATCTTTATCGATAAAAACTGACTTGCTGTTCTGCTTTTCGCAAGCAAAAATTCAACTCTCGTAAGACGGCCCATAATTTGTTTCTACTGATTTTTAGCAAAACGTTGTCCTCTGAAAGTTCACTTAAAATTTTGTTTAGCGTTGGTATTTCTTTTTTAAAATAAAATGAGTGTATTTTTCTGCGAATAACATTTTTGAAGAAATCATCTATAACGACTTTTGACCTCCCTGTAGATGATTTTGGGGGCTTTCCAGTATCTTGTTCAGTTTTTGTTTCCTTTAAAAGTCTGTAGATACATAGTCGATTTTCCAATCTCTGTCATTTTGGAACACTTTTCCACGATGTCGTCAACAATGTTGGTAGAATTTTGGTGTTTCAATGCACTAAATACATTTAATATAATAATCTTCTCATTCTGAGACAGCGCACATCTTTTCACGCGTTTAGCAGGTACGTAATCTGATAAGCTCGACATTTTACCTAAACAATATTATATCCACTGGCACAATAGTCACTAAACACAAGTCGAATTTTACTCTGCTGCACTACCACGTCTTCGTATATTCAGCTCAAAGACTGGATTGATCTGTTACAATAAACTGGCTCTGCCCTATGATGTATCCAGTAAAATATACTAATGTACACACATTACCTGTTAGCATTAGTCTTACCCGATAATTATCTGAAACGAAATATTACCACGCCCATGGCCGGTTCTTATCTCGAGGTTTTATTACTCTCTTTCATTTCCAAACAGACTATAGCACCCAATTTCCGAGGTTGCCAAGGTAACGATTTACAAATTATGACAAATTCAATATTTAACTTCTTACTAGAAACCCTGTATTTCCGTATTGACATTGTTTTAATCTTCCCTGTACGTCCTCTCATTTTTGATCATTAATTTCTGGACATCTTGTATAAAAGAGATTTTTGATACATACCTATTAGGGGCAAGACTTTATCGCCGCACCGTATGTTAATAAGAAAGTTGTAATGTTATTGTATTTTTATAAAATATAACTAAAAAGTAGTATTTCGCACATTCCATCATTTATTCTCATTTAATTTATTTTTGAGATAAAATCTGAGACAATAAATTATAAGTAGCTGTGTTGTAACACGATCATTTTTTATGTTGTGACATGACATATGTTTTTTCCAAATATTAGTTATTACAATATCTCTCATGTTCATCTAAGGCGAGGAACGTGTTCTGGTGAAACATTTATTATATTATTTTATATTTATACTTCCTTGCAATTTATAACTTACAAACTTTGAAGTAATAGGATTTTCTCTTAAATTAAAATAAAAAACGTATAAAATATTTAAGATCTTGAAAAAAATGCTTTAAATCAGAAGCTGGTGAAATGCAAAATAGAATTTATATTATCTGTAGGTATTTATTGTTACCTACTTTTTTTAATTGGGCATTTCCACCACTGAAATGTAAAAAATATTAACAAATAACCCCGTACACTTAATGAATGAGTTAAATGAACTCCCGGACTGATCCATTAGGTGTTTTAATTATTAATTAATCAGGGAATTAACAAACCTTTAATCTATGAGACAAAATGGGCACTCGAGGCGCAGCCAAGAGTTACATTCTTTCGAGAGGATTAAAGGCTGGTTAATTTAGCAAAGGTAATTCAACGTTTTATCCACGACCAAAACCGATCAATTAGAGGGAGAGTGAAAGCCATGTGAGAGCAGGTGAAAAATTATGGTTTTGAAAAAAGTCATATTTGACAAATTTATTTTAATCAAGGATATTGATTGTCAGCTTGAAATCGTTTCTACAAGAGTAAAAAAAATTACAAAATTGATAGAAAAAATAAGTGAGAATACTGAGAATTTCTTCATTCCGGCTGAATCCAACAAGGAGACCAAGAAGCAACATTACGTCTGCTACCTGGCGAAAAAGAGGCATAGGCGAAGCAGTTACAGAAGAGGTGCTACTATTCTACTTTTTCAAAGTGGAGAAAACATTCCATGCTAAAATCAGTGGTGAAAGTGCACAAAAGTAATGATATTTCGAAGTATGATAAACTTACTTTATATTTAAAAGTGGAATAAAGAAATTTTGAAAAAGCACCGGATGAGGTATATTTAAAAGCTAAGGTAGCAAATAGGCGATTTTAATATTTCAATTTATACATTGAGCGTTTTATTTTGAACTCTTTACAGATTGCAACGATCATGGGAGCCGAATGTGCTTGTTAATGCAATAAATTAACCTTTTTGGATATAAGTCATGTCCCAGACAGAGGCAGTTACCTATACGTACATTGCGTATACAAAAACAAATATTTCAAGAAGTTTCACGATTATGGAAGAAGCTTTTTTAGTCAATACTGTAGAAATATGTCGAAAATACATCAATCTGCGACCTAAATGTGCCGGTGGGAGACACAACAACACAACTTGAATGCGTCAACACAATTTCGAAAACGTTTTCAAAAAATGGCTGAATTTCATGGGCTCCCTGATCCATAAAGTTTTACCGGACATGGAATGAGGCGTTCCTCGGCAGCATTACTGACCAATGCTGGGGGTGATATTACCACTGTGAAGCGTCATGGTGGTTGGAAATCGACTACGTTAGCGGAAAGTTATTTTGAAGATTCACTGTCCAGCAAGATGGCTGAAAAAATCCAGGTCCTATCTGGCAAAGTTGTGGACCCCTCCAGTCCTTCAGGAACGAGGCCGTTAGGCCAAGTAGGACAACACATCGAGTGCAATGAACATTTTTTGTACGAGTTGCATACAATATTTTTTCTACGTTCATGCAAAATCCAAAAAATGTTTTATTTAGATGACACAAAGTGTAGGAATATATGAAGTCGATTTGAACGTTTATGTTTGTCATGATAACAAAACGCTGTAGTAGAATGACAGTTGAATGCAATAAACATTTTATTGCACTAGTGCAAAAAAAGAACCACTTTTTCCACTAAATATAGTTCAATAAAGTTTTGTTTTCTGCATTAACGTAGAAAAAAGGCCTTAATTTTATATTGATTTGAAATGTATATAATGGCCCTTGGCTACGAGTTCTTTCACTCTCCTCCATTTTACTCTATCTTTTGCCTCCTTTTCCCAGTTGGTAACTACTATCTCTCCTAAATCCTTTTTGACTTCTTCTAACCATTTCTTTCTAGGTTGTTCTCTTCTTCTTCTCCCTCCTTCTCCTAGCATTAATATTTGTTTTACTCATCTGTCCTCAGACATTCTGGTTATATGACCCAGCCATCTGGCTCTTTGCATTTTCACAACCTGTTCAATATTCGGTTCTTTGAACAACTCTTCTAGTTCTTTATTTGTCCGTCTTCTAAATTCACTATTCTCTTTTACTTCCCCATAGATCTTCCTTAGAATTCTCCGCTTCATATCTCATGTTTAATTTCTTCCTTTTTGTTCATTGTCCACGTTTCACATGCGTAGGTAACTGTGGGTCTTATTACTGTTTGATATATTCTTATGTTTGTAGCTCTTTGTATATTATTTGCTTTAAAATCCGTGATAACCCCCTTGCAGCCTTACTTCCTTTTGCTAATCGTTTTTCTATCTCTTTTTCTTCTTCTTATTTCCATGTTAGTGTTACTCGTAAATATTTCATTTGTTGTACTTTTTCTATTATGTACTTTTTATGTTTGAAATGTATTACAGGGTAATTTTTCAAACATATTGAAAGGTCAGAATATGTGTCTGGTGACAATAATTACATAATAATTAAAATATTAACATTAATAAATTGTCATAGAATGTAAACAAAACCACGTGACCGAAAACGCGATATCATTTGTGTGGCGTTACACGCCGTTCAGCGCGGTTTGCTTTCATGAATACAACAGGTGCAGGTTACGGTGTTGGTGATGTAAACAGGCGTTTGTTTTTTGTATTTTTGCGTTTTTGTGATACATAACGTAAATTATGTGTTTTACCAACACATAATTTACCATAATTATTAGTAGTGATGTAGTTAGCGTACGATATTGTTAAACGTAACTTATTCCTTGGTTTACAATATAAATCCGCGCGTGACAATTACGACGACAATGCTGTTGGATAAGTACTAGATAGATGGTTTTACTTCAGTTATTTATAAAATTCTGCCATCTGATTTCACATTAAACTACTTGAATTAATTTGAAAAATAATAAGTAAAGTAATGAATTAACATTTATTAAATTTTTAAAACTAATTTAATACATTTTTATTGCTATTTACTACTATTTCATTTCTCCTTAAATATTTATAAAAAATCCTTATTTATTACTTGTTTATTATATAGAATAATTTAATGTAGTAAAGAATATGTTATTTAGAATCGGAATGAGGCGCTGAATATACAATAAATATGAAAAAATCTGAGTTTGATTTTCTAAACGTAGTGTATACCTGGTAGCTTAATAGAAAAGTGATGATTCTTTACAACTTTACATTTTAATTTTCTCGATGAACTTGAACGATGATCACTACCTGTATTTCCAATTAAATTTACATTAAAATGGTCCTTATAAACAAATAATGTAGGGCTTCATCGCCCTACACGACATTGTTTAATTTTTTGGAAGGGTTAAATATTTGTTATTAGGCGCTGTATGCTGTATTCGTACATAATGATATCATGCAATACTTCTTCCATTTGCCCGGTGAGATGTACTTTCTGTGTCTATTTTATGAGTCTATTTGCAACACAGCAACAAGGTCTATTTAACACAGTAACACCTAATACTATCACAAATGACAAATTAACTCTTCGAAATATGTTGTCCTGCGTTGTCTGAAATTGTTGGAAATCTGATAGAGATATAAAGTAAAGCACACTGCTGTATTTAGGTATACACATGCGAACGGCGTCTGACGTCACAGGTCGACGCTGTGGCGGCGATTGTGTTGTGGGGCGTGGCCAGACTAAATTTTGAAATACCGTTTTCAGGCTTATTTTTCCACGAAATTGTCTGAGACAAACGCCATTTTGATTATTTCTTCTGTAGGTATTTAGAAAAAAATCATGCAATTTCCCCATTATTTTTTTGCCCCTTATTTAAAAAGAAAACGATTGTGGTGGAATTTCCAAGACAAACATATTTTTAAAATAATTATGTAATCGTTAATAGAGTTTTAACTCAGTCTGAATCAGCATCACCATATAAATGACTTTTGATGATTATAATTTAAAACTGCAATAAAAACTAACCCACTTTTTCGCAAATCAATTAATACAAGACAGGCACCTAAGTTATTTGACTGATAATTATTTATATCAGAGACTATCAATTCCTATCGAATACAGTCATTGTTACATTACATAATATTTTAGCGTGTGTTACAATGAAAATAATGACTTGCAGACACAAAAAATTCACCTACATTTTATTCGTCTACAAAAGTGAAAGACCATGCCATATAGAGATTACTAATTGAGAACTGGCTGAGGTTTTATTTTAATTATATCGGGCATCAAATACCAGATTAGAAGGAATTTAGCACAATTCGTATGAGTACGTTTCAACGTATGTTTAGAAATAAGCGCAACAATTCAGTAATTGACAAGTCGGTTGTTTCGTTATGCAATGCAACACCCACAACATGTAAAAATAAATAAAATGTTTTATCTGATTGGGTTCATTGTTGCGCTGTGTTTATGTTTAGAAGGAAATACAGTATATTTTTGGTTTAAATTGGAATGGATTTTTACAAAAGAGAATGTATTGAGGATAAGTACTCCACTCAATAAATAGTTTGATAGAGTTTCTGCATGCACTATGTAGAAATGTTTGAGAATAAACTGTTACAATTATTATTGTATAGATACTATACTACTCTTTCAAAAATATTTATCGAGTTATATACAGAGTCACTTGATAGTATGGTGAGGATACAAAAAAAATCTTCATTTTGCAATCAATGTTGTACATCTGATTGAACAGAAAAAAAGTTTTAGTTTTTCTCAGAAAAAAATTATGGCAATCAGACACAAAACAAAAGTATGAATATTTTTATAACGGAGGTATCCAGTTTAAGGGCGCCGCACAGTGACGCAAAACGCCACTGTGCCACCCAAATTACTGTACACCCCTTAGGGTTGGGTCATTTCAGGTGATTTTTTTTTTAAATGTTCCTCATAAAATTCCCTATCGATCCCTCTTTCTCAATTTTCGCATTGGGTCTTCATTTTCGCGGAATTTTACTCCAAAAATGGGTTTGCATGAAAAAAAAACTAGATTTTTCCCACAAAAATGACCCTACGGAACACGAGATGGTGATTTTGCCGAACTTTTTTATGGAGGAATGCTCGTCTTGGAAAGCCGTACAAGACTGTCCACTTAGATTTCGGGAAGAAATTTTCCGTTGCGCTTAAAATGGCCACAATCATCCAAAACTTTTCACATATCAGAAATCGTTCTACTGAAAACTGGGAAAGTATTGGAAAAAAATCTCATGTCAAAAAAATTATTTCTACACATTCGAGGAATACGCAAAAATTTTTTCCAGAATTTGATCATTTTACGGCAAGCTCAACGGTACATTATTGCATATAGGTAAATTAGCATAAGTATTGTCATTATAAAATATCAGGTAGGTATAGTTTTAGATATTTAACCTATTATATGAAAACGTTCCGACAATAAAAAATATATATTTCGACAATTCACCTCTACCACTTCAGCTTGGCTGAAAAAAAAAAAACAATTACCTGCATCAACTGGAAAAATATTGAATACCGATCTTTGCAATTAATTTCACACTCTGATGATTTTACTTTAAATGCATAGCTGTATTCATTTGTCTGACTGATAATAGTTCCGTTTTGTCCATTTTTTTTTAATGAAACGCAATTACAGAAACAAATAATTATAGTAGGAATTAGTCCATACATCACAAGAACAGTTCTACCAAACTTCATTAGTATATTTCAATTATTATCCAAAATAATTGAATGTTTTTTTATTATTTTTTCTTTATATTATAGTTTTCATGTCAAGGTTAACAGTTTTGGTGGTTATTTTCTTTTTTGTTTGTCTTAGAACCGTTTTACACACACACAAGAAGGCAAAAATTTATCTCATAATTTTGCTTAAAATTTTCGTGAAACTTTTTAGCTGTTTTATACATACGAGAATTATATCAATAATTTAATGGAAATTTTTATTCGTAAAAATATAGAACATGACTATAATCGAGAAAGTGCGGCAGAATATGCGCAAATGTTCAGTTTGGCAATTTGTAAAGTAACGTAGATAGCTGAAATATACATACAAACTTTAATAAAAATTTACCCATAATTGTCGTTATAATTTTCGAAAGAAATCTCTTGTGTGTAAAACGGTTCATAGTTTTCCAGGCAGTGCTGTAGGTATTAATTGAAATTTTATCAATATCAATATCAATCAATTAGTGATGCACAACTTTTCCAAAAAAAAAAATTGAAGATAGATACGCTATGAAAAATGAAGACAACATCGTAAAACAATTTTGTAGAGTCATTATAGTTTCCGAGAAAAAAAATTATTGAAATTGTTATACAGGGTGTAACTAAATAAGTGTAAATCATTTAAGGGGGTGATTCCTCATCGAAAAAGAGATAGGATCTTTCATATAAAGAAGCATCCCTTATTAAGATACAGCCCCTTAAAGGGGGTACATAAAATTTGTTTAACAATTTTCCAACGTAACTTTTTGTCTTATTATTTGTTTACCATTTAAAAATTTATTTCCGATAGCCTGTTTCATTCTAAAAAAAATGTCTCTTGAATTTTTTGCCCAAAATAAACCAGTTCGCAGCAAAAAATTATTTTACGAACAACTACAGAAATACATCGTCATAAATGCGAACTGGATTTACTGTTATTTTGTAGTTACTGCCTGCATTAAATGATTAAAGGGGAATAATCAAAAATAATTTATTAATAACAAAACATACAACATGTAGAAATCATAGTAAATGTTCAATATGTCTACCTTCAGACATTAGGCATGCGTCTAGACGTTGGCTTATTGAGCCACGTATTCGCTCAAATATTCCTGGAGTCTCTCTAATTACCCTGCACGCATCGATAATGCGGTTTCTTAAGTCTTCTACATCGCGAACAGGAGTACAATAAACCAAATGCTGCAAATGGCCGCAAGTAGAGAAATCGAGAGGATTGAGATCCGGGGATCGAGCGGGCCAATTCTGTGGTCCTCCTCGACCTATCCACTGATTTGCATATGTTTCAGTTAAATGCTGTCGTGCTACTTGACTAAAATGGGCGGGAGCCCCATCATGCATAAAAACCATATCCCTTCTGACGCCCAAAGGAACTTCCTCCAGCAGTACGGGATGCACTTCTCTTAAAAATTGAACGTATGCCTCACCATTTAATCGAGGAAGTAGAAAATGAGGCCCAATTAAATAATCCCCAATAACTCCGACCCACACGTTAAGAAAAAACTGTTCTTGATGGTTAGTTTCGACAATAGCGTGAGGGTTTTCATCAGCCCATATGTGGTAATTATGAAAATTAATAATCTTGTCCCGAGAAAAACTACATTCGTCTGTGAATTCGATCGTCTTCAGAAAGTTACGATTTCTTCTAATCATTTCCAGCATTCAATTGCAAAATTCAAGACGGTTCGGAAAGTCTCGCGGTAACAGTGCCTGTACTCGTTGCAGATGGTAAGGGTATAAGAGATGTTCCTTTAAAATTCGAAATACCGTCATATGATCAACATTTAGCTGGAAAGCAATCTTTCTAGTACTGGTAGTAGGTTGTTCTTCTATCAAATTAAGTACTGCTTCCTCAAGCTGTGGTGTTCTTACTTCTCGATGGCGACCACAATCCTGCGTTCTTTTGTTGAATGAACCATATTCTCGTAATCGTTGATGAAGTCGGGCAAATATTCTATGTGAAGGATGCTGCCGTTGACGATACATTTCAGCATATCTTCTAGAAGCTTCTAACCCATTCCCCTACGACAGACCGTAAACGTAATGCATATCAGCCATTTCCTCATTTGTGTATGCTATTTTAATAACAAGTGAATTATTAAAGTAACAAATTAAGAACAGAACAACAATACACAATTAGTATTACTTCAATTTCAAAAATTTACAAACTGACAGCTTGATTCCAATTTAACTGTCAGTATCGCTAATAGCGGCCTACTAGATAAATTAGTTTCGTATTTTCGTTTTATGGTGATATGTATCTTGTTCGTAAAATAATTTTTTGCTGCGAACTGGTTTATTTTGGGCAAAAATTCAAGAGACATTTTTTTTAGAATAAAACAGGCTGTCGGAAATAAATTTTTAAATGGTAAACAAATAATAAGACAAAAAGTTACGTTGGAAATAAATTTTAGCGGTTGCGTTTTCCACCCCTTACAATCATGGGGTAAACCAAATAAATTACTGGCTAAGTGTCTTTTTGGTAGTAGAAAATGTCAGGTTAATTTCAATATTGTAACTTGTTTAGTGCTTGTGAAGAAAATTGTTAAACAAATTTTATGTACCCCCTTTAAGGGGCGGTATCTTAACAAGGGATGTTCCAATGAAGTTTCTTTATATGAAAACCTATCTTTTTTTCGATGAGGAATCACCCCCTTAAATGTTTTACACTTATTTAGTTACACCCTGTATTTTCAACCTTTACATCACTGGGCTACTACTGTAGTCACTCCACGTAACCCTAGGCAATTCGGAATACTGAAATTCGATTTTAGTATTAACGTATTAGTGCCTGCATTAGTTTTTCACATGTCAAAAATTGCTTACGTGTATAACAACCTGAAATTGATGGATATCATATTAATTTTTGGTGAAGTAAGACAAAATTCTTTAGCAGCTTCTTGTCTATACGCAGAATACATAAGTGTGAACACAAGAAATGTACCAATCCACAGTGTATCATACACGAGACTCAATTGTATCCGTAGCATGTCCAGCCATTAATACCAAGTTATTATTCCTTACGAATTAGATTTTGTGAATAGTTACTGCAAAAAATGCTCAAAATCCTAGATATACAACTGACGTTACAAATGAAGCTATATATTTTTAACGAAATGACATATGTAATATTCATAAAAAACTATTATATCAGTCTATTGTTAGATCTAAACTCGAATATTGTTCTTTAATTTGGTGTCCTTATTAATATAGATTGTATAGAACGCATTAAAAGAAGCTTCCTGAAGTTCTTATGAGGACGGGGTTTATCCAAATATTGCTATCCTTACGAGAGTTTACGGCACAGATTTGGTATCAGTAGTCTGACGGCCCGCCGTGTAATGGCTCAGCAAATATTTTTGTATAAACTCTTGCATAACTTAGTTAATTGTATTCATGTACTTAACTTAAATTAAATTAAAAAGATTTAAGCATAAATTGACTAGCGGTCCGGATGGTATTCCAGCCTTCCTTCTTAAGGATTGTGCATTGTTATTTGCTACACCTTTAAAAATTTTATTTGACATTATTTTGAAAAATAAATTATTCCCCCTAAAATGTAAAATTTCTAAAATAATACCTATTTTCAAAAGAGGTGATAAGTCGGACATGAATAACTATCGGCCTATCGTTCGAAATATTACTTTTTGATTTTCTTTTTTTCCACACCAAGCATATGATAACGGAACGACAACATGGTTTTTTCAAAGGGCGGTCTACTATTACGAATCTGTTTTGTGTGACTGAATTTATTGCTGATTCTATTGATAGTGGGTTTCAGACTGATATAATTTACACTGATTTCACTAAAGCCTTCGACAGAGTTGACCACGTTTTATTGCTAAATAAATTAAAGTCATTTGGATTTTCTGATCTACTTATTTATTTAATTAGAAACTATTTAACTAATAGAATTCAGCATATTCTGTATCGTGGCTTTAAGTCTGTTGAAGTGATTGCGTCCTCAGGAGTCCCTCAAGGTTCGGTTTTGGGCCCATTATGATTTATTTTATTTATAAACGATATTGTTAGTAATCTGAATGTAGATTGTTTGCTTTATGCCGATGACCTGAAGAATTTCCAATATTAAGGACTGTCTGTTGCTTCAGCAGAATTTGGATTCCATTTGTGATTGGTGTAGAGTAAACAATTTATTTTTAAATTCTGAAAAATGTAAAAGTGTGTCATTTACTACAAAGCAGCATGTCATTGAATTTAATTATAAGATTAATAATCATTTCTTAGAGAGAACACAAACTTTTAGAGATCTAGGAGTATTATTTGATTGTAAATTATCGTTTAATGACCACATATTGGATATTACTTCTAAAGCGTATAAAACACTTGGATTTATTATTAGGAACACGTCCACGTTTAAATCGGCTGATACTTTGAAACTTTTTTTTGTCAACTTTAGTTAGGTCAAAATTGGAATATGTCTCTGTTGTTTGGTGTCCAAATTATATAACATATATTGACAGTTTATAATGGGTTCAGCGTCGTTTTTTAAAACTGACGGAATTTATCCTCAAACTGGCATTTCCCAGGATGAGCTTTTACGGAAGTTTTCTGTTAAATCTTTGGAGGACAGGCGTAGCATTGCTTATTTAGTATTTTTATTTAAATTATTAAACAACCTAACTGATTGTGGTGATTTATTAAATAGACTTTATATTCATGTTCCCACGCTGATACTTTTTACTTGCCGACGCCAAGAACTAATATTAGAAGTTTTTTCCATTGAATTTTATGTGCAATACTTATAACAACTTATAGTCATCGGTTGATATATTTCATTGTTCTCTTGCAAGCTTGAAACAAGCAGCACTCTGATGCTGTTTTTTTAATATGATGCTATTTTTAGTGTTAACTACTATTATTATAATTTTCTGTATCTTAATTTAAGAATTTAAGTTTTCTTTGGTTTCTGTTTTTTGTATCTGTTTAGTATTTCTCTTTCTTATTTCTTACATATTGTTTGTTTGTTATTTTTAATATGTTTTTTGTATATTTTTTTGTATGTGTTTCTCATTCTGTAATTGGGCATTCGCCTGTTGAGTGGTGTAAAGTAAATAAAATAAAGTAAATAAAATAAAAACTTGATTAACTTCAGGATACCGAGACATTGCTCTAGGCTTAATATGTTGTTTTACACATCAACGCCGAGAATTAATACAACTAAATATTCACCTATTCACCAGATTTGTGAAAATTAAAATAAATTTCAAGGTGGCTTCAATATTTTTAACTGTACTGTGGCCTCTATAAAAACTCAAAATTTTGATACTTTTATTAATTTACTGTAACAAGTTTACGTTGGTACATTTAAGTGTTAATTTAATTTTTACTGCTTTTTTCAGTGTAACTGATAAAGTATGTATTTTGTGTATTATATTTGTTCTGTTTTTTATTTTTGTTAAATTGTATTTTTCCTACCCTGTAATTGGTTGTATACTGCAGGGTAGTGTATTTGTTAAATAAATAAATAAATAATACTCATGCTCACACGCGATTCAACGAAATCATTCCCAGTAAAGCTTCATTCACATAAAATTAGTGCGGTTGCCACTGCAAATATTCAAAGATACTGAAGTAAAACGGCGAAAAATACGGGTGACTAGTGCGGCTGCATTGGTATTGCAGAAAAGTTATTAAAAAGGGCGCCGTATTCTTGAAATAGTGTTTTCTACAAATACAAATAATTTTAGACATTTAATAACTAAATAATCTAGTGTTTAGTAAATAATAGGAATGTTAACTTATCCCACCTGCAAATATTCAAAGATACTGAAGTAAAACGGTGAAAAATACGGATGACTTTTGTAACGTTCAGATAAACTTACACCTTTGTACTGCAGTTGGTATACTTATGGCAGAAGCTAAAAGCATTTTAGCTTTTACCATTCCTTTTCCAACAATCGTACAAGGACCAATCAGAAAACAGCTTTTTTGACAGTAAACAGAAGATTCGCATTTTTGCAGGTTAAGTTTTTAAATTGGATTCTAATTTAGATATTTAGTTTATAATTGATTTGTTTTAATAAAATGGATGAAGATGACTGTTTGGTTAAGAAACAGTTACTTTTGCTGCTCTTATTCCCAGCGACGTCAATATGTGTAAAAACTATACATAAAAAATGAAAAGAAGAACTCGGAGATGGTGGATGCGGCCTATTAACCGCAGAAAGCACATGCAAGGTGATTTCTTAGTTTATATAAAGAAATGCAAAATGAGGATGTCGATTATTCTTTCATTACACCCGAATGACAGTGGCGATGTTTGATGATTTGCTGAAATTAGTGGGACCTCATTTATCCAAACATTCAAATAGACCATCTATTCCTGCAGATTATAGGCTTTTAATTACTATTCGGCAAATAATAAAAACCAGCAATTTCCGTAGATAGGGACGCAGTTGACAAAAACAAAGATAACCTCTTCATCTGAAGGTCAAGAATCTTGAGTTTTTGCATGTCGCTAACTTACAGCGGAAAAATTCCCCAACTTCTTAAGTCTACAGTATGTAAACAGGGGACAGGGATTGTCGATGATCGCTTGATTGAACCATTCATATTGACAAATTAGTATCTCGAGTTCCTTCGAAATGATCTGCCTGAACTTCTGGAATATGTTATTTCCAACAAAATGGTCAGGAGTACCTTAATGAAGTTGGATCGTTGGACGAGGTGGATCGGTACCATGGTTGCCACGATCACCTGACTTAAATCCTTTAGACTTCTTTTTGTGGGGATATTTAAAAAACTGAGTTTATTGCATCGAAGCGAACACTAGTCATGATTTACGCAAACGTATCATAGCTGCTGCAGCCAGTTACGGTTTCAAAACGGACCAGAACCAAAAACATTTGTGTTAGTCCGTAGAAACTGGGTCTAAATGTGTTTACATGTCGGTGGACACAATTTTAAACAGTTAGGTACTTCAAATGCATTAAAATTTACTAGAAATACTACAACTATAAAATCAAGTCACTATATATCATATAAATTTAATATTACCATCACATTTCCTTAATTTTGTAGATAAATAGTTTATTATTTATATCATTCTACTATTAATAAGGAAGATATAAAATATTAAATTTATTTGAAGATCAATCTATAATTCTTCGTGTTTATTGACGTGCGCATACTATCAGTTTACATACATACCTCTTTTGCTTTTCATATTTTGAGATTCTTATTATTACATAAACTGTTGGCTGCTACCAATCCTTATTATTATGCAAAATTAATGAGCAAGATCGTATATGAGATATAAAATTTGATTTATGTATCATTATTTTGCTTAAAATTGAGAAATTTGGAAATTGTGTCATGCTATGTAGAAGATTATGATCACTTAAAATGCATGGAGAAACTCGCTGATAATTTTTATCTATAGCTCCATTATTTTTTTTTTAATATTATTGTTACCTTCATAAAAAGACAAAGAACAAGAATCCTTTATCTTTAATTAATTTCAGATTTGAGCTAGTTACGTAATATCATATTTAAAAAAAGTGTAGACAAATAATAGTAATGAAATATATTGTTAAATCCAATTAATCATAAATTGTATTCAACGCCAGTTATTTATTTTGGAAAAAGTGCTTATATAACACGACATAAATACAGGGTGTTAAAAAAAGAGTATAAAGTATTTCAGGAGGTAATAGTATGAACCAAAATAAGCAGAAAAGTCTTAATAAACATGGGTCCGCAAAGTAACGGTTGCGGTGATATGGACCACTATTCGTTTTTCAAACATTTTATTTTATTGGTAATAAACCGACAAAGGAAGCTTTTAATAAACAAAAAACAAAGTTACAGAAGATATTCAAAGTGCCCTCCGTCCATTTCCAAACAGGCACGACATCTTCCTCTCAACGATATTAAAACTCTTTCGAAAACACCCTTCTTGGTTTGGATTTCTTGACACTTTTGATTAATCCGTAGCTGCAGCTCTTCAAGGCTATTTACAGGAGTACCATACACTAATGTCTTCAAATATCCCCAAACAAAGAAATCTAGAGGGTTCAGATCAAGCGATCTTGGAGGCCATAAAACAAGTCCGGCCCTGTCTACCCATCTATGTGGAAAAGTTTGGTGTAAATGTTCTCTAACGGCCATGGAAAAATGAGCTGGAGCACCATCATGCTGGAACCACATTTGTTGCCTCTGATTCAAAGGAATGTCTTCCAAAAACTCATACAGTGTGTTTTGCAGAGGGTTGAGGTAAGCAGCGCCTGTTAATCGGTTTGGTAAAACAACAGGACCTAGAAACCTGTCACCTATAATACCCATCCAAATATTTAATGAAAAACGTGCTTGATGTCCAGATTCTATTAGAGCATGAGGATTTTCGTCGGCTCAAATATGCGTATTGTGAAAATTAAACACTACATTTCTTGTGAACCCGGCCTCATCAGTAAAAAAAATGTTTGCAAGAAAACGAGGGTCTTCAGCATCTTGACGTATAAACCAGCGGCAAAAAAACAAACGTGCTTGATGATCATTTATTGGATTTAAGGCCTGTACTCGTTGCACATGGTATGGATAAAGCAGTTTTTCGTGAAGGATTCGCCAAACAAGAGGACCACTAATTACTACCTCGGCTGATATTCTCCGCACACTCGTACCTGAATTCTGCTCTACCAGTGCTAGAATTTCTTACCTCCTTAAATATTTTACACTATTTTTTTAACACCCTGTATAGTTTTATATTATGATGATGGGGAATGGGATTAGAACAAAAACATTTTGTTTAATTTATTAATTGTAATGAACCAATTAACTTCAAGAATATTGTTTGCATTAATTATTTATATAATTACTCATGATTCTATACAAAATATATTTCAGTTATAAGAAAACTAAAATTATTAATTAAATTATTATTATTAGCGTTTTTTCATGTAAATAAGGAATATATTTGTGTAATATTTTAAGTGTCAGCAGTAAAGAAATATTTAATTGGCTATAAACATAAAATCAACAGTAAATATTGTAAATCTTTATTTATATATGATTATTTTCATTAATTGAGAATATTGAATCAATTTATGTAGCCTTACCCACCTACTAACATTTCCAAAATTGAATGCGTTACTAACAAAAATTTACGAAATAAATATTCTATAAACTTTGTTAATACCTATACAGGGGATTCAGAACAATAAAAATAAAAATTTTGAATGTACATAGGACTCTTACAAATACAATTTGGTTAAAAAAAAATCAGAAAAGGCATTTCGAAAATGATTTTAAAATACACTTCTGCACGCCACTGATCCACTGTAAAACCTGAATTTGCTCAAAGTAAAGCATGCATGCGGCGACCAGACATGAACTGACAAAAAATTACAGAATTTCCCAAAGAAAGTAATAAATCCAATTTTATAACACCTATTTTATATCAGCAAATTAAATCAATTTTGCTGCTTGTTATTATTATATTGTGTGAAGCTATTTATTTGTGGCACAGTTCTGAAAAAATAAAGATTAATTAAATAAGCCCTTGCGCCAAACGGATCAGTCAAGGATTATTTTTGAAACTAAGTTTGCCTAACCAAAAAATCTCACACTGAAAAAAGCAGATAAGTAAAAAATAACAAAAATCACATCACTATCGCGCACTTCCGTATTTTTGACGTTTCGGAAAACTCTTTGTTTTCGTTCTCAAAATAATAGTAAAAGTATTAAACGTATGTCAAGTTTGACAGTTTAAAATTTGTTTATCTGCTTCCATAATGATGTTAAATGATTTTTATTTTATTGTTACTTACTTCTTCTTGATACAATTGTAGCCAACAATGATCAATGTTTACTGAACAGTTTGACACACACTTATCTCCGTTCAACAAAATAATCGATTCTTTTAATTTTCTTATTTTGCGTTATCTTCCTTCACTAAAATTTTTGCCGAATTCCATTGAATGAAATGACCGTTTTCCCAAACGTGTTCGCAAATTTTGAATTTTTCAAATTCCCGTCTTTTTATATAATTTTTATGTTCCTCAACTTTAACATTCATAATGTTTATTGCATTCGCAAGGTATACTGTAGATGCATTTTTTTGAATTTTGTATATAATTTTTTGGACGCGTTTTAGACAAAAATGATCGTAAAGTATTAGTTGTCTGAAGAACTGTTCGAATATTAAATTTATTACCGATTCTTCTTAACTTTTCTGATAATGTAGTAATGTATGGAAGTTTTATTGTTATTAAGAAAGGTGTTGTTAAATGTTTATATGATAGAGCAAAATTAATTTCATCAAACAATGATATTTTTAATAACGAACTAAAATTTATTAAAAATGCTTTAATAAATAATGAATACCCTCCAAATTTTGTTGATAGCACATTCAAAAATATTACAGATAAAACGAACACTTTAAGACAAATAAAAGAAACTAATTATACAATAAAAATTAATAATACGAAAATTAATTTGTGGTTTTAATTAATAAAATATTTCGGCCACTCCTCAAAATTTTGTCCACAGACGTGTAAACACATTTCACGTTTCTACGATCTAACGCAAATATTTCGATTTTTGTCCGTTTTGAACTTGTAAGTTACTGGCAGGAGCCTCGGCCAATCCATCGTACCTCTTGAACTTCATTAAGGTACTCCGGAACATTTCATCGAAAATGAGGGGAAGGGCTATCGTACAAGAACCACATTTGGAGTCGGACAGCTAAGAGCATATCTTTCAAAAGTTCAGGCAGATCATTTCGAAGAAACTCGAAATACTGAATCCCATCCATTCGGTTTAGCAATATGAATGATCCAATCAAGCGATCATCTACAATCCCTGCTCAAACATTTAATAAAAAACGTTGCTGAAAATTCATCTACAACTAGCTTCAGCTGTAAATTTGGGATTTGGAGCATTTTGTTGCAACAATCATTCATAATATCTAATTCGTAAGGGACAGGCTTGGACATGCTGTTCATGGTGCGGATATAATTGAGCCTAGTGTATGATACGCCACTGGGGATTGGGACATTCCTTTTATTTGTTGATTGATTTGTCTGGTACTTATTTATTACTTATAAATAGTTACGACAAGCTGCTAAAGCATTTTGTCTTACTCCATCATAAATTAAAACGATATCCATGAACTCCGAGTGGCTATACACGTAAGTCATTTTTGACACTTGAAAAACTAATGTAAATACAATCGTTAATACTAAAATCGGATTTCAGTATTCGGAATCGTTTGCATTCCGATTTACATTAGAGACTACAGGAGCCCAGCGATATAAAGGTTGAAAATACTACAACTTCAATAATTTCTTTTTCGAAAACTATAGAAAAAAAATTGTTACGATATTGATTCTATTTTTCATGACACATTTATTTCCAAATTTGTTTGTATATTAGTATAAACGTAACCATTAAAAAAAGGTGTTATAAAAATTATAATTGTAATTACTTTCAAAAGAAGATCATTGATAATTATTGGAACAGTAATGTTACGGATGTGAATGTGATGTCGAGGAACTTTATACATAGTATCACAGAATATATAGCTGCGTAGCTATATTTTCTGTGATAGTATATATAATATTCTTAATGTGCCCTATGACAGAAATAGTTATTCCTAAAAAATATGAACATAATAAGTGGATAACAGGTGATATTATAAATGCAATGAAAGATAGGGATAGAAATATAAAGAAGCAGTTTTTACAAAGGAAAATACGTCATGGGATGAGTTTGAAATAATGAGAAACAATGTAACCAAAATGGTTAGAGGTGCAAAATAAAATTGTTTATACAGTATGCGCCAAAAGTATGGAATAAATTCAATAAAAACGAAACAATTATTTTTTGGGAAAAATCCTTGAACAGGTCGATTTTTAATTTAAAAAATACATATTTTAGCGTAAATTGCGATTTTCAAATGTCATTTGTTTTCGAGTAATGACGTCATCGATTTTTTTTTAATGGCAACACCATATTATTTTCCTTGATTCTGAAAGATCGTTTAATTCTCTATCAGACAGTACTTAAATTTTGCCCTCTTACATAGGAAAGTTTTAGAGTAAATGACGATTGAATGTTAGAAAACGTAAATTTTATCCATAAAAAAGTTACAATTCTGAGGTATGTAAAATAAAATACAATTGATTAAATTTTATACTTAAATTAAATGTTCGAATTGCCATCCACCAACTTCTTGACAATGCGCAAGTCTGTGAAGAAATTCTTCTTGCACATTATGAATTATTTCTGGGGTAACTCTGCGTATTTCGTCCCGAATGCGTTTATTAATGTACACTTTTGATTTCAAGTATTCCCATAAAAAATAATCAAGAGATGTAAGATCTGGCGATCTTACAGGCCATTATATCGGTCCGCGTCTACCGATCCACCTCCCAGGAATTTTTTAGAAACTCTAAATATCTTTATCCTGTAAGGGTTTCTTCAAAGAAGAAAGGCCCTACTATTCTGTCGTCAACTATTCCAGCCCACACATTTAATTTTTGAGGGTGTTGGGTACGTGCCTCTGCCATCCAACGAGGATTTTCTCGACTCCCATATCTGCACGTTTGACGGTTTACTGTACCATTCAGACAAAATGTGGCCTCATTTGAAAAAAGTATTTGCCGGTGTAAATTTCTATTTCCTTGAAATAAATCCATTAGAATTTCTTAAAAGTGTAAGCGGCGATCGGGATCATCTTCATTGAGTTTCTGCACAAGTTGAATTTTGTAGGGATGATATTTTTCCTTCCTCAAGATACGTAGCACTGTGCTGTTACTAGTGTCATTGTTTAATGCAACCCATCGTGAAGAATTATGAGGATTATCCACCATACTTATCAAACTGTTCTGTTTCTGATTTTCATTAATGCTTGGACGTACAGGTTTTGGAATATTTGCAACATTGCCAGTTTCTCTAAATTTAGACTCTACCTTACAGACTGTTGATCGGCTGATTGGGCGATCTGGATATTTTTCGTTAAATAAATCGCAAACTTCCTGCTGAGTTCTAGTCACATTCCCGCATCCGATAAGAATTAAAATTTCAATTCTTTGAGTAACAGTTAAATGTGCCATAATACTTTAAATTGTATAATAATTTCTATATCGCTTACAATACTTATTAGAAAGTCGGTGTGACAATGACACTTTGCAAAGATTTTCACCTACGTGATCCATAAAAGAACTATGAAATTCGAAAAACTAAACTTGATAACGTTTTTGCTTTCTTTTAATTGATTTACGTTTTCTAACATTCAATCGTCATTTACTCGAAAACTTTCCTATGTAAGAGGGCAAAATTTTAGTACTGTCTGATAGAAAATTAAACGATCTTTCAGAATCAAGGAAAAAAATATGGTGTTGCCATTTAAAAAAAAATCGATGACGTCATTACTCGAAAACAAATAACATTTGAAAATCGCATTTTACGCTAAAATATGTATTTTTTAAATTAAAAATCGACCTGTTCGAGGATTTTTGCCAAAAAATAATTGTTTCGTTTTTATTGAATTTATTCCATACGTTTGGCGCATACTGTATAAAATAATAGATGGAAACAAAAATAATGGCCAATTAATGTCGAAACATATAAAGAAACTATTGCCGAATCAACGTAAAATTTAATATTTAATGGAAATTTAGTATCACACACAGAAGATAGCAAAAAACTTTAACAAATACTTTTTAGATAGTATAAATGAAATAGTAATAAAAACAAAAGTAACAAAAAATTATGATCGCATAATATACAATATAAATACTTATGAGTCTTTCAAGGATTTTAAAAATGTAAATATAGGTGATGTAAAAAATATTATATGTAATTTAAAGTATACCAGTGGTACAGAAGATGGAATAACTACGCAGATAATTAAGGATGCATTTATGGCAGTATTGAATCATTTTGTTGATGTGATAAATACATCTTTGCAAAGTGGGAAATTTCCTAGTGATTGGAAAATGTCAATAATAGTGCCGGTACCCAAAGCAACTAATACTAATTTTTGTAAAGAGTTTAGACCCATTAATACAGCGCCAGTGTATGAAAAAGTATTAGAATCTGTAGTAAAACGACAGTTGTTAGACTATTGTGACAAGAATAACATTATTGTGCCGTGCCAGTCAGGGTTTCGTAAGCAACATTCCTGTGAAACCATCGTACTAAGTATAACTGATAAGTGGATTAAAGCAATGGATGAAGATAAGTCAATTTTGGCTACATTTTTGGATTTTAAGAGAGCTTTTGAAACAATAAATAGAGATTTTTTACTGTATTAGAAAGGTATTTTAAGCTAATATAAATCAAATATCCTACAATTCCTATCAATGAAGTCATATGTATGTTCTCTGATACCAAAAATCTAGATATGCTAATTAACAATTCCACAGACAAAGCTCTATTCAATAATTATCTAAAAAAAATAATCTAATTTACTAACCTGCTTTAATGAAACACTCTATTCTAACTTCACTTTTTGGCAGTGGGAACGCGAGAATTCAACCACAATAGATGAGATCTGACCTATTTCTGCATTTTTAGGATTGCTTCTTCAGGTGGCCTCCTTTAAATTGAATCATATATCTAACTATAAAAATTATTATAAAAATTAAAATTATTTGAAGTTAAATATCGACAATGACAAAAAGTAACTGCCTGTCAATGAATTAAATATGACAATACCTACTTGAATAATGTTTACCTTTCATGTAAAAGTTTTTATATATTTTTAGGTATTAATAATATTGTGTGAAACTAACTACTCAGTGGACAAAAGCCCCAACCTGCGTTGAATTACACCCACAATATCTACCCATATATTCCTTATTATTAGCTTTTGTAACATTTTTTACTGTATTAGAAATGTATTTTAAGCTAATATAAATCTTAGTAGTTAATTTCACACAATATTATTAATACCTAAAAATATATAAAAAATAAATAGAGACTTATTATTAAGGAAAATGAAAAAAATGGATTATGCGGCAATGTACTAAATTGGTTTAAATCATATTTATCTGATCATTGTCAGAAAGTGAAATATAAAAATAGTGTGTCAGACCAATTACAAAATAACTATGGTGTACCACAAGCTACAGTTTTGGGGCCAACTCTTTTTTTTGATATATGTAAATGACATTATAAAGTATGTTAATAAATGTTCGTATGTTTGCTGATGACACAATGATTTATATAATAGGGGAAAATGCCCATGAAATGATAAACATTATGAATCAAGAGTTGGTAAATATATACCAATGGCTTTATGACAATGATCTGTATGTAAATATTGATAAATCTAAATATATGTTCATAAGGAGAAATGCTAACCTAAATAAATTAAGAAATTTAAATAAAGTTATAATTAACAACAGTCCCTTACAAAGAGTAAAAGAAATAAAATATTTAGGAGTAATTATTGATCAAAATTTATGTTTCAATAGTCATGTTAGTTATATAATGAACAAAATGTCAAAAAGTGTAATTTTTTATACAGAATTGGTCAGTGTTTTAGTATGTACGTCAAACTAACTTTATATAAGTCTATCATTTCGTCACATTTAGAATTTTGCACCACAATTTTGTTTCACGTAGGACAAAACCGAAATCAACAAATCCAAAAAATACAAAATAGAGCAATGAGGATTATACTAAAATGTAATAAATTCATTCCAATTGCTACAATGTTAGAAGTTTTACATTTTATGAGTGTACCACAAAGAATAACATACAATACATAAAATACATAAAATTAAAAACAATATGTTACCAAATTATCTATTGGATGAACTAAGATATGTGGGAGATTTTCATAATTATGCCACTAGAAATGTGTCAAATTTTTATGTAAAACAAATTAAAAATAAGTAAAACTAAAAATTCTGTATTTTTTAAGGGACTAAAACTATATAATGAAATACCGGAAAGTATAAAACAATGTGAAAGCTTCATTAAATTCAAAAAAGCTCTCTAGTTATGTAACTTAAGATTTTTCGTTAATATGCCTAAGTAGATATTTAGAGTCATCAATTTTTCTGTAATATTAGTTTTATTATATTATTGTTGATGTTACATATTATAATAGCTATAATTATGGCTAAGATGAAATAATTGATAATATACAAATTATGTAAATAATGTTAAAACCACTATTGTAACTGAAATAGCGAGTGCTAAATAAACGTATTATTATTATTATTATAAAGATAATACTGCGCCATAATGCTGGTGTTTCAATTTATTTTATTTCCCAATAATAACATAATAGATATAGTGTCGTTTCTAGAAAATATTTTACGTATTGCTTACTTAATACTTTTTATTTTAGTATTAACAGAATTGTTATTGCCAAGACAGAATCTGTAGAAACATTATTTTTAACAATATAAAATAATTTTAAGAAAAAATAATCCATTAAGTTGTATACATAACATCAGCCGTCATTTTGGACCATATTGAGGTATTTTATATTATATTTCCAGATATCTGGAAACATTAATGCTAAGAACAATTCATCGGCGCCCCTGAATAACATTTTTCGTGACAGTAATTTTATATAATGTAATGTTTAATTAAATAAATATAATGTAATGGAAATAAGGTGACTAAAGCCAATTAATGCGAAATTGATTGAATATGTCATTTAACTTTAATGTCAGCCACGTGCGGTTAGGGCGAGTTAAATTTATGAAGTATACTCTAACATTACTATATTTGCTTTGGTACATGGAAAACGTGAGCCATATCTTCAACAGTAATAATGCAATATATAAATTAAGTTTAACTAGTCAACAGGTGCTACTATTCCATTTATTAGAGAGATAAGCTAGGTGGCTTATAGATTATGTCTGATCGTAAATTATTTATTACCTACCTTTTTTCTCTTTTTATTATTCTCTTATTTCGAATGTTAAACTGGTCAATAGTAGCTCAAAATGTTATGTCAGTCCTTACGAAAATATAGCTATTTCAATATTGTTACGGAAGTTCACCTACATTTTTAGTTTATTAATGACGTTCCTGTTTGCTTTCGAATTTATACAATTTTTGTATTACCTTTATTTCACGTTTTCAGAACATTCCAGGCTATATTCGATTTGGTTTTAGATGCGTTCTCGAGAACTTAGGAAACTTCCAAAATTCTCCACTGTTCAGTTTATGTTCAGAAGCCGAACATGAACAATAAATGTCAAAGTAAAGATTTGACAGTTGAAGTATATTTGTTGTGAATCAAGTGGTGACAATAAAGTTTTGTTTTTCTACATGGAGCATTTCAGGGCAAAGTCAACGTAGGGGTTACAGTATAATAGATCAGACAGTAACATATAATTTATACTTTGTGGACAGTAAGCGTAGTTTCACACAGGATGACATTATCAGTGCCGGTATTGCTGTCGGATTGAATTAGTAAAGTTTACTGAATAAATATAAGTTATACCACTCTCTGTCGGCACTTTGATGTTTTGAGATCAAAGCCATACCGCCGCACGTAAATACTGCCGCAAAAAATGGCCAAGTACGAGGGACTTAAAAAAGTAGTTTCTTTCCAATTGGGAAATATTCATATGAGGGATATTCCAAAAGTGTGATGTAAGGCTGCTTATTGTATAAATAAAATATTTGTAATGTAATAAAAATAAATATTATAAAACGATTATAGGTAAATGTATAAACTTTTGTTAGTTAATCTTGGAAGTCGTATATATCCACTTGTAAATTTTAAAATAAAATATATGCGTACTCTACTATATAAAAAATAATGTAGCCATAAGGAAAATTTGCAATAAAATGTTTATTTAAATATTTAAAAAAATAATATACATTATTTTAAAACTAAAATAGGAAATAATATAGTCTATATTGTTTACAAAGTTACAAATGCTGCAGTATAGGTTTTTACTTGCTCTTTTAATGCAGTTTTTTGGACTCCTACACGAAAGTGTTTGTGACGTTTGGCGTCTTGATCTGAAATATAATAAAAATGCATTATATTCTTGTTTTGTAATTTAATAAACTATATATTCTTTTCAGTAAAAAAAAATACTCAAATAAAAACCCATTGTATGTATAAGTATGTCCAGGTCAATTTTAAGTATTTAATATTATTTTAGTGATTTTCGTAAATTTCTATACGTATATTAATTAATTTGAAACAAATTATTTTAATTTATTTAAAGATGTTACTGTACATACCATTTTTATTACCTATATACTGTTTGTGCACATGTATCACTTAGAATCGGTGTACCAGTTTGAACTTCAGCATCTTGAAATTTGGCTCCACGATATTATCAGAAACTCTGCTTCAATCAAAAATGCTTGAGTGTAAAATTTACATGACACAATTAATTACCTACTTACATAATTATTGCATATTATACTTTTTTAAGAAATACCAGTACAAAGAACTTACTTGTTGGTTCATACAAAAACAATGTTTGATATTTCATTTGAAAAATGTTTGCTTCAAATGTTTTTATAGATCAGGACAATCTTTCAAATGAAGATTCTGATTTTTATCGGCGTACCGCGTAAAATTTTATATTATGACCTATTTCTTTATATTAGTTGAAAAATAAAATAAAAAAAAAAACACAGATATTCAAGGTTTTTTTTCTCACACTATATCGTCAAGCCAAACAATACTATTTCTAGCGTCCGATGGTTTGGTAGGTACACACACTGTACACTGACTAAACTTTACGAATATATTACATCTATACAATCGACTATAAATGAGTCTCATTGTCGGTATGTGTGAATATACAATGTATCCAATACCGATATCGACACCGGTAATATCGTTCTGTGTGAAACCGCACTAAAATATGAAAAATCGATAATAATAAGTATGGTAGTTGAATTAGGAAACACCTTGTATAAAACTGATGTTTTAAGTTGTATCGTATCGTAATTAAGCACTACTATCCTTTATTTTGTATCATCAATAGACCTGGTTTTCTTTTTATATAATTTTTCCTCGGATGTATGTTAAAGGAATGAAAAGTACAGGTCAAAGAATACACTAAAAGTATATAATTAAAAAACTATCGCGCATATTTTGCATTCAATTATTTTTTATAAGATATTTAAATTTTATTTTAACATCTTTAGGGTCAATAACTAACATATTTATCAACTTTCAATTAAAATGTAAATATACAGTTGTGCTGTACAGTTTGTTTTTTAAGATTTTTTGCAAAATTGCTTACTTTCGATCTTAAAGGTCTATTTACACACAACAGTCCCGTGTCAGTTCCGTATCAGTATCAGTGAAACCTAAAAAATTGTTGCTTAGATTTTAAATGGGCGTGTTTATACACATCCGTCACAGTGCCGTATCAGTGCTGTCAGTACTGCTTCCGTGTCCGTTCAGTGGCTTTTAAATACGTCGGCGACGATATTTTTGTAATTCTACTGACAAACTGATCAGATTTTTGTATTACTTAGAATGGACGAAAAGCTTATCGAGCTAGTACAAAATTTTGGTCAACTGCATGATAAATATATTCAGATCACTTTGTTTGATCGTCTACTAACTCCTTTTTACAGACTACGAACGGATATGTGTAAACTGGCATCAGTGATCGACCACAAATAACACTGATACTGAACTGACACTGAACTGATACGTCACTGATGTGTGTAAATGGACCTTAACACTTATACTGAACTGACACTGAACTGATGTGTGTAAATGGACCTTTATAGAACTTAAGTTCTCTATCACTAATAATTTTTTCCAAAAATTACTAAACTTTGTTCCAAAATTACAAGATAATAGTGAAATTTAATGGCGGCATAATTTCAGAGTTACTTTTACAGAAGAGCACCGTATGTGTCGCGAAACATCAAGAATCTTAAATCGACGACCAGAAAATTGTTCAACCATTGACAACCTCCAAAGAAAGCTGAAGAATGATGAATTGTGGCACGTCAATGTAAATTTACTTACTTTACTTTACTTTACTAACAGAATATTGTATATTTAGTATACATTTTGAAATTTATTCAGATTTTCCACGGTGACAAAATCACCGTGCACATGTTCATCAAATTTCTCCCCTTAGTAAGTAATGAGTGAGCAGTTTATAAAACAATAAGATCAATATTTTTTATATATTTTTAGGTATTAACAATAATATGTGAAACTAACTACTCTATGGACTAAAGCCCCGACCAGCGTTGAATTACACCCACAATATCTACTCATATACTCTTTATTATTAGTTTTTGTACATTTTTAACTGTGTTGTAAACGTATTTAAATTAGTCTCCTACTATTCCTATCAATGAAGTCATATGTGATCAATTTCAAAAGTCACGCAGTCAAGTATTTATAGAATATTTTCATTAAACCGGATGAGTAAATAGCTAGATTATTTTTTTTAGATAATTGTTAAATACAGTTTCATTCAATTGTTCATTAGCATACCCAGTTGGTATCAGAAAACATACATACATATGACTTCATTGATAGGAATTGTAGGAGAATTTATATTAGCTTAAATATCTTATACAATACGTACAGTGAAAAATAAGATCAATAGTTGCAAACGTTTTTTGTCATATTAATGTATTTTCCGAATTTTTGTGATGATTGTCCTCAAAATTAAAGGTCTCTATTTTAATAATGCTCTTTAGATAGCAATTCCTCGTACCAAGATCTGAAGACCTATGCTCCATGAGAGTTATAATAATGTAGCGCCTTATAAATGATAATAGTCTGAAAGCTTTCTTTGATACAAAATACCAATTAGAACAATATACCTACATGTTAATAATTCGTCTTGTCATTTAATTTATATGTTGCATAATTTATACTAAATGTATTTATAATTTTCTATAGACTGTCTCTATTATTTATCCTTTTATATCTTTTTTTTTAAGACAGGTCGCTTCTACGCTCTTTTACATTCAAATAGAAGGCATATGTTACTAATGAAATTCTCACTGATTTACGAACCGTGCATTTTAAATGTATTTCCTCCATGAAATTAAAATGTCAGTAATAATATTAATAAAATATAATTAGATACTATTAATATTAATTTGAAATATTTTGAAGGAGAGAACAGATATGAGGAGCAGCTAATAAAGAAATATTTCTGTAAATAAGATTGCTGTTATGAGCACCGCATCATAAAATACTTGGTAGGTATGCAACTTTATCATTGATTTGTAATAGGTACAAAAAATGTGTTTGTTTTTATAATTATTTTCATTTATTTAAATATACAAAAAAATTAGTGTGAAGTTTGGGGATATTGGGTTTTCACTAACCAATGTATTAGTATTAACATTAATATTTGTCGTTGACAGACGAAGAAACTGAATAAATTACTTATCAAACAGGGAACACATACATTCTGATTTTCATGTTAGAAAAGCTGCTTTTGCAAAGATGCATGCTTTCCAGCATTGAGCCCATCAGAAATTTACGGATTCGCTGGTGCGACTGCGGCTGTGACTGCGACTGCGACTCGTTGCCGGCCAATAGGCAGTCTAAATGCTGGAGTTGATGAGAACATTCAGACTGCCTATTGGTCGCGACGAGTCGCAGTCGCGAGCCGCAGTCGCGGTCGCACCAGCGAATCCATACCTTAAGGCCTAAGTTTCGTATGTTGGTGTAACGTCCTCCTTGGATAAGTTAAAAAAGTCCAATCATATTTCGGTTATTCCTCGGTTAACATAATCTGAGTGGAAATCATACAATTCCAGTTGAAGGCCTACTTTATTTCTGAACAGTAATAGTAAGTGGCGGAGCACAAACTGAAACTTCTCCTTCATCGTGATTTTCTAGTGACGATTTAAAAAACTTAATTTTATTTATATTATATTATATCCTCTTATGTGTTCATATAAATGGACCCAGGTACGAAAATAATGTATTTGGATAGAAGGACTGAACATATGATTAACTATTTTTTTAAGACGCTTAAGACGGGCAGAAGTAAATTTGTGTGATGTCACAATGTTTAATTTGTCATATGGCAACGTTCATTCACATGTTCTTAGGCTTATTAAACTTTGGTGGGAACACCATTGTCAATTGTCAATTTGTCAGCTGTCAACTGCCAGTTCGTAAAAACTGTTGCGCTTAGTTATCTGAAACTGTACTTTGTTTATTATTTAGTAATTTATTTACATTTAAGTAGAAAAAACCGAAAATGGTTTATAAAAAATGTTTTATACGACGCTATTCATTGGAACAGTATTTTCTGATAAACTTTTTTTGTGTAGTTTATAGATGACTTCTTAATATTTATAATAAGTATTATTGTAATGACCATTTTGAAGAAAGTTATTAAACACTAAGAACTTGTTTATTATAGAGGGTGATTCAGAACTTATTAAAAAAATTGAAGGTACAGGAAACTCTTACAAATACAATTTTGTAAGAAGCAATCAAAAAAGGCAGTTCAAATGATTTAAAAATATAGGTACTTATACATGGCATTAGAAACTGGTTCACTGGAAAACCTGTTAAGACAAAGCTTATAATCAGTGACAAGACCAAAATTTGACAGAAATATTCAAGGAAAGTAATAAATTAAATTTTATACAGCAAATTCACCTGGTTTTTGCCACTATTAATAGAATTACTTGTGGTTTTTTGTCTACCGACGTGTAAACGCATTTGGACCCGTCTTACCCAGCTTCTACAAACTAACACAAATGTTTCTGCTTCTTGTCCGTTTTGAACTCGTAAGTTATTAACATTAGATAATAGTATCCACTTCAGTTCAACATACTTCATTTTTTAAATATCCCCATAAAAAGAAATCCAACTGATTTAAAGTCAGGATATCGTGTCGGCCGTGGTACCGGTTCTCCTCGTCCAATCCCTAGGTATTAATGCTTGGACACGCTGTATATGGTACATATATAGTTAAGCCTCGTGTATAATACACTACACTGCTGTAATACCCCGTGGACGTCTTGGACCTCCATCTTTTCCACGATTCGGTTTCAAATTTCCTGTGTCACAGTCGTGTTGCACTACACTTGCACTCACTGCATGAAAGTAGCTGCATTTGGCACATGTTTACTGGTAAATCGTTCTGATAAAGCATTTGCACTTCACCATAAATTAAAACGATATCCATCAAATCCACTATAGTTTATTATTGTTGATAGTTATTAAATAGTCTGATTTCCAACGGTCATTATAAACTCGATGTTCGTTCGATTTTTCTTTTCTGCGAAGACATATTTCACATTAAAAATTTAAATTGACTTGCTGTGTATCGAACACCAAATCAAAATAACTACAAATATAAACAATTAAACACTTGTCTGTAACAATTAACTTTGAGAGTCGTAGTTAACGTTTTTCTGACTATGAGTCTCTATTTCACACTGTTAACTATTAACTCTGCTCGTTCCGCTTTACTCAATCTTCTTATACCGCGCGCATGACCACTCGAATGTTCTAAAACGGTCCAGCGAGATCTCCAACATTTCAGTAACTTCGTTGCGGTGTTGTATCCAGAACAATTGGCATCACATGACCTATATATGTTATTTTGTTTCATAATTTCATAGTTGGTGTAGGAGTGACTCGCTTGTGTATATTTTCGTATTTAAAACATATTTCAATATTTTTTGCGGGCCTCAAAAAATGTATTGGGCCGCATGAGACCCACGGGTCTCATATTGGACAGCCCTCATGTATATGTTCAGAACGTAAACATATAGTTAATAAAAATGTATAATTTTGATAAAACAGTTAGGTACTGAACATGGATGTTAGCAAGCTGTACATATTGATATACATTTTTATTTCAAATACAGCTGGTACTGAAACTATCAAATCGCATAATGAATACAATATCTCTTCACAAATAAACAATCATTTTTTCTAATTTCCTTAAGTTTTTTTTTTACTTAATCAGTTGAATTTTAAAATTTTAAACGCATATTTATCTTAATCAATTGCGAATACCTAGAAATGAAAATTTGCTGATATACTCAAAGAATAAATTAAATTTAATAATAGGCAATAGATTCCTACAGATGTATTTATTTCTATTAAGCACGTGTTACAACCCATTTAACAAAGTGTCAACATGAAATAGACAAACAATAGACATCAATTTGTAGATCGAAGATCGATAGCAAATGATGAAATGAATTAATGTGTTATTCACGAACATAATTGGAGAAAGAATTCCATTTATTATTATATGCTTATGTTGTAAATGATTTTTTTAGTAACAGATGTTCACGTGGTAAGTTCACATAAAAGGTGTACACTCTTACAGTTGCTTATATTCTTTGGTTGAGGAAAATGACTATATAAACTATATGTAAAGCGTTTACAAAGTATCAAATACATTTAAGAATGAAACGGATTTGTTTATGGTTTCAGGTAAATGGGGATGATGCATATGTGCCTGGCATTTTTAGAATTTATCGCAAAGGTGTCTTATCAATATTGTTAGACGTATTTCAAAGTTATTTAAATAAAATATTATTATTTGATGAAATTTGTGCAGAGATTGTATAAAAGAAAATGGATTCGGTAGGTCAAGGTGCCTTGAACGATTTAAAAAGTTCAAAGAAGGCTGGCATTCAGAGTTGAATTTTGATTACCGTCAACATCGACCGGCGAGTGTCATGTTTCGCGAGTGAACAAACTTGTGCGGTCAAATCATCGGCTAGCTATCCGAGATATAACTCTAAAGCACAATATTCCATTCAGTTCCTATCAAGGAATTCATTTCATGAGGAACAGCATTGGATTTATGCCTGTGATGATCTTCAGCGAACAACGACAACACATTCCTTAAGAGCATTATAATAAATGATAATATAAAGAAATAGTTTGTGGAGAGTGCAAAACTGTAATAATATACAAGGTGTTTCTTAAAAAAAACCAAAGTCAGTATCGAAATCTCCGTAGAGTTATGGTTCATGTTGATCTTGAAATGGGAAGAAAAAGAAAGAATTATTGCTCGAGTTCGTCGGATGGAAGTTCATCGAGTCTAGTCTGGTTTGAATAGTAGAAGTGGGAGGCATAAAAGAAACGAGAAAGTGAAAAGAGTATCGATGGATAAGAAAAATATGACAGAGAAAAAGTCACAAACAAGTCAGACCGATCAATATGCGGTAAATTAAGAAAAACAGCAAAAAAATCAAAGTAGAGTCGAATACAAAAAGCAGAAAAAAACATTTGGCAAGAAGAGAAAACTAACAGATCAGTTAAAAGGAGAGTATTGTTAAATATAAATTGTTGTAAGAGTTGTTGAGTTGTTGAGTGTTTATATGCGAATGGTCCATTACAGGGAAGCCCGTCAAGTTCGAAAGTCAAAAGTTATATTGACTGTTTTGTGTAATCACAAGGAGTTGCTTATAATGAATTCTTAGACATGCTGAAAAAATTAATCGTTTCTACTTGAAGTTTATAGGCTACTGAAAGTGTTTGAAAGAAGAGATCCAAACGTTGGCGGTAATGGTGAATAAGTGTTACACTACGACAATGCTGTTACTTATTTTGCTCTTGTTATTCGTGATTTTTATTTGGTTTCTTACTTTATATTTCATTTGTCATACTTTAGAATTTCTCCACCACTATATAGTGACATTTTTCAGAGCTGAACTTCACCATAGTTCATGCACCAGAAAAACAAAATTGACCTGTTCGAGCCATTTTTTTAGAAGTTATTTTACTTGTTTCAGAACGAGCAAAATTTAAAAAATATACTTGTTTCCTTGTATCAGGTGAGATAGAATTTATTTTACTTCTCATATCATAGTAAGAATATTGTTTCAATCAAATTACACACATATGATACAATCTAATACAACATTATCGTTTTAATTAGTATATTCTAAATATGTGTTATTTTTAATCAGTCAGTAATTATCTAAATTTATTACTTTAAACTAATTTCCAAACATCTATATTCTGTGAAGGATATGACAGTAGTCAGATAAAATATAGCAGATTAGAAGTACAATAATTACTATAGATCAATGTAAATCAGATACTGCAGCAGTCATAGTTTTAAGAACATTCCTAATATATTAGTAATACATGTTGCAACAAAAGTTAATAGCGTGGATTAATTTATGAGCGAAATAGTTCATCATGTGCAAAATGTATGGAATTATTTAATACAAAATACCCGAAAAGCTTTCACTGTAATTGTTGAATACTCGTACACCTATTTCTTATCACGTGAGAATAACGAGAACTGTAGAAATATTAACAATTTCTAATTTATACGTAATGTTGCACCAACTACTCCAAAAATTAAATTCACAGGAATTTTTATATGCTCCTATAATTTGTACCATTTACTCGAGCAGTACTAACTACAAATTAATTATAGGTATATTTACTTTGACGTATTGGATATGGATTATAATTACTGGACGTAGATGAAATTATTGATTTTCACTACGATTGAATTAATAGGTTACATATCAATACATATTTTCCCAATTATACAGGGTTCATTTGTAATACAAACTTATTTCCTAAAACGCATCGTTTCCGAGATAGAGGGCGTTGAAGTAGAAATTTTTTTCTCGTTTTTCCCTCATAACTTTTGAACCACTTATCCGATTTAAGTGAAATTCGGAACACAAACACTCCTTATGATCTTACATAAGCTTCTTAAGTTTGAACTGCCTACCCCTCTTAGAAGTATGTTTTGTATGCTACCCCCCATATACTTTATTATTATTATATAATTAATTTCAATAAAACATCTACACACCACTTTGACCTGTTTAATTTCGTAACTTTTTCGTCTCCTGTATTTTTTTGGCGTTTGGTCTTGTTTCTGAGATATTTAAAGAAATTGGTGACAGTCTAGAGCACCAACCGCGCAAATTTCATTTAATGTTATAGCAACCCATGAAAACAAAATTCAGTAATTTGTGTAAACACACTTCTAAGAGGGGTAGGCAGTTCAAACTGCTTATGTAAGATCATAAGGAGTGTTTGTGTTCCAAATTTCACTTATATCGGATAGGTGGTTCAAAAGTTATGAGGGAAAAACGAAAAAAAAAATCTTAACTTCAACGCCCTCTTTCTCGGAAACGATGCGTTTATATCACAAATGAACATTATTTTAACCTGTTCTATCGAATCCTGAAGTTATCAAGATTAAACCTGAATCACCCTGTATATCGACGTTGAAGATGTAATACTTTGTAAATACATTTTGCCAAAATTTACATGAGAATCATAAAACTGTTTTTTACTGCATTAGAAAGTTATTTTAAGATAATATATATCAAACCTCCTGGTATAATAATTTTTATAGTTAGATATTTGACTTAAATAAGGTTACCTGAAGAAGCCCAAAAATGCAGAAATAGCTCAGATCTCATCTATTGTGGTTGAATTTTCCAGTGTCCTCAGTTTCAAAAGCGAACTTAGATATTTATAGAATGTTTTCATTAAACCAGGTTAGTAAATTTAGCTAGATAATTTTTTTTAGATAATTATAGAATAGAGCTTTGTCTGTGGAATTGTTCAATAGCATACCTAGATGTTTGGTATCAGAGAGCATACATATGACTTCATTGATAGGAATTGTAGGAGATTTGATATATATTAGCTTAAAATACCTTTCTAATACAGTAAAAAATATTACGAAAGCTAATAATAAAGAATATATGGGTAGATATTGTGAGTGTAATTCAACGCTGGTCGGGGCTTTAGTCCGCAGATTAGTTAGTTTCACACAATATTGTTAATACCTAAAAATATATAAAAAAAATACATAAAGGGTAAAAAAAATATTAATTAAGTAGGTAATTGTCATGTATAATTTAAATTTATTGACAGGTTAAAGTCACTTTTGACATTGTTAATATTTAATTTCACATAATTTTAATTTATTTATTAGAGGATGGTTTTAATTTCATCATTGAAGATATGTTATTTGATATACAGTGATTTGCCGGGTTGTTATGCCGTGACCTCGGTAACTGATCGCTGCCAGTAACAAAATTAAAATGCACATCCCTAACTTTAGCCAGCCTTGGTTGTTCTCAGACTGGGCTCAGTGAGAACAGATCTGGTATCGGTATCGGCCCATATATTGATTTCGGCTCCTGTTGTTGGTATTACCACTACTACGGTCGGAACCGTACGTCGCAAATGTCTCAGAAGACCACCATTATCTGAGAACCGTGCAGTCGTAATACCAACAACAGGAACCGAAATCATTATATAGGCGGGCCCAGAGATACCAATAGCAGACCTGTCCTCACTGAGTCTAGCCCGAAAACAACAAGGACAGGTCAAAGAAACCTAGCTAAAGTTAGGAATCCGCATTTTAATTCTGGTACTGGCAGTGATCAGTTAGCGAGGTCCCTGCAAATCACTATATATCAAATAATAGCACCGGCCGTGAAAGCCTAAAAACTATTAGATCTTTAAGTTATTTTGATATAATAATAAAATTCCTGAACTTTTTTTACTGTACATATGAACCTAAATCCATGCATGTGTAAACCAGCTATTAGTAAACGCGACTTAAATATAATCCTATTCTTCTCCTCGTATGTCTACATGCCAACTACACTTCATGAACAATTGAACTTATCTTACCCTTATTGAATACTACTTACTAAACAATATCTACAACCTGCATATTTACTACTTATTAATTAATTGTAAAAGACAATTTTAGTTTTCTTAATTGATGTAGTTCATTTTTTTGTTACAATGTTTATTATTGCTCGTTTATGGAACATTTGATATCTATTAAATTAATAATTAAACTTATACTGTTGCAAGTTACCGCATTTGTTTGAACGATCGTCATACTCAAGTATGTCAGTTTAAAGTTGGATTAGTTTTTCTGGATGAGGGGTGTGTACCTCAGGAAATATTTTGGAGTTGTCGTCCGACCAATAACGCCAGTTAACAGTCAGTTTTCCAGTGTGGAAAAAACAAAAAATAAAATATTAAAAAGAAAATTTGAATATTCGATTGTTCGTCGACTGATAATCTATGCATAGGATGGTCTGATCCACGTGCATATTTATCTCTTTCCATTTAATTTTGGATGACCTTGAATAGTGCTGATTCGGATTCAATTAGTAGAAATACATAGAAATATATAGGTGTAGTCCGTTGGACGGATCACGTATTTTTGTTTGTGGTGCTGTGTATTTATAACAAAATACTAAACTGCACAAATCATATTCTTAAACATAAATAAAAACTAATTTGTTTGTTTATACGCTTTGTAGAACTGCAACTAAAGACGCCCATGGAGGGGGGCAAGAGGGGGTACTTACCCCCCTTATTTACCTGAAATGTTATAACATGAGCAAATTTTTTTAACAAAACCGGTAATTTGATTTTATTGCTGATATGAATATCTATGATATGGCAACTGTCATGTCATGTTAAATTTATTTGCCTAATGCGGTGGTTAAATTTTGATTCCGACTCCATGTGTAAGTCTGCTTTTTTGTATAAATTGATTTTTCATTAAAATTCTGAAGTGACAGAATCATTTTAGGGTCTGTATTCATTTTTTGTAAAACATAAATTAGTACATCTTTACTCTATAGCAATTGTATTAATCAAAATAGTATAGCAATTTTTTAACGGTTTTAAGAATATTTTAATATAATTAAGCTGCTTCCACCGTGCCCTGTTTGCTGCTACATATCTCTAGTAGTAGCTGCACATACTTTATATTAGTGTCAAAACGGATATACACTTATCGGATAAAACAGTGGGTTCCTGTGGCGTTTTTTAAATATATTTTATTATTCGCTATAGTTGGCGTTAATATCCATTATGTCCACAATTCAAAATAATAGACGTATGGTCTGATATAATGGAATTATTATGTCACTTTCTAGAAGTGGTATACATTCCAGCAGCTCACTAATTTCTGTTCCACATCCACCTAGAATCTATCTGTAGCACGGCGGATATACGAGCATATTTAACATTCTATTTTTTTATCAAACTGTAATTATACTGATTCTATATAGCTTAACTGAAAAATAAATTATAAGAAATTTGTAAAACATAATTGAAAGAAATATAAATGTTATACAGGGTGTTTCACAAATGTTGACCAAAAATGTAACCTTGTACTCGTTGGTGAATTTTAAGGAGGATCTTCATATATATTTTTTATCTAGGGCCCTTCGTTAAAAGATACAAGGTGTTAAATTTACAAAAATAATTTTGATTTTAAAAACCATTGAGTAAAATGATTTGAAAATGGCCACATGGATTTATGTAAAATTATTTGAAAAATGCTTTTATTTAAATTACATCACAAACACTTTTTGTTATTTAATCGAATAAAAGCATCAATCTTCATTTTAATGATGTTATTTGTACTCAAAAATACCTCCATTTATCATCTCTTAAATATGACTTATTAGGTACAATAAACACTCTTGAAATTATAGAAATTTGTGGTATTTTTAGGTACAGAAATTTGGAAAAAAAATACGTAGAACAAAAGTATTATCAAAAATAACATTCTTGATTTTGTTTTTTCACTTTTACTATTTAAATTATCCTCAAATAAAATGACAGCTTTTAAAAAGCGTTTGTAAGACACATATTATTTCGTTATTCTAACCCCATATTTTAACTATTATTTTCACTTATAAACAAAACTGAACAATCTTATATGCAGAATTATGTAAGTTCATATTATAACAATGTTTACATCTAGAGTTAAAATAAAAAAATTCGTATTTTGTAAGATTTCTGGACTTAAAAATTTGTTGGTTAGAGACTGCCAAAAATATTTTAAAAAACATGTTTTTTTCTGATAATTTCTAATTTTTTCATTGAAAATCGTTTAAATTGGGGTCAATACATTTATGATACTTAAGTTATAATTTGGTATAATCGATTTTATTTCAGACGTTGATATGGGACAGTATTTATTGATTTTTGACTAGACTTGGTTTTTCATTTGTTTTTTTTTTTTATTTTTAGGGACCTCATTATTTTAGAGCAAAAAGATACCCTTGGGAAAATTTTTAAAAAAACATCCTAAATTATTTAGTAAACCTTTAGTATCAAACTCTTGTATCTTGATTGCACTATACTAACCTATGTCATGAATATATTGACTCAAATTTACGATTTTCAATGAAAAATTTTGAAATTATCAATACCCCAACACCCTGTATAAAGAATATATATATACATCTAACTCTACTATAAAAAGAGGAAAAAATCAATGGCTTACTATCTTTTAAATAATCTATATCACTAATATAACATATATCTACCATTTTGATTTTCTTTGTAGCTTATATTATATTTAAGTGTCCTTTTTATACAATTCTTCAATAAATTTATATCTCTTTTTAGGGGAAGTCTAAAAAATCCAAGCAAGCTAGAAAAAATATATCTTCACAAAATAGCCCCAGTTGGCTTGAAAATTGGAATGCCCACCAACTGTCAATAATGGAATAAATAAGTACAGAGCAAAAGTTATTAAAATTATTATTTTGTAACTTTTTGTATTATGTTATTGACACAAAAAATGGCTCCTATTATTAAAGATAAACCAGTCAATTTTCAAATAAATCGGTTAAAGGACTTTAGAAATAACAAATATTAAAAGTAGATTACAAAAAAAATGAACGCCCTGTATCTTGGAAACGAAGCGTTTCCGGACACATGCTGATGGGAACTTTTTTTTTCTTATTTTTATCTAAAGAACCTGTCCCTGAAATTTTTCGCAATATTAAAGAATCACCCTGTATAAGTTTTATTCAAGGTATACACCCCAAAAAATAAAAAAATAATAAAAATGATGTAAAGTAGGTATCCAAAAACAAAACGAAAACTGATTCATTTGCTAGAAATAACGTCTTAATAGTTAGCGGTCTAATGTACTTTTTTAAGACTATTTCTATGGATAGAATTGATTTATTAAAATGCCGATATCAACTGTGACATTCTACGTTTTGTTTGTAAATAAAATTTCACACTAAGTCCTAATCCGAGCTAAGGAATTTGGAACATGCACTGAATAACGAAAACTATAGATAAATACAAGCTATGTCTGTAATCATTAAATCGCTTGTCTAATACCTATCTGGTAACGCCTGTACTATCGTTGAGCCGCAAATGAAAGGCATTTATTTATCCGTAAATACCTAGAACGGGCCGCATTTGTCTATATTTTTTGTTAATAACGGCAAGTCGTTGCTTAACCGTTTTGCAAGTGCAGACTGCGATTTTAGATATTGCGTGCCGTAGTTCCAATAAATTATTAACCAGACTTGGAACATTGAATTCCTTATTTAAGAAACCAGAATTACATTCATTCGTCCTTGCTTCTTGTTCTTAAATGTGGTTAGTTACTATGCGATTACCGATACATCAACTGATCACTGATCGTAAAATAAACTGTTGTTTTTTTTCGTGCGCAAATGTTATCACTTGAGTGAGCAAGGGATAATGTGGAGGTTGTTGAAATCACGTGGTTGTTCACTTCCATCTGTCGCAAGAATATGACGAGTAAAGTTTTCAACAAAAATTTGCTGGTATGAAAACAAGGGTTGTAGTTTTAATATCTTTTTATATATTTTTAGGTATTAATAATATTGTGTAAAACTAACTACTCAGTAGGCAAAAGCCCCAACCTGCGTTGAATTACAGCCACGATATCTACCCATATATTCCTTATTATTAGCTTTTGTAACATTTTTTACTGTTTTAGAAAGGTATTTTAAGCTAATATAAATCAAATCTCCTACAATTCCTATCAATGAAGTCATATGTATGTTCTCTGATACCAACCATCTAGGTATGCTAATGAACAATTCCACAGGCAAAGCTCTATTCAATAATAATCTAAATACATTAATCTATCTAAATTTACTAACCTGCTTTAATGAAACACTCTATAAATATCTAACTTCACTTTTGGCTGTGGGAACACGACAATTCAACCACAATAGATGAGATCTGACTATTTCTGCATTTTTAGGATTGCTTCTTCAGCTAATAATAAGGAATATATGGGTAGATATTGTGGGTGTAATTCAACGCTGGTTGGGGCTTTTGTCTACAGAGTAGTTAGTTTCACACAATATTATTAATACCTAAAAATATATAAAAACTTTTACATAAAGGGGTGAACATTATTCAAGTAGGTATTGTCATATTTAATTCATTGACAGGCTGTCACTTTTGTCATTGTCGATATTTAACTTCAAATAATTTAAATTTTTATAATAATTTTTATAGTTAGATATTTGATTCAACTTAAAGGAGGCCACCTGAAGAATTGGAAGAAGAAGAATAGGAATTGTAGGAGATTTGATTTATATTAGCTTAAAATCCCTTTCTAATACAGTAAAAAATATAAGTGATGATTAATAATTTTCTAAAAACTTTCTTATCGGTACCAGTGTTATATAATAAGAATGTCCCGCATGCTATTTTCTGAGGTGTGCTCTTCTACCATGCAGATTTACCGACCGAATTATTTACTTCATCGCAAGATGGAGTTTCGACACTTGTGACAACCAGTACTTGAGACACCTAACCCCCTGCACCCCTAATTATCGTAAATAAATTGAAATGAAAAAATTATGTAGTGCAATACTACGGCAGTCGAATTTACTTACAACTTAACTTATGGATTTTCCTTTGATAGTACCGCGGCGGCACCTTCTGCAACTCAGCATCAGCTGTTACTTACTTATGTAAATAAATCACCGCTCTTCCCAATTAAAATCTCTTACAATCCTCGTTTATAATGTAAGTGACACGCATTATTTAGCGCTCCCAATTACTTAAAATTATTAGCATAGGAGAGCCGAGGTGTGGTATGTTGAAGTTTATTTTGGATGTCTAACTAAACCGAGTGCCACATAAGTTATGTTTCTTGATGTAACGGCTGCTCAACTATATGTATGTTTTCACAGCACTTTTCCCAAGAAAAAAAAAGTGAAATTGGTGTTGTCATATATATATTTTTAGATTTATAGTAAGAGATGTTAAGTTATTAAATTCTTTAAAATCCATTTTGGTATGAATGACCTCTTTTTACTCTACAGACTGTCCTCTGTATCGAAAATGTATCGTTCAAAAAATATAGGTTGTAACATATATACATCCTGTAAACCACTGGGCCCTGGAATAGGATTGCTATACATTGTAGAAGTTTCCTTTTTCACGTTCCAACGTTTTTTTCGAAACTGCTTGAATTTTTAAAGATGGCAGGGTAGTTGTAGGTTTTGAAATTATACTAGACCGCTCCTTGGTGTTTTCAAATCTGTACATAACTGAGTTGCACTATCCAGATTATGTTTGCCATCTTCTTCTAATAATTTTAATCTTAAGTTTTCATTTTGCAAACCACAGACATTAAGTTTTTTGTTAATGAGTCTTTTAAGTCGCCTAATTCATACGTTGAAGTCAAATTTTTTAAATCCGTGATAAATTGATTCATTGATTCATTTTCAGCTTGTCTGCGAGCTAGGAATTTGAAATGTTCATAGAACACTGCAAACTCCTATGTAGTGGATTAACTGAGCACCTTGCACTGTTTCATCCTTTTTCCCGATTTCCGATGCTATTAGATAATTCTCGAATCTTTGCCACCATAATTTCCAATTATCACTTAGATTTTCTTTGAAATCCATAAGTTCTATGCCTCTGTAGTCACCCATTTTAATGTATGTTTTTATATATTTTTTGTAGTACTAGTTTTTGTACATATTCAATATGCAGGACGTACATATGTAACATAGGTCAGTGATAGTTTTACAAAATTTAATACAGTAATATTACATAGCAGACTTACAAAACCAGTAACCAAATCTTTAGGTAATTCCTTGTCTTCGATTATCATAGTAACTTTTTTCTATTCACGGCCTACATTGTGAAGAAAATATGTATATTTAAAATGCGTGTGTAGACGTTTTTGTAAAAAGAAATAACCATTTTATTGAACAAATTGCAAACTTTTAATTTTAGATATAGGACAGGTTACATGTTTTCCTACTGTTTTTAATGAAGAAGTCATTAAAAAAATGAGATTTTTATTTCAATTTATTGTGTTAAAGTACTCAATATTTTAAAAACGGATGAAGCTAGAATTTCATATAGAATTTAGCAAAAATTTTACGAGAAATTCGAATATGTAAAACAATATACAGTGCTTTCGAAGTAACGAAAAAATTCATTATTTTTAAAATTGAGAAGTTTTCGAAAAAATCCCCTGGTACGTCGATTTTGTTTTTAAAAAAGGCACTTTTTGACATACGACCCATATTTGTGACGTCATCGTTGTTCGAGATATGACGTCATCGACAATTTTTTTAAATAGCAACCCCCAATTTTGACCATGCTATTTGAAAGAGCGTGTCATTCTACATACATACATCATAAAAAATTATTAAGTTTTCTTTAATTGGCGGTCTTGCTTACTTATTCAAGTTTTTTTTTTAGTGGGATAAAGACCAAAAAAGACCATTCATTATATTTATTTCATTGCCAACGTTTCGGTGTTATTTTTACACCATCTTCAGGGCTCTACAATATAAAAGTACAAAAATGTTTTTTTAAATAAATTGATTAAACAGTTAAAATATAAAATAAAAGTTTTGTCAATAAACACAATTCAATTTTTTAAAAATTTAAACATTTCACAACAAATACATATATAATATTTAGTCTTGATCCTGTCACAATTACAATAATAAAAAAACAGATCAAAAGACAAAGAAAAATTATAATAACAAAAAAAAACCTGCAACCACTAAGTGGCAGCAAAATGTTTAATTATTTGTCATATAAATAACTTTTATTATTATTTTTTTTTTCACTCACCAAAATTTGAAATGTCCTTTGTCCAAAAATATATTATCAACCATCAAGAAGATAACATCTAGATACTTATAAATACAATTATTACCCATAAAACAAACTAGTGCGATTTTCCTTTTCACCCACAGTAAGGTTGTTGTTAATAAAATTCTTTTTTGTTTAGCAGGATGAAAATTTAAAAATAAGTTTCAATATGTGTAGATCATATTTCTTTCCTCTCTATTCCGTAAATATAAATTATTTCTTGTGGGGATACTTAAAAAGCAAAGTATACGTTACTAGACCGGTTAATTTAGAATATTTAAAAGCAAGAATTCGTCACGAGATACATCGTATACCTCCTGAAGTTATTGATAATGTTCAAAAAGAATTTATTAATCGTCTACCTGACAGTAGCCAACGGTGCACAATTTGAACATTTAATTTAGTCGAGTTTTTACATAATCATTATCATTTTCAGTATTGTGAAAATTAAATTTTCAAATCTTCAAACATTATTTTCTTGAAATTTTTGTTATGTAACACCATAATTTTTCATGATGTATGTATGTAGAATGACACGCTCTTTCAAATGGCATGGTCAAAATTGGAGGTTGCTATTTAATAAAAAAATTCGATGACGTCATATCTTGAACAACGATGACGTCACAACTGTGGGTTGTATGTCAAAAAGTGCCTTTTTTAAAACAAAATCGACGTGCCAGGAGATTTTTTCGAAAACTTCTCTATTTCAAAAATAATGAATTTATTCGTTACTTTTCGAAAGCACTGTATAATGTTATATTAAGAAAAACATTCAATTTTGGTGGGCCACTCTTTTCCGCATCGCCTTATATTACTGAAAATATTTCTAAAATGCTTTTATTCCACTTGGGAACCCTACACTCAGTTTCATTTAAAATCAGGCCAGGAAGTTGTCCAATTACAATTACCAAAATCAAATATAATAAAATATATAAATATCTATAAAGGGTGTTTATTAAAGAATGGACGAAAATAAGGTGGTTTAAATCAACTTAGTACCACCTTGCTTCCTTAAGAAGTTATGTGCCCAAGAGAGCGTTTTATTTCATTTAATTTATTACGGTAATTTCCTGGGTTAGCGTATTCAAATTTTGTAGAAGAAATTTCTTGTATGATACACACGAATATCTGAGTTTTAAATGTACAAGGCGTCCTGAGCGTCTGTGCCACTGTATTTTTTATTTCAGATTCTTTTAGAGAGATAGAGATTTTTGGAAAATAATTATTAGTTATTTTGAAACAGCATTGTATTAGTTTTACATGTTGCTAAAATGCACCATTTTAGAGAAAACTGCATTTAAAGTTTGAGTATATGAATTTCTCTACAATCTCTATTTATTAAATAGTAAGACTAGTTAAGAATAGCTTCCTTTGATGAAAATAAAATGATTTATGTTAACTTACCTTAGTACAACTTTGCTTTTTGCAGAAGTTATAGGTCCGAGAGAGTTTTTTTAATATTTTCTCGGCTCTATAACTTAAGTCCCACACACTCATTGTCAGTAGTTAAGGGTTAAACTGTTACCCATTACTTATGGAACATCCTGTATATTACTTATTTTTAATATGAAACCAATTTGTTTTTATTTTGTATTAATTTCTATAAGATTATATCTGTATTAGAAAATAAATTTTTATTACTTATATTACAAATTTTATTACCTTTTTTATGAAATCACTTAGAATTTGTTATTACGCATATTCTCTGTTGTAAATTCTTAATGACTAAAAGTGATACCTATAATATAATGTTAATAAACTATGGATATTGTAGAAGTCATTATTATTAATATTTACTGGATTTAAACAAATATTTTGTTCATTTTATGTTAATAATAATTGTTATTATCCTCGGTATCTATTACTTAATAGTTTTATTTTAATATACAACTACATATTTACTGAGAGTATAAGTTACGTGGTATAATGTTTTTTTTATTACAAGAAATAACACTAATCACCACTTTCTTTTTTATTTCCGTATGTAATTCTAGAATCTGCGATTAATGCGGAATATTTTTTATTTACATTTTCACTTTTGTAACATAGTTAAATGGTTTTGTTTAATAAAATTATTATTGAAATGAGTCGGTAATGACTTTATAATTTAAAAATTTGTTCTTCCGACAATGCTTATTTTTAAAATGGGCAAATTTGATATACGAATAATTTTAAGTTTCAACATTTTAACAGATTTTTATATATTTTTAGGTATTAATAATATTGTGTGAAACTACTCAGTGGACAAAAGCCCCAACCTGCGTTGAATTACACCCACAATATCTACCCATATATTCCTTATTATTAGCTTTTGTAACATTTTTTTACTGTTGGAGATTTGATTTATAGTAGCTTAAAATACGTTTCTAAAACAGTAAAAAAATTTTAACAGATATTGTGACAAATTTTAATTTCGGCTAGTCAAAATAGCACATGAGAATAACAGTTTTTTTAGGGTTCTAGAATGCTTTAAATTTAAGATATTACTATTTTAAATTTTAATACAATTATACATTACCGTATTCAATTACCTTCAAAAAATTATTTTTTATTTTAATTCTTACAGCTGATCAATTTTGACAAATTAGCACAACATTGAGCAGCAATACATTGGTTCATATGTTTCTGTATTTTAAGAACTAAATTTTCAATTTTATTTAAAAATAAGTAGTTATAGATATGTGAATATTAATAGAAATTGAATTATACCTATCCCATAAAACATGAAACAACCCTTTTAATAGTCAGCTTATATTTCAAAATGTTATTGAAAATAAGTTGTTAGAAGCTTTTGTGCAATACTTGCCCAGACTGTAAAAATGAACTCTGTAGAAATACATTATTTTCGATTGGTTATCGAAATTTTTTTTGATCTATTATGTAAGTAATATATACAACAGTAATTTAATATAACAAAAAAATAATTCAATTCTACATGCTATAATTGTACAAAAACAGTAATGGTTTCATCCAAGAAGGGTAATGACGGTAATTATTTAATCCCACAAAATCTTGATTTCTGTAGTAATGAAATGTAATTATTTTTATTTATTAAACAATTTGGTTTTGTTATTATATAATTGTTTTTATTATATATATTATATTTTTATACCTACTATATGTTATTTTTTTTTATAAAAAATAGAAATTTTAATATATTGTTTTAACTGATTAAACCCGTTGCACAGTCCAAAAGTTTTTTGATTCAATTTTCTTGTCGAATAGCTTTAAAGTTCACTATGTTCTTGAACTTAGCCGATGACGATGCCATGCAGCCATCGTCTAAAAAGTGCTAAAGTGCTCTAGGAGTTTTAGACGAGTCTTTCTTTCACAAAATGTAGGTAACAAAATCATTGTGATAGGTAATCCATCCATATTCACGTTTTTAAAACGGTTTCCACTCAGTTTTCCATAATTGCCATTAAAAAACACAATACACGAAAAAAGAACTATAGTAATATCAAGTTTAGCTTAGTAGTAACTATTTCTCAAGTATAGTAATACTTTAATGAAATAATGAAACATTATTCTTGTATAATAAGATCGTATATCTTCTTCTTATCTCATTTAAGAATAAAAATTACTTGTAATTAAGAAAACTACTATACATTATATACAGTATGCGCCAAAAGTATGGAATAAATTCAATAAAAACGAAACAATTATTTTTTGGGAAAAATCCTCGAACAGGTCGATTTTTAATTTTAAAAATACATATTTTAGCGTAAAATGCAATTTTCAAATGTCATTTGTTTTCGAGTAATGACGTCATCGATTTTTTTTTAAATGGTAACACCATATTTTTTTCCTTGATTCTGAAAGATCGTTTAATTCTCTATCAGAGAGTACTAAAATTTTGCCCTCTTACATAGGAAAGTTTTCGAGTAAATGACGATTGAATGTTAGAAAACGTAAATTTTATCCATAAAAAAGTAACAATTCTGAGGTATGTAAAATAAAATACAATTGATTAAATTTTATACTTAAATTAAATGTTCGAATTGCCATCCACCAACTTGTTGACAATGCGCAAGTCTGTGAAGAAATTCTTCTTGCACATTATAAATAATTTCTGGTATTTCGTCCCGAATGCGATTTTGAAGTTCTTCTAAATTACGTGGTTTATTAATGTACACTTTTGTCTTCAAGTATCCCCATAAAAAATAGTCAAGAGGTGTAAGATCTGGCGATCTTGCAGGCCATTCTATCGGTCCGCGTCTGCCTATCCACCTACCAGGAAAACAGTTGTCCAAAAAATCTCGTACAGGGCGCGCATAGTGCGGAGGTGCACCGTCTTACGGAAACCATATGGTATCATCAGGAATGTCAGGGTCATTATCGTTAAGAAAAATTACTGCAAGGGCTGAAACAAGGTCATTTTCTAGAAACTAAATATCTTTGTCCTGTAAGGGTTCCTTCAAAGAAGAAAGGCCCTACTATTCTGTCGTCAACTATTCCAGCCTATACATTTAATTTCTGAGGGTGTTGGGTATGTGCCTCTGCCATTCAATGAGGATTTTCCCGACTCCAATATCTGCAAGTTTGACGGTTTACTGTACCATTCAGACAAAATGTGGCCTCATCTGAAAAAAGTATTTGCCGGTGTAAATTTCTATTTCCTTGACATAAATCCATTAGAATTTCGCAAGTGTAAGCGGCGATCGGGATCATCTTCATTGAGTTCCTGCACAAGTTGAATTTTGCAGGGATGATATTTTTCCTTGCTCAAAATACATAGCACTGTGCTCTGACTAGTGTCATTGTTTAATGCAACCAATCGTGAAGAATTATGAGGATTATCCACCATACTTATCAAAATGCTCTGTTTCTGATTTTCATTAATGCTTGGACGTCCAGGTTTTGGAATATTTACAACATTGCCAGTTTCTCTAAATTTAGACTCTACCTTACTGACTGTTGATTGGGTGATAGGGCAATCTGGGTATTTTTCATTAAATAAATCGCAAACTTCCTGCTGAGTTCTAGTCATATTCCCGCATCCGATAAGAATTAAAATTTCAATTCTTTGAGTAACAGTTAAATGTGCCATAATACTTTAAATTGAATAATAATTTCTATGTCGCTTACAATACTTATTAGAAAGTCGGTGTGACAATGACACTTTGCAAAGATTTTCACCTACGTGATGCATAAAAGAACTATGGAATTCGAAAAACTAAACTTGATAAAGTTTTTGCTTTATTTTAATTGATTTACGTTTTCTAACATTCAATCGTCATTTACTCGAAAACTTTCCTATGTAAGAGGGCAAAATTTTAGTACTGTCTGATAGAGAATTAAACGATCTTTCAGAATCAAGAAAAAAAATATGGTGTTGTCATTTAAAAAAAAATCGATGACGTCATTACTCGAAAACAAATGACATTTGAAAATCGCATTTTACGCTTAAATATTTTTAAATTAAAAATCGACCTGTTCAAGGATTTTTCCCAAAAAATAATTGTTTCGTTTTTATTGAATTTATTCCATACTTTTGGCGCATACTGTATAATTTAAAGTTATGTTTGTTTAAAAAATTGTTTTGTTTTATTTAGATAGTGTGTTTTCATTTGAAGTTTTAAGTGACTTGAAAGAATTACCTACTACAAATATTTGAAATAATATTAAATAAAGTAAATAATAACATTGCATTAAATTTGCATTGCACTCACACAGTAGCATTTAATTATTTATATAATGAAAGACTTATACCAAACTGTCAAACTCATTCATTAGCGGCACACTAGACATATAGCACTTTTTTCTTGTTAATTTTCCTCAGTATGCCATATGAGGTGAGGCAACCGACGACTAATTCGACAGAAGAGAAGCTGAATAGACGTTATGTAACATGTAACTACATCTTGTGGCCACATGCTGAACCTGGCGGTCCACCTATACACACAACTTTAATACAATTTTTAGTAAAAATACTACAATTATGCCTCTATAGTTTTGGTAATGGTCACCACATAATATCATCTACAAATATTTTTATTTTGCTCTATAGCCACATTTCAAATTTTACAATATGACATTTATTACGAAATATTAATAGTTTTTATTGGTGCAAATCTATGTATATAAAACTATAGAAACAAAGAATAACTTATTTTATAGTTAATAATGTTTTGTTCATATGTTAACAAAATATTATTCTTTAAGTAAATCTGAAATTTAGTGTCATTTTTGGAAAGAAAAGTGTTGAATTAAAGTATAAGAATGCTTGGATGCCAAGAATATGTAAATGGTCAGATAAATAAAAGTAAAAATAATTCAAATGAACTATGTAAGTGTGTAAATGAGATATGTAATACTCAGAGAAAGAAAACGGATATAAACGAAATAAGAAATAACCAAAGAGATAAGAATTAGATAAAAGTACTAGCTGAAAAAATAAATAAGGTCGACACAGAAAATCCAAGAACTATACTTCCGAATTCATATTTTCTTAATATTATAACTGAGGCAGAAGTTTTACAAACAATAGGTACCTTAAAAAACAAAAAGTCACCAGGATTAGATGGGTTTAGATCGGAAATATTAAAACATATTGCTAAAGAAATTTCGTCTCCTCTAACTTATATCATTAATATATCATTTAAAGGTGTAGAATTCCCATCTTCCTTTAAGGTTGCAGTAATATCACCAATTCATAAAAAAGGAGATAAGCTGGATATGACTAATTATAGGCCTATAAGTTTAATATCATCCCTTGCAAAAATCTATGAAAAAATACCTAAGAAACGACTTTTAAATTATTTAAATAAATACAAAATATTATCTGGGCAGCAATATGGATTTAGAGACGCAGGATGCAATTCTAGCATTAACGGCTCAAACGTACAAGACACTTGATGGGAAAATACCTTCACTTTGTGTTTTCTTGGAGCAGTGTGTTAGGATTAACAATACGTTAAGTAATTTTAAGAAAGTGGAATATGGGGTTCCTCAAGGTACCGTTTTAGGGCCATTACTTTTTATAATTTAGTTAAATGATCTTTTCAAGGTGCCCACTGATGGTTATATAGTAAGTTTCGCAGATGATACCGTTATTTTATATCAGAGTGATAGTTGGGAACGCTTGAAGATATTGTGCAAGAATGACCTTAAAAGAATTGTAGAGTGGTTCAATAACCATTTGCTTACCATACATTTTGAGAAAACATATTATATTCCTTTTACTTCCTATGCAGTTAATTTGTCACAATATAACTACTTAACTACTTTTTTAAATGGTATTACAGTGAAAATTGATTCTGTGAATAGTATTAAATATTTAAGGGTGTATATAGATTGTCATTTAAAGTGGAATGTTCAAGTAGATTATGTAACAAATAAAATTAGGTCATTATTGTACAAATTTAAATACTTGCCTCAAATTTTGACAGTGAATTAATTAAGGTTGCTGTATTTTGCATAAGTAGAAACGCAACTAATTTATGCTGTAGCAGTTTGGGGAGGTGTAACAAACCATCACGTACAAAGCTTGGAAATAGTGCAAAAATATATGATACATACATAAAGAACGTACTTACCCTACAAACGAGCTATTTCTTCAGTGTAAATTGTTTGACATGCGGCAATTGTATTGCTACTCCTTTTTAAAAATGAAATTTGAGCACAAAGGTGAACTTCTTCCAGTTGATCATTTATACAGCACTAGGTACAAGAAAGGAATGTATAAAGTTTTTAGATCTGAAAGAGTAAAAATGCAAAGGTCTTTTTTATACTTAAGGCCAAAAATTTATAATGTCTTACCTGCAGAAATAAAGAGCACAAACTAGTTTAATATATTTAGGAATAAAATTAAAAAATGGCTATATAGTACACCAAGATTGCAGGTTCATATTTTGATTAATATTGGATATACTGAACTATGTGAATTTCCCTTGTATTTTGTTGTTTTGGCAGCTAACACAAATGATTAGAAGATTTTGGTAAATATAGTGTTGTGTGAATGTATATGTACTTTGTATACTGTTAAAATGATAAATTTTATGTGGTAGCAATATTATATTATGTTTAAGTTACATAGATTTTAGTCTCAACCACGCACAAGGTTTGCCTTTTGTGGTATTTCAATTTGTTTGCCGAATACATTGAATGTTAATGTATATTACAATAATATTACTATGCAAATAAATTATTATTATTATTATTATTTATATCAATATACTGGATACATATACACTTGAATGAAATTTAAAATTTTAAGTATATTATTATTATATTTAAATGCAGATTAGATTTTTATATACAGGGAAAATAAAATAAAATCGAATTTTCTTTTTTTTTTGAGGGACGGAAATTTAGGGAGAGGGTTTTTTTAAATGTTACATAAAATTTCTACCAAAGAATCACTCCTTACATTTCTTGGCACTTGTTTATATACACCCTGTATACTTACTTTTTCTCCATTCTTATTTGTATGCAACTTCTTATGTAAACGTACGTAAATATTGTTGCACCAAGAAATAAATAAAACATTTACAGCATTTGTTCCTCCCTCTAATAAAAAATTCTTCTTTGTGGATGTGTTCTAGTTAGACAAAGTTTATGTTACTCGATGTTTAGGTTCTGAATTAGAGATGTTTGACTGTATTAGGTTTTCTTAAAAACATATTGCAATTAGTAAATAGGTAAATATATTTTTTCTGTGTTACTTCTCGCAGAGACTGTTGCGATATCTTTAACCCTGAAAGGGAGGTTATAGATTCCATATTTGTAAGTTAAAACATCTATAATAATACACCGAACCCAATCGAACATTGCACTGCGCAAATTGAAGACAGAAACATAAAGCGTATATCATTACGGAAATAATTGTTCCAGATTTGTTTTAGACATTAGAGCAAATAAGAACTTGTTATTTTACTTTCTATCCGAAGACTGGTATCTTGACTGTGTTGCAATATGATCTCAACAATTTTCTACAAGGTCTCTCGAACATAAAACTTAATGACTGAACCCATAATTTAATAATCAAATTGGTAATATTTTTTCAGTCATTATGGTTTTTTGAATCAACTTGCCATGAAAAATCGTGTTCTGTCTTCCATTCAGCCTTAATGAAACATGAGCAAATGGTATAAATAATTGTATCTCTGTAACATTCATTCGTATTTAGCTGTTCTCGACTTGTTTCACTCTTTTCCTGCTTGTAGTGACAATAATTACACATTCAAGAAATATAGGATATACAGGGTGTAACAGAGACGTTACGACAAACTTTCAGGATTGATTCTTTTTGTCAAAATAATATTGAGAGGTTATTATAACTGTCAATTAAATATTTGCTGTCAAAGACAACATCTTATGGGTTTGAATATGCTGTATCTAAATGCACAGTATAAAAATGTTATATCAGCTAATTTCAAATAAAAATTACCAATCTTCGATAACGACAGCAATCCAAATTCGGTAACAGAATTATATTCCAGGAAAAATATTTTGTTCAAAATATTTGAGATCTCTAATAAACAAATATAATAATAAAATTAATAAACTATTTGTATTTTGTTGTTTTTTACTAATTTATATATTTATGCCATCTAAATCAAATGTGAGTTCCTACATGAAAAAAAGATCTAATCTGAATTTAAGTATAATAATATACTAAAAATTTTAAATTTCGTTCAAGTGTATATGTATTCGGCAATAAAGTATATTTGATATAAATATTTACTTATTCTTGACATCCAAAGATTCTTATACTTAATTCAACAGTTTTCTTTCTTAAAATGACACTAAATTTAAAATTTACTTAAAGAATAATATTATTAATTATAGAATAAGTTATTCTTTGTTTATAGCTTTATAGATATGTACGAATTAAAATTATTGATATTTTATAATAAATATCATATTGTAAAATTTACCACACTAGTGTCCTTTGTCATACTGAGGAGAGCTAACAAGCTCCAAAGCGGTATATATCTGGTGTGCCACTAATGAATGACTTTGGTAGTTTGCTGTAAGTCTCTTTTTCCTTAATTAAATATTGCTAAGTAAGTAATATTTAATTATTTATATAAAGTGAAGTGGGTAGAGTAGTAACTACTCTAGAAATACAATATATACTCGCGTCAAGAATTCAGACGTCTTACGTCACAGCTGACGTTACACATTTGTTTTTATTGTCAATGTAATTTTCGATATTTGGTCGCGTTAAAAACAATATTTTTTTGCAATTTAGAGCAATATATAATGTAAACTTTTAGCGTAGTATATAGTTGTATTACTATCAGTTGCAGTTTCTTAAATATTTTGATGAAAATATAATGAATTAATCATTTGTTCGTATGACGTAAGTCGTCTGAATTCTTGTCGCGAGTATAGCAATAAACACTGAATTACTGAAACACTAATTATATACTTCGTTTTATTTTTTTCTTAATGTAATGTTATTTTTTGCTTTAGTCTTTATGCAAAATTATTTAATATTATTTCAAGTCACTTCTTAAAATTTCAAATAAAGAAAACATAACTTTATTTTGAGATCAATAATTATTGTTGACCGAAGTAATGAATATTATCTAAACAAAACAATTCGTTAAACACTCAAATATAGTAGTTATTTTTATTTCAAGTGATTTTTATTCTTAAATGAAGAATATATTATATTATTATACAAGATTAAGTTAATCTTTCAATAAGTTATTTCTGTACTTGAAGAATAGTAAAACTAAGCTAGCATTTGAATAGGTATACTAATGTTGATATTAATATATTGTATGTTATTGTGACATTTTTTATTTTTTTTTAGTAAAAAATTTGCAAATATTCGTTTACAATGTGTTTGACTAAGAAATCTTACCATCAACTTGCGGAAATTTTCGTGTTGCTAAAAGTATAAACGGCTTAGCAGGATAAGTACACGTCGTCGGTTTGGTGCAAAACTATCCTAAGTCCATTTAGAAAGAATTTGAGTAAATCGCAATTGAATATTTCTGGCCCTTGTAACTACATTATTTTTTAAGCTGAATTTTAACAATTTTAGGAAATATTTGTACTTAAGGATACTTAAGAGGTACAATACGTTTAATTTTAATATGCATTAAAATTCTTGTGATTAGGGACATAGGCTAGTTTATATTAATGAATAAATCCTTTGATACTGTTAGAATACTTTGCATTTTATAAATTTTAAAGACGATAAATTGAAAAATTTTGAGTTAGGATAGTTTTGCAGCAATATATTGATTTGTTTTACAAGTACTTAATAACCCATTTTTAGAAAAAAAAATGGGCTTAAGATAGTTTTTCACTAAGCCGCCGATGTGTTTGCCCTTGGCAGATTTACTTCAAAATTTCTATAAATGTCAGCAATAATGTATGCTTAAATTTACTACAAGGCTATATCTAAAAAAGAGTTTGTGTAGGAGTTTTATGAAAAATTGAATATATTTTTTTCTCTAGAACTACCTTTCCGATAGGGAAACACTGTAAAAAAATTGCTGAACTTGTTTTCCAAAAAGAAACTGGTAAAAGAAATTTTAAAAATTGTCGGATTTTTTTATGGGATAAACTGCAGAAACTGTCATCATGCTCTACCACAGAAATGTTTGAATTATCTAGTTTCAGCTGTAAAATGATTAAAGTAATTGAAACGTAATTTCATAGGTTAAAACATTTGAGTTGGAGCGCAAATACAGAGTGTCCCCAGTTCTTCGTTCTTAACTTTGGGGAAAAAATAGACAATGAAAAATTAATAGCTGTGACATTTCGTTCTCCTGATACAGGATGTTCAACTAAAAAAATATTTAATTTTATTTTTTATGTACTAAAAAAAAATACTAAAATACTAAAATACATTCTGTATGGGTTGCTTCTTATTAATTCTTTACCGAAAAAAATTATACATTTTTAGACTGATTAAATCCGTTGTCCTTCTGTTATAATAACTACAAGTAGTTTCTAATACAAATTAATGTATGTACTGGTCTTAAGTATTTCAAATCTGACCTTAATTTTTTGATAAACTGTTCTCACCTGCATCTAATAAAAATCTATTAATTAGAAACGCAATCTATAAAATCATTCCTTGAAACAATTTATTCTATAATACGCCCATATGTAACCTATTTTTAAAGTAATATAGTGGTCTATAATTAAATAAGAGTATAATTATGACTAGTAATAATTACCTAAAGCTAATAATGGATCTGAATTACATATTATTTATTATGTAAGATTTCATTCATGGAGATCATCAAAATGTAACTGCAGTGAATAAATAATTTGTATAAGAATAATATTCTTACGGAAGGTCACCTACCTTTGTAGTTTGTTAATTATGTTCCTGTTTTCATTTAAATCTAAAACATTTGTAATACCTTTATTTTGACATTTTCTAGAACATTCCAGGCATTCGATTTGGTTCTAAACGCGTTCTCTAGGATCTGGAAAACTTTATACCACAGTTCAGTTTATGTCGAGAAGTCGAACGCAAATTTCAAAGTAATGATTTGACATTTTTAATTGTCTAAAGTATATTTGTTGTAAACCAAGTAGTTTTTGTACTCGGAGTATTTCAAGGCTAAGTTAACGTTAAAGGTAACATTAGTGTCAGGAGTGCGACGTACCACAGAGAAAAGAATTTGAGTGAAAAGTAAATGCCAGTTGCAAAAGCAAAATTTACAGAAATTTGAGAAACATTCAAACAGTTAGTGAAAATAATATAAGACATGAAAAACAATCAGGACAAAATGAATGAAGATTTAAAGAAAGAAATGAAGAATAGTCAGGAGGAAGTGAAGAATAGTTCAGAAGAAATGAAAAATAGTCAGGAGTTAGAAGAGACAATTAAGGTTAAACTGAACTTGAGGAAACTGTTGAAGAGGAAATCAATTAATTGCGAAGTAAAGTACAAGATAAAGTTCAAGTTGTAGAAGAAAGTGTTAGTAAGGTACATAATGAAGTCACCAAAGTCGTAGAAGAACGTATAATTAAATTAGAATATGAGGTTACAAATTTAAAGTCACAGGTGTCTGCCAAGGGGTTTATTAAGATTGAAAGTCCTCCTCCTTCAAGGATTAAGGCACCAACGCTTGATGGGAAGGTATTATGGAGCACTTACCTTAATCAATTCAAAGCAGCCGTTTTGGCAAACAACGCTAACAGTTGCTCTATGGGCTGAATCTATGGAGATTTTAAGGAGGATAAACACAAGTACTATCAAAAGTTGAAGACCGTTTTGGAAATGAGGTATGAGAAAGCACATCTGCAACACGTTTACCAAGCACAACTAAGTAGCCGAAGACATTGCTTTGAAGAAAATATGCAGCAATTTGAGGCAGATATGGCACGTATGGTGAAGTTAGCCTATCGCACCACGCCACCATAGTTTCAAGAACAATTAGCAGTGGCCAGATTTATTGATGCGAGAAAAATTGTCGAAAAACTTAAAACATGAAGATCAGTTGCTGAGATAGTTAAATACAGATAACAACAAATTGGAAACGCGGTTGAACCAAATAGAAAGAGAAACGATCATCAGTGGAAGAAAAATTACAAAATACAGTAACTTTAAAAACTGAGTGATACAAGAGAAAAAGACAAATTTTTATGTCAAAGAACTAAATTGCAAAGTTTTAACTAGTGGGATAACATAATTCTTGCTAAAGGACAGAATGAAGATTCAGACTTCAGCGGTATTTTTTAGTGGAAGATTAAAAACTTGAAAATTTACGGGACCCTCTGGGAATCCTTAGTAATACAGAATTGCATATTAGAAAGAGTATTGGACAGTCCTAATAGCAAAGAAAAGATTTATCAAATTGTATTACTCTGAAAAAGAGTGCCAGAGGCTCTTGAAGCTATTCCTTGAGGATTTGGGAAATTTCGAGAAAATATTGATAGAATATAGAGAATAATGGAATTATATAATACGAAAGAATTGAGCAACACGCAAAATAATTTCAAGATCTCGCAAAGCTTTCCGCACAACATTTTCCATATGAATCTAGAAAAGCAGTTTAGAATAAAGAGTGACACCCACATCCCTATTGAAGTCCACTTTTTGTACCAGAATAGTATTTTTCATATAATTAAAATCAATAGCATTTTTTAGATCGATGAATTTAATTAGACAAACGGTTGAGATTAGATTGAATAATCAGATAATCGGCAGGAGATCTGAGAATATTTTTAGATAGTCAGCATAAAGTGGAGACTCAGAGTAGCAAAAACAGCTTGACATTAATAAATAGAGAGAGAAAAGCAAGGGTCCTAAATGAAAGACCTGAGATATATCTAATGTATTTCGACAGATGACATCATAACTAAATCCGATGACTAAAGTCACTATTTCAGCGTTTTTCTGTAACAGCTAATTTGTTCCATAAGTAGTTCTCATATTATATGTACCTTTACTGTATAATCCATTTTAACAACAAATTTCTGTGAATTAGTAGATTTGTTATTTTAGTTAGAATTGAATGTAAAAGCTGTTGCTTGCATATACGGAAATATTCCTAAAAGGTAACCATTGTAAAATTTACTATTAAACTACGTAATTCTTAAAATAAGAACAAATGGTATATAAAAATAAAATAAGAACGTACATTAAGAACTGTGCCAAGTACTGTTCATTCCATTTGTTACAGGTTACAATTAACTGCAATTTCTAAAATGATTTCCAAATAATTGTGTCACTCTTTGAAAAATAAATCATCTGCAGGATCTAGTTCTTGATTCTTTGATAAATCGAATGTCTGTATAAATTGCAACCCAGAAATATTTCTTTAAGTAAACTGCAACAAAAATGAATGTTGATGTATGTAACGTCATATATACCAACGTTTTCAGTGATTTATTGTAATATAAGGTAAATGAAACGTTTCGAGGACGGTGCCAAGCAGAGTTGAATGTCCCCGACATGCACTAATATTTTATAATTAATGGTATATCGCGTATAAATTAGAATGTACTGAGTTGTGAGATATATATCCTACACGCCAATTTTGCCAATACCTTCTTACTGTATACTTGACCACGACCTCCATAGCCTACTGATATCATTTGTCATTAATAATTATTTTTTAATTAACTTTTAATTGTTTTCAAACTTTGAAATGAATTTTACATGGACGTATAATATTCATTGAAAAAAAACCCTAGTCAAATGGAAGAATATTTGAACTATATTTTGAAACCATTATGTTACTACTTTTGTACAATTAGTCCCTGAAAATAACCAATGCATTGTTGAAATACCTACGTTATTTGAAATATGTTAGAAAAGACGGTGTCAATTGAATTTACAAATCTGGCTCTGACTTTTCTTCAGAGGACAATTATTATATCTGTATGTAGATATGTTGTAGAATCGTCATTATGACATAGATTTAACCGTTCCACACTGTGTAAAATTTAATTCAAATCAACGAAATCTGTGTAATTACAAAACATACAACTAGAAGATGGACGTTTTTATTTTACCAACATCGAAACAGCAGTGACAGAACAACTGTGGTTCCCTCATTGTGTCTGGACCAATAAAACTAAACTAAATAATGGTTGCTTTATAGCTTACCGGCTTCGTCGGCAAAACAGATAATAATAATTTGCGAGGTATTTTCAAATTTATTTTATTTCACTTTCATTTTACAATAATACTTAAAAGAATATTGTCATTTATTTGTTATGGCAACATTGTAGTATACTCATTTAAATATTACTGCAAATTCATAAAAAATATTGAAACTTGTAAAAAAATGTATAAATCACAAATCGATAACAATACATTAATAATAAACTCATATCATTAATAAATATTGCTTTATTGGAGAAACATAAACATTATTCTGTGAAAACTATATCTATAAAAACACTACCTGTCACAAACGAACAAATGTTTATAGTTAACATTTGGTGAAATACTACAAGTTTTCCATATTTGCACTATGATTAGAAATCCCTTATGCAATATAAAGATTTTTATTACGGAAATATTAAATTTCCACAAACGATATGAACTTTTACACAATGGATATTTGCTACAGCATAACTTATCAATAACAGATGATGATGTAATGAGATTTGGCATAATTTATAATTTACATATATTTCATTCAAAATTATAATAAATAACACAGACCTGTTCTTTGTATTTATCTAACATCCCGTAGCTCTTATAATATAATCTTTGGGATCACTTCTGGTGGCAAGTCGTTACAAAACAAAATAGAATCTGGTTTCTACAAACAGCTCACTATATGCTATTTTGTGACCAATCTTTCAAAAATCGTTTTAACTGTTCTGATTCTGAACGGTCATTTATTCTATACAGTATGCGCCAAAAGTATGGAATAAATTCAAAAACGAAACAATTATTTTTTGGGAAAAATCCACGAACAGGTCGATTTTTAATTTAAAAAATACATATTTTAGCGTAAAATGCGATTTTCAAATGTCATTTGTTTTCGAATAATGACGTCATCGATTTTTTTTTTAATGGCAACACCATATTTTTTTCCTTGATTCTGAAAGATCGTTTAATTCTCTATCAGACAGTACTAAAATTTTGCCCTCTTACATAGGAAAGTTTTCGAGTAAATGACGATTGAATGTTAGAAAACGTAAATTTTATCCATAAAAAGTAACAATTCTGAGGTATGTAAAATAAAATACAATTGATTTAATTTTATACTTAAATTAAATGCTCGAATTGCCATCCACCAACTTCTTGACAATGCGCAAGTCTGTGAAGAAATTCTTCTTGCACATTATGAATGATTTCTGGGGTAACTCTGCGTATTTCGTCCCGAATGCGATTTTGAAGTACTTCTAAATTACATGGTTTATTAATGTACACTTTTGACTTCAAGCATCCCCATAAAAAATAGTCAAGAGGTGTAAGATCTGGCGATCTTGCAGGCCATTCTATCGGTCCGTCTCTGCCGATCCACCTCCCAGGAAAACAGTTGTCCAAAAAATCTCGTACAGGGCGCGCATAGTGCGGAGGTGCACCGTCTTGCTGAAACCATATGGTATCGTCAGGAATGTCAGGGTCATTATCGTTAGGAAAAATTACTGCAAGGGCTGAAACAAGGTCATTTTCCAGAAACTCTAAATATCTTTGTCCTGTAAGGGTTCCTTCAAAGAAGAAAGGCCCTACTATTCTGTCGTCAACTATTCCAGCCCTCACATTTAATTTCTGAGGGTATTGGGTATGTTCCTCTGCCATCCAATGAGGATTTTTCCGACTCCAATATCTGCAAGTTTGGCGGTTTACTGTACCATTCAGACAAAATGTGGCCTCATCTGAAAAAAGTATTTGCCGGTGTAAACTTCTATTTCCTTGACATAAATCCATTAGAATTTCGCAAAAGTGTAAGCGGCGATCGGGATCATCTTCATTGAGTTCCTGCACAAGTTGAATTTTGTAGGGATGATATTTTTCCTTCCTCAAGATACGTAGCACTATGCTCTGACTAGTGTCATTGTTTAATGCAACCAATCGTGAAGAATTATGAGGATTATCTACCATACTTATCAAAATGTTCTGTTTCTGACTTTCATTATCGCTTGGACGTCCAGGTTTTGGAATATTTACAACATTGCCAGTTTCTCTAAATTTAGACTCTACCTTACTGACTGTTGATTGGCTGATAGGGCGATCTGGATATTTTTCATTAAATAAATCCCAAACTTCCTGCTGAGTTCTAGTCATATTCCCGCATCCGATAAGAATTAAAATTTAAATTCTTTGAGTAACAGTTAAATGTGCCATAATACTTTAAATTGAATAATAATTTCTATGTCGCTTACAGTACTTATTAGAAAGTCGGTGTGACAATGACACTTTGCAAAGATTTTCACCTACGTGATACATAAAAGAACTATGGAATTCGAAAAACTAAACTTTATAACGTTTTTGCTTTATTTTAATTGATTTACGTTTTCTAACATTCAATCGTCATTTACTCGAAAACTTTGCTATGTAAGAGGGCAAAATTTTAGTACTGTCTGATAGAGAATTAAACGATCTTTCAGAATCAAGGAAAAAAATATGGTGTTGCCATTTAAAAAAATCGATGACGTCATTACTCGAAAATAAATGACATTTGAAAATCGCATATTACGCTAAAATATGTATTTTTTAAATTAAAAATCGACCTGTTCGAGGATTTTTCCCAAAAAATAATTGTTTCGTTTTTATTGAATTTATTCCATACTTTTGGAGCATACTGTATAAAAAATAGTATAGCATAATCATCATGTTAACTATATAAGATACTGTAAGCACTTATAAATTAATTTACAAACTTTCGTCGTACAAAACTAACTAACAGCAAATTTGCAAGAATTTTATTTTAAAATTGGTTAGTACATTTATTTGTATAATTTCTACTCTTAACTCTTTAGTTACCATTTTTCTTTTAGCCGGTATTTCTAATCTCAAACATTTTCTTATCTTATAACCACCAAATAATCAAGTCAATCCGTTAATATTTAATACTAGTATTTACGTAGTATTAAATATATGGTTAAAAGTAAACACTTACAGTGTGGACAGATTAATAGTAAACTTAAAAACACCAGATTTAGTAAATTTTACAGTGAGAAAAAACTAGTTACAAACTAAGTTACTTCCTTTTCATTATGCCTTTCCTCAGCTGTCTGGAAAGGCTGTATCCCCACTTTGTCGTGCATCTGGCTTTGCTACACCCATGATATAAATAGTGTAGGTAGCAGAAACCGGATATGTATACAAAATCTTCAGCTACGGTAATAAAAATTATTTTGATAGTCTTGATAATGAAACAAAAATAATAACAGACTATCATAAATAATCAACTAATACTGATGGAAATGCATGCAATTTAATTTAAGTTTTCTAGTATCAAGGTAAGTGAAGGTAATATGGCTCAACAAGTAATACATGTCATTCTCGCAGTTTCTATTTCTGTACCAAACTTTAATTCTTTGACAATACGTTGTATTTTATAAGAGATGATTTAATTTCATTTTACAGAAACAATTCTGGCACTCGGTACCTGAAAAATAAAGGACAATAAGCCTATCTTAGTTAAAAACGGTGGAGAAGCCTTGTGAACGATACATAAGGAATAGTATAATAATAGGTAGACAACATGCATTTTTAAAGGGGCATCTGATGAAACGACTTTCCTTAAAATTAATCCAGCTCCTATGGAGAGGAAAGTCTTTCCTATAATATGTAGCTGAATATCAAACATGCTCACCAAAAAAGCTATACAAATCAGCGTCACGGATGCCTCTGTGAGAGGAACTGTTGCAAGGGGCTACTCCCAGGGAGGTGTTTTATCATGGCATGGTCCTGGTTTTATACAGTCTCCTGTGCCACTTCAACTCGCAATTTGGCATCCATACCGTCGTTTATGCAGATGACCTTATTATGGTTTTTAATGGAATGAATTATTTGTCAAGGAATGCAAACAACACTAAGAACCATTGCATAGTAGTATGAAGACCATGCTCTGTCTGTCAACCCGAGGAAGACAGAAATGGTTTTTTTTATGAAGAGAAAAATTGGGCCAATAAAGGCACCAACTTCCCTAAACACTTCGTTAAGGTTTGAATTGGATGTAAAATATCTTGGTGTCATACTTGATGCAAAGCTAACATGGAATTTTCATTTGGAGACTAAAAAAGACGTACATATCCTAAGATCAGTGCTGCAAGGCCGTTGGTAAAAAGTAGGGAATGAAATCAAAAGTGGTCATATGGATACACACTATCAATGTAAGACCAATGTTAGTCTATGGGGCTGTCATCTGATGGCCAAAAGTCCAGCAGGCAACAGATAAACAAAAACTCAGCTAGGTACAAATGATGTTCGCCACCTTTGGATATTTATCTAAAAGAAGTAACCTCGACAGCCATGCATCGTGTAAAGAATACTAATATTAAACCAGATGTAGGATGTGGAGAAGTCGCCTGTGTAATGGAGTCGTTAGACAGATACCTGACAATATTTCTCCCAAGTTTGCTTTTGACAGACCCCAAACATGATGGATAAAAAAGAAACGAAGGTGTAGGATGTGGGATTCTAGATTCTTACATATCCAATGTCAGTGAACAATGAATACTCGAAAGACAACAACCTAATTCCAGAAGAGACAAAATACGTAATATAAGAAATAAAGTTGTTAACCAGGCACCCTTAATAAGTGTTTAATATTAAACAATTCGACTGACAAAAATCGTTGTCTGTTTCAACATTTTCTGTTTCTTCAATTTTTTATCTTGAAAATATGACAATGTATATTACAAATCACATAATGTTATATGTGATGATGTATCTGTATTTTTGCTGCATGCCACAAATTTGGACACATGGCTGGAGTAAACACACCTAAATGTGTAATTTCCTAATATCGATTTATGCTAAGTAATTTATTTTTATTATTGTATTAGTTTCTAACCTAAAAAAGTGTATAAAAGTAACATTTCTGCTACCAAAATATGTTCCGAAACGACTTCATTGATAGAGCCAGCTTTTCTCCATTCAAGAGAACCGGTTTTAAAGTTTTTTGTTTCTTGAATTTAACTTTACCTTGAAGAAAATAACTTTTTGGACCACATGTTACTGAGACACACAGTTGAAACTTGCTTATTTTTCCGTTTTCTTTTTACCATTTTATAGGAACGCACTTATGTCAGAAGCACTCTGTATAACCATAGGAAACAAATTCTATAGTATTTTCTTTACTTTTATTAAATCTGTGACACAAAATTATGTCCATCTCTACGTTGTTAAAGAAACATTTTTGAACTATCTATGTATAATTGTATAATCATCTGCCATAAGTACTGAAAACCGAACATCCAGTATATACCTGTTATTTCATTCAGTTTTTATTCATTATGAAGGTTGTACTGTTAGTAAGTAATTCTTACATTTTCAAACTAATCTGAGTTGATAATGAATTGTGAAGGTGATATGTATCCTTTTGATATATTTTATTCCAATTTCATGTCATAACAAAGTGCTGCCAAAATAAAGAAAATGTAGTAAATTTGACAGTCTCTAATAAATGTGTCAGTATACTCAAAGTGGGTATGATTTTGATATCTTGGTGCTTGGTAGCCACCACACTCTTTCCACACACTAGCTAACATTGTCTTGTTGAACTTGGTGGCAAGATAGACATGAAGTTTCAGAACTTCTTGGATATAACTTTCGGCAGGCATTTTGAAATTAATATAAAGAGAAGTTAATGTCTATTATCGGATAAGAAGATTATGCAAAATAATCAAGAAGGGTACTAAGAATATTACATGATAAACAGTCGTAATACATACAAAAAAATCAATAGACTTTTATCATTTTCTTACTTTCTCAATTTAATATGGATCACTCACATGATATTAACTTACATACATACTTTATTGTAGAGAAGCGTATTACATTACCGAATATAAACTTTTTTACGACAGTTATAAAAACAGTTACTACTGCCTCATGGTAGTACTGTTTCTTTTTTGTGCGAAGTTTACTGTTACTAGTATTTAGTAGTCTTCGAATACATGTTATTTTACTTCCAGGTGTAACAGTAAGTTCCATTTCCAAGTCTGTGGTAACAATTTATGCAAAACAAAAAATATTACTCGTTTTATTGAAGTTATTAACTAATTAATTATTATTAACTTATAATTATTTCTATATTTGCGCTTTTACCTGTACTAATCTTTCATAATTTTCAGATTGTAGAAATGATTGGTACAACACTCTTACTTCCTGTGCATTTTCATAAACTAGTATGTCTACGATTGTTCACCATTCTCATGGAATAACTTTCTTATGTAACCGCGCTTCCGATCCAAATATTGGCATATAAATATTAAAATTCCGCGGTCACGACTTTCCTCGGTTAATGCGATTCTTGTGTCTGACCGGCACGTTTCCGTCGAGACATTAACTACGTGATGAATCGGTGCTGAAATCGTAAATGGTCGTCAGCACGTTGTCTCTGACAATTTAATGCACGACTGATCGATCTCTGTAACTACTTCCTTTCCTTTAATACTGTAAATGAATAAATAAATACTAGTTCAATAATAGAGACAATATTTTGTATCCAATTTTATATACAGGAATAATTATGACCAAATACAAATATTTTAAGAGACGATAGAGACAAATAAGAAATAACGCAATCCCACTTCCAGAAATTTCCAAAATTATGTATAAAGCAGAATATACATTTTGTTAAAGTATGCAGAGTGATTCAGAACTTATCTAAAAGAATTTGGGAATAGATGCGTCTCTTTTATATATATATGTGGGTGTTAAAAAAAGAGTGTAAAATATTTCAGGAGGTAATAGTATGAACCAAAATAAGCAGAAAAGTCTTAATAAACATGGATCCGCAAAGTAACGGTTGCGGAGATATGGACCACTATTCGTTTTTCAAACATTTTATTTTATTAGGAATAAACCGACAAAGGAAGCTTTTGCCTCTGATTCAAAGGAATGTCTTCCAAAAACTCATACAGTGTGTTCTGCAGAAAGTTGAGGTAAGCAGCGCCTGTTAATCGGTTTGGTAAAACAACAGGACCTAGAAACCTGTCACCTACAATACTCATCCAAATGTTTAATGAAAAACGTGCCTGATGTCCAGATTCTATTAGAGCATGAGGATTTTCGTCGGTCCAAATGTGAAAATTAAACACTCCATTTCTTGTGAACCCGGCCTCATCAGTAAAAGAATGTTTGCAAGAAAACGAGGGTCTTCAGCATCATAACGTAGAAACCGGTATCACGCAATCTTTGGTGAATTCTTTTCAAACATGCGTTGTGAAGGAATCTGACGATTTGGATAAGCGTCAACATAAAGACATCGCGCTTCGGTGGCGTTCCCATTAGCACGACCATACATGAAATGCATGTCTGTTAATTCTGCATTAGAGTAACCAGCCATAGCGAAAGAAAACTTGTGCACTGAGAACAGCTGTCAAATACGTACTGTTTATTTCACTAAACATCAACCAACTATTATAAGAAAATACACAACTTTTTTGCAAAATAAAAAAGGGGCTTAGTCTATCTAAATGTACTAACCTGGTTTAATGAAAACACTCTATAACTATCTAACTTCACTTTTGACAGTGGGAACTTGAAAATTCAACCAAAATAGATGAGATCTGACCTATTTCTGCATTTTTAAGATTGCTTCTTCAGGTGGCCTCCTTTAAATTGAGTTAAATATCTAACTATAAAAATTATTATATAAATTAAAGTTATTTGAAATTAAATATCGACAATGTCAATAGTGTCCTGTCAATAAATTTTAAATTAAATATGACAAATACCTACTTAAATAATGTTTACCCTTTATGTAATCTTTATTTATATATATTTTTAGGTGTTAATAATATTGTGTGAAACTAACTACTCTGTGGACTAAAATTCGTTGCATATATATGTATAAATTTCTTTTCTTTTTGTTCCATAGATGTTTCCTTAAAATACATACATCTACAACCTCGTCCTTTTAAACAAACAATGAAAAGTATGTCTACCCTTAATTCTAATTAACCACTCTTTCCTTCATCTTCTTGTCCTATGTACAGTAAATACCGACAACTTGACGCACAGAGAAGAACACGGTATACGAAAATTTCGGCTTCGAAAGTCAGAATTACATTTTTCTGGTTTGTCACTGGCAAATTTCTAGTTGTATGTAAGAAATTTCGAGTCTGAATTATATTTTTCTTACTTGTAAGTCGGATATCAGAATAACAGGAAATTCTGACTTGTAAGTTGAAATATTAGGATATTCCGTCTTGTAAGTTAATAGAATAATTGATATTTATTGTGGCCTTTCTACGTTTACGTAAAAATGAATCATTGTGGTAGCAACAATTTCAATATTTGTAATAGCTGCTTGAATTAAATAGCAGAATATTGCGTGGTAGTAGTATTCTGCTGTTAGGGTGTACCTAAACCTGACTGTCCTGTAACGACAGAACGAATATATCTAGTACGATCCCAACCGTCCCCAAGAACAAGAGAATGCAGTAGTCCCAGAGCCGTCCAGGGGCGTATAACACAAGCACTACAATTGTAACAATTGTAGAATATTACTTGTTGAATTGTTAAAATTCTGTAACATACCGCAACCTGCAGCTACATGTGCCGAACTTGTAATTAGGGAGAAATTTCTGCACTTGTAGAGCTGTTCTGTAACTCAACGAGAACACTTGCCAGTTTGTGTTACCGATTTTATTACAATTGTAAAAGAATTTTTACCTAACTGAAGCCATGGGTAGAATCTCCTACAAGTGTTAGTATAATAAATACATTGCTCAACGCAGTCGTGCTAAAACGTGCTCAAGTGAATCTAGTGAAGAAGAAAATGCTGAGAGAGTTGAATATCGTTTTAGAGACCGAACTGACTTTGTTTTCCTGTGTGACGATGAGTGTGTAGAAAGATTTCGACTGAATAGAGCACAATTTAGGCATCTTCTTCAAGATCTTTCTCCATCCCTTGAAAATAATAGTAATCGTTGGTAAAATTTTTTAAAAACATTTATCCTTATTCCATTAATTATTGCAGCATAATAATTAATTACTTTATTACAATTCACGGAAATACAACATTATTTTGAGTAATAATATGTACAGAGTGATGCATTTATCCTGTAAAATACGTACCTCGGAAACGGTAGCACAAAATTATTTTCTGAAGTAATTTAATTTTTGGTATCCGTTGCTTAAAATATATGGTCTAAAATAAACATATTATTTCAACATGAGGTGTCGAGATGGTTGAAATTTTATGTACCAGCGACATATCAATTTTTATTTTTTAAGGTCTGTAAATTCCTAACATTTTTTGAAAGTCCACCGAATAAGTTCTGCATTAACCTGGATATATTTATAAACTATTGAACAAAAATAGCAGTACTTACCATAGAACCTTTTTTTTCAAGTTTTGCCATAGTGTGTCCGTGGCATCGGTCCAATCTTTATCTACCGGCATTAGATACTTTTGACACCGGTGTGAAAACAGCAGCCAAAGATGGCAGCCCAAATGCACGGAAACACCCGAGCGGCCATAGACGTACGTTGCCGTTGCATGAAAGATCAAAAGTTCGGACTGAGAGCTAATCTCCTCAATAGACTAGTGTGACGTCATACATTTAGGCTACCCCTAAATTGTCGTAATTGAAATTGTAATGTACTATGTATTTACATAGATACTATAAAAAAATTAACTAATTAATTATTTTTTCAAGGACATGAAGTATTTATGAACAACCAGCATCTGTTTCGTAAAATCCATATAATAATGCACTTAAAACAATATTTTATTATTAATAATTAATACAAAAGTGAATATTGGTTAAGAATTTAAATATATAATTATATAATTCCTTTAGTTTATCACAAAAAATGTCCTTTAGTGAAATACTAAGGTGGGGTCGGTTACCTTGATATAAAATTTCATGAACTCGCAAAGGGTCCATGGAACCCAAAACAGGCAAATACAGTAAATTAGAAAAAAATTCTAACGTTTACACAACTTTCGGGAAAAAAATCCATCGGTAGGATTTTGAACGGGGACACAGGCTGTCCTCATATCAAATTTTACGGACTGACAGAGGGTCCCTGGGATCCAAAGGGGGTAAAAACTGTAAATATAAATGGAAAAATAATTCTAACTTTTACACGATTTTCGGGAAACAAATTTCCTCTGGTAGGATTATCAATTGGGATACAGGCTGTCCTCATGTAAAATATCACGGACTGACAGAGGGTCCCTAGGGTTCAAAGGAGGTAAAAACTGTAAATATAGATGGAAAAATAATTCTTACTTTTGCACGTTTTCGGGAAACAATTTTCCTTTGGTAGGATTATTAATTAGGATGCAGGCTGCCCTCATGTAAAATATTACGGACTAACAGAGGGTCCCTGGGGTTTAAAGAGGGTAAAAACTGTAAATATAAATGGAAAAATATTTCTAACTTTTATACGCTTTTCGGGAAACAAATTTCCTTTGGTAGGATTATCAATTGGGATACAGGTTGTCCTCATGTAAAATTTCACGGACTAACAGAGGGTCCCTGGGGTTCAAAGGGGGTAAAAACTGTAAATATAGATGGAAAAATAATTCTAACTTTTGCACGCTTTTTGGGAAACAATTTTCCTTTGGTAGGATTATCAATTAGGATGCAGACTGCCCTCATGTAAAATATCACGGACTGACAGAGGGTCCCTGGGGTTCAAAGGGGGTAAAAACTGTAAATATAAATGGAAAAATAATTCTGGCTGCTGTTTTCACACCGGTACTTTTGACAAGATTTGCCAGCTTTTTCTACTTTTCTACTGTAACGTATCGTTAAAAGCACCGAAAAGAAAGCTTTTATTTTCTTTTACTTTCATTAAGAACTGCATTTTTCGTTCTCTGGTTATTATTTTGGATGACATTGTAACCTCGTGAAAACAAAACGAAAAAGAAAATAAATTAACCTCACTTTACAGACTTCTATATATTCTACAAGTTTTGTAGATTATTAGTTACATTTGTACGACTTTTTCCTATTTCCTACAAGTGTCGCGGTGAAGTTTGTGTTATAGAATATCTAAGAACTTGTAACTACAAGTGAATTTCTTGCAAGTGCTACACTTGTTACGCTTGTATGGCTTGTGTTGTAGGTCCCAGGTGACATGGTTGTATCCCTCCCATTTCATATAGTTAGTCATACCAGTTAGGTTCTTTAAAGAGAAAAAGAGGCACTACAAAGAACAACCACTAACTGATCTGCGGCCTTCTTGTCACGGGAACCGAATCCATAATTGTGATCAACATCAATTCAAATACTGACATCTTAAACAGCTCGACCACCAACTGACGATAATGTTTATTATAACAATATAGAATTACTATACTCGCGACAAGAATTCAGACGACTTACGTCATACGAACAAATGAATAATTCACTATATTTTCATCAAAATATTTAAGAAACTGCAACTGATAGTAATAAAACTATATACTACACTAAAAGTTTGCATTATATATTGCACTAAATTGCAAAAAATACTTGTTCTTAACGCGACCAAATATCGAAAATTACGTTGACAATAAAAACAAATGTGTAACGTCAGCCGTGACGTAAGACGTCTGAATTCTTGACGCGAGTATACAAACATAGTTTTTTTGTATTTATGTTACGTGGTAAATCAAATTAAATCTAACTACGCTATTTTCATATTCAAACTATTTTAAGTGTATATTTTTTTACATTTAAATACGATTCTTTTAATTTTTTGTTTAGTAAGGTTGAACAATTTTTATGGTGCATTAAAATGTGTAGCTTTTTTGTAAATGTCGTCGAGGTGGTCGGTTCAGGTTTGACAACTGACTGACTGTTCTCTGATGCGGACCACTTTTTTTGGACAACAACCGTGAAAGCTTATCCTCCATCATTAGAACTGGCTCGAATTTCAGAAATCGGGAAAGACGTTTTCAAAATAGATCTCAACTTCAACAGGTTCTCGGTATAAAAACACATTTTTTATTTAATTATTTATTTGAATCTATTGTGAAACTTAGCTTTCTCTAAACGAAATTTAGTAAACACTATTCATTTTTGGTAATTGATTGTGTGAAATGAAAATAGAAAAAAAGCTCGTTTATTTACATAAGAAATACGTTTTTAGAGTATATATATTTTAGGATTTGTATAAGCTGTATAAAGAAATGTCATCATCGTCATCATGAAAAAATAAGACAATTTTTTAGTAGCGTTGAATTGATACATATCGCTCTGTTAATAGAAAAGTGTCATAACTCAAAATGTCTCATTTTCTGGGTAAATAACCCATAACGTCTGTTTTGAGGATATATTTATATGGAAAAACGACAGAAGTATCAATTGGATTATTAGCAAAAGCTAATCCAGACGTAGAAATAGAAATCGTCTTTTATTCCGATAACTGCGTCGGACAAAACAAAAATCGTTACATTTTATCAATGTACATTTACGCTTTGATAAAATACGCTAATATTAAATCTATAACCCATAAATTTCTAATAATCGGGCACATGCAAAATGAGGACGACAACGCTCATTCTGTCATTGAACGCCAAATTAAACAGTCCCTAAAATCAGGACCAATTTTTTTACCTGCACAATACGTAGGCATAATAAAGAGTGCAAAGAAAATTGGAAAACCGTATTTGGTTAAAGAAATGTCTTTTTCAGACTTTGTTGACTTACAACAGTTAACTTCTAAAATCGGAAGTATGGAAAACAATAATGAAAACAAGATCTGTAAAATGATGCTCATAAAAATTAATAAAGAAGATCCATTTAGAATCCTCTACAAGACTCAGACTGCCTTCCTTTAAGTTCAAATAAAGAGTACTAGGACACAGTAAAGCAAATAAACTATAAATTAGCACGGCTATATAAAAATAAATTAAAAATCTCGGAAAAAAAGAAAAAATGGCTTTTAGAATTGCTAAATAAAAAACAAATCCCTGTTTGTTCTGCTGACTTTTACAATAGTTTATAAGAAGCAATACTTTAAAAATAAAACAATCAAAGTTTTTGTTACTTTAAAAAATCATTTTTGTGTCATATGTCCAAACGTTTTGCCGCTATTACTGTCGACATATTCAGTGATGCAGTGCATACTAATTAAGAATCACTTAACAGACTTAGTCTGTATATATTGATATTTGTATGCTTCAATAAAACTTAATCCACACATTTTTGAGTTTGGAATCGGTACCTACTAGTTACACTTCAAGTAAGCAAACTAATTAAGTTCCCACAAAATATTAAATCGGTGATTATTTTATTCTTCAATGCAACGCTGATAAACGTCATAACACGTCACAACATAGTTGGCTGGGCGATGAACCGACCAACATCATCGGTTCCGAAAGAGATATCAACAAACAGCTACTGTTATTAACTTACAATTAGTTATTACCTAAAAAATCAAAATAAATTCTATAAAAATGAGTTTTTCCCACGAAGATTTGCCTGCAAATATCGAAAGAGTACATCTTAAGCAATGCTAGGCTTTGTCTCACAGAGGTCTCGCATACAGTATGCCTTAGTATTTGAGACATATGAGAAATGGTGCCATGAAAATAAAATTAAGCACATAACTGGTGAAACAGTTATATAAGCATATTTCAACAAATTAAGTAAGGATCGTAAACCTACTTCATTGTGGAGTTATTATTCGATTTTAAAAATAACTATCAATAAGAAAAAACGTAGATACGCTTAAAATAAAATTGGAGAGCTATAACCCGGAAAAATCTAAAATTTTAATCAAGGATTATATGATGACATTTCTATAAACAGCTGACAATTAAATATATTTAGATTTGAAGGTTATTTTCAATATGCTTTTTTACTTTTTCAACAAAATATTTGCTTTTTAAGGTCTTACTGATTTTTGTAATGGCGTGCCTGTCAGTGGCGGCTCGTCGTGTGAAGCAACTGAGGCCGAGGCTCACTGTAAAATTTGGCTTTCACTGTATATTTTAATACCCCATAATTTCCAATCGGATTGCCTACTACATTTATAAAAAATCCATGCAACGAAATAAAATAATTGCTTCAATCCTCTGGTTTACATTTCAATATCCCGCCGTTTCTGTTTCTACCCGGGTGGGGAGTCCGGGTCACCCACCAATCTCACCACAGTGAGGCCGAATTTTTCGAGCCTCAAAGTGCATCGCATTTTTTGCTCCATGTCCGCTCGAGACTGAGGCCCGATTTCTGGCGCCTCAAGTTTTTAGTTCAACGGCAAATGGACGATGTGATAGTGGCTAGTGACCGTAGGTAACTTGTGAACTGTAGATTATTTACGTGTGTGACGCGATTAATCGACTGTTCAAGTGTTAATACTTTTATTTATGTGTTTTGAATTTTCAGTAATTAGTGTTAGTGGATGATTAGTTGAATGTGACTTCTTAAATATTCTGAAGATTAGGTGGTAAGCGCGGTGGTAAAGTTTTAGGGACAAGGTAGGTAGGATTAATTTAAAGAAATAAAAAACAACTTCCTTACAAGGTAATACTAAATTTAACATAGAATAGGAACCTAATTTAAATATATATATTATCGATACCGTCGATAGTTATTTATAATAATAAATCCCTCTCACGATATTGTTTAATCTCTGTTTGAAAAGTCTTTTTCAATACGTAATGAAGTAGAGAAACGACAAATTTTGAATAATCGGCCAACGCTTTAAAATATCACGAATATGCAAACAAATTTCCGGAAATATCGCTTGATTGTTTACTACAAATGTATCCAAGCATATTTGGCATAGATAAGTTGAAAAACGAACTTTATGTTTTGTACAGAGACGAACAATTCTATAATTTAGAAGTTCAAAAAACGGTAGAAATATTATACAAGGAATTTAAAATGATATTTTCGGCAACATAAAAATTATTTTGCTTAGGTTTAACAATTCCTGCAATAAGTGTTTCAGTAGAACGAACCTTTTCGTGCCTTAAGCGCATTAAGACTTACTTAAAAAATACGATGACACAAAATCGCTTAAACAACTTATGGCTAAAAGAACTGTTGCAAAGTCTTAGCTCCAAATCCCAATTTTATGAAGACATTATACACACTTAGGAACAATTTTTTAAATTATTAGATGCTGAAACATATATTTTTTTCTATTATTTATATTGCAAATAAAAATCGGAGTTCTGATGGTGTTTAGTTTTTTAATTTATGATTATAGTAGCGCTATCGGCGAAGACCTCCATAATAAAAAATGGTCAACGCGTCAAGGAATATTACCTCAGGGGAGACGTGTAAATTTATTCCTATTTAGGTATTATTTGGGCCTCACCTCTTGCAGCTACCACGAGCCGCCACTGGTGCCTGTAGAAGAGTGGAATTGACGAACATGTTAAAAGAAGATGTTACAAATGAAGAAAGTTGCTTCAAAGTCCGAGTTAAGGATACAGAAAGAAAAATTTAAAGAAATTTTATTATAACCTCAGGAGCACTAGAAGGTGTCGATTCAATAAATAATATCAAAAATAGGCTGCAATGAGACCTTTAAACTATACACATAATCGTTTTTTTTGTTATATGTAGAAATAATCAATCAATACAGCGATTGGGGCTGTACCCTTCAAAATTGCCAATTTTCTGAAAGCATCCATTCCTAGACAATATACTGGACACTGTACTTATGGAACTTAGAATATAAATAGCTGTAATGCCTGCAATAACAGAACCATGACTTATGTAGATTAAATCCTTTCAGTGTAACTATAATAAATTCCATACTTAATTGATCTTAATGCTTGTTCTGTCTAACACAAGCAAATTAGTGTACATAGAGAACACTAAAATGCTGCTTAAAGTTAACAAGCGATTGTCACATAAGTATTTGTTCTAGATTCTGAACAACTAAATGCTCCCTAATTAATTCGTTGAAAAAATCGCGGGGGAAAGGATATTCAATATCAGCTAGGTAACAACAAGGAGGATAATAGTGTTTGTTTCAATAAGTGACATTTGTAATTCTAGCAAATTATTTACTTATTTAATATATTTGTAGAAACAAAATACAGGATAGTACAGTAAATACTACTGTAACATGTGATAGGTTGGATTTCTACAAACAAAATTAGGTGCAAATTTACCGCTTTTATAGAAAATATTGAAAATAATATTCATTAGCGCGGAGGTAGACTTGGCAGAGACGCATCCAATTTAGGCAAACAGTTTTTGCGTTTCTAGTTACTCAATGCAATTTACAATAACATTATCACTCTGTTACTCAAGTCAAACCAGCAAAACAAACACAACACAATGTCAATCCATAAATACAATAACGTAATACGCCTACACCTTTTTCACAGTACTTGGCCTGACAATTTGAATATTTCTTTAACAACAACAAAAGCTCAATGCAAAATCAAAAATAATTATACCCAACCGCCGAAAATCTAGAGAGTGACTCGTGTTAAAAACCCGCTCACAATTTATAGCAGTCGACAGTAGTCGACACAAAGAAACATACATGCAACCCGTATATTTTTCCTATAAAATTGTATGCCGCATATCCGATTACACAGTTTCTACTGGATCAAATACGCATGCGTATTTCGGGTATATCTTTACGTTAATTTAATTATAAATATAATTATGAATGTAATTAATTTATTAGTGATTTTCTGTTCTTAAGAATGGAGAATAATTCAAGCTATACGGCGTATTCTCAAAATAGTAAACGTCCTAATTTAACAAATGAGGAATATCGGATGATATTATTGATAGTATGAGGAGTTTAGGGCACGAGGTCAAAATATAAGTGTAAGTGATGTTGAAATATGTAGTCCATTAACAAGAATATACGTGAACAGCATATATGTAGAGTGGCATGGTACAAACTCATGGAAGGAAGATGGTATATTTAAAAAATGAACATTTGACAAAAAAAATTGGTTTGCTGTATCTTATAAGATGAGAATATATACAAGGATGCTTTTGCGAAATATGCGTGACATATGAATTATTGTATATGAATTTCCGTATAAATTAAACTGAAAAGAGTATGAAGCTTTGTCTATAATATACAGGGTGATTCATTAATAATGGGACAGAGCTTAAGGGCAGGTTGCTGACCTCAAAATAGAGCGATTAAGCCAAATGCAATTGCAATCACATCTAGGATGCGCTAGTTGTAGTGTTCCGTCGGAGTAAACATATGTTAAACTTTTTTGTCCTTCAAAAATCTGAATTTCTAATAAGAAATTGTTAAACTACGTTCCATTCTAAATTAAAAAGATATACCTGTTAAAAATCGATAAACAAACCGTGTTTGAAATAAGAACGATTTACTATTTCTTTACAAAATTATTTGTTTGAAAGTACGCCCTTAATTATTTAAATTTTTTAACAAATGACTTGCCACTTATTCTTGAAAATATCCCCTTAAATTTACGGCAAACCTTTTGGTTTATGCATGATGGTGCTTCCGCAAATTACTCCCGACCAGTAAGAGAATATCTTGATATAAGTTTTTGAAACCGTTGGATTGGTCGCGGCAGCGAATTGCCTTGGCCTGCGCGTAGCCCTGATTTAAATCCCCTTGTTTTTTATTCCTGCGGCAACGTTAAATCTTTAGTTTATAAAGATGTTATACATACTCGAGAAGAGCTGTGGGCAAAAATACAAGAATCTGTTAACATTATCAGAGACCAACAAAGAAGTCTATTCAGTGTCAGACAAAATTTTAACGAGAGAATAAAGAAATTGAAAACAATGGTCGCTACTTTGAGAATCTTTTCTAATTAGACTTAAGCATAAAAAAAATTTCAGTTGTTATTGTGTTTGTCTTAATTCGTAATTAAATCTTCTTATTTAAAGGCGTACGTTAAAAGAAATAATTTTGTAAAGAAATAGTAAATCGTTCTTAATTCGAAAACGGTTAAGTTTATCGATTTTTAACGGGTATATCTTTATTATTTAGAACGTAGTTTAATAATTTCTTATTGGAAATTCAGATTTTTAAAGGACAAAAAAGTTTGACATTTGTTTACTCCGACGGAACATTGCAACTAGCGCATCCTAGATGTGATTGCAAAATAGTTACCATTTTCGTAATTACCACCTAAAAAAATATAGGTGTACAAACTTTCAAGACAATCCGTTCAAAGATACTCAAGATATTTAAAAAAATCGAAAATATGTTTTCAACTTTAACACTCTGTAGATCGAAAAGGAGCAACATTCGGCTAAGGCATATTTAGTTTAATCGCTCTATTTTGAAGTCAGAAACATGCCCTTAAGCTCTGTCCCATTATTAATAAATCACCCTGTATATAAGGATGCTTTTGCGAAATATGCGTGACATATGAATTATTGTATGTGAATTTCCGTATAAATCAAACCGAAAAGAGTATACTGAAAAACTATTTAAAATAAATATTATAAGTTCGGAATCTGAATTGAAGAATATATTAAATTTTGAAGAAACATGGATACATGAAGGTCATACGGAAGGCACTACGATATGATATAATAAGATTTAATGTGTGACCGTTATAGTGATATATATATAATACATATATTCTAAAGCCTTTTGTCCTTATGGATGCGAAATTCGCGAATATTTGCGCGATTTATTTAATGATTGGAGAATCTGCACTTGTAATAAATTTTGTCAACTATAACATTTTCCATCATGAAACTGTCATGGCATATTGTCAGAAGATCAAAACAAACTTATTAACACCACATAATAATCAAGGTAGCAATATGATAATATTTGTACTGTTTTACTGTTATGTCACAAGGTCAGATTTTCCAGCCATAAATAATTAAAACAAAAGTTGCAAAATTCGTGCAAAAATTTGTGAATTTCGCGTCTATGAGATGGTGGACCATCGTCAGAGGATTGCACAGGAGTATATTTAAAATAAACTGTTAATGTGCTAGGTTCACTCGACGTCAACTTATTTTTGACAATTTTGTGTGCTTTGGACCCTGCTCAAGTGGCACACGTAGGTAATCATGCGGCCCTCACCTCCCATACTCATCTCTGTGCTGTGAAGTCATACTCTATTATTTTCGACCTTGGATAATTGATAATACAAGATAAAAACTTTAAATTTGGAAAAAACTCTATCATTTTTATTATCTAACGCTTCGGAAGTGGCAAAAACTGTTATATCACTGATTCTACTAAAAATAATAGATGTTATGTAACGCAATTATTTTCGTAAATAAGGTCATTTAACGATCACGAATAGAACGTGTACTCTACACTAAATAGTTCTAAATACATTTTACTATGGCACACTACATTGGTACGAATAGGGTGAAATCGTACTATTTCTAAATCGAATAAAAAATGTACCTATAGAAATTACAAAATTCTTCACATTTTAGTGATTTGAAAAAATCTTTTTTTAGTCGTCAAATTTTGAGTAAAAATTCGTCAATATGAAGAAAATATTCACATCTGGCAACACTGATCTAGTAATCTCCACTACACTTCACTCCACAGTTATTTACTTTTATTAACTTTTTGTTACTCTTTAGAATTTTTTATTAAATATTTTTAATATTCAAATATCATAATCGACTTTTAATGGCCTATATGATTTTACTTCATTTGCTGTCAGGAATTTAGGATTTTAATATTCTGCATTACGCCACATTCTATATATCAACATGAGAAGTCCACTAGAAATTTAATGCAATTTCTACTCAGAACTTCCAATAGTTCAATAACTGTTCTGATGCAGTGGCATTATTATTGCAAAAGATTGTACCTATTAGAAAATCCATAATGATAATATTGAATAATTTTCATTAACTTTTGAAAGTTTGTGAATTGTACATTTTTATTTTGTACCTTACACCATGAAGAATACTTAATAATTTACATCAATTCAAATCTTACTAGTTTTTTTTAATTCTGCGAAGTGTGATTATGTTTATAATGCCATGCCTTATATTATTTTATGTGTGCTGTTGGCAGGAAACTCGATGAAATATAAAAGCTGAAAATATGATTTTTTTCATATTGTAAATGACTGGTAGCCTGTTATGTACCTACGTACAATCTATTGCAATAATAATGGCACTCTTTAAAACGAATTTGGCGATTTATTTCGAACTGCTGGCGTGTTCATAATGAATTTTTTTTTATCCTTCTATATTAGTTCTTAGTTGTTTGTACTCGCCAATAAAAATCTAATGAAATTTCAACACAGAACTACTAGTATTTTAAAAATAGATTGCACATAGTATCATTGAGTAATAAATAGTCTACTCAATGATAGTATGTAGGTAGATATGTCTAAATGCATTAAACTGATCCAGAACAGATTATTATTTCCTTTTGCATCTCCATCTTATAAAACTTTACCTACTTAGTACCAAATTAAAACATATTTAAATATTTTTTCTTTCGATACTTGAATAACTAATTACTTTCAGAAATTAGCGGCAGCGACTGTTAATACCTAATTAATAAATTTCAATTCCTAAAGTATATTTGGTTAATTAAAAATAATACTTACATTAATTATTCCAAACATATAATTATTTCTATTTTGTAACACAGTACCTACGTAAAAAATCGAACTGATTGATTTTTGGTTTTTCATTTAGATACGCATTTAATTTTAAAAAGGCTAAACTACATAACTGTTGAACATGCTTAAAATATTAAGTAATCTAATCTGTAACACTATATAATTATTGCAATTATATTGAATTTTTTCTTTGAATGTAAATAATTATCAAGGAATTCACTTTTACTTAATTGGTTTATATAAGGTTACCGCCAATTTCTCGACTCTCCATACTGCACAGGGTAATTATTATTAGATTTAAATAATTACTGTTCGTTCAATTGATCTGAAACCGCAGTGTCGCACTTCCTAAGGTGTTTCTGCTACATTTCAGTAAAGTCACAAAAGGTACGTTGTCGAAGTGGTTGACAATATTCAACAATTTTCATATCATCAAAATATGATGATTCTTATACAAAAACGCATCCCTTAAAAGATACAGGGTGCTGAAGTAGACTTTTAAAATAGATTTTTCGCAATAATTTGGTCAATTTTCCACATATCAGTTTGAAATTTAGTAAAAATAGTTTCTGTGATCAACCCAATCTTTAAGACCATTATTGCAAATAACGCCTAAAACAAATCTACTTTACCCATTTTGTCTGACGTAACCCATGGGCAATTTTTCTCAATGTCGTGCCGTAATTTTTTTTTGTAGAATACTTTATTACTCTTGATAATTTTGAGTAAAACTTTTTTTCGAAATAAATTTGATTTACTATGAGACAATGTTAGAAATGGCCGTCTTTATAACAGCTGTAAATTTCAAATTACCTACAAAGGAGCCTATAAGGAATTTGTAAATAATTTACCGATGTGGTAAATGTTCTAACTCATTTTATAATAATAACAGAGTGTTTCTGAACATAGGACTAGCCGGATTTACGCAAACACATGTTTTACCTATGTAATTTTATTTACTAGGAAAAATTTAAACGGGTTCTTAAACATATGTTTAATTTTTCTTAATAAATCAGCTTAGACATATAAAAACGCCGGAAATTCACAGTTAATGCGATGATCTGCTTTTTGGTATGAATTAAAAACTATTCTGAAATTGCACGATTTTCAGAATTGCATGTGATTAATATGAAACACAATTTAAAGTTTTCGAAAAAAATACTCTCATTTATTGATTAAAATAAAAGATATTATCCATGTAAACTATTATAGTATCTTATGTAAAATGAAGTTTATCAAATTTTTAAAATATTTAGTGACGTTACGCCAGAGTCTATACCAACAGTAAAAATTCTTATAGATTTTTTTTTTTAAATTGTTTTTTGACAGACCTACCTATAGTCCATCTAACAATTATGAACAGTTGAAAGACGTAGTAAATTCGTAAGCAATGTCGTCATATAGGTATAGGTCTGAAATTTCCCAATAATTGGCAAATGTCTTAATTTTATCGTTTATTTCGTGTTTATCAAAGTAAAGCAATAATACAAAATAGTATATATACAGAGTGTCCCTAAAAGGTTGGGACAACGCTTCGTCACATAAAGTACTGCTGAAAATAAGTTGATTTAACTAAACTAGCCTTAGTCCAAAAGTTGATAATCACGGAGCTACAGGGTGTCAAAAGTTAAAAAATAAATCGCGTTTTCTTTAATAACGTTCCAGTGTTACACGTTAATTTCACGAAACTTTGTATCAGGGGGTTTCTTGGGATCAAATTCAATTTTATTGTCCATTTCGGTGTATCTTCTAGACGACACCACCAGCGACGATTTCGAACCCTTTAAACAGTTACAACTTTCTTGTTCCACCCTGTATGTTATTTTGGACTAAAAAAATCTATTTCCCTGCCTTTTTTAGTTAAGAAAGGTATACCTTATTGAAGGCGCTAGGAGCAACGGTGTCCGAGAAAAATAAATCTAAATTTATTGTTTGCAGTGATCTGAATAGTAAAAATAATAATAAGTAAACGCAAACATAAATAATTAAAGTTTAAAGTAAATGCTCGAAATGGCGACCATTTCATTGTATGCAAAGATTTATTCTTCGTACAAGGTGCATTTGACTCTGCGTAGCATGTCTTCATTGATAGCGATATCTTTAGCAGCGGCACGAATTCGTCCTCTTAGCTCATTTTCGTTATTTATAACGACTGAATAGACCTCGTTCTTAAGTGTTCCCCATAAAAATGAGTCACATATGTTCAAGTCCGGTGATCGAGCAGGCCATTTCTCCGGTGCGTCCACTCCTCTGCCAATCCATCGGTTTGGATATTTCACATAACGGTAGTTTCTAACATTTAAGCCAAAGTGGGGTGGAGCACCGTCATGAAGAAACCACATTCTACATCTGAAGTTGAAGGATAAGTCCTCAAGCAGCAGTGGTTATATTTTTTAAAGAAAGTGCAAGTAGCTCTCAGCATTCAAATTATTTGGTAGAAAACCAGGACCTATTAGATTTGATTTTATTATACCGGCCCGAACGTTTATTCCAATTTCATGTTGAAAGTGTCTTGGTATTATAGCATGCGCATTTTCCTCAGCGTAGATATGTTCTTTATGGAAATTAGTTATGCCTCTTCTTGTAAAACAGGCTTCGTCAGTAAAAATAATTTTATTTTGAAAATAAAAAATATCAGTGTTTCTTCTTTCACCAATAAAATGTCAAAATCTCAATCGGGCATCAAAATTAAGTGGCAATAGTTATTAAACTAGCTGTACATGAAAGAGATGCAACAACTGTTCTTTCAATACTTTATGCGGTATATTTTAGGAGACCTCCAGTTGACGTCCACGATAACTGAATTTTGTAGATAAAAAATTAAGTCATCAACTTTAGGTGTGTTTTTCTCGGAAACCGTTGCTCCTAGCGACTTCAATAAGGTATAACTTTCTTAACTAAAAATAGAGGGGAAGAGATTTTACGAGTAAAAAATAACATACAGGGTGGAACAAAAAAGTTGTAACGGTTTAAAGAGTTTGCAATCGTCGCCGGTAGCGCCCTCTAGAAGATACATCGAAATGGACAATAAAATTGAATTTGCCATCCCAAGAAACCCTCTGATACAAAGGTTCGTGAAATGAACGTGAAACAGTCGAAAGTTATTAAAGAAAACGCGATTTATTTTTAAACATTTGACACCCTGTGGCTCCATGATTATCAACTTTTGAACTGAGGCAAGTTCAGTTAAATCGACTTATCTTCAGCTGTACTTTATGTGGTGAAACGTTGTCCCAACCTTTTAGGGACACCCTGTATATATAGTCTCAGAAATGTAAACTAATAAAAAAAAAAATTCTACCAAACAATTTCAATAAATAAGTAAATATCAAAAAATTAGTTTGTAATTTATAGGTCCCGGAAGCCACAACACCGATCTCTCGTCATCCGAACGACCCGAAAAATAAAAAAACATTTTTTTAAGACGGTTTCTCGGACGTTTTTTTTAATGTATAGGGTGTTTCGAAAATAGTTGAGGAAAATGAAACAGTGGATTCTTCAGGCTATTTTAGAGCAGTTGTTTTATATATAATTTTTTTTGTTCTAGCCATGGCAACTTGGTTCTAACAGTTATTTTTAAAGGGCTGTAACTTTTAAGGGGAAGGTAGAATATTATAATTTTATATAAAACACTCCTTCTTAAATCGGCTGAAAAATCAACTGTTCCATTTTCTTCAACTATTTTCGAAACACCTTGTTATAGTAATTTCTCACATAGTATTGTTTGACATTTTATCTCAGATTTCGATACACTGGCATCGGTGAGGGTTATATATGGGAGTATTTTATTAACCACAGGCGTTCGGTAGTGCATTAATTTAAATAAATATGTTTTAATAGTTGTTCAACGTCAATTAATGAATTATATAATCGCTAATAGAACTACTAAAATAAACAATTTCCACCATCTGCTCATTATTTTTACACTGTAAAAGCAGTTGCTGTGTAAGTGAGATTTTGCAGTGTGTAATTCAGGATGTGTAAAATTTCCGTGTTAATATTTTTACACACTATGGCTTTATATACGTTTTACACAAAATGTATAAAATTACTAGATATACTGAATATGTGGAATTATTATCAATGATGTGTTAAAAGTACACCATTTTGTGTAAACTTAACACAGTATGCGCCAAAAGTATGGAATAAATTCAATAAAAACGAAACAATTATTTTTTGGGAAAAATCCTCGAACATGTCGATTTTTAATTAATATAATCCGTTGTGTTAATATAATAGATGTTATATGTAACGTTACACATTTCAGTGTTATTTGTATCATTAAAGGTGTAGACTTTACACATTAAGATGTTAATTTTATTATATATTGATATGGAAGCTCACCTACCTTTTTAATTTGTTAATTATGTTCCTGATTGCTTTTGAAATAATTTTTTATAAATATAATTTTTGTAATACCTTTATTTTTCTAGAACTTTCCTCAGTAGTCGTGAATGCATCGAATATAGCCTTGAAAGTTGAGTAAAACGTCAAAATAAATAGTATTAAAAAAATTATAATTTCAAAAGCAATCAAGAACATAATTAACAATCCAAAATGATAGATGAGCTATCAATATATTATAGCATTTTCAGAAATATTTTACAAAATTGGTGGTAGTACATATTCTAACAACGTTCTGGAACAACAAACATTAAACAAAGATGTATTTAGGCACTACGTAATAGGAGTTTACAAAAATTAGCTGGTAGTGATCTGAACATATCATTTTTACAAGAATATCAGAATACAGAATAATCTAAAACTTCAGAGTGAACTCCTAATATTCAGTTATAATTTAAAACAATTTTAGCTTTATCATAATTATCAGTAATATTTGATATACCTAAGTATGTAGCTATAACAAATTTTCTCTGATCAAACCTCAATTTAAACGAAATGTCAGGAGTAGGAATATATAGTATGCGCCAAAAGTATGGAATAAATTCAATAAAAACGAAACAATTATTTTTTGGGAAAAATCTTCGAATAGGTCGATTTTTAATTTAAAAAATACATATTTTAACGTAAAATGCGATTTTCAAATGTCATTTGTTTTTGAGTAATGACGTCATCGATTTTTTATTAAATGGCAACACCATATTTTTTTCCTTGATTCTGAAAGATCGTTTAATTCTCTATCAGACAGTACTAAAATTTTGACCTCTTACATAGGAAAGTTTTCGAGTAAATGACGATTGAATGTTAGAAAACGTAAATTTTATCCATAAAAAAGTAACAATTCTGAGGTATATAAAATAAAATACAATTGATTAAATTTTATACTTAAATTAAATGTTCGAATTGCCATCCACCAACTTCTTGACAATACTCAAGTCTGTGAAGAAATTCTTCTTGCACATTATGAATGATTTCTGGGGTAACTCTGCGTATTTCGTCCCGAATGCGATTTTGAAGTTCTTCTAAATTACGTGGTTTATTAATGTACACTTTTGACTTCAAATATCTCCATAAAAAATAGTCAAGAGGTGTAAGATCTGGCGATCTTGCAGGCCATTCTATCGGTCCGCGTCTGCCAATCCACCTCCCAGGAAAACAGTTGTCCAAAAAATCTCCAACAAGGCGCGCATAGTGCGGAGGTGCACCGTCTTGCTGAAAGCATATGGTATCGTCAGGAATGTCAGGGTCATTATCGTTAGGAAAAATTACTGCAAGGCTTGAACAAGGTCATTTTCCAGAAACTCTAAATATCTTTGTCCTGTAAGGGTTCCTTCAAAGAAGAAAGACCCTACTATTCTGTCGTCAACTATTCCAGCCCACACATTTAATTTCTGAGGGTGTTGGGTATGTGCCTCTGCCATCCAATGAGGATTTTCCCGACTCCAATATCTGCAAGTTTGACGGTTTACTGTACCATTCAGACAAAATGTGGCCTCATCTGAAAAAAGTATTTGCCGGTGTAAATTTCTATTTCCTTGACATATATCCATTAGAATTTCGCAAAAGTGTAAGCGGCGATCGGGATCATCTTCATTGAGTTCCTGCTCAAGTTGAATTTTGTAGGGATGATATTTTTCCTTCCTCAAGATACGTAGCACTGTGCTCTGACTAGTGTCATTGTTTAATGCAACCAATCGTGAAGAATTATGAGGATTATCCACCATACTTATCAAAATGTTCTGTTTCTGATTTTAGGTCCAGGTTTTGGAATATTTACAACATTGCCAGTTTCTCTAAATTTAGACTCTACCTTACTGACTGTTGATTGGCTGATAGGGCGATCTGGATATTTTTCATTAAATAAATCGCAAACTTCCTGCTGAGTTGTAGTCATATTCCCGCATCCGATAAGAATTAAAATTTCAATTCTTTGAGTAACAGTTAAATGTGCCATAATACTTTAAATTGAATAATAATTTCTATGTCGCTTACAATACTTATTAGAAAGTCGGTGTGACAATGACACTTTGCAAAGATTTTTACCTACATGATCCATAAAAAAACTATGGAATTCGAAAAACTAAACTTGATAACGTTTTTGCTTTATTTTAATTAATTTACGTTTTCATTCAACATTCAATCGTCATTTACTCGAAAACTTTCCTATGTAAGAGGGCAAAATTTTAGTACTGTCTGATAGAGAATTAAACGATCTTTCAGAGTCAAGGAAAAAATATGGTGTTGCCATTTAAAAAAAATCGATGACGTCATTACTCGAAAACAGATGACATTTGAAAATCGCATTTTACGTTAAAATATGTATTTTTTAAATTAAAAATCGACCTATTCGAAGATTTTTCCAAAAAATAATTGTTTCGTTTTTATTGAATTTATTCCATACTTTTGGCGCATACTATATATTCCTACTCCTGACATTTCATTTAAATTGAGGTTTGATCAGAGAAAATTTGTTATAGCTACATACTTAGGTATATCAAATATTACTGATAATTATGATAAAGCTAAAATTTTTTTAAATTATAACTGAATATTAGGAGTTCACTCTGAAGTTTTAGATTATTCTGTATTCTGATATTCTTGTAAAAATGATATGTTCAGATCACTACCAGCTAATTTTTGTAAACTCCTATTACGTAGTGCCTAAATACATCTTTGTTTAATGTTTGTTGTTCCAGAACGTTGTTAGAATATGTACTACCACCAATTTTGTAAAATATTTCTGAAAATGCTATAATATATTGATAGCTCATCTATCATTTTGGATTGTTAATTATGTTCCTGATTGCTTTTGAAATTATAATTTTTTTAATACTATTTATTTTGACGTTTTACTCAACTCTCAAGGCTATATTCGATGCATTCACGACTACTGAGGAAAGTTCTAGAAAAATAAAGGTATTACAAAAATTGCATTGATAAAAAATTATTTCAAAAGCAATCAGGAACATAATTAACAAATTAAAAAGGTAGGTGAGCTTCCATATCAATATATAATAAAATTAACATCTTAATGTGTAAAGTCTACACCTTTAATGATACAAATAACACTGAAATGTGTAACGTTACATATAACATCTATTATATTAACACAACGGATTATATTAAACTTTCAACACACTGCTGCATACAGAGAAATGGGTAAAAATATACAGCATCCCGGTGAACCTCGATTAACACAGTATTGTGTTCTTTTATAATAAAATGTGTAATTATTTTTTTTATGGTGTAACTTTTTATAATTTGCAATTTACTGTAGAATATATTGATCAGAATCAAATCCGTAAATACCAATTTTATGTAAAAGATCCTTTAAATATTAATTTCACTTGGATCAATTGGGGAACGTTGAAAAAAGCTACATAATATTTTACGGTAGGAGATGAAATCGAATTTTACATCGAAATAAGTCTTAATCAAATTAAAAGTTGAGCTATCTGCGAATATATAAATTGTTTCTTTGAATATAAAAAATAATAATGCCAGATAAATGCACATATAGAAATTACAGAGCGCTTAGCCTCTGTCATATTATACATTATGTAACTGTCGGAATACGTTAAAATTACCTATAATTAAATTATAATCTAGATACGAGTTGTAGAAAGCACCGCGAAATACTTCACATGTACTTTAAGGTGCAAATTATATGCTTTATTTAATTTTCGATATGACTTGCTAAAAACACTGATAATGCTTTTTAAGCGGTGGTGAGAGGTCGTTATCTTGTGACCATCGGAACTTTCATTTTAATTAACCGGTAACGTTTTAAATAAATCACAACAGAAAATATTATAATAATGCATAATTCGAAAATAATAGCTAAGGATGATTTCTCTTCCTTTATTTGCTTTATCTGTAATATATATTACTTATATGGACACATTATGCGTGCTAATATCATAGCAAATAAGATGTTTATTATTTAATAATTCTTAGTTGGATTTGTATTAATTGACCTTTCTATTTTTTAGGCAATAGTGTCATTATTATCCCCCGGTGGTCAAAACAATGTAAAATAAGACATCAGGTTCTTAAACAAGGTGTTTCTGAGATAAATGCGTCCCTTCCAAATGCTAATGGATAACGCAATAGAAGATTTAGTTGTCCTTGTAATAAAATGTACATATTTTTCTTCCGCATGTTTTCTTCGGTCCTGTCAAGTAGCCACCAATTATCCCCACCATATGTTAACTAAAAATCTATGCTGGTGTTTTGTTTTAATTATAGCATGTGGATTTTCCTCAATTCAGGCATGTAAATTATGTAAGTTAATTACTCCATCATAAGTAAATCCAGCTCTTATCAGTAAAAGCACATTGCTTATAAAGCCAGGCATAGTCCTTTGTTTTTCCAAAATTGTAAACGTGGGGGTAATCAGCCTCAGTCATGGGATGTAATTTTTGTAAATGGTACTGGTGTAGCAGCACTTATTGTAAGATCTTCAGTTCGAGCATGTCACAGTCATCCACTACCGTGCTTTGGTTTGAAAGATACTAAGCAATTTTATAAAACAGCAAAGCGTTAAATTAAATTTAAACAGAAGTACATACCAGTTTTACGTAATCTATCAACTTATATAAATGTTCTACAATATGGGAGCCTTCTGTTGGGTAATTGAGCGGCATAAGAACAAACAGCTTCAGAAGAATTTCCTTCAGCTAATCCATACATTAAATGCATGTCTGCAAATTCCCCAAATGTATACTCTTCTATATTTTATGGACAGAGAATTTCTGACAGATACTTCTAAAAACGTAATTTTTTGTATTTTGATTAACAATTAGTAGTATGCCTACTAATGGATTAACAAGTATGCATCCATTAAATAAAACGGGTTTATCTCGAAAAAATAAAAGATATCGAATAAAACAACGTATAGCTTTTTTTGCAGCAACTTGATAAGGGAATCGAATTACGAATGCAAAATATCAAATTTAACCAAAATTGTAAAAATTTTAAAACTTAATTTTGATCGTACCTGTATGTAAAAGCATATCAAATTCCAATTTAAATAGTGAAAGTTGTATTACCAAGGTAACGATTTAGAAATTATGACTAAAATTCAATATTTAACTTCTTATTTGGAAGTTATGTGTATGCGTAAGGAAACCAGACAGGACAGAAACAGAAACTGTTATTATTTTGACTATCCCTGCATGTCCTCTCATTTTTGATCACTAGTGTCTGGGCACCCTGTATGGAATATGTTCCCATAAAAACAAAAATTATCCGAATATTTTTTTTTATCGAAACGAAGAATACCTAGACGGCAAATTTTCAGTGATCGACACTGTATCTAAAAAATAAGAAATTGAAAATTTATCGGTCATTTTTAGATTTTATTACAAAGTGTGTATATTCTTTAATATCAACTCCAATAGATAAACTAAATATTTGAGAATAAAATTTAACATGCAAAAAGTTATATAGTTCGTATAATGTTGATAAACAGGTAAACGTTGATCATTTGAACGTTCAAACAAAACAACTTCTCAAACAAATTATACAGGGCGTTTCAAAAACAAGGTTCAAACTTTGAGACATAATAGAGGAGGTTAAAACATGAAAATATAATAAATGTTCCGTTTTATCACCAGAGCCCTATAAGTACTAACAATTTTTTATTGTCAGTATCGGTTATACATAATTAAGAGGCTTTCCGGGTTGTTATGTCGTGACATCGGTAACTGGTCTTTGCCAGAAACAGAATTAAAGCACACATCCCTAGCATTAGTTCTTTTACCTGCCCTGGTTGATTTCGGGCTAGGCTCTGCGGGCCGTGGGGACAGACACGCTATCGGTATATCTGGGCCCGCCCATATATTGATTTCGGCTCCTATTGTTGGTATTACGACTACTACGGTCGGAACCTTTCCTCAGAACGGTGGTAGTCCCCCTAGGCGTCCCGAATCCGCCGCTGTAACTGGTCGCATCCCATGCTTCCAAACGTTTCGCCGCTCTTTACTGTCGGCATCTTCAACGGTGACTCCGCAAAAGCGTCGCCACGGAGTCGGTGCGAAGCTTTTGCTCAATATATGGGCCCAGACATACCAATAGTTGGTCTGTCCCCACAGAGCCTAGCCCGAGAACAATCAGATTATGTAAAATAATCCCAGCCAATGCTAAAGATGTGCACTTTAATTCTGTTTCTTGCAGCGACCAGTTACCGAGGTCACGGCATAACAACCCGGAATATCACTATGTATCAAATGACATAAGTCCATACAAGTTACGTAACGTTAGCAAATTACTTTTGACATACATGAGAACTTACCACGTGTTAACTAATGATCACTTACAAGATTATCTCAAAATGACAAATAAGCGCTTCTTCCAACTCCACTGATGTCTCACAGACCGTTAACTTCATGTAACTCCACAGAGAAAGTTCATGGTAGCTGTAAAATCAAGACTTTGGATGTGTTATGGTGGAAACACATTCTTCGAATGGAACATCAATGACCCAAGGAACATCTTCCAACAAGTCATGCAACACATTTTGCTTAACATTTAAATAAAAGTTGCCATTTAAGCGAAATAGTAACAGGTGTGCAGTCCGATCAGATTGTTTTCGACAATTCCAACGTTACGTAACTTATTACGAATGAGTTATCATAGCGCCATAAAACTGTTTAGATAAGTAAGTAAATAAGTAAGCATTTAATCCAAAAGATCATATAGAATGACATAGGATAAGTCAAAAAGAATATATGAAGTACAAAAAGAAACAATAAAAATTTTAAATAACAAAAATTAAATGTTAATTATTATTCAAGTATTCATCTATAGAGTAAAAACCATGTTGCGTTAAAAATATATAATGCCCTAAAAATGTATTTAAACCAACGATTTTCTTTATAGAAGTGTGAAGTCTATTGTATGTAACGGTAATAAAGATTTGATTTATATAATTTTAGCCTATGCACTGGGTGTTTCAAATTATACTCATGTCGTGTAGGATATCCATGACAAAAAATTTTAAATATAAAATTGGACAATTTTTTTTATAATTTATAGAATTTTTTTTTCTTTTATAAATGTTAGTTTACAGGATTCTCTATATTTTCCTCCAAAATTAAAACGAATAGCTCTTTTTAAAGAATTAGAACTTACAAGAGAATGGCTTCCCCAAAATACTAGACCATATCTGAGCTGACTTTCAAAAAAATAAAAAGTTTTAACAGTATTAGTGCCAGGTCTCTGATGTAAACAGATTAAGTAATAGCTAGATGCACATTTACCACAAACTTGATATTAATAATATTAATTAATATATTGCCTTATTTATTTTCCATAACAGTAAATCATACAAAAACAAAGAAAATTACTGGTGCCGTTCGGCAAAATACTGATATTCTATGTAACAATTCTTATAAACAAATAGTAGACTGACGTTAAATGTATTCTTGACTCATGTATTACTAAAAACTAACAATTTGTATGAAACTCGTAGTGAGGTCTTGGCCCGTTTACGGAATATAAAGTTTACTAGCATTGTAAGTAAAAGATCACTCAAACAAAACTTAGGTAGTAAATACAAACCACGATGTCGATTGGACAGATCATGAATATCACAACCTCTAATCAACTTATTATAGACCAGTGTTTAACCCTTTGAAAATGGTAAAAAGTGAAAAAAAATAATAGTAGGATGAAACTCATTGGAACAGGAAGAGAATACAACAAAAATGAAAGGAAAAATAATTTACGGGCGATCTTAGGTCGGGAAGTGGAAGGGGGTGAGTTTTTAAGGGTATAAAACGGTTTATCTTGATCTCCGGCAAAACTACAGGTCCTATGGAAAAAAGTTAAATAGCAAAGTTGTAGGTAATAAAAAGATCTACAAGTTTTATATTTACACTTTTTTCACATAACCTCAAAATTTATGTGAAAAATTCAAATAACCAAGTTTTTGGTTTTTTATTTTTAGCTTTTATAAAAAATAAATTTTTTTTCACGATATTTGGTGAAAACTTATCTTTTTATGTCCCAAATACACTGTAATTTTTTCTATTTAAAATATACATTTTTTCACCTTATTTTGACTTAATATCGAAAAAGCACCCTAATTTTCAATCGAAAATTCTCAAGTCAAAATATCTGCTTTTTTGAAAAAGTCGGTTGGCTTTTTGTCACATTCTTTCACAATGCATGTTTGGAAGAATTCACCAAAGATTGCGTGATACCGGTTCCTTGAGCAAACAGTGCCATTTATCCGGAAGACCAAGGTCGGTATCCACTCCTAGAGCAGAAGAAGAAATTCTAGCACTGGTAGAGCAGAATTCAGGTACGAGTGTGCGGAGAATATCAGCCCAGGTAGGAATTAGTAGTCCTCTTGTTTGGAGAATCCTTCACGAGCAACTGCTTTATCCATACCATGTACGAGTACAGGCCTTAAATCCAATAAATGATCATCAAGCACGTTTGGTTTATTGCCACTGGTTTCTACGTCATGATGCTGAAGACCCTCGTTGTCTTGCAAACATTCTTTTTAGTGATGAGGCCGGGTTCACAAGAAATGGAGTGTTTAATTTTCACAATACGCATATTTGGGCCGACGAAAATCATCATGCTCTAATAGAATCTGGACATCAAGCACGTTTTTCATTAAACATTTGGATGGGTATTGTAGGTGACAGGTTTCTAAGTCCTGTTGTTTTACCAAACCGATTAACAGGTGCTGCTTACCTCAACTTTCTGCAGAACACACTGTATGAGTTTTTGGAAAACATTCCTTTGAATCAGAGGCAACAGATGTGGTTCCAGCATGATAGTGCTCCAGCTCATTTTTTCATGGCCGTTAGAAAGCATTTACACCAAACTTTTCCACATAGATGGGTAGGAAGGGCCGTACGTGTTTTATGGCCTCCAAGATCGCCTGATCTGAACCCTCTAGATTTCTTTGTTTGGGGATATTTGAAGACATTAGTGTATGGTACTCCTGTAAATAGCTTGGAAGAGCTGCAGCTACGGATTAATCAAAAGTGTCAAGAAATCCAAATCAAGGAGGGTGTTTTCGAAAGAGTTCGAATATCGTTGAGAGAAAGATGTCGTGCCTGCTTGGAAATGGACGGAGGGCACTTCTGTAACTTTGTTTTTTGTTTGTTAAAAGCTTCTTTTGTCGGTTTATTCCTAATAAAATAAAATGTTTGAAAAACGAATAGTGGTTAATATCTCCGCAACCGTTACTTTGCGGACCCATGTTTATTAAGACTTTTTTGCTTATTTTGGTTCATACTATTACCTTCGGAAATATTTTACACTCTTTTTTAACACCCTGTATAATTGTTTCCACCTGACTAGCAGTAATAGGGTTACAAACAATTTCATGATTAATATCATGCACTCTTGTATTATATTTATTTAAAATTATATCCATATCCATATAATCTGAAGGCTGAGGCAAATTGTCCGCTAAAAAATGATCTATATGAGCTTGCCAATTTAAGGCATGAATATATCCAACAGTAAATTCAGTTATCTACTTGTTTAACAGATTGATTTTTAATTTTTGAAAGTGGACTAAATCATATAATTCCGTTCAGCTGTATAAAATGACAAAATTACATAAAAAAGGTTTTGTCAGTATTTATGATAAATCAATATTTTTAAGATACTGTTAGGTAATAGCTTTTAAAAATGATCTGATGCCAAAATGGCACACCTTCCAATAGAAGAAAAATCTTCATGTCTTAACCTTCTTTACGATATCCCAAAGTTTGTAAAAGAAAATTTGAAATACGATGTAGAAGGTACTTGTGGACCTTGTGACAAAAATGGATACGTATAACGGGAATCATTTTATTATAAAAGGAAAGCAATTTAAAACATACATACATATTAAATAATCGGTATATTCATAAAATACTAATACTAAATGTGTTATTCTTTCGGCCAAGGTTTGAATTAGTATTGTAATAGAATCAGAAAATCATATGAATTAAGAAGATAAATAGTTCTAGTGTTAAATAAACACAACATTCTAATTTTGTCAGGTGCATAATACAAACTGACAAAAGCGATTTTTGGCATTTAAAAATCCTTTCTCTCGGTGAAAGGTGGTGAAAAATGGGAGATACGAACTTATTCAACAAATTAATGTTGCATGGACGAAAATGGGTATAACAAAGTGTTTCATAACAATACTAGTGTTAAAAGCTCAATTCTAAATTATATCCATTAGATAATTTAAATAAGAAGGCGTGCAGAGTTACCCAACTGGCGGTATCGTTATGTTGAACGGAAATGAGATACGGCAATTACTTGCAGTGTAGAGAATGTAGGCTTGCAGTTCTCTGCTGCACGTCAATTTTAGTTACTTACCTTTCCCTTGGCCACTTGATCTCTATGGAAAAGAAGATAATGCATTCCATAAATGCACGATACACTATGATATAGGACATCAGAATTTGTAAATTAATATAATAGAAATTAAATAGTTATTTAGACATTTTATTTTTTAAATTACAACATTTTTCGTACAATTTCGCGTTATTTTTTTATTGATGCCTTAGATTTACACTAAAAGCGATTTTCCTGTCACTTATTCCACCATTCTATATGTATAGTTATTTGCAGTTAAATGACATCTTAGTTTCCACTTGATAGATTTTGGGGTTGTTGGTTGTTGGATGCTGGTGTTATCCTAGTAAAGGCGAGTTTATGCAGCCAGAACATAAGCACAAATTTTGTTTTAATAATAAATTTAAAGCTATGAACTGGTTATTTTATGGAAGCATTTATGCCGTTTAGAATAAAGCATAGTATTTAGCCCTGTAAAAGCGACCTTGAAAGTTCCAATACTTTAACTATATATATTTAAAATTTAAACATAAAAATTTATCATCACAAAATCCAAAACACTTAAATCATATTTAATAGTTTACTATGACAAAATATTTTATTTTGATACTTAGAATTATAAGTTGGTTACATTTGCAGTGTAAAATCTAGTTAGACAGGGGGTACGGCGTAAATACTGTATAATAATTATTAAACAGCTTCCTGACAATATCTGTAATAGAAAAGTTTCTATTTTTGCGTTTTTTTGTTTTGTTTTGTTTTTCATGTAAATTCAGTTTCAATTATGCATCGAAAATTGTCGCTACAACGATCCTGAATGCAGCAATTGCTGCTGGATCTGCACGTCATGGAACTGCAAAGCCTGCTCATGAAGGTTCTCATGCTATTTAATGCAGCATCGCACAATAGACCGGCACCAGCATGTACCGTCACCTGCAACAACCGTCACTGCAGGTCGTGGCGGTGGCCTGTAATTTTTATGCTTTGTCGCGCTAGTCCGACATAAGTTCGGTTTCCACAAAAGTCAGGGATTTGTTTCAAACTGTTAGAAATATTCAACCAGTTAAGGTTGAACAACAGCAACAGCAACAACCTCTTTTTATTTTTTTTAAACAAACTGCAAGTCTTTCGTCAGATCACACTGCTCTGCGGAATCTTGTGTTTTGGCTCTCTGTAGGCGCGAATGATTCAAGAGCTCAACATTTTTTTTTTTTGACAATTGAAAATACTGAAAAAAAGTTTGTTGATCTCTGTCTAGTTCAGAAAATAAAATAATGATATTCACCATACAGTTTTCTCATTTTATTAATAGGGTGTACCAAAAACTTTGCATCCTAGCTTCTCCCCCTCCGAACTACACTCAACTACTACTTAAAAATATCTACCGCACATACTTAACTTGTACAAAAAGTTGCTGGTCCGTGCTGTACAAGTGTGTGAAGACGTGCGGTTTGCAGGTTCTTGCTGTGCTGGTTCGTGCAGGCATAAGGTGTGCGATCTCTTAGAGCTATACTGCAATGGACTGTCGTGTAGAAAGCGCAATTAGGACCTAGAGACTTTTGCAGGGGGTGAAATATATAAAAATTAAAGAAACGAAAAAATACAGGGTGTTTCTTAAGTAGAGGTCAAAAATCCAGAGTCGTATTTTGAGATCAAAAATAAGGGTTTCTTGTTATGTAAATGTAGGGTCTTAGAACCGCCATTGTCCAGCTACAACGTGTCAAAAATCAGTTTTTGATTTCTATACCGCTTGAGATAATTTAACCAAATTCGGTGTGCATATTTAGTATCACAGTAGGTATGAAACAAAAAATTACCAGCTTTAGAAACTTACAGGCGGCGGAGGTGTGGGTCAAATCTTATATAACATTACAAATAAAATAGGTTGTCATATGTGCTATCTTCACTTGTTGTTTCTTTACATTTTTTTTGTATTCTAAACCGATTAACAAAATTGATTTATTTGATAAAGTGCATTTTTCCAGGTACCTACCTAAATTAATTAAACATACCTTAGGAAAGCCATGTAAAACAATAATAATAAGAAGCCCTCATCTTCTGAGGTTAGGCGAATTTATATGGAAAGATTCCCAAATCCAAGAATGTTTCAAAAAGGTCCAATTCCTGTAAGACCTTTGAGTGTTAGAACGCCTGAGTTAGAAAAAGTTATTCTATACGAAATTGAAAAAGACCCAAATACTAAGACTTTTGAGTGTTAGAACGTCTGAGTCGGAAGGAGGTATTCTACACGAAATTGAAGAAGACCCAAATACTAGTACTAGAAAGATCTCTGCAAATCATAAATTAGTTTGGTCCGTTCTGAACATCAATCACATCATCAATAACAGTTATACCGTATCACAAACAAAGGGTTCAAGTCTTACTAGCTGCAAGACTAAAAGTGTAAAGAAACAAAAAGTGAAGATAATACAATGGCGTATATGATAACTTATTTTATTTGTAATATTATACAGGGTGATATATTTTTATTGACATATAATGATCGATGATACCCACACCTCCGCCACTGGTAAGTTTCTAAAGCTGGTAATTTTTGGTTTTATCTATCTATCTACTGTCATACTAAATATGCGCACCGAATTTGGTTAAATTATCTCAAACGGTATAGAAATTAAAAACTGATTTTTTGACACGCTGTAGCTGGACAATGGCTGTCCTAAGATCTACATTCACATAACATGAAACCCTTATTTTTGATCTCAAAATACGACCCTGGATTATTGACCTCTACTTAAGAAACACCCTGTATTTTTCCGTGTCCTTAATTTTTCTATATTTCACCCCCTGCAAAAGTCTCTAGTTCCTAATTGCGCTTTCTACACGGTAGTCCATTGCGGTATAGCTCTGAAAGATAGCGCACATTATGCCTGCACGAACCAGCACAGCACGAACCTACAAACCGCACGTTTTTTTTTTTAATTTTTGACACGCTGTAGATGAACAATGGCTGTCGTAAGACTCCACTTATGCATATAACAAAAAAACTCTTATTTCTGACCACAGAATACGCCCCTGGATTTTCGATCTCTACTTAAGAAACACCCTGTATACATATAAATTAGAGAAATATATTTTGATCGTTAATTTTATTTTGTATAAATTATTGGAAATAAAGTGATTCCACCTTCTCATTTCATTTGTCACTCGGTCACAAGTGGTGAAACGGGGAAATGAAAAAAAAACAACTAAAAAAGTATCATCAATTCAAAATGAAATTACCGAAAACATGATCTTCGCCGAGTTAAATAAGAGAGTTTGCTCATAGGAAGACCAGGAAAGAAGATTTTATTTAATAAATTATGATTTTAAAAAATAAATATTATTTCACTTTTTTTCCTTATTTTGATATTCATGTGAAGGGGCGCCGTAGAAATTTCGCCCAGGGCGCCGGTACTGCTAAAACCGGCTCTAACAAAACTCATACCCTTGAGTATATAGTCAAGACCCATACCTAATAGGGCATAACCAAGTGAAAATCCGTGTCTACAAACAGAAGATTAAAAAAGTTTTATGAATTTCTTTAACATTAACGTAGCATTTTTGCAAATAAAATCTGGTTATCTTTGAAGCTATATATGAAATTAGTGCAAATTAAAATATATTTTTCTGGACAAATAACTATATTTTACTTAATTTATTTGCATAGTGTCTGAATATCTAAAAAGAGATTAGTTTCAATGACATTTGCATAGGATAAATAAATTTAAAAATTCAGAAAAAACGCATAAGTATAAGTATTTCTCCACAAAAATGATCCTATAATTTATTCTCTATTATTATGCCCCGTAAACAACTAATAAATTAGGGTTTTTTTGCTGTACATAACAATTTGGAAAATTCAAGGGTCAATTTTTAAATAAATAAAATGTGTATTTTTGCCTGAATATATGCAACCATACATACATAATTATTCGGTTTTGTTCGTTACGAATCGTTGGCATTCGTTTGTATAAATTTTTTTCATACATGACTCTTTTTTGTCTCCTTTTTAAAGGTTATGTTTATTAACGGTTGAATATAAAAAGATATAGATATTTATAGCTTAGTGAGAATTTCTGTGATAAATGTATAAAAAATGTTTAAATTGGTTTTATTAGTTGCTCAAGCTGTAAAATTTAAAGGATTTTAGTGATGTTATAAGTAGATTTGTCTTTAATACGTTGAATGGTACCAAATGTCAACAACATTCCACTGACTAAAAATGGATAATACTTTAAAAAAATCTGATATTAGTAAGAGGATATTAGAAACTAGAAAACAGACTGAAGAATTAAAAGCACAGTTACAGAATTTGATAGATTCTGGAATTAATTCATCTTTAGAATATAAGAGTACACTTCATTCCCATCTGGATAAAGAAAATATTAAAGAATCTGAGAATAAAGTACAAATTATCAAATCGTATGATACTAAACATTCCCAACATATAACGAAACCAAGTTCCTCTAGAATACATTTACCTGAAACTCTAAAGAACATAAAACTCGAGAATCAGCAAAAAAATTCCAAAAAAGCAAGAAACTATGATGTAAATGAGGCTCGTGATTATATCAAAAAGCAAAAAGAGAAACGTTTGGAGCAACAGAAATTGCAAAATGAAGAGAAAAAGAAAGCGGAGATTAAAAAACAAAAACTTCAAGAACTTCATAAAAAATCATTAGAATTGGTTGCAAAAAATGTACAAGTTAAAAGGGAGAGATCTAAGTCACGTGAACGTATAGACTTTGTAAGACCAGTAAAAGATATTCCAAGAAGCAGATCTTCATCACAGGAAAAAGGTATTAATAGACATAAGCCAGATTTAAATCATAGTTATGGTAGACGAGGGAAATCGGTAGAACGGTCAAGAAATATGCCATTAGAAAATGTAGGTCCTATTAATCCTAATTTATTATATCCTCCCATACCTACCCATTTATTGAAAATTCAAGAGCAGAAAACAAGAACTACAAACAAAAAATCGCCTGCATCTCATAATAAAATTGTAATTTTGAGTGGAAACAGTACTGATAAAAAAACAGAATCTCCAAATTCAGATGTTAAAAATGAGACAGAATTATTAACACCTAAAAATTTGTTTAATTCAAAAAGTACATTGTACCCTCCGTCACAAAGCTATGAGTTGAATGCTCAAAAGCAAGCAACCAATTCGAGTAAATCTCCAAATTCAGACCTTAAAAATGAGACAGAGTTATTAAAACCTAAAAATGTATGTAATATTTCAAAAAATGCCGACACATCGTACCTTCCACCAAAAAACACTGAGTTGAATACTCGAATTCAAATATCCAATTCAAGTAAAGATGAAGAAAAAATTGACACAACAAATAAAAATTCATCAAACAGTCTTCATAAAACAGCTATAAGTAGTAATAATAGTGCAGCAGGAAAAACGAAGTCCAGAAAATTAGACTATAATACTAAACAGAAAATCTCGTCACCTAAGGATGTTGAAGTATCTCATTTAACAAATGGTAAGTTCCCCTTAGAAATTGAATCAAATAATAATTTTACGTCTGTTAATAATATACTCGATTACAAAAGCACTCATAATAAGAACAGTTCAAACATACATTTACATTTTTCTGATAATGTGAACTTAATGACAAGAAATCACAATAATTCAGCTAAACCCGATGGTACATCTAAGTCTGAAACTGTTATTGATGCCTATAATTTAGAAAAATTTACAAAAGAGACTCAAACAAACGACGAACCAAAGCATGAATTTCCGTCATGGCTCCAAGAAAAGAGATTTGAATCAAATCCTTTAAATTTTATAAACACTGTTAAAAGAAAATTGCATTATGCAATAAATTCTCCTAAGACACATGTTGATGTTGGAGTCCAAAGTTCAATTGCGCAACAAAATTTTAAACCAGACACTCAAAATATCAAGAGCAAAGAACAAATATTAGATATTTTACAACACAGTGCAAAATCTAGTAGAAGGTCAGATCTTAAATCATTTATATCCCATAAATGTCTTAATTTGGATAAAAAAACTATCGATAATATTGAACTAATTCCTAAGAATTTTAGTAGTAGACATTTGATTGGTTCAAAAGATACAGAAACGGAAAGTGAATCCGACACATCAAAAAATATTCCCGAAATTTCAAGTGAGAGTGGAACTTCATTAAATAAAAATGCTGAATCTGTTAAACAAAATGGTAGTGTTGGATTAGATGTAGAAAGGTTAACTTCTTTGAAGCTTAGGGCTCACAATGTTGATAAAGATACTCACACTATTCATTCAGAAGAAATACAAACGGAAGCAACAGCCCATCCTTATTCGATTGTAATAAATGATAAATCGCCAATTAAAATAAACTTTGATGATGCAGTGAATACAAAAACTGAAACAAAAAGATCTGTTAGTAAAATTCATGAAAATGATCAATATACGTCAGATTTTCAATCAAGCAGTCGTTCTATAAGTACCCCCAGTAGTTTAATGCAAAATAAAACATCAATAAATTCTTCAAAAAGTGCAGGTTATCAAAACTTAATGGATCCACAAGTTATGCTATATTCAGAAAAACATTCCAACAACATTCCAAAAAATTTAGAAATACATTCCAATAATACTACTACAAATATTAAGACAAATAGTGAAAAATTTGTTTCATCTAGAAATATTACAGTAAGAAATAATAGTTTAGGAAAAAATATATCGCATACTTCAATACAGAGTAATAATTCAAAAGATATCTCTACAAATAAGAAAACAATATCAAACAATACATCTATTGGAACAGAAACTGAGACAGAAACACAAGGAAGTAAGAATAAATCTGAAAAATCTCAACCAAGTGAATCAATAACCAGCATCGGAAGTTCAAAAAAGTCTGATGAATATAAATCTCTCTACTCGGATTTCCATCCATCTGTTACTGTTAATGGAATGCTGTCAAAGTCCGACTCTAATCTACAATACATTAATACTCGAAGAGGTTCCCATCAATCTTCTCAAAAGAGTAAATTCATGAATATACTACCCTTAAAAGAGCCAACTCTGTCATTAGTAGTAGCCAATGAAAAAATTACACAAAAGGCAAACAAAACTGAAGATAGAGGCAAGCTTTTCAAAAATATTCCTTTAAAGCCGACTACAAATGAATTTGCAGATCAGGTATGTTGTGTATCCTTTTCATATTTCTAGACATACCTACCTAATTTTTGTTTTAGAATAACACAAATGAAATTCATTTGAAATTTGAAGCTGAAATTCACCTCTTAAATGACTTTAATGAATCCCTCCGTCAGTTCTCAGAGGTAGAAAAGGTAAAAGTGTATTTCAGATTATTTAAATCTAGCATTTTCCAAAAATAAACATATTAAATTTATAGAAAAACGGAAACAAGTACAGACAAAATAATACTAAAGCTGTAATAAAATATTTTTCTATTGCGCTTTTAAAGTTGCCAGACCTATGTTTAATATGAGTCATATATTTTTTCAAAAGTGAACTTAGTGTTACATTAAATTTTTGTTTTCACTACTGCAGTAGGATAACGATTGTTAAGAGCATAATAATAGTTTTTATGATTATACTCTTTTTGAAATACCGCAGTTGTTTTGAAATATCAAAATACAAATTTATTATTAATTAGGTTTTTTTCACTATTTTTCTGTTAAGTATATCTGTTTTTTTTATTGCAATGATTATGTTTTGTGTAGATTTCCAAGTGCACTGATTCATGCAAAATTACAAAAATGTATGTTGTTTCTTTAAATTTTGTTTTGTGGTAGTCTTGAATGTAATTAATGTGTTTCAGTTTTTATTGATTTATTAAAAATGTAGGTGTTTTGCAGTACCTACATAAAATATTCTTGTATATTTTTATCCAACCTCATAAAATTTCATACAAATTATGCTATTTTTTTTTTAAATCAGGGTAACTCTACACGCACACTCACTGATATACAAGGTGTTAAATTTAACAAGAATTAACTATTTTTAGCTATATTGAAGTCATGTGGCATTTATTTTGATCTAACATCAGCAGAGGCCTTGGTCAGCTCATATTAAAAATTATCTCTTAACTTTTTTGAAAAAGGTGGTCCTGTCATCATTTTTTACTTCACATCTTCATGTCCTTATCATACATGATTCTTAAAAAATTTTAGCTTTTAAAGTAGTATATATCTCGACCAAATATCAGTTCACATATCACTTTGAGAAAATGGGTAAAAGCTTTTATTATTTATTTAAATTTAACACCCTGTATCTCAGTGGGTGTACACGTTAGAAAAATATTTTGATAGAGTTCGAGTAGGTACTATTTTGATGCAATTTTTAACCTATCAGTTTTATTGAAAATTTTTACTATTATAGTATTTGATGTTTTTCTAGGCTTTCAACTCTTTGAAATCAAAAAATGATACTTCTGAAGCAGCTAATAAAATTCTTCATAATCAAGATACTCAAACTTCTATTATAACAAAATCTTCTTCTACGACTAGTAAAGCAACGGAAAATACTGATTCAGATAAAAGTGAGCTTTCCTCGATAAATTTTTCAAGATTTCTGATTAATGCTGATTCAAGTAGTTTGAATGACACTGCTGTTTCCAAACTGGATGAAACCAACAATGCAGAAGATGTTTTAAATATAAATATCAACCAAGATTTATGTAATTTTGAAAATCTACAGTCACATAATTTTGCAGGGATGACACTTAGAATGGTAAATATATTATTGTCTTTTGGTTTCTTTTTTTTGATAAAGTATTTATAAATTCAATTTATTTAACTCCTCAACGGCTAACTGCCGGTACCACATACTGCTATAAGATTTAAAACTTCTGCGATTTCTCAATTTTGTTTTATATTTTACATTAGATTAGAGTATATGGTGATAATATATGCAGAAAGGATTGAAATAGAATATGTTTCAGTTGAATTACGCATGCATATATGTAGAATCTTCTAGGAGTTGGAATAAGAACAACCTTTTCCATTAAGTGATTGTCTGGAAACCAAGAAAATCTGCTATTTTTATTCTAATTTAAAAGAAAGTCACCTCATATTTGTACAGTGTTCTAAGACCATTTTCTTAGTGCATTAAAAATGAAAAACTTTTTTTTCTTATTATTTCAAAATTTTCAGTGTCCTTGTTTTTATTTTTTTATAAATACATATTATTTATTTTAAAGACTACATATGTGTGTTTCTGAGATGACATGTATGTATATTTAAGAACAAATTTGTGTTTATTGATTAGCAGTATAACATATTGCTGGCTAATAATTTTGATAATTCTAGCCGTTGAGGGTTAAAAAGTGCTATCTTTCATGTTAGTACAAAATTCCATGAATAATATACGAGAGTGGCACTAATATACAGGGTGTTTCTTCAGTACATGCAGAAAATTGAGATACACCTATAGTTAAAATTTAGGTAATTTAGTTAAATAAACATAGAGTTGTGAGTGCAAAATTTAAAATAATATGTTAAATAGTTGCAACAAAGTTGTTGTATATTTATATGTTTTTAGTATAACAGTAGGTATAAAACACAAATTTATCAACTTTTGTAAATAATTAGTGTCAAAGCTATAGGTACTATTATGCTGCCACATATATTGAATACAAAATTTTGTTCTCATTACATTCTCTTAATTTTCTTTGCTGTCAATTTAGTTTAGAAATTAACTCTGTAATTTATTTTTATGTTTATTTAACCAAGTTATTTTAAGAAGGAATATTAAAATACACTATTTGCAGATATTTGCAGTTCCATAAGGTATTCAATACATCATAACCAAAATGTAATTTTTTTCTTATACATAGTGTCTGCAAATTTCATCAACAACAACAATGATAAGTAAATACGATTTAGGAAAAAAACAAAATAAACAATTTAATCATTTTATTTCGACTATTATGGTGTATGATCTCTTAAAGCTTTAGTGAAGTCAATATACTGGGTGCTAGTTCCTTCGGTTACCACCCCCTTTTAGTGGTCAAAACTTTTACAGTGGTTCTACATAAAAAGCTGACAAAGTGTTCAAAATGTCATTACTTTACCTCAAATTTGTCCATCTATGTTTATATCACAGCATAGGTAGACCAACAGTTTCACTCCATTGTCGGCACTTTGAACTGCTTTCAGTTTCTGCGGTGACCTCGAAATGTGAGTGCGATAGCACATCCGATAGAATTGACAGAATCGGTGATCAGGACCTGAATAAGAAATTTTTATTTGCGCGTGAAAGCGTAGTTATTCCACATGAAAGTTTACGTTATATCTATCCACATTATGTAATAATTCATTATACAGTTATGAATGGGTAATTCAACATGTACTATACATCATTTACTGCTACTAACATACAGTGTGAAAATTTGATTTACTTCTTTGGACTCTATAAAAAAAAAGAGTTTAAAATGTATATTATTGCACTACAAAACATTTTTATTTATTTACTTACTTTTTTTGTTATTAGTGATAATTACATTTTTTGGGGATTTTTTTAAATTTAAAATTTTACGTTTGAAGTTTAGTGGACAAATAATTTATTATGATTTTTTTCGTCTTAAATGATCTACGTAAACCAGAAGACAAGTATTTTTCAGAACAGAGAAATTATGTTTACTTAACTTTGAAAATTGTTAAATTGGAGATAAAAGTGCAGTAAAATGTAAATTTGGAAAAAAAATTATTTTTTATTATTTTGTTTTGAGACTTACTCTCATTATAGTGACTACAAGAAATATGATCATCTACATAATTTGAAGAGGAGCCGTCATGTGCAGGAAACGTTGGAACGGCCTCTTTGCGTAATCTATTGCGCGAATCGTTAGAAAACATATTATTTTAAAAATGTATTTGACATAGTTTGTATGAACTATTACTAATCCTGAACAGCTTTTCTAATAAATCTTCTCTATTAGAAGCCTCTGCACAGAACTTTGCTCTAAAATCAAAATTTGTATTTGTGAATAATATAAATATGTATATTTTAAACTTCACTTTCATGAGAAGTATTTATATTCCAATGTTATACTTAAGAAATAAGTTAATAGGTAAGGCAATAGCAGTAAAATATCATTTATGGTTTGTACAGTATATTATAGATTACTTATTACTTATTTATGTCTTTAGCAAATTTAAAGAAACTTAAATTACTATTTATAGATGATATATTTAAACATCTAACTGCTGCGCAGCGACTCGTTCCTCGATCAGACTCAAAATATTGCTTTAATACGGATCTGTATAACCGATGTTCGCACTCCCAGAGTTGGATGTAAACTGAGGTCTCTGCAGCTTGAAATGGATGCGCGAGCTGCTATGCGCGACTTATTATTTCGGCCTGAGTGTTTTTACTAGTCTCCCTATACTGCGTTTATATGATGTTTCCGTCTTATATTTTGCCATAGAATCAGCCCCTGAACTAGTTGCTCATAATTTCTGGACACCCTGTATACATACATATTAAAATATTTACATTATAAAAACGTAAGAGTTTATGTTGCTGCAAAATATTTCATCTATCAAAATATTGCTCATGACACTATGCACATTTTTTGTTTTTGCGCCCACTGAGGAATTTTTCACGGGTGCCCAAGATTGCTGTCTGTTTTAAAAAAAATACAACCACTGTTAAAGTTTTAACGGCTGAAAGGGGGTGGTAATTGGAAACCACCACAGAGTATGTCGATTGCACTAAAGTTTTAAGAGATAACACACCATAATAGTTAAAATTTCAATCGGTAAAGGCATTACGAAGTTATAAATTAAATTAGTTTTATTTTTGATAAATTTGAAGGCCTGTAACTCAAAAACCAACAATTTTTTATTTAGCTTGTTTTGTAGATCATATTTATTTATCGTTGTGAATATACTGTATGTTTTTGAATAAAAACGAAATAATACTTTGAAAAGTTGAAAAACTTATAATTGAATGAATACTCTATAAATATCAAAATTATTGGAACCATATTTATTAACACATAACTTAGTCAAAAGTGATAATAATTTAATTCAACTTGATTTTTATAAATTTTTTTTATTAGGTTCATAATATTGTGTAAAATCAATTACTCAGACTAATAGAAACTAGGAAATTGGTTTGATTTATCTTAAATATTTTTTCAATACGGTAAAAAACAACTTCATTTTCTCACGTTCTGGAACTACAAATTTTAAATCTGTGAAGATTCAAAATTTATGATGAAAGATAAGTGGCAATATGTAGAATGAAAACAGTATTTTTTTTATGAGATCTTTCTACTGGATTTTATGTTATTAATTTTTTTTTTTAACTAATAAATCAGTGATATTCTTTGTGCATGGAATATTTAGACACCCTGAATATTCTCAAATTAAGTACTTGCATTTGGATTAATGTGCTATTATATTGCTTTTTTTATCACAGTTTGAACAACTTATTAAAGACGAAGATGTTCGACTAGAAAATTTAAAAACAATCTTGAAGATCAGAGAACAGGCTCTGTTAGACAGAACGAAAGGAGAATTGGCATGGCTGGAGATTCAAAGAAAGTAAGTAGTTTCACCTCTAATCTCAAAAAATGCATTTTCAAGTTATTTCTATTATTATTTTGTTTACCTGGTTATAAAAATTATATCATGAAAAATTATATGTATTTATTCTTATGTAAAACTTGAACAAAATGTAAACAACTTTGTATTCATTATAAATGATAATGCATTATAATTTTTAACTTTCTGTTACTTCTCTAAGCCAATTTATATCAACGTTAGATAAGTGCTAGCATAATTTTATACTTTTAAAGTTTATTGTTGATTTTGATATATTGGTACCTGTAATTTGAATTATTTTAGGCATTTGAGAGAAACAGGAAAATTACATAAAGCATCTCTAATTAAAAAGAAGCAGAGGGGCATCTTAGTAAACCACCAAAAGGAAAGACATGAGATGCAAAGGTAAATATAATCATTAGTATGAAAATAATTGTAAAATTTTAAAAATTATTTTTTTAAATATGATAAAAAATAGGAATATGACATTTAATAATATGAAATCAGTATAATTTATTGACTGTTAAGTACTGTTATCTAAAATCTGAAATGACAGTATTTATTAGTTTTGAAGATTGTTACAAATACGTGTACTACTACTAATTAAAAAAAAATCTTATCTTTATGTAACTGATAACATGTTTTTATCACTACGTATTACAATAGCTAACGTAAATATTGAGCACAAGACTACTTAGTATCTCTCATTGTTGATGTGTACATACTTAACAAAAATTGAAAATGGACACAAATAATACGCATTACTTTATCAAGTAAATACATGAATCAACAGAAAAAATTTAAATCAGGTAAATGAATGAGAGAGTGTAAAACTTGTTAACCAAATATTTGTTTTCGCACCGTGAGAATTGTTAATTGGAATATTTTAGATATTAAGCCGTATTGTACTGTTTGTGTCATAAGACTGTTGTGTCTCCATATTTAATTAACAGTTTTAACATTGAAAAGACTAATATAACTCATAAGTGTAGCCCACCGTTTAGAATTATTTTCTTTTTGAGTTCTTGCTACAAAAATGTATGCAATGATCAAGCAGGTAATGTAGTTACTTCCCTAGTAAGATTATTGTAATAAAGGCTTTAATTTTTGCTGCTGACAGTATTTTGTCTAAGCTATTTACACAATTTAGGTCATTCATTAAAGCTTGATGACCTAATTAGTATATAAGTATTATCAAATGACAACGACAATGAATTAGTGCATCATTTCAGTTTCCATAATTCGTCCTAACATTGTCCTTGTTTTATTTTAATTTAGTCGCGTCTCTTAAAATGGTTAAGAAAAAACAGGGTGTTGTGATTGTATACAGGTGTATGTGCTTTTAACATAGTAGGTATAAAACAAATGAAGAAACAATTTTTATTAAATAAATCTGAAGACTGTTACAATTTTTTTATGTCAATATTCTTAAAATTGTAATAATTTTTTGTCTAATAACCAGAAATTGCAATTCTTTTTTATTTCCAAATGTTAATTTAAAAATGTAAGCTTCAGCTGTCAATTTTAATATATTATACTTTATTTTCATTCAGTTTTGTGTGAATTAATGTCAAAAAAAAAATAACAGAAGAGAAGGAAAGAAATAATATTACAGTGTTACACGAAAAAATGTACATAGGTAATTAATTTTCTTAAAATTGGATGAACAACTTTTTTATCCCCTATAATTGACGTTTTATTCACTACAGTGCAGACTTGAAAATCCGGACTAATTAAAACCAGCCTGATTCGGATTACCGAAAAATCCGGATTACTGCAACTCACGACTGATATGTAATAAAATTCTATTTTAGGATTTATTTTTATTTATGGAACACAGCTTGTATAAAACGGAATATAAATTCATCTTAATTTCATAAAATAAACACTTAAACTTCAAAAAACACAACATAAACTCATAAGTACGTATGTTTGTACATTAACAAAGGAAGTCCATAGCGCTAACGAATGGCTAGACGCTGTGTAAGAGAGGAATGGAAAGAGAAGAGGTGATACGCGAAGTCCCGTGCGCTGGGTTTCTGGGTCCGGATTACCGAAACATCAAGAATCCGGATTACAGAATACACAGTGTTTGAAATAATGAGTCCGGATTACCGAAGAATCCGAATTATAGAGGATCCGGAATATCAAGTCTACACTGTATTTATATTCATAAAACATATTTTATTTACTAGAGAAATAAAATTGATTTTATTTGACTAGTGAAGTAGAAGACTTACTTTGCTGGTATTAAAATTGAACCATTGCAACCCGCACGTCTTGTCATGACACTCCGTGTTTTTGAAGCAACATTCTTGTTGACACTTAAAAATGTCATTTCTTTTTAATTAAACTAAGTTGGCCTTGTGATTGTGAATAAAACGTATTGCATTTGTGTTTCAGTCGTGTTTTATTCACTTAAGAAAATTAAACACTCAGATTACATTCTCGTGTTTAAATATTCTAGCTATTATTTTATTTTCATTCCATTTTCTGTGAGTTAATGTCCAAATAATTTTTCACAAAAAATCACAGTAGGTAAAGTGAAAAATATAGAATGTCATGTTAATAGGTTGAAATAAAAAAAGTTACTAACTTGATAACAGAATTAAAAATTTGCAATTCTTAGGAAGATGTAGTTTCATATTTTTAAAGTATTGAATAAAAATATTTTATCTTCATTTCTTATTTTCCTTATTATATCAGTAAGCTATACACACTGTATAATAACAGACTTTTTCTCTTGATTGGTATAAAAAAAAATATTTAGCTGAATTTAATAAATTATGATATTTAATTCATGATTTATAATGATTGATTTTTTTTTAATCTAAACAAACTTTTCACATGTATAAAAATTAAAAAATAGTTTTACTATTTTTATTTAATAATTCAAATTAATTGTGGTACAATATATAATTTATTAGAAAATATGTTTTTTTGTTTCCTCAAGATTAAAACAAATGCAAAAGGCAGCTTCAATAGAGAGGAAGATAATTTTGAAAGAACAGAGAAACTTGATTAAGAACCAACTGTCAACTGATAAGATGCTCTCTAAGATTAAAGTGAATACACCCCGAGAACGGAGACTCTCTGGTCCTTTGAAGGTAAGCTGTATATAAAATATTATTTTTAATTATTTATATTATTTGTTTATTTTAAAATGAACCATGAAAACATATTAAAATATTCTGTATAAAATATATGATAAGAAGTATATATTCTATACTTCTATATTATATCTACAGGGTGTCCCATAACGATATGCGCTTCTTTGGAGGATGTGTTTCTTGGGTCATTGTAGGGGGGGGGTTCTTTCTATAAAATTTTGCGATTTAAGCCCTGTCTCATGAGATAAGGGCTTCTAAAAAATTGAAAAAATTTTGGTTTTCATTTTTTTCTCAAAAACAGTTAAACTTATAAATCTGAAAATCGGTGAATATATCAGTTAATTAAGTGGTATTGTTGAATACGATTTTTATTTTTACCAAATATCTAAAAGGGTGACAACCATCAACCTCTGTTGTTTTTTTAATTAGAATTTTTTATTGTAATCGTTTTCCACCCCCATACATTGACCCAAGGAACACACCCTCCAAAGGAGCGCACATCATTATAGGACACCTTGTATATTATATACATGTATATTATATATATGGGAAAGAAAACATTTTATAAAAATTGCTATATACATTTATTATTTGTACTACACCTGACATTAAGTTCACGAACTTGCCAATGTATGTAGACATTGGTAGCACCTTATAAATGGATTAGTAATTTTTTAAACCTTGCTGTGTCAGTGTTCCACAATTATGTTTGTGTCAATGTACAGTTATCGGTTACTGATTGACATACATTATTATTGTTGCATGTTATTGTGTGCCATTGCCAGAATGTCAAAACTAGAAATAGAACAACCAACAAACATTAAATTTCTTATTAAACTTGGCATGACTAGAAGTGAAAACAAGGACATGTTAATCCTAGTTTGTGAGGATAATACTATAAAAAAAAACAAGAGTATAGAAATGGATAAAAGATTTTTGGGGGAATCCTAATGAAGAGTAAGCAGGGCAGCCAATAACGAGCAGAATTGGCAAAAATGTTCAAAATATTTTTTCTAATTGTGCATAATTATTTGAATTTTCTCAATAATTTTGTCAGTTCTACTCGTTTTGGCTGTGCTGTTCTCTCTTGATCAATGGTACTGTCTCTCAATTTCAAAAATCAATTAATCCATTTTGTATACCACTGTTTTCTTGTAGCATTATACCCATAAACTTAGATTAACATGCTCTTTATTCCACTTCTACTCTTGCCAAATTTAACAAGGAAGTCAATGCTTGTTCTATTTCATGTTTTGAAATTCTTGTTTCACCAACAAAACATGCACAATAATAATGAACTTCACTTAGTAATTGATAGCCACATCTGGACACAAACGTGGTTGTGGAACGCTACATAATGGTGAAAAAAAATCAACTACAAATAGAGTGGCAAATTTGCAAACTTAACTGCTAATCCCTTACATATCTATTTCTTTGGCATTTATGAGTATTGTTTCCAAGGTTATTCAAAGCCACACAGAGTCGATAAGGTCGGAGACATCGTTTTCAAGAAGGAGCTCCAGCGAAAAAGAAAAGGAAACCTACAGTGTAATGTCACACACACATTCAATTGTTAGCATGGTGTCTGAGGTGTCAGGCGAAGAGGTGACACAGAAGGATGGAGTGTCTAGAGCGGACTCAACGGATTTGGTGATGAAATTGCCTAGCGAAGCAGGTGGAGTCCCGATATCTCAGATGAAAAGGTCTGTAGGATTGTTGACACTTAATTCCTTTTTTATTTAGTTCTAGGTTCTTAGTCATTAAAGACTGTTGCGTTTTTATTAAATCATTGAACGAATTAGTAACTCGGCTATCTTTATATAAAAAAATATTGCTCAGAATCAGTTTTAAAAATGTATACTTTTTAAAAATTACTATTTAGGTATATTGGAGGCTATATTTGACCTTTACAAACACATGGGATAAGTTTGTTTCTAAAATTTCATCATGGAAACTGAAGTTTTTTAACTTTTTTTTTAATTTTCATATTTCAATCAACACTGCACCATACAAAACTTGATTTCTAGTAAAATCTATTACTTTATTCAGAAATTCTTTGCGACATATTAGAAACACCTTTTAAACTGGTAAACTAAAACGAAGTGGTGATATTTGGTTATTTTCATTTTCCTTTAATGTTGACCTTTTTTACTTGTTTATCACTCTGATAGCATATTATAGCAGAAGGTAGCCTAAACCAAGTCCCCGGGGACCAATATCACATTTGCTTACAGTGGGAAAGTAGATTTTCATAAATTTGACTTCTTGCGAATGTGTCTCATTTTGTTAATATATCATTTATAAAAATGTTATAAATAGAAAAATATTTGTAACATTTGCTGTATAAGTTGAGCCCAAAAAGATACTATTTCCCCCAACAACTCATACAGCATAGAAATTAAGACATACTTTTTGAGTATCGCAGCCGTGTTAACAAGGTAGCTACGGGCAACACTGACGATATGTTTGCTGATACAAACTCAGGGACTGCCCAATGATGTGCCAGTACCATAACCCCCTTATCTATCGAAAGGGAGCAATTTATCACCTGTGGGATCTTCGAAATGTTATAGAGACCATATGTTATTGTTTTATTTACCCATATTAGGCTCTATGTATTTGATTAAAAAATTAATTATTTTAGATTACTATTCTGGGGAATACGTTACACTGTTAGCTACCCCTAAAAAAATTACCCTCAGTTAAACCCTTGAATTTTAATTTACAAAATTTAAAGTAAATTACAATTATTTCAGTAAAATGTTTTTATGATAACAATAGCTCCTATAAGTTCAAAACACAGAGGTAGTGTTCTTTCATTCAACTGTTCAACTTAGCACATTAAATGTAATGTTTACAATTCTCTTTAAGTAAGCATCAGACTATCTATGCCTGAAAGTTTGTCAACAAAGCTGTTTTAAAAATAACTCTTTAATTATGGTAGTAAAGGTTGTTATTATGAGAATTAGAAATGATTAAAAACAAACTACCTAATATTAGATATCCTGTTGGAACCCATCCAAAAGTCTGTTTTGTGTTAGGAAGTTTCCTTTACAGAGGAAATACATGTTTTAAAATTAGTCAGCACTTCATTCAGTGGGGAGCTGTTATAACTTGTATGACAATCACATTTGTCATTACATGTAAATAATACATAAATTATTCCGTACCTTGCTTACATTCAATTCAAATCAGCTGCTGGCTTTTGGCAATACATACAGTTTATGTAATTATTATGTCACGATTATTTTTCTAGGACCCTTCTGATACGAGAGGTGGCTTTGCAGAAACGGAGGACGGCTGCGTTGGAACTGCTGCAATGGCACAGAAAACTACTAGAAGAAGAAAAGCGGATAACAGAATTGGAGTCCACTGCAAACACGATTATTTCTCAAATACCTAATAACGCCCCGGCCAGTCCAGATGCTGCCGAAAAGTATCAGTTCAGGGGGAAGCAGCTCAATCAGTTGTGGTTCAACTTGACGGGGTGCAAGGAGAAGAAATTCAGCGAGAACAAAATCTATCCAATGTCGCAGATAGCCTTGGAACGATTCTGCAAAAGTGCCAGGGAATACTCATCGAAGACAAAGACACCCAAGCAAGTCAGTGATAGTGAAGTTAGTGAATACAGTGTAATGAGAACTGATGATAGTTTAAGTGAAAACATTCCAGACCGCAAAGTCACCCACAGTGCTAGTATAAGGACAGAATCTGAGCTATCTCAACGAAGCTCTAACAAAAACGAGTCAGTTCCTGTAACCACCGCAAACGATTATACTTCCGATTTTGACATCGAGTCCCTTCAGGACATCGTTAACATCGAAGACGTGGACGTGGTGGACAAAAGTATAAACCAGTTGATTGATAATTTCAACAAGATCCAAGACGATATTTCTTCACTCAGTATTAAACAATCGCTTAAATCGGACATAGACTTGGAGCCCGACGAATCCATAAGATCTGAAAAAACCGACTCGGAAGTAGAAATTTCAGTGATTGAAACAGCTAAAACCTCAAAAGAAAAATCTTTCGAGGAAGCAGATTTCAAACTTGTAGAAAATAATAAAATAGTTAATTCCAGTCAAACTTTATCTACGTCAGAGGATATTAACGATTCTTACAATAACCTCGCTGATATAAAAACTGCAAACGAAAGGTCAAAATCCACCGAAGATAAAATTGGTACCGAAATGCCAGACCTCGTTTCTTCTTCCGAAGTGCCTTCCGCAGGAGAAAACAGAGATGCAAAATTAGAATTTGATCAGAGCAACAACAAATCCACTTACGACAAAGTATCTTCCATAATCGAGGAAAACGCTCTGAACATCGAAGGAAAAAATAACTTGAACACCTCGAAGGAGATCCTAGAAGAACTCAGCTACCTAGAAAGTCAAATTAACGAAGATTTACCTCCCGACGCATTAGAAGACATTGAAATTATTTACAAACCAAAAGACAATCTAAGTAAAACCGAAGAAATTTTGTCAAGATTAAGCCAGTCAGATCCCAAGCACAGTATTATTTCTTCTAGGGAGGACGAATATCCCCTAGAAAGTGAAAAAATTTCTTTAGATAAAAATAGTGCAACAGAATCGGAAGGCGTTTTGCTAAATTTACAACCACTGGAAAATAAAGTCAGCGATGATGTTCCTTCAGCTTCAGTATTATCTAAACAAGACACAGAACTTAGTGAGGATGAAAGAAGTGTCAGTAGTGATACGTCCGAGAACCTTCTCAGCAAGACAACACCTGTAACTGAAGATAATATAGTAGAAAATACCGAAAGCAAAGATGAACATGTAGTATTAAACGAAGAAAAAATTGATCTCAGTTCAGAAATTAAATCTGAAACACCAATTCCAACTGAAGGATCGTCTGGAACAAGAGAGACTTCAGTAAAAAGTTCAGGGCAGGCAGTTGATGAAATTAACGAATCCCAAAAAATGTTGTCGGTTATACAAGATGACTTTGTGATCTCTGACGAAAATCAGAACGAAGAAGATGATAATTCAGTACAATTGGAACAGAACAAACCCGAAGAGGTTTCACAAGAAGATCAGGATATAACATCAGAGAAAGAGAAAGAATCTCTTCATCCGTTACCAATTGAGGAAATATTTGAGGTTGTAGAAGAAAGAACGGATATAGATGAGAGATTACTCACGGATAAAAACACAGAAAGTGACAGTTACACAAAGCCGTTAGAGGAAGATGTGACTGAAATTAAAGATGAAATTTCTGATAAAAATGACCCATTGAATAGTTTAAAAAACACTGTTAGCTACGAAGAAAATGTCACGCAAGAAAAAGTAACAGACTTATCATCTAATAAAGAGACTGAAATAATTACCGAAGCCTCAGAGAATGATTTAGAAGAAAATATTGAATCTAAGTCATCCGACACGAAAATTATTTTAGATAAATCTCTCGTCGAGCCTCAGTTGGAAAAACACACAGAAAAAGAAAATGCTGAAGATGTGGTTTCTCAACAAACCGTTCCTGATATCATTCCGTCAGTAATCGAAGAGACCGATAAGTCACAGGTAACTTCGGTTCCCGAGAATTTGGCGACCCTCAGCAAAGAGGATATTAATTCTTTCGAAGAGAAAGAGCTAGATTCCTTGTCCTCGTCCACGACAGGTTCTCAGTCTAGTATGCTCAGTGAAAGGGAAGAAAGCCAGTTTTCGGAGAAATCCAAAACTAGCTCTTCTGACGAAAAATCTCCGACAAGCGGGACAGTCGACGTAAAGAAACGCGTGTCTGAAATCATGGCAGACGCGAATCAGGGTTCAAGGGGAGACAAGAGCCCTAAATTACAAGATTTCTATACTACAACGTACGATTTAGTATCTCCAGCAAATTCTCCCGAATTAGGTAAGTTTATGTTTGTAACAATTGTAAAAAAATCGAGTTAAAATTAAGGAAAATTGGTATGTTGCTAATAAAACAATTCAAATGTTCAGAGTGTTTCCAAAGTCTATCTCTTAACTTTAGGAACGGAATTTGTTCTTTGTCATTTTATACCAAATAACTTCAAGAAACCCAAAGTCAAAATCACTGTTTCACAGGGTGTTGAAATTTCAAAATATATTACATTTAATCAAATGTCTGAAGATATGTTGTAAACACTGCTGTGGCTTGTTAGTCTGGCATGGGGTAGTAAATGGCCTCTAGATGTAGTTTTGCTACTTCACGTTAATTCAAAAGTAATTGAACTCATACAGTATCGGACATGTCTTTCCATTGCTTTTGCGTAAGAAGAATGAAATAAGTCAATATACATAAAAACGGGCAGTTATAGATGCAACGTTGCAATGATTCACGATCTAAATAATTCTGCTCATTTGTAGTGGGGACAAACAAACAAACATTTCCAAAGTCTGGCAACCATGGAAATGTCATTGTCAACCTGTATTTCCAAACATAGAAAGAAGAAAGTAATGTATTTATTGATTACGTTAATACATTGAACAATATTATAGTAGCAAGTTTGTATAAATACAAACATTGGGATATCAATGCAAAAAATGCAAGTCAATCTATAATACATTTAAAAGAATTAAAACAATGGTAATTAAGTCAAATAAATTACATAATTATATTATTTAAACTAAAACACCACTTAAAAATTAAATAAATAATTATAAACCATGAGGGAAATATAAAAAACACTTAAAGGACTGAAAACAGGTTTAAAACAATAATAATTAACTTATGAAGTCAATTTATATATGTACAAGAACACACAAAAAAACAAAACAATCCGAAACAAAATTTTATAGCAAAGAGGTAGTGTCCATACTCATGCACTGAATAAAAACAATGATTGTGCATATTTTTTTTAATTATACTTTTAAATTTTGTGGTGCATAGTGTTTTGACTTCCAAAGGAACTTTGTTGTGTTATCTCAAGTCAAGAGAATTATCTGTAGTCGAAATCTTTGACTTCTGATTAAATTGGCAGATCTCGTTGGGTAATTGTGGAAACTGGAATTTGTGTTATATTTTAAATAATTAATATGTATTTCAATCAAAGAGTAATATATATAGAGAGAGGGCAATGGCATGATTTTAAATTTTTTAAAAAGTGGCTTGCAATGTTCTCTGGGTCCAACCCGTGCAATTATACGAACAATCTTTTTTTGAAGTTTGAAAACTCTCAAAGATGATGACACGTTCCCCCATAGGATCACTCCGTAAATTAAACATGAATGCACAACACCATAATATGCATTCAAAAGCATATCATCATTTAACACCTTTCTAAGTTGTCGCACGAGATAAATATGCTTAGAAATCGTCTTACAGAGATTGTCAATATGACAAGTCCATCTGAGAGAGCCATCAAGAGTAATGCCTAAAAGTTTAGCATAGTTCCCATCATGCATCTTCACCACAGACCTTGCCTTTAAAATCCCTAGAAACTCACGGCTACTGAATATTTTGAAAATTGATTAATAAAAATGTCCCTAAATTGACCAAATACCGGAGACAATTGATCTTATTTATGCCAAAATGGCAGTAAGGAAAATGTGGTTTTGTAATTCAAGCCTGTATTTCAATAAAATATTAAAACCTGGAATATGTGAACTGCTTTGTTGCACATTTCATACAAATTATATTATTGCAGTCTGGGCAAACATAAAAATATATATATATATAAATAGTTATTACCAAATAATATTCAGAAACACTCCATTCCCAATTTTTTTTACTAAGAAGAAGGCGGACTTCACTTAATTTGAAAAATCAGCCCTCTTCAAATTTTTTTAACATGAAATCAGCTTGTCACAATTAAATAAATGTAAAATATCTAAAATTATTTGTTTTACAAAAAGAAATATAGAGCAGTTTTTGTTTTAAATATAATGGCTCAAACAAATTCATTGGCGTAGAAATTTTAACTTTTTTTGTAACTGTGCTGCCCTGCTTTTCCTAATTAAAAAATTTTACTTCATTGTTTTGTTTGAGTTTTGGTGGTTGAACTGTTTTTAAAAACGAATTAAAAAGTTACTGTGCAATTATTTTTGTGAAATTTATATTTTTGGATTCGTTTACACAATGGCCCACAATATGTATAATTTTTCTTTTTCAATTTTAAGATTAATAACCTAGAAATGACTTGTTTTCGAAAAAAAAACATTTTTTTCTTAAAATGGAATACAATTTTTAAAATACCAACGCTATCCAAATTCTGGGGTTGTTAGTGACAGTATCACTTAGTTCAGTGAATTTTTGCCTTTAATTTGATAACTCGTTAGCCTAAAATTCATCAATCTACGTTAAACATCATTAAATAGATGTGAATAAATTTATTTTTTAAAACTTCAACGTCCAGAGTCTCAAAAATCAGTGGGTTTTTAAATTCTTGGTTTTTCTCTAACATGATCTTCAAACTTATGATATGAGTTTAGAAACATCCTGTACAGTTAGTAAAGACATTTTATTACTTTTATTTATTTGTCTAATTTAATTTTATTTTATTAAAGGATCTCCAACAGAGGAGCATAAATATATAACTGCAAAAAGTATATTTGGCACTGAAGCAGAAGAAATATTAAGGAAACAATTAGCCATTGAACAGGAGGTAAGCCTAAAGCCAGTAACGGACGGCGAGCGATAATATATATCTTTGCAATGAGATATATTCCTATGGACAAGTAAACCGCATAGATATAAATATATAGTATAGCGTCAATGCGTAGAGTTCTATGCATTTTAATCACAAGCGATATTTTTGTAATATATCAGATATATATTATAACTCACCATCCGTTACCGGCTTAAAAATTGTAACATATAACATTCGTAATAAATTATATTTATTTTGACATATTTTTATTTATACATTATTGTTTATTTATTTTTTCTAGATCAAACAAATAACTGAACAGCAGCAGAAAGAACAACTACCCTATCTATTTGTCAGGGAAATCCCAAATAAACCACCCCCTCCATACACTCCACCCACATCCGTGCCAGCTGCCAATGTAATTACTATAATTCCCACTAGCGACGAAATAGAAAATATCACAAAATACTCTGCCAAAATTTTGCACAAGGCCTATTTGTCCAAGAACTTGGACAACATTTCAATATCAGAAAACACCCTTAGTCTTATTTCCAAGGATATCACTAAGGAGTGTTATAAATTTGTGTTTGATCTGTGCAAGGAAATCTCCAAGGAACATTATAAACAGTTTGAAAAGGAAGAATGTCTTGCTTGGCTACAAGTGAAGAAGAACCCCCGACTTGCGGTGGTTAAGCCATTAGATGTAACTGGTTTAGAAAAGCACATGAGCAAAAAACTGAAGGAGCTTTTCGGGTATGAAAAGCCGGTGCGACGTGAAAATACGATCATCAAATGGAGCCGGAAGAAAAGGGACCACGTAGATGAAATTTTGGTGATGGAATCTCAGGCAGAAGAAACTCAGTGGACGAATTATGATAAAGATGAATTGCTTGTTATGAATGAAGTTACAAATGAGATTATGAATATGCTGCTCAAGGAAACTGGTGAAGTTTTTAGTAAAATTTTATCCAAACAGACTTTTTAATAATCTAGTTTTATTTATTTGTACTGCTAATTTCCTGTTATTAGTATTGTTTGTAAGTATTATTTTAACTGCCATATTTGTTCTATAATTTCAATAAAAGGATTTTTTTATACTGTTGCTTATAACTACTGTTATACAGTGGCGTAGCCAGAAATTTGACAAGGGGGGGGGTTCAGAAAAAAAGTAACCCAGGAGGGGGGATTCTGACCCCCAAACCCCCCCCCCCCCCGTGGCTACGCCACTGCTGTTATATTTAAAGTAAAATGAAAAATTTTCAAATTGAGCATAAGCATTGAGAAGCTATAGAGTGGAACTCATAGACAACAGTTAAGTGTGTACTTAGCTTTGCAATTTACATAGTAAAAATGCAGAATAACAACTTATTAATAGTTTCGTACCACACTTTAATAAGTTTACATTAGATTGTGAAACAAAATATTAACTGAAATGCTGACTATGAATTCTACCCTTAGTATACGGTAAAGTCCCTAGATTAATGAAGTACCACAATTAACCACCATATTTGGATAAAATCCCTATTGCCAATTTTGAAATTTCAAACATATTTTTTGTTACTGTTAAAAATAAGATATCTGTTTGCAAATACTTATTAATTATGTGGAAAACTGCTCAAATATATTATTTCAGCGTTTATTATTTTATGAGAATTATAGGGAAAACTTAATCACACTTAAATGCACAGTCTATTATACAGTCCGTCGTCTTCACATCGGCTCCTTTGATGTCGAGGTCCCAGATTTCGTTTTTTTTAGACGACTGCGCATTTAGCCGACGGTGATTTGTCAAGAAATGGATTTTAACCCACTTCGTCATGTGCAAATGAATTTCATTGGTGTTCATTGCGCATTTAGCCACACCCTCTGTAACCTTCACTCGACCACAGTATACTATAGTATACTGTGCACTCGACGAACTGTATAAACTGTGCTTAAATGTAAGCTGTTTCATATGTCAGTGTTCGGATCACTTGAGTGAAAAATAACTACCTATTCGGTTATTGTAATAACCGAAATCTCTTGGTTGTTAGTAATATGAGTAACGGATTACTTATTTGATTTTTTTTCACTGTTCACTATAGGGTTACCACCTTTTTATATGTGAAAGTAAGGATATTCTTATCTTTTTAAATCCTCAAGTAAGGACATTATGACATTTTTTGCCTTTTCGAGTAGTGGGGGTTGTGTACATCAGTTTACATTAGTCTTTTCACATGAGCCACCGTGCAGCGCTTCTCGGAAGCGCAGTTGAGTAGTCCGTTTTTGACGAAATATTATTTTATATAGACTTATTCACACGGGCGCGTCACAGAATTAACAGCGCCACGGTGGCGCGTAGTCGCCGACTCTCGTCGAAACGTCAACGATAAATTAGTGACTCCACTTCTTGTTTAATCTGTGGACTCCACTCAGTAGTGGTGCATAGTGGCCCGTGGAAGAGACTCTTACATTTAAGAGGTCGGCACCTCTTGAATTTTATAGCGCCATCTAGTGATTTGTAAATTAAGCCCAATTTGAATAATGGACTTTTCTTCGTCTAGATAACCCTTGCCTTAACTAAAGAAGAGAGGAAGAAGAAGAAATGTATATGTACTGTCAGTCATCAGTAAAAAGAACCGTGTGCGTGTAATGTGCGAATGTAAGGTTATGTGTGTTATTTCATATATGTTTGTTTATTTTTAATTAGAAGCATTTTGCAAAAAGTACTGAAATGGGTAAGAAATCAAAAGACAAAAAGAAGGGAAAAGGGGCGGAAAAGACATTAGCGAAAACTGAAAAGAAACTTTCTAACAAAATGAAGAAAGAACTACAAGCAATAGGAGAAGTAAACTGTGATATTTGTAATACGTATATATTTTTTTCTCAATATCTGCTTTTAGGATGATATTGAAAGCATTGTTGCCCAAATTGAAAAAGAGGAAAAAAAGAGATTGCAAGTTACAGAGGTTGTTATAGACGTACCCTCTAGAAGAGTAAATTTTAGTTTTATAGCACATCCGGATAAAGAGCAACTCATTCTGTATGGTGGTGAATATTTTAATGGGAAAACGGTAAGTAATTATTCATTTTTATTAATTACTATTATTTTTTACTATAACATAAAACTCTTAAATCCTAATTAAACAAATTTTTTTGCTAGAAGGTTCTGAACAAAAATCTAAAGTTAATTTGTGCTGTTGAGTTTAGGTTTTGCGAAACAAAACCAAAATTGCTTTATACTTGTTTCAACACTTTTCAGTGTATAATTAAACGTCATTAAAAATATAAATTATTAAATAGGTAATTAATAAGTTCTACAAGTTCTAATTCATTTGTCATTTTCATTTCATGACGGCACACTGTTAAAATAAATAGATGCTATGTATCATGTATCTATAATGTATACATGAAAGTTACAACTTTGAAAATTTGTTTTCTCAAAATCTAAACTCGACCACACAAAACTAACTTTAGATTAGTGTTCAGCACCTTCGAAAGTAACGGGATATGATAATATTTGAGTGTTTTATAGCAAATTATATTTTCATTCTATTGTGAAATGAAAATTAATAAGTTTTTTATAAACATTTCTAATTTATTAATTAATTATTTATTTCTAGACATTTGTCTACAATGATCTCTTCTTCTATAATATCACCAATAATTCATGGACCTTAATCAAAGCACCCGCTGGTCCACCACCTCGATGTGGCCATCAGATGGTTGCAACGTCAGCTAATAAAGGTCAGTTATGGATCTTCGGTGGAGAATATGCTTCACCTACACAATCGCAATTTTATCACTATCGAGATCTATGGGTATTTCATATAGCCACAAAGCAGTGGGAAAAAATTACTGCCCCAAATGGACCTAGTGCTAGAAGTGGTCACAGAATGATTTTTATTAAAAAGCAATTGATCATTTTTGGTGGTTTTCATGATAATCTTAGAGACTACAAATATTTTAATGATATTTATAGTTTTAACACAGAAACATATACTTGGACAAAATTAGAACCTGCAGAAACACCGCCTACCCCAAGATCCGGATGTTGTATGGTAGCGCTAAATGATGGAAAGATACTTATTTTTGGTGGATACAGTAAGGAAAAACTGAAAAAAGATGTTGATAAGGGACATGTTCATACTGATGCATTTTTATTGACACCAGATAGTAAGTTTAATGTTAAATCTTGTTAAATATTATTAACTAATTAATTTTAGAAAATGATACAACTGGTACAAAATTTAAGTGGGTCCAAATAAAAATTGGAGGAATTCATTATTCTCCTAGATGCAGTATGAGTGTTACAACAGCCGTAAATAATTTATCAGCGTACTGCTATGGTGGCGTCTTTGACGTAGAGAACGATGAAGAAGATATTGCTGGTAATTTTTTTAATGATTGTTATCAACTAGACTTGGAAAAATTAGTTTGGAAAAATGTTACTCCATCTGGAAACAAAGACACAAAGACAAAAAGAAGGAAAAACAAAGATGAGATTCAAGATACTGGTATGAATTTTAGTAATCAATTGTTATTGTAATATTTTATTATAAATATTTGTAGACGAAACAAATGACAGCGATGGAATGGATATTGAAAAAATCGAAGAAAAAATAGAGACGACAACAATCTCTGATGATGGAATTTTTAAAGTTACTGTGGGTCCAGCTCCTACTTCAACAAGCAATACTTCAACATCTACTGAACAAAGCACCAAAATATTCCAACCCTCCCCTCGAATTAATTGTGGATTAGCTATAAAACATGGTAATTTGTATCTTTATGGGGGCATGTTTGAAGACGGAGACAAACAAATCACACTCTGCGATTTCTATTCATTAGACCTAAAGAAATTAGACGAGTGGAAAACTTTAATCCCAGATGATACTTCTACAATGGAATGGTTAGGGTCAGAATCTGAAGGTGAAGAAGAAGACGAAGATAGTGAAGATGAATCTAGTTCCGATGAGATGGATACGGATTGAAGTTATTTGTATGTAACTAATCTTATTAAAAAAAATTTTTTGATATCGTGATTTATTAATTTTCGTCTATGAATCAAAACTATTTTTTTACATGTTTGGTAAAAATATACTAATTCAAAAATTATTTGAATTATGAATATACAGGATGTCTCGTTTATACTTGAAGAAAACTGAAAGGTTAATTCCCGACATTGTGCAAAATAGAGGCAATGTTTGCTTGAAGAGATTTTTTTATTTTTAAAATTAGTTAGCATTATCAAAAATGGTAGACAAATATTTCCAATAGTAGGCATGTGCATGTGGGTAGTAGTAGTTTCAGAAGTATAATCAGACAACATTTATTAAATATCCTTAATACCGTTGGAAACCACGAAGAATAGTACAAAAATATATGGTTGAATATTGATAGGATGTGGATTTTTTGAGAAAAATTAAAGTTATTTGCTCATATAAAACTGTGGCAGAAATAAATTTAAGAAAAACATGCAATATAAAAAATATTTTTGGGTTTTAAGGATATAATTGAAGGAAAATATGTTACAATTTCTTAATAACCCTAACAGTTCTGCAAACACTTCAAAGAATAATGCAAAAAAGTCTACTGAGGATACATATAAAAATCAAGGTAAAGCTCTTTGGACACAGTTGATATTTATTTGGGTACAAATTAGTTATTCATTAAAATGTTATACAGAATTAGTCTCACTATTTTTCCAAAAGGAACTCACCCGTCCAGCTTAAAGTCTAAGTTAAACTCGACAGTGGATACCCTATAAAGAGTGTCTCACGTTTACTAACAGGACTTCAAGTCTTTACAGGAGATATATACAATACACATATTTATGGGAGCTTTTACTCTCAAAATGAGGTTCTCCAAATACTTGAAGTCCTGCTATTAAATAATGAGACACCCTGTATAATTTCAAAATATAAATTGTAAATTATATCTGTGCTACTTGAAATAGTTCAAATTTTCTAAACAAGAAAGACATATTCATCTTCAGATAAATACCTACTTCTTGAATATACAGGGAATTTTTAAATTCCATTGTCTATGAAATAAAATAAAAACATTTATGATTTGCACATTTTTATTTCACTTTATAAAACTACTTATGTTTTTTCTTAATGTGTTTAGAAAGTGTTCCTTTTGCATTAAATTTCATATCACAGTGTTGGCACTCAAACTCTTTTAAATTATTATGTATTCGTAAATGTTCTTCAAATCCACTTGTCATTGTTTTGCCGCAAATGTTACAAGTATCCTTTTTTACTGTCCCCTCGTGGTATTTTAAGTGAGCATCCAAATTTTTTTGTGACACAAATTTCTTTTCACAAGTGGTACAACTGAAATTTTTTATTCCATTGTGGTTATTTATATGTGCTTCTAAGTATTCTTTTCTCATAAAGCCTTTTCTGCAGATGTGACAGTTAAAGGGTATGTTACCACTATGAATTTTCATGTGAAAGTTTAAATTACTTAATGTTTTATAACTCTTATGACATTTTAGGCATGAATATTTTTTATCTGCGCTATGTGAAATAATGTGGCTTTTATAATCAGACATTTTAATAAAACCAATATTGCATATGGAACAAATAACTATAAATTTTTTATCATGTTTGAGCCTAACGTGATTCTTCAATTTTGTGGCAGAAGGAAACTTCTTATCACAGTCATGTTGTTTGCACTTGAAGGGTAATAAGTTCAGACAAAAATTTTCATGTTCCCTCTGATTAGATCTTGTTCTAAAAGTTTTACTGCAATTTGAACACTTCAAACTAAAACTGTTTGTTGTTTCACGTAATTTCTTTTTATGCTGCTTATAATGTAATGAAAACTTAATTTTATTCAAATAAATCTTTCCACAAAAATCGCAAAGATAACGATTTTTATGCCGTTTTATATGATAAAGACAGTATTTCTTAAGGCACAGTATTTTGTTGCAAAATTTACATTTGTATTGTGGCCATTTACTATGTGACATCTTCTGTGTGCATGACCTTTTTTCATATTTAGTTTTATTTTCCAGGCATGTTCCTTTAAACTTTGTAATTAGATCCGATTTAAGTTTTTCCAACTTCAGTTGCAAGTGGTCTATGCTGTTAATATACCCTAAGCATTCACTGCACAAATAACTTTTTGTAGTAGAAACATCTCCAATAATATTTATAAGTTTTTGGAAAACTGGTGTTTGGGTGGACATAGTAAGTGGATTTTTTTCTGTTATAAAATAAAACTGTGTACCAAGAGGTTTGTATGTAATATCACAAATTAAACATTTATTTGTTGGATAGGAGAGTTGTTTTTCAAGATTCTCGCTATGTTCACTAATTTCTTCATCTGATTCCTCTACAACTATATCACTCTCTTCATTTGAACACTCCGTTTGTTGGTCAACAGGATTAATTAAACAGGTTGTACCTGCATTTCCACTAAAACACTGAGAATTTTGGGTAAACTGGTTCTCAATATCATAATAATTATATATGTAATCAGGTATTTCATTTGGTACATTTTTGTTATGGATTCTACAATGTGCATTAAAGTTTTCATGAAACATATCACTGTAATTACAATTTCTAGTCATGTAATCAATACCATGATTCCTTTGAATGTTATAACACTTAGCAAATTTTTCTTGTGCACAAGGGGCATATGCTGAGGTTTTTTGGTTACAATTATTTTGATCATACAATTCATTTTCAAAATTATGCATATCCTTACTTGTACCTTCTTTATATGAATCCAAAGTGATCAAATCTACACTATTACAATAACTTACGGGACTTAAATTTTTACTACAAATAATTTCAGTTTCATCTACTTTATTAGTTATCTTAGTTTTCTCCACATTGGAAATAGTTCTATCTTCCCAGATAAGTACATCTGTCTGCTCTTGTTGCACAAAAATGGAATTATGACTGTTTTGCTGAAAACCAAAGTTTTGGAAAGGCATGTTACAAACATCTATATAATTATTGACTGGTGTATTTGATGAAAAATTTGAGTAGGAATAATAAGACATAGCTTCATTTGTGGGTTGTTTTAGATTTTGTCGAGATTTGAAAGATGTGTACTTTTCAGTATAAAATTTTTCATTCATTTTTCATTCTAAAAATATATGAAGAGGCATAAAATAAAATTAAACTTTACATGTGGAAGTACATATACCTAATATTTTCTTTATGTAAGGTAAGAAACATCAATACAAACAAAACTTTATTATACGAATTATAAAAAGATATAGGTAAAGTAATTAATTTACAAATAAACAATAAGGTTAGAGTCACGTCTCACAACACTGCATGACAAAATAGCAGAATGAGCAAGAATGAGTTTATGGTTTATAAGGGAAGCATATAACTATAGCGAAAATCATGAACCAATAGATGGCGCTGTAAAATTGAAGATGTATATAGAAGTGATGAAGAACAATAAATGTTCAACAATTTGTTTACAATAAGAATGGCTGCATTCGCTCAAGATTTGTTTAAGTGAAGACTACAAATACCATATATTTTACGAGCGGCAAATATAAATATAGACAATTTCTAAAATATATATATTTTTTTTATAATGAAATTATAACTAATCTACCTCTATGTGCTTTTGACTAATGATGACACAAACCTATACTATATAGAAAAGGTTTGAGTTGTGGCTCGAAAGCTTATTTTATACTCGGTTGATTAGTTTAAACTGAGACATAGGTTTGTTTGTCGAAGTTAGTTTAAAATGAAATAAATAAATGGAAACCATCAGTTTCATTGTCTTGTCATGCATATTTTAATAAAATACATATAATAGTTATATAACCATCTGCTAAATCGCCACACATTTGGTTGCTGCGATTTAGCAGACAATTATATTTTTCAAATTATCTGTCATAAAACACTACTTACCTGTATTAAAATTTTAGTAAACAATAATGGCATAACATATATTACAAGTATTTAATAAAGTAGGCATGTATAAGGCTCAATGTAGTGTACCTACATGTTAAATTTTTAATAAAAAAACGAATAGTTCTCGTTTATTTTTTACATTTAATTTACATGATCGTTCCTTTTACAAGAGGAATCGTAAATTCGTACTTATTGTTTTGTAAGTTGTGAATAAAAGCGAAGTACATTATGTGTAAATTATAGTACAGCCAGTGTCACTTCAAGTAATTTTGCACTAAAATTAAATTGTACAGTTGAGTGAGAGAAGTCCCAACTGTGCAAAAATATACAATTTAAAAACATATTTTTGTGTAGACAGTTTGAAATTACGATATAGACAAAATACACATTGGATTATAAATGAATTTTATAGTGGCTTTTAGGCTTTCATAGCCAGTGCTGTTATTTAATATATGTATAGTTGTTTCTGGGTTATACCATGATTTAGGTAACTATGGCTGCTGCCAGTAACAGAATTAAAGTGCACATCGCCCTTGTTGTTCTCGGGCTAGCCTCCGTGGGGACAGACCAGTTATCAGAATCCTTGAATCCGCCTATATATTGATATGGTGTTGTTGGTACAACGACTGCTACAGTACAAAATTTTATGTTTTGATTTTCTGTGGAATAAAGGTTATGTGGCGTTCACAGAACATTAATGTGGCAGAACACTACAGCAATTTTAAAGAATCAATATATTTTATTATAATTTAATAAATATCTCCAAAAATGTAACAATACAAAAATTAAGATTGAACCCTAGAGAAAAAATGTTTATTTTAATATTTATTTTTAATTTTATTTGCTTGGCATACAAAATATATCCTGTTAGGTAATACAAAAATTTAACCTCTTAAAGCATACTTTTTATTGTTTTTGTTCAACGTGCTTATCAATTATCTTTTGAATAATTTTATAGTAATTTACATTAAAGTGGCGGTTAGCATCAAAAATGTAATTATAAGAGCTCAAAAGAGATTTCCGTTTATTACTATCTAACTTATTTTGTTTTGGTTCCGAAAGATATTTCCTAATATAACTAATGTGCAATTTGCCATCCTTAAACTGATGTACTCCAAAAATGAACATGTTCAGTATACGATACCAAAAACATTTTTCTTTAATGATTCCGCAGTCCAAGACCCTCTTACTCTGTGATATTCTGTCATACTTGAATAGCTTTTTTCTTAGGTATTTAGGGTCACTTTGGCTAACCACATTCTCTAATTCATCCAATTCTTTTCTTAAAAATTGTTTCACGGCATGAGGTGGCGCCGACATTATAATTTGTTTGACTTTTCTTTGGTCACTTTTCAGAAATTCATTAGTACCATGCTTTATCATGTGGGGATGAATAACTTTACCCTTCTCACTTTCATAAGAACCAAGATAATTTATATTACTACCACTGTTTACATAATTCAGCATCATTTGATCTAGAACAATATTTTTAGGAGTGTCATTTTCTGGCCTAACTAAAACTGAGAAAGGATTTAGAACTCTTGTCGACAGAGGTACAAAATTGGGATTACAATTTATAGCAGGACTTGGTATCATGATTTCATTTTGAGCTATCATTGTAGGAATTGGAAATATTGGGTTTAAACTTGGTATCTGTGAAATTAATGGTGGAATAAAAATTGGTGTGTTGTAGGGAATATTCTGTGAAGTAGATGGAAAATTAGGAAAAGAAGGTACATTTCTATAAAAGTTATTTTGGCTCTGTATATTCCATACTGGTGGAGGAGGTGGTGAAGGCGTGGTATTTGGTGGTCTATTTGTGCCTTCTTGTAAAACATCTCCATAATTGAATATACATGGGTTAGTTGGCGGGTATTCTCTGTTGTAATAGTTGCATTCGTGTTCAAGATGACCTTGCTTTGCACAACCAGAACACCATAACTGATCTCTCGGTTTTAACTGTGGTCCTTCTGGAACTACTAGGGGTCCTTCTTGAGTCTACAATATACAATGTCCGTTTAGTAAAAATTTTACTTCAAAAATTGTTTTTGGGATAGAAATAAATAACGACATATTTTCTACGCAGAACAAAGGGGTCTCTAAAAACATTTTAAATATTCTTTCATTGTTTTGTCATATGCTAGCTTTTTTTTGGCAGATATTTAGAAAACACACAGTAAATGCTTTCGGAAATGCCACCTTATTTACTATAACAAAGTACTCTTGATTCATATCTATAAAATGCATAAGTCCAGACAAAAATAGGTATCAACTTTCTAATAGTTATCAGTTAGTTGAGTACTTTTGGGTAGGTATTTGAATCTAATGAAACACCACTGGCTAATGTACATTTGTAACCTAATTAAATAAATTTTGACCAAAAGGTCTCTGTAAATAAAATTACGGTTGTGAGAACCATATCAGAATATACTCGCGACAAGAATTCAGACGACTTACGTCATACGAACAAATGAATAATTCATTATATTTTCATCAAAATATTTAAGAAACTGTAACTGATAGTAACAAAACTATATACTACACTAAAAGTTTGCATTATATATTGCACTAAATTGCAAACAATTATTGTTTTTAATGCAACCAAATATCGAAAATTACGTTGACAATAAAAACAAATGAGTAACGTCAGTCGTGACGTAAGACGTCTGAATTCTTGACGCGAGTATATTTCGTAACCAACTTTATTAGTGATTTGTAATCGGAACAAAAAAATGTTAGTATAATTATTTTTTTTTATTCAAAAAAATAAAAATAGTGGGAAGTTTGAGGATTTAGATTTGCACTAACTGGTGCATCAATATTAATATTTGTTGTTGGCAAACAAAGCAACACCTATATTTTGACTTTATAAATTTTATGTTTGAAAAGCGATCATCAGGGCTAAGTTTTGCATATTGGGGTAACGTTCTCCTGGAGGTAACATAAAAAAGTCGAATCTTATTTCAATTCTTCCCTGGTAAAAAGGATGTGACTGCAATCACAGTTGAAGGTCTGCTGAAATTTCTCTTTCGATTTTCTTAAAGTTGCTAATTCGGTTTTCGAATTCTTCTGCAATTGTGTCAATGTATTTTATGAGTTAAGTATGAAATTTTCCCAAAATTTTCTTCAAAGTGCTCTTTACAGCTTGGAAAAAATGAAAAATATTGTTTTTCTTGTGAAGATTTAAAAATCTTAATTTTATTTTTAAATCCTCGTAATCATATTATTGACAACATTCTTCTGCTTTCCTTGTAACTGTCAGATCTGTTAAAAATGCAAAATCTGATACAAATTTTGCATGTACAATTTGATTTTCCAGTTTCAAAGTGTCGGTCTTCACTTCACTTTTAGGAAAAATGGGAATCTCCTTATGTAGTTCCCTTAGTTGTACCAAAGATCAAGCATTTCCTCTGCTATATCGAAGTACTCTTGAATAGTTCGAGCAAAAATTACAAGTTGACTGATGTCGAATAGGTCAGTGGTTTCGTCCAGATTGTTACAAAATTTTTTGCCAATTATTGTTTCATTGAATTGTTTAGCCATTTTGATTGCACAATTCTTAATAATCACTCCATCTCTAATTTTTTTTTGCTTTGACAATTTCCAGCGCTATTTCGTAAAAAGTGCCAATACTTCATTTGTTGTCAGTCAGACTTTTTGAAAGAACGTGTATGTAATTATAGCATTTCTAGCCTTCCCTGTATACTGCTCAAACTGTTTATTGCGTAAAGTATTGTAACGTCGTTTCATATTATATTCTTTAGGAATTGATAGTACTTGCATATAAACAATGCACTGAAGTTTGTCGTTTGTGATTAAGTAGTCTGATTCCCAACTATCATTACAAACTTGATGCTCGTTTGTTATTTTTTATTAATGCAAAGATATATTTCACTTAAAAAACCTTAACTTGACTGGTTGCATATTGCATACCAGAACGAAATAACTGCAGTTATAAACAAATAAAAACTTGACGAAAACAATTAATTTTGCAAACCGTATTCAACGGTTTTTTTTTGTCCTTCAGCTTCTATTCCACACTATTAACTATTAACTCTAAACCCTTATTTAAAAATAAAAACTATCTGAAAGATTCAGTTTCAGAGACTTGTAGTAGAATGTACGTAAATAAAATTTATCATAAAAAAATATTTAATTTAGTTGCCAAATAGGAATAAAGTTAAGTTTAATTATGTTAGAAATCCTCTCTCATATTTGCCATAAGCTGTACATTTTAGAGATATAAATCAGGAATATCTTATTTACCGTAAATAAATTGGTGTTTCAAAAAACATTTTTTTCGGATCCAACTGATAATAAATATTGCAGAATAGACTCTTTTAGGTCTTAACGATCTGTAAAAAATATTCATATTAAGTTACTCTAAAAAAATCCCTATATTACATATTTTTTATTTTAAGTGACAAATTTCTCGTAAAACAAAAATTCATGAGTTTGAAAGGAACAAAATTTACCAAGCAAATTTGATCTACATTTGTTTATTTTCACCCTGAATATAAAGATAATTATTTTTTTCCTATTTTTAAATTTATGTATTGAACCTTTTTCTTAAGCTTCTTTAACCACTTTCTTTAAAAATTAAGAAAACTATCTAGATAGTTTATTTAATAAATACCTTGTACATTTACAATAATTGAATTAACTTGCTATTTTTTTTTAATATGTATGAAAATCTTGCATAATTATATGATAACCAAAAGAGGTATCTGTTAAAATATTGAACAAGTTTTATATACCAACAATTAAATAGTTCTTAAGTAAAAGAAATTATTTTTTACAGTATTAGAAAGGTATTTTAAGCTATATAATAATATAAATCAATTCTCCTACAATTTCTATCAATGAAGTCATATAAATTAATTATTAATACGTAAAAATATATAATAAAAGAAATAATATATAGATTCATTAAAAAACTATTTAAACATAGTTTAGAAAAAAAGGTATGCAAATGCTGTTTTCCATTAGAAAAAATGACAAAGTATTGCTTTTAGCAATAAAAAATATAAATGTTGTTCCCCAAAAAAAATATTTGTTTTATATTGAATTTAAGTTTAATCCGAAATAATTATATATTTTTTCTGTTAAAATCGACCAATTTGAATTGATAATATAATTTGTTCAATATCTGATGTACAAGAAATAATTATATTTTATTATGGCAATGTGCTACTTGAATTTTGTAATACAACAGAATTCTTGTTCAAATACGAAATTCCAGAAAACAACTACTCTGCGGGCTAATGTCCCAACCAGCATTGAATTAATCCTGGAACATCTATAGCAAACAGCTGATGTTCAGTGTGTGGCAAAGGGTCGACCATATTTATAATTTGTTTTGAAAAACAACAAACGGTAGTGATACCAATTTAAACATAATTTTATATATAAAAACAGTTAAAATAAATGATTCTCTCTACCTATTCTGTACAGGTTTTTGTAGTACATACCGTTAGATGGTATCGCCTCCACAAATCTGGGCAAGTTTTGGCTATATGGCCCTTCATGTTGCATATTCGACATATCATGTTTCTGAATCTGACACATTTCCAACAATATGTTGTGGAATAGTCTCCTTCATTGCCACACTAAGAAGAAAATATTTACCATTTTGTTACCTATTAAATGTTAAAATAACTTACTTGAGTACACCTTTTATTTGGGCATCTTGGTTCTTGGTGGTCTGAAAATCCACAAAGAGTACAATTTGGAGGATCGGGCTTCTCTGTACACTTCACCGCAACATGTCCAAACTGTCTGCATCTGTTGCAACGTGGCCCCTTACTGTTACTGGGATTCAAAAATAATAGTCGATCTCTAGCAGAAATTTTCCAAACTTCTGGATCATCTAAAACAAAATTTTTTTGGTAAAAACCTACCTATCATGACAAGAGAATAAAAATGCAATGTCGTTCAAATACAAATACTTTAGATATCCATTGCATATCATCAACTCACTGCATAAACTGCACTGCATAGAATTCACAACACGGAGAGGTTTGAAATATAAGTGACTGTCTTTGCTTGCGGACAACGTTCACTGTACAAATGTCTTGTAATCAGAGAATTTTGCCCAGTTTTGTAGTAAATAAATATCATGTTAAGCAGCTCGCGATTACTAAATATTCTATTTTTGTTTATGGACGCATATAAACATCAAATAAACTTTAGTTTCAAATAAACGAAACGCACTAGTCACAGTATGAAGTATAAAACTATATTAATCTCGGGGTGATATTAAGACAGTTTGCAGAATATAAGATGCTTCACTCGACCACATGTTGATATTTCCAGTATCCCTCACCTAGGATTTCTGGTACACATTGGTACCCAAACAAGACACATCGGGTTATGCGGAGAACATCAGGGGACTACTTCTCAAAGGTGCTGCACTGAGTGAATATTCTCTAAACTTTGACGTTAACACTAGGTATTGGATTACAATGTTGCTGCACGTTATAGTTTGAAGAATTATTAAGAATCCTTCTATTGTTCATCATCCAATTTTCTTTTTTTTTTTAAATAAAAATATCAACACATGTTCAGACATATTGAATATTTAGAACTATTCATACATTTTTTCATTAATTTTAAAACCAATCAATCAGTTCTTAATTTGGAATGCGCAACTAAAATAAAGAAATAATAATTTTTACCTGACTGAGTGCCCTGAATTTGTTGAACATCAAACTTGCTATAGTCCTCACAAAGTTTTTTATTCTTAACATAAGATCTGGTAGAGTAACTTATGACATCACCATCGATATCTTTATTACTAACTGAACAATTGGCCAGTTCTAAATTCTGACCTACGTCTTCCAAATCTTTGAAATCGTAATCTGAGTCAGATGACTCGATAATTTCAATACAATCTCCCACATTTGCATCAGTTGTGTGGGAACCCACTTCGTCAACCACGATAATGTCTTCGTCACTTTCATTTCCTTGTGACACATTAGCCAAAGTTGAACCTAAAGGATTAGGAAATATTTTGTTAACAGTTTCTACTGAACCTTCTGCAATATTTTGCAGTTCCTGTTTTGACGTTATATCAGAATCAGTTTTGACTTCAGTTTGTCTTGTAGAGAGAGTCAACTCTTCTTTTTCTTGCGGTTTATCAGATACTACATCCAAAGTAGTAGCATTTATTTTATTATATAAAGTGAAATTATTTTTGTTGAGTGTAGATTCGTTTGTGTTATCTATATCTACATCTCCTATGCAAGATTCATCTAATTCGGTAGAACTTATATCTTTTATAGGATTCTCAGAAGACATACTTTTCTTTTTCTTCCTTTTTACTTTCTCTAGTGTAGTTTCACCTAAATTAAGAACTGAGGTGTGATCTACTTCATTTTTATTTGAATTTGAAGAGTTTTTCTTTTTCTTCTTGCGAGATGTATTCAAGACATCCGCATTAATATGCTCTGCTCCTTCATTAATTAATTCCAAACTGTCACCTTTATTTATATCGTCTGTATTAACAGAGGTATCATTTTCTTGCACATATTTTTCTTTGTTGTATACTTTTTCTGGAGCATTTTTAATTTTTTTCTTGGACCGCTTTTCAAAAATATTAGTTTCTACAGGTTCTTCACTATTTGAGTTAGCATCATCTGTATTAATGTCAGATTTTTTATTTTGTGATTCTATATTAATACTTTTATCCAATTCATCTGCAGAATTCTTTTTCTTAGTGGGAACTTTTTTCTTTTTCTTCGATAATTTCCTCGTTAATTTTGGTTCTTCATCATCACTATCTGATTCAGTACTATCAAATGTATTAGACTTCCTTTTACCAGAATCTTTTCTAATACTAGATGCTTGTGGTTTATTATTACAATAGGTATTTTGTACAGATTTATTTTTACTTAATTTAGTAGTTACCGTTCCACATTGCATAGGTGACAAAGTAGGCAACCTTTTATTAGATTCTTCATCTCCTGCTTTAGTATTTATAGTGCAAGAAGGTTCATAATCACTTTCCGAGCTGCTTGATGATGATTCATCGTCATTAAACATTTTAGTACCAGATTTTGATGGTTTTGATGCAATTTTAGATTTTTTTAATGTATTTCTCTTAGGAGTTATATAAGTACTAAAACCCTCCAAGTTTTTGTCTGAGAATATATCTTCCTTAGGAAAATCAACTTCATTAAATACTATCGTCTTCACAGAGTTATTTTCTTTGTTGAAGTCATTTGTACTGCAGCTACTTTCAGTTTCACAATAATCTACCGGATTTGCTGGTCGAACAAAATCTCCTGCGTTGGTAAAATCAGATCCATGCAAACTGAAGTTAAAATTACTTGTACTGTTTTCAACACCTGGATTTTCTAAAAAATCGTTTGCAATACAGGATTCTGCAACAGTTAATAATTCAGTAGGGCTGCTTGGTTGGCAATTTGAAACTTCCAATGATCCTGTGAGGTCTGTTGAAGTCGACAGATTTTTCACAGTTGTAGTTGCAGTAGCTTCGGAAACAGTTTCAGATTTATCATCTTCATTGTCATTATCCACATTTATAATTTCCACTGGAGGTGGTGGAACATAAATAATATCATCATCAGATTCTGACCTAATATTTTCTAAAATGTTGGATTCCATCAGTTTCTCTACAGAATTAATAGTTTGTTTGGACATTTCATTTGCAACTATACATTCTCTATCAGAATCATCAGAAATGTATACAATATGATTTGCTGTATTTAGTTGAGAAAATTTTACTTTGCCAAGTGTGTTATAACCAAAGTTTTGATTGTTCTTCTCTTTATTTTTTTGTTTTTTATTTTTCAGTTTCTTTTGTCGTTTCCTTTTCTTTTTATCCAGAAGATTTTTATTCTCAAGAGACCAAGGGACAAAAAATTTTCCAGGGCTTAATATGCCGTTTAGCTCAGAATTTATAATTAATGGTACAGTGTACTGATTAACAGTAATATTATTCTGAAACTGATTGCCAAACTTTCCTGTTGTTGTTATATCAGTAGAGTTGGGACTAACTGATACACTATTGTGAATGGAAGAGGAAGTTTTGTCAAACTTGTTTCTATTTTCTTCTTCGAAAGGAATGAATGCTGAGAGATCGGCAAATGTTTTAGAAAAATAACGATTATTATTTTGTCTTTTATCAGTAATAATGGTAGGTAAATCTGATTCAGAAGGTATATTAATTTCTTCATTTTCGGTATTAGAATGATAAATTTGACTATATAGTCTGCATTCTATTTCTTCTATATCTATCAAGTCATTATCGTTCTAAAAAAGAATACAAGATGAATAGGTTATTGGTTATTTAAAAATAATCGAACTTACCATTTCAAACGATTTATGTTAGGATTAGTGGGCCTATTTAGATAAATTAAAATATGTACACATTAGAGGTTATACAATAATTAAAATCTGAAAATGTATCAATTTGTACCATTTATATAATAATATGAAAGACAAAACATACTTTGCTGCTTTCTTTTTAGTTTTTACTTTTTAGCCACAAAATATATTTATTTTTTAGCGTTTTGCTGTTTTGTACGAAACTTACGGAACTATAGACAATTAGGTTTTGTCTATGCTATAGACCACAGACTACAAATAGAGTAGAGATGGGCAGTTCCCGAGTGAACTGGATTAAAAGAACGGGTTTCGACACTGAACTGCGAGAATCAGTTCTCGAGAAGTTGACAAATCAGTTCTTTGCGTACTGATTTGTATCGATTGATGTAGAGTGCGAGAGATATTTTCAAGTTGAGTCAGAAGGAACTGTTTAGTGAATAGTGAACGAGTGTTCACAGCCTATGTGAGCTTCAAAATCATATGGACGATCTGAATTCTGAATAACTGATTGGTGATCCGATTGCGGAGCGTTAATATCATTCTTAGTTAAATATAATATCCAAGAACTGCATACCAGCACACATAGGCGTCCGTATCAAATTGTTACATTAATAAAAACGATATAGGTATGTGCCATTAATTATAATTATATGATATATAAGAATCAAGAACTGAATTTTATTAACAAGTAAAGTACAACTTTACAAAAATATAAATTAAATTCTGTAATAAAAAATAAATAAAAATCAGTATCTAAATGATTCGAGATATTTTGGAAAAAAGAGGCATAAAATATTTTGATTAAGAATTCTTATTCTAAAGTCTAAACGCTAATAAACGTGTCGCAATCATAAAACGCGGAAGAAACCGACCATCTGCGATTGACGGAGATGAGGGATTTGGAGAGAAGCGTATATGTGTGCAGTGTTTGACGAAAAACCAGTTCTTAAAGAGCTGGTTTTAAGAATCAGTTCTTTTTAGCCCATCTCTAAAATAGAGTACACCCAGTCACAGAATAAAGGAACTACACCTCTGAACTACACCCAGTGTTGAGTGTTGCCAACATCAAATTATTAAATTACAGAGAGAAAATACATAGGATTTTTTTGAGAGTAACCGTTGTCAGTTAGCGGTATCTCTTACATGAGACCCCCACTCCTAGATTAAGTTCCGGTAACGTATGGTCGCTAAAATTTACCGGTTATGGTTCTTCTTGAATCTGTGGTTATTATAAATAATCATAACGCAAAATTTTGTAAACAAGCAACAGCAGCATAGAAGTGTTGTTTTTTTGCTTGTTGAATTTATTTTTAATATATATTGTTTATTACACTTTAATTTTAATAGTAAAACCTTACTTTGTTCCACCAAAGTGAGGCAAGTCAACATTTGAATGGCTAGAAAAATATAACCGCATTACATTCTAACAACTGTTACAAATGGAAAAAATAACATTTTATAAGTTGATTAACTTTATTATGGAAAATTATAAATGTAGTACACAAAAAAGGAAAAGTTCTTTTAAAACAATGTTATTTTTAACCAGTTCTACAATCAATCATTTTATTAAGACGTATTGTATGAAATGTTCTCTGCAGAGTGCAGAAGAATTTATGTTATAATCTCACAATTTTCGTAATATTCGTAACCGCTTTTGGCATACCTACCTCGCTTAATATGTTACTAATTTCAGTAACCGGTGTTATTGTTGTGACGTTAACAGCTACGTCATGTCTCTTCCCCTCACTAACCGCTTTCTCACTAAAACGGTACGGTTACTGAAAAACAGTTACCGGTACTTCAGTGGTTACTCGCAAAAAAATCCTAACCGTGGTTAGGTTCAAAATATACACGTTTTTCACTGAAATGTACGATACGGAATGCTCTTAGTTCCATTGCGCATCCAAATAAAAGTACCACACTTAGGAGCAGACAAAAGGAGACACATGAAACTCAGCAAAGAAATACTTCATTGGTTATGTATGTGGGTGCGAGAGAGACAATCATCTGCACGTACGATATGTATTGTGTTCTTAATTTCCCATGTTCGTAACTGAAACATAGAAAAAATATAGATTATGCCAGTGTCATATTGCCGGCGACCGCTAATTCATGGCTGCCCTAAAAGGTCAGAATCACTAAAACTTGGTTTTTATGCCAATTTACGTTGGTTGTATTGTAACGTGAAGCTCAATTCATATTTTATCTAGGACTCAATTGTTTACTGTGATTGGTCACATAATGACATTTAAAATGGCAGTTAAGTTAATTTTATATTGCAAAGCAGACATTATATTTGCACAACCGCCAACATAAAACAAATAAAATATCCATTTTCTGGACCGTAAAGGCCGTATGACACGATATAAAATTGTATATACAATTTTACATAGATTATATAAATATGTTTTTATATATTTAGTTTTTGATAAACATTAATAATAATTATTGTTATTATAACCAATAACCTATAAATTAAGCAAACATAGGAAAGATGCACTGGAGGTTATATTATTGTTTACATAAAAATGTATTCAGAATTTTACAAAAATAGAACAAGTTTTAATTTTCAGTTTTATATGTACAAAACTGCATTTTGCTTATATACCGTGTCATACAGCCTTAAGACCCTAGGAAAGCGGGACCTGTTATTTGACCTATATCACGTATATCATGAACCGACGCTGTCTACAGGTTTGTTCCAAATAAATACTTTTGTACGGCCACGATACCGTCACGAGATTATATGCACTGATATAAGAGGCGCATGCGTCAAGTTTGTACCGTGCTCGTTCAACAGTTTTTTTTCGGCCAATGATCTGTGTTCAACAGTTCAACATGGAAACGCAACCGATATAGACGCATTACCGATACGGTTCCAGCCAGAAAACGTAATAAAACTAGAAATATACTATATATAATAGCAGAAGATGTTTGGCTGAACGCAATTACGATCAGAAGGATTTCTCCAACTCGTACAATCTTATCGTTGGCTAAATTGTTGCGTTAAAGAATATTCGTTTTACTTTCAAGTTTCATCGGCTTTGATATTGTTATAAAATAGCTGGTTTACGCACTGTTTGGCGTAATTTTTTAATAGAATTCAGTGATTTATATAAAAATATCCTTGCTTTTGGAATATGAAAGCGGTCTGGGAGATTTCAATAAATGAATGTGAAAAAAACATGGAAAGCCAAAAGCTTTTACGTTAGGCACTCAAAAATAGTCAGATTATGGAGAAGCTTAGAAAACAGCTATTTAGAGAAAACTTTATGTGCGCTGTATACTACTGCTTTTAATTCAGGTGTACAATTGATATCAATAGTTACAAATCATATGTTCTACGAATGGGACGTGAAATTTTCATATTTTGAAATTTCCGCCTATTAGTGTGAAGCTAGCTCGTTAATACAACCAACTCTTAAAATCTAAGTACTGTAATATTATCAGACTCGCGTTTTCTCCATAGGTTGACTATTTTTTGTACGTCTTTTGGCGTTCTATATATTTCATAATTTTTATGGAAAAACCTCAACTCTTTTAAGCAACTACTGAGACTGAGTGCCTAAAGCACCCTTAAACATAAACGTACATTCCCATTTTCTCCAGGATGCACTTTTTAAGCACCTTTAGCATTTAAACAAACCATATTGTTTCTGAAAGTTATCAATAAAAATTTTTCCTTCATACAGTAAATTTTAATTTAAAATAATAATTCTAAAGTGCTTCGTGCGCCATGAGAAAACACGGTGCCGAGTTTGGCCTGCTCTTGTACGTTCACTTCAAAACGAACTGCTCTTTACGAGTTACGCCAAAAAGAAAGCACAGTTAGTGTAGAAAGTGTAAACAGAGGAGTCAAAGAAAAACTCCTTTAATTCTCTGTGCCTTTGGCCTTTACAGAAGTCAGAAGACCAACTTTTAAATTCAAAAAGTAGCTATGGTTGTTTGTTTACTTTTTGTCGGTTTTTAAAAACGATTATTCAAGTAGAGCAGAAAAATGGTGATTGTTAATTCATTCCAACATCCAGAATCAAATATTCGATGCGAACAAAGAAACGTACGTGCTATTTTGGACAAAAAAGATTTAGGATTAGGAACTCTATTTGTTAGTGAAAGGTATAAAATAGAACATTGATTAGATATTTTTCATTTTACATTTAAACCAATAAAATCCTAAATTGTAATAAATATTTCAGCGCATTGTGCTGGCAGCAGAAAGATGATATTGGTTTCTCAATTAGTTATCAAGATATTTCACTTCATGCTATATCTAAAGATGTAAATGTTTATCCAAAGGAGTGCTTGTATATCATAATTGATTCGCACATTCATATGCCAGGTAAATTTATATACCTAAATATTTATTTATGACAGTTGTTTAATATAATTATAAATTAGGAGACTCATCACCTCAAAACAGAGAAAATACTGAAGAAGATAGTGATGCTGAATCAGAACCAGATCTATCGGAACTATTATTAGTTCCTGAAGAAAATGATAGCACCAATACAATAGCAGTTATTTATGAAGCTCTCAAACTTTGTCAGGTAATTAGGTATATTTTGTTCTAAAATATTGATATAACTTATATGACATACATATTTCAAATTGTGCACAAATGTTGTGTTAGTATAAAACATTAGCTGTTCATGTGAAAGAAAATAGTTTTTGTGATATCAAAAATTTAACTTTTAATTTTTTTTGTGTATTTGTACTAGGTGGATTGTTATTCTTACTTGCAGTTAACAAGTCAAGATTAAAAAATATATGTAGGCACCTTGTTAATAAAAAAAAATGTATTGTTATCGTTACCTTACCTAGTATTTTACAATAGTTGTCCTGCCGTTGATAAACTACCTGTTTACCCGACTAGAGACGATTCGACAATTATTAATGAGAACGCAATAACTAACTTACTAATAATCGTAATGATCTATATAAATTAAACAGATTTACAGAATACATAAAATAGATACCTATTTCCAACAATAATGTTATCATCTGCATCCTGAATCCTGATTGTTACAATGTTTGGTTAGATTCTCCTACAATATTCATTAGTAACTTCTATAAATTAATTTATTCCACTTGAAGTAAGTATAGTCCACTTATACCTGAACACCCTGATTGTTAAATATTATTACTATTTCTACCATACTTGGTTTAGCAATTTGAAAAATGGTAAACTTAATTTTACAGGAATTAAATCCTGATCCAAATGATATGGATGATGAAGAAGATGATAATATCTTTGTAGATGCTGAAGATGATATGGACGAAGGAGAATATGAAATCACGGAGAGAGGCGGAGGAGATGCAGGTAATTTTCTTTATATACAGTAAAGGATAGGTCATGCTTTATAATACTAGCTTCCTTGGACAATAATAATGTGATTTAAATAAACTTACTTTGGTATATTTTGTTTCCGGAAGTAACAGGCCTGAGAAGGTACTTTTTAATTTTTTTAATATAATTTTCTTATTTGTCGGGTTATTGTACTCAAATTTTAGAATTAGATATTCGTGTTTATCTTACACAAAAACATATGTTCCAAAATTTGAGTACAATTATATAACAAGATAATTATCGTAAAAAATAAAATAAAGTACTTTCTCATGCCTATAACTTTTTAATGAAGCCAAATTTTAATATAGCAAGTTGATTTAAATCACATTATTTTTTTACTAAAGAAGGCCTAGTCTTTACTGAACACTGTGCACATTGTTTTTGTAATATGCATTACTTACCGCAAATGCGGCCTGCTTAATAATAATATGCCGCCCTCTGTCACGCACATGTCTCCGACTTCTGGGCTAATCCCTGTGATTAGAATGAGGGGTAGAAATATTATTATTATTGTTTAAAGAGGTAACAGAGTGTGAAAATATACAATTTTGATTAGGCAACTTGTGTCCATTTTTTCCAGATAAAAAAAAAATAGTAAAATCAAAGAAGCAGAAAATTTTTAAACTAGCCCCATCTTGTAGAGTACATTGGTAATATAAGCTTTGCTTTCAGATACTCCAAAGTAATGTTTCACTTTTAGCAGGAAACTTCCATGTTTGTAGGCTGTTGCAGAGGACATTGCAATCAATGCAATTATTGATTACATTTATTATTCTTACTATCATATTAAAAAGAAACTCTGCTCAAGGGGGTAACCACTCATGGAAATCTTGTAACAAATCTTGCGAAATCGTTACAAAATTCTGAGAAATTGTGCGAAATCACAAGAAACAGCACGAAATCACCTAAAATCCCGTGTCATCTGGAGACAGATTTACCCGTAAAGACTGACCACATCGTCACCTTGCGTCATTATCAACATCATTATACATACTTCTATCTCTATTTCACATTTAACAGGTCGCAGCAAAACCAGCATGTAGTGCGAGACACGTATCACGGTTTGGAACTATTGAGAGGCTATATTTGCCTTAACTTGACTTTGCACTTCCAGGTTAAATTTTTAATTAGTGCCTTCATTCAATAGTGTATCTAAAAATTTGTAAACATTAAACTGGACGTCCTATACCTGATGGGGACGTCGAGGGTTAACACGATCTTGGCCTTGCAAAACAATTTAAATATTGTGCAAAACTTACTACAAAACAAAAAAATGATATTTATAAGAAGCTATAATCTGAGTTTTAGCCAATGTTATAAAGTGCCATCTTTTGCGTTTTTGCCATTGATGTCGAATAATTTTGTTACGATTCTTTTTCTTGTTGTACAGGGTGTGACTTTAAGGTTGTGCAATAATCAGTTTTCTTTTCCAAGAATGTCAATTCTGAGCAATGTTAGAGATTCTTTTTTGTTCAGTTAATACATCAAGTGTAAGATATGTTGGAGTCTTTATTGTTCACACTGGATTCACTGTACTGTTGTCCTACAGTCTTTGAACAGCATTTTGCAGATTCTAAGATTAAGTTGCATTCGTGGATAACGTTTGCTTGTACACAAGTTATATTTAAATCATATTTACACTCACCTTACACTAAGACCATATATGTTAATTCTTGATTTGATTAATACATTTTGAAGTAAAATGACATAAATCAACTTATAGTTTATAGAGTAAACAAGAACACATGTGTTACGGCAAGAGACAGACAAACTAGCCCGCGTGTCCCCTTCCAGACCAGTGGCGTGTTAGACATTATGCAAGACTATTCTTGTTTTATAACACACATAGTATTTTTGTTATATGTCATATATAAAATAAATAAATTAAAATTACAGTCCTATGAAAAGTTTAACAAGATTAGTTGCTTTTCTATTCTGCATCAACATGTACAGTGTCGCAATTTCATTGTAACTGCGGGGTATCTCGTAAACTACAAAAGATAGAAGGATGCTGTTTTTGCAACACTGAATTATTTTTCGAGGATTCTGGATGTCTCGCTTAAAATATGACTCAACCAAAAATTTGTTTAAATGGTCCCTGTATATTTTTATGCAATTCATTTGCATTATTGTTTCCTTTATAATAGTTGCTCCTTTATATTTTGGAAATTGCCAAAAAAAGTTAATGTTCCATAGGATGGTGCATAGCTGACCATCCATTTTTATATAATTTTACAAAATTGGTTCAGGAACTCTATATTAGTTATTTAAAGAAAATTGTATATAAATAAATAGTTTTTTTTGCTGTTTTAGAAAGGTATTTTAAGCTAATATAATTCAAATCTCCTACAATTCCTATCAAAAAAATGTTACAAAAGCTAATAATAAGGAATATATGGGTAGATATTGTGGGTGTAATTCAACGCAGGTTGGGGCTTTTGTCCACTGAGTAGTTAGTTTCACACAGTATTATTAATACCTAAAAATATATAAAAAATAAATAGTTGTTTAAACGATTAAGTTGAGTTAACATCTAGCGAATATTCAGTGCTATAATTAATAATATTATATAAGAATAATATTCAGTAACATTGAAAAAATGGAAATCCAAAATACATACTTCTATTTATCCCTGTTTTATAATATACTTACTATTTTCATGATTATATTTAAAATCTTTGCCAGAGGGAAAACTTAAACAGTTTAAAAATATTTTTTCAATGTTAAATAATTTTCAATAGTTTTTTTAATAACATTGTCAATTAATTTTCTTTCTATTAATTAATTTGTTATGTTTGATATTGTTTATTGTCAGATGCTATTCAATTAAACATTAATTACTTACATGGCTGATCTTGTTAAAATTATTTTTTGAATTATTAAAGAAAAAAAATTATTTTTAGAATTATTGAGAATTAATTCATGAACCAAAGGAAAAAAAATAATGTAATTGAATTGCTTATAAATACACAAGGTACCTATTCCATTTAAAACATTGTATGTTTGAGTTATAATTAAATGACATACCCTGTAGAGAAATTTCACGTACACCACTGAACTCTATGTAAAAAATTTTATCGGAAACAACTTTCATCATTCTGATAACTCTGTTATTTTTTGAGATACGATGAATCCCTTAAAAGTAGTTTTTTTAGATATCACCCTGTATCTCAAAAACTAAGAGATACTTGAAATTATGATTGTGGCATTTTATGCTCGGGAAAGTATCTCAGTGTTGTGAAAACTGCATCAATCTATCTCTTGTAGTTTCTGAGATATTGATATGCATTGAGACATCCTGTACACTTTTGCTTTCTGTCACACATAACCTTTTACAAACAGTTGATAGCAGGTTGACCTAACTTTTGCCTAAAGATTCTTGATTTATTTACAGTAACACAACACTTTAGACTACAGATTGCTTAATGAAAGTTGTTTTCATGTCTCCTGCAGTACCTGTGGGGGAACCGACTTATTTCTGAAACATCCTGAATAATTATATATTTTCAAATTATATTTTTTAGATGTCGACGAGTTGTCTACAAGGTTACAAGGAAATTCCGTCGATATCCACTATAATTACAATAACGGAAACGATGACGAAGAATTTCAGGATGCTGATTAAGCTTTTGTTTTATTAATTTATGTGTATTCCGCAATTTCATGTAATAATACAGTTTTCTAATAATCCTGCAGAATAATTTTTTGTGTATTCATATTGGTCTTGTTTGTAATTATTTACTTATAAATTATCATCAAACAAATGTTCTTTCAGTTTAAAAATATAAGTACAATATAACCAATTTTATTTTAAGCCAGAACTGATCAGAAATTAAATATATTAAAAAAATACTGAATGCACTTAAACGGAATATAAGATTATCTACAATACTGTTATTTATTATATTTGAATTGGTATTATTTGCTATAAATGAATAAAATATATTTCAAATTATTTATGAGCAGTTTGCTGAAATTTGGAAAAAATCCTTGAGCTAAAATTGAAATGCTTGTTTTTAGTAATAAGTCCGTAAAATATAATTCTGAATTAAATTTTGTTAAATAGTACCTACTTCTGTTATGTTTAAAGTAACATGATTTCAACAGTACTATTAATTCAATAACATACAGTGTGTCCCTGAAATGCATGTACCAGTGAGCTATCTTAAATTCTTACATTTAAAATATGATTTATGCTAACTTACCTATATGTAAAAATGCACCATTAGGGTATTAGGGAGTGCCAAAGTTTTTGAAAAAATATCAACAGAAAAATGTTGAACGATTAAAATTGAATTTGATAATATGAAAATATATTGGCTAAAAACACGAAGTAGTCAACATCTGTAGATAAATTTCGGAACTGCTGAAAAGATGAACAATAAATTGAAACTACTTTATTTACATATAAAAGTGTGAAACTCTTGTGTATTTTTTATATTTTTCTATAATTTTTTCTTCATAAATAGTACCAGAATGGTATGCAAATAATTTAATTTTATCTTCAATGGAGAAAAATGCCAGATCTTCACAAGATAATTTGAATAAATTGCGTAAAATGTGTGCCGTTTCAACAAGTATAAAATGTGTAAATAGTAGAAGATTATTTTAAGAATTGGAAGACCAATATCAAAATATACGTGTTTGTAGAAAGCATTTTACGCCTGAAGATTTTATGTCAAGTTAGATAAGCAGATGTGATTAATTGTTCTAATGGATATTTCTTATATTTTTATATTGTTAAGAAAAAAAGAACTGTATGAAGGGATGATGCCTTTTAAAAAATATTTCCAGTAAGGCAGTACGAATCCATTGGACACAGATCAAAGTGATAGAAAAAAGTTTATTATTACCTGTATATCTTTGATATATGTATTGTAGTTTAAATTGTAGTAGTCATTAAAGAAGCAATTTATGAAAAAATGACAACATAATTCTGATGTTCCATGTTTGTCTTCAGAAGTTTCGAAGTACATACGATAACAAATGGAAATTAATTTTAATCACTAAAGAATAAATAAAAACAATAAAACACACAAAAACGCAAATAAACTCATACAAAACATCTCAACCTCAGAAATCATATTAGTCTAAGCAACGAAGGGGTTGCAGTATGCATTGGGAGGGGGGGAATTTGTTTCGGGTAGTTCAGATGTAAACATATTTAAAGGCGTCGTCCCCAGCTCGTCCAAGGGGGAGAGAGGTAGAAAATCCCCTTCTTTGGTTTTTCGTTTATGACTCGAAAAGAGAATGTTTTAGTGATACAGCTTTTTTTTATTAAAAGTAATGATTTGTCAAGAAAAGTTCCTAAAATTCAAGAAAACTTGTTATAAAATGATTCAGTGACCTAATAATTTTTTTCCTCCAACCACCAGAACAAGTCATAAACCAGAAAAGGAAACTTTTCTATCCCTCTTCTCCCCTGAAGTGGACGGGAACTTTTAATATGTTTACGTTCTAACTACTCCTAATACATTCCTGCACCGAAAAATCCCCCCCCCCCCTCAATGCTCGCTATCTTTACCCTTCCTTTTCGGCCATCCATTGACTAGCATACATAGGTGTGTTTTGTAGTTCATATTATCAAGATTTTTGCAGCGCCATCTATTGGTTCATGATATTCACCAATTGGTAAATTCTTTTCTTGATGCAATTAACGTTAATCATCAACTTGTACAATGTCTTAAATTGGATACTTCAGTTAAAGAAATATTAATATCTTTTTGTGGATCATTCGGTTTTCCCAATTTTTTTTTTCATTTGGTAAAAGCCAACAAATTCTAAATTCGTTAGTAAAAGCTAACACTTTACTTAAATAAGTCAATTCAAGGTTTCATTTTTTAACAGGTTACAAATTAAAATATTTTGTCAGTTAAAATCTTGCATTAAAGACATATTTGCAAATGTTGGGGTTATTTTGTCCATGAAAGTGACGCTATTTTACTGATTTATTAGTAAAATCTTAAAACTTTTTCATAACAAAATAGGAAATGGTGGGAGAAATTAAAATATGATTTGCTTACTTTTCAGTTTATTTGTACAATCTAAATTGCTTGTTGCACCTACATAATTCATTTCAACCAAAAATTGAATGCAAGAATTACTCATTTAAAATATTCTATGAATTCCATTTCATTTAAGAAAACCGTCTTCCATCAAACATTTTAGCAACCTCCATATGTCTCAATCGAATTATTTTAAAACGTAAACCTGTAGGGGGGCTATATCTACTGCTATCGAACTCTTTTAGGGCCAAAAATAAGATCAGCGTCTGGTGCACCCTTTGGATGTTGGTACTTTTTCCTTTCTCTATTTAAGTTTTGTGTCACTGGTCTATTCTGTTGTTGCATCATCTCTTGATAATCTTCTTCTTCAAACCTTTCCGTTATATTCAATGTCAAACGTTTAACTTTTTCTTTTTCTTCTTTTTGAGCTAACTCCTGATCTCTAAGGTTCTGGGCTAGTTCGGAATCGATGTCGGCTTCGAACTGTTTGTATTGTTGTTTATTGCCTTTCCGTACCATCAGGACAAATCCGATTTTACCTGGTTCATTTTTATTTGTTGTTTCCTAAAATTGGTAATAGCATCGTAATTATAAAGGGTGCTCTGAATTGCATAAACGAAACTTTATCTGGTGATAGAACAGTTCAAAATAAGTTTGTATAAATATAGGTTGAAAAATACATAATTTCCGAGATACAGTGTTTTAGATGAAATTTTTGGAAATGGTTTTCTGAATAGGTATACGCAAAATGTCTAAAGATAAACTGACGAGTGACAGAAATTATTCAAGGATGTGAAAAATTATAGGATCATTTTGAAACTTGAATATTCTGTATCTCGAGAATTAAACATTTTCTGACTAATGGCTGCTCGTTGGGATAGGGAAGGGGCAGTCAACATACAAAATTTTAAAGAAAAAAATATTTTCCTCATACTCAACTAATTTCATCTAATCCCTAATAAAATTAACTTTAAAGTGCCGTCTTCATTGAAGCTTCTGTTGAAACTCCTAACTTGAATGCGTCTAGTATACCGAACTAGATAGATATTGCCAACGTAAGTCCTCTACTAGGTTAGACAATTGATTCCAAGATAGGCAAGCCCAAGTACGCGCCGATGGGTGTTGTACGTTTGAAATTTTCCGCCAGTGATGTAAAATAAATATTCCTTAAATCAGGTGCTGAAATTTTAAACACAATAATTGCAAAAATGTTTTTTTTTTATTAATGATTCCAGTGAATTATTTAATATTCACTAAGTTGAGTTATTGATGATATAAATAATTACCGAAGGTGCTGCGCACATGCAAACTCTGTGTACTAGGCAAGGCAAGTGTCGTATATTCTTTAGTTATTTCGTGTCACAATTTTGAGGTTGTATCATTGGGTGCATTTAACTTAACCCATTTAGTTTTGATTACTGTTAGCAGTTGTAAATTCGCTAAACTTAATTGAAACCAGTTGAACTGAAAACTTGACTTCTTACCAGTTCTTCTGTCACAAAAGTTCATAAAAGTAGAATAGGAGTTAAGTTTTCAACCTGTATGTGGTGATTATTTGTAATTTAAACACCTATTCATAGGCAAAGTTGCAAACTTACAATTGGAAACGACCAGACGACTTCATTTAAAACATAAATAGTAATAATAATTGTTCTTCATTTTTCTTCGATGTGATGCAAACAAAAACTAAGAACCTAATCTAAATTTGTGTCCACAACTTATGTTGACTAGATCCAGAGTGTACAAATTTGTCGCTTACAAAGTTGAGCAACAGTTGAGATATATAGTATTATGCAACTGCCACGTTCAGCAAACCGCTCCCAACAGTTGTGTTCGCTAAACGCGCCCATTGTTTTTATTAGTTATGGTTAGAGTTAGTGGCAGCGGTTTAGGAAAAATGGCAACTAAGTGCCTAGACTGGTCAGTAGTAATGATGTAGAGATGTGTCGTTTGTTAATTCTACGAAGGTTGAATTGATCAGCGACTGATTACCAAAATCATTGAATACCATGAAAGCAATCGATTTGCAAACAGAAATAAAAAATATATCTATCTACTTTAAGCGATGAATTTAAATGTGGTCGTACAATTGTCTTTTATGAGTAGCAGCCAGGCTCACTGACAGACGGGGTTACCGAGGAAATTGTTGAAAAGGTCCACGACAAGATTTTCGCTGATCGCTGAACTAAAGTGCAGAACCTTAAATAAGTACAAATATTTTAACTGCAAGTGTAATTTGTCATATAGATGAGTCTAGTAAAAATCATTTCTAAAAATTGCAAATATTTCTGGATATTAATTTATTTTTTAAATACCCACATTCTGAGGTCTGCGGACCACACTGATGACGTAACTTAATAAACTACATAATTTACTGAACATGAAGTTGCCTGTAAGATAATTTTTTAACGTAAATTCAATTTTTGCGGTTGAATCTAATTAAAAAATATTTGTTTTTAGTAATAAGTAAAGTAAAATTGGGTGTCAGTACACTACACAATAATATTAACACAAACTGTAACTTCCTAACTGATCTTACCATAAACGATTAAAAAATGAATTTCTGCAAGTTCTGTACTACCAATTTAAGTATTTAGATAGTTACTTTGTTTTGTTCAATAACTCTAAAAATTATCCATAAACGTGCATAAAAGTGTATCTACTTACTTGTTAAAAAACCAACTATTTAAACAGCTATCCACATATCACAATACCATTGTACACTGTTCGAAAGATACACAAATTATTCCCTTAAATTATTTTATGAAGAATAATAAGAAACTATGATTTATGGCCGGTTTCTCAACATTTGGCACAATCGATTCGATAACTATCGAGTACATAAATTTATCAGACCGATAACTTTATATTGGTTTCTGAACGCATGCCTTCCAAATTTTGTTGAATACATAACAGTTGAATGGATAACTTAATATCTGCAATAATCATAGAGGGAGCTAGCAAATGCACAACTGTTTGCAGATGCCATTTATGGAAATAAGACACTTTCAAGAAATAATTGTAGATGGCGCCACTATCGGCTATCTAATGATATCACATCACATTAACTAAATAAGAATATATACAAACCTGTTGCATAAAAACGAAGTTATTAAAACCTTTTCTAATACTGATAGTAAATTTGTTCTAGTACTAGAGACTTGAATACTATCTCCTATTAAATCTATCAGTAAATTTACAGTTTCTTTCGTTAAGGTCGCCGTATTTCTCGCCGTAAAATGATCAAATTTGTGGTTTTTTAGGTACTGAAATTTTGAAAAATAAAACGCATAGAACAAAAGTAATATCAAAAATAAAATTACTGATGTTTCGTTTATCCACTTTTGCTATTTAAACTCTCTTCAAATAATATAATAACTTTTAAAATGCATTTGTATGACACACATTATTTGGCTATTCTAACACCTCATTTTAACAATTATTTTCACATACTTATAAACAAAAGTGAACAATGTTATATGCAGAAATATGTAAGTTTATGTTATAACAATGTTTTTACATCTATAGCTGAATTTAAAAAAATACGCCTTTTGAGAGTTTTCAGTACCTAAAAATTTGCTGGATAAATCGCTTTCTGACGTTATACATTGATTTTATTTCGGTACCTTTGAATATTCGCTGGTGGCATGAGATAACATTGTTGTTATTTGCTAAACTCTATATTATTCAGTTCTTAAATGTCTAAAATTACTTGTATTTGTAGAAAACACTATTTCAAGAATACGGGGCCCGTAAACCTCTCGAAATTCTGTCGTTTTATTTTTCATACTGGTTTTCTCTTTCACGATAACGTCTCTTCATCTGAAGAGGCAGACGAATCAGAATTTTCCATTGCACAAAGTAATCGTCACGAAAATATCAAAAATGTTGGGTTAAGCCTTACAATAAAGATGTAAACAAGCAACAGTTAAATCGCTGCGCGCGTGCGTTAATGTTTATTGGACAGATATCTTGCCATTTTTCTTTGGATATCTGTTCGATAACTTATGCAATAGATAAGCATTATCGAATGGTTCAGAAACCGAATTCATAGGATATCTCCAGTTTATGGAATCGATAAGTTTATTTAATAGATATCTACTAATTGAGAAACCGGCCATTACACACCTTAATTAATTTTCACCACATAACCTCAAACGTGTCATTTTGTACTTCAGTTGAAAAGGTTGATATGCTAAAAGCGTATTTGTTAAGCAGTGATAGTATGTATTGTGATAAATTAGTTGGATTGTAGTAAAAATGGATAATGACCAAATTCTGGATAACTGCAAAAAGAGAATTTGGTTTATATTTTCAATTTCATGTGCTTAGATACATGGACATACTTTATTCGTGAGGTATAGGAATGGCAAAAGGGAGGAGGTGATCATTAATATTTTTATAATCAGATCATTCATTCACATGTCCAAAAATTCGTTATTAACTTTCTTGAAGCCTATTCCAAGAAATTATTGTAACACTGGCAACGTTTCAGAATACACATCCACCATGACTCTTAAAAATCTTAACATCGGAGTAGAATTAGTGATCCTCAACAAGTTCTCTATTGAAAAATCACAAATTTTATTTAAATATGACTTTTTTATTTCTGATTTTTTTGTAAAAAAACCTATTAATTATGTATTCTACACATGGTTAAAATATTTGTACTTATTTAAGGTTCATTATTACGTGCACAGACTAAATTTAATAATACAGAATGTCTTTGAACATGTTTGCCTCTTTTGCAATTTTACAAAACATGCGCATTTGTGGATGAACTGATCGTAAAAATTAATTATTATTTGAACAATGTAACAATTGATACAAAGATTTATTGCTACATACTCAAAATTAAATAGTCTCTAATAATAGAGAACAATTATCTTTCCTACTATTGAGAGGCAGTGGATGTATTTACCAATTTTATTGATTATTATCATAGGGTGATAATAAAACCTATAAAAGTAAACTAGTTGTTCTTGTAAGAACACGAGAAATCGTTCAAGGAAATCTGTAACAATATCCGTAAATAAGAAAAATTATAAGAGAAGAACAACTTATCCATTCATTTCAAAAAGCCACACACTGCCAATGTTCCTAATCCATCTCTCAACATTGTTTCTTATTTCGAGGAATTCTATCATCAGCTTATGCATTTGGAATACCCAAAATATGTATGATTCATTATTTGTGAAAATATAAAAATAATGGTCAAAATATGGCAAATAAAAATGTGAAAATTTTATGAATTTGCTTGTTTACCTGTAATTGTTCATAGGTTTTCTTTACATTAGATTTTACTACTACAGGTACAGAAATGTCAACATTTCCTGCTTTTACAGGTTCTCTCATTCGTTCCTGTATATTTTCTGAAACCATTTTATCCAGAGCATTTAGAAAGTCTGAGTCCTCCGGGCATTCCATTTTCTTTGGCCCCTTTGGGATAGCCAGTGATTCTGATACAGGATCTTGTTCGGCTTCGCTGGTCATTTGCTCACCTACATAAAATAATTCTTATCATCTAAATCTAAATATAAAATGCATTCCATAACAGAAAATAACTAATTTTTGCAACACAATTGATTTCTTAAAATAAAACATAAAAAAATTAACAAATCACCTTCATCGTCAGAACCTTGGGTGTGATCCACAGTTTCATCTTCCGTTGCAGTGTCATCGGTAATTGGCCCAGTCACACCTTCTGACATTTCGTCTTCTGCTACCTCTTCGTTATCAGTTTCAGTTATTGTGTCTAAACCATCTTCATTCGTCACTTTATTGTCCATTTCCAAAAGTTTCTCTTAATAAACGAATAACAACAAGTTACGTTTTGAAATAAATTGTTTAGCCTTAACTTACCTACACCTAGCAGGGTTCGGATGTTATTGAGTTCTTCTAGAGCTTCTTCGTAGCTTTGGCACAGCTTTAATTTTGGTCTAAGAGTAGTAAGTGTGTCTTTGAAGATATGATCCAGATTAGGTGGAAACGCCTCCTTCCATAATTCTTTTTTGTACCAATAATAAGCCTGGAGAAATACCAGATAGTAGTCCAGTTTTCGTTTACTACTTCCGCTGCTGAAATAAGTTCCTATAAAAAAGCGAGTCAGATAATTTTTAACATTTTAGGGAAAAACAAGGGAATGTGATATCAAAATTGAAATGTAAATATACTTAGGAAGTACAAAAATAGTGAACTAAGATATTGTCTGAAGCTATTTATTTGTGGCATAATTTTAGATTTTCTTTAGTTTTATTTAATAAAAATTACATATATTCCTATATTATCAGAAAAATTAAGAAGAATCAGTAATAAATTTAATATTCGAACAGTTTTTCAGACAACTAATACTTTACGACAGTGTGGCGACTGGTGAAATTTCAGGTATGTCATATCTTAATAACCAGACATGGGACCCAAACAAAACTTTAGAATATATGTACTGTGCCTATATAGAGAACTTCAGTAGAAGGAGAACGATTTTGCAGTTTGGGAAAAAAATTAAAAAAAAACGTGGGCCTCACCTAAGATTTCCAAATTGGCTTGTTTAAATTTCGAAAAACATAGGTTTCAGATTTTATTAAAAAATTTTAATTTTCATAAAAGTTACAGCAGTTTGAAAATTAATACTGTATTTGTGATACATTATAAAAATTGCAAAATGCTATAAATTCTACAAATATAGCTATTTTTTAATAAAACTTGAAATCTATCTGTAAAATTACATCTAGTTTATGGAAAAAAATGTTTCTCGAAATTTAAAGAAGCCATTTTGAAAATTCGAGGTGAGGCCCACGTTTTTTTCAATTTTTTTTTGCAAACTGTAAAATCGTCCTTCTTCTACCAAAGTTCTCTATATGGCCACAGTACATATACCCTAAAGTTTGGTTTGGGTCCCAAGTCTTACTATTGAGATATGGCATACCTGAAATCTCACCGCCACTGCTTTACGATCATTTTTGTCGCGTCCAAAAAATGATGGACAAAATTCAAAAAATTGCATCTACAGTATACCTTGTGAATGCAATAAACATTATGTTGGAGAAACATCTCGGCCTATGAATGTTAGAGTTGAGGAACATAAAAATTATATAAAAAGACTGGAATTTAAAAAATTCAAAATTTGCGAACACACTTGAGAAAACGGTCATTTGATTCAATGGGGTTCGGCAAAAAATTTTAGAGAAGATAACGCAACAAAAAGAAAATTAAAAGAGCGCGATTATTTTGTTAAACGGAGATAAGTGTGTATCAAACTGTTCAGTAAACATCGATCATTGTTGGTTACAGTTGTATCAAGAAGAAGTAAGTAAATAAAATAAAAATCATTTAACATCTCTATGGAAGCAGATAAACAAATTTTAAACTGTCAAACTTGACATACGTTTAATATTTTTACTACTATTTTGAGAACGAAAACAGAGTTTTTCGAAATGTCAAAAATACGAAAGTGCACGATAGTGATCTGATATTTGTTATTTTTTACTTATCTGCTTTTTTCAGTGTGTGATTTTTTGGTTAGGCAAACTTAGTTTAAAAAATAACCCTTGACTGATCCGTTTGGCGCAAGGGCTTATTTAATTAATCTTTATTTTTTTCCGAAATGTGGCAAAAACCCAATAAAATTAAAGAAAAAATAGTGAACTAAAGTAATAATAAACAATACAATATGGTAAAATATTAAATTACAAGAAAAACAAGACTCCCAACTTTAAATGGGAGTCAGATTTGTATGGAGACTGTTTTCATGAATTTTATTCTACAAACTGAATTTTTGTTTCCTAATTTTCATGCACCCCGCTAGACAAGCTAGCGTAAGTCAAACAAACACACGCAATAACCGTGAGCACACTGTTTACGGTTATACGCCTACACTACACAAGACACTAAAATTTTATTTAAATTTTACTATAATTATTAATTAAACTTAGTAAAACACACCAGTGCACTACCTTACCCTAAATTCCATTTTGAATCTAGAACAAACTAATGTTTTACATAAAGTCGACAAAAACATCTAGCACATTATAACAGGTACCTCATAAACTGATAAATTGAAAACTAAACTAAATATAATTAAATCAAGTGGTAATACATTTGGCCATTTCTGTTTCATCAAATTCTTTTACCTAGAACTGACCTATTTTTTTGTTGTGGGTGACAGGTAAAAAGTCACTAGGTTGTGGATTGGTATAAAAAAATAAAAAACGAAATAAAATTTAACCCATCTACAAAATCCTTGCATGTAGCATTTCACTCTTGACCTTGATAAAGCTTGCAAACAGTCGATGCATTTTCATAAAACCCCGGGGTCAAAACCTCTAAATAGGAATTCATTCATTGGCCATTTGATATTGCAACCTCTAAATTTGGTTAGCGAGGAAACATGTCACGTAGACAAACAAACTTTATTGTCACTCTTGATTATACAAGAAATATTCTTCAAACCAATTTCACAACTGTCAATGCCTTACTTTGATGTTTCTGTCACTCGCGTTTGGTTGCTCAATATAAACCGAACTGTGTCAGCGGAATCGATACGCTTATATAGGTTTATAGAAATAGAATGTGGCCGAGAATATTCCAGACGTCAAAATAAAGGCATCACAAAATTATAAATTCTAACATAAACAGAAACATAATTAACAAACTAAAAAGGTAGGTGAGCTTCCATAACAATATTATGCCCATCTACAATCCGGTTGACATATCATATAGTAGCGGCAGGCATTCAGTTACTATTCTTCATATGACCAAACGAGTATTTAAGAAATTGCAACTAAGAATAATAGAACTATAATATTGCAAAAATTTTTAATATTTTTTAAGCAAAAATATTCAAAATTAAGTTGACAATAAAAATAATTGCGTACTCAACTTATGACTGAACTTATTAAAGTAACATCACAAACTAAGCTGTTTTATGTCTCAAACAAATTTCATCAATTTTATGCTTAAAAGAATTTAGAAAAATGGCATTAACAACAACATTAGATAAATTATTCCACAAAACAAAACACTACGATACAGACAAAAACAACAACTATTTACTACAAAATTTATGTACAGAAAATACATACCACAAGTTTCCAATAAAACACACGCAAGTTTGATCCTAAAGAGATGATTTGGTGGATCCAAAGGAGATGATTCGTTAGGATCCATCGAAATACCAAATGATATTAAAGAATACAACACCTGAAAATGTAAGAAAAATTGGTAAATACATTTGCAATATAATTTTGTTTACTTAATAGATTTCTTTACCTTGAATACATCAGCACTCTCCACCATCCTGTAATTGTACAACTCCCCTAAATATTTAACTTGTGCTACCCTTCTTTGGTTGAATTTTGGCAGATTAACCTCCATGCCTAGCCGAATGTCTTCTAAAACGCCATCTACAACTTTAGTACCTACCTCTTCTTGATATGCCACAAGACCAGCTAACAAATTTGCTAAACATCTAAAAAGTATGTGTCATAATTTAATATTTGGTATTAAGTAATGATAACACATGCGTATGATGTATTTCATGAGTGAAATAAAAACTAAAAAATAGTTAACGCTAGACTTCGCCCAGATGTTGTGTGTTCTTTGTAAACACTAATAAAGACCTTTTATTATTAATCTTGTTTATTTGTTATGTTACCTATATTTTAAGATATATCAAATTGTTGAGATCGGGGAACTTTTTGGGTAATCAAATAAGAATTAGACCTATTTTTCATCTAAGTATAAAGGTTGTTACCAATCTCAAACAATATTTTGTTTATTGGTATATCTTTTAGCCATTTTGTTTACTGTTTGTTTAATAAGCATACCTATTGTATGTCGGTCAAATGTTTTATTCAAATTAAAAAAGCAAGTATGGTATTAATGTACCGGGAGTATGAATACGATTTAAATATGTCATCATTTGTATGCCACAACCAACCGTCAAAGACAACAATAAAATCTCATTACAGTACAAAACGCTGTTTAAAGCATACACATGATTTTCAGCCATGTGTTCATGACAATAAATAGTTAAAAGTGTCACTTATTTGGTTTGTAGTTTTACAGTTGTAATTGGTGTGTTTACTGTTTCAAATTGCCAATAATGTTAAGCATGTTTTAAAACTCTAATTATTTCAAATCCTGTCAACGATACAAATACTTTACCGAGACTAAAAAATATTACAATTTTAGAAATTCAGTGGAGTACTTTTTTTCTACTACACCAGTATATTTTAAATTCATGATTCAAATAATTTCAAATAATCTTTTCCTGTATTGAAGTTATGGATAAAAAAGAAAAAATATTTATAAAATTGTAAGACCTTGTAACTAACTCCCTTATTAAGCTTTGAATTAGAAAATGTTATATAACAAACCCCAATTATTTTCATCAATAGAATATGATAGTAAAGTTTGATCAAATTTATTCTTAACACTTTGTATAAATTATTTCTCTGATATCTTGGATATAGTTGCGGCAAAAATTCAGATGACTTATGTCATGGCTGATGTTAAAAACAATATTTTTTTTTTTGTAATTTAGTGCAATATACATATAGTGCAAACATTTAGTGTATCATATAATTTAATTATTCTCAGTTGCAGTTTCTTCAATATTTGGATGAAAATATAATGAATTATTCACTTTTTCATATGACGTAAGACGTCTAAATTCTTGCCGCAACTCTATTGAAAATATTAAAATATAGATTTCTCATAATTTTAATATCATTAATAAAAATTCTTTGCTATATCTGGCATGTTTTACATAGAATTAAAAATTTTGAAACACGAAAATTAACTCATAACTTTTAAAATCACATTTATAAAAATACTTTTAAAGCGATTACACCTCTTATCTAAAAAAACTCACCTTATATTAAAATATTTCAGATTGTGAGCACCAGTTAAACATTTTATTGCATATGTCGACATCTCCTGATTGGTCCAGTCCAATTTTCTCATGAGTCTCATAATTTTATCAGTATTATTTTTCTGCAAATCTTGATACAACAGTTTCCTAATAAACTGGTGCATAACAGGTCTTTCCTTTTTTGTGATGGTGACCACTTCCGGTGGGTTAACATAATAGTAGGCGTTCTCGATTTGGGTTACATATCTAGAGTCCAGAGCCATTACAGATTTCTTTCTCATCATCTGTTCTAGGTATACCTTTGTTCTTTGGTGAGAATCTGGACTGCAAATGCAAGCCTTTATGAGAATTTCAAAATTTTGAAATGGAATACTCTTTTTCATATATTTAACAAATCCAAGATTCCACTGCAAAGTACCTTTGCCCAAATGTTAATAGAACGAATCACATTTAAATATATGTTTCATGTACGTCCTAAATGAATTGGCTAGGTTGGCAAATCAAAGCCGGGTGTTAAAGCCATTAATTATGTACTAAAATTATTAACTATGGAGGTGAACTGCAAATTGGTTTTAATGAAATAAATAATGTACTGTTTGGAAATTGACAGCCTGATAAGTAAAATTATATAGGGTCGTCATCCTTTAGGAGGTTCTCAACGTGGGTTGTTTAAACATTACTGTTTATATTGTTGGGATACAACTTCACCAGCTGTTTAATGAAACAAAATATACAGAATGATTCAGAAATACTATGAAAAAAATTGGATATATTATAATAATCTGCATGAGAAATTATTTGACCCGTATTTTTTTGTTTTCCCAAATTCTAATGGTTATTGGTTATTTTCAAAAACTTTTATTTTATTTTTTTTTCTAAATTTCTTTAGTGCACTAGAATCACCGTTTGGTTCGACACAAAAAAGTACTCTTTACTTTTTGTAGTCACCTGAAATAGCCGCAATAGTCCTTGTGCACAATGTCTCTATTTTATATTTTGTCTGGATTACTCACCTGAAAATATCCTTTTCCTATCCTATTCCTACTTTAATGATCTTTTAAATTGTGTATTACATTTTGTGTATGTAATATAAAATTAACATATAATAAGATGGCAGCTATAGAGGATCCAATCGTTTATATTAGACAATGTTTTTTTCTTTCTTTAAAAAAAAATTGAATTTGTTAATTATTTTATGTTGCATTTTCGAGGGCGTTGAAAACAAATTTAAAATTAGTTTTGTTTGGTCGAGACTAGTTTTTGAAAAAAAAAAAAAAAAAAGAATCTAATTTGTAATCTCTATGTATCCATTACATTAGGTTGAAGTTGCAATACAACGTCGTTGCCATCTTCATTTCATGATGTCACACTATTGTCAAAATAAATAGACCTTATATTGCAACATCAACCTAATGTAATGTCTATACAGTGTGATTCAGAACTTATCTAAAAAATTTTTGGAATAGATGCGTCATGGAAAAATGGAGTCAATATCGTAAAAAATGTGTAAAATCCTTATAGTTTCCGAGAAAAAGTATTGAAGTTCTAGTAGTTTCAACCTTTACATCACTGGGCTACTGTAGTCTCTAGCCAGGCGATTCCAAATATCCGATTACTTATCGTATTAACTTTTTTGTGATGCAAGTATTTACATTAGTTTTTCAAATACCAAAAATGGCTTATGTTTAGCAACCTGAAATTGATGGGTATCGTTTTAATTTATGGTAAAGCGAAAATGTTTTAGCAGAAGAAACATGTGTCATGCAGCTACTTCTACAAAAGTGTGCAATGAGTGCAAGTGTAGTGCAAACTCAGGCATGATGCAGGAAATTTGCAACCGAATCGTGGAAGAGATGGAGGTCCAGGGCATCCACGCTTTATTGCAGCAGTATGGCGTATCACACACAAGGCTCAATTATATCCGTAGCATGTACATTTGGACTTATTTTTGTAGGGATATTTTAAATAAATAAAGTATATTGCACAGAAGTGGATACTGTTGATGATTTGCGCAAACGTATCATAGCTGCTGCCAATAACTTACAAGTTCTAAACGGACAAGAAGCAGAAACATTTGTGTTAGTTTGTAGGAATTGTGTAAGATGGGCCCAAAATTTTGTTGTAACGTGTCAAACTATTTTATTAATTTAAACCACAAATTAATTTTATTAATAATTAATAACAATAGCGGCAAAAGCAATTGAATTTGCTGCATTAAAATATGTAGGTGTGGTAAAATGTAATTTATTTTATTCCTTGGGAATTTCTTTAAATTTTTTGTCCGGTTGCTAATTATACGGATTATCAGGTTTTACAGTGGATCAGTTTCCAGTGCCGTGCGGAAGTGTATTTTTAAATAATGTTTACTCTTTTTGACTTTATTTTTACAAAATTGTATTTGTAAGAGTCCCCCGTACATTCAAATTTTTTTATTAATTCTGAATCACCCTGTATAGAGGTTAGAACCTTTTTTTTTTTTCGAAAAATAGACTAGACCGAACAAAACTAATTTTAGATTCATATTCAAAACCCTTGAAAATAAGGGGGCAGGAATTTTAATTAAGATTTAAGAGGTTTCCACTGCTGTAAATAAATACCATCATTTGAAAATTTTTCCAAAAGAGGCCTGACAAATTTACTCTTTTTGACTTTATTTTTACAAAATTGTATTTGTAAGAGTCCCCCGTACATTCAAATTTTTTTATTAATTCTGAATCACCCTGTATAGAGGTTAGAACCTTTTTTTTTTTCGAAAAATAGACTAGACCGAACAAAACTAATTTTGGATTCATATTCAAAACCCTTGAAAATAAGGGGGCAGGAATTTTAATTAAAATTTAAGAGGTTTCCGCTGCTGTAAATAAATACTATCATTTAAAATTTTTTCCAAAAGAGGCCTGACAAATTTAATACAAACTCGTCGACTCAAATTGATTTTTTTTTAAATTTAAAATTTAATATTAAGTCTGTTCAAGCAAGGAATTCAAACTGGTTCCAAACTATTAGATACGTTCATCCAACTACTTCTTGGACAATTTTTTCTGAAAACAAATTCATAACTTTACTAGTTGAATATTTCTGACAGTTTGAAACCGGATTCATTGCTTGAACAGACCTGCTGTTATATATTTGTATATGTTTTAATGTTTTATTTTGTGCAATATAATGTTTGTTTTTCGTTTTATGATACATTATACTTTTTATATATTTTTTATTTTGTAGAAAGTGCATAATAAATATTTGTGTGATTTATTATTTTTAAGTAACATTTAATTTTGTGAACTGAACATGCTATAGATAATTTTACAAAAAATAATTTTACTTTTTGCCCAATTCGAATTTTTTGCACATAATGTCTACTTATGGAAAAATTTCTCGGATGCCAGTGGGTGACAACCCTATACATTTTTACTTATCGGGATGTCAATTTCAAAATGGCACATTATTTATCTCATTAAAACCAATTTGTAGTTCACCTACATAATTAATATTTTTATGTATAATTGATGATTCTAGAATCCAGCTTTGGTTAGCCAACCGAGCCAACCTAGCTAATTTGTGTTAAGACCTGCATGAAATATATGTTTAAATGCGATTTGTTCCATTAACATTTGGGTGAAGGTAGTTTACAGTGGGATCTTGGACTATAAGAAACCTACCTACAATACAAGAATCTCCCACACACTTCTAACAGGTTACATGCCATTTCTATATGGTGGTGAGAAAAATCATGTAGTAAGACTTTCAAACAGTAGAGAGCCTCAATTTTAGAATACAATTTAAATTTAACGAGTTCTCCAATAAACCGAACTACTTTTATTTTCGATTCAATGTTAATTTGATCCTTCTTTCTGACATGATATTTGAAATCTTGCCGCAACATCTGACATAATTCGTTACCGACTTCTGGTAGGGCTGGGTGAAGTATGGCAACAAAGCGGGCATAGAACGGGAGTAGATCCAATCTCGTACGATTTACGCCAAATAGACCTCGCACTAGTTTTTTACGGTTATGTTTATTATTCAGCGTTACCAGAAAATCAATGGCAGCATTGTCAATCATCTCTCTATTTACGCAGTTTGGTAGGTTATTTAAAAACGCTTCCAAGACTATTTTATTACTAGCTGTAGTAGCTGCTGGGTCTTCAACTTCTTCATCTACAGTTGGTGGATCTTCAGATTTACCTAAAATTTAAAATCATGTCATGAAAACTTATATACTCGCGACAAGAATTCAGACGACTTACGTCATACGAACAAATGAATAATTTGTCATATTTTTATCAAAATATTTAAGAAACTGCAACTGATAGTAATAAAACTATATACTACATTAAAAGTTTGCATTATATATTGCACTAAATTGCAAAAAATGATTGTTTTTAACGCGACCAAATATCGAAAATTATGTTGACAATAAAAACAAATGTGTAACGTCAGCCGTGACGTAAGACGTCTGAATTCTTGACGCGAGTATATATACATTGTATAATACAGGATGAGTCAGATTTAAATTCGGAACTGAAGGTACTTGATAGAATTTTTGGTAAAGATTTTTTCATAAGCATATTTTTTTTTAAACGGCTTCATATTTGAGATACAACATTTAGTTACCAAAAAAATGAACCCTCGAAACATGTGACAATTTCAAATAGGACTGCTGGGTTAATAAATACCTATCTCAGGAAAATATTTCAAATTTCGGGGATTTAAGAATTCATTACAGGAATTAAAAAGACAAATTATTTCAAAAATAAATAGATAATAGACATCAAAATATACAATACTTTGAGAAAAAAAAATACCTTAGCAATATGCTGCTCGTTTAAGAGATGTTTTAAGTTGTTTTAGAAAAAAATCAGTTTTTTTTTATTAATATCTAAAAACTGCTTCGATTGGTCCAAGTCATATTTGGCAGGTGGGGCCAAAATCTGAAGCTACGCCACTGACAAGATGTTTGGAGTTGAGTAGCATAGACCAAATGTTAACACATTGCAATAAGTTTGTAATTACTGAGCGCCCAGGGACAAACCTGTGCTGTTCGATCGAAATTATTTTGGTATTCAATAACAATGGAAGAATTACATCACGTATTATGGATTCCATTATTTTACAAATAATCAGAGTTAAGCTAATAGGACCATAGTTTTCACAGCTCAGTTTATCACCCCTTTTAAAAATAGGAGTTAGGAGAATTTGTTTTATTTATCTACAAAAAATATGCCTGGGAGTCCTTGCGCGTTTCGTGAGTGCCATTCAAAAGACGAGGAATAAGTATGTTTTCATTTCCAAAGGATCCGGAAAGGTAAGTATACACTTATACTGTTATATACATGTAATTTCTTTTTACAATTCTATTATTATTAGTTATGCAGGTTCGATTATTTATTTGATTTTTAAAATAATCAAATCGTGCCCGATTCTATAAATTGCCCAATTATGTCCATTACTGCTACATGCTGAGTAAAATATAGTTTTTTTAAATATGTCTAAGTACATATTATATTTTAAGTAACATGTGTTTTATTTGTTATTTTGTCTAAAAAACGAAAAGTAAATATTTAAAAAAAATTAAATTGGAATTTTTGACATTACTAAAACCGCTGTAATGAAAAGCAATATTTCATTACATTTTTTTGTGTGATTAATAAGAACTTTCCCCAAAATTGATTTTATTGTATTTCAGAATAATTAATAAATTTTTTATCAGTGTATAGCATTTATTATGCCGCACGGTTATTTCTCTCAGTAAATTGTACCCACTCTCTGTCAGCATGACTTAAATACAACGTGACAAAATTTTGCCTTCCAAACTTCAAAGCCGACAGTTTTTTTCACTTCTCTGTGGTTGTTATTATCAGGTTTAAATAAAAATCAATAGGATGTTAGTATTAGTCTGTACATTTTTCAATGGGGCTGCTACCATGGATGTGGACACTGAACAATAACTTAATTTTTATATCAATTTGTATTTTCAGATTTTAGTTTTTTATTTTCTATAGTAAACAAAACATGATTACTTTTTTTAAATAGTTTAAATGATAATACCAGGACAAATATTAATAAATGCTATCTAGTAATTTTAATGAGAAATAAAAAAAATTATCTTGAAACTGTGGCAGATACCAAAAAAATTTAAGACATTTTTTACTTTATAGTTTTAAAGCTTTATCGATACATGTGAATTATTTTTCTCTGATACAAGGGCGTAATTTTAAATTAATTCTATCCATAAGCTACATCTCTGTAACTGGTTGCTTAAAGTCGTATGACACTGTAAAAATTCTCTATAGAATTTTTGAAATAATTCTATTCTACTCTAGTTTTGTAGTTGCAAAAAAACATCAAATAATTTTGGAAAGAATTACTATACTTGTGAGTTATTTTGTGTTGTGCTATGTAAACATAAATTTATGTTATAATAACGATATTTTGATATAATTATCATTGATATTTTGTTATAATTGTCATTTGACAATAATTATTATAGGTATCTTCCATTTAATATTTGACAAAATATAATCACTCAACAAATGGTGCCATATAAACCCATTTAATATGCACGTGTATGAAGAAAATATTATTTTTATTTATACAAGCATTCATAAATTAACTAAAATTTACATTTTTCTATCGAAAATTACCAACAAATTTTATAAGTAATTTTGCTAAAAATTATTTGTAGTGTCATACGGCTTTTAACGAATTTGATAAGTGTCGCTTGTTATGACAGACTCTTCAGGTACAATGTGTACCAAGGTTATTACAAATAGCTCCTTCAACTAAAAAAAATGTAATAAATATTATATATTTTTCTACAACTGGAACATGCTATCTCTCAAAAACAAAGCATTTCTGAAGAAATGTTCATATGAACGATCTCTTTAATTTTTTTAAATTCAAATATTTTTGGGTCTGATGTAAAATCTGACTCACATTTTACATACTTTATTACATATACTAATGAGAATGGCTGATTTATCAGAAAAGTTACATACTATCGTCGTCCAAATCTTCCACGGGTAATTCAGAATCCAGAACTTCTTCTGTAACAGTTTCTGTAGGTGGTGGTGTTTGTCCTTTATTTAAATATGCTGTTGGGAGGAATACCGTCAATTCTGGGAGATCACAGTAAAAACGCTGTGTTTCAACATCACACCAAATATTTTCAATATTAGCAGACCCTTCTTCCAAATCTGGTCCGGAACCAGTTACTATCATACTCTGAAATTATATAAAAAAATTACAATTCCCAAATGATACGCACACAATGAATACCTCTTCATTTTTTGGAAAAGTTTGTGATTTTAGTACAGGCATATCCTCGTCCAATATTTCAGAGAAACTTTGAGTATTTGTTAATAATTTGTCATAAGCAGATTGTAATTGTTCCAATTTATCTTTTCGTTCTTGACTCAACTCACCCTTTGTTTGCAATATCCTCATATTTTGCTTTTCAAAATTTTGCATTTCTTGGTGGTCTTTCAATAAATGTTTACTAAGTGATAAGTAATATTCTTTCAGCAAACTTCTGACATTTTGCTGTTTTTCTGGAGGTAAGAATATACTCTTTGGAATCTCAATATTGTACTTCACAGAGAGTTCACGCATTTTTCTTGGCACCAAACCTGAAATTTATTTCTTATTATTAATTTACTGATCGACATTAATTAAAAAATTTGTTACCTGCATAATCATCTCCGCAATGTTTACAGAAACTTAAAATAATAGCTATATTGAAATGATCTTCTTTATCCATATTAATTAAAGTTGTTAAAACAGAGCCCAATAGAGACAAAGCATTTTTATTTGTAAATATACCAGCTTGTAATAATTCTGCATAGAACCTTAAATCCACCCTCAATTTACTAGAGTTTGGTATTTTATCCCCTATCTTTATTGCTAACGTCTTTTGCCAATTTTCAAATAAATGTTGAGAAAATTCTGCATATGTTTGATGTAAGATACTAGAAAGTCTTACAGCTGCCGGCACATCTGTCATTTTTAATTTTGAGTCCACAATAGCAGCTGCTATTTCCGATATGTATTTTGACAAATTTAAAGTTGACATGTCCTTCAAATAAGTATCTACTTGCGAAGAGGAAAAGTTTTTTATTTTTTTCACAAAAGCTGTATTCTTTTTTAAACTTGAGTCTAATTTACTAAAATAGGAGTCGCTCGGACGTGTTGATGGAGCATTTTGGTTTGCAGCTCTCAATTCTTTTTTTAAATTTAATCTGTCTTGCACTTCTTGAGCATAAGTAGTAATAATATTTTTCTCGACTTCATCAGCCTCGCTTTCTTTAGTCTCTTCTTTTTCAGCATCTTGATCAAAGGATTCATTTACAGTCATTTTTTAAGGTATTACTTCACTTCAAAATGTTTTTATTGCTGGTAAATTGACAGATATAAAAATGAAATAAGAATGTGACTAGTGGCGCCACAAACTACAAAGTATACATCACAAAATATATAACATGGCACAATTTGGAAATAATCGAGACCTTCATCACAGCTTTACCCATATGACTAAATTCTAAATTCATATGGCTTTACCACAATTTATACATCCAATGATCTCCCATTCTATCTAGTTATATTTTATCGTGCTTCCGTTTCCACTAGCCAAATGTCCAAGAAGAATAAGCGAAGAAGAAGAATAATTCTAACCTCAACCTTAACCTTCAAGTTTTGTTTGTATTTTTTTTATTTATATATAGTTAATCTGTGGATAGTAATTGATATTCATATATCAGTCAATACACAAACATTTTTTTAACACTTAAATATTGTTATGCATATATCAATATTTGTTGAAGTGTCCTATTAATTATCGACGAAAAAATTACAAACAAGTCCAAATGGAGCTCCAAAAAATTACATATTATAATGAGATATCATTAATGATGTTTGGATTTGGAGATAGTCATAAACCTAATCCTGATACTGTTCGGCTAGTTGAAAGCATCATTCTGAAACAGTTGAGGACTATAGTTCAGGAAGCTTTGAAATATTCCGATGGCAAAAATTTGAGAGGTGAAGAATTAGTATTTTTAATGCGCCATAATAAGCATAAAATGTTAAGGTTTGTTAAATATTTAATGAATAAGCAAAACAAATACTTGTTGCAAAAAATGCAGTTGAACATTTTAAAGGGAGATTCAGTGAAACAGCCAAAAGGAGATTTAATGGAATTTATTGAACGAATAGATGAAACTGGTGAATTTACTGATTTGTCAACATTTGATGAAATTGAGCATGAACGACAAGTTCGAGCAGACAGAATATCCCAAGCACTTGATCAGAAAAAATATCTAGAATTCAGTAAAGCACGTCGAGCTTCATTTAACAGTAGAGATACTATACATAGAAGTTTAGATAAATTGAGAGCTTGGATCGATCCAAAAAAGGATATAAACTTTAATGCAGACGCACTAGATGTGTTAGCTTATTACGCTTATCAAACAGTTGCCGAAATTACAGATTATGCACTCTTGGTTAGAATGGATAGTAAATGTGGTACCGATGCCTTTAAACACTTGCCGGGGTCATATTACACTGCTACAATGTTTAATGGTGAACATCGTTTTGGTGGTGTTAATCCAGATTACAGTAAAGTACATAGCAGCCAACCACCAATAAGTGTTAACGAAATAAAAGAAGTTATGAGGAGAGTTCATTCTCCGCAAGCAGGCAGATTAAATTTTGGAGGAAATGTTCCTGAGACACATTATTTATTTGCTTTGTAGTTACAGTATATGATAATAAAGCATATTGATATAGTTGTCAAATATTATTAATATTATTTACATAGAATGCCTTTAATTGTAAAATTATTTCTTATAGGAATTTAAGTACACAGTATACACAGTAGTTTTGCTTGCTAGCGTAGCAGTTCTTAACAGGAGTCTTTTGTTAACTTTCTTAAGTATAAAAAAGCACTTATTTGTTACCTCGTGTTTTAAATATATGTTCAAATTAAATATAATCACCAAAACTTATTAATACGATGTACTTATTTTTTAATATTGTCATTGATTTCATTATGTATTTAATCCTATCATTGCTTTAGCTTACATGTTATATTGAGCCACAGGTGTCAGATTTATGTTGATACTTTATGATAGTCCCCTTTTCTTTTTAATAGAGAACCAAAGATCTCGATTTATAGTAGGTCCATAAAATTAAATTTAATTTTTTTATTTGGTGCACAAAATTGGAAGTTTTCTGGTAACAATAAAAGTAGTTGTACAGTTATCTTAGTTACATTAATCTCGTCGCTGCTAGATGTCACCACATACAAACAATCGAAATTCTGCGCGCACTCGCTGCATTCACCAAAAAACTGACAGTTCTGCGCGTGCCGTAGTAGCGGCAAGTTGAGTTTCGAAGTGTTTGTTTCAAAATGGCGTTCAATGGAGATGGGCCCCACACTAAAAGACAACGGACAGAAGCGGAATCTGCCAATAACAGAGTAAGTACTAATTGTGCAGAAAATAATTAAAACGTGAAACTTTCGGCGCATCTGTGTGAAAACGTGTATTACTTTTGATGTACCTTTGGCTACTTACATCTAAAGCTCTGATATGTTTTTGTTTATACTGTCATTTACATCAAATTATTAATGAAAATGTTACAGAAATTTCAAGTTGTAAGAACTACAATGTCATATAATGTTATTCTAATTTAATTGTTGATTTTGAAGGGCGGTGCGTTCGGCGATTGTTTATGTTTCAAGGTAACTAGAATAGACTTTCTCAAGTAAATATCACGCTGATTACTGCACGCTAAATACATTTCTTAGCAGACCTTTTAAAAATAAAACAGGTTTTTATTTAAAACATGATCGTAATTAGAGCACCAATTGGGAACAAAATTTGTACACTTTCAAGATTAATTATCAAAGAGTTGTTATGGAAAAATTATACGATGTGATTTTTTAAACTAATCGGAATAGGTAAGTGTGGTCGTATTAGATTCACTACCGGCGGACGATGACCCAGACAAGGTTAACCAGAAGCAGTTCATCAGGGTTCAGATATTGTTTTTAATGCTGTAGATAGGTATATCATGTAATTTAATTAATATAGAAAAAGCTATTGTAGCACCTAATTTATTTAATTCACGTTATTTACGTATATATTCTAATTGCAAAGATTTAAGTATATAGGTATTCAGCACGATTAAATTATATAAAATTTGCTTACTTTTGTTATTGAAATCAATCATGATTTATTTATTTAAATTTTAATAATATCACCTACCAAGGGTACATTTTAGCAAAAATTGTACAGGTCTGAATAGTTAGTATTTTTTATAGATGCTTTCTAATTCTTTCAACTTAGGTAGGTATTCATACTCCACATTTACCTACATAAAATTGTTTATTAACTATTAATTTTGTAGGTATTTTTTCTAATTTTGTTAAATGTTAATGCTATTATATCTAAGTAGGTACGTAGATATTACATAAGTATAACTTATAACTATTCTGTTAGCTCTTGCTACCATTTGTCATACCTACTTACTAGTATCAAGTATTATTTTGATTAGATCGTAGTATTTCAGTTAATTCGAGTTTTATTTAAACCCTCGTTTAAACCTATTTGTACAATTTTTTAAGTTTCCAAATACCTAGCCCCAACCAATAATTACTTGTTGCTACTGTTGACAGTTCAATTTGTCGCCTGAAATTAGCTTATAAAAAAGCAACAATAATTACTTAATAATGTTCTAATTAATCATACAAAACGATGACTAAATAATATTACTTAAGTAGTACCTACTTACTAACTGAAGATGACAAGTTTGTAGATATATCAACTAACAGATAGGTGTATAACAGAGCTGGGCAATAATTAATTACTTATTGACTAATTTAATTACTAATTAAATTACATTTGTAATAAAAGTAATTGTAATTGAATTATTTTTTAAAACCAGTAATTTGTATTTAACATTTTTCTGGAAGTAACTGTAATTTTCTAATATATCAGTTGTCAGCGTGGCCAAAGTTGGTACAAATTTGGTACATTTTGTGATATAAAATACATTGGTACGGCATAGTAATTTTTAGTACAAAGTGCAACGAATTGAGTCTTTTATTTTTTGTTTTGTCTGGAAATGTTTAAGAAAAAAACGCGTGAAGTAACACTTCAAATTAGATGCAATTTTGTCCCACTTGGAAGTCGCTGCTGGGCCATGCTTTTATTTTGGCTGTTTATCTCGAGGTTAATCTGAAGGAACGGACATTTCTTGGTACCTTTTAAACTAATTTGGTACATTTCTAAAGCCAAATTGGTACATAATATTTAGACAACAACTCTGGTTGTAGTTTAGCCATAGTAGCGTAGGCATTACTTTTTATGTGTTGAGTATTAAGTTGTTAATTGTGTTTTGAAGATATCAAATCGATTGTGACGATTATCCATTGGTAATTTTTTTTTAATAATACGAACCCGACAAATTTCAGTACCCGTTGAAAGATTATTTTCTTCCAGATGAGCTATTTGAACAATTGGTGTTTTTAAAGTTTTTAGTACTCCTGATAATTGTCTCCTGCTTATTAAGTTGTACCTTTCACTATTTTAAATGGTACCTAATATGTGAATTTTCTAAGACATTCCTCAAAAATTTAAAGGTCCAAAATATTTTTAGCAAAATAATTGATAAAGTAACTTTTTCATCATTAACTCAGGTATCTAATTAGTAATTGAATTATTTTTGTTTCAAGTAATGGTAATTGGTTTTTGAAGTAATTTGCCTGAGAATTTGTCGTGCTCTAGTGTATATACAATTTCGACCATTTTGGTGATGGCATGTATTGGTATATTGGAAACTATAGGTCTGTTCAAGCAAAAAATTCGGACTGATTCCAAACTGTCAAAAATGTTAATATAACTACTTATTGATTGAACAGAACTTACAAGAGATAGGAAACTGGTTAAATGTTGAAAGTTTTAGACGGTTTTGTTACTAACTTAATGGCACTTACAGACCGGCTTTAGCTCTTCAGGTCTTTGAGTTATTATGAAAAAAGTAAATCTGGTGTTTTCAAAAGTCGTCTTTTTTATTTAGAGGAATTTTTAAAATCTGAAAACACTTTTTCACAGCAAAATCTTTCGAGGAATTTAACTGTATATTTAAATTTTGCGATGTTTTAGTTTCAGCGCTCATAAGAGAAAGAAAGTTGATGAAGGTTTCTCGAACAAACTTGCTGTGAAAAAGTGTTTTCAGATATTAAAAATTACTTTAAATAAGAAATTTGCAGACGAAACTGCCGAAAACTCCACATTTACTTTTTTTCAAAATAACTAAAAAACCTGGTAGGACCGGTCTGGAAGGGTCATTAAGTTAGCAACAGAATTATCTAAAACTTTCTTCAATTAGCCATTTTTTTATCTCTTATAGTGTCCAACACGTGTCCAAGATGCGTGCACTAAAATGGTCCACATTGTATATTACATTATTTGTTACAGTGAAGTATCCAGTGATAGGGGTAATAGGGGTAATTGTTCCTCCAAAAAATCAGTCATATAGACATATAGATAATGAAATTTGTAGGCAATTATTATTATTTATTAATACAAAAAGAAGACTGTACTATTAATATTTGTTTTATAAAGAAAATATATAATCATATTCTATTTTACTAGAAATGAGTCATAAAAAATTTAATAAATTAAGTATGTACGTTATTACAAAAGTTCTTCTATCGCTTTGTAAATAAATCATCCATTCCACAGCAGACCATGGTTGATGACAAGGCAGCATTTTCAAACATGCCTGTATTACAAATTTGTAACGTAGGTAATTAATTGAAAAGATGCGTCATAATACTTTGAAAATTAATCAATTTTTATGTATATTAAGTAATTTGGTTGAACAGACTAAAATTCGAAATTATATCCACTGATTCGAAAAAATGAATTATAATTATTAATCTAAATGAGCTCTAAGACCCCATTGTCTTACTTTGGAAATAGCTTTACACCATTTTTAAAAATATTTTACAAGTGTGTGTTTTACACCATTAGATATATTTTTTTTATAAAAAATATATTTTGATTTATGCCATTTGCATATTTTGAGTTGTATATTACAGAATTTACACGTACTTTGTCAATTACCATGTTTTAACGAGGCCCTTTTAAATGTTGGTCTCTTGCAGATTAAAAGCAACTGTACAGGGAGATATGTTACCAAATTATTCATGACTTTGGAATAATATTAACTGTGTCAGTCAGTCAAATTTGAAGGCGTTGAAACAAAAAATGTAAATTATTTATTGATGTACTACAATTTCATAAATAGAAATTAAAACGTCAGTTTTAGTCTATATTTTAATCTCGATTTCAGGGTTTGTTCGAAATATAAAAGGCGAGGGGGTAACCACTCATGAAGATCTTGTCACAAATCTTGCGAAATCCTTGCGAAATCGAGCGAAATCCCGAGAAATTGTACGAAATCACGAGAAATCGTGCGAAATCGCGCGAAACCATGCAAAATTCAGCGACATCTGGAGGCAGATTTGCCCGTAAAGACTAACAATACCTTGTGTCATTATCGACGTTATTATACTTATTTCCATCCCCATTTTGCGAATAACGCAGGTTGCAGTTCGCATAATTTTTTGTTGTTGTACAGGGTGTTTTTGACCAAGAATGTCACAATTCTGAGCAATTTGAGCGAAATATTCTTTTTTGTTAATGCATTGGGATGTTTTTTGAAATTTGTTTAATAACTCGCATATACAGGGTGTCTATTAACCCCTCGATAATAGATAGATATACACAAGGGGGTAACCACTGGGATCAAAATTGTGACAAAAAATTTCGCAAAATAAAGATTTCCAAGGGATTTTGCGGAATTCCGAATAATTTCAAGGAATTTCCAAGTCATTTATAACGCCGTCGCTTATAACAGCGCAATTTTTCGATATTGGTTGAACTTACATATATTCTAGGCCTGCATTTAGCGTCGCCGGTTATAACATCGGAGTCCCAAATAGCGGCTAGATTTTATTGCATTTTTTAGCCCTAGGGTCGGCTATAGCGTCATACGACATATTACATACCTATGCATATACATATTACGTACAAATGTAATATGTATGTTTGTAAATGTGACTTTTTTATTTTTCTCTGAATACGTATGTGATTGTTTAACTTGTTATATTTTTCAAATAAATAATAATATATTTTGTTTTTATATAAACGTTGATTTGCTTTAAATACATATGTATTGGTAAACAAAATTGTGTCGTTTTCTTGATTTTAAATTCAACTTTTATTGCCGCCGGATTTACCATCTGACCAGATATAACGTCCACAATTTACCTGTCCCTTCGCAGACGTTATATCCGACTTTCACTGTACTTATAAGGTGTCTGTAAAAGGTTGGGAAAAAACACATATTCACGGGCTAAAATATGATGGCCTAAATCAAGTTACCTTAATCCAAAATTTTACAGTTTCCGAGATACAGGGTGTTAAACTTTTTTGGTGTTTCCTCAATAACTTTATTATAAATTGGTTTCCCCTTCACAGCGCTGTAAAACCCAAACTAATGAATATAATAAAAAAGTATATAATAAAAATTTTTCGTTGAAAACCACTCTACAAAAATGCTCTGATGTCATTTTTTTTTTAATAAAAAAAATAAATAAAAAAATTATGGCGTCCAAAAGAAAATTTGTCCAAAAATTTCGATTGTTTTTCTTTAATATCTTTGTTATTTTTGATTTTACAACAAAAAGTTACTGGTCTAAAATTGTAGAGGATTCAATTTGCAATAAAAAATGTTTTTTTTAAAAAATTTTGTATGACCAGTAGTTTACCTGGTGGACTTTTGCGTGATTTCGCGCAATTTTGCAAGATTTCCATGAGTGGTTACCCCTTCGGATGTACATTCAAATGGGCAAAATTTATAATGATATGTATATTTTTCAGGGACACACTGGATTCAATGCCACAACAGAGGAACCACGGCGAAAAAGACCAGATGACGCAAAACCTAATCATGTACTGCTTTTCACCATAATAAATCCCATGTATCCTATCACAGTGGTAAGTACGTCCTTTTAATTTTCTTCTATTTGAAGATCTCATATAAATACAGACAGACAGATAATAAGTCAGAGACATATTTATAAGTGAAGTGGTATACAGTTGCATTACAATAACACATTGAAACGACGGATTATATCATCGATAATTTTAGTAATCCGGGTCGTTAAACTAAAGCGATAATTATTACACTAATAATAGTAGAAAATCTAATATTTTATTGAGGTAAATCTCAATTAATAACTATTTATTTTACGTAAAAATAAAGTCTCTTATCTTATCTATTGTTATGATTCTAACAAGGTCCACAATAATCTCTACTTATCTTTTTTATAGATTTTGTCATCAAATAAAAAATGTGGATTTTATGTACCTACTGCATTGATTAATTATTTACAAATATGTTGTATTTTATTTTTTAAATTTCATGTAATATCAAATTTATTACATAGCGTATTCATATATTTGTCTAATATTTAATTACTGTGAATTAATTAATGTAGCAGTTATTCAAGGTGTTTTCAAAACACCATGGCGAGATTTTTTTTCGGAGATACAAATTAAATGTACTTTTCTTAACCAGAACACCCTGTATATTTCTTGTATAGAATAGTTTCTGAGGATTATGGTGATGCAAGATCGTCGGTTTCCATTAGTATCGGTGATGGCAAAAGAGTCTAAATTATTAATTAGTTCAATGGCTACTACTCTGAAAATTAAGTCAGTCTAATACATTACATATGTGACACATACTATTAGACATTTATCATGGTAATCCTGAGAAAAGTTTCCAAAAATATAAACATGTTCAGGATGATCTATTTAAAAATGTTGTTCTGAAATTGCAAGAAAAATGTATAAAACACTTTTTTTTTTTTAAGTGTTACGCCGTAAACAATTTTGAGTATTTTTTCACTGAAATTTAACTTAATTGTTAAAATGTGTCTGCTGCCGATTGTGTTGAATTAGTAACAATTTTTTGAGTCATGTCCACTTAGTTCTATTCTATCTAAATTAATTTTTTTATAGATAACACAAAATAGTTTTTGAGTTAACTTACTAAACCATGTATCTATTACAAACATAAAATTGAGTTATACTATATAAAAATATTACGTTGTTTTTCATACCAGTCAATTAAAAGTGGTTGTATGGCCATCTGTTAGCATCAATGTATCGATTTGGATGCTTGCTCAATACAATTGACCGACTTTTATAAAACTGGTCTGGAAAACTTGCCCCTTTTACCAAATGTGTGGTTACATATGTGTTGATGTTAATTTTAAAAATGTTGCATATGTGTTTAGTAGGCAGCGGCATTTTTCGAAATCGGTAAATATATATAATATAAATAAAAGAATTTTTAAAATTAAAAATCTTTTGACCGATATAACCCAGTTACCTTTCTGCCTCCTTAAAATAGGCTATATAATTTTTTTTATGAGGCTTTAAGAAAATTTGTATGTTTCTTAAAATATTACTTTAATTACCTACTCCAATAAAATTATGTTGTTAAAATTCATTCTAGAGAAATGTGTCGAGAATATATTGATTATAAAAAAAATATAACAAATTAATTATGTGAACAGTTATAAAAAAATACGAAATAGAAAAAAATTCAAAAACATCCATGACAAGAAATGAAGTTGTAAGGTTATCCGCAAAAAAATATGTGTATTTGCTTGCAATAATTAACGTTTTAATGTTGCTTAAACCAAGCAACTTGTAACTGTATGAAGTCTGTTTTGTCAATTTCAAAACAATAATTGTGTTAAGAAAAAATGTGCACTAAAACTATTTTACTCAATAAGTGGCGTAACTGCGGTTAGTTTGAGGCTATCATCTCGGCTATCATTGAATGAAGAATATGTTAAAAGTCAACATTTCATAAATATTTTAATGCTTTTGCAAACCACAAAACATATAAGAAAAAGAAAGACTAGTTGAAAATCGATAGGACTTACATTTTCATAGAAATATGAAGGTAAAGCTCTTTAACGAATACATTGACAGAAGTACATTTATAACTATTTATGTAACAAGTCTTTAAAATATAACTTCAGCGTTCGAGTCTGATATTTTGTAAAGGAAGCGATAGTCGAGTCAGAAATATCAGGCGAGTCTGATGAAGCTCTATTTAGGGACGACTTGTTCACTGTAAAACATGACTCGGCAAAGAATGCAATCGGCGACCAGACAAAGGAAATAAATAACATTTTATAACAGCTATTTTATACAACAAATTTAACTGCTTTTGCCGCTATTGTTAATAATAGAATTAAATTGTTGTTGTTACAACAACAAAATACCTAGTTTTTATAAACTAACACCAATGTTTCTTATCCATTTTGATTTAGTAAGTTATTGGCAGCAGCTATGATACGTTTGCGTAAATCATCAATAGTGTCCACTTCGGTACGATACACTTCATTTTTTAAATATCCCCAAAAAAACGAGTACAAACAAGTTAAAGTCGGAAGATCGTGGCGGCCATGGTACCGGTGGTCCTCGACCAACCCCTTGACATTAATGCTTGAACATGCTGTATATAGTACAGATATAATTGAGTCTTGTGTATGATACGCCACCGTGTTGCAATACGCCGTAGACACCCTGGACTATCTCTTCCATGATTCGGTTGCAAATTTCCCGTGTCACCCCCGCGTAACGGTACACTTGCACTCACTGCACACCGCGGTAAAAGTAGTTGCATTTAGCACGTGTTTACCGGGAAATTAATATAAACACTCGTATCACAAAAACATTAATACTATAAGAAATAAGATTTCATTATCCGCCTGGCTATAGACTACAGTAGCCCAGCGATGTAAAGGTTGAAAATACAAACAACTTCAATTTTGATTTTGATTTTTTTTTTAATATTCAGCCCAAGTATGTATTATCCCATTTAGGTCATAATAACATTTACGTTATTTCAAAGTTAAATGTTATATTTCATCACCTTAAATTTTTGTATTGTGTATTTCACTATAACTGTTAAGAAAAAACGGCGATGTTATTTCTAACACGTTATGTAGAATTTTAACAGAGTTTCTTAAGTATAAGCAACTAGGTGTCGCTATAGTATGTGTTATTTGAATTGTGAAAATGGACAACTTATTAAATTTACATTTAATTCGTGGTTTTATAAATGCACATCGAAAGAAGTAAACTGAAAGTAAAATTTAAATACGGCAATTTATTGAGGTACACAGTCAGTAGCTGCTTTCTGTAAGTTTCTTGAATGCCATTATGGAGGAAACAGGCCTATTCCCTGCTTAAATAATTGTTGAAAATTCGATTATTGTCGTTTAATTTTAATATGATATTGTCACGGATTTCCTAACCCGTCTTTTTCTAACTTCCAGAAAAACAATCCGTTAATTAATTACTTCTTTATTAATTATACTCAGTACACTACTGAACACTAATTAGAACTCAACTAAACACTTATTTAATTAATCACTATCTAAATCACTTTGAATCTCCAACTGAACACTTCAATTCAGTACTGTAATACAAGACTTATATAAGACTAACTAAATCGGCCGTTTATTTTTCTTTTATAGACCCAACGAATATTCTAGGTATATTCTAGTATCTCTAGATTCATCCCGAACGACTCGAATGCATCTCGTCGATTCCCCAATTTTCTAGTCCCGTCTCGATCCACGGCTTTTTGTTTGTTTAACAGAATCGTGTAGGGGCGATCGGGGCAATCTTAGCATTTCGCGATACCACAGTCGTCGGTTTGGGTGTGAGTGGGGCAAATTCCGTGACAATATAAATATGACAATTAATTTATTTATGATATAACTAAAGCTGTTTAAACTAAACTGTTCTTGATAGGGCTTACTCAGTGGTCCCTTGTTTGCCGAGTTTGTGGAAACAAACATCATATACTTCTCTGACAAATGTTAGATATTATATTAAAAATAATAATGTTGCAAATACTAGATCCAATCCAGCTATAAAAAAATAATATTAGAAAGCAGTAATTTTACCTTTAGCTCTGCCGGAATACTTTTTGTCTGAGGAACTGCCCAAAATGGTCTTAATTCGTAAATAAATTGCCGTATTGAACTTTTACTAAATCTAAATATTTTTTTTTAATTCTTCGTCAGGCAAATCAAATGGATTACTTAATTTTTTTTGTCTTTCTTTATTGGATGTTTTGATTTAAATTTTACAACTTACTTTCCATGTACATTTATAAAACCGCGAATTAAATTTAAATTTAATAAGTCGTCCATTTTCACAATTCAAATAACACACGTTAAACTATAGCGACACCTAATTCGTTGTCTTTAAGAAACAGCTCTGTTAAAATTCTACATAATGTGTTAGAAATGACATCGCCGTTATTTCTTAACCGTTACTGGGGGATACATACTATACAAATTTAAGCTGATGAAATATATTATTTTACTTTGAAATAACGTAAATGTTATTATGATCAAAATGGGATACATACTTGGGCTGAATGACTCCATTTTTCATGACCCATTTACTTCCAAATTTTTTTAGATAAGTTGTGAATCACCCTGTATATATGCAAAGAAGTAAATGATAACATGGTTTTTTGTAGATATCATTAATATGCAAATAATCGCCCCACCACACCGCGTGTTTTAAAAATAATATTTTATAAGATGTTGCAAAGAAATGTAAATATAAAAAGTATCATTTACAGCAGTGCCAATAAAAGTTTAGTAAACAAATAAAACATGATAAATGATGTGCAAACAAATTATTAAAGTAAATAACAAGAAAAATTTCAGTCTGCAAATGGCTCCAAGATAGCGTTTTGTTCACTGGGTTGACATAAAATAAATATGGGTGATCCAACTACTTGAATTTTGTTTATTTTATCAATCTAAGAAAATAATTATCTTTTTCGAGGATGACGCTTTTATCAGTCTGACGAATTACAATGAAATGTTTACATACGGCGATATCTGTTTTTATATTTTTATAGAGTCCTGAACTTTTTTAATCTCTAAGTGGCTTTTAATGGTTTGTTTCTGGATATATCCTTTATCATAATTTAAATATATAATAGCATGATCAATTCAGTTCGTAGGAAATGCTATTAGAATACACAAATGAAAAAAATAGAAAATAATTTGAAGGAATGTGTAATTACGATTTTTTTCTTATTTTTATCCTCTGGAATGACATCTCTAAAATGTTTACCTATACAGATATAAGTAATTTAATTCTTGCAGTAAAATTATTAAATTTGTGGTGTTCTTTAGGCTTGCCACAGACTATGCGTGTATTCGTTTGTGAGAAATTAAGAGAATACTGTGTAAGGTTTTGTTCGTTAAAAATCCATTCATAAAATCACTACACACGAATTCCATACAAATCACTCATCACGAATCTCGAATTCACGCATAGTCTGTAGCAAGCACTACGTGCAGAAATCACGAAAAATAAAACACATACTGCAAAACTAATATCAAAAATAAAATGCTTGATGTTTTGTTTATCCACTTTTACTATTTAAATTCTCCTCAAATAAAAAGCGTTTGTACGGCACACATTATTTTGCTATTCTAACCTCACATTTTAACAATTATTTTTATTTAATTATAAACAAAAGTGAACAATTTTATATACATTAAGTAAGTTTATGTTAACAAATTTATATCTACAGTTGTATTTCAAAAAATACGTATTTTTGAATCTACCTAAAAATTTGTTGATTATACCTATTTCTGTTCTATATTCGTTTTACTTCGGAACCTTTGAATATTCGCAGGTAGCATGAGATAATATTCCTATTTCGTTATTCGTTTTACTTCGGAACCTTTGCATGAGATAATATTCCTATTTTTTAAATGTCTAAAATTCTTTGTAGTTGTAGAAAACACTATTTCAAAAATACGAGGGTCTTAATGCACTTTTCTTATATTTAATGGGGCATTCTGATAATTTGAATAGCTGGAACAATTTTTGTTTAGTTGAATGTCATTAATGGAAGATAAAGTTCTCTTGAAGAACTGATGATTTTTAAAAACTACTGAATCAACAAGAGTTGATTGCCATCATCAGTTTCTGTAGACAGATTTGAAAAATAGTGTTCACGTATTTACACTAGAGGTACTGCTAGGTGCATTATAAATTATATCTATTCAGTGAAAACTGTGGATATACTCGTGGAAATATATGTATCCCGTGGAATAATTTAAGTCAACGTTGACTGAGATATCCAAACAAGCTATTTATTAAAGGCTTTAAGAGTCGAAGATAATAGGTACAACTTTTGTTTGAAAATGTGTCCATCTTTATCATCTGTTTAAATTGTATTGTAAGCATATATTTTTTTTATTAGGTACCTATTACATTTTAGTGATATATTAATTAAAAGTTTATAATCAGTATTTAATTTTTAGCTTGTTGTAATAGTTTTCAATGTGTTAATTATAATGTTAGTATTTCGTTAATTTTAAAATAAGTAATTTCTTTGTTCTTGTATATCAGAGACATAACAATGCATGAACATTATAGTGTACAATTAAATTTAACATTTTGGATTGAAATATGTTTAATAAATTTGAAATTAATATTTATTGTGCCTCTTAGAACCTATCATATATTTCTTTTTTTGTATTTTCTGCAAGTACAAAAAATGTTACCCATTGAAGAAAATATTGACCTCATCTGACACTAGTACCTATAAAAACAGCACAAATAAATAAATTTAAACAAATAGCCATTTAAATATAATTATTACCTTCTCAAACAAGAACGACATCTGCATAGTATCTGGCAGTGCCATATTTTCGAAATTAGAATCGAGTAAATATTGACAAATTGCTGTTTATATTCCGTTTTATTCTATAAATTTACAGTTAGAAAAACGCATATTGGCGGTATGTATTGCCAAGGTTTTTCAAGGATTCTATTTGGTGCATTTAAAAAATTTAGGACAACAGCCTGTGACTCTGAATATGACGTAGGTAGTATGTTGATACATATTGCACATGTAAATTTTCTTAGAAAAAAAATATTAAGAAAAATTGTTTTTCATAACTTTTCATAAAACTGAAAAATAGTGCAATAAAAATGAAACAACTCGCATGCCACGGGTTGAAAAATCGTGCACTGAAAAAGGACAACTTCTTGGAGTAACAGTTTTCTTGATGTTAACTTTTTGATTATTGCCGTAAGAACATTTTTATTGAAATAAAACAAAGATGATTAAAATAAAATTACGCTTAGTAGTAAACTAATAAACTACGACGTCGTCAATTAAATTGTTTACGACTTACTGCTCGCATCCATAAGGATAAGGCTTTATTCAACGATTTCTCATGTTTGATGTTAAATCGGCTTCATAATTTGTTCCATCTACGAGTTGCATTTCTTTTGCTCAAAACTTCTTATGATTTAATTCAGATTTTTTTTATTGTTTCTATTTTTATTATTGTTTGACATAAAATTACCGATGTTAAATGAACTGTTATTTTGTTTGACTTAACGGTGTCAAATTATTAAATTAAACATTCCTAATTAATTCTCTCCAACCAAAAAAACTTTTCAAAACTTTTATTTTAGTTTAACACAATGAAATGTTAATTCAAATACCTAGTGTTTTACTCGGAGATAATTTTCAACATTCTATTTTTGGTTTGTTTACTTAACAACAAAAACATAACCTTACTTAAGTGTTATGTACATATACGTTTCAAATTCGAATGAAAATGTCGGAAATGGAATCAAATCATTCATTGGAACAAGAAAAGATAGAAATTAGTTACAATGTAGTAAAATTTGCAGTTTTTCTGACTTCCTATGAAATTGCCAAAGTTGAAAATGGTGAGTAAAAGGAAGCAAGAAAACTAGTACTACTAGTCCCAACATAGTAACATATCAAGTTTAATTTTTTTTTACTGGAGGCACCATCACTATAGCAATTAACAAATAAACGTAAAACATCTATTATAGTTATATATTTTGTGGTAAAACGTATGTAAAAAGCACAAACACAGAACCAATGCATTCAGTTGGCAATAACGATGACGTCATTAATTTAGAACCAAAGTAATACCACTGTCAAAAAATCTGTCAATTTTGTGTCTACCGAAACCAGAACCGGAGCCGAATAAAATTCGCCTTATATGTGATTTGCCACCACTCTAACGTATCAACATCTAAATTTACCGCCGGTATTTTTAAATAGGATGCCATTTCTGGTAATGCTGTATGCATTTACACAGACGCCGCAATTCAATGTTGAGAGAATAAAAAATATATAATAGTGGAAATGCAAACCGCGTGGATGATCCCTACACTTGCAAGTTGCAGGTGAGTGTCCATTCGTTTTGGACCACCGACGATATCGATCACCATTGGTCGATGTTTGCCAAACATCGATGTTAACATCGATTTTCAGAATATTCACCATCGATGCTGAAAATATCGAACATCGCCCATCACTACCAGGGGGCCAACTTCTACAAAGTGAAAGTTCGGTCGTAAAGCGCAATAATGTGGAAAATAGTCCCTCTCGGGTCCGCACTAGTGTTAGTATTTATATTGTCAAAATGTAGCGATTTTATACTTAAAATTTTTATTCAAAGTGGCTCTTTTTATGGAACTTTTACATAAACTTCAGCAAATAATTTTTCACATTTTAAAGCCAAAGTGTCAAAAACCCAAGCCTTTCCTAAGTTCATCCTTTATATGTATTTTGTTGCAGTCATAGAAAGTGTTGATTTTTTTGTAGAAGAGAAAGGTAAACTTAAAATTATACAGTATGCGTCAAAAGTATGGAATAAATTCAATAAAAACGAAACAATTATTTTTTGGGAAAAATCCTCGAACAGGTTTATTTTTAATTTAAAAAATTCATATTTTAGCGTAAAATGCGATTTTCAAATGTCATTTGTTTTCGAGTAATGACGTCATCGATTATTTTTTAAATGGCAACACCATATTTTTTTCCTTGATTCTGAAAGATCGTTTAATTCTCTATCAGACAGTACTAAAATTTTGCCCTCTTACATAGGAAAGTTTTCGAGTAAATGACGATTGAATGTTGGAAAACGTAAATTTTATCCATAAAAAAGTAACAATTCTGAGGTATGTAAAATAAAATACAATTGATTAAATTTTATACTTAAATTAAATGTTCGAATTGCCATCCACCAACTTCTTAACAATGCGCAAGTCTGTGAAGAAATTCTTCTTGCACATTATGAATGATTTCTGGGGTAACTCTGCGTATTTCGTCCCGAATGCGATTTTGAAGTTCTTCTAAATTACGTGGTTTATTAATGTACACTTTTGATTTCAAGTATCCCCATAAAAAATAGTCAAGAGGTGTAGACCTGGCGATCTTGCAGGCCATTCTATCGGTCCGCGTCTGCCGATCCACCTCCCAGGAAAACAGTTGTCCAAAAAATCTCGTACAGGGCGCGCATAGTGCGGAGGTGCACCGTCTTGCTGAAACCATATGGTATCGTCAGGAATGTCAGGGTCATTATCGTTAGGAAAAATTACTGCAAGAGTTGGAACAAGGTCATTTTCTAGAAACTCTAAATATCTTTGTCCTGTAAGGGTTCCTTCAAAGAAGAAAGGCCCTACTATTCTGTCGTCAACTATTCCAGCCCACACATTTAATTTCTGAGGGTGTTGGGTATGTGCCTATGCCATCCAATGAGGATTTTCCCGACTCTAATATCTGCAAGTTTGACGGTTTACTGTACCATTCAGACAAAATGTTTCTTGAAAATCGCCAGATCTTACATCTCTTGACTATTTTTTATGGGGATACTTGAAGTCAAAAATGTACATTAATAAACCACGTAATTTAGAAGAACTTCAAAATCGCATTCGGGACGAAATGCGCAGAGTTACCTCAGAAATAATTCATAATGTGCAAGAAGAATTTCTTCACAGACTTGCGCATTGTGAAGAAGTTGGTGGATGGCAATTCGAACATTTAATTTAAGTATAAAATTTAATCAATTGTATTTTATTTTACATACCTCAGAATTGCTACTTTTTTATGGATAAAATTTACGTTTTCTAACATTCAATCGTCATTTACTCGAAAACTTTCCTATGTAAGAGGGTAAAATTTTAGTACTGTCTGATAGAGAATTAAACGATCTTTCAGAACCAAGGAAAAAAATATGGTGTTGCCATTAAAAAAAAAATCGATCATTACTCGAAAACAAATGACATTTGAAAATCGCATTTTACGCTAAAATATGTATTTTTAAAATTAAAAATCGACCTGTTCGAGGATTTTTCCCAAAAAATAATTGTTTCGTTTTTATTGAATTTATTCCATACTTTTGGTGCATACTGTATATGTCAATATGCACGTCGTTTTGATTATCGCCATATTTAACTATAGTATGATCAGGTAGTATACAGTTATCGGTATTTTTTGAACCATAAATACTTTAGCTATTACTAGATTGCAGTATCTGTCAAGGGTTTAAAATCCTACTGTCTTGAAAGCGTTAGATTAACAATATGATGTTTGTATAGTATAGTTGTTTGAAATCTTTATTTCAGTTAACAGAATCAACATCGTGCGTTGAATAAATATATTTTAGGTTCCTATAACCAATATCTACTTTTACTTCGAACTCAAATAATAATGGAATATTGAAGTAACAAATATCTATATTAACGTGATAAACAATTAATCTAATAGTTTTTGAATAAATTTAACAGTTTATTTTCTCGGTGTGAAATAAACAATTTCCAATTTCATAGAATGCAGTAGTACAGTAAAAAAAGTCATGACGGTGCTAGGAGTTCGTCAGCAGCCAAAAATTAAATCCAGTTAAGTAATCTATTCAAATTTCTCGACAACTAACGATTGACTAAAGCATTTATATGGAAAACTTTATCATATAGATGATTTTCATCTCTGAGAATTTAGCTGCCGTTATACTTTAAGTGTAAATGTAATTCTATGTAATGTATAATAAAATTAAATCATTAAATTCATGGTCAAATGTAATTATTATTTTTCTGCTTTCTTTTTGCATAAACTTGTATGATTATTAGAGGAAGCTGTCAGTAAATTATGTAGCAGCAGGTTTATTGCAATTTACCTGCATCATTTGTACTTGTCTCGGCTCACTGTGGTCTATGTAAAGTGTGTTTTAGCTTCTATGTATATAATCTTGACCGCAAACAGCAAGCTGTAATATATTTAAGGCGTTTAGGTGATTTATTTTGCACGGTGCTGTACTTACATGCGATTAGGAAATCGCACAGCAGATTATCTCGATGACTTTGTTTATAATCCAAGATTAATACAAAGCATTGTTTAATGAGCCTATGAAAATCGTATTAATTTTGAAAATAATTGAGAATTAAATTGCTTGCCTTGATAAATCCAGATAAAATATCCGATTACAGTGATTTATTTCTTTTACAAGTAATATTTCCAAAGTTCAACACGATCAAAAAATGATTATGGGTAATAACTGACAGTAGAATCCTCGATTAACTGATTTTTAACGGCGTCACATCAGGCCACACTTGACAGCCTACACTAAGTGTTTGGATATCTTAAGAAAATATTTAAAAGAAATATTTTTAAAGAAAATATCAATTACAAAATCAAAGCTCTAGCACTTGTAAATTTATTAAGTGAATTTTAACTTGGCCCTGACTCTTTTGACAATATTTTTGATTGATGTATTACTATAATTGATTTTAATAGTTTGTACCATTTTCTACGCTAGAGAAAAAAAAATCTTGTTTTCAAGTTCTATTTGAAGTTGAATATATATATTTTATCTATTCAAAAACGTGTTTTGTATCAAAATATTTATATTAGTAACGTCACTAAAAATTTAAAAATGATGTAATTTTCATATACAGCATATTATCTTAAAAGTCATGCGGATTTCGGAAATTGAAAATTTTTGGAAAAATCGCTCGGACAGGTCAATTCTGTTTTTGTTGGGCATGAACTTTAGAAGTTCAATTGTCAAAAATGTAATCATTGACGGCGAGAGGGGGTTAAGGTTGTTTTTTTAATGACAACCACCTTGTTATTGCACTGTATGAAAGCTTAGATGTTTCTGATTAAATTGATGTCCAACATGTAGGAAGTTGGTACTTAGGCGAAATTTTTGGTAAAAAATCGGAAAAACTGCAGATTCTGAATTTTTTTGTTTTCAGCGGGATGGCTGGCTTGCTAACAGTTGCTGGAATCCCCTACCATCAATACCAAAGGGTGCATGCACACCATAATCTTTGATAGTGCCATCAATAGTAAAGGTGTGCTGCTTATTTCTTATTAACACTCGATTGATCAGCTTGATTCCTCTTTAAAAATCTTTAGGTTTTCAGTTATTCTTTGTTTGCAGATGCATTTAATGATAATCATCATGTAACCACACCACATGCAGAACGAGATCTTGGCGTTAGTCATAGTACCTTGCACAGAATCCTTAAAAGATAAAAATTCCATTCATACAAGCTTCGATTTTGATCGTCGCATGGAATTTTGAAAATTAATACAAACTCGCTCTAACGATGATGATAATTTCGTTACCAACATCATCTTCTGCGGCTAGGCTACGTTTTGCTTGAACGAAATTGAAGGTTCAAATAGCTCCTTACGATGACTGCGTAATGTGGTCATGTCCGGACTTATTTCGTCAGGTTCTCCTCTTGGATATAGTTCTACAAGAACAGCAACCAATAAAGTTCTACAAGAATAGCAACCAATAAAGTTCTACAAGAACAACAGCCAGGTTCTCTAATCTGTCTGTTAACCGTATCGTTCAAACAAAATGTAGTCTAGTCGCAGAAGATGATGTTGGTAACGAAATTATTATCATCGTTAGAGCGATTTTGTATTAATTCTCAAAATTCCATGCGACGATCAAAATCGAAGCTTGTATGAATGGAATTTTTATCTTTTAAGGATTATATGCAAGGTACTATGACTAACGTCAAGATCTCGTTCTGCATGTGGTGTGGTTACATGATCATTAATTTCAATCATTAATTTAATATCATTAAATGCAATTTCAAACACCGGTACCTACTGTACAAAGAACAACTGAAAACTTCAAATTTTCTCAAAAGTGATAATGTAGGTGTGTGCCAAATGGTATACATGCATACTTTTTGACTGCGTACTTTTGCCGAACTAAACTGTAAAATGAGTGGTATGTTATAGCAGACCTATGTTGCAGCCGTCACATAACCTCATTTCATGATTTGAAAGTTTAAATACTGGGCCCTTTGATACACAACTAATTATTTATTGAACAACAGCTAAGTAATTGTAACAACTTACCAACAATGTTGAAAATATTATAATATTAAGGACTAGTACTTTCATTCGGAAATTAATCAGACGATTCATTAACAGTGTTGTTAAGCTAATCAAGTAATTTAATCATAATTACGAGTTTGAAAAACTTACTGTGTATTATCATTATGTAAATGTGGTTCTAATTCACGTAACAAATTATTCACAGTCTTTTCTTTTAAACTAAACCTACGGAAAAACTCTTTATCAACAAAATATTATTTTCTTTCTTGAACTGTATATGTCCTCATATTCATTACAAAATCTATGATATCATCATTATCATCGAAAATTTCATTTAACTCTTTGAGATCCATTTCACTATTTTAATTAAAAATAAAAGTAGAATGACAGAGAAACCATAATGTGAGGTTACGAAACCTTGATTTATTCATTAATTGGAGGCCTATAGGTCCATTAACTCTAACAGCACCACGCCCACATTTTAATCATGATTAATCATAATTAATGTGTTTCTCAAAAGACGTCTGTTAAATTTGATCAACTGTAAAAGTACGTTAATCATCGTTAAATGAGACTGAAAGTACCAGCCCTTAGACAACAAATAAACTGTATGCTGTCACTTTGTATAGCCCGTACTCACCGTTTCCAATTCTAGCCAGCAACTGTCACAGTCATAACCTAAACACTGCTTCAATTCCTTTCGTATATTTTACCAACTACTAAACCAAAAACAAATGCGTACTCTTAAAAGACGTGTATTCTTAGGGGTTCCTACCCTATTGACACGACCTAATCTTTGATGCCTCGCAAAATTTCTGTTAATAGTTCACCGGTTCACCCCTTTAAAGTAGTTTACGTGTTACATTAGAAACCATTATTATGCATCGAAATATTACATATAACCAGTACAGCAGCTGTAAAAATGGATTTCTTTTTTGAATTTGACTGTCACATTTTAGCCCAATAAAATCGTCTCAGAGTGTAAATCAGAAATAAGAAAAACATTTAATACTTTGTTATGTGTGAATATGCTAACGGAACGAATTATACCACACTGCCACATAGCGACGATACAGAACATCAACCTACCTCCCTAGCCTTCGCTTTATTTACCAAGTGGCAAACTACTTATTGGATTAAGAAAAAGAACAGTTGTAATAAGAAGTGCCAATTGTTGAAACCAAATTTTGTATGACTAAAACAATATTCTCTTAACAAATATTTCTCAACTCAAGCAACTGATGGTACTTGCCAGTTGCATGTTCCTGAAACTTCACCGAAGCAAGTAGGTAATTTTGGTTTAAATTTTTTGTATGAATATTTGCTCTAGCGCGGATGTATCCATCCTGTAGTGGATTGGTAGGTTACTTTACTTGGGTTATTTCAGTTTCAACTTTGTTATTCATAGACAACCAATTAACGAAGAAAAATTATTTTCACACATCGCGGGATGGAAATCTATTAATTCCTGCGGCTCTCACGAAAGCACTGTTTACGTAGTGCAAATTACATCGTCAGAAGCAGACACTGTTCAGTTATTTTTGCGTGGTGTTTTGTTTGTAATAGAAATTGGTTTCTTTTCGGTGGAAACAGTTTTCGTTTTTCCGTTTATTTATCAAAAGGAATTCTTTCATTTAACTTGCAAATTGATGGAGGACTGTTTGTTTTCGTTTATCATTCTGCAGTTTTTTCGTCTATATTATTTAGTTTTAAAGATTCCATGGTGAAAATAGTCGCCTTGGAGTATCAGAAATAGTATGTAGTTTAAAATTTCATAAAATAGTAAAATACTGAAGTAGAAGCGCTTAGCTTGTAATTGGAATAATTGATTTAGTTAGTTTTCTAAATTTGACCTGTTCTTATTTTAATGACAGCATCTCTGCTGACTAAATACATGGATTTCACAAAGAATCTGTATTTGAAACCTTTATGAGTGATGTGAATTTGTAGATATTTGCAATAAAAATGCTTCACATTTTTTTCTTTGAAAATAGTAATATGCGTTTAAAAATTTTGGACGAAAATTAATATATTCAAAAATAGATTATCCACTGTTAGAATACATTTCAGCTTATTATTAATTAATTAGTAACTGCTGCATTGAAATTTATTCTGTATTTTCAAATACTATAATTTTATGATAGATTTCAAACAGATTCAAACTCGTATATTGTGAAATTTTCAGATATTGGGTTGGCTTATTTGAATGCTGAAATTTTGAGAATGAGTTACATTGAAATATACGCAAAATATGTATAGATTCAATTTATTTTCTTAGTATTGTAACAAAATATGAAATATGGCTGTCTTAAAGTTATAAAATGCATTAAGACATCACGTGAGAACAACGCGTTTGAAATTTGCGGTGTTATTAAAGAAGGATAATAAATAAATATTAACACTAATTTTGATGGAAGGAAACATTCTAGGGCTTTATTTGATCTATAATCAAATTGTGACTCGATTTTGTGATTGATTTCTATTAATAATATTAAGGTACAGTTTATTAAAAAGAACATACAACTTTGTTTTAAAGAAATTCTTAAATATACAGATGTTCACAAAAACATATTGATTTGTCAAACAAATAATGGGTAATACACAACTTATTACTAACCAAAATAAACTTGATTCCTGTTCACTGTCACTCACTTTTTCGCAACAAAATTAATTTTATAGTCAACTCTGCGGTGCATATACTCGTATATGTACTATTGCTTTACTTAACGCTGACAAGTTCTATGTGCACTGCAGTTTTGGCTTAAAAATTATAACACAATGTTCTATGTATAATGTAGACCTTCGTATACGATAATCGTTTGTAGAATTCTGTAACACCATGCATTCAAGAAAAGCTCTGTGTGTTTTATGTTTATACAACTTTTATTTAGCATCGAATTGTTACATTATGTAGTTACGAAGGTTCTAGTCAACCTAAAGGACCTTACAAGGTTATTAACATAACAAAATTGTGACATAGAACCTAATAATATTAAAGCAGTGATATGTCTATCAATCTATCTACTTTGGACGGATGACAATCTATCGGGAGCTTACATTTCTGGTGCTTGTTCGAAAGTTTGTTCGTTTCAAAATATTAAAATTACGTAAGTACAATGGAAAAAATTCTGCCTTAAAAAACGTACCCGATTTATTACTTTCACATACGCTTTCCAAAAGATTCATTTTTATATTCCTTCAAAAATTGATTAATACGTAGTTGTTAACCCCTAAAGTGTCGTGTATTTTTTTTATATAGGATAGGAAAAAATGTGATAAATTGGCTTCCTTGAGGTCATAGTTTAAAAGGGATGTGTGTATATTATAACTTTTTCGTGAAGCTGTCTACTTTTTGCTTCGTCGCTTCTTCTGATATGCTACGGCACATTACAGTTCCGATAATATTGGATGTTTGTTTATTTGAACCCATATTCCATGTAGTTTGAGGATATGAAATTTTCTGTAGCTCTTGAATAAATTTTAATTTAACAAACCATGGCTGTTATTTTTTATGTATGTTTAACAAAAAATAATTTTCCGTTATAATAAGGATCTGTAACTTGCATGCAATATGAGAGGTGAAATAAATTCTACCAGAATGTCATATAATTCATTGCAAGTTGTACATAATCCATCTTCATTCTTTGATACATTCCCTTCTCTCCAGATTTGTTGTTTTTGCTTTTACTTCTTTGGCCTGGATAGTAATTAATAATAATGCAGCATGCAGCCAGAATAATTCTTTTTTCATTAGTCATTCGTACAGTGGTTTTAATATTTTCTTGATGGGTCTTAGTATTAATTTTTTTAAATTAATATTTTTGTAATCTGGCTTTTTTATTTATTTCGTACTGCGTACTTTCCTACGTTAACCATGGATAATACTGAATTATACAGGTTGATTTAGAACTTTTCTAAACGAATTTGGGAATAGATGCTCCGTGAAAAGTGGAATATCGTCAAAATCTTTTAATCCTTACATCGCTGGGCTATTGTAGTTTCTAGCCAGGCGATTACTAATATTGAAATGCGATTACTTTTTGTAGGTATTAAACGTTTTAGCAGAATGATTTCCCGGTAAGCATGTGCCAAATACAGCTACTTTTACCGGGGTGTGCAGTGAGTGCAAGTGTAGTGCAACGCGAAGGAAATTTGAAACCGAATCATGGAAGAGATGGAGGTCCAGGACGTTCATGGCGTATTGCAGCAGTGTGGCGTATCATACACAAGGCTCAATAATTATATCCGTACCATGTACAGCGTGTCCAAGCATTAATATCAATGGACTGGACGAGGGGGACTGTTACCATGGCCGCCACGATCTCCTGCCTTTAAATCATTTGGACTTCCTTTTGTGGAGATATTTAAAAAATGAAGTGTATAGCACCGAAGTAGATACATACTATTTTTGATGTGGGGGGGGGGGATTTTAATAAGGACAGTATATTGTGTACTAATATTTATTATTGCTTGCGGTTAGCACGCACAATGTTATACGATGAGTCGATGTTTATTGACTGGTTACAAATTTGTGACTGTGTCGTCCACCCAATATAGGTAGTTATTAGAACGTCTGTTAGAGCAAGTGTGTTTCTTACTTTTCATCATGCAGAACTCTAAGATTCCGCCGGCCGTGTACCTACTTAAATAATATTTACAAAATATGATATCTACATTTGGCACTTAAAAACAGACGTTCACATTTAAACACAGAACTAATGGAAAGATAAAGTGAATTTATATACAGAAAGAAATAAGTTAGTTTATACAGGGTATACAAAAATATGTGAGTACAGAACTAATGAAAATATGAAATGAATATATACAAAAAGAAATATGTTAGTTGCCACAATGATTTACGCAATCGTATCGTTGCTGCCAATAACTTACGAGTTCAAAACGGACAAGAAGCAGAAAGATTTGTGTTAGTTTGTAGAAACTAGATAAGACGGGCCCAAATGTCAAACTATATTATTAATTAAAACCACAAATTAAATTTTTTTAAAACTAATAACAATAGCGGTAAAAACAGTTAAATTTGCTGTATAACATCGGCGTTATAAAATATTATTTATTTCTTTCATTGAGCATTTCTTTTTATTTCTTGTCCGGTCGCAGATTGCATGCTTTACTACCTTATCAGGTTTTACAATGGACCAGTTTCTAGTGCCGCGCAGAAGTGTACTTTTAAATCATTTTCGAACTGCCCTTTTTGATTTTTTTTTACAAAATTGTATTTGTAAGAGTCCCCTGTACACTAAAGTTTTTTTTATATAAGTTCTGAATCACCCTGTATATTCTTTTAATTAAATAATTCGCACCAATTCATAAATTGACCCAAGGACATATCTACTGTGTATCTGTTACAGTTCATTTAATCTGATTTCTGGAATGTTATATCACAGTTGATTAATTTAGCTAAATATTTTCGTTTTATGACCGATGTTTATCCGTTTAGCTTTAGATAAATTCAGTTATTCCAGGATTTATGTTAACAGTAAATATGATTAGGTAACTTAGAAAATCTGTTTGGGATCCATTTTCTGATAAGGATTTTGCCTCCTGTAATACGAGACAGATAACATTAAGTTAAGTTTGTTGCTGATTTGTATTGCATACTCCTTTAATAATACAGGGGGTCCGAAAGTAAGCCGCAATCATGAATTCTAAATCGAAAAATAACCCTAGTTCGCTATATAATCTATAGTCCAAAAAGGCTTTGTTACTGAAAGTTTAATTGATAAAAACACAAAAACTTGAATTGAAACAGTTTTTTATTCAAACACGGTGCGATGTACGGTAAAATGTTGACAGAGCTATTATCCTCAGAATTAAACAAGGAATTAAAAAAATATATTTTAGGAGAAACCAGTGGCCTACCATTTTATTCTGCAAAAATATTCATTGACGTTCCGTTACGCATACCACTGGTAAGACCAAAAATTATTTTGTGTTGCAAAGTATGCTTCTTTCATAACTGTCAACACCTCTAAAATTTCATTATAATATTTCAAACGGTTTTGAAGAAATTTAAGTTTTTGTTTTTTTCAATTAAATTTTAATATCCTGTATATTAGTAACGAGGCCTTCTTGAACTATAATTTATATAACAAACTAGGGTGATTTTACCATACTTGATTTGAAATCTCATTTTATTCAGATATACAATTTTTTTGAGGCACAATTTTTGCGTGTGGAATATTGCAACATTCTGTATATTATTGCACAAAAGGTTAGTGAAGAAGATAAGAAGAATTATTATTTTTGTAAATAAAAAGATTACTTACTTAAAATAAGTACAGGTACTTCATTTAAATAAATAATGTATAATTTTTAAAAACGCATAGGTAATAAGGTACTTATTTTTTAGAATTTTTTAGATAAGTGCTTGTAGGTACTTGAGATTGCAAAATTAAATAAAGATACTAGTATATCTGAAATTTCCGGTGTTAATGAATATTGAAAACAAAGACACAGTCACGATCATCCATTAAAGAAATAAATTATATTGACGCTATCAATCATTACTGCAAATGTGTCTATATCTGAATTTGATTACATATCAAGTTGATAGCTGCCCCCAATTTTAAATTGCATAAACACTTTAAATGTTTACATTTCTTTTATATATGTTTTTACTTTTGCTTAAATTTACTAAATTTAATCTGTACTTATCTTCTTCGAGGAAATATAATCTAGAGATTATCCCTTCTAGAAATAAAATTGTTTTAATGATTATTTTTTATTTTTGTGTTACATACTTATAGCAAAGTATTAAACTCACGCGAAAAAAAAGAATAATTTAAGCAGAAAACTAATACAATTAAAATCAACATAGTTAATAAACATACAAAAAATTTAATACTTAAAATAAATTGCAAGTTGTGAAACGAATCTAGAACGTACATAATGGTAAAATAATATTAAAATCCATGAACACTAGAGTCTAAAACTGCTATTAAAATATTTAGCAAAGGTAAAACATTCAATAAAAATTTTGTTGTAGTTTTTGTTTTAAATAATTTGGCTGTAATGTACCACTAGTGCTTAATGGTTATTTTTATTAAGAACCAATAGGTTTATCAATTTGACAACGAACACATAATTTAACTTGAGTTAAATTCAATTACTTGTTATAAATATTAACAGTACAACTTTGGCAATTTGTAAGATTAATACCAGATGAATGCAGTTGGGCTGTATTTGTATTAACAATGCTTAAATTTTCTTTATAGCTTTAATGACGGCAATCTCTCCTCCAAGAACTTTGTGGCGATTTTTTTCTTGTTTTCAAGAGACATATTGACATAGTCTTCACACACGATGTTGGACTTCCAACCACCATGCCGTTTTATAGTTAGAAGGTCAGCTCTTGAGTTGGCTAGAAGTGAAGTAGATAATCATCGAAAACAGTGCCCTGTTGAGGCTGTGATAAATTGAGAAAAAAACATTCTCCTTTGGAAGTACAGTAAAAGTATTTATACCAACAGGAAGTCTCATACATTTACCACCTCTGTAACGAACAAAAAATCTTCCAAGATCGGCATGATTAGGACGCAGGGCGAGGTATTACTTGGACCATATTCACATTTTCGATTCCCCCACCAGTGATAAAAAATTCTCGGGAAACATTGGTTTTCGTATCCGGTATGAAGATATGAAAAATGTTTCCTTAATTTGTTACATTTTCTAACAGCAAATTAGTTAACTCGTCCACTCTGCATGCACCTCCAAGTCCAATAATTAAGGCAGCCTTAAATTATGCATTTCAAATAGCAAACTTTTCCCTTGCTTCATTTTTTATACTCTTAGATGCACACCAATCAGTGAAGCTGTTGCAGCCTTTTCAATTTCAAGAGGCAACTTTTCTGTTTCTGAATCACTCATTATTTCAATCAACACCACTATTTTCACAAGAAAATGTAAAAACGAAAAGTCAATTTTGTTTATAACAACTTGGACAGGTTACCATAACAATGCCTTCGCTCTTTGATTTTGAATCAAAACTTACAAACTGGATCTGATTTTGGATTTTTCTCAATTTAAGGTAGATGTACATAAATATTTTGCAGTTCTAGATAAAATTTTATGTAGAACACGTGGGAAAACGCCAATTTTTATTACATTCGTGAAATTTCACGTGCACACGTGCAAATGTCTCATTCATGTACAATAATGCCTATATCCCACTTGTGCTATAAAAAACTATTATTGGTGATTTTTAAAATTTTAAACAAAATTGCGGGATCAATCAAAATAATAAAACTTTCTCCAGTATATGTTTATAATCATTATAAAACTTGATTGTTCAAATTGTAATCACATTAAAATAGAAACGGCACAGAACTGTGCCATTGCTATAAAATTAGATTTTAATGGCTAAAAATATGCAAAACTTACCATTTCGAAATTGTTTCGTTTTTAATTTTGTACTGCTCGTTGACAAATTACCTCAAATATTTGGCAAATTTGGCCTTGAATTCGGATACGTATTCTAATAACGTGAAATTTGTCCGATGATCAGAAATTTTTTTGGCACGCAACGTAGCATGCTTAATATAACGGGAATATTTGAATGCAGCATCATTTCCTGACAGCCAGTCACAAAAACGGACATGTTTTGGGAGGATTAATTGGTTTTAAAATGACCCATTTACCTGAAAATGTGTCACATAATTTTCTTACAGCTCGCGTGTTCGAACCTTACAATTTAAGCAGTGTTTATAAATAAATAAATACCGAACCTTGAATGTGGCAAGAAGTGTCATAATAATTGTTTTTTCTTTAGTTTTTCACATTTAATTAGTTTTAAAACTAATTAAGTAAATGTAGTAAATGTATTTTACCGTTTCCAATTCCCGCTAATGATATTTTTAACTTAGCTATACTATGTTTTCTATTTAAAATTATTTTCTGTACGTAAATTTATAAAAGATCTAAATTTGAAATTTTTTTATGAAAATAATAAAACTGCCAGTCATGACCACAAAGTATAAACTATATGCTTTGTGACCATGACCTATTTGTGTATTTTTTTTATACAGGGTGTTCCACCGGGAACTGCGTCGATCATTATCTGGGAAAATATTGATCTGAAAATTTTGAAACTTTGGCAACATAGCAGTGTCCCTAGGGCGGATAAACTAAAATATCTGTAACTCTCCAGTACTTCCTGTTGTACCGAAAGTTACCACCAACTTCATAAATGCAAAAATTTTATCCACGTGCTCAGGGAGGCCTAAAATACAGTAAAAAAATATTTCGGGATTCTAGCTCGATGTTTAAAAATGGGGCAAAACCGATCCGATATATCTTAGATCTGTCAACTACCATGCGGTCGTTTTTACAGCGTGGCCAAAAGTAGAAACAGTGAAAATAAACATTTTTATTAATACCTAATAATACCTAAATACCTAAGATATAACAGTTATTTCGGTTAGCTGCAATATTTTTTAGTCATGCATAAGTGTGGCCAAAACTACATTCTTACTCATTACAGGTCTGTCAGAATTATCCACAACAACATACACAGTCTGTGTTAAATAAAATACTCATTTATAGAAAACTCGGAATGGACTCGCGGTAGTCTTTAATTATAAAATCCTGTACAATTGCCGTAGCTCTATTGGCTCCCGAACTTTAGAAGAACAAACAACACATAAAATAGGGAAATATCTGTACCCGACATAAATTCCTTTATGTAATTACTATAAAACGTTTAAAACTAATAACCTAGAATTTTACATTGCTAGTTAATCCTGTCCAAACATCAAATAACACTGGTCAATGCTTAGAATATTGTTCTATTATTCTAAGAGTCAAGTATTTTTTATAGAATACTATAAACATAAACATTTTGGGATTTTATAGTTTAAAATAGTAGGTACTAATTATTTAATGCAAACATTATCGATTATTGTTAATATTGTTGCTATTATTAGTATTAACAGAATTTAATTCCTCAACAACACAAGCAATTTAAAAATTTGTCGGCATGAATTACACCCTGTAGTAGTGACCTAAAGATGGCGACCAGATTGTATCAAAAATAAAATTTCGTATATGGTGATCAGTATGAAATAATTTTTTAGTAGTTGCTTCTGCAAATTTAATTTTTCATGTATTTTTTATATATTTACTACAATCATGTATTCAAATGCAGAGATGACGGATAAGGTATTGATTTATGGGAAGTGTGACAAGTGTATATTATCGTGTGGCTGAATAATACCAAAGACGTTTTCCAACAAGACACAAAAACAGACATAACAAGACAGACAAAATATTATGTCGAATCCTTTTTGAACCACATTGAACAACTGCAGTGTTTTTATATATTTCTCAACATTTGCATGTTTTTTTGTTACCCTTTGTGGTTCTTACTGACGGAGGAAATCTACCTGATTTTGGTCGTTGGGCCTCGCTTTAACCAAAAAGTGTTTGAGGAAAAGAATGACAAGCTTTGAAGTAAATAATGTCTAGTATTAATCTCTCCAAATATCAATACTGGAAATAATTATCGGTAAGATAGGTGTTACCTCCTTGTGCTACCATATAGTGTTTCTCATTAGGTAAATCATTAAATAGTTATCTACATTTTGTAAATATATTTTTTTCTTTTAAACCGCCATTGCCATCGACTTGCTGAATATACCTAACCTCGCGGTTGACTGAAGATCAGAGTCGGTGATAAATAGGGGTTTAATATAGATTCGCAATAATTTTTGTTGTTTTATAAGTAAAGGAAATTTTTTAATGGACTATTCCGTTAATTTTTATTTTTCTCTATCCCTTCTTAAAATATTTGTACTTAGTCGTAGTCAACCCTGTATAACATTATCTATAACTAGGAATTATAAATTTTGCAATAAATAATAATAAAAAAATAAACGTATACCTATGCTAGAGTGCACGGAGGTGTCCACAACTTTTTCTTGGAAAAAGATATCAAATTAATTTTTGGATTCGTAAAGAACTTAAAAGGCGCTATTTTATGAAACATCCCTAAATTTCAAAATATTATACCAAATGTTTTATTCTTGTCTTTACATTTTGACAACTTCAAACAGCTAGCTAACTTTTGTATCTCAAATGTATTTTTTAGCTTTGTGCATATTGTCTTTCAACCCATATAAACATTGATGTGTTGCCAAATTTGACACCCTGTATTTTCCCATATATTGTTTACTTAATCTTCTGTGATAATAATTTTTTTATAGTTCATTTTTGTAAGAAGATATTTCACAAATACAAATAATTTTAGACATTTAAGAACTGAATCATATAGAGTTTAGCAAAGAACAGGTTCAAAAGTACCGAAGTAAAACGAATCTATAACGACAGAAAGCAGTCTAACTAACAAACTTTTAGGTACAGATATCTTTCAAAATACGTATTTTTTAAAATTTAACTGTGATGTAATTATTATAACATAAACTTAATAGTTCTGCATACTCGTATAAGATTGTTCACTTTGGTTTATAAGTATATGAAAATAATTGTTAAATTGTGGGGTTAGAATAGCAAAATAATGTATCTTACAAACGCTTTTTAAAAGTTATTACTTTAGTTGAGGAGAATTTAAATAGTAAAAGTGGATATACAAAACATCAAGAATTTTATTTCTGATATTAGTTCTGTTCTGCGTGTTTTATTTCTTGAGATTTCTGTACCTAAGAAACACCACAAATTAGATCATTTTACGGCGAGAAATACGGACCTTAATATCCTCCAAGTTATGGTCTACCTATTTTTCATTAGTTTAGTTTTACTTCAAGAACTATATGTGAAATATGCATTTTACGCCTGCATGAGATTTGTCTTCTTGTCTAATAGCTAAAGGGCAGTGGGAAACTGACGTCGTGAATATCATTATGTAAATGGTGAGCTGTCATGTATAAAATATTATATTATCTTTATGCTGTTTACATACATAGGTACCTACTGTATATTGTCGGAAGCAACTCGAGAGATAATAGAATTCAACCCTATTTCACTGTCATTGTTTATACTGCAGTTAATTATTTGTAAAATTTGGAGAAGCTTTAATAATTATTTATGCCCTTAAGAATGAATAGAGAGTGTGGTTTTTACAATGAGTAATATTAAAATTCTTACAGGGTGTTAAAAAATTCATGTCACAAAACTGAAGCGGGGGTTTTACGTTATTTTAAAAAGTAAACCTTACAAACCTATTTTTTTTTAAATTCTGATAACTAGGTGTTTAAAAAGATTCAATAATAAGGAAAGTCAGCAAAACAATTCTGTCCAGGTACGTTTTATTGCAAATATCCTTAATATATTTTATTTCGCTATTTTTGACACACATACATTTACTGTTGACACACATACATTTAAGTTTTGCGTTAAGAAGTTAAACATACAATATTTATTTCATTCCAAGTAACCCATTTTAATTAAGATCTGGGATACGTCATGTCGAAGGAAACACACGTTGTGCCTAATTATTGATCACAACTTCCTTCATTAGTAATTAATTTGAAGTGGGTGCGTGACGAAACTTTGTAGTATCTAAAAGTAAAAACCGTTCTTAAACGTCATTTTATAGCTACATGTTGAGAGCTAATTTAGTTTTTATTCATATCCAGTGGCGTAGATGTTAGGACTGCGTGAGGTATTTTGTCCTTAATATTTACGAATCTGGGAAAATTGGAATTTTAAACCACCAATGTTTTCCATACAAAAAAAGTACTCATCATCAAAAGCTCAAAAGACGGACAGTCACAGTGCAACAGTGTCGTACAATTCTGTTTAATTTTGAGTATAAACACACACTATCCAACGCCGCAGTACGAGTACAAACCCAACTATATGACGTTGCAGTACAAACAGTTTTGTTGCTAGAAATATATCATCTGATCATAGCTAGAAACCATAATAATAATAATAAAAAAAGTAAAATATGATAAACGAATATGGTGATGATGCAACTTGAAATTTCACACACTCCTGTGTGAAATGAAAATAGACATGTTGAACTATTACAATCAGTAGATAACGAAACCCATTAAGAAAGAAGATGAAAAATCAAGATCAGAAATGTTTCTGTTGTATTCGCACACACACGATCAAATAGCATACAACGAAATTGTACTGCGGCAGTCTGGATATATTAACTGCGACAGTGTTGGACCGTGAAAGCGTTTTCAAGACAAATTGCATTTTATAATAGAAAACATGAAAGCAAGTGTAGTTTTTAGATACCCTATATTACCAAAAGGGTGCGTTTGCGGAAGAAAAAGAAACATTTTTTCTCCAATTAGCAGTTAATGAGCCAAAGTCAAAGAATCACACCCTTCATTTTTCGATACATGTTTTGAAACACCATCTCTCATTAAACGTCAAATTCTTAATGAAATATTCTGTATATGTGTTCAAAAGAAAACTCGATTGTCTTAGCAAATTGTTTAAAAAATTTGTTAAACACGTGTATACTTCATATTTTTCGTCTCAAAGTGAATAGTTTAAATTTAAGTTGGAAATTTAAACATTTTACAACTACAAAAAATAGCCCACATAGCGCATTAGATATGAAATATATTTTAAGTGCATTAAGCAAAGGATAAGTTATATGAGTTTCGAAACTATTTATTGATCTACATGCTATAAATACTTAACATATCAATAATTTAGTGTTTTCCATCCCCATAAATTATGAAAAGCACGCATGAATGTTTTCTTTCTAACTGTTGTCTATCGAACTTTTCTTCATCTAATTTTAGACCAAGTTGATGAATAATTCACAAATTTTCGACTGACGCATAACGAGCCACACTCTCATTAGTCAAAATGTACAATTGACGTTCCGAAACAGGTATGGGCAGAATTGGGGCAATCTATTTTATTTATAGATAATTTAAGACATTTGGTCTGCTGGTCTTCATCAATGCCCTATGTCATATACGAGTATATAAATACATTTCTGATATATTTTCTTTGGTTGATGTTGGTTACATAACAATCTTCTTAGACTTCATATATAAACTTATATTTTATTTTATAATAATAATAATAATAGTAATGGTAATAGCAATAGCAATAGTAATAGTAATAATAATAATAATAATAATACTAATAGAAGTTTATTGCCCAACAGAGTAATCCAATTATAGGACAATGTAATTAATTAGAATAATAGAATATAACCACACATAACTAACTAGTATACTTGTAATTGAGGTCGCTAGAATTTAATGAACACTTAATATCTATGATATAAAATAAAAGATGAAAATATTAAATGTCTACAGGGTGTTCCGTAATTCTACGTAAATATTGAAGGGGGGTATTCTAGGGCCTAATTTAGAGGGAGTCTTTTCTATATTTTTTTTCGGTTTGATCCCTCCTTGCAGATATATTCGCGTTGGTGAGGTGGACCTAAAATTCGGTTTTCATTTTCTTTTTTCAAAAACGGCTCAACCTAATATTTTGAAATTTGGTACGCCTGTTCTACGTGTTAGCAATAAATTTTTATTTTCACCCTTCACTTCGAAGTGGTTGAAACAAACAACCATTCCTGATGTTTTGGCCAGAACTTTTTTCTAGATGGCTCTGGATCAAAATTAAAATTACGGTTTTATTATACTTAATACTTTCTGAGTAAAAAATATTTCTTATCACCCTTTCAAACAGGAAATCATAATAAATAGAAACACATAGAAGGCGTGTGTCATTTTAATGTTTAATTGTTGTGGAGTCTAATTGACAGTTCCATTGTTTTCAAATGCATATCTGCATATTCCTGATTGCTAAAAACTTTCTGCATCTCGTTAACAACGGTAATTATTAGATGAGGCACAATTCGTTTAACAAGACCGGTGAAGTAGTTAAAAACTATGGAACTGTCAATACGACTCCACAACAATTAAACATTAAAATGGCATACGCCTCCTATGTGTTTGTATTTATTATGATTTCCAGTTTGAAAGGGTGGTAATTGATAAGAAATATTTTTTTTACTCAAAAAGTATTAACTCTTTGGAAAAATTGAAAGAGCAAGAAAAGTTTCTAAATTCATAAGTCCATAAAACCGCAATTTTAATTTTGATCCATAGTCATCTAGAAAAAAATTCTGGCTAAAACATCAGGAAGGGTTGTTTGTTTCAACCACTTCGAAGTGAAGGGTGAAAATAAAAATGTATTGCTAAAACGTAGTTCCATCAGTAGAACACGCGTACCAAATTTCAAAATTTTATGATGAGCCGTTTTTGAAAAAAAAATTAAAACCGAATTTTAGATTCACCCCACCAACGCGAATATCTACAAGGAGGGTTCAAATCGAAAAAAAAAAATGTAGAAAAAGCCGCCCCCTAAATTAAGCCATAGAATACCCCCCATCAATATTTACGTGGACACCCTGTATATAATAAGTGAATAATTGCAAAACTTAATATTAAACAATCAAATTTCTTAGTATATGTGAGAAACTAGTGAAAGATAAAAATAATAAATGACAGTTGAGATTTGTTGAATTATAAGCATGTATCATGGAGTAAACAGGGGACTTTCTAAAAACATTATTAAACACGACTTGCATGACAATAAAATAGTTTATTTTGACGTGATTCTAATCTCGAAATTTTGAAATTAATTTTAGACAACAATATACGACAGTTTAAATAGGAAATATAATGTCATAATTGCTCTACGCTTTTCTGAAGATACCATAATTTAAACTTAACAATAATAAATTATTTGGATAACCTTGCTCAGGGTAATGATTGTCAATTTTTGATATAACATATTTCATAAATCTACGTTGAACTTTTTCAAGTGCTTGTGATGTATATCATAAATAGGATTCCAAATAATAGCCCTGTATTCAAGCTTTGCTTGTACCAGAGAGAAGTACAACATTTTCAAAGTTTCAATATTTCTAAAATGTTTCTTACAATGAAACCAAGCAGTTTCAGAGCTGCATTGGCTTGAACGTTATGTTCCGAAAAATTAAGTTTGCTATCAAAAATTATTTTTTAACTTCTTTCGCCCTTAAAAGTTCATTGCTATTGAAATTATTAGTATATTCAATTGGTGACAGTTTACGAGAAAAAGTAATTACTTATACTTGGCAATGTTCATGTCAAGTTTGTTAACCTTACATCAATTTTCAATAAAACATATTTGATCTTGCAGTGCAACACAATCGCTCCAATCGTTAACCTCACAAAATAACTTAATATCATAAGCAAATAATAGCCTACCACACTTTAAACCATCACTTAAATCATTTACAAAGATAATAAAAAGTAATGGGCCTAAGTTGGATTCTTGAGGTACACCAGATACACCAGATGATAAATAATAATCTGATTTGTCATTATATTGGACATACTGAGGTCTATTATGAAAATATGATGTAAAGAAATTAATTAAAGGAGTTTTTAGACCAATATAATCTTTTATAATAATATGTTATGGTCTACGCGATCGAAGGCTTTTGATAAGTCAGTATAAATAGCATCAACTTGGCCACTGCTATCCATCGATTCTGAAACAAATTGTGTAAAACAAGCTAAATAAGAAATTGTTGAACGTATCTCCATAAAACCATGCTGGCAAGTGGAAACCGTGTTCTTTATGGCGGAATATATAATAGTATACATTGACATTTCAAAGAAATTAGTAAAATTGGATAAGATAGCAATAGCCCTATAATTATTTACACTGTCAACATCACCACTTTTATGGGTAAGACATATTTTTGCCAACTTCCAGTAATTCGGAAACGTTGAAGTGCGTAATGATAAATTATATAAAATCAGTAGGGGGATAGAAAAAGCACTTGAACAGTCTTTTAAAATAAAACTAGGAATTTTATGAATAGGTTTATCCGAATTATTTATAATTTATTATAAAAAATGTGTGCTTTAAAATTTTGAATACTAAAATAGTATAAATATATTTTACGCATTAGCATATCCTTATTCTAGATGTAAACATTTAATTTAAAAGTATACGTATGTGTGTTTACAAAGTTTTCAATCTTCTCCATTTCCTTTATATACAAGTGTTATTGACTTAACCGTGGTAGAAAGTTATGTGTAAAACAATCTATTTTTAAAATTGTTCTGTTTAAAACCATTCGTTAATAAAAGTCATAGTATACATTTTTTTTATGAAATACTGAGAAGTGCATTAACAATGTAGGTATATTTATTACTTACGTAGTACATCAATAATCCCTTTGATTTAATTGACATTGAGATATTCGCAGCGTGTCTGCTAGTATATACTGTTTCCATTTGACTTTATATAAAACAGGATATAACTTTTCTTCACTAGACTTAAGGTATTATAAACTTCTTTCAAAATTAATAATTTAGTGTTGTAAGTATGTTTTCTTCATTGATGGCTTGTTTCATATAAATTTTTAAAATGCCGATAATAACCAGAACTAAGGCTGGATTATTAAAATAAATTGTTTTCTTACATACTCGTATTTGATACAAAACACTCTTTCTAGTTATTCTTTTTCCAGCTTACTTAATTTTGAGCCGGTGGACTATAGAAAGACTTCAGTGATTAGATCGTCCTTTCTGTGCCTAGCTGATCAGTGCCTTTTACAAAATCATTCACCTCTGTCGTTTTCTATGCACTTCTGACATGTTGTACTGTGCTATTTAAATATCAAAATATGTTCTGTGGAAGATATATATTTATTAGTTCTTTTAATTGACACGAAATTCTCCAATTGGTTTTCGACACGAGTCTAGTTCTCAACCTACTAGAAACGAACATGTCAATTTTAAATTATTGGAAGATTCTTCACTAGACGAGAAATAGCATGGTCGGTCGTACGTCTAGACCACGACTGCATAGTGCATTTCTTCCTTAATTGTTCACAATATGTATGATTCACAAGCGGTTAAGTGTTCATAATTTAAACAAAATATTGGGCTGGAAACCTTTATGTTGTGGTGAGCCTACTTGTCGACAAGTTGCTAAAGTTATTTCTTTTTTTTGTAAATTTTGGTTAGCATTTCGTTACCCTCAATAAATTTTGGTAAATACAGCTTGGTTGGTACCAAAATTTGATGTATTTATTAATATATAATAAACGTTAGTTTGGAAATTTGACTAATTGAATATGGTTTGTTTATGTACTAATGAAGATAGTACCACAGAAAAAACATAAGTAAGACATAAAAAATATGCACCTACAGAAACATTTTAACATCTGCTTAAGGGTGGAGGTAATTTTCAAATTCTTATCAATGCAATTATTTCAGGCATCAACTTGTATTCTTTATCAGTGTTTTTCTACAAAGACAAATAATTTTAAACATTCGGTAACTATATGAAGCTTGACAAATAATAGGAATGGTTATCTTATGCCACCTAGGTATTTTCAAGGATACCGAAGATACATAAACAAATATCACCAAAGAATGATCTAATCAACGACGGTTTATGTACCGAAATTGAAGAAAATTCCTATTTTTTAAATTCAACTGTAAACGTAAATATTTTTAAAACATAAGTTTATTGTAGTACTGTATAAAACTGATTGCTTGTGATGTGAAAATTTGTTTATTGATAGGTATGTGAAAATAATTGCTATAATGTGGCGGTGTCTAAATATACCAGGGGGTTGATAATTTTGCTGCAGGAAATACAGCATTCTTGGACAGTGTTTTAGACGTACAGCGTTGGAAAAAAATAAAAATCTTAGTTTTGAAAATGCCTAGTGGTTAAACAAAGGTTGCTATAGGTTTAGTTTAATCGTGCTACTTTTGACTATTATTTGACATTCTGGCTTCTTCATTTAAATATAAATAATAATATAAATCACTACAAATAACTACATCGATCATATTACATTTTGAAGTGGTGGGGGTACTGCTAAACGATCGTGTGGAAATTTCAGAGACTATATTCTTTATCTAACCGATTCACGAACTTCCTTCTTGGCATTTCGATTTATTTAAAGCAGAAGATGAAACATATAAAACCCCGAAGATTTGCGATGCAAATGCAATAAATATTGTATAAAAGTTAGTTCAAACTAATAATTTCATCGGTATTTGTTCATTTAAAATGTTGCAGTATGTAAAATACGAAAATATGATTTTATAATCAGCAACTCAATCTAGCATCATTCATAGCGTGACACAGGAATTCAAAAAATATATATTCGCAGTGTGTGATAACGACCTTAATGGACACTTATTTTATTTTATGGTAAGAAGTTTGTTTCTTTTACGTAAGCTAATGTATCTAATTGGTAATATTTCTGTCACTGAAATATCTTTTTGGGATACAATTTATGTTTGATAGTTTTCTATCACGAAAGCGAAAGTTGGTCTTTGTTTAAATCGATATTGGTAGCGGTTTTCGAGTAAATTGTGTTTGAAAATTACTATTGTTACGGGTTACCCAACTTCTTCTATTACCATAAAAAAACAATCCGTTAATTATTCACAGATCTTTATTAAACACTCTGTACACCACTGAATACTAAATACAACTAAACTAATAATCGCTATTACTATCCAAATCGCTCTGAATCTCCAATTGATCTCACTGAAATATCCAAATGAAAACTCTCCCGCTCGGTCCGCTTATTCTCGTTATACGGGGTGTTCAGTAAAGAATGGGTCAAAGTTCAGATGTAGATAGTTTGGATAAAAATAAGCTGAATTAACTCAACTTACCTTAATCCAAAAGTTGATACTAACGGAGCTACAGGGTGTACCGTTTTAATTAGAACAGATAGGGAAGAATTTGTCCAGTGCAAAATGAGATACAGTGTAGCACCAAAATCACGATCGCGATGCGATCGAAAAATAATAAAGAAAATGTGATTTATTTTTTCAACTTTGACACCCTGTAGCTCCGTTAGTATTAACTTTTGGATTAAGGTAAGTTGAGTTAATTTAGCTTATTTTTACCAAACTATCTACGTCTGAAGTTTGGCCAATTCTTTACTGAACACCCTGTATAGGCAAAACGAATATTCTAAGTATTTTCCAGTAGCTCTGGATCTCTTGTCCAAACGGTTTTCTCTTAAGAATAGCAAGGTATCTACTGGCAAAGGAAGATTCGCAAACATCTGAGCTGCCTTCGAAGCCGCCCCCGAACCGATCGAGGAGAAATTTTAAAGACACGTCCTTTTTGATAAGCGAAATAGGAAAAATTACTCCGTCTTCGTGATTTCTAAAAAAAAGCATTCTATCCCCACTCCTGACCTCCAGCGAACGCCGCCCCCGAATTCGTATAGCCGAAAAATTCTCAGAACTCGAACTCAGTCGAATCGAATCGTATCTTCATACTTTTAAGACAGTTGACCTAAGCGGGAGGTACTTGTTCCTCATTAGCGGGATACTTCTCAAGCGGCTCGCGAATATTCCTGACGCGCCTCGATCGCCGGCACAATCGTTTATCAGTTTGCGGGCGATCGGGACAAATCTAGCGTGTAGTGAATCCAACAGCCACCAAAATGGGTGCGATCGGAGCAAATCCTGTGACACTATTATTCTCAAACTCAGTATACTGGAAAATCGTTGCCAATATCGATTTAAACCAAGATGTTTTTTTTTACGTAAAATTGCCTAAAAAATTGTGAATCTATCGCAAAAATTGTAAAAAAGTTGAATGAAAAAATTTACGGGTCAAGCAACCTGTTCATCTCTCTAAACGGGACGCCTGCGATTTGAATAACAAATAAATGTACTAGCTCACGATGTAAAACGTTATATGTTACGTAAATTTTGTGTATTTATTTTCAACCGTTTTATCAATAACAGAGAAAAAACAATTTCATTTAAACTCTTTTCAGAGCGCCGTTTTTATACGTTATTTTCAACGAAATCATAGCCTTTTTTGAGGCAGTCTATAAAAAATCTGAATAAAATAGAAAAAATATCTCTTCGCTGTGTCAATTATACAAGTTTTTTCCAGGGTATAGGACAGTTTACAGGCTGCGAAGTCTGTTGAAAAAACATATGTTCAACTATTATGTTTTATCATAAAATCTCCTGAATTTTGTTTGTCAACTACACATTTGTTATACGGAATTATAAACATTGTCACACCCCGCAGAATTATTTTGAAAAACACTTAAATTGATATACCTAAATCATAAATGATTTTTCACGGTGTATGGTACACAGTGATAAGGTATTCACGAACTTTCATGTTCTCTAGCGCATTTTTCCTCTAAAAGTTGAAAAGAAATGATTCAATTTCAGCATTATAGTTTAGCATTACGCAATAAGAACTTCAACCTACTAGGTGACTTTGCGAATCTTTCGATGCGATTCTCTGTCATTGAAAAGCCAGCCTTAAGAGCATGTAACTTCCTAAGGGTGGGTTTTGAGACAGATATTAATGAGTTCCGTACGCTGTAGAAGTTTGGAAGTTTGAAACATTATTTTAGAAACACTGAATATTAAAAATATGACGGCAAGTAAACATTTAGAAAAAATACATTTACATTTGCGGTTTATTCGCGCAGTTCAAGCTACTCAATTGGTAATGTGTTACCGAGGTTGCGGTTTAGCCGCGTGAAATTTTTCTGCCAAAATATAATTTGCGCTTAAACCGCATGGCTGAACCTATGATTTCCAGGTGTCTCGTTTTTTCCGGGACTGTCCCGTTTTTCAAAAATTTCTTCCGTGTCTCGGGCATATTATCGGAACGCATTTTGTCCCGGCACTTAACTATGACATAAATTCCATAATTTTGCGTGTAATAATGTTGCAATCACGTCACAACCACTGCTGTCCGCTTTAGCTCACTTAGTGGACAGTGGGGATCAGTGTGTTGCCACCTCTATTACAATCGTACTAAATCTATTACAATTTGATAATTTTTATTACTCTATTATCCAGGTTATAATATCTATCACAATTTTACAATTTGAATGTCATCGTAATTATTAAAATTAAATTTTACCGCCACAATGCCGACAGTTACAGATTTGTATTCTGTTGTTCTCCGTTGACAAATAAATTATCTATGATCTGTCTGTTCTATGGACATGATCGACACTGTATTGTATGTTGTGTGGTCGACACTCTTTTATTTATGTGTGTACTTCTTTTTCGTGTTTTGTGGCACGCTACGTTGTTACGATTCGATTTCGACTACTACGATTCGAATTTAAATTGTTGTCTGTGAAAACCTTTATAATTTGTGGTCAAAACAAAACTACTGTGACGTGTTGGTACTGTTTCTGTAGCAGTCGACAAAAACACAAATTGTTTTGATAAAATTTAATAAACAATATCTGTGATTACATATTTTATTTTGCACTTTTTTTCTGTAAAAAAAAGTCCCAAAGTATTTTTTTTAACGAAAATTCATGTGTCTTATTATTTAAGCTAATCTACAGATATATGCTAAACATTTTCAAATTTGACTGTAAAAACGGGACGGTGGTTCGCAAAATAATGTAAATTTATTTTTAATTATGTTTTATCGTCTGTTACTAGATCTATTACTATTACAGCCAAATCTATTACAATTTTTATGAAGATCTATTACCGAAAAATTTTTCAGAGTGGCAACACTGGTGGGAATATGATTAAAGTCTTGCAAGTCCCAACCAGCCGCAGTCCTACAACCTGTGTGAAATCCTGTGTTTACGTTGTGATTTTGTGTTCTTCAATTTTTAATGATTTTTTTATTTTAAACGTTTTATAGTTATTAAATAAAGGAACTTCTGTCGCATGTTCTACAGGGCGTTTTTAAATGAAGCAGCAAGAATGATACCACAGATTCCTTAGGTGAAAATAAATCGATTTAACCTAACATACCTATATCCCAAGTCGCATAATAAAAAGGATACAGGGTGTCAAAGTTAAAATTAAATTTTCAATATTTGTAGGTAACTTCTTAAAAAATCCAAACATTTACATAAAATTTGTAAATCGGGTTTTTGCGGACGAGAAATTCAAATATGTTTACTTATGGCACATCATGTTTCTTTTAAATGACAGTACTCTTTTGCTGCTTAGTGTATCAATCTGACTATTGAAACAATCGATTTTCCTACCTGTTATATATGAAAAAGGTATACCTTGTTGTATTTATTTTATTTTTTAAAATATGTCCCGATTGTTTTAGTTTGTCCCGCTTTTTACCACTGCTTTAGCATCAGTTCCGTTTTTACATATAACAGATTTGGCAACCCTAGTTGAACCGCAAGTGTGTTAGAGTTCTTAAAAAGGGAAGAAATTTGTTATTAAATATTTTCTGGGTTGAGGTGCGCTTAAATATTGAAAGTAAAGTTAAATGCGGTTTTGATAAAAAGGCATATAATTGGAGAACTTAATATCATTTGTTTTGTGGTTACAAAGAGATTTTTTGCACGCTGCTGACATAGTAGATACTGTTAGTATCTAGTGTTATTTAAATATACTATAGCTACAGAAATGTAACATGTCCTTGACATTCATTTTTAAGTTTTTATGCTTCTTTGTAGACATTATATTCCAGGAACAGTACGTTTTAAAATCATTACTTTCCTAGAAATATTGACACTACAAATTACTATAAAAAATATACGTATTTAGTGCTTCTAATTCAGTAATATAAAAATGCTAAATAGGTTACTTTATATTTTTTAGTTTAGTTTATCTAAATTTATGAAATTGACAATGTATATTTACTTTCATTTAAGTAATATACTTATTGTTAGCTATCAAATAGTCTGAAATCATTTAAAAACATTTGTAAAGTTTATTAGGAATTATCTATGGTTACCTACTTATACATTATTTAACAAATCACTCTGCTACATATAAATGCTCGAGTTAAATGTCACAAATGCGATTGATGAAATACATATGCACATATATTATTATTTGCTGACTACTTCATAATTATTTATTTTCAGGATTACTTACGGCTTGAATCGATTAGTTCAATATTTGGTGGGAACAAATATGCAGAAGCGTTTAGGTTTTTTTAGAAGCCAGTAGATATCAATTACCAATATTGCTGTTTACATTGTTATACTCTGTTTGTATTTTTAATAACGTCAAAGGGGTTGAGTATTAATTTGTTTGCGGTTTTAATCAAAATAGAATGTATTTAAGTACAAGTTAAACCGTAGAGTTGCAAATTCTAATAAGACTTTCTGTGGAACTAATTGTTAATAGGGTCATTTGGTCAAACCTCAATTATATTTGCTAATTTTTATGAAATATTGATGATGTATGGCGAACCTAAAAAATTTGAAGTGCTGCAATGAGAGCTGTAAACGATATTCTTTTAATATATTGCAGAACAAATTTGCATATTTAACTAAATTATAGTTTGATAGAGCTAATTAAAAATCAACTATACATTATTTTCTTTTGTTGCAGGATGTTCTACATACAATATGCCAATCCAGTGGACAAGTACTTAGAATAGTTATCTTTAAGAAAAATGGCGTCCAAGCGATGGTGGAATATCCTTTAATACAGTCTTGTTTTATTTTTTTTGAATAATGTCATAGTAAACATATTCGTGGTGTTGCCATAGAGACTTCCTATGAGAATAAGTGTCAAATTGATTTGAATACAATTTGAAAATATGATATATTTTGGAACAATAAGCAAATTGAGATAATACTTTGAACTAATCTGTATTCTGCAAATTTTAATCCAAATTGTTAAAAAGACTGCTACAAATTGTGAGCAGGTTTATAAAATTAGTCACTCTCTACAATTTTGGAAGTCGACTATAGTTCATTCGCGATTAAATGGATATGTGGATATTATTATTATTTAGGAAACACATGTATATTCAACTTTCTATAGGATAGTTGTGGACAAAAATATTTATACAAACAGGTTTTTTTTACCTATTACAAATCACTTATCACTCGTATCCGAAGTATTTTATGATGCAGCCCTCACAACCGCAATTTTATTTACAACGGTCCTTTGGCAGAGATACTTTTTTGTCTAATATATGATGTTGCACCAGTTTCTAGTATCTAGATACTATTTTCCCATCTGATAAAACAAAAAATGTGAAGATTTCTATTTCTAAAAATATAGCTTGTCTAGTAGTTGAATTTATGGTGGCAGTTTAAGAGCGAATGTATTTTTGAACAAAACAGGACTCTCCTTATGTTCAGTTAGTATTAGATTTCGACTTAATAACAAACGAATAATTTTTTGAAAAAAAAAATGATATGCATATTTGTATCATATATTTTTCCAGTTAATAACAGTTGATGAGAATATTTAAAAAATGATAAAATTCGTATAAATGCTAAAATTTTCTGCCGGTTTTTATTCCTTCAAAAGAAAGGAATGCTGCGCTTTGAGTCCACTTAAACAATTGACTGATGCAACAAATTGCTTGTCATCTTTTATTTTTATTCCGTTTTTTATTGCTGTGAAAGAGTTTTGTTGATGCGAGTGTTAGAGGTCAGCGGTTATCAACCTTTCTTATGTATCATCTATTAGCTAATTAATTTAAAAAATATATACCTATTTAAAATGTTTAAAGTCTTTAAAAATTGGGCTCTCCTAAGGGTAAATCTAGGTATATTAGTTTGGTAACCGTAGGTGTAGGAACTTTCTTTATTCTTTTTCATTCTTAAGTATTTGGTATATCAGTAATCTGCAAATCTTTTCATCACATATCCTCAATCTTTTTAACTATTGAGATTTGTCCTAATGGTAATATGTAGTATAATTTAATATGATTTTAATTAGAAAATCATGGAGTAGTTAATCCTTGAATTTGCAGTGCGCAGAGTAAGTCGATTAAAGTTTACATTTCAGTGGAATTCGTAATCGACACGATAATTAGCCTGCCCTGTGGGCGGATTAAATACAGAATTTATACAAGTTTGAAAGGCTTTCTGTGTATAATGTTTTGAATGAAATGCAGTTTATTTTCAGGGCACACTCAAAGTAGGTCAGAAGTAGCTTTTGTGTTGGTCTCGATTCCAGCTCGGCATTCCTTTAAAATGATATCTGGTAGCCATAAGTAATGAAATGATATTTCTATAGATTTTTCTTCACTAATAACAGAACGTCAAAAAAAGTGGTCTGTCCGACGGATCAGACCTAAATATTGTTTTGTATTTTCACTCGCAGAATCCGAATCTAGGTTCCATTTAACTCCATTGATAGACATGCAAGTGGACCCGACTATCGTATATTTATGTTTTTCGAGGCACTGAATCTGAATTCGGCATTCATTTGACTCTTATCAGGTCAGCTTCAAGGTCATTCCAAGGTCAAATCGAAAGGTAAATATGGCAGTGGACCAGACTAAAGTACATTTACGTTTTTGGGGTCGCTGAGTCTGAATCCGGAATTCACTTGACTTCGTCTTTCCAAAGTCAAATCTAAAGATAGATATGCAAATCGGCAAAATCATAAGTTTACATTTTTGGGGTCTCAGAATGTTTACATCGTGGTTGAAAAATGTTTCTTAAAATGCATTTTAATCAAATCTTCCGTTTATCGTCACTGAAAAAGTGAACTATTGGAATATTTTTTGGAAGATAAGCACTTCCTTTAGTCTAGTTTCTAGATTGATATAAAGCGATTCTGCAAAAATTTCTTTCAATTATTAATTAATTTTCATTATCTATGGGTTACGTTTGGTGTACTTCATCATTTGTTCATATGTCCTCAAACTGAGTGCAGTAGGTATTTGAAAATTCTTTTTCTGAGTTCTTTATTTACCCATTATCAGAAAAACATATTTCTAAATAAAATAATATACAAATTTTTAAATATCAACAGGTTTTTTTAACTAACTCAAAAGGTTATTCGATAATGAAATTGTACAAGGTGTTCTTTAAGAAGCGACTAAGGGATCTCTTTGATTATTTTTGGCCATTTCGTTCTGTAACTGTGTAACCAATATTTACGAATTTCAATTTTTTACGTTTTACGTTTAAGATTGTGTGCAATTTATTTTTATTCAAAGTGGAGTGCTTCTATTTCTAGTCAAGAGGATTGCTATGGCATTGGAAGTTGTTTATTCACTCACACTGTGATGTGTTCTATTTTAATCGATAACGTTGTTACATTTCAAATTAGTTTTTGTTTCCCCATTTCCGTTTCTTCTTTTTATTCTTTTCTTCAGTTATACGGATTTTGTGTAAAAGGTAATATTTTTTTACTAATGTCAAGTAGGTGTAATTAGGATCGTATGCATGTAAACATATATATTTTACTCCGACATTGGGTTTCATTTGTTTACAAATTTATCAAATTTTTTATATTGTAATGTGGAGGTATAATATTTTGCAGTGCAATATGTTTTTAAAACGTATAACTGATATATGGGTTTTTCTTTATTGTGACTAAAACTTTATTTTTAAAGTACTTGCGCGAAAATAAATGTTGATTGGAGTCCTGACACATGTACTTTATGGAAATAATAGAAAAGCAACCAAATAAAATGGAATTTTTGGAACAAGTTAACGTTTATTGTAAACATCCTGCAAAATATATTGCATTAAACAATGTTATCAGTACAGCTAGACAGTTACAGCATGATTCAGTCAGCGCTATTTCAAATTTAGCTTAAAAAATACAAAAATAAAAAATGTGCGCAATATGTTCGTTGTCGAAGGATTGTTATTTTTATGTGATATTTTTTCTCTTATATTTTTTTGTTCAAAATTACTTCACTGTGTCAGGTTCTAGTATTGCTTTAGATATGTTTAAAATTATTTTCACAATATTATCTCCTCTTGAAAACACAATAATTTATTTATCAAGTTTTGCTTGCGAAAATATAGAGATGTACAAAAGTATCAATTTTTTTAGTAGAAATAAATATACCTACAGTTGCCAATGCGTTGTCGAGAGCGTTTTGCGATCATTCCATTTGTTTGATAAAAATAGTAGATAAGTACACACAATTTTAAAAGTAGCTTGCATTTAAAACTAGTTTACGTCAGTCAATATTGACACTGATCTGTTCATTACATTTTCTGCCGCACCATTTTAAAGATGCCTAATAAAATAACGACATTGGATTTTTATCAATAGGTAGTTACTAGTAACTAATAGATGATATCTATAATTTTTCTTAACTTTTAACACATTTGACAGTGTAGAATCGGCCGTCAGGGCAAAGGACACATTAAATGGAGCTGATATATACTCAGGATGTTGTACGCTGAAGATCGACTTCGCTAAGGTAAGTGATTTTGTATTAGTTTTTATAAAACTTTTATTTCATATTGTCCGTTAATTTGATCTCGTTAATAGCTACTGAAAAATTTCATGAATCAGTTCTTTGTGGATATTTGATACGGCAGAGTAAATTTTTTAACAAATATTGTTGTAACGAAATTTATGATGATGTGAATACAGGGCGGTCAAATGAAAACGAAACAGAGCTAGTTTCAGAAACAGCGTCAAGATTGTAGAAAAACGCGCAGATTCGTCGACTTTAGATTAAAGGGGAACATTCTTTACTGGTATTTTTGACTCCGTCACATTCACCCCCAAACAAGTGTAAGCATCACCCCAAAATATTTAAATGGCATTGGGGGTTGAGTAATATTTATTTTGAAAGCTCTTACAATTCTCTTTACAACAGACTTTAAATTTTATAATTCCGCCCAATACTTTGAAAAAAATTTAGATTTTAAAATTTAAATTATGTTTAGTTGCTTGCTTACTACTTAGTTGATTAAATGTTCAAACTGATGACCGCCTGCTTCCATACAAGAATAAAGATTTTGTTCGGAACGTTAGCGCACATTCTGAAGCATTTCCGTAGGGATTCGACGGCATTCGTCGACGATTCTTTGACGCAAATCTTGCAGCGACGCTGGCTGTGTTTTATAGATTTTACTTTTTAGGTATTCCCACAAAAAAAATCAAGGGGCGGTAAATCCGCTGATCGTGGAGGCCACTCAATAGTGCCTGTTCTCCCTATCCAATTCCGTGGAAAACGCTGGTCCAAAAACTGACGGGCAATTAACGCATAATGCAGAGAAGCACCGTCCTGTTGAAAAATCAAATGATCTTCATCATACCCTGGAACATTTTCAATAATATCAGTCAAGGCAGGATCAATAGCGTCTTCCAGTAATTGTAAATATATTTGGCCAGTCAAATTACCAGGGAGAAAAAGGGACCCATTAGTCGGTCACCGAAAATTCCAGCCCATACATTTAATTTTTCCGGTTGCTGTGTATGCACCTCGTGAAAAACTGACCAATAGCGACAATTGTGACGATTTACCGTCTCGTTCAAGAAAAAACTGCATTCATCAGAAAAACAGATGTTAAAAAGGAACTGTAGATCGTTCCCTGCTAGCTCACTCATTATTTCGCAAAATTGCAAATGACCCTCATAATCATCCTCATGAAGTTCCTGGACTAAATGTATTTTGTATGGATGGAATTTATTCTTCTTCACTTCTGTTTTTTACGATTGTGTTTTTTTTTTTACGAAAGTGATAACAAATCGCCAAAAACCAATGTAACGCAACAAATACTAAATTTATACCATTGGCGTACTTAGCTTGAATGAATGACATTTTTACCGTTAGTATCTAATTATTTGTACATAAGTTTAAACTGTAAAGTCTGTTATAAAGAGAATTGTAAGAGCTTTCAAAATAAATATTACTCAACCCTAATACCATTTAAATATTTTGGGGCGATGCTTACCCTTGCTTGGAGGTGAAAGTGGAGGATGCCAGCAAAGAATGCCCCCCTTTAATATATAAAATGGATGGGTCTCAGCGTTTTTCTACAATCTTGACGCAGTTCCTGAAAATGGCTCTGTTTCGTTTTCATCAGACCACCCTGTATAGTATGTGAATACAGTATTTTGAATAGAACATTTTATTGACCTTTGAATATTGATCATTTAAAACTGAAACACCCATAAGACCTGAATCTAGCCACGTAGTGTAGTGGTCATTAGCTAATTCATGCTGGACTTGAGAGGTCACAAAGCAATGAAGCATCCTACCATGCTGTAGGCACCACTGGAAGCTGCCGATCTCTATCGGATTTCGGCGATAACGATGTTTACAAAACGGAATTCCAGGAAATAACTACTCTGCGGACTGAAAACTGAAAATCCTATAGCAAACGACCAAAGTCATTGACACGATTCTGTCGTGTTTGACAGACATAAATAGCTAAGATTATTCGTCGGTTACCTCGCCTATGGCATACTGAAACCGGTATATGTCTGGTGGGCCTCTGACGAGTGGCTGTATGCTATAGATTTTTTTAGGTGTACTTCAGTGCTGGTCGGAGTATTAGACCGCTGACCAATTGATTGTTGGAATTACGTTTTGCAAATATTGCTTGAATTGTTTATGTACTTCGTATTAAAATTGCCATAGACAGACATACGCATTTTTCTATGACAATCATATTTTATTATTTTGCTTATTGCAATCTGATGTAGTATTGTGCTTGCACGGCTTACCATAAATAAAATGCATAAGTATCTGCTATTTAGAAATCGATACAATATACATAATTTTAAACTCTTTATAGTTACAGTGGGATGGGGGATGACAAAAAAGTAAATTGAACTTCTTAACTGAGCCATTTAACAACTTGTCAAATTTATATGATATTTATTAAATAACAATATTAAATAAGTCGATTTACTTTAGCTTATCCTAACAAAATCCAAAAATCCACCAAAATCAATAATAACAAACATATATGGTGTCAAAATTGAAGAAATAAATCATATTTTCTTTCTTATCTTTCGATCGCTTGAAGCAAATTTCACGAAATTTCGCTTATTTTGATCACAGTATTATGCTGTTACAGTATGGCCCATTACTTACGCAACAATTTGACTTTACTTTTAGATAAATTGCATGCATGATGAGTTTTTCTCAGAAACCATTGCTGCTAGCGACATCAACAAGGTGTACCTTTTTTAACTAGAAAAGATAGGGAAGATATTTTTTCCAGTCCAAAATGAGATACGTTGTAGCACAAAAAAGTCGTAGCGATTTAAAGGGGTTCTAACCATCGTTGGTGGCGCCCTCTAGCAGATACACCAAAATCGTCGACATATTCGAATTTCTAGTCCCAAGAAACCCCCTATACCAAATTTCATAAAATACGGTCGGTGGGATCGAAAAATAATAAAGAAAATGTGATTTATTTTTTCAACTTTAACACCCTGTAGATCGAAAAGGAGCAACATTCGAATAAGTCATATTTGGCTTAATCAGTCTATTTTGAGGTCAGCAACATGTTAAGCTCTGCCCCATTATTAATGAATCACCCTGTATATGAGATGATTAAATATTTAAAATGATTTTACATTGCGATGTAATTTTATCAACTGTCTACTCTCGATCAAAGGTTATGTCAAGGTTTAGTTAATATTTAATTAGGAATTAATGTGCTATTTAGTTAACATACGCCTACTGACAGTGTTGCATTATCTTATTAATATACAGTAACAATACTAACAGTTCTTTAGGTTTATGTTTATTTCAAATGCAGAAGGGAATCACAAATACTATTTATATATCTACAGAATCAGTCATTTTATCAGCTTTGTTTATAGAATTATTTTTTGAGTAGGAATTCCAGATTTGCAACTTACCTTTCGTGTGATATAAATTTTCTTGATTTAATCGTTCTACTAAATGAAACATATACAGTTGACAAACAAAAGGCTTTATGTATTTTATAATATACGTACATATTTCTTGTCATTTTTAATTAACCAGAGATCTAGTTTAATTTTATCCGAAATTCTTTTGATCTCGAATTAAAGTGTTCGGACGTTGGTGTATATCAACGTGTCGAAATTATAAAAAGAAATTAAAAGTGTTTTCGAAACATTGTACAAAGATGTCCTTGACAGGGAAATAAAATTAGATTGGCGCAGAACATTTTTACTTCATATTGAATACACATACTGTACAAATCTTAAAAAATATTTCTTTTGGAACTTTCCGATATATTATTTAGACTAATGATTTCGATAAGTCGTGGCATTTATTGATTTTATAATTAACAAGATGCTTTATTTGTAAAAGTATATGAGTCAGTACTAAGCACTAACTAGGGAAGCTGCTCCAAATTTTTTACGCATTCCTCAACATGTGTTATAATAGCGGTGTTTTAAATTATGGCAATTAATATCATTAAATGCTTCTTTCATTTCTTGCTCTGGGTGTATCGAGGTTATTAAACTGGTTCACATACACACAATTTTTACAGAATAAGATAAAAGTATAAAGGGGTCCAGTCAGATAACATTGTGGGCCAATCTAACTGGTCAGTAAGTAAAACATACCTTCAGCGCATTCAATTAAATATATTTTTTTGCATAATCAAAAGTGTTTTAAAACTGCCAGAAGGATGATCTAGTCAAATTCATGGACTATTAAGGAGAAAACGCACTAGGCGGTCGCGGACTAGGCGCGCCGCGGACCAGGCTAGTCTCGTAGTCGTCTAGGGAAGTATCTTCCAATGCTTTTAAATGTACAGGTTTGCAGTAGCAGGTTAGGAGTTATACTCGCTCGCGTCACAGTTTCTTCGAAAACATTTTGGAGAATTTCAGCCAGATACGTCAAATAAAAGAGCTAATAAAATACATCTTACACACAACATATTTTCAAATCTAAATAGTACAGTAGAACCAGTAGGAAAAGTCTGTAATAACTAGGCACAGAGCGGTCCCGCGATGCGTCTCGACCGCTATCTCATAGTGTGTTCTCTCTGTAATCTTGAAATAGTGTTTTCTCCAAAGATAAATAATTAATTTAGTATAAGGTTTAACAAATGGTGTTAACGTTATCTCACCTCAGTTAGGTATTTTCAAGGTTACCAAAGAAATAGTAACCGAAGAAGGTCTAACCAACAAAGTTTTGGGTACCGAAATCTTTAATAATTATAATAATATGTGTACACCTAATTCTAATCACAAATATTATCCCAGAGACTTATGCTGGAGAAGACTAGTGTTTCCAACCGTCCCGGTTTGGCCGGGATTAACCAGGAATGAGAGGGTTTGTCCCGACAAAAGTTTTGCCTTGACCGGGACATAAAAAATCCCGGAAATCCTTAACTTAAGAATATTTGAACAATATTCAGAAATTTCCGTGTATTCGGCAACGCTGTGTCGCTGCGAACTTTGACGACCAACCGCGTCGTGTCTTGTGATTTTTAGTTGTGATTAGTTGACCTTGTCATGACAACCAAGGAAAGAAATCGACTGAGTATATCTCAAGTAAAATCGGAAATACAAGTGAGCTTAAATTTTGATTTAAAATGTGAGTACTTTTTGGCTCTAGTTAAATCAGAGCAAAAACTGCTTCAGGCTGCTCGATCTCAACAAAAATATAGATTTAAGTAGCAATAGAAAGCAAAAAGGGTTTATTTTGTAGTCCTAGTTACCAAAGTTATGTTAATTTTTGATGTTAGATGTTTTGTTTCAATTATTTGAAAACGTATAAATAATTGTCCCGGAATGGCCGATGCTCAAGTTGGGAACCTTAGAGAAGACACATATTGTTTAAATTTAACTGTAGCTATAATATTCTTATAATAAAGTTATGTAATGCTAGATATAAAATTGTTTACTTTTATTTAAGTACAGGTGAGTATGTAAAAATAATTGTTTAAATGTGGCGTCATGATAACAACAAAGACGTGTCTTTGCAAACGTATTTTAAAAGTTATTATTTTATTTGAGGAAAAATTAAATAGTCACAATGAATAAACAGAACATCAAGAATAGTATTTTTGTACTTACGTTTCTTTTACATGATGTACTTTTCGAGATTATTAGAAGTTTAATAATTTTCTGCTAAGAGAGAGAATGTAATTATCATCAAAGTACTTAAGGTTCAAACCTTACGACAATACAGTGAGTTAACAAATTACTCTTGATACATTAAGAAGTCTAAAGTAGCATGGCAAGCAACCAATTGCATTATACAGGGGTGGCCAGAAGTACGGAATAAAATTCATATCTTTTGAATGAGTGAATTTTTCTTAAAACGCCGAAACACGTTAACTGATCTTGATTTTTTCCCATCTTTCGGTTATATAATAATTAATTTTTCTTCAACCTCCTAACCGCCAACTATCCATACTTTTTTCAAATGGAAACATAAGGCATGAGGGGGCTCGCTGAAAAGCTTATAGAAAACCGAATCCAGCCATACCAAATAAACAAGTTTTATTTTTACAATAACCAGTTTTTTTTTTCATTTAGAAATTCAAAGAACTAGATAATTTACAAAAATAAACACAAATGCCGCAAACGCTGATAAGGAAAAATCACAGCTAGAGCAGGTATCAGGCCAAATGTTAGGAAATACAGGTAGCGTGCGGCAGTAAGATTTTCTTCAAAAATGAATGGGCCCAAGACTCTGTTGTCGATGATACCTGCCATACATTAACTTTCTGTGGGTGCTGCGTATGCGATTCTCATGTCCATTGTGGATTTTCCTGGGACCAAAAGCGATGGTTGTGCCTGTTAATTACTCAGAAATTAAATAAAACGTAGCTTCATCCGAAAAAAGTACGTCTCGTTGAAAATCATTATGGTCGTCACACCGTCTCATCATTTCCTCACAAAATTGTAATCGCCTATCATAATCGTCTTCCAAAAGTTCTTGGACAAGACATACCTTGTAGGGGTGGTATTTCTCTTGTTTCAGAAACATTCGAATTGCAGTTCGAGAAGCATCGTGATTGCGGGCCAATGAAACAGTTGAAGAATGAGGATTTTCAACAAGTTCTAATGCAATGTCTAATTTCTTCTCTTCATTCAAAGCACGTACTCGTCCAGTTTTGGGCAAAGTCTGTACTGTACTGTGTTCCTCAAATTTGTAAAATATTTTACAAACTGTTCCTTGCGAGATTTGGTTTTCGGGATGTTTCGCATTATATAAATCGCGCGTTAGCAGTGATAGGTACAGTTTTAAATTCTTTATTTTATTCTGTGCAAATTCATGGAGGATAACACTGAAGGTAATTAAATTTTATTTCACTTGTTAAGTAGGTGTTTTATACAACTCTAAAAACCTTGCCATTGAAAACATAAAACTTGTTTATTTGGTATGGCTGGATTCGGTTTTCTATAAGCTTTTCATGCCTTATGTTGCCATTTGAAAAAAAAGTAGGGGTAGTTGGGGGTTAGGGGGTTGAAGAAAAATTAATTATTGTATAAACGAAAGATGGGAAAAAGTCAAGATCAATTAACGTGTTTCGGCGTTTTAAAAAAAATTCACTCATTCAAAAGATATGAATTTTATTTCGTACTTCTGACCATCCCTGAATGGGGTAACTTGCTAATATTTTTGTTTATCCACGACTGTCTTATAATATATACATCATTGATCGGTTTCTTCAACTCTAATGATGTACATAATCCACTAAAGCTGCACGCCCACTGAGGAAAAGAGGTGCGAAGGGAAGTGTCGTTTTGATTCTATGTCCGCGCATTAGGATAAAGTTTCTGACGGATAATATCAAGCGACTTTTCGTTCTAATTGATGTGGGTGTATAAAAACCGTATGGTATTTTCTCCTTGTTTGCTTCGTGACAGTGCGTGCGAGGAGAAATGCCGCGAAGCGAAGGGGAGTGTCATTTTGATCTTGGGTTCACACACTGAAACGAAGCGACCAAAGAGAAAATACTATGCGGCTTTTATACACCCACATTGATCTGAGTCAAAAGCCACGCGGTATTTCCCCTTTCGACGCTTTGTCCCAGTGTGCAGGCATAGAATCAAAATGACTATTTTCTTTGCTTGGCGCCGTTTTTCCTCAATGGGCGTGCAGTTTAGAATTGATTAATGAATTAATTTATGATAACACTAGTGTCATCAAATTTTAGTCTTCACTGTGACAGTATCGATAATAGACCAACAAAACAAAAATTCTTTGGTTCTCAACAGAATCCGAACCTCCTGTGTGAAAATTAAACGCTCATTTTACCGTCATGGCAATATTAGCATTTTTCTGAATGATGGAAGAAGTGTACTAATTAAAGTTTTAAGCTGCACACTTGTTGAGGAGAAACGGCGCGAAGCAAAGAGAAGCGTCATTTTCATTCTGTGTCGGCGCACTTCGATAAAGCAACGGTAGGGAAAATACCACGTGGTCTTTGACTGTGGACGATGTGGGTGTATAAAAGCCACATGGTATTTTCTCTTTGCTTGCTATGCCAGTGTGTGGACGACGTGTGAACGACGAATGTCAAGCCTGATAGTAAGGTGTTTTGACTATTTTGAATTGTATTATTTGTCATGTTCGTATTGTCAATATCACAATATTGTATAATTTTGTCAGTAAAAAGTTTGCAAATATTGTTAATAGTCGTGGCAAAGTATATTTTGCTTGTATATAATAGCTGTAATTCACTTGAGTTAATTGCGTAACCTTCACCTTCGTAAATTAGAGCCGTCATTATGTGTTTGTTGCATAATATACTATTTAAATATGAGAAACATTTGGATCTGTTTTTTGACAGTATCTCGTGTCAACACAACGAATTTTAAGATATTACCGTCGTAAATATCATGGCTATGTATGATCATTTGTAGGCTGCACAGAATGCCGTTGTATATTTTAAGCAAAAGAAATGATATATACTTAATATTGTATGTACGTATTTTGTTATTTTTAGCTAGGTACAAAAAAGGAACCAAAAAGACTGCTTTGAAAATCCGTCTTTCTCCTGGTATTATCATTTTCAGTTCCTTGCTCCTTGGCTTCTTGAAAATTTATTGGAGTATGACGTGGTTCGTTTATATTGGCAAGGCTTCGGAATTCACTGAATAATAAATGGGGCGGAATTATTTGTTATTATAATAATTTTCGTGCCGTGTATGTATGTTGTGATAAAAATTTTATATTTCTTAGGGAGCAATAACATAATGTTTATAGGGTTGTTTCCACAAGTAAAATTTTATATCAAAAGTTTATATCAATATAATTGCATTTTTACGTTTCATTGAAATTTTCTAAAATAATATTGAAGTGGAGATCAGAATTAAGAACTTTCTTTACATTTACTTTTACGTTGACGGTATATTGCAGTAGAAAAACAACCCAGCTGTTTTGCCAAACGTTTCGGTGAGTTAGTACTAAAAATTGACAACAAGAAATTCAAGAATGAAGTGCAATTATTATTTAAATAAATTTATGCAAGTTCAGCATATTATATTTTCAAAATATAACTTAATATTTTAAATTAAGTATCTCATTAAATTGTTCAATTTAACAACTATTCATTTGGACATATTTTTACCTATCGGCAACACAAAACTGCGCCCATCTGAAGTAAAACGTAGCAACCTTTAAATTGAATAGCTGACAAGATATGTAATTACTGATTAATACCACTCTATTTCTCGTTAATCTTGTATTGAATTTATCTGGATGGGTGTATTTGATAAGAGCATCATAATTTATGAAATAAATTGACTGTTAACATTTAATTTATTTTCTATGGACCATTTAAAAATCATATACTCTTCCCTTATCATTATAATGGTATCTACTAAAACTCCAATAAAATATTTTTTATTGCACATGCGTACTAGATGTTGAATTTAAAAATATAATAACTGTTTTAGCCACATCTTTCAAGTACCTACTTCAAGGGATCAAATTTGAATTTTGGCCGATATTTCTTATTTACCGATCAATTTTGAACAAAATGGTGCTGTGATTTCGTTACTGTAAAGTGTATCCTATTCAAGAAAAATTAAGTTGAATTTCTGACTGCACTAATTATTTTGAAAAACGAGATGAAGTAATTGTTCACTGAATATTAATTGCATGATAGTCACATGAAGGTGTGAAATAAAAAATTGTCGCCAAAAGTGAAGCCTTGCTTTGATTTATCTGCCAACGAAGTTTATATAATCAATGGAAGCATTGGATGTAGCTTACATAATCAGTGGTAACCAATACAGGGTGTTCGAAAAACCTAACCAATCTCTAAAAACACTCAAAATTTATGGAATTTAAAAACAAAATGATGAAACATTTAACAAGGGTTTTTTAGAACATTAACTAACGAAAGAAAAATACAGGGTATTTGAAAAAATCTAAAAGGAAAAAGATAATGAACAATAAAAGTAAATTAAAGGAGACAGGAGCAGCCAAAGTCTATATTAACGATGATATAAGCAAAAAAGAAAGGGAAATTCAAAGGAAACTAAGAATGAAAGCCAAAGAAGTAAGGATGGAAGGAAAGGTAGCAAAAGTAGGATATCAAAAACTTGTAATAGATAATGAGGTTTGGAAATGGAATAATGATGCAAGCAGGTTAGAAAAAAAAGGAAGCAAAAAACTAGATATATCACTTAACATAAAAGAAAGATGGCTGGCAATGGACATGGTTATGAGAAAAGGAAACGACATAAATAGAACCAGGAACAGAAAGCAAAAAATACAGAACGAAACTAGAAGGACGGAGAGCGGGAAGATAGGAAAAGACGGAAAGCAAGAAGGCACAAATCAAGAAAGAGGAATCAAAATGGGAACATGGAATGTAAGAGGGTTAAATGAGGAAGGATCATTAAAAATCCTAGAAAGAGAAGCAAGTAGATACAAAATGGACATAATAGCGATACAGGAGACGCATATAAAGGAGACAGACACATGGGAATTAGAAAATTATTTATTCTTTACTAGCGGAGGCGAAACAAGGCGATACGGAACAGCATTCTTAGTAAATAAAAATATGAGGGATAAAATTTCAAAATTTGAAGCAATTTCAGATAGGTTATGTATGATTAAAATCAGGGAAGAAATAAACTAGAGATATTAAATATATATGCGCCAACAGAAGAAAAAATAGAAGAAGAAAAAGATGAGTTTTATGAGAAGCTAGAAGAAAATTATGGAAAGCTGAATAAAAACACAGTAAGAATGGTGGTAGGGGATGCAAACGCGAAAATAGGGAAAGAAAGGATGTATGAAAGTATAGTAGGGACAGAAAGTAAACACCTAGAGAGCAATGACAATGGACATAGGTTGATTGAATTTGCAGGAGAACAAAAAATGAAAATAATGAGCATATTCTTTAAGAGATAAGACATACATGGACCTCTCCAGATGGAGCATATACGAATCAAATTGATCATGTTTGCATAGACTCGGATCACTATCTAGTGAGAATAGATTTGAAGATAAAAAAACCTAGAATATGGAAAAACTAGATATGGCGACATTACAAAATGAGAGAACCAAAAAGAAGTATGAAGAAGAGATAAGGAAAGGTTTGCAAGAAAACATACAGATATTGGAAGCAAATATAAATGAAGAATGGATAAAGATCGAAAATGTCATACAAACAGCAAGTGAGAAAGTAATACCAAAAAAAGAGTTTGCAGGGTGGAAAAGATGGTGGGATGAGGAGTGTATAAGAGAGGCGGAGAAGAGAAGTAAGCTAAGAATTAAAGCACTTCAGTCAGTACAAGAGGAAGATAAAGAAAAATACAGGGAACAAAGACGAAAGGCAAAGAAAGTGTTTAGACAAAAGAAGAGAGCAGAACAGGTTAAGAAAATAGATGAAATAGAGCAACATTATAAGAGGAAGGAAATACGTAACTTCTACAGAGAGATAAAAAAGGGAAAAAAGATAAAGAAGGAAGTAATATATGTGAGGGATGAAAGTGGAAATCTAATTGCAGAGGAAACAGAGGTGAGAGAAAGATGGAGGCAATACTTTGCAGATATGTTGAATGAAGAGAGTGTAAGGGAAGGAGAGGAGCACGAGGAGATGATACCGGGAAGGGAAGAGGAAGTGGATATAGAAGAATTTACAAAAAAGGAAATAGATACAATTATAGAAGCTTTAAAGAATAACAAAAGTCCAGGAAAAAAACAGAATAACAGCAGAGAACATTAAGTACGCAAGAGAGGATTTAAGACAAAGAATATACGAAATGATACGAATGATCTGGGGAAGAGAATGTATGCCTGAAGATTGGAGAGATGCTTTGATTATACCAATCTTAAAAAAGGGAGATGCAACAGACTGCAGAAACTATAGGGGTATATCATTGTTAGATGTAGGGTATGAAATTATGGCAACGTTAATAAAACAGAGAATAGAACCTATAGCAGAACTACAAATAGGGGAGTATCAAGCAGGTTTTAGAAAAGGAAACTCAACAACGGACTAAATCTTCATGGTGAAGGAAATTCTGACTATATGCTATGAGTATGGGATCAAAGCAATAGTTCTATGTGTGGACTTCAAGAAAGCATATGATTCGATCAAAAGAAATAAACTAAGTAAAATTTTGAAACAATTTGGGCTACTAACCAAACTGATTAGGCTATTGAAAATGACCTTAGAAAATACCAAATCCAAAGTACGAATAAAAGGTGAATGTTCGGAAGGCTTTACTATTGATACAGGACTGAGACAAGGAGACCCACTCTCAACGCTTCTTTTTAATTTAGTACTAGAAAAGGTCATAAGAGATAGTCAGTTGAACAGAGAAGGACACATATTGTTTAAAACTCATCAAATTGTAAGTTATGCAGATGACGTGGCTATTATTGCTAAAGATAGTAGGGAATTAGAAGAAGTAACGAGAAAACTTGTGAAGGAAGCACGTAAAGTGGGATTGTAGATAAATCAAGAGAAAAGTAAGCTTTTGAGAATAGGAGAACAAAAAAAGGATACCAATTATAAATTGAGAACAGAACATGGAGAGATGGAGTTTGAGGAAGTTCAAGAATATGTATATTTGGGGGCGCTAACAACAGCTAACTGTGATGAGGAACAATAAATAAATAGGAGAATAATAAAAGCAAACAGAAGTTTGGCAGCAGTCAACCACTTATTGAAATTAAAAAATTTGTCCAGAGGAGTAAAATTTAGAATGTATAAAACAATTTTGAGACCGACAGCGCTGTATGGTAGTGAAACCTGGGTTCTCAATAAGAAGTCAAGAGAAAACCTTTTAAGGTGGGAAAGGAAAATCTTAAGGAGAATTCTAGGGGGTAAGAAGACGGAGGAAGGCTATGTAAGGAGATATAATGAGGAAATATATGCAATGTACCAGGCACCAACAATAGACGAAATTGTAAAAGCCAGAAGAGTGCAGTGGCTAGGGCATCTAGAACGTATGGAAGATGAAAGGGCAGTTAAGAAAATAGTAGGGAGTAAACCTAACTACAATAAAAAAAAGAGGTAGACGATGGAGAGAGGCAGTGGCAATAGATCTAAGGGAGAAAAATGTAACGAATTGGAAAAGAAAGGCGAAGGACAGAATGGAATGGAGGAGAATAACACAGCTCTGGGCCTAAAAGGCCTGTAAACAGCTTTATATATATATTTGAAAAAATCTAACCTATCTTTAAAAACTCTTAAAATTTATAGAATTAAAAAAATTACGAAACCTTCAACATCAAATAGACATATTTTTAAAAATGAAATGCCAGCCACTCTTAGAAATGAAATTATAGTGTATCAGGCGTAGGTGTATCCATAGAAAGTAATTGTACCTTTCTAGTAAAGCTGCCATCAGATAAGTTAAAATAAGTCTGACTTCTATTCACAAATCTTGACGTTTGCAGACTGTCAGAATCCAGCAGGCATGTCGATCAACGTCCTAAGATCTCACAAATTAATCATTTTTTTCTTTTGCCGATAACGATTGAAAATAAAAAAGTACAAAATACATTTTAAATAGTTCATATAAACCTTTTAAAGAAAAAAAATATGTAAAAAAAATTGGAAATGATTATTTGGCAGTTACCCTAATAATAACGCCGCTAAAAGCTACGAATTAAAACAACGAACAAAACTTTTTATTTGTATGTGGTGGAAATGAGAAGGTCACATTCGAGTGTTATCTTTGTCATTATAAATGTGTGTATACATACAATTTGCACGCTAACACAAATTGTCCATGTTTAGCAGAAAATTGCATTGGTGCAATTCATTACTTGTGCATTATCGAGGCGTAAATTGGTTTAATATATTTGCGCGAATTACAATTCCATTCTATGCCTTTTCAGTACACATTAAAACATTTTTAGTATTTGTTACTGGGAGTAATATTTAATAGTATATATATTGGTAATTTAATGTTTATCCTATTATTGGCTATTTTATACTTTTAATTATTGCCATATCTTAAATAACACGCAGAGATGTAGTTTTTTCATTATTAAGAGCTTCTCACATTTTTTAATGGGCTAGCTTATCTCGAGGAAAGTTGATATCAAGGGCTGTGAAACTGTCAAATCAGTTATTTTTAGACGTGGCAGGTTAAAACAAAATCAATTCCGACAACTGATTTATAGAAACCGTGTACTCATTATATGAATTTAGGTGTTATGAAGGTTGTAAAAATTTGTGGATCCTCATTCATCTGTAACCTTTCAGTTTTAATTACTGTAACGACTATTATTTCTTTGAGCATTTCGTTACATTACAATTGCCTAATTTTTCAAGTCGGACATGAATAATGTGTGGTAAAATGTTCCAATAGATTCTTACGAATTGTTCCGTGTTATGTTTGAATATGAAATATGACATTTTTTTATGTTGCATAGCTGGCAGTCGTTTGTAGAATATAGAAATTAGTTTAAAGTGTTCAATTATTAGTTAACTTATTTTAGGAATTACGCTAATTATAAAATGTATTCATGTCTTGTAAATTTAATAATCAGAACGGTATTATTATTAGAATTGAAGGAATTGAAATTAAATGTAAAGGTGGCTGAAAAGTACGTTCTTATATTTGAGGAATATGCACTAATTGAAGGAATCCCTAGGTAGGGGAGACCGGGTACAAAAGTAACACGGGTTGGTAACAGTAAGCCTATTGTCTTTCTAAAGAGGTTTGTCTATGATATTATATCATCATAGAATCGCCAGTGAAATCTACATCAACTTATTTGAACAATAATATCCGTAGTGCGTTTTAGTTCGAGTTAAGATCTTAATCTATCATAATCCTAGAACTGAACGTTATGTTGAATTATTTTATTGGCTTGTTCAGTTAATACCAATATTGGCTATAACCTAAGCATGGTATTTTAATTAAAAATAATCGTTAAAAAAAGTTTTAAGCAAGTATCCTGTCAATCGCGTGAAAAATGCATAATGGGACGATTGTAACAAGTTACAACCGTCTCTCATATTTAATACTACGATCGTATTTGTCATATTTAAAATGATAATTCTGTAGATATCCAGATAATTACTTCAGTATTTGTTATACTGTGTTACAATATACAAATTCATTCTCTTTATTTAGGATGTCTAACAAAAGACAACGAACAAAAGATCGTGAAAAAGGATTGGAAAAAACTTGGTCCATCCCAAATACTGAATATGGACGAGTCTGGCAACAGACAACCGTGCAAAAGCCAGATAGGGATAGGATTCTTTGTTATGACCAAAATAAAATTATTGTTATTTTATATTTTTGTTTCATTATTCTATTTTTTTATTTATTTATTTTTTTTTTTTCAAATAAAAAAATATATTATGTACCTGCACTACAACTTACTTTTATATAGGTATAATCAATAAACAAATACCTTGTAAATACTAACTTTTTATACTTAATTATTACCTATTATTCATATGTTACAAACGTCCCCATATTCTGTTACTTTTGACCCATATCATTGGATAGGTTGTAACGACGTACACTCCCTACTTTTTTATTAATTGTACATCAATATGAACTTTAATTACTTCAATATTATTTTTCATCTATATATATATATATATATATATATATAAAATGCCAAGAAAACCACTTATAGTAAGTAAATTTATATAACTTTGTTAAATTTTTATTTATCCGGCTTTACAGAAATATGTTACTTTCGTACCTGGTCTCCCCTATATTTTGCGTGAGTTAATAATCATAAAATGATAGCCACTATGAAATGGGTTATTTAGTTGCAATTAAAACTCATGTACTCGTTACATACTCAAAAAATACATAACCTCATAGTACACACTGTCAACAAGAATTTCTCAGTTTTTTTACTAGATCGATTTTCGACTTTACGTACGAATATGTCCCAAATAATGTTTTCTTTGTTGTTATTCTGTTGTTTCAAACTCCAAGTGACAAACTAAAAGAATTGTAGAATTTATACAGTGTGTCCAATTAAGTCGACACCATATGGGCAACTTTTCTATTATTGATTTTATGAAAAAAAGTTATTCTTGATAAAAAGTTCTGCATGGCCTAAAACCCAAAATAAAGTATTAGCATTGATAATTTACGTCTAAATATCGACATTAAATCTAGGATGCACTGACAAACCAATGAATTTTTGATAGCAAACGTCAAAACGTAAGACTAGACGTAATTATCAATGCTAATACAGAGAAGTTTGTAAAAATAACAAAATCTGTTTGTTAATGGTAGATTCATAATATTGGATATCTGACCGGAGTTTTCAATTAGGATCAACTTTTCTTAATAACGATTGTCGATATTATAAAAAATAAGGGTACTTTACTCTTGAGCAAAATTTACATTTTTCGACACACCTCGTATACGACTGCAAAAAATTGCAATCTGATTACTTCATTTTGGGTTTTAGGCTCTGCAGAACTTTTTATCAAGAATAACTTTTTTTCATAAAATTAATAATAAAAAAGTTCCCCATATGGTGCCAACTTAATTGGACACACTGTACATATATTTAAATTTGTAGAACAATATTGACTTTTATAGAACCAATTAAATAAAATAGCATCTAATGATACTGGGCATGCGCATTGTAGATAATTTCATGTAGCCTTGCAACAGGATTATTCAAGAAAAGTTTGGTTATATTAACTTTGTAACTTAAGTTTTTTTTACTATTTCTGATATATTGTCATGTTTAAAATACTACTAGAAAATGCCAAGATTAAACACGAGAAGATACATTAATGATGACGCATGAATAAGATCTCACCTGCGTATGAGGCTATTCTTTCCGTTAGGAATATTATTGTATATTATTTTTTGCAAATTTAAATCAATGATTGTATGTATTTTACGAAACAAATTGGTTGTTCTTAAATACTTCTAAATCCTGATAAAAATAAACTAATTTGAAGTTGTTTATTAATATAGTATCTATATAAATAATACACAAGGGTCAGATTCGGTCTGTACAATTTTAATTATGATAATTTGTTGCGGATTGCATAAATATATGACGTCACGCTAAACGAGTCAATTGGCTGAAGACAATATTTTCAAGAATATAAGAACGTGCTTTGAATAAATTGTTTTTAAATTTGTATTTTGTTATATTGAGGAATGAAAATGAGGATTAAACAAATTTACAAGTGCTTAGTCCCTCCTTAAATATTATAATTGGTTTTATGACCTAAGGCAATCATAAATTCTGCTAGCATTCTCACCATAACTGACGATTTGTAAATATGTTGCCGGTAAGATATACATACCTCGCTTCCTAAAAAGAAGTTATTACGCATAAAAATAAAAATGCAAGTAATCAGCATGGAGCATGGCATTGTTCATTGTTGATAAAACGTTTATTATAACGTCAGTTATTAATATTTTCAATGCGTCTGTCTCCAGGAAATTGTTATACATTTACATAAATAATATAATTTCTGAGGAATACCTGTGACTTAATTAATCTGTTCAGGTACGGTCATACTCCCACATCCAGGAGCATTATAGGATATAGAAAGGTTAACGATTCGCTTGTTTACCTGTAACGCCTATTACTGTATTTCAATACGAGTCGACTTCCTTTTACGCCTGCATCATGATTAGATGGATACATCTGATTTAGTGTTGCCCCTATAAGAGAACTGGCAAATATATTTAGTAACTGTTCTTTTATGCATTTTTTGAGTTGTTTTAAAATGACCTCAGGCTGCATGACCGTAAAATAATCTTGGAATTTGTAAAATATTTATATTTTAAGGAGATACATGCCTCATTTATGATTTATGTTTTATTAATATAATAATTCCTTTCTCTCTTTCTTTGCTTTTTATATTTTCTTGATTTGGTAAAACAGTCTCTGATAGATAAGTTACATAATTACATTCGTTCATTTTTGAGTTTGTAAATATAACTAAATGCTTGAGTGTATTAATTCATTAATAAACGTTGCATTTTGGATTAAATTTTTTAAGGGTTATGAAAAACTGAAATTTTGGTTTTTAGTCGCATGGTTAAAACTATGATAGCTAAAGTATTCTCCAATAGATGTTACTTTCTTTTTACATAACTTATAAACACAACTACACTAGCGGAAGATTATTAAGGGATTAAAAAAAAATCTTAATGTTTGCGATTCTTCAAATGGCTGTATCTTTGGTAAAAATGGTCGTATGTGAGTGAAAAGAAGCAATTTGAAGCTTGAAGTGTCTAGTTTATCGATCTTGCGATAAAAAAAATTCCAAGCAACAATTAGCGCAAAATTCTAATGAATATCATGGAAAGAAAATTGTTCGTAATTTTTTGCACTCCTATTTTTAGTGTACGGACTTCAAAAAAAATTTTACAACCTAACCTCTATATGGGTTGGATAAGTTGTTCATTTAGCTTCAATTTCTTTTTTGTCGGCCTCGATACGACCATTCCTCGCCGAGTTGTCAGCCTTTGAATAAAAATGCGTCATTTTTTTTCTGTCAGCAATATCTCAGGAACCAATGGTCGCTCAGAAAATGGAAGGGGGGTTTCGGAAACTTAGATCCATTGTATACAATGTTCTGACATGTTTTTTCAGGAAACAATTTTTTTTTCATTCTTAACATGACTAAAAAATTTCGATAAACAGGACTTTTTGAGGTATTTTAGAAAATCACGTGCCCGAAAAATTTTCTTTCCATGATATTCATTAGGATTTTGCGCTAATTGTTGCTTGGAATTTTTTTTTATCGCAAGATTCATAAACTAGACACTTCAAGCTTCAAATTGCTTTTTTTCCACTCACGCGACTATTTTTACCATTTGAAAAATCGCAAAAAATTGAGATTTTTTTTTGACCCCTTAATTTTTTCCGCTAGTGTAGATTCATTACATTTGTGGAATTATTTTATAGATTATCTATGTCAAGATTATTCCGTTTGCTATTTATTTTTATTACGTATCGAATATGTTATTTTATAGATTTACAAATAATTTCATGTTATGGTCGCTTATTGACATTTATGATTTATGTTAAATTTTAAAATTGCAGTTGAGTAATAATATTTAATAGCTAATTTATATTTGGCGCAATGATGACTAAGTTCTCATGTCATCAAATCTCTTTTGATATTCTACATGTTAAATTTTGCTTGGATACTGAAAAGCGAATTCTTAAAACATGTAAAATGTAGTAAAACTGGCATTTTGAATTTATATTTTTCTTTACATAGGTAGAGAACTGAAAATCTTTTTGATCTTTTATATTTCGTACATAATAGAGAAGGATGTTTGATATAAATGAATGTCAGTTATTTTTTCTTTTGTTTCACATGCGAGTGAATAACACCTTTTGTTTCTATTATCTGGATATCATTTAAAATGCGAACAATCTCGGCTTCATGGCGTGGCATAGACGCCTACTAGGTATCTGGGGGAATCCTATATTAGCATTGTTTACGCCTCGACTTGAAATTTTTATATGTAATTTCATGCAGAAGGAAATTACTCCACAGTTTCGCTCTAAATAAATTATTAAGTATTTCTCCAATTTCGTCACCTCGCATTCTGATATATACTCGTACAAGAAAGTTTTTTTATTTCTTCATTGTATGCTCTACAGCAGCGGTTCTCAAACTTTTTTTTACGTACCATTCATATGTACTATTATTCAGTCTCGTTTCTACAGCTGAACTCACTAAACGCTAAAGTTTAGCGTTTATTAATATAGACCTAGCTGCTAAACTATTAAACGTTTTATTAGGATAGCCAAGTTTGAGAATGGCAACACAGTAAAAAATTGTAATCATACTGCATGCTTGAAACAAGCAAGAAGTCAGGATTAGGTTACTCGACATTCACCGATTTGACAGAATAAAAAAATAAAATAATACAATTTTTCATCAATTTATTACAGTTTATACTTTGTGTACGTAATTGGCTTCGCTGTCCTTGTTTCTGCGTTCGAGAAGTTTCTCTATAATCTTCTCGAACATACGAGAACGGTTGGCCCGCAACACCGCAAATGTTCGATCTAAACAGGTAAAGCTGCGTACACACTTGTAACAGAATCTCTTCGCCAAATCTCGTCGCGTAACTTTAACACGACCACGTGGACGTCACATCATAGCGAACATGGGTGTTCACATCGAAATTTGCAGCGTTCCCAACACTCGTCGATATTTTTGCATCACATTAAAGGATGAAAACATAAGGATGCGTATACGCAGAGCGTGGACGTGGAACTTATTTCCCGTAAAAAAGTGTAATCATACTGCATGCTTGAAACAAGCAAGAAGTCAGGATTAGGTTACTCGACATGCACCGATTTGACAGAATAAAAAAATAAAATAATACAATTTTTCATCAATTTTGAGGTTTTGTTTGACATTTGTTTATTTTCTACAAAGGGACGTAAGCATAATTTATTACAGTTTATACTTTGTGTGCGTAATTGGCTTCGCTGTCCTTGTTTCTGCGTTCGAGAAGTTTCTCTATAAACTTATCGAACATACGAGAACGTTTGGCTCGCAGCACCGCAAATGTTCGATCTAAACAGGTAAAGCTGCGTACACACTTGTAACAGAATCTCTTCACCAAATCTCGTCGCGTAACTTTAACTCGACCGTGTGGAAGTCACATCATAGCGAATATGGGTGTTCACATCAAGATTTGCAGCGTTCCCAACACTCGTCGATATTTTTGCATCACATTAAAGGATGAAAACATAAGGATGCGTATACGCAGAGCGTGGACGTGGAACTTATTTCCTAACACAACTAAACTGCTGACAACATGGAAACACCAAAATGTTCGTAACGTAATTCTGTTCGTAGAGAAATTTTGTACTAATATGTTACGCGTATGACCTACCTACCTACGTTGACCCTCTTCGAGACGCAGTTACGTATCGAGATTCTCTTACAAATGTGTACGCGGCTTTACTTTTTTGCATACCATAGAATGAGAACCGCTGTTCTATAGTTAGAAAAATAAATAAAATTTTTCTCAAATTACACTCATGTATGTCTTAATTTCTGTTCACATCAAATCGAATATTCCATGTTAATATGAGTATAATTATAACTTTGTAAGTTTTGCTGAAATATAAGTTTTATGATACTAATAACATATATTAAGTGAAATAATTACTGCAAATATTTGAAATAATATTAAATAATTTTGAATAAAGTAAATAACGAGGGAAATAATAACATTGCATCAAGAACAAATAAAACTGAAATACGTAATTAGTATCTTAGTATTCTAGCTCTATTATATTCATTTCTAGAGTAGTTACTACTCTACTTAATTATTTATATAAGGAAAGAAAGACTTATAGCAAAATGGCAAAGCCATTCATTAGCGGCACCAGACATATACCGCGTTTGAGCTTGTTAGCTCTCCTCAGTATGCCATTGGAGGCCAGGCAACCGATAGCTTACCCGACAGAAGGGAACCTGAGTAGACGTTATGCAACATGTAACTACATCTTGGTGGTCCTCTTGCATCCAACTTTAATACAATTTGTAGAACAAAATACATCAATGGTGCCTCTATAATAGTTTTGGCACTATAACCGCTTTTAAAATTTTTCAGTATGACATTTATTACAAAATATCAATAATTTTAATTCGTGCAAATCTATAAGAAAGAAACTATTTTATAATTAGTTATTCATATTTTATCAAAATATTATTCTTTAAGTAAATCTTAAATTTAATGTAAATTCAAGAAAGAAAAGTGTTGGATTAAGTACAATAATGCTTGGATGTCAAGAATATGTAAATATTTAAATCAAATATACACTTGAATGACGTTTAAAATTTTAAGTACGTATATTATTATAGTTAAATACAGATTAGATTTTTCCCGTGTAAGGCCCTCTACAGACTATGCGTGAATTCGCGATTGGTGATGCGCGGTTTGTAAGGAATTCGTGCATCGTGTGTAGGGTTTTTATGAATGGATTTTTTAACGAAGAAGAGCTTACACACTATTCACGAATTACTCGCATATCACGAATGGCGCATAACGAATCGAGAATTCACGCATAGTCTGTAGCAAGCCTAAGATTCTAAAGGTTTATTTTTTTCTGATGTGATAGAGTTTTTACTCGGACTAAATTATATAGTGGTAATTCCACTATTGGAACCATATATCTACCTATATCATTTTTTTCTGTACATTTGATGATAAATAAAGAAAAACTTAATTTTCAGTACTCAGTAAAATGACTTGCCTGTGACTTATAACAAATGTAATTAAGAATATTTTTCATATAATGGAGACTGTTTTTAATCTTAATAAATTTGCGTGAAGCAGATACGTTAAAAGGGAGTCAACAACAAAAAAGGGATCTCGAGCTCAAAAATATTTAACAAATTTTATCATAATCCATTTTAACATAATAGGTACATAGACAAAATTAAGTATATCTCCTTTTCGTACCAACACATCATGTGCAAAAGTGCAAGTGAATAGAAAAATTGCTATAGTAAAATTACTGTGATAATTCAATAAAAATCCTTAATATTAAGTGAAAAAGGTACTTAATAATTTAACAACAATGATGACATCTTGATATTTATAAGAAGTGTGAAATATTGTATTATATTAAGGTTAAGTCTGTCTCCAATCTTTCTTATATGTCAGCGTAGTCGACGATGAAAATATTAAGATATAAATTTATGGAAATATGATTTAAATGTAAAGAATACCGATTAAAAACTTTATAGAAGACAATTTAACAACATTCGCAATTTAATGATATAACCATTCATCGCAATCTCCATTAAACCCAGCATATGCCGGAAATATTTTTGCATGCCTAATTAAAGTTCTAAATATAAACACCAATTAGTTTTTTTTAGTTGTCACTGAAGAATAGGATGACAGTTAATTAAGTTAATCTTCAAAAAAATTACTACAGCACTTAAATTTTTTAAGCTATTAAATAATCATAATTGGGAGAAAAAATAATTTGTTAGAGTTGTCAATTCTAGTTAGTTTTTAATAGAACTTATTATTTTCTAATGGATTTTCAAGTACACATGATGTATACACTTACATCTCGCGTACTTATGTCTATCTGTCGGTATGACAGACTACTGATGAAAGAGCGGTATACTTATGTCTGGTGGCACCGCTGACGATTAATCGTGACTGATTGCTATTGTTTTAGTGTAATTCATTGCTGCAGTGCGCAGAGTAGTTGTTTCCTGAAATTTTCGCTTTAGCTTAAAATAAAGTCTTAAAATTAAGATAGATAACGAAACCATAACCATGCTTTTGGTTTCAGAAGTATATCATTTTTTTACCTATCACAAAAGAACTTATCATATCAAACTTTTTTCTAAATAATTTTTTGTTGCGTTTATAACAGTTCAAAAGATACAGACTACAATTTTTCTTTACCGCATTAATCATCACTTTGGATCCCTTACAAAAACAATGAGTAGTGTTTTAATTTCGTTTTATTTTAATCCCAATTTCCTATACAGGGCGATTTAGAACTTATCTAAAAAAATTTGGCAATAGATGCATCATCAAAAATGGAGTCAATATCGTAATTTTTTTTGTAAAATTCTTATTTCTTCTAAGTAAAAAATTATTGAAGTTGTAGTATTTTCAACGTTTACATCGCTGGGTTATTGTTGTGTCTAGACAGGTGATTCGGAATATTGAAATGCGATATCGTTTTAATTATGGCGAAGTTAAAATGCTATGGCAGAACGATTTCCCAATAAACATGTGTCAAATGCAGCAATTTTTACCGCGGTGTGCAGTGAATGCAAGTGTAGTGTAACGCGAGTGTGAGGCGGGAAATTTGAAAGCGAATCGTGGAAGAGATGGAAGTCCAGGACGTCTACAGCGTATCAGGTTTTACAGTGGACCAGTTCCCAGTGGCGTACAGAAGTGTACTTTTAAATCATTTTCGAACTGCCCTTTTTGATTTTTTTATACAAAATTGTATTTGTAAGAGTCCCCTGTATATTTAGGATTTTTTTAGACAAGTTCTGAATCATCTTGTATATCAAATAGTCTTTGAAGAAATCAAGTAAGGTAACTTCCAACACTATAAATGTAATTTTATTATTGACAAGTGATAGATTTAACTGGATAAATGAGTCTTTCTGGAAAACGGCCGAAAAAATTAAATTATTGTAAAAAGTATTGCATTTCTAACCACTTTGATTAAAATGTAGGGTAGACATTATCTTTACGACGCTAGGCGTTGTGTCGTTTTTAAAATATTTCTTTCAGCAACATATATTTTTTATTACGCCGTAACAAAGATCTATCAAAATGGGGACAAAGTTAGTAAGCCATTTTATTTATTAATAGATTCTTTTAAGTTCAAAAAATGGACACTACTTTTTATAAACTCCTAAATTTTATCAGCTAGCTATATTTTTACTTATAACTTTGTTTAATAAATAATATCATCAAGTCCTCTGATCGTTCTTGCTTAATATCCCTCCTGCTTTCTCCTCAATTTTTTTTTGTTACTCTTTCCGGCTACGTCTCATACTTTCTATTTTATTTGGATACTCCTCTTTCTTGTTAGTCATTTTGGATATTTTCTGTTGTTCTTCCTGCTTTTTAATTGTCACTATTTGGTTATTTATAATTCAATGAAGTTAATTTATTGATTTTTTTTCTTTTATACTTCAAAAGTCTCTCCTCTATTCTCGTATTTTTCTTAATTCATGTCTGTAACTTTCTCTATCTATATTTAATTTTCTTTTCTTTTCATGGCTTCTCTTATAAAATCTTGTTTTTGTTCGTTGTTTTCATTACACTTACATTCTTATTTAATTGAACTATTTTACAATTTTCATTTACATTTCTCTTTTGCAATAAATTAATTGTCTATATTTTGTTCTCCCTTCCTGATTTTGGCATCATTTTTAATTTCACTTTTGACACCATTTTTAATTTCAGTTTTGACACGTTACTTTAACTTCAATTTTGACATTTTTAAAATTTTGATTCCATCGTTTATACCTCTTTCATTTATGCAACTTAAATTTCATATTTTGTTTTCCCAATTTTATGCAATTTCAAATACTAAGTTATTATAAATGATTTCTGAAATTGGCATTGGTAATAAATTACTTAATGTATTCACAATAAAATTACATATTCATATTCTTGATATTTTGATCTTAGAATATAGCTTTGTAAATTCGTATTCATTAATCTATACATATAGACAGGGAATAACTTACTTTGTCGTAAGACAAGGGATAGCAGGTCTAACATCTCTTATCTATCTTATGTCATGATGGTTTCCAGAGATATCTTATCATTAAACAATGGCTTACCCATTTATAATGGATGCCAATATATGCTATAATGTAATAATAAACGCACTACGTTCCCTTTGTACACAAAACCTACCAGACTAATCTAGTATTATTTATTTCTTTGGATTAGCCAAATTGAACCAATTTTATAAAAAAAGACATACAAATTGTACATAATTAGATGAAGTAATTTACCTTTCTCACTGCTAAACAAATTTCAAAGGTTTTTTGTGTAATATTAAAATGCATTTACATATCCATTACTTTCTACGTGTTCTGCCCTTCAATCCGAAATTTTCTTTTCAGATTAGACATTATATTCCCTTCACTGAACGAATCCTTATAAGTCTACATTTTATTTCGAAAACGAAAAGAAATCCAGCCATTGTATCATATTTTTACCGGATACATTTTTATGTACCCTCACAGAATAAAAACATGGTTGCTTATTATGTGAATATTAAGGAGCTTATCATTTCATTCTCTTGGCTCTGAAGGCAAGCATAAAGCTGAGGGTATTAAATTAAGGAACATGGAACGGTTCAATATAGGGGTTGTAAGCGAGTATCCTGATGTGATATTACCTATTGTAATCAAAGATATTTGTAAGGACAAAGAAAACATGAAAATATGAATATTTGAATATAAAATACCAGATTTTACGTGGGTGTTATGTACATGATTTTGCTATAATAAGGACACTCCCTCAAAACAGGTTTTGAATTTCTGAATGTTCTGAATAGAAATTTTATTACATCTCTATGGGTAAGTGAAATATCTAAGAACTAATGTTAAAAGTTTAAAGTAGATTTCATTACAAATACGTGAGCAGTTCAAAAGAAATAGCAAAATTCATTTTAAAAAGTGCCATTATTATTGATAACGATTTTACATAGTTTACCAGTAAATATAATTTTGTAAGACTTATAGCAAACTGTCAGTCATTCATTACCGGCACACCAGACATATACCGCTTTTGACCTTGTTGGCTCTCCTCGGCATGCCATAGGAGACGAGACAACCGACGACTTATCCGACAGAAGGGAACCTGAGTAAACGTGATGTAACATATAACTACATCTTGTGGCCGCATGCTGGCGGTCCACCTGCACATAGAATTTTAATAAATTTGTAGTAAATAATACTACAATTGTGTCTCTACGATTTCGGCAATAATCACGATGAGTGTTGTATTAATATTATCTATAAATATTATTATTTATAGATAATATTACAGTATACAAGGTTGACTATGACAAAGTACAAAAATTTTAACCACGTGCTCAGGAAGGCCTAAAAGACAATAAAAAAATTATTCCAGAGTTTTAGCTCGATATTTGAAAAATGGGGCAAAACCCTCTTTTCCTACGGAAAATCGGCGCCTATGATAAGCATCTACTGAGATGGCTTAGATTCATAGACTACCATGGGGTCGTTTTTTGCAGCATTTTTGAATGCAGAAACGACAAAAATTAACATTCTTATTAGTAATAATACCTGATATAACTCGCGTCAAGAATTCAGACGTCTTACGTCACGGCTGACGTTACACATTTGTTTTTATTCTCAACGTAATTTTCGATATTTTGTCGCGTTAAAAACAATCATTTTTGCAATTTAGTGCAATATACAAGGCAAACTTTTAGTGTAGTATATACTTTAATTATTATCAGTTGCCGTTGCTTAAATATTTTGGCGAAAATATAATGAATTATTCATTTGTTTATATGACGTAAGTCGTCTGAATTCTTGTCGCGAGTATAGATAGAAAACAGTTAATCCAGTTAGCTCCACTATTTTGCATTCGTTTTTCATTTCATTACATACTGGCAAAACTACATTTTCATTCATTACAACCACTCACTACAGATGAAACACACTTCCCGTAGGCACAGTTCGATTTATTATAACAAAATCGAACGATAGATAATAGAAAACTTTTAATGTACCCGCGGCAGTCTTGTCCCATAACCTAGAAAAACAAACCGGCCAACTATATTGTGGGAAAATATCTGGACCCGACACAAATTTCTTTATTTAATAACTATAAAACGTTTAAAAATTAAAAGACAGTAAAAACTGAAGAAGAACGCAAAACTACAACGTAAACACATGGTAAACACAGGAATTAAATTATGACATGACGGGTTGACGGGGAATTTTAACGTCGTGTTGCTAGTTGCCTACTCTGACTCGCATATGCGGTGTTAAATAAGGACAATATAATTTCGAAAAAAAATTTGTTTTCGCTTCATAAATAAGTTTGCAATTTTTTTGAAGGGTGATTCCGCAGTCTTGTCCCATAACCTAGAAAAACAAACCGACCATCTATATTGTGGGAAAATATCTGGACCCGAAACAAATTTCTTTATTTAATAACTATAAAACGTTTAAAAATTAAAAGACACTAAAAACTGAAGGAGAATACAAAACTACAACGTAAACACATGGTAAACACAGGAATTAAATTATGACATGACTGGTTGACGGGAAATTTTAACGTCGTGTTGCTAGTTGCCTACTCTGATTTGCATGTGCGGTGTTAAAAAAGGACAATATAATTTCGAAAAAAAAAATATTTTCGCTTCATAAATAAGTTTGCAATTTTTTTGAAGGGTAATTCCGTTAATTCTTAATCTTCTCTATCGCCTCTTAAAATATTTGTTCTTAGTCATAGTTAACCCTGTGTATTAATTTTAATTCGTACAAATATATAAACTTATAATTTAAGGAACAATAACCTATTGTATAATTAATAATATTCACCGTATTCTTGAAATAGTGTTTTCTACAAATACAAGTAATTTTAGACATTTATGAACTGAGTAATATAGAGTTTAGCAAATAACAAGAATGTTATCTCATGCCACCGGCGAATATTCAAAGGTACGGAAGTAAAATCAATATACATATATCGTCAGAAAGTGATCTATCCAGCAAATTTTTAGGTACTGAAATCTTTCAAAATACGTATTTTTAAAAATTTAACTATAGATGTAAACATTGTTATAACATAAACTTACATAGTTCTGCATATAAGATTGTTCACTTTTGTTTATAAATATGTGAAAATAATTGTTAAAATGTGGGGTTAGAATAGCGAAATAATGTGTGCCATACAAATGGGTTTTAAAAGTTATTATATTATTTGAGGAGAGTTTACTCTTGCTCTACGTGTTTTATTTTTCGAGATTTCAGTACCTAAAAACACCACAAATTTGATCATTTTACGGCGAGAAATACGGCGACCTTAAATATAGATTAGATTGTTTTTCGTGTAGTTTTTTACTAAAATCATGTTCGTAAAAGATGGAAAACAGAACAGATAATAATAATAATAATAACTTATTTTCAGAAATGCCCATATTGACAAAAATAGTTTATATAAATGTATTAGTAAATATTAAAGATATAATCATTATACTAAACTGTAAATAAAATAGGTAATCGATAAGTGTACCAAGACACTTGTTTCGATACATGTGTAAAACTAATATAACAAAAAATTAATAAAAAAAGTAATAAATGGATACTAACAATATATTAACAACACTTCACTACACTCACATACATATACAAAGATTCAAACATATATTCATACATACATTCATAGACATACAGGCACAGCAAAAATTTATTTTATATAAAGAACTTTCCATAATCAATATAAAATAATTATAGAAAATTCAAATTTTAAGTATGAAAATTTTATGAAGAAATACATCTACAAACAGTGGTGGAACAGAAGTATACAGCAAAGTTTCGCATTGAAACTAATTAACATTACATTACATGAGATATTACAATAAGACGTATTCTGTAATTAATTAAAATTTGTATTTCAATTTTCGTACAGTAATACTCATATTTTGACTGTAATATTTTTTTAAATGATTAAATAGTATATAAGCACTTTCCTAAATTATCAAATCACGTGTGCTTGGCCTGTAGGGCTATTATTTGCGTTGTAAAATGCTGTTATTAGGTACCATCAAATATTAGAATGCAATTACAAACTTCGCTTCGTGTAACAATGGTAATCCGGCAGCAACTAACATTAAGTTGAAAAATTTAGAGTGATGAGGACAGATAATGCTTTTAAAAATAAAAAAATATTCAGTTCATTTGGCATTGATATTCTTTACCTGACATCGCTCTGACACGTTTTGAATAATCTAGATCCCCAGTGATTTCCATCTCTTGCGGAAATATTGAAGATACGTAAAAATTCAAGCCTGCGAATTTTTTCGAATTTCTGACGGGAAAAGGAAATATCACCTTAGTTAGTCTTGCCGATAGTTTGGCATACTATAATTGATACTGATTGATAAAATAATGAATTTATTATTAAACTAAATGAGGAATGTGAAGGCAATGGCGAATTTAATTTTAATAAAGTTTTATTTTGAAATTATGTATCTGTAGCATTACTTTTAAAGTTTTAATTTGTTCTGTATAAATGTAAATAATTATGCTCCATATTTATGCTAATATGAAATACGTTATTACTTATAACATAAGTAGAAAAAATTCGCGGTTCTTAACCGAACTCGGGTTGGTAAATCGAAATTAAACAAAAGTCCCGATTTTAGTTAAAATGTAATAGGTACTGGTTTAAAGAATTGTCACTAGTTTTTATGACGGCTATATACATACATAAAAATATGTGCTATGCCCAAAATTGGTCGAAAATTATTATTTGTTACGTATAGAAAAAATAATAATTTCATTTTAATCTTAGTATTTCCTGCTTCGAGATTTCCTATTTTTATTGATCCTGTAGTACTTAAATCATCGTTTTTAACAAAAATTTAAACAAAATTTTTCGCAATATATTTGAGTATTGATTTGACATTTACATTGTTATTAACCTGATCTACGTATGTCCTAACGTATACAGGGTGAGTCAGTCATAATGTCATTAATTTTAAGAGGAGATAGGGAATAATGAGTATAATGCGAATACGCGATTAAAAAAAATTTAAATGCATATTTACGCCGAAAAAAAATATTTTCAAATCATTATTTAAACCCCCTTTTCAGACTGTCACTGACCGCTCACATCCTGGGTCGTTTACAGCTCACAGTTCAACTCGATGTCGACCTGATGCAATATTGCCAAGTTGAAATATTTTTCTAGTACCTACCTACCTACCTAGGTTTTAGACATAACAAATAAACGGTTGTACTGACTATTTTAGAATATCATTTTGTCTTGCTCAGTTCAACTTCAGCCCATAATAATTTAAAATGTTAATATCCAATGAAATCAAATAATAATAATAATCAAATAATTCTATTAAAAATTGCAAGTAACGCGGTCCACTCAGGTTTTCCGGTAGAAAATACGGTCCAATCAAACGATACCCGTACACTCCTGCCCATACGTTGACAACAAATCGCCTCTGAAAGCTAAACCGACAAGTAGCGTGTAGATTTTCCTCTGAGCAAATGTAGCTGTTATAACTGCAAAGAAATTAGCTTAGTTACATTGAAATCACAAAACTCCAACGTATCTAATAATAAATCGAGTAATAAATCATTTACGTACATTACATAAAAAACCTATACCCAATGGGTAAATTATTAAGAGAAGCTAAAAAGTGTTTCGTATTTAAATAGTAAGTAATAAAAAAGCAACGCGTTGTCGACAGAAAACTGTCCAAGACCGAAATGGCACGTCTCTGATCTGATGCTCATCAAGTTATCGAGTGAATCTTGACCTTGTATTATTAGGTCAATAACGTAGTTACCTAGTTTTTGTACTGTTATTTAACGACAAGGAGTAAAACTATTTTTTCAAATATAGATACATGAATGAATTTTCCTTAAATATTGATTTATTTGTTAACAAAAACAAATGTAGATAATAAATAAATGTTTTCAAATGTTAGGTTATTACAGTTTAATAATTTTGATATTATGTTTTCACTACGTTTTACAAATAAATATGAATTTTTTTGTAGTTATGTACATCTAGCCTAGAAATGTATTGTTTTTTAAGTAGGATGGTACTTACTAACCTGTTTAAAATTGCGCTCATCCGTCCATAGCACTTTATTAATAAAAGGTAACAGCGGCATTCGCATTTCGTAAACATTCTCCGTATAACACTACCATTTCCGCATATTCGGAATTTGTAAAATAAGGCATTTGTGAATTTACGAGGAATACGCGAGATCGAAATAAACAAACTACTGCTTACTGCTTGTATTCTCTCCATCCCTCCTCCAAATGTGTGGCTGATCTACAAATTTGGAGGGAAAGAAATGCGGGAAATGGAGAAAGTACTAAATGGGGGTAAATTTAAATAGCACGCTAAAGTGTTAGACGATATTATGTATGTAACATGATGTGGCAACGATGTTTAATCCGGCATTCGATTGTCGTATGGGTGCGTCATCAGAAAGCTCGTAGCGCACCAAGAGCGTCGTGTTACCGATTTTTATAGGGTGATTTGTTTATTATTTTAAAGGTCGAGTAAAAATTTATTTCTATTTTCTGCCTTTATTATGCTTCCCGAATACGTGGTTAAAATTAATGACATTATGACTCACCCTGTATACTTTCATGATTTTTTTCGTCTACGGTACAGAAACGTACGCAATTTGGTACTTTCTAATTAAAATAATGGAACATTGCTTGCAAGAAACGCTTCTATAAAGTTAATAGGAAAATAAAAAGTATTCAACTCTGGACGAATAACGGCTGTTCAAATGTCTTGCCACTTTCGTTTTAGTACAAGAATTTATAATTCCTACACAAACATTTCAAAATAGTTGATTTTGTTGAATAATTACTCTTGCAAATATAACAGTTGAAATACCGAAGTCGAAATAAAAATCAGGAGGGAAGCGGCTAGAAGCTGCAATTGCAACCCCTCACTCTATAAATTTATTAATATATTTACTTAGGTTAATGTTTTATTATTTCTTGCAGTGTAATTTTATTTTCAACTTTTTGGTTTTGTATTGTATATTCGGAAATTTGTAGCAAAGTTTATTTCGAATTTTAAATCGTATTCGTAGATCTACTATCCGGCTGGCTGTACGAAAATATTATGCGGAATACGATTTTCGATTCACATTAAGCGTCGCCTCATGTATGCATAATAAGCAAAGCGTTTCGGTCTACAAGTTGTAAGGGAAGGCTACAAATATAAATCAGACATCTAGAAAACTCAAAGGCTGGTATTGATTCTCAACTACACTGTTTTCGAATTCAGATAATTCGAGTATCTACCCAGCCTTACGTTCATAGTTACGTTTATATCATGTTAATAACTTAATTGGCATGACCAATTCTATATACTCTTCATTGCCATGACAGATTCGTTTCTTAGTACCGTGGAAAATTGTATTTGTGGTAATTACATTGAAATTGTGGTCGTCGCAGTTCAACTGCTACCGATTTAGAATAGTTAAAAAATAAATTTAATAATTCCTGTGAATTACTGATAGTTTAACTATTTTTAATTATAGTGTTTTAAATTATTTAATAAAACGAATTTTGTAAGACGTTAGATCTTCGTACATCATGCTGTAATTATTTTTTTACTGTTTTAGAAAGGTATTTTAAGCTAATATAAATCAAATCTCCTACAATTCCTATCAATGAAGTCATATGTATGTTCTCAGTTACCAAACATCTAGGTATGCTAATGGACAATTCCACAGACAAAGCTCTATTCAATAATTATCTAAAGAAAATAATCTACTAACCTGCTAATGAAACACTCTATAAATATCTAACTTCACTTTTTGGCAGTGGGAACACGACAAATTCAACCATAATAGATGAGATCTGACCTATTTCTGCATTTTTAGGATTGCTTCTTTAGGTGGTCTCCTTTAAGTTGAATCAAATATCTAACTATAAAAATTCTTATAAAAATTAAAATTATTTGAAGTTAAATATCAATGACAAAAAGTGACATCCTGAATGAATTAAATATCTTTCTAAAACAGTATAAAAAAATTACAAACGCTAATAATAAGGAATATATGGGTAGATATTGTGAGTGTAACTCAACGCAGGTTGGGGCTTTTGTCCACTGAGTAGTTATTAATACCTATAAATATATAAAAATGCTGTAATTAGTATCCTAATTTTAGTGACTGACTGTCAGTTGATTGTCATACTGTTATATTTTATGTATTTACTTGCTGTACATTTTTCAATATAAATCTATTTAGTTGTGTTTATAATATTGTGTTTATGATAATTATACCAAATTCTAAGGCGACTAATATTGGTACGTTACTTATATTTGCCGTATCAATATTTCTTATCTTGTCACGTAAAACTTTTTTTCTTAAATCTTGTCTTGCAGCAAGACAAGATGCGAACACTAATCTGCATGAATATGATATATTCATAACACATGATTAAAATTTAATTAGAATAAAATTAATATGTTTTGAACAAATTTAAAAATAGATACTCAGTTTTCCACAACGTCTTTATGTGAATTATATGTATTTTTAAAGGCTTGATATTACTTCCAGTAGCTTAATTTCATCTTTACAAATCAATTAGTACTTACTATTTGCAGAAAAATAAACTAATTTTGTTAAATTATGTGATGAAAGAACTTTTATTTTTTGTTGCTTCCTACATAACATTAATATTTTTTACGTAAATAATTTTCATGGAAAATTATGAAACAAATGTTTTAAGTAAATGCAACTGAAAAAATTGAAAACACGAAGAAGCTTTTGTTAGACTTCACTATTTTTAAATAATACTTTTTAAAATCTGAATTGTTAATTTTAAAAGGACGCATCTGACTAATATTAGAACCTTGTTGAATTTAGATAAGCCAAGTTTTTAAAATGCAGATAACTGGAAGCTAATAGTAATAACATAAGGACAAAATATTTGAAATGCGTTATTTTTCGTTGTTTCAAAAATTTACAGAGTGTCTCAAAACATGTATCGGAAATGGAAGGATGTGATTCTTTGACTCATTCTAAGAAAAAAAAATCTTAACATCCTCGTCAAAAATAAAAGTTTTTTTTCAGTTGTTTGACGATATCTCAGGAACCGTATTATAATCAATGTTAGCTACTTTTGAGTGTCAATTCAATGTTTATTTAGTGTTGGAGATTTTAGAATTGCACGAGCGTTTTTTGCTCCCTTTACGACTCTGTTAAAATTGGCATTTTGAAAGCACATTTTAAACCGCCAATGGCGGTTTTCTACACAAAAAAGATACCTGCTCATCATGAGGAGCTCTAACGCGAACCGCTTTCAAGATAAATGGCGTTTTATGATGGGAAACATCAAAGACAGTGGCAACGTATTGCAGACAAAAATATTTATTGCCCATCTAATTGTCCGAATATTAATGATAATACGTGTGCCTACAAGATTTGTGTTCAGTATCTCAAACAGTTCTTGAGATATCGTCAAGCAACTGAAAAAAAGTTTTTTTTTTGGCGACCTATATTTCGAAAACGATGTGTTTGTGCTATGAACCTTTTTTCTTAGAATCGCACCCTTCCTTTTCCAACAAATATTTTGAAACACCCTTTAGGTATATGTAGGTAGAAGAAAAGGTTTTCCTATTTATTATTTTAGTAAGAAATGAAAACTATGTATTTTACTTATTACTATCCACAATTATTATCCACGACATTTTTCATATTCTTTTTTGTTTGCTCTTATATTTTAGAATCATCACCCATCTACTTAATGAGGTTTTCCAGGTTTCTCTCATTTCTGTCCTGAATAGTGGTTAGAGTCTTACCATCGTAAGTCGTTCCTGGACGCAAATGCGGCCTGCATAATAATAATATGCCGTCTCCTCTCCCGCATAAATTTCCGACCCGACTTCTGGGCTAATCCTCGTGATTAGAATAAAGGGTAGATTGTGTTTTTGGAATTAACAATTTTACGGTTATTTTTATTTCAAATTATTTCCATTTGCTTGAAGGGATATGGATATAAAATACTCAACAGTCTGTACGCTACAGACAGGACAAGTTTCTTGTGGGTCAGATCTTTTAATAGTATTTTTTTGTAAGAGGTTTGTAGATCAAAGCGTTGTAATACCGAAATTGGTAACTAGTAGAACGAAAGGCCACTTTTAACCATGAATACATTCTAGTATTACAAAAATAGAATGTTGCAAGATTAGATGACATTACAGATATCAGCGTTAAATAAAATATCGGGCACACAATATCAAAATACTCGCGCCCAGATTATGTTGCTGAAGTGAATGAAGGTAATTATTAATGCGTAAACCACAATATATGTTGAAATGTTTTCTTGATATTGGACTTGAAAGTTTTAGAATAAGGACAAAAGTTATATTGCATTTGTTTAATTACTAGGCATTATGTAATATAAAGCTGTTTCGAAAAAAAATATATTAGTTATATATATAGTCTAGTCATGGTCATGATTTTAGTTATTTATTATTTTCGGCCCATTGCTGTTAATATTGTTACTTTCTTTTTATTATTAATTCAGGTCAAACAAATGGTCATAGATAGAGATGAGTTTGAAGGATTCTGTTTGGTTAACCTCGAGTGTAACACTGTTGTAGATTCATTTATCTTATGGTCTAGTTCAATCAGTCAATTTGTCATTGTGCCAGTTTTCGGACGTTTACTATTACTCTTTTTACCATAGGGAACAGTTCAATTTTATCAATATAGATAGATGAATAGGCTACTACCTGACGTCTTGAGTTATTTTTATTTTTGTTGAATGATGCGATAGATTTGAAAAAATAGATTTGTTACTGTACTACTACTATCTATCTCTATTTATCTATATATTCGATATATTTAAGTTACAATGTAGTGGGAATAAACATGGGGTATAACTATAATGTACAGAATATGGGCTACCGAAAACCATCCAGATTTCTTTCGTTTTACAAAAACTAAAAAAACGCCCGGACCCATCAATTTTTGTTTTGAGGTGAACATATTTTATGTATGTCCTCACTTTCAGCGCCATGTAGCTCTTTAATGTTGGACGATCAGTTCTCCACAAATTAAAGGTGAAAAGTTCAGATCTTCAAATTAAATTCATTTACCACTATTTTTTTATTATAAGATATAGAATTGTATATTACACTATTAGGTTGGTAAGTGGGGTATAACCATAGACCTTTGATTTATAAGGTCTATGGGTGTAACATACATTTTCCGAGATTCTGTTAGCCACTTAACAACCGTATAGTGTATAACATTTTTCGCACAATCGTATTTATCAAATAAAATATATTTTGATTGTTGAAATGTCGTGGCCTATCTAGCGTGTTTTGAATTTATTTTGTTGGAAATCAAAAAAACAATTTGAAATTTGAACAATTTTGTGTTTTGTTGTCAAAACTGTGCTTATAATGGCTGATAAAGACGATTCAGAGGTAGATTCGGACATTGAAGAATCGTACCAAATAGGTTGTGGGTCATTAATTCCCACAAAATCAAAGGTGAGGTATGAAAAAACCTATGATGCCTTCAGGAAATGGTTAAATGAGAAGAAAGCGGAGATGTCTGAAAAACTTTGCTGGCTTATTTTGTTCAGAGAAATTTAAGATTGAAGTCTCCGGGAAGCTTATGGGCAGAGAAGAAAAAATAGAGGATGAACAAATTTCTGCTGGAAGCCCCCGATGAAACCTATATTATGATGAAAGCAGTGATGATAATGGGAGTCGCTGGGGCTCTTAGGCGTGATGAACTTATGAAGATGACAGTTGATGACATTACGGATGAAGGTTAAGTTGCCATTGTTAAAGTGCCTAATACCAAACCACATATTAGTCAAATTTTCAAATTCACTGACAAGGCCAATGAAAAAGTCCCTTTTTTGACGATTTTGCGAAAATATACAGGCTTAAGACCTAAGGAGACTAACTCGCGTCAATTTTTCTACTCAGTTCGTCAGGGAAAATGTGTAAATCAACTTGTGAGTATAAATAAATTGGGATAAATACCACAAAAAATTGCCGAATATTTAAAAAAATCCAAAATCCAAAATCCTATACTGGGCATGCTTTTAGAAGGACGTCGGCGACTTTGTTAGCCAATACTGGAGTTGATGTTATGGCACTCAAACGTCATGGGGGCTGGAGGTTTTAGTGATAACATTAATGTATTATTTGACTAACAGAAAATGTAATTTTAGGTTGCAGAGTCTTTAATAAAGAAAATAGAGTTTGCTGTTAAGATTTTACATACCAACAGCGGCAGTGACCATGAATTTGACTCCATTCCAGTTTTTGATGACAGAACTACTGAAGTTCTGTTATCAAAAGAAGAATATATCTAACTCAATAATGCCCGTTTGCACCGAAGTTAATAAGCATTACTTAAAAATAAGACATGCTTAAGTATGCTTTTCCTTTTGCACCTTACGTTAAGAGCTTCTTAAGTATAAAAACAGATACCTAAATTTAAGCCCCTGTTTGACAGTGACTTATGAAATTTATTCAAACAGAGTTAGAATGTGCGAAAAACAAGCACAAAAATTTAAAAAACGCAGAAAGTGCAAATATAGTGGTCAATGCTAATGAGTGTAGTATTAAAGTAGTAAAAAACGTACCTATAATGGATATTAGATTATATTTGATGATTTGGATACTTTGGAAATTATAGATTTTGCATTTTTCAAATTAAATTATACAAGATCTGATCATTTTCACACAATGGATGAATTGAATGAAGATGATTTGGCCACTAATACTAACCACAAAGAAAATAAAGTAAATTATTATTATTATTAGTTTGTCTCTGATATTCTCGATGAACATCAACAACAACCATATCTTACAAATGACAACAACAAAAACAAACACCACAGACATGACATTACACCGAAATCTAACCTTACTTCCATGTAACAAACTGAAGAAAAACAGAAAGAACTAAAATATCTAACATAAAGTAACGAAAGTTACTAGATCTGTGCGTTGTTGCCAATACAAAGACGTACTTTGCTAAGTATGGTTTATAATACGTCGGTGCAATACTCTAAAAAAATAAGCATAACTTAACTTTAAGAACAACTTTATTAAGTTGTTTTTAGTAAAATGTCGGTACAAACGGGCATTAGTTTATTTTAATCCTAACATATCTAACTCAATAAGTAATACAGAAAATTCAATTACTGTAAAAGCAATAGATAAAAACGAGGGAAAAACTATTACGTTTAAGAATTGTACAAATTGTACCTTTAATTTTTACAATAAAGGAGCCCAGAATTTGTTGGTGAAAAGAATTACTGATTTTTACTTACCGCATTAATGCTGTTATGAACTCAAACACTATTATTTTTTTGATTTCTATGGAAACAAGCCACAGTGTTGTATATGCAACTTACAGAATGTGTCAACAATGACAGTTAGCGTATATTTCAGAACGATTGTGCGAAAAATGCTTATTACCAACCTCCATGCAGTAGTACACTGATAAAAATTTGTCTGCATTTTCACATAACATTGTAAATTTCCGTAAATTGATTTATACATTGTAATTATTAGGTTGAAATTGTAAAATGTATGATTAATATGTACTTTACTGAGTAGATAATTTAAATTTTCTTATATTTTCTATATACTTACAACTGAAAAATACGTATGGAGAAAATTTTCAATAACTAACATTGTTTCACATGTGTGCAACAAATTTAAATAATTAACAATATGATCATGTTTAAAAATATGTATATACCAAAGAGTTCAAATATTCACACTTTGTTTAACCTGAATAATGTAACAGAAGCGAATTTAAAAATATGCTAATATTATTTTTATAGCAACACTTTTTACTTTTAATGTCACGGAAAAATGTTGCTCAGGTTAAAAAATTAATAGAATATGCTGGATGTATCACTATGAAATTATTAGAAATGCAGTAGATTTTTTATCATAATTAAATAATAAATACCTATGCGAGTTTTTTATTTCTAAATAGTTAAGAAGGCCTTGTTAGGAGCGGAAGGAGGAGTAGGAAGATTTTTATTAGTAGAATTTGTTTATCCATCCTCTAAATGTGAATTGTTCATCCCTTTCTCTAAAAGTGTATTGTTCATCCATCATCTAAAAATGTATTGCAATGTATTTTATTTGCATTAGAAGATGTGTTGAATCGTTTTCACTTATTTTGGAAACATTAATATACAAGGTGATTTTAAAAGTAGTACGATAAATTTAACTGCGTGTTCTAGACCCCAAGATAAGACGAAAAGTCTATATGAATGTGTATCCTAAAACCATTCGTTTTCGATACAGGGTGTCAAAGGTTAGTTCTTGATTTCGGGTATTTCCCAAATACGTAGAGATAAATTAATTAAATTTGGTACAACCCCATAACTTTTTGAAAATCTAAAAAGAAATTAACACAGCTTGTCTAGGGGCAGGTAAAAAACAAAGGGAGTAGTGCTTCAAAAATACGCTAACATTTTTCTGTACCTATTTTTTGATAATTTCATAGCGAAAATGAAACCTTTAAAAATTTTTACGTAAAAACGTATTCTTGTTGAAATTCGATGTCTGCACCAGTATTCTAGAAAAACGAATTGTAATATCTCGGCGCACGCTAAATTTCTAAAAATCTATGGGACTCGAAACATAGTAGGCTTTTAAATAAAAGAACAGAATTAAATTTGGACATTTGCTTTCATATAAATATTGATTGATTAATTTGTAGATTATATTATTAATATTGCTGTATTATTTAATGTCTCTATTTGTTGTTTTGTATTCTGTAGTTGGTGCTGTACTGTTGGATGGTGTATTGCTAAAGTAAAAAATAAAACAAATTAATGTGGAGGTGCCTCGCCTTATTGAAAAACTAAGCATTGGCATTTTCCAACAAATCCAAATACATTTGCAAGTAAAATTTGTGATAAGTGAATTTTATTATCTTATGAATAGAAAATATTTAGTTAATTCATTTTTTACAGTTCAGACTGATCTCCAAAGTTGTGGTCCACTATCGTAATATTGATTCTAGTCAAAATTTTTCGCTAATGTTTTGGGTTAAAAACCTTTCTAAATGAGATTTGTCTGCCGGCTTGCCAATTTTATTGGTGGACACTCTAAAATTCCTGCCTCAAATCATTACTTATTTTTAGGTGCCTTAAATTGTCAAGTTTAGTAGGTGTTTGTTATTTTTTAATGATTTTTTACGAGACGCCGAAGCTGCGGGTGCTTCACCTGCCTAGAAATAGAATGATTCCTCCAAATAAACCAGGTTGTGTGTTCTCTTAAAGGTGCAGACGTAACTGTGCCGATACATTTAATGTATTTAATGTGGCATTTATCGGCGTCCTTAAATAAACAGTCGATCAATGTGGCCGCAGACGTTGATTTATAGGCGTTGGCAACTTAGTATGTCGACAAAAGGTTTATTTAAGGACCAAGATGCGCGATATAAGAATATTTCAATCAGGATCATTGTCACAGATTCAAAAAATATAAACGTAATAAAATTCTCATCAATTTTATTCTGATTTTTTAATGTATTAATACTTATGGACGTGAAATTAGCGCGAATTATTTAATGGCGGGACAAGTCTTAACTTTTAGCGAATTTGGCATCATTTTCAACATAAAACTGTTGTGGTAGATTATCATAAGCTCAAATCACACTTACTAACCCCACATAATGATAAAAATACCTAGCAATAATATTACTGTTTTGTGAAATTCACTAAAACTTGAAAAACTTTCACACTATTAATAAATTAAAACTTCGAAATTCGTGTGACTTTGTCCTAAAGGTACGTAGGTATTTCTAACGAAGAATTTAAAGTGTATGTTGCCGTATTTTTCGCCGTAAAATGATCAAATTTGTGTTTTTAGATACAGAAATCTCGAAAAATACAACACGTAGAACAAAAATAATATCGAAAATAAAATTATTAATGTTTTGTTTATCCGCTTTTACTATTTAAATTCGCTAAAACTTGAAAAACTTTCCCGCCATTAATAAATTAAATAAAAAACTTCGAAATTTGCGATTTTCGTGTGACTTTGTCCTAAAGGTAGGTACAGGTATATGTAATGAAGAATTTAAAGTTTAAGGTCGCCGTATTTTTCTTCGTAGAATGAGCAAATTTGTGTTTTTAAGTATAGAAATCTCGAAAAATAAAACACAACAAAAATAATATAAAAAAAAAATTATTAATGTTTTGTTTATCCACTTTTACTATTTAAATTCTCCTTAAATAATCAATAATTTTTAAAAAGCGTCCATATTTTAACAATTATGTTCACACAGTTATAAAACAAAAGTGAACATGTTTATTAATAGTATTTTCCTGACCATGTAAATAATAATTTCATATTACAACTCCTGGGAACAATAGGTTAAAAAAAAACAACACTTTTCAAGAAATCTGTATTGTTTAACAATTAAAATTTGTGTTGTTTTTTTTTTAATTTGACCTATTGTTCCCAGGAGTTGTAATTTGAAATTATGTAAGTTTATGTATTATCAATATGTACATCTACAGTTAAATTTACAGAAATACGTATTTTAAAAGATATCTGTACCTAAAAATTTGTTGGTTAGACCGCTTTCTGTCGTTATATATTCGTTTTACTTCAGTACCTTCCAGTATTGGCAGGTGGCATGAGATAACATTCCTGTTATTTGCTAAGCTCTATATTAGGCACTTGTTAAATGTCTTAAAATTAATCGTATTTGCAGATAACACTATTTCAAGAATACGGCACCCTTTTTCTTTTGTTATCATCTAATAAAGTATCACTAGAGACGCTACAGTTTTTTCGAAAAAATCGGTAATATGACAAACTGTATACTTACAAATGAAATGATTATTATTTCGTCAACTAACAACTAAGACGTAAATCGTCATGATTGACCGATGTGGGCCGTTTTAGCCAGTCAACATAGCACACCCTATACATTTACGTGATGTACCTGATCTAATTCTCAAATAATGGTTTAAAAATACACTCTGCATAAATTACTCTGGTAGCAACTAATTGTCATTTGATTTACTCAGATGAAAAGTACAAAAGAAAAGTTGATTAATGACAATTTGAATTGGAGAAAGACCATCCAGCCCATCTAATCAAGTAATCTTCATCTTAATTTTTTTTTCTTAGTGCTGCATAATTATGATTATATCATAATAATTGTAATAATTAATCAAAATTAACGTCTGGAACAATTGATATAATACAGACTGGCATTCTGCGACTTTTCTTAATATAAAAATTTAAGTCATTTTAGTCCATCGAAGACATTTTTTATCTTCTAATGGATTTGAAACAGTCCTATTATATATTTTTTATTCTTTTGTGTGGTAAGATTTTCATATATTTATTTTTGTGAAAAAATGTATGTACATATTTTAGTTATATTATAATCAAGTAAAGACGTACCGTCCAATTTTAAAACTTTTTTATTATTTTATTTATTTGACATAAACTACACAGGCACATAACACACAACCTGGAAAATCACTATGTATCAAATAAACTACACAGGGTATTTAGTTATTGTTTAATTTTGTTTCCTTTTTGTAATTTTCTATTTTCTTAATTTTAATACTACGATTTTTTTTTCAAATTTGGCACGCTTTTTTATGTCTAGAGATGCAGCTATAGGCAAAATATTATAAATAAAAATAACAATAATAATAAATAATAAAGTTCGCTTTGCGTACTTGTAAAAGAAATGATATTCAGCAGTATGTTCAAAACATGTCAATTTTCTCAACAACAACTTTATCTCCCCCTCTCTCTCTTTAAGAAAATACTGTCGACATTAAATTATCAATAAAATTAAAAATAACAAACTTATGATCAATTCTTTACCTAGCATGTGCCCTTTCTACTCTTCAAGGCACTGTAATTTTAGAAATGCTTTATCTAAAGCCTCATTTATATAAAAGTAACAGTGCATCAAATTTTAAGAAAATTGTTCCAGTATTAAAATAGTTGTAGCTAAAAGTCGAATCAAAGACAATAATTTTGCGAGGTTACATACCTGTTACATTATGTTGCATGAACTTCACATTACTTTTTCGAGAACCGACTCCTGAATTTTCTGCGCGCAGGTTCCGGACACCCTGTATATTCCAATCTAGAAATTATGCTTTGGTTATTCTTAACATGCCAAATTAAAATTACCTCTTCTCAATTCCGTTATTATTTTGACGATAACCTAAAAGCAACTAATTTTTTGTAACTCTCTTCTTATGTCAGTCATGTCACACATAATCGGTTAAATTAATCTAAAAAAGATTGACTTTCAAAGCAGCCTTGTAAAAAAAGATGATTTATTCTAAGCGACCCGTCCTGCAGTCGTCTACACTTATGTAGATTAAACGCCCACTTATCTAATTAATCAACAGGGCAGACAATTTTTTAGTAGGGGGGAATATTTTTTAATGGTAAACAGACAACTGTAAATCGAATCAATCATTAACCATTTTCTTTTGCACGGGAAAGATATATTTCAAATACAATCGTGATTTGAGAACTGGATCAAGCTTAAGTACAGCTGTAGTCAATAAAATGTTTCCAACTCAAACAGTTATGTTTTTTTAAGAAACAGTTTTAATTGTTTTCACGCTTGGTCTTGTTTTATTTATTACTTAATCATCATCATCATTTTATGTATTATGAATATTATCTAAAACAACAATTTATAGTCAATAAAGTAATTGTCTGCTTTTTATGTGGACGGCCTTTTACGTGAAGTTCACTGTCATTGTACAAGGTTACATTCTTCAGAGAACATTAGTATTTGGAACATGTAAATATACACTGAAGTGGATAATAATGGGTAATTACTTATTGTTAGTCATGCAATTTGAAATTTATACGCCATTTGAATAGCCATCCCATTTTAATTGTAAGTCATAAGGAAGTAGTCGAAGTTAATTGTTTGAATATTATGAAAATCTCTTCAAATAGTATGCTGTTAAAATGTTTGAAAAGCTAGGTAATGTTAGGGTTACCTTACGTGCGGGTTTTCCCGATCATGTCCGATTTTTCAGGCTCCAATATAATATGTCCTGTTGGGTTTTCATACAACTTCCGGATTTTTTTGTAGTCTTGTTTGACAACAATCTATTCTCTTAAAGGCTCTAAATGTGAATATTTATTTACTGTGTTCCATCAGCTTCTTTGGGTGAAAATAAATCGATTTAGACGGGACGGGAGTCTGTAACCTTGTCGCTTCCTACAGCAAACATGGGTGTACCTGCATCTAGGTTCGCAGAATCCCCACCACTTGTCGGTATTAAAAATGTTATAGCACCAAAGGATGATAGTGTATGCTGTTACGTTGAGTGTGGACAAGGAACTTTTAACCTAACATAGTTGATCGGACTGCAAACTAAATAGAACATCAAAATGTTCCCGACAAAGTTCTGTTCGAGATACAGTTAGGTATCGAGATTCTCTACAGGTGTGTACATGACTTTATGTATTTCTACCTCAAATATTATTCTGTTGCTAATAATATTGGTTTGTTAGTATTGATGGACATGCATATTTTGAGAAAATGTCGATTTATAAAAAATATATTATTTGCTAAAATACATGCTAAAGAAAAATTCATTAATTCACATATCTAAGAACCTCGAAGTTTTGAGATATTTTTTAAAATTAATGCTCAAATGTATTTTGTTTTCAAACATATTTTTCTTTTTAAATATACTTTTCTTCTAGAATATTCAGGGTGATTGACAACTTATCTAAAAAAATTGGGAGTAGATACGTCATAAAAAATGGAGTCTCTATGAAAAAAAAATTGAGAAAATTTTCAACCTTTACATCGCTGGACTACTGTAGTCTCTAACAAGGAGATTCCGAATATTGAAATTCTATTAAGTACTTATATTATTAATGTTTTTGTGAGGTTTATATTCAAGTTCAAGTTTATATTCAAGTGTGAAATATAGCTTATGTGTATAGCAACTCAAGAGTTTTAGTTGCAGCTACTTTTACCGCGATGTGTAGCGAGTGCAAGTGAAGTGCAATGCGGGCGTGACATGGGAAATTTGTAACCAAGCATTAATACTAAGGGATTGGACGAGTAGAACTGGTACCATAGCCGCCACGATCTCCTGAGTTTAAATTTTTTAGTCTTCTTTCTGTGGGGATATTTAAAAAATGAAGTGTATCGCGGCGAAGTGTTGATGATTTACGCATACGTATGATAATTGATGTCAGCAACTTAGCATACATTTCTGTTAGTTTGAAACTGGGTAAGACGGGTCCAAAATTTTTTTTTAGATTAGTTCTGAATCACCCTGTATAAAATGATGTGATGTAAAATTTGATTTTCCCAAAATCTAATCTGCATGCGACTGAACCGCGTGGTTCTATCGCAAGTGTGTTACCGACCTTTGACCGGTATAAGACTAGCGATTTGACTACACGATTTAACAGCGCTGTTTAATCGCGTGGTTTAATCATGTTGCTAAACTACTGGTGTGTTACCGGGATTATGGTTAGCGTGGCTGAGACAAGAAACAAAACATGAGTTTCTTTAAAGTCTTGTTCTTGCTCGATTATGCAAGACCATGTTTTGCACGATTCGTGCACACAAAAAATGAGAATCGTAGAACTTTTTTACGAATTTGGTAACAGTGGTGGTTACTTTCGGTCGGCTACGGTCCCTCTCCAAGCTCACATATAACTATCGATATGATCGATTGGTAGATGTTATAAAGTATAGAAACGACTTGTTTTACATAATAAGTTATAAACAATGGACGAAATAGGCGAAACAGAATTGGAGCTCTTTCAGTCAAGTGGCAGTGAATTTATAATTAGTTCAGTTCTTTCATTTTAAAAATAATTTTATATGTTGGATGATTTTTAAATAAAGTAGGTATATACCTACAATAGAAATGCCATATTTATTTTTTCAGCTAATGTTTACTTAAATATTAGTTTTCTTATATTTCCGTGGCAATATTTCTTGTCAAATCTTGTCTTGTACTGTGTTGCGAGAATTAGTCTTCCAGAATCTGTTAAATATTTTATCATTTTTTTATATTTCCATAAATTTTCAGAGATTGGTTAGGCATTTTTAAACACCCTGTTTTTTTTCGTTAATTAGTGTTCCATTAGACCCTTGTTAAATATTTTAACAATAATTTTTTATAGTTCCATACACTTTTAGGGTTTTTAGAGATTGGTTAGCTTTTTTAAACCCTTGTATTTTTTTTCGTTAATTGTTCCAAATAGACCCTTGTTGAATATTTTTCTTATATATTTTTAGATATGAATAATATTGTGTGAAACCAACTACTCTGTTAACTAAAGCCCCAACTAGCGTAGTTCCATAAATTAGTGTTTTTAGAGATTGGTTAGGCTTTTTACCCTGTATTTTTTCGTTAATTAGTGTTCTAATAGACCTTTATTAAATGTTTCATCAAAAATTTTTTGTAGTTTCATACAGTTTTAGGGTGTTTAGAAATTTTTAGAGCTTTTTTAAACACCCTGTATTTTTTTCATTAATTAGTGTTCTAATAGACCCTTATTAAAAGTTTCATCTAATTTTTTTCAAATTCATTAATTTTCAGGGTTTTAGAGATTGCTTAGTTTTTTTAATCACCCTGTATTTTGTTCGTTAATTAGTGTTATAACAGACCCTTGTTAAAAGTTTAATCAATATATTTTTTTTTAATTTTATTATTTTGAGGGTTTTAAGAGATTGGTTCCGATTTTTTTAAATACCCTGTATTTTTATCGTTAATTAGTGATCTAATAGACCCTTGTTAAAAGTTTCATCTAAATTTTTTTTAAATCCATTAATTTTCAGGGTTTTTAGAGGTTGCTTAGTTTTTTAAACACCCTGTATATTTTTATTAATTAGTGTTCTAATAGACCCTTGTGAAATTTCTGATCAATTTTTTTTTCCATAATTTTTAGGGTTTTTTATAAATTGGTTGGGGTTATTTACGATTGAACTATAGGTTTTTTTCCTGCCAAAATATAAATTGCGATTGAACGGCGCGGTTTAATTACATACAAGTGTATATGATGTCCAAGTTTAGCAATTTCAAAAATGGTGTAGTCCTGCCTTGTGTAATAAATTATTTCTAAATCAATCAGTTGTTTTTCTGTGGTAAAATTTACATATACCGTATATTTGACAGATTTATCGAAACCAAGTACAAAAAATATAATGTACGATTATATTTGAATATCTTCAGTTTTATATGATGCTACATATAAAAAAACTGATTTTGCAAACATGTTAGTTGACGATGTGGGGAATTTTGTGTACACTATACTTTAGAAGTGACTAAGCTATTTCATTTTCATGAACATAGGACTATTGACTGACCATACTGACTATTTTCATGAAAATAGTCGGTGTATTAAAAATATTTTCTGATGTAGGTACCTACGCGATTATTATCTAATTTTTTGTTTCGATGATTAAGATGTAGCAATTTAGCAAACGTACCTACATATTGTTTTTAACAACAATAATATCATGAAGCAAACGTTATAAAACTGGGTCCAGGCGGATTATTATTTTATCCAGTCAACATAAATTACAACTTTTATTCTTTAAAAGATTCCAAATACAAATTGAATGTACATCCAACATGTCTCCTTTGTGTTTCTACATTTCCTTTATTACAAATCTGAGTTTGTGTTATTATTATCCTGTTAGCTTAACTTTCTACTTGTAACACTCCAGTAAATACTAAGGAGATTTGGAGATTAGGAACGTTAAATCGTTTTATACTACCTAATTATCAACATAATTGAAAGTAATTATAATTTAAGCCTATTTAATAACCTTGATATAGTTTACTAGATCGACAACCAGTGTTATTAATTTTCGTGGACTTTATTGTTAATAGTTAATATCATAAGCGGCGGTTTTAAGACCGCCATATTCGTGAAATACTGTTTTCTATAAATACAAATAACTTACGCCGATTTTAAGACCGCCATATTCTTGAAATATTGTTTTCTATAAATACAAATAACTTTAGACATTTAAGAACTGAATAATATAGAACTCAGCAAATAACAGCCACCTGCGACAAAAAGCGGTCTAACCAACAAATTTTAGGCACAGAAATCTTTTAAAATACATATTTTTTAAAATTTAACTGTAGATGTAAATGTTGTTATAACATAAACATACATAGTTCTGCATATAAGATTGTTCATTTCTGTTTATAAATATGTGAAAATAATTGTTAAAGTGTGAGGTTAGAATAGCGAAATAGTATTTTACAATCGTTTTTTAAAATTTTTATTTTGTATAGTGGATAAACAAAACATCAAGAATTTTATTTTCTATATAACTTTTGTTTTACGCGATTTATGTTTCAAGTATTCTGTACTTAAAAACATCAGAATTTGATCATTTTACTACGTGAAACACGGACCTCAACAAAGATGAAAATATATAATATTGAGATATACTGTAACTACATTAAATTACCTTTCTGAAATTATTACACACTTATATTTTTTAATATCATTTGGTTGTAAATAATGAAGTATGAAGTTGGCAAAAAAATATATTTTTTAATTTATATCTCTACGCATCACGTATAATACATAGCGTATACAGCAGGAATATTTTTAAACTTACTAATACTTGCTCGTGCCAACTAGGAAGCAGGCTCTATGTAATAGTACTCATAGGCATAGACGTTTCTTGGGAGGTATTGGAGATGAATAGTGTTGTTGTGATGAAGGGAATCAATTTTAAATTATCTGACCTTTGAATATAAATGTAGATGTTTATTTAAATGGTTAAACATGTTTTATAAAGTAGTTTGGTTTATTAGGAAAAGTGGGAATTGTAGAGAGTTAGTTAGTTTGACTTGCGAAAAGTTTTTACAAAGGAAAAATTTACGCACTTAAATTTTTTATCTGAGAAGTATATTGAGTGCTATACTAATACATCTACATGGTGGCCCGTAAATAATGGGCCATGGAGACATTTTGACTTGCGAAAAGTTTTTACAAAGGAAAAATTTACGCACTTAAATTTTTTATCTGAGAAGTATATTGAGTGCTATACTAATACATCTACATGGTGGTCCGTAAATAATGGGCCATGGAGACACTAGATTTTTCACTTCAAAATATTACGATTTAAGCCAACTTAGCTTAATGAAATAAAATTGATAATAAAAAAGATACAGGTTGTCAAAGTTGGAATTTAAAAAGTGATTTTTTGTAATAATTACACTGTCTCTGAATGTATCAACTTAAAAATTTGGAAATAGATATTTTTGTATATGAGAAATCATAATCTGTGCCTACTATGTTAAAATATTGTACAAGGAGCTATGCAGCTGATTGTTGAAAAGCTATTATCTCGAAAATGGTTAATTTCTGAGACTAATGGCATTTCTTCCTCAAAAGTAATGTAGGTTTAAGCTTATTTTTTTGTATAAAAAAACGTGATAACGTTTGGGCCAAAAAAGTTACGCTCATATTTACGTTACAAATATGGCGGATGTGGCGCCGTCTAGGAAATACGTCGAAATAGACAACAGCTTATGATTTCTCATATCCAAAAACATCTATTCCCAAACTTTTAAATTGATACAGTCGAACACAGTGTAATTATTACAAATTACTTTTTAAATTTTAACTTTGACACCTTGCATCTTTTTATTATCAACATTTTAATAAGGCATATTAGCTTAAATCGTAATATTTTGAAGTGAAATATAAATAATATGATATGATATATCTCCGTGGGTTATTACGTACAGACCACCCATGTATAAGGTTCTGCAATTTTAAAGCAGATCAATAAGAACAATAACAAAAATATTTGTAGTCCATAATAAACTATTCAGTTATAATAGCATGCATACAGATTGAAAAAAATACATTCAACGTTATTAGACTGCGAAATTATGTTTACTTGATTATATTTTGTTCACTTCTTCTTCATATGAACAAATATTAAACAAAATAGGATAGATATACCTTTGGAATGTAAGTGAAAGTGTTTATGTCCACCACTCAATGATATACTAATAAATGGATCCATTCTCTACTCCCGGTATCCCGCCTAGTTTCCATTCAGCCGATGCTCTTCTTCCTGTCTACCAACTTAATATCAATAGCTAGTTTGAGAATGATTTGTTGCATCACTTTGTAGTTTCGCAATGGATGTGGAAAATTTAATTTTATGGGATAAAAGTTTGAGATCTTCCTATTAAAAATGGACGACAGCAGTATGTTAATATTTAGATTGCCTTGGGAATTTGCGAATTTAGATATACATATTATGTGATGCTAACGAAATTTTAGTGAATTCGTTTTTAAAAATTAGTGATTATAAATAAATTTACACGATTCTAGCATTTATATTCTTAATCCTGCGGAATATATTTAAGCGTGTTTTTAGAACACATTCCAGTTTTAAACTTCTAACATTTTAATGTTTTCCACTGAACCCTTCCCGACGTCCGTGGCTACGCTACGCTACTATTTTGAGGCCGTAGGCTGTAATAGCGAATCCAAGTTATCGCGCGGTATCCACCGGAATCTAGAGCGCATTTTTTATTTTTATACATATACGCTAGCGACGCCGCGCCTTCACCCGAAAATCTTTAAGGGCCGCGTTTTAGTCGTCGAAAATCGCCCAAAGACAATCCACTCAGGATGTGGCGGTTCCAATTAGCGTAAAGCCGAACTAGAGCTAGATACGTTTTCGCGTAGAAGATCGGTGTTGCAGATTTCTTTATTCAGTAGATTCGCCTAACGTTTTATCCGTACGATCAGAGACGTATTAAGGAAAATCGGCCTAAAGTACAGAAACAACAAAACAATATCAGTATCTGCACAGAATATAGTCATAACATACCAGGATGTTTCTATAAGGTTTGTTGGGATAAATAATATACAATAAATTTTTGTTCCAGGAAAAAGTAACACATTATTGAAACAAATTTTTAGATATATTATTTTTCCGATAATTATCTATACTATTACTAAGAATGTCGATTTATTTAATAACTGAGAGGTAGATCCTGTATGTCGAAAAGCGGTTAGATAAAATACTTGCAATAGTTTTGTTGGTTTTCATCTTTTAATATATAGGTATATATTTAACATATTTAACTTTATTTGTAGTAAAATATTTAGCCAAAAGAAATTTATAAAGTACGGCTACAGTAAAGACATGGAAAATCGTTTAATACAATAATGATACCTGAAGTAAATTAAAAATTTTCCCAATATTACGTATATACGAGTATTTGTATATCTATCAAATACAACTGAAAAAGTTATACGGTAGGTAGTGAAGCACTGAGTCGTACACCGTACCGAAATTTACAGAATTATTTCAGCGCGACGTCTTTGAAAAAGCCAGGTCAAAGCGCAACCGCCAAACAGTCCGAGGACTGGTTTATACCAGGTGACCCAGTCAAGAATTCTGTTTCTGGCGTTGACAAGGATCGATATTAATATCAATGAAATTAAAAAACAAATGACTTTTTGTAATTATTTTCCGTAATATGAATTTATTAAAGAAACTGAATACCTACCCATTAAAATTGGTTAAATAATTTTATTTCGTTGGAATAATTACATATGTGTATCAAGTTTGTAAAAATTTGTTGGCGTAATTTTTCCAAAAAATAACATAGAACTTCTTAAACATATATTAATACAGTAAGACATAGTAACCTAACTACCAGCAACTTTGTAATATATTTTCTTTTTATAAATTTTTAAGATTAAGTTTTGCAACAGCGTTTCATGTTTCATTACATATTATGTATATATTTATGATTTTAAAGTAAAATAAATACATACTCTTGTATATAGTGAAATGAAATAGTCGAAAGGAAAGTTAGTACATGGGTGGTGATATAATATTTTTAAAAATTCACTTTTTAATTGTTAGCCAAATGACTTTTCACAAATTGTTAAACATGTCAAGAAAAGCATCCTCCATTGCTATTATGTAATCCAGAATATTTCTAGAGCTACCAAATGATTTTTTTTGTCTTAATACATACACGTTTTATTCAAAGGTTATTTGTTTTCGTTTTAATTCTCATGCGTAATAATATATATACAGTTTCTTATAAAGAAATGATACGGATTTCTATTTTGCTAACTCACCTATAATTTTTATAGTTAGAGAAGGAACGGCAGATTTGTATTTGTATTATTAGTTTATAACTCTGATCTGCAGAAATATCACCATATTTATGTGTTTCTCTAAAGCATAAAGCATTATTTCTGTAAGAAAGTTCTTATACAAATATTTGCTGAAAATTTACCTTTTTACAGGAGAAAAATCTGAGTCGTAAACTATGTTTTGGAATTTATTATTATATTGTGTTTACCTCTTTTCATCGGAAAATGGTCCCCATGGAACCTATCGTATGCAGTAAAAAACCCATCCGCAGACTAACGATGTCTGGACATTATTAAATAAAATAAGTTCACTACGAATTGTTTGAGATACTCTATAAATCACAAGAATTTGCGGCGCGTAACAACCTATTCAGTATCGTGATTTAGGTAATCCGGTCCCGAACACAGCATAGGTAGACTCTCTATACTGTGGTCCCGAAGGTCAATAGTCAATAGAGATATAAATGTGTCGTGTGTCAAATGTACACGCACTAGATGGTCAAAGCAGTCGCAAGATTGCTAATAAGTGTGCGCCTGAAAAAAGAAATTATTTTAATAGATTTTCATATAGATAGTTATTCGATTACCATCACATTATTTGACATTTATTTATGTACAAAACATTCTTCATTGTCATAAAGTAACATTGAAATAAAACAGTAAAAAAAAACGTTTGGGACTTTTAAATTAGATAAATATTTATAAGGTTGCACTGACTTTTACAGTATTTGCCTATTTCTTCAAGATTTTCATGGACAGAATAGGAAAAAATGATAAAACATAATAATAACGTAATCTATTAATTTATAATTGTTCCAAGTCGTTCTATAACTAGAGCTAAATTGTTACTATTATAAGAAGGTAATGTGACAAATAACAACGATACGTGATGATAAAATTTCTGATTTAGCTGCCAGAATGTTCAGTTGCTAATCGATTTAATGTTACCACTAAAATGTAAGGTGAAAATTACTTAGTGTTCATACACAATTTTATTGAAAATTATTTGTTTCCTTATTAAATATCATATGATTTCTGCTTCATACAAAGCGCAATATTTTTTTTATAAAAGAATGAAGTGTGTACGCTACTGGTCTTTTTCATTTCATTTACATGAAGGTTTGTAAAAAAATATGGTATGCATACGTATAAAAAATATCCAATACATATAGGTAAATTCGTACCGTTACAATTAGCGCAAATTTAATATTCATTTACTTTTTTAAAATTCTGATATTATAGTAAACAAACCGCCAGAAATTAGTTTGCTTTAAAATTGCCAACATAAAAATAAAATGCCATTATTACTATTGAATAAATTTAACTTAATTTTAAAATCCATCGGGCGCACCTAATTATAACATTGACGCGATCCACTGCCTATCGAGCCATAAATATGAATCGCTCCCTAAACCGAAGATCGCTATTCAGTTTCTGGAGCCAACAACTCATCGAGACGGCAACAGTGATGGAAATAATGTACTTCATGCTTTAGCTTAGAGCTTTATTATACTGTGTAATTTAAAATATGAAATAAATGATTAATTTTTAGTCCTAATAGTAACGTACATTCCTATATTACATTAAGCTGAGTTCCGTCAATTTTTCATCAAATAATATTAACTAGAAAGGTACAGCAAGGTTGCTGCCCGACCTTGGCTGACTTTTATTGACAATAATTTTTAAAAGTAGCTGGCATGTCATTTTAAAAAGATGTAAAATTCTGTCAATTTTGTGGTTTTTTCATGTTTGGTTATCTTCATTTGATGCTGAAATTTGACAAACATTTTTTTTAATTCGTGACATTTAAGAATTTTTAGAAATTCGTTTGATTTTTCAAACAATCTGTACTTTTTTCGTTAGTGTTCTACTAGATCTTTGTTAAGTTTAAAAAAAAAAATGTTTAAATTCCATAAACTGAGGAATTTTAGATATTGGTTTTGTTTTTCTAAACACCCTATATTTTTTCCTTAATTAGTGTTCTAACAGACCCTTGTTAAAAGTTTAATCAAAAATCCCCATCAAATTTCGTAATTTTTATGGATTTTAGAGATTGGTTCGGTTTTCTCTAAACATCCTGTATTTTTTCGTTAATTAGTGTTCTAACAGACCCTTCTCAAAAATTTCATCAATAATTTTGGTTAATTCCCATAAATTTTGAGGGTTTTTAGAAATTGATTTGGGTTTTTAAACACTCTGTATTTTTTCGTAAATTAATGTTCTAACAGATCCTTGTTATAAGTTTCATCAAAAAGTTTAATTAAATTTCATAATTGAGGGATTTTAAATATTGGTTCGGTTATTTCTAAACACCCTGTATTTTTTCGTTAATTAGTGTTCTAACAGACCCTTGTTAAAAGTTTAATAAAAAATGTTGGTCAAATTTTATAATTTTTAGGGATTTTAGAGTTTGGTTCGGTTTTTCTAAACACTCTGTATTTTTTCGTTAATTAGTGTTCTAACAGACCCTTGTTAAAAGTTTAATAAAAAATGTTGGTCAAATTTTATAATTTTTAGGGATTTTAGAGTTTGGTTCGGTTTTTCTAAACACTCTGTATTTTTTCGTTAATTAGTGTTCTAACAGACCCTTGTTAAAAGTTTAATAAAAAATGTTGGTCAAATTTTATAATTTTTAGGGATTTTAGAGTTTGGTTCGGTTTTTCTAAACACTCTGTATTTTTTCGTTAATTAGTGTTCTAATAGACCCTTGTTAAAAGTTTACTCAAAAATGTTGCTCAAATTTCGTATTTTTTAGGAATTTTAGAGATTGGTTCGGTTCTTTCTAAACACCCTGTATTTTTTCGTTAATTAGTGGTCTAACAGACCCTTGTTAAAAGTTTAATCAAAAATGTTGGTCAAATTTCGTAATTTTCAGGGATTTTAGAGATTGGTTCGGTTTTTCTAAACACCCTCTATTTTTTCGTTAATTAGTATTCTAACAGATCCTTGTTAAAAGTTTAATCAAAAACCCTGGTCAAATTTCGTAATTTTTAGGAATTTTAGAGATTCGTTCGGTTTTTTCTAAACACCCTGTATTTTTTCGTTAATTAGTGTTCTAACAGACCCTTGTAAAAAGTTTAATAAAAAATGTTGGTCAAATTTCTTAATTTTTAGGGATTTTAGAGATTGGCTCGGTTTTTCGAAACACCCTGTATTTTTTCGTTAATTAGTGTTCAAACAGATCCTTGTTAAAAGTTTAATCAAAAATGTTGGTCAAATTTCGTAATTTTTAGGAATTTTAGAGATTGGTTCGGTTTTTCTAAACACCCTGTATTTTTTCGTTAATTAGTATTCTAACAGATCCTTGTTAAAAGTTTAATCAAAAACCTTGGTCAAATTTCGTAATTTTTAGGAATTTTAGAGATTCGTTCGGTTCTTTCTAAACACCCTGTATTTTTTCGTTAATTAGTGTTCTAACAAACCCTTGTAAAAAGTTTAATAAAAAATGTTGGTCAAATTTCTTAATTTTTAGGGATTTTAGAGATTGGTTCGGTTTTTCGAAACACCCTGTATTTTTTCGTTAATTAGTGTTCTAACAGATCCTTGTTAAAAGTTTAATCAAAAACCCTGGTCAAATTTCGTAATTTTCAGGGATTTTAGAGATTGGTTCGGTTTTTCTAAACACCCTGTATTTTTTCGTTAATTAGTATTCTAACAGATCCTTGTTAAAAGTTTAATCAAAAACCTTGGTCAAATTTCGTAAATTTTAGGAATTTTAGAGATTCGTTCGGTTCTTTCTAAACACCCTGTATTTTTTCGTTAATTAGTGTTCTAACAGACCCTTGTAAAAAGTTTAATAAAAAATGTTGGTCAAATTTCTTAATTTTTAGGGATTTTAGAGTTTGGTTCGGTTTTTCGAAACACCCTGTATTTTTTCGTTAATTAGTGTTCTAACAGACCCTTGTTAAAAGTTCCATAAAAAAAATTGTTTAAATTCCATAAATTTTTAAGGTAGTTTTTTCGTTAATTTGTCTTGTACTAGACCCCTGTTAGAGATTTTATCAAAAAATTTCTTTTAATATAGTAATTGAAAAAACATTACTATTTCGTTGTGATTTGCATGACGCTGTACTTGCTGTTATCTCCTCCATAATGTTCAACATCAATAATGATACTTTCTGAATTTTGTATAACAATTTGTGTGTGATTTGCTAGGTACTACTACTACTGATAATAAGCATTAAAAAGCTAGTCCGACCCTGACGGATAAAAAAAATACTCAAGTGCCAATACCTTACAGACCGTAACTAAGGGCATCTTTTCGATAGTGTCCCAACTAAAACATGCTGAAATTAATTCACGTCCTTTAATTTTTGGTGAAGAAACGTGCTAGAAAACAGATTTACCTATGCAAAGACCGTGAATTGCACCTTTTAGCCTTGTTGTAATTACTGTGATAACTACTCAATAATTTATATCAGTTCAAGTGTTAATGTCTTTTAAAAAGTATCCTGCCGGTTGTGACAGTGATTATAATACCGCATACGATTTTTTCAGTGCATAATTGCCCTATAAAGTTCTGAAACGTAACAATGAAACATAGGAGGCGAAAACATGGTTTTCTTCCCATTTCCTAATGACTTACCAGCCTATAAAATATGTCACACCCTGGAGAAAACTTGTATGATTGGCACAGTGAAGAGATATTTTTTCTAACTTGCTTAGATTTTTCTTTAACTGCGACAAGAAACACCTATAAATTCGTTGAAAAATGCACACAAAAACGCCGCCCTTAAAGCAAGGCCAAGGACGATGGCGACAAGTGACGAATTTGATGCTATTGTGATGTCTGGATTCTGGATTGAGCTGTGGTGTAGATGGTTATACAAGGTGAATCTTAAACAAGTACATATACAGGGTGTCCGGAAAGTAATGGGACACAGCTTAACCATAGCTTCCTGGATCAAATGGAACCGATTTAGACAAACTTAGCTTAGTCCAAAAGTGCCTCGTTTAGAAGTTACAGGGCTCAAAGAAAAAAATTGTTTTCTTGTTATGGGCATAATTAAGAAGCGAAACGTCCAATCACGTTCAAATTTAATTAATTTTGCGTAGAAAAGCTATACTTGTTCTATGTTAATAAAGTCATTGAAATAGAAATGAATTCTCTAATTTGATTAAGTTACCACTTGTCAAACTGACGTTGATACGCTTAAATTAGATAAAATTTGATCAAAAGCCTGATTAATATTAATCGTTGTACTGAGTTAGTAATTATCGTTGTGTAGTGTAAATGTAATGTGTAAATAATTTCAAATTATTAGTATTATTTTGTCACATTTTTTCCAAATCAGAAACGGCAGATATGATCGCTGTTTATTGTCAAAATCAAATTAAAGGAGGAGCTGCAGGAAGAAGCTACAGTTACATGGAACGGGTATCTACGCAAAATTTATTTTTTTATCATATTTTTCCGTCAAGCGTATCATAATAGGATCAACAAAAAAGATACGATAAAAATGAGTTACAAAAAAAAATGATAAGAGCGCCCCCTACGATATTCAGCACTACTTACTCCTTCGCAATGCTTGTACTTATCTAAAAAACATAACTGCACCAAATTTCAACATGATTGGACATTTCGTTTGTTAAGTATGCCCATAGCAAGAAAACAATTTTTTTAAGCCCTCTAACTTCTAAAGGAGGCACTTTTGGACTAAGTTAAGTTTGTCTAAATCAGTTGTATTTGATCACAGGAAGCTATGTTTAAACTGGGTCCCATTACTTTCCGGACACCCTGTATTTTAACTGCAGGTGTAGTTCGTCTTATAAAACGTATTTCGTTTTATTATTTTCACGGGTAATGTTTTTCTCTTGTCTTGTGTATTTAATTTATATTTTTGGTGAAATACAGTGTTATTAAATAAAATATGGCGTATTATTCAAATAGTGAAAAGGTTGACATGCTAAAAGGATAATGGCGAAATACTGGATAACTGTGATTAGAAAATCTCTAAATTTCATGTACTTAGATACATGGACATACTTTATAGGTGAGGTATAGGAATGGCAAAGAGATATTTATATAAATAAACATGTTTCAATAATTCTTTGACATGTCTAACTAAAAACTTTAAGTATTAACTTTCTTGAAACCTATTCCAAGATATTAATGTAACACTGGCAACGCTGTAGAATACACATCCACCATCCACTCTTATAAATCTTAATATCGGAGCATCCTGTATGTATTTATTGCCGTTTATGTTGATTGTTACGGAATTTCAGTGATTTGTATTAGTTTTGTCAATTGTATTATCTTAGAACTAGACAATGTATAAACATCAAAAGAAAGGAAATTTTAATATTCAATAACTTTATTAAAACGGTACTTATCTAATAATAATTATAGTTTTATTCTGCATCCACCCAAAGACAAGTTGGAAGGACAGTCTTTTTTTTTTTTTGAAGCACTGACCTGAAAATTATGCTGGTGCTGAGTTTAATATTTGCATCTTGTTAATTTTTATTCTTTCTGTCGTTAGGCTTCCGGTTTCAATATTTACATTAGCTCTATTCCAATATGTAAATCATTCATATACCGCCATTAATAACCGGGATTACTGCCAATCCCGTTTCTCCTTGAATATTTGAATAATTATAATTATAAAATATTGGCAAACTATCTTGTGTCTCTTTTTGTTTTTCGTAAATAATGTAGGAATCTAAATCCAACCTGACCTATCCTAGTGATCTATTTTTGCCTAGATATACTTATTTTGTGAGCAAAATAGTAATTCATATAGTTTTGTTGTGCTTTGTCCAAGTTGCTCTAAGCCTGAGTGTAGAATAATAGTAATACGGAATCTTGTTCATATGGTTATGTTCAATTCAAAATCGATATGTAGGGTTAAATAAATTAATCCTAAGAGTTATAATGGGTAATTGGCTGTAATGCAGAGCATTGTATTATAAGATGATACAATGGGCTTGCGTACGGTGTTTGACAAAGACTTCATTTAGGAAAAGGGACTAAAAATGTGATAATTTAACAGTACATTTTAGGAAAAATATTATATTTAAATTTCAGGAAAGTATACACGTATCCTGTAAGAATTTTATATCTATATTTTTAGTTCTATAAGTTCATATTTTTTAAATATAATAAACGATGCGTTATAACTGAATCTCGGACATGCCAGAGGACTTCTAAATAAAACTTAAAAAAAATGTATTTTGTGCACAGTCATGATTTTTAAAACATTACAAACTAATTTTTGACATACTGTTGCGGTGTTCAACTGTATCTTTAAACTGAATCGTTGTCTGCACACATTTTCTAATCACAAGCCTTCTCTTTATTCTAAAAAAAATATGTAAGAATACTTTTTCTTCAACTATTTTTAATTCTGTATTTAGTACTGGATATCCTCTGATACAAGACGCATATTTACCACACATACTTTGGAATACATTTTATTTATATATTTTAAGGGACTACTTTGATATTAGTTGTGGTACTTTTAATGTTTGGTTGTCTTTTTTATATTATCGTCATCTCGGCCACAATATTTAGTATTAATAAATATATGTATAGAATTATATCATGAAGCTTTTGAACTTCATTCACATTCGTAATTGAACACATAACACTGTATAGTTGAGAAAAATTTGTTATTTGAAACTGTCTATAAATGCGACACAGAAGTTTACCCCTGTCAGTCATGCCAACATAGGATGTGTTCTTTAAAAGTCTCAAGTATCTGAAGGAAGAGAACAAATTACAAATATAGCAAGAATTGCGGATTTAATCTCGTAAATGTTCTACATAATGTGAAGAATGATTAGCATAATTGTTTCTTCGTGCAATTTTGACATTTTGTTAACAATTGCGTTTAAAATATTAAGCTTAATTATTATTATTGTAGAATGATTCATATTATTATACTACATATCAATGTTATTAGTCAGTATTTTACTTACAATTTGTTAACGAAAAACAAATGTGACGTTCTATATGGACTTATATGCAAACATCATTAGAACATTTAATATGTGCTTATTGTTAGTAATTTTTAAGAAATACATATATTAGTTAACAGAGGTACAGTTTTTTCAGTGAGATTCACCAATAATAGTACAAAGTATATCTACAATTATTATAGAACAAAACAAGAATATAACAGATGTAGAAAAAATATATGAAAATATAAGATACATACCAGTATAACAAAATAATACAATACAACTACTCCCTATTCTACAGCTCATGGATTAGTTATACATCTAAAAGCTAAATACAATTCATGTATATGTTAAGTTTGTCACAGGAATTACAAATTGAATTGTAATTATGTGTCATAAACAGGATATTTTAATCCCACGTTACTGTTAGCAACAGAAGTATAAGAGCAGTACGACTTACAGTCCGAACTGTTAAAAAGTTCAGTTGTTCTGTTTTGTATTGAATTAAGTAAATTGGCTTTGTTATTATAAATGATAACCTAAACAGGGGAGCAGTATTCTAGCTTGGATCGAACAAACGCATAATATAATGAGAGTAAGGCGGCATTATCTCGAAATTAACGACTTTGTCTTATCACAAAACCCAATGTTATAAGTGTTGAGGAAGCTATAAATATTGAACGTGATCTGAGAAAGAAAAGTTACTATCAAAGTAAACTCCTAAATCTTTTATGCTATCCGTGTGCTCCAAGACATCTGCGTTAACATTATAATTGAAAAAAATTAATTTCAGTTTATGCGTAAATGAAAGAACTTTGAATTTAGAAATATTCAACTGTAAATTTTTGAACAATTTTAATTAACTGACTGCATATGAACACATTCATCATCAGTTGATATGGAAAAAAATTGAAATCATCAGTATTCACCAATTACAAAAATCGATATAATTTGTGATGTCGTTAATGAAAATTGAAAACAAGAATGGACCCAGATTTGAACCCTGAGGTATTTCGAAAGTAATAGGGTAGTGGTCAGATCTTAATTCGTTGTAGTACAACGTAATCAAAGCTATTCGACAAATATGAGGTAAATAATTTTAGATGATTTCCACAAAGTTCGTATACCTCAAGTTTTTGCAGGAGCATATCGTGATCAATACGGTCGAAAGCCTTCGAGAATTTAGTATATATAACGTCTGCCTGTTCATTACATTGGAACTGCGTAACACACTTCCAGATTTGTGGCAGCTGATCTCTTTTCTACAAAACTATATTCGTCAGGTGACATAATACTCTTGAAAAGTGGATAAATGCGATTAGACAACGACATCGCAAAATTACATAACAAAGTAATGGGCCTATAATTATTTGTGCTAGCAGGGTCATTATTTTTGAGAATTGGACAAACATTTACCACTTTCCACGTACTAGGAAATGTTCCTGTTTTAAGTGCAAAATTGAATATGAAACCCAGTGGATGAGCTAAAGTAAAACGGTAATCACAAGCAAATAAACTGAGAATTATGTCCGGACCCGAAGTTAATTTATTTATTCTTAAGTGTTCTACTAGAATGTATTATTTCCTTGTTAGATAAAAAATTTACGGTGATAGAAAAATTAACATTGTTGAGCATGGCATGCCTTTGTATATATGTGATATACAAAGGCATCTATACAGGGTGATTCAGAACTTTTCTAAACAAATTTTGAATAAATGCGTCATGAAAAATGGAATCAATGTCGTATTTTTTTTTGTAAAATCCTTACAGTTTCCGAGAAAAAAATATTGGAATTCTGGTAGTTTCAACATCGCTGAGCTATTGCAGTCTCTATAGCTAGGCGATTTAAAATATCCGATTACTTATCGTATTGACTTTTTTGTGATGCAATTATTTGCATTAGTTTTTCAAATTATCAAAAATACTTACGTATAGCAACTCACAGTTGATGGGTAGCTATCGTTTTAATTTATGGTGAAATGGACATGCTGTAGCTGAATGATTTACCGATATACATGTGCCAAATGCAGCTACTTTTACAACGGTGCGCAGCGGAAATTTGCAACCGAATCGTGAAAGAGATGGCGTATTGTAACAGTGTGGCGTATCATACACGAGGCTCCAAGCCTGTCCAAGCATTAATACAGGGAATTGGACGAGGAGAACCGGTACTATAGCCGCCACGATCTCCTGACTTTAAATCATTTCAACTTATTTTTGTGGGGATATTTAAAAAATGAAGCACTTATATTGCACCGGAGTGGACACTATTGATATTTACACAAACATATCATAGCTACTGCCAATACAAGTTCAAAACGGACAAGAAGCAGAAACATTTGTGTTAGTTTGTAGAAACTGGCTAAGACGGATCCAAAATTTTATTGTAACATCAGGTATGTCAAAATATTTTACTAATTAAAACCACAAATTAGTTCTATTAATAACTGTAACAATAGCGGCAAAAGCAGTTGAATTTGCTGTATTAAAATAGGTGTTGTAAAATATAATTTATTTCTTTCCTTGGGAATTTCTTTCAATTTTTTGTCCGGTCGCCGATTATACGCCTTATCAGGTTTTACAGTGGACTAGTTTCCAGTGCCGTGTAGAAGTATATTACATCATTTTTGAACTGCTCTTTTTGATTTTATTTTTACAAAATTGTGTTTGTAAGAGTCCCCTGTACATTCAAAAAGTTACTATTACCATTAGGTAATTAATGATGAATAGTTATAGCCGAAGTCAATTAATTAAAAAACTGTAATACTCATATTGCGCTTTAAATTCTCGATGAACAAGTATCCTATATTTAGTCCCCAAAAACTGAATTTTGAAGCATTTATTTAATAATAAATATACGTGAGTAAATGAAACGGGAAACTCATCAAATCTGTTTATAAATACGTTTATTTAAAAATCGGATTTTCGGAGCAGAATATATAAAACAAGCTACCTAGATATTTTTAAAACTCTTTCAATAACGATTAAAGCTGAAATTTGGAAATTTTCCAGTGTATGTATGAACACTTAACACTAGATTGATTTAGAACGTAACTGGCCTAGAAAAGCAGTTCTGTTCATCGTAACAAGGAAATTGATTAAGTAAAATTATTTATACATACATGCGCATTCACATAACATAAAATTTAATTTAATCCCTGGTGAGGAAAATATTTCTATTAACCAAACTACCAAGGTTAATAATGGCTACATATCTTTATGTCCATAAATCTGGTACAGATGTTTCTATATTCGACATCATTACTTGCATTTTAATGAGAGTCCTTAACCTCGTCATTTTTAAGATTCAGTTTAAAAGGATGTTTTGACGTTTCCAAAGGTCTAATGTAGGTGGTGGGCACGTGTTATTAACAAATAACATATGAGTATGCTGGTAGATAAACATGAAAGATATAGGTCCTTTAATTGACCTATGTTGTATTCAAATGTTGGATCAGGCAAGTTTACTTAATCAATTAAAAATGTACAGGCTAAGTCGACTACCAAGTTTAGATATAGCAAGTCTTATATAAAAGTGTTTCGAATTAAACATAGGACCCAAAAATGTAGCAATATACAACTGTACCTTAAAGGTCATGCGCATTTCGGAGACCGGCAATTTTTGAAAGAGTCGCTCGGGATAAGGTTATTATTATTTTTTAAATGTCAACCACCTTTTTTATTTGTGCACTGAATGAAAGCTATTTTTTTCTGATTAATTTCACTTCAACATGTAGCAGGTTGACAGGGAAATTTTTGGAGAAAAATCGAAAAATCTGTGTGTCTAAAAAACCATGGGCATTTCGGAAACAGGCAAATTTTGGATAAAATCGCGGGAGGAGCATACGGTTGTTTTTTTAAACGATCTTTTTTATTGCACCGTTTGAGAGGAATTTTTTGGAGAAAATCGAAAAAACGTACTCAGATTTTTCTCTTTTCAATGAAATAGTTAAGTTTTGGCGCCTCAGCGGCAACTATTAAATTCAGCAGTGTTACCATTAAAAAAACAACATTTTCCTTATTACGCCTCCAGTTATTACATTCTTGATAATTGAACTTCACCGTTCATACCCTATAATAACAAAAATTGACCTGTTCGAACGATTTTTCCAAAAATTTACAATGTCCGAAATGCTGCTGTTCTGTGTGACCCATGTAAGCAAATATCTATAAGTTTAGTTTGTCCGTATATCCAAAAATAACTACTACGTACTCAATCGTTGACACGCCCTGTACAGTATTTTTTATGGCGAACATTATCTTATTTCTCACTATAGTGTAAACCCACCAAACACTTTTCTTTTTATCAGACAGACCTTCGAGGTCGTAAAACTTTTCTGTTTGCACTTCTTTTTGTTCTCAAATTTAGTTGGCTTTCAAAGCTCTGTCCACCTAATACAAGTGAAACACTTCTTACTACATCCGAACTATATACCGTAAGAAGCTAGTAAGCGAGTCTCACAGGTACATGTTTATGTTGAATGGAACGTGGCAACTATCAGTTGTCGAAGGTCTGACAATATCTGCAGGTATTGTCTCACGTGAGGTAATAAAGTCAACTTAGAATATGCCTCTGATTTTTTTTATTTAAAAGGTGAATGAATGTGTTGGGGTGCCGTTCGTTTTTGATAATATGGAGTGAATGTGGATTTCGTATATTCCATATCTGATTTTGTCAAGAAATTCGTAGGTTTTGCTTCGATAGCTAGGTATCCCTGAAGTTATTATTCAGATTTATTTTGTTTGTCACTTAGCGTCTGGAAGACCCATCTGTCACATTTTATGATAATTAGTAGCGATTTGATGTGAGTGATGATAATGATGATAATATTTTTGATAACCCATATTAAGGACGACGACTTGATCCACTTCATTCATTACATGCCATAAACCGCAATTACTGAACTGTAAATGACGGATGGTTTGTGGTTTTGGGCTATTGAAAACTTACTGATAGCATGAACTTCATACTGGATGTTCTTTCTTGGAACTGTTCATATGAAAATACTCCAAATAAACTATTAAGCCCAGATATTAAATTAACTAACTCCATATTAAAATTTTTACAAAGTAAATGTAGTTATTTTTTATACTAGGTGATAAAATGTTATTTTATCGTGATTATTGAAAAGTCATTATGGTGTCAACATTTATTTCTTCTATGTTGTTTTGTGTGGTTGTTGGAGACAGAAATGTCATAACGAGATAAAAGAGGAATTGTTTCCATGCGATATATCCAAATTATCACTATCAAAATCTCGATAGACCTATGAAAAGGAATATAAAACATTTATATTTTCTTAACGTATTGTTAGCATATTTTTCTGAAAAATTGAAGAAAATGCAGCCTTCAATATCGATATTTCAAGGTAAGGATGAACTTAGAAGTCGCTTAAAATCACTTAGTGTCAATTATTTTTTTTATAAATACAGTAAGCTTATAGCTTTCCTAAAATAATAAACTAGCGGCTACAAACCAAAAAAGTTCAAAATTTTTAACCCGGAATTTGTGATAAAATTTCTACCAACTGCTGCAGTTGATGAATATCTCCTTGTTAACGATCTACAATATGTAATGCTTGTTTCTCTTCGCAAAACCAAAACCAAGAAAAATCGGTTGTTCTGTATTACGAACAAGAATCTGGAGCAGCCTCTTGAAGATTATTCGAAAATACATCTTGTTACACCCTCAGAACGTGCCCCAGAATAAATTCTCCATCAGCTGCCAACAGAAGAAAGGCACTGTTTATCTTGTGGGAATAAACACCATTTAAAAAACTGCTAAATCCAGAAATGTATACTGGACTTTGCTTCTGTCGTTCTGCAGCTACGATGGTTTCAAATTTTGGCGCAGACTTGGTAACAGTAAAGCGGTTGGGTGGTTGGTCTTCTTCCGTAACATACATTGAAGAATTAGTGGCCATCAAGATTGTTGTATCAGAATGCATACTTAACAGCGGAAAATCGGACCATTGTCGCCAATACATCGGTATCCTAGTCGGAGCAAAAACAAGTATTGTTTCCTTCTCATGCATATTTTTGGGAATGTTAATTAACGTTTCCAAAGGTCTAATGTAGGTGGTGGGCACGTGTTATTAACAAATAACATATGAGTATGCTGGTAGATAAACATGAAAGATATAGGTCCTTTAATTAACCTATGTTGTATTCAAATGTTGGATCAGGCAAGTTTACTTAATCAATTAAAAATGTACAGGCTAAGTCGACTACCAAGTTTAGATATAGCAAGTCTTATATAAAAGTGTTTCGAATTAAACATAGAACCCAAAAATGTAGCAATATACAACTGTGCCTTAAAGGTCATGCGCATTTCGGAGACCGGCAATTTTTGAAAAAGTCGCTCGGGATAAGGTTATTATTATTTTTTAAATGTCAACCACCTTTTTTATTTGTGCACTGAATGAAAGCTAATTTTTTTCTGATTAATTTCGCTCCAACATGTAGTAGGTTGACAGGGAAATATTTGGAGAAAAATCGAAAAATCTGTGTGTCTAAAAAACCATGGGCATTTCGGAAACAGGCAAATTTTGGATAAAATCGCGGGAGGAGCATACGGTTGTTTTTTTAAATGATCTTTTTTATTGCACCGTTTGAGAGGAATTTTTTGGAGAAAATCGAAAAAAACGTACTCAGATTTTTCTCTTTTCAATGAAATAGTTAAGTTTTGGCGCCTCAGCGGCAACTATTAAATTCAGCAGTGTTACCATTAAAAAACAACATTTTCCTTATTACGCCTCCAGTTATTACATTCTTGATAATTGAACTTCACCGTTCATACCCTATAATAACAAAAATTGACCTGTTCGAACGATTTTTCCAAAAATTTACAATGTCCGAAATGCTGCTGTTCTGTGTGACCCATGTAAGCAAATACCTATAATTTTAGTTTGTCCGTATATCCAAAAATAACTACTACGTACTCAATCGTTGACACGCCCTGTACAGTATTTTTTATGGCGAACATTATCTTATTTCTCACTATAGTGTAAACCCACCAAACACTTTTCTTTTTATCAGACAGACTTTCGAGGTCGTAAAACTTTTCTGTTTGCACTTCTTTTTGTTCTCAAATTTAGTTGACTTTCAAAGCTCTGTCCACCTAATACAAGTGAAACACTTCATACTACATCCGAACTATATACCGTAAGAAGCTAGTAATCGAGTCTCACAGGTACATGTTTATATTGGAACGTGGCAACTATCAGTTGTCGAAGGTCTGACAATATCTGCAGGTATTGTCTCACGTGAGGTAATAAAGTCAACTGAAAGAATATGCCTCTGATTTTTTTATTTAAAAGGTGAATGAATGTGTTGGGGTGCCGTTCGTTTTTGATAATATGGAGTGCAATCGAAACCCACATTTCATATCTGATTTTGTCAAGAAATTCGTAGGTTTTGCTTCGATAGCTAGGTATCCCTGAAGTTATTATTCAGATTTCTTTTGTTTGTCACTTAGCATCTGGAAGACCCATCTGTCACATTTTGTAATAATTAGTAGCGATCTGATGTGAGTGATGATAATGATGATAATATTTTTGATAACCCATATTAAGGACGACGACTTGATTCACTTCATTCATTACATACCATAAACCGCAATTACTGAACTGTAAATGACGGATGGTTTGTGGTTTTGGGCTATTGAAAACTTACTGATAGCATGAACTTCATACTGGATGTTCTTTTTTGGAACTGTTCATATGAAAATACTCCAAATAAACTATTAAGCCCAGATATTGAATTAACTAAATAAATGTAGTAAATGTAGTTATTTTTTATACTAGGTGATAAAATGTTATTTTATCGTGATTATTGAAAAGTCATTATGGTGTCAACATTTATTTCTTCTATGTCGTTTTGTGTGGTTGTTGGAGACAGAAATGTCAAAACGAGATAAAAGAGGAATTGTTTCCATGCGATATATCCAAATTATCACTATCAAAATCTCGATAGACCTATGAAAAGGAATATAAAACATTTATATTTTCTTAACGTATTGTTAGCATATTTTTGTGAAAAATTGAAGAAAATGCAGCCTTCAATATAGATATTTCAATGTAAGGATGAACTTAGAAGTCGCTTAAAATCACTTAGTGTCAATTATTTTTTTTATAAATACAGTAAGCTTATAGCTTTCCTAAAATAATAAACTAGCGGCTACAAACCAAAAAAGTCCAAAATTTTTAACCCGGAATTTGTGATAAAATTTCTACCAACTGCTGCAGTTGATGAATATCTCCTTGTTAACGATCTACAATATGTAATGCTTGTTTCTCTTCGCAAAACCAAAACCAAGAAAAATCGGTTGTTGTGTATTACGAACAAGAATCTGGAGCAGCCTCTTGAAGATTATTCGAAAATACATCTTGTTACACCCTCAGAACGTGCCCCAGAATAAATTCTCCATCAGCTGCCGACAGAAGAAAGGCACTGTTTATCCTGTGGGAATAAACACCATTTAAAAAAGCTGCTAAATCCAGAAATGTATACTGGACTTTGCTTCTGCCGTTCTGCAGTTACGATGGTTGCAAATTATGGCGCAGACTTGGTAACAGTAAAGCGGTTGGGTGGTTGGTCTTCTTCCGTAACATACATTGAAGAATTAGTGGCCAACAAGATTGTTGTATCAGAATTCATACTTAACAGCGTGAAAAATCGGACCATTGTCGCCAATACATCGGTATCCTAGTCGGAGCAAAAAAAAGTATTGTTTCCTTCTCATGCATATTTTTGGGAATGTTAATTAAGACATTATCTATTCTTGGTATTAAAGTATCATTTTATGTACCCTTGCGGTTAGAGTACTACTTTATCTACGAATTTTAGTAGATGAAAGGGAACTTATAATATTTTACCCACAATCACCTTATAATCGAACATCCACACATACGAGTATGAACAGTAATTCTTTATTCACTAATAGAATAATGAAAAGATAATAAACCTATAATAAATCAAATTTAATTTATTTACTTATTAACATTAACATTTACATTTATAGTTGTATACATTACGTTATTTGTCACATTTAACTTCCTTTCCGTTAATAACAACCTTTGTAGCATTATTGCCATCATTTTCGGAACGCATGACATCTGCGAAAGTTTGTGAAGAATTTGCGCAAGTTACGGATGTCTCTTCTTGTAAAGAACAGCTATATTTTCGTTGGATTTTCCTTGCAATATCAAGTTTTTGTTTCACTGAATACTAAGAAATATCAAGTCATGCAAATATTTTTTTCTTAAATTCCAATAATTCTGATCACACGTTGTATTGCATTCATGTTTTAATTGCTTTTTATCCACTTAAAAATATTAAATGTTCGAACTATGCTCTCGCGTTTGAACATTCTTGCGTGAATAACATGCTACTTAAAACACGTATACAACAAATAAATATTATTCATACTGTTACTCGTTTTTGCACGATTTATTGTTTTCTTAAACTACCATGTCAGTTCCTTAGCACTGTTATTCGTAGCTACATGCATGTTTGTTCAAATGTTTATGTTTAGTTTTATCCCCGATAAGTGCCTATCATGCCGCATTTTAACTTGAACGGAAACATAAACACAAACAATACAATTTAAAGTAAATATATCAACCGCTTCTATAAATACCAGCGCTAACATAATCTTGTAATTGGCGCAATTCAATTGAATACCTCAAATTATTTACAATTAATGAATATATCTACCTAATTAGTTTTGGTCGTACAATAATGACAATTTCAGCTGCATCGTATCTGTTCAAACGGACAATATGAAGCAACAACTCAGAAAAGACTGACACATTTGAATGTATTTTTAAATGTTTTGCACATCGGCGCTCTAACTGAAGTAAAATGAATCATCCATTATTAAGCGAGAATTTCGGAAAGCACCTGATACACAAAAACGAACCGTCCAAAATTTGGAAACGAGCCAGCTTTACGTTTTGACATGGATGACATTGATATTGAACTAAGGATAGTTTCTAAATATTTGCGAGTACGCGTTCTTCGCGTTATCTGCATTTACATTGAACTTATGGCAATTTGTAATCTTTAACACGCTCGAGAACAGGCGAACACGTGTATTTTCAAGATTAAAATTATAATTCAAGAGTGTAGCTTTTGGCATCGTGCCGTATGCATTTACTTGTAAACGGGGCCTACTGCAATGTTTGACGACGTGCAAGTAAGTTCACAATTGTCTTCTACCTTCATTAAATTGTTTTGCTTCTATGGCGAAAAAGACTTGCAGACGTATTTGTTCAATAAATTAAATTACTTCGTATTATAAATTGAAATAGTGTTCTCGGAAGATATTAATGGGTTTACTAATTTAATCCTGACCTCCATAAGTCTTGAGCACATACAATCACTTATTATTATTATATTAATGGAGAAGTTTTTACGAAATAATACACAAGTAACTGATCTTGGAATATCATACGACAGTAAATTGAATTATAAATCGCATATTGATAAAATTGTTCAAGATGCATATATGATCTTAGGTTTTTGTTATTAGACAAAGTAAATATTTCAGTAATATGTTAGTCATAAAGAAACTCTACGCTAGTGAGACCTAAACTAGATTACGGTTCTAAAATATGAGTTGCGCAACCACTTATGCATAGGTATTAACAATATAGAAAAGGTACAAAATAAATTATTATTATTTATCTATATTTTCGTGAACTATGCATATACATAACTGCTATGCTTTTTTTACAAACTTAAAAATTATTTGGTAGATTCTAGAAACTTCTATCGTATTTACCTTTTATGCTCAATTAGGTTTATCCGTTTCATGTATGTTTCCAGTTTACCACTAGCTATTTTAAAATTAATTAATGAATTCTCAACTACTTTGACTTTTCATTAAGTTTGAATAATTAAAAACAAAAATATTAAATTATTTTTGGATTTAGTAAATTGTTTTTTTTTTACTTTTTTACTTCATTTGGACTTTTCATTAAGTTTAAATATGTTCAAAAATATATTAAATTATTTTTGCATTTAGTTAAATTGTTTTCTATCTATAATGTAACATATTTCATTTAAATTTAATTGGGTAATTTACTTATATGCATATGTTATTTTAATCCTACTTGTTTATACGCTTGTATCTCTTGTAATTGGGCAGGCAGCCTGTTATAGAATATTCTATAAATAAATATGTAAATTTTGAATATTCACATAAGTGCATAATTATTGTAACAAAATTATCCGTCAAAGTGGAAGAATGTGGTGGGTTGAAATATAACGTCAGTATTGTGTAATTGAGCAAAAATATCTAAGTAAAAAATAGGTTTTTTTTCAGGTGAACAAACCTCAAAACGAGTTTTAAATTCTTTCGTTTGTGGTCATTCTTATGTCATAAATCTATACGAACAATTTGTAGTTTTACGCAATGGGTATAATGTATTAATAACCAAAAAATAATAATTAAAAAATTTGATATGTAGTGATTTTCCGGGTTGTTATGTCGTGACGGTAACTGGTCGCTACCAGAAACAGTTAAAATGCACATCCCTCGCATTAGCCGTAATTCGTTTACCTGCCCTGGTTGTTCTCGGGCTAGGCTCTATGGGGACAGGCCCGCTATCGGTGCCTCTGAGCCCGCCCATATATTGATTTCGGTTCCTATTGTTGGTATTACGACTCATACGGTCGGAACCGTTCCTCGGACAATGGTGGTCCTCCTAGGCGTTTCATAGCCGCCGCTGTAACTGGTTGAATTCCATGCCTCTAGTCTAAACGTTTCGCCGCTCTTCACTGTCGGCATCTTTAATGGTGATGCCGCTGCGGAGGCACCACTCCGAGAACAACCAGAGCAGGTAAAAGAATCCCGGCTAATGCTAGGGATGTGCATTTTAACTCTGTTTCTGACAGCGACCAGTTACCCTGGTAGCGGCATAATAACTCGGAAAATAACTATGTATCAAATGATAGCACCGGTCGTAAAAGCCTAAAAACCACAATAATTAAAAAAGTAGTTTTTGTAAATATGTTTTCATTTACTTGTTCCATTGAATTTAACGATTTACTTTGAACATTTAAAATAGATTAATATTATTTGATAAAATATATACGTAGTATTATAAGAGCTGTTAGGTATATTCATCAATATGAATATAATAAAATAAGTATGTATGTTATGGACAATATGCATTAATGAAATGAGTAGAAATTTAACACTTTGGGCAGGCGCTAATTCCGCTATCATGCATAATGTCGGATAAGTTTGATAAACTATTCCATTTTCTTTGAGCAACGATTGATAAAATATAATTTTAACGTCATTCTATTAAAATAAAATAAATATAGATTAAGTTGGGTTAGGTTAGGTTTGGGTAGATTTATATTTGTAAACACACACACACACACATTGACAGTGGGTTATGCATGCATAATGTTAAATATTTTATGGTAAGCCCGTACCTAACCTAACCAGGCCTAACTTAATCCATAATATTGGTTTGAATACAATGACGTTAAAAATCTCGCGAAAAAAAGGGAACAATTTGGACGAGGTGTGTTAATATAATGATTCTACTAATACTCGTATTTCGCTTTGCCCTTCTGGTCTTTTATGTACAGTGTCCATTAATTACATTGTACATTATGGTAAACTTTTTTTTAACCATAAGGAGTAACCTATACATTTTTTCAAATTATTTTTAAAATTTTTTACTATTTGTGTATTAAGAGTATGTAAGCAACGCAAAAATTCCAATTTCATTTTAGAGTTATTATTTTCAAATAAAAATAATGTCTTAATATACATTGAAATATGTTATATGCTGCAATATTTTTGTAATTCGTAAAAAAGAATATCATTAGTGATTTTTTATAATCAATTAGCTTAGAAAACATTGAAATAACTGTGATGGTAACAGATGATTATAATTGATATTAAATAGATACATTAAGTTGCAATAATAAGTTACTTCTACCTTATGGTTTTTAGGGAAATATACATTATTCTACTTTAATTAAAAATTAAAAGTTTGACGACCTTATTTTTAGTTATACCGTTAAAACATGTTAGAATATTTGATAGCCACTGTAAACTAGTTTCGCGCTGTTCGCTAATACAGATTTGATGGAAATTTTAATTCGCGTTACGTAAACAACATTCCCCATCTGTACTCCAAAAATAACCAATAATTAAGGAAGAGGCTACGTGTTTGGTTTCGTATTCTATTTTAACGAAATGAATACATAAAACATTTTAAAATTTGTTCAGTCATTTATGGTAAGCGTATGTACTCTTATCTGCAAGAGACAGCATTTATTTTTTTTGCGGTAACGCGCACATTTTGAAAAAAAAGTTACTTAAATAGCATTACATGAAGATTAATCTGTTAACTTTATTTATATAATGCGTCTACGTTTAGGATGTTAAATAACGTTAACGGCATTCTCAAATAAGGGATTATACATTTATGTAACAGTCAGTCTACTGTGCTACATTCATTAGTGTCACTATGATGACTGTATTTGCTACGTTTTTCTCTATTTGGATGGTAGTTTTCTTATTTGTACTGTTTAGAATGAGAATAGCTTCGGTATTTTTTGTAGGTTTTTCGCATTTCCTCAGAATAGACGAAGTGAAGTTGTCACGGGCTTGATTTTGGAAAATGAAATTGGTAAATAGTATCTAGATGTTTTGGTTCCTGTAGGAAGTATTGGATGCTTTTAATCTTTGGTCGCTTTTCATAAAATAGAAATATTCTTTTAATTTTGAAAAAGGTTTCCTTTTCCTAGAAGTCAGACTATCTCTAACTCAATTTTTATTTTAAAATAGAACATGTAATGTGTTTTTCCGAAATCTGCATTAAATTCTAGGTCAAATAATAGGCAAATTAGTGTCATATAATATAATAGTTATTGGCAGCAGCTATGATACGTTGGCGTAAATCATCAGTAGTGACCACTTTGGTGCAATATCCTTAATTTTTTAAATATCTCTACCAAAAATAATTTCAAATGATTTAAAGTCAAGGATCGTGGTGGTCATGGTACTGGTCCTTCTCGTCCAGTCCGCTATTATTAATGCTTGGATACGCTGTAGATGGTACGGATATAATTGGACCTCGTGTATGATACGCTACACTGATGCAATGGACGTCCTGGACCTCCTTCTCTTCCACGTTCGGTTGCAAATTTCCTGCGTCACGCCTGCATTAACACTACACTTGCACTCACTGCACACCGCGGTAAAAGTAGTTGCATTTGGCACATGTTTACCGAGAAATCGTTCTGCTAAAGCTTTTTCACTTCACCATAGATTAAAATGGGACCCATCAACTGCAAGTTGCTATGCGTAAGCCATTTTTAAGATTTGAAAAACTTACCATGTTGACTCCATTTTTCGTGACGTATATATTCCCAATTTTATTTAGATAAATTCGGAATAACCCTGTAAACTATTATTTATTAAAATTGTCTGTTTTGTTACAACTTACAAAATATGCATATTATAGAGAGTCGAAGGAGTGACTTACATCATAATTCGTGATATAATGTTTACATTAACGTTATCACTACCTTCCATTGTATAACGCTCTTAAGTATTTCGTAAAGGCACTGTAAGTTTTCGTCAGTATCACAATTTGCATTCGTTTTCATTACTATGAAATGTGTCGCGTCATAAAGGGTGCTCGTTTGCGATAAATTAGGTATCCTTGGGGTGAGATGCAGATCCTAAATACTCCTAGAAATCTACAGACTAAGCAGCTTTAATACATATCTCTCGTGGCTTTGTTATGTTTTAGAGAATGCTAATGGACTTAAGGATTTACCTTTTACTTTGGATAAAGTAACTGCAGTTTTTGTGTCATGCAGTTTAAGTATCACTTTACAGCAAAAAGTAAAATACTGTCCTTACATTTTCTGGGTTATTACTCTTATTTACATTTATTTTTTTGCATATACTAAAATCAAGTCTAGTATAATGCTGGTTAATGTTAAATTGATAAATATACTTTGGCATAATTATTAAGAAGTTTAGAAATTCGGTATCCGATATTTGTTTTTGGTAATGGCTTTCTAGTTTAACTTTTTGAATGCGAAATTTATTTTAAAATAATTTTTAACGTTTGTGAAATTTTGAAGTACTTTGGTGATATACTATACTGATATATAGAGTGTTTCTGAGTTCTGTTTTTATAGTGGGAGGAGCGATTATACACATAAAAATAATAGAACAAAATTATGACTGTGATTTCTAAAAAGTTTCCTGGGTTTTACTTTTATAGTACTGAAATGACTGTAACAGCTTTAGTAAGCATTTTGGAACCATGTGTTTAAAACTTTTTTATTATTTTTGTGTCACTCCTCCCGACTAAAAGAACGAAATTCTCGAATACTTGAAATATACAATAGCAGATATCAAAGCAATACAGGAGACAACAAATTTTTTAAATTACATTTTCGCAATAGAAAAGCTGAATTACATAGCCACTAGCTACGCAAGAAATGAAGTAGTCAACGGGGCAGAGATCACAAAAAAATAACATTCTGTATATTATTTTCTTATAAACAGACCGGTAAAAAAAAAATCGGCCACTAAAAACTATCCCCAATTTTAAAGTTGGCTTCCTCGCGGACCGCTCATTCGATTTTGATGATCTTTTTTTTAAATTGTACATTTATTTCTCAGGAATAGATGCTATGTTGGAAATTTTTATTCGGAATTTAATTTGAGCATATACGGAGCGCAACAAAAAGTCGCAGCAGCTACAGTCGCTGTTGCTAACTGTAGTCACACTGTAGCCTCATCTTTTGCGAACATTTTTTTTTTTAAATCACGACATTATCTCTGTTTTTATGGGAGATACACTGTTTTAAAACGAACGCCTCGGAAAAAGGCTTTGTAGGCAGAAATGTCTACGTGTAAATAATCAAGGCGGCATAGGCGGAAACGGATTGATTGTTTGAAATATGACAATTAAGAGTTTGTCAACAGGTGTCGGCGAATTGCACTTCAGGAAGAATTTAATGCAATTTCACAAGGATTTGTTGCAAACCTGATTGATTCGATGCCACGTCGATTGAATTAAGCCAGTTTGAAGCGAGGAGGCCATCCTAGATATTAGTTCCTTGAAATTTGTTTATCTTTTTTTTTTAATTTCAATTGTTTTCACATTAATCTACGTTTCGATGTTTATTTGATTTGTTCTTTCCGAGGCGTTTGTTTTAAAACAGTGTATCTCCAATAAAAACAAGATAATGTCGTCATTAAAAAAACAAAATGTTCACAAAAGATGAAGCTACAGTGTGACTCCAGTTAGCAACACCGACTGTAGCTGCTGCACCCCACAGGGTGTTACACACTTTGGGAAAAAAACTTCAACTTTTTGTTGCGCCCCGTATATGCTCAAATTAAATTTCGAATAAAAATTTCCGACATAGCATCCGTTCCTGAGAAATCAATGTACAATTTAAAAAAAGATCATCAAAATCAAATGAGTGGTTCGCGAGGAAGCCAACTTTAAAACTGGGGTTAGTTTTTAGTGGCCAGTTTTTTTTTGCCGGTGAGTCTATATATTCAAATAACTAAAGATATATGAATAAGAGACATGCAATATTAAAACAGTTTGAGTAATATTAAGAAATGTTCCATATGGTATAACTTTTTAATAGCGTATTCATAATATACTCATTTTGTTCTTGTCTTCCTTTAAAATTAATGACATTAATATATAGTGTAAGTGTAAGATCATCTTAAAGTTTTCTGGGGCACCCTGTATATTAATTACTTCAGGAAGTGCATTTCCACTAACAATTTTCAAAAGCTATCTGCTTAATATCATCTTCGTAGTTTGAAAACCACTTAAAACTTTCTGGAAGTGGACGTGGTAGGATTAATTTAGCATCAAATTTATTCCTAATAGCTGCAGCGACGGATTAGATTCGTTTTGTTTGCGTACCGGCTAGAAGACCGGATATAGCTTGCTCTATTAGCGGTTTTAAGACTTTCACAGCCAGTTCTGTTGTTCATTCTGTATGCTATGGGTTTTCGGGTTGTCACGCCATGGTCTAGGTAAATGACTATCCACACTAGCCACAGATGAGCAGTTTCTCAGCTGGGAATATTTGATCTGCCCTTGTTGTTGTCGGACTAGGCTCTGAGGGCAGACTCGCTCTTACACATACAATTTTGTAAAAAAAATCAAAAGGGGCAGTTCGAAAATGATTTAAAAATACACTTCTGCGCGGCACTGGAAACTGGTCCGCTGTAAAACCTGATAAGGCCGACCGGACAAAAAATGGAAAGAAATGCTCAAGGAAAGAAATAAATAACATATACCGCCGATTTTATACAGCTAATTTAACTTCTTTTGCCACTATTATTAATAATTGTTAATAGATTTAATTTTTGGTTTTAATTAATAAAATAATTTGCCATACCTGATGTTAACAACATTTTGGGCCCGTCTTACCCAGTTTCTACAAACTAACACAACTGTTTCTGCTTGTTGTTCGTTTTGAACTCGCAAGTTATTGGCAGCAACTATGATACGTTTCCGTAAATCATCAATAGTATGTATCCACTTCGGTAGGATACACTTCATTTTTAAAATATCTCCACAAAAAGTCCAAACGATTTAAAGTTAGAAGATCGTGTGGGCCATGGTATCGGTCCTCCTCATCCAATCCCTTGGTATTAATGCTTGGATACGCCGTATATAGTACGGATATAATTGAGCCTCGTGTATGATACGCCACATTGCTGCAATAGGCCGTGGAAGTCCTGGATCTCCATCTCTTCCACGATTCGGTTTCAAATTTCCCTTGCGTTACACTACACTTGCACTCATTGCACACCTCGGTAAAAGTATTTGGATTTGGTACATGTTTACCGGGAAATCGTTCTGCAAAAGCATTTTCACAACGTCTAAAAAAACGATATCCGTTAACTCGCGATGCGTGATATGTAAGAAATTCGTACGAACAAGATCCTACACACTATTCGCGAATTCCTCACATATCACGAATCGCCCATAACGAATCGCGAATACAGGCATTGTCATTTTTGACACTTCTGGAAAACTAATGTAAAGACTGACGTCACAAAAACTTTAGTGCCTATAAAAAGTAATCGGATTTCATTAATCGGAATTGCCTGTATAGAGACTTTAGCAGCCTAGCGAAGTAAAGGTTGAAAATACTACAACTTACATAATGTTTTACTGGGAAACTATAAGGATTTTACAAATGTTTTACGAAATTGACTTTATTTTTTTTTGACGCATCTATTCCCAAATGCTCTTAAGGTCTGAATCACCCTGCATATGTATTTGTCCAGATACATTCTACTATATCTGAAATAAATTACGTGTACAGATTAGCATAGATTTCTCATTATACAAGCAACTCGATTATATAGCAAATTTGAAAGGAATGTAATAATCAAATTCTTTTACGTCGCGTGCCAAGGGTCCAATAACTTCTTATAAACAGTGGTTAAAGAAACCTTAAGCAACAACCAACATTCGATTATGTCAAGATCGATGCCCCAGTGTATGCGGCAACATCTGGCACGGACTTTGTAATAAATGAAGCAGGAGTATTTAGTTGGAATACAAGTTACACCCTATTGAACTTGCTTGTTCAAACCGCCGAAAGGCAGCGAGATAATAATTCACTTTGGCTCCCATTGTCCGTGGTTTGTAATTACCGCTTGTAGTTGATCCATTTAAATTCGATAGAGCTAAGCATTTGACCCAAACATATTGGGAGAAGGTTGAGTAGGGATACATTCAACAACAAAACAAATAAAATCGAATGCTTTTGTGGCAAATTTAACCTTCATAATTAAAATCAGAACAAATATAAATGTGTTCACTTCGTGTTCTACATTTAGAGTAACGATCCCAACTCTTCGCAAATTTCCAGAAACAAATTTTGCATACCACACAGTTTTAATTTTTTTTTACTGATTTTTACGGTCAAGTTAACAGCTGTTAAATGTACCGAAATTGAACCTTACAAAAATTAAAAGTGGAGGTTATAAAAATGAATCATGAAAATGATAAAATGCCTAGTCTGTAACCTGCCTCACGTATTAGAAGGTTTTTCATGTGGCAGTGCTGTATCTGAAAAGCAATATGTCAAAGTAGATAATGGTTTTGACACGCCGACATTATTCATTATATTCAAAACGTTGTTGACTGCGAGTATATATATATATAATTTTTTTAACTGAAACTGGGGCATGTAATTTATTTATAGAGAATTATTTAACAGACATTTTTTATTTAACGTACAGTTCTCGTTTTGTAAAAAGTATGTAAATTATATAAAGCCATAATTTTGCGCTTTGGCTCTTGTATATAACTTACATTTAATAATCGCACAGAAAAAAGTATGGAACAAGAATGTTATAATAAATTGTTCTTTTATGTTGTAGCGATCAGTTCAGTTAAGAATGTGGAAATAAAACTAAAATTTTTACGATAACGAGTACGACTACATTCGTTTTTAGAATTGTCTTTCAGAGATTGTAGCCCGATGCGTAAGTTTAACTTTCTATTATTTCCTGATTTTAAATGTTTATAAACAATTCATATTATCTAATAAAATTGTAAACAAAATATACATTTAATGTATTTGATTCATTAACGAGAAATTTCAATAATTCGCTACGTTGAATTATACCATAATGATTTTAATATATAACATAAAAAAGTACATGATGTTGATTATAGCGTGCAATGTCTCGAATAGGAACAAAATTGGAATTAGAAACATATTTTTGTAATTTTTGATAATTTTATTCATCAACTATTTGAATAATTTGTAACTCAATTTTAATGTTTACTAAATAGTAATATTTAAACTAAGATACTAAAAAAACTGCCTTAGCACAATTTTGTACATTTTTTTTTGTAGTAATTATCAACAGTTATTGTGTTACTGTTGAATGATTATATTTGTGAACAAGTATGATAACAATTAGGTGAAAGATGTTTCCTGGAAAGTGATTATTATTTGCAAATATTTCAAACGTTTGGTACAGATCCCGTTTCCTCATCTATTTCAGGATAAAACAAAGAAATATTTATAACACTTCAACGCCTGTTTGTGTGACGAATGAATGCTAACGAATTACTCTAGTGGAAAAATAGTTTTACGAAAGATTAAGCAGACAATTAAAAAAATAATTAGACACTTTACGTCTATTAAATTTTTTATTTTTGGTTTCGTTAGTCATCAATTTATTTTTGGAATCTCCGAAGGTGTTTCGGCATGTTTATCGGTCTTGATTTTTCTAGGTTAACTTTTGCAAGAATTTAATAATATGTGTCTGATTGTGCTGAGATACCTTTACCGTTAATGATTTTTTTCTAAAGTATTTTAAATTAATTTATGTTTATGAATATTATTTATCCACCCGTAATGTCAGGAACTTTTTTAATATTTTTGATTCTTTGAAAATTCACAACTTTTCTAATTACGTTAGGTTCCCTTTTATTTATTCCAAATTTAGCCGTACGAAGTTCTTTATAAAGTTTTTTCTCTGGGTTTGTCCAAAATTTTTCAATGGAAATTCATATAAAAAGTTTCTGCCATTATACAATAAAATTTAATAAAATGTGTTATTAAACAAGTTGAGTAGTGTGTAACAGTTGTATAAGACAGTAAACTAATAGCCTTTTATATAAATTATCATATTTTAAATAGTGGTCATATGTATTATGCATCATTATATTTATACAGGGTGGACCATTAATAATGGGCTAGCAGGGATGACATCTTTGGGTCAAAATACGAATTGTTTCAATTATTTTTTTTTGCAATAACTCGAGTATCGCTCAACCGATTGTCGTCAAAGTAGGCAAATATTTTTTAAGAATAGAAATAATAATGTATGTATTAAATCAGGTTCAGTTATAGAGGGCGCCAGATTAGCATTATCTGATTATGAATTTCTCTCTTATTCTTGATGAAACGTTCTGATTCGATTGAATACAAAATATTATCCGGGCGTGATATTTCCTAATTTTCTAATTCTGTTGATGACAGATTTCCTCACATCAAAAAATATATTTGGTTATTCCCTAATAAATATTACAAAATCAAATATGTAGTTGTTAAGTATTATTTTTGATTTGTCATTTATAAACCATGTTGTTGTATTTTGTTCTGGGTGATAAAAACATTATTTTCTGAAAATAAATTTAAATAGCATTTTTGTACTCGCACGGAAGCAGATATTTTTTAGAGCAGTTTTCTCGTAAACGGTAGGAATTATCAAGTTCTACCAAGTGTATCATTTTTACGTAGAAATAATGCCCAGATAAAATTTTGTAGTCAACCAAATCTGAACGTTTTCTTCAACAAGAGATAGAGAAATTTATTATCAGACATTGTGAATGTGGCACCATCTATGGCCGAACCTGATTTAATACATAAATTATGATTAATCTCTTAAAAAATGTTTCTCTAACTAAACGAAAAAAATATTTTAACTTTGACACTCTTTATTCTTTTCCACAGCAACATTTTACTAAGACATATTTAGCTATAACTTCATTTTTTTCCCAAAGATATGAAGTACTTATGTCATCCAATGGTCCACCCTGTATACGTATGCGAAACAACTTCCATTGTAGTCACCATTGTAATAATTATCATTTCATCTTGACTGAAGTTATGCTAAAGAATATTTCATTCTACATACGATGTATTAAAAATTAATGAAACTGGTGCTTACAGTTTTGACGTGTTGGTTATTTCCTTTGGTAATATGTGAAATCTGTAATACGGAAACGAAATGAGAGTATGTTTTCCACGTCAGTTATTTGTGTTTAGCCTCTACCCCTGGGTATAAATACTGTAAGATTACAATTCACCATTTTCAAATGTTTCACGTGTAGGTAGGTATACTTGCAACCTCGGGAAATCAGCCTCAATATCTCAATGTCTGAAACTTGTGTTTATATTCAATATTTTATATGCGATTTCGAACATAGAAAGAATTTTAAATGAGAAGTTACATACCAACCAGGTCGGCGATTCAATAACATGGAACATGTCTAACGCATAAATAATTTTGTAGTTGTGCGGGTAATGGAAAACATACATTTAAATTAAAGAAAGATATATGTTCATGTACGTACCTGCTCAAATATATAGTATGAATCGCATACAATTTCCCAGTATAAGTTTTTCAACGAGTTCAAGTAAGAGTTCAATTAGATTTTTTCCTAAATAATTCTAGATGGTGCGTGGTGCAATTTTTTTTTTGATGCGAACTTTGGTAAGTAGTTTCCATACCACTTTATAATTTTAAATTACAGTGTGTTTCACTTTTCACCTTCACACGTAAAATTGTAGTGGGTAGTGCGATTTTGATGATTATATTTTGTAACTAAAGACCCTTCAGGTGAAGCTGTACAACTTACCATGACAGTTGGTTTACCACTTCACGGTCTTTTGTGATTTTTTTCGGAGCCATTTATCAGAAATTTATATTAGGGATTTATTTTGTTATAAAAAATCTGTCAAGGTTGCCTTGTTCAGCGCCTTCTAAAGCTAAATACCAAGTCATGTTGAAAATAATTTTTTTACAGCGCTTTCAATGTTATGAGAATTGGGAAGTATATTTTATATCTAAATGTCCTCAGAAGGCGTTGACAATAAAAGAAAAATAAAAAATAGATGTAAAGTGTAAATACAAAACTTGTCAGTATGATTGAAAGTATAATGTAATGAAATTTATCTTATTTTTTTAAATTGCAGGAGAACAACAAATAATTTAAAAACATAAATATTGCATCATAACTAAACTTTATAACAATTCAAATAAAAATCATATAAATATAAAATTTTGAGTAAAGTTTCACTCAAAATCAACACAATTTGTTGTTAAAACGAGTCCACGAGTCCGATTGTGTTAAAATAATAATACAATTCGTCGAGTAATGTTTACTCAATTGCTTGTTAGTAAAATAAATCTTTTATAAGTAGCATTGAATAACTTTTGTGTTAGCTTGCTGAACTACGTGTTACTAGATACAAAAATAAAATTGAGTTATATTATCAATATATTTAGTTACCATCTCTCTGACCAACAGTTGTGTTGATACGCTTATCTATTAAAACATTTAATTACGCAAAATTCAACACGAAAATAATTTTACTCATAAATGAGTTTGAGATCAACTCAATGTTATGTTTCACTGTGCTGTCCTACGATTAGACAAGCATGTCAAGAAATAACAGAAGAGTTACGGAAATTTGTTATTAATATTAGAAAGCTTATAGACAATTTTATGGGGTTTGGCGGAGGTTTAGCGGAAAGGGATACGATTTAGCTAAATTTAGTTTCGAATGAATGAATTGTTATAACGCTATTTGTTGTTCTGCAGTTAAAAAAATTAAATGCTAATAACACAAGTAAATAAATGTTATTATACTCATATTATTTTCAAGAATAATGGAAAAAAGGAACTGCAATTATACTTTACTTTGAATTTTTTTATTTTTTTTATTTCCAACGCCTTCTGGATGTTTATACTAAAATTATACTTCGCAATTCTCGTTTTTCAGCATAATTTAAGGAAACTTGGTATATTTAGGTTGGTAGCAGGTCGAAGATTGCCAAGAAAGTGAAAACATACAATCAACCGACAAAAATCATAGACACTAAAAGTTTAACATTTTTATTTGTGGCTACGTACAAAAAAATTTAGTGAATTATGAATATTAAGTAAACATAAATTTACAAAACGTTAATCTAAATTAAATTTTAGTTTTTTCGACCAAGCCTCCTTCTAGTCGAACACATTTTTCCGTTATACATTATACAGGATATACCTTTATTGGATAGAAAAGATTTTTATTTACAGTTCGATATAGCTCCAAAGAACAATACTGTCGTAGTCATTAATTGGCTTAATCACCAGTTCTGGAATAAGTGCATTGGAAAAAGGAGTCCGGTAGGACAATGGCTACGAAGATCCCCCGATTTGTCCCCTATGGACTTTTACTCTTTGGGGTTTTACAAAACAAAAAGTTTATAATAACAGACCAAGGAATTTGGATGAATCGCATAAGATAAGCTTGTGCAGAAGTTACTTCATAACATAAAGTATTTTTAAATTTAAAAAACGATTGTGTTCGACTGGAAAAGGGTTAGGTGGAGAAAACTAAAATATAATTTAGATTAACTTTTGTAATTTTTTGTTTTCCTAACAGTTTAATATTTATAATTCATTACATTTTTGAACGTTAATTATTTTTAACCGCCGTAATTAAAAGTGTTAAATTTCTAGTGTCTGTGATTTTTCTCTGTCCGATTGGTATTCATTTTCACTTTCATGGCAATTTTTTACCTGCTTATGATAATTTCTAGTTCTGATTTTTCGAAATTTGGCACCCATAAAAACATTTAGACATTTGTCTATCAAATTTGGTATATTGGTCTTTTGATGGGTGTTGAATAATCTGCTAATATTATTTCTTTTAAAAAAGCCTAATATCACATTCTGGAAAATGATCCTTTTAAAAAATCTTAGGACTGGCTTTTGTCAACATCAATTAAACGGTTAGTAGAATATAACATTTAGGGTACATATTGTAAAAAAATTGGCTTGCGGAAATTCATCAGCCTTCTCACATTTCCAGAGGTGTTAAACTGAAAAACGAGACACACTGTATATTGTATTAATTCGTTCTGAAAATAATTTGAGAGAGCGGTTAATTAACAAACACGATTATTTTTCTTTTGATATGAATTCATTATATGTGAATGCGTAATTTATTTAATTATTTTCGCTCTAAAACATTTACATTTTATTATTATTGAAACAAGTCTGCCATTTGAAGGGGAAATATACGTTACAAATGTCATTATTTATAATGTGACACTTTCTATAAAACGTAAAATAACATTATGCATTTGATAAATTTATAATTAAGCCGGTTTAATTATTTTAAAAGCAAATGATTGTATGCGTGTTGTTGGTTAATTGAATGAATTTTAAACGTGGATATTAAATGTCTATATTTTCTTCAGTGAATATAACGGGTGTTCAGGAAAATTGAATAATTGTTAATAATAAGTCACCACAGCTCAAGTTGCCCATCTTTATAATTTAATTCAGCAATTCATGACGTTTCTTCGCAATTGGACTATTGATTAATCGATTGATCAATTTCAATACACTAATTGTTCCAACAGTGGGTGACCGACTTCGATACTTTATTATCTAAAAAATCAGTCGTTAAATCCGGTGATATTAGAATCAAGTTTTAGTAGGTACTCTAAATAGAACATTTGCTCAATCGTTGATGTCAAAGGCTAGTTATTAGTAATCCTTAGTGAGGTTTATTTAAAACTTAGTAATATGAAGATACTGATTGTTTTAATATTAATTTTCAAATAAGGTGATTGTAAAGTTTGTACCATAAATTTAACTGCAGTTTATAGACCCCATAATAAGACGAAAATCTATATAAACATCCTAAAATGCTTCGTTTTTGACATACAGGGTGTGAAAGGGTTCTTAATGACGGTTTTTAATAGTATTTTTCAAACGCGTAGAGATAAATTAATGAAACTTTCATATCTTTCTATGTTCTTGAAAATCTAAAAAAGAAATGAATACAGTTTGTCCAAAGGCGAGTAAATTAAGGGGCGGATGCTTAAAAAATAACCAAACTTTTTGGTATATATTTATTTGATAATTTCATAAGCTAAAGTGAAAATTCTTTTTATACAAAAAGGTACTCTTGTTGAAATTCGATGTCGGCAACAATTTTCAATAAAAATGGCGAATGCTAAGTTCTTTGAAGAAACTGACAACATAGTTGGCTTTTAAATGAAAGAAAAGAAACAATTTTAACATTTCCATTATGGAGATATTAATTAAAATTCGTCATTCGTCATTTAACTTTTCACACCCTGTGTGTTGGAAACGAAACACTTTAGGATACATGTTTATACAGACTCTTCGTTTTATTGTGGAGTCTAGAAAACGTAGTTAAATTTATGATTCTACTTTTAAAGTGACCTTGTGTAGTCTGTCCCAAAATGATGGAACAAAATTTATAATTTTTTATAGTTGAGATTAAAATAAATTGCTGAAATAGGTCAATTAGTGTAGGTATAGAATTTACATTTCTGCAATATTTTATACTTATATTTTTAGCTATGCTCGAGAGTGTTATAATATTACTGATAATTTTAATTAGTAGTACGCTCTTTATGTAGAAAGGCTATCTATTTATACTTTGAAGTCCTATTTGAAGAAAAAATGTCAGTACTTGTCAATTTCTTTATACTAATTTACCTATTTGTTTTGGCGAATTTTTGTATCAACTTGAGAAAAATTTGAATTATGTTCCATTATTTTGGGACACACTGTATATTTTAATTGTAATTGATAAATACAATAATCCATAGTAATTCAAATAATTTCATATTTGAACTTGACTGTACTAATAAAGATAATTACTTTTTAATTTTGTCTTTCTACCATTTATTTTGTTTGGAGGTATTTTATCATTAAATATTAAATTGGGACAAGCTATTAACTCTTGTGAATACATCGTATTTAGCTTCAATTTTAATAGTTTATTAATTTATTTTCTTTGTTTTAGGTAAGAGGAGTTTGTGACCAGTTCATATTTATAGATGTATAGATCAATACACCCATCGAATGTAAGTACATGATATAAATAATATCACATATAAATTTTAACAGCTACAAATTTAAATCAATAGAAAAAATGTGTTAATAACATTTACCTCTCAGTTAATGACTGAAAATTCGTTTTCAAAATATGAAATTTTAATATTCAGTTTGACAATATAAAAAAATGGCACCTTCAAAACGGTTGGTTTAGTTGTAGTACATGATTTCGACTATGTCATGCAGTATTTTTCAATGTTCAAAAATGCAAAAAGGGTGTTCCATTTGCAATAAGGAAGTTCACAATAACATCCGGTATTTGTTTAAGTATCGGAAAAAAATTCTACAAAACACACGTGTATGAAAGACCTTCAATAATTCAAAAGGTTAACTCTTTAGAAGTTATTGTGGTCGTCTTAATTGATTTTTTCAATTTCTTAACCGGTAATTGATTTTATGGAAAAGTATTGTAAAATAGCTATTTTAGTTTAGAACTATTTTACCTCTGTATCTTAGTAATTTCGCATTTTTGTTACCTAATGATATTTTTGTAGGTACCTACTAAAAATTACAATATTTTTCAAATAAATTGTTTATTTATTTCTCATAACATTTAACATTTTTCAATGCTTAAACCCGACTGTTTACATTTATTAAAACATTAAACTGTTAGCGAAGAATAAAGTAAAACAGTGATTTTCTTATTTTTTTTATGTTTCTAAAATTAATATTTATTTTTATAAGAATATACTTAAACATAAAAATATATTACTAAACATCAATTTAAGAAAATATATAAAAAAATTCCATTACTTTATACCATTTATTGGGCAATAACAAAAATTCCTCCACATAGAACAGGCAGTCTAAAGTCTATGAGTAATATCTCATTCATCATTTTATTGCAAAATTAACGTAATAACGTAAATAGGTCTTCACAATAACAAACAAAAATTAACGAAACACTTTTGGCATATTTTATGTGTACCTATCCCGCATAAAAATATATTTTTCAATAAAATGTTTCTATTATGTGTAACTCATTAAATGATCCATAATTCATTCCAAAATAATTTACAAAATAAAGGGGTTGATGTGCTTGCATGGATAAATGTAAATAATACTTTTTTTCTCATTCATTCCTTTGTACATACAGGGTGCCTTAATTTTGCTGTGTGATAAGTTGTACTAAAACATATTTCACTTAACAATTTTTTTTAACAACGTAGGTACTTACTGTAAATGATTTTCTTAGAACTGTTTTCATAACACAGAATAATAGTTACAAGTGTTCAAAATGACTTAAGTATGTAGCTCACGAGAAGTGTTTGCTGTACAAACGTCTCGTGGCCAGAGTGTTTTGCCTAGATTCGCTGTAAATTAATATGTCATGCAAAAAAATAAATTACGAACTAATCACTATTACAATGATAAAGGAAATCTTGTAATTATAAACTAGGCATATATATTCATATTCTCTTTTCAAGCCCAATTCACAATCGACGAATCAATATAAAATATAGTGTAGTGTGCGGCAAATGAAGGATCGGTCCGCGTCTGGTAGTAGTCTGGTGTCTGGTCCGGGTTGGCCTAGTGAATAGCCTGCTTAAAGTTGACGCTCTTTTATTATGATTTCGAAAGCAGAGACAGCATATCGTACTTTATAAGAATGCCACATAACAATCCTGTTGAAAGTTTCATGACCACTGTAATCTATGTGTGCAGCCACTGACAGCGTCGCATCAGTTATGTAAGAAGCCTGAAATATTCACTGTGTGACCAACCGCTACCGATTTGAAATGGCCGCAATTTTAGATTTTAAGTGTGGCATGCACGCAATGGGGAATCATGTACCAACAAAAGGTAAATGATATTATAGTTCCAGGATAGCGACCTTTTTCAATTATTTTTAAGGTAAAAGTAGTTGGAAAGAGGTCAAAAAATACAAAAAGACTTTATTTTACATCATCGACGTTTCGACATGTATGATGTCATCATCAGGATGCGAAAAATTTTTTGTCTTCTATTAGTCAAAATGAACATATGTCAAAAATGAAATTCAGAGAGACAAGTAATCCATTCATTTAGGAATTTAATAAGAATTTAATAAATTCTTAGAATTGAATGGAATTGAATGGAATTTATTAAATTCTAAGAATTTATTAAATTCTTATTAAATTCCTAAATGAATGGATTACTTGTCTCTCTGAATTTCATTTTTGACATATGTTCATTTTGACTAATAGAAGACAACAAATTTTTCGCATCCTGATGATGACATCATACATGTCGAAACGTCGATGATGTAAAATAAAGTCTTTTTGTATTTTTTGACCTCTTTCCAACTACTTTTACCTTAAAAGTAAATGATATTCCTGGACCGAGTGTATTTTATGTGTATTTATACGGATAGCTTCAGCTGATTGATATCTGACCGCGCGTTCGTGATTGATTTAAAAGATTGGAATGAATTATTATCTGTCGGCTTATGAAATGAACGTATGGAAAGAAGCATTCATGCGAACAGAATTGGAATCAGCAACAAATCCGAATTAGCCAGCATGCAAAGCTGTGTCCCCATAACAAAACCGCAGGTTATAATTGAATGACAAAAAAGCAGATTAGGCCGTCATTTGGTAGGCATTTTAAATATTAGAGTAAAGTCGGTGATTGTCGGGTTTTTTATTTATTTCTTTTACGTCAATGTGAAGCCAGTTTTCAGCATTTCATAGTGGTGGTAGTATAATTTAAATACTAGCACCACTTGTTTTGATAAAACATTTAAAAAATATATTTATAAACGAAACAAATGATATTGTATATTGTGTATCCGTAGTTATTTTTAGTACAAAAAAAGAACCAGAAGTATTGTTTTGAAATTTTGCCTTTCTTCTGGTATTATCATTTCAGTTCCTTGCTCCTTGATTCTTTGAAAATTAATTGAAGTATGTTGTGGCTTGTTTATATTGGCAAAGCTTCGAAATTCACTGAATAATAAGTGGTACGCAATTATTTGTTATAACAATTTTCTTGCCGTAAATGTGTTTTGATGTTTTCATATTTCTTAGGGAATATTAAGGTATGTACAATCGTTTGCAATAATAATGACACTCATTAAAATGAATTTTGCGATTTCTTTAAAACTTCTAATGTATTTGTAATAAAATCTACTTCACATTTTAAATATTAGTTATTAGTTGTTTCACTCACCGATAGAGATTTAATGAAATTTCTACTCAGAACTTCCAGAAGTTCAAAAACTGTTTTAAGAGAGTGTCATTATTATTGCAAACGATTGTACATAACTGTAATAGGTACCTACACTGTATAAAAAGTAATCTAAAAATGTAAAGGCAATAAATTACTTTTTTCATGTTTCATTGAAGTATCATGGACGACATAGAGAAAACTTCAGAATTAGAAACTTTGAAATTGGCAGCTGAATTCTGATAGCATTGAGTTTACTATTTAACTTATATAATCAATGCGGAGAATCATTGCTTATATAGGCTGTTTGTTTGTTATATATATTACTTTTATTATCCTTACCAGTGTAAGTATCGTATCGAATAATGCGATTCTGTAATTCTCATTTCACATGTAAATAGGGATTATTAGGTTGTCAAAATTATTCGATCCAAGATGAAAGAATAGTAATCGGAATCAAGCCTGCGATGGTGTTGATCGTAATATCCGCTATACCTATACAGGAACGGGTCTAATCCATGAATTTTTCTGTGGATCAGGTTTGCAGACTCTCAGTCTGTTGTCTAATCCTGGTACTAGTGATCCTATTTACAACCGGTTATAGGAGTTGATTATAGTTTTGCTTCAAGCTATTGAAAAAAAAAACACATGAAAAATGAGGTGGTTCAGATTACATTTTGATTATCTTTTTATTATGCAAACAATGAAGGGTATAAAAAATCACAGATCAAATAAAGGGATAAAACCGAGACGTTGTTTTTTCTCACAGGTCGCATGGTATATACTTATTACATCGATCCTTAAAATGCACAAGATTTGAATGGATTATTAAAGAATGTATAAAACAAGTGAGAATAAATAAAATAATAAAACTTTATCACTCTCTATATCCAAGACGAAACTGCAACATATGATTTTTTCTAATTTGTTATTAGGGAATCACCTGTAAATCTTTTTGTGTATTCCTTGATGGGAGGAAATGGCAAACTCTATTTCAAAAGTAGGTAATACCGAATAGTAGTTTTGTTTATTAATGTAGCTCGAATTAAATCAGGTTGTCTTGGTAGCTACAAAATCGATCAAGAAGTCGGTGATTTGTGCCAATATTTAATATCGATAGCAAATTATTAAATATAAACAAGCCAACAGAATCTGATCATGTGATTTGATACAAATGAATGTCTTTGGTGTTTTTATTGCTCAGGTTATCTAGCAAAATTAATAAACATACCTAATTGCACTATGACAATTTCAGATATATTCGACATTATATTAAATGTTATAAATATTAATGCACGTTCTGTTTGGTAATGTACATTCTGTTTGGTAGTTACCAATTCTCGCATAGAACATATTTTGTCGATTTTTATCCAGGCGCAGCTTGTGTACTTCTTCTACCTCTATTAGTTGTGTCATTATTGTTGCTACAGAACCTTCGGGTCTACAGATATATGAATTTTGATGTTGCAGGTGCACAGACACTACTTTGGGAACCCATTACATGTAAACCATTTAATGATCTGTACAATTTCAGGTCAGTCAGTTGTCGAGCGGTTTAAGGCGTTAGTACTTGAATCTATATCGCCAGTCGGCCAGGATTTCGAATCCGGCGGTCGGTAGACCATAGATTAGCTACCTATACTTGCTGGGAGGATTGGCACTATCTTTGCGGGTATGGTAAGGTGGAAGAATGTTGGCTTGGGTCAATGTGAGAAATTGATAACGGTCGACGTTTGACCACCCCTCTAATTGAATGATACACTCTGACAACAAAGATCAGATCATTCATAACCTGCATCATCTATTTACATCTACTTTAGTTCTGGGATATATTCCGAATTCCTGGAGAATGGCGAGAGTGGTTTTTCATTCCGAAGGTAGGTCGCGTCTTTCCTTTTGAAGCTGCAAGAAAGATTTATAGAAAGGCATGTTAAAGAGCTAGCAACATGGCCACTTCATAACTCATAGCATGTCTATCAATCGGGTAAATCTACCGAAACAGCACTACATACTGTAGTATATAAAATTGAAAAAACTATTAGCCAGAAGGAGCCTGCTATCGGGATCTTCTTGGATATAGCTGGGGCATTTGACAATACATCTTATAACTCCATTCAGAGAGCGGCGGACTTGTATCCACCGTCTCTAGATGGGACCATGATAGGGGTGGCTGCGGGTCGAGGATGTCTGCAAGGTGGAGTTCTTTCTCCGTTTCTGTGGTGCCTTGTGCTCGTTGGTCTCCTTCGTGGGTTCAACGCTTACGCCGATGACCTTGTTATCCTCATATCAGGGAAATCTCCAGGCGTTTTCAGTGAGCTCACTCAGAGGCCTCTAGACATCATAGAAAGCTGGTGCACAGAACGGGGTGTTGTATGGTGGCCTGCAGTTCGACGAGATGATCGGCTAAAACAATGGGGGATGTGGAAAGGTCAAAATCACGACAGGGGTCACACCGTGATCTCAAAGGAGTTCGTAGATAGGGATGAGATTCTTGCTGCACCCAGCGAAATGATATCCCCTACATATGCTTTTAAGGTAGAATTTCCAACTAGAGAAGCCTGGCTCGTTAACTGACGCTCAGGTCTCAAAAGGGCTCGTCTGGTTCACGGATGGGTCGAAGACAGACTAGGGCCCAGGAACGGGGATCTATGGGGTACGACCAAGAGTGAATTTGTTTCACTCCTTGGGGAAACACGCCACGGTCTTTCAAGCTGAAGTATTTGCTATCTCTGCCTGTGTTCAAGAGAATATCATGAGGAGATATGTAAATCACCATATTCAGGTATGCACAGACACATTCCAAGATCACCCCTCGTATGGTCCTGGAGTGTGTTAGAGCTTTTTCTCTCTTGGCAAAGGACAATCGTGTTAAGCTGATCTGGGTTCCAGGTCATAGTGGTGTGACAGGTAATGAGAGGGCTGACATGTTGGCCAGGCAAGGCTCGAGCAGTCAATTTGTGGGACCTGAACCAGTTTTGGGGTTACCACAATGCCATCTCGTAAGGTCCATTGATAACTGGATCAAACAGCAATCAACTGAGGATTGATCGGTGGGATCCGGTTTGTTTGCGTCAGGCCAAACTACTTATAGGGGGCCCATGGGCTGACGCAAACCGAAACTTCATTATGCTTAGTAGAAGCAACATCAAGATTGTCACGGGTCTCCTAACAGGCCACGGACATCTGAACAAGCACCTACATAGGAGTGGCTTAAGCATTGTCGCGAGGTGCAGTTTTTGTGACAGTACAGATGAGGATTCGATTCATATCCTGTGTCTGTAACGGTAAAAAGACACAAATATCTTGAGGCGGCTTTTCTGTCGCTTCAAGACATTAAAGAAATTTCAGCAGAGCTGGTGCTTACCTTTGCGCGCAGCACGGGCCTGTTTTGAACTCTATAATCAGCGGCATGTACAATGGATTTTCAGACCTGAGTGCTGCCGGCAATCCGCGCCGCTATTAACAACAACAACAACCCCCCTAATTAATCAGGTTTTCCAGGTTTTCTGCCTACCTAAGGCCTACGAACGTAAGTCGTTCCTGGGCACAAATGCGGCCTGCTTAATAATAATATACTGTCCCTTCTTCTGCACAAGTCTCCGACTTCTGGGCTAATCCTTGTAATTAGAATGAGAGGTAGCAGAGATATTATTATTATTATTGTTATTAGGAATGCACTGAGAGGGACAAAAAACTTTTTTTTTAGATAGCTAAAGACATAGAAAGTCAAAAGGGCTGGTTCTAAAATACGTTTATATAATTGCTTAGGACTGAAGGAATTTTTAACAGAACAGAATTCATTATCGAATAAGTGCGGCAACAACTGTGCGAATTTAAATATTCAACGAGCCGCGCTAGATTAGTTTCCGGGTCTGCCGTCTCTTTCCGACTTAGGCTTATGAATTTTGAAAGGCACTCGGTGCAGCGCTCATTTTGGCCTAGCACGAATTGCTTTAATTAAACTCTTTGTTTGTTTATTTTGCATAAAATTGAAATACAACTAGTACTTGGGTTTTATGTGCTTCCTCGTAGACCAAACAAAACCAGAAAACTTCGACTATGCTAATTTTGTGTAGTGTTAATAGCAAAATGTTATGTAAATATATGAAAACCTAGTTAAGCGCCTTCTAGTTGTTGAATATTAGAAGTATGTCAGCAAATGTAATGCAATCTTTTATAATTGGTTTTGAAAACTATTACTGGAATATTAAAAGCACAAAAAAATTCAACTGAACTGTGTTGAAGTTCTTTTTGTTTTGAAAACATCTTAAAAAGTGGTAAATTTAATTTAACCTAAGATTGTTTTCTGTATCTTTATGATATTTTTGAGGCTATTACTATTCTACTTTTAGTAAATTTTGCAACATACCCAGGTTAGCAACGACTCCAGTTGCTGGCACAGTTGGCATCATGGTGACACATTTACGTTTCTAAAACGACACGGCAGCTGCCGAAAGAATAATGTAGAACCTATAGATGATTAATACTATAATTAGTATGTATCTAAATTCAATAGTGATAATATACTTATGCTATGAGAAGTATTGGAACATGTGTTAATATAATGCTTTTAAAACGTCATATATTATCAGAAAACGTTCTAACGTTTTATGAACAAATAATCGCACTTTTAGTAAGATAATAATTATGTACAAATTAAATCTCGGGAGGTGGTGGTTCTTACTATACATAGCGTAATAACAAGCTATAATGCTGAAATTGATTCATTTTCTTTAATTTTTGGAGTAAAAATTGTTAAGTGAACATGACTTCTCATTAAATTCTGAATTTAAAACTTTTGCTTTGTATCTTATGCTGTTAAAAATACTTAATAATTTAAATCAGTTCAAGTTCTACCAGTTTTTTAAACGAACTCTGCAAGGTGTGATAATGTTTATAATGCCGTAGAGAAACAATTTTCTTAGTGTGTATGGATATGATAAGAAAGGAATGGATAATGCAAGTCTTTAGCAATAAACAAAGAAAGTTCAATAATAAGCTGTGCGCCGTTGTGAGTATTGTTGAAAAGGCATCGTTGTTTCTTTGTTTATCAACCGCAAAAGTAGATGTCTCCTTTTCTTACTATAAAAAATACATTTTTTTGTTTTATGCGTTTACTGAGAGAAGTGTAATTCAGTTCATATAAACAACAAGCCATAATAATTCTAAACATTCTAAATATTTATCAAACTTAGTTTTGCTTTTTAACATATTGGAATACAGAACTTAAAAACAAATAATGTTTAGTAAATCATAAATAACAAAACAAAAATGGACACATACAGGTTTAGATGCTACATGTCTTAGTTTAGTGAATTTATTGGTGCCCAAGTACCTACACAAAGTTTTTGCACAAGTCAAAAAAGAAAAAAAAAATAATACACACAGTAACATAACACCTAGAAGACAATTTGGTTTGTAGACTTCCGTGGCTTCCGTCAATGGTTTGGCTGCTTCCGGGCTGTTGGCCACGTCGTCGGTTTAAGACTTGACGTTTCGAGAGACATGTCGCTCTCTTCTTCAGAAGATCTGAAACTGGAGAATATGATGTCTAGTCGGTATTTATATAGGTCGTGTTGACTGGACTGTTCTGCTGCGGTTTCTGGTTTTCACGGTTGTTCCGTGGTCTGGCGGTCCGCTCCTACGATTCGTTTCCATACTCCTGGTAATTCTCCCGTCCCCCGTCTCTGTTGAAATTCCCGGGGTATTTGTGTATCTCGATGGCTTCCCTGTAAAGTGTGGGCCAGAATCGCCGTTCCCTCACCAGAACTTTTGTTTCTTCAAATGCTATCCTGTGTCCTGTGTCAGCACTATGTTCCACAATGGCTGACTTCTCCATGTGGTTATTCTTAAGATGACCCTTGTGCTCCTTCAGTCTCGTGCTGATATTTATACCCGTTTGCCCTGTGTATACCTTGCCACATGTACAAGGTATACTGTATACACCCGGACCTTGGAGATCTTCACAACTTCCAGGTGTCTTGGGGAAGGCTGACATTATCTTCCTTGTTGTGCTGAAGATAGTGTTGACTTTCCTCTTCTTCAAGAGGCGACCTATCTTGTCGGTGCAACCCTTCACATGGGGAAGATATGTTGTTGCCAGAAACTCTTCTCTCTCCTTTGGTGTGGGCCTCCTCCTGATCGCTCGTTCGATATTTCTGGATGTAGAACCGTTGCATCTGAGGGCTGTTCTAAGATGGTTTAACTCTTCATCCAAGTGTTCCGGTTCACATATGGCTTGGGCTATATGTATTAGAGTGTCGTTGTTTTTGCGCTGGATGGTGGTGTGATTCAGCATGTAGGTATCTGTCTGTGTGTGTGTCGGCTTTCTGTAGACTCGGTGTCCAAGGGTTCCATTTGGTTTTCTTTTCACTAGCACATCTAGGAATGGTAGGGCTCCATCTTTTTCCAACTCCATTGTGAACTGGATATCCGGGTGAATTCCATTAATGTGGTTTAGAAATTATCTTGCTGCATTGTGTCCGTGTGACAGATGACAAAGGTATCATCGACATATCGGAACCAGTACTTCGGTTTCAATATTGCAGACTCCAGGGCTTTCTTCTCAAATCCTTCCATGTACATGACCTGGCGAGAGTTTGCATTAAGTCAATTTTCTTAGCTTTTAAAGGACAGATCTACAAGCAAACAGAAAGAGCAGCAATGGGATCACCTTTGTGACCAGTACTGGCGACATGTCTCGCGAAACGTCAAGAGTCTTAAACCGACGACGTAGCCAACAGCACGGAAGCAGCCAAACGACCTACAAGACAATTTTGTAGGAAATAGAAAAGTAAGTTACAAATAATATAAAATAAAACTATTTTGCTTTAGGTTTTTCAGGTATAATTCAATACTGGCCGGGGTATTATCTCGTAGAGTAGTTGTTTCCTAAAATTCCGTGTTTGCAAAATATCGTTCTCGCCGAACGCGATAGAGGTCGGTAGCTTTCAATGTGTCTACTGCGATGTAGAACGTCTCGTGTCCGTGACATTCTACAAATGGCCTCTAGATTTAGTTTTCTGCATCGTGTAATATAAAATAAATTTTAAATAGTAAAATACAAGGTGGGCCAAAAGAAGTCATCCGATGTTGTTTGGCTCTCATTTTTTTTCTAAATGAAAAACTTCGATTCTGTTTTTTGATTATGTTTATTTGAACCTTTAGAATTTTATTGGTCAAGTCGAGAAGATGATATCGGCCAAATGGGCGCCGCCACAATTGATTGCTATACGGGCTCGTTTTATGGCATTTTTCATCACTTCGGCGAGAACTTCGGGCGATAGATTCTCGCACTCGTGTCGAAAGTTGTCCTTGAGGGCTTCCAGGGTCTCGGGCTTGTTCACGTAAACACGGAACTTCAAAAACCCCCACAAAAAAAAGTCTGGAACGGTTAAATCGGGCCATCTTGCGGGCCAATGCAAATCGCCAAGACGAAAGACCTGGGAACGCCGCCTTCAGAATATCGGTTGTGGCTCGCGCAGTGTGTGCCGTTGCTCCGTCCTGTTGGAACCACATGTCCTCCAGTCCTAATTCGTTCAATTGCGGCAGAAAAACTCGGGTAACATGATCCTATAGCGCGCACCGTCCACTGTTGTCGTTTGACCAGCGGCGTCTTCGAAAAAAAAAAATGGCCCGATGACTCCTCCAGTGTGAACAACGCACCATACAGTAACTTTGAGCGGGTGTAATGGCTTCTCGTGCATCACTCGTGGATTTTTGGTGCCCCAGAAGCGATAGTTTTGCTTGTTCACGTACCCGCTGAGGTGGAAATGAGCCTCATCGATCATTATGATTTTGGTCGAAAAATCGTCTACTTCGTCCTCGAGATTGAGGATGGCTTGGGCGTAGGTTACACGCATTTGGCGGTCGACAGGCAGCAGCTGATGCACGGACTGGACTTTGTACGGGAACATGGGCAGGTCTTTAACCAAAATTCGCCTTAGGGCTGATGGCTAATTGCGAGGCATGGCGTCTGGTCGATGTTTCTAGCGATAGCTCGACATCCTCGGCAACAGCGGCGATATTCTCGGCAGAACGGGCGCTCTGGGCCCGGCCACTCTTGACAGCGTCTCGTGTGGTCCCATATTCTTCAAGGTTGGTGGCCAAACGGCGCAGTGTTTGCTCAGTCGGTGCCGGACGACCGGGGAATTGGCGACGGAATTCGCGCTGCGGCAACACCTCAAACGAAGTGTTACGCAAAAAAATAGACACGATTTATTCCGCGTTCTTGGGGAGTGTATCGCTCCATGGCTTGTTCACTTGTATTCTACATCTGTCTAGTTCACAAATGTCAAAACAGATTTGACATTGGCCGCCATTTGTAAAAATAAGAGCATCTTCCAATAGGGTAATTTCTTTTGGCCCACCTGTTATAAATTACATGTAGTACAACATATAGACGCATTCAGTTAAAAAAAGATAAAAACTAAGATGAGAATAAATTCTAAGACGTCATTGACAAATTACTGTTTAAAAAGTTCCTGAGAACTGTAAAATGCATTGCGTACCATATACTCTTTTAACTTAAAGCTTGTACCTACTCTTATATACAATTCACGTCTTTAATTGTTTTGGGTAGGGCGTTATAAAATTGTATTCCCCAGTAACAAGCATGATTTCAAATTTTTGTAAGTCTCAAAACAGCACCTGGTAAGACGGTACTATTTCTAGTATGGTGAGCATGAACTTCATTCCTCACAGTATAACTTCCAAGTCTAGCTATAATTCTTTTCGCTTTTCTCTATAGAGCAGATGCATCATCAGAAGCAGCGTGACTCCAAATTAATATAACAGAGGTAACTATCGTTCTCCAAAATCACAAGCAAATACACAATCCAAACTGTTACAGTTATAATTTTGATTCGCTTTAGCTTTTTAGTTTTCATACAAATCAGCAATATTTGTTATAGTCGATCAAACCTCAATTTAAATTTAAATATTCGTTACTCTCAGTATGGGATACTTCTAATGTATTATTGGTACATATCCTTGTATTTTAATGTATATATTAGTAATTTGATAAAACATAAAAAAATGATAGGATTAAATTGGATAATCTTATTTTATTCAACAATTTAAGCTTTATTCTATCTCACTCGAAGTTATAATTACGGGAAAACAACAAATAATTTATATTGTTGTGGTAACGTGTTTTTAGATATTTAATTTGGTTTGCCTTCAGCTGGTTCTCTAACAATAAACTTTTATACAGGGTTAACTATGACTAAGTACAAAAATTTTAACCACGTGCTCAGGGAAGCCTAAAAGACAATAAAAAATTTATTTCGGAATTCTAGCTCGATGTTAAAAACATGGGGCAAAACCCTCTTTTCCTACGGAAAGTCGGCGCCTATGTCATCAGTCATCATCCAAGATGGCTACATATGTCAACTAGGCATATGTTCTGTGCAACTGGGTACCATGCGGTCGTTTCTAACAACGTTCCAACGTTGCCGAATGTAGAAACAACGAAAGTAAACATTTTTATTAATAATAATACCTAAGTACCTGATAGATAACAGTTAATCCGGTTAGCTACAGTATTTTGTATTCGTTTTTCGTTCCTTCGTTCCAAACTGCCAAACTGTCACTCATTACAGGTTCGTCAGAATTACTTGAAAGAAATACTAACAGAAAACTTCGAATACACCCGTGGCAGTTTTTAATTTATAAAATTTTGTCCGATAACGGTCACTCCACTGCATTGGTCTCAACTCTAGGAAATATCTTCACGTACGTTTAAAGAAAATTGTGGAAAACTACACATGTCCCAATATATCGCAACCATCCATTATTTAATGAATAAAACGTTTAAAACTGAAACTGTCACTAAAAACGGAAAACTAAAATTACAATGTCAACGCCACCGTTCAGTCTTCGGTCCGCCTACACCGAGAACTTAATATTCTTCAGATAAATATTCTTATGGCAATCAATATAATCAATATTATCTTCTTTTATGTACGATCGTGGGTTTCTTCATTCTAGTATTGTTTTGACACTTCCTCCGCGACATGGGGTTACACGCACATAGCACTTGTCAGTCGATATAAACCTATACTGTGTTGTTGGTTGCATTGTTTCTAATACTCTACAAATGTCAAACAGCAGTAGTGGTCAGAAAAGGTATATAACGGAGCACTGTAAACGCCTCGGGAATTATTATATGCAAACATGGTTGATTATTGTGTGGACAATTATTTTGTTAATAAAAATATCATAGTTTAAACTGTAGTAAAGTAGGCATAAATATATGTTTTGTAAAATGTAGATCAGAAAGAATGTAAGAAGAAGAAGAAGAAGAAGAGATGTGTCAGAGTTGAGTTGTTGTAAAGATAGAAAGTGCGAAATAAAGAAAGTAATAAAACGTTATTGGGTATTTATTTAATTAATAAAGAAAATATTACCCTAACAATTGTTAATATCGTTACTATTATTAGTTTTCAGTATTTGCTTTTCGCACATTCAAATTCGTGTAATCGCGGAAATTACTGATATGGTACTAATTTATGGGAAGTGCGACGAAAGTGCATATCGTGCAGCAGCAGAATATCAAATACGTTTTCCAAATAGACAGAATATGTCAAATCCTCGTACATTTGTACGAATTGTACAACGTCCACGGATGTTGTTTACACGTGCTGGAGTTTTGAAAATAAAAAAGAACCAATTTCATAGTTTTAAAAATTCCTTGAAACTTCTTTTTTACTTAGTGACATAAAAATAAAGCATTTTTAAACTACAATAGATATACTTACAGAAAAAAAGTATTTTTTTATTTATGAAATGGTCGAGGAAAACCAAGAGGTCCCCAGCAAGTACAACAATTTTTACAACGACAAGTTATAATGTAAACAAGTTAGAAAACAGAAAATAATTTAACTTTCTTGAAATCTCCAAATATCAGTTCTGGAAGTATCAGTAAGGTAGGTTTTACTCTCAGTGCTACCACGATATGGTTTCTCATTACATAATCTAATATTTTGTAAACAAAAATTTTTCTTTAAAAGCGCCGTAAATCGTTACACGTGGCAACGCGGTGCTCTGTCACTACCATTGACAACTTTGACTTTGACAGAATATATCTAACCTCGCAGCTGACAGGCGGCATAGTCGCCGAGAAATTAGGGGTTAATAGGGCAATCCAATGAACTGTCAAATCACTTTAAAAATGGCGGCTGTAGGACAAGCAACTCGACATATGACAAACAGAAATTTGTGATTTTGTGTAGAACTGTGTGTTTGGCTCATTATATTTTATGCCTATTTCGGAATACCAAGGATAATTCAGACTATCATAATGGTTTTGTTTTGTTGTGTTATGAATTGTTGGAGTAGAGGACAGCGAGAAGATCAAGTTAGATTTTTTAGGATTCCTGCTGCATTGAATTATAGACAGAACTGATTTCAATGAACTCTCATATAAAACGGCAAAAGTGGCTTGACCTAACTCAAGAAAAAATTAAATACAGTGTCGTTTGTTCAAAATATTTTGTATCGGGTTAGTTAATAAAAAGTTATATACAGCAATTTAAAAGCATATATTTCAGGTAAACCGGCTGCTTTAACAGATAACTTACATCTTGATTGGATTCCTACATTGCATTTGGGTTATCAAATTACCACTGCAACGTTGTCAGAGACCAAGATGGGTAGATATAAACGAAAATGTAGTGTTGTGCTAATGTTTTCTGAAGTTTTAAATATCTGCAATATTTATATGTAAAAGTAATATATACCTACCTATGCAGGCCCCTATTTTCCATTGGGCACTGGACAGGGCCCTGCGATTAGTGGGGCCCCCTAGTTCCTGCCAGATTAGCAACTCTTTCATATCTCATATTAGAAAGTGTAATATGAGCCTATTTCTCATATATTTTCATTATAATAAGAAAAAGTGGGTTTATATTTTAAGTAAAACGTTCTAGTTGCTGAATATTCGTAAAATTATTATTAATCTAAGTATTCACTGCACTTCGGTATATCTACAAATTTTTTCTTTCAAATGGGCCGAGGCAAGAAATAGTTGACTAATCAAAAATGAACTTGGTGCATTAAATTTTGATTTTACTTGCTGCTAATATTTTTTATTGTGCTGTAACAAACTTTAAATTATTATTACAATGCCGCAATTATTTAAAATATCAAAAAACCAATTGATTATTAAACATTTTGTACTATTTATCTATGTATCCAATTTTTTTAGAATTGTATATAACTTATTTTTAATATTTTTTATTAAATATATTTTAGATTTTTTCTGTCAAATGGACTTTTATTTATTATTTATAATTTTTGTCAAATATATGTGAATTGAAAACAGCATTATTAAGAATTTCAAGCCCCCGTAGAATTTTTCTTTAACTGAAAATAAATTCTGCTATGTATCTATGCATAAATAATTGTTAAAATCAAATTACGTACCTCTGTAATGGTTTACTAATTAATTATATATAACTGCCAATATTGTTATCAATATATTTTTTTTATTAATATTATATATAGTATTCTCCAGGACCCTGAATTGCTAGGGCTGGCGGGGGTGTAATTATGCTACTAGTTGGAGAGAAAAAAGAACTTAGGTACCTATTTATAAATAATATATTTAAAACTTGTACACTGTATTTAATTTTTTCTTGAGTTAGGTCTTACTGTTTTATTGCACTAAGCCACTTTTGTCGTCTTATATGAGAGTTCATTGAGATCAGTTCTGTCTATAATTCAATGCAGCAGGAATCCTAAAAATCTAATTTGATCTTCTCGCTGTTCTCTACTCCAACAATTCATAACACAACAAAACAAAACCATTATGATAGTCTGAATTATACTTGGTATTCCGAAATAGGTATAAAATATAATGAGCAAAACACACAGTTCTACACACAGACCAATAACTAAAAGTTCTCCACAAAAGCACAAATTTCTGCTTGTCATATGTCGAGTTGTTTGTCCTACAGCCGCCATTTTTAAAGTGATTTGACAGTTCGTTGGATTGCCCTATAAGGTTTTGAAAATTTTTTTTTTTCGGTTTATGAATAAGTTTGGAATTTTTTTGAAGGGTGATTCCGTTAATTCAGAATTTTCCCTATCCCCTCTTAAAATATTTGTACTAAGTCATAGTTAACCCTGTATAATGACTTAACTGAGTAATGACTATTTTATCTTCAAGTGTCGGCAAACGTTAGTGTAAGTAACTGTACTGTAACTTTACTTTTGTGAAATAATGTGGTGTTTGTCGTATTCCTTTTAGTAGACATTCTCTCCAGTAGTACGATGCACCTGCAGCAAAGTGTCATGCATTTTGTAGCGACTAAGTAGTTTTACTGCACATACACGGAACAACCCGCGGTTTATGTTGCTACTAACAGAATTAACAGTTTAATAAAAAGTTAATTGTATTCTGTTTACTTATGAAGTATATTGCTGATCGATACATGTGCCTCCGCTGCATAACCATGCGAGGGTTGCGTGCTGCCGGGACACACCTATAGATAATGGAAAAATGAATATTATATTGGAGAAATTTAGACGAGCGCAGCTTATACAGAACGTGAGTTGTTGGTCTTCTTTTAGCTGGAGTGTCCTATTTTTCGTCCTTAAATAGGACAAATGGATTGCAGGTGGAGGCACGAATAAATTTGTTGATGTCATGCTTCTCACTTAGTTTTAGCCTTACAGTGGTGAATCGTCATGTGAGAATCAAAAAAATTCATGAAAATATAGATATGTTGTTTTCATGTATACAGGGTGTCCGGGAAAATGTGGGAAATCTCTCGAATGCAGATAGAACATAAAAAAATAAGATGACAAATTCCTATAAATTTTTTTCCTACAGGCCATCTCTACGCAGATATGAGTCTCTGAAGGACGGCGCTAAAAATCGGTTTTTCTTGAATAACTTTTAAAGTACTTACTATAATTTAATAAAAATGTGGTGGACACTAGTAAGGACCTCTTAAAGTAGTGTCCTTGAAACATATTTAGATTTTTTAGTTTATCAAGGACGGGCTAAGCTTTACAAGTTAATGCTCAAATTTTTAACATCCTGTATGATAAATACTATAAAATAATAAGTATGGGCTTCAACCTTAGACTAAAAAAAGGTACTCTTGTTTATTGTCGATAAAATGAACCTTTTACGAGATAAATAATAATAAACGAATTCATGTTTCAATTTTAATAAAAATAATGATTTCTATTTTTCTCTCTCGACAACAAAGTGCAATAAGAAAGTCATTTAAACAATAGGAAAGTTGTTAATATGGCTAATTTTTAAAGGCAACAAACATAATAGAAAAAGTATAACGTACATTATTAGTTTTTGCATTTCATCCAGGCGCCTTCGCCATATTTTGCTATATTACCGTATTTAAATATTTTTCCTGCAAATAATTTGTTCCAAATTGTTTGAAGCTGGCCATAATTTGAATTTTTTAAAAGAAAAATGTTTAAGGATATTATCAAATAGCATTGAGACCTATGTATGTATGTACCTATATATATGAAATTCTTAACTTCTACATGGTTCAGCCAGGAGTATTTAGAACGTTTTACTACTATTCAAGGTGATTTGAAATTGTGTGAGCGATTTGACTTAACTAATTCTGCGTTCTTTTTTCCTGAGTCGTCATTTGTAAAATAGGCAATGAGATTAGTTTGAAACCAACAAATGATTAAAAACATCAATTCGTCTACATTTTTAGAGATTTTTAGCGTTTATTCCATAGGAATTTACTTAAATCTGACTGCTTGTTAGGGTTAATTAATATTAGATTCCTGTTCTCTGTATACCAAAATGCATGTCAAAATAGTTCAACTATCCAGAATCAGATCCTCGGAATTCATAAAATTCACTATCAAAATTTTTTAATATTATTTTTTACAAATTTACTGAAATATTGTCATATTTGTGTTCAGCTGGTCAAAATATACGAAAATATCTTAGTATTTTTAGATTACTTTTTATTTTATGTTTTTGCGAGTTAGTATAGTATTAATTATCTATTATTAATCCAAATCCAATCCAAAATTATTTATCTCCAAATAAATATTCCAATTTAAAATTGTGTTTCTTTTGTTCATTTTTCTCCTCGGTAAACTACTGGATTGATCTTTAACTTGAAATTTCCGCTTTAGCATTGTGCCAAACCAGAATGTCAGAATACTAACTTGCTATCCTAGCTTGTAAAACTAGCCTTGTGTAAACCGGGCATAATAGATCTCGAAAAACATTGCAGTGCCTATACAAAAAATCAACATGAATATAGAAATTTATTTGTTTTCTTCTTTGCAGTGTAGAGTACAATGTATACAGGATGTCCGGTATATGAGTGCTTTAATTTTGTCGTATGATAAGTTGTACTAAACAAAACATATTTTACTTAAACTATGTTTCTTCTCTGACCAACGGTCACAGAATTATGGCAATAAATAATTCTTGAATACGTATGTGACAACGTCGCTCACATGCTATCTTAGGATTGCTGTGTATTTATACATAATAGTTGCAAATAGGGAGACCTAAATATAGATACTTACTGTGAATGGTTTTCCTTATTTCTCTTTTCACACATTAAAATGACTTCTGTTTCTTGCAAGAAGTGTTTACCGTACACATGTCTCGAAGCCAGAGAGTTTTGCCCAGATTCGTCGTAAATTAACATGTTATGCAGCTGGTCATGATTACTATAAATTGTTCCATTTTTGTTTCTTTACACTTACAAACATCAAAGAAAAACTAGACAAAAATGAAACGCACTAACTATTCGCACTACTATGACTAATATTATACTTTTAGGTTATCAGCAATAGTCTGCAGCCACATTTTGCAGCGTTGTCGAACGTCAACGATACAGTACGTTAAAGTTTAAATGAGTTTCTCGGAAACTTGTTTACTTGTACCTTAGTTGGTAATTTTATAACATCGTTTTGCATATTATTGCAGTTGTATTTTTATTTTCGATGTATTTGTAGACAAACTATTCGTTTTAGACATTTGTTTTATTAAAGTTTTCTATTGCTTTTGGTCAGATATATAGGGTTAACTATGACTAAGTACAAAAATTTTAACCACGTGCTCAGGAAGGTTTAAAAGACAATAAAAAAATTATTTCGGAATTCTAGTTCGATGTTTAAAAAATGGGGCAAAACCCTCTTTTTCCACGGAAAGTCGGCACCTATGACAATCTATCATCATCCGTCATGGCTAGATATGTCAACTACTGATCGTTTTTTCAACATTGTCAAGTGTAGAAACGACGAAACGAAACATTTGTATTAATAATAATAATGTCTAAGTACCTGGTAGATAACAGCTAATCCGGTTACCTGCAGTATTTTGTATTCGTTCTTTCGTTGCACACTGCCAAACTACATTTTCACTCCTTGCAGATTCATCATAATTATCCACTAACATATCCGACATAAAATATTTTATTCAATTACTATAACACGTTTAAAATTAGTCACTTAGCTGATTTAAAGTAACATTAAGTTCTAGGTTATGCCATACTGCATTGCTAATTGCATGCCATCCAGCTCTAAACCATCCAGAATTTGACGTTAGTTATAATCTAAGGGTCATTTTTACAGAACTCTGTACACATCTTGGGATGTTATAGTTTAAAATATTACTAATTATTTTATGCAAACATCGTCAATTACTGTTAATATTGTTGCTATTATTAGTATTAACAGAATTTAATTGCATAACTCAGTAAGTTTAAAAATTTATCGGCGTGAGTGCACCTTGTATTAGTGACAGATGTCGTCTGTAGATGTCAAATAACGTAAATTTACGGGTACGGTACTCTGATTACTTTCAAATAATTTTTTAGTACTTGATTTTCGCAAATTTAATTTTTCGCGTATTTTATGTGTATTTACAAACATGTCGTATTCAAATGCCTAGATGACGGATAAGGTGCTGATTTATGGGAGTGTGATAAGTGCCATATTATCGTGCGGTAGCCTCAAAGACGTTTCCCGAGTACAAAATATTTTGCTGAAAACTTTTTGAACCACATCGAACAGTTGTTTTATGCCGTGGCGGTAAACGTGTGGCAGTGTTTTTATGTATTTGTGTACATTTACGTGTATTTTGTTGTTATCCTTTGTGCATTTTCCCGACGTAAGTAATCGACGTGGTCAAGACCGCCAAACCAAGTAGGTACCTCGCTTTACACAAAAAGAACGATCGAGGGAAGGAGAGGTCCACAGGAAGTACAAAAATCTTTGCAGGTTTTAATTTAAACAAGTAAGAACACAGAAGATAATTCAACATTCTTAATATTTCTCCAAGTATCAATCCTGGAAATAAATATTAGTAAGGTAGGTGCTGCCTCTCTGTGCTATCATACCGTATTTCTCATTAAATCATTAAATAATAATCTACATTTTGTAAAGATTTTTTTTTCTTTCAAAGCGGCTTAAATTGATACACGTGTCAATGAACCTGTCACCATATTTGACACCTTTGACTGGCAGAATATACCTAACCTCGCGACTGACAGAAGCTCAGTGACGGCGATAAATAGGGATTTAATATAGTTTTGAAAATATTTTTTTTTGGCTTTATAAATAAGTTTGGAATTTTTCTGAAGGGTGATTCCATTAATTCTTATTTTTCCTTATCCCCTCTTAAAATATTTGTACTGTCATAGTTAACCCTGTATAAGCCTTCAAATTTACGGCACTCAAATTCCGAACACTTAAGATATAACTTCATTTAGGTGTTTAGATGTTATACCTTAATATAATTTTGTTATCCTCAGTTAAACTTAATAGAAAGAAGTACAGTAAAGCCGATTATTTCAATTATAATTTAAAATCTATGCTAAATTTAATCTTACCAAGTGCGAAATAGCAATTCCAACCCTTAAGCAAATTAACAACGCTTATGAAATATCTAAAATCATTTTATCTCTCTAATCCTTTAAAAATGAATACGTATCGGAGAAATTTGCTTATAATTTATACGTTAAGAAACAGCGATTTCATTGCGTTTACGCCGCAGATTCCTGGCCAAGCTTTGCTTTTCTAACTTAAGCCTACTATACGCAAGCAATTAATTTTATATATATAGCAATTACGTTAACTAACTCATTTCTGTTATCGCTCCTATATAATCATTAATTGCCCCATTTCGCATTCATGCTTTCTCCTGCTATATTCACTCTCACGTTTGGCTGTAATTAGATTTATGATTTGCAAGGAGACTGTTGCTTTAATGACGGGGGTCTGGAAAATTGCTGTTGCTTCATCTTATAACAAGCCGGTGCATCGCGATAGTGGATTTTAGATGTCAAGACTGATGCCTTGAAGTGGCGGCAAGTAGCATCGCTGTCCGTTACTTGTTCAATTTGGTACTTGAATTTTGCATACACATCATGGTATACATTATATCAGTGAAACGTACATATTCAGTAGAGGCTTTATTCCTTTAAAGTTGTTTTAAATAGAAAACATTTGAAACGGGTGGTCTAAAAGACTAAAATTTTTAAAATTTATAATATGTTCCCAACTGGCACAATTAGCCTTTAGAATGTAGCTACGACTGTTGTAGGTACTTTAAAGTGTTTTGTCACTAGCCATTTAAACATAATATAAATGCTCTCATTACGTGCATGCGACTAAATTGGGGAATAAAGTTTTAATGTCTGCTACGTTCCGGCAACGTTTCCGGAATTTGTAGAGCGACGTTCCAGCGACGTTGTAGTTCCGTGGAGGGGATGTTGCGGCGTGGAAGCCGCAACTTTTAAGAAACTTCTACACTCTTCATATATCTATCATATTAGTATGTTGCTTGCTTTGTCTGGTAGTTAATAAATACTGTTACATTTCATTTCCTTCTACATATTACATTTTCATTTCCTTAACTCTGAATCAATTATCTGTTAGGGACAGTGCAGTACGTATTACGCAGGTGAAACATGTAAGTAGTTTAAAATAAATATTATCGTGAGGTGGCCGGAACCCCAAAATTAAAATGAGTGAAATTTTATTGACACACATATTTATAAAACTTTCAAATCCAGCACGCACCTTTAAGATGTAGATGTTTTAATAAAAATGTCTAAAATATCTAATAACATTATGTGTGAATGTGGTACGCTAGAAGGTAACCTATTTTTTTATTGTTCGTTGGTTCGTATTTTTATGCATATATAAATTCAATTTGATGCAGAAATAATGACAAATGTGAAGTTAAGGTTAATATTTTTCAATAATATTGACATAAATGTTGCCTGTCAAAATGGCGCATTTCGTAAATCTTACTTTGAAGTCGTTTGTTCTAAGAAACGAAATTTGAAAGTTATTTAAACTATAGCATCCGTAACGGGAACTGCCAATTTTTAACATTTAAGTAATATTTACTACAAAGTATCGAGTGAGGCTGTAGAATTATTTTAAAGTAGCAGTAAAGTTCCCACTGCCACTTCTTAGTAACATTTTTCCCCTTTATTCTGAACGCGGTATGTCCGACGTTTACAATGAACATACTCTTTGAATTGTATCTTCTAGTAGTAGTTGAATACTTATTCCTGCGTTATTATTTGTATTACATTTCTTTGTGGCTTTACTTGTTCCTCTGTTCCATGTTTTGTTTTTTGGATTTTTTGTGGGGTTTTGCCCATACTTAACACGTAAATAATTATAAAAATATGGTAATTTTTTTAGCTTCATGAAACTGCCTGGTAAAATTTACTTCATGGTGAATTTAAGAGATAAGCACTTTGTAGCTGTTGTGCGTGATGATGCTAAGTGCTTCTACAAGTAGCGATAATAAGGCGTTTGAATGTCGCGGCAACTATCAAAACCACTTGAAAGTGATTGCAATTTTGAAGTCATATTTTAGTAACATGAATTAGCCGGTAAACAATCTGCCACTTTCTGCAAGGTCGTACCACTGGTGACGGAGACGTGTCCAAATTTAATTAGAATTTTAATCTGCCCCTGGAAAATGAATCACCCTATATAAGTCAAATTATTTTTAAAATGTTTATTTCTCGCCTTTCCACCCAAACCTATTTTGAAATTTTTTGCTTCAACTTTAGCGATAAATCAACTTTGTCATAACGTTGACTCACGTTGTTAATGATACCCCGTCTTTGGTGAATATAATACGTATTATTTTAAATTACTTTAGAAAAAACAAAATCCTTTCTTTATACTTAAAAATTATGTTTATATAACATATCTTCCAAGACTACTTGACTACTTTAACAAAACATTTTAACTCTGGAATTTGATCACTATGGTCTGTTAATTTTCTGATATTATGTAAGTGATAAAAATTTATTACGCAGTTTCATACTTTTTGTGAGGTTTAGCCTTCAATGACTATAATTTAATATTATTATATCACGGTCGACTTCTAAATACTTTTTTTATATCGTATTTTATGTAATATATTTACGGTTAAATGCATGCAACATATATCCTCTGCACTTACTGAATTATTTACGACAGGTTTGTTTATAAAGTTTCTTAGGTACTCTATCCAGCAAAATTTACTTGTGAAATTAAAGTTATTAGGTAGTAGTAATAGAAAATGTTGAGTTGGAGCAGAAAGTGTAGCGAATGGAACATTTCATCATTTTTGTTATGGATATAGATAAACTACACTCGTACATTTCTTACATCATCTAATAAAGGAGATTATTATGTTACTTCCACATAATGCGAAATATTTTCACGTTGGAAGAAAAGTATTTAGTAAAACCACTTCAGAATTCAGTCTTTCATACTATATCCTATAAGTATTACCAGAGAACAAGTAAATATTAGGATTGTTTGTTCGAATTTGAATAATTTTATATAATAATTCTAAATAGTCGTCCAATTGCATTATCAGTTTTTCATCGCTTAGTAGTTGTTATTGATAAAATGCTTAGTTATTTTTAATCGAAAATTTCCAACATATTGTTTTGTATTTGTATAGGTACCTACTCAAATTCATAATAAATTTTAAATAAGGTACATTATCTACTCACAATATTTTGATAGGCATTAATTACTTGTACATAAGTCAGCTCAAACAGTAGTGTGAAGATAACGTTACACCAATTTAGGAGTGATGCTAATATATTCAGTTAAAGTAGTAATATCAAGTAATTTGACTGGCGGATTGCATTCATAATTTATTAACTCGCCTCCTGATTCTGTCTATAATGTGATGAAACGAAAACTCGCGTTCACAGTAATTACAACTTCTGTGAGAAAATGCAGTATGTTAGTTAATTATTTAACAGCTGTCTATTAAGATAATTGCATAATATCCATTTTCTGTTGTAGCCTTCTGGCATCTATGTTTCTTGTATCAGTTTGCGTTTGTTGACAATTTGGATACTAGGAGTAGTTAATTATAACTATAGGTAACTTATAATTAGTACATTCATATCTTAAACAACTAGGGGATATAAATTGGCTGCAATTTAATACAATACATTTATTTTAACCACGTGCTTAGGGATGTATAAAAAGCAATCAAATTATTTCGGAATTCTAGCCCGATATTTAAAAAATGGACCGACCAAAACCCGTTTTCCTCCGAAAAATTGGAGAATATTATAACCACCGTTCGCGAGATGGCTTAAATTTGTCAATTACCATGATAAAGTGTTTTTAAATATAGAAAGGACGAAAATGAACATTTTTATTATTAATGTTACGGGTTTCCTAACCCAATTTTTTCTTTTACCAGAAAAACAAACAATTAATTACTTATCTTTATTAACTACTCAGTGCACTACTGAATACTAGTTACAACTCAACTAAACACTATTTAATTAGTCACTATCTAAATCGCTCTGAATTCTAAATGATTCCCCCGAAATATCCAAATAACAGCTCTCTAATTCAAGACTGACTGATGGCGGTTTATTTTTCTTTTAGGCGCCAAACGAATATTCCGGGCATTTTGTAGCATCTCTAGATCCATTTCTCGACAGATTCTCGTCGCTTCTCCATATTCCAGTCGCGCCTCGATACACGGCATTATTTTGTTTATTTACCAGCATCGCGTAGGGGCGATCGGGGCAATCTAGCGTTTCGCGATACCACAGTCGACGAATTGGGTGCGGGCGGGGCAAATTCTGTGACAATAATAATACCTGATAGGTAACAGTTAATCCGGTTTGCTGTAGTATTTTTTTCGTTCTTTTGTTCCAAACTGTCAAAACTACATTTCCATTCATTATTACTGCCCATTTATTCTAAGAAACTCGATCGAAGGGAATAAATTAAGAAACCAAAAACTTAAAGCCACAATATAATGCTGATTGAGTAATAAATAATAATAAAAAAACTTGACTTCAGTGATAGTGAAGATGGTTTCTGGGAGCGCTGCTTTTCAGAAAAATAAGTCAAAAGAATTTTTTCAGACACCTCCTTTATCTTGTAAGCTTTGCACCAATTTTCAAATTTTTAGCATTTCAACTCATACCGCGCCTTGGATTTTGTGGGAACTAAACTTGATATCGTTGCGTTTGCTGCTGGTTCTATATCAGAGTGTAAACTTTCATCAGAATCACTCATTTTAAAAAGCGCTTTTATATTTTAGAGTTTGACAAAGTTTGAACAGTAACCATAAGAAAGGTAACATAAGAAAACTTGATCCGTAAACTTAATATCAGGTATTTTTTCCGTTCAAACAAATACACCAGCTTCTTGTCGCGTCATTAGACATTTTTTGCCAAATATATATCGTGTTATTCGTGTTATTAAATGAAAGTAAATATAATTGTACAAGATTCTTCTTGCAAATTCATATTACTACACTTATATTGTAAATAACTATTAAATGACAATTAATTATTTCTGTGTATTTCAGTAGTAGTCTTTTACTTCAAATAGTTGTCTGTTGGCAGCAATGATTGTATTTTACTCATTGGTTGTATAATCTAATCTATCTACAGGGTGTCCGAAATATAAGTGTCTTAATTTTGCCATATGATAAGTTGTATTAAAGAAAACATATTTGACTTAATTTTTTTTTCTGAGTAACGATAACAGAATTATGATAGCAAACATGTTTTGAATATGTGACAACGTCACTCACATACTATCTTAGGATTGTTATGTATTTATCCATAATAATTACAAATAGGTACACCCAAACATAAGTACTTACTGTGAATGGTTTTCTTAGAGCTCTTTTCGCTATAGACGATAATGGTACAACTGTTTAAAATGACTTATGTTCCTTGCAAGGAGCGTTTACCATAAAAAACGTCTAGAAGCCAGAGAGTTTTACCTAGATTCGCCGTGAATTAACATGTCATATAGCTGGTTATGGTTACTATAAATTGTCCAATGTACACTCACAAACACCAAAGAAAAAATTGTGAAAAATGGAACCTACTACCTATACGCATCACTATGACTAATATTACTTTTAGGTTATCAGCAGCTGCCTGATACTGCAATGTTGCAGAGTGCTACCAGTACGTTACAGTTTTAACGAAGCTTCAATCGTTTACTTCATTAATACTGATCCAAAAATCAAATTACGAACAAATTATGTTACAGGCGCTTTTACTTAAAACTTAATTCTATCTTAGTTTGTAATTTCGTAACAAAGTTTTGCATATTACTGCAGTTGTATTTTTATATTTGAAATGTTTTTGTAGACAAACTATTCATTTTAGACATTTTTTTCATAAGAGTTTTTTTATTGCTTTTAGTTAGATATATACGCCGTTAAAATTACGACACTCATATTTCGGACACCCTTTATATACGAACGACCTTTTTCGTAGCCACACGAGTCCTACTAGATTATTTCTCTTGTATAGGTACATAGTGCCTTAAACTAGCGTGCATATTTAGGAAACTGAAAATTATAGAATTTTCGTTTTTAGGGGTTTTCAACACTGCTGAACTGAACTAGATATCAAGTCGCTTTTTTAAATGGAACACAATATTTTTTTTTTCAATTTCAGATACTACATGTAATGTTTGTCAACATTGTCTAAACTATACTATATGTGTAAACTCAACAGTTTTTGAGTTATTTTATTTTTGTTTTGTTTGATCATGACTATGAATTATTGAGTCTAAGAAGTTAGCAGGAAATTAACGATTAAAAAAATAATTTTGTGGAAGTAATACTCAGACAGGACACAATATTCAGAATAAACCCAAGTTTCTCTAGATAACACAGGGTGCTGAAAAGTGGGCGATCTATAGGGACAAATTCAAATCTTAGTAACTCACTTATTTTAAATGGAAAAGTTATATTTTATTTTGCCATCTTTTTATATACAGATTGAAATAAAATATAATATAGAAAAGAGAAAATAACACACATGGTGTTCCATTTAAAATAAGCGGTTGTTGCATTTGTCACTATTGTTCGCACATTTTTCAGCACCCTGTGCAGTCTAGAAAAACATGCATCTATTCTGGATATTGTGTCCTATCTCAGTATTTCTTCCACAAAACTATTAGTTTTTATATCACTGAGTACCCTAGTTAAACTGAATAATTCGTAGTCATAATAAAAAAAAAAACGTAGAAAGCGAAATAACCTAAAATCTTTTAAGTTTTGACATTTGGCATATTTAACAAAGTTGCTTCAACTCAGCAGTGTTGAAAACCCCTAGAAACGGACACCCTGTATATAAGCTCAATGTTTTACTTTTTGTCATAATTATGAACTACGATATTACTGGCGTAAAGTTCACTCTATAATTTACAGGAATTACATTTATATTTGTGGTAATGGAAACGTGGTAGATTTTAAAATGTTGTAGAGTTAGGAGTTCAGCTGCAATAAAATTGCGCGCCCGTTCAGATTTATTCAGATCATTCGAGAATATGGATTTAAAAGCCATTTCAGTGTTTTATACCTTCGATTTCGATTGGATTTTGGATTGCTGCTACATTCGGCAAATAATGGATAATTTTCAACTAAAAATGCGTTTTATTCCAGTTGAGAGGGCAGAGGGCAAATAATAATGGATACACAATTCTATATAAAAAGTACCAAATATGAGATTGTGGAATTTTTGATATACATTTTTAATTAAGTATATATTTATTGAACTTTGCTTTGTATTTAAAGCTAAAAATACATGTGTTGCGTCTATAAAGAACTTTGTTTTATTGGGTTATTTTATTTTGAAATAAGTAGTCGTCAAAGAGATCAGTTAATGTAAAAAACTTGATAAAATAGACGTTGAAAATGTGTTATAGTTAATTTAATTTTTTATGATTAAGTACTGAACTGTTAAAACAGCATTTTTATAGAATAAATATGTTAGGAAATCATATTAATTCAGTTTGTAAGTGGATATTTTACATTCTATGTATTTTCCATTTATTTTGCTTTGTTTTCGCATATCATTTTTGAAGTAGTCTGAATGTATTGGATAATACAGAGGCAAATGTAATATGAAGCAACTAAATTAAATTATAATAAACTATAACTGACCACTTTTCGCTTGTTTGTATCAAAACGCGGAAACAAACGTATATATTGGACATTCGTTTTATGTTAATACTTAATAGGTATACGTTTTACTTAGCAAAATTTTATTTGTCAAATATGTCCATCAACTTGTAATAAAAATAAATCATGATAACAGTTCACCACGAATCATATATTTAAGCCGGGGACACATTGCTTTGATGCCATGCCATGTCATACAACGTCAGAAGGTTCTGACACCGTGTATTCTTATGTATTTTTATATATTGTGTGCACAGTTCTCTGACCCTACACCACGCCACGCCACGCCACGCCACGCCACGCCACGCCACGCCACGCCACGCCACGCCACGCCACGCCACTCCACGCCATGCCTCGCGGCGCCACGCCACGCCTTGTCATCCGACGTGGCGCAAATCCCCTCTCGTTAGATTTTCATCACGTCGGGTAGTGTAACGTAGTATGGCGTGGTAGCAGTGTGCATATGAATATGATGTGACATGCATAAAATGATAGAATATATTGACAAAATTTTGTTGTTTTAAAGGTTGGATAGCATAAATGTGTCTAGAAAATAAATTATGAGAGGAGAAGCTTAGGAACAAATTACACAGGAAATGTTTCTCACAGCACATTGTTAACGAAACAACATAAATTTTAACGACTCTAGCTAAATGGATTAGGGTACTTAAATGTCTGCTGTACTCACAATTTGAGTTTGACCTTCTTCCTATATGAAATATTCCTTAAATTTATGGAATTGTCGAATGTGCACACGTGCAAACACAGTAACCACACCACGTGACGTGGCATGGCGTGGCGTGGCATGTCATCAGAGCAGTGTGTCCCCGGCTTAAAAAGTAAGCGCTATGGAGAACAAATTATGAGAGGAGAAGCTTAGGAACAAATTACAAAGGAAATGTTTCTCACAGCACACTGTTAATGAAACAATATAAATTGTAAGGACTCTAACTATTATAAATGGATTAGGGCATTTAAATGTATTCATCCTGACTCCCAATTTGACCTTCTGATATGAAATATTGCTTAAATTGATGGAATTTGTCGAATGTAACGTAACGTGGCATAGCATGACGTGGTAACAGTGTGTACACAGAGTACATACCACACCACGTGGCATAGTGTGGCGTGGCGTTGCATCAGAGCAATGTGTCCCCGGCTTTATTCTGGTCAAAATTGCAATGCATTGTATATTTATTTTATTAAAATTGAATGACTACTTGAAGCTAAAAAATATATCACTTACTCTAATTTAAGTTGATCATTTTATGAGAAAAAATATTGATCATCAATCATTTAGTACCTATCCTAAAAGACAGTTTTAAAAAAGCTTACGTCGTAGAATTTTTTGTTTCTGTCTGAATAATTTGGTGATTGTTTCATTTATTCCGGGTCATGTAAAATGTTGCACCTGAATTTATTGTAATATTTCAAATTTCAAGATTATTCTAATTTCATTTAGTTTACGTAAAATAAAGAGCCAAAATATTCCATAATACAGATCATTAATCACGGATGTTATTTGTTTGTGTGTTATATCATCCTAATGCCTTATTATACGGAAAGAAGTCATTTTTCATTGTTCCGGAATGATTTATCTCCACAGAAAGGTGTGTAAACATGTTTCAAAATACCGTCGCTATAGTCTGTTTAGAACATGAAAGAGAGTAATAAAAGCTTATTATGTATGCAAATCGTAAATAAATGTAGTACTGGTGCTTATATTCAATATTTTATTATTATGTATTATCGATATAGATGAGGTGTACTTTTAAAACAACTTTGTGTGATCGAACCGTACTAAATTGTAGCAGGTAGGTAAAATTTAATCCCCGACAACTGTCTTTGTCTATGCCGCTTCAATTTCTCGGTCCATTTCTCTTATAAGTAAACAATATAAAAACAGCATTTCAAAACATGAGCATCATAACCGGGTTAATAGGGTTTTTAGTAATTCAAATAAAATTATTCAATATTATTATCAAAATATTTATTTAAATTTAATGAATAGACTTTTATTCCATACAAAAATATATGTATTTTGAAAATTCAAAATATGGTGAGGAAATGTAGTGTTGTATAAATGTACAATAAAGAAAATAAAAAAGTAGGTATATTAAAATTCATCCGCTGAATATTCTGATGAATTATCTTCGTTTTCTAGATTGATAACGATAGGTTCCACAGTAACGTCAATTAAATTATCGAGTTCCCACATTTTCTCCTCTTCTTTTTGTACATGATGTATACATCTTTGCCAGTTATCTGCAGTTACTCGTTCCAAGGAATTTTTTAACAAAATTTTCATGTCACTTAATTTAAACGTCGTATTGTTTCGCGCTACATCTCCTTTTACCTGCGCCCAGACTAATTAGATTAGGTTAAGTTCACAGTGATAAGGTAGTAACCATAATACCGTTATTTGGCGATTTGTTGCCATTTCATCGATAACATATTTTGTCTGATCTTTATGAAGATTGATAAATGTCAAAAGTTCCTTTTTCATCATATTTGTTTCAAAAGAAATGTTATTTTCCGGATAACCATTGAATTATATCGGCTTTCCTCCAAGCAGTCGTAGGCGTCCGCTCGGTCTGCCGTGAATGGTAACTGGCATTATCCATGACAATTACAGACTCCAGAGGAATAAGATCCAACACCTGCGTTCATGTCTTCGTGATAGTCACCTGTATTTTTAGATTCAAATAAAAGTAAACCGCCATCTACAAAACCACTGGCTCTACCTATATGTGTCACTATTAATCTTCGCCCTTTACCTGAAGGTGCCTTGAACCCTGTTGAAAGTCCATCCAAAAATGCTTGTCGAAAACTTTTTACATTTTTATCTTGCCATACTTTTGTTACAGTATATCCCTCGTTGACCCAAGTTTCGTCTAGATAACAAATATTCCTCCCTTCGTCACAGAATTTTCTAATTGATCTTAAGTAGGATCTTCGCCAACAAATAATTTCATCTTTATCGATAAGAACTGACTTCCTGTTCTGCTTTTCTCAGCAAAAATTCAAATCTCGTAAGACGGCCCATAATTTGCTTCTACTGATTTTTGGCAAATCGTTGTCCTCTGAAAGTTCACTTAAAATTTTGGTTAGCGTTGGTATTTCTTTTTTAAAATAAAATGAGTGTACTTTTCTGCGAATGACATTTTTGAAGAAATCATCTACAACGACTTTTGACCTTTTGGTAGGATTTTGGTGTTTCAATGATTAAATACATTTAATATAATAATCTTCTCATTCTGAGACAGCGCACATCTTTTCACGCATTTAGCAGGTACGTTATTTGATAAGCTCGGCATTTTACAATATTATATCCACTGGCACAATAGTCACTAAAGATAAGTCGAATTTTACTCTACTGCACTAGCACGTTTTCGTATATTCAGCTCTAAGACTGATCTGTCACAATATTAGTGTTACCCGATAATTACCTGAAACGAAATATTACCACGCCCATGGCCGGTTCTTATCTCGGGGTTTTATTACTCTCTTTCATTGTCAAACAGACTATAGTTAACGTTTTCCAATTTTCTGGTTATACCTACTGCTTGTATGTAATAATTATACTACCGTTATTTGCTGAGTTTTTAGAGATATTTGTAAATGTTTTGTCATGTGAAATGTGTGAAGTTTTATTTATCTGTAATTTTATTACCATCGATGGAAAAAAATGTTTGAAAGCCAAATAAATCATCAACTGATAATTAAAGTGATCTAAAATCATTTGCTCTAATAAAAATGTATTATATATCATTTTTCTCATAAACATTAGTCTGTTCTATATCCGTAAATAAATTTTTGATAATTATTATCAACCGTTACATTGTCCTATCATATAGTAACATTAAATTTTTCTATAGTCAGTCTTTAGTAAAACTTATTATAAGGTTCTCCAAGTTGTTTAAAATTACCGTTCTGTACAGGTGATCCTAAGTGATCATACAAAAATTTGCAGGGATGTAAATCCACATAAAATGCCAATAAACATCATATTTTGTTTGTTTTATAATCGTTTTTGAGTTTTTTTTTCAAATTGTGCAATAATCTCATGGAATTACAAAAAGGAACACATTCAAATATTTCAAAGATTAATTAATTATTTAAATGCAAACTCATTTATCAACAAAAGAAACTTACAGAGAAATAAAAGATAAATGAAAACCGAAATAATGTAAGAGAAAACAAGTGAAAGACAAAAACAAATTAAAACCACATATTTTATGAAAAATATGCAACTTAGATTTAAGTATTTCACTTTATAATAAAAATAATTACATATATTATCATTATTTTCTGGTCTATATCATTCTTTGATTACATAATTATATTAATGTTCGATATCCTGATTTTAAAAACAACTTTACTTTATGTTATCTCAAAATAATCAGTTAATAGACGTTGACAAAATATATAGTATTTTGAACGTCATGAAAAGTATACCAACATAAAATTTTAATGTGTTGATTATAAGGGAAATACCAATATCGCTATTGCTATATTACAAATTAATTTCACATACTGTTTTCTCTGCTTTTAAAACTTGGGACATAGAACACTTATAATGATTCAGTTGAGAAATGTAAGTACTGATATGTTCTAAATGCCTTTTAGATTTTATGAAAAAGGTGAAGAATCTCATAATTTTTGTTTGGAATCTAAAATCTTGTCTTGAATTATTTTGAGTACATTGACGAAACTACAGAATTATTTCAACACAGTGGGGTATAAGTGCGGATTGAACTTGTCGCAACTAACGTGAAATAAATCTTTAATTTTATTTCTCTGTGAAGCATTGGTTTATTCTACAGAGTTGGTAAAGTTAACATCACCTACGGTACAATATTAAAATGGATTTTATGTTGCCGATACCAAAGGCTCTATTACGTTACCTCTTTTGTCCATATTTAGAAAAAATGTAATGTATATTTAACGAAGTTTATCTCAAACGAAGACTGAAATTTCTTACTACAAAAATTCGAGACGTGATGAAGTCGGAAATTGATTACATTATTATTAAATTTTTCAGGCGGATTTTTTAGTAACCTCCATACGGTCCCTTGTTTGAATATCTACATGGAACATTAACCTATCTGAAAACTTAATAAAGTTGAAAACCGCACAGTCTCTGTCGGCACCGCTTTTAAAAAATCGAACTTATTTTAATTTTCATAACGTTTTAATATTGTTTGCAAAGCCCTTCTTTCCTCGTTCCTTTTAATAATGAATGTGATGGTTTTACTGAGATAACATTATACATTTAGAAACTTCACACACAGTCTGTAGTATAATTTATAGTCCAGGCGTGAAATGAGTATAAAATTCCTATTGAAGGTTACTTTTTCTATCGCTAAGCCTAAGAAGAAAATTCAAAATAAGCATCAAAATTCAATGTGCAACTTAATATCAATTTAAAAAAAAATATATAGAATACAAAAATATTCCTTTACTGTTTTAGAAAGGTATTTTAAGCTAATATAAATCAAATGTTCTACAATTCCTATCAATGCCTATCTGCGTTGAATTACACCCACAATATCTACCCAGGTTGGGGCTTTTGTCCACTGAGTAGTTAGTTTCACACAATATTATTAATACCTAAAAACATATAAAAACTTTTACATAAAAGGTGAACATTTTTCAAGTAGGTATTGTCATATTTAATTCATTGACAGGATGTCGCTTTTTGTCATTGTCGATATTTAACTTCAAATAATTTTAATTTTTATAGTTAGATATTTGATTCAACTTACAGGAGACCACCTGAAGAAGCAATCCTAAAAATGTAGAAATAGGTCAGATCTCATCTATTGTGGTTGAATTGTCGTGTTCCCACTGCCAAAAAGTGAAGTTAGATATTTATAGAGTGTTTCATTAGCAGACTAGTAAATTAGATTATTTTTTTAAGATAATTATTGAATAGAGCTTTGTCTGTGGAATTGTTCATTAGCATACCTAGATGTTTGGTATCAGAGAACATACATATGACTTCATTGATAGGAATTGTAGGAGATTTGATTTATATTAGCTTAAAATACCTTTCTAAAACGGTAAACAAATGTTACAAAAGCTAATAATAAGGAATATATGGGTAGATATTGTGGGTGTAATTCAACGTAGGTTGGGGCTTTTGTCCACTGAGTAGTTAGTTTCGCACAATATTATTAATACCTAAAAATATATAAAAAATATTCCTCCCTAAATTCAGCATAAAAATTATATATACAATTTTTTTCGTTGCAAAACTAGAGATACAAGATAATATCTCGCTCTTTTGAAGTCGGTGAGACTAGAAACGATTACCGGACAACGTTTATTTTATACAGATGGAGAAATAGTTATTTTTCATATTTCAACACTGAATATATAACTTCTTTTTTATGAAAGGAGGAATATATTGTACCATTTGAATATAAAGTAGATGTGTCTTAGAATAGATTATGAAAAGAAATTATAACTAAACGAAATTAAGTGGAATAATTAAATTAAAAATTTATATTACATAAACTGTTTTCTTAATTCAATTAATTTCTGTTTTTTTTCGTTTGAGATGCTCAACAAGGTGATGTGGCGTTGGTAACACTTGCTCTATTTTCTTTAGTTTCTTCAGTGCCTCCAGTTTCTTATGTCTCTTTGTTCTCCTGATCTGATAGTCCAACTGTCAAGAAAATAAATACGAGTATTTACTAGAGGAAGTATTAAAAGCGGCACAAAGTGCTGTTTCACAATTAAATCCCAAAAAATCGTCGAGACAGTACGAGATTGCCTACGATTACGAATTCAGAGGATGATGTTCGAAGAAATTCAAAAAGCATCCGAAGCGGTATTACTGGGATATTTCCCATAAATAACATAAAATTAATAACTATATCTTGGACGTTATGTTCAGTATATTCTATTAAAAAGTACACCGAATGCAACAGAAAATTTAAATATCAGAAAATTTCTAATACCATATTTGAAAAGCAAATCAGTTGAATACCGTCCGAAAAAGTTTAGAATTCTAACGAAAGGGGATATTGAGAGATTTTTAGAAAAGGTAATTCAAATTAATATAAATCCAGCGATTTAACTAATTTTGGACAACTTTTCAAGTAATTTTAATAATCGGCGTTTACGGAGTTTTACGAAGAGATGAGCTACTAAGATAACGATCGATGGTAGAAGGCAAAGATTCAATTATTATTATAAGAATTTCCGATTCCAAAATTCGTATTCCGAGATGTTTTATAAAGTTCTGTCCAAATGAAGATATATCGCAATTACTGTACTTTACGTTCGGCAGTTACTACAAGTCCAAGTTTTTTTGTGAAGTATGTCAGGGAAAAATGTGTTACCCAAGTAGTTGACGTCATTAAAAAAAGAAATGTGCCAAGAGAAATAGCATCGTATCTCAATTTGCCTCATCCGGGAACTTCGTTCTTATCATTGAACATGGAGGGTGGAGTTCTAAAACGGTAGCGGAGACATATATAGAAGATTCTATACAAAATAAAATTTCAATCGCAAATAAATTGTTACCATCTTCAGCAGAGCCTACGGATCTGTCAATAATACAACGTGCGCAGTAAACTTAAAAAATTACAGCACCAGCCTTATTGAACATCCAGGACTACAGGCTACGATAACTGACATCACTCGATCTGGCATAAATTTAACTCCCTGCAATATCGGCCTATTTATAATACTTACTGTTTTGAATTGAAATGTTATATTACTTAAAGTGTATATTGTTTAATTAATAAAATCGTAAATAAGTTTCGAAAGAACGACAAATCATTTTGTCTTGATTTGTTTTATGTTCTACAACAAAAAAGACTCACTTTGTCAGCTGAAAATGTCGAATTTTGATGACTGTTTGCGGAAAAGACCTTTTTCGTGCAGACATTTTTTAATTCTGTAATTTTTTCTCCTAAAATTAATATTTTCGGAGATATTTAAGAAAACCTCTGTCCTATTTGTTTAAACAATATGTTGCGCATAAAATTTTTTCGCCCACATTCAATGTTTCTCTTCTCATGGGTATAATCTGGACTATAATCAAAAATATAAATTCTGTTTGTTCCTTACATGTTTAAAATGCGATTTATCTGTCTACGTATGGCATTTTGAATGATTGCATATTACTGAAAACTAAGAATACCTTATGTTTGATATACTGACATGAAATAAATTGAATATCCGGAAATATTTAGATACAAAATTCATGGAAAATATTTCATTTTAAAAGACGTGTATCTCTCGACATGTAAGTAATATTGATTCGTTAAAAATGAAATATGAGTAACAAAGTTAAATTAATTGATGAAATATTAGTACGTAATTAATTATTTAGGTATAAATATGAAAAATGTGATATAATATTTTTTATATGTTTTGAAATAATATTTGTAAATATCTAATTAAGTATAAGAAAACTATTTGGCTAAGTTTGTTGCTTGTGAAATAAGATGTTACATTTTAGGTTTATTAAACAAATATTTTTTTACTTTAAAATTAAATAACAAATCGCAAACTGTTAAATAAGTATCTTATATATTTTTCTATATACACGCCAAAAGAATGAATGGTCCTGGAACTAAAAATATTCATCACGAGTGCTGGACATTTTTCGGAAGTTCGAAATATTTTGAAGATTTGATATTAAGGACCTAACCTTGAAATATGTTCTGTCCAAATATACAGGATGTTCGGAAATTATGAGCAAATATTTCAGAGGGTGATTCCACGTCAAAAAATAAGAAGAAAACTTCATCTAAACATATCTAACTAGATCCTTTCAAAGGGTCGGCCCTGAAGATGGTTTTTGTTCGATATTATCGAAACGATTCGAGATAAAGTAATGAAATTTGGATCAATAAGTGAAATTTTTATGATGAATTCGAAAATTTACACGAAATTTGAGCAATTTATTCAGAAGTGTATTAAACCAGACCGGCTTAGGTTATTTTGTTTTGTTAGAAATTATTTTTACCATTGAGTCACATAAATTCGAAATATATCGTCTTTCACATTGAAAAGGTATCTTGTCCGATAAAATGCACCGTTTTCGAGTAAAAAGGATTTAAAGTGGTACATACAGATTGGTATGTAACGGAAAAAATCCTTAATGCGCATATTTTATTGTTCCCAGGTAAGTATACCTTAATACATTAAAAGAAGATGCAGGAAACTATCTTTGACGCATTAGGATTGTTTGCAGAGCAGTTGGAACTAACTAAGCAGTAATAATAATTTAATAAAATAAAGCTATCGTACGTTTACAAAATTTTATTAAATTAATAAATAATCATTTAAATGATTACGCGGTGTAGAATAAGCTACATCTATCGGCCCGCTACTCCATGCGGACTGAAATGTCACGGAAGCACGGAATTCCAGGAAACAACTACTCCGCGGGCTAGTGCATCGGCCAGCATTAAATTGTACCTGGAGAACCTATAGCTAGAGTATTCGTCAGTAGCTCACCAGACATATACCGGTTTCGAGCTTATTAACTCGCATCAATATGCCATAGGATTTTTTCCGTTACATACCAATCTGTATGTACTACTTTAAATCCTTTTATTCGAAAACGGTGCATTTTATCGAAGTCGGACAAGATAATTTCTAACAAAAAAGTTAAGCCTGAAAATAACCTAAACCGGCTCTGTTTAATACACTTCTAAATAAATTACCTAAATTTCATGTAAATTTTCGAATTCTGCATAAAAATCTCACTTGTCGTTTATATGAAGATTTCTTCTTATTTTATGAGGTGGAATTACCCGCTGCAATATTTGCTTATAATTTCCGGATACCCTGTATATTAAATTACTTAAATCCTATTATCTAAACATTATAAAACTATGTTTTTATTACTTGTATGTTTCTATTTTCCAAATTTGTGTAGATTATTCAGTCCACTTAACATTCTGCGAATCTGCTATAGAAAATAGATCAAAAAGATTGTGGTTTATATTTAAATATATAAAACTTTGATTTATATCTCGTTCAAATAAAGACGACTTTTCGATTGAGAGATACGCGTGGATAAATGGGGACGTTTACCTTTCGCCGTGCCTTCCGAAAAATGTTATTTATGCGGGTATGTTTTAACGAATATTGCATTTAGAATTAGACTTAGAATTATAAATGAAACAAACAGAAAGGATGGTACGGCATGGAACGTTTAAATGTCAGTTTAATTTTAAACGCTTAAAGCGCCATTGTTTATATCTGCTTTGTTCCGGTGATTTTTCAGGCTGCAAATTCAACACTGAATTTTATACAACTTATTAAGCTGACTTGTACCAGCTTTAGATGGGCTAAATATACATTTAGGTTTTGCTCGAGAATAGACTAATAAACTTGTTTGCGTGAACTACATTATAGGTAGATTATAGTAGATATACAGTGTATCTCAAACATAATTCATATTTTTTGTACTTGAGATTATAATAAGATCGTGAAGAGATCTTGATAATATAGATTGGCTAAAAGTAATTCAAATTCAAACTTTATTGCCTAACAGAAAATTCCATTTACAGGAGAAAATTATAATAAATATAGAAAAAAACAATAAAATAAAATGCAAGTAAATACATACAACAATAATAGGTTTGTTCCAACACCCAATTCTAGGACCGTCCTGAAACGGTTTAGAAACTATTTGAATCGGTTTTATGCGCAGACGTTAACTTTGTATGGTCCTAGTGTCGATACAAAAAACTGAATACTTGGAACGGAATGACGTTTGATTTGTGATTGTTTAGTATCATAAGCTTTATCAGTAAATAGGAACGCGTAAAATGAAGCAGGATCGTCCCATACACCGTCATCTCTTCGTTGGAACGCTTTTAATCTACCGCGCAGAAATCTGACGGTACGATAAACTTTTCTTTAGGGTGTTGAAACAAACTTAGTAACAATAATAATACACGTACATAAATATATAAGGACATATAGTAAAATAGCATAAATAAACTAATAATAACTAATAAAATTAAAATTGTAAACACGGAATTCCAGGAAACAACTACTCAAAATATCGTTTCTCGCCAAACGCGATAGAACGCTTCGTGTCTGCTACATTTTCAGTCCGGCATGGAGTAACGAATGGCAAATAGATGTAGTTAGTTATACACCGCGTAAAATTAAAATTGTTGAAACCTTTACACTACAGCTTTTTTCACAGAATTGATAGATGGAAAATTTATATCACATTGCTCCGAAATTATATTAAAATTATGAGACATAACGTACACTAGTGACTTTTTAAGAGTGTTGGTACTAGCTGACGGTAAATAAAACGTTTCAACTTGCTTACAGAATTAAAAACAATTCTATAATTAAGACATTCTAGTAGAGATATATACAATCAATATTATTATTAAATAAATTAAATAAAAATATTATGCTGTTTAGAATACGTCTAAATTTTAACAACGGAATATTGAACCTTGGTAATAGTAACTCATGATTATAACCTCGGTCGGGATATAAAGGTTCCATCTTTTTTAAAAGATATAAACTTTAAGGATCCTTTGCACGGATTCAAGCGATAAAAAATGATTTTAGTGTATAGGATACCAGATTAAACAACCATATTCCAGTTTAGAATGCACTAATGAAATATATAGCGTTGTTAATGCATCGATATTAGTAAAAGAGTTAAAGTTCCTCATAATAAACCCTAAACTTTTATAAAAAGATTTCGATATATTTTTTATATGCTGCAAAACAGAGTAAAACAGAATGCCTAAATCTTTTATTGTACGCTCCCTCTCTAAAATAACATTATTTAAAGAGTAGTTATATAAGATAGGATGATATTTTCACGTATAGTTAACTACTTTACATTTAGAGATATTTAAATGTATCACACCAATTTTCAATAATATTTATTTGGGACTACAAAAAGTTATTAATGTAATGTAATTTTGTAATACATTTTTAAATCATCAGCAAAAACGAGTTTGGGACATTCAATTGCTCTGTAATGTACTATACGTTTGCAGAATCTTAATTAGAATGTACTAGACTTACCTGGTGGTCTATTTACCAAGTACACAAAGTTAAACTTGAACATGTGCGGAGCGAGGTGCGGAGGCACTTTTGTAAATATTGATATTTGAAAGGTTTAACGGTGTTCATCCCAAACAGAAATTTAATCATACTATTTTATCTCATTTTGATACGGACACTCTCGAATTTAGAAGAATAGTAGCTGGATTAGTGCGTGTCTATAGGTATAGAAATTGTTTCATAACCGGATTGGATGTTTGCAACTTCATTCCAGAGCAACATTTAGAATTCCACCTTTTAAAGTTAGAAACACGACATTTTTCTACCTTCCGCAGGCAAAAACAAATGCTATGTACACTTATTGTATAAAAATTAATAATTTGGTAGATATATTTTGTGTTTCACAGAATTCATATGTTAGTACGATACACTTGACGCTTTAATACTATTTTCTATTATTTATTCTATTTGTTTATTTTTATTTTGTTTATATTTGTATATTTTTATTACATCTATTTCTATCACTATATTTTGTAGGTATATATATTTCTTATTTTAATTTGTCGTTATCATTTAGCCTTACTATTTGACTTTGTCTGTTGAGCTCTGTAATTAAATAAATCAATAAATTGTTGAAATAGGTCAATTGCATGCATTGCATTGCATTTTGATTGGATTATCCATAAACATAGCACGAGCATTTATTTTATCGTATTAAGATGCGCCATTCTCACTTATCAAACAATAATTTTAAATAGTTTAAATTTCCCAACACGTTGACGCCATGGTTAATTGAAATTAAAGTTATTATAAATTTTTTTACTGATTTATTTTTGGGAATTTTCTGTGAAAAGTTAGCTGTTTTAATGACTAAGATACATGTGGTTAAAACATATAGGTAGGTAATTAACTTGTAGATGGAAAACATTAAGCTAGATTTAATATGTATTATTAGATATTTATTTGATTATGACTATTTTTTTATCAGTAGATATATTGTTTTTTCTGTAAAAAACAAAAAAAATATTTTTGTAAGTATATGGAATCTATTGTATGTATTATAATATGAATTTAATTCAGTCTACAAAAAATATGCTCCGCCTTATACATATTTTACTGCTTATTATTAAAATACACTGATTATTATGCGTGGTTTGACCTGATTATAGTGATTTTTTCTTTTTATTTTAAAAATCTTGACATATGTTTATTCATTAACACACGTGACAAGAAAGTTGTACCAGTTATTAGTAAACAGTAGTCGTTATTAAGTGGTAGCAGAAATATATGCAACATACATTCATCAACTGCAATGATAAATATGCATGAAAAACACCAACGTGGAAAATGTAACAGACGTATAAGTATATATATGATAGTCTTTTCTACATTTCTTTGAACAGCTTTCTATGAGAGGTATAATTATTGAAATTAAAGAAGTAAAATATATAACTAGGTAATACAGGGCGATTGTAATATCGTTTCAAGGAAGAAATTTGCTTTACTTAAGACAATTATTCAAAAATATTTAAATATTTAAGACAGTTACAGGGTATGCTGAATAATTATATTTATTATTTAAATACTTCAAAATGAGATGAGATCCAAATGAACTTTGACTTTTACCTTGATGTGATTGATTCATAAAAAAATCCGTTATTGTTTGACACAAATTTACAGATTTTTGCAACTGTTACAAAAAAATGCTCGCAAATAATAGAACTTGCTAGAATAGTGCGAATATAGTGGAATCAATAATTTATACACAAATAAGTGGATAACTATTACAAAACTTTCTGTTTTCAAAGTATGGCTCATTTTATGTGAAAAAATTTATGCTGTTAATTTTATTCTGAAAAATATGCATGAAGACATCTTTTTTTGCATTCGAATATACGTGTCAAAAGTGCAGACTGCATTGCAAAGAGAACGTGTTGTGAGATTTTGTAGATCGATTATTATAATATAAGGATGTGTCATAACTCGAGGCGAAAAATTATAAAATGTGTATTTAGATTTAAAAAATGTTGGTAGGACTTTCTTTCCGAATTAGACTACATTTAAAATAGCCTAAAATCCGATAAGTATATACATTTTGTGTTGCGTAACTACCTTGGTTGGTGGTTATTTTTGAGCATTTTCAATATTTTGATTATTTTTTGTATAATACGTTCATTTTTGTCAGTTGTTGTTATTATAGTAAATTGTTGCATTACGTTCCTTTATTTATAGTAAGTTATGACACAATTGAATTTAAATAAAATTTAAAAATTGTAATGTCACCCCACTTTTGACTTTCTTATTTATTTCTTGGCTTACACATATTTATTAAAGCTAAACATTGATCACATGCAGAATACTGAAAGTTGGAACTGGAAAACCTACTACTAGCAAAAAATGTATTTTACGTTTATACCAAAATATTAGCCGTATGTGTTCTATAATTTTCGAGAATCGAGAAAATTCCAGCCATTAATAATTTAAATGAAAATCTGCGAAATTTGTGAAAATTTTTGCAAATTTCGTGTCCATGAGAACACGGCTTTACGATCGTTACTTACATTCAATCGTCATGTATAAAACCTCAACGAAAAATTAAAAAACAAAAAATACGTTACGTACAGGGTGTTCCAATTTTATTGTAATTACAAGACAGAAGGGTGTGGTTTCACAATACTGGTCTACTTTTTCGAAAAACGAAATGCTGTTAGAATTTTCATAACCTCTTTGTTTTTGAGATGCAGGTCCAAATTACTTTTAAAGAATTTTTCGTATTTTAGAGATATCGCAGCGGTGAAAATTGATTGACATTTTTACGTAGTGTTCCAGGCGTGCTTGAAATTTCGCTAATTTTGATTGCGGCATCTTAAGGTCGCTGTATTTATCGCCGTAAAATGATCAAATTTGTGGTGTTTTTTAGGTACTGGAATCTTGAAAAATAAAACACGTAAAGAAAAAATAATATCAAAAATAAAATTATTGATGTTTTATTTGTCCACTTTTACTATTTAAACTCTCCTTAAATAATATAACAACTTTTAAAATGCATTTATATGACACACATTATTTCGCTATTCTAACTCCACATTTTAACAATTATTTTCACATACTTATAAACAAAAGTAAGTAATCTTATATGCAGAACTATGTAAGTATATGTTATAACAATGTTTACATTTATAGTTGAATTTAAAAACGTACGTATTTTGAAAAATTTCTGACGCTTTCTGACGTTATATATTAATTTTACTTCGATATCTTTGAATATTCGCAGGTGGCATGAGATAACATTCTTGTTATTTGCTAAACTCTATATATTATTGTGTACTTAAATGTGTAATATTACTTGTATTTGTAGAAAACACTATTTCAAGAATACGGCGTCCTTAACGAAAATCCAATCCTATCTCTTGTAGTTTCTGAGATATCCTGTAATTACAAGGAAATCCTATACACATACACTCTGCATATTTTTTACATTGTCGACACTCTGTTTAATGACGGTAGTATTGTCGATAGAATGCCTTGTGTTCAGAAAGAGCTCTTTTTAAATATTCTTGAGCTTCATTCATATTTCCGTCTTACCGTTGCGAATAAACTATATTAATAAATAAAAATTACCTTCCGGTGATTATTCGGCTCTTTTCTATTTAAATTACGGCGGATAAGTCTGTAAGAGGATTTAATGTAGAGCACCGGGAATGTCGCTGCTGCTGGAACGGAGGGTTATTTGCAATATACCTCCGCTCTCCGCTCGTTCAGGGTTGTTGCTGTTAAGGCATCATTAGTGTTTAATGGTACCTAACTAACTTGAAGGCATTATTTATACTTGAAGATGTTTCCGAGACTGTGGACAAAATGCCTTGTTTACAAAATAATATAAAATATGATAATTACAGACTTAGAGAGTCAGCGTTTAGAATTTTCTTAATGTCTACTCAGTAATCTGACTGGCAACAATATGAATCTTTTTCATAGGAGCAATTCTATAAAATAATATGTAAACATAAAATAATCAATATAATTAAAATTATAACAAAATATATTTGTTTAGGTCGATATTCGGAGAAAGAGAAAGGAATAAATAAGTAAAATTGTCAATTTAAGAGGCACATTTTGTCGCCAATACATCTATTCAAACGATGAATTATTGCTTCCTCTGGAACATATCAGTTAGCATAACCATAGTTTAACTAAATCGGGAATCATGTTTGAAATAGAACTCTTAAAATTCCCCTCAAGCTATCTGGTCAGTATCTTTGACGTCGCTAAAGAAAGTCGATCTCCAGTAAAGACGAAGCGAGACGTAGGGGTTTCATAAAAATAAATAGTAATTATAGGTTTGTTCCTGCACACAATACATGACAAATCATTGAGAGTCCCAGATTTTTAAAGGAGTGGCAGCACGGACATTTCTATCAATTTGTACTAGTAGCGAATTTCTTCCTGGAACAGTGTATTGTGAATTGAATGAATGACGGAAGAAATATAACGAATGGCCGATCACGGCAATAGTATCTATCTGAAGTTACTAAACTATGATAACACAGATACACAGATTTTAAATTAAAGTTATAGTTAGGTTATAATAGAAACAGAGACAACTATCCATAAAATTATTGGTTAATGTTAAATGCCCAATAAGAGTAGACAGCTGACAAACTAATATCCGCGAACTTTTCAGATTGTCAGCAAATTGGTCTTGATCGTGCTGGAACAGCGGATTAAGAGTTATGGATTGTAGTTGAGTTCTTGCTGACACTTACATCCATACTGCGTATGCGTCTGATAGTTGTGAACAATTGTAGACTGTTGCAGGATCAAACCTATTGTAAAGTAGGGATTTAAAATTATATAGAGACAAATACAACTCACTCATCAGGATACAGAGCGGCAACGCAATCTAAATTAAACCAATTAGGAGGACAACTATTCCCCTTGCTAGTGAAAGTGGAATTGAACGATCTTTGTAGCAGTGGCGTAAGGGCGCCCAGGCATGTTGGTGATCCATAGTGGTGGGGTGCTCTAGTGTAAGCAAAATAAATGACATTTTGTCAAGGGATATTGTTGGATTTGGCTCAAACTTCATATTGCGGGGGAGTCCGTACCATTTTGTATTACGCCACTGCTCTGGAAGTACCTCGAGATAGTTAGTTCCCATTTGGGGTCCATACGATTTGGTACTGCGTCTAGGTTAAATAATGTCACTATCGCTACTTTTATGCAGATACTGAAATATATTCAGAAGAAAAATTGTTTTAAGGAGTTTAAATACCGCTCTTGAAATTATTATGCATTGTTTACGCGAGTTTAGTGCTTATCATTAGTACTAATTAGTTACACTAAGCATTTGTATGATTAAGAGTAGAAGTTCACACTAGTTGTAAATGTGAACATGGTACCGTTATAGTATTTAATGTGCAGACTTATCAACTTGTCATTTGTCACTAATCCATCACCAAGCTATCCATTCACACAGTGTAAGTGAACACTGGGAGTAGTGGGATATCTACTTGTTATTAGTAAAATAAGATCCGCTTCTATTCCCTTTCATTCACATTTTTACAAACGATACTAATACTTCGGGCTTACATGTCAAATATAGAGCCACTAGATCTCAGGTTGACTTTTTAAAACACAAATCCTACTCTAGAGCCCTTGATGCAGATATCAAAGTGGCTCGCAGAGCTTAGGAATGTTCTTTGGCATCCAAGGGGCTTAAAGCGTTTTATAAGTACACTAGACAACAACTATCTTCAAACGTTGCGTTGCTTCTTATTCGTTAATCTGATGGGTCAGTATGCGAGACAGACAGTGATATTGCCAACGAATTGGCTCAAGCTTTCAAACTTGTGTTTACCAGAGAACGGACCGGTCCGTTACCAGCTATCATGTGCCCAAGAGTAAATCATTCCATAAATCATATTAACTTCACTGAATGCACGGTACAGGAACAACTAAATAAATTATCTCTACACAAGTTTTTTGGTCTCGACAATATAACATCCTCTTTACTGAAAAACTGTTCTGAAGCTATATGCGTGGCTTTAGCACACATAATGGAAACGTCTTTCTAATTGGGAACATTACCTAGCACTTGGTTGGCAGCTGCCCATTGATTGGCAGTTACACCCATCTTTAAAACTGGTGACAAACTGGATCCTAACAACTACCAGCGGATTAGTCTAACTCCTATATGTGCCAAAATCATGGAACGAATTATTGTTAACAAATTGTTGGAGTTCTTACTTAATAACAACGTAATCCCTTCTACACAATATGGATTCCTTCCGGGCAGGTCAACTTCCACTAACTTGTTGACCTGTTTACGTACGTGAACTCGAATAATGGACAGTGTCGCGCCTGTGGATGTTATATATTTAGATTTTTCTAAGGCGTTCGATAGAGTCCTAAAACAAAGATTACTTCATAAACTGGAGCATTTTGGAGTTCGAGGAGACCTTTTTAACTGGATTTGTGCATTTTTAACTGACAGGACATTTTCGGTGAGAGTTTCTCAGAATTATTCTCAGTTTCTTGACGTTACTTCTGGAGTTCCTCAGGGATCTGTTCTTGGACCATTGCTGTATATCATATTCACGTCAGATCTTCCTTACCATCTCAGCAACCATCATGCGTTCTTTGCCGACGACACCAAGACGTTTTCTAATCCTTTAACCAATGCCAATTCACTTCAGCAGGATTTGAATAGCATAGTCAATTGGTGATCTGATTGGCTGCTTCTCCTTAATAAAGCTAAATGATCTGTTCTTTATATTGGAACTCGCAATTCCCTTCTTCCCTACAGTATAGACGGTGGTATATTGGTGAAAGTTGTTGATCATCAAAATTATTTAATGTTAATAATAAAAAAGGACTTCAGCTGGTCTCATCACGTTAGTAGTATTGTTAAAAAGGCTAATTCTACTTGTTATATGTTAAAAAAAATTTCTTTGAACAGCCATCCTTACAAATGTTTAATAAAATTTATAAATTTTTTGTTCGTCCAAAACTCGAATACAATGTAGTAATATGGTCTCCCCATTTCGCTCGAGACATAAATCTCCTGGAATCAGTTCAACGAAGGTTTACCAAATGGGTACCACAACTATCTTACAGATCCTACGAGGACAGACTTAATACGCTCAATTTGCCTCCCTTAAAAGAGAGAAGAGTTCGTGGTGATCTTATTCAGGTTCATCGTATTCTTCACAGCACCTTCTCTATTAACCAACGACGATGAACGGCTCCGTGGCCACTCCTTCAAATTACGTAGGGAACACTTTAACCACCACTAAGCGGTACTTTGTCTCCAATCGAATATTCCAGGACTACAACCAACTTCCCGACCCTGTCGTCACTGCTTCATCCACCAATAACTTCAAAAATGGCGACGATCACTACATCGCTAGTTTAAGTGCGTGAGTTTGTGTTTATGTGTTGAACCGTGTGCCGGTTAGGTCTGTTTTCGTATTTTCAGTGATTTAGAGTAGTATAGTATTAGAATATTTTTCTGCTGTGTATACTGAGTTATTTTTAAATTTATTTTGTGTTATTTTTGCTGTTTTCATGTTTCACCTTTATTGTAATTAGTTTAAGTTTACCCATTGGGCATAATAGGCATGGTCTCTGCCCTTATCTTTTAAATAAATGTCACGATATAAGTGCTAATGGTTAGTACTAATGATTAACACTAAGCTCGTATAACAATGCATAAACAGCTCAATCCCTAGCTGCGCTTGTTCCAGTCACTAGTTTGCACAAGCCTGGATGGACTAGCTTCTGTAAGATGCAACTTTTAAGGTACAACATTTATTCTAGTACAACAAAATAAGAATAAAAAGAGTATTGAAATCTCTAATAGTTTTTGCAGTGTTGTAAACGTGACCTGCTAACTTGAGATAAGTGTCTTCCGTTCTGATATGTTCATCGAAATGCGCTTTGTCTTAGGTTTATTATATGATACACATATCACACGGTTTATGCCGTCTCGATAATCGAATCGACATAATTTATAAGAGATGGCACAGGCGACCATCAGCGGTGTATTTTGGTCGATCTTTTGGTCGATCTAGCGTTTAGTATACAATAATCGTCTTGGCTGCCGAAACGACGAAAATCGCTGTGTGTATCATCTCTCGTAAGCCGCGTACTCACTTGTAACAAAACCTCGTTGCGAACTTCATCTCGAACAGGCTTAAAGTTGGTCGTGATACGCGTATAAAGTCAGGTCCACATATAACGAACGAACATGAATATACATATACGAACGTACATGAACGAATAAGTGTGGACGTTATGACGATCACAAACAAATTACGTGGGGCGGCGATGAACACGATCATTCATATTCGTTCGTTATATGTGGGCCCGGCTTAACATGAATACTTCTCTTCGAACAGAACTTTGTTTTCATATTGTATATGCAGTCCAGTCAACCGTGTTAGAAAAAAAGTTCCACGTCCATTCTACACTGTAAAAAAATAATTACATATTATGAACACAATATTGTGTTAATCGAGGTATACACGGGATTGTGTATATTTTTACACATTTCAGTGATATTTGTATCATTAAAAGTGTAGACTTTACACATTAACAATTTTATTGTATAATATTGATATGGAAGCTCATCTACCGATTTCTTTGTTAATGTTCTCGTTTGTTTCAAAATTATAATTTGTGTAATACCTTTATTTTGATGTTTGCTATAAGTTTTCCCAGTCCAGAATTCATCTCGAATCATGTCGAATATAGCCTGGAATGTTCTAGAAAACTTCAAAGTATTTCAAAAATTATAGTTTCGAAAGCAAACGTAATCAGCAAACTATAAAGGTAGGTGAGGTTCCATTTCAATATACATATAGTATTTTCATAATTATGATGTTACGACAATAATAAAATAAAAGATACCAGTCGGTCAGTGGTCGCGCGGTTTAAGGCGTCAGTACTTGAATCGAGGTGACTAGATCGGTGTTGGTTCGAGCCCAGCTGCCGGTAGACCGTATATAAGCTATATTCGTGGAGAGGTTTGGCGCCCTCTCTGCGGGTATGGTAGGGTGGAAGAATGTTGGCTTGGGTCAATGTGAGAGATTGATACCGGTTGATATTTGACTACCCCCCTAATTAATGAGGTTTTCCAGGTTTCCCTCATTCCTGCACTGAATAGTGGTTAGGGCCTACCAACGTAAGTCGTTCCTGGGCGCAAATGCGGCCTGCTTAATAATAATATGCCGCCCCTCTCCCGCACAAGTCTCCGACATCTGGGCTAATCCCTGTGATTAGAATGAGGGGTAGAGATATTATTATTATTATTATTATTATTATTATTACTTTTTATGATTTTATTAAAAATATATAATTCACTTCAAATGAACAAGTAAGTCTAAAAAATATTTAACACAATCAGTAGTAGTATTAGTGGCAGCAGTACATATTTTAATAAAGGATTCAACAAATAACGTTCTAGTAAATCATGAACAATCAAACATTAAACAAATATGCATTTAGGTACTACGTACCTAATAGGAATTTACGAAAATTAACTGGTCGTCTTCTGAACCTGTATCATTTTCTCTCTCTAAAATTACAAGAACATTAATATACAGATAGTAACCTGAAACGGCAGAGCGATCCTCTAATATTTTTAAGAGTTAAAGTCCTAATTAGTTTTAGCTTTATCAAAGTTATCAGCAACATTTACCATTTTTTTTATCAAACCTCAATTTAAATTTACATGTTCTCTATTTAAACGCCGGCAACGAGAGTTAACTGAGCACAACAATGCTACACGATCAACATGGCGTAGTGATGTGTGTTGAAGCAGCAGCTGTTATACTGCAGCTGCATAGTTGTGCTCAACCAGTCAGAGGTATTGATATAGAATACAGAATTGTGTTAAGTTTACTTGGTATACGAAAATTTTACACATTCTGAATTACACACTGGAAAATCTCACTTACACTGCAATTTTTTTACAGTGTAACCTCATACCGTATCATTCTTTGATGTGATGCGGAAATACCGACGCTGCGAACTTCGATGCGAACAGCTACGTTTGGTCTAATCTAACTCGATGCAGTTACAGGGCACAGACCACACGTCGTGTCTTAGCCATGCGACGAGGTTCTGTTATAAGTGTGTACGTAGCTTTATAGTTATTGACTAGTCGGTTTCATTATATTAAATGTAGGCTAGGCGAGACGTAACCTCTGAACCCGCTCATATAATTGTTTCGCTCTTAAAGTTGGTTCTAAGGCTGTTACAGTTGCTCTTTAGAAAACGCTGAACCTCTGAGAGATTAATTTCGCTGTACTATCGATATTTTCAGTGGTGACTCCGCAAAAGCGAATAATAGCACGGATGGTGTTTTAAAACCACTGGTGCCACTTCTACAAACTACGTAATTCGATGTGTCAAAATATTCAGTGTTTACTTTCTTTTTCTTTCAAAAATAAGAAAATACACAAGAGTACATAGGATAGGAGTATGAAATACGTATTAAAAATTATGCAAATCTTTTTATAAATAATTTTTGAAAAGGATAGGAAACCACTCTATTAATATGAGCAGTATCTAGTACGTTTTGTTAAGTTTTCCTCTACATAAAGGTTCCTTTAAGATAAAAATGAATATTGAAAGAATATTTTAGACCCTATTGTGGAAATTTTGCTTATTTGACGAAAATTTAGTATATCGCTCAAATTCTGTGATTATATTTCCCTTATATAGGTAACTTATATTTTAAAGAAGATTGCTGTCAATTATTATTTACAATTTGCGATTTAGCAAAATCCGTCCACATGAAAGTATGATTTTATCTATCCAACGTATTTTAAGGATTTCACGGCAGCTTTACGTCACTTCACCATGACGTTACATAAATCCTTTGTAACGGATATTTTAAAACATTTTCAATTACCTCGGTGCACTATTGTATATCAGCTTTAAAATGTTTAAAACGTCTGATGGGTGTGGTACAGCTGCGAAATGTTCTTTTATATATAGCATCAATGCAACTTTTAAAAAACTCGCTATTGAACATTCCCTCTGTTCTTTCGAAAATGAATGCTTGCTTTGAATTGTCACATGCGTGTAAATTGTTCAGAAACAAAGGAATAAATGCGGATGTTTGTTAAAATTCTAGTTAATTAAAGTCCTATTTTTACTAATGCGTTTGTCATCATTTGTTAAGTCTGTTAGATAATATTTAGAAAATAATAAATATTAATATTAATGTTGCAATCTTGTTCTGCTCTTTATTTAACTTGTTTTGGTCTCGCAAGACAAGACTAGACTTGATAGCTGGAATTGCAAGACAAAACAAGATTTAAAAAAAAATCGTGGAGGATAAGACAAGAAATATTGCTACGGCAAGAAGTCTTGCAAATATAAGAAAATGTAATATTTAAGTGAACATTACTGACACAGTAATTTATTTTGAATCAGATACTTGGGATGAACTAAAAATTAAAGCAGAAATTGATTTTATAAAAATAAAAAAATGGCTCGATTACAAATTATTATCTATAAATTTTGATAAAACATTTTTTGTCCCTTTTACATCCTATGCTCCTCAGTTACCAAAATATAAAGCACTCAATATAGTATCAAATGAACAAGTCCTCAACATAGATTATACAGAATCCATTAGATATTTAGGAATATTTATTGATCAACATCTTCGATGGGATGTCCATACACATGAATTGTTAAATAAATTAAGAGGAATAATTCCGCTATTTAAAAATTTGAGGAAAGTTCTACATGTAAATCAACTTAAAATAATGTATAAATCATTTGTAGAGTCTCATCTTAGATATGGTATTATTGGTTGGGGTGGGTTGGTAGATATACATTTAAAAAAACTAAATTCTATACACCATAGGATATTAAAAATTATATATAATAAAGAAAATACCTATCCAACAAATCAACTGTTTAAAATTGCAAATGTGATGGATATTCGACAAATTTACAGCCTCCTTGTAGTATTATATCAATTCTCAGAGAACAAAATGGCTACAGTAAGGTCACCTCAATATGTAACTAGAAATGTAAATAATATAAACATACCCAATATGCGTAAAACCATAGGTCAACGTTCGTTCCTTTTCATTGGTCCTAAGATTTTCAATATATTACCTCTAGCTATTAAAATAACACACAATAAAAAAAAATTCAAATACTTAGCAACTAATTATATTTTGCACACTGAAAGAAAATTTTGGACTGATTTGATTGATTTAAGATAAATTAGTCAGGTTATTGTTATTATTATTATTGTTATTTTTAATTGAATATATATATTATTTTACAACACAAAATAATTTTAATTCAAATATGGGTATATATAAAATTAAACATGATCTCTCATTAGACTGATACATAATTCTTTACGTACGTAATTAATATTCCATTGTATGTTTATTAGTATATAATAATGTTAAAAATAAAATAGGTTTGTGATAAGTATTATATAATAATAAATAATTATATATGTGTGTCAGTGTGGGTGTGGGTGTGTGTGTGTGTGTGTGTGTGTGTGTGTGTGTGTGTGTGTGTGGTGTGTGTGTATATGTGCTCACATGTATGTCGGTGGGTACATTATTTAATTGTGTTATACATATACACGTGTTGTGCATATGCAAATTAATATTTATTTTTAAGAATGTTTTTGCAACATCTATATTGAATAATATAATTACTTTTAGCTATTAGTTTATATATTTATATAAAATTAGTGACTGCTCAAAAATTATTATTGTCAAACACGTACAAGCACTTTGGTGCTTCTGTGGTTTTCTACTTTATTTATAACTTGATATGCTTTCTATGTATTTTTCTGTATTTTTCAGTATGTTTTTTTTTCAAGTTAAATAAAGTTTATTTATTATTATTATTAGTTGAAAAATTAAATCTTATTTTTCTATTGTATAGGTATATAATCTATTTAAAGGACATCCAGCATATAAAATTATTATTAAAATAAAAATTGTCGGGGTCCAGTTCATCTGAACTAGAATTAATTATAAATTCACTACCACTTGACTGAAAAAGCTTTAATTTTGCTTCGCCTATTTTGTCCATTATTAATAAGTTATTATGCAAAACTGGCTGTTTCTGTACTTTATAAAGACGCGTCCTCACTGCGTTGACATTGTCGTTCGAATTGGTCGATTGACAATGTCGACTAAGTGTGGACACCCTAATCGACTTGATCGATCGACAGAAATTGTTGATCGGATTTCCATCGAATGTCGGTAAAATCAAAGACGGCCGACTTGTTGAATATAGTGTGGACGCGTTCTGGCGTTCGACTTTCAACATTGCGATGCATCGGCAAATATGGGAGGAAATGGCAGCTCTAAAGTTTGTGTCCTTTTTAGCAAATTTTTGATCCAATTTGTAGAAACAAAAATTCAAACTCGCTTTCGGACATTCGAAAAACTCTAAATCTATCTATATTCAAGATTTAATATCCCCATGTCGTCTTTTTTAAATCTTATATTAAATTTTCTGTACTTTACCGAATCCGACTTTTAAGGCTGGGTCGAACCCACAATCTTTTCTTACGCGGTTTTTTATTTTTTTACGCAATTATAATAAACGCAGCACAAACCATCAATACGTCTTCGTACATTTTGCTGTTGACTGATTTACAAAAATTTGTCGCCTCAGTGTGGACGTGGCAAATTTTTTAACTTGTCGATCGACGGTGTCCAATCAATCGATAGGATCGACGCAACGAGGACGCAGCTTTACGTCTACCAATCGACCACTGTCGATGATCGACCATGTCGATAGTTACGTTGATGTTCGAGCGGGACAGTAGCTGACCGAGAGTAACCATTACTGTTATCAAATTCGTAATAAAGTTTCATGTTTCTCATTTATGTGCAAGAATTATGTAAGAGTCTTACAAAGTTGCGATACTCTCACAAGACAAGACATAATCTTGCAAGATCAAGCAAGAACAAGACTAGAAAGAAACTCTTGTTTTGTTTTGCGAGACAAGACAAAGCATTTTAAAATATTGTAATATTTCTTGTCTCAGCTAACGTTTTCATAAAAGTTTTATTCAATTTCCTCTTTCGTTAGAATTCTGAACTTTTTTGGACGATGTCCAACTGATCTGCTTTTCAAATACGATATTTTCTGATATTTACATTGTATTTAACATTCTTACTATACTTTTAACATTTTAATTTTTTGTTCAAAATATGCCAGTAATACCTCTTTGAACTACACCACCTTTTGAATTTGTTACAGACAATCTCGTACTGCCTTGAGGATTTTTTACGGATTAATTGTGAAACAGCACTTTGTGTCGTTTCCAATACTTTCCTTGATAAATGCTCGTCTTCACTTTCCGAGTTTATTTTGAATAAAACACACTTAGAATATGAATTACAATACATATATAATTCTGGCACTATATACATCTACTACTATACTTTTTCAAAACACTAATTTTTATTGTTTATTAGGTTGATATCGTCACCGCGCTTAAACCGTCTAGACTCAAACGATTTCAAGTATAATAGCTATTTATGCCATCAGTTACGAAATGCCTAATTTTGTGTAACGCGTGAGATTTTTGCGGAATGAACGAAAATTTGAAGAAAGTAATAAAAAAATAAAATTTAATATAATTGACAAAAATTTGGAAAACATAAATTTAGTTTGTTGCTGTTACTTCATGTTAGTTGTCAGTTTGACATTTTGTAAAAAAGTCTAGACGGAAGGTTTTTAGCGAGATTGATATATTTTTAGTTTTATTTTTAAAAAATGAGTGATTCAAGTTCTGAAGAGCTACCAAGCGATATTGAAGAGGCAGCAGGTACTGCTCTATTATCAGTAATTCCCAAAAAGTCAAAGGCAGTTTATGATTTGGCATACGAAAAATTTGTTACGTGGTGTGATGAGAAGAAAATTAAACATGTTAATGAGAAAGTTTTACTTGCATATTTTGAGGGTAAGAAAGATCTAAAAGTTTCCACATTATGGAGCATATATTAAAAGGCAAGCGGACGGGTACAGTGCTAAAAAGTCAAAAGTTTTTATTAAAGAAGATTTTGCCAAATTTTTAGTGGAAGCTGAAACAACAAAGAATACTTAATGGCTAAGGTTGCAATGATAATTGGAATGGCAGGAGCATGCAGAAAAGCAGAATTAACATTTCTTCCAGTTGAAAATGTTATAGACGAAGGAAGCCATTTTCGTGTTGATATCCCACCTTCAAAAACAAAAGTTATACGGCAGTTTGCAATTACCACTGGAGACATTGAAAATACGAATCTTGTTGAAATATTAAGAAAATATATTAAGTTGCGTCCCCAGGTTCTTAAACACAACAGATTTTTTGTAAAATATGCGAATGGAAAATGTACCAGAAATCCTATTAACACATTTAGCAGTCTGCCAAAAGTTATTGCACAATTTCTTGGTCTTTCAAATCCTGTTCTATATACTGGCCACTGCTTCAGAAGAAGCTCTGCCACTTTCCTAGCAGACAGTGGCGCTGATATTTTAAAATTAAGGAGGCACGGAGGTTGGAAATCTAGCTCTGTTGCGGAGGGATATGTTGAAAATTCCATGAATAATAAAAAACTTATAGCGCAAGAAATATTTGGTGAAACATCTAATGCAATGTGCGCCGCTTCCCAAATAACAGCAAGTTCGAGCAATGAAAAAAATATGTCGTCGGGAATTAATTTGAATAATTGCAATAATTGTGTTATCAATATTTATAATAATTAATTAATTTATAATTTATGTTTTTAACTTGTATTATAACAGTTTAATAAATAGAATAATTCTTTTTGTCACTAATTTTGAAATACATTTTTCGCCACCAATTGCATAAAATTTTACTTTATGCAACTAGTTACAAAAAGTAAGACGTTTCATAATATCAATCAGTTTTAAAAAGTGTCACTTTATATGTCAAAATTAGAAAATTTAAATTGTTGTACATAATACAATTGTCTTATTTTATTGCAGTTTTCGAAAATATATTGTTTGTATCTCAAATGGATATTTTGCCTCGCTAAGCTCGACAAAATAACTTCCATTCATGAACTTATATAATATTTCAGAAATAGAATAATGACTGTTGCTATTAACCCAGCTTATATTAAAATATATTTAATGTAACTAATTATTATTAATTACAATTATTGCTTTGCTGTATTTTTAGATCGCCCTTATTTTCTAGACAATAGGGAGGTTATTCCATTATGAATAAATTTGTAGGCTATTAAACTACCACTGTATTTTTTTATTGTGGGTTTGTGTGAGCCTATATTATCATAAAAAGTTAGTGGCTCCTGCGTTGGATATTTCATGTGTTGACCTCGCCCGTATTTTCCGTTTTTTCCTTTTATAAACACCAGCTCCTTCTCCATATTTGATAAACGATACGCCATTTTGTGTCATTCGTCAGGAATACGGAGGGCAACGGCGTTCAAGTTTATTTTTATCGCTCGTATTATAATGTAATTTTCTTCCATTCGTTTTTATTTACCGTGTCGTTCTCTTGTTTATAACTCTGTACGGAAGTATTTTTCACCAGGTTGTGTATACAACCCGAAATAATATAAGCAAATTATTTTTTTTTATGAATGCAAGTTTTTGTTATGTTGCGTATTTATGAATACTGTAATTCTGAAAATATAATAGATCCAGATAAATGTTTGAATGCAGCTTTTGACGTATATTAAATTCTGTCTGAGAGAAAATATCTGATTCTATAAACCTTACCATCCATTTAATAATTTATGTACTGTAGTACAAACTGTAATACACTTCAAAAAAAAAAAAAAAATCTTACTACTTATATCTGGTGTAAATTTTAATTAAAATGTACAGGGTGTTCTTTCTCTCATATTTTGACATTCAGGTGGAACATTTATTATAATTAAAAGAAATAAATGATGAAACGTTTTAAGACTTTCCTTTTGGACTCTTCTGAACGAATGCGAATGATGCTATGCTTTTTGTCATTAATCCAAAAGATGGTATGGGAATAATTTTTGTCTTTTTATATCTGGGTCTTGAAATAAACCTTATCCTACCTCAGTGTCAAAATATAAATGAACATCCTTACACTGTACCTGTAGTACTTATAATTATATATAGTTTAAAGTTATACTTTTTTATTCATAACCAGATATAAAAATATATTTTAAAAGTTTTTTTGTTTATCTTATAATATGCAGTAGTTTGACTATAGAGAAAATTTAGTTATTTACAATAAAATCTGATATGTAGATATCATTTTATGATGCTACTGAAAAAATGAAATACTCTGTATATTGTTTTATAAAAACAATTCCCCATACTTCAGCTTTTGTATATTAATGTTTGGACTGCCATTTATACTTACCATCACTCAAACTACTTAATGTTCTGTCATGATAGGTTCAAATTTATTTAAAAAATATGTTTGCAAAGTTAATATACGTATGTGTCGCATCTATCATTTAAAGATAATAAAGCAACTCTCGAGGTAACTTTATGGAATTTTGAATGAGGTTAATGAAAAATTGTGTATGCTTTCTTGGTTTTAATTGGTAAGAGTGCTAATGATTATTAAATACTTTTTACTTTTTATGTGTCATATTACTAGGTAAAGTTTAGCGTATGCAATTAATTACACTCTGCGTATAGCTGCTAAAATTGAATTTAGTTTCATTCTAAGTTCATATAAGTAGTGGAGAGGTGAACTGACTGATTTCTGAATAATTTTATATAGGTATGTCATGTACAAGTTACAAGAAAATGTCATAAAAAGTTCAATAATAAAATAAGTTGATACTCGTATGTTACGACGTCACCGTTGAAATTCAAACCAACTACGTTGCATTTTGTGTATATTTTACTTTTACTTACAATTTTGTAAAACTAAATGATACTGCAGGAAACAACTACTCCGCGGAGTAATGCCCCGACCGGCATTACATTACTCCTGAAGTATCTGTGTGAACAGCCAATATCCCTTGTCGGACACACCACCAGTCATAGACCGGTTTCGAGCTTGTTAGCCCTTATCAGTGCCATAGGTGAGATGACCGACAATTGAACTGGCTGTTCCTTCATATGTATGTTCACATATACACTGAGCTGCTTAGGCCGAGCAGGAAGTAAGCAGACTATTTATATCTCACAATTTTGTAAAAGTATATTTGTAAAAAACAACGCTAGCCTGAAAGATATTCCATACTTATAACATAAAAAGCATTAAAATTCGTAATATGTCGGTCAGTGGTCGCGCGGTTTAAGGCGTCAGTACTTGAATCGAGGTGACTAGATCGGAGTTGGTTCGAGCCCAGCTGCCGGTAGACCGTATATAAGCTATATTCGTGGAGAGGTTTGGCGCCCTCTCTGCGGTTATGGTAGGGTGGAAGAATGTTGGCTTGGGTCAATGTGAGAGATTGATACCGGTTGATATTTGACTACCCCCCTAATTAATGAGGTTTTCCAGGTTTCCCTCATTCCTGCACTGAATAGTGGTTAGGGCCTACCAACGTAAGTCGTTCCTGGGCGCAAATGCGGCCTGCTTAATAATAATATGCCGCCCCCTCTCCCGCACAAGTCTCCGACTTCTGGGCTAATCCTTGTGATTAGAATGAGGGGTAGAGATATTATTATTATTATTATTATTATTTTTATAGGTGCACTCGTATACTTATGTATTATATTACTTGTAGTCGGTTTATGTATTCGTCATAAGTTTTCTTACATTTAACCATATTTTTTATTTTGTCATTTTCCATTATTTTTAGTTAATGATATCACCTTCTCATGATATCATCCTTAAAGGGGAATACCTACAACACAGACCAAATAATTGAAGCTATAGGTTTTACGCTTTAAGCTTTTTGTAAATATTTTTATACTTTCAACTTTCAACATTTCTACAAATATATCGTGTAAAATTTTACACTATATTATTTTACAACTTCCAAAATAGTAGCGTGTAGAGTCGATTTCTTGTTGTGTACAAGCGCAATTGAGAGAGACGTACTCATCCAAAAACAGTGTCTTATCTAAAGTAAATATGATAAAGATTCTATTACAAGTGTAAGAATACTGCCCAGGGAGGATTAAACTAACCATATTTACCCACACTGTAACATAATATGTAAGCATTTAATTCCTACACAAATAATCTTCTATTACAAAAGCATGTTTATGAAATAAAATATGTTCATAAATATCTTCATATCGTATGCCATAAAGAAGTGGATATCAGTGATATCCTATTTGTGAAAGTAAGTATAAAATATATATCGATCTATACAGGGTATGGTCCGTTAGTAACGGCCCATAAATACATACTAGATTTTTCACTTCTAAATATTACGATTTAAGTTAACTTGCCTTAATAAATTTTTGATAATAAAAAGACGTCAAAGTGGGAATTTAAAGTAATTTTTTTTGTAATGTATCAACTTAAATTTGAGAGTAGATGTTTTTGGATATGAGAAATCATAATCTGTCGTCTATTTCGACGTATTTCCTAAAGGGCGCCACATCCGCCATATTTGTGACGTAAATGTCAGCGTAACTTTTTTGGCCCTAACGTTATCACGTTTATTAAAAAAATTTAAACCTACATTGTTTTTGAAGAAAAAAGGCATACTCTCAGAAATTGGCCATTTTCGAGAAAATAGCTTTTCAACAATATTTTAAAGTAGTAGGCAAACAAACTTCAAAATTAGTTGTTTCCCATGAAATTAATACAATTGCAAATGTGCAGATACATTCAGCGTGTCACTTCAGCACTATATAATTATTGTGGCAAAATACTATGCATTGATAAAAATGGTTAGTGATATTACACGGTGGATTGTTGGCTATTATTATTGCCTAAGTAAATAGTGTAAAATAACTGTGTAGTAATGCAATACTACAAATCTAATAGATTATTAGAAAAATTATGTACTTGTAATTTTGCATAAAAAGTGATGTAAATGTAATTACATGGAGATTCTTTGTAATATACAGTAGGAATTTGGTATTTTTTACATTAATGTAATTTTATCAGTTTTTCAGGATGTGTTCATAATTAATTAATATTTTAATTTAAATATAAATTTTAGCAATGAGGATTGCTAAATGTAATGCTTAAATTAAAAATTAAAAACTGATGATTTTTTTTCATTTTTGACACGTTGTAGTTGGACATTGAAAACGCATTATTTGATTCCAAATGCACATTAATTTCGATCAAAAAACATTTATTTATTTCAGAACGTTATTTTATATAGATTTGAACAAATTGGCTAGGGAAGTGAAAAAAAGTATTTGATAATCATTTTTAAAATTAAGTTTTTATAAGTTGTTCGAATAAAATAACTATTTGTTTCATTTAAACAAAAACATTTAATTTTCTTACCAAATAAATCAATTCATTTTTAACAAAAAGTGATAATATACACCAAAAAAAAAATCGTTTTCCAAGAGTAAATATGTTTAAATAAATTAAATTGTTTGCTTTGGTTCAGTAGGTATGTGTTCAGTTTTTGGTGCAATAAACATTTATTATACAGTCAAATATAGTTATTATTAGCTATAGCTATTAGAATTGGACTAGTTCAGTTTACGAAGGCCATTAGGTATCGATATTTTTTTGAGTAATTGTTACCGTATCAACGATTATCTTAATGATATTAATTTGACCTAAAAACATGCATGCGTAATTGCCTCTTCTGACCATTTCTTCATCTCAAGAGCTTTTTACCATACAGCAGCTGTTAAAAAAGAGAAAGTCTGTTTCTCCGCGTCGCGCCGCTTGCGAATTGCCATTTCTTATTAGCCCTTATGTTTTTTTTTTCAGTAATATAATTATTTCCCGGCATTTTTGTTCGTACCGGAAAGAGACGTCTTGTAATAAATCATGATTTTATATATCTTTTGTATTTAAATATAAAATCATATTTTTGTTTGTTTCAGGTATGTCTAAAGTTTTGTGATATTATCCAAGGTGGGTAAGTAGTTATATAAATTCGTTTATAAAAAATAAATATCAAATGTTAGACGAATTCGGGTTAATTTCTTTTTAAAATAAATTGAGGAAGTTACTTCCTGATTTGCTGAAAGATGTTTACGTATGTTATAAAATTCTTATGAGGAGCTATATTTGTTTAACTGCGGTCCTGAGGTAGCGAGACCGAGAACATTTTAAGAGATATTGCATTACATTAAGGATAACGGCGAAGTTTAATAATTCCGGGCACGTTTTTTAATTTCCCTCCACTGCAAACATTAACAATGATATACTGATGGATGAGTTCCATTTTATATCAGAGATTGTGGAGTAATTGTCTAGCATTTGTGACAGACCGAGGCAATATTGAAACGGCAAATTTTGAATAATGAATAACCCCTACTGCGATGTACATGACAGTAATTTATATTCGGTAGTAAATAATAATTTAAACGAACTTTTGTTAAGGGTTAACTGTTCCAATTATACTTAGTTAATACCACTAACTATTTTTGATAGATTGACATAATAAATATAAAGGAAAAATAGTATTTAATTTTACAGTAAACTGATATGTAGATAGCTATTCGTATAACTTTTCAGCATATTCTACGTCAGGTATTAAGAAAAAAAATCATATATTAGTCAACTATCAAATTCATCTAATATGCGCTTTATTTTGGAGATACAGATTTAACGGAATAACATTTTTACTTTTTAAAATAAAATGTTTATCATTTACCTCTCACAATTTGAAATAAACAATATTTTGCATAAAATTTAATTTTAATTTAACAGTGTATATTATATGGATATGGAAGCGAATCCAATCCATTTTGTTTAGTAAAATTTTGAAGTTAGATAACTGTAGGTAATTTTAATTCCTATCATATTTAGTCACAATTTTTACATAGTAAAGTTTAAAGTATATAAAAGTAGTAAGAAATTTTAATAACTAACAAATTTGCTATTGAAGGAATTTTAACATGTAATATTCTTTAATATACAGGGTGTCTCACGTATCACTGTCATCCTTGGAAGGGGTGATTCTACAGTCAAAACAAATGAGGTTTACCCAAATATACCTATGTCTAAAAGTTCACCGCTTCCTATTTTTTATTATTATTTATTTTTAAGAAATAAAAATTTCTAAACCTTTGACTGCTGAGATACAGGGTGTATCTCGAAAACTGAACTTTCAGATATAAGTATATTGTGGGTAAATATAATTTATTTTGACTGTACAATCATCAATTTCAAAAATGCCAGTAATACCTAAGACACCTTGTATACATGACTATTACTTATGTAAATTAATAAATTCTTTTTTAATTAGTAATAATGAAATTAGGAAATCGAATAGCGAGTGAATATTTAACAAATATAATTGTATATTAATAAATTTATAACTCCATATATTTTCTACAAACAAAATACAAAATCGACACAAATATATCAAAACAAGATGGCCTATGGATATGAAGATTTCTATTTCAAGAAACTTGTTGGATTTTCAATAATATGTATACCTAAGAGCCTTTTCACACGGACCACCGTGCAGCGCTTCTCGGAAGCGGTTGAGTGGTCCGTTTTGACAAAACATTATTTTATATAGACTTATTCACACGGACGCGCCACAGAATTAGCAGCGCCACGGTGGCGCGTAGTCGCCGACTCCTACCGAAATGTCAACCATAAATTAGTGGCTCCACTCAGCAAGCGCTGCACAGTGGCCCGTGTAAAAAGACTCTAACTACTATATTCTGAAAGAGTTAAAAAGACAAAAAAGGTAATCGGAAAATCATCTGTTATAGTTTGTTGATGGAATATTGCAACACGCTGTGTATTAAGTCATTAATAACGGAATTGGATCAATAGAGCGAACTTTATTTTAAAACAAGGACATTAAAAAGCTTCTTGTATTGGTGTCAGTTCTGTACCAGTTGTTGAAACTGTAAATTTCAGTAAAACTATCTTTATGATTTTAGTCGCAAATAACGAAAAGCTTGCAGTCGTTACATAAAGTTTTAAAACACGTTGGAATTAAAGATGAACATCTTTATGATCTGTTCACTCCAGTAAAGTATGTGTTACGTATTGTTAGAATGGGAGTATATTTAAGATGCGCCCTAGTTTCTATTGTTGCATACCAATCGGTGTTGAAACGTGATCTTAGACGAAATAGAAAATTATTTTCGTAGTTGTTATCTAAATAATTTCGATTTAATTTATCACTCGAGATGTCACTTTTGTTTGACTTTAATATGCACCAATTTGAAAATAATTTTCCATTGCATTTTTAATTTCTTTGTATGGATCACAAATATTTTTTTCTTTTTAAATAGACTTGCAATATAATACGAGAAATCTTTCATTAAAGTTAGTTGGTAGCTATCTAATTATTGAGAATGTTATATATAATATCCTTGGTATTTGGCCCACTGAGAAAATATGACTGGAAAATTTGTTGTAGTGTATTATATTGAAACTATGTGCTAGTTAGCTGTACCGTTAATCATTAAATTTTTTACTTTTTTCCTAAAATATGTTATAATATATTTTATTTGTAGTAGTTATTTATTTTCTAATACAATTTTTTAAAATTATTAGGAATCTGACACAAAGAAAAGTAAATATCTTACTATAACTTAACCCGTTATGAATTACTTTTTATTCGAGCAGACTACTTGTTCGCCTCAATTGTAATTTATATATGCCGTTAGTAATAATCTAGAGATATCCTGCTTTTGATAGATTATAGCAGGGAAACAGATATATGACCAAAGAGACTCACGAATATATAAAAAGTTTGTACTCCTCGTTGTGACCATAAGCCCAGAAATTGGGGGGGAGGGGCAGCTTATTATTATTCACATTACTTACTATTTCAGTTAAGAGCCAGTTATTCAGACACATAATTATCAATATAACGCGTTTACAAACTATAAGCAAAATCCTGGTAAAATTTCAGGGACATTTATTTGAAATCTCAGTATTAGTCTACATATCAACATTGTTTTGTTTAAAATAATATTATACAACTTCTTATTTAGTTAAGCATTTTTTTTCAGTGCGATAGACTTATAATTAACCCTACACGTACAATCCCTTGCAATAATAACGGCACTCCCTTAGAATAGGTTTTGAACTACTTTAAGTTCTGAGTAGAAATTTGATTAAATCTTTATTGTCAGCAGTCCAAAACAAGTTGCTAAATTAATTTTAAAGATTGCCATTATTATTGCAATAAATTTCTCTAACGCTTAGAGGGCGGACGTGTCTTTTATTGATAAAATAATTGATCATAACTTTTTTATATGCAATTTTGTTTCAAGTTAATAACATTATTTGTTGGTCTCTAATTTCCGAACACTCCGTATAAAAGATGATAAATGTTGACTAAGATAGTAAGATTTAAAAAAATCGTATCTGTTAGGTTTTATATTGTGTACAGTAGATATCAAGAGTTGACATCTAACTAAATGGTGATGTTTATAGAAAAGATGTAGGTTGTGATGTAAGAACTCGAACTGGGAGGTGGGCTAATATTAGTTTTCGGCCAAGAGGAACTTGTAATCATCATTTAATTAGTGTTGTGGTTAAGAACTCTTAGTTTGACGAATTTATACAAGCTTAAGTGGTCTAACTTTGTTAGAATCCGATTCGTGGTGGATGATAAATGATATAATATGTTCGACGTGACGGAAAAACCACACGTTTAGTTTGTGCTGATTGAAGAAGAGTGGAACCACTTTACACTGAAACAGATGCCTACTTAGATATGTTAGACTTGCGTAATATATTCTGTATTTCTATACACAGAGATTTTAAAGTAATGCTACACTAAATATCTAACATCTGGATATTAGTAGAAAAAATATTATTTTGTTAATTATGCCTTAAACATATCGTATCTGTTTTAACCACAACTTGCAGAAGACTTTGTATAAAACTACACAGGGTTAACTAACACTAAGTACAAAATTTTAATCACATGCTGAGGAAGACTAAAATGACAATAAAAAAATATTCCGAAATTCTTGCTCGATATTTAAAAAATGGAGCAAGATCCTCTTTTCTCTCCGGAAAATCGGCGCCTATGATAAGCAGATGGTTAAGATCTCTAAAAGTGACGAGAATGAACGTAAATAATAATACCTGACAGGTAACAGTTAATCTTATTTCATGCTACTGCATTTTGCAATTGTTTTTTAAACTGTCATAACTGCATTTTCGCTCATTACAGGCCTGTCAGGATTACCTACTAAAACATACACTTTACGTACAGTTAGAATTCTCATTTATTTTAAGAAAATCGAACGAAAGAAACATTAATATAGGTATAATAGAAAGTTTTGAGTGCACTCGCGGCAGTCTTTAATTATAAAATCTTGTCCGATAACCTAGCAAAACAAACCAACAAATTTTATTATGGAAAATATCTGTACCTGCACAAATTTCTTGATTTAATTATTATAAAACGTTTAAAATTGAAAAAATGGGCACTGAAAATTGAAGAAAATCACAAACAAACGTAAACTTACAGGGTTTCAATTATGACAACAAATTATTACTGGCTGCCTAACTCTTCAAACTTCAAACGTGCGGTCGCGGCTACCGGTCGCCAGAGTCGGCGATAAATTGGAATTTAATATGATTTCGAAATATATTTTTAGTTTTATAAATAAATTTGGAAATTTTTTGAAGGGCTATTCCGTTAATTCAGATTTTTCTCTATCCCCTCTTAAAATATTTTTACTTACTCATAGTTAACCCTGTATACTTATGTAATGTCACAATTTTTGAAAAGGCTCTTGAACTAATACTTTTCCTCTTATCTAATAAATAAATATGCTTACATTTATTAGAATATGTTCATAATAAAGAGATTTTTTACGTCAAGAATTTAAATAACTAATATCGAGGAACTTGAAGATATAAAACTCAATTCAATGCTGGAATTTTCGTTCGGAAGCAAAATTTCTCTCCTCACCTTACTAATGAAATCAGAAAAAGTTTAGAAATTTAATCAGCACCCTAACGAGCCAAATCAAATTTCCTGCAAATTTCATTTTATCCTACTTCATCCTAATCATCTTTTCAAAGGATACTTATTTCTCAGAAAAAATTGGCAGCTTTTCTAATATTTTATAAAATTTTTGGAGAGCGGTTTATATCTAATTTATTATTTGTATTTAAGCATGGTGGAATTATTCATTTGGTTCATCCAATTATACAGAGCAGCAAAAATAAGACCACAGTTTCCTTATGTGAAAATAAGTCGATTTAACCTAACTTACCTAGTCGCCCAATAAAAAAGATACAGAGTGCCAAAATTTTATTTTCGATATTCGTAAATAACTTCTTAAGAAATTCAAATATTTACATAAAATTTGTAAATCGGGGTTTTTTACAGGCGAGATATTCAAATTTGTTTCTAATTTTGACGTCGCTACTTTAAATGCCAGAATTTTTTTGCAGCTTAGTGTATCCATCTGACTATCGAAGCAATAGATTCTTCTATCTGTTTTATTTGAAAAAGTTATACCTTGCTGAATTCGGTAGAAGTAACCATTTTTGAAATAATTATATTCGAAATGCTCAGTGCACGAAGTAAAAACTGTTTCGGTTTCAGGTAAAGGGCCTTTTCTGCTGAAAATACAACAAAATGTTGTTCACAATAGTAAATTATGGAGACGTGCAAAATTTCAAGAAGAGTGAGGTTTAATGAAACCATTTCTCAGTAAAGCAAAGATTTTATCAAAGCAGGCCGATCATTTTGAAATTCTGCACGTCTCCATAATTTACCGTTCTGAACAACTTCTTCAAGTAACATTTTGCTGTATTTTCAGTAGAAAAGTCACTTTATCTGAAATGATAACAATTTTCAATCGGTGAACTGAATATTTCAAATAGAATTATTTCGAAAACTTTTACTCATAACGACTTAAGGTATACCTTTTTCAGATAACAGCTAGGAGAATCGATTATTTCAATAGTCAGATGTATACACTAAGGAGTAAAAAAGTTCTGCCATTTAAAAGAAACATAGTGAGCCACAAGTGGCGCCCTCTACTAGTGACGTCAAAATTAGAAACAAATTTGAATTTCTCTCCCGCAAAAACTCTTGATTTACAAATTTTATGTAAATATTTGGATTTTTTTAAGAAATTATCTACAAATATCAAAATAAAATTTTAACTTTAACACCCTGTATCTTTTTTTATTATGCGGCTTGGGATATAGCTGTTAGATTTTCCTCAGGTGAAAATAAATCGATTTAGATTTATTTTCACCTGAGGAATCTGTGGTCTCATTTTTGCTACTTCATTTACAATCAGCCTGTTATACTAGTATATCATCTTTGATTTACTAAATAAAAATGGCATGAAACATAAATTTTATAAAATATTTTATAGTCGGTCTAAAAAGAATAGAAACTTTAGCTCACGTTTAGGTTTGGCTTGACACAGGAGATGCTTTAAACATTATTTATTTATATATACCTCTAATATGGTGCACAATATGTGATGCACTCGCGTCATATACCGTGTAATAGGATTACATAAAGCGGGATCGACGGGATTTGTTTGGTGCAGATGTCAGGATTACTTCAAGAACGTCAAATTCGAAGCGCATATAGCGAAATGTAGGTCGGTTGCAATTTAAATATGTATTCAGGAAGTATTACAAAATGCCAAGATTTAAAAAATGCCAATTATTTCAGCGATAACTGCAGTATCTAATTGATTTTGTGTATTGTTTTTGCGAAAACTGCATTTCAGAAAATGGGTATAAATTTATTTATTTATTTACTAGACAAACCCAACAGAATGTTCATTCCATTTACATGGTCGAAAAACTACATAATAAGGCAAATATTACAAATTCGAAGAACAATTAACAAATGGCTAAAACAAAGACTTAATTTGACTAAATTTATAGTTTAAAATATCAATATACTGATAATTACGGCACATACTATACAAGAGTGAGTAGAATAATACGTTAGTCCAGGTATTTTCAAGATAGAACAATGATGCGGAACCAGTTGATCTGAAAGATGTTTTAAAGTTAGTCACCTCGAGGAATTATGGACAGTCAATTAGGCCAACTAAGTATTTGTACATAATTACTATGCTTTGCACGATTTAATAATATATTATAATCGAAACAAATTGGGGGATACAAGTGATCTATTTTAAAACTTAAAAATTTCAAAAATTTTCTCTGATTACTTTCGGTACTATTCCTATCAAGTACTTCGTAGTAAGGGCTCCAAACTACACTAGCATATTCCAGTTTAAGTTGTACTAAAGTATTATACAATGTCTTAAGGGTACCCAAACCACAAAAATGTTTTGAGTTGCGAATAACAAAGCCTAACTTTTGTGAGGCTGATGCTGTAATATTTTGAATGTGATCTCTAAAGGAAAGATGGACATCGAAGGTTACTTCCAGATCTTCAAATTTATTCGTGCGAATTAAGTGATTCCCATTAATGTTCTAATTGAGAATAATTGCATTAATTTTTCTGGTATATGAGGTAATCATTGCACTTATTTATGTTTAACTGTAATTTTGTCGCACCATTTTTGAATATTATTTAAATCATTCTGAAGACATAAATAATCAGCATAATTACTTACTCTACAATATATCCGCATATCGTCAGCGTAAAGAAGAGATGGACCATGTAGTTCATTGACATCATTAATAAATAAGATGAGTAGTAAGGGCCCTAGTACTAAATCTTAGGGACACCTGACGTGGTTGTTTAATAATTTAATTTACAGCCTAGGTATTGAACAAATTGACTGCTGTCACACAGGTATGATTGAAGACGAACACGAAATCCAGAGGAATACAATTTAGTCAGAATGACACCATGATCGAGAAAGTCAGTATAAATAACGTCCACCTGACTACCCTCATCTAAATTTTCAGCTAAATACTGTGTGAAGCGCATTAAATTTGAAGTAATTGAACGTTTTGGTACAAACTCATGTTGATTAGTACCTACATATAGGTACTATGTTTGAGGATATATTATGCAATAAAAATTCAAATAATTTAGTAAAATTATCAATAATCGCAATAGGACGATAATTCTGCACCTCTTTCTTATTGCCCTTCGTAAAAATGGCATATTTTTGACACTTTCCAATTATGAGGAAATTTGGTAGTCCTAATGGACAAATTAAATATATAAGCTATATGCGCTAATATGTAATATGTAAATATGTGATTTTTTTCTCGAATGAACATGTGTCCTGAAAGGTATTCCTTCTAAACTACCTCCTAACAGTGAAGCAGAAAGTATTAATTGCTAACATCTGTAGAAATTATAAGGAAATTACATATCAGTGGCAATTTTTCATATTATTCTTTATTTCATATTCAATTACTTTTGTGAACATTTCAGTCTGACATGTTGACACGATATCCCACGAATTATCAATATTTTAATGCCGTTATGAAGCCTTACATAATTTTATAGGAAAGCATAATGACATTGATCTTACTGAAACATTTTCACATTATTGGAATCCGGCAATTGCTTTTTCCCGAGGCCTACTCTGGCTCTCGGTAGTTTTGTTGGTGACTTATTCTTGTATAGATTATTTTACTTTATCTAGTTTTTGAAATGATTATGTAGTATAGTTTTACAATTTAACATTCCATTCTTCCTTCACAAAGCAGATTCCTAGTGTGGCTGGCTGGCGATTGGCATTCTATAGACGTGTTGAAGCGGGTTTATTAAATGCATCTAATTCCAACCTAAGTTCGAGGTTGTATGTAAGCTTCTTAGAGGGCACATGCTTTGGTAATACATGCAAAAACGGTGTGTGGCTGGTTATTTGCTCAAATCCTCCATTCAGTTTGAAACCATAATGTTCGGGTATCCTTTTTAGTAACAGGAATTAGCATGAACACTTTACTTCAGCAGTAGTGAGAGCAAACAAAACCATATTACTGCTACATAAATGTTTTGATTATGAGAGTTTGCTGTTAATCTAAGCTAATAAGGGAGTTAACGTACCTACTCACAATAAATTTTCATAGATATGTGGTTTTAATAGTGAAGTAAATATGATATTGTTAATTAAATAGCAAATCATATTTCGTTTACCATGGATTTCGACACCATGCTTAAAATTTTAGCAATGTATAAATGATTGAGATATTTAGTTTTTTTTAATAAACTAGATTTACTATTCTCTTAACAAATTTAAAAGTCAATTAAAAAATTACCTGCTAGGATCATTGCATTATTCTTAATTATAGGTACAGAGTGATTCTTAATGAGTAGACATTCATACATTTGGAGAAACGTAACTTAGAGATATGATTGATAATGAAAAAAACAATTTTTAATTTTTTTATTAACGAAATAATCAACCGATGATGCTACTTATTTCATTTTTTTATTATGATTTGTTTACTTAAATTCCACAAATTAGTTAAACTGAATGAAACACTATACCCAGCTAGCAAAGTAATTCTATAAATTTAGAGTAATAGGAGTTTTATATTCTGTTAATATTTTATAGTTGTATTTAGAATACTAAATTGTTGCATTAATGTGGCACATGAGACTATTTTGCCTTCAGAAACTGAATTGTTTTTTAAATTTGTTGTAAGAACGTTCTTAGAGCATAATTTATAGAGCACTTATAAGATAACTGCTAATGTAGCCCTATAAGTGTGTACAATAACACAATTTTATAGCAACGGTGCTTATAGAATCAAATTTCTGTAAAACCGATGCAAAATACTGCTTTATAGAATTATACCATCTCCTGTGACACTCTTATAAAATTATTCCGTAATGTCGCTTATAGTTTAATTATAGAACTATTGTATAAGGCATTGTTAAGTTACAATTCTGCTGCGGAAAACAAATTACAAATATGGAAGCTGCTATCGAACTTAAGAGAAAAAGCTCTTTAAAGCAGTTGTAGAGAATAATAATACAGTTGTTATAAAATTATTATAGAGTAAATCAGTAACAAAAACCTTTTTGTTCTATAAAGAAACGCTATAGAACTATCTTTTTTATGTATGTAGGTTTCCCATAGCCCCATCTGACGAGACCTGCCTGTAATAGTACGAAATATTTTGATCAAAGTGTAATGGGGAAATTTGTATAACATAGTCGTGACTTGTAAAAATTATTATATGCTTGCAGGAAGAAAATTTCATTACGATAGATAAGATTTATTTGATTGCTAAGAGAAATTGATTTTCTTATAGAAATTTAGTAACATATTTAATTTAGACCCTTCCAAACCTTTTCCATTTGCACTTCTAGATGTTGAAGCTAAAGAATTTTATTAGATTTGAAATAAGTGAAATTACCACAATAAAATATGACAACACTGTGAATATTAAGTAGTTGCTTACGAAGCATATTTGCTCTATAATCATTGCAATCGACACAAAAATGTCATATTAGTGAGAATTCATTGGAAGTACAAGATGAAGCCTTTCTTTCTGTCGCCATATTGTGAAGAAAGAAAAAATATCTTAATTAAAAATATGTACAATATAAATAGGTGAAATGATATCAATAATATGGATATACTTACTTTCTGACTATTTTATGTACAGTTGGTTGTTAAATTCATCAATTTAGAAAACATTTTTTTTTATTAAATTTCCAGCATCATAGGAAATATAAGGTTAACTGAGGGCGCGTCAAAAAATTATGTACCACATATTTTATGATAAAACTTTTTCGGCATTAAAAAGTACTGCTCCCTGATGGACAAACAAACTAAGCAATTCGTAATGATGTAAGTAAGTACTCCTATGCAGGCTGATTAGGCCCATCTTATTGGTTCTTATTGGCCCGTCCATATTTCTAACATGTGCGATACAGAAACATTTTGTTTTTAAAATATACAATTAAACGATTTTAAAGTTCTTTAAATATAACACCATGCAACACAAAAATTGTATAGCGAAGTGCTATAGAATTTTTATGAGATTGTATTGTAACTGTGTTATAAAAATTCTTTAAGACTTGTGAAAACGTTTATTCAACAATTCTATAAGTATTTCCTGCATGCTTTACAGAACCGCTTAAAGAACTAAAAGGTTCTATAGAACGGTGCCCATTTTTATGGTATAAGTGTTGTAAGAACGTTTTGAACATGTTCTTAGAACAAACATTGTTCTATAAAATTTGCTCTGGAAACGTTCTTACGATTTTTACAGAACAAGAAATTGTTAGCTGGATATGTATATGATTACTTCGTAATGATTTTCTCCCACATATTACAAGTGTGGCAACGTGAGTATCGATTAGGTTCAATACTGTACCCTGACATTAGTACACTTGATTTTTATTATTTTTTTTTTGGGGAGAGGGTTTGTTACATAATCTGGTTTAATGATTAATTTAAGTATGATTTTATTCATTATATCAGTTATTTTGATATTCCGTGGTGACTTCGCAAAAGCTTCGCCTCGACTGAGTCGCTGCACCTAGGTCATGGCATAACAACTCCGAAAATTAGAATAAAACAAAAGTAACTTTTTTACTCACTTTTTGTTATTTACAGATAAGTTGTTTTATCTAGGTACCTATACAGTGTGTTTCAAAAATAGTTGCGGAAAATGAAACAGTGGATTTCTGGGCCGATCTTAGAGGGGGTTTCATATATAAAAAATTAATTTCGACATTCTCTAAAAAGTTGCTGGCCTTTGAAAGTGGATATTGGAATTAAGTTTCTATAGGCTTTTAAAACTTGGTCGAATTAACCATTTTTACAAACAAGTTTTACATGGATGCACTTGTGTTAAAAATGTCACTGTCTCCGACCTATTCCACTCGTTGTCCTCACAGTAAAGAGATGAAATAATACACATCTTCTATGTTTATTATCAGAATTTGTTCATACTTCAAATTTGTTAATAAATTTTTGAATAGCCCTATTCAAAACAAAACTTTTTTGTCTCTATACAAATTACAAAATTTCTTCTAATTTTCGTACAAAAAAATAAAATAAATATATAAGGCAACATGTCAACCCTATGATTCTCCAAACGATACTTTCTGTAGTAGATTGCTGGTGTCATTTTACCAGTTTATTTTAATTGCTTTTTATCATTCTTATAATTTTAGCTGGTGTTTTGACATTTAAAAAACACATGGAAACTTGATTTTAGCTTAACTTTCAAAGGGTTATAACTTCTTAGGAGATGCTAAAATTATTTTTCTTCTGCATGAAACACCTCCTCTAAAATTGGCTAAAGAATTCACAGCTTCATTTTCTTCAACTATTTTCGAAACACCCTTTATATTGACGCACTCTATGTACGCTTTATTTTTCATAATGCAAACTATATTTCAAAAAAGAAAAAACCGTAGATGATGAATTTTCCTGCCTTTAACAAACAATAGACTTGCACACAATAGGTACATAGCCCCGTTAATTTTGACATGTACATAATATACGGATAGATATACCGTTATAATTGCTTGTGTCAGTGTTAATACAATTGCAATGCAGTTATTAGCATTTGCAACACGTGTATCTGTAATTAAATTTTCATTTGTCGCTTTTATTGTGGAGTATAACTGGAAGAATAGTATCATTTCGAGCATTACTAAAGGATTCATAAATTTTAATTTAGAAAAATTTGAATCGGCAGTTTTCCCTTTATTTGTGATCTGTATTTTTTATTTGTTTTCTTTTTTAGAACGACATTTTTAGTCTCATAACTCTTGTTAAATATAAGGATATACTATGTGATTTTGTAGACATACAAATTTCTTATTGTTCGGATATAATTAAAGTTCCTTCAAAATTTCTAAACTGTATTACGGTAATATGTTTATTAATAACACAGAAACTACTTTAATCTGCTCAAAGAAGATGACGTAAAATTACACACTGACTGCATCCACTCGTATTATTTTCAAAATCAATTAAAACTTGTGTAATCCCATAGTGAAGTTTATACATTAGTTGGATGCCTTAAGGACTAACGAAATTAGTTTCTATAATCAAGTTGACTAAAACTTCAACCAATAGGACCTAATTATCTCAAATTTGTAATAGAGACACGTTTTTCGTCGTTAATATTGGGGAGGCGGTGACCTTATCTCAATGTATAAACTTTTGGAATTATATTTATGATATCAAGCAATATTAAATTATATATAGTGTTTGAGTTTTAAATGAACAAATTTCAAGGGTCAGCAGAAGTTCGAAGAATAATGCTAGTGTGTGCTATTATTTTTTTTGTTTTGAGGCTTTTTAAGGGAGATAGAGGGTTTTGAAGTGCTTGAAATATTCCTTAATTTCTTGTGTAGTTACCAAAGTGTGGATATTTAAAACATAATTTATCTGTCGCTAACGTGATAATTAAAAAATTTGTTTTGGACAGCTTGATTTATTTGAAATAAATTTAATCTCCCCCTATTAATTTACACACTGAAGCAGCTTAGCGCTTGTTATACAGGGTGTTTCAGGAGATGTACATACTTCAGTATGTTATTCTACGTTCAATTTTAAGCAAAAAACTTAGGTCTGGAAACGCTTCGTTAAAGATAAACAGGATGTCAAATTAAAAAAAAATAATTACATTTTCTTTAATAACTCTCGACTACTTTGAGTTAAATTTATGAAATTTTGTATGCGGAGATTTCTTGGAACGAGAAATTCAAATTTTATGCACAATTGGCTGTATCTCCAAGAGAGTGCCACAAGCGACCATTAGGATCCTTTTAAATCGCTTCAACTTTTTTGTGCCACGGTGTATGTCATTTTGGAATAGAAAACATTTTCCCCTACCTTTTCTACTTAGAAAATGTACTCCTTATTCAAGTCTCTAGGAGCAGCCGTTTCCGTTAAAAACTAATCTAAAGATGGTTATGCATGCAAATTATGTATTTGATTTGTACTAATGAATAAACCTTTACAGTATACCTGCATTATAAACAGTAGTTACTTGGGTATCTTTAATTTCTAAACAGTTTTCTGCGGTTTGATGTGATACATTTAATTTACTCAAATTATTATACATGTTCACATACATTATATTTTTAGATGGATCAAACAACATAAAACATTTAAAACATTATATTACAATGCAATCTGTTGTAACTTAGCACTGATTGGTTCTTAATTAAGAATTATATTTTTGTAAGTTATGCTATACACTTGATATATAGGCAATTAAAACCCACTCCTCAAATATGTTAAAATTAATTAATTAACTGTTTTCGATTTTTCATCAATCTTGAAAGTAGCTGTTCCTATGACATGGATAGTGTTTCTTTCCAGCTTATAATTAATTTTGCAACAATATTATTTACTCTTTAGCATTCGTCTTTAAATTGTTAGTATATGATTGCGATATACTACTGATTTATCGCAGGAGGTTTCAACTAGATTTAATTAAATGTGTTAACAACAGCCAATCAAATGGCTCATACCTTACCAACCCAACTTTATTTAGTTAAACCGCAGTCAAAATTAATTGGCTCATTGACACAGTAACTTGGACATCACTTTTGCATTTTTGTATATGATTAAATGTATACCCACTGAACAACAGCAGCACATCATCATCATTCCTTCGTACCTGCTCAGCACCGATAGGGTCTCTTCGATAGAATATTGTACTGGTCAGGCCATGTTGATGTGGGGGTCATATAGACCGCATTTTAAAATATGATATTTATTTACGAAAAGAAAGAAAACTAAACCATGTTTTATTGCTGCGCATAGAATGAGTCACAGTATTCGGTATAAACAACACTATTAGCGTGTTTTATATGAACGTGGGCCTTTGGCATACAAACGTAGTGGAATGAAGAGGTTTCTTGGTTTTGCGCCGAAACCGTACAAAATAAAAGCTTAGATGCGTCGAAATGCATAATTTTATCAATTTTATTTCTTACCTATTGTGTTTGCACCCTTAGTGTGCGTTCTTATTGACATCGCTCGAGCGTTGAGCTTTGTGCGTTGCCGCTTTTGCAATGTCATCGCGCGCAGTTCTCATGTTCAAATTGGTTAAGGTAACAACTGGATACCGGGTTCACCACACCTTTCTGGTTCCAAAGCAAAGAAAATAATAAACGACGCTTAACCAATTTGAACATGAAAACTCCGCGCGATGTCAATATGAACGGGACCTTAGGCTATTGTTACAGTGCAAGCGAGTATGGGGCGATGTCTTAAAAACTCGAGGATATGATATGTTTGTATTTTTTTTATCTGAAAACTCGTTGCAATTCTTTGCACTTAATCAAAGAAAGAGGGTGCTGATTCAACATGATGTATAAAATTAGTGTTAGCAATATTTTCTTTGCTTTTTCTCGGTATTGTCTTGATCTCGCAAGAGAAGACCAAGACAAGACTTGTGTGATTGCACGACTGTTGTACGACTATTATGGTTTTATTGACTGGTTCCCTTTTCTTTTTGGTGTTGAAATAAACTGCACAAGCTTGAATATGTACAATTTATTTACACTATGTACATGAACCAATGAATTGAGTACAATGGCAATTACAAGAAAATAATGCGTGCTGTGCGCATCTAAGTTCTTTACTGCACTCGTGTCTGTTTTGTACTGTTCTGTCGTTTGTAGGGTATTTGTGAGACCCTCTTGTCCTTAAAACTAACGCTCATGTGACGTGTTAGGGCACTCACTGATAACCTCATGCAAACGTTAAAACAAGATTTGACAGCTCGGATTGCAAGAAAAGATTTAAAGAAAAGACAAGCTAGACAAGAAATATTACTGTGGCAAAAAGTCTTGCAAATATATAAAAATGGATAATATAAATTGCATTTCTATTATACATAATATATAATAGCTGTTTATGATATACGTGTTAAAAGTAAGATTTTATTTTGTGAGTGAAGATTATTAAAAAACGAGCGTAGCGAGTTTTTTAACATCACGAACAAAATAAAATCACTTTTAACACGTATATCATACACTATTTTTTCTACAAAACAATCGGAAGAACTTTAAACTCAATAAAAATAAGAAATAAAAAAATACCATACAGATCGCAATGTTTATGGACCAAAATTTTCGTAGCAACCAGTGCTGTTGTTAGTTACGGAAAAAACGCAAAAATATTGACAGCATTTTCTAGTAATATTATAAGTATAATGAATAATCTCTATAATGAGCGTAACGAATCCATCCCTGCTGAAATCGAAGAAGCGGCCAGTCGAACAACATTGGAATTATTGCCGGCGAAATCAAAGGAACAGTACGAAATCGTTTATAGACGCTTTTCGGAATGGTGCAACATTAAAAAGGTCCCTGGGAAATGTAACGAAAGTGTTTTACTGGCATATTTTGAGGAAAAAGCCAAGATATGGAAATCGTCAACGCTGTGGTCTAATTATTCCATGATCAAAACTATGTTAAAAATAAAGCAAGATCAAGATATAAGCAAACATTATAAACTTATTGCTTTTTTAAAACGGAAGGGTGAAGGATATCAAGCAAAAAAGTCAGAAGTTTTGACGAAGACGCATATCGACAAATTTCTCACAGAAGCAGAAGACGAAAAGTATCTGATGATGAAAGTCGCAGCAATAGTGGGTGTCTTCGGGGCGTATCGCCGGGAGGAATTGTGTCAGATGACCATCGACAATATCGAATATTTGGGCACTTCGGTTGTTGTGGCCATACCAGATACTAAAACGAAAGTGCCTCGGACTTTCAGTGTTGTTGGTGAATTCTATTTAAACTTTTTTATAAAGTATATGGCACTCCGGCCACCCAACGCTGACCATAGACGACTTTTTCTTAAATATATGAAGAATAAATGTGTGAAGAATCCAGTCGGAATTAACATGTTTGGTAAAATGCCTGCCGACATTGCAGAGTTCTTGAATCTACCAAATCTTCAACTCTACACCGGTCACTGTTTTCGTCGTTCATCGGCGACATTGTTAGCAGATTCTGGTGCAAATCTTACTACCATCAAGAGACATGGAGGATGGAAATCTTCGACGGTAGCTGAAGGCTACATTGAAAATTCACTGGAACAGAAGACGGAAATTGCGTGTCAAATACTTACTACTGCTGCAACTACTAGCAAGACCACCAGTACTACCAGTAGTATTTCTACAGAAAATAGATGTGTCACACATGTTGACAGTAAAACCAACTAAAGTATGATGACTCCGCAGGGAATTACAATTTCAAATTGTTCTAATTTTACTATAAATATTAATAGTAATAACTAGTTAAAATGTTGGTTTGTACTTATTTAAAATAAAAAGTTGTTCATGTGTTTGTTAAAACGTTTTATTAATTTTCAAAACAAAGTTTATTTAAATTTACTTACTTTTAACACTAGTGTTAAAGTAACTTACTTTTAAAACGCGTGTCAAAAAATGACATTTTTAAGATCAAAAATGACAATTAAAAACCCCACTTTTAACAGTTTTGTAGAAAAAATTATTTTTAAAATCAAAGTTTATTAAGTTTTGGTCCAGTTCTGATGAATTGAGCTAATTATAAATTCAATGCCACTTGACTGAAACAGCTCCAATTATGTTTCGCCCATTTTGTCCATTATTACATAAGTTATAAAACTTTAGTAAAACTGACCGTTTCTATATTTTATAACGTCTCCCAATTAACCACTGCGTGGACGATCGACCATATCGATAGTTAAGTGTTAACTCAGAGCAGGATCGTAGCTGACCGAGAGTAACCACCACTGCACCAAATACGTAATAAAGTTCCATGTTTCTCATTCCAGAACTTTAAAGAAGCTCTTGATTTGTTTTGCAAGAAAAGACTTTTTCAAATTTTGCAAATTTTCTTGTCTCATCGAACGCTATCAATCCGACGCGATATTACGAAATGATCTTATACTTCGAATGAATAACGTGTTGCCATGTTTCTGCATTTTGATGACTAATAGCTTTTCTTAGATAATTGCATAGTTTAACTTATGAATTATTTGATATAAAAGTAGAACAAATGATATTTTTCGCTTAATGGTATTCGCTTAGGTATGTTGATAACCTTTTACATTTTGCATTATTAGCTGACTGTGTGACGATTATATTCAAATGTTTTGCTAAAGAATGCGGAAATACATATTTACGTTTCTGCTCTCTTTGACTGGGTTAAATTGTAGATTTGCATATCTGCCAAGACAAAGATGAATTCTAACAACAAAGGAGTTGTCTTGAATGAACCATCGTTACCAAATTTATAATAAAGTATCTGATTTGTATGCAAGAGTCTCACAAGAAACATGCAAGAATCTTGTAAAATTGCGAGAAAGAAAGAAAAGACATGAACAAAAAATCAAGCAAGGACAAGATCTTTTCAAATTTTGTAAGATTTGTTGTCTCAGCCAACACTGTATAAAATCGTCATTGTGTGAGTATTAAAGAACTTCTGTCAAACACCAATGAACTTAAAGAATTAGAATTTGATGTTTTGTCTTATGCGAGTATATTTCAAATAACGAATAAGAAGTTGGAAGAAAATTTATCTTAACTATTGTAATAGTAAATGATTGTAGGAACGGGTGGGTTATGACACACAATACTATATTTATAATGAATATTTTCAAACCGTTATCCTTAATTATAGTTCATAACAATTACGTATAAGTATATTTTTTCTATCCAGTCAAGCAAGTATTTGGTTTGAAAGTATCAGAAAATAGTTTTATATTCTCGTTTTTAATTATAAGCGCATCACAATTTATCTTTTTTCAATTTAAAACTTTTGTTGAATAATTGGTGTTGGGATTTATAATCTGTTGTGAACAAGAACAAGTGGTATTTACTTTTAATCCTCTCACAAAATTCTTGGCAAAATGCCTCTGTGTGTAGTGTTTTCCGTGTACTTACACGTGATTTCTTCATAATTACAAATGCGCTTCTGTATTCTGTAATGTGTTTCTCTTATTTTCGCATACCCAAGCATAATTTGTTAAATCCAGGTGTAGAAAGTAGTTATTTTGAACTTTATTAATATTCGCATCAGACAAGATTTCTTCGCATGCTTATAGTTATTTTTTCTGTAATCAAGATAATTTATCGCAATGAAACACAGTGTTTGACTATGCAATTTCTATATTTTATTCCTAGAAACTATGCATTATATTGAATAGCAAACAAAATACACTATATTACAATTTTAACACTATGTGAGTTATTAACTTTACAAGGTTATTTGGGTTGATTAGAACGTTTTTATGTAAATAACGGACCATATTTCGATGCTAAATAAAAAACACATACAACTTTCCTTGAAAACATAATTTTACTAAAAGAAAGGGTTGTCACACTGTTTCTAACTGAATTTTAGAAATAATTATTGTATACCAAGTTATATGTTAGACATAGAACATTGTTTTATATTTTTTTTCAGCAAAATAGTAGTGTACCATAGAAATCATAAACGACAGAAGCCAGATTAGGCACTCAAAAATAATCAGACTATGGTGTAGCTAGGGAAAACTTAATGTAAGCTGTTCGTTATACTGCATTTTAATCTCTGCATACAATTGAAACCAAAACGGAATGTTTGTAATTGGACCATAGAAATCATATGTTTCTACGAATTGGACGTAAAATGTTTTGAAATTCTCGTCCATTAGTGTGAAGCTACCCCGTTAGTGCAACCAACTCATAAAATCTAAGTTGCAATATTACCAGACTTGCGTTTTCTCCACAAGTTGGATATTTTTGGTACCTCTTTTGCCATTCTATATATTTTATGATTTCTATAGTTAATACCTAAAGTTTAATGCTAGTCATAGTTTGGCAGACAGTGTAAATTTGGCGATATCATTTTTCTAAAAAGTATTAGATATATAGATATGGTTAATGATTATATATGCCTATAGGTATACTATATAATATGATTATGATTATATTCAAGGAGCACAACAGATTTAAAAATCTTTTGCTATTAATAAGTTTACATATTTGTTCTATAAGTGCCTTTTATAAGCTGATTTTTTAATTGATTAATGAATGGTTTTTGCTGTTGTTCCATCAGCAAGGTTAACAATAATATTGAGTTTCAATGCCATTTACAAAACGGTTTCAAAATATTATATTTGTATATGTATCGAATTTTCAATTGTTTAATTTTCCAGTACCTTTATTTTTAAATTTGTAATTGAATCATCATTTAGATTAAAAACTGACTGACTGACTTAGTATTTCAGATTACTCAAGAAGCACTCTGTATGGAATTGTGTTAAAAATCGAATTAATTTAAAATGTTTTTCTTAATCATGCTCCAGATTTGATATCGATCAAATTGTGACCTATCAGTATCTTCTGCATTTAATGGCAACGAATGGATTGGAATGCACCGTCGACGATCGTCTATTTATTGATCACTACTGCTGCAATTATCCCTGTTAAAATTCTGAGACGGTGCTCTCATTCCTACTCTTCAAATATAACTGTCTGTAGCTATTTTCATTTAAGAACTATTCGATTTGATGGAAAATTGTATCTTTCTTCGTAATATAAACTTGCTAAACATTTGCAATTATAATTTTCGGAGATTTTAGCCATAGATTTCAATTAAAAAATACGTATTTCATTTTCTACTTAAATGAAGTAAGTAATGGTCGTGATTTACTAAAGGTAATAATTTTACTTGACTTCTAGAACTAAAAAGAAAACATTTTTACGTAAAAATCATTAACTATCCTATCTAATTAGTTTCCATGACAAAGTGTTAATATACTATTAATATATATTTTTTTCTTAACATAAATATTTAACTTATTTCTTATAAAAATAATGAAAAGAAAATTTAAACAGAATAAATTATACAGAGATATGACGAACATACATTTTTCTCATAGTTTATTGCAACATTATGGTTTGCACATATGAACTGTTTAAATTTTAGTGATTTAAATATGAGGTATAATAATTACTAATTATATACGAGGATATGTGTTTCCCATATCGCCGAAGATATTTAGTTCTAAAGTGGTGTCCACACACAGGCAACACAGTGGAATTTTTTGTTGGTTGGTTTTTCTTATTGATCCAGAGTTGTTCAGGAACTTGGAACTCGTACACACAGCAGAGTTTTTTGTGATATTTTGTTCTAATACAGAAACGATTCTCGCTGGACGAAAAATTCAAGCATCAGTGCACACTGAATAAATAAGCTTTTTGCTTGATACCACCTGTTCTCTAAGTTTACCTTTCATAATGAAAATACGGGACAAGTGTCTTTCGTCAGTAGGAACAAGAACAGTGGAAAACAACAGGAAATAATCAGTAATAACTGTCACCATCTAAACATTCTTCTGTGTTACCTTAGTGTCGACAAGCCTTAATGTTTGTTGCTATTAGAAATAATATTGTATTTTGTTATATGAAAGTTTTTGATTACTGCTTTTTATATCATTTTTGTCTTTAATTGTATTTTTTTGTCCCTAACATTGGAGTATCTGAGATAATATCCATCCATCTGTATTTATCTATCTGCTTATTTCTCTCTGTTTATAACTCGATCCTTTCTTCTACTTCCGCTAACCTATTATTATAACTTTATTCTCTCCAATGGTTCTACCAGTGTATTCTTCCCGTAATATTAATATTTCTGATTTCTTAAAGTTCTGTGATTTTTCTTTCTTATTTATCACGTTCGTGTGTATATTTCTGTCGATCTGTCGTTTTGTGTACTTTGATTTTCACTGTCGTATATGTATATTTCTTTTGATATCGGAATTGTATTAAAACTTCCTGTACCCTCTTTTCGCTATTATTTAAACTTCTTTCCTTCGTCCACTCTGTTGTTTATTAACTCACCTTGACAGATATAGGTTTCTTCAAATTTTAGACTTTTTTTTACTTACGTGCATCTGCGCCTTAAGTTCTTTTTTGTGTCTTCTCTTTCCCTTTTATTTATATAAATTTAGTCTTCCATATGCTGGACTATTTTTCCATGGACTCTTTGCTTCAATTTGATTTTTTCCTTCTCTGTTTTAGTTGATAGCTGTGTAAGTTAGGTTTTGCTAAATTATGCTGTTTAGAGGTTCCTTTCCTATATCACTTTTTCTTATTACTTTCTCTAAAGATAAAATTAAACGATAAGGTAAGTAGTAGATCGGCTCGTCTTAACCTCTTCCTTACTTTAAACTGTTTACTATTCTTATGTAATCTATAATTGTTCAGGTTGTTGTCGTGTGATGCACTATGTGCAGTTGTCTAGCATCAGTTGGGAACCTTTGATTTGTCCTTGTCGTTACCAGGCTAGGCTATGTCGGAGCGGCTGCACTATCAAAATCCCTGAGTGTGCCCATTGGTATATTGATTTCGTTCTCTATTGTTGGTATAAACATTATTGGATCACTAATTCCTCTGCATTTTGTAAATTCACTAAGACTAACATTTTACATAAAAAATACAGAAAAAGAAAAAAAGACAAAAAAAATCCAAATTTAGTATCTAAAAATCTTGTGAAATTTGCTGTACCTTGTAGACGTTTTTTTTTCAGCATAAAATAGGATAAGGATGTTAAAAAAATAATTCCGCTCTCTCGATTTTATTCATTTATATGCTTCCTAGAGCTGACTAGTTCTTGAAAATTTTATTGTTCCGTTTCCGTTTTACATAAAAACTAGGTACTTTAGGTTGCATCTTTTAAGGTTTTGGAAACGGTGCTATTATGTAGTTATATGTTTATTAAAGTTTTTAGTAATAGTTTTATATGCACCATCGCCACTCAAAGTTTGTAACATATTTTACTGGACACACTGTAAACATGTCGTGTTTTGATATCCCGTTCGGAAAAGAGCGGGATGTTGATGTTTTATGTTGATATTATCTTGATTGATTATGTTGTAATATTAATTAATTAATGATGTTTTTCTAAAAAATATCTAATCTACACATTAAAAAAGTACTTGTGCTGTAAAGTGACCCAAAGAAGAGTTAAATATTTTCACATTTTTCATAAATTTCATTAACGCTGTATTTTATGTTTAGGTAGAAATAACTAGATGGAAACTTTATGGATTTGATATCAGAAAATTTGTGGTGTGGGTGTTGTTTCATTTTATAGCACAAGCAAACAACGAGAAACTGGCTGTGACACCAGTTTGATAAACAGCGAATTCCGATTCAGTAATTTGACAAGAGCCGCACCGCTGTTGTGGAAAGTTCTGTATCGTTTCTTATTCAAAAATACGTTCGACGTCTCATTAAAACTCCAGTACAGAAATAAACCAAACGCCAATATTGCAGTTCATTCAGCATTCGAAATTAACTGCTTTTTTATATCATCATTCATAACCAGTCCGAAGTACCGACCTAGAGCAGGCAGTCGGCCAAGAATCTTGCTTAACTATATAAACAACAATTGTATGACGAATAATTTAAAATAAACAAGCATAAATAATTAAGCGAATCATGTTCGGATTGGTTCACTGAAGCGCATGATGCAAATTTATTTGCAGAATGCGATACATCAAAGTAAACTTTTTGCAATATTAATGCCTCAATGGTTGTTGGTAGGTGGACTTCTAAGAAGAGTTGATGACCCTTATTAAATCATATTGTGCAATTTTATCAAAATAATTACAGTTGGTGCCAATTTTCAGTCCTGCTGACACATTTAATAAACAAGGTGTAACAGTAGGACCAAGTATTCAAAATTTGTGAGCTTGCAAAACAAATCGAAAAATGACGAGAACCTTAGTATAATTTTTACGCTCTCTTAAAGGAGTAACCTCCTAAACAGTTTTAAATGTATAACATCAAAATGGATCGACATTAAATCATGAAATTTTAGTGAGGCATTAACCTTGACGTGCTTAATAAGTAACGGCAATTATTATCACGACTTCCAGAATTCTTTACCAGATAAATGTACTCTTAATGTGCAAAGAAACCTCTCTAAATGTCAGCTCTTTGTTATCAACAAAGTGTAACAGTAGTAAGTATTCAAAATTTGCGAGCTTGTAAAACAAATCGAAGATGACGAAAACCTTAAAGGGATAACCTCGGAAACAGTTTTTAATGCGTAATATAAAAACAGCCCGACATTTGGTCACGAAATTTTGGTTGAGATATTAACGTTGACATGCTTTTGTAGGTAATTATTGCTAGTTTATGACTCCAAAATATTGAAATTAGAAGTATTTAACATAAACAGGTACTCTTGTTAAATTTCAATAGGTTGCACCGTTTTCCAGTAAAATCGATTTCTAACGTGCTCCACTAAGGAAAACAACTAGTCTAATAGTTAATAGCAATGTGAAATATTTTTAGTTTCAAATTTGCGCTATTTGACTCTACGTAATGTCATATTATAGTGCGCAGACAATTTTGTCAGTTGCTTTTGAACGTGCAGGCTGAAGATCCGATGTTTCTGTCGAATATTATTTTTAGCAATGAAACGACCTTTACCAGACACGCGGTTTTTAATATGCGCATGTTCATTGCGCATTAAAAGAGCTGAAGGTAACCCATTATCAGCATTCATTTAAAATAAATATTTGGGTTGTCATATTAGGAAATAATCTATATTTGGATGTCACATCATAATATATCGAAATTTAATCGGAGCAATGTATCATCAGTTGTTCACTAGATTGTATAAATTTTTAGAGGATATTCCTTTGGTAAGAAGAGGTTCCTTCTGGTACATGCACGACGGCGTCCTTCCTCATTTCAACCGTGAATCACGACAGTGGTTACGAGCACTTTCCAAATCGCTGGATTGGCCGAGGAATGATGCGTTAAACTGTCCCTCACTGTCACCAGTTCTCAATCCAATGGATTTTAACGTTTCAAATGAAACAATGAGTATTTCCAAGCTGATGACAATGCTGACGCATTAGCATATAGAAAATGCATTTAATGAACTCAATGTGGAGCACAAACTATACCGGAACCTATTTTTTTTTGGAAAACAGGTTACGTATGTGCATTAGGGCAAACAGCGGACATTTTGACAATTTAATCTAGTCTGTCTTCTCAAATTAGGCACATTTCCTGCAATAGAAATTAAGATATTTGTCAAACTACCTATTGCAAACGGCCTAAACATGTTACGAAAAAGTTTCAGCCGTTTACAATTGTTTAATGAATAATCTCTTATGCATTTATCTTTTAGTTTTTCTGTTATTTTATTTGTATTATTGTACTTATTTGTTACTGTTAAGACTGTTAAAAATATTTGGCATTTCTGTTAATTGTCAGGCTAGTTGTTTTCTCTATGGCACAATGCAATTAATTTATTCTGCTAAGTAATGAAAGTTGAATGTAGAGCACGTTAGGAATGGTTGAAGTACTTTTTTATGTAAACACTTCGAATTTCAATATTTTCGAGTCAGGAACTAGAAAAAATTAGCTGCAAAAAAGATAGGATTAAGTTCGTCTCTGTGCCCTGCATTTTCTCACGCCCCTGTATGAAATTTTGAAATGTAATTTATGAGACTTGTTAAGTACGTCAAGCTTAATATCTGTTTCCGAGATTATCTATTATCTCTTTAAGAGAGCGTATCTCTCTTAGGAGCCGCCACTGACAAAAATTGTACTAAGGTTTTCGTAATTTTTCGACTTAATTTATAAATTTTGAATACTTGCTACTACTACACCTTGTAGACAACCTCTAACAAGGAGCTGAAGAGTATATTTATGTGATATAGAATACTGAAACTCGTGATAATAATTTTCGTGTTAATTATGACCCATTTTTTAAATCTAGCATAATATTTTGAATCCTGAAAATATTTCGTACTCAGAAAATAAACTTGTGCAAACGCTTTGAATTTTTTTGTGCATCGTGTTTAAGTTAAAAATTTGTAATTGAATCCTACAAATTAATTATATTAAAGATATGTTATAACTTTATCACTTGCTAAATGGGCATTCATTTAATATCCAGGCAAGTTGTAAAATATGAAATGTCTCGGAGATCAAAGACATACGGACATTGATTGTTGCAAAAATATTTTATTCTGTCATTCAAATTCATTTCATACTAACGGAAATAACTTACCATTATTAATTTGGCAGTGATGTCAAAGGGAACCTTCAATTTTTTTTAATGATGAATGCATTTAGTGAAGTATCAGATGTAGTGACTAGTTCATATAATGTAGAGATATTGAAATGATGTCATAAAAATATTATCGGCAATATATTATATATCAATTTGAGGTTTACTGTTCTCAGTTATTGTGCAACAAAACTGACAGTTGTTATATATTTTTTTTAGGTATTAATAATATTGTGTAAAACTAACTACTCAGTGGACAAAAGCCCCAACCTGCGTTGAATTACACCCACGATATCTACCCATATATTCCTTATTATTAGCTTTTGTAACATTTTTTTTTAAAGTTAGATTTTTATAGAGTGAGTAAATTAGATTATTTTCTTTAGATAATTATTGAATAGAGCTTTGTCTGTGGAATTGTTCATTAGCATACCTAGATGTTTGGTATCAGAGAACATACATATGACTTCATTGATAGGAATTGTAGGAATTTGATTTATATTAGCTTAAAATACCTTTCTAAAACAGTAAAAAAACTGACAGTTGCATTAGGAACTATTTTATTAAGGAAATTATAGAAAATGCTTAGAGTGCGATAAAGTTACGCAATCAAATACCGTTTAAAAATGTAAGAAATGAAATGTTGAAAATTTGTTTTTTTTTTTATTTGAAGATATTTTTTTAAATACACAATTTATGAAAGATGATACATTCAGCGGTTTTCACAGCTAGCGACGCGTGGTTCACATTATTGGCCAAGACGTTTTAAAAAAGGCATAAACCACTGTCTATCAGCACCCTTAGGTCAAAGACACACTAGCCTTGTGTGTTTTTGTTAAATATTGCATATGCTACTTTTAAATATGTTATATTTTTTATTGCAGAACATCTTAATTTTTTTTAAATTAATTTGTATACTTTTCCTCAAGGTACTCATAGATAACATATTATGTAGTTTTTGTTAATAGTTCTTATAAGATAATAGTAAAAACTTATTTAACATTTTTATATATTTTTTTACAATTTCTGCCAATCACGGCCTTCCAGTTTTATATTTAAAAATTAAAAAAAAAATACTTAATCCAGAAATTGTGTCAGAAAATTGGTCCTGCCATACGTAAAATGATTCGCTGATTGCAAAAATGTCAAAAAATATAGGGTGTCCCATTTAAAAATATAAATTTACGGTCATTTCCAGTCAAACCCGAAATGTCATGAAATCCGAAATGACCTCAAAGAATTCATGGCATCATCTAGTATAAACCCACCCAATTTCAAATTTTTATCAGCAGTCATAAAAAAGTTACAGCGTGTTCCCACTTTCCGTTATTACCCGATATATGCCTATCTATATGAATATCAATGTGTAAAAAATTGAACAATATACACATGTTAAAAAAAGTATATACCAAAGAACTGAATAGTCTAACACACCAATTTAAAAATATATTATATTATTTTGGCGGCCATATGGGGAGTGTATTGACAGATGAAGTTGAAAGAAGGGATAAGTTTTCAATTTTAATGTCATGGAAAAAAGTATCTGCTTGTTAAAATGTACTTACATAGGTACAGGTTTAAGTTAGTCAATATAATATGCAGGATATCTCTAAGTAACAAGTTATTAGAAATACAATAGATTTTATTATTATAATTCAATAATAAATATATTATGCGAGTCACATTTCTGAATAGTTAAGAAGGCCTTATCAGGAGTAGAAATAACTTATGTGGAGAAAGATTTTTTTAGTGGAATTTGACCATCCATTCTTCTCTGTAAAAGTGTATTGTTCACCCATCATCTAAAAACGTATTGCAATATAGGTATTTCATTCGCATCAGAAGAATGTTGAATATTTTCTGTGAAAATACATAATTTTTCTTGAAACATCAGTATATGTTTTTACAAATATTTGTAAAAAAATGATTATTACAACTAATGTTAATATCTGTTGTAAGCAATTACTATATTTACTGTCATAAAGATAAATATGTTGTTTGAAATGAAGGTTGTATGGTGAGACACACGTAATGGCGGAATTTGGCAAACTTGTAAACAACGTACCGCTTCAGTTTCTATGACACTTATGAACTGTACATTTAAATTGTCACAAGCTGCAAGAGCACACGTAACAACACATACACTTGATTATTACTTAATATATAATGAAAATTACAATTTTCCATTAAATATTATGTAAAAAAGACATAACAAAACATGGAAATGTCCAACCAGTGATAGTTATATATTCATTTATAATAAATACGTTTTCTAAGTAAAAACGTCATCCAGAATGTATTCATTCTATTTTCACTGAAGTAGAAAAAAATGTGAAGCATTCTAGTAGGTAATTAGCCATATATTTTTCATTTTATAAAGAAATTACCTAAATATTTTAAGTTACGTAATCACTGATGAATATCGATGCATATATAAGGAACTGATGACAAGCTATGATAGTAGAGACTTACAGCATATTTAAGATCTAACTGATCAACTGACTAATGGGAAACATGTGTTTACAATGTTTTGGTATGTTGTTTTTCTCACCACATTCTAATATAAAACAACTGTTACTTTGTTTACTTTCGTTTAAGAGAGGTTTTCATAAATTTGGGGGCAATATAAACGGTTTGTAATATCGCAATATCTATTATTTTAAGAAATAGTAGGTATACTGGTTCTAAAAATCAACGATAACAATGAAATATCGTTTAATGAATAGAATTGTAAACCTTTTATTTGGTTTCATTTCATACGCAGCTAAAAAATATAGAGATTATAAATATACTGCCTTATTACTGTTATGATTTGTATTTCAAACTTATATGTAAATTATGTTATAGATAGTGATATAGTGTATAGTGATATAGTTATGTTAGTATACTCATACGTATCAGATGAATTACCTATGCTACCAATTTAAGCCATTCTGGTTTCTATTTTGGAAGGCGCAAGTATTTTGCCACTGGTTGTTTTAACTTACAAATACCTACACGCCGTTCTAGATAACTAACGGCGTTTTGCGTATAGTAATACGTTTCTTCTTGACTTTTATCGAATTCTATTCGGATGGTAAAAATTGCTTTCGGTTTTGTATGCAGAACAGTGTGTATGTTTCACTAGCTATAAATCTATAAGTTGTAGGGGTTTATTGCAATTCAGGCTGTTCGAGGTTGAGAAAATAAATGATAATTTTCAGAGTTTTAGTTTATTGTAATTTAATAGTTTGAGAAAAAATTATTTAGTACTGTGCCGTATCCGATAAAATACTTTCACAAACATGACACTATTATTATTTCATTATGTTTAGTACATCAGGAAAACGTTTAATGAATTAATACACAGCACGGAAGAAATATTTTTTATTTTCTTTAGATGCAACCCTATATCAAAATTTGTTTATTTATCATTTTTATTCTATATAGCTGCATTATTGCTACTATTGGCGAATGCGCAAGGAAATATAACGTTTTGTTGTGAAGTATTTCTAAAGTCTATTGGAAAGCTGTGTTGTAAAACAAATATGTCGAGAATTAACTTATTATCAAGGACACTGAAAACATTTTTTCATGATCACAGCCAGTTTTTGATATTATTTGGCAAAATAGGCGCCAGCCAAGTGATTTAGTACTAATAAAGAAAGAACTGTCGCATGAAAGAACTTTATCTATATTTCATTATTGTATATAGAAAGATCCTTTTGCGATAACAAATAAATTTTATTTATAATAAAAGATACTTAACGCACGACGAAAATTGCTTTTAGTAATATAAAGTTTTATTTGTATGCACAGTATCCGTTAAATAAAAAATATTACCTAAGTAAAACAGAACATATTACAAATTATAATTTATCAGAGACTTTTCTTTGTAACAAGTGTTATTATATTAAGAGTTTCCAACTCAAAATAAATTGTAATAATCAGTTCAATACCTTTGTTCTTAATATAGTAGTCTATAGTTGCAAAGAAAATTGTAGTTTGTAATTTATTTCACTTAATTAATCGTATTTTACAATAACTGTATAATGTATATGAAATTTAGCATTAGCAAATCAGTAAGTTATTGTCATCATATTTATTATCAATGAAAGTTTCTGAGAAATCAAAATTCGAAAGAAGTCACATTAACAGGAAAATATAGCTTAACTTTCAACATGAACTTTAATAATATCCATTCATTTTAATTAGCTTGATTGTAATCTATAATTCTTTTATGTAATGGTCTATGTTCTATACTGTTGTGGGACCTGTCGTAGTACACATCCACGTCATAATGCCTGGTTTACACGATACTAGTCTTACAACCTAGTATTCTGACATTCTATTCTGGCTTATTATACTGGCTAGGAATAATGGTACAGTGGTACATACGATCCTGGAAATTTTAATTCAAAACCAGTATCATGGTATTTGGGTCGGTCAGTGGTCGTCGGGTCGGTCAGTGGTCGCGCGGTTTAAGGCGTCAGTACTTGAATCGAGGTGACTGGAGCCCAGCTGCCGGTAGACCGTATATAAGCTATATTCGTGCAGAGGTTTGGCGCCCTCTCTGCGGGTATGGTAGGGTGGAAGAATGTTGGCTTGGGTCAATGTGAGAGATTGATACCGGTTGATATTTGACTACCCCCCTAATTAATGAGGTTTTCCAGGTTTCCCTCATTCCTGCACTGAATAGTGGTTAGGGCCTACCAACGTAAGTCGTTCCTGGGCGCAAATGCGGCCTGCTTAATAATAATATGCCGCCCCCTTTCCCGCACAAGTCTCCGACTTCTGGGCTAATCCCTGTGATTAGAATGAGGGGTAGAGATATTATTATTGTGCCGTGGAGAAAAATGAACAAAAGAAACACAATTTTAGACTGAAATATTTATTTGGGATATTGTGTCAAGTTACATTAGATCAATTATTAGAAGACCTGCCAGAAAAATATTTTTCTTTGTAAAGATGAATCATGCGTTTCTTTATAACAGGAATGTAAGATTAATTTCATTACATAATTTAGGCATTGCTGAAGTGCAGCAGAAAATCCAAAACAGTACTAACCAATCATGTTATTAGCTTCACCATTCACACAAGTCATTGCACAAAGCCAAGATAGTAAATGTGGTGGTGGGAGACGCCACTAGCATAAGTAATAGAACATCATCCTATTGAAATTATCCTGGCTTATATGATAGCTTACTCGTTTCTTCACTAACTTACTAACTTAAAAACTTAGCTATTTCCGTTTACATAGAGCTAGAGATAGAGTAGCTTACTAGCACTAGCTTTCTTTCCTAACTTAAAAAACTAGCCTCGTGTAGACCGGACATAACTGCTGCTGCTGCTTTTTATTAGTGAAGACAGTAAACAAGTAAAAATATGTTTTATAATCTTCGCTTTGCTATAATATGAAAGTAACTTTTAATGAGAGTAAAATATTTAACACTACAATAATGTGGTATCAGTAAATTACATTCTACTGAGCAAAGTAGGTCTGCCATTGTTATAAAAATATTCACAGTCTTAGCTAAAAAAAGCCAGGAAAGTGTTTTCCCCTGGGTATTAGCAGATTTAACATCGAAGCAGTTTAAGCACATGCATAGTTTGGAAGTTCAATAATTTTTGCAATTATATAAAATGTCATCGACTCAGTTCGTTGCCGATTTGGTATATTTTATTAGTATCATGATCATCTTAGATAAAAAAGATATCTTGTATAAAAAAGATAAATTTCCCTGGTGATTTTTTACTCCACCTCATAAAAAAGATAATAGATTCATTAAAATAAATGCAAAATGCAGGATATCCTTATACTTGCTTCAAACATTTATGATTTAGCTAACTTTAAATTACGAAATCTATCGGTAATATCACTAAATTTGTATAATATTTATTCGTATACTTGTCTATATTATTAATTTACATTGTTTGTTACAGCCAGAAAAACTGAATGTCCACAAAAATGATTCCGAAAGTTGGGACTACACTGTATCATTATGTAAGTAAATTTTCAATTTGTTTTAATATACCTATGATAGGACTATTTTGAAGTGTTATTATAAACTTATTGAAGAAAGAGTTTGCTATAATGTTTTATAAATGTCTACTTATTATTTGATAAAATAAACGTTATCGTTTACTCTCTAAATATCATCAAACACAACATCATACACTTATCAAAGGGTACACAGCGGAATTATTATTCTCAACATTAATATTTCCACAAATTAACCCTACAATTTGTTCTTGACGTATTATTAATTCAGGATTTCTTTTTCTGCCCTCAACTTTCTTAGATGGTGTGGTGCAATCAATCACCCTTACAAATAGAGGATGATCGTTTTGATGATTAATGATAATAGTTGTCCATATAAAACATAATTACTTATCGATTCTTCATGCATTTAAACATTTTTTTTCGCACTTTTTTTCTGTGCGTCTTAACATTATTCCTATTTAGCTAATACAGTTCATTAAATATAGAGTGATGAGTAATTATATCAAACGTATACAGTATAGAAACTACATAGTACTTTTAAAAGGCTTTTACAAAATATTGCGAATTGAAGTTATAGTGATAATAAAATAATTTATTGTTCAACAGATTGCAATTCAATAATAAGACAAATATAGTAACAGTTGCAATAAGTGTATAAATCTTACGCAAAATAAATCTGAATTAAAATATTTCATTATTTTTTTTTTTGTTAGCTAACCACGAAAATAGCTAATCAATTACTCCACCGTGCAATACTAATTTTCATCATTTCAGAAAATGTAGTGTTGTTAATATCACAAATATCTGCAGTTTTATTAAAATTGTGGCACATGACATTAACAGGGTACTGAAAACATTAGTCCTAGTAATTTCAGAGTAAAAGTATTCTAATATCGTAAAGTCATTCGAGGGAAAAAGGGTGGAAAATTTATCAGAGGTTAACAATCGATATTGTTATGTACTAAATCAATCATATAATAATATTTTAATGTTAATGATTACTCTCCGCATCTCCAATGACTAAATATAATGTGTAATAAAATATAGTGTTCACACTCCCTTTTCAGGTATAACCCAACAATTTTTAATGAAAGAATGTTCAAAAATTTGCTCTGCTTACCTTCAACTATATCTGCTTGTGACATGTATAACAAATGATTGAGAAGTATTCAAGCTTAGACTGTACATGTGAATAATATAACTTTTTTAGAGAACCATGTTGCAGTTTCTTACAATAAATTTTCAGTGTTTAGTGATTTCGGCAATATGATCTGAAAATGTCAATTTCAAGTTAAATAACACCCCTAAATCTTTTACTTAATCGTAGCGCCCGAGTAGTAAAATATTTATATTATAATCTGGATTAAATATTTTCTCGAATAGCTAACCACTTTGCACTTGGCAAGATTTAAATTTTTTTTATTAATCTCACATCATTTCTCTAATATTCCCAGTTGTTATTAAATAACCTCGGAATCAAATAAGACATTGATAAACAATAAAAAAGTAATGAACCAAGATTAGAGTCATGTGGTACCTCAGAAGTCGTATAAAAGAAATTTGAATTGTGCCCATAATCACAGAATATATAGCTAACGCAACAGAAGGCTCGTCAAGTAGTGTTTAAATGTAGTCCCCGAAAAGAAGCCGGCTCCAAAAGCCAGCTTCTTTCAAACTGCGCATGTACAGTAGAAAGAGTAAGTTTAGCCATTAGCTCGTAGATCGCGCCACAGGCAAGTCGATTTTAGCGCCCAATTCGGAAAGCGTTGCCAATTGTAAATTTTACGGAAGTTATTAGAATATTATACCTAAATAATGAAAAGTATTAAATAACAATAATAATATGTATTCTTACACATTAGTGACAACTAACGTTTTTATAATTTACAGTAATTGTAATTAAAAATAAGGTAGACACATATGTAAATAAATAGGCACTTATTTATTAAAAATTTTAAATTGTGTTAGAATAATAATAATACATCAATAACAATTTGAGAAAACGTAAATATTTCTAACTTTATTAATTGATTAATAATATGACATGATTTTTCTTTCTGTATAGATCCAGAATTATACCTTGTTTGTATTACTTCGATAATTACAAGTGACATTTTTATAATCGAAACTAATATTAAAACGACGAAAAAAAGCTTATGCATACATACGTAATACATACATATATACATGTCCAAAAAAATTACTTGTGCCCTTATCTCAAAAACTATGATACGGAAAAAGTTTAAATAAATAATCTTTGGGGATTTCTGTAAATTTATATGCGTTGAATTAAATATGTGTTCTGAATAGATAGATAAAATTATATTTTCACAAAAAATACAAATTACATTCCTCTGATGTTTTCAGTATCATATAGGTTATAGATAGTTAGAATGTTTATAATTATTATTGATTGTATACGAAAGGTAGGTATATTTTACTACAATGATAATGTGACGCGGTTTACGGCATTTATTGGAGACGAATGGCTAAAAGACAAAGACGTTTGAGTTCGTTTTAGCCGAGCGGCGGCCGCTCGTCTATCTTTGTCTTAAGATATGGCCAAGGCGTGCATTCAACTGTTTTTATAGAATTTTTTACACAGTGGCAGATCTTTTTATGTCAGTTTGTTTTGCTACTGTTTATGTGTACTTGTTAAGTTGCTATTTCAATTATTATTATTATTAAATACGAGTATATTAGAATAAATCGACAATAATGGCTGGAAATAAGTGCCAATATTTTAATTGTGGTGAAACTCGAAAATCGGGAGTTCGAATGTTTCGGTTTCCACATAAAAATAAAGATTTATGTAATAAATGGTTTATACATTGTGGTAACCGTAAAATGCCTATACGCAAAAAAAACTGCTAAAATCATTTTTTTAACCCATAATTTAATTTTTGCAAACAATACAATTTAAAAATGTAAGATTGTATAATACATAACATTGTTATACTTATAAACGGTATGATACAACAATAGTTTCCCTTTGTCTTTATCCTAGGAGACACAAAATATATGATTTAAAAAATAATTCTCTAAAAAAATTGACAAATATAAATTTGAAAATTGACTTGCTACTAAAACTTCAAATTGATTTAATTGAATTCAATTTAAGATAATTTAATATTCTATAGGAATTAGTCAATATTTCATTCAAATTAAGTATAAAGTTGAGTGCACTGATTTAATTTTGATTTTTTTTTCTCTAAAATTAAATTTACCGCATCATAAATATATCTAATACAATGATAATATATATATAATAAAAATCCTTTTTTTTCTTTATCCAAAATATAGGTATTTCTAATTCGCCGAATGAATGAACCGTCTTATTTACGAGCTTATTTATGAAAACATATTCTGTACCGCAACTATAAGCTTATTCACACGTCGCACATACATAAAATTCAATTTAATTTCTTGAAAACCGTAGTAAGTAAACTTAAAAAAAAAACATTTTTAAAATTTTGCCTACATTTGCCTCGGTATAGCTATAGATCAATTTTCAATAATTAATATAGTCGCATATTAACATTTTTAATGCATACATTTTCTGCTACGACTTTGAAACTAATTTTTTTGAAAAGGCTTTTAAGTTATCAAAAATTGGTGTGTACCATTAGAAGCGCTATAGTTTTTTTTATATGGGTTGTGAAAAAATCATGAACATTAGAAAAATCGCTGTTTTACAACTGCGATGTAATAAAAAACAAATGTCAATTGTCAAATAAAATTCAAACATCAATAATTTGATTTTAAGTCGGCCCTACTTAAAAAAGTTGTAGAAGTCTATTTCAAATTATGGTAAACGTTCCATTTAGTTATAGCTTTAAAAAATGAACCACAAATAAGCGAGGCGATTTTACTCCACTATTAAAATTCATAAAAGCAACGCACTTTATAAAGACGGCAAGATATGGCAACAGAGGCAGCGGTCGTCAAGGAAACGAACGCGCTAGGCTGCTTCTTTCGAAGAGCGCATATTTCTAAGTTTTAAAATTTTAACAAATACGTATCGTTGCGCCATCTGTCGACAACCTCAGAACGTATTCCCTAATATGTCCCCACGAGAGTTCTGTTGCGTAGCTATATTTTCTGTGCCATAATATTCTTCGTACTGCTTTCTTGGATTGGATATGACAGATGCCGAACTCAAAAGTAGTCCTACTTTTCCTTGAAGAAACACCCAGACATACCATTTCACAAGAAACTGTACCATCACATCTGTTGAAGGCGATGTAAACTCCGTTTTAATTATTCAAGAAATTCTTACAGTTTATTCACGTCAAATAGCTGCTAACAATGGTATCAGCCATACAATCATGTTAAACTGATCCGTAAAAGAAAAACTTCAACCGTATAAACTTCAATACGTTAAAGAGTAAACAGAGGGCGATCGAGAAAGTCAAGCTTAATTTTATAAGTATATTATGAACTTATTTGTTGTGCATGTATCTCTAGAGACTAGATGTATATTTTTATGACAAACCTACATTTACTTTAAATGGAGATGTCAACCAAACTGGGCAGGCGTAATCAATGATGTAGTTCGAGCCAATATACTTTTCAGAGATGATCATCCAGTTTTAGGACCAACTCATTACGCTTGTCCAGTTCACGATAATTCCAATACAATTTTTCCTAGTCTATGAATTGGAAGACGAGATTTTCTAGCTAATCAAATTTAACCCAAATGGATCTTTTTCTTTATGAATATTTAAAAAATAAATAATTTTAAACGAGCCAAATAATTTTGATGATTTAAGAGAACGAATATCAACAAAAATGAGAAATATTGTTATAATATCTTTAGCAATGTTAAAATGAATTTCGTCATAGGTTGGAAGTGTGACAACAAGTTAGTGGACAACACTGCGCAGTTGTTATTTTAAATAAAGTCGTGTTTTTTACAACTTTTGCAGTTTTTAAAATGCGTGTTAATATTATTATTCTTTTATTAGAAAGTGCTGGTATATCAAGAACAGTTAAAGATAAAAGAAGTGCAGGTTTTCTGAAAATTCTTAGAAGTAAAAATAAAAAATAAATAAATAAAATAAACCAAATTAAGCGTTACTAAAATCGTTAGTTTATCTGCTTCAGTTCAGCAATTTTTGCAGTTATCAAATTAATTCCATAAGTAGTTTTCTTGCTATTATACCTAGATCAGTAAAACTGTTTCAGTTTTAATTTTATATTTATCTTGCATATTGAACTGTCAGATTCATTTAGTCTGTTAAAAATTTGGTAATTATAAATTAAATTTAGACCTATTGATTCTTCTAAAATAGAGCTGCACCGGCTGTTCCTTTTGCATTAGAATAAATCAAGCCCAAGCGCAGCCGACACATTCATCGGACGACGAAAAAAAGCTGATATATTTCTGTCCCTGTTCCAATCTAAAAGTAGTGTTTATTGCCAACGTGGCATCGGACAGGACATGTCACACGGAGGCATAGCCCTAATGCAGCGAGCATGCCGCAATAAAACCAACATCGGCTTACTTGTTGGTACTAAATGGGTCACAGTACGTATCATTTAATAGTGCGCTCGCACCGTATGCACGGGCAAGAATATATCGCTCTGACATTTCCGACAAATAAAGGCTATAAATTATGAGCAAACTTGCTGCCGGATCAGCTAACGACATCATTAGTGGCGCTCGGAATACAACGCATCATTAATATAAGACACAAACACCAGTAAGAATAAAAAAGGATCGATGGGCGATTACTAGGTTGTAACGAGCGATGCCCCTGCTATATCAGATATTTATTTGCACTAGCTTAAGCGAAGTGGACTCTAGAGAGAGGCACTGTATCTTTGTTAATATGGAAGCTTCTGAAAGTTTGTCTAATAGACCGCATTACTGGCGGGTGCATCTCACGCGTTCGAAGTCCTGTGTGTTCGTAGTGCTCCGTGACCGAAAGCCTATGAGCCCGAATACCTGCCTGTTCGAATAGAGATGTGCGCGCTTCCGGCTGACTGACGGAGAGAGAAAACCACGATGCAATTCGCCTGGATGATTCGTTCTCGCGGTAAGAAGAAAACGCAACAGTGTTCACAGTGATGTATCACTTTCAACAGAATTTTAGAAACATTATTAATTAATTACCATAATGCAGCCTTTTTGTTAAGATGCTTAATTATTATTATACGTACTTGTGATTTTATTTCATGTGGTAAATACCATTTACGTATTTACTTCGTATGCATGCAGTATTCAGCTGTAAAAGTACTGTTTTTTGTATGTTTCAACTGTAAAATACATATAGATATAATACGATTGAACAATTGATATACCCATTTATACAGAAGTTATTTCAGCAGTTGTAGGAACAAAATTGTAATATTGCTACAATTCTCTACGTATTTATATAGATGTCAGTATTTTTAATAACGGGGATTTGCAAAATAATACTCTGGTGGTATTTATCTGTGTAATAATTATTATCGTTGTTAGGCGCATTCTAATTCTATACAAACAATATTTTTTGACAAGGTCATAGGTATTTTATGGTGAATATATTTTTTTATTTAGGTAAAGTTTACGTTTTATTCGATTCATAATATTGGAGACAAGTGAGATTTATAACATTATGTATGTGATAGATGTATTGGAGTCAACGATTATGCATATAAATTTAATTTGAAAACCGCGGATTAATTTCCATGGCTACTTTCACCATCATATAATAATTAAACGTCTTAACAAAAGGCTCCATTATGGTAATTAATTAATAATGTTTCTAAAATTCTGTGGAAAGTGATACATCACTGTGAACACCGTTGCGTTATCTTCATCATCATCAAGGCGAATTGCATCGTGGTATTCTCTGTCCGCCAGTCAGCCGGGAGCGCGCACATCTCTATTCGAACAGGCAGGTATTCGGGCTCATAGGCTTTCGGTCACATAGCGCTTCGAACACACAGGACTTCGAACCCGTGAGATGCTTCGTTACTGGCGACGTCGCAAATTGGGCATCTATTATAAGTTGTTTTACTGTACTGTAAAGGTTTTTAAGATAATATAAATTAATTCCCCTACAATTCCTATTAATGAAGTGTCCCGGTAAGAATTCAGACGTCGATATTTGGTCGTGTTAAAAACAATCAGTTTTTCTAATTCAGTGCCATATATAATGCAAACATTTATTGTAGTATATAGTTTTATTATTCTCAGTTGCAGTTTGTTACATATTTTGATGAAAATAAAATAAATTATTCATAAGTTGTCAGAATTCTTGCCGCGACCAAACATTTAGATGCTAATGAACAATTCCATAGACAAAGCTGTATTTAATAATTATCTAAAATAAAAAATGAATTTAACTAAATGTACTAACCTGATGAAAACATTCTGTAAATACTTATGTTCACTTTTGAAACTAAGTAAAAAAAATTTTGGACAAATAAGTGGGTAAATGTCATGTCTAAAAATCTTTTGACAGTTCAACATCACTTTTGAAATTGTCGATATTTAATTTAATAGTTATTTATTGTATAAATGTTTTAAGTAGCATTTTATCCACGCAAGAATGTTTAAACACAAGAACCTAGTTCGAGCGTTTAATATTCTTAACATTAGAGGATTAAAGGCTGGTTAATTTCCCAAATGTAATTCAGCGTTTTACCCAAGACCACCGCCAGAACCAGTCAATTAGGAGGAGAAGTTGTTTTCATTTTCCATTCTGTCGTTAAAAATGCTCCTAACGTTAGATATGATTTTGGGCTTTTAGCCCTAAATTATTGTTAACATCAACTATAGTTCTTTAACCTGACTAATTTTTGTTCAATGTTATATGAAGGTAGCTACTCAGAGAAAACGGCATTATAAAATTCTAAGGTTCTTCAGTAATGAATTAAAATCTTTGCTTTATGGCATTTTTTTTTAAGGAAAAGGAAAAACCCTTAGCAATTGTTACTTTTGTTTATTATTATTTATTTTGATAAGAGAAATCGCAACGTCGTTGTTACACTCTGAGTCAGACTTTTCAACATTCTACAACAACTTCGTAACTTTATTGAATTTGACCAGTTAGTCGGGGTCTAATGTATTCCATTTACGAAATGTTTTCACCCTGAAGCATTTTTATTATTTAGGGAGGTGACCCAGGTAACTTTTTGACTTTTATTGCCTTACTCTGTTTTTATCTTTCCATTGCTGCCACATATGCGTTGCCATTTCACTGAATCTGCAGCGAGAGACCGCATTTGCGTTTATTTGGATTTCTGAGCGTTGCTGTCGGGATCCCCGGAAAACCTAAAAAGACGGAGATTTAATCCTGGAAAGCGAGAAGTTTAGTTGTAACGGGATTTGCTTTATATTTATTCGAAATCCACAGGGATTCTAAAATTTTTGTTTTGTCTACCATTATCGTTAGGTTTAGTCTAAGTTTAGAGCTTATAATTTTCTGTGAGAGTCTAGGTACCTACTGTTTTAATATCGATTTGAGTCAACATTCATTTGCATTAGAGTAAGTGTAAATTTGAGTTAAAAATAATTCTGGTTATTGGAAATCCTCATCACTATCAATATTATTTATTCAGTTCAGTTTCTGTATAAATCAAAAATAATTTAGGGAACTTAGTTAAAATTGTTGTATCATTTCTTTCTGTCTTTTCATGGGCGATAAATTTCTGTGGACGGAAAATGAAGGATGGGATAAATATTTTATACAAATTTCCAAAATATTGATACAAGCAACATAAATTTTCTTTCATCAACATTAAATCAGTGTTGATACTAAATCTTTATTGTCATGCGTACAATTATTATCAATACTATTTAAGGATTAAATACTTTTTTTATTTATTCGCCGAAATAATTATTTAACTATAGTTTTTTAAAGTAGGTTTCACGAAAACATAGAGGCATATCCTATTAAATTTAAAATTCAAAACTATAGCGAACTCTGTTAGTTTTTTTTTGTGGAAGGAAATACAGGATGTTCAAGTTTTATCGTTCATAACTTTGGGAAAAGAAAAATAAATATAAAATAATAGTCCTTTCTATAACATGTTTTTCTAACACCCCTTTTTTCTGATACAGAGCGTTCGACTTTAAAGAAATATATTTTAGTTTCTTTAGGTAGTAGGTAATTATAATGAATTGTTAATATTTTGACATAAACTTTTTTCAACTAAAGCCAGTAGCATAGGTATGGTTGTTCACCCTTGAACCTCCTAAACTTGTACGCCAATATTAAAAAATAATTTTTCAGTGCAAATATTATAATTTTATCCTATTTTCTGAAAAAAAAAATACTCGCTAAGACGTTTTTTTTTTGATATTTATTTTGACTTTTTGAATCACATTACACAAATTATGGAATTAAATAGGCATTGCTTGTTTCTAAGTTTGTAACAATAGAATTGATAATATCAAATGTCAAATCAGTTTGTTTGTTGTGCAGCTAGGGCGTGTTGAAATTATCAGTTGGTTAAATACGATCTACGCGGAACGATGGATTGGTCGAGGTGATCCAGGGGTTTAATCAGTTTGATCACCGGATCTCAACTCTCTCAATTTTTTCGTTTGGCTTTTTTATTTAAAGGAAAAATGTATGCAGCCCTGGTGTATAATACTGAGAAAATCTATTGCTTACGTCGTATTGGAAGAGCTAGGGATGAAATTATTTAATAACACACTACTTTGGAGTAAGATGTTCTTAAAAAATCGATGTTATCGTTGCATTGACGAAAATCGATATTACTTTGAGCGCTATTGAAATCACAGTGTTTACATACTGTTATTTTTATTTGTTTTAAAGAATAATGCAATTTTTTAAATTTCGTAAGATAGGAAATGATTAGGAAAAATAAAGCTGGTCAGTGAATTTCCTCAAGATCGCTATTTTCAGAAAATAGAATCAAGTTTTAATATTTGTATAGAAAAAATACTTTTATAAATTTTAGAAAGGGGTTCAAGAGCGAACAAAACCCCATACATACACCACTGGCTTAAGTTGAAAAATGTTACTCATGTCAAAATATTTATTTTTTACGATTACTGCATATCAAGTTTGAAGGAAAAATATGTATTTGTATAGTAGATAAAAAAGAAAATAAAATATATATTTTTTTTTAAATTGAACGCCATGTATCAGGAAAACGGAGTGTCATGAAGAAAAATATTATAGGAAAGACATATTACTTTACTATTCTCTATTCCTTATTTTAACAATTATTATCACATAGCTACTTGTAAACAAAAGTAAATAATCTTATATGCAGAACTATGTAAGTTTATGTTATATCTTCTATCTATGACATCTACAGTTAAATTTTAAAAAAGTACGTATTTTGATTTCTATACTTCGTTTTACTTTTGTATCTTTGAATATTCGCAGGTGGTATGAGATAACATGCCTGTTATTTGCTAAGCTCTTTATTATTCAATTCTTACATGTCTAAAATTATTTGTATTTATACGTAGGATTCTTTGTTTTTTCTCAAAAAATCCTTAATATTTCTCTATTTTATGGTTTTAAATTAAAATAATTATGACGCTTTCCACATTCTTTTATAAGATTTGCTAAAAAGTACTAAAACTCTCCATAAACAAAAAAACTTATGGAGGTGAATAGGTACTCCTTAAAAAGAAACACTGTATAATGATTTTTAATACAGAATGCTGTTCATATTCCGGAAAATCGTTTTAAAGAGAATTGTATATTTATGTTCCAGAATAATTTTAGCGTTAGCTACCCTGCTTATAAATAAATACCTTCCTACTGCGTATCAAAATGGAAAAAATCTAATTAATTTTCTCGCTCGGGCTATTTATACTTAAGTATGTCGCCGTATAAATTTTATTGCTCGGAATAAATTGAATTTGTGGCGGTGTTTGTTTAATTAAAAGATTTTAGTTGTGAATGGTGGCGTAACATAATTTTAACACTTATCCGACGTCCAAACATTTCTGCTCTGATGCGGCTATTTATAACTACAGGAAATCGATAACGGCTCCTAATTTAATTTTTGCAGGCGATCCAAGTTCCAACGACTTGCAACCTGGTTAACGGATTAAAATAATTGCTCTTAACCGACACCCATCGCTTGCTTATGCATATCAGGATCATCCTCTAGCAATGTAACATAAAATAATGATAAAATAATTTCTTGATAACTTTTTCCAAATTATTTAAATAATTATGATTTTTTTCTGAATGTTCTTTACAACACTTACAACCGAATCTAACATATCCGCGCGATCATCCTGTATATATTTTTGCACCTTTCATAGAAAGTTCCGTTATTTAAATTTTAATGCAGAGAATTCGTTATTTCGTTTTTTTCTTCATTTTCTGATTCTTTTTTACTTTCTTCAATATTGAAATGACGTTTTACTTTTTCTGTTTTTTGCTTTATACACAGAAATGTATCTACCTATGTGTACCCGTACCCATATTGTATATCAAGACATTTTAGATATTTTTAATTAATAAATAAATTCAATTAATAACTTATGGTTAAAATTGTGCACTAAATATTTTTTGTCACAAATTGTATACTTATCTAACCTTAATTTTTTTAATGAAGATACATACCTATCAGAATTGCGTGCCTATATGCTCTGATATTCTCGCATTTTGTCAATAACTACGTCGGAGGTTCAAAAGTCAGTTTTAACATATTCATATTCATACACATTTTCTATGTTCTTCTATGTTGTACATGTGAGTTCTGTCTTTACAAAATAAATTATTTTTATATGTTTGTTCCTAGATATTTTCATAATCAGTATTCATTTTCTTTGTAATTTTGCTCATTTCCTGGTGAAAGAATGCTGCTTAACCACTTTAATATCAGCATTATTATTGGTTTGATAAAAGCAAGAACCTTTCACTCCCTTTTCATTTATCCCATTTTTATATTCTAAACGCTGATATTGAAATGCAAATGTCGTAGTTATTTCAGTTACTACTGAATAGACAGTTCCCTGGCTAGACCTCTTATTGCTTCGAGAGATATATCGCTCTGTTTCTAAAATTTCTGAACAGTCATCTGGCCAATATTAAATATTGACTATGCTTGACCATGGGGCTCGGGTGCATGATCTGAATTCACTGAACTGACATCTCGGCACTTGATTTTTACGTCGTTTTCAAATTTCATTTCTTTTTAAAAATATTAGGTTTATTAAATGGTCTGTATTCCGTCTCTGCTGATTTCTCTACATTGGTAGATCACACGTGTGTTCGTATATAACTTCGACCCTCTGTTTGGTCAATATACATACTTGGAGTAAATCGCTCTTGCAGCTTGTCTTGGGAAGAGTTGCCCCTAGCTTCTTTGATTATAGATGGTATTACGTTGTACGTTCTTAAGAGACGGCCTATGTTATCAATAGGTACGCTTGTGTATAGAGTAGATAGAGATAAGTAAGTTGTTACCTCTTCCTATTCCTTGTTCATATGAATTCTACCAATGGCTTGTTCAGTATTTCTGTTAGTGTGTCCATTTGTGTCGTGTCGTGCACGATATTGACGATACATGTGGGATGATATAAAATGAAACTCAACGTTCAGGTAACTACCTATTTGTCTGAAATGACTTCCTGTAAACATTATTTCTTGTTTTGTTATTGAATTATAAAAGTATTCATACATAAACAACTCTTTACCTTTAGAGTTGTTGACCTTGACTTTCTTCTCGAAGGCTCTTGCGTAGACATTGGTCAGGGTTTGGGGTAAGGACGTGAATCTACACATTCCAAATAAATTTCTATACAATAGTGAAAAATGGATCTTCACACTTGTTTTTACATGTAGGTAGTAATATCTACCATCTTGTATGATAGGTAGCTGGAGCTGGAATTCTAAATAGGCAAATATACTTAGTAAATTACTGATTTACCACAATCTATAATTTTCTGTTGTCCTTGATATTATTTTTACATTGATGAGTGCGCTTGGCTATGGTCCAGAGGAATTAATCTAATCGCATTTGACTAAAAAATTCTATTTTACGTAAACCTTTGAACCACTTTTAATAAACTTTAATACTTACGAAGATATGTAGGGAACATCGAATGTGTTTATATATCCTTGTAAATAGTAAAATAAACATTCTCTTTTGAATTTATTTCACCTTATATTGAGTTTTATAGAATTATCTATTAATAGCTATTTATATTAAGTGCCATATGACCTATTTATAACATGCGTCTCAAATATACAGAACGAGCCGAAGGTAAGCGCTACAAAATACCTCATATGGCACATATTATATTAGATTTTATCTACACTCAACAAATTACAAAATACATAAAGAAGTACTAAATTAACATATTATTATGAATATATTAATTTTGACAATCTATGAGGTTAACTCCAGATTGAGAAGTGGTTGCCATTGTGTTAACAGTGGTACAAACATCCAATTTGTTTTATGATCCTGATGAAGTAAACTCACCTAATATTTGCATTGCAGTTTCCTTTTTATTTTCTTCTGAAGGTTCAATGTATCCCTTCACAACTGTAGTACTGTTCCATCCACCATGCCTTTTTATCGTTAAAAGGTCGGCTCCAGCAGTTGCTAATGTTGACATTGAGGAACGTCGGAAACAGTGTCCAGTATGTTGTCTAGGGTTGGATAGTTTCAAAATATTTATCGTTTTATAGGGTACTGCCCCAATTGTGTGTGTACTAACACACTTCTTATTTTTATATGTAACGTGAAAAAGATTATGTGTACAGTTTGGAGGTTTAATTTCAGCCTATTTTTTTAAAAGTACCCTATAAATCGACTCCTTCGCAAACGATGATGTCGGTCGGTTCATCGACCAGCCAACTATGCCGTGGAGTGTTACGTTATGAGACTAACCCAACAGTAACAAACGTCGAAACTTATGACGTTTATTAGTGTTGCATTGGAGAATAAAATAATCACCGATTTTATTAGTTTTTTTTACAATATAAGTAAAATATTTCGGGGAACTCTAATTAGTTTGCTTACTTGAAGTGTAACTAGTACTTAGATACGATTTCAAAGTAAAAATGTGTGGATTAAGCTTTATTGAAGCATACAACTGCGTTCTTTTTTTTATAAAATGTGGATGATAAATACATGGGAACCTTAAATAAGTACAAATATTTTAACCAGTAGTACAGTTCACTGTGTAGAACACATAATTAATAGTTTTTTTACAAAAAATCAGGAATAAAAAAAGTCAAATTTTAAATAAATTTCGCGATTTTTTAACAGAAAACTTGTTGAGGACCGCTGTTCCGGGCGTCATGGTGGATGTGAATTCCACAACGTTGCCAGTGTTACACTAATGTCTTCGAATAGGCTCCAACAAATATGTTGTATTTATGAAATTATTACTACCCATCTCCTCCCCTTTGCCATTCCTATACCTCACCAATAAATTGAAAATATAAACCAGATTATCTACTCACAATTATAGTTTTCCAGAATTTGTCCATTATCCATGTTTACTACACTCCAGCTGAGTTATCACAATATGTTATCGTTATTACTGTCACTGATTATTATTACTTGAAAATTATGCTTTTAGCATGTCAACCTTTTCACTCTTTGAATAATGTGCCATATTTTATTCAATCACACTGTATTTCATGAAAAATATGAATTAAATACACATGACACTTAAGTTAAAAACACTGCCCGTGAAAATACAAAGACGATTTAAATACGTTTTATACGTTAGTACCGCAACTCTTAAAACAGATGCGTCAAGCAGTGTATTACTTAAAGAAACCATTAGTTTAGTTTGGTTTCAGAAGATGCAAAGTGTATTGAAATTATCAAATACCTGTAATTTACACAGTTTATTTCTTTGCGCTGGACCATACTTGTGGTGCGGTATGAACATCAACATAACCTCTTTGTCGACCTCGACTATCAATCCTAGAGAGTGGGGTTGGTACAGGACATTTCATCTACTGCTCGTGACATTGCTTTTAAATATTTTATTTTGCCTTCTCTTGACATTGAACATACATCAAACTATACTCGCGTCAAGAATTCAGACGTCTTACGTCACAATTGACGTTACACATTTGTTTTTATTGTCAACGTAATTTTCGATATTTGGTCGCGTTAAAAACAATAATTTTTTGCAATTTAGTGCAATAAATAATGCAAACTTTTAGTGTAGTATATAGTTTTATTACTGTCAGTTGCAGTTTCTTAAATATTTTGATGAAAATATGATGAATTATTCATTTGTTCGTATGACGTAAGTCGTCTGAATTCTGGTCGCGAGTATAGTTGTTTTGTTATTCCATGTTTTGTGTTTATTTTTAAAATCTGTTTCACCCACTACGAAGTACGAAATGGTTGGCACGGACATGGTTATGTTGCGAAAATTAACTCTTAAGGTGTCATTTGAAAATCATTGTTTTTTTTTTTTTGATAATTTGTGATAATCTTTCTAACAGTGTACAATGGTATTGTATTAACTTCTGAAATGTGGATAACTGTTGGTTTTTCAGTAAGTAGGTGAGCTTTTTTGCACGTTTATGGATAATTTTTGGAATCATTGAACACAGTAACTTCTTAAACACCTTAATTGATAGTATCGAACGTGCGGAAATTCATATTTTAATCGTTTATGATAATTTTACTTTACTTATTGTTAAAAAAATTTGAATTTACGTTAAACAATTATTTATCTTACAGACGATATGGCAACCTCACGTTATAAATCATATGGTTTATTTTATTAGGTTACGTCAGGGGTCTATCTGGTCAGCGGTCCTCAAAATGTGGATATTTTTAATTTTTAAATTAAAAAAAAATTAATATCCGTAAATATTTGAAATTTAAAAAAATGACTTTCACTAGACGAACTACACCTGCAGTTAAAATATTTGTATTTATTTAAGGTTCACCCTGTATATATCACACTAGTGCTGTAAACAACGTCATTCTAATATTGAAATGAGTGTCATATTACTGTCAGTACTGTAACATTTTTGGTTGTTATTTCTAACCATTCTACTTTTAGGTTTTAAACAACCTCATTATAAATTTTATATTGTAATTGTGATGAAAGGCTCTTTTGGCAAAATAGGTTAGGCACATCTTTTTTTCTCTGGATTTATTTATGTAGTTTAACAATTTCTTTAATGGTCCCTACACATTGTGCCAACATAATTTCCATCACGATTTCTACTCATTACTTGCCGACTGTGACTCAAGCCAGAAACATTCGGAGAGTAAATATATTAATTAGATTACGTACCTACTGCAACAGTCGCGACCTCGCGGCGAGAATCACTTGGATCGTAGCTGTGCATTTTGTTAATTACTGGGCAGCTGCGGGCGAGATATTTTGTTGTTGACTTATGAAGCATGTCGTAAAATGTGTTGTTTTGATTGTTGTTATTTATCGTCTTAATTAATTGTTATATACCTTAATATATAATTGCTTCTCTATTATGATAAAACTACGTTAACTTTTACTTTACTTTTTAAATTTTGTTAATTGTCGTTACTCTTACTTTCCTTGTAACTGTAATTTCTTTGGTAACATCAGTAAATTTTACTTTTAATCTCATAGACTACTTTCATTTGACTATTATGTAAATAAGAGATATAGTTGTTTAGTGAAATTCTACTTTTGCTAATGTCGTTATCGCCGAAAGCGACAGAGGTCGTGTGCTTTCAATGGCACTTAGAGCCTTTTCACACGGGCCACCGTGCAGCGCTTCTCGGAAGCGCCGTTGAGTGGTCCGTTTTGACGAAACATTGTTTTATATAGACTTCACACGGGCGCGCCACAGAATTAGCAGCGCCTCGGTAACTTAAATTTTCCTTACTGCCGTCTGCGTTGACAAAAAGAGTGCTAAATACAGGTAGGTAGTTGGCAGTTTTGCTTGATACTCTTCTAAAAGTATAGATTCTAACTGGTTGGACTGTGCATTTACCATTTCTATAAGAGGAAAAATCGGTTGTAAGGTGTCTGTTTAGGAGCTAAATAGTTTTACAGATTTTAAATTTTCTTCAAACTCTGAAGTGTTCACAAATATTCGAGGCCTGTTGATCTTTGTTTTAGTTACATAACAACCAGAATTGTTTCTTTGTGTCCTATGTCACTTAGTTTTAAATTCAAAAGTTCTTCATTACGTAAAACCTCACCAATAATAAACACAACACAAATCTAAAATAATTACTACACGTATATCAAATTATTTTTGAAAAGTTGGCATAAATTACCTTCATCATCAGGTAGATTTCATCCGATGCATTTAGTAAAAATGTAAGTATTTCCTGTTGTGAAAGAGCTTTTTTGGAATATAATTTCTTCCTTTTTGTTTTAAGAAAGCCGTAATATATTTACTAATGTCAACGTCAATATTTACTGAAAGGGTTGCTTTCGCCATGGAATAAATAATTGAACACATTGAAGAAGGAGAATACTGTTTCGATAACTCTGAAAAATATGTCAGTAAAACATTTTCACCATATTTTTTTAATTCCGTGTTCCTTTTACCATTCCATGCATATGTCATTTTGGCGATTGCATTTTTCGACTGATTTTTTTGGTAGAATTTAGAAACACGTTTCTGCCGACTTTTCCCGAATTTCAGAGGGCGTGCTCTGAATGTCTTCTATCCATCATTTTCTATAAATAATTCGCCACAAAACTTTTACTGTTGGAGCTGTGACAGCGACAAGCGATTTCTGTTTAATTGCATACAGTATGACCACAGCTTAAATAACAATCAGCTCACAGACTCTACGGCGGCACCTTTGAACTATTAAACACCGAAAATTTGCCCGCTTATTGTCTCTTTCTCGCTCAGGATAGATGTCAGGATTGGATTAAAAATAGTTTTTTTTTGTTTTACTAAAATATAGATATAGAAACTGCTAGATACCTAATTTTGGGAGTTTGATTAATACAAATACCACACCTACGTGGATCAATTATTAACATAAAATGTACAATTTTTTTTCAAAGTACGTATAGGTAATTTATTAACATTACGTTACTAATGATTAAAAATGAAAACAAAACAAAAGTGAAATTTATTAAACCACTTATGTTTTCAAAATATTACATTATACAGAAACAAAAAAAGTACAGAAAACATATGTATTACAGCGGTACACCTACCTAAATAACAAGAATAAATTGTACTGGTATACATTTAATTGGTCAGGTCCAAATTTTTTTCTTATTTTTTTTACATATACTGAATGTCCAAGATAGAGTTGACCAGTATTAATCTCGTGAACTGTGGCAGATATAAAAAAGGTTTTTATATATAAAAGTTGTAGTTGCAGATATAAATTACAAAATGCTGAATAAATTTTATGTACCTACATGGTGTTACAAGACTGATAAAAGTTTATTTTTTTTTAAATGGAACACCTCAATTTTTCTAACATACGAAATATAAATTTATTTTACTTGAAATTGTTTAAAAATAAAATAACATAACAGTATAAAATACAAGAAAACCAACAAACCACAAAACACTGCACTCGTGCGCCACTGACGCAGTCGTCGAACGGTATGGCTAAGTGTATATTTTACAACCCTGCCGCCAATGTTCTATCCTGAAATGGCGGCATGCGCGAAGGATCTGCGCGAGACGTTCCCACTCATACGAGTTTGTGAGCTGATTGTTATTTAAGCTGTGGGATGACTATGTTGATACATATTTGCGCCAGGTAAAATGCTTGATATTTACAGTAAAAAATGTTTTTGTTTACTTCCGGATATCACTATGGTAATTCTAGGCTCTATTGACGGTTGGCGATAAACAAATTTTACTAATTTCTGCTTACTATTTGTTTTAAACATATCGTTTTCGTCTCATTCATTACTTGAATTTAATGAGATAAATAAATAAAAAAATGTGTCATTTGTATTTGTATTTTTTAATTATATATTGTTTCTTGATAAATTATAAATTACACAATTACACTGAACTGAAATGAACAACTGTTGCGGTGGGGTTGTATCTTAATAGCTGATTATTTTTGCCACTCCAATTTGTAGAGTAAAAAGACATACACTGTTTTAGTTTTACTATTTAATGGGTAAATTTGATCCAATATTTATGAACGTTGACAATGTTATTATATATTATGAAATATGGAGTATGCCTCCGCTGTGACATAAGTACACTGATCTTAAAAAAAATACCAAAAAAAAGGAAGAGCCATATCCACTCCCTAGTTATACAGTTGACCCCCTCCCCCCGCACTACTACTGCAGACGTGCCAAATACCAATAAACTTAACAATTATAATACAATACTTGAATACCGAAAAAAATATAGAGTGCAGAATTACTAATTTCCTTTGAATTAAAAATATTATTATTTGTGTTTTCTTTATTCTGAGATGTTATGAATTCTGTATTAAATATTCACCCACAATCTCAAGAGACTGGAAATATTTCGCAATATTTAAATGTAAAGTTCAAAGTTGAATCAAATAAGAAGACTTATTGTAAAGTAAATCCATATAAGTTCAAGAAAGCATAAGAAAATTTCAAATAGCTAGTCGTTAAAATACGTCGGGTCTCTGGCAGCGGTTAGATCAGGCACAATAGCAGTTATACTTCAATAATCTAATGGAATGTTCGTGTTTTATACATGGACAATTGTACAATTTTCAGAAAAAAATAAATAACATAAAAATCTAGACTAAAAGATGAAATAGTAAATATTTCTGATGCACAGTCCTTAAGTGAGTAATAAAGTGAGCGATGTCACAGTGATCTTGAGCTACCGTACCAGAATATATTAAAAATACATGGTATGTTCAATAACAAAAATATAGTAAAACATTTCCAAATTTATTTATATAGCGACATTAAATTGTTTTCGAAATTATATAACCCCCATTTATCGCTGACTATGCGGCCCGTTGGCGTTGGTCGCGAGGAAAGTAGGCATCTAGCAACACTAAACGGTAAATCTGTGTTTACCTTGTGAGTAGTTTATGTTCTCCTTCAATTTTGCTGTCTTTCTTTTTCAATTTTGAACGTCATAGTTACTAAATGAAGGAATTTGTGTCTAGTACAGATATTTTTTTACAATATAATTTACTGATTTGTTCTTCCAGATTATTGAACAAGACTGCCGCGAGTGCATTCAATGCTTTCTCTTATCAATTAAGTAGTATTCCTTTCGTTCGATTTTCTTAGAATAAATGGGCATTTTACTTAATTATGCGAAGCGTGCTCTATTGGTAGCGGGTGAAGGTTGTAATGAGGGGAAATCTAGTTTTGACAGTTTGGAACGGAAGAACGAAAAACCAATGCAAAATACTGCAGCAAACCGGATTAACTGTTACCTATCAGGTATTATTATTAATAAAAATGTCGATTTTCGTCCTTTCTACATTTAAAAACGCTGTAAATAACCACAATGGTAGTTGACACGTCTAAGCTATCTCGGACGATGAAATAGGCTTCGATTTTTCGGAGGAAATGAAGGTTTTAAAATATCATGCTAGAATTCCGAAATAATTTTATTGTCTTTTATACCACCCTCAGCACGTGGTTCAAATTTTTGTACTTAGTGGTAGTTAACTCTGTATGTATTAAATTTCAGCCATTTTATATCCCTTGGTTGCTAGATATAAATATAGTAATCATAAGTTCGCCTACAGTCATAATAATCTAGTCTTAGTACCTAAATTTCCAACAAATGCAAACTGACACAAGAAACGTAGATTTCAGAAGGCTACAACAGAAAATGGATATTATGCATTTAACCTAATCGACAGCTGTTAAATTAACTAACGTAGTGCATTTTCTCGCAGAAGTTGTAATTACTGTGAACGCGAGTTTCTGTTCCATCACAGTATAGACAGAATCAGGAGGCACAGCGAGTTAATTTAACTGAAGAAATTAGCATCACTCCTAAATGGGTGTAACTTTATCTTCACACTACTGTTTCAGCTGACTTATGTAAAAGTAATCAATGGCTGTCAAAATATACCTTATTTAAAATTTAGTATGAATTTCAGTATACAAACACAAAACAATATGTTGGAAATTTTTGATTGAAAATAGCAAAGCATAGCGATCAGAAGCTGATAATGCAACTGGGTGACTACTTAGAACTATTCTATAAGATTATTCAAATTCGAACAAACAACTCTAATATTTACTTGTTCTTTGGTAATACTTATAGAATATATATATATATATATATATATATATATATGATATATATGAAGGCTGAATTCTGAAAGTGGTTTTACTAAATATATTTTTCTTCCACGTGAAAATATTTCGAATTATTTGGAAGTAACAAAAATAATCTACTTTATTAGATGATGTAAAAAATGTAGGTATATAGTTTATCCATATCCATAACAAAAATGATGTCATGTTCCATTCGCTACACTTTCTGTTCCAACTCACCATTATTATTACTACCTAACACGTTTAATTTCACAAGTAAATTTTGCTGGATAAGGTATCTAAGAAACTTTATAGCAAACCTCTAATAAATACTCAGTAATTACAGAAGATATACGTTATGCATTTAACCGCAAAAATATCATGTATTAAGTTTATGTTTTTATCTCTGGAATGCGATCTTCAATTGCTTATTTCATAAAAGAAATGAGTTAATCGTGAAAAATTAGTATACATATCAGATTTTACTTAATATATATAGATATTTTTAAAGGCAACAAAGTTACAATAGATATCATTTTCACATGATGACCTATACAGAAAATGCCAAATTCTGAAATTTGATATCCCTGAAACTGTACCTAAAAGATACAAACCGCTTAAATGGTGACAAAATTTCTCAATCTGGTACGTAATCAAACGTTCAATTGAACAAATTTCAAATACTTCCAGAGATATCCGAAAAAGAATAAATTTGAAAACTAATTGCCTCTTCTAATTGCCGTATTTTCTTTTCTACAAAATGACATATTTTTGCATGGTAAGGTTAAGGGGTTATACCTAGTTGAAAAGCCAAAAAAATGCGTTTCTCCATTAATTTTTTATGGGGAGACATTTTATTTAATGAATATATGATAAATATGTACAGTTTGTGTATTTCTTATATTTTTAAATTCCGTAGTCCGTTTTTTAAAATATTAAATTGTACGCCTCCTGCAGACGATCTCCTGGAGGTCTTCCACAAAAAGGTGCTCGGCGGTGAGCAAGATATGTCCGGTTTGGATTATTTGAAATGAGAAATGTAAAAAAAATATGTAGTTGATTAATAAATGCAGGTATTAATCGGAGCAACAGTCAAAATTTTGATTTTTGAAAAAAAAATCAAAATAATTGTTAAACAATTTATTCCTTCGATTAGTACCTGAGGAATAGATCTAAGAATATAGTGTGAAAATTTGAAAGCGATCGGTCAAGCCGTTTTGGAAAAATCATGCTCACTTGTTTTGAGAAAAACGCGTTTAAAGTTTCAAAAGACGTTGACATTTAGTTAACAATTTTTTTTTATTATTTACATCGAGTCATCTATTCCAGGGCCATAAGATGAACCATCAGCGAGGGAGGGTTTTTATAATTACAAACACAATAGCGAGGGTTCTTAAACGTATAGCAGGTCAGAAAAACAGCTGGTACTTCTGTATATTTTCCGCCTACTTTCAAACGCTTGGAGACGTTCTTACAAATATGTTTGTATCTTCAAAAATATTTGTCGGATTGAATTTTTAGACAATATACTCAAATACATATACATTCTAAAAAAGCAAAAAAAACAAACGATTTTTTCAAAATTTCAACTAGGTATAACCCCTTAAATAAACAAACTTGACTACAAGTGTTTTCGTATATATTCCTAGATCCCAACAACGGTCACCCTCCAATTTGGGACTTCCTGTACACATATTGTTTTCACTCATTAACACCATTTTAATAGGTACAGTAGTATGTCATGCAGTAAAATTTTATGTTAACCTATATATTAATTAAAACGAGAACAATAACAAGCTATTTGATGTCCCACATGTAATGTCGCAGTTAAGTAATATCGATTTTTTAACAATGCGGCATAAAATTTACATTAAAATTATGAGTGAGTGCTAGGTTATAAGGTTATTTATATTTTCTACAGAAAATGAATTAGAGCCACTAAAACAGTCATTCGATTATAAGAGCCATAAAAACCGTTTTTAGATTTTATAGCTATCCGAATCATTAATTTTGATGAAATACCTTCTAACCTGCATAAACAAAATCACATTTTTCACAACAAATACTTTTCCATCAGCTGTTTTCAGAAATTAAATTTCACGTCTTTCGACGACATTCCATTTGTGTATTGTTTTCTGCTTATCCATTTTTTTTACTAATTTGTGGGTATTTTTTTATTGTATTTATTACAGTAATGTGTTGTGTGATTTTTTAAGAACGTGATAGGAGAAGTTATGACAGCTACGAATAAAATCAACACGATCATATAATAAACTCGGTAATAAACCGTCAAGTTAGCTTCACCCGCCCAAACTTTGAAAGCAAAAAGTTGCGACAACAAACTTGGACCCGGTTCGAGACACAAACTTCCTATCTGGAAGCCCGTGTATTATTCAAATTTTAGTTGACCTCAGCGGGAAGATTATCGAGGACTTGGGGGTGTTGCCTGTCCCTTATAATTTTCCGTTAAGACATAATTATTAATTGGTTTGATATTCGCTTACTTCGTAACCCATTTAGTAAAACGGTTGTCCAATTTCGTAATTGGTTCCGCCCCTAAGTCGTAACTACAATTTATTTCGATAATTATGACTTCAGTAGGACGTGAAATATTCGGTTCTTTGAATATTCTTCCCTTTACTTGTTCTAATTAAATTGTCGAGAGGCGGAGAGCAAATTGGATAATTTTCGTTAAGAAATTTTATTGCATAAGTCAGTCATAATTTGATAGTGTTATCATAGCTTTTTACGTCAATTTGTTTAAGTGCTTTTTGTATACATGGTGATTCAGAACTTATCTAAAACAAATTTGAATGTTGACGGGACCCTTACACAGTTTTGTAATGAAAAAATCAAAAATAGCAGTTCAAAAATAATTTAAAGATATACCTTCTGCACGGCACTGAAAACTAGTCCACTGTAACACCTGACAAGGAGAAAGCATGCAATCCGCGATCGGACAAACAATTCCGAAGGAAATAAATAAATAACTTTTTATAACACCTATTTTATACAGTAAATTCAACTGCTTTTGCTGCTATTGTTATTAATTCTTAATAGAATTAATTTTGGGCCCGTCTTACCCAGTTTCTGCAAACTAACACAAATGTAACTCGTAAGTTATTAGCAGCAGCTAATGTTTCCGTAATTCATCAACAGATTCCACTTCGGTGGGCTACACTTCATTTTTTAAATATCCCCACAAAAAGAAGTTCAAATGATTTAAAGGAGATCGTGGCGACCATGGTAATAATAATAATAATAATATAATAATAAGCTTTATTTCGTAGACACACTACAGTGTATAGAACAAGTCACAAGAGACATGAATAGTAAATATATCACATTGTCAACAAATAAATGGTAAAGAACAAACTAAAATACAATAATATCGCAAACAACAAAAAATATATTTAAACTAAAGATGACATTCAAAATATTCTTGCAAATTGTAAAACGAGTTGGCCAACAACATACGCCTAACAATTCTTTTAAAAACCCGAATGCTATCAATTACCCCAACAAACAATTGAATAGTTCAAGATTAGATAGACTTATCCGAAATAGTACATTTTTAAAACGTCAAGACCGACGAATTGCCTTAAATTATAAATCACATAATTTTGAGTAGCTAATTTCCTATGAAGGATTGATACATGTGAGTTCCAATTCAAATTCCTGTCAACTGAAATGCTCAAAGAAGTAACAGTAACTTTATCAGTAATGGATTTACCGTTTAAGTCATTTATGAAAATTATAAATAAAGTTGGACCCAAAATGCTCCCCTGAGGAACTCCTAAAGGAGTCGGAAATTGCGTGCCTATTTTCTTCTCGAATCACTACTTTTTGCAAACGGTTACACAAATAAGATCTTATCCAGTTCAAAGCCAAACCCCTTACACCATATTGTAACTTTTTGAAAAGCATGGCATCATTCACAGTATCAAAAGCACGACTCAGATCAAAATAAATACAAGCCGGTTTATTTTTTTATTCAAAACTCAATATAAATTTATACACAGAGAGAATAGAGTCCTGCGTAGACCGTCCTTTACGAAATCCAAATTGATTATCACTGAGTATGTTATGTAAGAAATAGGAAATGATATACTGTCCGCTACATGCTTAAGTACAGAGCAAGGAATGCCATCGAATCCCTTAGTCTTTCTTCGATACTTTTTATGTCAACCACTCCTTCTGAAGTAATAGGCAACAGGTTTAAAGTGTTTTCTATGCGACTACTCAAAATTACATATTCGTCAGGATTGACGTTAATTAGGTAAGTTGTGAATCACTCTGTATAAGGTATTTCTAAAATTAATATTTTAAATTTCCAGTGCATGTAGAAAATGTTAAAAATTTTTGTTATATTTTTTTTTTCTGGAAGGGGTGGCTTCGAAAATGCTATTTATTAAAAAACCTAAAAACGGTATGATACGAAATTTTGCTGTTAGTGAGATTTTTCATTTCATTTCAAAATTTGTACCAGCGTGTGAGTTTGATCGAGGGTAACGTTCATTTTATTTTTTCATGTGTGAATTTGTTAAATTTGTGAATAAAAAATATGCAAACTTGGTGTTTTGTACATATAAAAGCCTGCATTTAGAAAATATCGATAAGATGCGCTATTCCCGAGTAATATCAGTTGAATATTTTATAACATGCTCTAAAATACAACTCTCGTTAGATAGCAGCATACAATTTTCAAAGTGCGCCATGAAAAAAGTTTGTGACATATAACAGAAATGTGAAATATAGTTTCGCAAGTTTTCTAATTATTTATGCAACAAGTGCAAAAAGTAAGTGTTTATTTATTTTCACGCGAGGTGAAATTGTCGAGTGCAATAAACACTTTTTGTACGAATTCCATTCATTGTATATTTTATTTAGGTGGCACTAAGTAGGTACCTATATGGGTAAGGGTAATTTAATAACAACATATTTACTAATGAATTAGCACTGTCAATTTGTATTGAGAACTAATATGTTAACTAAAACTTTATTTTTACCATTAATAATAACAACAAACTCAGAGAGAGAATGGACTAAATATGGCATCAATTTGAACGTTTATGTATGTCATGATCACAACGCAGTAGTAGAATGACATATGAGTGCAATAAAAATTTTATTGCAGTTATGTAATGAAGAACCAGTGTTTTCACTAAATAATATAGTTCAATAAAGTTTTGCATGAACCTACAAAAATATAGTTTTAATTGAGATTGAGAATAGTATTAATTATTATTAATAATGAGAATTGCATCATAGAGCAAGTTACAGAATTTTCAAATCGATATTACTCGAGGATAGTGTAGCTTGTCGATATTCAATATTTTATATGTAAAAAATATGAAGTTTTCATATGTTTTATTCAAAAATGAGAAAAGTTCACGCATGAAAAGGTTAAGTCAACACCTCGATGAAGCAATTTTCTCTATTTTAAAATGTCTTCGATTGCATACCTACTGAAAAGTACCAAAAGTTCAGTAACTCAAAATTTAATTATTCAATTAATATCATACCGTTTCAAGTTGTTTAACAAAAAGCATTTTCGGGTCTAGCTGCCTGCTGGTGTTTGAAAAAAAAAAAATATACAGAGGTACTGAAATTTTGAAAACTGATTTTAGAAGGACCTTGTATTTTTGGTAGTTTATAACACGACACCTTTATATTCAGCAGCTTCTACGTCAAATTAATAGATTTTACAAGGCATACTTTTTACCATTTGGATATAAAATAGTTTATTTCTGTAGTTTTTATTCTGAAATAAGTTTTCGAAACTATTGATATTTCATTTTTAAATTAAATTTTGTATATTCTTTTGTGCTTCTTATATGTAGTATATTTAGATTTGTAATTATTAATTTCCTAATGATTATTTAGATTTTTTTTTATTTCATCTTTTAATTAAAAATTCGAATTAATTTTGTATGTAAAACCTAATTATGAAATGTTTATGCGGAAGTCAGGGAATAAAAGCTTCTCTGTTGGAAATTTAATTAAGAGTTTTAAAAAAGGGCAATGTAATTGAGATACAAAATTTCGTATTGAATATTTAGGGACTTTTTATACGTTGTCCTGTGTATACGTTTCCTTTTTTAATCTCCTCCCAGTTCAGGTATGTGCCAGTGTGAAATGTGTTATGTAGTACCTATTTACGGAATTTTGTATTTTAGGTGGAATGGTTTATTTAACCATAATATTAATTACAACAAATATTTTATTTCTGCAATGAGGTGATAGAAGACATAAAAATAAACAATTTTTATTAAGCCCTGCTGTTTCGAGACGTCTTTCTTAGGGGAGATCTATATATTTTTTGCAGATATTTATTATTATTTGTTTTTAAATTGCCTTTGATTAGTTTCTCTGTAAAATGTATCATTTTATAAAAAACTGCGTTTAAGGACGCCGTGTTCTTGAAATAGTGTTTTCTAGAAATATAAATAATTTTAGACATTTAAGAATTGAATAATATAGAATTTAGCAAATAACAGAAATGTTATCTCATACTACGTGCGAATATTCAAAGGTACCGAAATATAATCAATATATAATGACAGAAAGCATTCTAACCAACAAATTTTTAGGTACCTACAGAAATCTTTCAAAATACATATTTTTTAAATTTAACTGTAGATGTAAATATTGTTATAACATAAACTTACATAGTTCTGCATATAACATTATTTACTTTTGTTTAGTATGTGAAAATAATTTAATGTGTGTCTTACATACGCTTTATGAAAGTTATTATTTTATTTCAGGAGAATTTAAAGAGTAAAAGTAAATAAACAAAGCATCTTAGATTTTATTTTTGATATTGTTTTTGTGCTACGTGTTTTATTTTTCGAGATTTCTGTACCTAAAAACACCACAAATTCTAGCAGTTTACGGCGAGAAATACAGCGATGAGCTTGGAAATCACATACATAAATTCTAACAAATTATTAATTAAAAATATTATTACAGTTAGGAATGTTGTTTTTATAAAATAGCATGAAACACATCACATAGAAATACAACATGAAAGGAAGACAACATTTAAAAAATAATAAAATAAAAAAAAACACTTTAACCAAAATGCAATAATAAAAGTAAAATCTTTATTTTTGAAATCTACGCCAGAAAGATACTTATTAGACATTACTAGCTATAAAAACGTTTTGAATTAATAATTTATTAGAATTTATGTTTAGCTTGGAAATCATTGCAAGCTAAACAAATACGTTAAACGCAGTTGCCACTAAAAGAGGCATCTAACAAATATACCTAAAGATCTAATCATTTTCCAAATATATCTATCCTTGAAAAAATCTGATAGAAATAATATAGTGGCCCAGGCGTTCAGAGCTCCCTGTACATTTAACGCAAAAATCAATCAGATATTCATGCTCACAAAAAAAATAATAAAAAACAAACATGCCTTTAACTTCTCAAGAAAGCGGAATTGTACTAAGACAAGTTGATTTAAATTACGTTATTTTTGTCCAAGGAACGTAGCCTTAAAGTATGGCCTATTCTTTACTGAACACCCTGTATGCAATTATTCTCAATGTCTAATTGTCGCACCATTGTGCTTCCATTTTACCTTCAAATTAATAGATAGTTTGCTGTGAAATTTTCTTACCGAATATCCCTCGATCTTAAATTAATAACGCTATTTTTATCCAAAAAAGCTAGCCGTAAATTATGGCCTATTCTTTACTGAACACCCTGTATACATATAGATTGATTTTGTTGGACAGTACTTGATATTTTAATTATTTGTTTATTCGTGCGTTTTTAATGTTTTATATGCAAACTAAAACAAACAAGGTAAGTTATTATATTCTACGTGTAATTATTTTTAATATAAAGTCTAATTTGTTGCACGTGCTTCCCATTTTACCTTCAAATTAATAGATATTTTGGTGCGACATTTTCTTATCGAATATCCCCCGAGCTTAAATTAATAACCGAAATTTTTCCGTGTTTAAGAATATCTCTTTACAGTCCGCAATTCTCTTTGCAGTACCTTTCCCAAAAGTTTGATTTGCAATTTGTTTTACATCAATTCGGTATTGCAATAGAAGTGATACCAATACTTTAACCCGATTGCACACTTAAAACTAAGTTTTTTATCCAGATTTGGCAAGTAACAATAACAAACAGCGTAACATATAAAATAAAGGTTTTAGTTAATATGTTTTGTAAGCTCAATAATCAAACAAGGATCAAGCAGAAGCAAAGGAAGATAGTTTGAATTTGATAGTTCAGCCTAGAAATTTTTGCGTTATGATCGAAGCCGTACAAATCACTAAATTATTTACCAGATTTGCGGAAAAGCTGCAAAAAATCGAGCAAGACCTATATTTTCAAAGTGCAAGAGTCTTTTAGCTATGACAGCTTTTGCAATACGCTGCTATTCAGTGTGCAAGCTAGTTTTAGAAGATTATCTCTCGTCTGTGGCTCGAGATAAATTTCAAAATATTCATGACCTCGAAAAAATTCTGGAAATTTAAGCACAAGTGATATTATCAGTGACAATTTATACACAAATTATTATTAATTATTGCAAAATGCTATAAATCACAATCAATTGTAGATTTTAATCATTACTATACTCGCGTCAAGAATTCAGACGTCTTACATCACGGCAGACGTTACACATTTGTTTTTATTGTCAACGTAATTTTCGATATTTTCTCGCGTTAAAAACAATCATTTTTTGCAACTTAGTGCAATATATAATGCAAACTTTTAGTGAAGTATATAGTTTTATTACTATCAGTTGCCGTTTCTTAAATATTTTGACGAAAATATAATGAATTATTCATTTGTTCGTATGACGTAAGTCGTCTGAATTCTTGTCGCGAGTATATCTAAAATATTGATAAAACATTTTTTAAAAGAGAAAATTAATTAACTATTGATTTGTTCTATGGACTGTAAAATCGACCATAAACTATACAGAGTGTTCCAGAATGATGGTTAAATATTTTACCAGTGTACTCCACAAGCCATTTTAGGGGGGATCTTCATATGAAATTTTTCAATTTGGGTCCTCCCTGTTGAGATATTCGAGTCTCAAAATGCCTGAAAAAATAGTTTTTTTATTTTTCTTTAATAGCGGTTACATTTAGAAATTTCAATTTTGGTACACATTATTCCTTGGCTCATGTTTCTGGAGGGCGGGAATAAGCAACCCCTAGATTTATTTCTTTCAGAACTTTTTCCTGCAATGACCGATTTCAACAAAACTTTTTTTTAAATACTACATATAATTTTACTACTCTTTTCCCTTTTGTAATTTTTTCATATAACTAACAATTTGCGCGGAAACAAATAAAAATGGTTTTCCTTACTCTAAACATCTTCTTGATTAGAAATATTTGCAAAAACTGTCAATTATAGACCTAATGGCTTCACAAGACAACAGAGAAACTTCAATTAGCAGCCGCCTACTGCGGTTATCAGTAACCGGTGACGAAAAGCTGTTTAGAGTAAGTAAAACCATTTTTATTTTTTTCTGCGCAAACTGTTGGTTGTATTAAAAAATTACAAGAGGGAAAAAAGTAGTAAAATTATATGTAGTATTTAAAAAAAGTTTTGTTGAAGTCGGTCAGGAAAAAGTTCTAAAAGAAATAAATCTAGGGGTTACTTATTCCCGCCCTCCAGAAACATGAACCAAGGAATAGACACCACCATAAACTAGCTTTTGACTAGCTGATCATGTGTACCAAAATTGACATTACTAAGTGTAACCGTTTTTAAAGAAAAATAAAAAAACTATTTTTTTCTCGCCATTTTGAGACTCGAATATCTAAACAAGGAGGACTCAAATTGAAAAATTTCATATGAAGATCCCACCCCGAAATGGCTTGTAGAATACACTGGTAAAATATTTGACCATCATTCTGGAACACCCTGTATAAGTAGTAAAGAAGTTGTTACCACCACATATTTATTTTCTACGCTGATTACAGTGAAGTACAGTAGAACAGTTTATATCAGGACTTACGTTTTATTTGCTCATAAACTTGTATTGTAATAAATTAACAAGTAGAAATTTGCATTTAATCATTAACTAGCATTGTCTAATTTACAACTTTTGTTATGCCTGGTTCGTCAGATTTTCACGTGCGCAGTAGAGAAATATTACTTGATATTTTTAGACTATGTTTGTTTTATTAAATTTAAATTTATGAAGATGGATTTGTACGTAGTAGGTGCGTTTTGAATTATGTGTTTACAAAAATGTCATAACTTTCAACAATTAATTAATTAGTGCTACTGAATATACAGGGTGTCCCGTAACTAATGGGCCCTACAGCAACAGGGTATAGTAGACATCAAAATAGGCCGTGCCGTTTCTGCCTAATTTCTTATAATAAAATACTTATTTATGGTTAAAGAGGGGTGATTCAATTAAATCAAATTTACCGAAAATCGGTAGTAACTCGAATAGGGCTGGGCAGATATGAGTCAAATTTGGTGGAGTTATGTTTTAAAGAGTAAAATTTCGATTCTATAATTAGTTTTAAGAAATTTTTTGTTAAAAGATGTTAGTTACACAATATAGATTCCAAATTTTTACTTTCTAAAACATAACTCCACCGAATTTGACTCATGTCTGCCAAACCGTTTTATTGCCTATTTTCGGTAAATTTGGTTTTATTGAATTACCTCGTATCTCATTAACCAGAAATATGTTATTATAAGAACTTAAGCAGCTGTTGCTATATGAGTCATTAGTTATGGGACACTCTGTATTAATAAGTAGTTTTCCGTAGGATTGTTTTCTTCGCATTAGTTTGAAAAAAATTCGAAATTTGTTTGGTTTGGAGACGTCTCTAGACATACTAATGTTGTGGTGTAGATAATAAAAAGAAACATTTAGAAATATGTATTTTGTTTCCCTTTACTATAAAATAACATTTTGCATTTGTAATGTGACAAAGAACGAAATAAAAGAAGAGCTTAATACGATATTAATTTTGCAAATTAAATTCAAATCAAACCACGGGAAATTCCTTAAATAACATTTATTATTTTTAACGGTTTTAGTCCAACTGGAATTTAAAAAAGGCGATTCTTAAAAATATGCTTAAGCTGAACAGTTAAAAAGTATCATAAATAAGTTGTATATACGCAGATTTATAAAAAAAAATGTTCATTTGAATAGCTGACATATTAATGGAATCAATTTTAACACACAGGCCGTAGACAAAATTAAAATGCTTCTTAGTCACCGAATTTATTAGCACTGTTTTATAAATACAGACACAATTTATACCAACATAATTTTTAAAAAGTTGCTCGTATGCTTGTTATATATCGCAATTTTTATTTCAAAGCCAAATGTTTGATATTTCATTAAAAGTGTATTTTGGGCCAGCAACTGTGAGGAAATTATTTATATTGGGCAGCACTGCGTATAATAATTTCAGTTTTTTATTTCCTGTACAGATAATTTCATAGAAAAGCTCACACTAAAAACGGCATTATAAATAATTTTGTAATACATAAATATTATTACTTACATACGGTTATTAATAATGGTAGATATATAGATTAAGGGCAGATTGTTAACGTCAAAATATAGCGAACGTAAAACCGTAAATTCTACGGGTCAGGTATTTTTTCTCTGAGAAAGACGTTCGAATACATCAATGTTTATTTTTAGTGCCAATTTTAAAATTAATTTATACAGGGTGCTCTCAGTTCGGGTTGCCTATAGTTGAAATGTACAGAAAAATTCAATGTCGAAAATGTCATTCTCCATAAAAATCTTTGCTTGCTTTAAAGTCCTTGATAAGAGAATTTAATATATTGGGTGTTCAAAAATATGAAAAAATTAAAAACTATGACGAAGAAAAACATATCTTAAATTTTAACTCTACGTGAAAAAGTAACTAAGAAAAGTTACAGAATTAGATTTTATGCTTAAATATGAAAGCATGGACTTCTAGTTAGTACTCATAATATTGAGACATTTAGAACTGCGTCTTGTCAACGGATCATTTCTTTAATTGACGTGGACAACAGCTTCAATGATCTTGGTTTTCAAAATATCAACATTGTCTTGCATTGGTTCTCTATACGCTGTTATTTTCAAAAATCCCCAAACGAAATAATCAAGCGGCGACATGTCAGGGGACCTTGCTGGCCAACAAATAGGACCATACCTTCCTATCCACTTCTATCGAAATTTTCTGTTACGGGAGCCGTATTATTAGAATAGTATTTTCTACAAATACAAATAATTTTCTTGAGACTGAAAATAACAATTTTGCTAGTGCGCTTTACGCTAGTGCATTTTGCCAATAAATATAAAATTTCTCATCGAAAATTTAATTAATATAGTAGTTCTATGAAACATCTTCTATATAGCTGCAAATGCCATCTTCTTAATTAATGTAAAATTTTACATAAAAAAGACAGTAAAAAGAAAGTTTGGTTCCTGTGGAATTAGATCTCTCGAAATCCGGGTGAAAAACAAGCTTATAGGCGGAGTTCTAAAACTCTGCACTCGAACGAACGGAAGCGTCAATTTGATCCTGTGTCCGCATACTAGGACACAACGGCAGAACAGAAAATACAACGTGGCTTTTAACTTTGATCGATGTGGGTATAAAAGCCACATGGCATTTTCTTTTTGGTTACTTTGTGCCAGTGTATGGAGAATCAAAATTCTTCTCAATGGGCGTGCAACTTTAACTATTCCAGCACGGACACTCCCATTAAACTTTTCTTGCCTTGACACATAGCTAATATGAATGCTGAACTCATCACGGACGTAAACAATAATTTTTTATTAAATTTTCTCTCTAAAACTGTCCAAAATAAATCGAAATAGGCCTCAGCGACAGAGAACGACCCGAACCCCGGGCTGCCCGGAAAAGGTGTACAAAAGCAAAATTTGACGTTTTTATGACGTTTTAACTGAAATGGCTTTTGTTTAAACAGCGCTCACCACTTCGCGCCTTTAAAAGAAACCTTTGCAGCAAAATATTCAATTTTGGAGGTCGGTATGGGTGCGAGAGTTACAGCATTTATATTATTATTTTATTTGAAAATTTAAATAGTATACGGAGAAAACATTGTCATGAAAATTCACACATTTGTAGCACATATAGCTCCAAATATAAATTGTGCCATACCTTGCTAGGATGTTACTAGAATGTAAACTAAAATTCATAGTTATTACATTCTAGCAAGGTCAGTCAGAATCTGTATTTGGAGTTATATGAGCTACAGTTGTGTGAATTTGCCAGAAATTTTTACTTAGAATTGTCTGGAATACATTACACTTATGGTCACAAGTTGCTTAATGAAAATTGTTTAGTTGCCCATTTACCCATTTGCAAAAACTTACGTATTACAGAAACACCCCATATACTGCTTACTATTTTTTAAAATACTTGATTACTGTTTAGTACTACTGTGCATTTATTTTTCCGAATTTATAATTTGGAGCGGCTGGATAAATTAAAAAATTAAACGATCAAGCAGCTGGCGTGAAATCTGTCTACTAAGCGTTATTGTTTTCACTGCAACCTGCATGGTGTAAATTCCAATTTTCCACTGACTATGCAACCAATCAATGTTCCAAATCCTCTCCATATACGCCCGTCTCCAATCAATCGAAACGGCACTATGTGTGCCACCAGAGTGAATTATGTACCCCAAAAACCAAACCACTTAATTAGAATTCGTGTCCTCGTAATTGAACGGATTGTATAATACCGTCGCACCAGCCCAATTCAAATGATCGGTGGCGTTATGTCAAGGTTTTTAGAATAAATACAGACGGGGCGTTGGCACGATTTAATTATCTGAAAGAAAGGAATTGGTGCGTTCTTAAAATACTAGGAAATTGGTCTTAGGATTTTATTCAGTCGTACTAATTCGAAATTTTCCACGTTTAAGTTATTATTATTAAATAAATTGGAATCTTCGTTATTCGTTATATACTTGGTTAACGAGGTGTACAGGGTGCCATAATGAATTACATATACATATAGTAACAGGTGATTTGTGAAGTCAAAATAATAAGATCTAGCCAAACTTCCTTTATATCAGAAGTTGATAGTAACTGAGTTACAGGGTATCAAAATTAAAATTTTCAATTTTTTATGTATTTAAACGTAATTTGATATCTCAGGGTTTTTTGACATGAGGAATTCAATTTTTCTCATAATTTTGACATACACTGTAGGGTGCCACTTACGCTGTCCCTTCAAATTTTTATTATTCATAATTTTTTTGTTACACACTATCTTATTATCTGATAGCAACATCTCTTCTTAATGTCGCTAGGAATTGCCGTTTTTGAGACATTTGCATTTAAATAATTCAATGTGATTTAAACTGCAGATGCACTTTATCAAAGTAGACCTGCCAATAAAAACAGAAACACTGGTAAACGCTTTCGAAACTAGTTTATATCAAACTTGTTCTTTAATTACCCTTACAATTTAGATTGCTGTTAAGTTTCTGTAAAGTATTTTATTCGTAATTCCTCGTTACAAAATTTTTTCTAATATTGAGATACAGATAAATTTTTTGTAGAATACTAACTGATTAGGATAAACTGAAGAATTTCATCTCAAGAGCCACATTAAAGCAGAATATGAATGGAATCATGAATCTTTAAAAAATATAGAGGTAGCTTTGAAAATTTAATAAAATAATTGATGATTATAATGTTCTGTTCCGTTATGTTTACAAACTATCTTGTCATAGGTAGATTCATTTTTTTAAATGGAAATATCTCTAAAACTGCAATTCCTAGCGATATTAAGAAGATACACCTTTTTAACATAAAAGTAATTGAAAAAGAATGCTATCAGAAAATAAGGCAGTGTGTAACAAAAAATTTGTGAACTATAAAAATTCAAAGAGGCATCGTAAGGGGCGCCCTGTACAAAGTATACCAAAATTAAGAGAAAATTTGAATTTCTCATGTCAAAAAATCCTGGGATACCAAATTTCGTTTAAATACATAAATTATTTCAAAGGTTATTTAAAAAAAAAAATTAAAATGATCTTATAATATCGACATTACGTACAATTCATTATGGGCACCTTGTACAAATAAATATTCGTATGCGAAAGAACTATAATTTGTATATATATCCTAAATTCATACATATGTAGTTAGCACTGGTTTGCAACGTAGCTTTTGCACATTTAATACAGTTTTAATATATGTATTTTGCATATAAAGTTGTGTTTCAATATCTTCGTTTAGTCAGAAGATATTCAAAGACATCACATCCAACATATTTTTGTTAACCCCATGTGTTTATCACAAAAACAATGCATTTACGTATTTAAATTTATTTTGTTCATTTATGAGGTAAAATCGGTCAATAACATTTGGCCAAGCTTAAATGGTATAATAACGTGTTTAATTTAAAAAAACTGCTACTACATATTTTTACATATATACGAGGTTTGTGATCTGATCAGTTTCTCGTATTTATATTTGACACTGATTTTAAATATTGTGACAAATGGAATTTGATCAGCCATCACAACACACGTACGGTTTTTGAGGGCTTGCAACCATGCAAACTTACGTTAATGCAAGTAGCTTTTTAAAACGTATGCGCTGCGTTTATACTTATGAAGCTGAATTGTGCTGAAAATTTAATTATTTAAGAAATAGGACTAAAGATATGCTTCAGCCATAAACTAGGTTATAGCAAATCCAGAACCAAAATGTCTTGCGAATGGACTCATTTTTGCAATTCCTCACGGAGCCACAGTCAAGATAGCATCAATTTTCTATTATAAATATTAGCTGGTTACGACACTTGTTGTCATTATTTGGCACTATCCAGCAAGTTAGCCTCAATGTAACACAAACATTTTAATTAACTACACCAAAAAAGTTTAATCACAATCTTCTGCAAGCAATGTATCTAATATTGATATTTTTCGACCCGTGATGAAAGCTTCAGAAGCTAGAGTGAATATCAGTCCAAACCTGTATATATTTGAACAAGTTTCATCAAGCAATAATACGAAAATGTCCGGAAGTGCTTGGTCTCGCGGCGCCAATGTCGCAAAAGAAAATATCCAATAAAAAAAATGGAAGATATACCCTACAGCCTAGACTCATGTTTCCATGTTTTTTAACCACTGAAGAAGTGTTAAATTTTTGGGGTCAGGAACCGAATTACAAACATTCTGAAAGAATTCTTTGATCAGCAGCTCCAAGAATTCTATGAGTAGGGTATACATCAGTTGGTATACAAGTGGTGGTAATTATTTACGATTATACTTCCAAATAATTTTTTTGTGGACCAAAGATAAATTTCAATTTAGTACCTCGTACATGTATTTATCAGCAGAATGTGTTTTAGCCACTGTCATATCAATCAAAACTGCAAAAGCCTCTAAATAGGATACACGGAATAGCCACTGAAATATTTCGCTGCTCTCCATAATCCGCAATGGATTGAAACGTAATACCGGAAAGAATTGTATCCTAAAGCATTTATCGTACACTTAATTTGTTAGAAACTGTGAAAATATCTAATTTAATCCGAACAGTTGCAGGAGAAGGTTGTTCTTTATGAAAATGAACTTTTATTTGTAACCTGTGATAGACACAATTTATAAACTTTACTAACTAGTACCAGTGCTAGTATATACTTTTAAAAACCAATTAAATTCCTTTCGAGTGACGGATTTCCCAGTCGTGCCGGTAAGGAGGTAAAGCCAAGCCAAGGATTATGGGCAAAGTTCGTCATTAAACGACAGAATTACGTGGATGCTTAAACTGTATTATATTCGTGACAGTAGAATTACTGGAATTCTCCGGAATAGCGCTTAAAATTTTAAACTTCTATTTACTCAAGAGTACTTATGTATAGAAATTTTATACAGATGATGGTATAATTCCACTAATTTAAACTATACGAAGTTAAGTCTTCTGTTATGTGAAGGTATCATATACATAAAATGGATTAAACAAATTCAAAGAAATTAGAAACAGATTCAATTTTGGAGTGATTCCATCAAACTTGTTTAGCTAATGTGGTGGTTATTTATTTATTTTTGGTTTAGAGATTTGTTTTAAAAATACAAAGTGCTATGTTATGACTTTATTAAGTTGTTCCGTGTACCATTATAGGCCATAAAGCCTTAAATGGATCAAGGTACAAGTATCAGATTTCCAACTTTCTCTGACGATACATTTCATTTGAAAGTTAGATAAATTATATAATTAATTAATGGCAAAAATACACGTAATTATTTTATAAATTTGAGTGTCAAAGATGCTGTAGTAGTATTAACTTTCTTAGATTTTCAGTGACGGTGATAAGTGTATTTATTTGCTAATTGGATGGGTCGGTTTGAATCGTTGTTGTTAAGACTACGGGTTCGAACCCCAATACCAAGCGACCGATGAGTTGTACTTACTTGTAAAGAGAAATTAGGCACTCTCCACTCTACGAGTACTGAAGGAAGGATAAATGAAGACTTGTATCAATGTTAAGACCAGTCGGCATTTGATCTTCGTCCTATTAATGAGGTTCTTATACTGAATGTGGTTAGACCTTGTCATTCTTGGGCGTAAATGGTTTTGCAGAATAATAATATACCACTCTCTCTCCTGCACAATCTCGCGACTTCTCTAATTATTAGCTCAAATTTCTATTATATCTGAAACACATATTTTTTATTCCAACCCCCTGTACGGATATATTGAAAAGTAGTGGTTAAAAATAAGAGTTTTATTGACATATTGAAGAATGGCCATTCGTATTGTTATTTATGAAGTTAGTTAGTTTATGAAGTTGCGAAATTATAGCTGAGGACAAATAATGACGAGTAGTGGAAAAAAAATCAGTTACTGGAGATGCCAGTTTATTTTTATAAAAATAAAAGAACGTGAATTTCATAAAATTGAAAATGCGTTTTATTTATCATAGTAAATAGTTCGTGATTTTCAATACACACTTGTGCTCGCCCAATCCATGAGTTCCTACACGCTTGGCCTAATCCAGGCTGTAATCCAATTGCCTCAGCGGCAGCATATATGCGTTCTCTCAACTCTTGTTCAGTGTTAACTTCGGTAATATACACCATAGTGTTTATGTGACTCCAAAAATAAATTTAGATTTAGGTCTGGCAATTGAGGGAGGTACCCAATTGGGCCATCTTGGCTTATGCATCGTTCTATAAACACATGATCCAAATGTAGCACTAGTGCAATGGAGCACCATTGTAAAGAAATCACATATGCTGTCTAACATTGATATCAACTTCACAATTCCAGTTCACATATTTACTGAAAATCGTTGTTGAAAGTGTGTTCGCCTGTTTGTGTTGTGAAAATTGTGAATACTATTACGTGTGAAAATTGCCTCATCCGTGATTAAAATGTGCATGTTGAATTGGGTTTTAAGTGCTACTGATACTCGCAAAAGTTCACTCGAAGGGGAAGATCCCTTGGAAGTAAGGCTTGTATCCTCTGTACGTTAAATGGATAAAGTCGTGCCTTAACGTTCGCCAAACTGTGGATTGTGCTATCCGAAATTGCGCTGCAGTTAATCTAGTTGCCCAGGCCTCGGCCGCCAGTTCATTTGCCACGCTTGATCACACGTAGGATGGTTTCACGTCTCGGATGATTTCTTTGGGGAAATCTTGGAGCATAAAAATGAGCTGCAACCACTGAATCATGTCCATAAATTCTTTGTTAGAAAAATTATGCGCTCTACTTGTCTAATCGCGTTAAAATTAACTCAAATAGAACCCCAAATGATAACATAATACTGCTACAAATACCAAACATAATATTGTCCTGTTACTACATTTTTTTTCACTAGTCGTCATTATTTGCCCCCTGCTAAAATTTCACAAGTTTATGCGTATAGGTTAAAAATTGCCCTGTATATTGTTTGATGTTCGCTTTTATCCACAAATAGCTGACAATCGTAACCCTGGATAATTTGGAAATAATAACTTGATATAATTACATATTGCATCATGTTCACTTATTTCCAAACGAGGAGGAATTTAATATTTCGTGATTAAATTTAGCACTTTCTTCGAATAGGAATAAAAACTCGTAAGTTCTTTAAGTTTCATTGGTTATATATTTTAACTTTGACGTATTTATTGTGTCACATGTGAATATAAAAATGTTATGTATAAGCTTTGGTCTTAAAACTCGTATTTTATTGGTTGTTTTGACAGCTAAATTGTTATTGAAAACGTAGAACGCTTCGGAAAGTGTTTTGAAAGAAAATGGTTAAAAGGGAGCTATCTACTTATTCTCGTGTTTCGTTCAGTAAATAATGGAACCCAACAGTCCGTGAAAAAGAATTAAATGTTCTTAGTAGAACGCTGGGCAAAGCGTATGTTTAAAATGGTAATGCGTATCGTTTTCCTTTGTCTGGCTTCTGTGCATGCCCATAATTTAATTTAATAGATGCTTCTTTAGTAATTTCTTTCAGCAAAGTGAATGGATACAATAGCAATTTTTATGCAAGACATACAATTCAAAACCTCGATCATAAATTCGTATGTTTCTTAAGAAGGGATAAGTTATATCTAACAGAGCAACCAAATCAAGACAAATATGTATAAGACGCTGTTTGACAAAAGGTGGTTAAAATGATTGCTACCTACTTGTTGATCTTTGTCCAAATTATTATAACTTCTGGAGAAACAAGAAATTGAGGTATTTTTTATATGAAATATATAAAGATTATTTAACAATTGTAATGCTAACTCTAGATTTTTGTTAGTATCTCAGTATAAAACTAAACTCGCGTCAAGAATTCAGACGTCTTACGTCACGGCTGACGTTACACATTTGTTTTTATTGTCAAAGTAATTTTCGATATTTGGTCGCGTTAAAAACAATCATATTTTGCAATTTAGTGTAATATATAATGCAAACTTTTAGTGTAGTATATAGTTTTATTACTATCAGTTGCAGTTTCTTAAATATTTTGATGAAAATATAGTGAATTATTCATTTGTTCGTATGACGTAAGTCGTCTGAATTCTTGTCGCGAGTATAGCTACAATTCCAGGCGGGGGAATCTATGCGGAAAGGTTAGGGTGGGTCACACAATATATATAGTGACTACTAATAGAGTTTTTACCATCCCAAAAACCCTCTATAAATGAGTTTCGAGGTCACTTTGAGGTAAAAAGCTGATCGACCGGTCCCAAATTATTATTTACCCATTGGAGTATCAATTTCCACCGGTCGTATAAAAATCGTACTGGGAGGTTTTTTTTATAAGGGTTCTAAAAAAATTGACAAATTAATAATTAGTGTTTTCTAAGATATACATCACTATACCTATCTTGGAAACTATTTTCGCTATTTATCTGAATTGTATCAACATACAAAATACTACAGCGCTTCCGACAGTGCAGCCCTAAAATTCCAAACTCATAAAATACATATTGAAAATTTCTACATGCGGACAAGACGGGGTTAGATATAGGGGGGTTTTACTCAAAAAGATATTAACAATTTGGAGTTTTTACAAAAATATGTTTTGTTTTATAGAATTGTACAAAAAAACTTGAGCGCTTGCAATGGTGTCTATTCTATTAATTCTATATTATACATTTTTTTACTCGACGGTAAAGATAAAAATGTGAAAATTCTGCATCAAGAACTTCGATATGCAGTCAACTAACTGTTTATCGCACCGTCATACTTCTGTGTGTTTTCTTTATGGAACGATCCTTGTGACGCATGGCGTTCCAACCAAAATTATGGTCGTTTGGGAATCAGTTTCTAGATGATGTATTTTCTATTTCAGTACGTTATGAGAAGTAGAAATCGTTTGGACTTACTTGTGAAGCGTCTACGATGTTTCCAGATGTTGGAAAAAACCTTACGTAGAAATGTAACATAAAACCATGAATGATTTACAAGTTTTTTTTTATATAACCGATCATTCTTTACTTTTAAAATCTACGCCCTATATTGCAATTGTATACTTTCATAAGCTGCCATATTTCATTGTGCTGATGTCTTATTTGATAAGATTGTGTTAAAAGAGACATAAATTATGTATAAGCAGCGCATCTGAATATAAACTTTGTTTAGGGAATGAGAGTACAGCTTTTGAGAATATTCAAAGTTTGAAGTAGTTCCCTTTCTTTATATTCTACTATTTCTTCGATTAAACTTGACATTTTGATTATTCATTGAATTCGTGGGAGAGGCTGATCGAACAACGTTCTTCACGTTTCACACGCTAGACTCGCCCTAAAAGGGTTTGAATTTTTCATGTACCGTATTAAATATTTCTCAAATAGTTTGACGTCTAAAGGATTTAGAAGTTTTGGGTAAAGGCTTAAAGGATACAACTTGATGTTTGAGTGTATTAAATTTCAGATTCCGTATATTAGTTTTTATAAATTTTGCAGTACTAAATATGTGCGGAAATTTCCACCCATTATATTAATATTTAAAAATAAAATTAATTTGATTTGTTTATCTAATACACAGGACGTTTTGAAAATAGTTGAGCGAAATGAAACAGGTGATTATGCCGATATTAGAGGAGGTGTTTATATCAAAAGATTATTCTAGCCTCCTCTAAGAAGTTACAGCCCTTTAAAAATAGATGTTAAGATCGAGTTCATGGGCTATTTTGAAACTGGCTCAAATTAAACAATCAGATTTTTGCGTAGATATATATATTTGTGTAAAAATGTCACTTTCCTGACCTACATCTCTGCTTGTATATTTTCAGATTTTTTACTTAACTAGCTTACTTAAAAATTCTTTGAGTAGCCCTGTTGAAAACAAAACTTGTTTATCTCTACACAGTTTATTTAATTGCTTTTTAGCATTCTCATGATAAATTTACCTGGTATTTTGACACTGCTTTAAATAAGCCATAGACACTTGAATTCACTACTTTTAAAGGATTGTAACTGCTCAGGGGATGCTAAAATTAATTTTTAACATAAACTCTGCCTCTAAAATCGGCTAAAGAACTGACTGTTTCATTTTACTCAACTACTTTCAGAACACATCGACTCATAACAATTAAAAAGGCAGTTATTTTGGTGTTTTTTATAATGTACTATATGTAAAAATTTAGAAATATTATTGATCACTTGAAAGTGAATTTTAAGCAGGATTAGATGATGCATAAATGTCCAGGATGTTTCATTAAAAAACATAGGTCTGCATGGTCTAAAATATAACTTTCTATGGAAGAAAATATATGGACAGTTTTAACGAATTTCTCGGAAACTTCAATTGGTTACTTCATTAATACTAAACCAATAATCAAATTATGAACAAATTACGTTACATGCGCTTTTACTTAACCTTAATTGTGCCTTAGTTTGTAATTTCGTAACATAGTACTGCATATTATTGCAGTTGTATTTTTATTTTTCACAATGTATTTGTCGACAAACTATTCGTTTTAGAATTTTTTTTATAATAGTTTTTTATAGCATTTAGTCAGATACACAAGCCCTTAAAATTACGACACTCATATTCCGGACACCCTGTATAATTAAATAGTTAAGTATACAAAATGTTTCGATGCTCCTACAAAATACGACTCAATATTTCGGTTCAGATGCGTTTACCTTATAAATCCTAACGTTATGACTTACTACCAGCCACGAGCAAGTATTCTTACTAGAGCAGTACCATATAGCAGCACAATTAGCATTACCTGTACATACAAGTATGTATATATACCTGAAGTATGGTACATAAGATATAGTAAAATACCATATATTTTTACCTTCTAAGTACTAAAACACAAAAAAAACTAAATAAAAATTTTTAACCTTCAAAATAGCATAGTAGCACGGCTCCGCCAATTTTATTTTTATCTATATCGAAATTTTGCCGACGTAAGAAATATTTTAAAAACTTCCTCGTAACAATTTAAATATTATGCTCAATTTTGAATATTAAAGGTTTGAAGGCTTTTGGAAAAGTATTTAAATAAAAAGTTACCTCATAATTATAACTTTCGTAACCTCATTTGTACTTATATAAAAAAACAAAACGAAATTAGTAACAAAAAAAAAATCACAATTTTCTTGAAAATCATTATTTATTTGATTAAGCAATATTACATAAAGGAAATGCAATACGAAAATAAGTATTCTAATGTCACGAACAAATAGTAACTACGCATGTAGTACAACGCAATCTCAGTTACTGTTAAGTTAGTTGTAGGTAGCATTTACTTATTATCTGTACGATTTTGGATCTATATTTATCTTATTTGATTAATTTAAAATTACATTGGTAACTGGAATTTCCTGTGACCATACTTATTATGGCTTTCGATTCTGGAAGGTCACTTTCTACTTTTTTCATTCTTTGTGTGCGTGGTGTTTTGGAGAACACAGCACATGACAAAAATTTATACCTGTAGGTTATTATTTCTTTGAAGTTGCGTTCATTTTTCTTCTACAACATATATTTTTGAATTATTCTGTATAAAAATGCTTACTACAAATCTTTGGTTATGTAAATAAAAAGTTAGCAGCTTCCATGCTGCGCTCTTCTTGATTAAGGTTCTTTTGAAACACTATGGAAAGTAATATATTCGTCAGTTTTCTTTTTCATTTTGGTTTTACAAGTGGCCACAATATAAATTGTGCCCCCAGAATTATAACGCAACATAATTTGAGATTTGACATAAAGGTATGTATTCTCAGCAGCACTGAAATAACATCCAAGACGTGACGGTAACAAATAACAGAACAACAATTATTACGCCAAAACACGAAAATAATAACACGGGACGTGAGGATACTTCTAAAGTAAAAGACAAAATTTATAAGCAAGCAGTATTTGACATTTTTGTTACAAATACCGTTCATACTTGTGAGTTTGTAGGCGGGCGGAGCGAAGGAAATCAGCAGTTTGTAGGTAATCTCCTCTGTTTAGGGTCTTGGATGACGACTATTATAAGAGTGGTTAAAAATGCACATTTTTTATTTCCCCCTGTACATACATCCAATTATTTCTAGTAAAAGTAACACCCTATTTTGATCACAGTATTATGCTGTTATGGTCCATTACTTACGCAACAATTAACTTTTACTTTACTTTGTTTTTATATAAATTGCATGCATCATGAGATTTAGATGCGTTTTTCTAAGAAACCATTGCTTTTAGCGACATCAACAAGGTGTACCTTTTTCAAGTAGAAAAGATAGGGAAGAAAATTTTTGCGGTCCAAAATGAGATACAGTATAGCACAAAAAAGTCGTAGCGATTTAAAGGGGTTCAAACCATCGTTGGTGGCGCCCTCTAGCAGATACACCAAAATCGTCGACATATTCGAATTTATAGTACCAAGAACCCCCCTATACCAAATTTCATAAAATACGGTCGATGCGATTGAAAAATAATAAAGAAAATGTGATTTATTTTTTCAATTTTGGCACCCTGTAGATCGAAAAGGAGCAACATTCGGATAAGGCATATTTGGCTTAATCACTCTAGTTTGAGGTCAGCAACATGCCCTTAAGCTCTGTCCCATTATTAATTAATCACACTGTATATTAATACGGAAGTTCACCTATCTTGTTAATTATGTTTCTGTTTACTTTTGAAGTTATAATTTTTAATACATTTATTCTGACGTTTTCTATAACATTTCAGGCTATATTCAATGCCTGCTCGACGACAGGCAAAACCTCTAGAAAACGTCAAAATAAAAGTTTTTCAAAAATTATATTTATTAAAAATTATTTCGAAAGCAAACAGGAACATAATTAACATGTTAATGTGTAATGCCTACACTTTGAATGCTACAAATAACACTGAAATGTGTAAAAGTTACATATAACATTTGTTGTATTAACACGGTGGATTGTGTTAAACCTTTAACACACTGCTACATACAGAGAAATGTGTAAAAATATACACAATCCCGTGTGGACCTCGATTAACACACTGTTCTTTTGTATTAAATTATTTTTTTACCGTGTAATTTATAGTACTTTTTGGAAAATCTTGTTAATATATATTTTCACCTTTCAATAGTGTCGTCTTCAAACATGTTCCATGTAGAAATGATTCAGGTTACAGGTAAATCGGTTGTAACGATATTAAGCAAAAAAAGTGAATCACCAAGTTTATTCGATAATATTCGCACATTGGTTAAATATATGATTCGAGCTGCAGTTTTAATTTAATTATACATCTCATTTCAATTTTAAATTTCTCTTCTGTAGATTATTCTATTGATTGGTCCTTTGTACTTTTTCAAAGTTTCTTCTTTTCATATGCGTTACACACTTTTCCATGTTCCTTTCTTTTATCTTAATTTCGCTGGGTTTGCGCTTTTTAGTTTCCCCGTTCTCCCCAGTTAATGCTGCATCCGAGTTGCGTGTTTGTGGGTGAGGCCTTCGTCGAAGACCCCCACGGACAACTGAACTTGAAAGCGGCCAAACATTGAGGTTACCCGCTGTCGCAAACCAATAGTCATGTCTATTGTCTTAATGGGCCTCAACAGCGATAAACCGAACTTTCGAGTAGATACTGTGCAGTTTTAGAGAAAACTGTCATCGAGGGACGTGAACGTACAGATGTTACGGCACGAAAATGAATCTCTGTTGGCTTTTATTGGACGACGAGGAGGAATTTTTCAATTTGTCGATGTAGCAGAAAATATAATCGTTCGAGATCCTAATAAATATTGATTTAGTAGATTTTCCGGTATAGACTTGACAATATAGATTTATTTACATGCCTGTTTTGTTAATCTAATGATATTGCTACTGTGACCTTATAAAAAGAGGTCAAGTTACCTTTCAGGTAACATTTATGATACATCTAAAAAGAAAATATATCAAACAAGTTAGTTCAAATTTCTTGCAAGTGTAGAAAATTTATTGGGTTGCTTTTAAATATCACGAAATAACGACCGAACTTATTTCGGTCTTAATAACTCATTTCTTTTATATATTTTATACCAAATGTTTTAAACTAATCTTACACTGTAAAAAAAATAAGAACATAATACTGTGTTAATCGAGGCCCACACGGGATTGTGTATATTTTTAACACGACAGGTTTAACACATCACAACAATTGTGTTAATATAACAAATGTTATGTGCAATCTAGTTATATTAAAAAGTAAAATGATCGGAACAAAAAACCCTAATCTTATTCAAGAGAACGTGTTTGATTAAAAAACGCAGTTTGGTGCTAAATACGCTCCTAATGAATTATTGGATCCTTTTTTTTTAAATGCCAGGAGCATGGGGAACGGTATCGAATGATGCAACCACAGATGCAAAACCTTCACATAAAAAACTTCTGATACCAGCAGAATGGTGTTACATACCACACAGCACGTGAAACGATTGCTCTTAGATATTTTCTTCGCCAGCCTGCTCTCAAAAAATGGAGTGATTCCGTGACACCACCAGACTTTTTCTTGTGAGTATACTTGAAAAGTGAAGTCTGAATTAAAAGTTCGCAGACGTTAGAAGATTTAAAAGCAAATATTCTTGGATTTGGTCATTGTCGGGCTTATCGTGGCATTTATTCGATGTCGCTTTTTATTAATTATTTTTACATGTTTTAATAAATAATTCGATAAAAAAATTATTTAAAAAACTGGTATATTTTACTGCATCCTCATGTTTGTAAGTATATGCAGTTGTGGTCGGCACAGAAAGTATCGCTTTGTACAGATCGCGTGTTTCAACACGGTAATGCTCGCGCCAATGGCTTGCGTTGACTCGCTGCAGCTATAATTATAACCGTTATGGGAAAACTTTTTTCCCACATACTAATACAAGCAACATTCACTGTAAATATGTTTAGGTTGGTAATATATTGATGTTTAATTAACACTGTCGCAGAACTTCTGCTAGTGAACGGCCTATATCGGCAGTGATCCCGAGATACCGCGGAAACTTTTACCAATTAGTCCATAATTGCCAATTTCGCGAGGGGTGTATAAAATTTAATTGGCGCCTAATATGTTGCGGAACTGGAGGAGATTTATCCGGTAGAGATAGTGGTAAAACGCACACTTTATTCGCTAATAATAGCATGGTAGCGATAATTACTTTGGTATGATGATTTGTCGAAACAATTATACGAGTAGCTACTGTGTTTAATATTCTACGTGTATTTTGAGTTATAAATGTTTTAGAGACGTACTATGTACTAGTTGAGGTGTTTATTAACATTAAGTTTTGCTACATTGCAGATTAAGAGAGTACTACCTGAATAAACATCATGTATAATTACTAAAATTACATGTATACAGGGTATACATCTACTAGTAAGTACAATAAATTTAACCATGTGCGCAGGGAGGCCTAAAATGCAGTTAAAAATTATTTCGGAATTATAACTCGATGTTTAAAAATATTTCAAAACCCCTCTTCGGCACCTATGATAAGTATTGCCCAAGATGGCTTAGATCTGTCAGCTACCATGCGGTCGTTTTTTACAGCATTTCCAATTTAGTAAAAACGACGAAAATGCGATTAGCTGCAACATTTTACATTGATTCCAAACTGTCAAAACTACCTTTTCATTCATTACAGGCCCATTTATTCTAAGAAAATTGAACGAAAGGAATATTAATAGATAATAAAGAACTTTGAATGCACCCGCAGCAGTCATTAATTATAAAATCTTATCCAATAATCAAGAAAAACAAATCGGCAAACTTTATTAAGTATCTGTATTCAACACAAACTTTTTATTTAATTACTATAAAACGTTTAAAATTGAAAAAAGATAGGCACTATCTGCTGATTGTCTAACTCTCCAAACGTTAAACGTGCGCTCGCGGTTGGTTAACGAGCCGCCAGAGTCGGCGAAAAATTGGAGTTTAATATGCGTTCAAAAACATTTGTTTATATAAGTTTGGAAATTTTTTGAAGGGCAATTCCGTTACTTAATTTAATTTTTCTCTATCCCCTTTTAAAATATTTGTACTTGGTCATAATTAACCATGTATGTAACCGTATATTAGAGAAATTAAAGAAAATTGATTGTAAACAGTTTATTAGTATTGCTCAAATCAGAGCAATTAATCTTATAAATCAAGTTGACGTGCGTACAAAAAAAACTATTTAAAAATTCGTTTATAACATTTAAGTACCAAATTCTGTTTAATGTTTCTAATATATTTTTAATGTGTAGTCGTTTTTGTACAAATAATGGTGAAGAAGCCGATGAAAGAATATTCAGCGCTTTAAAATCCTTTCCGGATTTATGTAAAACGTTCTCTAAATTTGAACGGTGGATTTGTTTCTTGCCAATCCTGAAGCAGAATATTTTTAGAAAGGAAACAACACAAGCCGCCTTCTTTTTCACTAATATATTCCTCTGGGGGAGGAGTTCAATTTGCTGAAAGAAAATCGTTTTGAAGTGAAAAGTAAAAGAAACAGATACAAACATTTATATTGCTGTGTATTTAGAATACGATTAAATTCATATTAGGTTCTGTATAATGTTGCCCCTTTTCGTAATTCCCTACCTTTCTTACTTTTTCTTGCCTTTTCAATTCCCCAAAACTGAGATGAATTGATGGTTTAATACTTATTTTTTCCATTAATAACATCGCCCTTCCTTAAATCTTGCGAATTTAAATTGCTTTTTCCACTAAGTTGAACTCAAAGTTTGTACCCTCCGCGTAATTTTTACATTTGCATCCACATTTATTAATAAATAACAACAATGAACATTTTAATATAGACTCCTTGTAATGAATTTGAAATTAAAAATTTCAATTTCACAATAACATTGAATATAATCATAAATTATTAAGACTACATAAAGTCAAATGAATTAAAATGGTCCATATTATTTAAGTTGGCATTTTAAATTCAGAAAAGATGTTTGCCAGTTATATTATGAACTAAAATATGACAGCAGTTGAAGTAATTAATTTTTTTATTGAAAATAAATGGATACCATTTATATTAGCGTTTTCTGGAAGTAGTTTACTTCTTTTTGTTCGTCCACCTAAGAAACCTAGATAGCGTTTGTTTTTATTAAATTAAATTATGAAATAAACGTATTTATTATGTGAAAGTGTTTGGGTTGTACAGACATTGCAATACTTAATCAGATCAGGTTTGAATAACGCGTAAAATTTATATAGATTACACAATGTTAATAATAATAATAATAATAGATTTATTCTCAACGGAATAAACAACCCAATTACAGAGAAATACGAACATACATAAAGACAAGAATAAGAAAAAGTGCAATAATATATGAAAATAGTAACATATGCTTTGAAACCGTTGCATTTAAAATCTTAAAGTAAAGTCCATATATCACTGAGAAACAGACTTAAATTTACTAATGATGGAACTTACACTATCAAAATTAATATCACTTCTATCAGCTATCGAATTAAATAATTGTGACATGTTATAAACAGGTGACTTAATTAATATATTAGTTCTAGGTGTCTTGCAATAAAATATATGCGAACATCTAGATTGATCTCTTGGTACATGAAATGAAAATTGTTGCAAAAGATAACTACAGTCAATTGTATTATTAAAAAGTTTGCATAAAAAGGTTAATGCAGAACAGCCTCTTCTGACAGACAATAACGAAAGATGAAATGATTTAAGTAGAGTTGCATGATCAAACTCTCTAGGAGAATAATAATCATTACATTTAAAATACATAAATTAAGTACTTACGCTGTACAGATTCTACACGCTGAATAGAATTTTGATACAGCGGAGACCATACAATTGACAAATAGTCGATCTTACTTCTAATAAATGTTACATATAAAATGTAAAGAGTATTTACATCTGAAAATTTGCTCCAATTTCTAATAAAGTATCCTAATAACCGACAGGCAGGTTACACTATTTCTGAGATATGATCATTAAAAGTAAAACCTCTGTGAAAAATTACTCCAAAATCTTTAAATGTGTCATATCTCTCTAGTATAGTTCCATTCAAGGAGTAATTAAACAATACAGCATTATATTTTCTGTGGAGCAAGACAACCTTACACTTAGTCAAATTAAGTTCAAGGTTATTGCTGAGACATCAGTTGAGCACTACATCAAGGGAATCTTGTAAAAGTTGTGATTCGATAAAAGAATTGATCTGTAAATAATTTTTTAAGTCATCAGCAAAAAGTATATGTTTCACTGAAAGTATGTTTGAAATATCGTTGATAAAAATAAGAAACAGTAGAGGGCCCAAGTTAGATCCTTGGGGAACTCCTGAAGTTGCTATATATATATATATATATATATATAAGTTTCAGATCTTATACCTCCGTATTCTACGAACTGACAATGATTTAATAAAGATGACTTCCTTACATTTAATAAAGGATAAGGATGTTATTTATATGACACTCCGAACTAGTACCAAAGCAACACTAACTGAGACTAAAATCTTTAAAGAGTAACCGCCACCAAAATTTACTACTTTATTGTATAAACTTTATGCAACAAAGTCACTGGTACGGATTTACAGTTACATGACTTCTAAGCAGCTCTTCTGGTTTTGCTGGTAACTACTAAGACGTCTTAGTTACCAGTGGGATGACCTTTAAGTTTATAGAACTAATTCCTCATTTTAGTCGCAAGCACGGAATCGGAACGTTTGTATTACTTGCCCAGAGCTAGTGGCAAAACCCTTTAAAGTACCTACAATAGCCGTAGCAACGTTCAAACGACTAATTGTCCTAGCTGGGCTGTTACTAATGAAAATGTCACCATTTTTAGAATTAAAAGAAATATTTTGTAATGGGTAATGACGTTTTTAGCATATTATTAAAGTTATAAAATCGATCTTGTTATATCATACCCGTACTTCTACCAGTTTTAATGTTGTAGAACAAGTTGAATAATACTATAATTTTTCAACATCTGAGCTCCGTGCATGACAAACTGGTAATATGTGTTTGTTGTACTTTTTCATTAGTCAAATAGCTTTAAGATAATCGATAATACCTAAAATAATCTTACATGCACCACTGTGTTATCTTTATTATGATTTATTTTGCCAGAATATATTTCTCAATGCAAAACGTTTTCCGGAAAAAAAATGGAATGGAAATATTTTCGTCTCTTTAAAATTTTTCTTAAAATTTTTATATCTGGCTACTTACGTTTTTCATCCCACTTTATACCCACATTTCGTGTTTCTTTTTTACCTACCTATAAAGCTCTGTATTTCTCAAGACTGATGTCAGACTGTAGTAATGTATTCAATATAAAGTGCGTAAATGGATTCGAAAAGCCGTAAGCAAAATCGGACACTCTTAAAAGCTTTCTCGTCTTTTTTGCTCCACTGGAAACTTCACAATAATTTTTTACATTGACGTATTGTACTCATCTACTGAATTTATAACATTCAGTTTTGCATCCCAAAGAAAGAACTTGCTCTGGTTAATTGAAAAAGTAGATATATTAATTTTCTTATTAAAATTTTTATTTATCTCGCTAATTTTTTATGTTTTAATACATGTTGAAGGATTTATTCAATTTGTGCTATCTGACAATATCATTGTTTCGACATTTTCGAAGGTTTAGGTTGCCAAACATGATTATAAAACTTTAGTAAATGAAACGTGTGCTGTTTTAAAGTGGATTATTCTTTTAAAGTATCCTTTTTTGTGGCGAAAGGATTTCTTGTGTTTAAACCCTTTAATCCCAGTTTGTCCTCACTAAATTGCTCATTTGTAGGGATTAATACGATTTGGGGCGGTTTTTTTTCAGCTACAGAAGCAGCAAATACTATTACATTTAATCCCGATGTTTTCAACAAGATTAGTGAAGGCACATTGCATTTCATAGTTGATAATAAATAATAATAAACTGTGATCGTTATATTTATTTTGTGAATCTTTCTTAGAGCTATTTTCACAACACAATAAAATGTGAAGAAGTAACAAGTGTTCAAAATAACTTATGTTGCTTGGGAAAAGTGTTTACCGTGCAAACGTCGAGTTTTGGTCATAAATTGACGTCATGCTGCTGATCATGGTTGCTATAAATTGTTCCTTTAATTTATGTATACTTAAAATATCAAGTACTATGTAAAAAGAGACGCACTAGCCAGAATACTACTATGACTAATAATACTTTTAGGTTAACAGCAGCAGGTAATAAATTTCAATGTTGTCGTACGTTTAAGTATGCAGTACGATACAGTTTTAAAGATTTTTTTGGAAAACTTCACTCATACTGATACAAAAAACAAGTAACGTTACAGGAGCTTTTACTTAACCTTAGTTTGTAATTTCAATTCACAGTTTTTGAATTTTATTGCAGTTGTATTTTTGAAATGTACTTATAGATAAGCTATACGTATTTTCATAAGTTTTTTTTTTTGTTGCTTTTCAAATATACAAGCCCCGCTAATATCGGCACTTATCTTCTGGACACTTTGTATAGCTTAAAGTAAACTTGTCTAACAATTTAGAGTACAGAAGATTTAAATTTAAATAGTATAATGTGTTTTACTCTTATTGAAAGTTCCTTTTATACAGGGTGTCCGGAAAGTAATGGGACCCAGCTTGAACATAATAATAATAATATCTCTACCCCTCATTCTAATCACAGGGATTAACCCATGTGCGGGAGAGGGGGCGGTATATTATTAAGCAGGTCGCATTTGCGCCCAGGAACGACTTATGTTGGTAGGCCCTAACCACTATTCAGTGCAGGAATGAGGGAAACCTGGAAAACCTCATTAATTAGGGGGGTAGTCAAATATCAACTGGTATCAATCTCTCACATTGACCCAAGCTAACATTATTCCACCCTACTATACCCGCAGAGAGGGTGCCAATCCTCTCCACAAATATAGCTTATATATGGTCTACCAGCAGCTGGGCTCGAACCAACTCCGATCTAGTCACCTCGATTCAAGTAGGTACTGACGCCTTAAACCGCGCGACCACTGACATAGCTTCCTGTGATCAAATATAACCGATTTAGATAAACTTAGCTTAGTACAAAAGTGCTTCGTTTAGAAGTTATAGAGCTTCAAAGAAAAAAAATTGTTTTCTTGTTATAGGCATAATTAAGAAGTACAAGCATTGTGAAGTAGTAAGTAGTGCGGGATATCGTAGAGGGCGCTCTAGACAGTTTTTTTACAATTAATTTTTATTGTATCTTTTTTGTTGGTCCTATTTTGATACGCTTGACTGAAAATTATGATGGATAAATTAATTTTGCGTAGAAAAGCTATACTTGTTCCATGTTGATAAAATGCACCGTTTTCGGTAAAAACGCGTTTGAAAATTTCAGCACATTAAAATAGAAATAAATTTTCTAATTCAAGTTACCACTCGTCAAACTGACTTTGATACGCTTAAATTAGATACAAATTTGATCAAAAGCCTGTCAGATTAATATTAATTGTTGTACTGAGTGTAGTTGTGTAAAGTGTAAATGTAATGTGTAAATAATTTCAAATTATTAGTAGTATTTTCCAAATTTTGAACATACCTCGACATAATCAGTTTTCCAACTCAGAAACGGCAGATATGATCGCTGTTTATTGTTAAAATCAATTTAATGGGGAGCTGCAGAAAGAAGGTACAGTTACATGGAACAGGCATAGCTTTTCTACGCAAAATTAATTTCTTTAATGTAATTAATGTTCCGTCAAGCGCATCAGAATGGGACCAACAAAAAAGATACGATGGAAATGAGTTACAAAAAACTGCCAAGAGCGCCCCCTACGATATGCAGCACTACTTACTCCTTCACAATGCTTGTACTTATCTAAAACGCAACTGCACCAAATTGCAACTTGATTGGACGTTTCGTTTCTTAATTATGCCCATAACAAGAAAACAATTTTTTTTTGAAGCCCTGTAACTGCTAAATGAGGCACTTTTGGATAAGTTTGTCTAAATCGGTTCTATCTGATCATAGGAAGCTATGTTTAAGCTGGGTCCCATTACTTTCCGGGCACCCTGTATTTACTTAATTCCACTAATTGGAAATTTGTAGATACCAAGTAAGTTTAGCTTTGTTAAAACTTCTAAGGGAAGTTCTCCAATGTTTTTCTTACACTATATTTGTTCTTCTCTTTGGTTCTGTTTTTCTTTAAGTGTTCTCGGATATGTAACTTTCATTTAAAAAGTAAGCAGTGACGGTAGACCTGATAATAGAACTGTGAATGTAACTTGAAGCTGTGATAGTGCAGTAATACGTGTAATATCCTGCAGACGAGACAAGTAGCTGTTCCTTTTTTACATTTTACCGACATATATCGAGAAAACTATAAAGATTAAGTTTATGGGTCCACGGATTTGGCTTCTTTTCGTCTGCCTTATATTTCACAACCTACAGCGTTTTAAAGATGCTTGCAATCGACTATAATATATGGACCCTTATCTTTATGTAGATATTTTCCGTTTTATCCACATTTTTAACTTAGAGAAGAAAATGCTTGTATAACCTTGCTTTTTATGTTATATACATAAATGTTTGTAAATTGGCATTTTTTATACACTTGAAAAAAGTTATTTTTCTTAAACACTCGTTAACATTTTATTTATTTTAGTATGATTAAGTAATTCGATTTTTATGCTTATACAGGGTGTCTGTGAAAGGTTGGGAAATCTCGGAGCTGGAGATACTGGTGACCAAAAAGTCGATTAAGCCCAAATATGCCTTACACGAATATTGCTGGTTTTAAAAATACAGGGCGTTCAGTGCTAGAATTTTATTTTGAAATATCTCAATAACTTTGAAACCTGTCGGAGTATTAAAAAAAATTGTCACAATTATGTTTTTTAGCACGATAAATAAGAATTTTTAACTATTTGTGACGTCATTAGTAGAGGACGCCACTTATGGCACATCACTTTTCTTTTAAGTGGCAGAATTTTTTTGCAGCTTAGTGTATCTATCTGACTATATAAACTATCGATTCTCCTACCTGTATCTGAAAAAGGTATACCCTGTTGAAGTCGGTAGGAGTAACAGTTTTCGAAATAATCCTATTTGGAATATTCAGTGCACCGATTGAAAACTGTTATCGTTTCAGTTTCAGTCCTTTTCTGCTGAAAATACAGCAATATGTTACTTGAAAAAGTTGTTCAGAACGGTAAATTATGGGAACGTGCAAGATTTCAAGAAGATCGGCGAGGTTTGATTTTGAAACCATTTTTCAAGAAAAGCACAAAGATTTTATCATAGCAGGCTGATCTTTTTGAAATTTTGCACGTCTCCATAATTTGCCGTTCTGAACAACTTTTTCAAGTAACATTTTGCTGTATTTTCAGTAGAAAAGTCAATCGCTGCACTGAATATTTCAAATACGATTATTTCAAAAATGGTTACTCCTAACGTCTTCAACAAGGTATATCTTTATCAGATATAACAGATAGGAGAATCGATTGTTTCAATAGACAGATGGATATACTAAACAGCAAAAAAGTGCTGCCATTTAAAGGAAACATGTTGTGCCATAAGTGACGTCAAAATTATTTAAAAATTCTTATTGCCGTGCCAAAAACATAATTGTGCCAATTTTTTTTTAATACTCCGACAGGTTTCAAAATTATTGAGATATTTCAAAATAAAATTCTAGCACTGAACGCCCTGTATTTTTGAAACCAGCAACATTCGGATAAGGCATATTTGGTTCAATCGACTTTTTTCGGTCACCAGTATCTCCAGCTCCGAGATTTCCCAACCTTTCACAGACACCCTGTATAAATAGGTAGGTAAATATTTAGTTAGAAACTCTACTGTCATATTTCATAAAGTTTTGAATAACATGTCTTTGGATAATGAAATACAAGGTGTTTCAATTTTAATTTTTTTCCGATTTTGCAAAGCATGAAAAGTAACCTTGATTTCAGATGCACCGTTTCATTTTCCACAAAAAATATATATTTTTCGTATACGCTACAGTTTCATGGCAAATTTGATTTTTTTTAGAAATACAAAAAGAAGAGAGCAAATTCCGTAGAAAGAATTGACATATAAACCTCTTTCGAAAAATATGAAAGTTATTATTTCCATTTGCTACTCGCCGTATATTTTTAGTTTTCAGGATATTAAGATGTAGTAAATATTTTAAAATAATTATTATCATCGATTTCCTTGGAAATTCAATTGTTTTTTAAAATGAAAGTGTATTTTTATGATTAAAATAACCTTTTGTTTAATCGCGAACGTGAACAAAATTATGAATTGTCAGTTGTATAATACGATACACCCTATATTCATAAAGTAAAGTAATTAAATGACAATAATGTTTCTGAGAATACCTCAAAAGTATTATTAAAATGGATGAATGATGATGTTCCTCTTAAGGTATTCCCGCACAATATTTTTATTAAAATTGAATTTATCCAGTACTACTTTAATATTTAGTATTAGATGCTCTAACAAATGGTAGGGTGACGGACATTTCCGTTAGAAAATCTTTTCCCACACAAACGCTATAACTGATATTTTGTTCTGCCATATATTAGTAGGTTACCATGCCGATCAATTTAGGGTTGTAAAAACCTTACCTTAGGAACAGCCAACAAAATGTCTCATACTTTAGCAACTAAACTCGATTTATCTAAATCGCGGTTAAGTATTATTTTATAAACTGATCGCAAGTAATTTGATTTAATCTTTTTCCAAATATAGTAGGTAGGTACATTAGTAAACAAGAAATGGCAGCACATATCAAAACATAACACATCACCATACTCCCCAGATTTTAGACTCCGTAGCGTCAAATACTTATATACAGGCTGATTCAGAACTTATCAAAGAAATTTTTGAATGTACAGGGGACTTTTACAAATATAATTTTGTAAAAAGAATCAAAAAGTAGGTGTTTATGGTATGATGTTTACCATAAACTACCATCTTGGTAAATTTAACACCCAATGGACAGTGACGTCATCGAAATAATTTTTCCCAATTTCATACCTATTTAATAACTTTTATTAAACCCTTTTTTCGATATCACCTTTCGTGTAAAAGATATCCATAGAAAACAAAATTTTACAATTTTTCAACAAAATTATTTATTGTTATATGTACCTATACCCAAAAAGAGTATAACAAATAAACAAATTTAGTAAGTATTTTTTATTCAAATTTAAAATATGAACAAAACAAGAACAATATTAGGTACGTATCATCGTGGAAAATAATTCTGTTCTGTAAGTTTTCTACATGTCCGTCAAATGGTTGTAAGCACATTTCTAGTTTATGTCGGATTTTCAGATGGGTAACTTTTAGAAGTGTGTCTCTACTTATCTTCGAGCATGCATTCCTAATGTTTTCTTTTAATTCTTCTAACTTATGACATTCTTTCTTATATACCTCATTTTTCAGGGTACTCCATAAATAAAAATCCATTGGGGATAGGTCCGGGGATTTTGGAGGCTAATGAATAGAACCTTCTGTACCAATCCATCGGCCATTGTAATTTTCATTGAGGTATATTTTTACTTCTCTCTCATTGTGTAATGGCACTTCTTCCAATAAAGTTGGTAAAAATGTTAAATAACGCTCTCCGTTTAGTGCATTATTGTACAAGTATGGACCAATTAGGTGTCTGCCCATAATACCACACCATACATTGATACCAAAATGTCCTTGATTTTCAATCTAATTAATTTCGTGAGAGTTATCAGTTGCCCAATAGTGGCAATTTTATTTGGTACTCCATTGCTGACAAAGCGGGACTCGTCTGTCCATCGTATATATTTATAAAAGTTTGGCACATCTAACTGAATATCAACTTGTTTTTCTTTAAAATTCTTTGAGTTGAACTATAAGAAATATTTAGTTTTCATCTGGCATCTCGTATTGATTTTCTAGGATTATTATTGAAATATTCACGCACTCGAGCCACCACATTATTGTTGCAAACCAATTTATTTTCTTCAATGTTTTTTGGACTTTAAAAGCGCCTGTGTTCCGTCTTAGTGTTTGTTCCAATCTCAAAAACCTTCTATAATCTGGTACTTGGCAGTCAGGAAATCTTTCACTGTAAATCCATGCTGCCAATTTTAAAATTTTTCTAACTTCTCCAAAAATTAAAAGCATATCTTCCTTTTCATTATGACTATTCATCTTAGTAAACAGTAAATCTGCATATAAATAATTAAAACAACAACAATTGACAGGTAAATTTTATCGACAAGTATGAGTAACATAACATTGACAGTATTGATATTTCCATGGCAGCGTTCAACATACGTGATAGAGACTTTGTTTAATTTTTCTATATATATGGTCTTATATATTTTACACGAAAGGTGATATCAAAAAAAGCTTTAATGAAAGTTATTGATAAAAATGAGGACCTTTATATTAAATAAAAAAAATAGGTATGAAATTGGGAAAAATGATTTTGATGACGTCACTGTCCATTGGGTGTTAAATTTACCAAGATGGTATTTTATCGTAAACACTCACTACATCATACCATAAACACCCACGTTTACGGTTTTTCCATTGCTCTTTCTGTTTTTATGTAATGGCGGCCAACTATAAGTTCTGTGTCACCCTGTACACTTCATTTTTTAAATATTCCGACAAAAATAAGTCCAAAGGATTTAACTCAGTAGATCGTAGCGGCCATGGTACCGGTCCTCGTCCATTTCATTGTACTCCTTGAATTTCATTAAAGTACTTCCGAATATTTTGTTGAAAATGGGGGGGGGGGCACCATCGTGCAAGAACCACATTCGGAGTCGGACAGCTAAGGGTGCATATTTCAGAAGTCCAAACAGATCATTTCGAAGGAATTCGAGATACTGAACTCCATTCATTCCAATTGGTAATATGAATGGTTCAACCAAGTTATCATTGGCAATCCCTGCTCAAACATTTTAGGAAAAATGTTCTTGGAAATGATCTATTTGAATCGCCTGCGGATTTTCAAAACCCCAAACATGAGTATTATGAATGTTATATATCCCATTCCGTGTAAGAATAGCTTCATCTGTAACTAACAAGTCAGCTGTAAATTCTGGGATTTTGAGCATTCTGTTACTGGAACCATTCACAAATGTAATTCGTAATATATAATTTTTTGGTATTAATTTTTAGATATGCTGTACATGGTACTTATATAATTGTGTATAATACGTCACACTTTTGATTGGAATATTCCTTGTATTTGTTGAACGATTTGCCTGGTACTTATTCGGGAATTCTACTCAACAACCTCTAAAATATGTTCCTCAGCTGCCGAAATACGCTGTGGTGCCCTTAACCTCCATCTCTTTCGCAATAAAAGTAGCTGCATTTGGCACATGTCTACCGGGAAATCGTTCAATGCAAGTTCGGACGAGATGCTGCATTTGTCTTACTTCACCATAAAGCTGGTTACGGACGGATTTTTTTTTTGGATAAGTTGTGATCATCCTATGTATACCTAAATTTAACTGGATTTTCGTCTTCTGCAAGGAAGAGAAACAAATATTTAATAAAACAGACTCCAATTTTCCTCCCTTTTCGGATAAATTCGAAATCATAAAATTGGAGAACAGCTCTTAATAATGAAAATATCTATATCTTAGTAGATGGAAGAACTGATCCTAATTAAAACTGTATTCCTTCCAGTGGCTAAAAAGGTGCGTTTTGTATCCAATATTGTTAAAGCGATAGATGGAATTGGTTTCAGCCGATCAATACTTATATAATGAAGAGTTTGTATTGTTTCCATAAAGGAAAATAAAGGGCAGAGGGTGATTTTATTTGCACGTACAAGCATTGTTTATAAATTATTGGGGTCGCAGCGTGGAAGAGAGGGAACAAAACCATTGCCCGTAAAAAAAGAAAAATGTACCTATAGTTAAATGAATTTCTTTCATAGTAAGTAATTGCGCTAGGCATTTCTTTCTAATATTTCTTTCTGAGGCTACTTATACCAGGATAAAGTCATTGCAATTACGTTCTCATTTGTACTAACAGAGATGTGAAATTTCACATTACAGACTACAAAATAGAATGATTGAAAACAGAAAAATATAAGGTACTTAAAGATCATTAAATCTTAATACATTAAATATTGATTTTTGATTACTCAAATCACATTATGCAAATTTCAGTAAGAACATGGTTGTAAAATTTTATGATCTCCGTGGCTTTCACAGCCCTTAAATTCATAACTCAGAATTTTATGTGAGAATTAGAGCAGCTATTAAGAGTTGATCGATAATGTGTATTTTACTCCGGAAAAACCTACTTGTAAGTGCTCTGCCTTATAAAATGCATTTAGAGCTTATTTTAAAATTATCCCAAGAACCTTGTAAATGAAAAATATGGTGTACCTACCTAGTTTGTGCATATTTTGTTTTGTTGCTTTAATATATTTTATGATCTTAGATAAGTATTTTTTCTACTCAGCTACATAAAAAAAAATCAGCAAATAATTCAATTTATTTAAATATAATTTATTCTTGAGAGACTTATATTTTTTGATGTAATGCTCACTTTTTTGCAAAAATAAATAAATTTATTTTATTTATTTATTTATTTATTAAATTAAAAACAAACTCAATTTCCAAATATAGTCAAAAAAAAGTATTTGTTTGAAAGAAACAATTCGAATTGTTTCCTATAAACAAAAAAATAATTGTTAATATAGCCAGGGTCAGTAGTTAGTTAACTCATCACTCACCTGTGGAGGCAATAATTCACATTTGTTTCCTGAAATTCCCGTGCAATAAAATTCTTTGAAATTGCAACTATTGTTTTATCATAGAATATAATTAAATCAACACCAGAAGTGTATCATTGAAAAGGAAATAATGTTTTTTAATTTAAACAAATACTTTCATTATATTATGTAACTGTATTTTTGCTTTTTCAAAAAAATGATGAAATTCTCATGGAAATATTAGTGACAAGAAGTCAAAGTCGTAATAATTGAGAAAGTCGGTAATCAACACTTAATAACGGCTTAGATCAGTGGTTCTTAACCTGTCATTTTCTTAGAATAAATATTAATTTTATTTAACTGTACGCGATGTGTGTTTTGTTGTTAGCGAGTAATTGTGGCGTAATGAGTAGTTGACGACAAATCTAAACCATCTCGGACGATGGTTATCATAGGCGCTGATTTTTTGGAGGAAAATAGTGTTTTGCTCTGTTCCTTAAACATCGAGCTAGAAATCCTAAATTGTTTTTATTGTCGTTTAGCCCCCTTGAGCATGTGGTTCATTTTTTTGTACTGAGTAGTAGTTAACCATATGTTTAATAAAGTGACAGCTACCTATGTGTTTTACAATTTTGTGAATTTCCATGGCGATATTTCTCTTCTTGATCTAAATTAATAATATGGATGTATGTAGTTTCATCAAATAAATACTATACACTGTACATTCGATTGTACACTACTATATTAACTAAAGCAGTCTGCATGGTGTTTCGAATTTCCAAAAAAAAAAAAAAAACGTAAATGTGCTGAATAAGTAAGTCCGAATTCATATCTTGGCGCCATTGCTAAAGAATAAACGTATAAATCAAAACACATATTCTCAGAATCAGATAAGCCATTCGCAAGGGTCCATTTTTATTGATGTTTGGTTGTGTATCTTTTTTATAATTCACTTTGTCATATTACCTTGCATGTTTACAGCAAAGAATAATTCTTTTTGATAGATAACATCATAATTTGTTTGACAAATTTGACTAATAATATATTTCTTTCATATACGACCGTAATTTCAGACATGAGCAGGGGTGGTCAAATGAAAAGATCACGAATACCGTACACTCTACGATAAAACTTCATCTGTATTATTCCAAGTATAACTTGCGTCGATAGAGTTTACTCTACTGATATTGTAATCGCATATTGATCATGATTATAGTCATATAATCTTCAAACATGTCCAATATAAGTCCAAAGTAATTAATTAATTTAATTTAATTAATTTATTTTTACCTTTAAATTCAAGGATTTAAATTCAAACTTTTGACGTTAGCACTTAGTACATGCAATCTTTTGAAGTAGTACTAATTGTCTGACATATTTTCATCTCAGCTCACCGTTTAGGGATGTATTTTCCTTTTCCTATTCCCTTGGCTTTAAAATGCATCAATTTAAACCGTTTCTCGGAGCTGTATGTAGGTGAGAGTTGGAAAATTAAACTTTAATTAAAGTTAGTATGATACTCCCCAGAGATGACATTCCCTTGCATAAAACTTGTAGGATAAAATTACGTTAAAATGTTTAATCATTTTAATTTATTCGAAAGTTAAAAGCAGGCTGTTCTGTGAAGAAATTCTGTTTGTAATCTACTATATTTTAAGTAATACCTACGCCAACTGCAAGTGTAAACTTTATTTCCAAGATTAAGCAGTTAAGTCTGCCAAAGTAAATTGTTTAATGCATTCATATATTTGTAATAATTTTTATAAGGATTAGTAAAATGTATCTAAAACAACACATTTGATTTTTGATTATACACACACGAACACCTATATTCACACAAATAAATTTACATTGGGTAAATTAAATATTGTTAAAAATCATTTAAAATATAATTGACAGGAACATTGATTGAACCAAATATATTCACTGTAACTGCACAATACATAAATGAATATTTTACATCATAAATAGTAAAAATGCACGAATCATTAAGACTCCTTAATTTGAAGCAATTAAAACACATTAATCAGGTATTCCCTAAAATCAAAATTGAAGAGAGAGCGAAAGCCTAGGTCTGCAACCGTAAGTTTTTACCCACCCCGTCGCATAAATATTTTAAATATTAAATTCAAGTGTAGGTTTGTTGTTATATTGTACAAAAAAATTACTGACGTAGTTTGAAAGCGAAGTAGTCTAGGACCAGTAAAGTCCTACGATTTCAAGTTTTCTACCATTTTCCTCTGTTATATTTGCTAAGAGATCCGATAAAATAATTAAATATATTTTTGTACACAGGATATTACATAAACATCAATGTGTTATTTACAAATTATTTTAAAAATAATTGACTGTTTTTAATCCATTCTTTTTAAAGAGATCTACAAATGTTTCCACACAAAAATGTATTTTTATTAATAACTCCATTTTCCTATATATCTTATAAATCAACGGAGTTGTTAATAAAATTAAGTGTTGAACAGTTTTTAATGGAAGGGTACATTTTTTTATCTAACTGGAAAAATAAGTAGATATATTTTTTAATCATCCTATATATAAATTGATCTCTTATTTATTTCTTTGTAAGAAACTTGGTTAATAAAATCAAGGGCTTTCATCTGATATTATTAACTTGTCTTTACCGCAATCTAGCCACTTCACTTCATCGAAAAAAAGTTACTTTGATCTTGCTCTGGGATCTGTATTGTTTGTGACATTGTTATTAAGAAAACGACTTTCGAGTTTCTAAGGAAAGATTACTTTAATTCAAAAATTTATCAGCGGAATTGTTGCCTTTTCGTTCGCTAAGTACAATGTTTTAGTAAAAATTGTCTCTGAGGAATGTGTTCTAATTACGCTAGGGATACAAAAATTTATCTCAATGTACGATATCTACTTCTAATTTTTTCTGGTGCTCTGTTGTACCGATACACTAATGTCAGTTTTTAATCAATTGATATTGATTGAAAACTATAAGATACACATTTAACTTTACACCTGTGAACATTTAATGAAATGAGATACACTATCGTAGACGGAAATGCATCTAATTTTCCAATACATCGACAATATTTATTACAAAATGTGATGGCTGTATATAAATATACATGCATATTTATGTGTTCACCAATTTATTTGCAAGTTAGTGAAACTATATGGGTGTCGTGTGCGTGTGGCTGCCAAATCATGATTCACAAGATTATGTAGATACTTACGTTATATTACACGCATCGTTAGTTGTAGAAATCTGCAAAATCTACCGTTAGTCATTTTCCAAATATTATACTGAGAAGCATTTCAGAACCATTCATTCCAGAATTCAGACTTATAATTAGTATCCATTCTGTAAGCTGAATATGCGGAACTAATTTATATTTTCTTTATTTTATTAAGTTTTCTTGCTCCAGATGTATTATCGTGCAACATGCATGTATGAACTTTCCAACTACCTTCTTGTTTTATGCATGTTTTCATCATAAATCGGTTTACACCTAATGCAATTTGTATCTTGGAATGAAGTGAATCGCATCAATTTGTGTTCTTGAATCCATAATTTGTACAAAAACCCGTTAAGCTTTTAACAAATTTCATTCACATGTTAAGCTTAATTTTAGGTAAAACATACAGATTTTGTTGGTAATAGGATTTATATCCAGTTATCTATATCTATCGAAACAAGTTTTTTTATTGAATAATTTTAATATTGATGTAATGAAAGCTTCCATTCATATTATTTAGAAATATAATAGATATTTTGCGTTGAGATAATATAGATTTTATAAATAAAGCTTCATAGTAAACGTATTTTTAGCAATTCAGGAAATGCCATCTCGTACTTATGTATGTATGTTATAATAACAACAGGGAGTGGATTTGCTAGTAGTAGTTAATAATGCTAAATCTAATGGCAATTTCATGAATAGTTAACAATTTCACAAGATAATTATGCAACTTTTCTGTAGGTACAAAATACCTAACGATTACTCAACTTATATACATGGGTAGCAGATCCAATTATTACAATGAGATGTTTTGATATTCCCGTTCCTTTCGCTCAATGTTAATGCGGCGTAAGTGATCGTATTGATGCAATTAAAATGAAGTAACTGCGGACTATACAAGGTAACGCAGCGAACACGTTTTTATATATATATATATATATATATATATATATATATATATATATATATATATATATATATATATATATATAAATATATATATATAATATATATATATATATATATATATATATATATATATATAGGTAAAACAATTTCTAAGAGTCCTATAATCATTCTACGGGAAACACAGTCGTTCATTAATTACTCAACGACATTTGAAGACTTTACTCCACTTTAAATTTAGTAGAGTTCCATTCTCAAATAGTAGCTACACGGAAAATAGTATTGTAAAAACTGACTAGTGCTCTTAAAGTCAGAAGGGACTTAAAACTTCGTGTCCACTTGCAAGTAACTTATGAGATTTGCTTGCTGAAGCAGTTGCTATTGCATTTACACTAGTTATAAATTTGCAGTAAGAGTAATTTGCTTTTGCGTTTCCACTGCTAGTTGAAAAGGTGCGACAATATTATTGAATCAAATTAAAATATAATCCCTGTGAAAATATAGATGTTGCAATGACTGATACCATTATAATGAGAAAACCTAGAGTAGGTGAAAATAAAGGAACAAGATGGTGAGTAAGTAAAGCAATGACTTCAGAAAAAAAGTAATTTAGAAGCTCAAGGTACATTATTGCGAGAATAAAAAATCTAGAACAATTGAAAATTTTGTTAGCTGTCAGTTGAAATTTGGGATTAGTACCTGTTGAGGTTACGTAGTTTTCTTTCTATTTCAATCTATTTTGTTTGAAAGAGTTCAGCTAATTTCTGTAGGTATAACGCTTTGTTTTTTTATGTGGTTTCTAGTGTATTTGCATCTTATGTGTTATAATTCTAGGTATAATTCCAAGCGTTCTATCAAAATATTGTTCCAGGAGCGTTAATGTCTCATTTTTTGATTTTATTTTGTTTTTTTACACGCATCTGCGAAATCCGCCGCTAGTAATTTTCCAAATATTGTACTGAAAAATATTTCAAATCCATTAATTCCATAATCCAGACTTATAATCAATATCCATTCTGTCAGTTGAATATGCATAACTAATTTATATTTTCTTTATTTATTAAGTTTTCTTGCCCCAGATGTATTATCATGCAACATGCGTGTATGAACTTTCCAACGAAACTAAAATACTACTTACTTGTTTTATGCATGTTTTCATAAATCGGTTTACACCTAACTTGTATCTGGGAATTAAGTGAGTTACATCAATTTATGTTCTTGAATTCATAATTTGTACAAAAATTCGTTAAGCGCAAGTACGTGTGTACACACGATATATCAAGAAACATTTTTATACATTTCTTTTTCTACAGGGTGCCGAAAATTAGTAGGCCAATCCGTTAACCATAGATAGCTGATATGAAAATAATCTGACTTTCATTATGCTACTTTTCGCTAAGGAACCCCATTTTTGAAATACAGGGTGTCAAAATGTAAATGTCAGAAAGGAAATTTGTCGATAACTCCGGGTAAAATTAGAGATATTTGTTTGAAATTTGGCTAATATTTTTTTCTTGTAGAGACACACTTTCAGTATACTTTTGGTAAAAAAAGTCAAAGCACGAGCGCAGGTGAGGGAGTTAAAGTGCATTATGACCCCCCCTCAACTTTTTCATACGCACGCCTATGGTAAATAAATATATTTTTCTTATTCTTGCAAGAACGGTCGTAAAAGAAAATTATCAATTATTCCTGCCCATACATTTACTTTCCAACTTACTTGATGATGTGCCTCTACAATGAATTTCGGATTTTCAGCAACCCATTTATGAGTATTATGAATATTCGTTATTCCGTTACGAGTAAACGTGGCTTCATCGGAAAATAAAATAAATTTACTAAAATTAATATTATCATTATTTTCTTGGCATATTCAATTACAGAAAGTGAATCTTGCTTTTGAATCTAAAGGTAGAAGTGCCTGCACTTTTTGTACATGGTATGAGTACAGTAATTGCTGTTTGACGACACGTCGCACATCATCTGACTTAATATTATTATTGCCACCATTATTAATTTGATTAGCTAGTATCCTCGTACTTATACTCGGAGTTTCTTCGACAATTTGCAAGATTTGCTCCTCTTCATTTGGACGTAATTTGAGTTGCCGTCCACATTGGCCCACCCTCCTATGCTTAAAGTTGCCAGATTCTCTCAGACGGTTGACTAAGCTTAAGAAAAATCTCATTTTTGTCCGCATAACGCCTAGCAGCTAAACTAGCATTAGAGTTACATTTTCCTAAAAGCAAGAGAAATTAAATTGTTTAGGTTCGAGATTACAATTAACACTTATTAAGAAAAAATCCTATTCCTTTTAATAAGTACTTACTTACCCATTATTAAAATCATATGGATCATTTCAGAAAATGATTGCAAACCTTCACTGTTCGCCATTTCTTATTGAACACTTCAATTAAAAAATGTCTAAACAACGTTTTTTGTATTTAACTTATAAATTATTTTGACAACCAAATGGACCTACCTATCTGACTTTGTTTTCAAAGCCTACATAGAACTTATTACTTGAAACACTAGTTACCAAATCAAAATCTTGCAAGAATAAGAAAAGTTAGAATAAAAGCCGCTTTATCTAAGAAAATATATTGTTTTACCATAGGCGTGCGTATGAAAAAGTTGAGGAGGTCATAATGCACTTTAACCCCCTCACCTCCGCTTGTGCTTTGATTTTTTTTACCAAAAGTATACTGAAAGTGTGTCTCTACAAGAAAACAATATTAGCGAAATTTCAAACAAATATCTCTAATTCTACCGGAGTTATCGACAAATTTCCTTTTTGACATTTACATTTTGACACTCTGCATTTCAAAAATGGGGCTCCTAAATGAAAAGTGGCATAATGAAAGTCCCATTATTTTCATATCAGCTGTCTATGGTTAACGGATTAACCTACTAATTTTCGGCACCCTGTATATTACTTACATTTTATATAACAAACCCATCTACCAATGTTTGTAAAGTATAATAATTAAAACATATATTATACTCTTAATGACATAATAAATAATTTTGAACTGAATTATTAACGTTCTTAAAACCAAGTTTTTCACAGAATGTTGAAGACCATTGCCAGTTGGTATATCAGTCTGATTGGGCGTCTAAAAAATTCTATTTATAGACGAACCCAAATCAAATATTTAACATCCTTTATTGTCATCTGCCGTTGTCTCCCGTGCAAGCATAATTATTGACAGTCCCTCGAATTCGGACACGTAGGACTTTTCAACAAGTGAGTTTGAAGGGGGTTACGGAAAGCTGGCATTTCTTTTCGGGAAATTGCTGATAGGTTGACCCAGCCGTGAAACGACGCTGATTGAAATTCGTAGGAAGAAAAAGGAGAGACATTAGATCTTAAAAATAAAAAAGACACCATTTATTGTTTTTCCTTTTCTCAAAACATACACCATAAAGTGGATTGTCACGTTTTATAACTGCAGCGCAAAATATTTTTACATTTTATTTTATCCTCCCATTATTTATATTATTAAACAAATGATTCAACAGTTCTGTTTTTCGTCTCACCAGCTAAAATATATCAGCATTGTCCACTCATAAGTATGGTTATGTTACAATTTGTCAAAAAAAATCCATTTTGACGTTAATATATTTCATTAATTTAGAGCTATGTCTATGAGTAAATTATTTCGTTTCTGTTTCTACTATTTAATTTTCTTATGAAGTATGTTCAAGGTGTTTGAATACCATATGTTTAATTAGAATACTACAAAATTCTCTCAGCTGTTCTAGGAGGTATTTCGTAAAGTACGAATTTTTCTATTTATTTTATTATTATATTATTAAATTAAAATTACTGTATATATTTCACAATATGAATAATAATATACCACACAAGGTATTTCTCAAAATATAAAATTCACGAGTTCCTTTAAAAATTTTGGAACAAAAAACCCATTAATAATTAACAACAACAAAATTCACAAATATGTTTTTATGTTTGTATGTCTGATTCCCAATAAACTTACGTATGTACATACATAAAACACGAACATTTATACGTTAACTATATATACGTTTCTTTAACGTATTGACACAGATACCTACATTCAAATAATACTTTTAAAGTAATCATCAGTAGATTTCAAAATGTAATAATAAGATTCCAATTTTTCATAACTAAATTTTAGTACCTGACGTCAATATCAAATAAATGATATATAAACCTTTCAATAAATATATCAAATAACTAGAAGCGGACATTTTCAAAAAATTATTGTCACAAAGGCATACTTTTTACTGTTTACAATTAATTGTTTTTAACATTTCTATATTATTTTAACTAATTTAAAATTTCAACTATCAGAATTGGAACTTTGGAAATGGTTGCGAGACAGCGACTTTTATAAAATGTACCTTTTTGTGTAAAGTTGGAAAATAAGAATTTGATACCAAAGATAAGATACCTTTAAGTATAAGAAAGTTATGTCGTTTATAACGTATTCAATCTGTCGCATCTGGCGCCCTCTATGAACTACAACCAAACTGTGAACAGATTTCAATTGCTCGACCCAAAAAAGCCCCAACCTCAACATTTTTTTATGGATATTAGCATTTATAAATAAATAAATGAAAAAAAAAAACTAAAATAATTTAAATTTAACACTGTATCTCGATAACTATAATCTTTTGGACTAAACTATGTTCGGCTAAATCGCAATAGTTTTGCCTTAAAGATCTACTTATGAATTTTTTCCCATTATTTGGAGACCACCTTGTATTAGATAAAGATGTGAAATATATGAAATACTGTAATAAAATTTATATACTTACCACAGAAATAACACAAAACCAAAAAGAAACTTCATCTTGATCCTCTTTTACAAACTAACTACCGAAGTGTATATTCCAGTAAGCGTTAGGTGATTTCAACCTATCAAACTTTATTCGTTTAAATATATATTGAACGTGTAAAAGCATGTACTTCTAACATATGTATTTAAGAAGAATATATGCATTTTCCGTTATAGAAACGTTAACATTAACAATGAAGTCATGGTTTAGAATAACATTATTTAAACGTCAGAATACTAACTAGTAAAATTTCAAAAGGAAAACATATGTATTTGTAACGTTGTAATATAATGGTGTATTTTATACGAAAAACAAACCATCGATTTTCTAACACGACACGTCCCATGACACGTTTATAATACCTATGTTTAAAATACGTATGTGTGTTTACTGAGCTAGGTGTCGTTCTCCTTATACATAGTAAATTTTATACATTCCACCATTGCTGTTGTCAAAGACCCCATACTGAATAGAAACCACATTCGATTACCACAGAATCTCACACAAACAAACAACAATGCCCCAATGCCGCTCAACTGCGCGACCTGCATACAGACAAACATCATGTACATCACCAACCAAAGACAAAAAGATACCCAAGAAAAAAGCTGCAGAAGGACTCACGTGTGGCTGTCTTGTCTGTGTGCAGGTCGCCGCAGAGAAAGGCAGCTTTACACCACCACCACCAACCACTGCCCGTTCCCCATCTCCATCCCCGACGAAGCGCCGAAGAAATCCTTGACGGTCTCGTGATGTCGGAGGGGGTAACGCAGGGGACCTGGTGACTGGCCATCTCGATGAGGTAAGTGGAAATTTGATGGGTTTGGCTTTATTGTTGGAATAAGCTGTTGTGTGAAGATTTTTTTTTTTCTATAGAATGAATACCAAAACTTATTGTGACAGTTTAACATATTGCTTGACCAAACTCAACTTAACTACGACTTGTTCTTTAACAGAGTACGCTGTAGCAATAATGAAAAACTTTAACAAAGAGTATCTACGTTCTACACATATGTGCAATACAGAATCCAGACGGAGAATGCGTTCGGTCTGTCGCTCAATCAAGGATAAGATAAATTTAGTCAAACAGAATGCTTTAGTGACAATTATTGTTGGCTGAGACAAGAAATCTTGCAAATATTGAAAAGTCTTGTCTTATCTTTCAAAACAAGACAAGAGTTTCTTTATAGTCTTGTTCTTGCTCGATATTGCAATATAATTTCTCGTCTTGCGAGAGTCTCACAAATTTGTTGTCTCGCAATAACTCTCATGATTCTTGCGAGACTCATCCATACAAATGAGAAACATGGAACTTTATTGGTGGTTACACTTCGTCGACTACAGTCCTGTACAGGTTGATCGTTCACAGTAGTCGATAGGTAGACATTATGAAGTATAGAAACCAGCCAGTTTTACATAATAAATTATAAATAATAGACGAATTAGGGAAGAATCGGAGTTCTTTCAGTCAAATGGCAGTGAATTTACAGGGTGTTTTTTAAGTAGAGGTAAAAAATCCAGGAGCGTATTCTGTGGTCAAAGGAAGGGTTACTTGTTATATAAATATGGAAAACTATTGTTCAGCTACAGCGTGTTAAAAATTAAAAAAAAGAAATAAGTTTTTAACTTTTATTTCTAATTTAACGAAATTTGGTGTACATATTTTGCATGACAGTAGATATGAAACAAAAAATTACCAGCTTTAAAAACGTACCAGGGTGAAGATGTGGGTATCATCGATCATTATTTTCCAAAGAAATATATCACCCAGTTTAATATTACAAATAAAATAGGTCATCATATGGGCCATTGTTTAAATTAACAGTGGAAATATATTTCTATGATTTATTATAAAAAATGTTGGAAATGGCAATCTTCAGCCAAAACACATGCTTCAGATTTTCTTGAAATTTCAACTCGAACACGTGCAATTCCAGGATTAGCTATTATTACATCACAACCAGCTATAATTTGTTGACGTAAGTGCTCCTCAGATTCAATGTGAACCTTGTAATGTCTTGAGATGCCTTCAAACAAAAACAAAAATTAATAGAGTTCAATGGAGTGATTAGGGTGGCCAGGGTTAACCTGGTTCTTGGGTGTTATTACCGAATATTTCATTTAAAAATTCGCTAGCAGTCAAACTAAAATGTAGGAGAGCCCCGTCGAGCATAAACCTCATTCTTTGTCTTAGCGCATAGGGAACATCAAGTAGTTCAGGTAAAACGTTTCCAAGATAATGTCGGTAGGAGACACCGGTTAAAGTTCTTGGAAAAAGTACGGCCCAACTAGAAAATTTTGAATAATACCCACGCATACATCAGAAAACTGATGTTGAAATCGAGATACTATTATGGGATTAGGTTTTTTATCAAACCAAAGGTGTTTATTGTGGAACTTCATTATAGCATATCTGGAAAAATTAGCTATGTCAACGGTAAGGACAACATTTTGTTCAATTTTTTGCAAAATCTAGTGATAAAATTGTAGTCGAGCGGGATAGTCTTGCGGAAGTAAGGCTTGAACCCTTTGTATGTGATACGCGTATAACTGTTGATGTTTCAGAACGGACCAAACAAATTTATGATTTACATTAAGATTTGCAACGATATTCCTAGTACTAGTATTTAGGTGTTCTTCAATTTCGTGTAGAATAGTTTCTTCCAACTCAGGCGTTCTAACAGTGAAGGGTCTTCGAGGAATTGGACCTTTCTTTCTGAAATGAACCTGAATCCGAAAGACATGGAAAAATATTTCTGAACATTCTTGGATTTGGAGTTGGATGATCTGGAAATCTCCCGTATCCTTAGTACCATTTCCATCTGCAATATCATAAATGTAAATCGGTCAATATGTTTTATTTCAGCATTTGAATATGCATAATATTTTTAAGAAATAAGCTTAATTTGACAATACACAATATGAAATAAGATGACGGGACTTCTTCCTATTATTGTTTTGCATGGCTTCTCTAAGATATTATGTTGAAGTAATTTAAGTAACTGTTCACTTAATCAAATTAATCAATTTTGTTGTTAATCGATTTGGAATACAAAAAAGTGTAAAGAAACAAAAAGTGAAGATAATATAATAGCGCATTTGATGACCTATATTATTTATAATATTATAGAGGGTGATATATTTTTGTTTGTCAAATAATGATCGATGATACCCACACCTGCGCCACTGGTAAGGTTCTAAAGCTAAAAGGTAATTTTTTGTTTTATACCTACTATACTAAATATGCACACCGAATTTGGCTAAATTATCTCATGCAGTTTAGAAATTAAAATTATATAATTTTTTAAATTTTGATACGGTATAGCTAGATAATGCCTGTCCTCAAGAAACTTTTATTTTTGATCACAGAATACGCCCCTGGAATTTTAACCTCTACTTAAGAAAGTTTTTTATATATTTTTAGTTATTAATAATATTGTGTGAAACTAACTACTCAGTGGACAAAAGCCCCAACCTGCGTTGAATTACATCCACAATATCTACCCTGTATGATTAATTCAGTTCAGCACAACTGGACCTAGACTTAATGTCTCTCTAGACTTTCTTTAAATTATTGTCTTGTCTTGAAATTCGAACTGTTAAGTATTGTCTTCTTGGTTTTATCTTGTCTTGCGCGGCCTAGAGAGACCAAGAAATGTAAGTCAAGATTGTCAGCATTAATTTCATGTGGACTCATAATTGACACTCTCTTTTCAACTTGTGCGAATTTTCAACTTGTCCAATTTAGTAGTGGAATTAATAAAGAACGCAATTATTGTAAATCTGTAATTTTGCTAAACTACTATGAACTAGTTTCACGTATGCATACACGAATTCCTTTGAAGAGGATGTGAATCTGGAGCTTTTAAACTACAATGCATTAATTCCCACGCGCAATTTATTGTCTAAAAATAGCCTTGCAATTGCCGCTGCGTTAAAATTAATTACGCTCGAGACAATAAGTCTGTATACATTTAGACCTCATAGCAGGTGCTCGGTGCTTTGTGAGATTTTTGAGCTGAATAAATCATAATGGGTGTACCCTGTGAGTTCAGCTAAGGCCACGATTTTGGCGTTGTACCGTACAGATAATTAATTTAAGGTACAGTTTATATAACATAATGAAATAGTAACAAACACTTTACGAAACATTACGAATTTTGAATTTGTCTATAACTATCTGTATAGGATGTTTTCCATTAGGTACATTTAACTGAAAAACTCCAACAATTATTTGTCTGATATTTAAAAAGGATTATAAATAAAAAATATAAAAATAACAAAATTATAATAGTGTAAAAATCAGTGTCGTACACATTGTTTTTAATATGTCTCCGCAGATATACCTCTGGTATAACAATGAAATTCATATTTCGCTTATAAAATACTCGCATCTTCAAAACAAAATAAGTTATGTGGTAAATTACAGTGTCCTAATTGAAATTGAGTATAATGGCGTGGGAAATCAGCATTTGATATGACAGTGACGGAACACTGTACTTTATAAATATATTTTTTGTTTGGCTGATGTGGATATAAAACATTTATATTGTTCACAAACCAATGCATTTACATAAACCTTAGCAAGAATTGAATATTATAAAGTAGCAATAAATAACGTAAAATACAAAAACCTTAAAAAAATTGAAATATATAGTAGCTAGCGATCTGTACAAAGTAATTGGCAACTATAGCTACACCGACGCATTTTCCAAAAATTCACTTGTACCAAATTTCAATTTAATAGCTTAGCTTCTCAATAGAAATGGTAATTGGCTGAGTAAAACTGAAATGTCTCGTTTAATTCTCTTAAAGTCGCTAAATCTGTTTTCGAAGTATATGTATTTTCTATAAGTTAAAACGAAGCCTTCTCAAAATCCTTCATTTCTTCAAAGTGTTCTTTGCAGCCTGGAAAAAATGAAAAATCATGATTTTCTAGTGATGACTTGAAAAGCTTCATTTTAATTTTAAATCTTCTTATATATTGACTTGTTGTGTATCGCATACCAGGACAAAAATACTCGACTGTAACAATTAACCGTATTCCACGTTTTCCGGTTTATGAATCTCTATTCCACACTATTAACTATTATCTCTGCTCGTCCCACTTGACTCAACCTTCTTATATACGTGCGCATAGCACCTCGAATGTTCGAGAGCGGGATATTTAGTGTTCCAGTAACTTCCAGCACCAGTGACGTCACATAGTCTATGTATGTGTCATTTTAGTTCATAGTTGGGATAGGAATAACTCGCTTGTGTATATTATTCGTTTTTAAAGCATATTTTTTTCGGCCCGTTACCCTCTGTTGGACAGCCTTGAACTAAGGTATTGATGTAATTTCTATTATTTTTTTTAAATTTCCTAATTTTATTTTCTGCATTTATCTCTTACATTATTTATTTTGTTTTGCTAAACTTTTCAAGTAAATAAGATCTGAAAAAATGTTATATTGAAAAACTTTTATATAGGACAAGCTTTTCGCTGGATAATAAAGGGTAATCAACCAAACAGGAAACTCACTTTAGTATATACGTAATAACTGTCACTGCGAATTGAAAATAAACTCGCTAGAGAACAAAAAAATTTGGTCGCCGACATGCCACCTTGAAACTTTTACTGAAAAGTGTCGTAGAACCTCGTGCAGATAATACAACAATAAGCAATCTGAACATCGTATCAGACAGACGATGTAGAGTCGAGGAAAAGTTAAATTGAACACTGAACGTTCCAATAAAGGAGATAATACCGCCATTCATGTTCTTGTCCGGATGATGCACGAGATTGATTTTCAAAAGAAATGTTCGAAGGTATATTAGTGAAATAACTTATGTTCTTCTACCAAGAATTCAAGAAATACTCTTTGTTGTAATTTTAAGCGCAGAAATAAATACTGTTTAAGTATTTGATCAACTTGCAAAGTGTAACAATTTTTGAAAAAGCGAATAACTTTTAAGCCTATTCACTGAAAAATAAAGAAATGTATAATATGATAATGAAGCAATGTTTCTTATATTCAGTTATATAGTTTGCTATTAAAGATACAAATTAATTTTTGCGCGTTTCTCCAGAGTCCAGACAGCTATTTTTTAAGGTTAGAGTGTCGCTGGCTGAAACCTCCAACTGTTCATTATACTATCAAGTTTGAGTGCAATTTGATAATATTTTATGTTCGCAAGTATTGCAAGGTAAGTAATTGGTTTTCTTACAGTTATCTGTTTTCTAAGATTGGAATTAAATTAGGATTTATGGTATACTTTTAAAGAAAATGAGTGTGAGATAAGGTATACAATGCAGCCCTTACATCCAAGAATATAAGGGGAAGAAGAGAGCATTTCTAATGCCAGTTTAAGGAGTATCCAATTTAATTTTTTGACGTACGACATACAACTCTTGTACAGCATGTAGTATTTTTATTTATAGAATCATATCTATTACGATAGTTGCAAATAATTATCATTGTTATTCTGTTTAGTTAACTATCATTTTGATTGTGGTCAAGAAATAATAACCGAATTGGGTCGATTGTTATTGTAATAATTTTTAAATGACATAATTTTTAAAAATATCTAAAATTCGATTTATACTAATCATGTTTAATCAAATTTAATACGTGGCTAATAACCTTTACGGAAAGTTGTACTGACATAATAACTCTTCATATGGCGTCATATTGCATTCGTACGGGTCATAATTAAAGAAATTAAAAAATGTCTCATTGGATCTGTGCCTATCAAATAAATATAATAAAAAATTTATAAATAATGATTTACACTATGATGGAGCGAGAGATGGAATATTATCATCTTTGTATGTCAAATACATAAAACAATCGATCCTTACAGCTGGCGTACTTTTTTAGGTTATTTCATTTTTATGTTTACTGTGTACAATACAACTGCATGAATGTATACCGGTAATGAATAATTTGAACTGTTACACAAATATGTATTTAAGGGATTATTATTCCAAAATTGAATAAAAATCTATGTTACAAGTGTGTAAGCGACTTTAAATGCGAGACATTTCTTAAAAATGAACTTTTACCTAAGGGCGTTCTCAAGTCGACTTCATCATGTTCCCATCAGACTTAAATGTTTGGTCTGTTTTAAGTAAGTAAATTAAAAATCTAGTACACTTTATTTAAAAATTAAGCTAATTTCTTTTTTTTTAATAAGATATTAAAATTATCAATAAATCACTTATTAGGTTCATATGTTAACGTATTTAGACTAGATGTTACATAACAACAAAACACATTAATCCTCATTTTCTGCAGGACGAAAGGAAATTAGGCGGGCTGTTATATTCTTTTAATTAAAACTTTCCAAGTCCTAATAAATTGAAGAACGGGGCCAGCATCAAGTAAACCCACAAACTTTTGTTATACTGAAACTGAAAACTAATTAACAATTAGGGTCTTCCGTATTTATGATATTTATATCGTTCTAATGTATATCACGAGATATTGCCTGCGGCTCCTTGTTTAATTAAATTTTGTCCTTGGTATAACCGTAACGTAATAAATCATCTGTTTTAGTGAAATAATACATTGAGGTAAATGGATATTATTTATTTTACATTCCGTATGCTTTAGGTAATATACGTAAAGTTTCCAAATCAGATTTAGATTTATCTAACTTTGAATTCTCACGTATAACATCTAGTGCTTAAATTATTTCTGGAATTTTTTGTGAGGTAATAAATACTTCAATTTTTTTCTAAAATTATACAGGGTGCCCGTTAAAGAATGGGCCAAATCTTTCTACTAGATTCTACGACAACAATTAATGGGAAAAAGTCATTACAGTGTTGCTTATAAACGTTCAGTTTTCGAGAAAATCGTTTTTATTTTTTCTTCAACTTCAACACTCTGTATCTCGAAAACTAAGTGTTTGTATATGTTTGTATATGATTTTTCCTCATTAATTTTTGTCGTAGAATCTAGTGGTAACGTTTAACCCATTCTTTAACAGACACCCTGTATAACAATTTTCGGTAACTGAACAAAATACAAACTTCTAATATGTTCTAATATGTCTTAATATATTCAGAAAACATTGGTAAAATTTTCAACTAAATACGTATAATATGCTGCTGTTAATAATAATAATAATATATCTACCCCTCATTCTAATCACAAGGATTAGCCCAGAAGTCGAAGACGTGCGGGAGAGGGGGTGGCATATTATTATTAAGCAGGTCGCATTTGCTCCCAGGACCGACTTACGTTGGCAGGCCCTAACCACCATTCAGTGCAAGAATGAGGGAAACCTGGAAAACCTCATTAATTAGGGGGGTAGTCAAATGTCAACCGGTATCAATCTCTCACATTGACCCAAACCCACACTCTTCTACCCTACCATACCCGCAAAAAGGGTCAATCCTCTCCACGAATATAGCTTATACACGGTCTGCGAGGGTCGAACCCACAGCGATCTAGTCATCTCGATTCAAGTACTGACGCTTTAAACCGCGTGACCACTGACCGATCCAAATACCACTATTTATAAAAAAAATCGGTTATTAACAATAGTGTGTAATATTAATAATATAATATTTTTATGTTAACTAAAATACCTTTAAATACAGTAAAAAAAGATATACTCACCACAATATTTTCGTTTATGTATACAGGGTGTTCAGTAAAGAACAGGCTATACTTTAATATCAGCTCCCTTAGACAAAAATAATGTAATTTGAATCAACTTACCTTAGTATAATTTTGCTTGCCTTAAGAAGTTAAAGGCCTGAGAAAGTACTTTTTTATTTTATTTTTTTTTACGATTATTGTCTTATTTGTTGGGTAAATGTACTCAAATTTTGAAAAAGAAAGTTTTCTTGTGACCTTCTGAGCGTCTGTGCCACTATATTATTTCTTTTATTTTTTTTAAGGATAGAAGTTTCTGGAAAATGATTAGTTCCTTTGAAACAAGACTACTTGTTGCATGCGGCTAAAATACATAACTTATAAATAATGACGACGTCTGTGACATAGTAAACAATCTTGGCCTGTGTTTGGCTTTACTTTAATTTTACTTGCACGTAAATGATATACCATAGAAAGCTTATTCTTCTCTAAAACTGTATTTAAAATATATAGGTATATACTAAGATTTTGCTTATCATATCGAAATTATGTTTCTCCCTCACTTACGCAATATAGTCAAGTTTCTATTTATCTATCTAATTCCAGCTGGTTGAATATGTTCGAAAGGACTTTTATTTATATTGCTGGTAAGTGCTAATTGTGTTAAGCAACAGTAAACCCGCATATTTGTTTAACCAAATAAAATGGAGATGGAGAAATTTATTCACGAGATTTAAGACAAGTTGGAAACAAACTTTAGATTCATTGTCATAAGAGCAACCAATTTAAATCTTTTGTATCATATGATTGCTACATTTTTAATAGGTTACTAGTTATTTTCGATAACAACTGAAAGCTATATCTTATAATTGGACAGACTGTCTTCTGCCATTTACCATTTCAATTTGCAAGTATTTTAAATGGAATTACATTTCTAATTTATTATTAAAACATTTTTCTGTGTATTAGGCACTTACACGAAGTCAGATTAATTTCACGAGATAAATTATTAAATAGTATTGACTTTTATCATTGATCTTTAAATTAGAACAAGGTTAATTCCTATTATGTAGCAAATGCATCTGTAATTAAATTTATTTAATTGCAACGGGATATCTATTCTTTTGCAATATTGAATGGAGTGGTTCTGTCAAAAAATTATGTATACCTATGCAAGGTGTCTATCTTTATTTTTTTAGATATAATTGTACACGTTTTAAAAGTGTCTAGAATGTAACATAAAATTTATATATTTTTAAAAATTTGCCAAGCTAATAGTGATTTTTTTGATGTTCCTCAACTGTTTACCTAATTACTGAATATTTGCATTACTTTAAAATCATTGATAACAAAAGTTTTGTTAGCTATGTATATGAAGCCAACTCAGTTTACTCCAAATTAATATCAAATATCTCGTTAACTACTAAAGAATCAGCTCCATAGACAAGTCTACAAGTCATGAAAAATAAACAGTATTTATCCAAATAGTAGGTATACAAAAAAAGGATTTGTCTTCAAAAAGATTATTTGCTAGGTGGTACTAATAACATTATTTTTTTCAAAAACTTACAAATTAAAGCACATATATTATATCTTAATGGATATAACAAAATACTTAGATTTATGGACCAATGAAATACTTGCAGACATCAAATGGTTTTCTTCTCTATCGTCAATACATTTAGCAGGGACTGATTGTGATTCGGTGATCGTTCATAGTCATGCCCTTCATTACTTTCATCAGTTGTTGAAGTGCTGGGGCGTCAGCACTCTCGTCAGTTTCAACGTTCCCACAACCTTTTTGGAAACGTTTATATCACTCGTAAGCTCTTGTTTTGCTTATAGCAGCTTCACCAAAAGCAATAAAATACTTTGGTGTATTAAAAAAAATAATAATAAATAATTGCCGATCGTACCAAAACACATGTAACCTTTATCGCAGATGACAACAGAGTAAACATCAGATAATGCTAATTAATGTCTAGATACATTTTAGACATGCCTGCCAGCAAAACATCGAAAATATCTAATCTAAAAGATCTCGTACATTATGCCTGCTCGGATCATGATGAACCTATAAAGCGTGCTTATGAAGGTTCCCATGTTATTTAATGGAGTAGCGCTCACTAGACCAGCACCAGCATGGACCGTCACCTGCAATGACCGTCACTGCAGGTCGTGTCGGCGACCTGTAATTTCTATGCTTGGTCGCCCTAGTCCGACGTAAGTTCTGTTCCTACAAAAATCAGGGATTGATTTCAAGTGTTAGAAATATTTGACCAATTAAGTTGTGAATGTGTCGCTGAATTCTCGGGTACCATCGCTTATTAACAAACTGCAAGTCTCGTCAGATGGCATTGCTGTGCGCGATCTTTTATGAAACCCGAGATATTACACAATTCCCTTAACTTTTTAATCTTACCTAGTACATTACCATACAAAATGTCAAGTTAGCACGAAGTTGATGGAACACAAGTACCTCCTAAGGAAGTAAGAAATTAGCATAGGAAAGATACAGAACTAGGTAAAACTAAGATTTTGGTAAGATAGAGTACTTTGGTTAAAACTCTACGTTCATAAAAATTCCAAACAATATCAACCAATACGAGTGCTTTCTTGGATTTTTTTAAGTCTAAACATATAAAAACAGTTTAAAATCTAGTAAAAATAAAAAATAATAAACCTCAAAGTTAAATTGTCAGATAATATAAAAATAACAAAATAATTAAAAAACAAATAAAAGTTACTAAACAAAAATAAAAATAAATAAGAATATACACATGCATCTATTAAATATTTTTTTTATATCGTACACCACAAAAGTTAATATCGAAACCCTCCATATTGTTGCTATTGTTCAGCATTTGATACAAGGGCGACTTTAATAACATATTTGTACGGACAAAGGGTAACATAAACAAATCACAACTCCTAGAGTTCAATCTGGGAACTTTAAATAATAAATCTTCGGTAATAGATTCACATCTAATTTTAAAATGGATAATTTTATATAATAAAATAATACCATGCATTCTATGTAATTTGGAAGCGATTCATATCATCAAACCATGTACCAGAATACCATGCACCAGTGCAAACATCAAATAAAAAATACCGACCAGAGAACTTAGGTAATTAATATCCAGCTCAGAATTACTTCTGAAGAAGAAAACAGAATGCAACATTAACAATTGCCACGCAAGTCTGAAAATAACACATTGCACTCCATTTAAAAACAGAATGAATAATATTTAAATATCAATTGATGTTAAAAATTATATAAAAAATAAAACATTTTTAGAGAAAAATTAAATTTTGGAACAATCATCTATTTCCAAAATAACAATAGTTTACGTTTTATTTGAAACGCACCCGTCATTCTCAAAATAGTAACATAATTTTTGACATACGAAAAAAAGTATATCAGTTATCAGGGTTTGAAAAGAAAAAAAATGTTTTGACGAGGGGGAACTGGAGTTGTAGGTATTCATAAAATAATAAAAAGAAGTCATAATTCCTGGGGAAAACGGATCTATCCACCGTCGTTATCTGTTTTATCTCGGAATTATTTAGGTTCCTATCATCGTGACTTATTGTATAGTTCCAAGTTTCTATAGTTCTATATTTTAAAAGTGGCACCCCATTACTCCGCCCTATTTCATGAGTCGAAAGCCCGCGTGTATATCTATTCAGTGAATTATTTTATATGAGAGTATGCCCCCGTAAAGCCGTAAATTTGGGCCGGGATATACTCAGAGCTTGTAAATTTATGGCGACAAAATTCATTTTATAACGAAAATTTCAAAGGACACGGAACAGAGTATTATAAATAACGGACATTAATTCATGTAGAAGCAAAATTAGGTTTCTTTTTGGAGCTAATTTTTTTAATAAATTTATTTGCTGAAATAAAAGCCTCTTCCAAATTTAAATTTTCCCATTTTATCATTCGTACTCGTAGTTTTCAAAAGGTGGGTTATTATTCTGAGTTTTAATGTACGTATATATGAATTTTTGCATCGTATAATTCTTCATTCCGGTTTTATATCGACTCACTGAAAAGAACTTGGTTTTTATTAGTCTTTTAAGCTTCAAACTAATGTAATTAAAACGTGTTGATGTATTCCATGGTACGAAAACGTGAAAATGCTTGTTTATATACTGCAACGTTACTGTTATATCTGATAATGATAGGGTTTCTTTCATAGGAAGAGTAACTTATAGAAATTATGACAGCTAATTGGGAATATGAAGCCAAATTAAAAGTGATTTCTTGAGTAAACATGATATTAGAGGCTAATCAAATGATATGAATCTTTATGCTTCGTGCCTTATTTTTTAAGATTCAGGTGCGTGACACAACCCTGTTTTCGTTTTATTATATTTCGTGTTTCGCTATAACAAATAGGGAATTAGTGGAATTTTGATAAAATACTTCCTCTAACGTATATAATATTATAATGTTCATCATTTTTTTCTTGGGTAAATATTTATTGAATATTTTTTTTCTACAGCCAAAGTGACATAAAGATAGAAAGTATTTTAAAAGACGGAAAATAAATTGCCATGAAAACCTACACAATTTGGTTTTGCTACGAGTTATGTCAAATTATCATACAATCGGTACTGTTCAAATAATATGAAAATGCGACATTTACCTATAATTTATAGATTTGTCCCCATTTTCAAACATAATTATACAGAAGTGTGACGAAACTGGCAGTTCAGATACATTTTTCCGTGGTTATTGGGCCAATCAAATTCCAATAAGATTACCAACCACATTAAACGGAAAATATCCTTAATTTGTTAGAAATATTTTACCCGCTGAACTATAAAATGTATCTCTACGTAAAATAAGGAAAATATTGTTCATGCACGATGGTGCTCCTCGGCATTTTACAATAAATGTTAGGTTAGGTAGCCCATCCAAATAAAATGCTATTTTTGTTACTAAACGGTACAAATGATCAACATTTTGGAAGAGACAAAATTTACTTTAAAAAGTGTTATCTTTTACCAGAACAAAATTATAACAACCAGATAATACATAAAAAATATGGATATTTCTTTGAGGTATTCAGTTTATGGCACGACCACTAAATCGTGTTTCTTCTTGATTTTGAAACGCTAAATCCGAATCTGATCAGAATTGCTCCATCAGGTCATGTTTTCGAGATATTGTAACCTAGACGTGGAAAAAAAACGCTGTTTTTTGTTACTTTAGAGATTATTTTACGGCAAAAGGTAGAATTTCGTTTGGAAAGTAAGGATTGCATTGCAAGTACTTGGTACGTAGTCTTCTCCTCAAATCAAATTGAGTTTGCTCGAATATCTTTTATCATTCATTGAACTTTATTAGTTTTGCGTTTTATTGATATCTATATCGGAAAATAACCTAATTGACTGTTTTCCGTGGATAATCATATCAGATAAGTACAAGGTGTGGCAATTAAGTTCCGAGAATTTAGTTATAACTCGGAAACTGGCAACACTGCATCCTTCGCTAACATTTTTCTAGAGAGGAGGGACCTTCCTTTTAGTTTCAGTCCAAGGTTGAAGTCAATAGCACCTTTGGTTTGTGTTTTATGTGTATTTTTTTGGAAGTGACTTTTTTAGTCGTGAAAATGAGTGAAGTGAAAAGATGTAGATGAGTGCATGTCGAAACCACGCGTGTTTGAATGGGCAAAACGGTTCAAGGAGGGGTGTGAATCGGTAGAAGACGATCCACGTGAAGGAGCTCCCGTCACCTCTCGTACTGATGCGAATGTTGAAAATTTGCGTGTACTGATCACGTGTGACCGGCGCCTAAGCATTCATGCGTTGTCTGATGAGTCAAATGTCAACAAAGAAACCATTAGCAAGATGTTACACGTTGAATATGCGAAAGATATCCGCAAAGACGGTGCCAAAAGTTCTCGCCCGTGAACAGAAAGAAATGCGAAAATCGATCTGCGAGAACTTGTTGCCCCGCATTCGGAGCGACGGTAGAGACTGGATGAGTCGGATAGTCACTACAGATGAGACCTGGAGATTTGAATATGACCCCGAGACCCGTAAACAAAGTCAGCAGTGGGTGGAAAAGGGTGGAGAGCGGCCAACGAAAGCGAGGATGTCCAAGTCACGACTGAAGGCAATGCTGATCGTTTTTTTCGATATCAACGGCATCACTCATCGTGAATATGTTCCTGCCGGTCAGACAGTGTCTGTACAGTTCTATGTTGGCGTCTCGAACGGCTGCGGGTCCGCGTTTTCCGTGTGCGACCCGAACTCGCCGAGAACGGCTGAATCTGAATCCCAAGATGAAGTCGCACCTCAAGGCAACTCGTCATGGCGACGTACAGGAGATCAAAGAATCTGTAACCGTGATGCTTAACGGGTTAACTGCGGAGGATTACCAAGGGTGCTTCCAATCGTGGGAGCAACGTTGGAATCGTTGTATTAAGTTAGAGGGAGACTATTGTGAAGGTCGATAATGAAATTTCGGCGAAATTTAATTTGCTTGTTTTTTTTTTCATTGACAAATTCCAATATATATATATATATATATATATATATATATATATATATATATATATATATATATAAGTATAGCGCTGGTTCCGAATCCGAGATCGATTATCAACACTCCTTTTCAGGATAGTTGATAGGTTTTTACATTCACTGTTCGAAGCACTTGTTCGTTCGTTTGCCAACAGTTCTTTTCTGGATAGTCAGATTTATAGGTTTTGGGATTTATGGAATTTGGGGCGTATTGGTTTTCTGAATTGGGGTTTATAGGTTTCGGATTTCTGGGTTTATAGTTTTGGAGTTCATGCGTTTGAGATTTATGGTTTTTGAGGTTTACGGGTTCATAAAATTTGGGGTCTATGGGTTTTGGAACTAGGGATTTATAGGATTTGGTATGTATGGAATTTAGAGTTTATGGCTTTCGGGATTTACAGTTTTGCGGTGTATGGATTTTTGATTTATGGATTTTGGAATGGATTAGTTAATTATAGATTTTGGGGTTTATCGGTATTGGTGTTTATGGGTTTCATGTTTTGTGTGTGTAAGGAGAAGGTATCGGGGGATCGGAGAGTACCGAGCGACGGTGAATGTAATGTATGGAATTGAAGTATAGTGCGACTGAAATAGCAAATATGTGGTTACGGGGAATAGATCACTATGGGAAAATGTATTTGACTCGCTAGTGTTTGCATTTCAGCGACACCCTGTATAGGATATAATATTATTTTTTAAAGCAAATAAATCCCTAGTAGAACATATATTATAAGATTACATTTCGGAATTTTGAATTTTCTAAATATACAGGGTTAGTCAGAAGTACCTTATAGATCAAATAACCGGAAGTTACGAAAACAAAATTTGATAAAACAGGATGTATGTCAATAACGCTCTATCCGATAATATTACTTTATTTTTTTAAATGAAACACGAAAGTATACAGATGTTGAATTAAAAAAAAATTGAATTTAGTATTTTTAAGGAAAAACTAGTAAAATTATGCGCGTATTGGCACACCCTGTACATCAGATAATGTTGTTTCTGCAGTTCTAGCCGTTTTCCAGTTATCTGACCAATGTGCTACTTTTGGTTAACCCTGTAGGTACATTTAAATTGCGCATAAAAATATTAATTTGTTAATGTGCAATGTAACACTTAACTTGTTGTAAAAATACATATACTACTATACGTTAATACATATATATCTTAAATATAAGTATGTAGTAATAAGTATTAATTGGTTTTATTAGTACCCAGTTGAAATTTATTTAATCTTACCAATACCTCTACGTATATTGCTAACATCTCAAACATAAAAATAAATCGACGATATGAACGAAAACAAACTGTCATTCACGAATTTCATTTCATATAATATGGTCCAAGTAACGCGAACGTCGCCAGCTGTAGAGGACGGTGTGGGATCCTCTTTCTGATATAGAAATCCCAAATTTCGGCCTGGATATCCTTTACAGTTACAAGGCCATGCCTTTGTGACAATTTATTCCACCACATTTATTACGAAACGGGAAAGCGTGACTGATATTTTCTGATTTTAGTAGTAAGTGCCCGCTCAAATTACAGTCCAACCTCATCTTAAGGAAAGCAGAAGTTGCTTGAGTTGGCAGGGGCTAAAGATGTGATTTGTAGGTAGATATATTTCAGTCAGCATATTATGGGCGGACATAAAATTTCGCAATATCCAAATAGAGGATTGGTGAATTATACTTGTAACACTATGCTATGCCCCTTTTTTCTCTACCCGGGAAAAGGGCAGCATATCAAAATTTTGAAATGTCTACTTGCAATTTGAAAATATTTATTACTGTAGACGCATAGGTAGACCAAAAAAAAAAACATTAATTGACCCGTTGTTTTTATACAAATTTGAACAAATTGTTTAGGGAAATGAAAAAAATGTATTTCTTTGAAGATCATTTTTTAAGTTTTCATAAAATGGAATAACTATTTGTTTCATTTAAATCAATACTGGTCAAAAAAATGAAAATTTCTTACCAAATAAATCAATTTATTTTTGACAAATAAGTGATTATTATACCAAAAATTGTTTGCTGATTTTTTTTTTGAGTAGATACATTCATTATCCAAATATTTCTAAAAAAGATGTTTAAGTTTTTAAACGCCCTTAATTAAATGTAGTTAAAAACGTATGGGTTACCTCAAGAAAAATTATTCATTCATTTTTCGTTTCAAGATACTCCACTTTTTTTTATAGCACAAGCTTCTTAAAAAGAATGGGGATTATTTTACGTAACACTAAGAGTTCGTTCTTTTATAGCCACTCAGCACTGAAATGTTGATTTTTAAAATTAAATTGAAAAGAAAAATGCTCTGCTAGCTTGCTCGCGCTCACATTTAAGAGCATATCTCGTCATATGTTCCATAAAATTGAGTTAAAGAGAAAATTGTTTATGTAGGCTAGGAATAAAATATAAAATGTTAGGGGCATAGTTGTGATTCAGTTTGTTGTTTGAAGTTTATATATAAATTTGAGATTTTCACATGTTTTCCTTGTTTTTTCCTAAAATGAAATTAAAAATTGTATATACAGGGTATCCGGACGTCTCCATAATTTACAATTCTGAACAACTTTTTCAAGTAATATTTTGCTGTATTTTCAGCGGAAAAGGCACTTTACCTGAAACCAAAACAGTTTTTACTCGGTGCACTGAGCATTTCAAATAGGATTATTTCAAAAATGGTTACGCCTACCGGCTTCAACAAGGTATACCTTTTTCAAATAAAACTGGTAGGAGAATCGATTGTTTCGATAGTCAGATGGATACATTAAGATGCAAAAAAGTTCTGTAATTTAAAAGAAACATGATGTACCACAAGTGGCGCCCTCTACTAATGACGTCAAAATTAGAAACGTATTTGAATCTCTCGTCCCCAAAACCCCCCGGTTTATAAATTTTATGTAAATATTTGGATTTCTTAAGAAGCTATTTACAAATATCGAAAATAAAATGTTAACTTTAACACCTTGTTCTCCGTTAATATTGAGTTTTCGAAAAATTGTTATAGGACTTTGTGACCCTAATTTTTTGTCAGAAATCACCTCCTGAAGTCTTGACGCATAATTTCCGGACACCCTGTATGTTAATGGGGAAACGGGAATGGGCGTTATATTTAATTGTGCTGTGTCCTACTAAACTTGCATTAGTGCAAATTCATGTGTAATAAACAAAATATATGAACTAAACAAGGATAATATAGTCTTCTTTATGGTTTGTGATTGTTTCGTAACGATCGGACAATTTTCCTGCTCTATGTCTGAAGAAATCTAGTGCAAGAGATAGAAATTTAGTGGTATTCGATACCTTTTAGCTCCACAGATATCCACTCTTTTATCAACATTTTTAATAACATGTAGCCATAATTTTTGTCGTGTCTCACCAATAACGTGAATAATTTCATCTTTCAGGTTACGGATTATAGATTGCTCTTATAGACCTGACTTTTAACATAGCTCTAAAGAAAATAGTCGAATGGTGTCAAATCACACGGTCTTTGTGGCCACTCCAGTGGTGGAATTTTGTTTTCGTATATTTTCTATAATAATCGAAAGCGAACGTCACTCTATAAAATACATTTTAGTACTTTGTAAACTATTGTTATTACACTTCGGTCAACATCCACTTCTACATTTCGATAGGTAGGTAGAAAATAATGAAATGGGGCAAGAGGAGTACCTAATAGAAAAATGGAAACAAAATTCCAAAATGACGGTAGTGAAGTTAGCTTCGGAAAGCAAGCGGGAACAAAATCCTAGCACAGATCAATATTCATCGATTTAGACACAAAAATGTAGTTAATATCTCACAATATCGAGGGTCATTCACAGTTACAGTATTGCCAGCATAAATTGCAAAGAAGTATGGACCAATTACGCTTAATCATAATGCACATCAAACAGTGACTAGTTTAGGATGCAGCATTTTCATAAATGAATCATAGATTTTCCTCACCTCAAATACGATAATTGCTTCATCGAAAAGGATTATTATTTTTAGTGTTCTGGATCTAATTGACAAATTCACGACGTTTTAAATGGCTCAATGATTTTATTTCCTTTATTATTTGTGTAAAATATGCCATGTTGCGGATTCACTAAGTACAACTTGTTTTGAACGTCGACTAATGAACATTTCTGAATCTTCAACAACACTTTTACAAACAATATCAATATACTTTTGTGAACTACCGCTACAACTATATTTTTCTCTTTTATGTGTTTCCTTATCTTACGTTCCGTTCTTAATTTTTATTTTATTTTTGAACAATTCGATTGATAGTGCTTTTAGGTGGACGGTTATGCAAATCCTAAATATAATGTAATTTTCTAAAAATATTTAGTATTATATGTATACGACTTCATTTTTATAAATGTGATACATTACACTTTTCAAAAGTCACAGGACCACTCAAATTCACAACGCCATATGTGTTTTATTGAAGAATTAAGATCCGTTCGTTTTAAAAGATCATAGGAATGGTAAAAATCTGTAATAACTCTGGTACAGAAAAATATCGATATTTTAGTGATGTTTGAACATAAAAAAATATTACTTCTTTTACAGCAGGTTACTAAATTTTTTTATATCAGTCTGTTCAAAAGTTTTGTATATATATGGCGAGCCGAGCACGAGCTGAACCTGCAACGAAGCTGCTTGTTCATCATTAGCGTAAGGCAACTGCAAGCACAAAGCGCAGTTTGGTCGCAGTAGCCCTTGGGGCGTGTTTCAAGGAAGTTTGTTGCAAGTACGTAAAATGAGGTGACCATAGAAAATACTATTAAATTTAATTGAACAATATAAACATTACACGGTTTCATGGGACTCTATAGATGTTAATTATTACAAAGATTTGGAAAAAATATTTAGCGCAAAAAAACAACTAGTAAATACATACAATATATAGAAAGATATAGACTTATTAACGAGATGTAGAAGAGAAATAAATTATGTAATAATATTACTTGGAACGGGAAGAGGTAAGCTTTAATTTGAACAAGTTAAAACTGCAGTTTTCTCATTTTAAAGATTGTGAAATGTAGCTACGGCAGTTTCAAACTGAAATAAAGTTGAATCATTCGCATCTTTTAAAGGGCTTCGCCGGACGGCTCGCTACGTACTCGGCTCGTGCTCGGCTTGCCATATGTATACGTAGCTTAAGGATCCACTTTGGAAATCCTTGGAAATAATTTTGCTAGTATTTTGTAATGTAGAATCCTTAGGAGTACGTTGACACGTAAGCCAGATTAAACCATTATTAGGACTGTAGGCCACGTCGGTCTAAAATACCGGTGCAAATTAAGTTTAATTTGGCTAGGCTTTGTACGGTAATTAATTTATTTGAGGTGTGCTTTGGGGAAATCATTAAATTGAAGTGTGAGGTGTGCTGAAATATTCACCGGTTTACGAGACCGACGAGCGACTCGAATTCATTATGAACGGCAACTGAACTGCATGTACTAGTCCCGTTTAGCAACTTTGGGCGGTTATTATGGGCCCAATAATTCATCGGCATTACGCCGGGTGCAATTTTGTTCTCTTCGAATGGGAACAGATTTGTCTGAATTTAATTTACGGGAATGGGAGTCGGGATACATCAGCGTTTTTAATAATCTGAAATATTCCTGATTTATGGACAAAGAAATCTACGGTAATGATATTCTTTTATTTCACTTCCTTAAGTCGTTTTGCCAGTAGATACTACCTAAATTGATTGTTGTAACTCATTTTGTGAGAAGAGTACTTAAAATATTGGAAAAATTTAATTTGTTAAGTCGTAATTGGCCAGCTGTGGAGTTGTTGAATACCGGTAGGTATAGTTCTTTTCATACTTACAGTAGACATAAAAAATTTAAAAATTAGTAACTTGTCAGTGTGATACGGAGATATTAAGGCAACACAGGTTTTAAATTTTCGTTCAAAATAAATGTTAAAATAATAACAGTTAATTTATTAATTTTTAAAGCCTTAATCGAGTACGCTCATCCAGATAAATTGAATACGAAATTAATAAAAAATAAAGTGGTGTTAATCAATAATTACATTTCTTGTCAGGTATTCAATTTAAGGTTGCTCCGCTTTACCCTAGCTGGGGCGGAGTCTTTATTCACCGGACCTACGCCTGTGTTGCCGATGTGTAAAAATATTCCCTAAATGATGCTAAATTGAATGAAATTAATTTATTTAGGTACTACTTACGTTTAAAATATTAAATTATATTCTGAAAATGTACTGTCGGCAATATAAAAGCTTTTTTTCATTTCTACAATACATATGAAGAGAACTATAGACATTATACATGACAGAAAATACATAATTGCATTTGGTAGTAAATATAGGTATAAGAGAAATTTTGATAATTTGGGTGCTGTGTTCTTAGAAAATTAGGATATTCTACGCTAATTGTTTTAATACAGTTTGTTTAAATTTGAATCACTTAGATTTTTTTGTTTGTGAATTTTGAAAGTACTTAATGTTAACGACGTTATAATGGTTTAGTTTATAAAATTCGATGCATTTTTAGTTGTACTATGTTAGTCACATCAGATATATGATTATGAGTGTGAATATTGTTCATTGAGGCTTCTGGTACTACAATATTTATGGAATATGAATTTCTAAATTATGTCAGAAATTTATGTAAAATGTACATATTTCAAAAAAGTAAGGAACGCTGAACGAAATAAATACTAAAATATTACATGATAGCAGAATTTTCACCACGGTTATTACGAAAAATCGTCGAGTTAGAAATATCTAATATTAGCCGTGACAAGTTTTTATCGTGCCATTTACAATAGAATCAGCTACCTGTCAAGTAGTCTTAAGCAGTCACTTCCGCTTGTGCTTGTGTTTATAAAACGGAAACAAAAATTCTTGCGTAGAAATTTATCCCAGATCAACTGCGATACTCCACTGAATACTTGAAATTGTTTTTAAATTAGTAATTTCAAATTTATAATTTACCATCACCATAAATGTCTGACTTGCGCCTCTGTTAAAAAAGTGGTTAAATTAGAATATCCCCAAATACTGCAACAAAAAATAATATCAGTTTTTTTAGGAACTATCTTTTGTACAATAAATAAATTGTCGCCTCAAAATACATCGTTTTAATATAACAAAAATATAAAATACTCTTTAAGGTGTTCTTAGCGATTTCTATATTTTGAACAAAAAATTAATTTGTATTAATATCTTAGGAGTATCTCAAAATTTAACGGTAGATATTATTAAATAATATTTTTGGTCTAAAAAATCAAAATAGTACTAAAGTAACTTGATCTAAATCAGTTTATTTATACCAAAAGCAGCTACTCCTCAATCCTCAATATGTCACATTTTTTACTAGATACTCTGTATAATGCGTTGTTAGACATTCGCCAACGTGAGAAATTCTGTTATCTATATGATTTTTCATACATCTGTTGAAATATAAATATTCTGCAAGTTACAAAACGATTTATCACGACCAATCTTTGAGCAGTCTCTTTTAAATTAAGGAGTAGATATTGCCAAAGTTAATAGCATTTGAATTATGAATTTCTAGAAGCAGTGGCACTTCGAGTTACGTGCGTACGTGTAACGTTGTAATCAAAGTTGTTTATATTTCTGCATCCAAAGATGTAACGAAACATGGAATTTAACTTTAGGATTCATAGACTTTTTTTAGTGTAAACACGTCGACAATGTCACTACAATCAACCGCGGTTGGAGAAAGGTGCCTCCTATGTAAATAGGACCTTCTCGAGTAAATTCACCCTTCTAGCGCTGAGAGTCGAAACGATATAGTTATGAATACATCATTGAAGTCGTAAAACCGACAGAAACAGTCCCTATAATCTTGTTATGAAAATTAGTCCACTGACAATATAACTAAAAGTTTAATGCAATTAGGTAGATGCAATTTATTAGCTTTTCAAAATCCGACCTTTCGAGTTCGGAAAGATTCGTAGTGTCATAATACGAGCAATGTTCAAAATAGTGTTCCATTAAAAAAATTAGTTTAGGCCATATTTTTATATAAGATATATACCCACAACTTTTACATAACCTTGGGGGGTAAGTTGATGTAATATTTACCGATTTTCAAAAAGCATTTGATAAGGTATATCATCATATACTTCTAGCAAAACTACCTCGGTTTAGTTTTTCTGATTCACTAATCAAACTCTTTGAATAGTATCTTTCAAACAGGTAATTCATGGTCAGATATTTAAATTTCACTTCTTCTGATGTGCCTCCAGGCTCTAATCTAGAGCCACTTTTATTTATAATTTTCATTAATGATCTTCCTGATGTTGTCTCATGTAATCGATTGATATTCGCTGATGATTTCAAGGTATGCTCTGTAATAAGCTCTCTGTCTTATTTTTCTACAGCTTTGATTAGACCGTATGTCGATTTGGTGTGAATATAATCGTCTCTAAATAGCTCCAAGTGTAATGTCATTTTCGCGTAAAATTAATTTTATTACTCACAATTACCCAATTAATGAATATACAATTAACCATATAGAATCATACAAAGATCTGTGTATTACTTTTGATAAAAATCTTACTTTCGTCGAGCATATCAATAATGTTGCAGCAAGGGCACTCCAAACTTATGGATTTATATATCGCAATTGCAGGGAATTTAAAAACGTACGTACATTTAAGATTTTATTTTACTCACTTATTAGATTTAAATTGGAGTATGCTTTGGAGTATCAGATGGTAGCCAGTCCAGATAAATTTTTTAAGTTTCTAGTTTTTTTACAAGATGGCTTAGAATCACTGGATCATGTATCATGATGTTGCACTGGTTCATTATCTTCACAACTTATTGAACAGCAAAGTTGATTGCTCTGAACTTTTAAGTTAAATTCGTTTTCGAGTTTTACATGGCAATTCCAGACAACAGACACTTTTTTGACTGTGGCATTTCTAGAACTAATTCATTAGCAAATTCACCATTGTTTTTAACGTGTAGTTTATTTAATAGAATTACATCCAATTGTGATATTTATAATGATAGTTTAAACGTTGTTTGTAGATATATTTCGCACTTAGAACAACCTTGTTTGCTTGATTATGTGTGTATTTACTTATTAACTATAATTTATTTTATTGATTGATGTTATATTTTATTTTCTTTCTTTCATTCTACTTTTATTTATTCCTGTAATTGGGATTATAACCTGTATTTTCAAAACTTCAATCTTGTGCAAGTTTTATATATAATTATTAATTAACATTGGATTCGAAAAAACAAAATTTTAGAGAATGGTGCAACTATATGAGGATCTCATCTTTATCGAAAACTCATGCATTATGTTTGGCTTGCTGTGATTCATTTCTCTCTGCTTAACATTCCTGCCGAACTGGATAACATAGGCTTTTCACTTATCCCTTCAAATCTCTTTGAATATGGAGACTGTGTAGGTATGAACGTGGAGCTACTCTATTGTTAGAATTAGATCAGGAGAGAGTGGAAGGTTACATTCTTTAGTAGAATGTCAGTCTACTCTGATGAAATTGAGAACATGCATATTCAAGAAATGTTGGAAATTTTTACGTATGAGATCTTGATCAATTAAGAAATATTTGTAATTGTTAATTGTGCCTAATGTAACTGCTAAAAAGTAAATAAATATAAACGTAATGTTTCGATAATATTCAAGGACTGATTGATCTCGTTAAAATCAATAAAATAGTTATTTATGCAACAAGTACAAAAAGTAAGTGTTTATTGCACGCTACGTGAAATTGTCCAACAAGGCCGTCAGGCCGAGTAGGACAACACGTCGAGTGCAATAAGCACTTTTTGTACGAGTTGCGTACAATATTGTTTCTACGTTCATGCAATAACCAAAAAATGTTTTATTTAAATGACACTAAATGTCGGAAAATGTGACGTCGATTTGAACGTTTAAATTTGTCATGATGACAAAAAGGTGTAGTAGAATGACAGATGAATGCAATAAACATTTTATTGCACTAGTGCAGTAAAGAACCACTTTTTCCACTAAATATAATTCAATAAAGTTTTGTTTTTTGCATGAACATAGAAAAAATACTATTAAAGCACTTTTCTTCATGTAATAATTATCATCGATTATCTTTTCATAATATTTAAATTTTCCAAAGTAGTGCCGTATTTCAATAAGAAAATTCTAATTACTTATTATCTTCGATTCAATTATTATGTTTGTCATTCGTGTTCTCGTTAAGTAAGATATTAAAAATATAACTTTTTTAATAGTATTGTGCTTGGTTCATCAAATTATTAAAATGACTACACCTACAGTTTTTAATACAATGCCGGCTCATTAAGCGCTTTCATTACTTTACTCTGTATATACTAAAACAATGAAAAAACTCTTAAAGAATTTATGAACCCCTTAATGTAGAAAAATTTCCAAGCCATATAAAAAGGGAAGATAATCGAATGAAAAGACTTGGCCGATATAAGCAGACAAATCAATTACCCATTGTCCTTTCAAATCCTGATAAAGCCGAAGTAAACTTTTATTGGTAATTATTTCCATGTCGTTTAAGTGATACAATAGACGTAACGGACCTTAGCCATTATGTCGAACTGAAGAGAGGCAGTGGATTAATATATTTTTTAATTAGTTACTTTAAGCAATTTCTAAGGTACTGTTAATCCACATGATTTGAATTTTGAAAGTAGCAGGTCTCCCTTAAGAAGGACCATAAGAAAAAAATAAGGTACCTAATATTCCTAGGGTATTGACAAACTAAATAAATAATAATATATAAACTTTTTATTTAGGAAACATATTTGTATCTGTTTTTAACAGTACTGTAACTAAAAGTACTAAGAAGCCCAAAACATACAAATTTGTTAAATTGGAAATTGTCAAAAAATGTATATATTCATGAAAGTAAGGAGGATTGTCAGTTTGCAACATAAAAGTATTAAAAACTCAAAATATAACTGACAGTAAAATGTTATCTAATAAAATGTGATCACCTAAACCTAAGGGCTTGTGAAGAATCGAATATTTTCAGCACATGGCACAAGAAAATTTATTAATATAAGTTAGCATAAAAATAATAAGTATCCACAAATAGATACAAATACTACATGTGATGGGATCTGAGGAGGAGAAAAGAATGAACCTATAATTCAAACATTAAGAATATATTCAGATTTATCAAAATTAAGAACTCTATTATTTTGTTATTAAAAATGTAACTTTTCTTTATTATTTTAATTTTAGATGGAACTAAGTTATAAAATTTTGATCCAAGATAGACATAATTTTTTGGAAATTAGTTTTTTTTTTGCAAAAATGTACTACAATTTTCAAATTGGAAGATCTTATATTAAGTTGATTTAGGACAAGTTTTGGATTATACTTTTATACATTGATATATAAAAATTTGTTGATTTTGTCTGATAGAACACCTAAGTTGAATATAAACGAAGTTTTTTAAATATACTTTCTAGTATAGTATTTAGAATTACATGCAATCTAAGTATATAATTTTTCTAATTCCCACCCCAAACAATGATACAATATCTTATTATAGAAATAATTAATGAGTCATACAGTATTAGTATAAGTTTTCTGGTTAAAAGCTAGAATGTATGTATTAATTTTCTAATCTTTATTGAAATATAATCGTGTGTGTTCGTGCCATTTTAAGTGCTAGTCAAATGTAACTCCAAGATATTGAATTAGATCTAAATATAAAAAGACATTTACATTTATAAGCATTTTGACAATTTAAACAATGGATCTTACAGACATACCTATCAACTTTCATAAAAGTCTCATTCCACAAAGTACTTATAAAATTTATAACAGTGTCGACAGCGTAACAAAATGCTTTTCCATTAACATCTAAAATACCGAGTTTATTTACATAAATTAAACATAAAATAGGGCCTAATATAGTACCTTGTGGAACCCCCATAGAGCAGCTTATTGAATTACTAAAAAAATATACTTTAACCGTTTAGACCAAATATTAAAACAAATGGATGAAATTCAAAACAGTGTATTTTGTTTGTCCGTGCACACTTTAATCAAGACGTGCTGCGCCGCACTGTGTCATGCCAGACAGCTAAGCGACTAGTCGAATGCGACGTCCAAAACTTGCTGCAGCTGCTTCGTTAGGACTTTTTAGAGCATTACACATGCACTACAATATGTACTGCTTTTCGTGGAATTATATGGACTACTCCAGTTGTTTTGAATGGATGCGACGTGCCATACCGAACTAGTGAACCACTAGATTAATATAAAAAATTATAATATATACTTCTTTATTTATCTCCATAGGTCCGTTTTTCAATCTGAAAATTCTTTAATACTATTCCTAACTAACAATAACGCAAACATCTTTTAAACAGACTAGATACTAGAAGCAAAACGACGCTTATTTCTTTTAAAAATATACCTACCTGTTCATTTTTACCAACATTTGTTTAGAGGTTTCCCTTTTGGCGGACAGCGATACCTTTTTAGTTATTTTTATAACAACTTATATAAGTGTGTCTACTAGAGCAGTGTCACTTCCTTTTCAATGGAATATGGTTTTCTAAATCATGAAACATCCGTTGAGGCAAGTAAATTAAGATAACGATGTTTCACAAGCGAAGTTTCTATAAAAGGAAAAATTTATTTATCTCTTCGATCACGTTTTGAAATACAAGTCTGGTGAACTTGTAAGCATTAGTAGATTCCAGATGAATTCAATTTATTGGGAAACAACGTCCGCAGTCGCTAGCACATAATTCGCCTTACGTAGTTGCCTTTTCATTAATTCAGTAGACACCTTTTAAATCTCGAATTTATTAGGCCAACAGCAAATGATTTAATTACCACCAAAATCTAATTAATTCTGTGCTTGCTGTGAAAACCCATCTCCGCAGTTGCTGAAGAGGAAATTCGAATTAAATAATTGTTGGTTATCGTGCCATGCCGATATTTTAGAATGCTATAGTGACTTAGTTATCTGTGTAAAATATTAATGACAGAAGAAATATAGAATCAAATATATTTTATATTTAAGTGAAGTAACTTGGCTTAATTCCATGTTGTAATATGATCTGGCTCTATGCAATAATATTATAATCGTGATCTCAGTTAAAAATTTGACGAAAATTTCGCTTCTTTCACGTTATACAGTTTTAACTGCACGGGAAAAAAATGGGACGGCGAAAAAAGTTTGTTCCTTTCACACTGTATGCTTTTTGCAGGATTTGTTTCTGATCGTAAGTTCAGGTTTGCAGAAATTAAGTTGTGCTAATAATCAATCGAGAACAAATTACTGGATTACTATGGCTATGCTCTTTTCACTTCATTAAAATAATGTCGACCAAAATATAGTATAGCGTGAAAGGAGCGTTTTGAATAGTTTGATTTTATTTCGATATGGTTCTTCGGAATTTTTATATCACTTTTGGCAGTGTAAAGTTAACAAGTTTTACCGTCTATTATTAACAAGAATTCTTTATGGAACATCTAAAAATAATTTATCTTTAACACTTACTTATTTTTAAAGCGAAAGTTTTTTTTAAAACCACATTAAACCCTTCATTATCGACGACTGTGGTCGTACATCAGCTGCGAGGTTATATTCCGCATAAGTCAAGTAGTAACAAGGCAGTGCGATGTCACGTGTATCGATATAAGCTGCTTTTAAAGAAGAAATTTTATTTACAAAATATATATGATTATTTATAATGATTTAATGAGAAACGCGATATAGTAGCACAGGGAGGTAGCCCACTTCACTGATATTTGGAGAGATTTCTAGAATGTTGAATAATTTTCTTACTTGTTTGCATTTAAACTTGTCATTGCGATGATTTTTGCACTTACTTAATTGATGCTTTTTGGGTTTCTTCTCTCGATCGTTCTTTTTGTTTAAATCGAGGTACTCGGCCCGACGACCACAACCAAATGGATCTCTTCTGGCGGGAAAACCACAACAAAGGGTAACAAAAAGAACACGCAACTGTACACAAATACATAAGAACACTGCCACACGTTTACCGCCAAGGCACTACAGCAGTTGTTCAATGTGGTTCAAAGAGGATTCGGCATTATATTTTATCTACTCAGAGAACGTCTTGGGTATTATGCTGCACCACTATAATATGCACTTCCCATAAATAAGCACCATATCCGGCATGCCGATGTTTGAATACATGTTTGTACACACAAAATAGAAAAATTGAATATGCGAAGAGCGAATATTGAAAAATTATTTCAAATTAAACACCATTTAGCAACAATATTAACAATAGTCGACGGTGGTTGCATAAAATAGTTGCAGTACTCTTTAAACTGTAACTTCCCGAGACGTTTACAATGTTCTGTATCTGTCTTTCTTTGACCAGTGTTCTTTGACAGAAACGTTTGGAGAGTACTGCAACTAACAGTGCAAAATTCGTTGTCAAATGAATGTTTGCGATGTGGTTCTGTTTTTAGTGACTAATTTTTAGTTTTAAACGTTTTAGTAATTAATTAAAGGAATTTATGTCGGGTACAGTCTAACGGAGCTACGGCAATCGTACAAGATTTTAAAATTAAAGACTGCCACGGGTGCATTTCAAGTTTTGTGTTACTAGGTATTCTTTACATGGTAGAGAACACTGCACAAAGTGATACGCAATACACTTTTATTATTACTATAATATTGTTAGACATTCAGTCAAAGTTACACATGAAAATAATTAAATTTACTTATACATTTTCTGGTACATTAAAGATCGTATTGCCAGGAGTGATAATAACATTGTAATTTTAAGACTTTATTGCCATCTCTAATTCCGCGGCACTTTATCAGGGCTCATAAATTTAAGCCGCAGCATCATATTAACTTCTTTCCTGAGTAATTTCTAGAATTTAGGGTGCGCTCTAGGAAAACGTTAGTACAGTATTTCGGTTTATTACATGGTGAGAGGAAATTAAATAAGTATACCGTTATGGCATGTGGTTTATACAGAATGTTTTAAAGAGAAGTAGCACAAATGGTACCGGTGAATCTACAGCTAAAACGAATATGTTTTGCATAAAAAGGACTTTAAAAAAGTGTTCATCCCTTATAAGATACATCATTTTAAAGTTTCCAAAAAAAAATAATAGCGACTAATTTGAAAATATATTTTTCAAGTACTTTTTGAATATCAGAAAAACTGTGCCGCAACAAACAGAATATACCACCAGAGGCATATGCGCATATGTAATTTTCGGCGTTCGCTGCCAAAATCCATGCCATACAAATCTTAACATTGGTCACCAGCAGCGATCGAAAGACATCAACAAATTAGTTGGTTGATTTACAAAATACGTCCCTTACATTTGGTGTTAATTGTTGTAATTATGTATTGCTTGTGCTCAACATTACTTACAAAACCATAGCTTTAGATATCGTTTTAAGAAAAATTGTTAATGTTTGTAGTTGTTACGTATTTATTTTTTTATTTATAAAGTGTAATGCTCCCAATTTTTACTGTAAAAATAAATCATGAACTTTGTGTTCAATATGTGATTTCTATTTAAATTTTTCTACATAATACAGAAAATTTGCCTCGAGTAACTACGCTATGCTGTACTGTCTTGTTTAAATTCAGGGTATGACGGATTTAATATTATGGAAAACTATTATGTAACCTACTCTATAAATATTAAATATAAAAAAATATCCAAATTGTTTAATCATGAATATTAATTTATTTTATTAGAGACAAGCATATTCGTATGTATTGTAAATTTTTTTTATTGTCAGCTTTTTAAAGAATCTAGCATTGCTGAAATATAAGCTTTAAAAAAACATAGTGATTTAATATACATGTTGGTTCCAAAGATGGTTCTCTGCTATTTTTCTATTACCACCACCATTATTTTTATTTTACAATGCATTATTATTTACAAAACTTACCAGCATAGATTTTTTAAAATGCTTTTATTAGGACTAATATTTATTTATTTGCTTGACTCTGTGTACACCCTGTATAAAAACTTTTCCGAAAATAATTTCGAATTATTTAGAAAGCTTGTTTCTAACTCTAAACGCACTCGCAACGTTAGCTTTCTGCAAACAAGAAAAGCAAGGGGTAGGTAGGTACCTATATATCTTGATGAGGAAGGAACTAATCTCATATAAACGACATTTTTTTTTTGTTTTGCTTTATATTTTGCGAGACTCCCGCCGTAATACATGCCCGCTCTTTGCCCCATCATGTTCTTCACGTTTTACGTAATAAGATCTGCTTCCAAAGCAAAGCTGCAGCGGCGATAAGGGAAGAAGACTGTATCATGTGTCGGGGCACAGATAGTATTAAAGACATCCGCCCCCGAGAAACATAACACGAATCGGCTCATGGAAACCGTTCCTCTCTCACGCTTCCACCCCTTTAATTTCCAACACTAAATAAATTATCGCCGCTCAGCTTCTTCCCCTGTTACGACGTAATAGCGCTCAGTCGGGGAAAATGGACTCGAACATCTAAAATAAAAATGACTTTTCGGCTTTTATTGGGTACGGTTTTTATGGAAAGTGTTCCTCCGGATAATGCAGTAATGAAGATACTAAAAAATTGTGATTTTTCTCGGCTAGAAGTGCACATGGTCATCAGCAGTATCTCTGTTCTTATAATAAATGAAAGGAAGGGGAATGAAGATATGAGGTTATGACAGAGAATTTATATTTCGAGACATACACTTTGTGTGTCTCAAAATATAGGATTGTCTATAGGTCTTGTCAACTTCAGATTGTTTAATGCAACGCTAATAAGTGATTTGTTCAATAGCACTATGATGTCGAGAACATAAAACTGCTAATTTTTAGTAGTATGTTAGGAAAATAAATAATGTAGAGTGGCCGCAACATAAAGGCTTCCAATCTAAAGTAACGTTCAGATAAACGTTAGTGCAATGGCACTGCAGTTGTACTGTTGTATTGTAATTGTATGGTGTTAAATATTATTTACTCTGTTTACATAGAATTACTGTAGACTTAAGAAGTTGGGGAATTTATCCGCTGTAAGTTGGCAACATGCAAAAGCTCAAGATTCTTGACCTTCAGAGAGGTTATGTTTATGTTTTGTCAACTACGTCCCTATCTACGGAAATTGTTGGTTTTTATCATTTGCCGAATAGTAATTAAAACCCTACCCTAGATAAAATATAAGCCTACAATCTGCAGGAATAGATGGTCTATTTGAATGTTTGGTTAAATCGCAGTATACTAGTATACTGTGGGTTAAATGAGGCCCCACTAATTTCAGCAAGTCATCAAACACTGCCACTGTCATTCGGGTGAAATGAAAAAATAATCGGCATTCTCATTTCGCAATTCTTTATATAAATTATAGAAATCACCTTGCATGTGCTGCGGTTAATAGGTCGCACCCACCATCTCCGAGTTCTTCTTTTCATTTTTTTTGCATGTATAGTTTTTATACATATTGACCTCGCTGCGAATAAGAGCAGCAAAAGTAACTGTTTCTAAACCAAACAGTCCTCTTCATCCATTTCTTTAGAAACAAATGAATTCTAAACTAAATATCTAAATTAGAATCTAATTTAAAAACTTAACCTGCAAAAATGTGAATATCTAAATTAGAATCTAATTTAAAAACTTAACCTGCAAAAATGTGAATCTTCTGTTTACTGTCAAAAAAGCAGTTTTCTGATTGGCCCTTGTATGATTATTGGAAAAGGATTGGTAAAAGCTAAAATGCTTTTAGCTTCTGCCATACAACTGCAGTACAAAGGCGTTACTGTTAAGTTTATCTGAACGTTACTAAAGTCACCCGTATTTCTCGCCGTTTTACTTCAGTATCTTTGAATATTTGCAGGTGGGATGAGTTAACATTCCTATTATTTGCTAAACCCTAGATTATTCAGTTATTAAATGTCTAAAATTATTTGTATTTTGTAGAAAACACTATTTCAAGAATACTGCGCCCTTTTTAATAACTTTTCTGCAGTACCAATGCAACCGCACTAATCTTATGTGAATAAAGCTTAACACATTTACTATTTTTGAAGGAGTCTACTGCTGCACTATTAATAGAAATTTTGATTAGGTCGTGTGAATACGTGTGAATAATTGTTTTTATCTAGGTACAGGTGTGACAGACAAGCGGTTAAGCCAGACTGGTTTAATTTTTGAAAAGTAGTAAGTATATGTTATAACAATATTTACATTTACAGATAAATTTTAATAAACTTGTATTATCATAAATTTCGGTTCTTAAAATGTTGTAGATTAGACCACTGTTTATTGTTATTTGTTCGTGTTTATTAAGACTTATAATAGTTCAGTCATTAAAAGATTATTTGTTTTTGTAGAAAAAACTATTGCAACAATACGGGGCATATGTGTTTGAAGCATATATGACAAAAATATGAAACAATTTATGTGACTTTCAATGGGAAAGTTACATGAATTTTATATTGGATTAAAATGTATTACAAGGTAATCTTTCAAACATATTGAAATACCAGAACATGTGTCAGGCGGCAATACTTACATAATTAAAATAAAAACATTAATAATAAATTGTCATAGAATGTAAACAAAAACACGTAACCGAAAACGCGATATCATTGGTGTGACTTTACACGCCCTTCGGCGCGATTTGTTTCCGTAGATACACAGGTACAGGTTACGGTGTTGGTGATGTAAACAGGCGTTTACATAGTGTACTGTATAGGTAATGTAGTAATTATTAGTGATGTACTGTACGATGTGGTGAACTTACGGTATTGTTAAACGTAACTAATTCCCTTGTTTACAATATACGGTGATAATGTTGTTGGGTAGAAGGTTTTACTTGAGGTATTTATAAAATTATGCCATCTAATTTCACATTAAACTACTTGTTTAAATTTGAAACATAATATTTAAGAGTAATGAATTTAATACATTTTTATTGCTATTTACTACTAACTTCATTTCCCCTTAAACATTTTTTAAAAATCCTTATTTATTACTTTTGTTTCATATATTTTCATAATAAAACAGGTAATATAATGTAGTGAAGTCAGCTAATAGGTGAAATATTTTTTATTAGGCGCTGTATTCGTACATAATAGCATAAATGCAATACTTTCCTCTGCCCGGTGAGATGCACTCTCTGTGCGGATTTTACGATTTTATTTTGCAACTTTATTCAATATCGATGTCTGTTTAACACAATAACACCTAATAATATCACAAATAACAAATTAACTCCTCTAAACATATGCTGTGTTGTCCGAAAGCATGGAAATCTTATACAGATATGAGCTAAAGCATAATGTTGTATTTTGGTATACACGTGTGAACGGCGTCTGACGTCACAGGTTTTCACTGTGGCGGCGACCGTTTATTAATTTTTTAGGCTTATTTTTCCACGAATTTGTCTAAGATAGACGCCATTTCGATTACTTCTTCTAATAACAATTCTATTTTCTGCACGTACTTGAAAAAATCATGCAATTTCCCCATTGCAGTCTTTCTTAGTATATCGGCCACTAGATGACTAGTTTATATATTACATTAGTAAATTATTATTTATAAATAAAGTATTAACCTAATACTCATTATTTTGGTTTAAATTGAGCATTGTCATTTCAGACAGAAATACACTAGGGTACTCATTATTATTTCTAAATTTTTTACCATTGAACAAGTTCTTTTAACATCGAAACATATAAACAAGTGTACGAATATACTGCATCTACTGATAATTTTAGTCTGAATGATACTACAAAATCTAAAAATTTCAATCGGTAATAGAGCAAAGGTTGCAGTCTGAAGATTTAGTATCTCCTACAATTATGCTTTGTTCCATGAAAATTATTGATCCGTTCTTATTCCGATAGTGTTGGCGAAATAGATTTATTCATGTGATTGAAGAATTCGTCGCTTCTTGAGAAGTCAAGAAATTAAAACCGACGACGTGCAACCAGCCCGGATATTGATCACAGCTACGGAAGCCTGCAAACCAAGATTCATTCCTAGAAATTTCTAAAAATATTATGACTTGAATTTCTTGATTGAATATGTATATTGTTATTCAACGTCATTATTGAACAAAGCCATCTTACCATCTGAGTATTCCATGTATTTATTGAGGTTTCTTTCGTAGATAACTCGTATTTACCAATTTGCTCTTAGTGTTTAATATGCCGTGATATATAATTTTTTCAAAGTAACTTGAAGCAACCATAAAATATCAGGTTTCAGCTTAAATGAAAGTTTGTAGATTCCTAGATACCTATGATCAAATTTTAGTCGCCCGAGTCGACAAATCTGCGAAAGTGGTTTCTATATGAGAGACGTATTACAATTCCCCTTGTTTGGGGTCTAGGACCCTTATATTAGTCTGATAGTCGGAGAATACATAGATGAATTTACGTGTATAGTCTCCCCGCAACTACTATGGAACGCTGTGGGATAAATCCTTGGTCTGAAGTTCCTATGTCATCTGGTTTTAACCTAAATACTCTCGGCCTTTGTTCTCCCTATTCACTTTAGAGCCCTCCCTAAATCTCGCAAACTTACAATTTTCTATAAGGTGATCCTTACGAGTATAACTGCCATTCGATCTATTCTAATCTGCTGTGGAAATTTAATTTTTCATCAGTTCTGTCAGACATTGTCTCGCAGATGGGTTCTTAACAATACATTGATTCCTTTGCAATATTTCGTAATGAGTGTCTTGTCGGAGTCATTATTGTTCGTAATCTGGTGTCGTGCTATTATTTTCTCTTTGTAATATTATAAATTGCAGTAGTTACAAATCTAGAAAAATTTAGCTACTTAATGACTATTATTATAGTCCTCTCATATTATGATACAGTGGTGAAACTTAAGTCTCATAATAAAGGTAGCGATTTGAATCAGGATCATTCGAAGTACAACATATCGGTGTGTATAATGTATAAAAATTAAAATACAGCTTGCAAATTTTCTTTTTGTAAATTAAAATTCATTTATTTGACAAAAATGAAGGTCGACCATGTGTTATTGAATGAAACGTTTTTATGCAACCTTATTCAGGTAACTATAATGTGGTGCTAAAAAATGTTAGTGTTCACTTAATTATTAATGGGTGGTATCTTGAAACTAGTGTCGTAATAACTCCCGTAATAATGATCCGGTTTCGATGCGGCTACACCAGTTTTCTTAGAGAAAAATCTAATTTCTAGGATGCCCTAAATCATATTTTTTGATACGAATAAACTAGGATTTAAATCGTAAACAGAACAAAATAAATGGGCATCCTACAAGCCGCAAATAATTTTTTAAATTCATCTTTGTTTCTGAAAATAATTGACTTTGTAAATTTAGAACTAAGAAAGTGTATCTTATGTTCAAAAACAATCAGGCGATGAGAGATACGAGGCAGGAAAATATGGAAGATGTAAGGAGGCTAGTGGCAACTTTTCTATGCATAATAATTGAAATATAGTTTTCATGAAAAAAAATCAAAAGATAGAACCTTTTCGTATAAGACTTCCGTTATAAATATCGTGAGGAAGCTGTAGTTTAATTTTTATATATTATATTATACACGCCATACCCTGAATAGGTACCGGGTTAACTTGTACTATTAGGCAGTGTTTCAATAGATTAACAGGTATAAATATGTATATGTTCTATTGAACCTTCATCTTTTGTAGAAATACTTCAGCGAAATCAAGTTGGAGTCGATTTTATTGCATTTTTTATTTTTTCTGTTTAATTGAGCGTATTTGTCACCGAAATATAAAAATACTAACAAATAACCTCTTGCCTTTGTCAAGGGGTTGATGTTTTGATTTTTGTTGGGCTTGCCTAACAAAATTACCAATTTGTAGGTAGTATGTTCACATTGAGTGAATTTAGCAATTTAAGCTTACTTTTGTGTTCTTTGAGCTCTTCTCAAGTGATACGCACGTCTATGGAATTTTGTCCTCTGCAGTCCTCACCTTCCTTACTCATCTATGTACTGTAAATTAGCCACTTTATATCATTCAAAATTGAGTATAAACAATACTGGATCGCTCATCCCTATGCATTTTGTAAATTTGCTATAAAACTAACCATATTAACAAAAATGTCGGAATTCAATAGCCTTTCTAAAAATATTCTGAAACTTTATATATCTTTGTAGATTTTTTTATCAGAAAATAGGATACAAGGTGTTAAAAAACACCGTTCCGCTATCTCGATTTTATTCATGCCCACATTATTTGTTGGCTTCCTAAAGCTCCAAGAAATTTTCATTGTTACTACTAACTACTACACCACTTAAAAGGTCTATAACTAGGAAACGGTGTTTAAGAGGTTCTTTTTATTAGAGTTATTTATTTTAAAAATATCTGCAGCAATATAGATGAGAATATCTTTTGATTTGACGTGTTGTAATTTATATTTCGCCCATTGCAAAATAATATTATATTGTTTACTAAATTATATCTGATGTAATCAAATAATTAAAATTATTATAGTTTGAAATCTGTTTTATGCCCACAGTAAATGACTTGTATGTGTTGGAAACAAGTGTTTTGCAATTTTATTTTTGAACAGACAGTGGTACAATTATGATTTTTTAAAATATTAAGATACTGTTTAAAGTTACTTACCGAAAATCAGAAGGCAGTGCAATTTTTAATAAAATTGCATTTTATAATCATTTAATGCACAAAATTATAGTGACATTCTTTAAGTAACTGAATATTTACACGCGAAATTAGAAGTTTGTTAATTTTTTTCGTGGTTTGATTTAGGACCCATGTCATATAAGGTTTTTTTTGTTTATTTTGCTGTGTACTGTCACCTGTTAAGTTTATGAGAGCCAAACCTCTAACACCCTGTATAAACTGAGCGTTGACTTTTAAATCAGCCAGCTTATATTACAATATTAGATGTAAATTAATGTCCATATTATCAATCAATACGTGTTACTCTAAATTGTGTATCAAGTTGTAAATATAATAGCAGCGTAGACGCGGGGGGGGCATTAAAATAAGTAATTCATCATCATGTCAGGCGCTGCTAATTAACGTGGCCACTATAACCCTGGAGGCTGAGAGTTCTGTTAATACACGTACACTAATAAACCACCACAACAACGGCCTGATGGTTCTTGTACTTTCTAATATAATTTGGTAGTGGTATTTATATATTGTTTTTGCGAAGACGAAGAGGAATGTATTGAGATTTATTTCATGGTAATTTGTAATAGCAGTATAAGAATTTGTAGTTTTTGACTATATGTACGCTTAAAGACTTATTATCTATTGGATCTCAAACTTCTGTTTACATTTAATTTGGTAATTAGTAAGAATTATAAGTTATAAACCGATCCATTTTTGACTAACGACAGCAAACAGCAAAATTTTAATTACTTTACGTACGATTTACCTAACGTTACATAATGAGATTATTTTATACCTATATCTAACTAGAAAGTCTACGTCAAACATCGTCAGAGATATTTCACAAAATGTGATACCTGTGTATTAATTAATTTTAAAATTAAAACCAACGAATTCTAACCGAAGGAACTTTGTGGATGTAATATATTAATTTCAGTTGTAGCCAACATTTAATAAAGAACTATTGGATAAGGACAGAGTATATTTACGTATACTCAAGTGGTAGCAATGCCGGTGGCGGCAACGGAATATATTTAGACATGATTAGAATGACACATATTTTGCTCTGTACTTAAATGTGGCACTTTATTATACTTGATGTTGAAAATAATGTTGAATATTACCCATTGAATCCTTTCAATGCAAACTTTAAATACACCCCTGTTATACGGTTAGCAAACGCGCGTGCTAATGACCGCCGCATCCAGCTCGCGTCTTCGAACTCTCGTCGGTGACGCCCGAGCGTCCCGAGAACTTGTGTCTGGAATTAGTTTATGCATATGCGCAAGCGAAACCTTAAAATCCTCATCCTAGGTGTTACAATTCGTTGTTTAAAGCCCTCTAAAATGAAGCGTTATGCAACTCATGCCCATAAAATTTACAAACAGATATCAGAAAATTACTCGTTAATAAAAAGTAAGAAGACTTTAAAATTTGTATTAGGTACCAACTTTTATTTTAACAGCTGAATGCTGGCTCTCAAAACAAGGGCTATTTTTTATAGAAAAGTAGAAAACAGACGACTTTGAACAAGAATGGATCGGTTCCAACGTTCGCACTTGTCCTTATTAGGGAAAAGACAAGGAAAAGTTTCTTGATTTTTTAATTGAAAGCGTACTTCAGTCTGAGTGTCGTCTTTAATAAATTTAATTGCTCGCCTCGTCATGTTTCGAGAAATTCAAATTTGGTCACAACCTAAGTTCCACTTGGCAAATGAATTATAATCATTTGCTCATATAATACAATTGTAATTAGATGTTTTTTATAGCTGAAATTGGGAAACATATATTATTCAATCCATAAATGTTTATTATTATTAATTGTATTTCAGGAAGTCATATTTTTGTAGATATATGACGCGGTTATTTTACAGATTGTTTAAAATTGTCAAATATTGGTTTGTATACAAAATATCTGGATATTACAGCCGGTTGTTTTTAAGAATTGCATTGACATCCGTTAAGGGCACAAAATAACATTCAATTTACGTTACTTATTTTATATCCTGTCAATACTGTCAACATTTATTGTCAGTAAGCATCATTAATAATCCTGGTACATATCTTTTACTGAACTCGCTACATCGAGTTAAAGCATATTTTGAAATGAAATGGATGAATGGAGAAAAATCAAAACATTGCAGTATTTATAAGTTGTTAAGTAGTAATAAATAATGGGCCATACTTTAAGGCTAGCTTTCTCTGATAAAAATAATGTGAATGATAAGTGCAATTTTGCTTCCTTTTTTTTTAAAAAAAAATGATGCATTTTGGCAACATGAAACAAGTGTACCTATTTCGAAAAAGTAAATTTTTTAAAAATCTGGTTCTTTAAAAAATATCTGAAAGGAATAGTAAAGTGGCACACGCACCCACAGCGCCCTATATGCTATTTTCATGTCAATAAAGAAATTCAGAAGAAGATTCTGTAGAAATTGTATTAATAATGTAGGTGTTTGCTAACAATATGGATATTATGTAAAAGCCATTGTACGTTACTTTTTGCCCTTCGCCAGCGCTAGTGAATTTGTTAATAAGGGCTGACTAATAATCATTTTTTATTCTAGTTTACCTGCCTAAATATTTGTAATAGGTATATAATCATATTAATAGAATTTCGTATTTTCTTCTAATATTATATCTTCAATGTTCTCTGGAAAATATAGAATTTACTGTTATATTATTTGTCTATCCTTATCTCAATATTCCTCCTTGTAACCGTTTTCATGAAATATATCTTTCAACTTTTCATATTTAACTTGATGCAATTTAAAATTGTGCATTACATCCAACATCCAGAGTCCTAACGTAAATCGATCAAGTTTGTTCCAAAGCTCTGAAATATTTCTCGAATATTTGCTATGAAAAGGAACAGGAACAGTCTCTTTCGTTAAGGGCGCCGTATTCTTGAAATATTGTTTTTTTTACAAATACAATTAATTTTAGGTATTTAAGGACTGAATAATATAGAGTTTAGCAAATAACAGGCAGGTTATCTCATGCTACCTACGAATATTCAAAGGTATAGAAGTAAAATGAATATATAACGGCTGAAAGCGGTCTAACTAACAAATTTTTAGGCACAGAAATCTTTTAAAATCCGTATTTTTTTAAATAACTGTAAATGTAAATATTGTTATAACATAAACTTACATAGTTCTGCATTTAAGATTGTTTACTTTTGTTTATAAGTGTATGTGAAAATAATTGTTAAAATGTGGGTTTAGAATTGCAAAATAATGTCTGTCATACAAATGCATTTTAAAAGTTATTATATTATTTGAGGAGATTCCTGTATCTAAAAATCACAACTTAGATCATTTTACGGCGTGAAATACGGCGACCTTAAACAGGAAACACTTTTATCGAAAATTTTTTTAACTGAATTTGTTCAATTTATATTATTATTCTGTTAGACATTATGATTTTTCAGAATATTATTACAGGTCGGAAAGCTTCCAACTATGGATTTTTCCCCGGCTTCTTGTATATAAATAATAAAAAACTTTAAATCTAAGTTAATGCAAAGTGGCATGCTCCCAGACGTTAAACTTTGCGGCTATTGTTTGGAACCTTTTATACTTTAATTATAAAGTTATATTGCACCAGTGGACTTCTTATTCTGCTCTTATCAAACCTGTCGTTCCTCTGAAATCTCGGCAGGACCTGAAAAGTTATTATTGTACCACAATGGGGTCTTAATTGCTTTTAACTGTTAAGTATCGGTTATTTCTGACGCATTGCGTTATGCATTACATTAATTGAATAAAGGTTGGCTATGTCTTCGTTTTGATTGAAACTACACTAGCGGAAAAAATTAAGGGATCAAAAAAAAATATCAATATTTTGCAATTCTTCAAATGGTTGCATCTTTGGTCAAAATGGTTGTATGTGAGTGAAAAAAAAAGCAATTTGAAGCTTGAAGTATCTAGTTTATGGATCTTGATAAAAAAAATTTCCAAGCAACAATTAGCGCAAAATCTTAATGAATATGATGGAAAGAAAATTGTTCGAAATTTATTGCACTGTTATTTTTAATGTACGGACTTCAAAAAAAATGTTCAACCTAACCACTATATGGATTGGATAAGTTGTTCATTTAGCTTCCATTTCTTTTTTTTTTTGTCGGCCTCGATACAACCATTCATCGCTAAGTTATCAGTCTTTGAATGAAAATGCGTCATTTTCTCTTCTCTTAGCAATGTCTCAGGAACCAATGGTCGCTCAGAAAATGGAAGGGGGGTTTCGAAATCTGCCGAGAGATATCATATTTCAGGTGTACATACTTGCATGTAGGTACGCTAATTGTGCTGCTGCATATGCATTGCAATATGTTTCTTCCCGTACCTACATGGTTCTCTTCTGGTAAGAATAACTTGCCCATGCTGGAAGTAAATCATAAAATTATGATTTATAAGATAAACGCCTCCGAGCCGAAATATTGAGTCATATTTTGTAGCAGCATCGAAAACACTTGGCATAGCTTTTCAAGGTTAAGAATTTTTTATGGTATTTTATCACTTAGAGGGTAAAAATATATGCTAGTTTACAATATCTGCTGAGTTATGTACCGTATGTAAGGTATACATACTTTTACGTATAGGTATTGACAATTGCAATTTTTTTAGAGGTATAAAATGTATTCCTTATCGTACCTACATGGTGCTTCTTTAGTAAAAATAACTTCTCGATGCTGAGAGTAAGTTATAAAGTTATAAGACAAACTCATCTTAACTGAAATCTTGAGTCATATTTTGTAGCAGCAGCGAAAACACTTAGCAATACCACCCAACTAATTAATTATAAGTTACAGAACAAATTATCTGTTTGAGATTCTTTGTTGTACGTTCTAAACTGTTAATAATATTGTAATAGTACCGTTTAGCAACATATATCCACCCAGAAAATTTTAAAACGACTGAAAATTCAACTAACACTAAGTTGGGTGGCGAAAATCAAAATTAAATACGTTCTACGTCATCCGGTCTTAAAAATGCTGCAATGCTATTGGACGAAGGTTTGGCAACCTCCTCATTTTAGGGATCTTGACTTAAAACAGCTAGGGTTATTCCTCAGATACTTAAGCTGTGGCATACTGACAAGCTCAAAACCGGTATATGTCTGGTGGGCTGCTGATGACTTTAGCTGTTTGCTATATATATTCCAGGTGTAATTCAATGCTGGCCGAGACGCCAGCCCGCAGAGTAGTTGTTTCCTGGAATTCCAAGTTCAATATTATTTTTTTTAAATGTCGAATTTGAAATGAAGACGTTGATTTTGTGCGTGTCATTTGGCATTATTGCAAACAAAAGCTGTTTTGCCGTCCGTATTCAAGACGTCGTCATTCTAGTAATTGAAAATGTTTCTCAAATACTGAGCATTAGAAAGTTTTAAAAAATCGTAGGCTAATCAAGCAAGTTACAGGGTATTAAAGTTGACAAGCAAAAATTGCAATAGTTACATCCAAGGGACAAATTAATGAATTTACGCTCACTGCTCATCGATTTATTCGCACAAAAAATATATTTTAAAAAATGAAGAAACGATAATACTACAAATATGAATATTTATATTACAAGGCGTATAGTAACTCGAGAGCCAAAACAATATAAATGTAAAACTTGTAAAATCCAATTCTAAATTACTGTATTTCAGATCGAGCTTAGTAAAAGAAAAAATATGTTTTGTATTTAGCACTAATGATATTAGATACGATAAAGTAAGCAAATGTCAGCAAAAACTATTAAAGCATAAAAAAATGTATATGTTTAGAAATGTTATTATTTACATTGATACACATTCGACAACATAAAACAAGTAAATTGTAAAATTTTATTTTGTTTGTATATATTTTAAAAAAATGTTTAGAATTCAATTTTATAAGTATATGACATATAATATTGTCTGCCAAGTTACCAAACTGTATATCAAAGCGCTATTTATTTTATTATTAATATTTTTAATAATATCAAAAAATTGTTTATTTCTTTGTTAGGTACACTAATTGCTACCGTTTTTTATTTGCAACTTTTAAGATAATAGTTATACGATTTTTTTACTGTAATATATAAGAAACTAGTTTTGAAAGTGTAATGAAACAAATGTTTACATCAAGAATTAAAATTATTTTCATTGGTTACAGGGTCAAAGAGACTTTCGCTTCTCAACAATTAACTAGTAAACTTTCATCAAAAGTAAACAAAAAATATCAGTTCGTTTCAGGGCAATTGAGAAAATGATTGTATTTTTTAAAACTTTAACACCCTATGATTTCAAATGAGGGTTTACAAGGAAAGATTTTGATAATCTATGTTTCTTTGATTTTTACACTTGCTGTGAATCGAGTCACCTTGTATAGGGGAGATCTAGAAATAATAACATCGCAGCTAACGATAAGCTTTAACCGCATTACAAATTTAGGGAAACCTGATAAGGCCGATAGCGGTTGTAAATGTTAATGACGTTATCCAGTTTTCAGATTTTCTCAACTTGTCGTAAATATGGGAAAAGGTGCGACTGGGACTGAAATACGATTAGATATTTTGCTCATAAAAACGGTAAGCGTATAACGAATTTAATTTTGATACCTAGACGTGTAGGTATATTTTTAACATTTAGGATCTATTTCCGTAGATGTTTCCACATAATCTAGAAAATCATCAATTTTTAAAGGAATATTGTGATAAACTCACATTTGTTTATTGTTCGGAACGTGAAATTGAACCTAATTCAACAAAAAATATCGAAACAAAATGTGAAAATCGTGAAGGCAATTAGTAAGTATGTATGCATTAATAGTATTAATGGTACCCCATTATTGGTAAAAAAAATAACGAAATAGAGCAAATGTAGATAAAAGCATATTGATAGCTTGTACAAAATAATCAACCTAATAATGACAGTACTCATTTTCCATAAATTTGTTATTTATTTTTTAAAATTGAATTTAAAAACGCAACGGTATTGTTGCAGTAATAACATGATACTTATTGTTTTCTTAATTTTATGTCGATTAAATATACTCACTGTGTAGTACCTAAAAATTAATTTATTGCAACAATGCATACCTACATTGGAAGTGTTTTTATTGAATTCATAATTTATTTATTTTTTGTACATATAATACATGAACTAATCAAGGATACTCCATTGTTTATGAGTGCCTTTCAACGATCTGACAGTTTTCCTATTCTATGCTTGAAGAAATCTGGTGTATGGAAATGCAGAATTTACCCAAATTAATTTTATCATTAGATTCTTCGAGAGTTATACTATAGAGTATGTAGTGGAAGACATGGAAATCTGAGTAAGTTCAAGATAATAGAGTGTATCTGGAAAAACCTCATCTCTCAACTGAGCTTCTAAATCACCGCGTTAGCATGTGTGAAGGTTCATGTTAGCAATTGGCCAAGGGATGGCAAAAACAATGGTGTTTTCATCGCCAAAAGCATAAGCAAAACTTGTGACTGATATCGTCCTGGCCTCTGATTTCTTTTATAAACATTGCTAGAATACAGCGAGATGTGTTTGAGATACTAATCAGTTGGATTGATTCAGAGCATCTGGAGAGCAGCATTCGCAGACGTAACTTACAATTAAATAATATATCCTTTACAGGGTATTTACACACGTGTTATTGGCAGTATGAGAGCGGACGATATTACGGTATAAAATTGGGCGATGGTAATACAAACATTGTTGATGTTGCATTGAAACGATTACCAATGATGTACTATATGGTGACATTCTTTCATATAGGCCAATTCTTGGGCTAGTTGTCATAGATCATCACTAAAATGTTCAAATTATCTTCATCCGAGCCACATGGTATTCCTGAACATGGAGAATCGTTCATTTTTCTCTGAAACGAGAAAACCATTTTTGTGCTTTCCCCAGTGACGTTATATCTTTAAACGGCACAAATAATTCAAGCGGCTTCCGATGCCTTAATTTCTTTGTTGAAATAAAATAAAAGAATATACAGGAAATGCTTGGGTTTTTATTTTGTACTTGACGCTCCATTTTCTGTTGTAAATAACTTACACAATCTCTGCACCAATTTATGTCTATTCAATTAAACAATAATATGACACTAACTTGGACACATCGCTACTTTAAAATTGTAAGGTTATGTTAACAATTTTGACATGTGAGTTACAGGTACGTTGCAAGGTTCTCTGTGTCACATAGGATATATATGCAAGGTAGTTCAGAACTTATCTAAAAAAAAATTTAGTGTACAGTAAAATGATTTACAAATATACTTCTGCACGGCACTGGAAACTGGTCCACTGTAAAACCTGATAAGACGGTAATCTGCGACCGGACAAAAAATTGAAAGAAATAAATAAGATTTTATAACGCCGATTTTATACAGCAAATTTAACTACTTTTGTCGCTATTTTTATTAATTATTAAAAGAATTAATTTGCGGTTTTAATTAATAAAATAGTTTGAGATACCTGGTGTTAAAACAACATTGTGGGCTTCTCTTACCCAGTTTCTACAAACACAGATGTTTCTGCTTCTTGTCCGTTTTGAATTCATAAGTTATTGGCAGCAACTATGATACGTTTCCATAAATTATCAATAGTATGTAATTTTTTAAATATCTCCACAAAAACAAATCCAAATAAATTACAGTCAGGAGATTGTGGTGGCCAAGGTACCGGTCCTCCTCCAATCCCTTGGTATTAATGCTTAGACATGTGGTTCATGGTACGGATATAATTAAGCCTCATGTATGATACACACTGCTGCAATAGGCCGTGGAAGTCCTGGAACTCCATCTATCCACGACTTGGTTTCAAATTTCACATTCCATTTTTCATAACCAAATTCTTTTAGATGCATTCTGAATCACCCTGTATAGCCACACGAATTCAATCAGGCTTTTTCAATACGACTGGGCGTATTGTAATACGATACTAAACATCTAGAATCTTACAGTTTGACTGAAAATTTTAGGTGTATTATAATATACCGGCCACCTCTTAGTCTTATTCTCAGAGCTTTCGCCTAGATGCAGTCCGTCATATTATAATGAGACTGACGGTATACCAAGCGAATTCTGAAACAATTTATCCCAATAAAAAGCGAGGTTTAAGCAATAGTTAAACTTTTAAAAATAGTGTAGAAACTTTTGGAGCAGAAAAATTCTATTAAATGAAGTAACATGATTGTAGCGGAAGGCATTCATTGACTGCAAGTCATATGAACAAATTAATATTCAATATATTTTTTAACAGTTGCAAAACAAAAAATGGCAAACATAATATCCTGGACATTCGCTTTACTATCGACACAAAATTAAAATCCATTAGAAGTCATTATCACTGTTTAGTAAAATGAACTTCACTTTAACTTAACCATTTTAAAAATATCTGGACAGTGCTTTTACTATAAGAGAAATATGTAATAAAAATAATTTCTAAAACGAAGCCAGGTTACAAAAATGGCTTAGCATGTATTAAATTTTCACGTCTTACAGTAAAAGCATCGTTATGGAAATTGTTCCTTTCTGTATTTAATGATTTTAGGTTAGATTTATTATTTTCTTAGTGTAATAAAACTTTTGTGGTTCTTCATAATAAAAGATTCTATTTACGAACACGTTTTGTATTTCCAGTATAAATATCACAAAATTTTTAAGTTTTTTTTGTAAAATTTTTCCAAAATCTCGAGACATGAAAATCACTTGATTAATTGCGAAATTGTTTTTAGAATAATTAAATCTAATTGAGATTCCCAATTTCAAATTTGTTCACTTTAGTCCGATCGATTTTAGAAATATTTGAAAAAAAAAATGAAATTTTGCGGTCCCTCTTTAAGGGGCCGTAGCTCCGTTACAGGGCGTTTACCAACCTATGTTTAACTTCTTTTTCTTATTTTTTGTCGTAGAATTTGTATTTAGTTTTTGGCAAGCTAATTTTGAGTTATACTATATAGAAGGGTACAATATTTAATAAATATTTATCGTAAAACTAACAAATCTGATTTAAATTCCGCGCTGCCAACCCTGGATTACTGGAAACACTTAAAATTATTGGTGTAACCGCTAGGGACTGTGAGCTTTCGGTGACTGTGCCCGATATTTACGCGGCCTATCAGTTCCCCTTAGTTAATCCTGACTTTGTCTGGACCTTTTTCTTGAAAAGGACTTTATTTTGTTACAGTAAAGGAAAACGCAAATGGAAGGCCACAGCCGTTACTCCAGGAGCCGCATTACGGATCTCGCCCTCAGCCCTACAGTAAGTATTTTTACATGTAATATATCTACTGGATCGTATTTTGATCCCGATCGATGTAAATAGTAGAACGAAATTAGATTTAAATATATACAGAGTGTCTCTAAAAGGTCTGTACAAAACACTAGCACAAATTCCTGTAGACGTAGGCGAAGTACTACGGATGGTACCCTCTGCAATGTACAATCATTTGCAATAATAATGACACTCTCTTAAACAGTTTTTGAACTTCTGGAAGTTCGGAGTAGAAATTTCATTAAATCTCTATTGGTGTATCAAACAACTAATAACTAATGTTAAGAATTTAAAATAGATTTCATTATGAATACGTCAGAAGTTCAAAAGAAATCTCAAAATTCATTTTAATTAGTGTCATTATTATTGCAAACGATTGTACGCCGAAACTGTAATCAGATCTCGATTTGTCATCCTAAAACACTCCTATGTACCAAATTTCGTGCAAATCATGGAATTATTAAGATAAATATTTACAAAAAAAAATTATAAATAAATAAAAAATAAGAACATTGACACCCTGTATTCCGGAAACTATTAACTTTTGAATTAAAGTAAATTTCGGGGAGTAAACCACTGCTTGAAATTTGTACAATGAAATACCATTTTTTTAAAATATTACTTGTAAATATCTTATTTTCCCAAAAAAATACCTCATCAAATAAGAAAATACCTCAAAAATACCCAAAAACCATGAATTACTCTCAAGTGCCCAAAGAATACCTATGACTATTACCCAATAATACCCTTAAGAACCTAAAAATCCCGTTAAGTACCCAAAAATACCCTTAAATGCCCAGATATGTAAGAAACGAAAAATACATTAAATGACCCACGATTTTACTTAATATACGTTTAATTTTCCAAAACTGTCTTTCATATCTTTAGAAATTATTCCAGTTACAGATCTACGTAAATAATATAGATTTTTTAAGGGCTCCTTTGACTCGATCTGAATACATCTGGAAAGAACATTTTGGATTACATAAAATGTATCATAAACTCATTGGTGCACCGAAAAAGGGTTCCAATACTTACACCATGCCCCCTTCAAGCTAACTAAAAACAAACTTCTTTTTCGTCTATGAAATCATAATATTCGGTCTATACAGGGTGTCCCTAAAATTATTGTCCGGATCCCAAATACTCATCGGATACCATCGGTGTCTCCAGTACAACCAAAATCTTTCATTAGCAAGTGTAAATACATGGGTATCGAGGGAGAATTCAATTTTAACCCCAGCTTCCGTCATGTATGATTAGAAATGGATAATTGGCAGTTGTTTACATAAAAAATCTTTTTTGTTAAATAGAATATGATTGTGATAGGATAATCTAATTTAGTAATATTTTAATTTTTATTATAGACTCATTCACTTTTTATAAAATATTTTTCATCAATAGAATATGTCGGAGAAGTTTGACCAAACTTATAGTTAAGACGTCGTATCGAATAATAGGTAATATATTGATTTAAAGATAAAGTTTAAGAAATTGTACCATACTAAAATTTGTTATAAGAGGGGAATATGCTATTATGTGAGCGGATATATTCTGCGTAAATGTCTTAACATTCATATGATACTTGTTTATATTGTACTGTACTGTACAATCTATTGCAATAATAATGACACTGTTTAGTTGAATTTGGATTTATTTCGAGCTGCTGACATATTCGTAATAAAATCTACATTAGTTCTTAGTTGTTCCACTCAGCCACAGAAATCTATTGAAATTTCTACACAGAACAAACAGTAGTCAAAAAACTGATTTGAGAAAGTGTAATTATTTTTGCAATAGAATGTATCTAATTCGAATCACCCTATATTATTTTCTAAACTAAAGGCTTACGAAGACAATAAAAGGCCACATAGTGGTTTAACAGTGCCTCCGAAAAATTTTACAGAAAATATTTTTGTATTTATTTTTAATAATTTTTATATTTGCCATTGCGTGGGTCAGTTGTTTACTTATATTTAAACTGTACCATCGGCATAACGCATGCGCGATCGCCATTGTATTTAAAAATTGGCGGGAGAATACTAGTTTTCTCTTAAAATACCCATTAATTATCTTCGTAATACCCATTAAATACCCAGTAAATACACACAAAGTACCTAAAAATACCTATAAATACACACAAATACCCAAAAAATGCAAAAAGTACCTTTAATTACCTGCAGCTTGTACAACAAAATACCTCAGTGGTGTCCCCCTCGGTAAATTTGTACCCTGACCAGTTACTTTCGTAATATCAGAGTAGTAATAGCTAGCGTCACTCGATGGCAACAACACCAGACACAGACCGGTTTCGGACTTATTAGTCCTCATCAGTGTACCATAGGTGAGGCTGCCGACGAGTGATCCAGCCCGAAAAAAATTTCGAAGTGTTCAACATTCATGTACAAATATGGTAATGCAAAAAAATAATATACGCATTCTGAAAACTATTTTATTGCACGTCGCTGGAATCTGCTCTACTCTAATGGAGTGATAATGCAAACTGGCGATATCGTATATCACATGAAAAGAGTCTCCGAAGTTCATCGCAAAAAATATTTGCAGCGCTTTTACATTAAAATAAAGTTAAAGGTAGAAGTGACGTGTCTTTAAAATGAATAAAATTTTGTTATACTAATTTTGAAGAAGAATTACGGTACTTAATCACTATTAGAAACATTAAATTTATAAAAAAAATTCGCACATACCTTATTACAAAAACTGTTCGAAATTTTGTCCCTCGCCTTATCCAATTTTGTCGCACTAAAGCGAAGTTTATTCCTGATTGCTGTTCTTTTAAACGGAAATTATTCGCGGCAACTGTGATACGCTCGTTTTTCAAATGACCTTACAAAAAGAAGTCAAGAGAATTTAAATCGGGATACCAAGGAGGCTATGCTATCGGCCTATCCCGTCTAATCCACCGTACTCCGTGCATTTGATGGAGATAATCTCGAACATCTAACCGAATGTGAGGAAATGTCCTATCATGTAAAAACCACATACATTGACGGACAGCTACGGGTTCATTTTCAAGAAGAGCAAGTAGGCCGTCCATACGATTGAACAATATGAACTGTTCAATTAGGCGCTCGTCACCAATTTCTGCGTACACATTCAGTGAAAAACGGTGTTGGAAGTGGTCTCGTTCAATTACGTGCAGATTTTTGAGTTCCCAAACGTGTCTATAACTAACTAGTACATCAGCAGTAACTTATATTTTCACCATTTTACTGCAATGACTTCTCACAAAACCTAACTTGCAATGAATAATTTGCTGGTAACAGTGCTTGAACAAACTTGATATGACATGGGCATAACTGAGCTTCGTGTAGTAAGCACCACACCGTTGATTGAGATACGCCAAGCACCTGTCTAAGCAATTTGCTTTGTACTTCTTCGCGGATTTTCATGGACTACATTTAACACTTCAGCTGCTAAAATACGTTGTGGTCGCCCGCACTATCTCGTCCACGATTTGTACGTAAGTTACCACGTATCACATCCACGTTGCACCCTGCCGTAAAAGTTTCATGATTTGGCTTGTATCGATCGGGAAATCGATCCGCATAAGCTCTGAATCACCCTGTATAAGCGAGATACAATGTAAATTGCACCTCTAAGCCTAGGGTTATGAGTAGTACCCCATTCGGTATACAGCGCTGATGAGGACTAATAATTATCTCTCTCTTACGCACTCTCTCCCATCACTTCCAGTATAGCCGGAAGTTGCCAAGTCTCATAAATATGCTTTTTACTTGAATGGTGCATATGCTAATAAAATGTATATTTGGACTCACATATGATGAAATGTACAGTTTATGTACGTTTAAAATATTTCTATAGATTGTCTACGTTATTTGAGCAAAGGAAGCATTCTTATTAATCAAATTAAGGGTTTTATTATTAATCCAAGACATTCTTGAAGTGTACGAATACTTTAAATTTGTATGAATTTTTTCATTTGTTTTATAAGCCCCGTTGAGAATGATAAATTACAGTGTACTGTGTTAAAATCTTAAAGAAGGTTTGAATGCGGAAGGTAAATAATACATTTTCTTACAGGTGAGAAAATTTAGGAAGTTATCAAAACAGCCAGGCTATAAAATTTTGTTCTGTCACATCGCATTATCACTTTATGGCTGGTGTTATGTGCTTCTCTCAGTGTTCCCTTAATATTTTGTAAAATAAACAAAAACAAGGGTGGCTCTGTTAATGACCGCGATTGTTACATCGTTGCAGAAATTTGTCAAGTCGCAAGTATAGCTGTATCTGACATGTGGCATTGTTGATGACAATATTACAATTTGATTTCGAACATACTAGTAGGGTTTAATACAAGATTATTCTAAATATTCATGCATTTGACGTCTTCGTTCAATAAATTCGTATATGAAAGACTTAAAGTGTAAACTTTCTACCTATTTAACATAAATAATAATTAATACATTTTTTTCTGAAGTCAAAAAGGATGATTGAGATAAACAAACTTTAACCACAGAATAAGTTATGCATATTTATTTTGTTTGTGCTTTAACCAAAGGTTGTTCGTTTTTATCCAACAGCATGTTTTTTTCATTACTAGGTGTTTCTAAAACAAGTCCGATCCCTCAATTGATTATCTATTACTGCATTTAAAAATTAACAATTTTCGGTAAGCAGTATGTCTAAAGTATTATACAGGATGTTTTGCAAGTCGTTACAATAATGTTAGGAGGTGATAGAATACTTGATTTTGAGTCGATTGAATTGAACATATCATATATCATATACCAAGTGTTACAATATGTGTGATAATTAATTTTTTAATATTTTTTAATTTAACCGTGCTTTTGTACAATTATTGAAGTGCAGAAGAAAAACAAACCTTTTTATAACAAATATTTCTATGCCTTTTTTATTAGGAATAAATGGATTATTTAATTGATTTAACCAATACAATCCGAAGTGGCTTCGTTACTTACCTAACACTTTATAAACATGTTTTTTTTACTTTGTAAACGCGAAGAGTCAAATTTCAACTTGGATTTTATTTTGTGTGTAGGTTTATTCAGATATTATTAAAAACTTACCTAAGCAATGCTTTTTCAGTTAAGCAATCACTTACCTAAGCAATCACTCTTTCTCAGGAAAAGTTTCTTGAAAAACACAAAAAGTATTGAAACATCTTAGGGAAATTAGGAAACAAATAATAGAAGCAAACTGTTTACCATAAATTAAAGTAAATCAACGACACAATTGTACACGCGACTGAAAATTATTTGTAATTAGATCTTTCTAATTGTAGGGTCGGCCTAAGTAATAATTATTGATACATTTTCTCAAATCAAGACACATTAGACTACAAATTGCTTAATCATCTCTATTAGGTACTCGTTTGATGGAATGTATTTCAGGTTGCTTTATAGATGATGTGTTTTCTTTCTGCTTTCAGCTGCTAATATACCTACCACTTTTATTCAAAATTTAACAAACTCATGATTTCAGATCTGGCTTATCCATGCATGAAGAATAAAAATAGTAGCACCATATTATTCTGCCAGTAAGTTGTTACTAGCAGCTTCGATAAGAATAAAATTAATATTTTTTTTATTGTCTCTCTAGAAAACACGTTTATTGAATTTTTCAGCTGGATGAAATTAATTTGTGATATATTCATAGGTAGAAAAAGTGAGCATTTTATTGGTTATTTTTAGAGATAGTGGAGCGCAAAGTTTAACAGGACCGTAGTCAATTTACGAATTAACATATTATTATTAATATGTTCACAGAGAATATGTTGCAACATAGTACTATTATCAAATAGTAAGGTTAAGACCAAGATAAAATACCCATATAAATTAAAATAACACGTAAAAATGACAACACTTACCTGATAAACCTTAGTGTTGAGACAAGGTGTTCGTGGCATATTGGAAGTGGTTAAAACTTCTTATGTACTTTTATAAGTTTTATGTATTGAAACGGCGACGTTTATCACTGAATATTAACTTGTGTAGGGAAAATGACCGTTCAACGTCTACTGTCGACAAAAGACAGTATGGTAAATTATTGAGACGGGAACTATATATGAATATATTTATTGGTAACTCCTGATCTATAATTAATATTAAATCTACAAATAACATCTTTATGCCATTGAAATTGTTTATCAGAATACGATACGGCTTCTAACAAAGTACTCCATTTAGTTATAACTAGTTCGAGGGGCAGAGGTATGTCTGGTTAATAAAAACTTTTATACAGTTGATATAAAAATGTTTACTAAAGGGAAACTTTTCCTTATTTTCTCAGCTACCCGATAAGTACGTGAGCAGCACGTGTCAAATGTATAATTTTTGCATATTTTTTATATAAAATCTGTCCTGCTTTTAACATGTACGCGGCTGCATCATTTATCATTACAAGAGCTTTATCTGAAAGATTTTAATCGAGCCATATAATAATGAAAACGGTTAATAACAAAATTTATTTATAGTTCCGTGATTGGCTTTGTCCAGCATCTTAGAAACCAATAGGTGGCTGTCACTAGCATTTTTTAACTCATCAATTAAAGAATAGCCTACTGAACGCCCACAAGCATCAGTAGATTCGTCTATAATGAAATAAACGAAATTGTCTGCTATATCTTCGCGTATTGATGTCAGTACATTGTTGTAAACCCTATCGACATATCTCATATCCATTCATATATTGTTCTTTAAAACGACCGTAATTTGGGCTTCCCTAGTTTGTTTAATGGGATATTGCTTGTAAGAAAGGCGCCTGTAAGGTCATAGAATAATACAGTATTCGATGTTGGAAGTACATAGTACAGAACAGATCATTTCCTTTAATACGTATATCAGTACAACCTTCGGGATCATTGTCAAACCACATATGAAATAATATTCATATCTCCTTTGGCATGTTACTTCACTTCATTCATTTCTCCTCTCAATTAATAGGTATTAATGTAAATTATGTTACTATTTATAAATGGTTATTTAAATAGACACGAATACAACTTACACAGACGTAAAAAAGAAACGTTCCAACGCAACGCTGACTATTACAGCGTTCCGTAAATAACTAAAACTAAAAGCGTTGTTCGAAATACGAGTCTGTTAGACTCCGCGATGGCACTAACTCTAGTTATCTTAAATAAATAGAATTATAATTTATATTAATTACTAACGTATATTAATTTTTGCCGTAATGGATAAAAACATTAATTGTGAAAGCATTATGGACTCACCTTAGGCTTCATACACACTGCTGGAACGTGTAATGCAATTGACAACAATCATACAATGGTTATACACACATGTTACATTACCTATTGCATTCCACGTTGCAGCCTTAGTGCTTACTAAGGTTTATCAGTTACGTTCGTAATTTGCACATGTTTGAACATGGTTTCCCTCATGTGAGCCACGTCACTTTGAAATGGATGACTTATTTTCAAAGTGAGATAGAATACGCCCAGTAAACGATGACACTCCCAGCGACAAATTTAAACTGCTGTTTTCCGGGATTCTGATTTAATGTAACAAATACAAATCTTCGATGTTCCCCTCGGGAAGAGTGATATGAGGTCAACAGCGCGTGATAAGATCAGTATTTTCTATAATTGAAGACGATAAGGGAAACGCCATTTGTATATTTTCCTTATTCGGAAGATTCTGGTGAATAACTGTAGAAACACATTGACATGATGGTTATTAATGGAGAAAGGAATATTTTACGAACATTCTAGTGTAGTAATAATAAAATTACACGTTTTAAGGGCAGTAAGAGTAATCGGTATAGCAATTAACGCATATGTTTTATCTACTACATGAATATGACATAACGAGACTCTAAAAGTAGCAGCTGAAAAAGTTCCAGGAAGTTCATCTACTTTTGCTTTTGTTTCGGAAGCAGTTAACTCTGCCTCCACATGAGAAATATGGACGACATTAGATCGCCGTTCAGTTTTCCGTTGATGGCGTGCATGCGGCTGATATCGCAGCGTTTACTTTACATCCTTACCCACCGCAAGTGCTTCTGGGAATATGGTGATCGTGTGCAAATGTCGTGGAAAATATATTTTCTTATTCGTAGCGTTCAGGAGGAGCTTTCTGTTTTACAAGGGAATCCAATTTGTTTGAGGTAGGCACAATCACAGACGAATCCACCGTAGATATGATAAAATCAATCGTATTAAGTTTTTGGATAGAGATGCTCGATTGACCCTTTTAGAATTAAGCTGAATAATTCAGTATACTTAAATATTCCTAAATTACAGATACGGAATTCCAGGAAACAACTATTCTGCGGGCTAATGCCCCGACCAGCATTGAATTACACCTGGAAAATCTATAGCAAACAGTTAAAGTCACTCGTCAGCGGCCCACCAAATACAGGGTGTCTCATAATTAGCTGCCAACCCTAAACAGGCCGATTCTATGATCAAAACTGCGTAAAAAAGTTCATATGAACATGGATCCAGAAATGCTTCCTAAGGGCACAGGGACCCATTCAAAAGGGAGGAATGGAAATCATTTTTTTGCAATATCTCTCAATCGCGTTGTGACAAATGAATGAAATTTGCTATACACAGCTAAATTTTGATGAGCAATTTGATGGACTAATCCATTTATTTCCACAAGGTCCATTGGGGTGGGTACAGGTATCCATCTGACTATCAAAACAATCGATTCTCCTACCTATTTTATTTGAAAAAGGTATACTTTGCTGAAGTCGGTAGGCGTAACCATTTTTGAAATAATCATATTTGAAATGTTCAGTGCACCGAGTAAGAACTGTTTTGGTTTTAGGTAAAGTGCCTTTTCTGCTAAAAATATAGCAAAATATTACTTGAAAAAGTTGTTTAGAATGGTAAATTACCTAAAACCAAAACAGTTTTTACTCGGTGCACTGAGGATTTCAAATAGGATTATTTCAAAAATGGTTACTCCTACCGACTTCAGCAAAATATATCTTTTTCAAGTAAAATAGGTAGGAGAATCGATTGTTTCGATAGTCAGATGGATACACTAAGCTGCAAAAAAGTTACACATGCAAAATACCAAGGGCCCCCCGTACCCAGCCCAATGGACCTTGTGGAAATAAATGGATTAGTCCACCAAATTGCTCATCAAAATTTAGCTGTGTATACCAAATTTCATTCATTTATCACAACGCGATTGAGAGATATTACAAAAAAATGATTTCCATTCCTTCCTCTTCAATGGGTCCCTGTGCCCTTAGGAAGCAGTTCCGGACCCATGTTCATATGAACTTTTTTACTTAGTTTTGATCATAGAATCGGTCTGTTCAGGGTTGGCAGCTAATTATGAGACACTCTGTATATACCGGTTTAGAGCTTATTAGCCATAGCTGAGGTAACCGACGGATAACCTTAGCTGTTTTGCAATGCTGTTCGAGACATTAGCCAGCAGAGTAGTTGTTTCCTGGAATTCCGTATTTGCAACATATTGTTATTGCCGAATCGCGATAGAGATCGCTAACTTTCATGGTTTTCTATTGCGATGTAGAACACTTCATGTCTGTGGCTTTTTAATTTGGCATGGAGTAATGAATTGCCGCTAGAGGTAGCTGTGCTCCTCCGCTTTATTCCTAAGTTAGTCATTCTTGAGGATATTAGAATGTTGATCCCTTATTTATGTATTTTGAATTTACGCATACAACAGGTCAGGTATCAGCTAATTCGGTAACAAATAGTCGTGGAAAGTAAATAATAATAAAAACTAACAAATGACAAATATAAATGAATAGAAAATAGTCAATACTGAATGAGAAAAATAATCATTACGACAATTTGATATACATATTATATGTATTTATTATTTGAGGAAGTTATTTAACACTTATATGACCAAGTCCTATGAATATATGTATTACTTCTAATATTCATGTGAATAACATTATATTTCAACAAAGATATACATGGTGATTTACAACTTCACAAAATTTGGAAATAGATGCGTCGTGAAAATGGAGTTAATATTGTAAAAATGTTTGTAATATCCTTATACGTGTAAACACAAATGAACACTATTGATGATTTACGCATATGTATCATAGCTGCTGTTAAAACGGACAATAATCAGAAACATTTGTGTTTTTCTGCTTCTTGCCTTTGTGTAAGACGGACCCAACATTTTATTGTAACATCAGATACGTTAAACTATTTTATTAATTAAAATCACAAATTGATTCTATTAATAATTAATAATAATAGCTGCAAAAGCAGTTGAATTTGCTGTATAAAATAACTGTTATAAAATGTTATTTCTTTTCTTGGGAATTTCTTTCAATTTTTTGTCCGATCGCCTTTTTCTTGTCAGGTTTTACAACGGACCGGTTTCCAGTGCCGTGCAGAACTGTATTGTTAAATCATTTTCGAACTGCCTTTTTTACAAAATTGTATTTGTAAGAGTCACTTATACATTCAAATTTCTTTTTTTAAATAAGTTCTGAATAACTCTGTATAAGTTCAGGATAATGAATTAAGTTAAGTAACTTGGATAAAGATATGTGATTTCCTTGTCTTTCCCTTGTCTAAAATATTTAGTTGTTGAAATCCTTGTTTATCTGCAACATTAATTTTTTTACTAAAAGTTAATATTAGTTTCTAAGATAATTTACTCAACGAGTTCAAATGTACGAATCAAAATAAAAATTGAAAATTAATTAAAAATTAAAATGTTACAGTAGTTAAAATTTATCTTTGTCAAACATGTAACATTGTTACACTGATGTTTTGTATTTTCTAAATTTACTGTGTTTCACGCTTCCATTTCAAAAAGGAAGGTAGTTGATAGGTCATAACATTTCTCCCCCAGTAGTTAAACTCGAAAATATTTTATTTTAGACCCATAATTCGAAGTCCCTTAATAATGCATTAGCGATACATTTACTCCTATTGATTTATTAACGGTGTGATGACCGGACTGTGGACCTTCTCAGCTGAAGAAATCATGGTTCCGTATTCGTAAATGGAAATTTTATCGATTTGTGAAGAACATTTGTCGAGTTAAGAACGTATCGATTTGATGAAGAACTATAATTAACTGCTACACTAAAATTTAGGCATACAACTGCAATTATGGTTGAGAACTTCATTGTATTCGACGTTTAGTTAAGAGAAAACAATAATCACATTTCACAAATCAATAGAAGCCGCAATTTTTAACCTTATTTTTAAACTTAATCTTTAAGCAGATTTAAATATTAAAAATAAATCAGCTTTTATTTAATTAAAATGGTTACGTACGTTTTTTCAACTAATGGGGTGATTTCCTTACAAATTTGTAGATTGAGCTAAAAATAATTCAAATTTTCGATAGGTAATAATAGTCAATAATTTAAAAAAGTGTCTGGTATGGCGTAACTGTCATAAAATAATTGGTCTTTACTTTTTGGAATAAAATTCGTCTTTGGAAATTCTCGATAATTTTGTTTTGACAGAATTAGGTAACAAAAATTTAGATTTTAGAAGACCACTACTTTAACGAGAAGAATAATAAATATTGCTTATAATTATAAGATATAAGACTACTTTACGTTTCTAACGAGACCGATACCCTGGTCTGCACGGGTACCAGACTTGTCTCTGTTAGATTGAAGCAAAAAGTATATATAAATGATTTTAACAACATTCATTTACTTACTACTTTACTGAAGCTGAAATCGCATCTGTATATAAAGAATTCTTACTATATTGTATTTCTTTCTAGAGTAGTTACTACTCTACCTACCTTATCTAAATAATTAAATAATACTCACTAAGTAGTATTTATATAACGAAACAAAGACTTATAGCAAACTGTCAAATTCAGCCATTGGTAGCATATATACCGTTTGTGAGGCTTGTTAACTGTTCTTACTCTACCCTAGGAGTCGAGGACTATAGTCTTGGTAATGATCAACACAAGTATCGTATTAATATCATCTATAAATATTATTATTTTGCACTATAGTCGCGTTTTAAATTTTACAATAATAATATTTATTACAAAATATTAATAATTTTAATTCCTGCGAATCTATAAACCAATAATTTAAGGAAGAATAACCTATTCTATAATTAATAATATTTTATTCATAATTTAACAAAATATTATTTTTAAGTAAATCTTAAATTTAGTGTAATTTTAAGAAAGAAAAATGTTCAATTAAGCATATATTTTTACTGAATTAATACATATATACTTGAATGAAGTTAAAATTTGAAATATGTTATACTTAAATACAGATTAGATATTTTTAGATTCGAATAGAAGTTGAATAATACTTACTTTTAACTTATTAATTCTAGTTCTACTTTATTATTTTAATTTTTTACCCGGACAAATCTGTTTTTATAATTTAATTAAATTTAAAATAAAAGTTGAACTGGTTTTTTATTTTTGATCTGCTTAATGTAAGATAGATAAAAAACGCAGCGTCTATTTATTTGTGGAACGTGGTTGATGCTCTTTTTTGCTAGAACCGCATTTTGAAATATTTCTTGGATTTTCAACAACAACTTTGTTAAATAATCATTTTAACAAAAATAACAAGTCATTTTTGGAAAGTCTCATTTGTTAAATTACCTACGTAAGTGCTTACTGCTCATAACTTCACGAGATAAGAAAAACTTTTTATTAAAAACTTAAAAAAATGTTTGCAAACGTGCGATACCCCATCTGGAGAGATACTGTATATATTCGAGTCTGGTCTAGAGGTTACGCTTTCAATAATTACATTTTTAGTTTCAAAATTTTCTGGACTAAAGTAGGTGATTTATGTGTATCTTCAATTTCAATTATTTTAGTATGTGGGAAAAGATAGATACTTTTTTCTTTAAGTACAGTATAAGTAGGATCTTTTACGGGTATCAAATGTCTGTACTCCTGATAGTAACAATCGTGTAAACAGCGTTAGTGAATTGAAATTCAGCCATATACTGTTCCGGCATGCATCATTAAATTTCCTTCCTCGTAACCGCTCTCGTATTACCACTCACGTACTCTTTCATGGGATACTACTAGTTTAGTGTATTGCATGCCTGATAAGCCGTCCCTTTCGTCTTTGTATTGGAAAAATCGTATCTAACTTTGCCTGAACCGTGAACTTCATAAAATGTTACCCTTTTGTATCGATTTATTTGCAGCTCATTCAAACTTTCAAATAGATTTCGAGATAAGTACGACAGTTTTGTAGGTGCTCTGCGAAAGATATATTGCTTTGTTTGTTCATAATAGACTTGCGCTTAATCAATTATAGAGGGTAGTGTTGTATAAAAAATTTTAAACAACTGAAATTAAACTAAATCTAAAGGACTGATACTGAGAAACAATAGAATCTTTAATAGCAGCCTAGTTGCTCACACGTAACCGAATTTAGTAGACGAGATAATTCCAAAAAGTAATCAATAATTATCATATTTCGTGAAAGGGACAATTCAAATACTGAGACTCAAATCGAAAAATTCAAGGGAAACTGTTGACTGGATAAATGTTTTGAAAAATTTCATGTAGTCAGTAATGAAGATGCTGTGGATGACTTTATCTAAAAGTTGACTATCTTTTTATAAAAATTTACTGCCATGCAACTTGTGGATGTAGACTGCTATAATTATATCTAAGTTTTATGATGCAGTGGTTTGATGGCGCAAAAGAAAGTAATCGTGTTCAGCACACATAGCGCTCACTGATCGCTTAGTATAATGGCTCGGCGGTAATCATTGTTTCTGAACGGCACAATTTTATTAGCTATAAGTGATCTATCACTTACACATCATCAACCTTTTTGTGTAGCAGGAGATTGTATGATTGGTAATAATTAAACACAAATAATATAGATGTAAATATTGTAGTTGAGTTTTTGTGCCAAAGAGCATAATATGGTTCAGCATGGCACTGATCAAATGCAAAATTGCGACCATTGTTTGAAGAATTCCGTGGTAGTACCAATTTTTAGAATGGTTGTCACGTCGCTTGTTTGGGATTCTGCATGTTTCGAAGATATGAGCTCTCTTAGTTGAACATTTTTCCTAGACGTATATTGTTGTCTTCATTAGAATAACTAGAAATTTTATTTTACGGTTGATTGTATGAAATTGTTTCAATTTTTGTGAATTTGTATAATGTTAGAATCGCCAGAATTTTTTTTCTACGTGCACGTCATCGGTTTAAGCTTATAACCGTTCCGAGATATATATTGATTTCTTCTCCAGAATAACTGACATTTAGCTTTGGGGCTACTTCTATAAAATTGTTTCTATTTTTGTGGATTTGTATTATCTCCCTGTATAATGCTACTTAGAATAGCTAGAATCTTGGTTTCCTTTTTCCACGAAAATATTGTAAATATGTATTGAGTCTATATCCATTGAAAGTGAATGTTATATTTTCCAATTAATGATTCTTGGTGATTAAACTAGGGTAATTTGTACCTGGGCAAACAACCAAATTTATCGACTAAATTGTGCCTATATTTAGAATATAATAAGATCTATAAGTTCGTTATGGATGACAAATTTTACTAAGGTCATTTGTGAAATACTTAAGAGTACAAAAGTAATGCATTTTATTTTGCTGTCCAAAGTTAATAATCTACTTTTATCGTAACACATTCTTAAAATCTTATTAAAATATATTTGGACTTGATTGGTCTGTTGGAGGAGGATCACTCCGAGTTTCTAATTGTTCTAAATTCATGCTATTCCCATATACTCGGGTCAAGAATTCAGACATCTTACGTCACGGCTGACGTTACACATTTGTTTTTATTGTCAACGTAATTTTCGATATTTGGTCGCGTTAACAACAATCATTTTTTGCAATTTAGTGCAGTATATAATGCAAACTTTTAGTGTAGTATATAGTTTTAATACTATCAGTTGCAGTTTCTCAAATATTTTGATGAAATTATAATGAATTATTCATTTGTTCGTATGACGTAAGTCGTCTGAATTCTTGTCGCGAGTATATTTGTGTATTATCTAGTGTGTGGAATACTCTAAAACTCGTATAATTTTATTCTTCTGTGCGTATTAACTCGCCAAAGCCTGAGTAACCAGCTATATTATACAGTTGGTATATTTCTAATGAATTTTGACTTTTTTTGAGATATTTGACCCAGTGTAGAATTCCACCAACATGAGAGACATGTGGGTTGCATAACATTAAAATGTAGATAATTCTTAAGTTTAATTACTTTTCAACATAATAATTGCTCAAAAGGTGTACCATTTACTTGTCAACTTCCTAATCTGTGATAGGCTTCGTCTTACATTACGTAACATTTCTGGTATTTTTACCTGGCTTCAGCTTTGCTTCAGCATCAATGTTGTTGTTTGTGAATTTAAATTTTACTTTTGAGGTGTCTCCACAAAAAGAAATCCAGTGTAAGATCGGGAGACTTTGCTGACCACTCACTGGTACCACGTTTTCTAATTCACCTATCCAAGCAAATTATGTCCAGATATTGGCGAACAATAACAGTGTAGTGTGGCGGGGTCCGATCTTATTGAAACCATCCTCTTGCCTCTTGTCGGTCAGGTTACAATCTAAGGGATTTGGGAATAACTGACAGAACTAACATTAGTTCTTCCTGAAGAATACGAAGATATCTTGCTCCATTAAGATTGTGATAAAAAAATGGTCCTACAACTCTTATATTTTATTATACCAAACCATACTTTATTTTTCTGTGGATGCTGAATATGACAATGGGAGTTCTCTTCAGGCCAATAATGACAATTTTGGCGATTTTTGTTCCCATTTATTGCAAAAGTAGCCTCGTCCGAGAAAAGTATCCACTCAAAAGGTTTTGACCAATATGATTCATCAGTAAATTGCAAAATTCAACTCGTTGACCTATATCTTCTTCAACTAACTCGTGACCAGCTTGCATTTTATACGAGCGTTTTTTCTCATGTTTAAATAATTTGAAACTGCTTTGTGATTAAGATCACTATCACGCGTCAGTTGACGGACTGAAGTGACTGGATTTTCTTTCAGAATAACTAACAAATTCAACATCATGTAGTCATCAATAACATCCTGCCTCTGTATCTCTATATCGTTCCTTTATTTTATTAATGGTCCCTTGATTTATTGGTCACAAGTTGGGGGCCTGATTAGACGAACAACCTCGCATTGAGTTCGATTTTTAGTGATTTAGTTAAATAAGGAATTTTTACCAGTTTGCAACAACAATTCCTTTCTCTGAATACGGCATTAAATTCCACTTTGTAGCTGTAAAAAAGCACTAGCAAAAAGTATTAACATCAGTTGTGGCAAAAAATTTTGATAGATTTTTTTTGTGGGGAGTAAGGTTTCTATTCACAAACCAAAGAAGCTTGATGAGCTCAAGGAAACAATAAGAGATGAGACCAGAGCAGTAACACCGGAAATGTTACGTAATGTACGTAAGCGACGAAACTTATCACATATTAGAATGTTGGCAACAAGTAAATGGTGCACATTTTGAGCAATTCTTACGTTGAAATGTAATTAAACTTAACAATTACATATTTAATGTTATGCCACCCTCAACCTCTTGAACAATATTAAATGTGATCAGTACGTTGGATTTGTCTCCATCATTTTTCCAATGAGGGGTTACAAGCCATAGTGATGCATTTGATAACACAAATTTGGGGATGGTTTCCGCTCTCTTTGAAGGGCTTTATTTCGCATATTGTTTGGAAAACGTAGGTAAATAAATTGAAACGTTGACATACCTCGGGAATTTTTCGAAAAATAATTCAGCTCCGGTAGCTTATTTATTTCATTTAAAGTCTCCACCTTGTATATATTGTAATAATTATTCGAAGAAAACATACTTTTAAATGTGTGAAGCAAATTCAGATTGACTTTGATATTTTTCGCGGACTAGTTGCTTTGTTTGAATTTTCCTGACATTAAGGGTACGTTTACATCTGACACTTGTGTCCCGATATACATATGTGTCAAGCATCAGATATATATATCGCTAGTGACTGTTTACATTACAGACTGAAGTTACTATACAGTATGCGCCAAAAGTATGGAATAAATTCAATAAAAACGAAACAAGTATTTTTTGGGAAAAATCCTCGAACAGGTTGATTTTTAATTTAAAAATCGCGTAAAATGCGATTTTCAAATGTCTTTTGTTTTCGAGTAATGACGTCAACGATTTTTTTTTAATGGCAACACCATATTTTTTTCCTTGATTCTGAAAGATCGTTTAATTCTCTATCAGACAGTACTAAAATTTGGCCTCTTACATAGGAAAGTTTTCGAGTAAATGACCATTGAATGTTAGAAAACGTAAATTTTATCCATAAAAAAGTAACAATTCTGAGGTATGTAAAATAAAATACAATTGATTAAATTTTATACTTAAATTAAATGTTCGAATTGCCATCCACCAACTTCTTGACAATGCGCAAGTCTGTGAAGAAATTATTCTTGCACATTATGAATGATTTCTGGGATAATTGCGTATTTCGTCCCGAATGCGATTTTGAAGTTCTTCTAAATTACGTGGTTTATTAATGTCACTTTTGACTTCAAATATCCCCATAAAAAATAGTAAAGAGGTGTAAGATCTGGCAATCTTGCAGGCCATTCTATCGGTCCGCGTCTGCCGATCCACCTCCCAGGAAAACAGTTGTCCAAAAAATCTCGTACAGGGCGCGCATAGTGCGGAGGTGCACCGTCTTGCTGAAACCATATGGTATCGTCAGGAATGTCAGGGTCATTATCGTTAGGAAAAATTACTGCAAGGGCTGGAACAAAGTCATTTTCTAGAAACTCTAAATATCTTTGTCCTGTAAGGGTTCCTTCAAAGAAGAAAGACCCTACTATTCTGTCGTCAACTATTCCAGCCCATACATTTAATTTCTGAGGGTGTTGGGTATGTGCCTCTGCCATCCAATGAGGATTTTCCCGATTCCAATATCTGCAAGTTTGACGGTTTACTGTACCATTCAGACAAAATGTGGCCTCATCTGAAAAAAGTATTTGCCGGTGTAAATTTCTACTTCCTTGACATAAATCCATTAGAATTTCGCAAAAGTGTAAGCGGCGATCGGGATCATCTTCATTGAGTTCCTGCACAAGTTGAATTTTGTAGGGATGATATTTTTCTTTCCTCAAGATACGTAGCACTGTGCTCTGACTAGTGTCATTGTTTAATGCAACCAATCGTGAAGAATTATGAAGATTATCCACCATACTTATCAAAATGTTCTGTTTCTCATTTTCATTAATGCTTGGACGTCCAGGTTTTGAAATATTTACAACATTGCCAGTTTCTCCAAATTTAGACTCTACCTTACTGACTGTTAATTGGCTGATAGGGCGACCTGGATATTTTTCATTAAATAAATCGCAAACTTCCTGCTGAGTTCTAGTCATATTCCCGCATCCGATAAGAATTAAAATTTCAATTCTTTGAGTAACAGTTAAATGTGCCATAATACTATAAATTGAATAATAATTTCTATGTATATTTTAAATTAAAAATCGACCTGTTCGAGGATTTTTCCCAAAAAATAATTGTTTCGTTTTTATTGAATTTATTCCATACTTTTGGCGCATACTGTATATTTATATCATGGATATGTGTATGACACTTCTCGTCCTATATGTGTACGAACCGTTTATACATTATGTATTAAGTAAATGCACTTGTGTCATACACATCAATTCATAGTAGAAAGACTAAGTTCAGTCGTGGCACGATGAGTATCGAAACAAAAAATTGCTATCCGTGTGATTGACCTGGATATGTTACTTAAGAAAAAAAAAACGTTCAGTGTAGTTTTGGGAATTAATTTTGACACGTGATGAATTAGGTGTCTATGAATTAGTTAATCTCGGAACTAAGTGTCGAGAATCCGCAACATTTCTCAAATTATTTGAGGATGACACCAACTCAATTTGAAAAGCTTGTTTGTAAAATAAATAAGGAAGATACCAAATTCAGAAAAACTATTAGCGTAGCAGAAAAAGATTAACTGTATCTACCTATATCCAGTTAAAAACACTGATAATATAGATATATACAGGGTATCTCACAATATGCGTGCATTAGACGTATTTAGGAAACGATAGAAATCTGAATTTTCGTTTCTAGGAGTTTTCAATACTGCTAAGTTGAAATATAATATTTATAGTAACGTGGAGGTAGTACCGGAACTAGACGTCAATTCGGTAACTTTAAACGAAAAATAGTATTTTTATTTCATTTTCAGATTCTACGTGCAATTTTAAATCAACTTTACTAAATATACCATATGTCCAAGCTCAATAGTTTTTGAATTATTTCGTTTCCTTTATTTTTCGTTTTTTGTTTCATCGTGACTGAATTATTCAATCTCCCAGGTAATTAACGACTTAAAAAGTAATAATTTTGTAAGTGAAATGAAATTCATGTTCCATTGTTCAATTCAACAGTGTTGAAAGGAAAACAAAATCCTCTAAAAAAGAAATATCAGATTTCTATCATTTACGGTTTCCTAAATACGTCTAATGCACACTTGTTGTGATACATTCTGTGTATACATGTCTAGTTTTATTTGTGCACAAATCGTTAGAAACTTTATTCTTCAAGATAATCTAACAAATATTTTTTTTTTGTTTTAAATGTCTTCAAAATCCGTTTCTTCTGATCCTACCATGGTTTTTAAGATGGCGATGAAAGGTCTGCTATCATTTTTTTATACCTTTGAATTTCAATAAAAACGTTTAGCAATTTTTTTATTTAAAATATTTGAAGTTGTTAATCAGGTGGACCCCTCAAAATGTAGTATGTGAAGTTTGAATAAAAACTATACATAGTGTTTTCTTCTACACGATCTTAAAGTTTTATTAGTGTATAAATCTGTAAAAATGGTTTTCTTCGAGATATTTCAACAAATATTTGTTTGTTTTAAATGGCATCGAAAATTGATTCTTTCGATCCTATTACGGATTTTAAGATGGCGACCAAAGGCATGTTATTTTTTACACCTGTGAAATTCAATATAAACGCTCAGGGATATTTTTTGAATAAGTGGTGCTAATCAGGACCTCTCAAACTCCTATGTGTGAATTTTTAGCAAAAACTATATATAATGTTTTCATTCGTATACAGCTCCGTAAAAATGTATTCTTCGAGATAATTCAACATATATTTTTTCGTTTTAAATATCTATATCTATTGGTTAAGTTGAGCATAATATTGAATTTGAACGGTACTAAATCAGATTTAATTTTCAGATTTATAGTTTTTTATCCCCAGAAACATTTTCTCACAAACTGTTGAATATAAACAACTTAATTTTGGCAGGAAACTTAAAAAAAGATATTTTACTGGAATATTTCTCATGTACCTGGTTTGTCGTAAGGGGTGAAATAAACCACCCCTTCCATGTTTATTTTCCAAACATTCTTATACTTAAAAATTTCTTAAATTAAGAATTTTTCTTTGGACTTCACTATATCTTTATTTGATTTTCTTTTAACATCCCAGAGTTTAGGTTTGTAGTATAAATTAATCGGTTCATCAATATCGCGTTTTACCGACTCTTTTTTATATCATTGTTTTTGAATTGCTGCCGACACTTTCACAAAACTAGACGACTAGTCAACTAGAGCAAAATAATATGTTTTTACATCTAATCGCATAGATGTGTCGATACAGATCGTAGACGCTTGATACATGTAATTCTGACAGAAATGTTCGCGCTGTTTAGATTAAATGCGATTTGTGTCCAACAGATAATGAAAAATCGTTCAGTATGGGTTTGAGAGTTGATTTTGAGACGAAAAAAAATTAGTTGCTTATAGTCAATTAATATGCTAACCCAGTGTGGAAGATCCAGCGCAATTTTAAATTTTTTTGGAGATCAAATCAGCTTAGTTTGAAAAGCATATTTGTAAAATAGTCATATAGTTAAAGTTTACTGTGATATAAATTAATCAATTCATCAATATCGCCTTTTATCCATTATTTTTTATCACTCAATATTAATAATTTGCTGCCGACATTAACACAAAAGTAGAGAAGTAGTAGAATAGGTGTTTACATCTAATCATATAAATGTGTCGATATATATCTCGGACGCTTGAAGCATATCTCTCTGACAGAAATTCTGCACTGTTCACATTAGGTACAATTTCCATCCGACATAAATATCGAGCAATTAATGTCAGATGTAAACGTACCCTAATAGAAGTTAAAGGCGCGACACTTCAGTGGGCGTATCCTGTGTACTGTGGCATAAATGATAAAATCGATAGCAGATCCAAGGGGACAGGATTCAAAGAGTTGTTATGGCAGACGTCGAACTCCGCCGGCAATAATTGACGATTTAGTCGGTCAAACGTACACCGATCGTGCTTTAAGAAATAAATAGGATGGAAGATATAAAAGCGCCTGATCCTTTTTGTTCCTGCTTGATGTATCTATCGGAGAATTTTCTCGGAACTATTAATTGGTCTTAAAAGGTTTTCTCTGCTGTCAAAGAACACGGGCACAAAAGTATACACTTTTTCAATCAGCAGCGGTACCTATTGCTATTGCAGCTTGTTTCCATAATGGTTGCGTGTCGTAATCTCTTGTTATTTCGTAATTTTGCTCTTCATCTCCTACCTTTCTCTGTCTAAATAAATTATGTTATTTCTTGAAGGTTGATAATTATTTAAGCCAAAACAACCGACATTTTTAGTAGCTATATACTTTTGTTATACAGGGTGTCCAGAAAGTAAGCCGTCATACATTAATCATGAATTCTACATAAAAAATAACCCTCATTGTCTGTGTCAAAATAATTTTAAAGACCCAATTGCTTCTAATGTGAAAACCAATAAAATAAGAAAATCTATATTTTGCATAAAAAAGTACATTCTGTTTATTATTTTATTGCAGTTGGCGTCTTTAAAACAAATTCTACATTATCTTGAGCAACACGAACATATTTAGGTACATTTTTTTAAACTAAAATTGAAAAAAATGTAATAAATACAACAAAAATTTGTTTAGAATAAAATGGTAGATACGCCGCTGGTTTCTCTTTTTTAAAATTATCTGTTCAGTTCTGAACAAATTAGCTTCGTCACCATTTTATCGTACGATGTACCATGTTCGATTAAAAAAATAAAAACAAACTATTTAATGTGGTTAACTCGATAATTAGACTTTCAGAAGCGTGCATCAGAAGCAACGCAGACGATATCGAGCAATTTTTGTAAGCATTCTTATTTTATTAACACATCAATTAAAAAAAATTTTTTGATTTTTTTTTTTGCAAAATTTGCTCCTTTTATAACTACTGTCACCTGCAAATATTTTTATTTTAAATAAAGACTCAAGGACTTCGGTTGGTTATGCCAATCAAATTCAATAAATAACAATAATAATATTACTTAGTTTATAAAACAAACCCTAATTTACTTTGTTAAGGGCGTCGTATTCTTGAAATAGTGTTTTCTACAAATACAAGTAATTTTAGACATTTAAGAACTGAATAATATAGAGTTCAGTAAATAACAAGAATGTTATCTCATGCCACCTGCGAATATTCAAAGGTACCGAAGTAAAATCAATATACATTATGCGCCAAAAGTATGGAATAAATTCAATAAAAACGAAACAATTATTTTTTGGGAAAAATCCTCGATTTTTAATTTAAAAAATACATATTTTAGCGTAAAATGCGATTTTCAAATGTCATTTGTTTTTGAGTAATGACGTCATCGATTTTTTTTAACTGGCAACACCATATTTTTTGCCTTGATTCTGAAATATCGTTTAATTCTCTATCAGACATTACTAAAATTTTGCCCTATTACATAGGAAAGTTTTCGACTAAATGACGATTGAATGTTAGAAAACGTAAATTTTATCCATAAAAAAGTAACAATTCTGGGGTATGTAAAATAAAATACAATTGATTAAATTTTATACTTAAATTAAATATTCGAATTGCCATCCACCAACTTCTTGACAATGCGCAAGTCTGTGAAGAAATTCTTCTTGCACATTATGAATGATTTCTGGGGTAACTGTGCGTATTTTGAAGTTCTTCTAAATTATGTGGTTTATTAATGTACACTTTTGACTTCAAGTATCCCCATAAAAAATAGTCAAGAGGTGTAAGATCTGGCGATCTTGCAAGCCATTCTATCGGTCCGCATCTGCCGATCCACCTCCCAGGAAAATAGTTGTCCAAAAAATCTCGTACAGGGCGCCCATAGTGCGGAGGTGCACCGTTTTGCTGAAACCATATGGTATCGTCAGGAATGTCAGGGTCATTATCGTTAGGAAAAATTACTGCAAGGGCTGGAACAAGGTCATTTTCTAGAAACTTTAAATATCTTTGTTCTGTAAGGGTTTCTTCAAAGAAGAAAGGCCCTACTATTCTGTCGTCAACTATTCCAGCCCTCACATTTAATTTCTGAGGGTGTTGGGTATGTGCCTCTGCCATCCAATGAGGATTTTCCCTACTCCAATATCTGCAAGTTTGACGGTTTACTGTACCATTCAGACAAAATGTGGCCTCATCTGAAAAAAGTATTTGCCGGTGTAAATTTCTATTTCCTTGACATAAATCCATTAGAATTTCGCAAAAGTGTAAGCGGCGATCGGGATCATCTTCATTGAGTTCCTGCACAAGTTGAATTTTGTAGGTATGATATTTTTCCTTCCTCAAGATACGTAGCACTGTGCTCTGACTAATGGCATTGTTTAATGCAACCAATCGTGAAGAATTATGAAGATTATCCACCATACTTATCAAAATGTTCTGTTTCTGATTTTCATTAATGCTTGGACGTCCAGGTTTTGGAATATTTACAACATTGCCAGTTTCTCTAAATTTAGACTCTACCTTACTGACTGTTGATTGGCTGATAGGGCGATCTGGATATTTTTTATTAAATAAATCGCACACTTCCTGCTGAGTTCTAGTCATATTCCCGCATCCGATAAGAATTAAAATTTCAATTCTTTGAGTAACAGTTAAATGTGCCATAATACTTTGAATAATAATTTCTATGTCGCTTACAATACTTATTAGAAAGTCGGTGTGACAATGACACTTTGCAAAGATTTTCACCTACGTGATCCATAAAAGAACTATGGAATTCGAAAAACTAAAATTGATAACGTTTTTGCTTTATTTTAATTGATTTACGTTTTCTAACATTCAATCGTCATTTACTCGAAAACTTTTCTATGTAAGAGGGCAAAATTTTAGTACTGTCTGATAGAGAATTAAACGATCTTTCAGAATCAAGGAAGAAAATATGGTGTTGCCAATTAAAAAAAAATCGATGACGTCTTTACTCGAAAACAAATGACATTTGAAAATCGCATTTTACGCTAAAATATGTATTTTTTAAATTAAAAATCGACCTGTTCGAGGATTTTTCCCAAAATATAATTGTTTCGTTTTTATTGAATTTATTCCATACTTTTGGCGCATACTGTATAATGTCAGAAAGCGATGTATCCAACAAACTTTTAGGTACTGAAATATTTGAAAATGTTACAACAACATTTTTTACTTTTTTTACTGTTGTAGAAAGGTATTTTAAGCTAATATATATCACATCTCCTACAATTCCTATCAATGAAGTCATATGTTTGACTTTAGTCCACAGAGTAGTTAGTTTCACACAATATTGTTAATACCTAAAAATATATAAAAAAACATTTTGGACCCAAACTTAACATAGAATTGCATTTAAACCACGTTATATTGAAATCAATGCATTGTTTGCTGCCAGTTTTTACACTCAAATATATAATTTTTTTCTAAAACACAAAAATCGTTTATGTAAAAGCAATTTGTTGTTTGTTTTGTACAGTTGAATATACATGGTGTCCCAATTTCATTGTAATTGCAGGGTATCTCGGAAACTATAAGAGATAGAAGCATCTTTGGCAATATTTTCAATTTTTGTAGTAACTTCTTTTTTATATCAGTTTGTGTCATCTTCGCTTTCTCCACATTCTTTTCAATTAGCGCAGTTAATTCAGCGGCTGTGAAAAAAAAATAGTTTCAATCAATTGTTGCCTTATTATTCATATACAGGGTGAGTCATGGTATAACTTAAGGGCAGATTAATAACGTCAAAATAAAGCGATTAAGCTCAACATGCCTTTTTCAATAATTGTTGCTCCTTTTCATTCTACATGGTGATAAAGTTGAAAAATTTTTTTGCTATATTTAGAGCTGTGTCTGTGGAATTGTTCATTAGCATACCTAGATGTTTGGTGTCAGAGAACATACGTATAGACCGATTGTTTTGAAAGTCCAGTTAAGACAACTCAGTTTCTACAAATTAATACAAATGTTTCTACTTCTTGTTCATTTTGAACTTGTAAGTTATTGGCAATAGCTATGATATGTTTGTGTAAATCATCAATATAGTCCACTTCGGTGCAATATACTTCATTTTTTAAATATCCTCACAAAATAAATCCAACAATTTGCACTACACTTACAGTCACTGCACGCGGTTGTAAAAGTAGCTGCATTTGGAACATGTTTGCCGGGAAATCGTTCTGCTAAAGCATTTTTACTTTACTATAAATTAAAATGATATCTATCAACTGCCAGTTGCTATAGACGTAAGCCATTTTTGATATGTAAAAAAACTAATGTAATGTAAAAAAGTTAATACGATAAGTAATCGAATATTTGAAATCGCCCGCTAGAGAATACAGTAGCCCAGCGACGTAAAGGTTGAAACTACTAGAACCTCAATAATTTTTTTCTCTAAGGATTTTACAAAAAAAATTGTTATGATATTGACTCCATATATTTCATGATTCGCAAATTCTTTTAGATAAGTTGTGAATCGCCTTGTATATACTATATAGATCTGTAATATTTGAAATTATTTTCAAAATACTAATGGATTTGTATAGTCAGTCTCGACACGGTTTTAGACGTGACATGTGAAATGATGTATCGTTCGATCGGGAAAATCAAAAAGCGTCCTGTTTTTTTGCGCTGTCGATAAATAACTCTGAAACTGTGAAATACTGTTATGACAAAACCCTTTCAACAATAATAATATTTCAGAAACTATCTCGTCTTATACAATTGGCCGACGTTCAACAAAACCTGAGCAATGAATCATAATTCCCATTACGCATAGGCGTAGAGACGGCGTAAAAATTTCTGTGTGGTCAAGTTCTGTAGTGGATCATAAAAACCGATCGGGTAGGAGTGTCGTAATATTTTTATGTAGCTACAGATCAATTCCTAAGAATAGATTTATGTGTTAAGCAGCTGAAGTGTTTTGTGGACAATCTAAAGTACCTAAGCTCGTAAATTTTAAATTTACATTTGCAGTAGACTTGAAAGATTTTCTAGTACACCACTGCTTTCTTATTTCTATTGTCTTAATTGTCGTAGATGTATATTTTTATAACTTTATTTTATTTTGCTGTCAACGTATGGCTGGCTGTTGATAATTTGTTTAAGGAAATTTCGCGCCTCTCGCCAAAGCAAACACGGCCAAAATCTTATTAGGTAAATGTAAATATCATTTTGTAAGTATATCAACATTTTAACTAACCTTAATATCAGTTACTGAATTGCATACATTTATTATGTGTTAAAATTCGCTTCAACGTATCAGTTTCTTATATGACTATAAAAGTTAATACTTTTGTTGATTTAGTGAATAACGTATCTTCTCAATCACTTCAGCAAGTGTTAAGTATTATATGTCGATAGTTTAGTTATTTACCTTAAATCATAGACTGAAGACCAAGAGGAATAAATTTGATTTCACATTAAAATATTTATTATTTACCAATTTCCGGATTTGTTACCACATTGTCGGTTTAGGCTTTTTGACGTTTTTGAGATACGTCGCTTTCTTCTTCAGAAGTAACTCTAAAACTGGTCTCATCTGGTCCGGTGAAGGATCACTTCAGTGCATTGAACAAAAACCATTTTTGAGTCGAATCATTTGGAAGAAAAACTACAACATTTTCGATCCCCTCTGAATACATCGAAAGAAAGAATTAAGCAAGACTTAAGGAGCATAACTATGATCAAGCAAACGAGGAATATCTGTCAGCAATATGCACTGACCAGCAAAATAAAATTTTTACAAAGATTATTACTTTACATTTATTTATTTCTCTATGGATGTATACGTTTATATCGTTGTAGATGTTCTAGTTGAGTTTATAGTAGGCTTATTAATTTTATAAAAATATTGATGCCGGCTGAGATATACATGGTAACGCAAAGCAATGTTTTCTGCATTAAATTTAAAACCCTTTGTAGAAATCGCAAGAAAGCTCACAACTGTAAAATATCTGATATACTAAAACCCATTTTCTTGCGAATCATCTCGTCATACTTCTCCAGAGAATGGCTTTTAAAAAAGACCGTATCAATGTTTAGATTTTCTATTGCAAAAAATAATTATTTAAGTTGCAACGAGAACTAACTAAAACATAAGAAGAAAACAACAACATTTTTAAAGTCATTTTTTCAGAACCGAGTATTGTCTAGCTCGGATGACAGTGGCCATTCTTCTATGTGTCCCAAGAATTAAGCCTTTTATGGTTTGCTGGAGAATACTTTTCCGCTCTACCAACAAAACTTTTCCAATATTTCTTCGCAATATTCCGTCGCCTCCTGATATGTGTGCCTAACTCATCCTAAATGTATTCATATCAGGACTACGAGCAAACCAATTGAGTTGTTAATTCCAACTTCTAAAAAGTTTTGTACTGCGTTGGCAGTATGCGGTCGCCTATTATCGTGCATAAGAAGAAAATGTAGAAATGGTGCGTAAGTTACAATTAAATTCTGCAAACGCCACTTTCTGGAGAAGTATGACAGATATCGAGATGATTAAAAAAACATTTGATATGCAAGAAAATGGGTTTTAGCCTTTTAGACATTTTACAGTTAGCTTAATGCTAACTCTACAGGGCGTTTTAAATTGAATACATAACATATTATTTATATCGAAGCCAGCACGAATATTTTCCTAACATTTCCAGGTCTATTCCACGGTAAACTCAAAGAGAATACCTGAACATGATGGAGCCATCGTCTAAATTGATGTAGAAATAAAATAATATTAGGTAATAAACGTTATCAGCTCCATGACCAACTTTGGCAGATGGTAACCCGGTTACCATATGCATTGTCAAACATTTTTTTTCTTATATGAACATATGACCGATTCATTATTGTTTAGAAGCTACAAGGTTTTTAAAATGTATAATTTAAAATTTCAATGAAAGTAGCTTGATAAATAAAAATGATGATTACTAAAATAATAATTATTATTTGTGTCATTTTGTTTATTTATTTAACATTTAGCGTTAAAGACCTAATTAAAAAATACATTTATAAAAAAATTATTAAAATTTATATAAATTAAGAGTATGCAGTCTTTGTAGGGGATGGTCGCCTAATTTGAATCAGTTTTAAGTTTTAATTATTATTTTTCAGTTAAGAAGGTTTTGGGAAAAAATAAAAATGGCATCGTATAGATTAAACATTAATCTTTAATTAAATAATATCAATCCTATAATTCCAAAAAATAACAAGGCTATAGCACTTTCCGAAACATATTGTAAAAGTCCAATTTAGGAAACTCGTATCCTAATTTGGACCAGGTTTTAAAATGTTGCTATCATATCTTCCTTTTTGTCTTCTTGACATATCTCACATAACCATTTTTCTTCAACTGTTTTCTTTTTACTTTTTCCCTTCTCCGTAGTTTTGCTTAGGCCTCTCTTTGATTTTGACAACTCCAAATTATCTTTGTAAAGAGTACTTGTCAGCTCAGTGGCCTTTTGTGCTGCTTTGGATAATGTTGCATTGCTAGATGGAACAACATAGGGGACAATTCTTGAAGAGAATGTGATAGAAGGGTCTGCCTCCGAAGAACCAAAGATATTGGAAAATTTTCTCGCGTCTTTATAAATTTACATTTGAACTTGAGGTTTGGTGATCTGCAACGTTGACAGCTGGATCAAGGTTTTCATTGTTGTCTGCAATAGTTAGATTTAAATTATCCGCTGCCGTAAAGTCACTATCCATGAAAACATTCCGGTCAACAGTTTGTATATTTGAAACATAGTAGCCTTCACAGGTACCTATAAAATTAAAGGATGTACTTCATTCTTACATAACAACAAATAATAAGGTGTACCTGAATGAGTCCTTAACCACTTTTGAACAGCTTCAATGTAATAAGTCTCTAGTGGTTTGAAGAAACTGACATCCAGTGGTTGGAGTATATGAGTCGTGTGGCTCGGAAGTTGCAATTAAATTACACCATGTCCACGGGCTAGTTCTAAGGCTTCTAAATTTTTGCAATGAGTAGTATGACTATCGAGTAACAGCATTTTTTTCTATCTTTACTAGGATTAACTGTTTGAATAAAATGCTTTAAATACTTCGTAAACAAATCTGAGTTAATGTAACAACTTTCCGAAATTTCTACTAGACTACTGGCAGGAGCTCCAATTTTCAGTTCATCGGACATTCTATTTCTTTTAAAGATTATCATTGAATGCACGTAATGACCGGAAGCGCTAGCACAACATAGCATGGTGGTGTTGACACCACGTTCCCCGCTAGTAATCGCACCGATTTGAGCAGTGGAAAATCCACTCTCGTCAACATTGTATATCTTTATTGCATCAAGTTAGTTTTTGTCGCAAATTCATTCAAGAATATCAAAAAAAATGAGAAACGTTTTCTCGGTTAAAACCTTTAGCCCTAACAGTTGATTCAGGTTGTCTTAATGATAAATTTTGGTGTCGAGCCATAAATTTGTAATACAATTTCTTCCCTGCAACACCTCGATCCTGGCTCGATTAAAATTATGTTTGATTTGATGTTTCTCGGCGATATCAAAAGTTAATTTTCTTATGTCTCTTACTGTTAATCCTAACATTAATTCCTCAAATTTCAAAATATGGCTCTCCAACTGATTTTCAGTATCCATAGAAAATGCGCCTACTTAACTAACTAACACTAAAGTGCTCCTACTAAATTTCTTCACATTTTTGCTATTCTTATTTGTTCCACCTGCATGACGTTTAATCGCCTTAGGTACGTTGTATATTCTTGCACATTCATTTAATCCAAGATTACCATTGACGTAAGCAGTTATGGCCAATTTTAATTCATCAACATTCCATTTCCCATATTTTTCACTACAAATTTAAATTAACCGAGAATTAAATCTAGGTATCTGCAAGTTTCCTAAATTGGACCAGTTGAATTTAGGGAATTTTGTCTGGTCCAAATTGGGCAACTGCGCACTCACAGTTTAAAATTGTTTTATTAAATCTCTGGGTTTAAAAATTAAAAAAGTGACTACACTAAACAAAATACCATTTTTTCTGCCAATTAAATTATTTTTAGTGTGAGACTTACTTACGTTTAACCATTATGAACTTTGGGACGTACACAGATTACTAAAGTATACTATGGAATAACATACTTTCGGTACAAATATGACAGGTACTGCAGGGCACTGTACTAATAGTTCAAATGACTTGTTTGTGTATTAAGTGTCGACTGATAATAGTAAGATGGCGCTGTTTACTTCTTAACTTTGATTTTTTGAGGTGGTTCAAATTAGGAAACGGTTCAAATTAGGCTACCTTCCCTTATATGGGGACGCCAAACAAGCAGCCCGAGAATACCGACGAAGATACCCAGATAGACATAAACCTTCCCGCACAGTCTTTAGTGCATCATTTTGTAGACAATGATAAAAAGGAAGCCCCGCTCCAAAAATGGTCATTCGTTCTACTTAAGTAAATGCATAAAATAATAATATAATAATATCTCTACCCCTCATTCTAATCACGAGGATTAGTCCAGAAGTCGAAGACTTGTGCGGGAGAGAGGGCGGCATATTATTATTAAGCAGGCCCTATTTGCGCCCAGGAACGACTTACGTTGGCAGGCCCTAACCACCATTCAGTACAGAAATGAGGGAAACCTGGAAAACCTCATTAATTAGGGATACCGGTATCAATCTCCCACATTGACCCAGGCAAACATTCTTCCACCCTACCATACCTGCAGAGAGGGTGGCAATCTCTCCACGAATATAGCTTATATACGGTCTACGGGCTGCGGGGGTCAAACCCACAGCGATCTAGTCACCTCGATTCAAGTACTGACGCCTTAAACCGCGCGACCACTGACCGATGAAAATGAAAAAGATTTAACAGATGCTGTCATTGACAACTCTTCAGTTAGTGTTTGACATATAAGTAAAAAGTGACAAGTGACAAGTAATGTTCATATATAAACAGAATTTTGTATGGCGTATATTGAGAAATTTTACATTCGTTTCATCGCCAAAACGTACAAGCGGACGGCATAAATAATAATCTGCAAGAATATATTTCAGCGTTACAAAATCCGTATGCAATTAGATCAAGACAATTTCAGCAACGTTTCATTGTCAACGTTTGGTGTAGTATTTTCAACAATAATTTACTGCCTGTACATTTTTGAAATGATTGTTTAAATGCAGATCTGTATAGAATTTTCTTGGAAAACAACCGCTTTCACTGACGACGTAGGGTTTAATATTGTTCAACATATGTGTTATCAGTACGATGATGCACCATCACATAGAGGAAGACCAAGTGCTTGGTTAAATAATCATTTCCCGAATAAATGGATAGGTCAACAAGGTCCAATAGCATGGCCACCGCTTTCGCCAGATCTAAATCATTTGGATTTTTATTTATGGAGACATATGAAACAGCTTGTCTACCATGTTGAAATCAATACCTGTTAGTAGTTACTTGAAAGAATCTTTAGTTCGCCAATGTGAGGCTTCCATTCGAACCGAGGTTGGACATTTTGAACAATTTTTATAGTCTAAGATTTTTTAATTTGGTTAATAAAGGTTAACTAATGTTTAAACATAAAGACAAATAATAATTTTGTTATAGCAACTATCAGTTATGTATCAGGCTACTTTGATTGAAATATGATATATATTTTAAAATGCTTGTAACTTCTAAACAAAAACGAGCCGGACCTATGTTCATATAAAAAAATGACTAATCTAGCTGCCAAAGTGTGGCATAGAGCTTGTAGAACAATGTATCAATACTATTATTTTTCGATGTAAGACAATGTGATATCAACGAAACCAAGGTCAATTCCACGAGACTAATTTTTTTAATAAAGGTGTTTTAAGAGAAGAAAGACTTTTAATTAGTTTAACTTTAAATTATAAAATAGTATCTGCATTGTAAACATCTGAACGATAACATATGTGAGTTTTAATTAAAGCTATTTTCAGAAAGGAAAGAATAAAAGCGATTTATAACAAAAATCGAAAACATTCTTTACGAGTATGTTTGTTATGATTTTATTTTTGTAAATATATGTTTTGTTTCAACTTCCTTTACAACCTTCAGCATACTGTCCGTGCACTTAAATAATATTATTACTATCGTGTAAATAGTTTTTAAATTTAGATATAAAAAATATTTAGTTCATTCTTAAACCAAAACATAATTTCCGGTTCTATTTAATGGTTTATAAAATCTGAGAGATCAACAGTAAACTGTGTGTGTGTGTTTAATCTATTTAGATAATGGTTTATAAATCTGACATTTGATTGAAAGGTGTTTATTAGGTAGTTGTTTCTAAGAGCTTTATTTATAGTGGAAAATAAAGCATATTTCATTAATGAATACTCTTTTTTAAGAAATTTTAAACCAACTTGAAAGTTTTTAAACAGATCAGGAAATGCAGATATTTTTAATGTTTAACTTTATTACTTACTTAATTTTTTTTTAAATATTTAGGCGAATACGCCTAATGTTTTTGTTTTTGAATTTGAATTTTTTATCCAATTCACTCTCTTCTCAATATTCATTACATAGATTATATATCTAAGTACAATATTTTGTTTTATATAATATAAGTAAAATTAAACATTTTAATAATTGATTTAAGCTTCATATAATTTTTTAAGCTGCTGTTCATGAAGATTGGATTGAAATTAATATATTACTATTGTTTAATTTAATCAATACTCGGTATGTTATGTAAGAATAACTTTAATAATAGCTGACCTTTCGCGTAGTAGTAAAATAACTATTTCCAAATTCAATTTGAAATATATTAATACCAATTTTAGTTAGGCAAATGTATCAACTCGAATTGAATTTCACTGAGTTGTCGGAACGGATTTCCATCTCTCATACCCACAAACGTCATAGTGATTAAGCTACGTCTCATTTAATTTTCTCATTTCGTCTACATTATTTCACATAGTTTTCAGTTTAAGTGAAATTTCCCCTAATTAGTTTTATATGTGCCGACAGCTATTGTGTAACTTTCTGTTCATAAGACACAAAGAAAAAAACGTGATCATTACCTACTGCTTGTTTGTTTCGAGTTTTCTCCTTTGTTTGATGTAATCCTTACATTATTCTTCATACTGTACTGTAATTTCTGGAATAGGAAAGTAATGAGCAGTCTGTATTCATCGCGCTGGTGAAGTTTTACCCTTAACTCATACATAATTTTCACATCTCCACAGTTTTAACACTTGACGTACAATCTAGCGTCCGTATTTGTAGGATATCCTTTGATTATGTGTCGTGTCATTCGGCGGAATAAAAGTATACTCACTATAAAATATTATCACCTAAACCAAAATAAATGAATAGTAGAGAGTAAAATAATTAAATATATACGGTATGTCCCAAAATGATGGAACAACATACATAGTCGTAGTGTTTACTATAGGCTTTTCTGTTGTAATTCAATGCTGGTCGGGGCATAGTTGTTTCCTGGAATTTCATGTTTTCAAAATATCGTTTCTGCCGAATCGTGATAGAGGTCGATAGCTTTCAATGGTGTCTACTGGTAGGTATGTAGAAATTTTTGTGACTGTGGTTTTTCAGTCTGGCATGGAATAGCGAATGGTCACTAGATGTAGCTTTGCTACACCGCATAACATACATGATTAACGTTAAAACGTTAAAAAATGGTTAAATTAAATGAAAACACTAGTTTTTGTACTTGTACTACCTACTTTTTATACAGTAAATGTTTAAAGTGGCCCGCCCCTATTAACTGTTGTATAATACCCAACTGAAATTACTCAATTATAACATTTGTAATAATATCTGGTACGATTTTTCAACCTTTCGATAATGTTTGGTTTGTTTCATACACTTTGCTTTTTAGATAACTCCACAAATGAAAATGTAGTGGGATTCCACATCAAAGCGTAAATGTGGAAGGGCATTATCTTGCTTGGAACCATACCTTACCATGGGCAAAGTTAGGAAGGGGCTTGGGGAGCCTTAGCCCTCCCAAAAACATTAACTTTTCATTACGTATGTTTTTCTTGTGTTCAGTGCGGTTATTTAGGGCTTCAAAATTTTGTCTATTTACGGTTTCTTTTAAGCAAAAAGTTCGTCTTCATCTGTCTCATCTTTCCATAGTTTGTAAGATAATGACTTTGTAAGAATGTTGTTGTGAGGTGCAGAGTTTCGTGAATTGATGACCTGATCTAGGTAAATCTTATACTTTCTGTTTCTTCGAATTTTGGGATACTTAATGTAGTTGTCTCTACTGTGTTTTGTTCTGGATTCTTATGGTGAAATAAGTCACATACTTACCTCCTATTGACTATAGATTTTGTCTCCATATCCAATCATAATTTGAATTTCCATTCTTTGTTTTTCGCGTAAACGGGAAAACATTTTTCAATATACTTAATTTATCACCTAAAATATTACATCTCCATCGAATCATTAAGAACCATATTATCCGATTCTGAAGAAGAGCTTTGTATCTTTGGCTGTCTTCTTTTTTTGGTCCTACCTCTTCTGTGTTTTCAATATACACTGAAATTAAGATCTGGATTTTAAGATACAGTTGATCAATAAATTTTCTAGGCGTGATTTTCCATTCATGTTTTTCGAAATTCAATTTTTTATGTTTTTTTTTTTTATTGACAACTGTAAGAAGTATGTCCTTGTATCGTTAAATACGCTCGTAATATTTGAAAATTTTACGGAAAAATGTTAGTTTCTATACATATACTAATTGACCTGTTTCATTGATTATTTAGTCTCAATTAGAATTAGAGATGAAATGTGTTCCCTTATTTTAAGACATATTGTATATTGTTCTTATGTAATCTTGTTTCCAATTTATTTAATATCTTTCTGATTTGCTGTTGATAGCTATTGATTAAAATGCTTGAGAAAATATTATTCTGCTATTATAAAATTTTTAATACGCCGTAGTGTCCAATATTTTTCAAGGTTCAGTTCGCTATTACATAAGGTGTCACGTTTTCATTTATGTATAAAATTATAGCTTCTATGCTATGTATCCTTTAACACAAAAGGGTCTAAAAATATTCAAGTTAACGTCAAAAGTAAATTGAGTTAATTCAATGGTAAATTGAGCAATCTGCGGTTTAATAATGGATGGAACTTTTACAACTATTTCCTGATAATTTTATGTGAACGTAGACATTTTACTTTACATATTTCTTGCTCAGAGTTGTTTTTTTTGTTTGTTTTGTTGGGGTGTATGTCAACACGCAGCAGATATAAGATGTTAACGAAAATAAAAACTTAACTGTGTATTGTGCATTTAATAAGTAGGTATATGATTTTATTTACGAGGTGGAATTCTTGTTGGTATAGAAAATGAACTTTCAAATCAATTAATTACTTAAGACAATTTTGTGCTTTTCCCGAATTCGTTGCTTTTCTCTTCCTTCTTTCTTAATAAACCTGATTGTCTTTTAACAATGCCTAACAATCGCCACGGGTTTGGAAACAGTTTCGTATTAGTTACTTTGAATCGGGAAATTTGCAGAATTTAACGGGTAGGTCCAAAGCTGAACGACTTTATTTTCATAATAAAGAGACCGAAACAACTTTCATTGTGCCTTAAGACTAACTAAGCCAATCTTCGCGGGTAGATTACTATTAAATTCGAACTAATCTGAGGATTCGGAAGATGTTTTTCATTTGAAATGTAAATAACACAAAAGTTTGTCAGTTTTGATTCTCTAAATTAAATTTGTTTAATTTCTAAAAGTTATACAAATGTAAGTGGCTAAAGTAACGTTCAGATAAACGTTAGTGCAATGGCACTGCAGTTGTACTGTTGTATTGTAATTGTATGGTGTTAAATATTATTTACTCTGTTTACATAAAATTACTGCAGACTTAAGAAGTTGAGGAATTTATCGGGCGCTGTAAGTTGGCGACATGCAGAAACTCAAGATTCTTGACCTTCAGAGAGGTTATGTTTATGTTTTGTCAACTACGTCTCTATCTACGGAAATTGTTGGTTTTTATCATTTGTCGAGTAGTAATTAAAACCCTACCCTAGATAAAATATAAGCCTACAATCTGCAGGAATAGATGGTCTATTTGAATGTTTGGTTAAATCACAGTATACTAGTATACTGTGGGTTAAATGAGGCCCCACTAATTTCAGCAAGTCATCAAACACTGCCACTGCCATTCGGGTGAAATGAAAAAATTATCGGCATTCTCATTTCGAATTTCTTTATATAAATTACAGAAATCACCTTGCATGTGCTATCTGCGGTTAATAGGTCCACCCACCATCTCTTCTTTTCATTTTTTTTTGCATGTATAGTTTTTATACATATTGACGTCGCTGCGAATAAGAGCAGCAAAAGTAACTGTTTCTAAACCAAACAGTCCTCTTCGTCCATTTTTTTAGAAACAAATCAATTCTAAACTAAATATCTAAATTATAATCTAATTTAAAAACTTAACCTGCAAAAATGTGAATCTTCTGTTTACTGTCAAAAAAGCAGTTTTCTGATTGGTCCTTGTATGATTGTTGGAAAAGGATTGGTAAAAGCTAAAATGCTTTTAGCTTCTGCCATACAACTGCAGTACAAAGGCGTTACTGTTAAGTTTATCTGAACGTTACAAAAGTCACCCGTATTTCTCGTCGTTTTACTTCAGTATTTTTGAATATTTGCAGGTGGGGTTAACATTCCTATTATTTGCTAAACCCTAGATTATTCAGTTATTAAATGTCTAAAATTATTTGTATTTTGTAGAAAACACTATTTCAAGTATACGGCGCCCTTTTTAATAACTTTTCTGCAGTACCAATGCAACCGTACTAATCTTATGTGAATGAAGCTTAAATTATCTATTCACTTCATATTATTTATTTTACCATTTTAAAGCTCTTTGATATGTATCAATTGTTGATTCAATTAACTGGTTAAAAAATTGTCAGATTATATTAATATTTACTTGTAATGCATTTTTTATTTTAGTAAACTGACCACGAAGTTGCCTACACTAGAACTAGTTCAGTTTGGTAACTTGATAATGATTTTCGTTCTAGAATTTTGAATAACAACATTTAAAAAAAAACAAGAATAATTTTAATAAAAATTCTAATAACTGTAAAATAAACTTTTGTTTCATAATGTAAGTATTGTCACGGAATTTGCCCCACTCACACCCAAACCGACGACTGTGGTATCGCGAAATGCTAAGATTATCCCGATCGCCCCTACACGATTCTGTTAAACAAACAAAAAGCCGTGGATCGAGACGGGACTGGAAAAATGGGGAATCGACGAGAAGCATTCGAGTCGTACGGGAAAATGGATCTAGAGATACTAGAAAATACCTGGAATATTCTTTGGGTCTATAAAAGAAGAATAAACGGCCGAGTTAGTTAGTCTTGTATTACAGTCTGAATTGAAGTGTTTAGTTGGAGAGATCAAAGTGGTTTAGATAGCGATTAATTAAAATAAGTGTTTAGTTGAGTTGTAATTAGTGTTCAGTAGTCTACTGAAGTAGTTAATAAAGATAAGTAATTAATTAACCGATTCTTTGTCTGGAAATAAGAAAAATTCGGATTAAGAAATCCAGTATTTATTGTCCGTTACGTTATATTACATTCATTTGTAGTCAACATCTAGCTAAAGAACCATCAATATTACCAATTTATAAGGACAGATACAACACAACGGCAGTAGTGGCAGCATGAGTCTTAATATGCGTAAAAATGGCACATTTTACTCTGTAGTACTCTATATATACGTAATAGTGATATCTTATTATAGTTTACTCAGTATTTAATATTGAAGGCCTCACCTTTGCAAATTTTAAAAATACTACTATTATATTATTAGAAAACGTGCGCGCTAATGACCGCCACATCCAAATATCTCCCAACTCTCGTCGATGATCATATCAAAACTTGTGTCTTTTGTTTACATTTTCTTTATGTGGATTTGCAAACAAAGCCAGAAAAGCTTTCTTCTAGGTGTTAGAATTCGTTGGTTTATACGAATGTACCTCTATTCGTAATCTGATTTTTTCTAGATTAATTGTCACGTTGATAATCAGGTTTATTTTAAATCTCCTCCGTAATTTATACAGGGTGAGTTAGTTTTTTGTAGACAAAAGATATAACACATGTTTTTAAGAAGAAAAATTCCTATAAACATATGTCGTAGAAGGCTTCGTTTCCGAGATACAGGGTGTTGAATATAATTTTTTGTTCTCGAATTTTCTTTATAACTTATAAAGGCATGCTTACAATAAACTAACTCAACCTATATAATACAAATCAACGCAAAAATCAAAAAAATATTTTATTTAACATTGACAAAGCAAAATATTGTCAACTAATATTTTTTAATTATATATTTTTATTCATTTTAAAAAGTATTATAAAGGCAGTATTAAATAAAATATTATAGGATCCGCGTCCGTTAGGTCTTATTACAGTACTATGTGCCTATGTCGCCTCGTCTGTAAAATATCTGGTAGAGTAATAAGTCATCTTGTTGACACATTTCCAATCTATAACGGAATCTGTTTCTAACTTATTTAAAATATCAAAAATTGTATCGGAATACGAAATTGTGTCGTATCACAAACTAGACGAGCACAATGACATCCGTTATGCTCGTCTAGTTTTCCAAGGACATACATATGAGTTTATTAATATGAATTGTAGGAAAATGTATTTATTTTAGCTTAAATATTTTTACACTCTAATATAAAATCTCAAGAACTGTTACATATGTTTCTTTTACTCCGAAGTGGAGCCGCTTTCACGAAGCTTTTCCATTTCTTCTTGTTTTAGCCAAGGCGTTTACTTCCCTCCAGCACTTTTTCACGGTTTCCAGTTCCTCGTTACTTACTTCTTCGTCAGCTTGTCTGTGGCCGTACCCTTCTCCTTTGACCTGCTGTGGTCCAGTTTAGTGCAACTTTGGTTATATCATCTTAATGTGTTCCATTTATGTTTCATGATTTCTTTTTTATTAGTTCTTGATTAGTTGCAATTCTCCATTAGTTCTAATTAGTTCTCTAATATTCTACATTTGTTATTTTATTTGGCCAGAAGATTTTTTAAATGTTTCGCCTGTAATCTTTGCAGATTCCTTAAGGACATAGACCACGTTTCACATTCGTATAACAGCACAGATTTCACATTACTTAAAGATTTTTATTTTAGTTTTCTGACTGATTTGTGATGACATCTATATATTTCTTAACGCGCCATATGCTCTCTTTGCTTTCTTAATCATTTGCTTATATCTACTTCTGAACCACCCTTTGTACTGATTACGCTACCTAGGTGACAAATTCTTCATCTTCTTTTATTTCCTTTTCGTTGGCATACAGTTTTTCCTGATTTTTCATTTGTACAGTATTTCTACATTTATTGTAAGACCTACTTCTACCGATTCTTTAATTAAGTTTTTCAGTATATCTTTCATGTGATGAATTGTTAATGATATTAAGAAAATATCATCTGCGTGTTCTAGATCTGCAAGTTTCACAATTCTTAACCGATTCCATGCCATACAATTCTTGCTTTTAATTACTTCTTAAAATATAGCCAAGGCATATATTTTATTTTATTTTATTTTATTTTACAAAGTTTGGGATACAAACAGGCTAAAAGCCCAAAACAGTATATTGAATAGTAAGGGTGACAGTATTCATCCCTGTTTGACTCCTTTTCCTATTTGTTGTCTGTCAAAAAGCCTCTATGAAGTATCAAGCAAGACGATCTTAATGTATTATTTGAATTACCTGTAGGATTTTTTCTGGAATACCTTTTTCTTTCAAAATTCTGCATGATTTATGATATCAAAAGCTTTTTCGAAATCTACCAGAACTAATATGAGCGATGTGTTTTTCTCAATTGTTGCCTCTACTACTACTTTGTTGTAGCTACCTGGTCAATACACTCTTTCTCTTTTCCAAACCCAGCTTGCTTATTCCTTAACATACTGTATTTATTATTAATACGTTAGTATAATGTATTAGTAAAATTTTATTTATGCTGCACAGTAGGGTTAATTCTCTCAAATTATGACAGTCCTTATGTCTCTATTTTTAGGCAGTTTAATTACTATTCTATTTTCCCATTCTTGTCGAATGCCGTCTGTACTAAAAATTTCATCTATGAGTGACAAAAGCATTTTCACTGTATTATCCACATCTGCTTTCTCTTGTTATTCCTCATATTTGTTATAGCTTCTTTTATTTCATCTATTGGTTTCATCGTTGGTTTCCTTACATTTATATCGATCATCTTTGTGTCCATTTCGGTGTTGCTTCGTTCAGTTTGCGCATTATCGGTTTCCAGTGTTTCATCTGCATTTAGACTAGCTTTAATGTCTGTTCTTCTCTGAATTAGTTTCCATGTGTCTTCACCTATCCACTCCTTCCTTTTTTTCTCATTATATCTCAATGTTACCTCAGCGACTGTATGAATTGTTTCTTTTACCATTTGTCATTTTCCCTCTATGGTTGCTTCCATTTGGTGTATATTTCTTTCTTTGTTCCAGACAGGTACTCCAATTAGGTACTATTTGAATTTCTTTATTTTTCAACTTTTCTAAATTATAAGAACTGTTAAATATAAAGATATTAAGGATCCCTTAGTGACTAAAAAGTTCTACATAGAAACGCCATTAAAAACGGTTGTACTGTTTCATGGAAAAATTAATCAAATTAAGCACTAAAGTTACTGTTTTGGATTTCCTGTGTCAGCGATTGTCTACAGTATTTACAGTTATCAAATGTCTTAATGTATTCTATAAATAGTTTCCATACTATATATTTAGTATAAAATTTAAAGGTTATGCAAAGGTTAATTTCAACATATAAAAAGTAAAGAACCGTGAAAAGCGTTAATTATCGCAGTTAGTCAGTTTATTCTGTGATGTCAACTCGTAAATCAATATTTACTGCCAAATTAATTGTCGTATGCAGCCATAAAATCTGCGTCAATAAAATTAGTAAGTAGTAGTAACAGTTAAAAAACGTATTGCGGCACGATGTCTATTAGAACATTAATCTGAGACAATAGGAGGCAAACTGCATTCCTATTTGTCTCGGCCACTTCTAAATCGAATTGTTTACCAGTCTGTTATGTCGTTATTTAAATTTGATCTAATTATAATTTAATTATTATAATTAATTTTGAACTGTAGTGTACTTCATTTATCGGAAACGGGAAATACTTAACTATAAATAGCACATTTGCTGCTGTTGAGCGTAAATTTAACAACTATTGCATTTGACTTAGATTGCATGGCATGTATATTTAAAAGAGAAGTATTATTAGTTAGGCAATAATAATTACAAGTAAACTTCAAGAGGCTAACTCGAAAGCCTGTTAGATATAAATGAATCATCCTACACCCAGTTAATTACCCGGATTTATTGCTTATAGCTGAAGTTTGGCATTTAGTATTTCGTGATAAAAAATTTACGAACAAACTTTTTGCTATTTCTCCAGATGCTGGTAAATTTTCAGACATTGATAAATAACTGTTATCCAGGAGCATAGCTGCTTTATTTTGTATTTGAATTTAAATAAATGATGGGAAAATGTTAATGAACATGGACTACATTTATAGATGCTAAGAATCAATAACTTCCAGTATCCCTTGTTAAACGTGGCAGTGATATGTCTCATTAATTGAAAAATGTGACGTATAAATAGAGATTAATTAAACGCAAATGTTTTGAGTGTCATTCACGCTCTAATTTGGCTGGGCAATTATTTAGTTTAAATAGCTTAACGGATTTTGTTTGGCATAATTTTCTGTAACGTCACTCTGAATAATTACGGGTCTTCTCTAGCACATAATTATTTAAATGTTATACAGAGACAAAAATCCAGTTAATTTGGTTCATATCTATATATTTGTGTGATTTCATAATTACGTAGTATCTGTACTTATATTAAATAAAAATAACTGGTTATCTGTTTAGTCGACTAAATTGATTTTTTCTTTGAATTAAGGGTTACATAGATTTATACTTAAAGCCGGCGCCACACGACTTGGCCAGGCTGGACCAACGTATAGTTGGCGTTTGTAAGGCATACATTATTTTTCTATTCTAACCCCACATTTTAACAATTACTTTCCCATATTTATAAAAAAAAAAGTATGCAATCTTATATGCAGGAGTATGTAAGTTTATGTTATAACAATATTTATATCTACAGTTAAATGTAAAAAATACGTATTTTAAAAGATATCTGTACCTAAAAATTTATTGGTTAGACCGCTTTCTGTCATTATATATTCGTTCTACTTCGGTATCTATGAATATTCGCCGGTGGCATCAGATAACATTTCTGTTATTTGCTAAGCTCTATATTATTCAGTTCTTAAATGTCTAATTTGTTTTGTAGACAACACTATTTCAAGAATACGGCGCCTATAAAAATGTAATGCTCTACTATTTAGTAACGTCAGTGCCAAAAATGAAATTTAATATCCCTCTAATTATAAATAATACAAGTCGACGTGCACATTATCATCAGCTTAATTTAATTTCAGTTACTATTACATGATTAATTAAACTGGAAATCGTAATTTGAAATCATTATATAATTGTTATGTGTGATGTATTTATTGCTGATACTTTGTGTCATTTTGGTATCCTATATCAGAATGTAATTCTGAGGTTAGGTGAATTCAATCCTTTAGTTAATACTGAAATTATACGCCAGTGTGCTTTAGTGAATAATATCGCGCACTTTCGTATTTTTGACGTTTCGAAAATCTCTCTGTTTTCGTTTTGAAAATAGTGCGCGATAGTGATGTGATATTTGTTATTTTTTACTTATCTGCTTTTTTCAGTGTGAGATTTTTTGGTTAGGCAAACTTAGTTTCAAAAGTAACCCTTGACTGATCCGTTTGGCGCAAGGGCTTATTTAATGAATCTTTATTTTTTCAGAAGTGTGGCAAAAAACCCAATAAAACTAATAAAAAAAGTGAATAATGTATAATAAAAATACAGTGCATTTCGCCACCCTAAAAATCATATATAAAGCAGTTATTCATTACATTTTTTTATTTCTTATTTTGTTCGTAAGTACTCACTTGTGTCTCATAATTTCACAGCAAAAAAGACATGCAGGAAACCGATTAGCACAGTCTGGTTACAGTATTTTTCAAATGGTCGCTAAGTGACATTTAGTGAGTGTTGGTAATCTTGTCTTGTTTTTTTCTGGGTCCTATCTTGGTCTCGCAAGACAAAATAAATTCCAAGACAAAGCAAGTTTTAAAAAAGTTTTACGGGACAAGACAAGAAATATTAATTGCTACGGCAAGAACTCTTGCAAATATGAGGAGGGATAATATTTAATTGAATAGTGGGTTAATTGCTTAAAAAGTATTGAAGAATTGAAAAATTGTACCAAAATAAAAATTCCGTGGCGTTGAAGTTAGGAATGGAAAACTGCCCCTCTACCCCTGTCGTGCGCTTCTGGTAGTAGCCATAAACAGTGTACCATTTTTTAATATGTTCTAAAGTATCTAAACTTTATGTCATGTATGAAAGGAAAATATCAAGCAGGGTTAAAGTCATCGATCATTTAAAATTTCTTAAATAAAACACTGTAACTGCGTAAAGGGTCATATTTTATCTATGCGTTATGTATCAATTCTTCATATTTTTATCCCAGGATTTTCAAGTTAGCTTATGTATTAATGAATGACCCTGTATATTTTATTGAAAGGACATCCATCATATAAAATTATCTTTAAAATCAAAATTTATTTCATTTATGTTCTACTGAACCGAACTAATTATAAATTTACTGCCACTCAACTCCGATTCGCTTGTTTCTCCCATTATTTGTAATTTATTAATAAAACTGGCCGTTATATTGTTCTGAACATTGTTAAGTTATGTACTACTGTTATATATTTGTATTTTACACGGAAAAGTTTTCTTGGATTGTCTTGAAGAAAACTTAAATACAGCCGAAACATAGTTACCAATAAATCGGTTTTCTTTAACTTTAGACCCTGTTTCCAATAATATTTCTGAAGATACTTTATAATGTCTACCAATCCACCACGACCATATCGATAGCAGAATCAGTAGTTACGTGTGAGCTCCGAGCGGGATCGCAGCCAACCGAGAGTAGCCACCACTATTACCAAATTCATAATAAAGTTACATATTTCTCAGTTGTATTGCAAGACAAGAAATTGGCGAGTCTCGCAAGACAAGACAAAGCTTTTTCAAATTTTCTTGTCTCAGCCAACACTAGCGGTATTCAACTTTTTAAGGGCGCCATGTTGGGTAGCCGTAATAACAGTAATATTTTAGAAATATAAATCATTTTGTAAACTAATTTGGCAGTTTTTTAGTGCGTTATACAGAGTGTTTCAAAACAAAGGCGAAAAATTTCAAGGGGTGATTCCTTGTTGAAAATAAAAGGTAGTTTGTTATATAAACGTTGGGTCACAAGTCAACCATTAGGGAGATATTGCGTTGCAAAGATGGCGGAAAAAAGATTGTTTTTATTGTTTTTCTCGGAAATGAAAAGCGTGGGGATGGTAAAATTTTGTGGAAGTGTTACCATCATCAAAATACACTTATGACATATTTTTTCATTTTCTGAAAATAATTAGAACGGTTTGAAATAAACTACCCCTTTCAGTTTTTTTAACTATACTTTCAAAAAACTTTTTTAACGACGTATAAAAAAATAAATTAGGTTAAGCCGATTCATTTAGAAACTTTTTTCTCTCTTATATTTTCTTGATAAAATTAACTCTTTCGGCGTTAAAAAATAAAATGTAAGGTATTGCACGTCGGGAAGAGGCAGTTTTACTACACCCATTATTAGGAAAAACTAGTTGGCTGCTGTCAATTTCCGAATGTTTCCATTGTTGCTTTGACAGATAGCAAATGGTTTGTACTATTTTAACATTTTGAGAGTGGTTTACGGGATAATTTGCCTTTCGTTGTGTGATGCGTTTGATTGCGGAGTACGTTGGGATTCAATACTAAGTTAATACAGCAAAAATGGTTACTTTCACAAATGCAGACATTACAGACATGCACTTTATGTATGGCCGGCCAAATGGAAATTCCTTACATGCTTGTCGCCTTTATGCAGAAGCGTATCCTAATCGTAGAATTCCTCATCACAGTATATTTGCTAAGCTTCATCGAAGGCTATGTGAATCCGGAAAATTCAAAATAAGAAGTTTTGATACAGGCCGACACCGGAGAGTACAAACCATTTGCTATCTGTCAAAGCAACAATGGAAACATCCGGAAATTGACAGCAGCCAACAAGAGTTTTTCCTAATAATGGGTGTAGCAAAACTGCCTCTTCCCAACGTGCAATACTTTAAATTTTATTTTTTAACTCCGAAACAGTTAATTTTATCAAAAAAATATAATAGAGAAAAAAGTTTCTAAATGAGTCGGCTTAACCTAATTTATTTTTTCTATGTCGTTAAGAAAGTTTTTTGAAAGTATAGTTAAAAAAACTGAAAGGGGTAGTTTATTTCAACCCTTTCCAATTATTTTCAAAAAGTGAAAAAATATGTGTCTTTCGATGGTGGTAACACTTCCACAAAATTTTACCATTCCCACGCTTTTCGTTTCCGAGAAAAACAATAAAAACACTATTTTTGCCGCCATCTTTGCAACGCGATATCTTCCTAATGGTTGACTTGTGACCCAACATTTATATAACAAACTACCTATTATTTTCAACAAGGAATCACCCCATGAAATGTTTCGCCTTTGTTTTGAAACACCCTGTATATGTAGATGAAGCTATCACCACATATTCGTGACTAGTCGAATTCTGAATGTTTAGCATTTAGCGAAGTATTTGCCAAACTATTCATCATTTAAATAAGAGAATGATTGTTTAAATAATCGGTAACTTTTCTTTGATCTAAAAATTTCATTACCATTTCATAAGGCGACCTCATATTCAAAAACATCTAAAATAATGGTCACAACACAGATAATTATTTACTGGTTACCCTAAATAACCATCAAATATTTCGCAAAGACTTCAACTAATGTGTGAATGGAGTCAGATTCGGGAAAGGTAAATATTCCTTTCCTTTCATTAGTGCAAGTTTACTGCCATCTAGTGGGAAATATTTAATACTCAACTAATCCCAAACACATTTGCGTCAAAATGTGTTACGCCGCATCCACACTTTCGCCGAGATATCTCGGCGAGATCCACCGAGAACTATTAAAATATTGGATGAGTGCTGCATCCAAACTCTCGTATTATCGCGTTTATTTCGCAAATCCGGCAAGACGGATGCCACTGAAATCGCAGTCGCTACTGCTCTTTACTCTATAAGAAGCTATTATAATTAGGTACTGTTATATTATATACAATTGTCATGTAAACAAAAATCGAAAACTTTGTAGAGGATGGTGAATGAGAGCAACACATCGCAATAGATCGAAGTTATGTTTTTTTTTTTATTTCATAAATTATTAATCATCAGAGAATTTTGAAACTTCACTAGCATGCCATTAGAGGATTTTAACTATTTATTAAACAAATTTTCGTCTGTTGTATCAAAGCAAGATACTCGATTAAGACAAGCTATTCTAGCCAAAATGCGATTAGCAATTACTCTTAAGATTCTGGCGAAGCATAACTTTTTTTAGTATCATATATGTACATCTATATATTTAAATTTATATATGGATAATTTGTTTTTTTAGTCTTCATAACTTTCTTGACAAAACATTTCTTTTGTCAATTTTTGAAATTGTTATTAGCTTTCCAAAAAATCGTTCAAATGGTATGATGTATTTCACAGTACCTATATCTTCTATTGGATTGCAACTTTGAGTAAAATAATAATAAAAAGAGTAACATAAAAGCTGTTTCACCTACAGCTTGCAGCAATTAAGTTGTTTTAGTCCTAGTACTGATGTAAATAATATTTTACCTTCCTCACTAAAAATAAAAATGTAGATATTGCGGAAGACACCAAACTATTTGAAATCGATTGTCTGGAAAGCCAATAACCATTGTTATTTTTATATTTATAACTTTCTTGACAAAAAATATCTCACAGTATCGCATCACTATATGTATGTAACTATCTTTTGGTTGGGTTCTTTGGCACTTCTCAAGTGGCATGCTTATGGAATATTGTTTCCTGTAACCTGCACCTCCTGTATTCATAATGGTATTATGTCTGTTGCAAATGAATCACTATCTATTATTTTGGACCTTGGATATAGAAACAATAACGTCATGCATAGCCAAAATCACTACGAGAGCATACAGGAGTGTACACACGTATCGAGCCTCGCCGTGTTTTACTGAAAAATTCTTTGACTCGTGTCCCAAATACCGACATCGAAGCGAGCGCTGACAAGAGGAAGCGAGACATCTCGAGGCGAAATATGTCCATCCTCTCGTGCGAGAGAAGTCCACACTCTCGCGCTCAACCGGTCTCGTACTGTCTCGGCAAGAGTGTGGATGCTTCATTATAGTCTGTTTAAAAATGAAAGAGAGAAAGAGTAATAAAAGCTTATTATGTATGAAAATCGTAAATAAATGTAGTACTGGTGCTTATATTCAATATTTTTATATTATCTATTATCGGTATAGATTAACTTCGAACCGTACTAAATTGTGGTAAATCAGGTACCTAAAATTTAATCCCCGACAATCCGTCTTTATCTATGCCGCTTCAATTTTTCGGTCCATTTCTTTTATAAGTAAACAATATAAAAACAGCATTTCAAAACTAGGAGCTACTTTAAGCATCATAATCGGGTTAAGAGGGCTTTTAGTAATTCAAATAAAATTATTCAATATTATTATCAATATTATTTTATTCCACACAAAAATATATGTATTTTGAAAAATTCAAATTATGGTAAGTAAATGTAGTGTTGTATAAATGTACAATAAAGAAAAGAAAAAAGTAGGTATATTAAAATTCATCCTCTGAATATTCTGATGAATTATCTTCGTCTCCAAGATTGATAACGATAGGTTCCACAGTACCGTCAATTAAATTATAGAGTTCCCACATTTTCCCCTCTTCTTTTTGTACATGATGTATACATCTTTGCCAGTTATCTACAGTTACTCGTTCCAAGGAATTTTTTAACAAAATTTTGACATCACTTAATTTAATTAAGTCGTCGTATTATTTCGCGCTCCTTTTACCTGCGCCCAGACTAATTCGATTGGGTTAAGTTCACAGTGATAAGATGGTAACCGTAGTACCGTTATTTGGCGATTTGTTTGCCATTTCATCGATAACATATTTTTTCTGATCTTTATTAAGATTGACAAGTGTCAAAAGTTTCTTTTTCACCATATTTGTTTCAAAAGAAATGTTTTTTCTGGATAACCATTGAATTATATCGGCTTTCTTCCAAGCAGTCGTAGGCGTCCTCTCGGTCTGCCGTGAATGGTAACTGGCATTATCCATGACAATTACAGACCCCGAAGGAATAAGATCCAACATATGTGTAAAATACTCTTCGAAAACATCTGCGTTCATGTCTTCGTGATAGTCACCTGTATTTTTAGCTTCAAATAAAAGTAAACCGCCATCTACAAAACCACTGGCACGACCTATATGTGTCACTATTAATCTTCGCCCTTTACCTGAAGGTGCCCTGAACCCTGTTGAAAGTCCATCCAAAAATGCTTGTCGAAAACTTTTTACATTTTTATCTTGCCATACTTTTGTTACAGTATATCCCTCGTTGACCCAAGTTTCATCTAGATAATAAATATTCCTCCCTTCGTCACGGAATTTTCTAATTGATCTTAAGTAGGATCTTCGCCAACAAATAACTTCATCTTTATCGATAAGAACTGACTTCCTGTTCTGCTTTTCCCAGCAAAAATTCAACTTTTGTAAGACGGTCTCTTTTTTAAAATAAAATGAGTGCACTTTTCTGCGAATGACATTTTTGAAGAAATCATCTATAACGACTTTACACCTCCCTGTAGATGATTTTGGGGGATTTACAGTATCTTGTTTATTTTTGTTTCCTTTAAAAGTCTTAGACCAACCAACACTGTTGGTAGGATTTTGGTGTTTCAGTGCATTAATTGCATTTAATATAATAATCTTCTCATTCTGAGACAGCGCACATCTTTTCACGCGTTTAGCAGGTACGTAATCTGATAAGCTCGACATTTTACCCAAACAATATTATATCCACTGGCACAATACTCACTAAACACAAGTCGAATTTTACTCTACTGCACTAGCACTGCGTCTTCGTATATTCAGCTCTAAGACTGGATTGATCTGTCACAATACACTGGCTTCGGCCCTATGATGTATCCAGTAAAATATACTAATGTACACCCATTACCTGTTAGCATTAGTGTTACCCGATAATTACCTGAAACGAAATATTAGCACGCCTATGGCCGGTTCTTATCTCGGGGTGTTATTACTCTCTTTCATTTCCAAACAGACTGTAGATGTTTGCTGATTAAGAAACATTTGTTGCTCACTATTCGACGAAATATGTCATGTGTAACGCCGATTAAGTATTGAAGTTTCAATAGTGTTGTATTTGATCAACATTGATGTTGATAGGCAAAGAAATATATCTATTACAAATAATACAGATCACATATTTCAAAATCAATACCATAAAAAACATGAGTTTTGATATGAAAACTTACAAAAGGAAAGAAATTTACATTATTAAAAGTACCAAAAATGTTAAAAATTAATTTATGATAATACTGTAATAAAGTTTGATGGGAACACTTGTCCTATGGAATTTTTTCTAGTAACTATATAACTTGAAATGGGGTTGTTATTTACAATTTTTAATATAATCGATATTTCCTATTTCGCTTGTTGTTTTTAGGAAGGCAGTCGATAATATTCTGTCACTTTCCCCTGATAAAAGCTAAAAATTTTACGCTCCTATAGTTCTTTCCACATCCTATTTATCTCAAATATCTAAATAAATGGAACAAAGAAACCTCATTAATGCAAGGGATGCAGTCTCGAATTAGATCCGTTTCACCTGCTGCCTCGTCGCGTCGTGCCGTTAACGAATGGCGCATTGAGGAAGTTGGGAGGATAATCTGGAAGTACGTCCTCGTTCCTGACAGCGTCTAAACCATCCGCGACGGTTCAACAAATTGGAGGCGATGATGAAATTGATTATTCGGTCATTATTTACGAAACATCATGGACTCGGGAATGATAGAGGACGCATTACATCCATCACCATAAATGACATCGGCAAATTTGAAATCTTTGCTGATTTCATATATACGTGTATTAGAAAAAGTAGGCACCTATTTCTTCAGTTGAGAGCTTGAGAGATTTATCGAAAATCCTCTAAGACGTGGGGAATAAAATTGCTTTAAAATTCTGATGCGTTGTAAAGATTAATAAGATTAATAATAATGATATCAAACGTTTAACAAATTATTACCTACTTATTATTGATAGGAAAAGTATAACGAGATTTGTAAATATTGAAGAGGACCCATGACTGGGTTGTTCCACTTGTTTTATTCATAAATCGATATTTTCATTCTGGAGAATTTATATCTTTGGAAATTAGTCGTAAATTGAGGATTCACCCAATTGACATAGATCTGCTACATTACGCTATAGTGACTTTTTCAATATTAATTGGGATTGGGACTTTTTCTAGAATATCTTGTTTTACAGAATATAAAGAAATGTTCTTTGATGCATGGACGAAGGAAATTTTGCTTTAATTTCTCAACAGTATCGGTTAGATAATTATCAGAAAACTTTTTATGAAATCACAGAACCTTAACGACTTATTTTAAAAACGACTTATCAGATTTAACTTATACTTTGCACAAGTCTAGGTTATGCATTGACATAATCTTAAGAACGAATAACTATTTTGTTATAGTGGTGGAGATGTAGTATATGGTAATAGGCTTGTTCGGTATTTTTATTATGTTATAAGTCAAAAGTACAAGTGAAAAATAATGTATTTCCAAAATATTAGATTTTTATTCGCACATTTAGTACCTTAAAATTAATTTCATATTTCCACCACGCGAGAATGGGGGCGTGGCCAGGTGCTACGTCACTATACGCATATGCTCAGCGATTGCGCTCGATTCGATACTTGTTACATGTATTTTCGGAGTATTATTCGTTTGCGTACTGCTTATTTGATCAATATTATTGCAAAAATAGATTCTCAAGTATTGGATCAAAATATAAGTACAAATGTTTCGGAAAAATTAGTTATTTGTTTGACCATCGACCAAAAGCAAAGAAGATGGCAACGTGCAATGCGGAGATCTAATTTTGTATCCGACAAAGACGCGAAATTTTGTTGTGAAGATTACTTTAATGCGAGTTTATTCAGTAGTATAAATACTTGTCTAAGACGTTTTTATGTGTTTTTTTGTTTTAAATATAGATCCATAAAAATGATCTTTAATTAAAACCCGTGAAATATGGGAGAATATAATTGAAATTTGAAATATTTTTTAATTTTAAGTCTTGATTACTAACATAGAAAAGGGAAGAAAAATCCGTTATAAATAAATTATTACGTGGAATTTCGGCAAGTTCATTTGAAATAGTGGCTTTGATTTATAGTGATTTTCCGGGTTGATTGTGCGCTGTAACTTTTTTATGACTGCTGATAAAAATTGAAATTGGGTGGATTTTGACGGATTTTAAAAATTTTTGTTCCACAAAATTCAGAAAAAAATCCTTTATTAAAAAATCAATAAGGTTTACCCTTTTTGCATTTGGAAAAAATGAGTTTTTAAGGAAATACAATAAATCGAAACTTTTAGTGGTAATATCTAAAAAAATGTACAAAAATATTCAAATTTAGAATTTTTTCCATAATTACAAACAAAAAAGAAAACAATTTCTGCCAGCCGCGACCTAGTTTTATTTTTAAAAATTAAAAAAAAATTACTTACATCCAGAAAATGTGTTAGAAAATTGGTCCTATCATAAGTATATGATCCGCTGATTCCAAAAATGTCAAAAATATAGGGTGTCCCATCCGAAATGACCTCAAAGAATTCATGTATAAACCCACCCAATTTCAAATTTTTATCAGCAATCATAAAAAAGTTACAGCGTGTTCCCACTTTCCGGTGTCACCCTGTATATTCCCCAGAAATTAATCAAATCCGAAGTTCTTAATTCAAAAATAAGCACTATATTTATTTTGAGAAAAAACCAATTTTAACATTGACATGTTTATACCATTACTTATAATTATAAGTAAAATATAGAGTATTTAAATAACAGTAATCAAATAAAAAAGTTGATTATAGTGCAGTTTGTTTTGTTAATCCTAACCTAAATGACACGAATTAGAAAAATATTTGATATATAAATAACTTTTCCTTTAATTGCCGTACTTCTTGTGAATTGCTAGAAGCAGTTTTACTAAATCCAACGTCAATTGAACATATTGTACTAAAATATTTACAATACAATAAAGAAACAACATAACACATTTTAATTTGATCGGGTATTAGCGATAGATCTCCCAGTTTAGAGTTGCGTATAGCGACAACACAAGGGGGCATGCCCTTTCTAAGACGCACCAATTTCGAATACGCAAAAAGTTTTAATCATATGAAATTTTAAGGACATAATTAGAATATTGAGTACTATACAAAAATGCATAAAGATCGTATAAAAGAGTTTCCGAAATAAGCCTATTGTTTTTTTCTAAAAAATGTCCGTGCTTCATTGGTAAAATCATAAATAGTTTTAAATGAGTGTCTTAAAAATACAAATAGGTACTTCTCTTTTGATGTCGATTGGCATTGTTCTTGGGTACATTAGTGATAAATATTTTTACATGAGACTAATTATAGTTAAAAGGTGACATGAATTGCTTGCATATCTTACTGATAGATTGTAATTAAAATAATAGAAAAAAAATTTATGACGGATGTTGGAAGCTACTAAAAAAATACTATTATGCACCTATTAACTGGAAGAAAATACATTTTAAAACAATGCTTTTATTAGCGTTTGTTTCTTAATTGGTATATCTACGTTTATAATTTGTTACACCATACATACATCATAGTTTATAAAGGAAATATGTATGTATATCTAATATACATAGGAAACAAAAAAAAACACATGCTTAGTATTTTCTACAATTGATCTACGTTTATAATTTGTTACACCATACATACATCATAGTTTATAAAGGAAATATGTATGTATTGTATATCTAATATACAACGGAAACAAAAAAAAACACATGCTTAGTATTTTCTACAATTGATATATTTATTTGATATACAAATTGTATAAAAATGTTAATTTGTTTCATATTTCTGATACTGCTTCTGTCTATTAAAAGACATATATCATAACATGCAAAATGAATTCTCTAATTTTGAAACGTTTGAATTGACCTAATTTTCATGTTGGAATGGCGATTCTGATGCTGTGATCTGTTGAGAGACATATGCTGTGGAATGGTATTGTAAAACGAAACGTATTTATTCGCAAAAAAAATTAAATTATATTTCTCTGTGAATATTCGGGTTGACCTGGTTTTCTTGTTATACTCATTTGAACGCCAAAAATGTTTGAAATACCGCAATTCTATAATTTATCTTTCCTGTTCCTTTGTACTCAATTAATCATATTAGGTTCCGGCTCCGCAACTGAAGTGCGACTTTTTATTCATTTTCCGTGACAAACCTGACTTGCATCATTATTATTTAGAGTACGTTACCATTGTTTTATTTTCGGTAGTAGCCTTCATATTGACTGGGTTATTTTAAATCGCTAGATCACTGGGTATATAGGACACTACATAGAAATTACATTAAAGAGATTTATTTTTAAAATGATGTAAGTTAACATATGAGAAGTTTTACGCCCATTTGTCTGTATCTTCTAAACAACTATGACAGCGGCTGTAAAACACGATGATTTATATATGTGACGTGTTTTTATTAATAAGCGTGCGAAAATGCATGCAGTTTGGAAACAATAATTTTTGGTAACCCGTATAAACTTTTAGAGTGTCAAAATGTGTCTTACATGTAATGTTATGTTGTTAACAATTAAAAACAGATACAGCATGTTCGAAAATAACACCGGGACACAAAAAATATGATCTGTACTTTTGACCAGACCCTACCCAACTCATTTTTATGTATTTTGACACATTGAATCTGCACTGAAAAAAAAAAAGAATAGTAAACGTTTATGCAATTGTAGACCTATGTACTACGATTTATTGTGATTACAGTTTGACACATAATTTGTAGTATATTTCACATGCTATTATGCTTACAATTTTGTAGTAATCACGTCCAAACATTATTTTACTACAAGAGAAATGCTACCAAATACTACATATATTGTTATACTATTTACTGAAAGTTTTTTGAGTTTGGCAAAAAGACTGCTGTACTGTTGTAATCCCCACTACAAGGCTTTATAAAAATGTTTGTAATTAATAATTACCATAAATTAATAAAATTCATTCAATTATTTAAAAAGTTGCTCATTAGTAATTGGTAGTTAAAAATGTTTGCTACTTTTGTTACAAATAACGAATTGTAGTCTATTCTACTACAAAATTGTAAGCACAAATTTATAGTAACTTTTTACTGTGTTCCATTTAATTTTTTTACTGTTTTAGGAAGGTATTTTAAGCTAATATAAATCAAATCTCCTACAATTCCTATCAATGAAATCATATGTATGTTCTCTGATACCAAACATCTAGGTATGCTAATGAACAATTCCACAGACAAAGCTGTATTCAATAATTATCTAAAGAAAATAATTTAATTTACTGACCTGCTAATGAAACACTCTATAAATATCTAACTTCACTTTTTGGCAGTGGGGACATGACAAATTCAACCACAATAGATGAGATCTGACCTATTTCTGCATTTTTAGGATTGCTTCTTCAGGTGGTCTCCTTTAAGTTGAATCAAATCCTAAAAATGCAGAAATAGGTCAGATCTCATCTATTGTGGTTGAATTTGTCGTGTTCCCACTGCCAAAAAGTGAAGTTAGATATTTATAGAGTGAGTAAATTAGATTATTTTCTTTAGATAATTATTGAATAGAGCTTTGTCTGTGGAATTGTTCATTAGCATACCTAGATGTTTGGTATCAGAAAACATACATATGACTTCATTGATAGGAATTGTAGGAGATTTGATTTATATTAGCTTAAAATACCTTTCTAAAACAGTAAAAAAAATGTTACAAAAGCTAATAATATATGGGTAGATATTGTGGGTGTAATTCAACGCAGGTTGGGGCTTTTGTCCACTGAGTAGTTAGTTTCACACAATATTATTAATACCTAAAAATATATAAAAAGTGTTCCATTTAACTTAAACACCTTAAAAATGTTGAGTAAATCGCCAAAAATAGCGAAAAATCGTAAACATTCGCGTTAGCTTCTTATGTATTTCGACGCGCTGAATTCGAATTTGAAGTCTGTTGGGCTTTATCATCTACAGATTTTGCAAAAATCGCGAGAAATAGCTGGAAAAGGTGAAATCGTTAAAGACCCAAAATTTTGCGGGTATTTGAGCCAAACGGATTTCAGATTTGGTCTGGTCAAAAGTACAGACCACTTTTTTTGTGTGCCGGTGTAATTTTATTTGCTTTTCCGGAATATATACAACACGAAATGTGACAGAAAATAAAAAGTTGTGCGAGTAATATTATAAAATTACCGATATATTTCGTGCTCTGATGCACCACTACCTATGCATAAGCGCAAAGGGCGGAAAATTATCTCTTTTCTGTTGGCTGCTAGTCTTATCGAATATGATAGCTTACGACACACATTTATTTTAAAGTCAAAAATATATTCTTAATTTTGAATACTGAAGCTAGAAACGTAGTAATGCGGAAGAGTAGTGACACATATTTTTCTTTTTGTAAAAGTCTTGTAGAAAAAATACAGCATTACGATGACACAAACTGCTATTTGTTTGTTTTATATGTATATTAATTCTAAAACTGTGGATTAGATACATAAATCTGCACAGGAAACAATCTGGGGATTGAAGATTAGAGTTTTTTTCTGTATACTCATATGTTTACGTTTCATCTGTGGTTTTCATATGTCATCACTTGATAACTTGCGAACATGATAGAATCGGACTGAAAAAATCTGGAGTTGTCCAATAAAAAAATTTTTGTGTTACACCTTTGATGAAAATATATAATAGTAATGTGTGTTTTACAAAAAGTTTTGTTTTTATGTTTTATAACTTCCGTGGTAACTGTGAATGCTTGAATAATTTCCGGGTTGGTTGCAAAATCGTCGGTTTTAGGTTGCTTAATGTTTTGAGAGACATGTTGCTGTTTCAGATATATTGCTGAATTCAATTCATAAATTTAATTTAATTTTTTCTACACCCGTATTATAACAATGCACTTATATGCCCATAATCCGTTTCATAATGATACCCATTACGATACAGATTTTTCATTACGATACAGATTTTTGAACAATAGAAACCCATAATTTTTCAATCAAGCATGCTGTGCATTTGACGTTTATCCTAGGTTCTTATGTAATTATTTTAGATGTCAAAATCGGTACGTATTAAATTTTCGTAGATACCTAGCTAAACTTCGATAATTTATCAAAATGTCTGATATCAGCGATATAGAAGAATTACCATCGACTCCTCCACACATATCGGAGAAAGCAGAAAATACAGTTCATACGAATAATTACTGTTACCTATTGTGTTCAATAAAAATATAAAATTTATGGTTTTTGATTATTTATCGGGTGTAGAAAAAATAGCGTATGCAACTCTCATGTAATGGTTATTAATACACTCGCATAAACCATACGAAACTCGCCTTCGGCTCGTCTTCGGCTCGTTTCGTATCCCGGTTAATGCTCGTGTATTAATAACCATCATTACATGATCGTTGCATAATATACTATTATAACACTATTTATATAGAGCTACTAAATAATTAAAAGAACTAAAGAGAATAATGTACATGATTAAATATTTTTCTGCAGTTAAAAATTTTACTCTTGATGATTGATATTATTATTATTATTTAGGAAACACATGTATAATGAACATTTTATAGGATAGTCGTGGACAAAATAATTTTAAATGAGGGCAACTTTAATTGTACGATAATATCCGTTTCGATGATACGTTCCAAGCGAATTAAAAATAGAGTATATACGGTTTATGTTTAATGTTTACACTACTGAAGTTGAAGCAGTGCGTTACGTTTGCAAAAATAATCCATTAAATCTGTTCTACGTAACATGTGTTTGGATAAATGTTGCCCAACGGAATACAGACAAAAAATATATTCAGTGTCAATATATATTTCATCAATGTGTTCTACATTACCACAAAAAAGTTTATCCGGAGGGATTTGCTGCCGCAAAAAAGAAACATCCATTTGATTTACAAAGCAAACATATATAGTTGTTATTGAAATTGTTCGTTAAGGTAGCCATACACGAACCGGCTTATCAGAAGGCCAACTTTTCTACCATTAAATCGTGATGCTTAACCTACATTCTCGACCACGGCATACGCGTTATCTTTTAATCGCTGGGTTTTGTTCAATTTTACATACATGATCTCGGAATATGATATTGCATAATAGAAGTCAGTTGCTTCATAAATATTTTTCTCTAATCCTTAAAAAGAGATACTGCATTTACTATCTTTAATTTTTCATACTGAAGGCAGTTAACTTCAAAGATTTAAAGAGACCACGTTCTCATAATTTTTTAATATTAACCAAATTAATTTCCGTCTAACTCTCGGTCTACACCCCCACTACTCACACATACATGGTTTGACTTGCATGCGAGAAGGCAAACCGACAAGTAAAATTTCAAGCGCTTGCAGTTTTTCGGGAAGCTTTGAGCTCAGGGCTTTCCGACCAACACAACCACTAACGTTACGGTTTGCTTGTCGGTTTGCTAACCAGATGGCCTGTCTTCCTGTAATCCGCATTGTTGGAGTGGTATTATTTAAAGGACGGACAGGAATACCTATAATTTTTGAATGTCTGATTAAAGGTATACACTTAAAACGAGTTTTTCCGTAGCTCTGCCAATATCAGTAGTATTAAAATGTACTCAATAAAAAACACCAAATCAGTGTTACCAATAGTAGGCGGGAGACACGGCTCCTAACAGAGTCGTACTTTTTTTTCCGATTTTCACTTCGTTTTCAACATTTCAGCGCCAATTTTGTTTGCATGTATGCTCGAGCTATTGTAAGTCGTGTATTTAAATAACTAATAAGTGGGTAATATGTATTGATTGAGAATATTAGTGAATTAAAATTTCAAAAGAGAGATGAAATAAATGGTAGACGTATTCAAGGAAGTTACTTATTTTATAATATTTGTGAATAAATTATTATAATAAAACTAAAGTGACGTGGCATTTGTGTCAAACTTGATAACAAGATGCAGTTTTCAGTATTTGTTTCAGCAAAGATTGCTTACTTGATGCATGTTATTAGAGGCGTTTTTACATATACAGGGCGTGAATAATATATAAATATAAATACTCAATAATGAAACATTTACGGAGCTTAGGTCATGATATAGTTATCGTCGGGATAGACCACTGACATGCAGCTCTTGCAATAAGCTTAGGACCATTCAACAAAATAAAGAAAAACACATGAGTAGCTAAACATACCTTCACATCCTTTAATCATAAACATATTATATTAATTTTTCTATATTTAGAATAGGTATATTGTCTCTCAGACTGCAGTAGGATATTAAACTAACAATGTACGTCGACTACACCACCTCTGCAGAGATAGTTCATAGCAAGGCTAGGTCTTTAATCAGAACCAGATCGCACATACACAGCTAGCGATCCCCGAGATATCTCCCGTGTCACACGCAGCTAACGGACGGACTGTGTCACATGAAGCTAACATTCCTAAGAATACCCCATATCTCGTGCCGTGCCACACGGCCAACTGACTTCACAAATAAAATACAAAACAATAATAGGCATACCTCGACAACAACACATTGTCATTCATCATCTCAAATTAACTAATTAAACAAATACTAAATAAGTCAATAAATAAATAATAAGCATGCTAAGATACTCCGTGATAACACAACACAAATTCTGTAAAATACCAATTGTCTAGTCCGTTATTCAATAACTTAAAATAATACACAGGCAGACTATCAAAATCATATTACGATCTGATCGAAAACCTCTCTTTGAGCTTTCTTTACCTTAAACCCGTTAGTCGCCTCGCCAGCTAAATAGTTTCGCTTATTAGAAATATACTCCTAACAGTCTCAAACAGAAACATAGTTCATAATTACAGACTTCAAATATAATAATTTTATAAATATTTACATTCATATATGATATTTTAGTAACTCCATCAGAAAAATTTAGCGTGTAATTTTCAACGTGTGTGTTTCTCATTCCATGAAGGTTGTCTATAAAATTGTCACAAAACAGTTGAATTTAGTTTGTTTTAACTATTACTGCATGTTTATGTATAAATTTTGTTCACATGAACACAAGTTGATATGATTTATTTTATACACAGGATGAAGTACAAGACTATTAAATGTGCATACGGATTTACGGTGCTTAATGAAAATGAGTAGTTCGTGCGTAAGTGTTATTCGGGGCATCGTAAAGCTTTCGCGTGTAGTCCGTGTCGTGAATTTCCACCAACGTCGTTCTTATTCGATTATTATATTTATTATTATTTCATTTGACGGTAGTAAATATTGACGTTCTTGCTGAATATTGTATGTAAGGAAAATGTGATTTTTGATTAAATCTTTTAGTGGGGATAGTTGTGTAGTTTTTATTTTAAACTCAAATCACATTTTCATGGTTACATTTTTTAAGTAAGCGCATACTATTCACATCGCACGGAACGGATTTTATTTGGAAACATGGCATACAGTGTTTGAAAGGGATACTATGCGATAACAATACAGTAATTTCTCTACTGCCAGCACTAACATCGCACGGATCGAATTTTATTGGGCAACATCATATTATAATAATTATTACAGGATATCGCGTATTATCCGCATCAAGAGGACCGCATATATAGAACTGTATCAACTGTAAAACTGTATATCACACATTGTACAGTTTAACATTTAATTTAAATTTAATAAATATGTAATAAACTTTCCGTAAATATCTGGTTAAGATACACCTTTAATAGAAGATAAATATGTCTATTTAAGATAGTGTAAAAATATAAATATAAATGAAAAATGATGATGAACATTTTTATAGTTACATATTTGACTTAACTTAAAACTTTCCTAAAAAATGCAGAAATAGATCAGATCACATCTGTTGTGGTTGAATTTTTGAGTTCACACAGTTTCAAAAGTAAACTTAGGTTAGTAAATTTAGCTAGATTAATTTTTATTTTAGATAATTATTGAATAGAGCTTTGTCTGTGAAATTGTTCATTAGCATACATATGTTTGGTATCAGAGAGCATACATAAGTCACATATATGCTTGCATTGATAGGAATTATAGGAGAAATGATTTATATTAGCGTAAAATACCTTTACAATACAGTAAAATATGTTACTAATAATAGAGAGTATATGGATAGATATTTAGTCCGCAGAGTAGTTAGTAAATATATAATATATAAAAATAATTTAGAGACCAGTTTGTAATTGTCAAAAATGTTTGTTCAACTACTTCGTGCATTGCGTTTACTATAGACATAATCATAATTTAACTGGTCCAATATTTTTGACGGTTTGAAACCAGTTCGTCATTCTTGCTTGAACAGACCTATTTAAAATGTTTAAATAGATAACTCAATTCCGTAGCAATTCTGTGTAGTCTAGATGGCAGGGAAACAGCGAATCAATAGTGCCATCTGTCTTTGACATCTTTGGTTTTTTGCCTATGTGGTACCTTTACTATTAAATTAAATGATATTAAATTCAAGAGAATACAAATCTAAAGAACCAACAGTTTATTATTAGTGTAAAGGTTGCAAATACAGCAACAGACAAACAGCATCTAATTTCGAGGAGGATACCTGCAACAGTCATAATTCTTGCAATAAATGCATCCGAATGCTCTTACGCCTTAAAATTTTGAGAAAGTGACTAATATCACATTTTTTGTAACACCTAACTGACGATGCATAAAGCATATAACTTGGTGAATCATTATTTGGCAACCAGTATGAGACGGATTCGCTGTTTTATGAATAAATTAGCGAATTCGTAAATAGTATGGGTTTATTTACAAACAGCTATCTATAGATTTTTGTGTTTTGATATCTTCGTTGACGTAAAAAAGTACATTAATCATTTTTCACCGCTAATTAAAAGAGGGCGCCTTCAAATTTTGTTATAATTCTAATTAGATTCGTTCCATTTATTTTCATTAACGTCATTATGTTAGGAATATCGTTTGATCCGCCAACACCCGAATGCTTATACTGTGTTTATTAAATTGTCCACAGACCGAAATTTCACGCGTGAAATTACACCGAGAGACGTGATTAGTTCTGTCTTTTTTTAATCTTGTCTTGTGATGCCAATACTACTCATGCCATGAAATATAACGTGTTGTAAAGACTAAACACCATCTTTATTAAGTTTTGAATGTTTCCTATTATATTTCTATTATAGGTATATAAAATTATTTTTAATTCCAGTTCTTTTGAACTAGAACTAAATATAAATTTACTTTAAATTGACTAAAAGAGCTCCAATTGTGTTTCGGCCTGTTTTGTTCATTATTATGTAAACCTGACAATTTCTATACTTTATAATGTCTACCAATCGACCACTGTCGACGATCGACCATATTGATAGTTACGTGTGAACTCCGAGCGAGACCGTAGCCGACCGAGAGTAACCACCACTGCTACCAAATTCGTAATAAAGTTACATGTTTCTTATTCCAAGACTTTAAAGAAACTTGACCTGTTTCACAAAAAAAGATAAGACTTTTCCAATTTTTGCAAATTTTCTTGTATTTCCAATACTATCTATCCAATGCGATATTGCGAAATGATCTTATACTTCTAACGAATAATTTGTTGTGTTTCAGCAATTTAATTGCCAATAACTTTTCTTGGATAATTCCTTAAATTAACTTATTAATTATTTGATATAAAAGTAGAACAAAATGATATTTTCCGCTTAGATATGTTGATAACGTGACTGAATGCGTGACAATTAATATTCAACAAATGCTTTGCTAAAGAATGGAGAAATACACATTTACGTTTCTGCTCTCTTTGACTGGGTTAAATTGTAGATTCGCATATTTGCCAAGACAAAGATGAAGTCTAACAACAAAGGAATTGTCTTGAATTTATTTGTTTTGCTCGAGGTTTTCCGTGATACCATAAAACTTCTGCTATTTACAGCCACATAAATTTTAATCATAACAAATCTTCCTTGAAGAGGGGTACCGAGAAAGACAATATATAGGCGTATACGATTTATTTGGTCTTACAAATTGCAGCCTCCATTAAAGAATTGTTCAATTTTCAGAAAAAATCGACAGGACTAGATTCCTCTATTTTAAATTATCAATGACTTATCCAAGTGTTTATTTCTTAGAATATCTAGATATTTTATATCAATTTGCATGCCTTCATTTGGTCAGAATTTTAGAAGGATTAAATCGGTTATCTTTATTCTATTCGAAACATTTAGAATTAATCTTGGATTTTAAGCGGTTGGTAGTAGTTTCATTTATATTTAAATCTTTCATAAATAATATAGATACAGTTTATTAAACCGGGTCAACATAAATTGTTTTACATTTACACTTTGAATTTAATATTTTATGAGGAAACGGAGGCAAGGGAAGTCCTAAAACCGGGACGCCAAACTGGAGATTGAATAGCTTATAACCTCGAGGTTACCCTTTTAATATTAAAGATAATGGTTGATGATGAGTGACGTTTAACCAGAGATATTATTTGATGTGTACATACTCGTACGTTCATTTTGGTGAAGCCTCTATCGAAATACACTTTTGTTGCTAAAAATATCTTTTTATATATGTTATAAAGTGGTTTCATTTGCATATAGATTAAAAATTAAAAGATTTTAAATGGAAAAGCATGATTTAAATCAAAATATATATCGCGAATGACTTTAGTGATAAAGAAATGTGTCCTACTTATGTTACAGAAATCCTACCATGAACTAAACCATACTGATAAAAATGATTGTAAATTTGCATGTTGTTCACATATTCATGTAAAATATACCAAATCCATACAAGAATCTCCATATGAATAATAATAATAATATCTCTACCCAGAAGTCGAAGACTCGTGCGGGAGAGAGGGCGGCATATTATTATTAAGCAGGCCGCATTTGCGCTCAGGAATGAGGGAAACCTGGAAAACTTCATTAATTAGGGGAATACCCTCCATTTACATCTTCCATGCAAAATTACATGATTTTTTCTAAAAATGCATAATAACATTCGCAACTAACAATTTAAGTTTTATAATGGCTTTTAGAAGGTTTACAGAGTGTATTTTATAAAACAGCCACTGTTTTATACACACTTTCACAATGTTCTTACAGCTCTTATAAGCATGGAATTGGTGCAGATTATAAAACAAATCGCCTGTTAGACATGCTCTATAGATGTTGTTTATTGCTATAATAAAACAGTTTTTAAAACATTTATAAGTGTCTAATAAGAATTTAAAAAAACATTTATAAAACTGTTTTATAACAGCTCTGCTACTAGGATGAAATGAGACATTTAAAGGACTTTTTTTAGAGCCTTTATAAAAATGTTTTGTAAATCTTTTATAAAGCTAGCAATTTTAGCACTTTTGCTACGAGCGCCAATAGTTAGGTACACGATAAAAAAGTTTTTTTAACATTCCTATTTACACCAAATTGTTTGTGAATATGCGATTAGTCTCTTTAGTTGTTGTAGAAAGATACTAAAATCTGTTAACATGGTAGATTCGGTATAAAAAGTACTTAATGAAAAGAATGATTTAAAAAAATTTTACCCATGGAGCAGATGTGGCTGCGAAATTAAATTTGCTGTTAAGTATATGGTACAATCCTAATAAAATTTCAACGCGCCTCCCGAATTATGATAATTAAGGAAATTTAAAATATAATTTAATTAGTAAAAAAAATATATAATATCTATTTTTGGTAAATAGTTTATTAGGACCTTCTGCATTATAAACTAGCCAGTTCAGCATATTTATCTTTTATGCAAATGTTACGATAGACACGAAAAAATATAATTTAAATATGGCCTGTCACTTTAAAGCCTCACAAAATGGTCACTTTCTTATACCATCCTTATAAATCAAAATTGTCCGAAACAGGACAATTATGCTCTGTATGTAACTGTTATAAAAATCAAACAGGATCTGTCTAGGCAGAGGTGTACTCGGTATAAAAAGTAAATCACATATGTTTTACCTATACAATTTACCTATACAACTAGTTTTTATAGTATAATGTTTTAATAAATGGCAATTATTTCCTTTTTACCACGAACGCCTCCTTGGTTTCTTCAATGGGCCAAAACTCGTTTTTGCTGCTCTTAAAAATTGAGAGTCCATCCACATTAATGTTAATTGAAATAGTTTTTGGAATGCCACTTAGTTTGTGCAGTGCATTTCTTAAACTTGATTCCAAACCATTATGCCAGTAGTTTCCCATGCCAACTTTTGTTTAAAAAATTGTTTGTTTGGTTTTTAAGAGAGTTCGAGGATCTTGAGGTAGACAATTTCGTATACGTTCATTAAGTAGTAGTAAAAAGCGTCTTTTGGGATAAATGGGAAATATTATTTGATACTGCCCATGACCGAATGTCTTCTCTTAGCTTTGCATTTTTTTCTATCTCGCACAAACCGCTTGCAGAATGATGTTGATCGCCAGGATCAGAATCTAATTCAGCTTCCCATTCAACATCATTCAGTGGTATTGCCTGATGAGAAACGCAATTAATGTTGAGTCCATCAGTCTCCTCTGTTGGAGTATAGTCATTTTGATTGCTAATCTTCAAGGTCTCTGGATGATTGTTAGAGCTAGAGCCACTAGTGCTTTCTATCTGTGGATCACTTACGATCTCATGATATTTACTTTTAAGTTTTCTGTAAAATGTACCACTTCTTTTAATTTTTTTCCAGCTACTGTACATTTTGTTTGTATGTGCAACCAAAAAATATCATTAGACCAAATAAAAATTAAGGCTATTTTATAACAGTTTTATAATTATTGTTGTGTTAACATTTTAATGTTAAAATGCATCTTTATGCAGCATATTTGTATTTTAACTGTTTTTTGTAAAACTATAACACAACAATTTTATAATTACTCGCTTTTATACCAATCTGCTGCAGAAAGCAATTCACTTTTATTAATAACAATTAAAAATCTATTTTATTATTAGTAAATATGTTCGTAACAAAACAGTTTTATTATTGCTTTTATAGCGATAAATTAATCCAAAAAAGCACCATTATAAAATGCTTTTAGAGTAAAGTATCATTCAGAGCTAATATGCTCTATAAAAAGTATTTTATAAACGTTTATAAAATAGCTTTATAACTTATTCTATAATTATTTTATAATTTTGCTGTAAAAACGTTTTCAAAACAATTTTAGTGACAGAACAGTTAAGTGCAACAAATTTATCGCGAATTAATACTTTATAAAACATAAAAGTTTTTACGAAACCTTAATAAAACAATTATAAAATATATTAGTTCGCTAACGATGTCGAATTGCTAGTTGGTGTTGTAAAATTACGTTTCTTGTGTATTAAAACACGGTTTTGCTGTGAAAAATGCATATTCATAAATAGTAATTTTCCATAACAGTTGTAACATTACACTGTGGTGTGTTTCACTATTGGCCCAGGCAACAAATAACCAGCAACACTATATATCGCTAATAATTTTCATCAGTGTAGGTACCGTTACATTTCAAAATTGTACATTTTTATTTGTTATTATGGGAACTAACTACTCTGCGGTTAATACCGTACCATCGGTAAATTACACCCACAATATTTCACATATTTTTTAATAGTAGCTTTTATATTATTTACTTTTAAATAATTCAAATTGATTTTCCTACAATTCAGCTATGTTGGCACATTTTGAAACCGTTTCCAATCGTCCGACGCACGCGTACTTTATTTATAATGCCTGGATAAGGCTGAAAATGCATTGTTTTAGTTGACATGCGCATGCACCTGACGATTGGAAACTGATTTGTGTAATGTGCGAACAAAGCTGTTAACTCTGTGCTGTTTAATATCACATTTCTAGATGTTAAAAATAACTCCATCGACAAGATAATAAAAATATATCTGCCCCTCATTCTAATCATGAGGATTGGCCTAGAAGTCGGAGACTTGTGGGGGAGAGGGGGCGGTGTATTATTATTATGCAAGCCGCAAATGGAAATCAATAATTATTTAAAATAAAAATGTTCTAGCTAATTAATACTAGAGAAAACGAGAAATCTGACGAATAGAAATTACTCGTATTAAATAATATTTCGAAATTCACAGGTTATCTTCTATAGGTGAAGCGACGCTTGTAAAAGACAAAAAATATTAGTGTTGAAATATGATCGTCTGGGATTCAGTTCTGCTTGCTTGTGGTACAAAATGTAGTGTGATTTCAAATGTATAAAATCAAGTAAATCTTATAATCTCGGAAACAGAGAATATCTGAATTTTTTCATCTGTAAACCTTACTTCTATGAAATACGACATAATGTATTGATTGCCCAAAATTTGATTGCATCTATAAATTATAAAAAAGTTAAATGATCTTAATTATAATCAGCAGATGGTAACTAAATGGACGGAAACTTTTGTTTTAATACATTAATGCTATAAAAACTAAACATGAAACTGTTATTTTGTATTATTACATTACTTAGTTTTTATTGTTTATAGTGTCATTTCTGTATTAAATATGACAAAGTATTATTAAGAAACGTTTTCCAATGAAATTTTAATATCCTAAGTCTACCATTATAAAATAATCCAGAAGTAGGATTAAGAATTGAAATTTTGCATAAATACTCAATAATTTTTCACCCTGAGGAAAATCATTCACATAAAAAGTAATTTTGCTAGTGAAGTAATAAATAAGTAGTAGCTAGTTATTAAGATTTTGCGTTTATTTAACGTCATGGATTTGAAATAATTGCAGAGCTACCAACCCCAAAAGGCTATATTTCAATATTAACTTATTTTGTCTCAAAGTTACCAACCCCGGAAGGTCATATTTCAACATTAACCTATATTGTTTCTTACAAACCTCGTTTCACTCTTTTCTCTTTACAGGGTGTCTCGAAATTTTTTGAGGAAAATGAAACAGTTATTAGAGGGGGTATTTTATTCTAGCTTTCCTTAAGAAGTTACAGCCCTTTAAAAGTAGATGTTTGCATCAAGTTTCCATGGGCTATTTTAAAACCGGCTCAAATTAAACACTTCAATTTTTGCAAGCGTGCGTTTGTGTTAAAAATGTCACTTTCCTGTGCTATTCCACTCGTTGTCACCTTACATATCAGAATTTGCTCGTATTAAAAAAAAATGAATGAATAGTCCTGTTCAAAACAAAAATTTTTGTTTCAACACAAATTCCTAGTTTTTGCATAAAAATTAATATAAATATAGCCAACATCTCAAACTTATGATTTTCGAACGATACTTTTTGTAGTAGATACCTATTATTTTAGCTGCCAGGCGTTATTATCAATTTTTTTTGAGGTCGGTCAGTGGTCGCACGGTTTAAGGCGTCAGTACTTGAATCGAGGTGACTGATCGGTGTTGGTTCGAGCCCAGCTGCCGGTAGACCGTATATAAGCTATATTCATGGAGAGGTTTGGCGCCCTCTCTGCGGGTATGGTAGGGTGGAAGAATGTTGGCTTGGGTCAATGTGAGAGATTGATACCGGTTGATATTTGACTACCCCCTTAATTAATGAGGTTTTTCAGGTTTCCCTCATTCCTGCACTGAATAGTGGTTCGGGCCTACCAACGTAAGTCGTTCCTGGGCGCAAATGCGGCCTGCTTAATAATAATATGCCGCCCCCTCTCCCGCACAAGTCTCCGACTTCTAGGCTAATCCCTGTGATTAGAATGAGGGGTAGAGATATTATTATTATTATTATTTAATTATCATTCTTGTGATAGCTAAGTTTAATTGATGTCTTGACATTGTTATAAGCTTAGAAAAGTCCAGAAAATTTAATTTTAGCACTTACTTTTAAAGTATTGTACTTTTTAGAGGATGCTAAAATTACTGTTTTTACATGAAACACCGCCTCTGAAATAGGCTAAAGAATTCACTATTTCATTTTCCTCAACTATTTTCAGAACACTCTGTACCACACAGTCAGCGCTGGTAGGCGAGGCACTTGAAGAAGAGATCTTTGAAATAAGTCTTATATATCTGAAAATATGTTAGTTAAATTATTGAGTAATATACTCAATGGTTAAATGTAATAGGCTTTTTAATAATTTCAAGATGCCACGGAAGTGTCTTTCCATGCATAAGTAGTATTTATTTAACTAGATTATTTTTATTTATTTTATAAAGAGCATACATAACTACTGGTTGTAAGAATTGTAGGAAAAGTAATTTGAGTTTACTCAATACTTAAGCCTAAAGTACCCCATTTCACATAAGAATTTTGATTAAAACCGTTTTTTACTGCTACTTATGAAGAATTGTTTATGAATTCTATATTAAACGAATAGCATTTATCTATAACAAAGAATTGATAGTCCTGTAATGCAGCTCTATTATATTTTTAAAACTTCCGTGTAGCTCCCGTTTCTATTTTATAGAATACAAATGACAGGCAATAAAGATAACGGATCGCAACTAATTCATATGGAATAAATTAAATGTATTATAGGCATCCTATGAACAATTCATTATCATAAAATAACGATTTGTGCGAGAAAAATGTTGAATAAACTCAAATTGATGCGATTAGTAACGCTGAAATAGTTTTATTTTTCCCATAAGTATTATTGTGAATATTGTTTTTCTATTAAAAAAAGTATCTATTTCATATACAAAAAATCCTTCTGTTCTATTTGTTGTGGCATACTAATCTCATTTTTAAAAAGAAGATATGATCGTGCAAAGGATGAAAAGACCTTTCAAATGAATGTGTAGATTGGAAGTCCGAGGCTTTTAAACTATTAAACACTAATTATATGCCAGTGTCGCGTCACATTTGGATGTTAAAATACTTCTCGCAATAAAAATTGTATAATCTTCCTTCAACTGGTTTTTGATCACTATGTAGCAACTCGCAAATGGTTTAATTTTTGTTGGAATAAACTAGAACATTAACGTACATATGATAATTAAATGCTGTGACAAGTTAGCAAATATTAGTAGCAGGTATACGAGATATAAGCAGAGTAATAAAATTTTGAGGTGTGAATTTCGCTTTGATATTCGCGTATATTGTTTTAAAGTTCGTGTTAAATATCGTTGTATATATATAAATGCGGAAATAATTGGCTACACTAAATACACTTCTTATTATATTTATTGAAATTGAACCATCTACTGGTGCAGAGACTGCTGAAGTAGAAGACAACGGCATAACCTCGTTACAGGGAAATAACTTTTAGTCCATTGAAATGTTACATTATTTTGGCCTTAGCGTGCATTTTTTAGAGGACTTAGAGGACGCAATTTTATTGTTTAGATGTGAGGGGGGGGGGGTCAAAAAAAGCTTAACTTGAAGTTTGTGGGGTCTCCAACTTCGGCCGTCATCTTGGAAAAAAAGACTATTTCGAAATTTCGTTTTTGTTATTGATAGAACCACCGACATAACTCGTTCATTCTCTTCTTTAGTTATAACCTTGGTATTTTTTAGGAATCAGTCAATCATTCTTTCGTTTAAGAAATGCAGTTTCCCTTAAAAATTTACAAATATCAACTAGCCGTTACATTTTACCATATAACTTTAAATGAAAAAACAAACCTTTTTAGCCCATAATATATTCGGACAGTCGATATATTGGCAATAAACTTGAAACTGTGTTGGTGGTTTCCTCAATAATTGCTTCAGCAAAATAAACACAGTGTAATATGTAACATACCCCAACTAACATCAAATCAAATAAAAGTGGCACTAACTAAGACCAGAACCTTCAAAAAGTAACAGCTACCAAATTTGCTACTTTGTTGTATACCTAAATTACTTTATGCAGCAAAGTTAGTCCCTGCTACGGACTACTACTCTTGGATACTTAACAATTATATGACTTCTAAAAAGCTTCCCTGGTTTTGGGGACGTTTTAGTTACCAGTGAGGCGATCCTTAAGTTTACAGAACTTGAAAGTGACAAATGGTCGTAGCAAAGACATACTTATGTACTAAAATTAATATTTTAGTAAAATTAATATTTTAGTAACATAAGTATGTCTTTGCTACGATCATTTGTCACTTTCAAGTTCTGTAAACTTAAAGATCATGAAGTAATTTAACAGTTGCAATCACTTTCAAGTAGCTTTGATAGCCATGGAACTTGTAAGTAATATTTATTAGTCCAAACAGCGTTATCACTACTTGTAGAAGTATTAAGGATCATCGAATACAGCAACTACAAAGTGCATATCATCTTTAAATATACCATGATTTCCCAAACTTGGAAGCCTTCATACTCTTCATCATTGTGTAATGTTTATTTGATAATGTCACGTGTAGAGTGTATATTTGCCTTTTTCAATATATATCACATTTTTATATCTATTAACTATGTGTATGGAGTGATGTGTATGGACCCGAATAAAAATAATAATGAGCTAAGAAGTGATAGTGAGAACTTTGTACAGACAATGTGTGACAGTCACAACTTTACTGCTACTTCAAAGTAACGCTACAGCCTCACTCTTTGTAGTAAATATTACTTGAAAGTTACATATTGGCAGTACCTATTACGTATGCTAAAGTATCAATTACTTTCAAGTTGCAAATATTAACTTTAACTTCACAAATAAAGCTTTTGTAGTTATATCTGCATCAAATTGTAAAAAATATAACAATATTGCCAGATAAAGAAAGCAACATACTAATATGAAAGAGTGATGGGATAGTGTTGAAGTTTCTTAAAATTTGTGGTTTCCGTACCACGGATTCCGTTCACGGAATCAAAGCGTCGCTGGAACGTTGCCGTACAAGTTCCAAAAACGCTGCCGGAACGTAACGAGCACCAAAAACTTATTCTCTATTTTAGTCGCAAGCACATAATGGGAACGTTTATATTACTTGTCCATGGCTAGTGGCAAAACACTTTAAAGTACCTCAAAAGTCATAGCTCCAGCGTACTATTAGTTGTACTAGATAAAGTAACTTAAACTATTATGATATACACATATAATATAAACATTCTTCGTTACGAGGTTGTATTTGTTTCTAATGTTAGGAATACATATACATATTTAGTAATAGAGTAGTATAGCTAATTGATTGTTACTAAATTTATAATTTGTTACAGGAAGAGCCAGTAAGTGTACAAAGGTGATATAAAACAATGGCATATTAACTATTTACAAACGAAAATAACAAAAAAATATAACTGACTAATTTCGTGTATGTATATGTATTTAATAACTTCAAATTAACCAAAATCTGTTGTTAATAATCAAAATAGAATATGCATGAATAACATAAATCATTAAATACAGCTAATTGAGACCTAAATTGGCATGATATAAGCCTTGTGGTTGATATTTAGGCAGGTTCTCAATTATCATAGTAAATGAGAATTATATCACATAAACCGGTATTGTTTCAATATGAATTGTGTTATAGTCAGAAATAATCTCTTACAAGATATAATTCTGACCCTTGTTTTTGTACCTTGTAGTTAATTCACATTCAAAAGCTTTGTTATCACTATAGCTACTGCTATAACTAGTTAAAACATATTCTTTTCAAAAACGCGATTTCTATAATTTTTTAAATATTCAAGTTCAGCAATTATTATTATTATTTTTATTAAAAATTCAATAAAGGCACAGGACAAAGATCCAATATTTGTTATAAAAAAAGTCTTGTATGAGTAAATTCAATATTCACATTTCAACTTGAAATTATTAATGAAAAAATAGTCACTAGTACGGCGCGGGACAGAACTTATATGTAGGTACACTAGTATTACCAAATTATTGCCTCTTTCGGAGGTTTTTAAATTAGAAAAAGTCTTTTTTCTCAGAATTAAAAAAAAAATTGTTTGACTTTATTTCCCTGTTTTTTAAATAAATATCAAACAGTTAAAAAAAGTGCAAAATTTAAAACTTTACATTTGTTGAATAATGGGAAGATAGATCTTTTGTAGCCAAAATAATTAATTTTTAAGTAGCCATTCCACTACATTAAAACTGAAAACTGTGTAAACATGACAGCAAACCGTTAATTAAGTAAACACTTACACGCTATTATTATCTTGTTTGTCTATTGTCAAAGTAGGATTTTCACAAACTAGGAGGACTATGTTCAGAATACAAATTAATTTATACGTAAATAGCTAGTAAGAGTATATACAGGGTGCTCGGAAACTTCGCGCAGAAAATTTAGTGGTTGATACTACTCGAAAAAATAATGCGTTAAGTTCATATAAAATTTTTTTCAAAAAATTAATATTAACGGAGCTATTATTTTTTTTTAATACTGGAACGATTTTTTTAAAATTTGGCACACTTGTTACTTTTATAGAGACGCATCATTTTCAGATAAAATATTTCCAAAATTGCAACGCCCTAAAGGGCAGAAAGAACACGTAGTGGATGAAGAAATTATAATAACTTTTTTGCCTTTAATTTTATAAAGATTTTGATGACATTCCTTTAAAAAATAAAAATTATCTAAAAATTTTATCCTCTTGTTTGAAGGAAAATAAAAACAACCGTTTGCGAGAAAATCAAAACTTTTTAACATACACACATTTGTGACGTCATCGTTGTTCGAGATATGACGTCATCGACAATTTTTTTAAATAGCAACCCCCAATTTTGACCATTCCATTTAAAAGAGCGTTTTATTCTAGATACATACATCATGAAAAATTATGGTGTTACATAACAAAAATTTCAAGAAAGTAATGTGTGAAGAATTTAAAATATAATTTTCATAATACTGTGCACCTCCCCATTATGCAACACCTGTCCGTGCTTATTTAGATGAGTTTTTCCCGAATCGTTGGATAGGGAGAAGGGGACCGATTTAGTCGCCAACCAGATCGCCTGATTTGACACCCCTAGATTATTTCTTGTGGGGATACTTAAAAGCAAAGTATACGTTACTAGACCGGTTAATTTAGAAGATTTAAAAGCAATAATTCGTCACATCGTATACCTCCTGAAGTTATTGATAATGTTCAAAAAGAATTTATTAATCGTCTTGGCTACTGTCAGGCAGCCAACGGTGCACAATTTGAACATTTAATTTAGTCGATTCTTTACATAACCATTATCATTTTCAGTATTATGAAAATTAAATTTTAAAATCTTCAACATTATTTTCTTGAAATTTTTGTTATGTAACACCATAATTTTTAATGATGTATGTATGTAGAATGACACGCTCTTTCCAATATGTTGGTCGTATGTCAAAAAATGCCTTTTTTTTAAATAAAATCGACGTGCCAGGGGATTTTTTCGAAAACTCAATTTCAAAAATAATGAATTTATTCGTTACTTTTCGAAAGCACTGTATATATATATATACTACATCCGCCAGTTTGCCCCTAATGGTATCATTGCAAGTAATGCTGAAATGAGGGTAAGTAAATAAGGCGTGCCATTTTCAGTACAATTAGTTTCATTCCCCCTGAAAACGCAATTAAGATGTCCGAATAAATTGTTGTGTTACGTTTTGCAAATTCATCCAGATAAACCCATTGCCATTAGGCTAATACGTGCATACGCTGGTGAGAATTTGCTTTCCGGTGCGTTAACGAAAATAAATATGTAGGGATAATAGAACTAGCTTTTGAATGCGGCGAATTTAGGTATATGAGGCCAGTTTTTTTTGTCCAGTGAAATGGTATATCGCTTGTAGAGAATTATAAGTGAGGTTTAACAGTTGCGTACGAAACCGTCACTAATAAATTTAGAATTACATATTTAACTGAAAATCGCAATTTATTTTCCGTTATCAACTGTTAGAATATATTTTTGCACAATTCGTCAACATGACGTATTTACTGGTTAGATTAAAAGGAATAGTAAGTTGTGTTTGCAAATGTCAGATCGGTAAGAACAGTCACTTACCCATCGGAAGGTAGTAAGTTATAAAAAAATTGATAGGTAATAATTTAAACGACTCAACTGATTATTTTTTCAAATACGGTTATCAAGTTAATCGTGTGTCTTTTATAATCTTTGATAAGTAAGTGATAGTTGTCACAGGATTGTCACTTTGACATTAAACAAGTTTAAGTCTAAAAATCATTTAAACCATATAATTTGGTTATTGCATGGACCGTGCAAAAAGTTTAATAAGCATCACAAGCATTAAGGGCTACCGATCTTACGCAAAATTTGCCTTCGACCAGGAAACAACCATTAAGGTGCGTTTTCACGGGTCGGCTCAAGTCGAACGACCAAGTCGCCCAAGCTCGATTTATGTTGAACAAGAAAATTCGTTTTCGCGTTAACTAAAATTGAATAAAAAAATAATCGAAAATAACGGGCAATTTAGTGTATGCAGAAACTGTAATTTTATTTTAGGTTTTAATTATGAAACTGACTGATATGCTTAAGAAAAAATATGGAAAGCACTGATTTTGGAGACGTCTCTGGATATTAAAGCATAATAAATCTGGTGCATCGACGTTTTACGAAAATCATCTTCGAAATACAGTTTAATTATTTATTAGCAAAAGTTAACACTGGTGATTTGTATATAAATCAAGAAATAAACCCGTATCAATATCTGACCACTTAGTAGACTTTGTGAGTATTTATTATCTGTTTCTTAATAATTAAGAATAGTGCCAAAATAAACAAACGTTTTTAACCTCCCAAAAAATGGACGTTACTTGTCGAAATGTATGTCGAGTGACTAGGTTAAATTCTCGACTTTCCATCGATCTACAAAATCGTTCGACTAGAGTTGACCGGTGAAAACGCATCTTTATCGCTTTTTATGCTTAAAAAATTATTATAGTTTTTATTAGTTGTTATTAAGTATATTACTCTCATTTTCTTCATTTACATGATACATGTGTCATACAAGCTAAATATTTTGGTCAAAATAATCGAAATTGTTCATTATAAATTATGCCACAAATAAATAGCTTCAGAGAATATAAAAATTGGATTAAAAAAACACAGTTGATATGAAATTCAAGCCCAAACCAATAAAATCATTTCAATTATCTACTAAACGACCCTTCGAGCGTCAACACAGACTCGCCCAAACCGCTTTTATATTTTCGCACCGAAACGACAAACATTAATTATAAGAGTTAAAATAATTATTTTGAAAACTTTGAGTGTTTTTCCTTTAAATACTGAAATGTATAAATTGATTTTTTTTTATTGGAAAATTAGTGTACTTTGTTCTATAACGTTTTGATTTAGGAAGCCTTATTTTCTATAGATACAGTAAGTTAAAACAGTAATATGCAGGCCTCGTCAGCAGCACACTGTCATTTATAATTTTAAAGTAAGTCATTAATCAAAACTAAATTAATCTATAATAAGCATGCCAAGATACTCAGTGATAACTCACCTAATAATCAACACAACACAGGTCACGAACACTCGTGACACAAGTATGTCCTAACAGATGTACTTAATGTATTTTTCTTAATATTAACACCCTGTATCTCAAAATAAAGCTTCTTTAGGCAAAACGTGATCAAAGTGCAGGTATTTTTTTTATAAGGAATCAAATCGTAGTTTCAGTATTTAACGTGAAATCGCCCTGTAAAATAATGGACGATTTAGAACACAATTCAATAATTGCCTAAAGTTTGTCTATAGGGTAAATAAAAAAGTTATATTATTCAAATGATAAAGCGAGTACTTATGTCTAGTTTATAATTCATGAACTAAATCCTTTTCTTATAATCTGAATTTAGTTTTATTTAAATTATCGTTACATTTTTCTAATTTTCCACCCATTGCAATGCCTACTAAAATGCATGGACAGCTGCAAAGCATAAAATAATAATGAAAGATGATGTATTCAGTTATTCTAATTGTGAAGCGCTTTGAAATATGATTTTTTATCCAAAAAGTGCATATTACGTATGACTCGACGCTTATAATAAATATATACGAACTCATTTATTACGTCATTATATATTTCGGTGTCTTTTTCCACCTTACAGTTATGACTCGGTTAAATCAATTTAATGCCCGTGTTCCAAATATTTGTACATTTATTAATCTCTGAGTGCTCCGAGAAAATTTATTTGTATATAACTTTTCACGGCAGTAACTGAAATTCCGCTGTCACCGCTTTTCAAATAGGTACTTAAAGTAGATAAAACATAATTATATTTGTATACATTACCTACTATGTGAAACATTGATATCTGTGTATAGATCACAGTTATAACAAACTGAATTTTTCACTAGTTGTTGTAAGAATTTTTATTGATGTATATTATTTGAAAGCAGTATAGTTAAAGTAGAAACTAAGCTGCACTTCTACTATGGAACAGCGGCGCGAAGCGAAGAGAAGCGTCATTTTGATCATGGGTCCGCGCACTAGGACGAAACCACAGGAAAATACCCTGTGGCTTTTATACAACATAAATTTGAGTCAAAAGTCACATATATTGAAAATTTTCATTCAAGTGTATATGAATTAATTCAGTAATAAAATATATTTGATATATTTACATATTATTGACATCCGATCATTCATATACTTTAATTCAACACTTTTCTTTCTTAGAATGATACTCAATTTAAGTTTGCTTAAATTATAAATACAATATTATTAATTATAGGATAGATTGTTCTTCCTTAAATTATAAGTTTATAGATTTGCACGAATTAAAATTATTAAATATTGTGTTTTACAGTATGACATATACTGTAAAATTTAAAATGCGGCTATAGAGCAAAATAATTATATTTATAGATTATTATTAATACAGCACTGGTGGTGATTATTACCAATACTATAGAGACACAATTGATCGATCAGTGGTCGCGCGGTTTAAGGCGTCAGTACATGAATCGAGGTGACTAGATCGCTGTGGGTTCAACCCCCGCAGCTGTTAGACCGTATATAAGCTATATTCGTGGAGAGTATGGGCACCCTCTCTGCGGGTATAGTAGGGTGGGAGAATGTTGGCTTGGGTCAATGTGAGAGATTGATACCGGTTGACGTTTGACTACCCCCCTAATTAATGAGGTTTTCCAGGTTTCCCTCATTCCTGCACTGAATGGTGGTTAGGGCCTACCAACGTAAGTCGTTCCTCTCCCGCAAATGTCTTCGACTTCTGGGCTAATCCTCGTGGTTATAATAAGTACCACACCCAGTACAACGATTTCACTAGGGATTTAAGGTGTCAAAATAAATGTTCCACATTTCAATACCTACGATTCGTAAATGGGTTATGAAGTTATTAATTAATTTAGTTTTATTTTTGACAACTTTGAAGGCTTATAACGAAAAACCAAAAAAATATTTTTTTTTTCGTAGATCATATTTATTTCTCGTCGCGAATATACAGCCAAACGTTAAAATGTGAGGTTAAAGCAGCAGCAAATGCATGTCTTAAAACCCTTTATAAAAATTATTTTATGTATTTTAGCAAAATTTAAATAGTAGCAATGAATTAACGAAACATCAAGAATTTTATTTTTCTGCTTACTTTTGTTCTACATATTTTACTTTCGAGATTTCCTATGTATTCATCAACAATTCCTCGGAGATAAATACGGCGACCTTAATGTAAAATGATTACTTATAAATTAATTTTCACTTCAAGTAAATAAAATTTGAGGAAAATGATTAACACGTCTCCCTGACTTGAACCCCTCGATATATTTTGTATATAAAAATTTACATTTAGGCATGTAGACAACATGGCAAATAATTCGGATTTGTATACAGATACAACAGTATGATTTTAATCTATTATTATTTTGTCTCCGTTGTTGAATAACAGTAATAATATATTTATTAGGTAATCAATTTCTATGGGCGGAATCAGGCCAGTGAATTATGTACATTTTAAATATATGACTCGTAAATTTGCAATTTATTACACATAATTTATACTGTAAAAGTTAATAATCTGTTCAATTAAATTATTTATTTGAGAGATTTCATCCATTAGTTATCAGAAAATATTTATTGTTGGAGAGTAGGTAGGTATATACGAAAATATATTTAAACAATATTTATTGTAATTCCGATAAATTGTATTAGGTGTATTGAAGCGAATGGTTACTGTTGCAGCTGATGATCTTATTCCTTAATTACTTGAAAATGTCACATTAGTAACAATTAAAAGTCATTTCAATGAAATTTGCTTTTCGATATAAAATTTTCTTTAGTTAGTGTAACATATTTTCAGATTTTTTTTCATAAGTTTTTTCTCAATAAGTATGTGAATTCAAGTAAGTAATAAAAAATAACATTTGATTTACAGTTACTATAAAAAAAGATGACGACTGCTGTTTGATATTTTGTCATAAAAATACAAAACAAGTATCAAATATCAGAATATCTCATGTCGAGATAATTCTTTTTCAGTCTACACTATTGCCAATAAGTACATCAGACAGTTTATTTGGTTGTTATAAACGGGAAAATGTTCCTCAGGTGACATATAATAGATGTTCGAGATGGGAAATCGATAAAAAGTTGTTAAATTGGCAACTCGAGTAATATCAGAAAATACCAGATAGGTACAATCGGCAAATAATCTCCAACTCTCTGACAGTTCTAATATCCATTCGAGTATATAAATAAAAAAAATATTTTTTTGTGAGAGATGTGTTAATTTCTATGTATTAAAACCAAACCTAAAACTTAAATATATCTTAAAATGTAAAGAATCTGTGTTCTTGAAATATGCAAATAATAATAATACTCATTCTAATTACGAGAATTTCCTCAGAAGTTTAGTGACTTGTGCGGGAGAACGGGCGACATATTACTCCCACCCTAACCACCATTCAGTGCAGAAATGAGGAAAATCTGGAAAACCTCATTAATTAGGGGGATGGTCAAATGTCAACCTGTACCAAACTCTCACATTGATCTAAACCAACGTTCTTCCACTCATACCATGCCCGCAGAAAGGGTGCCAATCCGCTCCTGATCTATTGTATATCGGCCGCAGGATTCGAACCTTAGATATTAATAATGTATTTTGCTTTCTGGGAACAGCTTGCATTTTGTTGTTAATGGTTTTCCGGTGTTGGTATGTAATGTAGAACTTTCTTTTGTAACTTTCGAGGGGCGCCATTTCAAAACTGCATCACACTCACAAAATCCATCGCACGGCCTTGCAGAGATGTCCAGTTGTGTGGAAAACGGTAACATCCGTCTAATGTCCCCAAACGGATACCTACCAGATATTCTGTCCAAAAGACATCTTTAGGACTATTATGCACTATGGTTACTCATTTGTATATAAATCTGTATTTAAAGCACAAGTACTAGGTACAATGTCGACACCATTCAGTCTCTTAAATATTGCTATCAAATTTAAGTAGTTAATCTAGATATATCGGCCAAAATCCATGAATATATATGATATGTAGGTAATATCATTTATTTTTGATAATGATAACTTATTAATAGTACATTAAACAACAAGGTTTGAAAACGACTCTTTGCAGCGAGTCGAACGAGTGTGCAAAGAGGTTTGCAAACGAGTTTTTTTACGATACTTTTTATACGACTGCAAACAGAGACCACAAAAATCAAATTTTAATTTAAATCGTTTTTCTTACTAAAATTGCCAACGCATTAACAAAATAAATTAAAGACAATTTTTAATTTAACTCGTTTTTATTAAGAAAATTGCTAACGCATTAACAAAAGAAACTAATATTTAATATTTAAGGTAACATTTGAACATTCCTTCAAGGTTGCGCTGGGAAAAGCAGTATTACTGTGCACCTTGTTTTCGGTAATAGAGAATATTTTTGGTGTCGTGTTTTTAGTGCAGTTTTTCAGCGTGCGGTCGTTGTTTTCTTGTTGAATTCCAGTAGACGATCGTTGTTCTGGTTCTGTGGCAGCAGAAGACACTGAAGACTATCTTTTTCGAAACTTCCATTTTATTTCTCAAACAGTCCATGGCGTTTGAGGGCAAGCAGATTTGAGCCAGAATTGACTAAAATTGCGGCCGGCATAATTTGGGTGACAACATCAAACAAAAATCACAGAGGTGTGTGCAAAGATGACATAACCGTGTGCAAAACATTTTTAATTGTAGAAATTCTGAAAATGTTTAAGGGTACGTCTATATACATCTGACACTTGTGTCTCGATATATGTGTCAAGCATCAGATATATATCGCTAGTGACTGAAAAAAGAAATTTCAGATTTCTATCATTTACGGTTTCCTAAATACATCTAATGCACACTTGTTGTGCATCCTGTATATACATATCTAGTTTTATTTGTGTACAAATCCTTAGAAACTTTATTCTTCAAGATAATCTAACAAATATTTTTTTGTTTTAAATGTCTGCAAAATCCGCTTCTTCTGATTCTACCATGGTTTTTAAGATGATGCAAGATCTGCTATCATTTTTTTATACCTTTAAATTTCAATAAAATCGTTTAGCAATTTTTTTATTTAAAATTTTTTAAGTTGTTAATCAGGTGGACCCCTCAAAGTGTAGTATGTGAAATTTTAATAAAAACTATACATAATGTCTTCTTCTACACAATCTTAAAGTTTTATTCGTGTATAAATCTGTAAAAATGGTTTTGTTCGAGATATTTCAACAAATATTTGTTTGTTTTAAATGGCATTGAAAATCGCGTCTTTTGCTTCTATTACGGATTTTAAGATGGCGACCGAAGGCATGCTATTTTTTACACCTGCGAAATTCAATATAAACGCTCAGAGATATTTTTTGAATAAGTGGTGCTAATCAGGACCCCTCAAACCCCTATGTGTGATTTTTTAGCAAAAATTATACATAATGTTTTCATTCGTATACAGCTCCGCAAAAATTTATACTTCGAGATAATCCAACAAAAATTTTTTTGTTTTAAATATCTATATCTATAGTTTAAATTGAGCATAATATTGAATTTGAACGGTACTAAATCAGATTTAATTTTCAGATTTATAGTTTTTTATCCATAGAAACATTTTCTCACAAACTGTTGAATATAAACAAATGAATTTTATCAGGAACATTTACTTACAAGATATTTTACTGGAATATTTCCCATGTTCCTGGTTTGTTGTAAGGGGTGAAATAAACCACTCCTTCCATGTTTATTTTCCAAACATTCTTATACTTAAAAATTTCTTAAATTAAGAATTTTTCTTTGAACTTCACTTTATCTTTATTTGATTTTCTTTTAACATCCCAGAGTTCAGGTTCGTGGTATAAATTAATCGGTTCATCAATATCGCGTTTTACCGACTCTTTTTTATCATTCTTTTTGAATTGCTGCCGACACTATCACAAAAGTAGACCACTAATCAACTAGAGCAATTTCTGTCAGGCGAGTGCGAATATGAAAATAATATGTTTTTACATCTAATCGCATAGGTGTGTCGATACATATCGTAGACGCTTGATACATATAACTCTGACAGAAATGTTCGCTGTTTAGATTAAATGCGATTTCTGTCCGACAGAGAATGAAAAATTGTTCAGTATGGATTTGAGAGTCAGTTTAGTTTGAAAGGCTTATTTGTAACATAGTCATAAAGTTAAGGTTTGCTGTGATATAAATTAATCTATTCATCAATATCGCCTTTTATCCATTATTTTTTATCACTCAATATTAATAATTTGCTGTCGACACTACCACAAAAGTAGACGATTAGTCAGCTACAGTAATTTCTGTCAGTCGATTCCAAATAGGTGTTTACATCTACATCTAATCGTATAGATCTCTCCGACAGAAATTCTGCACTGTTTACATTAGGTACAATTTCCATCCGACATAAATATCGAGCAATTAATGTCAGATGTAAACGTACCCTAACAATCATTTGTCTATAAAATGGCGAATGCGCCGCTGTTAGAGTTACCATAAAATTTGTTTTTGTAAAACGTGATACTACGAAATATTTATAGCCCCAGAACAGGATCATTATACAAAAGCATTATATTCGATTGTAACTTTGAAACTCTAGGACTAGGATATCGCAAAACTGAAATATGCATTCTGCGACTACTTTTCACAAGAACTTCTATATTTTTTTGTTAAAAAAACAATCGAGCGGTGCATGCACTAAAGACATATGCCTAACATTTAACGTTGTTTTTTTCTTATGAAATATTATTACATTTTTTAATTCTTCAGTTTTCCTGATTTTATTAGTATAAAACATGTCATGAATTATCTTTTCATAATTAAAAGTGTATTTTTTATTATACATATTATGTAATACAAAATAGTAATTGAAATTCTTATGAAAAATTAGTGTATCTTTCTTTTTCAATTTTTAAAGAAATTTTATATTGATCTTAAGACAATCTGCAGTGAGAGAAAAAACTTCTTTTTTGAATACGATATTAAATTTTGTCAAGAAAAAAAACAACAACAAAACAGTGTGATTTAAGGGCGCCGTTTTTATACGCAAATTTTGAACGAATTTCATAGCTGTTTGCTGAGACAGTCTAAAAAAAATCTGAGTAAGTTAGGAAGAATATCTCTTCACTATGTCAATTATACAAGTTTTCTCCAGGATATAAAACAATTTGCAGGCTAACAAGTAATTTATAATAAGAAAAAAAGAGCATTATTTTCACCTATTAAGTTTTATCAGAAAATATCCTGAATTTTCAAGTCAACTGCACATTGAGAAAATTGTATACGACATTATAAACATTATCACATCCTGCAGAATTCATTTAAAAAACTTGTAACACTTGCATTTATGTAAATTATTAAGTATTTTTCACGGTGTATGTAACACAGTGATAAGGTACAAATTCACGAGTTTTCATGTTCTCCAGCACATTTTGCCTTAACAAGTTAAAGGAAGTGATTCAATTTCAACATTATATTTTAGTATTACACTAATAAGAACCTCCACCTACTCGGTGTATTTTTTTTGTGCATTTTTAGATACGATTATTTGTCCTTGAAACGCCAGCCTTAATAGAACGGAAAACAAGTATTTTATTTAATATATTATACTCGAGTTAATATTTTGTATAATACTAGGTACCACTATTTTGACGAAAACATATGTGCTTAAAAAAATAAGTTTCCTTCAAATAAATATATAAAACTACGATTATATGAGCTTTGGTTTCTACAAATATTTTTTGTTGCACTTTTTACAGCAGATGATAATTTTTGCGTCGCGACCGATATCAATCTCTCGCATTGACCCAAGCCTCCGCAAGTATAGCTGACATAACATCTCTAACACATTTTAGAGATGTTATGTGAAACCTAATATACAGGATTAACTATGATTAAGTACAAATATTTTAAGAGGAAATAAAAAAAATAAGAATTAACGGAATCTCCTTTTAAAAATATTTCATACTTATTTATAAAGGGAAACAATTTTTTTTATTTTTTTGATATATTAAATTCTTATTTAACGCCGCCAATGTGAGAATCAAAGTAGGCAACCGGCAAGCAACGGTCGTACATAATACAATTTCTGTGTTTACGCTGTAGTTGTGTGTTCTTCTTCAGTTTTCAGTGCCTCATTTTAATTTTAAACGTTTTATAGTTATTAAATAAAAGAATATGTTTCGAGTACAGATATTTTCCCACAAAATAGTTTGCCGGTTTATTTTTCTATATAGGTTATGGGACAAGATTGCCGCGGGTGCATTAAAAGTTTTCTATTACCTACCTATTAGTTCCACCCATTCCTTTCGTCCGATTTTCTTATAATATATATAGACATTTTATCTAACTGTACCCATGGGAAGTGTGTTTTATCGGTAGTGAGTGGTTGTACATAATGAGTGAAAATGTAGTTTTACCGGTTTGTAACGAAATAAGGAAAAATGTATGCAAAATAGTGGAGCTAACTGGAGTAACTGTTACCTATCTATCAGGTATTATTACTAATAAGAATGTTAATTTTTATGGTTTCTGCATTTAGAAACGCTGCAAAAAGACAACCGCATGGTAATTGACATTATTGACAGATGTAAGCTTTATCTATAGATCTAAACCATCTCAGTCGATGCTTATCATAGGCGCCGACTTTTCGTAGAAATAAAGTGTTTTGTCCCATTTTTTAAATATGGAGCTAAAATTCTGGAATATTTTTTTTATTGTCATTTAGACCTCCGTGAGCACGTGGTTAAAATGTTTGTACTTAGTCATAGTTAACCCTATATATAACAAATACAAAAAAATTCTGCAAATGCCAATTGTGATTTTCCATAAAATATAGCAGTTAAGTGTCCTATTTAAAGGGTCATATACGCATAAAAGATTTTATGCATTAAAAGTTATTTAACGGCATCCCCGCGTTGTGTTATAACATGAAATATGTTATTTCTCCCATGGGATATGGCCAAACATCATTTATCCTATTACGGCCGCCTAGGGAAATTAATACGTTTAAATAAATTATCGGTAAGTATTTTTGTTGTCTGTAATTAAGTATTATTTGTGTTATACAGAATTAAAAAAAAACATGCATGTAAAACAGCAAATAATGTTCAGTTATCTATGACAATTAAGTTAATCAGCATATTGCTAATAAAGCAATAAAGGGTCATTGGAGGTTCATCCATCATGAATAATATGTAGATGACCTAGTTCGTGGTAAATTCGTATTTGATGTCCTACCTAAATGTTGAAACATGGTAATTGTATTAAATGATAAATATCTCTAATTAAAATTATCGATATTATCAGTCATATATATCTATATGTATATTTGAATGCATTATTATATATTGTAAGTAGTCCAAATAAAGGGTATGTTAATTTGAATGAATAATTTATTTGCATATTAAGGGCTCCCACACAAAACTGCGATGCGATGCGAATTTCTGCGATACGATTTTGTGCGGCAAACCGTTCGCAAATCTACATCATATTCCGCCATTCTATAAACAAAGAAGGCGGCGCAGGCGCCGCGCGTCTTTCTCTAAAGCTGTCTCAGAGCGGACTAAAGTCTTTTAAAAGAGGCATCACCAAGTATGACGTAATATCGCAGGAATGCGCGAGGCGAATGAGATCGGACGTTCTTGCGGTGCATTCGTGCGAGTTTGCAGATATTTGCGATGCGATGCGAGTTCGCAGTTTTGTGTGGGAGCCCTTAGAATACACAGTTGTAAATACGACAAGTTTCGATATATACAGGGTTCTAAGCCATTATTTTTACAAAATAGCCGCTTCTGAAAATTTATTTTCCCGAAATATTTTTCTCTTTAATGCGCTGTATAAAATATTAGTTTTGTTAAAAATGATCAAATCATGTTTGGCTTTCAAAGTGCAATGGCATCCAAGCAAAACACTAATGTCCGCAGAGTAATTACGTATGCGAATTAGATACTGTTATCTTCTTCTTACAGCGGTAATTAAGATATACATAACCATAATAATTCGCATACTGATTACTCTTCGAAAGTCAAGAATAGACCCAACTCCCCCTACCCCGAATCTTTCAATTAAAGTCAAAGAATACATTGGAAACTATCAATTTTATTTAAAAATTAGATATAAACAGCAAACGTGAACATCCAATACGTTGAAAATGAAACCGTACCTACACTCATCACATGTTTATATAGGAACTATTTTCGTAATTTGTGACGTAGAATCCTTTGTAAGTGCTTGGCTAAGTGTTTTTATTACACCCTGCATCTGAATTCATATTTAAAGTCATATTTTCTGACGTAGATATTTTGCAATACATTTTACTGATTTGACTTATAAAATATCTAAAAGTGTGTTATTGCTACTTGTTTATGCGCACTTATTACAATAATTGTTTCGTAAATCACGTTGTAACAAACGTGAATGTTATTGTCAACAATCAGCTTTTTGGGTTTTATCCCCTTGTTTTGCTTTATTTCTTCAGATTCATTCGGTTGCTGAAAAAATAGCTCAGTACCAAAAGTCAGTCTAAATGTAGGTGGATATTTGAAAAATTAACCTGTCGACGCAATATTAACGGGAACATTCGAAAAGTGAAAAATATAACAGAACATTACATGTACAGAGAACCTCCCCCCGCCAAATTTTATGTCTTTTATATAGTCGCTTTAAATTTCACAGCGCTCTGGGCGCTTTTAATATCGTACCTGCTTGTCACAAGTGGCGCAAATTTACCGTCATCCGTGATTATACTTTTTTTCATTCGTTCATAGGGCCAGTAATTTCAACTCCGCTGCGTCGCACCGCGGCAAAATACCGGAAATGTATGGAGCGTTACAAAAGAATCTAATTAGCTTGTGCTCCATACTGTTTACTTAAAATTTCCCTACGTTGTGTTACTCGACTTAAATTCGCCGCATTTAATATCTTTTCACATTTATTAATAATGATACACAGGGTGTCTACTTTTATTTGTGTACAAATCCGTAAAAACTTTATTCTTCAAGATAATCAAAAAAAATTTTTTATTTTAAATTACATCAAAAACCGCTTCCTCTGACCCTACCACGGCAATTAAGATGGCGATCCAAAACCTGCTATTATTTTTTTTATACCACCGAGATTCAATAAAAACGTTTAGCGATATTTTATTTAAAATCTGATAAGGTGGTGTTAATCAGAATCCCTCAGAACCCCTACGTGTGAAATTTGAACAAAAACTATACAGTGTTTTCTTCTATACGTTCTCAATGTTTTATAAAAATTTCTATAAACTTTATTTTCCAAAATAACGCAAGAAATATTTTTATGTTTTAAATGGCATCGAAATCCGCTCCTTCTAATCCTATCACGGCGTTTGAGGTGGTGATCCAAGACCTGCTATGATTATTTTTATATCCCTCAAATTCAATAAAAACGTTTAGCGATATTTTATTTAAAACCTGATATCAGACTTTAAATACAAAAATCGAAAAATTTGTTGATTATCATGAAGAATAAAGTTTTTACGGATTTGTACACAAATATAGATAAGAATATTTTTTCCGATTTAGACTAGAGAAAATCTTTAATTTTATTATTAATTCTAAACGATTCTTAAGATGTAGTGGTTTTTAGGCTTTCACAGCCGGTGCTTTTCGTTGATCTATAGTGTTTTCCGGATTCTTATGCCGTGAACTGGTCGCTGCCAGTGCCAATTAAAGTGCACGATAGTGAAGAACGGCGAAACGTTTGTAAGCATGAGCTGCCCACCTCTACAGATCCTAGTCCAAGAACAACAATAGCAGGTCAACGAATCCTAGTTAAAGCTATAGGTATGTGCACTTTCGTTCTGTTACTGGCAGCGATTAGTTACCAAGGTCACGGTATAACCACCCCGAAATATCAATTTCTAAGATTCTTATTATTCTTTAATACCTGCCAAATATTTATGTACCTACTCGTATGTGGAAAAATTTACTTATATACAAGTTAATATTCGATAATTATTTAATAAAAAAATACTGTAGTCAAATAGAAGATAGATACTAATGAAAAACAAACACTGATATTGACGACACAATAATGCGATGTTGTCAAACTTACCTTCCTAGTCAAAAGTTGATGGTTAAAAAGTTAAAATTTTATTTTCAATATTTGTAAATAAATTTTAAAAAATCTAAATATTTGCATAGATTTTGGAAATGGGTGCAAAAGTTTTTGGCAGCGAAAAATTCAAATTTGTTTTTAATTTTGACGTAACTAGTAGAGAGCGCCACTTATGGCACAGCATACTTCTTTTAAATGATAGAATTTGTTTCGGCTTAGTATATCTATCTGACCATTGAAATAGTCGACAAATACCTTGTTGAAGTCTGCAGAAGTAATTGTTTTCGAAATGATCCTATTTGAAATATACAGTGCACCGAGTAGAAACTATTTTGGTTTCAAGTAAAGAGCCTTTATCGTTGAAAATACAGCAAAATGCTATTGAAAAAGTTATTCAGAAATATAAATTATGACGATGAGCAAAATTACAAGAAGATCGGCCTGCTTTGATGAAATCTTTGCGTTTCAATGAAGCCATTTTTTGAAAATTCGGTTTTATCAAACCTTGGGACTATTAATAGAAATTTTGAAAGACATCAATGATTAGGTCATGTTTGTCCGTTACACATATGTTAAGCCGTCACAGTTTGAAACAAAATATGATACCTGCCGATTTTGGTTGGAAACCTTATATTCTTTCATTAAAATACTAAGTATTCAAATAAATGTATTTTATAACTTTTATAAACAAATAATAGCTCTAGAAAATAAAATGTTCAAGTTTTGTAAATTTATGAGGTAACAGTGATTAAAATTAACATAAAATGAGATTAATTTGTGTCACTTAACTTACGTATATTTTTCGTTGCATGCAGTTGTATGTTTGTGTTTTTTATATCTGTTGTCAATTCAGGTAATATATCAGTGCAACTACTTTTTAAATACTTTCTTCAAGAAATAATTCAAATCATTTGTGAACGTTGTCGTTTAACAAGAACACATAACATTTCATATTTTCTGACAGTTTGTGTTTTGTATATAATTTATTATTAAGATCTTTTACAGGAAGCATTCTTAAAATCAAAAAATATGTAAATTTCTCTGTCGTAGTTATAAAATTCATATAATATTTCTGTTTTAACTTTTTTTAGTAGTATACGATCGATATAGTAGTCCATGAAACTATTATGAGGAAAAAAGTTAAATTTTATTTATCTTAAGATATCTTTTATTTTGGGTGTAACTTCTACAAATTACGAATAATTCGTATATTGCTAAGTAAAAGTTGAACCTAGACATCTGTTGCGAAATTAAAACTGATATTATTTCCTTATATTAATTAGATAATAGAAGCAGAAATATCTAATTATTGCTAGTATTTCATTAGCTGCCTAATTCGTGAATAGGTATTTAAATATTTTTTTAAATACTCGGATTTAATAAATCATATTTACCTTTAATATATCATATTCAGTTTGTTGCCAAAAAGCAATATTTACATATTTTTTTATTGTTTGGAAAATTTTATTCGGAAGAGTAAATGGTATCCAAATGAAACTATGGTTTTAATGGTACTGATCGTGTTAATAGATTGAACTTTGTATTAACTAAACTTTATACAAATGTGCAACTTATTTAATCTTTGATACATTATTTGCTTTCGGCATCTGGTGGGATTGAGGTCTGCTTTATGTTTACTTTCCAATTATATCCTATGTCTCCTTGTTTTCTGCTGAATATTATTTTTCTAATGGTTTCTGAACTTCTCACAGTTTCATTGTTTTACATCCGACCCTACATATAAACGTCATTTCTATATGCTTAATAGTATATATAAAGTACTTTTTAACAACTTTTGAACAATTTGTTAAATATGTGTTTATCTCGAACAAGATATTGTATTTCAAAGCATATTACCTTTTATTATAACGTCAAATTTAATATACGGAAAGAATTTTCGCATTGTGGTCTGTATATGTCAATAATACGTATCGCCAAATAAGTTGTTCTAGGTAATTTCATCAAATTGCATTAAATAAAATTATATATTTTGGCGAATATTTCCATGTCAGTATTGGATTGTTTCAGTAGGAAAACATAATGGTACAATGTCACTTATCCTTATCATTATAAGCATAATATGTTTAAATTACCATTTGTCGAACATTATCTAACAAGTTTTCGATAACACGTTAGTTATATCAATAATTGAACATGTTTTACAAACCGGCAAAAGATCAGCGAAATGTTTTTAATAAAAAGAAAGGAAAAAGCCTTTGCAAATCCGTTATCATCTCATCAAATAAACTATCAAAACTATTTATTGGGAATTTTATTTCAATTTTTTGAACGGCAGAAATATTTATGAATTGATCAAGATATTATTGAACCTGATGTATACGGGATTTATTTCATTAGAGACGTGTTACATATTTTACCATTGTACGCTTCAATTTATATTAAATATTATAGCAATGTACCATTCGTTCATATTACGTTTATAATTGTAATCGCGGAAACCGATTTATGTTATGTTAGTTAAAATGAACTATAGTTTGATTTAACGGATATGAAAGTAATGCATTGTTGAAGTGAAATGGATAATAATGATGGAGTAATAAAAAGTGCATATAATAATTCGTGATTTTGTTAAATATTTATGTCCATCTATACAGGGTGTCCGGAAAGTAATCGGACCCAGCTTAATCATAGCTACCTGTGATCAAATAGAACAGATTTAAGCAAACTTAGCTTAGTCCAAAAGTGTCTTATTTAAAAGTTAGAGGGCTTCAAAGAGAAAAAATGTTTTCTTGTTATGGGCATAATAATTAAGAAATAAAACGTCCAATCATGTTGAAATTTGATACAGTTATGTTTTAGATAAGTACAAGCATTGCGAAGAAGTAGTGCCGTATAACGTAGAGGGCGCTTTTGGCAGTTTTTTTATAATTCATTTTTATCGTATCTTTTTTGTTGGTCCTATTCTGATACGCTTGACTGAAAATTATGATAGAGAAATTAATTTTGCATTGAAAAGCTATATATGTTCCATGTTGATACAATGCACCGTTTTTGGTAAAAACGCGTTGGAAAATAAATTTTCTAATTCGATCAAGTTACCACTTGTCAAACTGACGTTGATACTCTTAAATTAAGTAAATTTGGTCAAAAGCCTGTCAAATTAATTGTTGCAGTGAGTTAGTAATTATCGTTGCGTAGTTGATGTATAGTATAAATGTAATGTATAAATAATTTCAAATTATTAGTAGGTATTATTTTGTTAACTTTTGAAAACATGCCTCTGCATAATCAGTTTTCCAACTCAGGAACGGCAGATATGATCTTTGTTGATTGTCAAAATCAATTTAATAGAGGATCTGCAGTAAGAAGGTACAGTTTTTACAATTAAGACAATGGCGTTCTATTTTTATTGTAAGTAAAATAAGAGTAGCACAGGGTTTCTACGCCACTGGTGATAATGAGAATATTTAAGGTATCCCATTGCAATCTAGAATTATTGTTATTTTATCACGAAGGGTTTCCAAGTAAATAAAAAATATAAAAAAAATTTCAAAATTTTTGACATCCCTTATCTCAGAAACAATTAACTTTTATATATATATATAGGTATATTTAGGTGAATTTCATTAATTTTTACTGTACTCCTTCCAAGGATGCTAGTAATACCTAAGACACCCTGTATAATTTTAAACTATAAACATTTATCATCTTTATCTATAAACGCAACTGTTTTGCATGTGTTGTGAATTTATCCTTTCAGTTATTACTGACACATTTACCATTACCATTATCTCTTCACTAGTCTTCACTTGACTGTCTACTATCAAAATTTTGTTTACTTTTTGGCTGCGTATGTGTAACATATGACGTCACAAAGAGAGATAATTTTGGAAAGGGCAGAAAATGTTTAAATTTTATTAGGATGTTGTTGCTTTGTGATAAAGTTTTGATTTAAGGTTAGTGAATAATTAAGGTCGTGTATTTCTTAATTAAGGAAAATTTAATGCTGTTACCACTGAAGACTAACAGCAAATTTAATTTCTGGAATTTAACGTAACGATCCTATTATTGCTAGAAATGATAAAATTGACATATCGGTAGTTCTATACAAGCTATGAATTTACTCGACGCAGTTTCATGACATTCTGCTCACAAGAACGTGACAGTATCTACTCCTACCGAGATTTATTGCACGTGATGTATGGAGATAGAGAAAATGAACACACGCTATCTCGACACAGCTTCCGATAACGAACTCTAATGTCTTCACCGGCCTGTACTCGGCGCTCCTTACATGCCGCTACAGCAGATAATCTCCTGCTTTGGTTACAGATTAAGCACAGGGCGACGTCTATTGTACCCAAGCAAAACCTCTGCACTTCTCTGCGAACATTTACCGGATTTTCCGGTTTACGTGACAGATATCGGAAAATACTACATTACCGCTGTTATTATAGTGTAGTTTTTTCTAATTTTTAGTATGCTTTACATAAAAAGCTACATGTCACTAGTATTGATTGATATTTAAAGCATTCATATTTAATATATTAAAACATTTTTGTTCAGTAGCGGCTCAAGGCGATTTTAATAACAAAGTGTTTCAGTAAGAATACAGTCATGGGATGAGCTCAAAACAGGTCCATCAAACTATTGAAAATTTACGTGACATGTTTTAAGTCGAGAAATTCAAAAATAGTATTCAATTTGCACTAAATGCAGGGTGATTTACACCTTATCTAAAAAAAATTGAGAATAGATGCGTCATGAAAAATGGAGCAATGTCATAAAAAAACTTTGTAAAATCCTTTTGGTTTACGAGTAAAAAATTAATTAATTATTAGTTTCAACTTTTACATCGCTGGGGTACTGTAGACTCTAACCACGCAATGCCGAATATTAAAATCCGATTATTTATAGAAGGTATTAACGTTTTTGTGATGCGAGTATTTACATTAGTTTTTCAACTGTTAAAACTGACTTGCGTGTATAGCAACTCGGAATTAATTGATATCGTTTTAATTTATGGTGATGTGTAAATGCTTTAGAGGAACCATTTCCCGGTAAACGTGGCAAATACAGCTACTTTTGCCGTGGTGTACAGTGATTGCAAGTGTAATGCAACGGGAGCGTGACTCGGGAAATTTGAAACCGAATCAGGGAAGAGGTCCAGGGCGTCCACAGTATATTGCAGCAGTGTGGCGTATCATACACGAAGCTAAATTATTTCCGTACCATATACAGCGTGTCTAAACATGAATGCCAAGAGATTGGACGAGGAGGACCGGTACCATGGCTGCCACGAACTCCTAACTTTAAATCATTTGGATTTTTTTGTGGGGATATTTCAAAAATTAAATATATTAACGCAAATGTATATCATAGCTGCTGCTAATAACTTACGAGTTCACAACGAACAAAAAGCAGTTTTAGTTAGTTTGTAGAAACAAATGAGATTTTTGGAACTACTACTTTTAGGCAAACTAAATCTAAGAATGATATCACTTTTGAGTTAACTTGTAGGGGGCGCCACATAGTGAATCTCTAATGTGAAAAATTGCTATAACGTTTTTTACTTAATTTTTACAGCAACATTCTTTAAAAATATGAAAATTTCAACTTTTTCAACGAAAAATGGGCACTCATATACTCGCGACAAGAATTCAAACGACTTACGTCATACAAACAAATGAATAATTCATTATATTTTCATCAAAATATTTAAGAAACTGCAACTGGTAGTAATAAAACTATATACTATACTAAAAGTTTGCATTATATATTGCACTAAATTGCAAAAAATCACTGTTTTTAACGCGACCAAATATCGAAAATTACGTTAACAATAAAAACAAATGTGTAACGTCAGCCGTGACGTAAGACGTCTGAATTCTTGACGCGAGTATACCTTTAACTGTTTCCGAGATATTTTCATTAAAAAAAGTCAATACACAAACTGCTACCATTGAGTAAAGAATGCTACTACTCTAATACCACACATGTAAGTGTATTCATGAGCGCCGGCAAGGGAGGGGGGCAACTGCTAATAATATTCTAGTTAAAAATAACGGTTTAGAGATAATAATTTTAATTTTTTTTATAGTTATTTCTTGCTGCTTTTGTTTTTGTTTGTGTCTATGTTTTTTTTCAGAATGTAGGATTTATTTTATGTGTTTCTTTATGATTTAGTCGCATTTGCAGGTGTAAGATTCCATTTTAATTTATTTATGAGTTGTCCTCCTTGTTATGAGCCGCTAAATTCTCAAAAAATTTGAGAAATTATTTAATGGCGGAAAAAGTGTCAACTTTCTATTAACTATACGGTCTACCCAGATGACGTCACAAAGATAAAATATAGTTTTTCTCGAACGTTGGACTGAGATAGAGTGTGTCATAGGTCACAAAAGTCCTCAGTATTCATTGGCTACTTGCTGATGATTCCGACCGTGTAGTTAATAGACCGTGAATTTTGACAACTGCAATATTTTCTATCATTTTCATGATAAAACTGTCATCGACTGTCATTGTAGATTGTCAGAAGCTAAGTTGGTAAGTTAAACTTACCAACCCCACATAATGATGAAAATAGCAATAATATTCATGTTTTGCAAAATTCACGATAAGTTGACACTTTCCGGCCATTAACAATTTAAATCAAAGTTTGCGACAAGGCAAAAGTTATCTGCTATAGCACCAAAGATTTTACAAAAGTTTGTTATTTTAAGTTATTTTTATTTTTCATTAATATTTAGAAAAAAACTACCTGACGCGTTATTTTTATTGCCTCCCCCCCCCCCTTAAGTTTTTTCTGCCGGCGTCCGTGATGTGTGTATTCTTAATATTTTGGTTTAAACTATTATCAGGCGATATGTGATCCATTACTATTAGTGAAACATTCTATATCACCAACCATATATATCATTCACGTGATCAGATATAAGTGTAAATAGTAATATTTAAATATTAAATATTAGGAAAAAATATATTTTTATTTTAAGTAGCTGAAATGTAATGAACATGTCTCATGTTATGAAAACCAAATGCGGAAATGGAATGAATCCACAACAAACGTAAAATCTCACAAATGTAAAGTAAATATGGAACTAGTTTGATATTTTTATTACTTTTCACTCCCTTGCAATATGAAATGTAAGAATGATGTGCGGTGTACGGATAGAAGGCGTAATATTTGTCGGTTGGAGATGTAAAATGTCAGTTTGAAAATAGTGTTATGTAATTTTTAACATATAGCAACTGATGTGGAACAATTTTACAGCGTTGTATATTTTAATAGTTGCAGGTTTTCCAATAATTTATAAATAATGCATTTCGGGTAGTTACTGTCATGCTTTAAAATACATTTTAAATTAGTGATAATTGGTTTACTGTTCTTATTTATTTATGTGATTATATATTATATATTACTGGATGTTAGATAATTATGATAACATAAAATTAGTAATAATTAAAACTATTATATTTTGCTCTGAAATTTAAATATTACTGCTTTACAATAAGATTTTAAAAGTTTCATAAAAAATTGTGTCCATCTTTATTAGTAAGAGTAGAAATTGATCAAGATTTGAAGTGCTTTAAAAAAATGATCTAATTTGCATGTGCAAAATAGAAAAGACAATTAAAATGGACTATTGCAGCTAAATTCTAAACTCATAATTTTCTATTATGTGTCTATAAAAATGTTTTGTAAATTGTTTTAAAATTGTTATAGTATCTCAAAAACACGATACCGGTAATAGTGTGTAGTATAGTTGAAAGCATTTTATTTGTTTTAAATAATATAAACATATGAAATTGGATTTACACACTGAAAATATAATAGTTTTCAAGTTGGATAGTAAACAATAAGATGTTAACAAGAATCATAAGAATCAAGGTATTCGTAAGTAAGTTAACAGAAAGTTAAAAAAGATTGTTTTCAAAGAATAATTTTCTGAACAAATATTTAGATACATTTATGGGAAAACAATTATAGATGACGTCATAACTCCTATTTAGGGAATTTTAAAGAATATTTTGGAATTATAAGTTCAATTTCTTATTTTCGTCTTTAGGTAATTGTCATGTTTAATTCAAAATTGATTGTAAGGTTAAAGTCACTTTTGAAATTGTCGATATTTAATTTCAAATAATTTTAATTTATTGGTATAATAATTTTTATAGTTAAATATTTGACTCAACTTATAGGAGGCCACCTGAAGAAGCAATCCTAATAATGCAGAAATAGAAATAGGTCAGATATCATCTATTTTGGTTGAATTTTCGAGTTCCCACAGTTTCAAAAGTGAACTTAGATATTTATAGAATGTTTTCATTAAACCAGTTTAGTAAATTTAGCTAGATTCATTTTTATTTTAGATAATTATTGAATAGAGCTTTGTCTGTGCAATTGTTCATTAGCATACCTAGGTGTTTGGTATCAGAGAGCATACATATGACTTCATTGACAGGAATTGTAGGAGATTTGAATTATATTAGCTTGAAATACCTTTCCAATACGATTAAAAAAACTTTTATTGTAAAATTGTCATTCTCATCCCTATATAGGTACATTATCGTGTGGCACCTCCTCTCACTCGTACCGGTGCTGTTACTCTATTTGGCATGAAGTTATTAATAAAATTCGAGGTATGGTTTCCCAAATTGCCTGAAGTGAATTGGCTAATTGTTGTAATGTTTGGGGAGGCGGTATAGTTGCCTAGACATTTCTGCTCAAACATACCCAATACAATTCATGTCTGGCAGTGTGGTCACTCTATTCTTCTAATACTATATTGTATCCGATCATTTACAATTCTCGCACTGTGAGGACTAGCATTATTATCGATCAAAACTATTATTTCACCTATTGCACCAAAGAATAGTACATTTATCGGATAGTCATAGTTTGTGCGACCATTAAACCATGCGACTTCTTGAAACATCCAAATGCACTAATAATTTTATCTACTGCTTTATAAGAGCCTCATTACAGCATTTATTTGGCACTATTTCAGTTGAATAATGAAGGTCATTACACCTCTAGTGGAGTAATGTGACATATTACCCCACTACTGAAATATTAAAAAAGGAGAGATCACTGCTTAATGATTATTTTTTTTTAAGAATCAACAGATTTATAAATTTGACAATTAATAGATAATTTAACTTCAATTAAATCGAATTACTTGTAATAAATATTAACAACACAACTTAAGCAATTCGTAAGATTAATACCAGATGAATGCAGCTGGTATGTTTTTGTAGTAACAATGCTTAAATTTTCTTTGTAAACACTTGAAGTAGCTTCAGTGACAGCAATCTCTCCTCCAAGAACTTTTGTGGCGACTTTTTTCTTGTTTTCAAGAGACATATCAATATAGCCCGCACATATGGTTGGACTTTCAACCACCATGCCGTTTTATAGTTAGAACGTTTGGCCCTGTGTTGGCTAGATAGAAGTGGAGTAGGCTAGTAGTGCCCTGTATATTGTTGAGACTGTGATAAAATGAGAAAAAAGCAATCTTTTTCGGCATTACACTAAAAGTATTTATACCAACAAGTTTCATGCATTTACCACCTCTGTAACCAACAAAAAATCTTCTGTGATTGGCATGACTAGGGGCGAGGTATTTTCGCATTACTTGGACCATATTTACATTTTTCCACGGTCGGGAGTAGAAATCACTTTCTATGACATCAAAATTAAAACAGAAGTAGTCGATTATTCCCAAGGGAGTATAATACTCCCAAGGGAGTTTACATTATGGAGAACGTTTTTCATGCAAAAAAAAGATAACGTTGAAATTATTTATTGACATTTAAATTAAATGTTACATTTGTACAATTTTCAAAATTAATATTAGAAGGAATATTACTTTCGCTTACATTTACAGTTTTTGTGATTGCGCTAGTAGGGGTACCTACTAAAACCTGATTAGCAATTTTGGTCTTATTTTCAATGGAGTTCTCGACATAACCCTCAGCGACTGTCGTTGATTTCCAACCAGCATGACGCTTTATTGTCGTGATATCCACACCAGCATCTGCCAGTAATGTCGCTGAAGATCTTCGTAAGCAGTGACCAGTATAATATGCAGTATCAGGTAATTTTAAATAGGAAGCTACTACGCTCGGAATTTTTCCCATGGTATTCTTGCCAACTGGCTGCGAACTACAGTTTCCTGCTTTGTAGAACAAAAAAAGGCGCTTATGCTTGACGTGGGGAGGACGAAGGGACAGGTATTTTCGAAACAATTCAAGCATATTTCCCACATCGGTAACCAGAAAGGTTCGTGGAATATTTGTCTTAGTGTTTGGAATTTTTACAATCAAGGAAGAACCTACATCCTCAATATCATCTACAGTTAAATTGACTAGTTCATCAGTTCGACAAGCACCGGCAATCCCCAGAATTAATTCAACCTATAAAAAATCAAAATACTTAATAATTGAAATACCTAACAACAAAAGTATTCTTACCTTAATCATTAAGAATTCTTTGTCATTTACACTTGATAGAAAACGGTCGATTTCACCCTTTGTCAATATTTTCGATTTTTTCGCTTAATATCCGTCACCGGTTCTTTTCAAAAATGCGATTAGCTTGGGGAATTTGCTTATATCTATGTTGTCGTAAATTATCAAGCATGACTTAACCATAGAATATTGCGCCCATAATGTGGAAGACTTGTAATTCTTTGTATTTTCACTGAAGTATGCCAACAAAACATTCTCGCTGTATACTTGAACATTTTTCTCGGCGCACCACTTTTTTAACCGATTGTAGGCTATATCGTATAAAGATCTTGACTTCGTAGGCAGCAAATTGCTTATTGCAATATTTGCAGCCTCCACAATCTCTTCCGACTCACAATTATTCATTGTGCACTAAACAAACTTTAAACTAAACCAAACTAGCACCTTAATTTGACAATTCTTTTTGTTTGTTTATTTTATAGTTATGACAATAACTCAACGACTACTAAATAAATGCTCAAATCCGAATACAGTAATTGTGGTGCTACTTACTTCAATGACAAAATATGTGTTTTTAAGTTAATGAGACCGTGGAAAAAATAGTATATATACCATTCGGGAGAGATGCTATTTTGTCCTCGGTGCATTGTAGCCCTCGGGCTTCAAATTGCACCTCTGCCAAAATAACGCATTTCTCTCCCTTATAGTATAGAAATCTCGGTTTTCATATCCGATATGAAGATATGAAAAATGTTTCCTTCTCTTTTTACGTTTTCTAACTGCAAATTAGTTAACTCGTCCACTCCACATGCACCTCCAAGTCCAATAATTAAGGCAACTTTAAATTATGCATTTATGAATTTCAAATTGCTAACATTTTCTTATTCTTGTTAGCAAGAATTTTGTGTCATCGGCACTTTGTAAAAATTTTGAAACACCCTCTTTCGTTAATATTCTTGACTTTTTTTATTTGTACGAGTATCCCACTGATTGCTTTTTCAGAAAAGCAATTAAATTGTTGAATTTACTGATGTCAACATTTTGCCTCTTACAGATTGTAGACCGCAGCATAGAATAGAACGCCCAAAGGCTAGTTGATTTATACTTCTTGGATAATTCTTCAAAAAATGCTAATAATACCTTTTCTTTGTTTTATATTTTATATTCTTAAATGCACACTGGTAAAAGTGAAGCTACTGCAGTTGCAGCAACTTTTTCATTTTCAAGAAGTTTTCTGTTTGTGAATCACTCATTATTTCAATCAATACCACTATTTTCACAAGAAAATGTAAAAACGAAAACTCAGTTTTGTTTATAACAAATTTGACAGGTGACAGTATCTTTGCTTCTTGATTTTGAATCAAAACTTTCAGACTGGATCTGATTTTGGATTTTTTTCAATTCAAGATAGTTGTTTGCAGTTCTAAATAAACTTTTATATAATAGTACACGTGGGATAACGGCATTTTTTATTACATTCGTGAAATTACACGACTCGTGCAAATGTCTCACTCATGTATAATAATACCTATATATCCTACTTGTACTATAAATAACTATTTTTCGCACAATATACAAATCAGTTTCCAATTGTCAGACGCATGCGCATTTCCACGGGCATTGTACGATTGGAAACAGTTTCCAACTGTTGTGCGAACAGAGCTAATTGCTCAAGTTGTACTGTTTCTAATCCTCGTAGTGACATCATGTTAACGCAAATAAACATATTTATAACTAACAGCGGCAGTAATAAAGGTAATTCAAGCACTTCTGCACAACTAAAATGTTAATTTTTCAAAATCACATGTCTATATTTTTTTGTCAAGGAGATAACAGCATAGAAAATTTTTATTAATAATAATAATAATGCTAAAAATATTGTTCTTTTTGACAGTGTGATGATATACTATATTTTTAAATACAAATTTCAAGACAATAGCAAATACCCAGTTCAGTTATTGAGCAGTATATATTGTGAATGTAATGTGAATGTACCCTCGCATATTTTCAATACACGCCCTCTATAGCGATCATTTCTAAAATTTACACGACCGTTTATCAAAGTAAATATATATCTACCTAAAGGTATATGTATGTCGTGGTGGTCAATTTGTTTTTTGTTGTAAATCCTTTGTAATGGGAATGAATAGAACGCGCGTCGTCAAGGCCTGCTCTGATTTTTTTTTTGTTCCAGATCCATATCCGAATGAACAGACCAGACCGTTCGACGAATTGTGCCCCAGCACAGGCTACGGAGAGCCCTTCGGCACAGACACATTCAGAAAGGCCGCGACCCCGACAGTAACGACAGAATTCAGAGACCAAAGGACCGCACATTTTCAGCAACCGGGCGCCGTTCTCATGGTTTATGGGTTGGATCCTCTCCGTACCAACGCGGATAAGCTTTTCAACCTCATGTGCTTATATGGAAATGTAGCTCGGGTAGGTAGAAGTTATGTATATTGTTAATCGTGTGCTTTTCTGTATTTCCATGACGACCTTTATAATTAACGTGAGAAACTCAGTTGGAATATGTTTGTACAACTTAATAATAACTGAAATTAATTGAAAATGGAATATCTAATAGTAAAGTGTTGTTTTCGTTGAAATTACTCACTGTATCAAACTACTGTTACAGAAGCCCACTTACCTTTTTAGTTTGTTAAATATCTACTTTCCTGATTACGTTCAAATTTATAGTTTTTGTAATACCTTTATTTTGACATTTTTTCCAAGATCCCAGCCTATATTTGATTTAGCTTACAGGGTCGGTAGATACTTCGAGAACCTCAAAAATATATTTATATAAACGATCCAATTCCGCCTCTACAGGTGTTCAGAAGGCAATTTTGACAGTGAATTGTTTGAAGTATATTTTTTGTGTAATCTAGTAGTGACAATAAAGTTTGTTTTTCTACGTGAAATATAGTTAACGTAGAGGCTCAAAAGATAGTAGAGGTTACATTGATGTCAGAAGTGCGACGTTCTATCTCTGGTTCCACGAAGAAGGCGTTTGGAGTTGAAAAGTGAATGCCAATCACGTCAGGAGTGACGGAATTGGAGGACATTGATGCAATTAATGGGAACGATGGGAAAGAAATTAAGGAAGAAGCAAAAAGCAACTAGGTTGAAATGATGGAAAATTTGAAAAAGGAAATGAGAAATAACCAAGGAAAATTGATGACGAGTTTAAAAGAAATGAAAATTAACTAGGAATAATTTATAAATGAAATGAAAACCAATTGATAAAAAAATAATAAGAAATTAGAAGAGGTAATTAAAGTCCTCATGAATTTGAGGAGACTGTAGAAGAAGAAATTAATAAATGTAGAAGTGAGGTGCAAGACAATGTACAAGTTGTGGAGGAAAGTGTGACTAAGTTACAGAATGAAGTCCCAAATCTAAAATCCCAGTTGTCCGCGAAAGAATTCATTAAGAGTGAAAGTAGTTTTTTTATGTTATCAAAGATTAAGCCACCAACATTTGTTGGAAAAGTCTCATGGAACACTTACCTTAAACGGTTCGAGGCCTTGGGAAATAACTGGTCAGAAGAAGAAAATGCCTTATCACTAATAGTTGCTATATAGAAGGAAGCTATGGGGATTTTAAAACCCTAGTCGAGGATAAAGAAAAGCAGTATCAAACTGCTTTAGAAATGAGGTATAGTGAAGTTCATCTACAACACGTTTACCACAACTAACTGGTCGAATACATCACACTTCGAAGAAAATCTGCAGCAATTAGTGGCAGATCATTACAATTGCAAGACAACCAGAATAAAACTTTGGAAGTTACTAATACCGAACTCCTCAGCCAGATAGAGTTTATTCAGGATCAAATGAAATAGAAAACTCAGTGGGTTAAAGAAAAACAAAACAACTGTCGAAAAACTTGAAACATAAGGAGTTGCTGCGGGAGTTAAATACCGATAAGAATAAGCTGGAAACTCTGTTGTAAAATATAGATAGATGTCAATTACAACAAAATAGCATGGTAATTTTAAAACTAGAACTGAATAAAGTAAGACAAAAGACAATTTTTTTTGTCAACGAACTAAGATGTAGAGCCCTGATGAATTGCAAAATAGAATTCTTGCTAATGAACAAACTGAAGATCCATACTTTGGTGATATTTTCTAGTGGAAAATTAAAATCCTGGGTAGGTCAAAGTGGAATGACATTGCAGATACATCCTCATCTTTTAAAAATTACTGGACCCCATAGAATTCTTTAGTAATACAGGATAACGTATTAAAAAGCATCTTGTAAAGTCCTAACGTACAAATAAAGGATTTTTCAAACTATATTGCCCCGAAAAAGAGTTTCAAAAGTTCTTGAAGCGCTTCATATATATCGGTGCTGTTCCTTTTGGAAGAAATAAACTTTGAACAAAGTCAGAGAGCGATTTTATTGGCTTGGAAGTCATTTCGATATGGAAGAATTGTGTGCTTTAAATAAATAGTGGTATGCGAGTAACCTATATAGCACAGAGAGTCCTAAAAATGTCCGTTTGGGACCGTTAAACGGATGTCCCTAGGATGTCCGTTTTCCACACAAATGGACATCCCAAGGCCGTGCGGTGGATTTTGTAATGCAAAGTTGTGAAATGGCTTCCTTCGAAAGTTACGAAAAAGAAAGCTTGATAATACATACCAACACAGGAAAACCATTATCAACAAAAAAAAGTCTCTAGACTATTAATTTATCGTCGCTCATTCTTGACGATAACGCTCCTCTTTTGTTGTGACACCTGATGCAGCCGCCTCATCGCATAGCACGGTACTGCCCTGCAAACAAATGAGGCCTTTTAAGGATAATGTAGATGTCCTAGAGGGGACGCTTTTGGAATATTCAAAATTATTTATAATTTTTAACAATATTAATATTTAATTCTTGTGGTCCTAAAATGGACATCCGACGGACGTAATATTAGGGATGCCTTCGAAAGATACACTGTTGAATGGGCGTCCATACTCGTCGTGGAATGCACCGACCTGAAATGGACGTCTGACGAAGGCAATATTAAAGATCGGTAAGAACAACACGTCCCATGGACGTCCACAACTAGCCGACCAAAAATGGACTTGAAATGGATATCCCGTGGGTATCGTGTGCTGTGTGGGATATACAGGTAGATCAAGTGACGATCTTACCAAATCTTGTCTGATATGCTGTCAGAATGAAATGTGATTAAATCAGTATAACATTTCTCGAAACGTATCATTCGTTATAAAAGCTTATAGCTCAGTGAAGCGTATGCCAGCATTTGATAATTATTTATTTTGATAATATATATGACGATTTGGACGCTCCTCTTTTGTTGTGGCACCTGATGCAGCCGCCTCATCGCATAGCACGGTACTGCCCTGCAAACAAATGAGACCTTTTAAGGATAATGTGGATGTCCTAGAGGGGACGTTTTTGGAATATTCAAAATTATTTATAATTTTTAATAATATTAATATTTAATTCTTGTGGTCCTAAAAATCCTGTTGAATGGGCGTCCATACTCGTCGTGGAATGCACCGACCTGAAATGGACGTCTGACGAAGGCAATATTAAAGATCGATAAGAACAACACGTCCCATGGACGTCCACAACTAGCCGACCGAAAATGGACTTGAAATGGATATCCCGTGGGTATCGTGTGCTGTGTGGGATATACAGGTAGATCAAGTGACGATCTTACCAAATCTTGTCTGATATGCTGTCAGAATGAAATGTGATTAAATCAGTATAACATTTCTCGAAACGTATCATTCGTTATAAAAGCTTATAGCTCAGTGAAGCGTATGCCAGCATTTGATATTTATTTATTTTGATAATATGTATGACGATTTGGACCATTTTGTATAATGAAAATGATTGATGTTCGCATCTTCTATTATTCCATTGAAGGAATTTATTCAGAAACATCGAATAAAATAAAAATAACGACTTGACATAATAAAACCTATAATATAAATCAGATGAAACACGCATAACTTTCTCATGGTCTAGGATTGTTTTTTATAATTTATGTGCTAAATTATAGTTTTATATCCAACCTTCAATATAGATCACTTAATCAAAGGTTAGATATGTCGATGGAAAACTATTACAGTAAATCATTTGGCAATAAATAGGCCATAAATTGTGTGACATGGTAAAATAAACTGTAATTTTCCATCATGAAACACATTTGGGTCTCGGAACAGGTTTCTTTAAAATGCATTTATTTTCAAGTGAAAATTCGAAAAAAATTGACATAAATGTTGTCTGTGTTTATTTTTTGATATTTTTTAATTAGTTTTTATTTTTTTAATACCTTACCATATCGCAGATTAAAAGAACAATAAAAAGCTAGCAACTAAACATTTGACAATTTTAGTAAAAAGATGCATCGATTTGAAAACTTACAGTTTGCACTATGATTGTTATTTCTCTAACTGATATGAAATCTATGTTTTACGTTGAGGGGAGGGTTCCGGAATATTCTACAATTAATCAATAACAAAATTCAATAACAAAAATATAGATCATTACCACAAAGAACAAAAACAGTCACACGTAAAATGCATTGCACTGTAAATGTGACGGCATATGTTAGAATAAATACTCAAATCCATTGCACATCATATTCTCAGTAGTCAACTTTAAATATTTGGTCTGTACTTCTCATCGAGTTATTTTACAGTACCTAGGTAAAAATAAGTTTCATAAAAATAAGCTCTGTGCAAGGATTTATTTACTATCTCTCTTTTAAAAATTTTTATTTACAGAGTAACAATCTACCGAAAAAAGAAAACGCAAATTAATTTAAATTGAAGAGATAGTATATAAATATATATTTCCAGGGGCTAAAACTAAAGTCCATCTTTGTGGAGCGTGAAGTTTGTTACCCAAGAGATAAAATATGATTTTTAATTGGATGCTTTACAAACGTATTTACCAACATTGCTCTCAAGGGCTTAACTTGTAGCAGCCTGTTACCTGATTTGAGAATACTTTAAAATTTAGTTTATAATTTTGTAACGGTAATTAAATATTATAACAAAATTTATATATCAAACTACGTGTTTCGTTTAGATTTTATCCTCAAACTGCTCTCAGATCTTGTAAATGATGAATGGTGAATTAATCCATTAATCATATTTATCATCAAGAATTAGGTCTTTTCAGTAATTATAATTTATTTTAATTAATAATATCTATATAATAAATAACAGTTGCCATATACATTATTACTAAGTATATTATATAAGTATTGTTTTACTAGTTATTTTTCTTTGATAAATGGTATAATATTAAAATAACTGAAATGTGTTTCTGTCAGTATTTATTACGTTGTTGAATATGATGTAATATCATAGATAATTCGGCAGTTGAATTCTGACTTACTGAGGGAAAGTGGTATACAGATTCGGAAAGTGCAAACGTTTCCTTTGGTCTACAATAAGAAAAAAATATATAAACTTTTGTGTTAAGGCAGTCAGGCAGAGAGACAGCGAAAAAATATATTTAGCGTTACCAGATTGTGGTATTATTTGCATGATTTTTTTTGTTCGCCCCATCTTCGTTATTCACATAAATAGAAATCAAACAAAATAGGATAGATGTAGCTTTGGAAGTCAAATCCGTCCACTTTCTACTTCAAGCCTAATTTTTCTTCAGCCGACCCTTTTCTTCCTGCTTACCAACTCCAGTATCGACAGCCGTGTTGCCGGCGATTCGTTGCATCAATTTAAGTATCCCGCAGTGGGTGTGAAACATTTGAATTTATGGAGTAAAAATTTGGGAGAGGAACCATCATTGTCTATCCCACAAACGTGTACTGACTTGCTTTGTTTCTCTTACACAAGGGTAATGGAAAGACGGAATCTTCCTGAACCTGCATGTCAAGTGAGTAGCGCAAGGTTTGCTCAACTGAAATTCATTTCAAGTCAGGTTAGCCATGGGAATAAGTATAACAAGCAAGATGACGTCACATGTATAAAGGATTAGGAGTATTTGTAATCGTCATACTGATCAGTTTCCGTCGTTTGTATTTGATAGTGATTATAAATATTGCCACTGAAACGGCATTTGCTATTCAGCAATTTGTACATTGATGATTTTCAACCATTGTAAGATAGACTGCGACCTGTATATGTTTGAGGATTGGAATGGATTTGTCTCTGCAACAGCCTCATGGAGTACAGATAAAATTGGAATGGCTATCTAGTCTAGTCAATCTCCGATGACAAAACTTGGCCTTGTTATTTTCAATCATCCAGCAAGTTGTCATCAATGCAATGAATACATTCATCACCACCAAAGCATAATCTTCTGCAGCCAAGGTTACGTTGAAATTGTTCCTCGGCTATGAAAACAAAGTTTCATTGATGGTCTACAGTGAATATGAATGCAAATTTGTACAATGTAAGTCTGAACAACCTTCATCAAACAATCTGACGAAAACGTTCAAGAAAAATTTGTCGTTTCACGGCAATGATCTCATGTCACCAATGAGATAAAAGAAAATATACAGCTGAGATTTATCGTACCTATTATGATTTTCATATTTTAGAACCACGAAACAAGGCGTTACAAACAGCCCGCTACCATTCCATTCCATTGTTTCATTGATGAAATCACAATTTTTATGGGGCAAAGATGGATGGCAATTGAACACACCTCGTATTTACTGTAGTGGACTTTATTAAAAGTGATGAGTGACTTGAATACATCAATAGTTAGGAGGCTAAAAGAAACAGTGGTAATAGTTAAGTTAGCGGAATGCCTTAGTGGACAAATTATGCAAAACAGCATACAGTACAAAATTGTTTTTTTTTCTCTCGCAAATTTTATAATTTAAACTTCAGAATCAAATGATTTAATTTAATGTTGTCATAACTAATATGCTTAGAAAAATTACAAATTTAGTTATTGTATTAAGAATTTAAATTTATTTTTAACAGGAGCCCAGTAAATTGTTGAATACAGTACATACATTTCAACTAGCAAAATAAATTTTATAAAGGTTGTATAAGTTTCTATAATATAAATTTTATAGGAGCTTCAAATTCGTATAATGTGGTTAAATGCCTTTATACCATACTTATAGAATCGAAAAGGGCCCACTTTTATAAAACACTTTGGTAATGTAACAGTTCTATAAAACATGTATACAACACTTTTAAAACAATTTTATACAGCAACTATAAAAACGATTTGTAGTCTCTATTTTGGCATTATTTAAAGACACATTATATTTTTTAGTGAAGAATATTAGAACTAAGTCATTAAGATTGGTGTATAACGCAGATTCATAATAATTATTTGTACTTATATTAAAAATGAGGTAGTCTGAACACAATGGCGATCATTTGTGTAAATGGTTGATAGGTATAAATACTTACAATATTATCATTTCAACAATGTCGTGTTTCAACAACGATTGTGCCGCAAATTTGATAAACTATAGATATGTTTGTGACAAAAAAATTATGCGCTTTAGTTTGGACCACATTTCCCTGAAAATTATAAAAAACATAAATTTTAAAAATATTAAAATTATGCTTTCTTTAATGTATATTACCATTATATAATTATATTTAATGATCTTGTTATAAAATAATCTTCCAAAAATAGTAAAATCATGATTTAGATATAACTTTAATAAAGCTTTTAACTAATTTTGGCAGTCGCTCATCCAACAAATATTCTTTTAATCATGGCCACTTATAATACAACGATTTTATTTCACATAGAAGCATGAAAAAATATTTTAGTGTAAATTAGAACTTTATACGACAAACATTCTTTCATAGTCTTGAATATATGAAAAAAAATTGTTTGCGCGAGTTGCCAAATTTCATAAAAAATTTAGAAATTTAAAATAATACTATCAATACTTATATTAATGTCGTTAGGTATTAAGTATTATTAGTTAATTATAATAATATTTAATATAAAACTCACCTAATTATTGCATTAGATGATCAAGATGTCTATATACTTCCTCGGAGTAATTTCAGGACCCAAAATGTGTTTTTATAGTATTTTAGTCTTAAAAAACATCAAAAGCAGTACGAGGAAGCTATCTGGTTTTTCGAATTTTTTCGCAGTCATGAAGCATTTTGAAACAAATTCGCACATTTTTTGGATTTATTTGGCAATAAATTAAGAGTTCCCCAACAATTGGACATCGTCATTATTGTCCATTTTATATATTTTTTAATACTCTTGAAGTGACATTTCCATATGGTAGAAAAAATAAAAAAGTAAAACTCAACGCCGGCACGTTTGACTGGAAACGTAGCTTTCAAGAATTTATTAGTACTTTTTCTTGACGGCTCTTTTGAAATGTTCACTTTTTTATTTTCATCCGCCGAGAAGTCATTGCTTATCTGATTAGTGTTTCGTAATATCTACGTTATACTAAAATTAAGGTTAGGGGTAGAATTATATTACGCGGAATGTACAATAATTTTTTTTTCTCAAGCCACAATTTTATAAAACAAGGAATATTTTGCCATACGATGCCGCTTTACGTTACATTCCACAATTCTATCAATTTAAGGAATATTTCATATCAGAAGACGGTCAAACTCAAATTGTGTGTTGGTAATGAATACATTTAAATACCCTAATACATTTAGTTAGAGTCGTTAAAATTTATGTTGTTTCATTAACAATGTGCTGTGAGAAACATTTCCTGTATAATTTGTTCCTAAGCTTCTCCTTTCATAATTGTCTATAGCGCTTACGCTTTATACTATAGAGACATTCATGCTCGCAAATCTTTAAAATAACACAATTTTGTCAATATTTTCTATAATTTCATGCATATGACATCATATTCACGTGCACACTGCTATCACGTGATACCACGTTACACCATCCGACGTGATGAAAATCTAAAGCCGGGGACACATTGCTCTGATGCCACCCCACGCCATGCCACGTGACATGGTGTGGTATGTACTCTGTGTGCACACTGTTACCACGCCATGCTATGCCACGTTACGTTACATTCGACAGTTCCATCAGTTTAAGGATTATTTCATATCAGAAGAATGTCAAACTCAAATTGTGAGTCGAGGATGAATACATTTAAATACCCTAATCCATTTAGCTAGAGTCGTTAGAAATTATGTTGTTTCATTAACAATGTGCTGTGAGAAACATTTCCTGTGTAATTTGTTCCTAAGCTTCTCTCATAATTTATTCTCTATAGCGCTTACGTTTTATACTATAGAGACATTCATGTTCACAAATCTTTAAAATAACAAAATTTTGTTATTCACCACCCGACGTGATGAAAATCTAACGAGGGAATTTGCGACCCGTCGGATGGCATGGCGTGGCGTGGTGTAGCGTCAGAACAGTGTGCACACAACATATAAAAATTCATAAGAATACATGATGTCAGATCCCTCTGACGTTGTATCACATGGCGTGACGTGGCGTAGCATCAGAACAATGTGTTATTTCACGTTTTTGTTCCTTATGTATTTTATGAAGCAACTCAAATAAGTTTTCCTTTTTTTTGCTTCATATACATCTATATACACAACGTAACTGAACAAATATTGCCGTTTTAAATAAAAATGCGATGCACAGGCTCGAAACTCACGCTAAATAATAAATGCATTTAAAAAAAACTTTTTTCAGCGAGTAAAACTGCAAAAACAAAGTTGAACCATTAATTATTCAGTCGGACGTTACAGGTGGCGGAGATATTCGTTTTCCCTTTGTTCGGTTTTCATCCACCCAACAGACCGGAGCATCTCGACGCTTATTTTATTATTTACGTTTGCGTTAAGCAAGGAAGCGATGCCCACCGTGGAAATAGAACCCGACCTGATATTTTTTAACTATTTACCAACCTGATCCTTGGAGAGATTTTCATAATGCATTCAATCTTCCGTGAAATTAAGTTAGGAATATTTAAGGTCCGTCTACGAGATGATATTTACATTCGGATCCATCCCACTATATCATTTCTTGAGATATGGAGTCCGTCCGCAGGTGAGATGAGGGTGAGATTTATCCATTCGGAATTCCGGGAATGAAAAAAACTGCGGCCGGAATGGACAAACACCATATACATTTTTAACTGCAGGGGGACGGGTCGGCTATAAGATTAAATTGCGTTTGGGCCGATGGAAAACATGTTTACGAATTCATGCGAGCATGAGGGTACATTCGAATTGCTTTGTTTGAGGAATGAAAAATAGTGGGAATCAAACACACTGTACTGCCACCAAGAAGATTGAAACTCTTCTGGTTACTTTTAAAGTAATAGTGTATCGTATGTCAAAAAGTTAAAGTAGTAAATCGTAATTTCGAGGAATTTGCAACTCTTTAGCTATGTATACAGGGTGTTCAGTAATAAATGGGTCATACTTTAAAGCTAGATTCTTTCGACAAAAATAATGTAATTTAATTCAACATGCCTTAGTACTTGTGTAGTACGGTATATTATTTACTGAACACAACTTCACAATGTGAATGATCTTTAAAACTTCTACATACTTAGTGTTAATGCCTTCCATGCTATCGAAAAGCCTTTTATTTAATTAACTTCGGCAGCAAAAAAGGATTACCAGAAATTGTATTAGTCATTTCATTATAGTTGTTTACTAGTTACTCTTTTATGCTCGTTTTACACGAGGCCAGTTTTACAAGCTAGGATAGCAAGCTAGTATTCTGACATTTAATTCTGGCTTTCTGTACTGACTTAGCACAATGTTAGAGCGGTACACATGATGCTGGAAATTCAAGTCAAAGCCAGTATCATTGCCGTGGAGAAAAATTAACAACTTATGCAAAAGATAAAATTTTAACTGAAATATTTATTTGGGAAATTGTGTCAAATTACATTATATCAATTATTTGAAGAGATGATGATGATTTTAGTGATGAATGTTTCATCACAGGGAATAGTGACATTGTAGAAAATGCGTCTTCACTATATACTACCTTCGCCGTTCACACGAAGTCAGTACTCAAAGTCAGGATAGTAAATTTGGGGGCGGGAAGCGCTTTTAGCATAAATGATAGAACTCCATCCTATTAAAACTGTCCTGGCCTAGATGATAGATTACTCCAGTGGCGGCTGGTGAAATTTCAGGTATGTCATATCTTAATCACCAGACATGGGACCCAAACCAAACTTTAGTGTATATGCATTGTAGCCATATAGAGAACTTCAGTAGAAGGAGAACGATTTTGCAGTTTGCGAAAAAAATTTAAAAAAACGTGGGCCTCACCTAAGATTTCCAAATTGGCTTGTTTAAATTTCGAGAAATTTTTTTTTCTTCATAAACTAGACATAATTCTACCGATAGGTTTGAGACTTTATTAAAAAAAATTAATTTTTGTTAAAGTTACAGCAGTGTGAAAATAAATATTGTATTTGTAATACATTATAAAAATTTCAAAATGCTATAAATTCTACAAATATAGTTGTTATTTAATAAAACTTGAAACCTATCCGTAAAATTACATCTAGTTTATGGAAAAATATGTGGAAGCCATTTTGAAAATTTGACGTGAGGCCCACGTTTTTTTTCAACTTTTTTTCGGAAACTGTAAAATCGTTCTTCTTCTACCAAAGTTTTCTATATGGCCACAGTACATATACCCTAAAGTTTGGTTTGGGTCCCATGTCTGGCTATTGAGATATGGCATACCTGAAATCTCACCAGCCGCCACTGGATTACTCGCTTCTTTACTAGTTTACTAGCGCTAGCTTGCTTTCCGAGCTTAAAAAGCTAATCTCGCGTAGACCAGGCATTACAGACCAACTTTATTGACAGATAAATAAATAATTTATTGCCCACATTATGTATACGTGTACATTTGCAGTAAGTCAGAAAAGGTCAAAGCACATGTTAAAATGAAAAAACTTTGAACAAATATCGTATGTATAAATATAAAAATACATAAAACGAACAGAAAACAACGTACCTAAATAAAATGTAATTTTGACAATGTGTTATTATGAGTGCGAGATATTGCACATCAAGAGCAAACTCTCAATAATTATGTATTAGGATATACGGTGAATAGTATAGAACGTTTAATCGAAGGCTAATCAAAAATTCGTCCATGGTATAATTTATTTAAACTGAGATGCTTGCAAGCTACGGGTAAATAATTTTACTTATTTAAATCAAAGGAATTTATTTTTGACATATTTAAGTTTGTAAAAAGGCACCATTAGATCGTTAGCTGCACGAGAATTATACCGATGATTGTCGTGATGCAAATTTATTATCTGAACTTCCAAAGTATTCCAAGGTTGTTATTTTATAACAATCAATGGATTTTGCATAGGATTACCATTTTTAAAATTAAATATATAATTTATGCAAATACCTTTGTATTAAAAATAAACGGAAACGCATTTAAAATTTGCCCTATACGTTACGCTAATTATTCAAACGTCACCCACCGATACCTGGACATAGGCTGAACCTTTTTCAAATTCTGTTGAAGTGAAGTATTAGCAAAAGTGTATCTTCATTTTGTTTTCACAGGGACTGTGTTGCCACACTTCACCGAAATATCAGGATAACATGTATAGTCATTTTAATTAATTAATTTTAGATATTTTAGGTCACGCAAGATCAGCGTATAGAGTTCAGGATTAAATTGCCTTTTAATCCTTCGGTAGATTGTTACCAAACTTCATCTTCAAATCAATTGTGTTTTAGTTAATTGAAATATATTGTGCTTACTGTGTTTGCATTTAAACCGTCAGGAATTAAAAGTATATTTAATCCATGTACATTAAAAATGTCCATGTCCAAGAGTTATGTACTTTTACAATTAGGTACATCTACAAATGATTTAGTAGTAGTATCGTTATACAGGGTGTCCGGAAACCAACAAACGAATATAGCAAATTCTAGGGATGATATCGATTTGGCGTAAAACGTCCGAAAATGCTTTCCAATGTAGAATCATTGAAGATGGCCATTTCGAATAGATTTTTCTCACACGGTACACCTTAGCCACTCAAGACAAGAATACCTTTGTAATCTAGAATACTTAGTCCAGGAGATTCTGTGTTGACCGTAAAATTCCTACCGAAAATTTTCTTTTTTCTATCGTTTTTTGGCATGCTGAAGAAGAAAATTAAAAATGGACACGAAAATTCGATGTACAACAATACTGTTTAAACCACAGAGAGGGAGGTTTTATCATTTTTTTCAAATATTTTCTAAAGTATCAATTTTAGTCAAAAAATATAGAATACAAAAATTTTCTATATAAAAAATGTCTTTATAGTTTTTTTAATTGTGACAATAGTTTCCATCTCACGCGCCATAGCATTGGAGAGATGTTTTTCAGTCAGTGACTAGAAATGATGACCGGACAACGTTTTAGTTAGATTAAAGATACCTAACTGCTCATATCTCCGCCACTGGTTCTTGATCGAAGTATTTACAATTTACTCTAAAGGAATCCAAAATTTTATATTATGCTTTCTGTTTATTTTCATATCTTAGATTGGCACCAAACTTTTAAGATAGTTAATTTGTTACACATGTTAAGCATGAATTAAATCGTATCTAATTGGTGTTTCTCAATGGGAAAAATGTCGAACATCTGACTCAGCTGCATCATTTTCTCGGCCTACATACCGTACATTCGACCCACATATTCTACATTAATCAAGTAATATTGCGTATATTATGTATACACTTACTTAAAAATATAACTTTTTTTTTCAAAATAATTGCCGTTATTGCTGCATTTAAAAAAACTAATTAAAATTAAATATCGCAACCTTTAAAAAATCTTATGGTATATTAAAAAGCAATATTCATATCTCATCAGTTTAATTACTTCCTGATTTCATATAGAAAGTTCGCGTGTTCCACATACAGCGCAATAATGGATTTTTTTCTTTTTACTGCATGCTTGGAACTGGAAAGAAATTGTTGCCATTGCCTTACATAAAACTTTAATATAATTATGTCGGTGTTCAATACATAATTCATCAATAATCATGCGACATTTTCTGAATAAATTTCAACGAACAAATGAACTGGAGAAGTGTATTATAAGTACGAGTTTTAGGAAAATTGAAACAATAGAGAAGTAGCTATGGTAAAATAATAGAATTTAATTATCTAATTTGATATTAACTCTAGATTACAGGTGTATGAGAAAAGGTTATATCTTTCAAATAAAAAATGTGTACTTTCTAAGGGCTATGTTTTTAGACACAATGTTTAACAAATTAATAGCTATTTTCAGCAGTCTATAAAAAATAAGTACCTAAGTGAGGAAAAATATGTATTTGCTGTTTCAATAATACAATTCTCACCTATTATGTTTTATCATAAAAGCTCCATAATTTTACATGTCAGCTACACATTGAGAAATTTATATACGGCATTATAATCATTTGCAAACTCCGCAGAATTCTTTTGAAAGACTAGTAACACTTTTTCACAGTGAGAAGGTACAATTCACGGTCTTTCACGTTTTCACATTTTTCGTCTAAATGTTTCAGTTTCAGCATTATCCAGGGTGTTTCTTAAGTAGATGTCAAAAATCCAGGGGCGAATTGTGCGGCCAAAAATAAGGATTCTTTGTTATATAAATAATAATAATAATAATAATCTTTTATTTTCCACTGAGACAATATTACAATTGTATGGGAATAGTCATAAAAAGTAAGAAGAAAAAAAAACACTCCAAAAAAGAACATAACACTAAACATAGAGCACCAACATGGTAAAAACAAATAAAAAATCAATATTTACATTATAGAAAATTAGTCTACAAAATTGACATATTCAGTTAATGAATAAAAAACATTTTCAACAAGGTAATTTCTCAAAATCCGTTTAAACTGTGTTTGATTGCGACATGACTTTATACCATCAGGTAGTTTATTAAATATCTTCAGTCCAATGCAATTAGATGAATACTTAGTTATATCTAATTTTGCAAATGGTACATAGAAGTTATGCTTTTGTCGTGTATTATAAGTGTGAATATTCTCATTCAAATTAAAATTAGTTGATTTATTGAAAACATAATTACATATTTCAAAAATGTATAAAGAGGTTAACGTTAATATACCATATTTCCTGAAAAACGGTCTACATGTCTCCTTTTTATTTATATTAATAATATATCGGATAATGATTTTTTGCGCAATGAAAACTTTCTGACTATTTGTAGAAATGGCCCAAAACCATATTCTATACCTCAATACTGACTCAACTTTTGCATAATAAATATTCAATAATTGTCTTATGTCAAGAACAGATCGTAAGTTAATAAAAACATATCTTAATTTATTCAAGTTAGATGTGATTTTTTCACAGTGAGCCTTCCAATTTAAGTTTTTATCCAAATAGAGACCCAAAAACGTATGCAATCATCTGAATTAGTCAGTGGAGTATCATACATTTTTAGAGATATATCTTCTACTTTTTTCTGGTAAGTATGAATACGCAACAATTTAGTATTTTCTAAATTAAAAAATAAATCGTGACGGTTAAAAAAATTAACAACATGATTTAATATATTACTGCATTTCTCTGTTTTGTGCGACAGCTATTATCCAGCTACAAGCGTGTCAAAAATTAATAAAAAAAAATCAGTTTTTAATTTTTGAGATAATTTATCAAATTCGGAGGCATATTTAGTATGACAGTAGGTATGAAACAAAAATTACCAGCTTTATAAACTTCAGTGGCGAAGGTGTGGGTATCATCGGCCATTAATTGCCAAAAAAATATATATAACCCTGTATAATATTACAAATAAAACAGCTCATCATATGCGCCATCTTATTATCTTCAGTTTATGTTTCTTTACACTGTTTTGTATTCCAAACCAATTAACAGTAAAATCGATTTATTTGGTCAAGTGCATGTTTGCGATACTCATTACATTACGTAAAATAATTAATTATCAATGGAATTACTTTACTGTGATTTATTATAACAAATGTTGGAAATGTCCACCTTCAGCCAAAATAGATGCTCTAGATCTTCTTGAAATTGCAGCTCGAACACGTACAAACATTCCAGGAGTAACTCTTATCACATGCTCGTCAGATTCAATGTGAACTTTGTAAACTAATGTTCCCAAACAAAAACATCAATAGGGTCCAATCGGATGATCTGGGTGGCCAAGGTTGACCTTAGTCTTGAGTGCCTCGTCCAATCACGTTATTACCGAATCTTTCATTTAAAAGTTCACCGGGAGTCAAACTAAAATGTGAGGAAAAGCCATCGTGTATAAACCATATTTTTTTATCTCAGCGCAAGTTAAATTGGTTAAAGTTCTTGGTAAAAAGTAAGGTCCAACAAGAAAATTTCCAATAATACATTCAAAGGGAACTGATTGAAATAATAAATTTTGTAAGGCTGTGAACGAATATAAATTATTTAAAAAAAAACTAAAATAATCAGATATTTTAATTTCTGTACCGGGATTTTGGTAACTGATGACAGGAGATCTTATGATGTATTTCAAAATGTTACATAACCTACATTTTAGGAAAGGATCTAACAATCCTTAAAATTATTATTATTAAGTAACCTTTTGTTAGTATCATCATTAAAGGTCACATTTACATGTAAATTTTGCCATTTTTTTAATATCCAAAGCCATAAGAACTGTTTGCCTAATTCTGAGATACCATTTTAGATAAAGTTCCTGAAATCAAAAGAGGGCACTGCGATGGTACAAATGGGCGACAGCGTGGCGGTGGAAAGATGTGTTCAAAACCTAAACAACGTAGCCGTAGGGTTAACGGGGGCGGCTCCATTAGTTCATCACTCGAACAACACCAATGAACAACAAAATGAGAATAACCTTAAGGAACATAAGCTCCAACTGGCTTTCAGCAAGCAACCATACCTGAGCGAAGTCACAAATCCCTACCCTCTCCCCGACAAATCGCCATCATACAAGGAGTACATCACAAATAAGAATAACAGGTTCATGAACCCAGCCATGGCCAGCAAAAATAGAATCCAACCACCTAGCAAGGTAAGTCCATAGCAATACCTAATACCTAATTTTTTCTTAATTGATGTTTTTTTTTTTTGTAGATTCTCCACTTTTTCAACACTCCTCCACAAGTAACAGAAGTGGAATTGATACAAGTGTTTAGAGACTACGATGTAGTCCCTCCTAAGGCTGTTAAATTGTTCCCTATGAAGTCGGAACGTTCGAGTTCTGGCCTTTTGGAATTCGAAAACACCACAGAGGCTGTAGCAGCAGTCATGGCTTGTAACCATGCCGCCATTGAGAGTCCAGGTTAGTTAAAAGTTTATTTGAATTGCCACCAATATACATAATGAGAAATATTAATGAATATAATTAAATATATATTGTCACGGATTTCCCAATACGAATTTTCTTACTATTGCCAGAAAAACAATCCGTAAATTAATTACTTCTTTATTAACTATACTCAGTACACTACTGAACACTAATTATAACTCAACTAAACACTTATTTAATTAATCGCTCTCTAAATCACTTTGATATCTCCAACTAAACACTTAAATTCAGACTGTAATACAAGACTAAACTTAATCGGCCGTTTATTTTTCTTTTATAGACCCAACGAATATTCCAGGTATATTCTAGCATCTCTAGATCTATTTTCTAGCATCTCTCGAACGCTTCTCGTCGTTTCTCAAATTTTCTAGTCCCGTCTCAATCCACGGCATTTTGTTTGTTTAACAGAATCGTGTAGGGGCGATCGGGGCAATCTTAGTAATTCGCGGTACCACAGTCGTCGATTTGGGTGTGAGTGGGGCAAATTCCGTGACAATATGTATTTCTGTATATGTACCATCGATATTTTGCAGGGTGTAAGATGTTTGTCTGCCATTATTTCAAAAGGTTCTAAATTGGATCCAGCAGAAAAAATATTATACAACATGCGTTTTTTTTTAAATATTTTCCAGAATTCCAGGAAACAACTACTCTACAGGATAATGTCCCAACCAGCATTGAATTACACCTGTAAAACGTTTAGCAACAGCTAAAGTCATTTGTCGGTGGCTCACCCGACATATACTGGTTTCGAACTTATTAGCTCTCAACAGTATGCCATAGGTGAGGTGACGATAGAACACTACTTATCTGTGATTCTCAGTCTGGCAAGGAGTAAAAAATGGCCGCTAGAGGTAGCTCTGCTACTGCGCGGTACTCAGTCCCTACTGTCAGATTAGAGTCAGTCTTAAAACAGTTAAAATTGTTCGACAGTTACCTCACCTATGGTATACTGATGAAAGCTAATAAGCTCGAAACTGGTATATGCCTGTTGGACCACCGACGAATGAATTTTAGCTGTTGCTAGAGGTTTTTCAGGTGTAATTCAAAGTTGGTTTCCTGGAATTCCATGTTTGCAGGAATAATTTTGTTAATCCACTTGGCCTGGATTTATGCATGTTTGTTGAGATTTTTAAGTCTCCTGTTGAAACTCATTTTTGATAACTGTAATATAAACTATATTTAGGATGTAAGGTTTTGTATACAGTTCAGTGAGACACTTGGAATTTACATGTGGTTGTAGACCGTAATTATTAATGAAAGAATGAACATTGGTAGTGTTTGGTAGAAAACACATTAATACGTCGTATCTTCGCGATTTACGACAGGTCTCTCCGTAATGTAATAACATAAAAGTTTTCAGTATTACTGCTGCCAAAAATGAATTGGAAATGTTGTCAAGTCCAAGTCGAAAGGAACATAATTTTTTATTAATGATATAAATTAATTGAAATATCAATGTCACTTCAATATTAAAGAATATGCATACCTTATGACCACTACAATTTCTACCATTATTTTTATTCTACAATGCACTATTATTATTATTATTTATAAACAGTTACATTATAACCACAAAACTATTTTTTTTTATATTTATCTCGATAACTCTATTTAAATAGTGGCAGTCATTTTCCTTATACCTTGTATAAGAACGTACGATAATTTTGAACCGACTGTCCTTCTTTAGAAATCATTTATTTAAGTGATGAAACTTTACTTGTTTTGACAATAATAGGACATAAATGCAAATAAATTCAACATATTTTTTTATCAATATAAATTTTTAAAGTATATTATATATTTTTTTTAAATTCAATTCATTATTAAATAAGTAAGAAAATTGAAAGTTTGTAATCTTGTGTGTAAAAACAAAAAGTTTATGTAATTTTACAATTTTGTTAGTGGAACCTTTCCTGATTATATTTTAAATCTCACTTTAATACAGTTTAGGAGAGGAATAATTTTATAAAGCATTTGCTTATCTTTTTAGGCACGAAGTTTCCGTTCATTATGAAATTGTGCTTCTCTTCATCCCGTAGCATGACCATTAGAAATGGCGATAATAATTCCAATGGGGCCGCGGACAAGCAAGATCACTAAACAGCTTAACCCAATAAAAAAAATACATATCCTTTCCATATACTGTAAATTCAAAATATATTATTAATGTTAAGTTAGTACTTACAAAAGTGGATAAGTGTTTTCTTCGTTTTGTTATATTCCGTTTTAAGAATCTCCTTGACCAATGTATTTTTTTTTAAATAATTTCCTTTAAAGAAAGTTACATAATATTTTTGTATCATAAATACTTTTTTGGATGAACTTTCTTGATTATAATTAAGATAATTATGTAATATGTAACAGTGTGGACATATCGTAAACAGACATGGGAATGTAATGTTTAAACTATTTGTGTGGAACACAAATAAGAAATACCTGTGTTCGGAGATCGTTAGAAGCGATGTAATTCCTAAATCAGAAGAGGTATAATTAAGTTTTGTTTCTCCATTTAAACTGAACTATATATTAAATAATTGCTTGAAGATACCTGGCGTATCGACAAGTTCATTTAATAGTGTATGGAAGCGGCTGAAAGTCCTCCATTGTTTGCTTAGAGAAACATCATCACAATATAGGGTGGTGCAGGTTTTAACAGGAAAGGATATCTAATTTATTGAACGGGTGATTTGAAGAAGAAAGTTTTGTATGGATCTGAACATGAAACGTTTCGTCGTTGACATACAGGGTGTTGAAATTTAGACAAACATAGACTTTGTCAGACATCTCAGAATGTTTACTATGGGCTGATGAAACTTGGACTATAATTTATCTGATTATAACTTTTGAAAAAATTCAAAATTGCTATGTCAGTGGTCATTTATACCATTTATCGAATCCGTTGTTTCTAGCAAAAAAAATTTCTGGGTTGTTTTTTCAACATGAGTAGTATTGTTTGATTGTATGGTAAATACATGGAAAATAAAAAAATCGTAGTACTAAATCAACTCGGCCTTCAAATAAAATTGAAAAACATGTCAAATTACGGAAATATTCCGTAGTGTCGATATTAAAAGGTTCCTAATAATACTAAATAATTAGTAGTCTCGATATTCAAAGGTTCCTAATTAAACTAACTCCTTATAACTCCGCTGGTGGTTGTTATAAGATTTATTTAATTTTATCCTTAACTATGTAAATTGCTGACCTAAGATTCACTAGTCTACTTTAGACATCCTCAGAGATGTTTGGAAAAATATGAAAAATATATAAACAATTTGGAAGGTGATTCTATTCATAATAGTAACGATACAACTCCCTGTGATACTTTTTCAAAAATTTAATATTAACGTTTAACTTGTTTTTAATTAATACTTTGCTATAAATTTTTGTAATTAAGCAGTTGTTTTTAAATTTAATATATTTTATTAGTGTACAAATGGCATCTATGAAACAAAAATCAAATTTGTGAGCTCTTAAGGTTTAAAATGGACCTTATCTTGAGTTGAAAATTTATCATAACTTTTTATTTATGATCTTTTAAGTATTGATTAATTTATAAAAATTATGAAATTTGAAGTAGTGGTAATAATTTTCCTGAATTTAAAGGGAAATCATCACAAAATATCCAAAAACAATTTTTTTTTTTTCAGAATTTATGTTATCGTCTAGAAGCAAAGTTAATATATCCTAAGCTATTTCAGTAATTTTTATGATTAAGTGGTGTACATCTTAAAAAATTGCATATAGAAAAATTGTGATCAATTTTCAAGTCATCAATGGTCATTTAAACCCTTTGGGTTGAACAAGTTTATGATTTTTTTTTTATTTTATGAGCGCAGGATTTCATAATATATTACTAATTGGAAAAAAAAGTTTAACTAATAAAGATTGTATAGCAAATTATTAATTTAAAAAATAACTTAGAAGTGCATATTCATTAATATTGAGTTTTTAAATGTGTCATAGGGAATTGTGCCATTATTTTTGATACATAAAATATCTATCTAAATTTTTTACACTTCTTTCGTAACACTCTGTATATAATATTCAAAAACAAAACATTCTGTCTTGCATTTTTAAAAGATTTGGTATTTAAAATTACCAATTTTGTCACCTGGTGAAGTTTTTCAATTAAAACCCTAATCACCCCGTATTTAAAATAGGAACAGTCCCGGACTTTTTCCTTTAGCCTCTTTCTGTTTAGGGATTACTTAGTAATAGTAGCTTCGACGATTTGCCGATATTTATTAGCGCAATTTAAGATTTTACTTGCAACGACATTAGTGTTAACGGTTTTTACTAAATAAGCTATTTATTAGTAGACTTAAATTTTAGTTGTAGGTGATGTATTGATGATATTTGAGGCAATTGTTAGAGCCCATTGTTTCTGTTAATGAATTTAATTTGTTATATTGTGATGGTATTAGAAAATAAACTGTTTTAATTCATAATTTTATATGGACCGCTGTCCAAAACGAGCGACCAAATGTTCGTTCGTCTTCGACAGGCTAATTTCGTATGTATATATTATTGTGTCTTCTGCACTATGTATGCTTCAATTGAAATTTTACCGAGAGTCAATATTTTACAAGTGTAAAAAATCTAAATATCACTACGAACTAAGCAAATAAACTGACATATTTTAGGTACATATCACTGTATTAAAAGAATGACTATATTTTTCGTGCTTTGTACTTTTCGTATCAAATTTATCAGTTACGAGTTGCAGTTAGGCGAGCCGAAGCAGTCGTTTGAATTTTACAGCTTAAAAGTTAGCCAGCGAACTTTCGTCCTTAGATCTACAGATTGCTACTTTAGTTGAATGTCTTCCTAACGTATGCGCCTCAGTTTAGACCTAACCTAACTTTTGGACTGGGGCTCATTATGTATTATCGATGTCAATAACATAGTGTTTGTGTATGGCGTATTTAAGACATGTTATGTGCAGTAACTTGCACGACTTGGCCCGGCGCGTCGCCCGACCTAGTCCGGCGAGCCGTCGGGGAAGTTGAAACGTAAAAGACAAATAGTTAGTTCATATCACATAGTATTACATATTCGTATTATAGAGCTTAGTTATTTTTGTCCCAATTTGGCGATCATCCTCAATCCCCCGGTTTTGGGCCAATTTAGGCTGTGCGCTGAACGGGATTTGGGATGGTCGCTAAGCCATAGTGGTAGCAAGTATTTTAGGAAACTCAAATATTTATAATGGTGATTACTAGGTGATATCTGATGTTTGTTGATTGTTGCTTTTATTTGCTATTATTTTTGGTTCGTCTGTCTAGTCGCAGTTCGTTTGAGATTAATAAGCAAATAAATTGAGAGGGAGATTGCTATTCGACCATAGATATTAGTAGATTATCTCCTGCATAATATTCATTTGCATTGAATAGCTGAAACATATGTTTATGTTACGAGGCTGCCGTTTATACTGAATTTTGAAGTGTCCGCGAAGTCATCAGATGCATTTTTTTCTTTTTAGGATTAAACTTGGAGAGAAATAAATATCACTCCTGGTTTTACTGAATTATAATAACGAATGAACGAAATATGAAAAACATTCTTAAATTCAGCCAGACTGAGCTCAATTATTCAATATAAAACAGTAGTGAGGATAACAAAATAGAGAAACGCCCTAAAATGAAATCGAGAAAAACGTGTTTTGTTAGGAATTCTACTTACTACCATAAAAAATGAAGTGTTCTTTTACCAGAAACAAATAACCTAGCTAACGTTCATGTGGAGAAAAAAATATGTTTTAGGATAAGTACAGGGTGGTCACGTGAAAATTGCCCCTATCTCTTTCCCATTATTATTCAAAATATGAAGAACAGTTTAAGAATAAAAGTTGTAGGAACATTTAAATATTTTTTTCTACAAAACTGTTAAAAGTGGGCTTTTTAATTGTCATTTTTGATGTTAAAAATGTCATTTTTTGACACGCGTGTTAAAAGTAGGTTACTTTTAACACGCGTGTTAAAAGTAAATCAAAAGCACTGGTTGCTACGAAAATTTTGGTTCATAAACATTGTGATTTGTGTGGAATTTTTTGATTTCTTATTTTTATTGAGTTTAAAGTTCTTCCGATTGTTTTGTAGAAAAAATATTGTATGATATACGTGTTAAAAGTGATTTTATTTTGTTCGTGAAGTTAAAAAATCATATTCACTCACAAAATAAAATCTTACTTTTAACACGTATATCATAAATAGCATACATCATAAAAACAATTGAATATCACATTTCTGAGATACTAACCTAACTTTTGTTTTTTTAAATGAAACACCCTATATATTTTTATGCCATTGAAAAAACTGTCAACTGAGCTTTTCAGAAATTATTATATATGATACTTTTACAGTTTTCGTGATATTACATGATCATTGTTAATATACAACATCGTATATCTCATTATATGAATATGAAATAAAATAAATTTTATATATTTACTAACCAAATGTCTCCAGTAGCCTACTTCGTCCACAGCATAGTCCAAGTGCAGCAAGCACGAGGGGAAAGTCAAGTGATGTATGCCGAGTTCCTACCTTTCTAGTCACTCTTTCATAATATCTAGAAAATCGTAAAAGATAATGGTTATATATAAAATATTTTTGAAAAGCTCAGGTGACAGTATTTCCAGTGGTGTAAAAATAGGGGGTGTTACATTTATAAAAAATGAAAGCTAAAGTTAAGCTTACATCTCAGAAATGCTATTTTCAATTGTTTTTGTGATATGTACTTAAAAAAATATTTAAAAGTTTCTATTTTTGCGTGACCACCCTGTACATACCTTTTTATAGAAAAAAATAGCGAAATCTGTATGTTTTTTAGATTCATTTTCAGTTAAAGAACATTGTTTCATTTTTTTTATTCTCAATTTAGCTTTTAGTGAGACCACTTCGTCCTTAGCTTTATTTGCAAAAATTTCATTTATTAATTTGTTCTTTAAATTATTCAATTTGTCATCTCGGGAGAGAATGAAGAGAATATATTTTTGTTTTGCATAGTAGAGACTGCAGCAATTTAAAAAATATGTGAGCCAAGTGGATAAAATTGTCATATTTTTGAGTCAGTAACAATGTGTATTTTTTTTTGTACTTTAAGTTAAAAGTAATTTTTTTACATTCTTGTTTCAAAGAGTAAATTGTGTGGTAACATTTTTATTGGTGTGTATCAAAAACAAGTGAATAGTTGCCATGACAATACTAATAGTTACAATGGTAATTTGATAGTTGTTAGAGCGTATTTTATTGGCGTCGAGAATTGATGTTTAGGACATATGTCAAACTAATATACATTGTGTTAGAGGTTTGACTGACATAATTTTACCAAGCGATAGCATATATCAAAATAAACAAAAAAATCCTATATGACATGGGTCGTAATTCCAATTGTTTCAAGAAAAAAAAAATTATCAAAAGATGTGGTTTGTATGCACAAGTTCATTTAATTTATGAATCTTTCCGTAATTTTCTGCATAGAATATCCTAGAATGCAAATGTTTACTAACTCTGTTATTTAGTTTTAGTTACAATAATTTATTTTTTAATCAATTAAATTTGATAAAGTTTTGATGTTGCGCAATATGGCAACAGTGAGGTTGAATCGCACTTGTATACATGATTAGGAAAAAAATTATTCTGTTACTGAAAGTTAATAACAGAGGTAGTAAACATTGTATTTTATTATATTCTAAGGAAAAAGAAAAAAAATTAGGGAGTGATTCCTAAATTAACTAAACTTTTGTACATCAAACCCAATATTTTGATAATTTCTTTCTGGAAAATGGTTGAAATTAGAACCCATGTTGTATACGATTTTTTTGTGTATTTTGCTGTATACTATCATGTGTTGAAATTATGGCGGTCAAACCTCGATCACCCTGTATATAATAATTTTAATTGATCAATAATGTGGACTATTTCCGGTCATGGAACGCAAAAAGTAGTGTTCAAACTTCAAAACTAATGAACATTTTATTTCTTCAAACAAATAGTACAAATTTTTACCAAGTAATTTTGTAATTAAAATTTGCAGGAATTAATAAAAGATTTTTTTTAGGTCCTTGACATTTAAATGTGTGTACTTACAATAATAGTAACATGCCGTCTCCTCTCCTATTATTGATACACGAATACCATCAAATTAACAGTGAGTTAAGAAATTATATAAAGTGCGTCATAACTATCTTATTTGTGATACCGCAAAAAAAAAAAAAAAAAACTATATATTTATCTTACCTGTATATAGTTTAACAGAGTTTCAATGTAAATGAATTCTTAAGTTAAATTTGCCCCAAAAGATGTCAAAATATTGTTTGTTGTTTTCAGCTTTGTAAAATTGGGCGATCAACGCTAAACGAAATCACACGTTAACATCCCAAAAGCTAATTTTTAAAGCTCAGCTTTACATAAAAACAGTTCTAATTGATTATAAATGTGAAAATCAATTTATTTGCAGGTCTTTTTGTTCGGTTTAATACTTGAAAAAATTATGCAATAATCAATGAATCATCAGACCGTTCCTGTGTGTTATTTGATTTATTTTGTAGTGTTCTATGAAACTCTGCATTCTTTAATATAAATGTCGTAACAAAACATTAGTTGAGTCAATTATCTGTGCCTCTAGCCGTGGTAGTCTTTCTTTGTCTATCACAGTCTTGAACTCCAATAACTCTATACCTTTCTTACTTGTTTCTCTCTGTGCTGTGATAATTTCATAGTAAATTTACCGTTAAGACTGTTTATTTTTAGATCCTACAATGTTCGCAAGTAATACTTCGAAGCATCACATAACGACTAGACTACTTGCGGATCTTACCTTTTTCACTTTAACCCATGACCACAAAAAAGACTTGCTTTTTATATATTGCTTGTAAAGAGAAGTAATAAAGAATTGCCACTTTCTCCTATTTCCACAGTCTGTCCAGGAAAGTCGACACAGAATTCTGTCAAGAGTACAGTTATTTCGGAGGATGATGAAATCATTTGAGGTATATGTGTCTATATAAATTAAATTAATTTTATATATCAATGTTCTTTAATCTTGAGGAGCACTAATGTATATTAAATATTTGCACTTCTAATTTTCTTTCCTGAACAGATTATAATTCGGTGTTTACGTTATTTTTGTTTCAAGTCTTAATACCTTCAGGATAAAAATAATAGAGCTCTACAATTATCGGTGTACAAGTATTTTGATTTGCTTTTTTATTATTATTAAATGGCCATTATTTAAGATGTGAAAATGAAAAGGATGATATTCGTATGAGATGAGTGAATTTAATTCCTGAAATAAATTTTTGTGGAATAAAAATACTTATTTGGGCTAGTTTAAGTTAACTAGACCACCCTGTATATCTTATTACTGTCTTAATCAAGCTGATCTTTGTTCCTGTCTTCATTTGATAGGTCATTCTTCCACATCTCAGAATTTTTTTCATTAAACAAAATATAGAAATGTTTTAATTTAATTTGAAAAATTATATAGAGTGTTGATTTACATTTTGACATCTAGGAGGTAAAAACAAAATTACAAAGTTTTAGAGCTCTTGTCTTTTGCACTAATTGAAATGAACAAGTGAATATCGCTAAATGCATGCATCGAAATAACAATAATTACTCAAGACCTCCCAGTTTGTAAGGCCTATGAGAATTTGTGCAAAATTATTTTTGGAATGCTATTTGTTGTCTAATGGTGATACTTAGTTGAAAATTTTATTGTTTTGTCTTAGGCAGTTTTTGAAATATTTAGAATATAACACATTTTGGGCCCCCTTTTCAAGGGGCCACAGCTCCCTTAGGGGGCAGTTTCCGACTTAATTTTATATCACTTTTTTTTTCTTATTTTTGGTCGTAAAATCTACAGTTAAATTTTGGCAGGTTAATTTTGGGAAAATAATTTATTAAATATGAATACATAAAAATGTACAGGTTGATTCATTTGAAACAGTTGAAATTGGCTTTATTTCTACATCTTTTAACATTCATTTGTTTATTTTAATGAGTGAAGTTTTTTTATAATACCTTACCTGAATAGCAAAAATAAGTAATAAAAACGAAGTACGAAAACAAAATATATTATTTATAAGTTCAAACTATTAAGTACTTATTCATGCAATTATAACTTATTGAAGTACTTAAATTGACCTTCTATAACTTTTGAAAGATATGCAGCAATTAAATTCACTGTCACATTCCCTAATATTGTACCTGCTAGTGTCTCTAATATTAAATTATTTTTATTTCAAATTATATGGTTATTTATTTTATTGGCACAATAATAAACGAATTTTCTACTCTTTGCCAAAGCATTTCTTAATTTTAAATTTCAATTTTATATAGCTTTACAAAAGAGTATACCCTAGTATTAATTCCAGTTTATTAAAAAAAAAGTGGAACAAAATTTATCTTTTGAGACTGAAAACTTTATTATTGTAATCTTCAAATTAAGAAGTAAATTAACATTTTCATTTTTAATTTATGCACACCAAATACATACCATTACCACGAAACACAAGCAAATCATAAGTACAATTTGTTGTTTATCGTTTAATGTACATAAGAAGTAAATATATCTTAAGTGTTTATCATTACTATTAAAAAAAAAAAACACCAAAACTATTTAAAGTTAATGTTTTCTTTTTGAATCTTATAGAGGTTGTATAAAGAATACATATGTATAAAACAATGTCACTAATGTTATCACGCACTTACTAAATAGCAGAATATACAGAGCGTGTAGGTAAAGCAAGGATTAAAATTATGTATTAAATTTTTCTGTAGAAAATCGTTGAGATTATTGCCAGAGTCTATATTGATCTTCCTACAATTTAAATAATATTAAATATTGCTTATAAAATAGTCCCATACTGGATATATTATGTTGCAAGAAATGGTCTCGATATTTTATCTAGTCTGAATTATCATGTTTTTGGATGACTACAGGATATTCATAATCACAATTTGAATTGAATCCTTGTTGTTATCAAAGCATTCTGTGTATGAATTGTAGAGTTTATATGTACTATAGTACCTACTAAATATAAATGTCGTTTCTGTTGTAAAATACAAATATAACAAATATGTTAAGTTAATGTTGATAGTTAGTGTAATTGTTAATTTTTGTATATATTTATTTAAGATATTTCATTTACTCACAGAGGGAGACAAAAAACACATCATATACCCAACCACAAAGCTTACACGTTCAAAAATACATAAATACATGCGTACATACACACAAGTAACATAAAACACAAGTAATATTAAGTAAATGTATGTATTTTCCGATGCTGTGTGTATATATTATATAAATTATTTAAAGTATTATTATATACGCGTATTGTATGCCAAATATACCTAGCAGTCTATTTTTGTAACAGTCTTGTTCTTAAAGACACTTTTCGTAATGGATCACCATATTTATAAGTATTTACAGGAATATTTCATGTTACAAAAATAGTATTTCTAGTTTCCGTATTACTGAGAGTCAATTCATTTTTTCAATAATGTATATAAGTTATATCTCATCGCTGAAATAAGTAAACTTCATTACAAATGATGTGTGTTTTTGAACTGTAAGATGTCCTTTTCAACCTTCCTTCCATCCTCTTCCTTATTCTGAGAAAAACATTAAGGAGATTTACATATATAGAAGACTATGATTATAGAATTCTTCTGTGCCATTTTTTTCAGTAAGCATAAAGTGATGTGTATAAGGATCTTTGAAACATGAGACTTGACTTAAAAAAGTCAAATTTCCGAGAAAAGGACGTAGGACGAGGTACCTATAGAGAACTACTTCCAGTAACATATATTCAGGAATATATATCCTGGAATATTCAAACAGCCTGGCAATAATTAATATATTTACTTGAAAAGTATATTCGTATTAAGGAATAACTCTGAGGTTCTGCTGATACTTAGCAGAATATAATATGTGAACCTGAAATAATTTTTTGTGGTAATAAAAATACTTATTTGGATTAATCTAACTTAAATACTGGCTACCTGTACTTACTTATTTACTGTCTGAAACAAGTTAATCCTTGTTTCTGTCCTGATTTGGTAGGTCTTACCAATTGCATGGGATCTTTTTAATAAAATAAAAACTTTATCTTAGTTGGAAGGTTATGTACAAGTTGTTACATTTTATTTTCACATTTAGATCCATTGGAAAAACTAAAAAAATTAATGTTTTAACTAAAATGAAACAACAATACATAAACAAAACCGAGTGTAAGTTTTTCAAATGGAACATTTTCCACGTTTTTCATGTATAATAGCAGGTTTCATGTTCGCGCTTATCGGCGCGTATACTATTAAAAGCAGAAATAAACAAAAATTGAATAAGTTTTACACTTTTATTTTCTTGTAAAATGTCATATCTAATGATCTAATTATTTTGGATTGTTTAGTTACCAAATTAAAAATAAAACAAAGTTTTAACAGCTAAAGAAAAAATTACTCAATTTTCATTTTGATAAAAGCGCATGCGCAGGTTTTCTGCGCTGATTTGCTACCTGTTTTCACTGTGTACGTGTCAATTTAAAGTATGTTATAATTTTCAAAACATAAGCGCGTGTCGGCGCCAGGATACCAGTAAACAGGAAACTTGCTTTATTTTCCATAAGTACAAGGCATATAAAACTAATTACATTAATACTAATCTTGGAATATTCAAATAAGCTGAAAACATTTGTGATGTTTAAGATACTTCAGAAGTAATAATATTAATAAATATACTACTTCTGTGGTTCTGCTGATTCTTAGCAAATTATAATGAGCCTTGCAATTATCTAAAGTAATTTTTGTGGATTGAAAGAGAAACATCACAAACTGGTAAACTGGTTATTTTAAGAGACTGGAAAATTATTTAAAGATATTTTGTGACTAGTTAAAAGTGATCAGAACAAATTTTCACCAAAAACATTATATTAGATTGTTCAAATAAATGTATAATGTATAGTCACACCTTCCAATAATAACATTAAGGTTTCTACACGGTACAAATGCAACGTGTAATTCAGTAGATAATGCAATACGAATGGACAGCCATTGCATGTTGCAGTAAACGTTGCACTGATTGAACACTGAGGTTCCGTCGATGTCGGGACAGTGTATGAACGGTAAGTATGCATTGATATACTATTCCTAACAGCGTCGACATTGCTTAGGTTATACTGGGTGATTGCGGGGAAAACCCCAATATTTGAAAGGGGTGTTTAGGGGGCAAAGGTGAACAAAATAAGCCTAATAAACATATGATCGAATATCAATGGTTACTGAGATAGTAATGAAAATCTGTTTATTTCTATTTTTGCGAAAGTTATTATTTGATATTTTATGTTGAGTAGGTCATGCATTGTAAACCAAACTCACTAATTGTCACATTTATTTTGACGTTTATGATTTAAACGCTTATTTTATAACTATCTCATTTATTTACATGTGCGTTCGTTTAGTCGGTATTGTACACAAATAATTTCGTAATGCCTGCCACATTTAACCATCGAGAATACACTGATATTATTTTTATTTATGGGTATTGCAACGGAAGCGCTAATCATGCAATATCGACGTCGCTTCCCGAACAGAAGAGTGCCAGATAGGAAAGTATTCCAGACAATGCACGTGAAACTGGAATGTTTCTCAATGTGGAAATTACATCTGAGAGACAAGCTGGTCCTGGTCTAGCAGTGGAGGAAACAATTCTAAATATGGTAGAATGTAGCCCACGTGTAAGTACAAGACGCATTGCAACCCGTCCCATGCCGGGAAGTAACTCACAAAAATGGTTTAAAACCTTTCCATATTCCGAGAGAATCTTCAGCACGGTGATAATGATTTGTGGTTGCATTTTTGCAATTGGATAAACGCATACATTTTACAAATATATTTTGTTCACTGATGAGGCTCAATTCACTCGCTATGGAGTAAATAACTGTTACAATGAACATCGTTGATCAGATGAAAATCCGCACGTCACGGTGGAAAGTAACTTTCAGCATTACGTGTGGTGTGGTATAATTAATAATCAAGTACTTGGTCCAGTTCTACATGGTTGTCTTACTGTAGCTAGATATGTAGAATTTTTAAAAAATAATTTGAGATATATTGGACGATGTTCCAGTAGATATTAGGCAAAACAAACTACGTACTTTTAGCATGATGGTGGTCTTGCCCGTTTTTGTCGTGTTGTGATCAATCATATTAACAATCGCTTTCCACAACACTGGATTGGCCGTGGTTTCCAAAATTGGAATCCCCTTGATTACTGCCTTTGGGGAATGGTTTAAATCATTGGTATATACAATAAAAACGAACACAAGAGTGGCGCTGTTCGATCGGATTGTTAATTGTGCAGCACTTATAAAAGAAAGTCACCCTGCACTTCAACGAGCTACCTGTGCAATCTACAAACGAGCCGGTGCAGGCAGACCAGACGGTGGTATATTTGAAAATTTAGTTCATTATTTTCGGTTTATTAGATCTTTAATCAATGTTATAATTTATAATACCTGCAGAATAAACACTTTACTGATGCATTGCCATAGTTAACTCGGGTAAAAATATTTTAATTGCTGTCTCAATAACCGTTGATATTCGGCCATATGTTTATTAGGATTGTTTGTTCACTTTTGCCCTCTGAATATTGGCCCCCCCTCCCTAATCACTCTGTATTGATATTGCATTACAGGTTGATGCTGTAGTGTGTACGTAACTTTAAGTTTTTTTGAAATGGTTGCACACGCATTCTGAAATAAGTGTATTCCTTCAAGTGTTAATAGAGGATGTGAAAATAAACAATTTTTATTAACGTGGTGTTGATACGTCTTAATAATTAAAATTAATTATTAAATATTAATAATAATAATAAATTCATAATTTTAATCCCGATGGAGACATCTATCAGTTTAGGTACAAATTATAAGTAGGCGAATCTTTTTGCAGGATTAAAAAGTAGAAAAAAAAACTAAAAAAAGTAATGTGGAACGGCTGATAGTGAAAAACTTAGTGTGCGTTAAGACTTCGAATACGGTGGCTAGTGAAATTTTGAAATAATTTCGTATATCGGATATATCGCTAGTTCGACGTACTAGAGACTAATTTTGTGGTGTCAAGTTGAATACGTTTACGTTTGAATGGACTTGTCATCAATGCAATTTTCTGGTGTCCGCAAGAAACGAGTAGAAAAAAACGTCTTCGGGTATAGCATAGGGTGTTTCACAAACGAGGTAAGCTTATCTATAAGCTTATCTATTGATTTCATTTCAATTATTAATGTAAAAACCGTATATCTAAACAACGATGTCTTTCTATTATTTTTTTAAGTGCTATTATCCCTGCCTTGAAAGTATTACTAATTATGTACCGGGTGAAGCCCTGAACGACGCGCCAACAGCAGTAGTGTCCATTGTACGAATATCCTTGGAAATCCACAACGCTGGATAATTACGGGATGAGTACCACATAGTGGATATTTTAATTTTGTTTTGATTTAAAGTGAAGAAGTACTTTAATATACAGGGTGGCCAGATGAAAACGAAACAGTCATTTTCAGGAACTGCGTCAAGATTGTAGAAAAACGCTCAGACCCGTCGAGTTTAGATTAAAGGGGGATATTCTTTGCTGGTATTTTTTACTCTGCCACTTTCGCTCCCAAGCAAGGGTAAGCATTGCCCCAAAATATTTAAATGGCATTGGGGGTTGAGTAATATATATTTTGAAAGCTCTTACAATTCTCTTTACAAAAGACTTTAAATTTTATAATTCCGCCCAATACTTAATAAGAATTTTGATTGTAAAGTTGACACTTATGTACAAACAACTAGTAACGATAAAAATGTCACTCATTCGAGTTATCTACGCCAATGGTATAAATTTAGTATTTCTTGCGTTACATTGGTTTTTGGCGATTTGTTATCACTTTCGTAAAAAAAACACAATTGTAAAAAACAGAAATGAATACTATACACACAGCATAGGTAGACCAGCAATTTCACTCCGTTGTCGGCACTTTGAACTGCCTTCAGTTTTCTGCGGTGACCTCGAAATGTGAGTGCAATAGCGCATCCGATTGAATTTATAGAATTGGTGATCAGGACCGGAAAAAGAATTTTTTATTTGTGTGCAAAGCGTAGTTATTTATTACACATGAAAGTTTACGTTATATCTATCCACATTATGTAATAATTAATTATACAGTTATGAATAGGTAATTCAACATGTATTATACAGTATGCGCCAATATTTTAGCGTAAAATGCGATTTTCAAATGTCATTTGTTTTCGAGTAATGACGTCATCGATTTTTTTTAAATGGCAACACCATATTTTTTTTCCTTGATTCTGAGAGATCGTTTAATTCTCTATCAGACAATACTAATATTTTGCCCTCTTACATAGGAAAGTTTTCGAGTAAATGACGATTGAATGTTAGAAAACGTAAATTTTATCCATAAAAAAGTAACAATTCTGAGGTCTGTAAAATAAAATCAATAAAATACAATTGATTAAATTTTATACTTAAATTAAATGTTCGAATTGCCATCCACCAACTTGTTGACAATGCGCAAGTCTGTGAAGAAATTTTTCTTGCACATTTCTGGGGTAATTCTGCGTATTTCGTCCCGAATGCGATTTTGAAGTTCTTCTAAATTACGTGGTTTATTAATGTACACTTTTGACTTCAAGTATCCCCATAAAAAATAGTCAAGAGGTGTAAGATCTGGCGATCTTGCAGGCCATTCTATCGGTCCGCGTCTGCCGATCCACCTCCCAGGAAAACAGTTGTCCAAAAAATCTCGTACAGGGCGCGCATAGTGCGGTGGAGCACCGTCTTGCTGAAACCATATGGTATCGTCAGGAATGTCAGGGTCATTATCGTTAGGAAAAATTACTGCAAGGGCTGGAACAAGGTCATTTTCTAGAAACTCTAAATATCTTTGTCCTGTAAGGGTTCCTTCAAAGAAGAAAGGCCCTACTATTCTGTCATCAACTATTTCAGCCCACACATTTAATTTCTGAGGGTGTTGGGTATGTGCCTCTGCCATCCAATGAGGATTTTCCTGACTCCAATATCTGCAAGTTTGACGGTTTACTGTACCATTCAGACAAAATGTGGCCTCATCTGAAAAAAGTATTTGCCGGTGTAAATTTATATTTCCTTGACATAAATTCATTAGAATTTCGCAAAAGTGTAAGCGGCGATCGGGATCATCTTCATTGAGTTCCTGCACAAGTTGAATTTTGTAGAGATGATATTTTTCCTTCCTCAAGATACGTAGCACTGTGCTCTGACTAGTGTCATTGTTTAATACAACCAATCGTGAAGAATTATGAGGATTATCCACCATACTTATCAAAATGTTCTGTTTCTGATTTTCATTAATACTTGGACGTCCAGGTTTTGGAATATTTACAACATTGCCAGTTTCTCTAAATTTAGACTCTACTTTACTGACTGTTGATTGGCTGATAGGGCGATCTGGATATTTTTCATTAAATAAATCGCAAACTTCCTGCTGAGTTCTAGTCATATTCCTGCATCCGATAAGAATTAAAATTTCAATTCTTTGAGTAACAGTTAAATGTGCCATAATACTTTAAATTAATTAATAATTTCTATGTCGCTTACAATACTTATTAGAAAGTCGGTGTGACAATGACACTTTGCAAAGATTTTCACCTACGTGATCCATAAAAGAACTATGGAATTCGAAAAACTAAATTTGATAACGTTTTTGCTTTATTTTAATTGATTTACGTTTTCTAACATTCAATCGTCATTTACTCGAAAACTTTCCTATGTAAGAGGGCAAAATTTTAGTACTGTCTGATAGAGAATTAAACGATCTTTCAGAATCAAGGAAAATATGGTGTTGCCATTTAAAAAAAATCGATGACGTCATTACTCGAAAATAAATGTCATTTGAAAATCGCATTTTACGCTAAAATATGTATTTTTTAAATTAAAAATCGACCTGTTCGAGGATTTTTCCCGAAAAATAATTGTTTCGTTTTTATTGAATTTATTCCATACTTTTGGCGCATACTGTATACTATCATTTACTGCTACTAACATACACTGCGAAAATTTATCGATTTATTTGGACTCTTAAAAAAAAGAGTTTAAAATAAACATTGCACCACAAAACATTTTTATTTATTTACTTACTTTTTTTGTTATTAGTGATAATTACATTTTTTTGGGTATTTATTTAATTTAAATTTTGACGTTTGAAGTTTAGTGGAAAAATAATTTATTATGATTTTTTTTGTCTTAAATGATCTACGTAAGCCAGAAGACAAGTAATTTTTAGAACAGAAAAATTATGTTTACTTAAATTTATTTTTAATCTCAAGTCAAAATTCGCCCCTTTGGAGCCATGCAAATGAATGTGCTTCCAGGTGGGACTTTATTTCTCTATTCTACAACTACCCTGACAATTTTAAGATAATATTCCATTTTCTTCACTCATATGATAAGGTTTTTTAAATTTATTTTTAATTTAAGGCTAAAATACACCCCTTGAGAGCCTTGCAAATGAGTGTGCTTCCAGGTGGGATTTTAGTGCTTTATTCTACAACTACCCTGACAATTTTAAGATGATACTCCATTTTCTTCATTCACACGATAACGTTTTTTAAAATTATTTTTAATTTAAGGCTAACATACACCCCTTGAGAGCCTTGCAAATGAATATGCTACCAGGTGGGATTTTATTGCCCTATTCTACAACTACCCTGACAATTTTAAGATAATATTCCATTTTCTTCACTCATATGATAAGGTTTTTTAAATTTATTTTTAATTTTATTGCTTTATTCTACAACTACCCTGACAATTTTAAGATGATACTCTATTTTCTTCATTCACACGATAACGTTTTTTAAATTTATTTTTAATTTAAGGCTAAAATGCACCCCTTGAGAGCTTTGCAAATGAATGTGCTTCCAGGTGGAACTTTATTGCTCTATTCTACAACTTCCCTGATAATTTTAAGTTGATACTCAATTTTCTTCACCATATGATAACGTTTTTTAACTGAAAAATGTTAAATTGGAGATAAAGAGAGAGTGCAGTAAAATGTAAATTTGGAAAAAAAATAGTACCTAAATATTTATATGTTATTTTGTTTTGAGACTTACTTTCATTATAGTGACTATTTGACATAGTTTGTATGAACTATTACTAATCCTGAGCAGATTTTCTAATAAATCTTCTCTGTTAGAAGCCACTGAACTTTGTTCTAAAATAAAAATTTGTATTTGTCAAAAATATAAATAAGTATATGTTAAACTTGACTTATTTTGATATTACAATGTTATACTTAAGAAATAAGTTAATAGGTAAAGCAATAGCCGTAAAATATAATTTACGGTTTTTATATATTATACATTACTTATTTATGTCTTTAGGAAATTTAAAGAAACTAGATGTTAAACATCTAACTGCTGCGCAGCGACTCGTTCCTCGATTCAGACTCAAAATATTGCTTTAATATGGCTCTTTATAACCGATGTTCGCACTCCCAGAGTTGGATGCAAACTGAGGTCTCTGCAGCCTGAAATCGATGCGCGAGCTGCTATGCGCGACTTGTTATTTCGGCCCAAGTGATTCTACTGGTCTCCCTATACTGTGCTATACACACACAACGAGCGTAAAATTAGTGCAGTCCAAATTTATTCTATAGTATTATTTGGAAGCGTTGGTTGGTAGTTTAATTGTGTATTTGAAAATTGAATACTATGGTTTATTCCATTGCGGAAAGGGTAGATATCATTTCGCTTTACTTTATGAACAATAAATGTGCGAATAGAACAGCTCAGGTATTTAATGAACAGCATCAAGATCGACATGGCAGGAGGAAGTTTGGTCTAGAGTTAGTAAAAAAAAATCAAGAGACAGGGAACGTAGCCAAAAAAAACGAGAAACAGTTTTGGGACAAGTTCATCTAGATCCTACATTAACTACGAGGCAGCTGGCATCTGTGTGTCTGGGATCAATCGAACTAGCATATAAACCATTTTGAAAAAGAATAAATTCCATCCATACAAAATACATTTAGTCCAGCAACTTCATGATGATTATGAGGGCCATTTGCAATTTTGCGAAATAATGAGTGAGCTATCAGGGAACGATCCACAGTTTCTTTTTAACATCTGTTTTTCTGATGAATGCAGTTTTTTTTTAACGAGACGGTAAATCGTCACAATTGCCGCTATTGGTCAGATTGAAACCCAAGAGTTTTTCACGAGGTGCAACACAGCAACCGGAAAAATGAAATGTATGGACTGAAATTTTCAGTGACCGGCTGGTGGGTCCTTTTTTTCTACCTCGTAATTTGACTGGTCAAATGTATTTGCAATTACTGGAAGACGCTATTGACCCTGCCTTGGCTGATATTATTGAAAATGTTCCAGACTATGACGAAGATCATTTGATTTTTCAACAGGACGGTGCTCCTCCGTATTATGCGTTGATTGTCCGTCAGTATTTGGACCAACATTTTCTACGGAATTGGATTGGGAGAAGAGATAGTATTGAGTGGTCTCCACGATCACCGGATTTATCGCCCCTTGATTTTTTTTTGTGGGGATACCTAAAAAGTAAAATCTATAAATCACAGCCAGCGTTGCTGCAAGATTTGCGTCAAAGAATCGTCGAAAAATTCCGTCGAATCACTATGGAAATGCTTCAGAATATGCGCGAACGTTTCGAACAAAATCTTTATTCTTGTATGAAAGCGGGCGGTCATCAGTTTGAACATTTAATCAACTAAGTAGTAAGTAAGCAACTAAACATAATTTAAATTTTAAAATGTATTTTTTTTTCAGTATTGGGCGGAATTATTAAATTTAAAGTCTGTTGTAAAGAGAATTGTAAGAGTTTGCATAATAAATATTACTCAACCCCCAATGCCATTTAAATATTTTGGGGTCATGCTTACCTTTGCTTGGGGGTGAAGTAAGGGAGCTAAAAATATCAGCAAATAATGTCCCCCTTTAATCTAAAATGAACGGGTCTGAGCGTTGTTCTACAATCTTGACGGAATTCTTGAAAATAACTCTGTTTTGTTTTCATTTGGCCGCCCTGTATATAAAACCAAGATGATGTTCTTACTCCCAAAACTGTCATTATTGAGTTTTCATATAGGCAAATATTTTACTCTCAAAAAGATTAATCGCAGTCCTGTAAGTGGTAGATATTAGGGAATACATTGAAAGTTGCACCCCAGAGGCGATTACCGTCTTAAAGGAGGATATTGAAATTCATATTATAATTTTTTTCTTTATGATGAGGAATGCTAGAGACACGAAACTTGGTATGAGCATCCTACTAAATAAAGAGACAACTTTTCAATATTTTTTTCAACCATTGACGTATTTTATAAAGGAGTGAAACAGTCAACCCCATTGCAATATTTTATTAGACATTTTTTAGATTGTAATTTTTCGATAAAACGGATAGCTTTCTAGTAAAAAAATTAGATCATTGTTTACTAAAGGGGCAATTTCGAAAATTTTTAAAAATAAAGTAGGCGGATGTCATAACAAATTGTTGTTTATCATATTAATAAATCGACACTTTCTGCCAATAAACTGGTAATTTAATAATAATGTTAAGAATAATTTGCTATTAATTAATGAAAAATGTTTGATAACTGTGGGGTGGGACATGTATTAGGTAAGGTTATTTATCTGAAATAAAATTTAATACAGACAAGAAATACAAAATTAAATTTAAAGAATATTCTCGAAATAATTTCCATTTTGCTGCAAGCATAACCTAATACGTCTGTTGAAGTTATAACGCACTCGTACAAACAGTTCTTGGTTATTGCGAGGCTCATCTGCTGCCTGAAATATTCTTAAGCGCAGTTCCTCTAAAGAGGCAACAGAAGTGGCATAAACAATATTTTTTATGTGTCCCCACAAAAATAAATCCATAGGCGTTGGATCAGGTGAACGTTCAGGACACAGAGCACCTAGACTGAACTATAGAGCAAAGCCAGTGAAGCCTTCCGTCGGCCTAACCTCGGCCCAGCTGGCCTCATACTCTCAGTCAATGTTAGACTTTCGTTGTGGTAACATTGTGATTATTTTGTGAAATATATGAGTTTTCTTTGTATAATTATGGAGAAGTGCTTTGTTGACAATTGTAATAGCCTATCAGATCGGAATAGTGATGAAATTTCATTTCTTAGGTAAGTAATAATTAGAAATAATGGAACACGTTTTATGGCATTAAACGGCTCTGCGCATGCCTTGTGCGAACATTTCCAGTATCGGCTCTGTGTTTTTTAGTGCCCATATGTTTAACAATTATTCTTAGCGAAGTAACAAGTATTTAATGGTTTATTAAATAATACCATGTGGAACATTTTGGTGATGCGTGTACTGGCATCTTGGAAACTATAAGAGATACGAAAATCGGCAGTTGGGGGAAAATTCTGTTGCTAACTTAATGACGCTTGCAACTAGATCTAGGTTTTGAGTTATTTTGAAAAAAGTTAATATGGCGTTATTCGTCTGTAACTTTTCTATTTAATTTATATTTAATTTAATTATAATTTATATTTGCTATTCCTATTTAATTTTTTATTTATAAGTAATTTATATTTGCTAAATAACAATAAGTTAAGAATCTAATTAAGAAATTTACAATATTAGAATTTCGAACAGTTACGGTTGTGCGAAACCATCATCAACTTCATTTTTTGGTATGGGCGCCATTTTGAATTTGAATTTTCTTGCAACCGAAACGTCGCATTGAAAATCTAAATATATATACAGTGAAATTCTTCGAAAAAATTTGCTGCGGAAAAGTGTTTTCAAATTTTAAAAAGTCCTCTAAATAAAAAAGTTACGAATAACGCCATAGTAACTTTTTTCAAAATAACTCAAAAACCTAGATCTAGTTGCAAGCGTCATTAAGTTTTTTTTCCCATTTTCGTATCTATTGTAGTTTCCACAACAATGTTCCACATGGTATTATTTAATAAACCATTAAATACTTGTTACCTCGCTAACAATAATTGTTAAACATATGGGCACTTAAAAACAGAGCCGATACTGGAAATGTCAGTAAAACTTCTACGCAGAGCCTTTTAATGCCATAAAACGTGCTCCATTATTTCTGATTATTACTTACCTAAAAAATGAAATTTCATCACTATTCCGATCTGATCGGCTATTACAATTGTCAATAATGCACTTCCCCATAATTATACAGTCATTAGAATTTATTAGAGCAATTTCTGAAAAATATGTAGTTGTAAGAATAAATCATAAAACAAAAATAATCAATTCCTTAAAAGGCACAAAGCAACAAGCATTAAATAAAGTAACACTATATAAAGGGCGATGAAGATTTTAATATAACTAGAATTTTATTTTAAACTCTGATTTAAAAATATTTCACAAAACTTCTCAAAATAATTAAATATTTTGTTAGTTTATTAAAAATATATTCCTTCCTATTTCACATTACTTTTAAATAAAAATTATTAACTTTCTTAAAATTTCATCAAATATTATAATAATATACTGAATCAGACTCTGTCAAAAGAGGCGGAGCCAAACTTCCGCACACACTCCACCGCTCCCCTGTCGAGGCTTCATTGGTATACTCGCGACAAGAATTCAGACGACTTACGTCATACGAGCAAATGAATAATTCATTGTATTACTGATAGTAATAAAACTATATACTACACTATAAGTTTGCATTACATATTGCACTAAATTGCAAAAAATGATTGTTTTTAACGCGACCAAATATCGAAAATTACGTTGACAATAAAAACAAATGTGTAACGTCAGCCGTGACGTAAGACGTCTGAATTCTTGACGCGAGTATATAGTTGTATTGAATAGCATGGGTACAGTCTAGATGGTCTGTGGTTCAGGCCAACAAACAATTTAAATTTAACCATTCTCTAACGGTAAGTTAGTGTACTTTGTGCAGGTGCCCCATCGTGTATATACTAGTCTAAGATCCCACTATAAAACGACCTTCACTGAGCTGGTTAATGGATGAAAAGTATTTTATATCCAATTAAATATGTCAGTAAATATATTGCAAATGGGTTGTCTAAAAAATTTCAGTCCAGAATATGATTAATTAACAATTAAAAATTATTATGTCTTTTTGAAAATATGAAAAAATGCTTCTATAGAATTTTTTGTACAAACAACGGTTTACGAGTTGAGCAGCAAAATACCACCGCTCCCGGACTTTTATTAAATTTTTTGGTGAAACGGATAAACAGATTGTCTTCATTTTCGGTATAGACTATTATTTCCTGGTAGTGACTTGAAATGATATTATGACGTTCCTGCCGCTCCTCCGGCCCTTGAAAACACGAAATTTGTCTAAAATCATTTACATTTTTTTGTGGCTTCTTCTCCACCTTACCTATCGAAAAGTGTAATAAAAATTTTTGATTATATGTATCGTTTCTTTAAAAAAAATTAAACGTAATTCGGGGCGGTAACTGGATTATTAGAAAATTTTATTTTTTACGGGTTTTCGATTTCGACATATCATTAGTAGAGTCGAAAATGTTGTTTCATTGTCATTGAAGGGCGTTAGGGGTTCCTAGGGGCAGATTAATAATAGGTACCGCCGCCTCCGGATTTTATTCGATTTTTTGGAGAAACGGATAAACGGATCGTTTTCGATTTCGGTATGGACGAACTACACACAGCTACAATGCTGTATACTCTTCTATTGCATGGAATGGTTCGCTGGGGAATATATCACTCGACAATCGGAATTCAGGACTGATTTTTCGTGTTGGTAATGAAATAATCTTTATTTTAATTTAACTTTAATTTATTAACCACACCGGTGCGAGTTATTAGTATCGATTTACCTGTTTATACCTGCCTACCCAAGAGTTGTGACGGGAAAAAAATAGTCAACCTAACGTTTGCATATTCTATGGGCTTCATACTTTCGATTGGTATAGAATTTGTCTATTAACCAAACCAGTGAAATGTTAAAAAAATAATTTTTAATTGTTAATTTATCATATTCTAAACTGAAATTTTTTAGACAATCCATTTGCAATATATTTATTGACATATTTAACTGGATATAAAATACATTTCATCCATTAACCAGCTCGGTGAAGGTCGTTTTATAGTGGGATCTTAGACTATACCACATCACCTGACGTGTACTGATTAGCGAGAAGTACATTCTCAAGTAAATTTTGTTCAAAAATCTAAGATACTCGGCCGCTCCAAGCCTGCGTGGAAGAATTAGAATACTAGAATATTTCCTAAAATTTCCATCTAAACGTTTAAACTGAAATTATGTCGATATCTTGAAACAAATATTCCATGAGTATTTTCTTCCGACCATGAATAAATATTATGAAGATTTACAGCAACTACTCTCAGAAAATTTACTTCATCGATGAAAAGTATATTCATTAGGATCATGCCTGGAAATATTAATTGACAAAAATCCATGCGATTAGATAAATCAGGGTCATTCAATTCTTGCACTGGTTGATGGTGAAAAGGGTATAAAAGATTTTCATGAGCTACATTCCACACAAGACTGTGAGAAACTTGCAATTGCCTGGACACCTGTCTTGTGCTTTTACTACACTCTTGTTCTAGATGTTCCAGTATAGCTTCCTCAGTTTCAACAGTTCGGACATTAGGTACGCCTTGTTCCGACACCTTCACAATTGGGCTGAATTGTACCAGTTTCGCGATGTCTTCTTTCCAACGAGATCAATGTTTGTCTATGAGGAATCGGTCGGTTTGGTGGTGGTATAATCTTCTGCAGCGTTCCTATTTTTTCTGGATTCGTAAAATGCTTGGAGCATGTCAACAAATTCGCCATTGGTATAAATAGTCTTTGCCATAATTATTCTGATAATAAATTAATCAATTGGTACAAATTATTGGTTGACAGAAAGTGTCAAGTTTCGTGTACGTAGCATTGCCCATGTTAAAGAAAAAATTAAAATGTGAATTTCAATCCTCTCCTTTAAGAGGGTATATCGACTCAGAGGTGCAACTTTCGTTAAGGTATTATTACTTCCATACTCTTATTTTTGGCTCTCACTATTACCATTTTTGCTAGTTCATTTAAAAATATCCTGTAAATACTGTGTGGAGTATGTTTCATTGAAACTGCACCCTTATCATAAATAAAGTAAAAATAAACGTTTTAATTATTAAAAAAACGTTGCGATACAGCATCCTTGACATTATTTCGTGTACTCTACACAACAGGACCGGTTTCATAATTAGTTTGTTTATTTTGAAAATGTTAATTATTTATTTTCATATCTTCTCTTATACCCATTTGATGAAACGCACTAATTACAGAAGCGTTCTGTGTAAAGGTAGTAAATCTAACTTGAATTCATTAAGATGTATTTTCTACATAATCTTGAAAAAATGCATTATGGTAAGTATATCTAGTATTTAATTATCGAAAATTCAAATTAAACTAAAGTGAAAACATAAAATAGAATTTAATTTTGCGGAAATGTGAAGAGGAAATATTTTAAACATCTTAATTACGTTGATTATAATTTAAGGAAATCAGTTAGACAGATAAATAATACTAAGTTTATTTTAATCCTTGTTCAACAAGTATCGATCGCTCTAATACACATTTTTATTTAAAAAAAAATGTCGAACGGATGTCTAAAATGTGCAAAGAATTTTGGCATTTATGTTTATATATAATGTACCTTGAGACCAAATAAAAAATCAACCTATGTTCGTACTTTCCTGCATAAAAATTAAGATACATAACAATAAATCCTTGCAATGTAGTTACAGAACATCGATATTTGTCAAACATCGACCACATGATTGTCAACCAATGGTGATCGATTTCGTCGATGATAATGAACAAATAGACACTCCTGCATTCTTCAATCTGTATCGAAGGCATTTTGAGGTCTGTCTTAATTAATAACAAAATATAGATCACATATAGTTGATATTTATCTGTCATCGATGTTTTCTGATCGATGTTTCAAAACATCGATTTTGTAGCTCGATGGTCAACATCGATGTTCTGCATCGATGTCCCGCATACTGTTTCGAACATATTATCACTGCCCTAGCTTTCCATCTAAGCTCTGTTGGTTCTGTCGGAATTTAAACCAGGTACTATTGTTATGTCAACGGATAAAAATTAAATGACTGAAGTTAGATTAAATAATTTGAAACCATATTTGCAACTGTTTTAGAATAAAGAATTCTTAACACGCTGTGTCCAAATGATTACAAAGTTAACAAGATAGTATCGGTGACGTTAAAAAACTTCTAAATATAAAAAAAAAATCGTTATTTTTTTCAATTTACATTTCCATAATAGCTATTTATGATTGTGAAGTTAAATCATCTTCACTCACAAAATAAAATCTTACTTTTAACACGTATATCATACACTATTTATTCTACAAAACAATCGGAAGAACTTTAAACTCAATATAAATAAGAAATCAAAAAATACCACACAGATCGCAATGTTTATGAACCAAAATTTTCGTAGCAACCAGTGCTGTTGTTAGTTACGGAAAAAACGCAAAAATATTGACAGCATTTTCTAGTAATATTATAAGTATGATGAATAATCTCGATAATGAGCGTATCGAATCCATCCCTGCTGAAATCGAAGAAGCCGCCAGTCGAGTAACATTGGAATTATTGCCGGCGAAATCAAAGAAACAGTACGAAATCGCTTATAGACGCTTTTCGGAATGGTGCAACATTAAAAAGGTCCCTGGGAAATGTAACGAAAGTGTTTTACTGACATATAGGAAAAAGCCAAGATATGGAAATCGTCAACGCTGTGGTCAAATTATTCCATGATCAAAACTATGTTAAAAATAAAGCAAGATCAAGATATAAGCAAACATTATAAACTTATTGCTTTTTTAAAACGGAAGGGTGAAGGCAAAAAAGTCAAAAGTTTTGAAGAAGACGCATATCGACAAATTTCTCATAGAAGCAGAAGACGAAAAGTATCTGATGATGAAAGTCGCAGCAATAGTGGGTGTCTTCCGGGCGTGTCGCCGGGAGGAATTGTGTCAGATGACCATCGACAATATCGAATATTTGGGCACTTCGGTTGTTTGATCATACCAGATACTAAAACGAAAGTGCCTCGGACTTTCAGTGTTGTTGGTGAATTCTATTTCAACTTTTTTAGAAAGTATATGGCACTCCGGCCACCCAACGCTGACCATAGACGACTTTTTCTTAAATATATGAAGAATAAATGTGTGAAGAATCTAGTCGGAATTAACATGTTTGGTAAAATGCCTGCCGACATTGCAGAGTTCTAAAATCTACCAAATCCTCAACTCTACACCGGACACTGTTTTCGTCGTTCATCGGCGACATTGTTAGCAGATTCTGGTGCAAATCTTACTACCATCAAGAGACATGGATGATAGAAATCTTCGACGGTAGCTGAAGGCTACATTGAAAATTCACTGGAACAGAAGAAGGAAATTGCGTGCCAAATACTTCCTACTCCTGCAACTACTAGCAAGACTACCAATACTACGAGTACTGTTGATAGTAAAACCAACTTAAGTATGATGACTCCGCAGGGAATTACAATTTCAAATTGTTCTAATTTTACTATAAATGTTAATAGTAATAACTAGTTAAAATGTTGGTTTGTACTTATTTAAAATAAAAGTTGTTCATGTGTTTGTTAAAACGTTTTATTAATTTTCAAAACAAAATTTAAATAAACTTTTGATTTACTTTTAACACTAGTGTTAAAAGTAACTTACTTTTAACACGCGCGTCAAAAAATTACATTTTTAACATCAAAAATGACAATTAAAAAGCCCACTTCTAACAGTTTTGTAGAAAAAATTAACCACGACCAAAGAGATTTTGTGACGAATCGGACAATCATTTTCAATCTAAAACAAATGGGCATTGGTTCCAATTAACGTTTTTTTTTTCAAAGTAGGCAATAAATAATGCTCAACTGGACAGATGAAATTAAATGACAATCCCAATTTTAGAATTTGGGTTTCGAGTTATTATGCAACAGGGTGACGAATTGTGTCAACAAGGGCAACAATTTGTCTTCTAGAGAATGCTTTAAAGGTGAATTAATTTTATATTAATTAAACTTTTCCGAAACTAAAATAAAAATAAATTGTTTGAAATTCAATGGGTCTGACTAATTATATCGAAAATAACGTCGGATGAAACACTTCAAATATGTTTGCAAATAAAAAGTCTTGAGAGTTGAGAGTTTTAGTTTTGATTAAAAAAAGTAGCTTTTGTTTTAATTTTAGGTTTTGAATATTAAGTAAATATACTGCAAAAGTAAATAATGCAAAACCTGTATTATAAAATAATTTAATCTTAGTTGTAAAATAGAGGGTCCACAAAACTGTTTGAATGCAGGTCCATATATTGTAGTTACGGCCCTGATTCTATATATAGGACAACAGAAATATTTTCAAATTTGGACCAAGTATTAATGATTAAAAGTTATAACTCTTATTACTAAGAACATCGATGAGGACTATGATGATGACAGGAGAAAGTTTTGCAAACGTAAATTATTGATATAGGAAGAAAGTTAGTAGGTACTTAGTGAATTATTTATTAATAATTATAGGCGTTTAATAGAATTTAGGTATGTATTTATAAATTAAATAAAGTGGCACATTTTTTAAAAGCTAATTAGCCTGTGTTTTTGTTAGCAATTTAATTTTGAGATTAATTTGGAATGGTAAAATAAAGATGTACATAGATTATGTACATTCGCCGCAACATGAAGGTTTCCAGCTTGTCTCAAAATTCATATTAACAGTCCACCGGCTGACCTCTTTAAAAGTGTGATACGAGTACGTTTGGGTTACGGCCATTGTACCTATTCTCTAAACAATTAAGTACGTACAAGGCGAAGCATGCGATACATATGGCCAACTGGAATAGCTGCAATACTCACCGTGCGTAATGCTTCTATGATTTTTTAAAAATTGTGCGTTACATTTTGTGCGTGTAATATAAAAATGAAATATAATAAAATGACAGATATAGAGGATCCAATCGTTCATATTAAAGACAACTGTTTTTCTTTTTTCGAAAAAAAGTTGAATTTAAAAAAAAATCTCAACAGTGAGACTCAAATTTCCTAGGCACGTATAAATTCATTATTAGGTAAATAAAAGACATTATTGAAGATTCCCGAAACAGGTCGATTTTTGATTTTAATTTACTTTTTTCAAATAATAATTTAATATACAGGGTGACCTACCTTCGAGTAATGACGTCATCACATTTTTTTAATAGAACCACATTTTTTTCCAATTTCCGGATTGCCCTGGCTGAGCTGTTTCCAAAAATGTATCACAAGTTGCTCCTAATTGTTACAGGATGGGCAACAATACCCAAATTATTTACAAATACGAAAGTTATTTATAAATGTACTAAAAAAATTGATTGAAATTATACATTATTTTAAAGTGTCTACTGGAATGTACTCAATTTATAAAAACATTGGTGTTACATAGAAAAACGTAGATAAACGTGATCGATCGTACGAAATTTTATTGTTCGCTAATAAAACCTTTTGACACAAAAACCTAAATTAAATTTTCAAATTGTTGACCATTTACTATCAAACAATGGGCTAGACGAGAACAAATTCTTGTTGTACATTTTGCAATAACTTCAGGCGGCAAGATTATTTGGCTTAGTGACGTATACTTTGCTTTTTACATATCCCAAAGGAAAAATCTAGCTGCGTTAAATCAGGCGATCTGGTGGGCCATTCCTTAGGTTCTCTTCTTTCAGTGCACCGATGAGGAAACACCTTATCTAAGTAGCGACGAACAGCGATGGCATAGTGCGTCATAGCACCGCCTTGCTGTAACCAAATTGTGTCATTGAGCAAATCTGGTTCTTCTCCATTGGGGAACAGTACAACCAAGGAAGGAACTAAATCAAATTGAAGAAAATCTAAATATCTTGTGCCATCTAAATCTCCTTCAAAGAAATACGGCCCCAAAATTCGATTATCAACAAATCCGGCCCAAACATTGCCTTTCTGGGGACGCTGAGTGTGTGCTTCCATCGTCTAGTGTGGATTGTGATCTGACCAGTACCGACAATTCTGTTTATTAACGGTACCACTCAGATAAAAAGACGCCTCGTCGGAGAAAATTATGCGTTTGACAAAATCCGGATCTGCCTGACATTCTTCCATCATCATTTCGCAAAACTCTGTCCATTTGTCGAGATCGTTGTCGGACAATTCTTGCACTAAGTGAACTTTGTAGGGATGGTACTTGCTCTTGTGAAGAAATCTACCCAATATACTTTTACTCACACCTAAGTCACCCTGCTAAGACTCTCATAGTGGAATGCGGGTTTTATGAAGGGTCAGAAGGGCTTGCAACTGTACATCTTCATTTAATACACTTGACCATGGTTTCGAAACTTTGATTCAGTTCGGCCTACAGAGGATCGATTTATTGATGGACGATTCTGATGGGTTTCATTAAATAAAGCACAAACTTCCTCATGGGTTCGAATTTTATTACCATACCCAATCATCATGAGAATTTCAATCCGTTCCGTTTGACTAAGATTCGTGTTTTTACAAAACGAAAAAAGCAAGTTAATTAGCAATTAATTCAAAATACTTAATACTTTCAAAAAGAACTAGTTAAAATGGATTAACTCGTACAATCTTAGCAAACTGTTTAAAATTGATTGTCTGTAAAAATGCACGAGCACGTTCTATCAGACAGATAAAATTAAAAAAGCATCAAAGAAATTATGACAAAAACTTTGGTATTTACAAATAATTCTGGTATTGTTGCCCATTCTGTATGAATTAGGAGCCGACTGGTGATATATTTTTGGAAACGGCTCAGCTAGGGTAATTCGGAAATTGGAAAAAAATATGGTGTTCCACTAAAAAAATATGTGAGACGTCATTACTCGAAAATAGGTCATCCGGTATATTAAATTATTATTTGAAAAAAAAGTATTTAAAATATAAAATCAACCAGTCTCGGAAATTTTCAAAAATGTCTTTTATTTATCTAATAATGTACGTATATTTATGTATTATTTTGTTTTATTTCTTGCAATATTATTTTTGTGTTTTATTTGACTTATTCTATTTAACTATCTACATTTTCTATTTTCTAGAAAGTGCATAATGAATATTTTTATTATTTTTAAGTAATTTTGTGAATTGAACATCATTATTTTACCGAATTTTACCTACGCTCAATATCTACCCATGAAAAACTTCAAGCTTTGCCACTGTGTCTACTATGTCCCAAAATTTGTAACCGCTTTTTAAACACCCTGTATAATATAATTTAGATTTTTTACATATATATATATATATATATATATATATACATATTCTAAAATTCCTCTGACGACGCTTACAATTTTTTGTGTTCATCTTTCATTGCATTCACTTATTTAGGACAGTAACGTCACAAAAATACAGAGTGATTCATTAATAATGGGACAGAGCTTAAGGGCATGTTGCTGACCTCAAAATAGAGCGATTAAGTCAAATATGCCTTAGCCGAATGTTACTCTTTTTCGATCTACAGGGTGTCAAAGTTGAAAAAATAAATCACATTTTCTTTATTATTTTTCAATCGCATCGACCGTATTTTATGAAATTTGGTATAGGGGGGTTTTTTGGTCCTAGAAATTCGAATATATCGACGATTTTGGTATATGCTAGAGGGCGCCACCAACGATGGTTTGAACCCCTTTAAATCCCTACGACTTTTTTGTGCTACACTGTATCTCATTTTGGATTGGACAAATTTTCTTCCCTATCTTTTCTAGTTAAAAAAGGTACACTTTGTTGATGTCACTAGAAGCAATGGTGTCTGAGAAAAACGCATCTAAATCTCATGAAGCATGCAATTTATCTAATAGTAAAGTCAAATTGTTGCGTAAGTAATGGGCTATACTGTAAAAGCATAATACTGGACCAAAATAAGTCGATTTACTTTAGCTTATTCTGTATACCCTGTATAATAATTCATTTTAATAATTTTAGGTATTTTTAGAAAAGTTTATTAATCACTACACCTGGTATATACTGAAATAGAAATTTACTCAACAAAATATTATGTATCTACCATATATTTTAGGCAATTTCCTAAATATAAAATATGTTTTACATATAACTATAATATATTAAGAAATCAAAATATAAGGAAACCAGCAAAACTCTGAAGGTGTTGCATCCCAGCTAAAACTTGATTCAAAGTTTTTTTTTCTTGTTAACATACTTTTAAATGTATTTATTTACCTAAAACATCTCGACAAGGTCAAGTGAGCGGCAAAAGTGTGGAATAAATTTATTTAAGAATTATTCGTTTATTTGGAAAATCGCTAGAACCCGTCAACTGTTATATTTAGTTGCGCATTGTTTAAATTAGTTTTCATGTATACAGGACGGACCAAAAAAAAATTGTGATATCATGGTCAACTTTTTTGAATCGGAACCCCCTTTTTGTATTTTTATTCAGTTTGTCATGAAATTCTAAGTATTTTTTATTTATGATACCCTACACACCTATCTGCAACTGTTTTCGAAAAAATAATTCAATACCAAGTAAATCAAGTCAAATCAATCAAACCACTGTAAGCAAAATTGTCAAAAAATGTCGAGATTATAAACCACCAAAAAAGTTAAATTAAAAAACTCTTTTTTTTCGTGTCTATAACGGCTGAAAGAAAATTTTAGGTAAGTACAGGAATCTTTCAAAATACGTATTTTTTTCAATTTAACTGTAGATGTAAATATTGTTACAATACAAACTTACATAGTTCTGTATATAAGTATGTGAAGGAAAAATAATGTGTCTCTTACAAATGCTTTTGACAAGTTCTTAAATTATTTGAGGAGAATTTAAATAGTAAAATTGGGTAAACAAAACATCAATAATATTTCATGTTACTTTTGTTCCTCGTGTTTTATTTTTCGAGATTTCTCTACCTAAAAATACCATAAATTTGATCATTTTACAGCGATCTTAAAACATCTATTTAAGAGTCCGTCGCGCGCTTGAAATAAACCGATTTACACTTATTTAGACAACGAATAAACATAGCGGTCCAAATAAAAAAACAATCGAAAGACAAAGTTGTTTCCTAAGGCTGCTATGTAATATTTTTTTCAAAATTATTTTGTAATTATTTAAATTTAATGAATAAACTGTGCAAGAAATCGTCATATTTACAATTTATTTACTTAAAAATAAAGGCATCAAAATTCTATGCTAAATGCCGAACGTCTACAACTTCAGAAACGAATATATTTTAAATGCTACAACCACGTGTGTTTCACTTCAGACAGCATTGAATTAATATCGATCTTATGGAGTTCGATGCTGATTCTTTTGTTGGCGGTGGTGTCTAAACCTTTCTTGTAGAATACATTTTTTCGTTTAGACCAACAGTTCCGGAAATATAAGAAGTTCTACTAGAATTCCTTAGGTATGCAATTTTTACATTGCTTATTAAAACAATGTCATTTTTTCGTAAATTCCAAATTGAACAAAATTCTCCGCAAATCAAATACGTATTTTCCATATTAAAATAATAATGAACATAAAACACTGAAATAAATGTAGTCACTATATTTATTTTATATAAAAATTTACCTGTTCTCAAATCTTTGTTCTTCTAATTTTAAATAGGGCAATGTATAGATATATTAAATACAATCATGATATGTACAATAAAAATGTTTTTCCCATTATGGAAAATATAGATATTTTTAACTCGTCGAATGAATGCGCTGTCCTATTTCTGAAAACATCTTCTGCATCACAAGTATGCACAAGACGCACAACGTTAATTTCTTGAAAAGTGTAACACCGTAAACTGTTTTAAAAAAACTTGTTTATAGTTTTGACTACATTTGCTCGATATTACTACATATCAATAGTAAATAATTAATAGTTAAGTTTGTAATGCACAAATTTGCTGGGCCGACTTAGGAACATTTTTTTCGAAAAGGCGTTAAGTTATTAAAAATTAGTGTGCACAGTGACAAGTACTGTAGTTTTTTATATAACCTGTAAAAAAACTACGAAGATAAGTAAAATGGTTGATTTATAAGCGCGATGTAACGAAAAACGTAATAATTGTCAAATAATGTCCCAAGCATCGATAATTTGATTGTATTTTTATAAAATGCGGCCCTACTAAAAAAAGTTGTACAAGTCCATTTTAGATACTAAAAATATCCTTCTACAAGATGGTTATATTTTCTTAAAAACAAAACGGCATAATTGCTAACCGATTTTACTCCACTAAATCTAAATATTCTAAATACGTCCACCGTAAACTCATTGTAGTGGGAGAGCGATAATCTCCGTCTCCAGCCGTAACGCCCGTGCACCCGACCCCGGAGCGCTACCTGAGGAGTGTACAGAGAACGGACTCTCGGACTCGCCGAGCAAAATAAGGCGGCAATTGTCGAAATGTGAATGTCGATTTTCAGACATTTTTTCGAAAACGGTTAAACATAGGTATAGGGTATATTACATTAAAAATACAATAAAGGAGGTTTCCATTTGAAAAAGTTGACCATAATATCATTTTTTGCATCACCCTGTATACATGAAAACTAATTTAAAAAATGCACAACTAAAAATAAAAATTGACGTGTCTGAACGACTTTCCAAAAAACGAATTTTTAAATGAATTTATTCCATTCTTTTGTCGCTCACTGTATAGTCAAATTGGTTATACTTTAGAAGCATATTTATGCTCCTGGAATCTGAGACGAAAATGGATTGATTAAAATCAGCTTGCATTGTTCGGCTTCCCACTGTCTGTCATTGTACCACTTTTTGCCTTGAATTGCGACATTTGCAACTGATCTGGTTGCGTCTTGACCCATATGGTTTATTCATAAAACCGATCGTGTTCTGGTAGTAGTAGTTAAAATACACTGTATGTTAAGAAAATAAATAAGAAATTAATCAAAACTACCAATCTACTTGAAATTAATTAATTGTTGCATAAAATAATGATCAAATGTATTGCACTTATTTTGACACACAATTCTAAATTCTTTTTTGAGGACACAAAAATCTGTAACAAAAAAGAGCGATCATGTATATTATGCTTGTATACAGAGTGTTCTACAAGTTCTATTTGCCAAAGCTTGGGTTAATGCCAAACATTTTTTCTTATATAGTGTTTATTAATTGAATGCCGATACTTAAGGGTGTGAATCCTTCAGTCATTTTAAGAAGAAAACTTAATATCATCATATGTCCTAAATCTCTTAATTTTTGAGCTACATGGTTTACAGTTTAAAGAAAAAATTTACTTTTTTATTATAATTTTCTTATCACTCCAGATATTTTTATGAAATTTTGTACACATTTATTAATCATTAAGGAGCATTGTTTGATGTAAAAAATGTTTGCCAATGACGTCCGTACCAGGTTTGAACTAAACATTTTTGAAGAAAAATATGGTACGCTGCTGCCTTTTCTAAAGACTAAAATTATTTTTAAAATCTCCATTTATTGTACAGCAAATTTGGTCCCTAGACTTACTCTCGTATGTTGATATTAAGTTTTTTTCTTAAAATTACCGAAGAATTCACACCCTTAAGTATCGGTATTCAATTAATAAACACCCTGTATAACATAAGCGCGATTCGTTTTTGTTTAGAAGGTACACTCATTTTTAAAAATATTATTTCATATTTCAAAGTAGCCTGATAAATAAAAATGATAGTTGCTATAACAATAATTATTATTTGTGTTTAGAGTCTACAAAATGATGCACTAGCGACTGTGTGTGCAGATTGATATCTATTTGGGCATCTTCGTCGGTATTCTCCGGTTGCTTGTCTGGTGTTCCTATTGGAATACCCATACAAAGACAGTCTCTGCATACTCATCAGTTGTAAATAAATGCATTTTTTATTTAGCACAAAGGAATAAACAAAATGACATAAATAATAATTATTATTATAGCAACCATCGTTTTTAATTTATCAAGCTACTTTGATGGAAATGTGAAATTATATTTTTTTAAATGCTTTTAACTGCTAAATAAAAACAAATTAGACATATTATGTTCCTATAAGAAAAAATGCTACCAAAGTTTGTCATAGAACTTGTAGAACGCGCTATATACATAAATGAATTATTTATTTATGTAAGTAATCTATAATTCATTCTGTTTAAATAAATAGATTTTGACTGAAGAATGAGTTACTCAATTCAAGGTTTTGCGGGGTGGTGTACATATTTGAACTTGAGGAGGATTATTTTAATGTTAAATAGAAAACTAATAGTATTTGAAAAATTAAAATTTCTCAAACTGCTAAACTGTGCTTAGAATTATGAATTATGAAAATTGTTAAGGGCACGCAAATTTTCAACAAATTAATAGCTGTTGGACAGTCAAAAAAATTTGAGTAAGTTAGAAATAATATCTCTTCACTGTACGTGCTAATTACACAGGTTTTATCCAGGGTGTATTAAAGTTTCCAGGCTGAGAAGTCATTTAGAATAAGAAAAAAGCATAATTTTCACCTTTTATGTTTTATCATAAAATTTCCCGAATTTTCACGTCATTGCACAATAAGAAAAGAGTATACAGCATGATAAACATTGTCACACCCCGTAAAATTCTTTTAAAAAACTTGTAACGCTTAATTGATGTAAATTATTAGGTATTTTCACGCTGCATGGTACACAGGTAGGTACCATTCACGGTTTTTTATATTTTTTCGCATTTTCCTCTCAAAACTTAAAGGAAATGATTCAATTTCACCATTATATTTCAGCGCTACGTTAATAAAGAGGATTTTTTTTGTTCATCTTTAGATACGATTCTTTGTCCTTGCCTTAAAACGTATTAAGAACCTCTGGAATTATCCTTGATCTACATGAAAAAGGTGAAAGGCGGCGGTAAGGCGAGGCGCACAAGGACACACGCGACAGCCGGCAATGCAGGTATTTGTATCATGTACTTTTAAAATACAGTATTTGTGTGCAGTATAAGACCGAATGTGTCACACAAACCCGTGCGTCGCTGAGTGTTGGAGACACAGTTTCGTGTGTGTGTGAGGCACCTTTACAAAAATGCAGGAGTTTATTGGAGGAAACAAAATAAAACACTCAATTTTATATGAGACATACAGGGTGAACCTTAAATAAGTACAAATATTTTAACTGCTGGTGTAGTTCGTCATATAGATCAGTCTAGTGAAAGCCATTTTTAAAAATTTCTAATATTTACGGAGATATAAATTTTTTTTAAAAATACCCACATTTTGAAGACCGCTGTCATAACCTACCTAATGAAGCATATGATTTGTTGCGAGGTTGCCATATCTCCTCTAATATAAATATTACGTTTCCTTTAACGTAATAGTAAAGTAATATGGTTAATTATATTTTAAAAATACTTGTTTTAAGCATAAGTACAGTAAAATTGAGTATATAGTATGATACGCAGCAATATTAACATATATAACAACTGCTTAACTGACCTTACTATAAACGATTAAAAATGAATTTCCGCAAGTTAAATACTACCATAAAGTGTGTAGGAAGATATTACGTGATATTACTATGTCCAATGTTCAAAAATTATACATAAACGTGCACACAAGCTTACCTGTTTAAAAAATTAACTATTTAATCAGTAATCCACATTTCACAAGTTAAATGTCATTGTACACTGTTATTTTATGAAGAATAACGAAAAACTATGATTTCCACACAACATATTAAATTTAATTTGTGATAAATCAGTTGGAGTGTAGTAAAAATGGATAATGAACAAATTCTGGATAACTATATGATTGTGAGTAGATAATCTGGTTAATATTTTAAATTTATTGGTAAGGTATATAAATGACAAAGGGGAGGATATGGCCATTAATACTTTCATAAATAAACATATTTCAAACATTCTTTGACATGTCTAAAAATTCTAATGTAACACTGACAACGCTGTGGAATTCACATCCACGATGACTCCCGGAACAGCGGTACTCGACAAGTTTTTTATTGAAAAATCACGAAATTTATTTAAAATTTGACTTTTTTGTTCCTGATTTTTTTTGTAAAAAGACTATGAATTATGTGTTTTACACAGTGAACTGTACTGTTGGTTAAAATATTTGTTATTATTTAAGTTTCACCCTGTATAGTCCGAAATATTTAAAATAAGATGGAATGGGAACCCAAATTAATTTATTAACTAATACATTTTAACAAAATGATGATGCCACGCTACTAATTATATCACTACAGTGGACTATAATAAATTACTATAAAACTTAACAACACACGATGTTTCCCAAGCGATCGTGTTCTGGGAGAGAGGATAGGAATGAAAATTAAACATTAAAAAAAATGCAAACTCATTTATGCGTTAAATAATTTTGCTGTTGAATTTTGAGTAATTAAACATTTTAACAAAGAAATGAGTTTATCAAAACAATTTTTTGTCAGATAGATGGTTTGTGAAAAAAAAACAAGGAAATATATTGATAATATAACTCAATTTTGTATTTGTAGTAAGGCATAGTTCTGTAAACCAACTCAAAAGTTATTCAATGTTACTTATATAAAAGATTTATTTAGCTAACAAATAATTGAGTGAACTAGACGAATTGTGTTATTATTAATTTACACAATCGGGTGTGAACTCGTTTTAACAACCAATTGTAGATTTTGAGTGAAATTTTACTCAAATTTTTGCACGGTGTAGGAAGATAAGGATTGCTGAACTGAACCACTTCTCTAAACACCATCTATAGTTAGTTTACACAGCCTTTAAATATTCGTGGCTCTACAATTTTATAACAACTGCACTTTTACCAATTAAAGAAAAAAGCCAAAGCCAGCTATAAATTACTGCATTAACCACCCAAAAACAGTTGACTATTCAAAACGATTCTACTAGTAGGCCAGGAGAATTACGAAAAAATGTTTCAAATATGGCTCTAACGTGACGTAACTTAGATAACTATTGGAATCGCTCGGGAATAGTATACCTATTGAAAATATCGAGGTGCGCCAGCTTGAAAAGGTGTGCTATTTGCATAAACAACGAAAAAGTGAAACAAAATGCGAAAATCGTGTTTTTTCCCGGAAACAATCGCATATAACTCGGTAAGTATGCATTTTAGAGAAAAAATGTATGCTTATAAATTTGTTCCTTATGAAATTTTCTACAAGATAGTGGTTGTCCGATATCCGTAGATTTGAAATGCTCGCTGCAAAATGCTCGAAAGTGCAAAAAAGTAGGTAAAAAACAAGGTAATTTTAAATTATTTATTTAACAATGAAAAAATAACCCAATCACGCCATATATTTAGAGAAAAGTACTTGACTTCAATACAAAACGAGAGCCGTAAGGCCGATTAAGATCGGACTGACAGTTTTTGCATAAAGCAATTGTTAAGTAACCTGCCTGGAAAAAAAGACCTTTTTTTAATTTCGTGCCAGGCTAAAAGTTATGAATATTTTTTGCGCCCGCAATTTTACATCTTCTTGGACCCTTAAACTATCATATACAATTGCTATCTTAACCATTTTTCAACTACAAGATTTTATGCAGCCCTTTGTACATTTACAACTGATGTCTCGTAATATACTGTCAGGAACTAGTTGGTATATAATTTATTGTTACATCAATAACCGTTACGCCGCATACCCTTCCCAACTTTGGAAGTTAATATTTCAACATCTATTGGACCGAATTGGATGATTTTTTTTTAAAAGAAGCGTCTTTCCGAGTACTATTTTTCTATAGTTTCCGATTTTTTCCCACTCGTAAATCCCGCTTTACAGGCTTATTTAATTAAAAGCCAACATTTTCAAACTTTTAAAAACCGTTCAAAAAATTATTAAAAATTGAAAAATGGATAAGATAGCAATTGTATATGACAGCTTAAGAGCCCAAGAAGGTGTAAAAGCGCGGACGCAAAAAAATATTCATAACTTTTAGCCTGGCACAAAATTAAAAAAAAGGTATTTTTTTCCAGGTAGGTTAATTAACAATTGCATAATGCAAAAACTGTCAGTCCGGTCTTAATCGGCTTTGCGGCTCTCGTTTTGTACTGAAGTCAAGTACTTTTCTCTAAATTTATGACGAGATTGGGTTATTTTTTCATTGTTAAATAAATAATTTAAAATTACCTTGTTTTTTACCTACTTTTTTACACTTTCGAGCATTTTGCAGCGAACATTTCAAATCTACGGATATCGGACCAACACTATCTTGTAGAAAATTTTATAACGAACAAATTTATAAGTATACATGCATACTTACCGAGTTATATGCGATTGTTTCCGAAAAAAAACGCGATTTTCGCAATTTTTTTCACTCTTTCATTGTTTATGCAAATAGCACACCTTTTCAAGCTGGCGCACCTCGATATTTTCAATAAGTATACGATTCCCGAGCGATTCCAGTAGTTATCTAAGTTACGTCACGTTAGAGCCATGCCAATCTGTAACCCTCCTGGCCTATAGACTATCGAAACTTTAACGTGTTTCATTAAAAACAAAACAACAAAAAACATATGAATGAAAAATCTCTACAAAAAAAATCTATTTTATGTCTAATATACCGCCGCGTATGGCAATGGCGTAACCAATAACAAAGTCCCTCGTAATAATAAAGTGTAAAACGTTATCCATGTTCTGAACTCGTATATTGTATAATACGAATTGTCTTTAGATCTTTGTCTATGCATGAACGTATAACTAAATTTTTTGATTATCTTTAATTTATGTTCAGTGAGGTGAGGTGAGATATCGCTTATATGGCTATGTCGCGTGTGCTCCAATGTGCACCTTGCCTAATCATCAGATATGTCCGAAAATAGAATATCGTCCGCTTTTTTGCTCTTTTATTTTGTGGTAAACAAAAAAGTACTATAGTTCATCTCTGCTTAAGTTTCATTGGGAAAACGTGTAACAATTAGTAACCAATTTATTTTTCCAACTGTGTTTTAGTGTAAAGTGAGTGAGCGTACCATATGCGGTGAATATATAGTTTGCGACCATATGCGGTGAATATATAGTTTGCGACATACAGATCCTTCTCAAAGGGGTGTTTTTTGCGAATTAACGCCGGAGGCAGCCTTTGATTGCCAGTGAAGTACTTGTGGCGGACGAGGCTCGATTCATTCGTAACGAGGTATTTCATTTCTTTTCTACAACATTCATCAACGGGCCATGGAAAATTCGCATTCCACTTTGAGTAGCGTACAAGACGTTTTCTCGCGTCCATGTACACATGAAATCATTTCGTACACTTCGCCGTGAACAGAAATGGAGGATTGATGTCAGCGGGATCCAAAAATGTTTCTTTGTATCATTGTGGTAAGTATCGACATTTATAAAGACAAAAAATTATTTGCAAAATTATGTCTGCCAATCGATTTCTCGCACCACGATTTATCTATAGTCCCGGCACGAATTCAGACAACTACGTCATGGCTGACGTTACGCAATTGTTTTTATTGTCAACATATTTTTTGATATTTGGTCGCGTTAAATACAATAATTGTTTGCAATTTAGTTCAATATATTATTATATTACTAACATTTATTGTAATATATAGTTTTATTATTATCAATTGCAATTTCTTAAAAGATTATTCATTTGTTCGTATGACGTGAGTCGTCTGAATTCTTGCCTTAACTATAGGGTTCAAATACCCTCTCCAGGTTCATAAACACCCTGTATATGTTTAAACAGGTACCTACGTCATAAAAATATTATTTATTAATGATAAAGTATTTTTCTCTGTGGTCCAGAATTTTATCATACTGATAAACTCACAAATGTTGGTTTTATTTTAGTTATCATTAAAGGAGTCATCATGAAAACTCAAACTGTAATATGTCAGTTTCGGTATATCAAATTTCAACAATTTATTTGTTACAGTAAAACCAAAAGTAAGAAAAGCTTCCTACCTGAGTTCAGTCTTTCGGTGCTTATATTTTATTCCAGTTCCAATTGTTTTATTTATATATGAAAAATGTCTGACAAATCAATTTTTTCTGTTTTTGTTCTAAGTTTCCGTTATTCTTGAAAATATTATGATACACTGTTCATTATGTCTTAATTGTTCAGTTATTAATTGTTTAAAATCATGTTGTGCTTATTATATAAATTATTTATTTATATATTTTTATCAGCCAGTTTTTTTCATAAATTTTCGACTTCGCCAGTGGCATTTTGATGAGATGAGCACTGAACAAATTTGAATTTGTAGTCCCACAATTCGGATTTCAATAAATATTAAATGTACATTAAGTTCTGTCCTGCTCCTCCTTAATAGTGGAGACCTAATTAAATGCTCATTTTGCCTAACGGACAACATTATACTTAGAGCTTTAGTAAAAACAGTTTTTTGTAACTTGTGACTCCGCGAAAATGTTAAAATATGCTTTCAAATCCTTTAATTTCTGTATCAAAATATGTCAGATTTATTTATAACCTTTCACAGGAATAAAGTTATATTGCAGAAGGTTTGATACATTTTTATCATAGAGGAGAGAGTAGATAATTACGTGCAAGATGAACGTTACAATTTTATACAGTGTTCATGATTGACCAAACTTCACCGAAAGATTCTATCAATATAAATAATTGGGGGTTTATTATATGTATAACAAGTTTTAATTCAATGCTTAATGTGTTGCAATTTTATATATTCTTTTCTTCTATATCCACAAATTTTCTACTATGGCATGTGCAACTACTCAATAATTGTTCGAAAGTTTCTACCCAGGGGAAATAAGCATCCCTTAAGTTATTTTTTGCTATAACTTATTTGTTTTACAATCATTGACAATTCAAAAATACGTATCAGATAGCCAAGTTTATGTTAAAACTTTTACCTGTTTTACTTTTTTGCTTTAAATCTAACCGTTTATTTATAAAAAAAAAATAAAATTCATTATTATTAGCATTACAACTCACATGATTGCAACTAAGAAATATGTAAGCAGGCGGCTGTAATATTAATTTCTTTTGTGACTTTTGTGAGAGCGCACTTTGATTTGCTAATTAAAGATTTTATTGTTTATGACATCTTGGAAAGAATTATAGCAAATAATTTTACTAATGATGAATATGTTGACATGCTGCAAATATTTTTTGAATGTTGGAAATACTGTGGTGCAGCAAGAGGAACAGTCACAAAAGGTCTAATGACAGAAACTAGCATGACAACCTAACCTAACCTAACCGTTTATTAATAAAGAAATGAATTAAGAAATATGTAAGCAGGCAGCTGTAATATTAATTTCTGTTATTAGACCTTCTGTGACTTTTGTGAGAGATTCCTTTGATTTGCTAATTAAATATTTTACCTAACCCTTACCTTTACCTTAACGTTATTAACAATTTAAAATAATAAACATACTAATTACAACAATAAAGCTACAAAACAAAGACGATGGTCTAGGTCAATGTGGGAAATTGAACCTGATCGGCACTTGATCGTCCTTCTAATTAATCAGGTTTCCCAGATTTCCTTCATTCCTGCACTGAATGATTATTAACATAAGCCACGATTGAATAATATTTAAAACTAGTTTCAAAATAACTCCTGTAATAATAATTTAGTTTCAACGATGCCCTATATCATATTTTTTGCTACAAATAAACTAGGGTTTAAATCGTAAAGAGAACAAACTAGACATCCTAGAAGCGACGAATTATTTTATTAATTTATTTATATACACTGTGTCTGAAAATAAATTATAATAACTTTGTAAATTTTTGTAGACAAAGATGGAAGGTGTAAGGGAAGTCATACGGTTATACTGCGCTTAGCGGAACGCGGAATGTACAAGTTTGTTCATTAATATTATTGTAGAATATTAATGTTTCAAAAACTTTGTTCAACCTAAGTAGGCATTTTATGCGTATGTAGGTATATACAAATTTTTAACATTTTTTGTATTTTTATATTTTTATCGTTACCGTCGAAATGTATAATATTGAATTAATTTAATAGATACCATTGCAAGCATTGTACAATTGTAAAACAAATAGCTCGTGTAGTTTTCGAGATATAATGATGTATATCTGAAAAAACACAAGTTAATTGATTTCTTTTTGAATAAAACCCCCGTCCGGGGATGATTTTTGTACAACTGGCGAGTAATTATGTCTCAGTGAGAGTAAGTAATTTTTAACATGGGTCGTAGCTTTTTACCTTAAAATGACTGAACTAACGTATCCGAAATACTTCACACAACTTCGCGAGAGAAGACGCTAAACTCATAGAGCATTATACCAAAGGGAGCGCTAAAAAAATATAACTATCTCGCGGGTAGCTAACGATAGAGTCCTCGTTCTTTTTTAAAAACTTATCTATATCTGTTATCTATATACTTCATTTGATACATGTAATTATAACAAAATATATTTCATATAGTTGTACGCATGTCGAAATTTTCAATACATATTTCATGAGCTTTCAATTTAGAATTAATTTTTTGAAACATGATAATTTAAAACCTAGAATGTATTATCGGAAGCGCTGTAGTATTTTGTATGTTGAATAATATCCAAGATATTGTGATCTATATTTTAAAAAACACAAATTATTTATTTACCCATCTGAGTGCGATTTTTGTACGACCAGTGAAAATTGATGCTCCAATTGGTAAATAACAATTTGGGGCAGGTCGTAGCTTTTTATCTTGTGTGACTTCGAAACTCATTTCTAGATGGTGTTTGGGCTGGTAAGAACTGTATTATTACTTTTTCCCTGAAATCCTAAAATGCTTTCACGACAGAAGTCGGAATTAATAGCATCTAATTTAAAAACTATGCTGATTGCGTAACAATAAAAAATAACCTTCGGTCAATAACACGTTTATTACCCATTATATATTTCACATCTCTTTGTGGAATTTTGGGTGAAGGTCGAACTATTTTATGACACCTGCTTCGACAAATAGCAATTATCTTCATTTACAGTATATTTCATTTTACGGCAAATATTTACCAAACATAAGCTATTGCTATAGGAAATACAAGTCTGCTGCTCCGACTGAGAATAGATTTGGGTATTTGAAACAATTAGCAGCATTTAGTTTTTGTTGTTGATGCTAATATTCGATTGTTTTCGAGTCATGTGTGCTTAGTTAGCAATTTGATAGTTCTTTGTTTGGATATGGCAACTGGTAGGAATGCAATCCCTCGGGGCATTTTGCAATAATATAAAAAGATTGACTCAAATAGAAATAAAATACAATGCCTCATCTAAAGTTAATTTCAACCATAAAACATTTTTGCACCTACTTGAAGAAATATTTCCACATGGTGATCCGAAATGAACAGAAATTTTAAATATACAGGATGTCCTAATTAGCTTGAATAAATTTACCAACGCGTTCTATATGACTAAACAATATTATGTTTTATCATAAAACGTTTTGAATTTTGAGAAAATTGTAAACGACGATATAAACATTATCTCATCTCGCACAGTTCTTTTAAAAAAACTCGTTGCATTTGAATTGATGTAAATTATTAAGTATATTTCACGGTGTATTAACACAGTGATAAGGTACAATTCACAGTTCTTCATGTTCTCTAGCGCATTTTCCCCCAAAGGTTAAAGAAAATAATTCAACTTCAGGATTATATTTTAGTACGATGCTAATAAGAACCTCCATCTACTGGGTGAATTTTTGAGGCGCTTGAATATAGTTTTTCCAAATATTTTCAAAATGATCAAAATAAATTATTGAAATTAAAAACTGAGCATTATCATTAGATCGCGAATCTAGTGGTCTAGAATTAGTTTTACATAATTAATACCAACGATTTCCCTACATATCTATACCATACCGGAGGAGCTTTTCCGTCGTTTGAAATTTGGGAAATTTCATGTTTTTTCAAATACATGCAGAAGAAAAATGTATTATTTTAATCGAAATAGCTGTTGTTCTAAACAATTTCGTGGAAAAATTAGCCTAAAAAGGTTATTTAAAATTTTAGTCTGGCCACAAGTAGTTCCTTTATTCTGTGGTCTGGCCACGTCTCCAGAAAACGCTCGCCACAGTGAAGACCTATGATGTCAGACGACGTTCTTACATGTATAATACAGCATTGTGCTTGATATCTGTACACAATTTCTATGCTTTCGAAGAGCGCAGTAGATGCCTTTAGAAGAGTTAATTTGCCGTTTGTAATGTATTAAGTGTTATTGTGTTAAATAGACATTGATGTTGAAAAAGTTGCAAAATAGACTAGTAACATTTATAAAATTTTGCTATCTGACTTCACTACAAATTATCTATTTTATTTTGAAAATATAATAAACAAAAGCAATAAATTAGGATTTTTCAAAAATGTTTACAAAGCAATTAAATCATTAGTAAATAGTAATAAAACTTAAAATATTTTATATAAAAAATAATGAATGATAAATATCATTATTCATTATTTTTATTTGTTATTTTTCATATTAAAACAAGCCGTTTAATGCGAAGTCAGATGGCATAATTTTATAAATATCTCAAGCAAAACTTTCTATTTGGACGTGACCTACACCATTGTCGCTGTAATTTTTACGAACAGATCTATATTGTAAACAAACAAATAAGTTATGTTTAACAATACTGCAAGTTCGCCACATCACCACTAATCATTCTGGTAATGTTAAAAACGCAAAATAGACACCTGCTTGGTTTGACTCTAAGTATTACTGCACTAATGAAGTTGGAATTTACACCCATGAAGCTGATAAGCAAATTAAATTAATCCACTCATTCTCATGTTTACACAAAAGCTCACTTGCGTCAGTCATTTTGTAAAAGTGTTAAACATTTTTACAAAATATAGGTAGATATTCTTGTTTCACTTCAAAGACTGCATCGTTTTTGAATATAATTAATGTAACGCTTGTAAAAATATAAAAAAATCCCAAGTAGAAAACTATTCTCAGTTTATTTAACACATAACTACATATGTAGATAAGTAAACTTTCTGATGGGTAAAGGTAATGGTAGTCAATAATACTACTTCATTTTTCTCGAAAACAGTATACTTTGCGACAATAAAATAAGCACACTATATTTGATGCTACCAGTTAAGTGCTGCTTCAAATTGCGAAAATATGAAAGGCGAAGAAATAATGACAAAATGGCTTTCAATAAAAGCTGTCCAAAGCCTCTGTCGTAAAATAAAAACAAATGACCACACACACTACCTTGACGTTGTTGGTATACACCTCAGTCAAAAATCTCAATCTGATTCCTAAGAATTTTAAAGATATATTAAAAATATATTTTTTTTAATTTAATGCCTGTCTCCAGTAAGCTTGTGCGATAAAAGATATTATAATTTTATCCTAAAAATAAGGTGAATTTTCACGCAATGAAGAAGTAAATTAAAGTAATTAAAGAAGGTAAATTAAAAAGCCATGCACAGCCTTTAAAAATGGCGTATCCTTTAAATAACCAAAATTTTATTACGATATTCTGAATTTTATTTGAAATATTTCTATCCACATAATACTATCACTGATGTAGTCGTGTTTAACTATTTTTTCTCTTATAGTCCATTGTTAAACCAGTAAATTCAATTTCTAAGAGATCTAGCTAGATAATTTTGTGTTATTTTATGAAACTTCGCATCTGGACAAAAAATCTTCATTGCATGATGTTGACTTCAAGTTTATTGAACTCCATTTATTTCTAGCTACTTTGATTATCACTTCCATGATCTCCGTCACGTTCATTTCTAAGCAATACAGTTAAATTTATTGATTTGTCAACAGTTACAAGATCCAGAATTTATGTGGATCCTGTTTTATCTTCTCAGAAATATGGGGAAAGTCATTTTTACACAAAGAAGACAAAATTTGCAACTGTACAAATTCTAACACTTAATGGTAAATATGTATTCCATAGATAAACGTACTAGTAAATTGTAAAAAAAGCAGGTAAACTTTTTATGATCCAGGTCATAATTGAAACCACACAAACCTTATTGAGCTGGTGTTTAATGCAGCTTGATATAAAAGTACGAGGCTTTAACTGAATTCTTTAGTGACTGTAATTAATCAAAAAATCGAATTCCTGTTAATACGTATCTATTATAAAAGTATTTATTACCTTTCAGGATCCTTGAGGAAGTGGAAAAAATTATCCCGCGTATTAGTTTTACAATCATCAACTAAACAGTAGGATTCATGACAAGTCATTATAATTGATTAAAATTAACTCACTCGAAATATATCGGGCACACCCGGTATAACCGTTTTGCGAGACACTGAGTATCAAAAATACCCAATAAATAGCCGATGATCCATTTGATGGAGTAGGAAAAGTGGGTTGGCAGAGGGTGGAGAGTGGTCCAAGTGTTAGTATATTTAAACTATGCCCTGGGTAACAGGTAATGTACAGGGTGTTTCAAACTCGATAATATGAAGATACAAAAAATTTAAAAACAATTTGGGACGTGGTGTTAAATGGGATGAGATAAGCTCCATTTCCTATTGAAAGTATTATCTTTGGGATTTAACAGAAACGACTATTGACGTCATCAAACGTATATTTTTCCAGAAATATACCCAAATTGTTTTCTTGTTAAAAATCTTTCTTTTTTCTTATAATCTTTTTTTAGAGAAATTTGTCTGTATTACTTCTCGTTTAAAAGTTATAAGCAATATCATCCTCAAGCGTCTCAAAAGAAATACCACGTAAAAATCACATTAGCGGTGGAAGGATCAAGTAGCTATTGAAAAATAGATATCCATCTTGGTACACTGCTGAGATCATTAGTAACATTAAACTAAAAGCTTATTATTATAATAAATATAAAAAATCGCAGAATAATTTATTTTTTCAAGAATACAAGAGACTAAGATCTTATATCAAAAATCTATTATCTAATGCATATAAAAATTATTTGAATTCGATACAAAACAATTTTGTAATTGATCCAAAGAGTTTCTGGTCTTTTATTCAGAATAAAAGACGTACTACACGTATACCATCTAACATGTTCCTAGATGAACAGAATTTTGATAATCCTATTCAGATAGTAAATAATTTTGCTACTTATTTTTCTAGTGTATACTCTACTGATCTAGCTAATGACTTTGATGTACCGTATAATAACATTCAAGTTTTTAATGTGGTAAAATTTACTGAGATGGATATTCGAAATTCTATTAAGAGATTGAAAAATAAAATGACTTGCGGCAATGATCTGATCCCTAGTTTTTTAATTAAGGACTGTTCTGGCGTATTTTGTACTCCATTTCTTATTTTATTTAATCTCATGTTGTCAACAGCCACTTTTCTTGCCATGTGGAAAGTGACAAGAGTTTGCCCTGTTTTAAAAAGTGGTAACCCTTCTAACATCAAGAACTATCGACCTATAGCCATTTTGTCAAATTTTGCTAAGGTTTTTGAAATGACATTATATGCATATATCTATAACAATGTTAGCACCTGCATTTCTTATAATCAACATGGGTTCGTTGCACGGCGTTCTACTGTGACTAATCTAGTTGAATTTACTCAGTTTGTTTCAGACCATATTGATAGAAAAGGCCAAGTAGATGTAATATATACAGATTTTGAGAAGGCCTTTGACAAGGTAAATCACTCCATATTAATACAGAAATTGAAATCATTTGGTTTTGATGATTCTTTGCTACTACTCACAAAATCTTATCTTGACCGTCGTGAGTTGTATGTGTCATATAATGGATACCGTTCTCATATTTTTTTAGCTCCTTCTGGGGTACCTCAAGGGTCTAACTTGGGACCACTTCTGTTTATTCTTTATATAAATGATTTATCGTCATCTTTGCAGTGTAATCACCTTTTTTTTGCAGATGATCTAAAGCTTTATCGTAACATTAACTGTTATGATGATTGTCGTGCATTGCAAGAACTTTTGAATGCAATACAGGTGTGGTGTATAGAAAACATGGTTTCCGTTAATATTGATAAATGTAAAGTTTGCTCTTTCAGTTTAAAGAAAAATATAATTTTATTTGATTACACTCTTGATTCAAAGCCATTGACACGCAGCAGTAATATTAAAGACTTAGGGGTAATATTTGATGCTAAACTCTCATTTTCTGAACATATTAATACAATCTCAAGCACCGCCTTTAAAACTTTGGGCTTTATTGTCCGTAATTCCACATCGTTCAACAATATTAGTGCTTTGAAATGTTAATACTATTCTTTAGTCCGTTCTAGATTAGAATATGCTAGCCTTGTTTGGTACCCATGCTATCAAGTTAATATTCATCATCTTGAAGGTGTTCAACGTCGCTTTTTAAAATTCATGGCATATCGCGTTGATAATATTTATCCTGCTAGAGGATTTGATCATGGCCTCCTGTTGCAGAGATTCGATTTTAAATCGTTGCAGTTGAGGAGAGTTCTCACAAGTCTATCTTTCTTGTTTAAATTATTTCATAACCTCATTGATTCACCAGAAATTTTAAAAATGTTCTACTTACGTGTACCTAGGCCTGAATCTCGTGATGATTACATGTTTTACTGTCGTAATGCTAAAACAAATGTCCTTACGAAATCCCCTGTATACACCATGTCAATTAATTTTGATCAAATTTCTCATTTATGTGACCTAAATTTTGATACACTCAAACAATTATTATCAGTTAGTTCTCAATTTTTTGGAAGCGTTTAACTGGCCTCATCTATATTATGATATAGCTTTCAGACTGATTTAGTTTAGTAAATGTTAAATATTATTAGTAATTAAAATTAAGTACACTGTTACTTCATTACTTTGTTATAACATGTTTTGTCCTGTAATTGGAATGTCTATTCTGTTGGGCAATAAATGCATTATTATTATTATTATTATTATTATTATTAAAATAATTGAATGTTCATTGTTTAATGTGCATAAATGTCACAAAATACTTGTCATTGCTCAATACGAACGTCAAACGTATAACCACAGCATAGGTAGACCAGCAATTTCACTCCGTTGTCGGCATTTTGAATTGCCTTCAGTTTTTTGCGGTGACCTCGAAATGTGAATACGATAGCGCATCCGATGGAATTTACAGAATCGGTGATCAGGACCGGAATAAGAATGTTTTATTTGTGCGCAAAGCGTAGTTATTTATTACACATGAAAGTTTACGTTATATCTATTCGCATTATGTAATAATTAATTATACAGTTATGAATAGGTAATTCAACATGTATTATATACTATCATTTACTGCTACTAACATACACTGTGAAAATTTATCGATTTATTTGGATTCTTAAAAAATAGAGTTTGAAATATATATTGCACCACAAAACATTTTTATTTATTTACTTACTTTTTTTGTTATTAGTGATAATTACATTTTTTTGGGGAATTTTTTAATTTAAATTTTGACGTTTGAATTTTAGTGAAAAAATAATTTATTATAATTTTTTTTGTCTACGTAAGCCAGAAGACAAGTAATTTTTAGAACAGAAAAATTATGTTTACTTAAATTTATTTTTAATCTCAAGTCAAAATTCGCCCCTTTGGAGCCATGCAAATGAATGTGCTTCCAGATGGGACTTTATTGCTCTATTCTACAACAACCCTGACAATTTTAAGATGATGCTCCATTTTCGTCGCTCATATGATAACGTTTTTTCAATTAATTTTTAATTTAAGACTAAAATACACCTCTTGAGAGCCTTGCTAATGAACGTGCTTCCAGGTGGGATTTTATTGCTCTATTCTACAACTACCCTGACAATTTTAAGATGATACTCCATTTTCTTCACTCATATGATAACGTTTTTTAACTGAAAAATGTTAAATTGGAGATAAAGAGAGAGTGCAGTAAAATGTAAATTTGGAAAAAATAGTACCTAAATATTTATATGTTATTTTGTTTTGAGACTTACTTTCATTATAGTGACTATTTGACATAGTTTGTATGAACTATTACTAATCCTGAGCAGACTTTCTAATAAATCTTCTCTATTAGAAGCCACTGAACTTTGTTCTAAAATAAAAATTTGTATTTGTCAAAAATATAAATAAGTATATGTTAAACTTGACTTATTTTTATATTACAATGTTATACTTAAGAAATAAGTTAATAGGTAAAGCAATAGCCGTAAAATATAATTTACGGTTTTTATATATTATACATTACTTATTTATGTCTTTAGGAAATTTAAAGAAACTAGATGTTAAACATCTGACTGCTGCGCAGCGACTCGTTCCTCGATTCAGACTCAAAATATTGCTTTAATACGGCTGTGTATAACCGATGTTCGCACTTCCAGAGTTGGATGCAAACTGAGGTCTCTGCAGCCTGAAATCGATGCGCGAGCTGCTATGCGCGACTTATTATTTCGGCCCAAGTGATTCTACTGGTCTCCCTATACTGTAGTATAACTTTTGGGCGTACATGATGTTTTCTCATTCCGAAAAAGTTGAAGATGAATTTTCTATTCGGAAGAATCAAATAATTGACCGATGGGTAAGAAACAATGTTAATACAGTCAGACTGTTACAGTATTTCGAACAAAATTCACGAAATTCTATACGGCAGGCTAGCCAAGAATTGAATTTGGATAAATCAACCGTTCAACAAATTTTAGACCAATAGGTGTCATGACTACAAAATTCACAATTTGTAGTATTTGTCTGAGCGTCACATCGAAAACAGACTTAATTTTATAGCTCAAATTGTAGTAAATGTAGAAAATGTTGATCAGAACCTTTTTCGGCACGTTCTTTGGACGGACGAAAGTCAGTTTGCCAGTAATGGTTTGCCAAACAGGCGCAACGAACATTTGTGGTCCATTAAAAATCCCCACATTGTAAATCCAGTCCAAAACCAAGGCTATTTTGGAGTAAATGTATGGTGCGGCATCATCGGAAGGCATTTAATGCGACCTTATTTTTATGAGCATAGATTGAACAGCGTGCGTTACCTAAATTTCCTACAATGAATGTGTCTTTGTAGCTAAGGAGAAACATTTTCCCAGGAAAATGAATTGGGATTAATGGATCTATTCAGTGGTCCGGAAAGACACCGGATCTAATGCTCCTCAATTTTTTAAATGAGAGAGGGTTTTAAAAAATAAAGTTTACAAAACACCTTTGCAAGATATTAATCATATGATAGAAAAATCACAAACGCTTGTAATGAGTTAAATGGCGATATGTTAATAAAAACAGCCCACAAATAAATCAGGCGAAAATTGGATACGTGTCTTGAAATGAAAGATCATAAAGAGAATAGATTATAATATGTATGTGTATGAGGGCGTTTATTTTAACTGTATTAAAGAATTATTGGGGGTAAGACAATTTCATGAATAGTCCAAATTGGTGATTGTTTTTTTTTTAGTATTTTTAGGAATACAATCTTCGATTTCATTTACTATTTCTTTTTCACACGTATTACCAAATCGAGGCATTTGGATAAATTTGTGATTTTGACATCTAACAATCTTAAAGTGACGTAACATAGCGTTGCTATGATAACGTAATTTATCAGCTTTTTTATCCAGTTGCATTTTCTCTTCCTTCCTATTTAGCCGATAGCAAACCACAATTTTTGTGTTCGTCAATGGGATTTTTTATACATGAGTGGAATTGTCGAGTTTAATCTTTTTTTGAAATTCTTAATGACATTTATGCACTTTAAGAAATGAACATTCAATTATTTTCCAACGACTATTTGATCCTTCCACCGCTAATATGATTTTTAGGCGGTATTTCTTTTGAGACCCTTTAGGATGGTATTGCTTATAATTTTTAAACGGGTAGTAATACAGAAAAAAATCTCTAATAAAAGTTTATTAGGAAAAGAGAGCTTTTTATCAGGAAAAAATTTTGGGTATGTTTCTGGAGAAAATGTAATTAATGACGTCATTAGTCGTTTCAGTCAAATTCCAAAGATAATAATTTTGACTGAAAATGGAGCTTATTTCATCCCATTTAATACCACGTGTCCCAAATGTTATTTAAATTTTATATCCTCACAGTAGGCCCATATTATCGACTGTGAGACAAGTGCCTGTACCTTAACGCCTGATCGTGTATAAATTAAAAAATGTATCAGTATACAGTATGCGCCAAAAGTATGGAATAAATTCAATAAAAGCGAAACAATTATTTTTTGGCAAAAATCCTCGAACAGGTCGATTTTTAATATAAAAAATACATATTTTAGCGTAAAATGCGATTTTCAAATGTCATTTGTTTTCGAGTAATGACGTCATCGATTTTTTTTTAAATAGCAAAACCATATTTTTTTTCCTTGATTCTGATCGTTTAATTCTCTATCAGACAGTACTAAAATTTTGCCCTCTTACATAGGAAAGTTTTTGAGTATATGATGATTGAATGTGAGAAAACGTAAATTTTATCCATAAAAAAGTAACAATTCTGAGGTATGTAAAATAAAATACAATTGATTAAATTTTATACTTAAATTAAATGTTCGAATTGCCATCCACCAACTTCTTGACAATACGCAAGTCTGTGAAATTCTGTTTGCACATTATGATTGATTTCTGGGGTAACTCTGCGTATTTCGTCCCGAATGCGATTTTGAAGTTCTTCTAAATTACGTGGTTTATTAATGTACACTTTTGACTTCAAGTATCCCCATAAAAAATAGTCAAGAGGTGTAAGATCTGGCGATCTTGCAGGCCATTATATCGGTCCGCGTCTGCCGATCCACCTTCCAGGAAAACAGTTGTCCAAAAAATCTCGCACAGGGCGCGCATAGTGCGGAGGTGCACCGTCTTGCTGAAACCATATGGTATCGTCAGGAATGTCAGGGTCATTATCGTTAGGAAAAATTACTGCAAGGGCTGAAACAAGATCATTTTCTAGAAACTCTAAATATCTTTGTCCTGTAAGGATTCCTTCAAAGAAGAAAGGCCCTACTATTCTGTCGTCAACTACTCCAGCCCACACATTTAATTTCTGGGGGTGTTGGATATATGCCTCTGCCATCCAATGAGGATTTTCCCGACTCCAATATCTGCAAGTCAGACAAAATGTGGCCTCATCTGAAAAAATTATTTGCCGGTGTAAATTTCTATTTCCTTGACATAAATCCATTAGAATTTCTCAAAAGTGTAAGCGGCGATCGGGATCATCTTCATTGAGTTCCTGCACAAGTTGAATTTTGTAGGGATGATATTTTTCCTTCCTCAAGATACGTAGCACTGTGCTCTGACTAGTGTCATTGTTTAATGCAACCAATCGTGAAGAATTATGAGGATTATCCACCATACTTATCAAAATGTTCTGTTTCTGATTTTCATTAATGCTTGCCAGTTTCTCTAAATTTAGACTCTACCTTACTGACTGTTGATTGGCTGATAGGGCGATCTGGATATTTTTCATTAAATAAATCGCAAACTTCCTGCTGAGTTCTAGTCATATTCCCGCATTCGATAAGAATTAAAATTTCAATTCTTTGAGTAACAGTTAAATGTGCCATAATACTTTAAATTGAATAATAATTTCTATGTCGCTTACAATACTTATTAGAAAGTCGGTGTGGCAATGACACTTTGCAAAGATTTTCACCTACGTGATCCATAAAAGAACTATGGAATTCGAAAAACTAAATTTGATAACGTTTTTGCTTTGTTTTAATTGATTTACGTTTTTTAACATTCAATCGTCATTTACTCGAAAACTTTCCTATGTAAGAGGGCAAAATATTAGTACTGTCTGATAGAGAATTAAACGATCTTTCAGAATCAAGGAAAAAAATATGGTGCTGCAATTTAAAAAAAAATGATGACGTCATTACTCGAAAACAGATGACATTTGAAAATCGCATTTTACGCTAAAATATGTATTTTTTAAATTAAAAATCGACCTGTTCGAGGATTTTTCCCAAAAAATAATTGTTTCGTTTTTATTAAATTTATTCCATACTTTTGGCGCATACTGTATACAGAGATATGTATCGAATTTATTCCAGCGCGAATTATAAATCACACTAATCCAGTACCGATAAAGAACTAAATACCAGTTTGACAAAATCTCTATTATTGTCAACTAGATTACATAATATTTCAATACATCAATAGATTTGCATCGTATTTGACACAAATGTGCGGTTGTTAACCTAATTGGAATTTACAACCCGATCAATTCAAAGCTTACAGCAAAACAAAGCACTAACTTTTTAATTTATGTCCTTGAAGCACCTTTCTATTATAAATTTTATTAATTTGCTTTAAATAATTTCGTGAGAAATATCATACTTAATTTAACTTTGAACATCCGACAATAAGCTGTTTCGGGTAAAAAAATTGTATAAGTCAAATTTGTTTGGATTAGTACCCAGTCATTAAAGTTTAGGTAATAACGGGTAATAATTATTTTTAATTATGGTGCGCAACATTTGTTTCTGAAAAATAAACCTATTCACAACTAATTCAAATAATCACGTAAAAGTAAAATTCATTTAGATCTAAAAAATATATGTGACGGTAGTTGAGACTCTCCTTTGTTTTTTAATTTATGTACTTATAGAGAGGATTAAAAAATGTTAACGTAATTAAAGCTATATAATGTCAGACAGATATAAAATATGCTTCTATGTACATGTAAGAAGATATCGACAATAGAATCAGATCGAAGATAAATGGTAAATTATGACTGTCCATATAAAAACTTACATTTTAATGAACTGGATATTTAGTTTTATTTCCATAGTGATATTTTGTTGGGAATTATAAGGAAGCGAAATATATAAACAATATAAGTACCTACCTTTACAGATTTTAATCCAGAAAACTTATATATATTTTTGTGTCAAATTAATTAAGTGGGCAAAATCACTGATTGTCGTACCCGCTCGTAAGTTGTATATGTCTGGTGTGCCGCTGCTAATGAATGGCAGTTTGCTTCTTCTTCTTCCATCAAGTATTTACACAAATTTTATAAACATCCGTTTTCTGTGACCCATCTTATATAAATAATTAAATACTACTCCTGGAAGAAATACAATATACATTAAAAGCAAAAATACTATTTATGTACTCCAGTTTTATTTTCTTCTTATTATTTACTTTATTCAAAATTATTTAATATTATTTCAAATATTTGCAGTAATTTTTTCAAATAAAAATAATTGTTGCTTCAAGTAATTCTTATTGTTTAAATTAAACAAAACAATTCTTTATACAAACGGAACTTTATCTCATGTTAATTAAGTATATTGATTGATTTCTTGATTTCAAATAATTTTTATTCTTAAAACAAGAATACATGTTCTTATTATACAAGAATAAGTCATCTTTTAATAAAGTGTTACTGTACTTGAGAATAGTGAAACATAGGCTAGTGTTGGAATAAGTGTATTAATCTTGATAATATAGTATGATTAGACATTATTTATTGAATTATTGAACAGCAAGTAAATAATTATAACAACTTATCCATGATATTGAAAATATTAGAATACGAACTGTTACTTCGGACGCGCATATATAGACTTTCTTTCAATTTTAGTAAGAATCTGGCGTAATCATAACAACCTATACATCATTAATCCTCTTTGCGGTTATTGCCAACTACTGAAAGAAAAACAAATGCGTGCTTTTAAGGGACGCCTACTCTAAAGCCTTGTCCTCATGGAAGCGAAAATTCTTGCAAAATTCGCAGATTTTGATTTAAATTGTGAATGGCGGGAAAGTGTTAATTATCCGTGAATTTCGCAAAACAATAATATTATCGATAATTTCATCATTTTGTGGGGTTAATAAGTTTAACTTAAGTTTCTGTCATTCTACCATGACTGTCAGTCACTGTTTTATGAAGAAAATGTTGCAGTTGGCAAAATTCGCTAAAGTCTCGCCATCAAATAATTCTCGCGAATTTTCGCAAATTTCGCGTCCATGAGGACAAGGCTTTAGACATTCCTACTCTACCAAAATTACCTTGCCATTTCTATTCGCAAATAAATTTGCCGTAGTAACCTTCAAGTATTTAATTTGCTAACCTAACTTTGCATTTGATGATTTCAATGTTGAATTCAACACTATAGTACACTGAGAGAAATCGATCAATAAAGAAAATTTCCAAAAATAATCTGCAATATAGTTGGAATATTTTTTATTAGTATTGCAATATCATGTACCAAGCATAATGAAAAACATTTTATTAACACGATTTTACTACCATAAGTCAGCGTTTTGCTAAAACAATAGAGTATCTTACGTTTAATACGTACATATTTTCTATCACTTCTACTGAAGGTAACTAAGATAACTTATTGCAGTCAGACTAAAGTCAATTATCTACTACAATTATCAAAGGATTCAATTAAGATTTAAAAAAAAATACCAAAACAGACTTATTAGCGAGATGCTGTGTATACAATCACAAAATAATACTATTAACAAGAAATTAGATACAGAATGCAATGGTATGAAGAAATTTTTAAAATGAAAATAAAATATAAACATTCGGTACATTATTTTTTTCTTCTGTTGTCAACGTCTTATTTTTATTACTTTTTCTCCCTCCAATTAGTATCTCGATGTCAGATGTTCGTATATTTCATTTGAAACATTGCAGTTTACTGCTACAAATTTTAATCTCATTGAATAAAAGCATTTCCTATGTTGACTTATTCGTTGTATGATGATGATGAATGACAATTTTATCTTTTTTACTTTGGTTTTGTCTCACTGGGTAAGGTTGCTATTTATTTTTTAATTTATTTTTTTAATCTAATTCTTTTACTTGTTTGGTTGATTAATTAATAATAATTTAATATCTTTTTTCAAATCGTTTATATGAACGTATAACAAATTAAATTTTAAATTGTTAATATTTTTTATAATTCTTATATCTTGTTTCCTATTGCAGCCCTAAGGAAGATTTAAAATATAATTGAAACGTTGGCTTAGTCAGAAAATCTAGACCATTAACTGTATTGTCCTTTCTTCCTATGACTAGAAAGCTTGAAACTGCGCCATTTTGTGCCTAACAGAAACAGGAAGGACGTATTGCGATTGCCCGTTTTTCATTAACATATTATACACAAGGAAAAAATATTGGTACACCTACCTAATATAGCTAATAATAACCAGCAAAATTCACATTATGTGAAGTAAAAAAATACATAATACATGAGAAGGTGTGTATAGTGCTAGCACCTATAGTGTTTATTAGATATCAACGTTAACTTAAAATGTTTATTTTTTATTAAAGAAGTTATAAGTGAAAAGCAAATGTTGGTCAATTATGTCCAAACTGTAGGTACCTAATTATTCACCTTAAAATTTTGCTTGTAACATTTTAATGTAAATTAAAAGTTTAAAAACAAAGTTGACCACTGAACCAAACTAAGTACACATATATAAGTAATTACAAAAAAATTATTTAATAGTGACTATAAACATACTTATCTGAAATAGAAAGAAATATTTGCTGGTATTGCTATAGAATTAATCATCCTAGGATGAAAGCCTAACAAACCCCAATATAAATTTTTACTGGGGTGGAAAAGTGCAAAAGCTGCTTTAATAAAGAAGTAGAATTGTAGCAGTAAATCAAAAGTTGAAAAAAAAAACTTCTTACCCGCTAGTAGGTTCCTTTAGCAAAATGATTTTTATTATGGCCAACGTTTCTTTTCTAGAGCCTATTTAATGCAGATATTTTATTTTTTTATTTTAGAATTACACTATTCAACAGTCAATGACCAATTACATGATGGGAACTACAATACAACGCACAAATTACAAAAAATAGAAAAATGTAAAATCTACAAATCAACTTTGCTTTGCAAATCATTACAGGTATGACAGCTGAAATGCAACGGAGAAAACTTTAACATATTAGTTTTCAGAATAAGCAAATAGAACGTCTTGATATATCTAGAGGAAGTACATGCAAGACAAACGTTAGCTTTTCTAATATTGGAGAATAAAATTTTCAAAATTTTGTAGATAAATAATATAGCTTGTTTTTGCCTAGGTACTTCAAGACTTTCTCCAGAAAATCTAGAAATTAATATAATCTGAGGGGAGGAAAAAATTCATCAACTGTATGAGATACATATTTTAAAAAACGCCTATGAATATTTTCTAATGAATCTTTATATGTATCATATCCATGGTTCCAGATCAAAGAAGCATATTTTAACTTAGATCTTACGAAGGTGTTAAAAAGCAAAAACAGTATATTAATATCGGTGAAGCCCTTGGAGTTTCTAATAACGAATTCCAAATTTCTGTAGGATGCTTGAATAACTGATTCAAAATGGAAATTAAAAGCTAATTTTCTGTCAAAATTAACTCCCAGATCTTTGACATACTCAGGACTGTATATACTGTACGCATATAAAATAGGATTTTTTTTCTGCTGTAAGAGACCACACTAAATTTTTTGCCATTAAGGGAAAGTTTATTTCCATCACACCATTCTTTAATTGTTGGCAGATTGTAATTTAATATAGTCAGATATGGAATGTATGGGGCAAAAAATTTTAGCATCATCAGCATAGAGTAAGATGTCAACGCTCAAGTCATTTACAATGTCATTTATAAATAAAGCAAATAGAAGGGGCCCAATAATAGAGCCTTGAGGTACGCCAGAAATAGTTTGAATTTCGACAGACCTGACACCATGGTACTCAATAAATTGTTTCCTGTTGTTTAAATAACTATAGAAGAAAGTTAACAGTGGGGAAGACAAACCAGCTTGTTGAATTTTTTTCAGTAGAATACCATCAAGTCTGTTGAAGGCTTTCGAAAAGTCAGTATAAATCACATCAACTTGAACGTTGGCATCTAAATTTTCAGTTAAGAATTGGGTGATTTGAAATAAATTTGTTACCGTGTGTCTGAAGTACACTATGTATAGCTAATTCGAACACTTTGACAAAATTACTAATTATAGTGATGGGTCTATAATTTTCAACGTTAGATTTATCTCCCTTTTTATGTATCGGACTAATACGGGAGGTCTTCTATGAATCTTCCATTTTGCAGGGAATAATTAATATCTTGATAATAATTGCCTAAAAGATATTCCTTTTAGTGTAAACAATAGTTTTTTATAAGACAGAACTAGACACACAAGATTAATTATATTACAAACCACTGAAACCAAAGACCTTCTAGATATAGATTCAATTTTTACGGTTTGAAGACGTAGTATTTAGCTTAAATCACCAATTCAATTTGGCTGGGACACCCTATACATATAGAACAATTAATAACTTGTAAATGCTGAAATTTAAATGAATTATCTACATAACAATCTTTACATATCTGACTGATCGATTATTTTTGACATACAAATTAGTTGTCTTACGATTTACTAATCAATTCGGATGTACTTTAAACGTAATAACTCGTCTCTAAAAAAATACTATTCAAGGCAAAAGCGGTAAGATACGTGCATTTGGATAATGAATTCAATTCATCTGCCGGTTTATTCTGGTGAAATACTCTATTTGGCGACCTCAAGTTAACATTACATTTGCATAATAAATGTTTGGGTACGACTTGAAATATAACGGGCGACCCACTTATGTACTTATTTATTATTTTTTAAGCTTAACCGATATTAAATTGTGACACTGTTGGGTCTTCATTTGCAAATTGGAGCTATCTATATGTTAACTACCTACTTTATTTTCGAATATTTACATCATAAACAATATCTTTACTTAATACCTTTAAAGAAAATATCTTTTCGAGGTTTCAATCAATATTCAAGTAAACGTTGAAAAAAAAAAATGAAAAACAAATTATTTAATGTAACGCGAAATATTCTGCATTTGATATATATAATTGATGTTCGCTCAGAAACTTCTAAATGGTAGTGTAAATAAAACAAATGTTATGAGTTTGTTCTTAGTTCAACAATAATTGTTATATCAACTTTAATATGTTTAGGCACAGAATGCAAATAATGAAAAAGTTGCTATTTGAAAGTTTAAATTACACTTCAGCATTGTGTACCACCGTGTCCGTAATAATATTATCTTTATTTTAATATATATTTCAATGAGCAAACAGATGAGTACAAACTGCTAGTATCACCTCACGTTTTCTAATGGGCAACCCGGTAATAGTGACCAGTAACAAGTAGGCAACTTAACATTTGCATGTTCCTCATGCTTTGTACTTTAGACTGATATTAAATTCGTTTGGTAAGCAAGTGAGCGCAATGTTGAAAAAAATATATTGGAGTATTTTTAATTAAGGGCAGCCATGAACATACTTTATTAAATAACCTATTTGAGATATATTTGTTTACATATTATCTTTGATAAAAATTACATTTGATCGGGTAAGCAGATAGGCGCAGGACGACCTTAGTTCGAATCTTAGACTATAATGAATGAAAATTTATGCCATGTATTTTTGTCAGTTTGTAACGAAATAATGAAAAACGAATGCAAAATACTGGAGCTAACCGGATTAACTATTACCTATCTATCAGGTATTATTACTAATAAGAATGTTATGCTTTGTCGTTTCTGCATTTAGAAACGCTGCAAAAAGACGACCACATGGAAATTGACATTATTGACAGATGTGAGCTTTATCTATGGATTTAAGCCATCTTAGTCGATGCTTATCATTGGCGCCGACTTTCCGTAGGAAGAAAGGGTTTTGTCCCATTTTTTTAATATCAAGTTAAAATTCTAGAATATTTTTTTTATTGTCTTTTAGGCCTTCCTGAGCACGTGGTTAAACTTTTTACACTTAGTCATAGTTAACACTGTTTAATTGTGTAATTTTAATGACAAAATGTATTTACTTGTGCTTATTCAAATTTTATTATGCGTAGGAATAGTTTTCTATTTCTATTTAAGGATCACTGACTTTTTTGATTTATTATGATTTAAATATACGAGTATAATAAAAATATTTAATCAGTGCCTACTAAATATTAATTGAATAAATCCTTGCGCCAGGACCAGTTAAGGATTATTTTTGAAACTAAGTTTACCTAACCAAAAAATCTCACACTGAAAAGCAAAGTCAAAAAATAACAAAAATCACATCACTATATCGCGTATATTTTTTATGTATCGAAAAATTCTTTGTTTTCGTTCTCAAAATTTGCAATCACAGACAAGAGAACCCCCTTTGTTTGTGTTAAAAGTAAGTCAAGTTTGGCAGTTTAAAATTTGTTTATCTGCTTCCACAGAGATGCTACATGATTTTTATTTTATTGTTACTTCTTTCAAATAATTTTGTCTAGTTTAATTTGATGCGCCAGTACTTCTACCGATTTCACTTTGTACAAAAAGACACGTGTTACCATCATAAGTCATGTCCAATAGATTTAATTCTTAAAACAGGATATGTGAACTTAAAAATCTAATACCTTCTGTTTTGATAAACACAATTATCCAAAACATATTTTTATTCAAATTGCATCTAAACTGCTGGCCATTTGAACTTACACATAGAGATTTTTAGGCAAAATTTGAAGTTCAATATTTTCAACAGGAATGCAAATTTTTGAACGCGGCTTGCAAATTTTAAGAGCTAGTTTTTTTCGGATTAAGCTGCATAACGTATATTTATCGTAGGACCATAGGTTTATTATATATGGGGTGATCAACGAAGTCATGCAAAAAAACAAAAAGTTTGTATGAGTGAAATTTCCGCAAAAAATTTTTTTTGGTCGTTGCAATATGGTTCGTTACGTCAATATATCTAGACGTTTTTGTTGGTTTTTGGATTAAGGCCCTTAGACCTTGTACACACTACTCAACATAAAATTTGGGTAGCAAAATTTTTAAAATGCTATAACTTGACATTGGATTGACGGTTCTTGATGATTTTTGCAGATTTGGAATCCTCATTTCACGTAGATTTTCTATGGTCTAAACATTTTATTTGAAGGTTCAAATTTACACCGGGTCGATAATAAACAAAAACGTAGCAACAAGAACAAGTTTATTACATTATATTCTACAGTATAGAAGATTGGTTAACATCAGCCAAAAGTCAATTCTTAATAAAGTATAATTCTAAACATAATTTAACATTAAGGTACATTAATTAAAAAAAAGAGAAACAAATATTTTGTTGGACCTCCTGCTCGACGTATTACTTCCCGACATCGATTTGATAGAGTATCCACAAGATTATTTATCTATAAAATCTTATGGAATATTATCCCATTCTTCACGAATGGCCTCACTAAGCGTTTCTAAGTTTTCAGGGGGTACATCACGCGATCTTACTTTAAGTTTTAAATAAGACCAAACGTGTTCGATGACATTAAGATCCGGAGACTTTGCAGGCCAGTCCATCCTATTGATGTTCTGTGCCTGCAAAACTCTGTGATTTTTCGCGCTCTGTGAGGTCGAGCGTTGTCATCCACCAATAGAAATTCTGGGCCATAATTTCGAGCAAAAGGAACAATAATAGGTTTCAAAATTTCCTCCTGATAAACAGTAGCGTTAACGGTTTGGTTGGTAATGAATAACTCGGTTTTACCATTTCTTATGATACCTCCCCACACTGTAACACCTCCGCCACCCTCTTGACGGGTCATATTTTCCTCCAAATATCGCTGATTTGGCCTTCTCCAAACTAACATTCGGCCATCGGAGTGAAACAAATATTAAATCTTGTTTCGTCTGTAAATAAACAATGGCTCCACTCTGCACTACTCCGATTCGCATGCCGATTTGCCCATGCCCGCCTATTCGCTCTATGGTGTTGTAATAACCGCACACATTTTGCTCTGCGACGGGCTCTATAATTTAAAATGTTTGGTATTGTGTTATGTTTTTGAAAAAAAAAAATTCTCACCTCAACTTGTTTTTATTTAATATTCTTCTCACTGTTCTGTGCTGTGTTGAGAAGCCGAATGCAATTTTCCCTTTCTGCCGTGGTTAAACTTAATATTAATTTAAATTTACAAAATTATAACAATGAAATGTGTCAGATTATTTCTAAAATAATGTTAACAGTTTTTAATTCCATAGCAACAAATTTGTTTTTCCAATGCCTCTACTTTGAAATGGATGCGTCGCGTAGAAATTACACCCGATCATAATTATGGGCATGGGGGTGGACAAAGAACTCTGTAAAACTGAATGATTCTTTGAGATAACAAACTGGGGTGAGAGTTTCTGACAGAACAGTAAGAAGAACATTAAATAAAAACAACTTGACGTGAGAATTTATTTTTACAAAAACTTAAATAATGCGAAACCTTAGAGCGCGCCGTACCCTACGTTTTTGTTTATAATCAACCCGGTATAATGTGTAAATTTGAACCTTCAAATAAAATGCTTAGACCATAGAAAATCTACGTAAAATAAGGATTCCAAATCTGTAAAACTCATCAAGAACCGTCAATCCAATGTCAAGTTATAGCATTTTAAATATTTTGCTACCCAAATTTTATGTTGAATAGTGCGTACAAGGCCTAAGGGCCTTAATCCAAAAACTGACAAAAATATCTAGAGATATTGATGTTACCTTAGTAACGAACCATATTGCAACGACCAAAAAAAATATTTTGCGGAAATTTCACTTATACAAACTTTTTGATTTTTTGCATGACTTCGTTGATCACCCCGTATATAATAAACCTATGATCCTACAATAAATATACGTCATGCAGCTTAATCCGAGAAAAACTAGCTCTTAAAATTTGCAAGCCGCGTTCAAATATTTGCATTCCTGTTGAAAATATTGAACTTTAAATTTTGCCTAAAAATCTCTATGTGTAAGTTCGAGTGGCCAGCAACTTATTTGCTCTTACTCATCTTTATTAAAATGCATTAATTTACTATAAACCAAGCTGAACTTCAAACAGTACAGTTGAGGTTGAGGTCTAGTGTTGGTAATCTTGTCTTGCTTTTTCTTATTCTTGCAAGGAGACAAGGCAAGACCAAGGCTTTACAGCTCGAATTGCAAGACAAGATGTAAAGAAACGTCTTGTGAGACAACATGATGTTACATGTTTACATATTTATTATAAGAACATAATGTATCAAGGGTTAACAACTTTAAATATTTTATAAACATTTCATAAAAATGGCGAATGCGCTGGTAATACGAACGCCTTCTAAGCCGTTGATGTTTCGCTACAGTAATCACTCAAATTTCATTGAAAATACTTAATATTACGTTTTGGACTGATATAAAATAACAAGTTTAGATGGAAGGGGAGAATTGACCAGTAGTGAATAATTTTCAATAAAAGTTGAAATAATAATAATATATGCCTAATATAATTTCCGAGTAACTAAAATAAATAAAACATTATGGTAGATCAAATATTTTGTTAATATTCGGTTTAAAACTCTCAAAGATTATGGTATGAGGATTCTGGACAAAAAAAATATTGAATGGCAATACGAATATTTTTTGATACAACGAAAAATTTGTACTCTTTACATCAGTGGCGGATCGTGGTAGCTGCAAGAGGTGAGGCCCAAATAATACCTAAATAGGAATAAACGTCTCCCCCTTTGACGCGTTAACCATTTTTTATTATGGAGGTCTTCGCCAATAGGCCTACTATAACCATAAATTAAAAAAATTAAATAACATCAGAACTCCGATTTTTATTTGCAATATAAATAAATAAAATATATGTTTCAGCATCTAATAATTAAAAAAATTATTCCTACGTGATTAAAACACTAAAAAATATTAAACAAATATATAAAAACCAATTTTCAACTACTTATCTATTTACATACAAAACAAAGCCACTTTTACCCAAAATGTTTTAATACTTTCACTTCTTATAAAACAAGTGTATTCCTCGGTCTTTTAAATTCGCAAATTTGAGACTAAGACTTTGCAGCAGTTCTTTTTCTATAGCCATCATCGACAAGTTGTTTAAGCGTTCTTGTGTCATCGTATTTCTTAAGTAAGTCTTAATGCGCTTAAGGCTTACGGTGAGCGCTCTATCAAACGATATATAATGTCTGTTCCAACAACCGTCAAGAACTAGTTCAGAACCGTGAAAAATGTTTGACCGACACCGTCTTACGTTGCATTCGCCGAGAGTACATTAACAACTAAACTGACTGACTAATTCTGGACGGTTCGGAGTCGATTCTTGCTGTGTTGGAACAAACCCATAGTTTTCACTCAGCAACTTCTTAACGGATAATGATAAAAATATGCAGTTTTTTTAATAGACTATAAATATTATTTTACGTCGACGCTGTGTTTTGAAAGTGTAAAATTAATTTTTTTAAATGAATTTTGCATATTTTCAAAATTTCAAAACACAGCGTCGACATAAAATAATATTTGTAGTCTATTAAAAAAACGCGTATTTTTATCATTTTTCTGTGAGGAGTTACTGAGCGAAAACTATATCCCTTTAGATCGAACGCTCACCATAAGCCTTAAGGCACGAAAAGTTTAGTTCTACTGAAACACTTATTACAATTGTTAAAACTAAGCAAAATAATTTCTATGTTTCCGAAAATATCATTTTAAATTCCTTGTATAATATTTCTACCGTTTTCTGAACTTCTAAATTATAAAATTGTTTGTCCCTGTACAAAACATAAAGTTCGTTTTTCAACTTATCTATGTCAAATATGTTTGGATAGTTTTGTAGCAAACAATCAAACGATATTTCCTGAAATTTGTTTGCATATTCGGGATATTTTAAAGCGTTGGCCGTATACTCAAAATTTGTCGTTTCTCTACTTCATTACGTATTGGAAAAGGCGTTTTAAATAGAGATAAAACAATATCGTGAGAGGGATTCATTATTATAAATAACTATAGACGAGCCTATCGATAATATATATTTAAATTAGGTTCCTATTCTATGTTAAATTTAGTCTTACCTTGTAAGGAAGTTGTTTTTTTTCTTTAAATTAATCCTACCTGCCTTGTCCCTAAAACTTTACCACCGCGCTTACCACCTAATCTTCAGAATATTTAAGAAGTTACTTTCAACGAATCAACCACTAACAGTAACCACTGGAAATTCAAAACACATAAATAAAAGTATTAACACTTGAACAATCGATTAATCGTCACTAGCCACTATCACATCGTCCATTTGCCGTTGAACTAAAAACTTGAGGCGCCAGAAATCGGGCCTCAGTCTCGAGCGGACATGGAGCGAAAAAAGCGATTTAAACCGTCTCGCGTGGTGGGGGAAACCATAACGTATAGACATGTGCGACGCAATTTGGGGCTTGGAAAATTTGGCCTCACTGTGGTGGGATTGGTGGGTGACCCGAATTCCCCACGCGGGTAGAAACAGAAACGGCGGGATATTGAAATGTAAACCAGAGGTACGTTATAACATACGAGGGCTAAGATTGAAGCAATTATTTTATTTCGTTACATTGATTTTTGATAAATGTAGTAGGCAATCGGATTGGAAATTATGGGGTATTAAAATATACAGCGAAAGCCAAATTCTACAGTGAGGCCCGGCCTCAGTTGCTTCATACGATGAGATGCCACTGCTTTACATATGTATCTCCTTTTTCTCTCTATCTCGCTCTCTCTTTCTCAAAACACCATGTGTTAATTACCAACCATTAGAAGTTTCATCTTAAGACAGATTAAATTTCATAACTATTTAGGACAAGTCGGTAAGAATTGTAATATATCTCTAGTTACGTAAATGCAATTTTGAAAATTAAAGAAATAGAAGAGACAGCAATTTTCACATAGGGGTTGTTGTCAGAATGTTTACAAAATGTTTATGTCTTTCATATATAATACATATTTGGAAGTAATTTATAAAGCAGCATATATATCTACCATACAAATGTTTAAAACATCACATCTCAGAAGCGGCGTATGTGGACACATATTTTGTTTTCATTTTATTAACTGAGATTTATTTCAGGATGATAATGTACATCCTTCAATGGCCAAATGTGTTGAATGAATTATTTATTGAACCTGTGCTATTTTAATGTCTTCGTAATTATAGGCATAAATCAACTTCCTTTTATATACTCTTTTATTGCATATTATATTTTATAATATCGCCTGCATCGTACTTTTATCATTGTTTTTATTATTGGATATAAACGCGAATGATTAGATATTATATATTATATAAGTGAAGGTAGATATATTTATGACAAGCTTACAATTTTTAACAATCCCACATTCTTGCTATATAATTTAGAAATTATTCGGCATGCCTATACTAAACAAGTAAATTTATGCTATAGTTTTCGATAGGTAAGTAATACATGATGTCCACTGGATGTTCAGTAACTCGAAAATGGTTAAAGATAGGAATGTATGTATATATCATATTTTTACAATCGAAAGAAGTATTGCAATGAAGTGATTTTTCATTTTAAATCTTATTTATAAAATTATCACCAGACCGCCGATATGTGTTTAATTACCGAGCGCTAGAACGGGCGTATTCGCTACCGTTCTCATAGAACAAAATCTCACGAAATTCATCGCGGCATTCTGGCCAGCGAGTCGACCGAGCGAACAGACCTACCGCGCGACCCCATCAATACCAGCACCAGAGCCCGAAATTTTTTAAAGTCGTTGATCAACTTAGAATAATTTCATGTGTAGTAAGAAGAAGGTAAGATTTTTACAAGTCAAAAGGGAAACAGTGCGCAGCCGCCGATTTGTCTATGGCACCGAAGACTTTTAAACATCGCAGAGATGATTCAGTTCCTGGCTCATCGTCGTCGAGAGCAGTCCTGTCTGTCCACCATTTCAGTCCCAGAGGAGCTGTTTGTAATTCTTCTAAGTTGCTGAGGAACGTTTTGCCAGCACCACTTGCCGTAGCTGTCTCGTCTGAGGACCACTGCGCAGCCGCCAACGCGTGACCAGCACTGAGGACTTTCAAACTCCGAGGAGGCAGTTCCTGACCAGCCGTCCACAAGAGCACTAGCCGTAGTTGCTGTTGGTAAGAATTTTTAAAGTCCAGCCCGAAGACCACTGTGCAGCCGCCAACCTGGTACCAGCATCGAGGGCATCTACTTGACCAGTAGACGATCCAGTTCTTGGCTATCCGTCAACGAGGGGAATCCTGTCTGTCCAGCCCACCAGAGAAGCCGCCTTTGGTGACGGTTCTAAGTCGAGTCTAGGGACCAGTGCGCAGCCGCCTACTACCCAGGAGCGTTTGGTGTTCCACCGTCGAAGGCGCAGATTCAGTTCCGGGCCAGCCAGCACCAGCAGCAGACCAGTCCAGCACCGCCAACACGATAGCTTGACGAGGTAACTCGTCCTTTGCTAGAGTCAGTGCCGACCGACCACTCAAACTGTACGGACGTGCCTGTCCGCAAGCAAAGGAAGTAAGTAGAAGGTTAGGGAAGACTTGGCCACTGTTAACTTTGTGGTAATCATATCTTGCCTTTCAGATTTCCATCCTTACTACGACAGGGTAGAGGCGCTGTTGCCCTTGTCCGGCGTATTTCACCTCACCACGCGTTCGGCTCATAGGATGTTGTTCCCAATCCGTCTGTATAAGTTGAAACGTGGGTCGTAACTATCGATACAATTTCTTACAGCTAGCTGCTTCGCAAGCCCCGCTGTGGCCAAGTATATAGTTTTGTAGGTTAATTTTGCTTTTCCCGCTTGATAACTTCCTCTTGCCTGATTGTGCCCGCAGCTTTTAATAACCGCTTGTAGAAACCGATACCCTGTAACCGCACCGCTTACTCTGTACCGTATCTGTTTACCTCGTAGATTAGAACCGTATTATTTGCCCCGTAATATTTTTAGTTTTTACCTAGAGTAACAGTTAGAATTTTACATATGGGTTTGCACTCAAGAAATGTAAATATTTACCAAGTGTGACTTGTTTTACTGGATACCGAAAGTCTAACTCCTCCCTCACGACCCCTGGACACACCGTGTCTTCACTGTAGCCGCCCGAGTAGTGGTGTTTCTGCACTGTAAACAGAAATTGGCGCCCGAGGTTACCGCCGCCACCGCTCAGGTGTTATAGTGACACTGTGTCGTATTGCAATTACGACGTAGGCACGTCACAGTGTAATTAAAAAATATATAGATCGTTCTATTAAAAAATATATTATTACTTCTTTTACTCCCCTGTGCTTCCATTAACTTATTAAAGGGGTGCAGTTACAGCCTCTAGCATTTTCAAATATTCTCCGTTGTATAATTTTGCATACTCATAATCGCCTGCAAGATAAGCTTGTTTTATTGTGTACAAATTTAAATGAATTTGAACACCTGAATGTAACCTAGAAACATACTATGTCATTACCTTTAATTAAGTTTGTAAATTTTATTTTAAATATTTACTGTATTGTGTTTATTGTCTCTATTTTTTGTTTGTGTTTCATTTTCTGTGATTGGTACTGTACTGTCGGATGATATATTGTTAAAATAAAATAAAATAAAAATTATGTATGTAAATAGCAAATAAACCATTGTATAGGTAATACAGACACATTTGAACTACGTCTAAATCATATTGCAATATTTAAAAAATATGTATATTTGGAAAAAATATTTTTAGAAGACTTGCTGCACCCCAAAACTTAAATTTAGGATAATAACATTATTACAAAAATTGTTTATCTAATTATAGTCCGCTTTTCTCAGACTATTAAATTCTGATATTTCCAAAAGTAAAATTTTCACTTCATCCTAATACACAATCATTTGCTTAAAATAAAAAAAAATATTTGCTGGTATTGTTGTAGAACAAGCTTTCCAAGGATGAAATACTAGCAGCCTCAATATAAATTTGTGTTAGAGTGAAAAATTACAGAAGCTACTCTGATAAGATGGCATTACAACAATAAATCAAAAGTTAAGAAAACCTTTTCAGCCACTAGTAGGTTGTTTTAGGAAAATTGTTTTTATTATGAAAGTAACGTAACCTTTCTAGAGCTATATAATGCTGAAATTTTGGTGAGACTAATCAATATACAGTGTGTTGAAAATGTGTGTGTTGAAAGTCAAAAACATATTCTTTAGACCAAAATAATGGGATTTTCCTTATGTCAATTTTCATTTTGGAGCTCCATTTTCAAAATACAGGGTACACTTTCTTAAGTTGGTATACTTTATATGAAATTTTGGTCTAAAGGCATGCATTTGAACTATATGTTTAATATGGGTACCATCGCCACCTACCTGGGGCTATTTTAATTAGAATATTTTGGAAAATATATGATTTCAGCCAAAAGTGCTCTCCACCTTGTATAATTTGTTCCCTTAGCTGTTGTTCAGTTGGCATGAAAACCATATTAGCAAAATCTTTCATAAAACCTCTAAAGTCCAACGTGTTGAGGTTGGGGAAATGGGATGGCCATTTATCTTATGCAAGGTGTCTACCAATCCATTGGAAATATTTCATTTAAATGGTTTTGATCATTTTGAATGTATCCGCATTACGCACATTCAAGTTGAAGTTACATATTTTGAGAAACAGCCAGAGGCAAACCATCAAGTCCATGAAAAATTCATTACAATTGATATTCTTTATATTCTTCCAATATTAGGTAAACAATAGCTAAGGGAACGAATTGTACAAGATGGAGAGCACTTTAGGATAAAACCACATATTTTCCAGAATATTCGTTAATTTCTAATTTAAAGAACTGAGTGAAGGTTGTACCCATATTGATCAATTATTTTGAGTTAAACTTTTGTTTTTTTTGCCCTCGTAAACTGAGTCTTAAATCAAAATCTTATAACAGTGGAAAATAGAATAAAACAGGCTCTATCTAAAAAAAATATTGTGAAACCGCAGATGTACTCAAAAAATTTAGCGAATGTCCGTAGGTATTACACTCCTCTTTTGTTCGTTCATGCTTTGATATTTTAGACCAACATTACACAGAAAGTATGGCGACATAAGATAAAAATATGAATCAAATTCCAAACAAATATCTCTAAAATCACCGAAGGTATTAATAAATTTTAACACCCTGTATTTTGGAAATGGAGCTTTAAAATGAAAAGTGACAAGAAAATTCCCATTATATTGGTCCAAAGAATGTGTGGTTAACGGCTTGACTTAATAATTTGTAACATTCTATACTAATGGCTAATAGGCCAGTCATTGTAGGTAGATTTAGGCAAGTATCTCTGAAAATTGAGATACCCAGCTGTAAGCTCGTATAAACTTGTATTTTGACATCCTAAAACTGTTCTCAAAATTCACATATGACTCGACGTCCGCAACTTTAAAAATCTGGGGTCAAAGGTCAAAAAAATCGATCTTTTTCACATTTTTTGCAAAAATCTCGTTTCCTATAGATTTTACGCTATTTGTATTTATTATCACTATTGTAGAGAATTAAATTCTCTACAACTTTGTTTCAAACATTTTTCTATACGTTGAATCGTTTTCGAAATAGAGGGCAGAGAGCGCGGGGTTAGAATATCATTTGAAATCAACTGGTAGTCCCGATCGAAATCATCTCATATAAGGTTTATAACTTATTACTAAATATATAATTATGAATAATTTTCATTTTTTATTAACAATTACATTAAATTTAAATATTTTTTTCATTAATGAACCTATCTATGAATTCAATAATACTCGTAATTTATTTCTGTCATTGAAAAATCCTTAAGGGATATACTTTAATTACATTTTAATTGTATTCTCGTTTACGCTAATTACATTTTAAGTAGAAAATAATTTAGTATATCTTGTTTAAAATCTCTAAAAGAAAAATTTCTATCAAATCGCAATAATAAAGAAAAATTAATTATTATGCTTATTGAAAAATTACAAGCTGTTGATATCAATACAAAACAGACCAGAGATGATGCGGATGTTCTCATCATTGAAACAGCTATTGAAGAATCTTAACGTGAAAAATCCTCAATTATAATAGGTGAAGATATTGATTTATTTATCATTTTAATTGGGTGTACACTATCTCTTGAACAAGAAATTTTCTTTGAAAAAGTTGGCAAAGCAAATGTGAAAACGGAAATATACTCCTCTAAAAGTTTCGATAAATATTCTCGTTCTAAATAACACATTTTGTTTCTTCACGCATTAAGTGGCTGTGACACGAATTCTGCGCTCTTTAAGATAGGAAAAAAAATCGTTTTTAAGGACATTTGAGAAACTGCCTAATTTGGATGAACTTGCTGCAGCATTTGAAGAAGAAAACTGTTCGGTTCAAAGATTATTTGAGAATGGATTGCAAACTTTATTAATAGTTTATAATGCTCCAAAATCTGTGGACAGTGTCCATCATCTCCGTTACGCACAATACGTCAAGTTAACAAAGCTCAATAAACCTGTGCAGTTTTCAAATATCCCACCAACAAGTGGAGCAGCTCACCAACATTTCAATCGTGTTTATTACCAAGTTCAAACTTGGTTAGGGCATGATTTGGAACCCCAGGATGGGGTTGGACAATGCGTAACGGATCCCTACAACCTATCATGACAATTTTACCACCTGCTCCAGATGAATTACTCAACGCAATATTCTGTAACTGCAAGAGTGGTTGTGGTTCAAGATGTGGATGCAGGAAAGCGGGGTTGCAGTGCTCTTTAGCTTGTGGCCAGTGTAATGGGCAAGCTTGTCTCAATGCTGTACAATGAGACCGATGTCATATGACCTTTGATCCAGAAATCATGGAAGAATTAGAGACAAATCTCGTTGAAGACGATAATGAAGATGATAACGACCTTGGAATTCTACAGCTGTGGGAAGACGACGACGCTGAAGAAGAAGAAAATTGAAATTAGAACTTATTGTTCTTATAATTATTTTTTCTTTTTTTAATTTTGACAATCACAAATATATCGAATGGCATTTTTTAATAAAAACATTATTTAAAATTTTATTTCATTTATTAAAGAATTGATTTAAATGTTTCCCTCTACAAATTTTTAACTACACGGACAGGTAAGTGTTATTAAATAAATTGATACTTAATTGAAAATAAATAATTAAGCGGAAAAATATTTAAATATAATGTAATTGTTAATAAAAAATGAAAATTATAGATTTAGTAACAATTTATAAACCTTATATGAGATGATTTCGATCCGAATTACCAGTTGATTTCAAATGATATACTAACCCCGCGCTCTCTGCCCTCTATCTCGAAAACGATTCAACGTATAAAAAAAATGTTTGAAACAAAAGTTGTAGAGAATTTAATTCTCTACAATATTGATAATAAATACAAATAGCTTAAAATCTATAGGAAACGAGACGTTTGCAAAAAATGTGAAAAAAATCGACCTCTTTGACCTTTGACCCCCGATTTTTAAAGTTGCGGACATCGAATCATATGTGAATTTTGAGAACAGTTTTAGGATGTCAAAATATAAGTTTATACGAATCTATAGCTGGGTATCTCAATTTTCGTAGGTGAACTCCTTAAATGACTGGACTATAAAAGATATTTCCTTCAGTACGGAAACCATTAAATCTTTTAAATAATTTGCTCGTGTATGATCTACCAACGAAATAAGGAGCGGTACACATCCGTCATGGACCACTGGAAGCTGCACACTGCATAACGTAAATGAAAGCTACGGCTAACACATATCTCTCAAACCACTTTCTGCTATTCACTTTCCCGCTGCAGGTCTGAAAAGAGATTCGTATTTAGTCTACCTTACCGACCGCCAAGAAGCAGGTCGAACTTTACTACGTGTTCCGGTACCGGTTGTTGTTGTTTTTGTTTTTTACGTAGATCTAGTAAAAGATGCAGTTCTCATCCACGGGATTCGTTGCCATTGTTCTGTTGGCCACCCAGTGCCCATTCACGAACAGCGCCAATAAGTTTGGGAATCAGTTTAAGGATGGTATGTCCATCAGAATCATTTAACACTTTTAGTACGATTTTACTAATCCTGCATTAACACTGTTTATGTAACGCGTGTGCCAAGCCTTACGGCTCAAGCGAGTATTTATTATTTATGTAACTGTAAATTTACGACTGTTTATACGCAAATAAATGGTACGATGCACCTGTGTTAGGTGCGTAAAGGAATAGCCTTCATGTAAATAAACGCGAATAGTAAATGTTCAATACCAACACATTTTTTGTTTAATTATAGAATTAATGTCATTTTTTTTTTAATTTAAAATAATTAAATAAAGTTTCCATTATTACTCATTACATACCTAAAAAATAAAATTTTGTCAGAAAAGACAACTTTTTTTATTCGCTATAGGTAAGCAAAATTAGCCATTTTTTAACGGTGATGAAGAAAAGCAGGCTATCGTGTGGAAACAAAAACATGCGATTGTAAAAAAAAAGATCGTGTACTTTTTTCACTTTTTATATTGACACTAACTTCAGGTAAACACATATTGAACTAATTATCTATGTTCCAAGGGAGATACAAAGATGGTTATGCCTGTAGACGACAGGTTGCAAGTGGTTTAAGGGCATAATCATCCTAGTATCTTCCGTGGTGCATATAGCGTTTTATATTTCGCTTCATACGAATTAAAAATTATAAAAGGTCATAGCTTTGACGTTTCTTGATTTGTGATTATTACTGATGCTAGATATTTTCAACCATCCATAGCATCCCAAGCGTCATTATTTTTAGTTTACGAGGGGCGGGTTTTACAACTTAATGCCTAAAGTTTTAGCACCCTGTATGATAAAGACTTTAAAATAATTGATCTGGGTAGCTTCAACCTTAGACTCTTGTTTATTGCCGATATATTGAATCGTTTACGAGAAAAAAATATATAATAAACGAATTCATGTTTTATTTTTAATAAAAAGGACCATGATTTCTATTTTTTTTCTCGACATAAAAGTGCGATACTAGTCATTCAAACAAGGTTTCATTTTAAGATGCTTAAGTAACAAGAGTACCATTTTGTACCAGTATATCGCATATCCTAGATATTACAACTAAATTATAAGGAAGTGAAGTATAAAATAATAAACATACAGCGGTGTCAGTATTTTTTCCAAAAATCACATTGTCACGCGTAAGTCACAACAATAAACATTGATTTTGTACACTTAATATAAAAATAATAATGAATGTTTAATGATATAACGATATACCTAAACAATTTAATCAATATTTTAACTTAACTGAAATTTTGTGAATATACCTATTATTACAATACCTTGGCAACTTAGCAAATCGTAATACTTACCGAATGAATAATTGCTAATTAATGGATAATTTTAAATTTTATAAAATGAGGAATACTTATGAATTGAAAAAATAATATGGCATTAAAATATATAATACAGTTCTCTTATCAACCTAGAAATAATAGTCTTTTTTTAGTAACAGTAATAATGAACGATCAACATAATAACTTTTTATCTAAACAACATTAAATAAAATAATTAATTAATTACTACTAATTTAACAAACGTTCTACTTGCCCACCCTCCTCATTAACACATGTACGTCCCTTTTAAGTAGCGAAAATCTTATCTTATGAAAGATATTCTCTTTTTGTTTTAATTAGCAAATATTCAGTATTACGATTTGCTAAGTTGCCAAGGTATTGTAAGAACAGGTATATCCACAAAATTTCAGCTTCACTTGAAAATGATAGTAAATGATAGATTTATGGGCACTACAAATTTCCGTTTTTCTCCAAAACGAAGCATTTGCACAAAAAATTACAAAAGAGGTAAAATGATCAGAAGAATATCTACGTTTGATATTTCAAGAAAAAATAAATTTTCCATTAATTGTTACAATCATGTAGTAAAAATCATTACAAAAAAACTTTAATGTTCCCAATTGCACGATTAATTAAATGTATCTGCTTCCTCGCTGTTTTTCGAAAATTTTTCCATTTTTATATTCTTCATTGACATTAATAGCCTATTTCAAACTTTCCTAGACTTTAATTATCATAAATATTAAATAAAAACCGCTGACGCAAATAAATTCATGTAATTTTGCAACTGTACTGACTAACGTCACCAAAATATTAAATATCAAGAAAATATAAGTATGGTTATATAAATGCAATAATATTTTTGACAGACGTCGATTTGCTAAATGTTCTACAACAGATATTATCAATGCAATAATGTCAGATAAGAACAGCAGATCATTATGTTTTCTCTTTTTTTTAACAAAACAATTTTATTTGACGTTAGAAATGAGGTCAAGCATTCAAATAAACATACCGAGATCTTTGTAAAAGATCGATTAATCAGCGCCTTAAGAATCAACGTTAAACAAAATTTCTGGTTAAAATATAAAACTTTCTTTTGACAACTTTTTTCTTTGGCGTGTTATAAGTTTCTCTAATAATAGCAGTGCATCTACATATTTACTCTGAGCGTTTGCCATTCTTTTAAGTGCTGAAATTTCTCTCAAAACTATACTTGGCCCGGAACTCTATTTGCAGTAGATGATATATGAAATAGGAGAAATGTTTGAACAGTAAACACCAAAGAAATAATTGACAAAAAATCGGCCTTATCTTACATTAGTCGGCATAAGTAGAATATATCAGATATGAATCAGATAAAGGTATGAAGGTGAAGGTTAATAAATTTTAGATTAAGAAATACCCTAAACAATAAATATTACCTACCATAATTATATGAGAACTAAAGCAAGATATTTGGTTGCACTGAAATAAAAACTGTGTACAGGGTGATTCAGGTTTAATCTTGATAACTCCAGGAATCGATAGAACAGGTTAAAATAATGTTCATTTGTGATATAAACTTATTTCCTAAAAACATCGTTTACGAGATAGAGGGCGTGGAAGTAGGAATTTTTTTCTCGTTTTTCCCTCATAACTTTTGAACTACTTATCCGATTTAAGTGAAATTCGGAACACAAACACTCCTTATGATCTTACATAAGCTTCTTAAGTTTGAACTACCTACCCCTCTTAGAAGTGTATTTTGTATGCTACCCTCCCTCTTACTTTAGTTCAAAACTACAAAAAAAAAAAATAATTGCAATAAAACATCTACACACCACTTTGACCTGATTAATTGCGAAACTTTTTCGTCTCTCGTTTTTTTTTCGACGTTTGGTTTTGTTTTTGAGATATTCAAAGAAATTGGTGACAGTGTAGCGCACCAGCCGCGTAAATTTCATTTAACGTTATAGCAACCCATGCAAACAAAACAAAGTGATTTGTGTAAACTGACGTTTTGGGCGCCGCGATAGCCGAGGTGGCTGGGAAACGACTGCTCGTGGAACCAGTCTGGATCGGCTATTTCGGTGTGGGTTCGAATCCCACTGTACTACCATGGATGTTTGTGCTCGTCGAGTGATGCACAATAAGTCTATAGGTTGCGATGCTTCCGGGAACACTGTCGGACGGCTCTAAAAAAAAACTTCATGAAATATTATGGTGTTACATAACAAAAATTTCAAGAAAATAATGTTTGAAGATTTTAAAATTTAATTTTCACAATACTGAAAATGATAATGATTATGTAAACAAATCGACTAAATTAAATGTTCAAATTGTGCACCGTTGGCTGCCTGACAATAGCCAAGACGATTAATTAAAATTCTTTAGGAGGTATAGATAGATAGATAGATAGATAGATAGATATTTATTCGTGTTATATACAAAATAGTATTCCACACGTCAAAGTAAGCAAATTTACAAAGATGGCATATTATAAAGTTAAAAAAAACATAAAGTAAAAAACATAAAACTAACACACAAATACATCAACACATATTATATGATATAAAAATAACACAAACATAATACCACAAATCAAAAGGGATAATGCAAAAATTCACCAACTGTATAGAAACAATGAACCAGTAATAATTTCTTAATGTGGAATTTAAACCACTTTATACTCTCGGCCCTCTTATACATATTGGGTAATTTATTGTACAATTTTATTCCCATGTACCTAGGATTTCTCTCATAAAGGGCCAAGTTGTGACAGGGTATAACTAAGTCACTATGTCTGTGGGTATTGTAATCATGATTATGATTGTTTTTTTATAAATGTATTATAATTTAAATATACAAGTACCAATACTTCCAAAATGTAAACACAGGCTAGGGGTAAAATCTGTAATTCCTTAAAATAAGGCCTGCAAGATGATTGAGTGTCAATTCCCATGATTTTCCTCACAGCTTTCTTTTGTAACTTAAACACTATCAGAAAAATAAGAAGGACCCCAAAATACGATGCCATAAGAAATCCGAGAGTAAAATTGGCCATAGTAGGATAACTGAACGTCTTTGCTTGTAACGACACTTAACCTATATAACACATAACATACATTTTACACAATTGAGAGGTGTGATTCTCCCAGTTAAGAGTATTATCTAAATATAAACCTAAAAATGTAAAAGTGGTCTGCACTTGTTCCAGAGATTTTTCATGAACTCTAACTAGATAACATTCACTGTAATTTTTTAATATAGTTGTAAATAAATACACATTTCTCATTATTCAAACCAGGAAACAAAACAATCAATTTTACTTTGAGTGTCTGATAATAAAAGTGTTAAGCGTTCATTCGTGCATAAGAGGGAAGTATCGTCAGCAAACATCACTAAGAGATCAGATGATATGTGCGGTAGATCATTTATAAAAAGTAAAAAGAGTAGTCGACCCAGAATAGAACCTTGCGGGACATCACGTGAAATATTTATTTTTTTGGAATTTGCGCAACCGTTTTGAACAAACTGAGAGCGATTGCTTAGATATAATTTTAGCCATTGGCCGATGTTCCCTCTGAATCCATATTTACCCAGCTTGTCTCCCATGATCAATTAAATCGAAGGCTTTACTCAAGTCCATGAAAACTCCAAGACATTTTTTATTATGGTCCAGATTGTCATACAACTCATCAAGAAGGGAAAAAAATGGCAGACTGTGTGTATTTGCCCACTCAAAATCCATGCGGTTCCTTACATAAAATATCATGCCTGTTACAAAAGTTAATCATTCTGTTATAAACCACCTTCTCAAATATTTTAGATACGGATGGCAGTAATGAAATGGGCCTATAATTATGAACAGATAATATCTCGCCTTTCTTAAACAACGGAATAACTTTAGCTATCTTCAGAATATCAGGAAAAATAGCTTCTGAAAGCGATCAATTAATCAGATACATTAAAGATGAGACAATGAATTGAACTACCGATTTTAACATATTTACATTAATACTATCAATTCCACAGGAATGTGATTTTCTAAATGACATTATTAAATCATATACCACATTCTCAGAAACTGGCTCAATAAACATTGTGGGATAGTAACGATTCACAACCATGGAATAATTATTATTTATATTTAAGTTGCTTGCTAACATATTAGGTAAATTAAAAAAGTGACTATTATAAATACTACCAAAGTGCAAACGTTTAGCTGATTTAACTGTTCTATCATAGACTTTTTTGTATGATATGTAGAGTCTAATATCATCTTATATGCGATGTTTGTTACATGGTGATTTTCCGGGTTGTTATGCCGTGACCTCGGTAACTGGTAGCTGCCAGAAACAGAGTTAAAATGCACATCCCTATCATTAGCCGGGATTCTTTTACCTGCCCTGGTTGTTCTCGGGCTAAGCTCTGTGGGGACAAACCCGCTATCGTTGTCTCTGGGCCCGTCCATATATTGATTTTGGTTCCTATTGTTGATATTACGACTGCTACGGTCGGAACCGTTCCTCGGATAATGGTGGTCCTCCGAGGCATGCTTCCAAACGTTTCACCGCTCTTCACTGTCGGCATCTTCAGTGGTGACTCTGCAAAAGCGGGCCCAGACACACCGATAGCGGGTCTGTCTCCACAAAGCCTAGCCCGAGAACAACCAGGGTAGGTAAAAGAATCCCGGTTAATGCTAGGGATGTGGTCGAGAGTGTGTTAGAGTATATTCTACTACGATTTTTTAAAATTGTCGTTTTTCCATAAATAGGTAGGCATTTTTTATCAAAAAGATAGTATTACCAGGCTATTCAACACCCGTCAAAATACCCATATGCCACATTTGATTTACAAAATGTCTATTGAGTGTTTTTTATAGGGTGCCAAACTTCGAAAAATCAGAACTAAAAATTATAATAAGCAGATCAAAAATTGCGATGAAAGTAAAAACAAATACCAATTGGATAATGAATACTATGGGTAAAAAATTTTTAATTGCGGCTACAGTAAAAATAATTAACGTACAAAAAATATAATGAATTATGAATACTAATTTGCTAAAGAAAAAAACTACAAAACGTTAATCTAAATTAATTTTAGTTTTCTCCACCAAACCTCGTTCTAGTTAAATACATTTCTAATCGTCTTCTTAAATTTAAACATTATTTAACAAATTAGTAGATATTTATAAATAATTCATTATATTTTTTATACATTAATTATTTTTACTGTGTGCCGCAATTAATAGTGTTAAATTCGTAATGTTTGTGTTTTTTCTTTGTTCGATTGGTATTTGTTTTCACTTTCATGGCAATCTTTGATATGCTTGTTATAACTTCTTGTTCTGATTTTTCGAACCCCATGAAAAAACACTCAATAGATAGTTGTCACCCAAATTTGGTATATGGGTAGTTTGATGGGTGTTGAATAGCCTGGTAATATTTTATAATTGATAAAAAATGCCTAATACCACTTTCTGAAGAGACGACCCTCTTATAAAATTGTAGTAGGTCAGGCTTTTGTCACAGCCGTCTCACATTTACATAGATGTTAACCTGAAAAACAATACACACTGTATAACAATTCAATTTGTAAATATGATTTTGTGTTAGATTTATATTAAGAAATTTTATTTTATGCCCTTAAACTAAAGATTATAATAATTTTGTTTTGGTTTTGGATAGACATGCATTCTCCTTTTATCCCTGCTTGGTAGTTTTAAATAATAAATTGACAAAATTTTCTAAAATCGTTCGGTGTTGGAACTTTACCCACCCTTATAATAGCAATTTCATCTCAATCTGACTAAAAAATCTGTTATAGTAGCAAGTACTTAATTTTATTGTACGTTGTTTGTAAAGGACAATGTTAAAAATAGGCGATTTTTGACTTATACGGGGGAACGCATAAATCATAAAAAAACCAATTGATTATTGTTAATTAACATTAGAAATGGCCCAGAAATACGTCAGATAGCTGGGGAAATGTCGCAACTACCCCTAAACCTATATAAACTACCCTTAAATAGCTTTATATGGATAATCATTAATTATTGTTATAAAATTCGTGTAAAATGAAAAAAATGCTTGAAAATGATTTGAACAGACAGTATGTCAATATAAAAAGTTATAAATGACTGTAAAAGTGCCCATTCATGGCGAAATAGCGCCAATTGTTCTCACTTTGCGAGCGCGTACTGAAAAAATGTCAATTTATCCTTGCGCCCATTTTTCAGGTCGCAATGAACCTTAAAAGTGATTTAAGCATTTTTTTCATTCTAAACGAATTTTACAACAATAAATAATGATTATCTATTTTAAGCTATTTAAAGGCAGTTTATATAGATTTAGGGGTGCAATTAGTATTTCCCCACTTACTTAATGTACTCTAGTATCAGTTTTTGCATTTTTTGGCAGTATTCTATAATTTTTTTCTAGCAATAGACGTTCCCTTGAACATTTAAGCATTATCTATTTTTGATGTCGAAGTAAGCTCACCATTAGCTTTTGAAAGTCGTTCTTTTAATTTTTAGGGGTGGAATGGACATTTTTACAGTTATTTATCACTTTTTATATTGACATACTGTCTGTTCAAATCATTTTCAAGCATATTTTTCATTTTACATGAATTTTATAACAATAATTAATGATTATCCATTTAAAGCTATTTAAGGGTAGTTTATATTGGTTTAGGGGTAGTAGCGACATTTCCCCAGCTATCTGACGTATTTCTGGGCCATTTCTAATGTTAATTTACAATAATCAACTGATTTTTTTATGATTTATGCGTTCGCCCGGATAAGCCAAACATCGGCTATTTTTAACATTGTTCATTTCTTGACACATGCATACTGAACATATACAACGTCATTTGTTACTCAGAATTCATGTCATAAAATGATCTGATATGTACATCATCTTAAATTAGCATTACCCTTTTATAGTTGCACGTCATACCTACATACATTGCAGTTACCTAACATTTCGATGCAAGTGTGTTCGCAGGATTCAATACTGGTTAGGTCAGATAAGTCGATTTTTTATTTCATGACCCATATTTGCCATTGCATGAATTTGGTAAGAATTGCGCCGCCTTTTCAGAGCTTGCCGTTCTATACTCTCGGGGCATAGAAAAATCCATGCCTCGATTTTGTAAAAGTAGTCTGCTCTTGAATTACATAACACCTGATAACCGTTTCAACATGAGTGTTTTAATGAGTAATTTTATTAAGCCGCATTTTTCACATTCCTTTGCGGGATACTGTTATATCTTTGTGGTATAAATTATTGTTTCGTTATGCAATGCAAACACTGAAATAATTAACAAATATTAATATTAAAACCAATAAAAACGGTACATGCATTTCTGCTACATTTAAAAGTGATATCAACATTTTCCTTCAATGCCGCTTATGAAAAATCATTTTCTGCTATACCGGGCGTTCCGTTGAGATTGGCTAGCGGCTGTATCTCGGAAACTACTTGTCCTATAGCTTCCGGAAGAAAATATTGATAATAAACGTGAAGTGAGATTTGTTATGCTAAAGGTTTTGGAGCCTGCTATTGACATTTAAAAAATTGTTTTGCTTTATTTCTTCAAGTAAGGGGTAAGTAGATGGTACATTGCAGAAAAAAAATTGGAAAACCCCCGATTACATAAATCGATTTTAACAAACTTGGTCTTGTTTTAAAACTGTTTAATAGCCGAATCATAAAGTATAACAACACTTAAGTTTCTGTTTAAGCCTGTACCGCCATATGACGTTATTTGATATTTTTAGAAGTTTACTCAATTTTCTATGAAAAGTTAAATGGAAGACTATATTTTTTATTTTAATATCTTATTATTCGTAAAATTGTTTCAAATATGACACAAACCGGAACCAGCTGTTATTTTCCAAAGTTAAGTTGTAAGCGTAAATATTTTATAACCAAAGATACCAAATTACGCCAGCTGGTGGTTGTCAAACAGCTTTAAAATAAAACCAAGTTCGCTAAAATCGGTTAACGTAGTCGGGAGTTTTCCAACTTTTCCTGGATAGGTCCACAATATTCATTTATGAGGAAAGTTGTCATTTAACCAAACAATTACTTGTCTTCCTCTATGTGGTGGCATATTAAGCCCTACGTCATTAGTGAAATCAACCAGGGTGTTCTCCAACAGATCTGCATTTAAATAATCATGTACAGGCAGTAAATTATTTTTTAATATGATACCCTAAACGTTGACACTGAACCGTTGCTGAAATCGTCTAATTGCATATGCAATTTGTAACGCCCAGATATGTTCATTATGATTATTATTTATGCGTCGCTAATGAAATACGCTTCATCAGATCACATGACAAGCGAAATTAATCTATCATTTTGTTGCATGTTATTGAAGTAACCACGTTTCATGTAAGTTGAAGAAATTCTAATCGCTGAGGAGTATCTCCAGCACTTAACGCTTGGTCAAAATTCGGTGATAAATGAAGATTACTTGCTATACGCCAAATACTAATTGAATAGTTGTCTGTTATATCTTCTTCATTTTGTACATTCACTTCAGTAGAACGGATGACCTTTTTTAAGGCATCAGCATACATCAGTTGCAAATAAATGCATTTTTAATGCATGTCAAATTAATAGTCAAAATGGGACACGTAGTTATTGTTATTGTAATTATTGTTATAACAACTTTAATTTTTAGTTATCAAACTGCTTTAATCTAATATATAAAATTCTCGTGTCACAGTTTTATACGCCATACTCCTCGGAAACGGCTTGACCGATTTTTATGAAATTTTATATGTATATTCGGTAGGTCTGAAAAACCCAAACAATTTTTTTTATTTTTTGGACAAAATTTTTATTTTATTTTTTTATGATGTAGCATTACAATACATACAACCCTTAATTTTCATCCATCTATCACAAACCTTATTTTTTAATAACCATTTTAGTAATTTAATCATTTTTAACCCTGGTCGATAACTGATCGATTATCACTAGATCAGTTATCCCCGCCAGGCATCTACCGGTATCACTTCTCACCCAGTAAACAGCACGGAGTAGGGATGAGAACGAAGCCGGTCTCCTGTCTCTCTCACAATAAGCCTTCTCTCACTCCCTACACAGTTTTCGACCATTATTATTGTGTATGAATCGAGCGTAATAGTGACGTTTACAATTATCATTTTACCTTCTAAGTGTAATTCTCAAGTAAATTTATTATTAATTTGCTGGGCCATAATTATTTATTTCCTATTTTATCAATAATTAATAAAATTATTAATTTTAAGTGTAGTTCTCATTATTAGTTAATTAAGTGATCTACATAACCTCAAAAGTACGCAACACGAGCTCCCGTCAACAGAGAACAATGCCAACAAGACGTAAAGGGGCTAATTTGAGCCGTCAAACAAGTAAAATTGCAGGCACGCGAAATAATTCAAAAAATGAAGGTTTCGTGTTTTGTTATTCTTATAGGCCGTCATCGTTCACAGTTCCATTCCTCTTTTAGTCATATACCACATCTCCACACACTTACAATAAGTTAGTTATTTTTTATTTAACTGTCAAAGTATTCACTAGAAATAATTCATATGGCAAAACAACGTTTGCCGAGTCACCTAGTTGAAATATAAAATTATATTTTTTAAAATGCTTGTAACTTCTAAACAAAAACGAATGGGACATATATTCATATAAGAGAAAATGTTTGAAATTAACCCAGCTACCATCTGTCAAAGTTTATCATACAGCTTCTAGAAGACCCTATATATTATGATTTAGAAGTTTTCATGGTTTTATTGATTATATTTTTCAGAAAATTTTACTCTTTATAATCGAATATGACCTTTTCAATGAAAATATTTTCAAGAAGCTATACACTTCCGGCATACTTCCGGTATACCAACGTTAACATTATCATTGTCATTAACTTAACAACGTCATTTTAAATGGAATAATATAATTTTTATTCGATTTTTGTATCCTCCATATTATTTCAATGAGACTTGTATTTCGATATATGTTTTGAAAAATTATAATTTTTCATTGCATCTATGAAAGTTAAGAAATAATTTTCATATAATGAATTGTTGAATGTTTAAGTTTTCTGTGTTACAACTGGATCAATTCCATACAAGATATTGAACAATCAAACGCCGAATTTCCTAAAATTCAAACTGACAGTAATTAGACTTGTTTGTGTATTTTCGAAACGTCAAATCATACTTGCACTGGGCAATGAAAATGAAATTCAAACTTAACTTTGTACTCAAAATTGTAGATAAACCTGCCGTATTTTTAACGAGATGTAGGTATTCAAATTTATTAGTAGTAACTGAAATAAATATACAGACCATTATTATCACATATTCCTAAATTTGGAAAAATAAAAGCAGAAAGATATTGAATCTAGCCAATAGTATATTCAGTACTGTATGTACAGCTGTAGACAATAAAAATATTCCACTTTAAACTACTACGGTCCGTTACAGTAAATTCAAGACTTTCAACTCCTTTAAACATTTTAGGTATTATTTTTTTGACCACATCAGTATCAGCTGACCTTCACAACTTAACGTTGTGTTAGTCATTTTTATTAAATATTTTCTTCTAGAATCATTTTCACTCTTCCAAATTATTACTCAAATGATACCCACTTATTTTTGACTTCCATGTCATATTTTTAAAATAAAACTATTTAATTCATTTATTAATTTAATTATTCTTTTCCTTAATCGACTGTGAAGATAAATGAAGATAATATTTCTGTTTGTTTTTATCTATTGTCTCGTCAATTACTTTTCTAGACAGTTTACAATTTTTTTCTAGATTAGTGTTCGATAAATCTTCTCAGTCACCATCTGGGTGCAGCTCTGCTTCAGGCAAATGTTTGCGCATCTCGACTAATTTGTATTCATTAGAATGGAAGTATTTTATTAAAAAACCGAAGAACAGGTATTAGTTATATAAGTTCCACATTATCATGCTTAAGGACGCAGCTAAATAAATATCAGAGATCAGAGGCTAAAGATTGAATACCGTGCTCTCATCCGTCTTGAGTGTTTAGAACCTGCAGGAAGGTCGTAGACGTAAAGGTTATCTTCCATTGATCTACAAGTTACTGGAACATGAATATATATCGGTAGATATTTTAACTGCTTCTGTATTTTGTTTTTAAAATTACAGGCTTTAATAATGTTAAAGAAGAAGTACAGGGTGTCTAAAATTCGATGGTATGTGTCTACTACTGTGAGGAAACAATTTAAATAAAATTTGGGAAACGCGGTGTTCAATGGGATGAGGTCATCAATTATATTTTTCCAGAAACATATCCAATTTTTTTCCTGTTGCCTTTTTTTTTTCTAATAAACTTTTATTAGAGATTTTTTTCTGTATTATTTTCCGTTTAAAAGTTATAAGCAATATTGTCCTAAAAAGTCTCAAAATAAACACCCCCTAAAAATCACATTAGCAGTGTCGCGCCAAGGGTAGCTGCCGCCGAGGTGCGGAACTTTTGCTGCCGCCCTAGCATTCTAGGTTAATCAACAAATAATGGAGCAATAAAAGAAATATGGAAATATATGCATTTCTCTTCAATAATTAACAGAAAATAAACAATGACAAAAAAACAAGAGCTAAGAATAGGAACCTAAAATAGTCAAATTCTAGAATCTCATTATCATTCTACATACAGCTCACGTATATAGAAAGTTTCGATAAAATTTGTAGGTAGTGTCTGTCAAATATTATTTCAAAAGCGACCTCGATTTAGACAGAGGCCAGAGGAAGTTTTAAAAATCTTAATGGACGTATTTGGAGAAGACCATACTATTGAATTTTAAATTGTTTGCCCGAGGGTTATTTTTAGTTCGCTTTCTCTGTCCACCATCTGTGTCTCCGCATAGAAATTTTGAAAAATTAAGCATATTTTAATTATTACAAATTAGCTTATGAGATATATTGAAACTGTTAACAAATATACAGAGTTAACTATAACTAAGTACAAATATTTTAAGAGGGGATAGAGAAAAATAAGGATTAACAAAATCATCCATCAAATCATTTCCAAACTTATAAAGCGAAATTTTTTTTTTCGAAACTATATTAAACCCTTATTATTCGCCGTTTCTGACATTCTGTCAGCCTCGAAGTTATGTATATACCACATGTCAAAGGTGTCTAAAGTAGTGACAGGGCACCGCGTTACCACTTGTATCCATTTAAGCAGCTTTGAAAGAAAAAAAATATTTGCAAAATGTAGATAATTATTTAAAGGTCGCTCATTGATATTTATTTTTATATATACTGCCACACATTTACCACCAAAGTAGTGCAGCAGTTATTCATTGTGGTTTGGCATAATATTTTGTTTACTCGGATAAAGTCTTTAGTATTACGCTGCCATACGATAATATGTACTTGTCACACTTCCCATAAATAAATTAAATTAGCAAAAGCATGTACTAAAAAATTATTTCAAATTAATTACCATATAGGAAATATTATTTTTGTGAAATCATTGAGTAAAGGTACTATTCTTTACTCAATGGTCTAATGCAGTCTGCAGTAACCATCTGTAGGCCACTAGTGCAAGATATACTTCACGTTGATAAGTTTTTAAACTTCTTGAGTTGCTGGGAAATTAAATTCTGTTAATACTAATAATAGCAACAATATTAACAATAATCAATGATGTTTGCATAAAATAATTAGTACTATTTTAAACTATAACATCCTGACATGTTTACAGTTTTCTGTAAAAATCCCTTAGAATATTCCTTCTAAGCTTTTATCAGTGTTCTTTGATGTTTGGACAGTATGCAACCAGCAACGCAAAATGTCAAATTATCGTAATCCAAACCTATCTGGTTAGTGACTAATTATTTAAATAAAGGAATTTATGGCGGGTATAGATATTTCCCTATAAAATGGCCCTATGATATGTACTGTTTTTTTTCTATAGTCAACGGTAAATCCAGCCGAATTATTCAATCGTACACGATTTTAGATTTTAAACAAGTACTAGACTGTCGCGGGTGCTTTGTATTAGTAGATATTCCTTACATTAAAATTCAATTTCCTTATAATAAAAGAGAATTTTATTTAACACGGTTTGTGCATTTTGTCAGTGTCTGTTAGTTACAGAAAATGTAGATTTGGCAGTGTGCAACTAAGGCACGAATGCAAAATACTTCAGCTAACCAAATTAACCGTTATATATCAGCTATATATATATATTAATACAAATTGTTATTAATAAAAATGTTTATTTTCGTTTACGGCAGGTAGATATAGTCTGTTTAGAAATGAAAGAGGATAATAAAAGCTTATTATGCATGCAAATCGTAAATATATGTAGTACTGCTGCCTATATTCAATATTTTTATATTATGTATTATCGGTTTAGATGAGGTGTACTTTTAAAAAAACTTTGTGTTATCGAACCGTACTAAATTGTAACAGGTAACTAAAATTTAATCTCCGACATTCCGTATTTGTCTATGCCTTTCAATTTCTCGGTCCATTTCTCTTACAAGTAAACAATATAAAAACAGGTTTCCAAACATGAGGAAACTTTAAGCATCATAACCGGGTTAAGAGGGTTTTTAGTAATTCAAATAAAATTATTCAATATTACTATCAAAATATTTATTTAAATTTAATGAATAGACTTTTATTCCACACAAAAATATAAGTATTTTGAAAATTCAAATTATGGTGAGTAATGTGTAATGTTGTATAAATGGACAATAAAGAAAATAAAAAAGTAAGTATATTAAAATTCATTCTCTGAATATTCTGATGAATTATCTTCCTCTCCTAGATTGATAACGATAGGTTCCACAGTAACGTCAATTAAATTATCGAGTTCCCACATTATCTCCTCTTCTTTTTGTACATGATGTATACATCTTTGCCAGTTATCTGCAGTTACTCGTTCCAAGGAATTTTTTAACAAAATTTTCACGTCACTTAATTTAAACGTCGTATTATTTCGCGCTACATCTCCTTTTACCTGCGCCCATACTAATTCGATTGGGTTAAGTTCACAGTGATAAAGTGGTAACCGTAGTACCGTTATTTGGCGATTTGTTGCCATTTCATCGATAACATATTTTTTCTGATCTTTATTAAGATTGACTAGTGTCAAAAGTTCCTTTTTCACCATATTTGTTTCAAAAGAAATGTTTTTTCCGAATAGCCATTGAATTATATCGGCTTTCCTCCAAGCAGTCGTAGGCGTCCGCTCGGTCTGTCGTGAATGGTAACTGGCATTATCCATAACAATTACAGACCCCGGAGGAATAAGATCCAACATCTGTGTAAAATACTCTTCGAAAACATCTGCGTTCATGTCTTCGTGATAGTCACTTGTATTTTTATATTCAAATAAAAGTAAACCGCCATCTACAAAACCACTGACACTACCTATATGTGTCACTATTAACCTTCGCCCTTTACCTGAAGGTGCCTTGAACCCTGTTGAAAGTCCATCCAAAAATGCTTGTAGAAAACTTTTTACATTTTTATCTTGCCATACTTTTGTTACAGTATATCCCTTGTTGGCCCAAGTTTCGTCTAGATAATAAATATTCCTTCCTTCATCACGGAATTTTCTAATTGATCTTAAGTAGCATCTTCGCCAACAAATAATTTCAGCAAAATTCAACTCTCGTAAGACGGCCCATAATTTGCTTCTACTGATTTTTGGCAAATCGTTGTATTCTGAAAGTTTACTTAAAATTTTGTTTAGCGTTGATATTTCTTTTTTAAAATAAAATGAGTGTACTTTTCTGCGAATGACATTTTTGAAGAAATCATCTATAACGACTTTTGACCTCTCTGTAGATGAATTTGGGGGATTTACAGTATCTTGTTCATTTTTGGTTTCCTTTAAAAGTCTGTAGATAGTCGATTTTCCAATCCTTGTCATTTTGGAACACTTTTCCACGATGTCGTCAACACTGTTGGTAGGAAAATAGGGTTTTTGCTCCATTTTTTTTTTTTAGAATTTTTTTAGACCTGCCTGAACACGTGGTTAAAATTTTTGTACTTAGGCATAGTTAACGCTGTATTAATAAAAGATTTGAATATCGACAAAGAACGTCAGAATCTTTCGAGATTTTTGTCTAAAATTCTAAAAATAAAAATATATGTCGAAAGCATCATCACGAAGGACTTATTCATAAACAATTTGTCCAAATTGCCAATAACACTCCTTTGCAATTTATAAAATTATGAATAATTCAAATCAACAAAGAACTTGTACAATAACAATCATAATCATTGACATTTAGATGAATTTATTTTCCTAAATGATATTTGATACTTAGATGCAGAAAAATGTAAATAAATTGTTATTTGCAATTTTTCAGGATACAGCCTTGTTTTATTAACTGATAATTTTGTTCATATTACTTATTTATCTACTGAATGTATCTACTATAATACAGTATGCGCCAAAAGTATGGAATAAATTCAATAAAAACGAAACAGTTATTTTTTGGGAAAAATCCTCGAACAGGTCGATTTTTAATTTAAAAAATACATATTTTAGCGTAAAATGCAATTTTCAAATGTCATTTGTTTTCGAGTAATGACGTCATCGATTTTTTTTAAATGGCAACACCATATTTTTTTCCTTGATTCTGAAAGATCGTTTAATTCTCTATCAGACAGTACTAAAATTTTTCCCTCTTACATAGAAAAGTTTTCGAGTAAATGACGATTGAATGTTAGAAAACGTAAATTTTATCCATAAAAAAGTAACAATTCTGAGGTATGTAAAATGAAATACAATTGATTAAATTTTATACTTAAATTAAATGTTCGAATTGCCATCCACCAACTTCTTGACAATGCGCAAATCTGTGAAGAAATTCTTCTTGCACATTATGAATGATTTCTGGGATAACTCTGCGTATCGACCTGTTCGAGGATTTTTCCCTAAAAATAATTGTTTCGTTTTTATTGAATTTATTCCATACTTTTGGCGCGTACTGTATAATGTTTCCGTGTATAACTGTGGACAATAAAACTTAAACTACATATGTGCCTTTATGAAAACAATAATAACTGTTAAACTTTATAGGTCTATGGCTATAGAGGATGACTTAATTTCGTTGTAATTGCATGTTATCTTGGAAATTACAAGAGATAGAAGGATGCTGTTTTCACAATACTGGGCTGCTTCTTCGAGAAACGACCACAATCAGAATTTGTATAGTCTACTTTGTTTTTGGGATACAGGGCAAAATTTAAAAAAATCACTTTCAAGGAATTCTTCGTATCTCAAAGAACAGCTGTGATATCGGGATAGTGTAAATTTTATCTAATAGACTTTTTTACGTAGAGCTCAATGGCGTACCTGTAATTGTTTTACAAGGTGTCTCTTTTAAAATATGAGCCAAACACAATTCACACATCTTTTAGAGCCTTTTACACAATTCAATTGCATAATTTTTTTCTTCATAATATAATTTATATTTTAGAAACTATCAAAAGAAATTAAAGAAAGAAGATATTAAAAAAATAAAATGTGGCGTGGGACATAATTAGCCATGCATTCTTATATAATTAGACAAAATTGGTTCATGAGTTAATTTACTTTAATAATGCAAAAAATAAACTTAAAAATATAATTATATTAAGCAATTAATTTATCAATACCTTTAGGTGAAAAATATTTGAGAATAAACAGAATGATAAACAGCAAACATAAAAAGTAATTAATAAAGAAAATTTATGACCAATTTTATTTGAAAATTATTAAAAATTTTTAAATATAACCAAAAAAGTAGTAAGCAAATTATAAAATAGGGATAAATAGATAATATGTATGTAAAGTATGTATTTTGAGTTTCCTTTTTTTCAATATAATGAATGTAATATTTTATATACTTAGTGTTACTGTAATTATAGAGTTGAATATCCACAGGTTAGCATAAAAAATGTCGACTGTTAATACGTACAGGGTGTCCTCGAACAACCCCCAAAAATGTGGGGTGATTCTACATAAAAAAATATAAGGAAATTTCACATGAACATATGTCCGGAAACTCTTCATTACTGAGATACAGGGTATTTAAATAGAAATTTTACGATTTTTTAAAATAACTTTCAAAATAACCCCTAAAAATACAAACAAAATTTTTCATATATTATAGTAGCAATTGTTATATATTATGAAGGAAAAAATTATGAAATTGAATTGCATAAAATATACAAGGTGCTCTATTTAAATTGTATGCTTTCATAAAACATCTTTAAACCTCTACATAAAAAGTCTATTAGCAGCAATTTTCACAATTCCGATATCCCAGCTATTCTCTAAGATACAAAGAATTGCTTAAACGTAGTTTTTTAAATGTCAATTTTGGTTGCATCTTTTTTATTGGATCTTAAGATTAACGAAAAAGCAGCTTAGTGTTGTGAAAACCGCATCCTTCTATCTCCTGTAATTTCCGAGATACCCTAATTAGAACACTCTGTACAAGTATCTGATGGTGATTTATTTTGTTAATCGCTCGGTTTCCTTGATGTTTAAGATAATGACGTACACTTCAGATATTTGAATATAATAAATGAATATCACAGACAGTAGGAGTAACATGCGATTTCTTTAACGCCTTCTTAAATAATTTAATTCAACTCAACTGAATCTATTCCTTTGACATTTATATATTTCGTTAAAATATTTTTTAGATATAAATCTATTTTAAAATTTATTTGAACATTAATATATTACCAGCTAGCACATAAATATTTTACTCCTCTTTAATTACACTATATGTATAAAATAAAATTGAAAAAACTAAATATAAAAAAAATATATGCAACAAATTTTTTTTTTCCAGAATAATGATTTTGACGATTTTGATATATGCATACATAGTTCATTTGGGGTGAAAGGAAATAGATTTAGAATAAATAAATATCTTTTGAAGTTGTGAAATCCAAGCAAGGTGTAACTAAAATTCTTTCCAAGGCAAAATTAATGAAAATATTCCAATGTGATTCATAATTCACAATTTATTTGCTTATTATTTTTAAACTGAATTCAAATCTTGCTTAATGTGACACTTAGATATAATTTCTTATACATAATATCCCAGTGTAAGAGTACTAAAACCGTAATTTTCTAGTGCGTACGCCTACTGTGATGGAGACAAGGCGCATGCACGCCGGATTCATTCCTTTGGTTATTATGGACGAAATATACATTAGATTAATACCTACATCACAAAATGGCTTTATTTAATGTAGGCATATGTCTTGAACTAATTTGAGACAAATAATCAGTCCCTAGGTGGTAAAAATGGAGGAAAATCATTGGAAAATAAACAAAAAAAAATACGTAACAAAATGTGCGCCGGAGCACATTTTCGCTTTCACAGTTTGTCAAGCTTCTCCTTAGAAATTTCCAGTTAAATTTTGAACGACTTAACTTGGCTTCCAGGAGGTGAAAATGGAGGAAAACGTATTTCCGGAAGTACGTTTCGGAACACGTTTTCGCTTTTAAGGTTTGTTAAGGTTTTCCCTAGGAATATTTAGTTAAATTTTGAACGACTTAAATTGGCTTCCAGGGGATGAAAATTGAGCAATACTCTTAGAAAATTGGAAGAAAAATTTATATCCTCGGAAATACGCGTCGCAGCTCTTTTTCGCTTTCAGGGTTTGTTAAAATTCTTCTTAAGAACCTTCAATTAAATTTTGAATGATTTAAATTGGCATCCAGGGTGTAAAAATGGTGGAAAACTCTTAGAAAATTGGAAGAAAAATTCGTATCGCCGGAAGTACGCGTCGGAGGTTTTTTCGCTTTAAGGGTTAGTTAAGGTTCACCCCAGGAATATCCAGTTAAATTTTGGACGACATAAATTCCTTCCTAAGGAGGATCTTAACGAACCTTAAAAATGAAAAAGTGCTCTGACGCGCACTTCTGGAGATACGAATTTTTCTTCCAATTTTCTTCATTTTCACCCCCTGGAAGCCAATTTAAGTCGTTCAGGAGGATCTTAACAAATCTCGAAAGCAAAAAGTGCTCCGACGCGTACTTTGTTACGTAATTTTTTTTGGTTTATTCTCCAACAATTTTCCTCAATTTTCACCACCTAGGGACTGATTATTTGTCAGAAAATAGTTCAAGACATAGGTCTACATTAAATAAATCCATTTTGTGATGCAGATATTATCTAATGTATATTTCGTCTTCACACCGGTTAAACGTCTAACGTCAGAGGAGACCTTTGTCAACACATACTAAAAATTATATCGTAATAACTTTTGCACTCTTAATATTTCCGCAATTTGCTTCTCCTCTTCAGCGAACAATTTTGAACAGAAATGGTGCCCTCGTTTCGTTGCCGTAAATTAGAATTTCTGACAGCATTAGTGCTTTAATGACATAGAGATGTAAAATAAACGACAATTTCCATTTTTATTAATTGTTAAAGTGAAACTTCATTTTAATTAGTATTTTTCAAATAATTTCATTGTTAATGGCCGTTTGAACAATCAGAAATTATTAAAACCCAATCAATGCGGAAAGTTACTTCAAACTGCAAAAATATTAAGTAGACATAATTTTCGAATATATCATTTTCTTTATGCGTTGGCCAAGGCCTTCCCCAATATTATATCAATATAAATGTGTCACGACTTTAACGACCTAGAAGTAGTGTACAGAGTGATCGATTTAACTAAAGAAACGAAGTTTTCTTGCCTGAAGCAACGGGATCGGTACCAAACAAATTTTGTTTGAGCTGACTAAGAGTTGAAATTAAGGTGCATAACAAAATCATAAATAAATGACACTGGTCGTCGTGACACTCCAATTTTTTTTTCTCAGAAGCATACCCATTTTTTACTAATATTGAAAGAACGTTGTATTCGAAGGATTTTTTCCAAATAACTTTTTCTTGTGTCTGTAACAATTCGAAAGATAGATGAAAATCGCAATGAAAATCGAAATATAGAGTAAAGTTCTTCAACAAACTTGCTCTGAGAAAGTATTTTCAGATTTTGAAAGGAAACGGTCCGCAAGCGCCACTAAGTTAGCAACAGAACCATCCAAAACTGTCTCGATTTAACCATTTCCCTATCACTACACTCACAAATATCAAGCAAATACTAGGTATAGAAGAACGAAACGCACTAGCCACAATACTACTATTAATAATTTGAAATTATTAACAGTAATGGATTGCAGTATCGTACGTTCAGTTTGAAGGTTTTTTTTGGGAAACTTATATTGCTTACTTCATTAATACTGACCAAAAAAAGATTTTAAACAAATTACGTTACAGGAGCTTTTACTTAATCTTAGTTGTACCTTAAACACAGTTTTACATTTTATTGTAGTTGTATTTTTATTTTTGAAATGCATTTGTAGAAAAACTTTTCGTTTTCTAATAAATTAGTAATTGCTAAATTTGCTAAAAATGTACCTATTAAATTTAAGACAGCAAAATCATGTTAAGAAAATATTTTCTTATGCTTGTTACATGATATTGTAATACAATTAAGAAAAAAATCCATTATGAACATATTATCTTAAGAAAACATTCTTATTGGGCGATTTACCTCGATGTTTAAGAGAAATGAAAATCAAAATTACCACAATCCCACAACCATGTCCCTGTATATGAAAAGTATATGTCATGTATATATACATAGTAATGTATTACACATTTTTATATTAAAAAAATAATACAAAAGTATTTTAAATTCATTATATTTGTCCTTTCTTTTTGCAAAATTTAAATGTGTTGGAATACTTTGGATTTGTATATAATTATCCTCCAACTGCATTTTAATGAGTAGCATGTATTTTACACATCATTCTTTATAATGAAATATTCTTTAGATGAATAATAATATATGTTACCAATTTTGCCTTGCCAATATGGATATATTATTACTTCTTCAATATAATTGCTTTGAACACCTACTTGTGTAAGCACACAAACATTTGACATTTAAAGTGGCATTGACATTTGTGCGAATCATCATTATTATGTATTACGATTAATTCACCAATGCCAAATTTGTTTGTTTATACAGTCTTAAAATCATTGGCAACGTAAAGTATAGGTCCATCATTCATCATTATTTGGTTAACTTTCATCTGTCGTTGAACAAATTAGATGTGAAATCTTATTCTGTCTGCAGGTAGTAAGTCAAATAATTAATATGCTGGATGGCCACAGTTTATGTGATAGACTCCTGCAATTTTATACACTGTATTTTGGTACATTTAAAGCACTGATTAAATAATAGAATTAAATAAGTATATTATTATGTACGTACACGGCAAAAATACTGATTTTATGCAACACTATTTTGTATATGTTTATGTTATTCCTATATTGATGTATTATACAGGGTGTTTCTTAAGTAGAGATAAAAAATCTGGGATGTACAGCCATTGTCCAGCTAAAGCGTGTAAATAATTTTAAAAAAATATCAGTTTCTAATTTCTAAACCGCTGAGGTAACTTAATCAAATTCGGTACGCATATTTACTATGACAGCAAGTATGTGACAAAAAATTACCAACTTTATAAACAGGGGCGGAGGTGTCGATCATTATTTGAAAAAAAAGTATATATCACCCTGTATAATATTTCAAATAAAATAGGTCATCATATGCGCCGTTATATTATTTTCCCTTTGCCGTTTAATAATAAAATTGATTTATTTGATCGAGTGAATTTTTACGACACTTATTAGGTACATTACTTAAAATAACAAAATAATTACTTAAAAATGGATTTACTTTACTATGATTTATTATAACAAATGTTGGAAATGGCCACCTTCAGTGAACATACATACTTCAGATCTTCTTGAAATCGCAGCTCGAACACTTGCAAAAATTCCAGCAGTAGCTCTTATCACAACCAGTTATAATTTGTTGACTTCAGTGCTCCTCAGATTCAATGTGAACCTAGCAAACTAATATCTTAAGATGTCCCCAAGCAAAAAATACCAGGTTTCAATTATTATGACCATGTCAATTTAAATCATTATTTGAAAAAAAAGTATATATCACCCTGTATAATATTTCAAATAAAATAGGTCATCATATGCGCCATTATATTATTTTCCCTTTGCCGTTTAATAATAAAATTGATTTATTTGATCAAGTGAATTTTTACGACACTTATTAGGTACATTACTTAAAATAACAAAATAATTAATTAAAAATGGATTTACTTTACTATGATTTATTATAACAAATGTTGGAAATGGCCACCTTCAGTGAACATACATACTTCAGATCTTCTTGAAATCTCAGCTCGAACACTTGCAAAAATTCCAGCAGTAGCTCTTATCACAACCAGTTATAATTTGTTGACTTCAGTGCTCCTCAGATTCAATGTGAACCTAGCAAACTAATATCTTAAGATGTCCCCAAGCAAAAAATACCAGGTTTTAATTATTATGACCAGCTAAGAAGGAATATTCTAAGGGATTTTTACATAAAACTATAAGCATCTCAGGATGTTATAGTTTAAAATAGTATTAATTATTTTATTCAAATATTGTCGATTATTGTTAATATTGTTGCTATTATTATTAGTATTAACAGAATTTAATTTAATAATACTTAAAACTTTATCGGCGTGAAGTACATTTTGCATTAGTGGCCTACAGATGGCGACTGCAGACCTTAGAAGTTTATGATCAAATTCTGAAATAATAAAATATATACTTTGAATTTATTTTTCAGTACTTGCCTTCGCTAATTTAATTTTTCGCGCATTTTTTGTATAATTTATGTAAAGTGTGACAAGTACATATTATCGTGTGGCAGCGTAATACCAAAGACGTTTTTGTAGTAGACAAAATATTATGCCGAATCCTCTTTGAACCACAATGAACAACTGTTGTAATGCTTTGGCGGTAAACGTGTGGCACTGTGGCATGTTTTTATGTATTCGTGTACATATGGTCGAGGAAGAAGAGGTTCTCAAGAAACAAGAGGTAGCACGTAAAAAAATCTTAACAAGTTTTAATGTAAACAAGTGAGAAAACGAAAACACTCTTGAAATCTCTCCAAATATCAATCCTGGAAATAAATATCAGTAAAGTGCTACCTCCCCGACATTTTGCAAATAAATGTTTTTACTTTCAAAGCTGCCTAAATCGATACACGTGACAACGCGGTGCTTTGTCTCTATTTTTGATATCTATGACTTTTGGCATATACCTAACCTCGAGGTTCACAGAAGGTTAGAGTCGGCGAATAATAAGAGTTTAATATAGTTTAAAATTTTTTTTTTCTTATATATTAGTTTGGAAGCTTTTTGATGGACAATTCTTTTAATTCTTATTTTTCTCTATCCCCTCTTAAAATATTTGTACTTTGTTATAGTTAACCCTGTATTCATATATTCAATAACCATAATCTACCATAACTATATCGAGCCCACAAACTTGCACATATACATGTAGATACCGACACATACAAAATATTTTGCGACAGTCAGAACAAACTTCAAGGGTAGGTAGAATGTTGAAAAATAATGGCGGTTTATTATATAATAGTTATAATTTTGGGGCTTCGTAAGGAAGATACAGGGTGTTAAAGTTTGAAGAGGAAAATTGATTTTTTGGTATAGTTACTAAAGTAATGGAGATATTTAAGCCATACGTAGTACATAGTGTAGTTAGGTGTCATAAAATGTGGAAATATCAAGCACTTTGAACAACCAGTGGCGGAGATATGGCCAATTCGTATCTTTAATTTAGGAAAAAAAGTTAAAACGCTCTGTATAATGTTCAAGTTTATGACATTTTAAAAATTTTAAATTGTTTTCGTACCTGCTACGGTTATATAGTAAATTTGACTTTTTTCAGTTATTTCACTGTTCCTATCGGTAAATAACCATTCTTAGTAATATTGTTCACAATACAGCCGTTTAATAAGTATAATTTAACTAAAAAAAACTGCAAATTACATTAACTATCAATACTTACAAAAGAGAGTAATTGCTCAAAATGCCATCCTTGAGCGTCAATAAAAGAGTGACAGCTGTCAATAAACTGCAATAAGAATTAATAGTCATCATAGACCTTATAAATCATGGACCGGCCCTAGAAAGAGAAGTCCGCTGCCCTGATGTGTGCAAGAGGGATGAAGCTAGTCCGGGCAAAAACAGATGTTCTATGACAGAAGAATATATAAACATAACCTGACAAAACTTTTCCTGTTGCTATTGTTAATGATTTGTGTGCCTTTTGTGATTTAGTTGTGTTTAGTGTGTTTATTAGCAATAGTTTTTAAAGACTCATAAACTATGGTGGAGTCGGTCTGTCACCGTAAATGTCATACGTCTGTCATTTACGGTTTTTGTTTTTTTCGGCCAATGGTCTGTGGGCTTTTGCCCGGACTAGCTCTATCTCTGTCGCACACATCTGAGCATCAACGATTTGTATAGGCAGATAACGGTTTTGGGCGCGTCCATGATTTATAAGGTCTATATTAGTCAAAAGATAGCTTGTTTATTTATTTGTATTTATTCTGTAAACGTAATTTAATCATAGGTACAGATTTACCATCAAACAATATTACTAATAATGATTAAGTTATTTATCGACAGGAACAGTGAAATAACTGAAAAAAGTAAAATTTACTATGTAAGCAGCAGCAGATGCGAAAAAATGTAAGATAGGGTTTTTGTTAGAAATTAAAATACACATTTAAAAATGTCATAAACTTTAACATTATACAGGGCCATAACTTTTTTCCTAAATTAAAGATACGAACTGCCCATATCTCCGCCACTGGTTGTTCAAAATGCTTGATATTTTCACATTTTATGACACCTTAACTAACTACATCCTGTACCAAGTCTGGCTTAAATATTTAGTAATTATACCAAAAAATCAGATTTTTTCTTCAAACTTTGGCACCCAATATTTTCCTTATAAAACCTCAAAATTATAACTATTATACATATTATAATAAACTGTCATTATTTTGCAAAGTGCTACTTACCCTCTAAGTTTATTCATTAAAAACTGAATCACCCTGTATATTGTTGTTTTGGCATGTCGAATAGTAGCAAATTTACATATTTTATTCAAATTAGGGTACCGTCAGATTTTTAATTAAACATTCTTGTGATAATTACTGGTTCCTCCTCCTATTTTGCAATCCACTGAAAAATTACGCAACAAATGCAAATCCAGTTGATTCAATTAACCCAAATAGATCGCTATCTATAATTCACTCGACAAAGATTCAATTACAGGATATTGTAGTTTAACAGCGGCTGGTCATTATTAGATAAATTTAGAACGTGGCAATGGCAATATTTAGAGATCTATTGTTCTTCTGGTCATAAAGTATGAAATTATTATTACGTGTGCTAGAATGATCTTGTACTATGTCTGATTTCCAAAATTAAAATTCAGTTTGATATAGAAACAGTTTACGTAAGATTTTACTTGTGAGAGAAAGTTATATTGGTTGTTTTCGAATTTTCGAATTTCACTTACTTCAGATTGGATATAGAAATATGAGTAACAAAAATAATCTTGGTACAAATTTTTGTTTAAGTTGCATACCTATTTTTAATCCATATCATTTGGATAAAAAATAATTGATGCGATGCATTTGCTTATTGAAAATTGCATGTAAAACTATAACAAAGGATGTGCTTTTATAATGTAAACCTACAGTTTCTTGACAATATTTGGTATGAAATGGTTCAATCTTTGCGAATTTTCATGTAAATTAAACTTTATTTTTTTGCAACTAAAAATTGTCATGTTCTAGTACTGATTAACTGATTAGCTGCTTAAACAGATATAAAGCTTAAGAAAAGGCAATTTGGATTTATTTAGCTCGGTAGTGAATTCTTTTAAACTCTAAAATAGATTATTTGTAGACAGTAGACAGAAAGTAATAGTAATGGCAACACAATGCAACACCAGTAACCACTAATATGGCAAAGCATAAAATGAAATAAAAACCTACCATTCTTAGAGAAAATGTTGAAATAGACCTCAATGAGCGCAAAGACAAGCATGGTACCGGTACAGCCCATTGTGATGAATATTTTCCCTGATTTTAGCAGGAATCCCCTTAATTTTTTTCAAATACAGTATGCGCCAAAAGTATGGAATAAATTCAATAAAAACGAAACAATTATTTTTTGGGAAAAATCCTCGAACAGGTCGATATTTAATTTAATATAATAATAATACATATTTTAGCGTAAAATGCGATTTTTAAATGTCATTTGTTTTCGAGTAATGACGTCATCGATTTTTTTTTAAATGGCAACATCAAATTTTTTTCCTTGATTCTGAAAGATTGTTTAATTCTCTATCAGACAGTACTAAAATTTTGCCCTCTTACATAGGAAAGTTTTCGAGTAAATGACGATTGAATGTTAGAAAACGTAAATCAATTAAAATAAAGCAAAAACGTTATCAAGTTTAGTTTTTCGAATTCCATAGTTCTTTTATGGATCACGTAAGTGAAAATCTTTGCAAAGTGTCATTGTCACACCGACTTTCTAATAAGTATTGTAAGCGACATAGAAATTATTATTCAATTTAAAGTATTATAGCACATTTAACTGTTACTCAAAGAATTGAAATTTTAATTCTTATCGGATGCGGGAATATGACTAGAACTTAGCAGGAAGTTTGCGATTTATTTAATGAAAAATATCCAGATCGCCCTATCAGCCAATCAACAGTCAGTAAGGTAGAGTCTAAATTTAGAGAAACTGGCAATGTTGTAAATATTCCAAAACCTGGACGTCCAAGCATTAATGAAAATCAGAAACAGAACATTTTGATAAGTATGGTGGATAATCCTCATAATTCTTCACGATTGGTTGCACAGTGCTACGTATCTTGAGGAAGGAAAAATATCATCACTACAAAACTCAACTTGTGCAGGAACTCAATGAAGATGATCCCGATCGCCGCTTACACTTTTGCGAAATTCTAATGGATTTATGTCAAGGAAATAGAAATTTACACCGGCAAATACTTTTTTCAGATGAGGCCACATTTTGTCTGAATGGTACAGTAAACCGTCAAACTTGCAGATATTGGAGTCGGGAAAATCCTCATTGGATGGCAGAGGCACATACCCAACACCCTCAGAAATTTAATGTGTGGGCTGGAATAGTTGACGACAGAATAGTAGGGCCTTTCTTCTTTGAAGGAACTCTTACAGGACAAAGATATTTAGAGTTTCTAGAAAATGACCTTGTTCCAGCCCTTGCAGTAATTTTTCTTAACGATAATGACCCTGGCATTCCTGACGATACCATATGGTTTCAGCAAGACGGTGCACCTCCGCACTATACGCGCCCTGTACGAGATTTTTTGGACAACTGTTTTCCTGGGAGGTGGATCGGCAGACGCGGACCGATAGAATGGCCTGCAAGATTGCCAGATCTTACACCTCTTGACTATTTTTTATGGGGATACTTGAAGTCAAAAGTATACATTAATAAACCACGTAATTTAGAAGAACTTCAAAATCGCATTCGGGACGAAATACGCAGAGTTACCCCAGAAATCATTCATAATGTGCAAGAAGAATTTCTTTACAGACTTGCGCATTAACAAGAAGTTGGTGGACGGCAATTCGAACATTTAAGTTATGGATAAAATTTACGTTTTCTAACATTCAATCGTCATTTACTCGAAAATTTTTCTATGTAAGAAGGCAAAATTTTAGTACTGTCTGATAGAGAATTAAACGATCTTTCAGAATCAACGGAAAAAAATATGGTGTTGCCATTTAAAAAAAAATCGATGACGTTATTACTCGAATTCAAATGACATTTGAATATCGCATTTTACGCTAAAATATGTATTTTTTAAATTAAAAATCGACCTGTTCGAGGATTTTTTCCAAAAAAATAATTGTTTCGTTTTTATTGAATTTATTCCATATTTTTGGCGCATACTGTATACGATGTTAAATAGCAGCCAATAATTAAATGTAACCCCAAAGATAAATATTCATTCCATCGCTGTGGAAAATTCCATTCAAAAACGTACTCTTCCATTTAGCATATAAAATTCCAACCATACTCTCCCGTTATTATAATGCCACGTCGTCTAATCATTCAAGCAATCCATTTTCCAAAAAATCAGCATACGCTGACCCAGACTTGCGCATTAACAAGAAGTTGGTGGACGGCAATTCGAACATTTAAGTTATGGATAAAATTTACGTTTTCTAACATTCAATCGTCATTTACTCGAAAATTTTTCTATGTAAGAAGGCAAAATTTTAGTACTGTCTGATAGAGAATTAAACGATCTTTCAGAATCAACGGAAAAAAATATGGTGTTGCCATTTAAAAAAAAATCGATGACGTTATTACTCGAATTCAAATGACATTTGAATATCGCATTTTACGCTAAAATATGTATTTTTTAAATTAAAAATCGACCTGTTCGAGGATTTTTTCCAAAAAATAATTGTTTCGTTTTTATTGAATTTATTCCATATTTTTGGCGCATACTGTATACGATGTTAAATACCACCCAATAATTAAATGTAACCCCAAAGATAAATATTCATTCCATCGCTGTGGAAAATTCCATTCAAAAACGTACTCTTCCATTTAGCATATAAAATTCCAACCATACTCTCCCGTTATTATAATGCCACGTCGTCTAATCATTCAAGCAATCCATTTTCCAAAAAATCAGCATACGCTGACCCAGCGAGTAAATTTATTTGCTTAATTTTCACATTTTTACAAAAAGCATCTACAAAAATCCATAGTTATTCACAACCCACTGGTAAAATCTGCTGAACAGAATGTAGATGATAGGTATATAATAGCTGGCAAACATATCTTTAAACGTAATCTATTATTTTTTACTTTAAATGCACTGATGCACTAAACTACTTACACAATTTATATCTTATTAGGTATTGATGCTTTAGTGAATACTAATTTCACTTAACAATAAGAAACCAAACCCGAGAGTTTTTTTAAACAAGTTTCGGTTGTTTTTTGTGGTAGTGTTTTATAGCTTTTTTAAGGAATGTTAAATGCAATACGCCAGTCACGTACTACATGTTTGATGAATCAATAGAACCGGCGTTGATATTTTGGTCTTTTTGCGAATTGTGGTCGTTAACTTACATAAAAAATACGTACTTTTTGATATGACTTTTTTATATCAAATATTGTCAAGAAGATGTGCTATAATTTTTATACATTATAGACGCCACACTCTGCATACATAAGTATCTCATAATAATGTTATTTGTAGTTAAGTGTTAACAGAATTAGATAAAAAAATATTGCAGTTTTTATCACTGTGCAACATACAGATATTTAAATATGAATATTAAGAGTTAAAAGAAATATATATTTTTGGTAGTAAAAGTATTTTCTTATGTTACGTTCAGAAAATTTCTGTTTTTCTCTAAATGCTAAATTGCTCAATTGTTTCATATAGTGTTACTTTACAGCTTCAATAGAGTTGGTTACGTAATCATTTACAGAAAGAAATTTCACTTTATGACCTTTGATTTTATATCTAGATTTTGTTTGTCACTTCTGTCAGATGTTATTAAGATTACAGCCTTATTTAAATTGCTCTAAATTGCAATTCTCCCGCATCCCGCAGATTATTTCCTTCAAGTGAAATAATGACGAAATATTTGTAAACGAAAAAATTGTTAGTACAGAATTAATGAAATTGCATATTGTACAATGAAAGTTAACGTGAAGCAGTATTATACATGGTGCCGAAATTAGCCTGCAATAATTTATAGTGTTGGTTGAGACAAGAAATCTTGCAAAATTTGAAAAAGTTTGTTTTATCTTGGAAAAAAAGCAAGACAAGAGTTTATTTAAAGTCTTGTTCTTGCTCGATCTTGCAAGATCATTGTCTTGTCGTGAAAGAGTCTCGCAAATTTCTTGTCTCCTATTTTTACAAGACTCTTTACATGATTCTTGCGAGACACTTTCATGCAAATGAGAAACATGAAACTTTCTTAAAAATTTAGTAGCACTGATGGTTACTCTCGGTCATCTACGGCCCCTCTCGGAGCTCACACGATTATAAAGTATAAAAACAACCAGTTAGGTATACATAATAAGTAATAAGTAGTGGAAATAGGCGAAACAGAACAATTTATAATTAGTTAAGTATAGCAGAATTGGACCTAGACTCAATAAACTAAATTTTTAAAAATAATATTATGTCTTTTAAATAAAGTATTGTAATGTGTATTTTTATGTTGATACCAATTGATTGTTATGAAATTGTGTAATTGTTTTGTTTATTTCTAATATAATTCACTTTAATTTACCTTTCAGTCTCTAATAATTTGCTGATAGTTTAAAGTTTTGGGGCCAGTTCTTCTGAACATTGTAAATAATTTAATTATTATATAAGCTTTTTAAAAAAAATAATGTTCTATAACTTGGACATGGTATTACACAGTCAGCATGACCTCTCTTCCCAGAGGCAATTCACAAAAAAGGTATTGTTTACTTAAATATTTAATAAAAAACTTTAGATTAATATGAATTTTACTATTTTACTAATTTTTTAATTTGATAAATCTCCTCAATACTTAAATATAAATTGACGTTTAATAAAATAAATAGATTTAATAAATGAATGTTGTTTAATAATCAATCTTAACATTTTATGTTCAATAACTTTTTTTTACTAATTTGTACCCCTACTCCAACCTGAGATAAATATCCTAAATCTATTAAAAGAATGAATCTAAATGATACTGATAATTAAATATTATTTCTCAATACTAAAACTTCTTGATTATTGCTTTACTTCACAGTCTAGGTATTTTCAATCACGTTTTTTGCTCCTCTTCTTTAATCCCTTTCTCAGCTAATTTGCCCGTATTTCCTTTTCTATCAATTTGCTTCTTTATTATAGATGGTTGCTGGTCTTTATGATTATTTCTCCGATTGTATTATAAGCTCTTCTAATTAATTTGTACTGCTTTTCCTATACTTTTTCCTTCTCAATCACAAATTTTTTTTCTTCAGCAGACTTTTTCGTAATCTTCCTTTTCCCCCTTTCCAAACTTTCTTCCTTTGGTTTTCCCATATCCAAGTTCTTGAAATCATTTTCACCCAGTACGTTTGAATTAATTTAAATTCACAGTTTAGTTTATCAGTCAGAATAAAATAATTTTATTAATTACCATTAACTGTTACTTAATTTAATTTATTAAACCTTATTATTATATTATTTCTTATTACAATTTAACACCCATTCTAAACTACAGTCCTTATTCATATTAATTCATTTCATTTATTTCCCTCTTACGTTAAATTTTATATTAAATTTTAAATTTATTTTATTTTACTAAAATTAATTTAATTATATTGGTAAATTTGGTAATTTATTTTCTTTTTATTTTCGTATTTCCCCATTTCTGTTCAATACAGTATATATCTACAATAGAAATGCAATATTTGTTTTTGTCAGCTAATATTAACCTGATACCTACTTTTTCTATTGTGTCAATCAACACTGTTTCTTATTCACAAATTTTATTTTATAAAACACATTCACATAAAATATGTTTATGTATTAAATATAAAATGGAACCCCATATTTCAGCGCATTCAAGGTCGATATACTGTTTTGCTCTGGAGCAGATATCAAAATTGCACAAAAGGCTGACAACATTTAAAAATGAGTTTTGTATTGAAATGCATGATGTAGATAATCAAAACGTGAGTGTAAAAAAGTTATGGGTTTGTCAATAGGGTGGAGACATACTTATTCGAATATCTAATAATGGATTAAGAAGCATACTCTTTAACCGAAGCAGTTTTAATGTTGAATATTAATTTTTCGTACCACATTGAGTATCGTATATCGTATATGTCGGTAAGCGTTATTTACCGAAATTAAGTTGTTAACACGCTTATATTAGCTTCACCTGTATGTATGTATGTATGTATGTATGTAACGGAATCTTTCAGCGTAATTTTCACCAATTTCAAGAAGTCTGATCAGCTTGAAAATTTGCACAGGGGTCAAGGACTGATGACAATACAATTATTTAATAACTTTGTTCTAATATCCTGACTAGGATCATCAGAATAAAAACTATTTAGATTACTTTGCAGGTTAAGTGTATACAATCCATCAGTGTTGTTTCCAAGCAGGCAAGGCAGGGGCAGGGGACTGTAATAGATTCGTGCTCTTGCTTTTCACGTATAGATGGCGACCTGACAGAATTAGTTTTCGGTTTTCGCCTAATTTTAAATTAAAAATTTTTATAAATAAATAAAAATTTGATAATTTATAACAAAATTCAAATAAACATTTTGATTTAAAAAATTTCGAAAAAATACAGAATTCAAAATTAAAAAAAAATTCTAAATATAAAATTTTGGAGTTTAAAAAAGTTTTGAAATACAAAATTTTGTAAATAATTTTGGATTGTGAAATTACATGATAAAATCAAATTTAAAAAATTTTAGAAATAAATAAAAATTTGATAATTTATAAAAAAATTCAAATAAAAATTTTTGGAAAAAATTTTCAATTGAAAAATTTTAAAATCCAGAAATTTAGAAAAAATTTCGAAAAAGACATTGAATTTTAAAATTTTGAAGAGCGTAAATTTTCAAATTCAAAGAAATTTTGATTTGAAAATTTTGGCAAGAATTTTGAAGAAAGTTTTGAATCTAAAATTTTGTAAAATTAGAAAGAAAAAAAAAAAGATTTTGATACGAGAACGTTGACAAAAATTTTAATTTGCATATTTTATAGAAACAAACAAAAATGAAAAATGAAACTATAACACAAAGAAAGAGGAGACTGGAGAAAAAAAAATGTATAGAAAAACTATATGAAATGGAAAGGTTACGTAAACATGAATGAAATGAATTTAGATTTATTGTCAAATATAAGATATTTTAAAAATTAAGGCTCTTAATTATAATTACTTTTGTTATTATTTTGAGACTAAAAATTAAGAAAATAAATTATAGTTTAAAAAAACTAAAAAAACACGCTTTAATAGTAAACCGAACTAAAAAGTAGAAAATAATTTTGAAGTATCAAGAGTTTGTTACAGCAATAGAAAATTCCGACAATCAATTACGACTAATTAATTGGGAATAAGATTAAATTAGAAATTAAATTATTAATAAAATAATTCAATTATAGTAAAAAAAAGCGTGGGGTGCTTGATATTAAATGTTACCATTATTTCAGTAGTGCAGCTATTTATAAAAATAAAGTCATTATGAAAATATAGTAAATTGCACCCCACGCTTTTTTTTACTATAATTGAATTATTTTATTAATAATTTAATTTCTAATTTAATCTTATTCCCAATTAATTAGTCGTAATTGATTGTCGGAATTTTCTATTGCTGTAACAAACTCTTGATACTTCAAAATTATTTTCTACTTTTTAGTTCGGTTTACTATTAAAGCGTGTTTTTTTAGTTTTTTTAAACTATAATTTATTTTAAATGAATTTAGTTCAAGGAGACTCTCGTTTTACGTTGTACTTACAGGCTGATTCAGAACTTATTTAAAAAAAAATAATAAACTCGATAGTATCGGCATACTGTGAGAATACAAAAATAATATATATAAAATTTAGAACACGTGGTATTAAATGGGACGAGGCAAGCTTCATTTTCAATCAAATGTATTATCGTTGGTATTTGACAGAAACATACCCAATTTCTTTCTCCCGTTAAAAAGCTCTCTTTTTTGTAATAAACCTTAATTACATATTTTTTTCTGTATTACTGCCCATTTAAAAGTTATAAGCATTATTCGTCCTAAAGAGTCTCAAAATTAATACCTCCTAAAAATCACAATAGCGGTCGAAGGATCAAGTTCTATACAGGGTGTCTCCGTTTTTTCGTTCTTAACTTTGGGAAATGATAGAGCGTGAAGAAATAATAGGAATCTTTCCTATAACATTTTTCCCTATAGCGCTCCGTTTTCGTGATACAGGGCGTTCAACTCTCAAAAAAATATGTTATTTTCTTTATTATCTACTAAACAATAAATATATTTTGTTGAAACTTAGTATACAGTAATCGTAAGAAAAGGTTAATATTTTGACGTGAATAACTTTTTCCGGCTAAAGCCAGTGGCGTAGATATGGGATTTTGTTCTGTTTTGAAGCCCCTAAACTTTAACGCAAGTGGTGAAAAGTATTTTTTCAATACAAATATTAACAACTTATTTTAATTTTATGAAAAAACTGCTCTTGATAAAATTCTCTAGGAAGCTTTGTTCTTGAGATATTTAGTCTTTTTCTAATCAGAGTTATCTTGCGAAATTTAAAAAATCTTAATCAATAATTTACTAAACAAATAAAAATAACAGCTTATAAACAATTTAATTTAAATGATGCTCAAAGTGAGAACCATATTCTTCAATACAACGATAGCATCGATTTCTTAATGACCGTCTTGTTCGAATTAACATGTCATTATTTATTTCAGTACAAGCTCTTCGAATACGATGTAATAAATTTTCTCTATTATTCACCGGAGTTGCATATACTTTTTCCTTTAAGAAGCCCCAAAGGAAAAAATCTAGTGGGTTAAGGTCGGGTGAACGAGCTGGCCAAGCAACTGGACCACTTCGACCAATCCACCTTTCCCCGTAGATCACATCTAACTAACTATGAACTTGACGTCCGTAATGTGCAAGGCAGCCATCCAATTGTATCCATGCATTTCTTCTCTCATTAAGTGGCACTTCCTCCCACAGAGCATTATGATTAGTTTCCAAAAATGGTAGAAACGTAACGGCGTCGAGTCTGTCTGGTAAAATGTAAGGTCCAAATATACTATTTTTAAAAATTCCAACACACACATTTACACTGGTTTCTGCTTGAAAGTTTGTAGGTCTTATACCACGCGGATTTTCATGAGCCCATAAATATAAATTATGAAAATTAATTACTCCCCGTCGGGTAAAATGGCATATGTCCACAGTATTTGCTGCAGGAAGTGTTCGTTGTTATTCAAGGAATTAATAATAAAATTGCAGAATTCTAAACGCCGTTCGTGGTCTCTTGGATGTAAAGCTTGAACGGGATGCAGATAGTAAACTCTTTGACGATGTTTACGCAAAGTGTTCCAAATTGTAGTTCGAGGTATATTAAGAATAGGAGCAGTTCTGCGAACACTCATACATCTTGTTTCTTCGAATAATCGAGAAACACGTCTAGTTTATTTCGTACTACAACATTATTGTGTCTACCTTGTTCTCTCCTAAGCACAAGACCATTTTCCGAAAAAAATTGATGAACTCTTCTAAATACCGCTGGAGATGGATGTCTTGTATTCGGAAATCGTCTTCGGTATTCTGTTGCAGCTGCGATGGAATTTCCGTTACAAAATCCATAAACAAAATAAATACTTGCATATTCTTGACTCGTAAATCTAAAAGGCATCACCAACACTAACACTTCAACAAACTCTGATCGCACAGCAAACAAACTGATTTGACATGACATCTGTCAATACTATTGTTACAAACTTAAAAACAAGCAATGCCTGCTTAATCGTAAATTTTTTGTAATGCTTAAGATAACTCTGATTAGAAACACTAAATATCGCAAGAACGAAGTTTCCTAGCGAATTTTATCAAGAGCAGTTTTTTCATAAAATTGAAAAAAGTTGTTAATATTTGTATTGAGAAAATACTTTTCACCACTTGCGTTAAAGTTTAGGGGCTTCAAAACAGAACAAAATCCCATATCTACGCCACTGGCTTTAGCCGGAAAAAGTTATTCACGTCAAAATATTAACCTTTTCTTACGATTACTGTATACTAAGTTTCAACAAAATATATTTATTGTTTAGTAGATAATAAAGAAAATAACATATTTTTTTGAGAGTTGAACGCCCTGTATCACGAAAACGGAGCGCTATAGGGAAAAATGTTATAGGAAAGATTCCTATTATTTCTTCACGCTCTATCATTAAGTACGAAAAAACGGAGAGACCCTGATATACGGTATATTTATTTTATACAGCAAATTCAACTGATTTTGCCGCTATTGTTATTAATTATTAATAGAATTAATTTGAGGGTTTAATTAATAAAACAGTTTGACGTACGTAATGTTACAACAACAAAAGTTAGGGTCTGTCTTACCCAGTTTCTGCAAACTAACATAAATGTTTCTGCTTTTATCCGTTTTGAACTCGTATATTAGCAGCAGCTATGATATGTTAGCGTCAATCATCAATAGTGTCCACTTCGCTGCGATACACTTAATTTTTTAAATGTCTCCCCAAAAAGAGTCCAAATGATTTAAAGTCAGGAGATCGTTGTCGCCATGCTACCGGTCCTCCTTGTCCAATCCCTTGGTATTAATGATTGTACACGCTGTACATGGTACGGATATAATTGAGCTTCGTGATTGATACGCCACACTCCTGCAATACGCCGTGGACGGCCTGGAGCTCCATCTCTTCTGTAATTTGATTTCAAATTTCCCATGTCACGCTGGCGTTGCACTACACTTGCACTCACTGTATACGGTTGTAAAAGTAACTGCATTTGACACATGTTTACCGGGAAATCATTCTGCTAAGGCATTTTCACATCACCATAGATTAAAACGACATTCATTAACTACAAGTTAATATAGACGTAAACCATTTTTGACACTTGAAATATTAATGTAAATACTCGCATCACAAAAAAGTTAATACATACTATAAGTAATCGGATTTAATATTCGGAGTCGCCTGGCTAGACACTACAGCAGCCCAGCGATGTAAAGGTTGAAAATACCACAACTTGAATCATTTTTTACTCGGAAACTATAAGAATTTTACAAATTTTTTTTTACGATATTGGCTCCATTTTTCATGATGCATCTATTCCCAATTTTTTTTAAGATATACTGTGAATTACCCTATGTTACGACACACCGTGTATAGAAAATTTCCAAAATATCCTGATAAAAAATAGATAATATATATTAGTATCAAATAAACAAAAAAAACATGTTTTGTATTTTGTCATTTAAAACGTTTCTATTTTCAAGCATAAACAGGAAAATTTGTTGTGTGATACGTTAATATTATGCGTCTGATGTCACATTATAACATTACATAAAACATAAAGACATATTTACAAATTCATGAATTGTTTGACAGAATATGAAATTTATAACAAGTTGGTATAATTAGTAAGAAACCAAACTGTTAAACGTTTCTTGTTTCGCAAATGACATGTCTTGCTTCGTTGCAATTGGCATCTGTCCATGCAAGGGCTTTACTTGTTTTGATATAGTTTATGTCTATACAGTTTTTATTTGTATTATATGGAGGTGTAGTCCAGCTAGGATGTACCACAGGTTTTCCAGTGGAAAGCCAAACCCAATGATTTTCCGGTAAAAGAGTACCTGATGACCAAAAACCATATCGTCCAGTTCCAACTGAAAACGCAAAATATTAATAGGCGAAAGCGTGTTTTATGTGTCTGTTTTATTTGTGTAGATTTTGTATATCTTTCGTAGGATATTAAAGTTGTTTTTTTATTGAATTTACTAAATAGTCTGAAGTTACTACTATGCATATTATTGTATCTGCCAATGAATGAAATATTCATATACCTGGTAGTAGCTCGTTATTTCTTAGACTAAATTAAATAAAATATTTATAAAATAAATTTGCTTACTAAAATTAACAAGGCTGTTAAATAGAAAGGTGTTTTCCTCGGGTGATTCTATGCTCAATAATTCCATATTATGGTAATTACAATACTGAATAGCTTGGAAAATGTTTCCCTAAAAAAGGTTTAAGGTATTTAATTAAAAGTAAAACCACAGTGAACAAAATTGGTAGAGTATATTTGGTATAGTCGCGGTAAGAATTCAGACGACTTACGTCATGGCGGACGTCACACAAATATTGTTTTTATTGTCACCATAATTTTCGATAAGATTCGATAAACAGTACTTTTTTGTAATTTAGTGTAATACATAGTGCAAACATAGTGTAGTATATAGTTTTACTGTTGTCAGTTGCAGTTTCTTGATGATGTCCTAGGTGAGATCCCCAGGGATCCTCAGGGATCTCACCTAGGGCCTCTCTTGTTCAATCTCTTCATTAATGATATTCTGCGCTGCTTTTCAACTAGTGAGGCCCTGCTTTTTTGCGGATGACCTGATATGTTACAAATATATTGGTAATCATAAGTAAATGGTGTTCACTGAAAGGGATGGACTTGAATGCCTCTAAGTGTCACAACATGCGATGCCACTACTTTTATAACCCACTCATTTTTAATTATAGCTTAAATGGTGTGGCTCTTGGCTCAGTTGTCGAATTCACTGACCTAGGTGTTACCGTTGACTCCCATGAAAATGCTGGGCTTTGTTAAAATACTAACTAGTGGCTTTACCAACATCATAACTGTTAAAATCTTATACTTTTCACTGGTTAGATCTCATCTTGACTATTGTTCCTCCGTCTGGAGTCCACATTATTTGACTTATAACTGATATTGGATGTAATGCAACATAACTTAGATATATTTCCTATAAGTTTATATATATTGTTCCATCACGCATTAGCCGATTAATACGAATATTTCATGTGCATTTCCACACACGTAACTACGCTTTTAACACGTAGAACACTTAGATTAGCTAATACATTGACTCATCTCGAATTGATTAGCTTACCTCTTAATTTAAAACTTTTTAAAGCCGGTAACGGACGGTGAGCTATATAATATATATCTGATATATTACAAAAATATCGCTTGTGATAAAAATGCATAGAACGCTACGCATTGACGCTATAGTATATACAGTATGCGCCAAAAGTATGGAATAAATTCAATAAAAACGAAACAATTATTTTTTGGGAAAAATCCTCGAACAGGTCGATTTTTAATTTAAAAAATACATATTTTAGCGTAAAATGCGATTTTCAAATGTCATTTGTTTTCGATCAATGACGTCATCGATTTTTTTTTAAATGGCAACACCATATTTTTTTCTTTGATTCTGAAAGATCGTTTAATTCTCTATCAGACAGTACTAAAATTTTGCCCTCTTACATAGGAAAGTTTTCGAGTAAATGACGATTGAATGTTAGAAAACGTAAATTTTATCCATAAAAAAAGCAACAATTCTGAGGTATGTAAAATAAAATACAATTGATTAAATTTTATACTTAAATTAAATGTTCGAATTGCCATCCACTAACTTCTTGACAATGCGCAAGTCTGTGAAGAAAATCTTCTTGCACATTATGAATGATTTCTGGGGTAACTCTGCGTATTTCGTCCCGAATGCGATTTTGAAGATCTTCTAAATTACGTGGTTTATTAATGTACACTTTTGACTTCAAGTATCCCCATAAAAAATAGTCAAGAGGTGTAAGATCTGGCGATCTTGCAGGCCATTCTATCGGTCCGCGTCTGCCGATCCACCTCCCAGAAAAACAGTTGTCCAAAAAGTCTCGTACAGGGCGCGCATAGTGCGGAAGTGCACCGTCTTGCTGAAACCATATGGTATCGTCAGGAATGTCAGGGTCATTATCGTTAGGAAAAATTACTGCAAGGGCTGGAACAAGGTCATTTTCTAGAAACTCTAAATACCTTTGTCCTGTAAGGGTTCCTTCAAAGAAGAAAGGCCCTACTATTCTGTCGTCAACTATTCCAGCCCACACATTTAATTTCTGAGAGTGTTGGGTATGTGCCTCTGCCATCCAATGAGGATTTTCCCGACTCCAATATCTACAAGTTTGACGGTTTACTGTATCATTCAGACAAAATGTTCGCAAAAGTGTAAGCGGCGATCGGGATCATCTTCAATGAGTTCCTGCACAAGTTGAATTTTGTAGGGATGATATTTTTCCTTCCTCAAGATACGTAGCACTGTGTTCTGACTAGTGTCATTGTTTAATGCAACCAATCGTGAAGAATTATGAGGATTATGCACCATACTTATCAACATGTTCTGTTTCTTATTTTAATTAATGCTTGGACGTCCAGGTTTTGGAATATTTACAACATTGCCAGTTTCTCTAAATTTAGACTCTACCTTACTGACTGTTGATTGGCTGATAGGGCGATCTGGATATTTTTCATTAAATAAATCGCAAACTTCCTGCTGAGTTCTAGTCATATTCCCGCATCCGATAAGAATTAAAATTTCAATTCTTTGAGTAACAGTTAAATGTGCCATAATACTTTAAATTTAATAATAATTTCTATGTCGCTTACAATACTTATTAGAAAGTCGGTGTGGCAATGACACTTTGCAAAGATTTTCACCTACGTGATCCATAAAAGAACTATGGAATTCGAAAAACTAAACTTGATAACGTTTTTGCTTTATTTTAATTGATTTACGTTTTCTAACATTCAATCGTCATTTACTCGAAAACTTTCCTATGTAAGAGGGATAAATTTTAGTACTGTCTGATAGAGAATTAAACGATCTTTCAGAATCAAGAAAAAAATATGGTGTTGCCATTTAAAAAAAAATCGATGACGTCATTACTCGAAAACAAATGACATTTGAAAATTGCATTTTACGCTAAAATATGTATTTTTTAAATTAAAAATCGACCTATTCGAGGATTTTTCCCAAAAAATAATTGTTTCGTTTTTATTGAATTTATTCCATACTTTTGGCGCATACTGTATTTATATCTATGCGGTTTACTTGTCCGTAGGAATATATCTCATTTCAAAGATGTATATTATCGTTCGTCGTCCGTTACCGGCTTAAAGTTGACGTTTTATAGATGATGATGTTATAGACTTTTTGTATTTTTTTTCTGGCATTTTATTTCAGTTCTAGATTGTAACCTACATGTTTCACATGTCTTCTTATTACCATGATGTTGATTATTGTTTGTTATTTATCTGAACTGGGTTTGCCCGTAATAAATAAATAAAATATAATGAATTATTCATTTGTTCATATGACGTAAGTCGTCTGAATTCTTGTCACAACTGTAATATATACTATAAGGTGGCCATACACGAGCTAGCTTGGACCGTTAAGCCTAAAGGGTAAAAATGTACTTTTGTCTACTTCATAACGTTACTTTTTAGGTACTGGATTTTGTTCAGAAGATCTGCCTACCGGTAAACCGCATTGTGTATGTCCACCAATCGACTGATGACTATTAATATTTCCTCTTCAAAAGGTGACTAATAGATGTTATAGTGACTAAGACCTTCTTCTGTAGGGAGTAAATTATTTTTTTTATTTCTTGCAAACAATGCATGACTCATTATTTTAGTAATAACTCTCCTATCCACATTTAAATAAAAAAAGTATCACTAATAAATTAAGACAAATGTAGATATTCTATTAAACTTTGTGGTTCCCCTACCATTATAGCAGAACCACTTCAGTTGAGAGGAATGTGATTTTTATCACCCTAACCTAGCTTTTTAATAAACAAATGATATCGTCAATCAATTTTTTTCTAGCAAAATTTTCCATCTTTTTCATTTCAGCTATTCTGTAGAAAGTCTAAAGCTGCTTATTAATGTTGCATTTTCGAAATACAGATAAATGAATCTTTGAACCGTTTCAAGATGGTTTTTATCAATTATCTTTAAATTAGCCATTACACAAGAGTATCAAATTTGAAAAAAATTGTTTCAGTATTAAAAATGTTATAGCAAAACAAAGCAAATTAAAATATGTAACGATCTTAAAACGTATGTCCTAAGTGGTCTCCAGATTTTCAGGAAGCGAAATGAGGCATCTGCAAATTCGGTAATTAACCAAAAGATTTGTTTACAAAACAAACAATAATAAAGTACTAACCTAAGTTAATTAAAATTTCACTAAACATCAGGTGGCCAAAATTCCCCTACATATTGATTTTGTTTGGAAGGAAAGAAATTTCACACAAAAAACTTTTTTTTTTTTCTTTCGACATTCTGGCTGTGAGTAGCTGCACACATTTTTGTGGATTTTTGAATGTCTTTGGGCAAATTTTGTTATATTTATGAATATATTTGATAACTTTTAGAGTTGGAATTTCAGCCCATAACAATAAATAAGGCCAACCTAGAACAAAAGGCCATCTAACATAGTCCATAGTCCACAGGACTCGAATTAGGTTTAGTTCGTTAAAAGTGATCCGCCCACCTGTTGAGTGCCCTCTGTATGTACGATTTGTACCAAAGATTTATATTTGTATCTTTTCAATTTAATTATTATAGAATATTGTAGTTCGATATCCAGTCTTTTAATTTAGTGCCTATCTTATTGTTTCCCGTTTTAGAAGATGTATATCAAAGGCACAGTGGCGAATAAGGTCTATCACGGACAGGGTAAAATTAATACCAAGGGTTGAAAAACGGGTGGCGCCTTTAGAATATCTTGCTGCTTTATTTCACCCACCCCATCTTCACTGTAGCTAGCTGCCAACCCTTAATCTAGACAATATTCGCCACTTTTGATTGCCACCCGAACGAAATACCCTGCCACCATTTGTGACATTTGCGGAAACGTCACAAATAATTAACTTTGAGGTAACAATACGTTAATATTTTCGTGAAAAAGTTACATGAACTTGACACATTATTTACACACATATAAGTATTAAAACACAATTCAAAAATATACTTGAAATTGACCTGAAACTAACAAAGACATTTTTTCGAAATAAGTTTTTTTAAATCCCTAATAATCTGATGAAACATGCATAATTACTTATTACCGAATAAAAAATACATTAGGATAAAACATATATATTACCTTATAAACAATTCCAAAATAATATTGTTTATTATTTTTAATATCAGTCGTCAGTGGTACATAGACTCCTAGTTGAGTTTCATCTGTACAAAAAAAAAAACTAAATTAGTAAATAATTTCATTACCAGTAAGTTAGTGTTGTAATGTATAATACCCAGTGATCCCTTTTAGGGGTTCTCGATGCAATCTAACTTTTTTTGTGACATTTTTCAATGTACTATATACAGAGTAGTCGGAATATGGATACCTTTATTTAGCTTTATGATAAATTGTACCAATCAAAACATATTTTACTTAACAATTGTTTTCTCTGGCCAACGATAACATAATTGTGGTGGTGGTGATTTTTTATTAAAATTATTAAAATTTTAGGAAAATATCTGTACCCTACACAAATTACTTCATTTAATTACTACAAAAGGTTTAAAATTGAAATAGGCACTAAAAACTGAAGAAAAACAAACAATCACAAACGCAAATACACAGGGTTTAAATCATGACAACAAATTGTTGTTGGTCGTCTCTAAATGCCAACCGTGTGCTCCCGGTAGACGGGCTATCAGAATCAGCGATAAATTGGGGTTTAATATGGATTTGGAGAAAAAAATGTTCGCTTTATAAATAAGTCTGAAAATTTTTTGAAGGGCGATTCCGTTAATTCTTATTTTTCTCTATCCCCTCTTAACATATTTGTACTTGGTCATAGTTAACCCTGTATAACCAAAATTCTATAGCGTTAACCCTTAAAGTGTCGACCACTGGTGCCACTATCTTATATATATGGTATTCTAAAAATTAATGAACAACGTGAAAGATGTTAATAATTCATATGATTCTTAAGCGCCATAATATTAAAAATAAAGGATAATGAAACTTGAATTAGTATTTAACTAAAAAAGTAGTAAAATTCGCATAATTTTTGTATATATATTTTTGTATTATATTAAGTAATGGTAGATATACTGCTAGATGCCACTACTAAAAACTCGACAATTAATAGGTATTTTGTAAATTCATTTGTTTTGCAAGTGGACAAGGAAGTCAAGGAACATTTATTTTCTTCCAATCACTTTTGTTATACTTAGCATCCACTAATTTAAAAGAAAATTATGTTATTGAAGATGCAGCTAGATGGAAGAGAAAACTCGAACTATATATTTTTTTAAATTTCAAATTGAGAGTTCAAACAAAGTAAGGTCGCCGTATTTCTCGCTTAAAATCACCAAATTTCTACTGTTTTAGGTACAAAAATCTTGAAAAATGAAACACGTAGAACAAAAGTAATATCAAAAATAAAATTCTTGATGTTTTGTTTATACCCTTTTACTATTTAAATGCTCCTCAAATAATATAACTTTTGAAAAGCGGTTTAAGACACACAGTATTTTGCTATTCTAATCTTACATTACAACAATTATTTTCACAAACTTATAAACAAAAGTGAACCATTCTATATGCAGAACTATATGTAAGTTTATGTTACAATAATATTTACATTTACAGTTAAATTTAAAAAATACGTACTTTTAAAGATTTTTGTACCTAAAAATTTGTTGGCTAGACTTCGGTACTTTGCAATATTCGCAGGTGGCATGAGATAACATTCCTGTTATTTACACTGTATTATTAAACGCCCTTAAACTATTTTATTCCACAAATAAAAGATGTTATTATTACTAAAATAAGACTCACTACTACTAGGAATAGACATTCCAAATGTTCCATTAAAAACACTGAAACAGAATACACAGTAAATAATAATTTTTAGCATGTTTGCTTTAGACACATATAAAACTACTAAAATGTATCACAGGATTTTCAATCAAGAAGATACACAGAGCATGTGGGTGTATCTTGTTTCACTATACAGAGCGAATAGTAGAAATAAATTTTGTGAAGGTATAAATGTTGAGTAACTGATAATTCATAAATATATCGCTGCTAACATAATTTAGAAATACTGGTTATAATAATCACTATTGCATTTATAGCACAGGGTGTTTGTACGTGATAAACAAGTTCTACAACTGCTACAGAAAATAATATATCTTTTATAAGACACTGTGTATTTTAATAGCATGGAGAGGTCATTGTCAGATCTGTATCGAAAACAAGTTTAACAAGTTCAAATAAACAACTTCTATGTTTATGAGCATAAGCAATATAATATTTCAACTATATGATTCCTTCTTTAGAAATATATTTTAGCGACTGTACAGGGTATCTGAAACTCGACAGTATGGGCCTACTGTCAGAATACAAAATCTAATATATAAAATTCTCGTGTCACAGTGGTAAGGTACGTTTACATCTGACACTTGTCTCCCGATATATGTGTCAAGCATCAGACATATATCGCTAGGACTGTTTACATTATAGACAGAAGTTACAGAGATGTGTATGACACTTCTCGTCGCTATATGTGTACGAACCGTTTATACATATGTATTAAGTAAATACACTTGTGTCATACACATCAATTCATAGTAGAAAGACAAAGTTCAGTCGTGTCACGATGTGTATCGAAACAAAAAATAGCTACCCGTGTGATTGCCCTGGAGATGTTACTTAAGAAAAAAAAACGTTCAGTGTAGTTTTGGGAATGAATTTTGAAATGTGATGGATTAGGTGTCTATGAATTAGTTAATCCAAGAACTAAGTGGCGAGAATCCGCAACAACTCTCAAATTATTTGAAGATGACACCAACTCAATTTGAAAAGCTTGTTTGTAAAATAAATAAGGAAGATACCAAATTCAGAAAAACTGTTAGCGTAAATAGCGTAGCAGATAAAGATTAGCTGTATCTACCTATACCCAGTTAAAAACAGGGATAATGTAGATATATACGGGGTATCTCACAATAAGCGTGCATTAGACGTAGTTAGGAAACGATAGAAATATGAATTTTCGTTTCTAGGGGTTTTCAATACTGCTAAGTTGAAATATAATATTTACAGTAACGTGGTGGTAGTACCGGAAGTAGACGTCAATTCGTTAACTTTAAACGAAAAATAGTATTTTAAGTCATTTTCAGATTCTCCGTGCAATTTTAAATCAACTTTATTAAATATACCATATGTCAAAGCTCAATAGTTTTTCAATTATTTCGTTTCCTTAAATTGTTTTTTTTTCGCCATGACTTAATTATTCAGTCTCCCAGGTAATTAACGACTCAAAAAGTAATAATTTTGTGAGTGAAATTACGTAGAATTACATGTAGAATCTGAAAATTAAATAAAAAATACCTGTTCCATTCAAAATAAGCGAATTGACGTATAACGTAAATATTTTGCATAAATTCAGCATTGTTGAAAAAAAAACAAAATCCTCTAAAAAAGGATTTTCAGATTTCCTAAATACGTCTAATGCACACTTGTTGTGATACATTCTGTATATACATGTCTAGTTTTATTTGTGTACAAATCCTTAGAAACTTTATTCTTCAAGATAATCTAACAAATATTTTTTTGTTTTAAATGTCTTCAAAATCCGCTTCTTCTGATCCTACCATGGTTTTTAAGATGGCGATGCAAGGTCTGCTATCATTTTTTTATACCTTTGAATTACAATAAAAACGTTTAGCAATTTTTTTATTTCAAATTTTTAAGTTGTCAATCAGGTGGACCCCTCAAAATGTAGTATGTGAAATTTGAATAAAAACTACATAGTGTTTTCTTCTACACGATCTTAAAGTTTTATTCGTGAATAAATCTGTAAAAATGGTTTTGTTCGAGATATTTCAATAAATATTTGTTTGTTTTAAATGAAATCGAAAATCGCTTCTTTTGATCCTATTACGGATTTTAAGATGGCGACCGAAGGCATGCTATTTTTTTACACCTGCGAAATTCAATATAAACGCTCAGAGATATTTTTTGAAAAAGTGGTGCTAATCAGGACCCCTCAAACCCCTATGTGTGAATTTTTAGCAAAAACTATACATAATGTTTTCATTCGTATACAGCACCGTAAAAATTTATTCTTCGAGACAATCCAACAAATATTTTTTCTTTTTCTTCTATATCTATAGTTTAAGTTGAGCATAATATTGAATTTGAACGGTACTAAATCAGATTTAATTTTCAGATTTATAGTTTTTTATCTCCAGAAACATTTTCTCACAAACTGTTGAATATAAAAAAATTTAAAAAAGATATTTTACTGGAATATTTCCCATGTTCCTCGTTAGTTGTAAGGGATAAAATAAACCACCCATTCCATGTTTATTTTCCAAACATTTCTATACTTAAAAATTTCTTAAATTAAAATTTTTCTTTGGATTTGACTTTATTTTTATTTGATTTTCTTTTAACATCCTAGAGTTCAAGTTCGAGGTATAAATTAATCGGTTCATCAATATCGCGTTTTACCAACTCTTTTTTATCATTCTTTTTGAATTGCTGCCGACACTATCACAAAAGTAGACGACTAGTCAACTAGAGCAATTTCTGTCACGCGAGTGCGAATATGAAAATAATATATTTTTACATCTAATAGCATAGGTGTGTCGATACATATCGTAGACGCTTGATACATATAACTCTGACAGAAATGTTCGCGCTGCGATTTCTGTCCGACAGAGAATGAAAAATCGTACAGTATGGATTTGAGAGTCAGCTTAGTTTGAAAGGCTTATTTGTAAAATAGCCATATAGTTAAGGTTTACTGTGATATAAATTAATCTATTCATCAAAATCGCCTTTTATCCATTATTTTTTATTACTCTATATTAATAATTTGCTGCCGACACTACCACAAAAGTAGACGATTAATCAGCTACAGGCGAATCCGAATAGGTGTTTACATCTAATCGTATAGATTAATATTAATATTATTAATTTGCTGGGCCATAATTATTTATTTCCTATTTTATCAATAATTAATAAAATTATTAATTTTAAGTGTATTTCTCACTATTAGTTAATTAAGCGATCTACATAACCTCAAAAGTACACAACACGTGTCACGAGCTCCCGCCAACAAAGGCTATATGGCTATTGTTTTGTGTTTTGTACAATGAACAATGCCAACACGACGTAAAGGTGCTAATTTGAGCCGTCAAACAAGTAAAATTGCAGGCACGCGAAATAATTCAAAAATTGAATATTTCGTGTTTTGTTATTCTTATAGGTCGTCATCGTTCACAGTGCTCGATTCCTCTTTTAGTCATATACCACATCTCCACACATTTACAATAAGTTAGTTATTTTTTTATTTAACTGCCAAAATATTGACTAGAAATAATTCATATGGCAAAATAACGTTTGCCGGGTCACCTAGTATTTAAATAAAGTTTGGGATGTTTCATGGGATGAGGTAAGCTCCATTTTCAGTCGAAAGTATTCTCTTTGGGATTTGACAGAAACCATTTATATTTTTTTCAGAAACATTTTTTCCCTGTTAAACTTTTATTAGGTAATTTTTTCTGTATTATTCCCATTTAAAAGTTATAAGCAATAGCGTCCTAAAGAGTATCAAAAGAAATACCACCTAAAAATTACATTAGCTGTGGAAGGAACAACTAGTCGTCGGAAAATGAATGTTCATTGTTTAAAATGCACCAATGTCACAAAACATTTGTCATTACTCAATACATACGTTAACAAACGTATAACTTTTGTGCTTACAATATGTTTTCTCATTCAGGAAAAGTTGATGTGTTGCTAATTTACGGCGAATTTAAAAAATTTCAAGAAGAGTTGTACAGTTATAACGAAATAGTTTTATGAACATACATTGAACAGCGTGAGTTATCTAAATTTCCTACAAGAAAATCTTCCTGCATTTCTGGAGAATGTGCCTTTGCAGCTAAAGAGAAACCTATGGTTTCAGCATGACGGAGGTCCACTCCACAAGGCCAGGATTTTGCAGTAATATTTAGATAATTCTTTCCCAGAAAAGTGAATGGGGATTAATAAACCTATTCAATGGCCCATAAAATCACAAACGCTTCAAAGAAGTCAGTCGAAGATTGGATATGAAATGAGAGGAGGTCATATAGAAAATAGATTGTAATATGCATGTAGTATGAGGGTGTCGGCCTCAATTTTTAAGTTTAGTTATTGTTATCATCACCTTTTGTTTTGTCTGTATTAAAGATTTGTCGAGTTTAATCCATTTATTTATTTTTAATGACATTTATGCACTTTAAACAATGGACATTGTTATCCACCTCAAATGTGATTTTTAAGTGGTATTTGTTATGAAACTCTTTAGGAGGATATTGTTTATAACTTTTAAACGGAAAGTAATACAGAAAAAAATCTCTAATAAAAGTTTATTAGAAAAAAGAGAACAGGAACAAAATTTAGGTATGTTTCTGGAAAAAATATAATTGATAACGTCATTAGTCATTTCTGTCAAATCCCAATAATACTTTCGACTACCTTAAAATTATCTATTACATTGCCCTTAATCCCTAAGACAAAAAAGTAATGACAGATTTTTTTTATTATATCACGTCAAGTTGTATATCACGTCAAGTTGTATGACGCATTTTAGAAATATCGTGTATATTTTTATTGGTCCATAATATATTTGTCAGGATTTCATTTTTCAGAAACGGTTAATTTATCTGCTCTGTTTTCCTCTGTTCTTAGAAATAAATTTCATCACATTTTTCATTTTCAGGAACTGCGTCAAGGTTAAGATTAAAAAGGGACATTTTTACTGTTACTAATTGTTTGTACATAAGTTCCAACTTTAAAATCAAAATTCTTATTAAGTATTGGGCGGAATTATAAAATTTAAAGTCTGTTATAAAGAGAATTGAAAGAGCTTTCAAAATAAATATTACTTAACCCCCAATGCCATTTAAACATTTTGGGGTGATGCTTACCCTTGCTTGGGGGTGAAAGTGGCGGAGTCAAAAATACCAGCAAAGAATGTGAAATCAACGGGTCTAAGTGTTTTTCTACAATCTTCACGCAGTTCCTGAAAATAACTGTTTCGTTTTCATTTGATTGCCATGTATATGTTTAGAAGAGTTAATTTGTCATTTGTGATATTATTAAGTTGTTGTTAAATAGACATTGGTATTGAATAGTTGCAAAATTAACTCTTAGATTTGTTTAGTTTATCTTAATGATCATGAAAACTTGTTTCCAACTTGAGTCACCCTGTATATTTTATGGTTTCCTAGATGTCAATGGTGAGCCTCGTGATGAGCCAAGAAAAAGAACCACCTTATATACAGGGTGTTTCAAAAATGCATGGATATACACAAAAGACAAGAATATTATTAGGGCTCATAGAGCGTTGAAGAATAAGTGGGGTTTTGCCTAACAAATATATGTCCTAGAGCCATTCATTTTCGGGATACAGAGCGTGTAAGATAATTTTAAAAAATCAAATTTTGTATGCAAGTTTTTTAAAGAATAACATATTCCATTAAAACTTGATACAGACGGTTTTTTGGTGATGCCGAACACGCTGGTATTATTATAATAGAATCGTTTTCGAAAGGCGAGGTAAACAATCAAACGTCGGTGAAACCCGATATATATCTCTGAGCCTTTCCACTTGTCTGTAATATACCTAAGTCATGGTCAGGTACACCCCTTAATAAGGTACGACTAACGTTAAGAAAAAATTACCTGCACTGAAGAAGGATGGCCAATAAGATTGAACAGAGCCAAACTTGGGATAGTTGGAATGTGTTGATCATTCTATTGCGTAAATGTTTTGGAGCTTTTATTATCATTGATTATAGGAAAATTTCTTAGCCGACCCTGGCAATTTACATTTAGAGATAATTGAGTACCGACGTACCTGCAGCACTCTAATCTTTCCACCGTACAAAAATTCCTAAATACATCCTTCCTAGTATAATTTGGGCTAGCCCGCCAGCTACCATCCAGTTATACCTGTCATAAGCAGATATAAATTGAAATCAAAGAAATGTATACATTTCGTCTCACCAATGTTTTATTGCCAACTTTGTTGTCCGAAAACGATTGTACTATAGTTTTTTTTTGTACAAGGTAGAGAGCGCTAGTTGGTGGCATTTTCGGTGACATTTTATTTTGTTTTTTTTTTTTTGGAAATTGGACTCTGCTCATCGTAAGTAATATTATGAAAAACTCTTTCATTTATATACATGTGTATAAGAGAAATTACGATCAATTGTTTATTTTTTTATTTGAATAGTAATTTGTTTTTTGTGAATATTGTAATCACGTTAAAATTTTATTCTGCTCTGTCTGTTAGGCGCTACTGTTGGTATTTAAAAGAACTGCATCCAAAATTTGACTTTTTTTAAATCTCAAAAATAAGTGATTCTCTGATAGGACATACGTTTTTTCAATGCACGATCAGCCCTAGTAATTTTGCCATATCTTTTTGAAACACCCTGTAGTAAAAGGAGCGACAAGAAAATTTCAAGATCAAGAAAAAAAGCATATTAAGCCTAAAATATTGAAGTTTTTTATTACTTACTTAATTTTTAATTATGAGAAATTATTCTTAAAAACATTTTTCTAGTGAAAATATCTAGATTTTTCTGAATTTCCAGGACTTACTTGAGGGCTGATTCCCAGAAGGACATTTTTCAATATCAAAATTTTTCACAAAGATGCGAACAATATTTTACAATAAATATTTGGAGAAAGACTGACAAATATGTTTATTTAATATTTAAATGATTTAACTAGTAAACGAACCACGTATAATAAACATTGCACAGTATGTTCTTCAAAATGATATGTATATACATTTCATTAAATTCTTATTTAATGTAATATTGTGTATTACAAATGTATTCAGCTTAAAACACAATTAGCCTGTAATGTTTCACAAATAACATGTTTTGCGATAGTACACACGTGGTCATTCCACATAATAGCTTTATTAGTGCTAGTATATCTAATTTCTAGACATTTTTCGTTCTTTCCTGAATTGTCGGGTTGAGTTGGTAACCAATTAGAATATATGATAGGTCTTCCTGTAGCTAGCCAAATCCAGTGGTCATCTGGTAAAGTAGTACCTGATGTCCAAAAGCGGTACTCCCCACCATCAACTGTGAAAACGATGATGTACATAAATAAATTGGAAAATTAATAATTCTAGTTCTACGCCAAATAATATACTTTGCTTATTAAATGTTTTTGTCAACACAGGTGCGACAATCAGATCTGTAGAAAATAGTTAAAAATATTTTCGAGTTGGCGATTAAAATAAAATATTAATGAAATCTTGAAAATGTTAGACTTGAATTAATATAAGCAATGTGACAATAAATATTTCTATAAGCAATATTGCATTTTTCTATGCTTACAAATATGTAAATCCTCTATCAGTTGACAAAGTTATTATTTATTATACAACACATATTTATTTGTTTAGGATCTAAGAAATATATCGCGCTTTATTGCTTTTTGTCACAAGTTTTGCATACTGGAATTCCGAGGTAAACTAATAATAATAAATAATTTATCTGGGTATTTTATCGTACTGGGATACTTCGGTACAATACAAGTTTTATTATTTTGTTTTAACATGTTTAATAAGACATTCAATACCTGAATTTTCTATAATTGAAAGAAACACCGCAATTCTAACGACGCTGACGGTCCTCCTACGCTTCGTATTCTAAATTCATGTAAACGGTAATTAACGCAACCCGACGTTGAAGGCAGTGGCGTCACACAGCAGTTTATGCGGGTCCATGTTCTCAAATATTTCTAAAGTCTTTAGAGGCGTCCGAAAACTATAATTTTTTTTTCAGATCGCACTAAAATTATAAAATTATTAAAAAAAAGTTAAATAACCCCATTTCTGCTCAGAATTTCTAGTAGTTCAAAAGCGAATTTGAGGTAGTGCCATTGTACTTGTGTTTGTATATTGGACATACATTTTCAGAATAATATATAAAACAGGTATTCAGAAATACAAACTGAAATGAAATTTACAATTTCTGAATTAAAACTATCTATTCTTAAAGTTTAACTCTATCTGAAATTTATGTGATTAAACTGAAATTCAATTTATGCTTCCTGATATAATAATTATCTGAATTATGACTGCTGTCTAGAAAATTTGAATATCTTTAGACAATGTTATGATTGATAATGTCTGAAATTCATGAAAAATATACAGTTTGGAAAAAAATCCTGATAATTTCATAGATGTGCTGTTTTTCAACTATTATGGAAAATACTTAATTTTCTCAACTGCTATTTGCCAATTCTTTATTTAGTTTTACAACTAATTGATTCAAGTGTCACATGCTTTATAATTGCCTTACTGATTTGAACAACTCTTGATAAGGAGATACGTGAAGAAAAAAGAAATATTTTCTACATTTCTAAATTAAATGATATTATGAAATTTTATTAGGTATATTTGCGGCAAGAATTCAGACGACTTGCGTCATGACCGACGTTACGCAATTGTTTTTATTGTCAACATAATTTTTGATAGTTCGCAATAAAAACAGTCATTTTTTTGTAATTATGACGTAAGTCGTCTGAACCATATAGTAAATTCCTCTAAACAGAACAATTATTAAACAAGATAATCTTACGAAAGAGTTTCAGTTTTTCCCACAAAAAATTGTTTTCTGCTTCAGTTTCAATACTCAGAAGACTCATTCCATGATAGTGGCAGTATTGTATTGCTTGAAAAAAGTTGCCCTAAAATAAAAATCAAATCGCTAATCAACTTACAAAATTATGTATTTTGTGAAACAATAGGTTTCTTCATGCAAAAGTTATGAACTGAATGTGTTTTTTCAGTAAACGTAATGCAAGAAGTAGTTCTCTAATCCCCAACAACTTAATCAGATTTAATGTCATTGAAAAATTATGTGAATTAGCTTAATATCCTTACAACAAAAGCCTTGTTTTGGTTCTGCAGTTGAATGGTCTTAGAACAGTTCTAATATAGATATCCAGTTACTTTTCCAACTTACCATAACTTGGTAGTTATTTCTAATGAAACCGTTCACTATAGAAACCAAAACAAATATATCGTATATTTTGATGCAAAAACCAAAACAATGCTCGGATCCCTCAACTTTCGTTTTGAGGGGGACAAAGTGAAGCATCAAATTATTCGAAAGCACTAATGTACAGTTTCATATTTCTACAGTATGGTTACAAATTTGTAAGAGATTTTGGTACAACAAAATAAGTTAAAAGTTTTTGTTAACTTTTACATTTATAGACTTCCCTACAATTTTGATTACTAGCAATTAAAAGACACAAAGGGTTCCACTACATTTGAAAAGATCTATCTAACGAATTTGTACAATAATATCGCTAAAGATCTGAGATCTGAAACAGCTGTAAACACTTTTACGGTAGCAATAAAAAACCATTATATCTACTAATCAGTGTTTATACTCGTATGTATGGAAATCTCAAAATTAAAATCCTTTTTCCTCGGAAATTGTTGCCAACATCGAATTTCAACAATAATACTTTTTTTATGTAAAAAAAATCTTTTCTACTTTGAAATTCAATCAAAAAACATACACAATAAGTGGTATTGTAAAACGAAGCGCTTTACGATACATATATATACAGTGCGTTCATAAAGTAACGCACAAATTCATTATTAGCTAAATAAACAGTATTATTAAAAATTCCCGAAACAGATCGATTTTTTATTTTAATTTACTGTTTTTTCAAATAATAAGTTAATATACAGGGTGATCTACCTGTAATGACGTCATTACCGGTTTTTTTAAATGGAACACCCCATTTTTTCCCTATTTCCGGATTCCCCTGATTCCAAAAATGTATCACAAATTGCTTCAAATTGATACAGGGTAGGCAAAAGCGTTTATAAAAATTTAATAGAAAGTTATACGTTACGAAATTCAGATACAATGTTCCTGTAAAATTTTCATCAAAAAAATATGGACCAACAATTGTATTGCTCACAACTCCACACATTGACCTTGTGTGGTCGTTGCGTATGGTATTCTTGCATACAATGTAGATTTTCCTGAGACCAATAATGGGTGTTTTGCCGATTAACATGCCCGTTCAAATAAAACGTTGCCTCATCCGACGATAAATTGTTAACAATGAAATTGTTGTTTCGATTATTTTGGTGTATCATCGCACAGAATTCAGTTGTTAGATCAACGTCGTCTTCAGCTAATTCATGGACGATAATAAGTCTGTTTGGGCTCACAAAGATTACGAATAAACGTGTTTGGGATGTTTTTAATAGTTTATCATAGTAGTTGTAATACATAATGTTTATTTAATTTTAGTACATTTATTCATTTGTAAATAAGTTGGTATTGTTGCCCACCCTGTACCAATTTGAAGCTACTTGTGATACATTTTTGAAATCAGCTCGGCAAGAGAAATCCAGAAATGAGAAAAAATGGGGTTTTAGATAGATATATAGACAGATTTATTTAGTTCAAATGCATGTAACATATATAATGCCCAAAATGAGCGTTGAACAGGTCAAAAGGTTCTAAAAGAACAGTAAAAATAATTCCTAAGTATAAAATATCTTAAATATCTGCAATAAAACAGTAAGAATATAATACATTTTTTAAAAATAATTAGATACAGTGTCGTCGAATTGTTCGCCTGCCGTATAATAAGCTTTTTGTATTAAAAAGTGATTGCAATTTCTTTTTTAGTATTTTCATAGGTAAAGCAGTCATGGTATTAGGTAATTTGTTAAAGACTCTTATTAGAAAATGAGGTATATTTTTCTGGATATATGTAAACTGAGTGAAATTTGGTGGTAATATATCTTTATTTAATGTAACAGTAAGAATGTTGTTTCTGGTAATAATTGAACAAGGATTTATTGTCAGCTATAAAAATGCACACCTCGTAAATATATAAATTTGTTAAAATAAGAATGCTCTTAGAAATTAAAACATTCTTGCAAGATTCTCCTTGCGTCAAATTCACAATATTCCTAAGACATTTGTTACTGTTTTAGAAAGGTATTTTAAGCTAATATAAATCAAATCTCCTACAATTCCTATCAATGAAGTTATATGTATGTTCTCTGATACCAAACATCTAGGTATGCTAATGAACAATTTTACAGACAAAGCTCTATTCAATAATTATCTAAAGAAAATAATATAATTTACTAACCTTATAATGAAACACTCTATAAATATCTAACTTCACTTTTTGGCAGTGGGAACATGACAAATTCAACCACAATAGATGAGATCTGACTTATTTCTGAATTTTTAGGATTGCTTCTTCAGGTGGTCTCCTTTAAGTTGAATCAAATATCTAACTATAAAAATTATTATAAAAATTAAAATTATTTGAAGTTACATATCGACAATGACAAAAAGTGACATCCTGTCAATGAATTAAATATGACAATACCTACTTGAAAAATGTTCACCTTTTATGTAAAAGTTTTTATATATCTTTAGGTATTAATAACATTGTGTGAAACTAACTACTCAGTGGAAAAAAAGCCCCAACCTGCGTTGAATTACACCCAATATCTACCCATATATTCCTTATTATTAGCTTTTGTCACATTTTTTACTGTTTTACATAAAAGGTGAACATTTTTCAAGTAGGTATTGTCATATTTAATTCATTGACAGGATGTCACTTTTTGTCATTGTCGATATTTAACTTCAAATAATTTTAATTATTATAATAATTTTTATAGTTAGATATTTGATTCAACTTAAAGGAGACCACCTGAAGAAGGAATCCTAAAAATGCAGAAATAGGTCAGATCTCATCTATTGTGGTTGAATTTGTCGTGTTCCCACTGCCAAAAAGTGAAGTTAGATATTTATAGAGTGTTTCATTAGAAGGTTAGTAAATCATTTTCTTTAGATAATTATTGAATAGAGCTTTGTCTGTGGAATTGTTCATTAGCATACCTAGATGTTTGGTATCAGAGAACATACATATGACTTCATTGATAGGAATTGTAGGAGGTTTGATTTATATTAGCTTAAAATACCTTTCCAAAACAGTAAAAAATGTTACAAAAGCTAATAATAAGGAATATATGGGTAGATATTGTGGGTGTAATTCAACGCAGGTTGGGGCTTTTGTCTAGTGAGTAGTTAGTTTCACACAATATTATTAATACCTGAAAATATATTAAAATAGTTCCTGAGACATCTCTTTTGCAAAACAAATATTTGTTTTGCATCAGAGGAAATGCCCCAAAAAATTATAACGTATTTTATTCTGGATTGTATATAGGCACAATAAGCCGTAAAAGCTGCTTCAGAATATTTTGAGACAATATTTTTAAAGCATAGCAATATTGAGCCATTTTTTGCTCTAGAGAATCCATTTGATATTTCCAATCTAGACTAGAGACTAGAATCTATTTAATTCCCAAAAATTATATATAAGATTATTTACTTTTTTATTTCAGTTTATTATCTGTACTTATAAATGGTAATTCGTGATTATTTCCTCTAGAAAACATCATCATCTGCGTTTTATCTTTATGCAACTGTAAGTCCAATGACGCAAAATAATGTTGCAAAGTTTTTATAGTGTTATTTGTAGTACTTTGAATGGTTATAGGATATAGTGAATCAAATATTATTGTACTATCGTCAGCATACTACATACTCACTAGTTCTTAACGGTAAGTCATTGGTATAGATAATGTATAGCAAAGGTCCAAATATTGATCCTTGAGATACACCTTTTTGTATTAGCATTTTTTCTGATTTTATTAATTTTCCCGACTCATCCACCTCTGCGACGCATTGTATGCGATTGTGATATGATGTTATAAAATTTTTTGCCACACCTCTAATGCCATATTCTAATATTTTTATTAATAATATACTTTGATCGACACAATCAAATGCTTTAGACAGATCTGAAAAGACGGCTACAGTTGTGTGTTTACTATTCCTAGCATCTAAAATTTTTGATAAATTTGGTAGACCGTTCTAATAGTAAATTTATTTTTCCTAAAACCATTTTGAGTATCCCCTAACAAATTGTGTTCTTCAAGAAAATTCGTTAATCGGTTATATATATTTTTTTCAAATATTTTACTGATGAAAGTAAATTTATAATGTGAGACAGAGGATATGAAATTTCAGTACTTACAAATTTCAGCAATTTAACGGGAATTCCATCATCACCTACAGAATTTATATTTTTTAGACTCATTACAACATTATATATCATTATATAAGGTTTTAAAGGCGTTGATGTTATTACTTGAAGCGTTGAGTGAATAAGTTTATATAGAGGCGCATCCCTGTACAAATAAACGACTGCTATGCTGGGCTCGAGATTTGGATGGCGCTGCTGGAGAATTGGGCCCGAGATTTCTCAGTCTGCTGCCATCAGTTGAGGGAGTGACATCGACCGCTCGTCTGTTATTAGCAAACAGTTTTGTGTGATCTGTAGTTTTAGTTTCTACTGTAGTAGTGTTTTTTGCAATCATGACAACAGCTAATCACAACTGTGTTTATAAAAACTGTTTAAATAATAAAAGACGAAACAAAGGAATAAGTTTTTTTAAATTTCCAGTTACTGACGGTAAACGTGCCCAGGAGTGGCAAAAAAATTGCGGTAATTTATGTATTGCTCTAATGGACGTTAATGAATTAAAATATAAATTAATTTGTGAGGTGCATTTTTCTCAGAACTATATTATAATAAACAATAACAGAAAATTGTTAACTAAAAATGCAATTCCCATACAGTTTATTGAAAAAGGTGAAATTTGTCTCATTAATCTGTGGTTTTCAAGTTTTAACTTTCTTTCACATATACAGTGTCGATAGAAAGTTTGGAATACATAAAATATCTCCTGAAATAATATAATTTTGGAAAAATGCTCACGTCGATTTTTTAATTAAATTTGCCACTTTTTGAAATGATGAAGTATTAAGGACAGGTAGGTATCATTGAGCAGGATTTTTTTTAATGGCAACTCCAATTTTTTTTCTCGAATATGCAAGAGCTTTTTTTTAATATGGTATCATAAAATTTTTATTAGGCTATTTAAGAAAAATTTCGAGATAAATTCAATTGAAATTTCAAGATATCAAAACACTGAATTATTATCTATAATTTTTCTGTAGGCTAATAGCTATATTTTGATTTTAAAGTCCTCATTGCCGAGTAGTAGGCATTAAAATAGTTTCTGTATCAAAATTTGATAATTTGTCATACAATAATAATTATGATACGATATCGTGAATCTCCAATTATCTCGATTTTTTTACGTCACTTACCAAAATTTTTATGGCGCCATATTCAGAAAAAAAAAGCTTTTTTATATTCCAGAAAAAACAATTTTTTTCCTGCTCAATGATACGCCACTGTACACAATTTTTAATTATTTCAAAAAGTGGCAAATTTAATTTAAAACTCGACGTGTCTGAATATTTTTCCAAAATTACTCTATTTCAGGAGATATTTTTTATACCCAAATACCCAAAATTTCATTAATTTATGTCGTTGCATGTTCTTATATAGAGCCTCAAAGTCCCAAAAATTGAAAATTCTTATCTTTTAGAATGAGTAAACATTTCGAATATTTACTTTGATTTAATATGATTTTCGTTATTTATTTTTTTATTTATTCCTATTTAATTAATTAAAAACAATTTTAACCTAATTTTTTAACTATTTAATTTAGTTGTAACACAATGTTAAAAATTATTATTTGACTTCTAAACTGTATTTTCGTTTTTTCTTCAAAACTTCACGTCCTACTGACTTCAGGCAAGAGGGACTTTTCTGGGTAAAATTGCATGTTCTTTCATATTTTTCGAAAACATTTGCAAAATTTCAATTCAGCTATACTTTTTTATATAAAAATGTTAATAGATACCCCTCTATCTCCACCACTGCAATCAATATGCGATGATTTTCGGTGTCAAATTATTTGTTCTCCAATAGGTCTTTTGCCGCAACATGACGATTTATTTTGTTAGCGGTTATTTAGTTAAAAAATAAGTAAACAAAACAAATATAACATTGAGCATTCTGTTTCTCACAAATGAAGCGTTTTAGGACACATATATATATTGGAACTTTTCGTCTCAAAATGAGATCTTATAAAAATTCCTGAAGTCCTGCTATTTAAACCTGAGACACTCTGTATATTAAGCATACACATGTAAAATCTGCTTCATTCAAATTCTACCTGATCTTAAAAAGAAAGAAAACAAATTGAATTCGGCTCCGAATCAAGCCGCAGCTGTTGAGTGAGTCACGCAATGCCGCAGCCGGACAGATTCCAGTTAGTTCAAATAAATGAAATAGATCGGCCTAGGCGGCGCTTCAGATCAGCGCTATAGTTTGTGGACGGTGCGGTACCAGGGGTAGAATATGGTGGGGAACCTGCATGAATTCGTTTTGGGCCATTGGACTTGCGGCTCTTGTATACTTATTCACTCAACGCTTGAAGGTAGGTCAGGAATTAAAATAAAAAAATTGGCCTGTTTCGGGAATTTTTAATAATATTGTTTATTTAGCTAATAAAGAGTATATGCGTTACTTTATGGACGCACTGTATAGACTTTTTGGTTATTTTTGGAACTAGAAAACGTAGTTAAATTTATAGAATTACTTTCAGAATCACCTTGTACATATAATAAAAAATTATATACAAAAGCTATTGATCTAGCAATTACTTAATATTTATACTATTAACATTGAATAAATAAGTGGTAGTACTATTAGTTTTATAAGCTCGCTATTTATAACTTAAAGTAAGGTTTCACTTTTGGCGACAAATTTTAGGTCATCTAGAGTTATTCGAATGCAGAGAGCAACATTTATACTAGGTACCTAATTAGTGAATTTTTATTCTATAACGCATTATTCTATAGCAAGCACATATATATATATATGGTTGTAAAATTTCTCCGGGTTCCTTTCCGCGATGAATCTGCATGGTCTTCAAAAGAACCATTTGTTTGACAACGTTTCGGTAAAAACTCATTTACCATCTTCAGGTCTTCTTACTTCTGCTTCGCGTTACTACGTTCGGTTTACTACTAAGTAAGAGATTTTGAGAGTGTGTGTTGTAAGTGAGATTTTACCGAAACGTCAAACAAATGGTTCTTTTGAATACCATGCAGATTCATCGCGGAAAGGAACCCGGAGAAATTTTACAACCACATATAACACCCGCGGAAGCCTACGAACATATATATATATATATATATATATATATATACACTCACCGGCAAAAAAAACCGGCCACTAAAAATTAAACCCATTTTTAAAGTTGACTTCCTCGCGAACCGCTCATTTGATTTTGATGATCTTTTTTTTCAAATTATACATTGATTTCTCAGGAACAGATGCTCTGTCGGAAATTTTTATTCGGAATTTAATTCGAGTATATGCGGGGCGCAATAAAAAGCCGAAGTTTTTTTCTCGAAATTTTTAACACCCCGTGGGGTGCAGCAGCTAGAGTCGTTGTTGCTAACTGAAGTCACACTGTAGTCTCATCTTTTGTGAACATTTTGTTTTTTTAATCACGACATTATCTCTGTTTTTATTGGAGATACACTGCTTTAAAACGAACGCCTCGGAAATAACAAAAAACAAGTCTAATAAACATCAAAATGTATATAATAGGTTATTATAATTTTATGTATATTAATTATTTATCATACCTCATAAACTGCTCCAAAATAGTAGTATTTATTTCCAAATTTCTCTAAAGGTATATTGGGCAAGGTATCCTTTAGTGAATTCTTGTATAACTCTGTGAAGAATTAAAATTAATTGATACAAGGAAAATAAGTTGTTCAGAACTGAAAATATTTTATTAATGAAAAATAAGTTGTATATTATTATGAAATATTACTTTTTTTAATATAAAAATAAAATTTAATAATGTGAATACCGACTGAAAACAAAAAAATCAGTTCTGCTAAATATCTATTAATTTGATTATTGATATCGATTGTTTCTGTAAAATATTAATGTTTTCCACAACATTCCATGTAATTATAATTATTTGTTAAAATAACATTATAATTGTTAAAAGTTTTTTCAAAACAATTCGAACAACATATATTTTAAAAAATATGAATGAATATATGGACAATAAATGATTATACAAAGCACTTACCGCTATAATCGACAGTCTTATTGATACAGCTAGCATTATTATTACTAAATGTAAATGCAACGATAATATACAATTTAATAATTGTTCCAATGGTCTTTCTTGCAAGCATATTGGTGAAGCACTAAAGGTGTATGAACAAGGCAATCTTAACTTATAGTAACCCGTCTTACAGGTAGGTGTGTTAAACCGCAAATTGAAGACATCTCAAAGAAAATTTAAATTCTTGTATCGTTAAACTGGGCATTAAGAAATGTGATCCGCGTATTTGAATATAGTCAAATATTATGTTTTACAGATACAGTATTTTCAAGATCCAGAAAAAAAATAAGAAAGAATTTGAGATCAATGACTTCTGGTGAACTGATACGTTATTACATCCTTTAAATATTCAGGCAGCAAGTGATTGACCATTACTCATTAGTAAAATTATACTTCTTTAAAAAATCTAGAATTAAAGTTCGCAAAAGATATAAAGGATTATATTTTATTTAGATAATAAATATATTCAACGCGAACGATTTTGAGAAACTAGAAATTGCAATTATATAGAATAGAGATACTTCTTTTCCATAATCTTCAACAATTTCGATTGGAACGATGTATGAATGAGACGTCTAATAAGGCACATCGCCCTATAAATTAAATAAATTATAATTAAAAATAAAAGTAGAGCCAGCGGCGATTCTGATTATGAATTAAAGTATGTTTATTAAGTACTTTCTATGAATAAACATTGTCGTGAAAATTCACACAATTGTAACCCCAAATACAAATTGACAAAACTGGCTACAATATTACTAGAATGTAAAATATGCAGTTGAACACATGATTTAAAGCGCTAATATTATATTAACACTAGGTGACCCGGCAAACGTTGTTTTGCCATATGAATTATTTCTAGTGAATATTTTGGTAGTCGGCTTCGATCTCATCCCTACTCCGTGCTGTTTACTGGGTGAGAAGCACAAACCTAAAAAAATATAGACTCTGCCAGTGTCATATTGCCGGCGACCGCTAATTCATGGCTTCCCTAAAAGGTCCAGAATCACTAAAACTTGTTTTTATGCTAATTTATGTTGGTTGTATTGTAGCGTGAATCTCATTGGTCACATTGATGTCACATTCTTTAATTACATTGAAAATGACAGCAAGTTAGTTAATTTCATATTGCAATGCAGCCATCATATTTGCACAACCGCCAACATAAAGCAAATAAAATATCAATTTTCTGGACCTTCGGTCCCTAGAAAACGCGGCACCTGTCATGTGACCTATATCATGAACCGACGCTGTCTATATTTTTTCTAGGTTTGTGGTGAGAAGTGGTAGACGCCTGGCGGGGATAACTGATCTAGTTGTCTACCAGGGTTAAAAATGATTAAATTACTAAAATGGCTATTAAAAAATAAGGGTTTGTGGCAGAAGGGTGAAAATTAAGGGTTGTAAGTATTTTTTAATGCCACATCATAAAAAAAATAAAAATAAAAAATTTTGTCCAAAAAAAATTAAAAAAAATTGTTTGGGGTGGACCACCCTTATCACTTAGGGGTATGAAAAATAGATTACGATCGATTCTCAAACCTACCAAATATATAGAATGTTATAGATTTGACTGCCAAAATTTTAACAGGCGATAGTATACATCAAAATGAACAAAACAGTTCTATATAACATGCCAGATGTTTTGATTTTTTTTTCAGAAACTGTCGGGATTACGATCTATGCTAAATCGATAGCTAGATTTCTTTAATTATTTTCAAAGCACTGATAGATATAGACATAAAATTAGTGTAATTGGAATACATCCATACAAATTAAATCTATATAGCAGAATGTGACAAGTTTTAATAAAATATGAATTCTTAAATATCAGAAATATATATTCGACTTTTAAAGAGGAGGGTATACAAATTAAAAAATATATATGTTTATTCTCCTGAAATACCATTACCATTAAACATAATAGATACATAATACAGCTGTGTTTTTTTGCGCAGCCATATAAGATTATAAAATTACTTATTTTATAATCATTAAGTTACCTACAAGAAAAATATATGATACCTTAATTTGGACAGTGTCAACTATCCCTTTCTTTTTGCTTTCACTTTTTGGACATAAAATAAAAACTTTCGGTTAACGTTGATAACTATAGGCAATGGCACTAGACATATTCTCTCGCGCATCATATATGTGTTATTCTTGTAATCCTTTCTAATCTAGTATAAATTCGATTTAAAAAATTATTTTCCATCTTACAAATAGAGAAATTTATTTTAATAAGTTTATCGACAAACGAAGTGCAATTAAATCTTCATTCAAAAACCACATCCGAAATTTACCACAATTATTTTGAATTATTGTTACTTTTTCTTCTTAGATTTACTGTTAAACCAGTAATGACAATTATGAGTATTAACGATAATGTTGTTATGGAAATGGTTGCATAACATTTTATTTAAAATATTTTTATATTTTCACACGAAATAGAAAATTGTGACAAAAAACCTAATATCCTTTCAGGAACTTGGTTCGTAATGTGTAATTTTCATAGATGGAAATTATTGTATATTTGAAAAAGACTCTATGACAAAATGAAACAGTTATACTAGTCTTTTGCGAAATATATTATAAGTAATTTGAAATGTAAAAATATCTTAATCGTCAGATATCAGTGGTCAATTGATTATTTATCATTGAATTTACCTGAATCCGATTTTCTTTTTTTTAAAATCAAAATGTTCCATGATAACGTCTATACAGACAACTTCTCTTCAAGTTTTAAGATGTTTTCCGAATTGGACGTTATCAATTTTGGTGTGTCACTTTAGCATTTTGCCATAAATTATAATCAGGTCATACCTTAGCTCATTACTGTTTTCTAAACATTTTGTTCTATCTTATTGATCCAACAATATCTGAAAAAGGATTAAATTTGCTAAATTCAATTATAAAATATAATTTGCTTTAAACTAGAGGGCGCTGTAAAACTGATTTTTAATGTTCTCGCCATTAAATTGTGCTTGCTCTGTAAAAAGTCTGTTTGACCATCAAGGCTCTAGGATAGGCTATTACAGAATTAAAAAATATTTTCCATTATTAAGTTGTTTTGACAAGAAGTTTAATGTCAATCGTTCTATTGTACCTAGATGTACTTAATAATAATATTTCTGCAATAATTTACTACTTAAAAAGAGATACTGTAGGTGTATAAATGATATGTATTTTAAAGTAAACAAATATAAAAATAGATATACAGACTTAATAAATACCTATATGTAATGAACATTGCACTTAAAAACTAATTTGTAGCATTTTTTGTGAGTTACTTTATTACTCAAATTAAATCCTGATTGGTGTATACTAGAACGTTTTCAGCTTGTGACACAATTAGCCTGTGATGTTTCACAGATAACATGTTTTGGAACAGTGCAGACGTGATCATTCCACATCATAGCTTTATTTGTGTGGGAGTATCTTATTTCTAGACATTTTTCGTTATTTCCTGCATTGTCGGGTTGATTTGGGAACCAATTGGCGTATATGATAGGTTTTCCTGTAGCTAGCCAAACCCAGTGGGCATCTGGTAAAGTGGTACCCGAAGTCCAAAAGTGGTACTCTCCTGCACCAACTAGAAAAATGTTTTTATATGTCAGTAATCTCGAATTTTATTATATGTTCAACATCTACATTCATTCTACGCACTAAAAAAATTCGTAATTATACACAACATAAACCACAGAAAAAGACATTCTGAATCAAGAAATACATTTATTTTATATATTTGCTAAAACATATACATACACAGGGCGTACCTATCTAAATAAGTGCAAAAAAATTTAATTGGCGAAAATTTACCAAAAAAAAAAAGGAAAAATCGATTTTATTTTTATTTTTCCCTTTATATTAAGCTGACCGTATTAGGACATAATGTTCACTATGTTCCGTTTCCTTAGCTTAATATAGGTGAAGAAAAAATAAAATCGAATTTTTTCCTCTTTTTTTTTGATAGGCCGTAAATTCTGAAGAGTGGATTTTTCCAAAACTATTATACATATAAATGACTTAACTTTCACCAAAAGATCACTTACAATTTTTCGAACTTATTTAGATACACCCTGTAATCTTTAATTAAGTAAATGCCGTATGACACTACGAATAATTTGCAGCAAAATTACGTATAAAATTTTGTTGGTAATTTTTGTTAGAAAAATGTAAATTTTAGTTATTTTATGAGTGCTATTTTGAATAAAAATTATAAAATTCACAGCAAAATTATCTTCATGCGCTTGCATATTAACTGGGTTTATGTGGCACCATCTGTTGGGTGATTATATTTTGTAAAATATTGAAGGGAAGGGACCTATAATAATTATTGTCAAATGACAGTTATAACAAAATACCAATGATAATTATATCAAAATATCGTTATTATAGTACGTTTACACAGCACAAAGTAACTTAATCCAATTTGTACACTACGCACTTTCTCGCGCAGATTCTCATACAATTTTAGAACATGTTCTAAATTTTTATAGACATAATTCTTTCCAAAATTATTTAATTTGTGTTCTGTATGCAACTACAAAACTAGCGTAGAACAAAATTATTCCAAAAATTGTGTAGAGAATTTTTACAGTGTCATACTGCTTTAAGATTCATCAGTGAAGATTTGCTTATTAAGTGAGGCAATTTTACTTATTTTAAAACAATAATATTGTTATTATACAGGGTGAGAAGCAATAATATGTTTTTAATGAAACGGCATGAATTGTGAATTATTCTTTGTTTTTCTAATTTCGAAAATATAGCATATAACATTTTTATCTTTAATCGTTCTCAATTTCGATATATGGAAAAGTGCATACAGGGTGAGAAAAAATAATAATTTGTTTTATAATGAAACGGCCTGAATTTTTGAATAATTCTTTGTACCAACTTGATTATTTTAACTGGAACATCCTACATATTATTGGATTTTTGGATTCTACCTTAAATTTTAAGTCAAGTTTGAATACAATCGTCTAGACCTAAATTCAGTTGTTTTCAAGTTATTTAAAGTTACGAGAAAAAAGTAGTGATTGCAGTACTATATTAAAAATATTGTACCTTGAATAATGGAACACTTTTACTTTCAATATTTGTAACAATAATAATGCAGGAATTGCTACGTCTCAAAATCATGGCATAAAGTCTGAAAAGCATACAATTTACCAATTTAATATATCACCAAACTTACTTTTTTCTAATACAACAACCAGATTAATAATGTCAAATTTTTTTTGTGTTATCCGTACTTGAAATTTCAAAAGAATTTCTGAATCCTGCAATTTTGAAATTGACACACGATTTCTCAAAAACTACTGACTCTATTTTACTCACATTTTTATATTTTCAGTACACTTCCCTTATGTATCTTCCATCTTTGCCTGCCTCGTTTGATTCTCTTTGAACGTAAGCGGTTATTCAGTATTTTCTTAGTTCCAAATTTTTTAAAGTTATTATCAATTATATTCAGAAACAGAGTGCATGTAAATTAATAAAATAATTCGCTGCTTCTAAGATGCATATTTATTTTGTTGGTTTTTACGTTTTAAACCCTAGTTTAATCATATCATAAAATATACTTTAGGGAAACCTAGAAATTGTGAACTGGTACAAGCCGCATCGAAATCGAATCATTACTTCGAAAGTTATTTTGACTCTAATTTCAAAATACCTAAAGAGGCCCCTTGATAGAGTCTGGCATGTGTCATTTTCTAACTGCGGAATTTCCAAAACTACACGACTTATAATATTTTTGCTATTTGCTTTGAAAATTGACCAGTGGCAAAGGTAATTATACTATTAATTAAAATATCAAGAAAAACTACTTACGAAATGGTTTCAACTTCTCCCACAAAAAATTGTTCTCTTCTACATTTTCAACACTCAAAAGACTCATTCCATGATAATGGCAGTATTGTATTGCTTGAAAATAGTTGCCCTTAAATAAGACATAATTTGATTCAATTTACCCTTCTTTAAATATGAAAACAAAATGTATACATTATAATAATAATTTGATAGTTAATATTGAGTGTAGCATAAATATTATACGTAAGTTATTACAATTAATTGAATCATTTATATTTCATACCTCATAAATTGCTCCAAAATAGTAGTATTTATTTCCAAATTTGTCTAAAGGTATATTTGGCAAGGTGTCCTTTGGCGAACCTTTCAATAACTCTGTGAAAAAATATAATTTTGTAAATGAAAGAAAAACTTATTTTTAATTTTAGCCTAGACATGTATTAAACAAAATAAATAGCTATTAAATAATGTACAATGAATGGCTTCTTTAGTTATCACCATAAAAACCGTTTTCCAAAGATTAGTTATCAAAATGATTATTATGAGATTGAGTATTTTGTAAGGTAGCATAATATGTATGTTAACTAGATTTATATTTATTTAGCTCAAAAAAGAAGTAGACAGTGCAGATAAATTTATATTCGGATGACTGCAATATGCTTATCAGTTTCCGGAGGGTTATCATATTGTTTCCTACCGATTACCATTTGGTGAATAGTGTATATTTTAAATGTGCATATATTATGGTTTAGTTACGTAGACAAATAAATCAATAATTTAAAATAAAAATAAACTGTTTATGAAAATATTATACAGTATGCGCCAAAAGTATGGAATAAATTCAATAAAAACGAAACAATTATTTTTTGGGAAAAATCCTCGAACAGATCGATTTTTAATTTAAAAAATACATATTTTAGCGTAAAATGGGATTTTCAAATGTCATTTGTTTTCGAGTAATGACGTCATCGATTTTATTTTAAATGGTAACACCATATTTTTTTCCTTGATTCTGAAAGATCGTTTAATTCTCTATCAGACAGTACCAAAATTTTGCCCTCTTACATAGGAAAGTTTTCGAGTAAATGACGATTGAATGTTAGAAAACGTAAATTTTATCCATAAAAAAGTAACAATTCTGAGGTATGTAAAATAAAATACAATTGATTAAATTTTATATTTAAATTAAATGTTCGAATTGCCATCCACCAACTTCTTGACAATGCGCAAGTCTGTGAAGAAATTCTTCTTGCACATTATGAATGATTTCTGGGGTAACTCTGCGTATTTCGTCCCGAATGCGATTTTGAAGTTCTTCTAAATTACGTGGTTTATTAATGTACACTTTTGACTTCAAGTATCTCCATAAAAAATAGTCAAGAGGTGTAAGATGTGGCGATCTTACAGGCCATTCTATCGGTGCACCTCCGCACTATACGCGCCCTGTACGAGATTTTTTGGACAACTGTTTTCCTGGGAGGTGGATCGGCAGACGTGGACCGATAGAATGGCCTGCAAGATCGCCAGATCTTACACCTCTTGACTATTTTTATGGGGATACTTGAAGTCAAAATTGTACATTAATAAACCACGTAATTTAGAAGAACTTCAAAATCGCATTCGGGACGAAATACGCAAAGTTACCCCAGAAATCATTCATAATGTGCAAGAAGAATTTCTTCACAGACTTGCGCATTGTCAAGAAGTTGGTGGATGGCAATTCGAACATTTAATTTAATTTCAATTGTATTTTATTTTACATACCTCAGAATTGTTACTTTTTTATGGATAAAATTTACGTTTGCTAACATTCAATCGTCATTTACTCGAAATCTTTCCTATGTAAGAGGGCAAAATTTTAGTACTGTCTGATAGAGAATTAAACGATCTTTCAGAATCAAGGAAAAAAATATGGTGTTGCCATTTAAAAAAAATCGATGACGTCATTACTCGAAAATAAATGACATTTGAAAATCGCATTTTACGCTAAAATATGTATTTTTTAAATTAAAAATCGACCTGTTCGAGGATTTTTGCCAAAAAATAATTGTTTCGTTTTTATTGAATTTATTCCATACTTTTGGCGCATACTGTATAGATAAAGAAATTGAATAAGTACCTCTTTATTATCAAAATATTTAACAGTTAACGAAATGGCAGACGATTGTCATTTAAATATATTTAACTAAAACATGTATTTTTTTATTGAATTTTCACAAAGATGTCAATTTTTTAAGTTTTATAAAAAAAATCGTGCATCGCACTATATATCTGTATCTATTATTTATAATAAAAGAATACAGTTATAATTATGCAAAAATTTAATCATCAATATCTAGCAATATAATTTAAAAATATAATAAAGTTACTTCTTTATTGACTTATTTAAAATAGAACACTTGCTACGGGTACACCAGTCAAAAATAAGCAAATTATCACATTCGATTACGTTTCGGCTTTTTATTTAAAACCATCTTCAGATCTAATTTATTGCAGCCTGCAATAAATATATGAACATTTCTAATTATACATATAAATTTCCATAATAATGTTTACCTTCAAATTCTTGGTAGTAATGTATTACTACCAAACTAAGGTTTATCTAAGCCTAAATTTCATTAGACTTAGATAAACCTGTTTTTGAAAATTCCATTCAATTCAGTATACTAACAATAGTACATTAAACTTTGTCAATAAACTTTAGAATACTGGCAAATTGCCTACCCCTACCCCTACAATTCTTTGATTTAATTAAGATAAATAGAAAGCAATGTGAAAAACTTACCTTTATAATCGACAGTCTTATTAATACAGTTGGCATGAATACTGCCAAATAAAAACAGAAAAATAATGTGCAATTGATTAATTTGCCGAACAGTCTTTCTTGCCAACATCTTGCTGAATCACTAGAGGAAAACGAACGAGACGGTCTTAATTTATAACTTGTTTTGCAGGTACATTAAACCGCAAAACATAGATAACCCAAGGGGATTCTAAATTCCCGTATAACATAAGATGCTTTGAATATAGTAAAACACTTCGTTTTATAGATACAGGTTTTCCGAGATAAATAAAGATTAAGAAAGAGTTCGAGGTCAATAACTTTGATGAACTCGAAACAACAAATTTTCCCAAACTCTACACAATCCAGATATTAAATATATTGCCAATCTCATTGTTATTAATTATGAGATTTAGTTTGTTGTCACTACTTGTCTGCCTGAGTTTGATTTTTCTTGCTATAGCTACACGGTGAACAACAATGCTTAATGACAACTTAACAGTATTTTTTAGGCATTTATTAGAAATATGGAATTTGTTTTGATTTTAAAAGAAACACAAAAACTAGGCTAGTAATATATATATAAAAGCATATGTTTTGTAGAAAATATACAGGGTGTTCCGAAATAACCAAACAAAGTTACAGACAGTTACAGGCCTTCAAAGTGGGATCAAATATTTCGAAAAAAATATATCTGAATTACTTTAACTTGGAATAACCAAATTGGATACATGATATAAATTTAGTATTGGTCTTCTTTGACTATGAGTTCAAGTAAATTGAAACACTCCAAGGTGTTCGTTGAGGATGAGTCACTCCTAAAATTATACCAAACTTTTCTCCAATGATTGATGAAATTTAAAAAGAATGATAATATCCCGCGCAGGATGTAATTAAACATACTTATTTACTCTTGTTAAATTTTAAAAAACTATTTATTTATTTTGATATTTAGATAATAAATATGCTAATGGCAATAGGTAGTGCGAACGATTTTGAGGAGCTGAGACACTGGAAATTATAACTGTATGTATACAGTGGAATTTTCCATTGCCACCAACCATTTTGATTGGAGTGATGTATGAATCAAAACTTATAAGCTTATAAGCTAGTAACGGACGGTGAACTATAATATATATCTGATATATTACAAAAATGCATAGAGCGTTACGCTCTGACGCTATAATATATATTTATATATACATATACGATTTACTTCTGTAGGAATATATCTCTCTACAAAAAAATATATATTATATTATTGCTCACCGTCCGTAACTGGCTTTATACTAAAACATTGTCCTCGACAAAATATCAGTTTCAGAGAAGATACGTTGGTGTTATAAACAAAAACAATTTTGCTAAAGGAACCTGCTTCTGATTAAAACATTACTTTTTACCTTAGAAAAAAATTGTAATGATGCTTTCATCTAAATAGCAAATAATTTCTGTCGTAGCGATATGTTTCAAGTGCCTATATGTCTCGACACATATGATTAGACGTAAACATTGTTTTCACTGTGTTTACTTCCGACACTTGTATCCGAACATTACGTCAAGTGTTGAGACGTGAAGAATTAAGTGCTTATAGCGTCAAGAATCCAGCGCAATTTTAAAAATATTTTGCGATGAAAAAAAATTAAAAACTAAAGGAGATAGGGTATAATGAGTATAATACGAATAAGCGATTTAAAAAAATCTAAATGCCTATTTACGCCGAAAATAAATATTTTCAAATCATTATGTAAACCCCCTTTTCAGACTGTCACTGACCGCTCACAGCCTTGGTCGCTTACAGCTCACAGTTCAACTCGATGTCCACCTGATGCTACGTTGCCAAATTGAAATATTTTCCTAGTACTGACTATTTTAGAATCTCATATTTTTTCTTGCTCAGTTCAGCCAATAATAATTTAAAATGTTAATATCCAATGAAATCAAATAATAGTAATAAAATAATTCTATTAAAAATTACAAGTAACGCGGTCCGTTCAGGTTTTCCGGTAGAAAATACGGTCCAATCAAGCGATCCCCGTACACTCCTGCCCATACGTTGACAACAAATCACCTCTGAAAGCTAAACCGACTACTAGCGTGTGGATTTTTGTCCGACCAAATGTGGCTGTTATGATTGCAAAGAAATTAGCTTGGTGGCAGTTTAAAAAATATTTTACATTGAAATTACAAAACTCCAACGTATCTAATAATAAACCGAATAATAAACCATTTAGATACATTACATAAAAAACATATACCCAATGGGTAAATTATTAAGAGAGTGTTTAAATACTAAGTAACAAAAAACCTTCGTGTTGTCAGCAAAAAAAAACTGTCCAAAAGCGAAACGGCACGCCTCTGATCTGATGCTCATAAAAGTTATCGAGAGTGAATCTTGACATATCGTATTATTAGGTCAATAACCTAGTTACCTAGATTGTGTACTGTTATTTGTATATTATGTATTTTTTATCTAGATACATGAATGAATTTTCCTTAAATATTAATAATTAATAAAAACAAATTTAGATAATAAATAAATATTTTCGAATGTTAGGTTATTACAGTTTAATAATTTTGATATTACGTTTGCACTAGATTTTACAATTGAATAAGAATTTATAGTATTACTCGTAAGTACAATTAATTATTTAGTTTGTAGTTACGCACATCTAGTCTAGAAATTTTTTGTTTTTTAAGTAGTATGGTACTAACCTGCTTAAAATTCCAGTTCGAGTAAAGTTGCACTCATCCATCCATAGCACTTTATTAATAAAATTAGGGTCAGCCAATTGCAAAATTCAAGACAGCTGGGAAAATCAGCAGGTCCTAAAGCCTTAAGTTTCTGAAAATGATACGGGTTCAGTGAGTTTTCACGTAATATTCTGCAGACCTGCCGACGTCCAGCCAGTTCCCGACGCGGCTTCACGGTCTCACAGAACCCGTATCACGAAGACGTTGAAGCACTTGTACACTGTTAGGGAACCCTCTCCGATATTCAGCAGGTGCGGCATGCATTTCGTAAATATTCTCCGCATAAAACTACCATTTCCGCATATTCGAAATTTGTAAAATTAGACATTGTAAATTTACAACCAATACACGAGACCGAAATAAATAAAGTACTGCTTGTATTCTCTCCATCGCCCCTCCAAATGTGTGGTGGGATCTCCAAATTTGGGGGGAAAGAAATGCGGGAAATGCAGAAAGTGCGAATAAATGGTGGTAAATTTAAATAACACGCTGAAGTGTTTGACGATATTGTGTATGTAACATGATGTGGCAACGATGTTTCTTCCGGCATTCGATTGTCGTATGTCTGAGTCATCAGAAAGTTTGTAGCGTACCAGGGTCGAGTAAAATTTTTTTTTCGATTTTATGCCTTTATTAGGCCTTCCGAATACGTGGTTAAAATTAATGACATTAATAACTGACTCACCCTGTTGAAAACAAGCGAGACACCAAATCAGTTTAATACAATTTATCTCCGAACTCCCATCGATGACGCCCGATCATACTGAAAACTTGTCTTTTGTCTACATTTGCTTTCTTTATGTGGATTCGCAAACAAAGCCTGTCCTTCTAAAACTTAGAATTCGTTGCTTATGCCATTATACCAAATAACACAGAAACCATATAGTTTTTTCAAAAATTATATTTTCAATATTCTCCTTAAATCTTTTGCGGATCGGATTCGCAACACAGTTTTGCTATGCACAAACAAATTATCTTTTTTTCATTTAAGAATTAATATAAACGTTGCTAATGATAAAAAATTTATGAAATAGAAAACATGAGTGCGAAAACAATTCAGAGTGAATGACTAGGTGTCATGTGGTATTGTACTGCTGCTATATTATTTTTCGCAAGAATTTTAAACTTATTGAATTAAAAAAACAACACATAAGCAAGATATACTTTTATTCATGAGTGTTTTTTAAACAATTTCGTTTAACTTTTAATATTCAAAACTGCCATTCATTCATTATTGAGTCTTGAAAATATTACCGGTTATGAATATCTTTTTGATGTAACAATATCTCAAAAACTATTGAATTTGCAAAATTTAAGTTAGGATATAATTATGGGGTAATGAACTTATCTACTTTTCGAAATTCTTGTTATCGACATTTGTTTGATACTAGCGCCATCTACAATTCTTTGTGCGAAAAGTGAACTTGTGATTGACGTCATTGAGGAGCTCTATCGACATATTAAAGAATTATTTTCCCTTAATAAGTTACTGGGTAAGTAGCAAAAAGTATGTATATTTTAAAATAAAATATAGTATAATGTAAAATTAATGTAGGTACTGGAAAATATTTTTAATATTTAAGTAATTTACTTTAGAAATATCTATACATATATAGCGAACATTGTAATTAAAAACTAATTTTTAGTTAGTTATTTTATTGCTCAAATTAAATCTTCATTGAATTTAATTTGTTTAATTCCTTTTCAGCTCGTGGCACAATTAGCCTGTGATGTTTCGCAAATAACATGTTTTGGAACAGTGCAGACATGATCATTCCACATCATAGCCTTATTTGTATGAGAGTATCTGACTTCTAGACAATTTTCGTTCTTTCCTGTATTGTCGGGTTGATTTGGGTACCAGTTGGCGTATATGATAGGTCTTCCTGTGGCTAGCCAAACCCAGTGGGCATCTGGCAAAATGGTACCCGATGCCCAAAAGTGGTACTCTCCTGCACCAACTAGAAAAATATCTTTATATATCAGTAATCATGAATTTAATATATATTTATCATCTGTTATATTTTTTCTAGACACAAAAAAATAGATAAACATATCTTCAAACGTAGGCATATCTGTGTTTATTTTTTATGTTCAATAAAAATGATTGAATCATACCTATGTGTGTCCAGTAAAGAATGGTTCAAATTTTAGGGCTGTATATTTTGGCCCAATATTTAGCGATTTAACATAACTTACCTCAGTTCGAAAGTTCATGGTTGCCGACTTACAGGGTGTGAAGGTTAAAAATTATTTTTTTAAATCATTTATTAGGGTATCTTAAAAGGCGAGGTATATTGCATGCAAATGGAAAATATTGACGAACTGTGTGAAAAAATTAACAAACTATATTAATTTTTTCACACAGTTCGTCAGTAACTTACTGACAACATGTATCTTTGGGAACAGCAGCAAGGAGGTACATTCGAACTACTCCGAGAAAATTGGATACAACGGGCCCAAACTTGTTTCATAAGTGAGAAAATTTTGATGTTATAAACTTTAGCAATTTTTATCTCGTTTTCTGTTAATTAAAATTATTTGAAAATGCATGTGTAGTTGAAAATCGTCAGTTGTAAAACCTCCGGTGCATTGAAAAAATTTCAAAATGGTATATTGTATGTTTCTTTAAAAAATCTATAAAAGAATAGGTACACCCGTCACACGATACCTACTATACTCGCGACAAGAATTCAGACGATTTACGTCATACGAACAAATGAATAATTCATTATATTTTCATCAAAATAATTAAGAAACTGCAGTTGATTGTAATAAAACTATATACAACACTAAAAGTTTGCATTATATATTGCACTAAACTGCAAACAGTGATTGTTTTTAACGTGGCCAAATATCGAAAATTACGTTGACAATAAAAACAAATGTGTAACGTCAGCCGTGACGTAAGACGTCTGAATTCTTGACGCGAGTATATCCTCTACAATAAAGCCTCTCTGTCCCTCTCTTCATTTCTAAATAGAGGGAAAAGAACAGTGGATGTAAGATTCCAGTTGTAATACAGGATGTATTAAGGATATTAACAGATGATATACAGGGTGTCCGGAATATCAGCACCGTAATTTTATGGGCTTATATATCTGACTAAATGCAATAAAATACTCTTATGAAAAAAATTTCTAAAACGAATAATTTGTCTATAAATATATTTTGAAAAATAAAAATACAGTTGCAATAATGCAACTGTATGCAAAACTATGTTACGAAATTACAAACCAAGGTACAGTTAAGGTTAAGTAAAAGCGCCTGTAACGTAATTTGTTCATAATTTGATTTTTGGAATTATATTAATAAAGTAAACAATTGAAATTTCCGAGAAATTCGTTAAAACTGTAACGTACTGTAATGTACGACAACGCAGCAGTGTTAGACTGCTGGTGATAACCTAAAAGTATATTCGTCATATTGGTGCGTACAGTTAGTGCGATTTATTTTTGTCTAATTTTTATTTGATGTTTGTGAGTGTACACAAACAAAAATGGAACAATTTATAGTAACCATAACCAGCTGCATCGCATGTTAATTTACGACGTATCTAGGCAAAACTCTCTGGCTATGAGACGTTTGTACAGTAAACGCTTCTTGCAAGAAGCAGAAGTCATTTTAAACACTTGTACTACTTGTGTTTATTATGTGTTGTGAAGACAGCTCTATGAGAACCATCCACAGTAAGTACATATGTTTAGGTGTACCTATTTATAATAATTGTGTATAAAAATAACAATCCTAAGATAGTAGGTGAGCGACGTTGTCACATATTCAAGACTTGTTTGCTGTCATAATTCTGTTATCGTTCGTCAGAGAAAAAAGATTGTTAAGCCAAATATGTTTTGTTCAGTACAACTTATCATATGGCAAAATTAAGACAGTCATATTCTGGACACCCTGTATAGTTACCAGATAGTCATAAATATGTCATAACTACAGTAGGTCTATGTCATAACTGGTTGTCGAATTCGTTTTACTTGTATAATAATTTAAACTGTTAAATAAGTTTATACAAAATATACCGGCCTTAGTTGTGGACCATGTCGGCTAGATGGCGGGACTATGTTATGTGCAAAAACTCGTAAAACGAGCCCTAGAGAGTCCGTAAACAGGGTCAGACTGACATTATTTTAGAAACAAAGTCAGACTGACTCTGTTTACTGACTTGCCTAAGGTTCGTTTAAGAGATTTTGCACATATTACAGTCCCACCATCTAGCCGACATGGTCCACTCCACGACTAAGGTCGGTTGACTAACTATACTTTATATAAACACTGGTAGTACTTAATTTTATGATAATATCTTAAATGCTAGTAAAGACCTCATTTTATCTTCCTACTTAAGAAGATTAACTTTATTTTTTATTAGTTGGGTAATTTAACTCAAATGTAATTAGACTATTAATTAAAATATCAATAGAAAAAATACTTACGAAATGGTTTCAGCTTCTCCCACAAAAAATTGTTCTCTTCTACATTTTCAATACTCAAAAGATTCATTCCATGATAGTGACAGTATTGTATGGCTTGAAAAAAGTTGCCCTTAAATAAGAAATACATTTTTAATCAAATTAGAGCTTATTCAATATATATGAAAATGTTTGAAGTAGAACCCATAACTAGATTATTATTATTAAATAAATCACTTATGCTATTAATTATTTTTCATACCTTATAAATTGCTCCGAAATAATAGTATTTATTTCCAAATTTCTCTAGAGGTATATTTGGTAAGGTATCCTTTGGTGAACTATTCAGGAGTTCTGCGAAAAAATAATATAAAATCTTATCCAGCATTATATTCTAGGAAGTTTGTTTTATTTGTTTAAATTTAGTATTCATTATTTTTGTATTACAATCTTTTTAAATAAATTTTTCCCAGCAGTTAGGAATTATGTACAAATAAATAAGTAAAAAGGTTATGGCACTTTTAGCGCGACAATTATTGTTTAAACGTATTTTTTAGTAACTAATTATTATTAATTCAATTTCTAATAATAATTTAGTTGATTTATTTTTTATATAATGTAAACTTTATGCTTATATTTTCAGTTATAATTAATTTTATTTTTCAATAGTTTAGACTTATTTTAGGACGTTACAATTTTGATCAACTCGATTGCATATTTATTTTTGGGCATCTTTAAATCCATGCTGTTACTAATTTTTAAACTAAAATCGACCACAGTACGTGTCAAATTGTGCTGCAGTATGACACTAAAAGACTGGGGTCTTATTTTATATAATTTTCATTACATATCAGTGTTTCTTAAAAAAACATATTTCCGCAAATATTTGTAATTTTCACTTAACTCATTCACATCGTTAACTGCATATATACATGAAGACATTTAAATACCCTGTATATTTTAAAGTAATTTTTTATCATTTATATGTTATGCTCTTTCTTATATAATTACTCACACCTTCTTGTTTCTTTTTAGTAAACGATAAAAATCAAAATTAAGAAATCTGAAAATTAATATGTTATCATCCTTAGCACTATTTAATGTTATATAATTACAACATTCTTCAAAAGTAGATTTGAATGACGTAAATGCTTTAATATTTCAACCATTTTATATCATTTTAACTTAGGCATACAGTGTGTGATGGTGGACCCCACTCTTGTAATTTTTTTTTAATGTTGATTTTCGAGATTTTTCTTGATAAAAAGTGTTGCTCCTTTTAAGCAGTAATCAGATATGTAATCAAAATGTAAAACAATTATTAATTTAAATCGCAAGAAATCAAAATTATTAGTATATACTTTTTGCTTTAAGGGTTCATAAGAAATAATTTAAAAAACTCGATTTATTTCAATCAAATTTAATGCGGGTAAGTTAGGTGTCCGTGCTGATCAAGGTATTAGTAGAGGAAGTGAACGCTAGCCAATTTTTGACAATAGAATTGTAGGATGTGCAGGATATTTATTTTGTTGAAATATTAATTGTCTTTTAAATGAAAACAAAATTATTGAATATTTTCAAATACTTTTTTAAATATTCGACTATGAGTATCTACAATTTTGTGATGAAAATGTTGAATTTTCAGTAAGAGCTGGTTTACAGTCCGCATTTCTTTTTACTGACAGTTTGTTTTACAGTCGTCAAATCGTTATTGCAATAGAAGTGATAACAAGTGACTTCAACTCGAATGCATACTAAAAAAGTAAAGTAAAGATTTCAGTTAATATATTTTGCGTATGGTGGTAATCATAAGCTATTCCCCAAAATTGCAGGAAAGCTGCAGCAAGACAAGTCAAGCAAGACTTATATTTTGAAAGTGCAAGAGTATTTCAGATATGATTGTTTTTGCAATACTCTAATGTTCAGTCATGCCTACTGTGTGAAAGAGACTTGCAACTTACAGAAAGGATTATAGACTATAAAGCGGCTTTAAATAACATATTTTGATGGAAGAATACTCATAACTAAATAAAAGTCCAAATAACGGCTATCATCCGCGTTAAGCAATATATGAATGAATTCTAGTTTGAATAAATGGATTTTATTATATACTAAAATTCCTTGAATATGAGATTTCTTAAACGTATATTCATAAATATTATTGTCTAGTTCTAACTATACCTAAACTATTTTCTTTTTCTTCTTTTAATGTATGATGCATTTTGTTATACTTAACCATTTTAATTAAATTTAAAATGAAATTGAATTTTTATTATTATTTTTGTCTGTTTAAAGTTTAGTTAAATCCTGGCGCATATTTATTTGTGAAATATGACTATTGCTTTTTTTGATTAGGCATCTCTCGAGTTTTCAAACTACTTTATTTATTATTAAACGAGTGGTAACAGAAACAAAAAATAACTTTGCAAATCGCCAAAAATTTACATTTATAATTTTTTTCTTATATATTATCTGATTACTGTTCATTTCATCTCTGTTCTCTTTTTGTCAAGAGCAAATTAGTCGAAAAACAAGAATAAAAAAGTTTGGAATGCAATACTCCATTAGAAGATCCACTGCATAAGATGCAAAAATATGACTTAAGCATACTGTATATATTTATTTATATTATTTTGAAAAATGACTGTGGCATATGGTTTATATATAAAAATATATAGTTTATGAATTAAAAGAAAATTATGAGAATGCCGTTAAATAATCAAAATTGTTTTTGAAAAGTTTTATTGATATTTCTTTTTATTTTTTTATAATACACTAACAATTGAACATTAAACTTGACGTCAAACTTCAGAATGTTGGAAAATTGACAAATCATGAGTCAATCAATTTAATTAAAGCGAATACAGAAAATGTGAAAACTTACCTTTATAATCGACAGCCTTATATGTACAGTTCGCAGAATTGCCACGAAATAAAAATAGAAAAATAATGTGTACTTGAATAATTTGCCGAGCAATCTTTCTTGCCATCATCTTGCTAAAGCACTAGAGGAATATGAACAAAACGATCTTAATTTATATAATTCGTTCTAGAAGTACAATCTATTGCAATAATAATGGCAATCTTTAAAATGAATTTGGAGATTTATTTACTATTTATAACTGCTGACGGATTCGTAATGACCACATTCAACTTTCAACATTACTTCTTATTGTTCTTGTTCTACTCACCAATATAGATCTAATAAAATTTCTACTCAGAGCGTTCAGTAGTTCCAAGACTGATTGGAGGAAGTGCCATTATTATTGCAATAGATTGATTGTATATCAAACCGCAAAATGAGATATTTCAAGGGAAGTTTAAATTCACGTATAACACAAGTGAATATGCATTTGAATATAGTAACAAACATTGCTTTATAGATACAGGCTTTCGAAGATAAATAAACAATAAAGAGTTCGTGTAAACCTAAACCCATAATTTTGTTCGTATTATATAATTTTTGATATACCGAAAAATCTTAAGCTGTTGCACCTTTTGTATTTAACAGCTGTTCCAGAATACTATATAAAGTGTTTCATTTTTTCGATTATAGTTTCAATAAGCGAAAACCTGTTTCTGTGCTCCCTGTATAAGCTTACTTATATCTTTATGTATATAACTCCTGTTATATCTTTTTGTTAGTTTTGTGTATAAATGCGATTGCCTGTCTTCAAGTGGTATCGTGTTTTATAAATTAATATTATACAGTGATTCACAACTTATCTCAAAAAAAAAAAAATTGAATGTACAACTTTCTCTTATAAATACAATTTTGTCAAAAATAAATCAAAAAGAGCAGTTCGAAAATAATTTAAAAATACACCTCTGCATGTCACTGGAAAATGGTTCACGTAAAACATGATAAGGTGGCAGTGCATGCAATCGGCAACCGGTTAAAAAATTAAAAAATTCCCAAGGAAAGAAATAAATAACATTTTATAACATTTTATTTGAGCTCTTATGTTGTTGGCAACAACTATGATACATTTGCGTAAATCATCAATATATGTACCCACTTCGGTGCGATGCACTTTATTTTTTAAATATTACCACAAAAACAATTCCAAATGATTTAGTCAGAAGATTTTGGTGGCCATAGTACCAGTCCTCCTCGTTCAATCCTTTGGTATTAATGCTTGGAGTGTATGATACTCCACACTGCTGCAATACGCCGTGGACTCCCTGGATCTCCATTTCTTCCACGATTCGATTTCAAATATATCTCGCCTTGCACTACATTTGCACTCACTACAAACCGCTGTAAAAGTAGCTGCATTTGACACATGTTTACTGGGAAATCGTTTTTCTAAAGCATTTTCACATCGCCATAAATTAAATTGATATCCATCAACTCCGAGTTGCTATACACATTACATAAGCCATTTTTGACACTTGAAAAACTAATGCGAAGACTGTCATCACAAAAAATAATCGGATTTCAATATTCGGAATCGCCTGGCTAGATTACAGTAGCCAAAGATGCAAACTATAAGGACTTTTTCAAGACGCATCTATATCCAATTTTTTTTAGATCTTAAGTTCTGAATCACCCTGTATAAGTAGGTAGGAGGTCGAGCGTTCCCATAAATTTTGCCTTATGATTTGCATTTTGTGCATTGTGAGGAATAACATACACTTGTATCTAATAAGTACCTAGATTATGAGACAGCAGGCAAGCACTCGACTGGAGTTAAATTGTTAGCCAGTCAAATAAATCGACTCGAATTGTGAGGATATTTCCGCGGGTAATAAAATATTAGTAAACAATACTTATTAAACTGTCCCAATTCAAATGAAATTTTGACGATTATTTTATAAACATTATTTTAATTTTCTTTTTCTTACTGTAATTAAAACTACGAAATAAATTATATTTTTATTAAATTATTGCTAAGCTTTACTATAAATAAAAAAATAAAACATAGTTTATAATCTTATACAGGAGACAGGCGATACCTATAAAATTGTAGTTTTAAATTAATTCATTAAATCTGTGATGTCGCTTCTATACAATTTTGACATTCTGACTTATTAACGTTATTACCAGGTATGTAAGTCGCATAGAATCTAAATAACATAATATTCTCATATAAATATAAGAACAGAAAACTATGAATAGAAGACACAGAATTTTTCCTTGAATGCATCGTTTTATATAAAATTTCAAACCGGTTCTTTCCAGACGGTGTCGTCTATAAACATATAACCTTATAATTATTCTTCTTAAATATATATTAAGAATGTAACATAACAGTGAAAATATTAGCTAGGTAATGAATGCAATAACAGAATATTTTTATTTCAGTCTTTATATTTATTTAATTTGTTTTTACTAATTAAGTATAAAATATAGTTTATTAACTACTTTGCTAACTAGAGATCCTCGTTACGATGACCACCGAATTCAGGTAATAGACTAGAAGGAATGTAAATTACACTCCTTGCCTTGAGAATTTAACATAAATAAAGGCATACCAATATGGCGCATTGGATCATTTGGCGCAGGCGTAGCAATGCAGGAATTTCCTGCTAGTGGGAATATAAATAAATTAAGTTCTCTGCTAGAAATCTAAAAATAACATAGTTATACCAATATGATGGATTTGACGTTTGTCGCCGGAATATGCACCATTCTCTCTAATCTTTTTCTAACTCAGTGACATTGGCACTGACTAGGAAATCGTATTATACAGGCTGTTCCTAAATAAGTGTCGCAACAGAAATTCCTCTTGAAAAAAGAAAGATTTTTTTCCTCTTCCATTTTTCTCTCCGGGCTTTCGTTTTCGAGATACACGGTATCAAAACTTTAATTTTTTTTTTTAGTTTTTTCCAATATTCACATTTGCAAGTGCAAGACCTCAAGAGAACATCCGGAGAACGATGAATCGAACCGCCGGATGGAAACATCTGAAATGCATCGTTTATGAAATCCATGTCAATAATATCGAAGAGTTGACCGATAGGAGTGAAGCCGCAGCGGCAGAAGGACACATGATTCGAAGATGTAATGCGTGCATTGAAGTCCGCGAACGTAATTTTGAACAGTTTTTGTAGATTTTACTCGCCAAATTGATAACAAGAAGTTAAAAACCTATCTGTTGTTAAATCTCGTTAAAATGGTTAATTATTACTACCTATTTTTTGAATTACAAAAGATTTTCGAAACGTTAGCAAAATGTTTGTTTTTGTTCATAGAAAGTCATTTTTATTGAAAACAGTTGACTTTAGAGCAATGAACCAAGAGAACTATTTTTGTGTAAAATTCATTGGCGCTTCAGAATTTGCTGTCAAATGTCAATTTTTCCAGGGGCGTAAAAGTTGTATGGGAAAAAACCCTTCCGATACGTTAAAATCTCCACCACTGGCACGTCCAATGAATTCGAGAAGGGTGCGGAAAAATAGCTATTAATAGTGGTAATGTGTTTACAAAAGCTCAGTCCTGTAGTTCAAACGGTTCCTAAGATATTGGAAAAAAAACTAAAAAGTTTTGACACCGTGTATCTCGAAAACGAAAACCCGAAGAGAAAAATGGAAAAGGAAAAAATTGTTTCTTTTTTCAAAAGAAATTTACAGTTTTCCGTTGCGACATTTATTTAGGAACACCCTGTATACTTATTGTATCCACTGTAGATCTTTATAAAACGAGTATATGACTACTTATTTCTATTCTGAACGTTTTATTATTAATGTTATTTACTAAGTTTTATGGAATTGTGGACGTGTGATAAATAAGAGATACAAAGTTTTCCCTTGAAAAATGTATCCTCTGATTACGACTTCCTCGTTCTGGTTCGTTTTTTTTTAAGATAAAACTTTTTCCGGGCATATTAAATCTAATACAATTGCTATATATAAAATTACACATTCCATTGGAGACCTATTATATAATGCAACAAAATTTTCTAAATGTTTCACAACAAAAGCAGCAATCCAATATCTAACCCTTTGCCTAGATATACATGAGAAGTTTTTTCAAAATAAATCTATAGAATGTCCTATTAATGATCAAACATAATTATAGCAACTGTAGGACATCGACATTTGTCAATTGAGCAAAACATTCCTTAGTAAAATATCACTCATTACCAAGATACAGGGTGTTTTATCTGAACTTTTTCTTTCATTTTCTTGCATTTGCTCAAGAAAATACAAAATTGTATTTTTCAATTACAATTTTATGATTATTATTTGATGTCAAAATTACTTTTAAAGAATAAATGTATTTATACTTTTGTGACGATATTTAAACCATTCGTTTTAGAGAAAAACTTGCACTAATAAATTAAATCACATTCTCTCTAAAACGAATAGATATGACATCTTTAAACAAGTACATATACTTCCTTCTCGAAAATTAGCTTTTACATATCTGATACAAATAATCATAAAGTAACCATCTAAACACTTTTGAACAATTTTGTATCTCGGTAGGAAGTGGCATTTTACTATGTTGCTCAGTTGATTTATTTTGACGTCCTCTACATATTGCTGCTCTGTGTTCCATTCTCAATGGGACACCCTGTATCAGTATTTTGTTACCTACTCCTTAGAAAATGTTTGTATTATTTCACAGTGTTTAAGTTTTAATATATTTTTAACTTAATTAAAGCTCTACTAGGAACGTTATTAACTAGTAACACATTTAACCTCCAAAGTTTCACAGATAACATGTTTGGGAATAGTACAGACTTGGTCACTCCATAAAAGAGTATCTTTTGTATACTCATAAACGGCTTCTAAACAACTTTCATTGTTTAATGCATTATCCGGTTGATTCGGCGACCAATTGACGAACAAAACAGGTTTTCCAGTGCTGAGCCAAACCCAGTGGGCATCTGGTAATTTCGTTCCCGATGTCCAGAAATGATATGCTCCCCAACCAACTAAAAAAATATGTTGGATATGACTACGTGGTGTCATCATACGAAAGTACTAAAGCACTCTGATGTCAAATATACTTTTTATTTTTAGAAAACTCAATATATTGAGATTATTCTCAATAGGTATCTTGACATTTTTCTCATTATAATGGGAAAAATCTCAATTTCTTGACTTTTTCTCAATATAATGAGAAAAATCTCAATATCTTGACTTTTCTCTTAGTACCGTGATATTTTTATATATTTATTCACATTCCACTAGCGATTTAGTTTTTAAAAGCGTGTTTAGTCATAGGCGTTGCACGTAGGATTGAAAATGGGATCAGTTTTTTGAAAAATTATATTAGCAATTTTTTTAGGAATTTATTTTTATCGGATTCTTATTCAGTTTTATTAGAAACTCCACTATATCAAATTTTGACAACCTATTTTCAACGCTTCTTTACTTTTCAATAAATCTCAAACATTAATGTCGCCGGTTTCAGATCCCTGCCTCGTGTGAAGCACGTTATTTAGACAGTTTCATGATAAGATACATAAGAACAAATAGTTATGTAATAATATTGTTATAGAAAAAATATCTAATACACTAATAAATGCAAAAATTGTTATGGCAGGTGGGATCCTATTTTAAAAAAAAATTTGTGAAAGAAAAATTTCTTGAGAATGTTATACTAAGCTTTATGAGAAACAAATAGAACACTAAACTGTTTGTCTAACTAATAGTTTTAAAATTAACAGACATGCGAACGTAGAAAAAACTTAATTTTTGTGTGCTCATGTCTTGAATACTTTTAAAGATATTTCATTCAAATTTAGTACCCTTTTGAATCTCATATCGGACGCCTATCATTGAAATTCGATATTATTAGGGGTCTGAAAGTGACGACGTAAATGCTTAAGGTCGCCGTATTTCTCGCCGTAAAATGATCAAATTTGTGGTGTTTTTTAGGTACTGAAATCTCGAAAAATAAAACACGTAGAGCAAAAGTAATATCAAAAATATAATTACTGATGTTTTGTTTATCCACTTTTATTATTTAAACTCTCCCCAAATAGTATAATAACTTTTAAAATGCATTTGTATGACACGCATTATTTCACTATTCTAACCTCACATTTTAACAATTATTTTCACATACTTATAAACAAAAGTGAACAATCTTATATGCAGAACAATGTAAGTTTATGTTATAACAATGTTTATATCTATAGTTGAATTTAAAAATATACGTATTTTTAAAGATTTCAGTACCTAAAAATTTACTGGATAGATCGCTTTCTGACGTTATATATTGATTTTACTTCGGTACCTTTGAATATTCTCAGGTGGTATGAGATAACATTCTTGTTATTTGCTAAACTCTATATTATTCGGTTCTTAAATGTCTAAAATTACTTGTATTTGTTGAAAACACTATTTCAAGAATACGGCACCCTTAAGGTATTTATTGAAACGTAAAGAATCGTTAACTATAGGTTGCCAAAATTTAGTACAGAAAATTTTCTAACAAAGCTGAATAAGAATCCATAAAAAATAATTATTTAAAAAATTTGCAAATTTCTCGAAAATTTGGTCCTTTTTTTTCAATACTACGTGCGACGCCAATGACTAAATTAACATACTTTTACTACCGAAATTGCTAGTGGAATGTAAATAAATACATAAAAATATTACACTAAAAGTCAATATATTAAGAAAAAAGTGAAGATATTGAGAATAATCTCAATATATTGAGTTTTCTAAAAGTAAAAAGTATGTTTGACACCACGGTGCTTTCGTATCATCAACTGTTTTGACGGGATAGAAAAATAGTTTTAGTTACCACTATTTTAGGCCTATTAATTCAGTATAAGTTTTCAAATCAATGAGTAGTTTGTGTTAAGTGCATGCAATTAAAATGTTTTATTTGATAAAATTTTGAATAATTGTTTCTGACAGCAATAACGAAGTCAAAATTCAAATTTCTTATTTGGTATAGTGTTACGAAAAGCACGTTGTTTATAAAATTATGTCTACAGGGTGTGGCATCTTTAACGCCAAATATAAAAAACCTAGATTTCTAGCAGCAAATGAAGTAAAATAATACAGGGTGATTCAGGCATACTGGGAAAAAAATTGGGTATGTAATCTGTATGAGAAATTATTTGACATGATTTTTTTTTGTTTTCCCGAATTCTAATTTTTGGGGACCCTGTGGTACCTTGAAATTGAGCCTATTTGTTTTTTTGCAAATATCTCCGGAACATCTAAGACGATTTTAGTAGAATTTGATACGAGGTTGTATATATAAACTGATTATTATTAAGAAAGTAGTTTTGTCAAGTAGTACATAAGGCATTAATTATGAGTAATGTCACTCAAATTTTTTTCAAAATATTTTACTTCCATTCCATCCTACACGAAAAAGTACTCTTTATTTATATCTTTATTTTTTTTTCATTTGAGACTTAATTTTCCAGAAAATGTTGCTAAAGCTGTGGTACTACCATTGACAAACTTGAAAAATTATGAATGCAGTAAATGACATAGGTGGATGCGAAAATAATTCAATCAGAATAAGTGGCAGATGTCGATTTTTCATTACGCTCTCAATTCATTTATTTCAATGGATATAAAAACTACGTATTTTAAAAAAAAATCAATTATAATATGTTTATTTGCTAAAAAATAGTACCAAAAACAGATTTTTTTGTAGAATACCAACCCTTAAATGAAAAAAACATTTATTCTAGCATTGAGAAAAATATTTGTATTATGATATCCTTTTCAATTGGCGCTACATCTTGTTCAGCATCAACTGAAAAACGAGTACTTTTTTATATAGAATGGAATACTGTTTCGAATACAATGGCAAAGAATTAAAAAATAATAGAAACAAAAGTTTTTCAAATCACTGAGTGGCATTACGCATAACTAGCGCCCTCTGTGGTACTTGACAAAACTACTTCCTTATTAATGTTCAAATAGACTAGACTACAACCCCATACCAAATTTCATTAAAATCGGTTTAGGGGTTCTGAAGATATATAAAAATGAGAAATTGGAAAAACAAAAAAATACAGGCCAAATAATTCCTCACGTAGATTCTATACTTATTTTTTTCCTAATAGTTTTAAATCACCATTTATAGGTCATCTTACGTTAATTATTTAAATATTACGAATATTTTATAAAAACACGCGCCGATCTAGTATCTTGTACGGTGACCTGTGAAGGCGAATGTAGTAGATACTACGAAATCAATGTTGCCAGATATATATTCTTCATATTGAAGACTTTTGACCTAAAATTTGACCCTTATGAAAAGAAATCAAATTTTTGCAAGTCCCTAAAATATGAAAAATTTATTTAGTTTTTAAATTTTCTGTTTCCTCTATATTTTTTATTCGATTTAAAAATATCATGCTTTTTTGCTCCAATGTATAATGTATGACAGTAAACTGTTAGTAGTAAGTAGACTTAAGTATTTAGTGTAGAGTAGACGTTCGATTCGTGATCATTAAATGACAATTGACATCATTTTGAACAATAGGCCTTTGTGGACTATAATTTTAATAAATATTCCAATTATTCTTGCTTTTTCACTGAGGATTCTGTTATGGGAAGGAATTTCAAATTGTCAAGTTGAGTTCTGTGAAAAAAATCGTTATATTACATTAAGTTTAATGTTTATGGATTTGCATTGTGTTGTGCTTGTTTTGATTTGAGTAACAGAAGAGTGTATAATGATGTTATTGTAAATTACATTAAGTAAAAAAATAAAAAACGTTGGGTGAAACTTAATTTTGTTTGTAGAAATTCAACATATCACTTGTTAAATAATATTTTGTTTATTTTCTGTAAAATTATACATCTAACAATATCTACTCTCGGCCTTTGAATTTGCAACCGCTAGGTTTGTAGATGTCAAACGATGGCATTTTGGCCAGGGCCGTACTAGGATTTATTTTTCCACTACGATTTTCAAAACGTGAATATAGGACTTTTTGATATAAAACTTTTCTCTTTCGAATATTTCCAGGCTCCACACCTTGCATAAATAATGTAAAGAGAGATAAACAATACTTACGGATAGTTTTAAATTTTCCAAAAAAAAAATTATTTTCTTCTTTAGTTTCAATACTTAAAAGCGTCATTCCATGATAGTTGCAGTATTGTATGGCTTGAAAATAATTACCCTGAAATAATAATAATAAAGTGCAAAAAATTATATTTATAAAATTAGGTTACATAAGACTTATTAAATTCAAAAGTCTTTTACTATCACATAATTAAAAATCATAACTGCAGTCCATAACCCATATATGATGCCGTTAATAAATAACCCTAATATTTGTTAATATGTTTTTATTTATTTGTGGGACCAGGAAACAGTTAGATGAAAAAAATAAGTTCCTAGAGTATCTCTGCAAGGATGCAGCGAAAAAGGATCTGGCCATGTCTAGGACGAATTTTCGCCTACTGACACTGACTGGACGCTGTTGGATACACCTTTATTATATAAGAAACTGTCAAACATCTCTTTGTAGGGGTTGCGAACAGGAAGACGAAACAGTACTCCATGCACTCTGTGAATGCATTGCCATTTCGTCAATAAGGAAATCCGTGTTCGGAGAAAGATGGCCTTCTATGGCCTACATTAGAGATCCCCCTGAGCAACGTCACCATTTTCTTTTCGTTATTAGGCTAGTTAGCCGCTCAGGTGGATTGATCTTCTAATAGGAGGAAGTACAAGGGGTCCAATGAGGCTTAATTGCTGTAGTCTCTGAAGCTACCCTCCCCACATTTTCAAATTCCAGAGTGTTCCACTTTTAATAATCAGAAGTTTGACATTTAACAGACGATCTGATTTTAACACGAAACCTAAGGTTTATTCTTTTAGAGATAGCTTAGGTTAATATTTTATGCAGAAAAACGTTTTTATTTTTTTGTACTGTCACGGGTTTCCTACCCGACTTTTACTACTGCCAAAAAAAAACAATCCGTTAATTAATCACTTATTTATTAACTACTCAGTACACTACTGAACATTAATTACAACTCAACTAAACTAAACTAAACTTATTTAATTAATCGCTCTGAACACTCCAATTCAAGACTGTAACTCAATACTGCCTGATTCGGCTGTTAATTCTTCTTTTATATACCAAACGAATATTCCAGGAAATTTCTACCATCTCTAGATCCATTTTCTCGAACGACTCGAACGCTTCTCGTCGTTTCCCCAATTTTCCAGTAACGCCTCGATACCCGGCATTATTTGTTTGTTTACTAGAATCGCGTAGGGGCGATTGGGGCAATCTCGTGTTTCGCGATACCGCAGTCGTCGAATTGGGTTTGAGCGAGGCAAATTTTGTGACAATACTGTTAAATATATTCAAACCAAATTTGGCATTCAAAATACAAATACAATGAGTTATTTGGGTAAGTAATATTCAATTTTTAGATTAACCAGAGGCAGAAATATGGGTAATCAATGTCACGAATTTGTTAAAAAAATAAAATATGAAAGTATTAAGAACAGAAATAATTTTTCGATAGGCCGTTCAATTTTGAACAATGATATAATTATGATATTTGTTACCGTTTTACAGTAAATATGATTTTTGTGATGTGTGTTGCTTATTTTTTTTGTAAATATTTTAACGAACTCTAATAATGATAGTAATGACATTTTAAAAACAATAATCCATGGAAAGCGTAATTGCTTCTGGGAATATATGCGTCATGAAAAATGAAGCATTAAGTATCATTAAAAAAATTATTGAAGTTCTAATAGTGTCAACTTTTACATCGCTGTGCTACTGTAGTCTCTAGCCAGGCGATTTCAAACATATACTTATCGTATTAACTTTTTTGTGAAGTAAGTATTTATAATAGTTTTTCAAATATCAAAAATGGCTTACGTCTATAGCAACTCGCAATTGATAGATACCATTTTAATTCACGGTGAAGTGAAAATGCTTTGGCAGAACGATTTCCCGGTAAACATGTGCCAAATGCAACTACTTTTACAACGGTGTGCAGTGAGTGCAAGTGCAGTGCAAACGCAGGCGTGATGCGGAAATTTGCAACCGAATCATGGAAGAGATGGAGGTCCAGGGCGTTCACGGCGTATTTATTGCAGCAGTACTACACGAAGCTCAGTTATATCCGTATCACTGACTAAATTATTTGGACTAATTTTTGTGAGAATATTATATATATATATATATATATATATATATATATATATATATATATATATATATATATATATATATAATAAATATGTTGCACCGAAGTGGACCCTATTCATGATTTACACAAACGTAACATAACTGCTGCCAATAACTTACAAGATCAAAACGGACAATAAGCAGAAACATCTGTGTTAGTTTATAGAAACTGGGTAAGACGGGCCCAAAATATTGTTGTAACATCAGATATGTGAAACTATTTTACTAATTAAAACCAAACATTAATTCTATTAATAATTAATAACAATAGTGGCATAAACAGTTGAATTTGCTGTATAAAAATAGGTATTGTAAAATGTAATTTATTTCTTTTCTTAAGAATTTCTTTCCATATTTTGTTCGGTCGCCGATTATACACCTTATCAGGTTTTACAGTTAATCAATTTCCAGTGCAGTGCGGAAGTGTATTTCTAAATCATTTTTGAACTGCTCTTTTTGATTTTAATTTTACAAATTTGTATTTGTAAGTTCCCTGTACATTAAAAAAAAAATGTTTCTGATAAATTCTGAATCACATCACAAAAATCAAATTTATTTCAGAACGGCACAGATTCTAAAAAATATCAAGACATTTTATGTTCGTAATTGAAAGTCTTATCAAAAAACGATTACTGTTTTTTAATATTTTCAGAGTCATATTACTTTTTTATCAAATTAATGACGTTGATTACCCATAGCTCAGCCACTGGTTAATTTAAAAACGTAATATTACTCATCAAGATAACTCATTGTACATGTATTTTGTATGATAAATTTGGTTTCAATATATTTAACAGTTCAAAAAATAAAAATATTTTTCTTCACAAAATATTAACGGCCTCTATCTCAGAAAGGAGGAACTTTGCGACCCATGTATATATGACCTCCTCGTAACAAAATTGGATCATCTGTTAAAACCCTGATTATTAAAACTGCAGCACCTTGTGCATATATTAATTATACATTTTAAAATAAAAAATCTAACCAAATTAGGGAAATGTCATTGTGCCAAGTTTCCTCCAAGGTTTCGAAAAGTTTACAGCCTGCCAAGTCATTAGAATAAGAAAAAATATATATATTTTTTCCTGTTATGTTTTATTATTACATTTCCCTTTACTACAACCATTAATTCTTGAATTGGTATGTTAGACGAAATGTCTGTCTTTAAATGTGTTGCTATGCTTTCTAACGTGTTCTCTCCAAAAATTATCAAAAATCAAAATGATTCATTTTTAAGAAATCTAAATCAAAATTTTATGCTAATATGAATCAGTTAAAATCTTACCTCATAAATTGCGCCAAAATAGTAGTACTTATTTCCAAATTTCTCTAAAGGTATGTCTGGCAAAGTTTCCCCTATTGAATCCTTAGCTACACCTGAAATTAAATTGTGTCTATTCTACATATAAATTATTTATAGAATTAAAAAATTTTGTATTTCATGTTTATACATTGTTGTTTTATTTATAAAGGCTGGTGTTACATACACATACAAGTGTTTACACGCGTCAAATAACAGGAGTAAAAAGTTACAAATTAAATACCTAGTTATTATTATACATAAACATAGAGTAAACATATACCTAATTAATATAAACATAAAAGATAAATTCTATTCTAGGGTATTATATATAATTGTAATATGACATTTTCATTTAAGAAAATTGTAACCAAAGGTAAGAATAGGCTAGTATTCGTATATCGTTTATTGTATGAAAATGTTTATATGTAATGAAAATATTTCACATTTAAAATAATATTGATTGAATCTTACATTCACTATTACCATATTCCATTAAAAATAACATTATCGATTTGTACAAATTATGACTAATTTTACGCAATTATAGATGTATATACCGAATTGCCAGAGGTAAGAAAAGATATGTGTAGTAGAGATGGGCAGTTCCCGAGTGAACTGGTTTAAAAGAAAAGAAGTTGACAAATCAGTTATTTGCGAACTGATTTGTATCGATTGATGTAGAGTGCGAGAGATATTTTCAAGTTTAAACGTCAGAAGGAACTGTTCAGTCAATAGTGAACGAGTGTTCACAGCCTATGTAAACTTCAAAATCATACGGGCGATCTGAATTCTGAATAACTGATTGGTGATCCGATTGCGGATCATTCTTATTTAAATATAATTTCCAGAACTGCATACCAGCGCATATAGGCGTCCGTGTCAAATTGTAACATTAATCAAAACGATATAGGTATGTGCCATTAATTATAATTATATGATGTATCAGAATTAAGAATTGAAGTTTATTAACAAGTAAAATACAACAACTTTACAAAAATATAAATTAAATTCTGTAATAAAAAACAAAAAATAAATAAAAATCAGTATCTAAATGATTCGAGATATTTTGGAAAAAAAGGCTTCAAATATTTTGATTAAGAATTATTATTCTAAAGTCTAAACACTAAACGGGTCCCAATCGTAAAATGCGAAAGAAACCGACCGTCTGCGATTGATGGAGATGCGGGATTCGGAGAGAAGCGTATATCTGTCTGCAGTGTTTGACGTAAAACAAGTTCTTAAAGAGCTGGTTTTAAGAATCAGTTCTTTTTAGTGATTCAGTTCTCGAGATCTGAATCATTAAAATGAACTGCTAAGCCCATGTGTAGCTATGGATTAGGTAAACCGATACTTCTGATATTGGAACAGTATGTAATTTATAGTTCTCGCTGAATTGTTCAACTTAAAGACGCATTTTGGAGAACACTTTGGTGAATTTATATATAACATTAAAATAATTATTAGTTTTTGAAAATCTTACCTTTATAAGTTACCGTATTATTAACATAACTGGCAGTACATCCACTAAAGAAAAACGCAAGTATAATGATATTCAACTGAATAATCTTTCCTGCAGTCTTACTTGGGAACATTTTGGTGGAGAACTAGAGTCATTGAATGAAGTTAACTTCATTTATAACTTGTTTTGCAATTGTATAAACCGCGGGGAAGATAACATACGTAATATAAAGCCGTAGCAGAAAATTCTGGTAGATGCTATTTGAATATTGTCGGACAAGGTACTTTGCAGAGAAATTATTTTCAAGTAATCTACAGGGTGTTAAAAAAGAGTATAAAATATTTCAGGAGGTAATAGTATGAACCAAAATAAGCAGAAAAGTCTTAATAAACATGGGTCTGCAAAGTAACGGTAGCGGAGATATGGACCACTATTCGTTTTTCAAACATTTTATTTTATTAGGAATAAACCGACAAAGACAGTTTTTAACAAACAAAAAACAAAGTTACAGAAAATGTTCAAAGTGCCCTCCGTCCATTTCCAAGCAGCCATCTTCTCAACGATATTCGAACTCTTTTGAAAACACCCTCCTTGGTTTGGATTTCTTGACACTTTTGATTAATCCGTAGCTGCAGCTCTTCCAGGCTATTTACCATACACTAATGTCTTCAAATATCCCCAAACAAAGAAATCTAGAGGGTTCAGGCGATCTTGGAGGCCATAAAACAGGTCCGGCCCTTCCTACCCATCTATGTGAAGGAATCTGGCGATTTGGATAAGCGTCAACATAAAGACGTCGCGCTTCGGTGGCGTTCCCATTAGCACGACCATACATGAAATGCATGTCCGTTAATTCTGCGTTAGAGTAACCAGCCATAGCGAAAGAAAACTTGTGCACTGAGAACAACTGTCAAATACGTACTGTTTATTTCACTAAACATCAACCAACTATTATAAGAAAATGCACAACGTTTTTGCAAAATAAAAAAAGGGCTAAAAAACATAAAACATTCCATCTCCGCAACCGTTACTTTGCAGACCCGTGTTTATTGAGACTCTTCTGCTTATTTTGGTTCATACTATTACCTCCTTAAATATTTTACACTCTTTTTTAACACCCTGTATAACAAAAGACTTGCCGCACCTGTTGAAACTTCATAAAAATGTGGCATACTTTAAGTCTTGCTTCCTTAAACAAAAATATTGTGAATTAAATCAACTTATATCAGTATAATTTTACTTCGTTATGAAGAAGTTATAGACCGTAGAAAGTATTTTTTTATTTATTTTTTTATGATAACAATTACTACAACTACAATTACTAAACTAATAGTTCAGTAATTGTAGCTAATTTTGTCAGATTATCAATTTTAATTTTGAAAATTTAGAGTTTATAATGACTAGGGATTCCCTCTTTAAATAAAATAATGCCATTCTTGTAGCACTTCGTAAGTCGCCATCTACTTGCTTATTTTAAATGGAACACCCTGTATAGCTTAGCATATTTGAATTCTACACGTAAGTTTAGGGGGATTTTTATGAAGCTCCTTATCCTCCTACTCTAATAGTTTTCAATTTTATAAAAAACTTGTTTTTCGATAGCCTTATTCAGAACTGCATATTTTTTATATCGTGCATGCGGAACTATTGATATTTAAGAGAAATATCTTATATTTTCTTACAGATACTTTAAAAACTGTTTAATTTTACAGAGTGGTGAACATTTGCCTAACTTCAAACCGCCAAAACATGATTTTTCTAAATGGAACACCCTGTATATTTAATCAAAGGTTGTTGTGAATTTACCCTTTATCTATCCATATTACACTTTCCTATACTCGTATCTCTTTCAAGGGTGCCGTATTCTTGAAATAGTGTTTTTTACAATTATTAGACCTTTAAGAACTGAATACTATATAGCTTATCAAATAACAGGAATGTTATGTCATGCCACCTGCGAATATTCAGAGGTACCGAAGTAAAACGAATATATAACGCAAAAAATTTTTAAGTACATAAATCTTTCGAAATACATATTTTTAATTTAACTTTAGATGTAAATATTTATTATTATTGTTATAATGTAAATTTACATAGTTTTGCACTTTTATTTGTGAGTATGTGAAAATAATTGTTAAAATGTGGAGAATAGCAAAATAGTGTGTGCCATATAAATGCATTTTAAAAGCTAATAGATAATTTAAGTAGTAAAAGTGGATAAACAGAACATCAAGAATTTTATTTTTGATATTACTTTTGCTCTACGTGTTTTATTTTTAGAGATTTCTGTACTTAAAGAATACCACAAATTTGATCATGTTAGGGTGAGAAATATGGCGACCGTAATTGTTATTGAAGGTTTTTGTAACAGGTAATTAAAATAATTCAATTTCATGAGGATGGCTGCGAAATTGCTAGCAAACTTAAAAACGTAACAACCAAGCAATTATGATTTATTACATATTGACCGTCGGCGTCGTATCCTTTTACTTTTTCAGCCTCATATTAGAATTATCCTTTAACAGCTCAAAGCACTTTTTAATTTGTGAAGATAATAATCTATTCTTTAAATTACTATACATACAGTTTAGCATCATCCAACGAGTTGGATTTTAAGAGCACATTTCTGCACATTAGGCCTTGACCAGGCAATAATACGGTAATCACGGCAATATAATAAGTTACAGGCTCATGAAGAATGATTTTATCGATAATCGCCTACGGACATAAGACAGAAACACAGTAGAATACAAGCAGGCGAAACTAATGTGAAGGCAGTCTGGTATTTTCGTGATGCTTTTATTACTGTACAGAGTGTGGAATTAAATGTGTTGACAACCTCCGAGTGTAGTTATAATAAATATAATTTGTGTTGTCTACCTGTACAAATGAAGAAGAAAAGAGAATGGTGGATGATTGTGCATACTCTTTTGTTTTTATATAATTGAAAATTATATGCTTTTGTATTATCTAATCATCGTCTGCTAAATCGCGTCGCCTTTGTAATACTTGTCTGTTGAATCACCTGAATTTCAATATAGAATTCTGTAATATTCTGTGCTGTGGCGACTCCAATGTTAGGTTATGGAAATACACATATCACGCCCTTAATGTCAAAATTTGACATTTGATGTGAACACTGTAATAGGTCACGGTCTATTAGCTATACGGTCGGGCCATCGGAGCCAGGTGACGTCACAGAATTCCCGTAAATAAAGACAAAATATTGTTTTTCTCGAAAGATGAACTGAGATACACTATGTCATATGTCACAAAAATCCGCAGTTTTCATTGGCTACCTACTTATCGAATTTATTTAAAATGTTGGTATGTATTTTATATCTACTGTTTTAAAACTTTAAAATATGCGACATTAATACCATTCCTGTACTCCACACAACGTGTTTCTGTCCAAATATTGTAGATTGTTAATAAAATACATACACAATAATGGACTGCTACTTCACTTAACTACCATGAAAAACATAATACTTCATTATTTCAAGTTGCATCAATTTGAAAATAATGCGTTAACATACAGATATTTGAAATTTGTCATAATTTTTAAAAAACGTCAAATTACTGATAGAAACAGTTGACAACGATAACATATGTGCTGTGGAGTATTACCATGCGCGGTGAGTTACTGCGAATGGGCAATGGAATATACTAGATAAAACACGGCCACTGCGATTTAGCAGACGATGATCTAATGTAAACCAAAAATATATCTATCTATTGCATATTGATTTATGCAAATTGATTTTATAAATTATTCCAAAAGTCGCTTAATAGAAGTAAAAAACCTTAAAAATTTAATATTTAGTGATGTTGAACTAGTTACATAGGGTGTTCCTTAATGACTCGTATTTAGCCAAACATGCCTTAGTATAATAAGATATAACTCGTTTAAGAGATGAGTTGAAAGTGAAAATTTGTTTGCGAAAATATGTATTAATTTGAAAACTGCTGAACTTCTTTGCTTTTAAGCGTGTTGTGAAGTCTAAAAGTAGTTAGCTTTTGCTAATCTGTTAATTTAACATAGATACGATTTAAGATTTTAACCACAGTAAGTTCAACCGTTTTCAATTTAATATGTATTTTAATTATATTATAAGCATATAACCTTATAATTACTCATCTTAAATAAACATATATATTAAGAATGCAACATAACAATGAAAATATTAGCTAGGTAACGAATGCAATAACAGAATATTTTTTATTTCAGTCTTCTGTATAATTTGTGTTTACTAATTACGTATAAAAAATAGATGACAATATCAAGTTTATTAACTACTTTCCTAACTTATAGAGATTAGAATCTTTTTAGATTGTTGCTACGGTGGTCACCAAATTCAGGTAAAAACCTAGAAGGAATGTAAATTACGCTCTTGGCCTTGAAAGTTTGACATAAATAAACTGACACCAATAGGGCGGATTGAACCATTTGGTGCAGACGTATCAATGCAGAAATTCCCTACTATACTCTATTTTTAAACTAAGAGGTCAAATTTCTCGCGCTTAAACACTAGCTTGTTATTGGTTAATTTGTCGCCAAGTTTACATAGCCCCACATAATTTAATGTTTATTGTCAATGTCAACACTGTCAGCTACACTAACCTTTAAAAGGTCAGTATTAGTCTAAGAATAATGTTGCAACTTTGTAGATTTATTTTGTGTTTATTCCTTCTTGTTAATGCAAAAGAAAATTGAATAGGTCTTTTCATAACTCAGTAACAAATTTTATTGCTGTTTTTGTTTGTTTTTTTTTTCAAATTTACCCCCAAAATAATCTAGTAACATTTTCTAGTTACTTTTCCCTGTGTATATATGCCTTCATCATTTACTCCTTTTAGTTTAAAAATAGAGTACAGTGGGAATGTAAATAAATTATTTATAAACTAAAAATAAACATAGTGGTACCAATATGGCGGATTGGACCTTTGTCATACCATGGCGGGAATATACATCATTTTCTTTAATCTTTTCTGAACTGATGCTGGCAATGGTTTGGAAATCATATTATTAGTCCTGTTCGCACAGCAGCTGGAAACCGTTTCAAATCGTCCGACGCATGCGTAGTTTATTTATAATGCCTCCATAAGGTTGAAAATCCATTTGTTTTTTGACGACTGGAAACTAATTTGTGTACTGTGCGAAAAAAGCTATTATATATTTATTGTGTCTACAGTAGATCTGTATATAATTAGTAGGTTCTATTCTGAACTGATTATTAATCGAGTTATTTATTACAATAAGAATTATGGAACTGTGGACGTGTGATAAATAAGAGATACAAAATTCTCCCTTGAAAAATGCATCCTCTGATTACGACTTCCTCATTCTGGTTTGTTTTTTGAGATAAAACTTTTTCCAGGAATATAAAATCTAATACAATTGCTATATATAAAAATGCGCATTCTATTGGAGACCTATTATGTGATTATATAAACAAAATTTTCTAAATGTTTCTCAACCAAAGCAGCAATCTAATATCTACCCTTTGCCTAGATGAGAACAGCATTTTTGAGAATAAATTTACAGAGTGTCCCATTAATAATTGCAACTGTAGCTATAGGACATCGAGACTTAACAATTGAGCAAAATATGTAAAATTTCACTCCTTATCGAGACACAGGGTGTTTTATCTGAATTTTTTCTCTCGTTTTCTTGAGATTGATCAAGAAAAGTACAAAATTGTGTTTAAACTTTTTAAATCATAATTTTATGGTTATTTTATTAGACTACTTCTAAGATATGCATACTTGTTAGTTCTAGAAAAAAAGTGATTTAATTTATTAATGCATCAGGGAATGTACAAATAAATTAGATCACATTTTTCTCTACAACGAATAGATTTGATATATTTATACTTTTTTCTTTAACAGGAGTTCTTACATCTCCATATTTTAATATAAAAATAAAGCTGCCATCTAAACAGTTGAAGCACCTTTTTATAATTTTGTATCTCGGTAAGAAGTGGCATTTTATTATGTTGCTGAATTTATTTATTTTAACGTCCTCTACCTATAGCTGCTCTGAGTCCCATTCTTAATGGGATACCCTATATAAGAATTTTTTTTCCTCCTTCTTCACAAAATGTATAATTTCCCAATATTTTTATTACCCAATATTCAAGTATTAATATATTTTTAACTACACTACTAGGAATGTTATCAATTTGTAACACATTTAACCTCCAAAGTTTCACAGATAACATGTTTGGGAAGAGTACAGACGTGGTCATTCCAAACAAGAGCATCTTTTGTATGTATATAAACGGCTTCTATGCAACTTTCATTGTTTCCTGAATTATCCGGTTGATTCGGTGACCAATTGGCGAACAAAACAGGCTTTCCAGTGCTGAGCCAAACCCAGTGGGCATCTGGTAATGTAGTTCCCGATGTCCAGAAATGATATGTTCCCCAACCAACTAAAAACATATGTTGTATATAAAACTACGTGGTGTCAACAACTGTTTTGACAAAACAGAATAATAATTTTAGCTACCGCCGTTTTAAGCCAATGGATTCAGTATAAGCGTTCAAATGTATGAGCAATTGGTGTCAGGTGCATGCATTTAAAATGTTTTATTTGATAAAACTTGTTACAAAAAGCAATGGCGCTGTCAAAATTCATATTTCTTATTTAGTATAGTGTTACGAAAAGCACATTACGTTCATAAAAATATGTATACAGGGTGTGACGTCTTTAATGCAGAATATAAAAATCTAGATTCCTGACAGCAAATAAAGTAAATTATTAATATAGAGTTATTCAAAAACACTAGGAAAATAATTGGATATCTATATAATCTGCATGAGAAATTATTTGACCCTTATTTTTTTATTTTCTCGAATTCTAATTTTTGAGAGCCTTTGTTCCCTTTGAAATTGGGTCTAATTTTTTTACAAATATCTCCGGAATTTGGTATGGGGTTGTAGATAGTCATATATGAACATTATTAAGAAAGTTCTAGTTATGAGTAATACCATTCAGTTTCTTTTAAAAAAAAATACTTCCATTTTTTTTTCTAAATTCTTTGCCAATGCATTAGAAGCACCGTTTGATTCTACACAAAAGAATTGAAAAAATGGAAACAACATTTTTTCAAGAGGACTGAGTGGTATTACGCATAACTAGCGCCCTCTGTAGTACTTGACACTACTTTCTTATTAATGTTCAGATAGACTAGCCATAACCCCATACCAAATTCAATTAAAATCGGATTAGGGGTTCTGAAAATATATAAAAATGAGAAATCGGAAAAAAAGAAAAATACGGGTCAAATAAATTCTCACGTATATACTGTACTTAATTTTTTCCCTAGTAGTTTCCAAATCAGCCTATATAGGTCATCCTACGTCAATTATGAGATCTGAATATTACAAATATTTTAGAAAACATTACAAAAAGTTAACGCCGGTCCTGGTCGTATTATAAGCACCCACCGACCTCGTACTGTGACCTATGAAATATAAACTTTTAACCCTTTATAGCCTTTATGTGTTTGAAATATGTTTGTTTGTGTGTAACAATAAATCTAAGTTATTAGCTAACTGTGATGTCCATAATAATAATAATAGAGCAAGGAATGATTTGCATGTTCCTTACTCTAGAGTAAATATTTCTTTTAAAGTTCCAAGCCGGATTGGTGTTAAAGTGTTCAACAAGCTTCCAAAAATTATTAAAAATGTAAATGCCTTTAAACTCAATTTAAAATTTAATCTTGTTGAAAAGTGCTTATATAGTACTGCAGACTTTTATACTTAGTCGGACATTAACTATATTGCCTATGTGTTCTTTTTATATTATATTTTATATAGGTATTATATGTCTTCATACATTGTGTATGTTTGAATATTTGTTAGTCTATTTGTAACAATTATGACGTTTCTTATACATTTTTTATGTCTTAAAGAATAAAATATTTTTGACTTTTGACCCTTGACTTTGACTTTTTTGAAGTCGAATACAGTAGATACTTCTCTTTAGTTCTTTATTTGTACGTTTTACAAATTTCTGTAAAATTATACAATTTGACAGCACCTACTCGGCCTTTGGATAGGCAGTCGCTAGGTTCTTAGCTGCCAAACGGTGACATTTTAATCAGGGCTGTACTAGGATTTATTTTTCCATTACAAAATTGAAGTTCAATTTTCTTGGCAAAAGACTTTTGAATTTCGAATATTTCCAGAAATCTGTATTGATTTTTTCTATATTCTTTAATACAGACCACACCTTGCATCAATAATTTAACAATACATGAAAAATACTTACGGAAATGTCTAAATTTCCCAAACAAGAAGTTATTCTCTTCTTTAGTTTCAATACTTAACAGCGTCATCCCATGATAGTTACAGTATTGTATAGCTTGAAAATAATTACCCTGAAATATAAAGTGCAACAAATTATATTTATAAAATTGGGTTACATAAAAATTATTAAATTCAAAAGTATTCTATCAAATAATTGAAAATCATGACTGCAGCTCATAACCCATATATGATGCCGTTAATAAATAACCTTTTTCGCAGTTTGATTAGTCATATGTTGTTTTACTAAATTCAAAATCTTTACTAAAGTGGCACTTTACCACACTGAAATGTTACTTTCTATATAGTAATGTATATAGTTTGACAGAAAATTGTTTATTTAAATATTGGTAAGATTGTTATATACAGGGTGTCCCGATTATACTTAAAAAAAAACTGAAATGTGAGTTGGCCTTGAAAAAATAGTGGAGGTAGTTCATATAACATTTTTATTTTAAAGTCACGATTCCGAGATACAGGGTGTTGAAGTTGTTATATTGTAGAGGGTTTTTCTTAATTATCTTTCAATCGGCTAAAGATATAATTTTCAAAATTTGTGCACGAAGAAATATCAATCGTGCGTTAAGAAAAACGAAAAAACTGTTTCATTACAAAAGTTAGGAACGCGCGTGCGGACAGTCAAAATTTCTTAAATTTTCAATAGGTTTTAAAAACTTCAAAGAATAATATAAAAATAAGGTATACTAGTTGATTTTCCATAGAATGTATAGTTTTCGAAAAAAATAGAGTTAAAAATGGTTTATTTAGTAAAGCGGTACAAGTATTTCAGGTTTTACAATTGAAAAATTGCGTTGATATGGATGCAGTAAAATTTAACAACAAAAATTTAAATGGTCTAACTTGTAGATAAAATATATTAATATCAACAGTAATAATAGGGAAAATATGTAAACATAAATTATGGTAATTATGAATTAAAGAGTTATTAAATATTAGAGCAGGTGCTGGAATTTTCACTCATTTGCCTCTATGAACAAAGCGGTACGTCATAGAATCTATTGCCGTGCTCCAAACAAAACTCCAACATCTTGTCTAACCAAATTTGACGCATCCCATAGTTATTGCCGAGTTTGTACTGGTGTCGCGTAAACTGTGCCTTTCATAAATCCCCAAAAATAGAAATCTAAAATGTTTAAGTTGGGTGATCTAGCAGGCCAATTTACAGATGCATCCTGCCACGACCAATCCATCGTCCAGGAAATTGGTTATTAAGGAATTGCCGCACGGGTTGAACCTAGTGTGGTAGTACACCGTGGTGCATAAAACACATATCTCCTCTAATATTCAAAGGCAAATCTTCTAATAGTCTCGCCAAAGTATTTTCTAAAAAAATGTAGATACTGAACACGCATTAATAGAAAATTGATGTTGAGAATGGCACACAGTGGCAGATTTCGGATTAACGTGACTCCATTCATGACTATTATGCAAATTTATGATTCCATTTTTTGTAAAACACGCCTCATCGGTAAATAAGAGTGAGTTGCAAAAGGCTTTATTTTCATTCTCTTTGTTCCTAATCCAATTACAGAAATGTAGTCTAGCATTGTTATCTTGTGGCAAAAGTTCAAGTATTCTGGTTAGATGGTAGGGTCGTAACAGCTGTTCTTTTAATATGTTGTGGACTACAGAAACGTTGAATTCAGCAGCAATCCTTCTTATGCTGGTATATGGATTTTCATCAACTACGTTTAAAACAGTTTCTTCCATATCTGCAGTCCTTGCAGACCGTGGGCGAGCATGCATGTATGACGTAAAAAGTACCTTTTTCTCTAAACCTTCGGTCAATTGCAGCAAAAGTACTGGGATAAGGAACTTGTGACCAACTTTTCACCATATCGTCTTGTTGACGCTAAGGAATTACCTCTGCTTTCTCCATATACTAAATGCATGTCAGCCAATTCATTCAAGCTATATTGGTTGTAAGACATAATGCAACAATAATAATGCAAATGCAATGACAATGTTGATATTATTGCATTGTGTCTACAAGTTTAACTAAACGACGTTCCTTTTTTTAAATAATAGAAAAAATTGTAATATTTGTTAGACAATTTAAATTTGTGTTGTTAAATTTTACTGTGTCCATAGTAACGCAATCTTTCAATTGTAAAACCTGAACTATACTTGCTCCGCTTTACTGAACAAATAATTTTTAATTCCATATTTCTCGAAAACTATACATCGTATGGAATTTTAACTAGTTATTTTTATATTATGCTTTGAAGTTTTTAAAACCGATTGAAAATTTAAGAAATTTTGACTTGCCATATTTTTTTCTCACAAAAATGAAACTTAACTGCTATTATATAAATAAACAAAGCCATGTCCGGTTACTAGGTTACGGAAATTCTGCACAAGTGCCTACTATGAAATTTTTTAATTTTCTAATTTTGTAATTTTTTATATCTATCACTATTTGTTTATAACTACCTACTTACACAAAATGTGAAATAATAATACAAACAATTCGTAAGAAAAGTAGTTTTACTAAACTCATATAGCTATATTTGTTTAGTAAAACTTTGTTTTTCTAAACTTGTTTAATATACGATTAATTTTATGTTTTTATTTATTTTTAGTAGCAGTAATAGACCAATTATTGTTTTAAAATTAAGTATTCTTCTAAAATTTGTTATGGTCAATCTGATGATGACATTAAAAAAGCCGTTCCTTTCTGAAATAATATTTTTTTTATAAGGGTATTTCACAAAACTTTTTTAAGAAGACATTTTAAGCGCTTTTCTATTAATTAAACATTTGTGACTTGAATAAAAATTGTTTGAACTTACTACTCTTACAAAAACTACCTACTTCTAAGCCACATGGGTTTTTTCAATATTTCGATCGGGTTCACTATAAAATGTATGACAAAATGTTCTGTATGCGTGAATCAATGCATGATATATCAGTTATAAGTGCCATATCTATGACTATTATAACATTCACAATTATGTTTTTGAAAAAGATAAAATTAGTTAATAAAGATTCAGTTTCTTTTTTTCAAAAACATCGGGTTTTCCAAATTGTTATATATTACCGACAGAAACTATTTTTAGTACCTATATAATTTTAACATTTATTCATTAATTGAATGCAAAATATGTTTTTATATATCCACTCTTTTATCAATGTGTATGTACAACTATATAAGTTTTTAAACGCAATTTTCAACAAATTCATACTTGTTTTTAGATTCTAAACAAAATCTAACCAAATTAGAAAAATTCCTGTTTCGCAAGTTTTCTCCATGGTTTAGAAAATATTACATAAAAAATATAATATAATATAATATTATTAGAATAAGAAAATATGAATATTTTTGCCGGTCATGATTTACCATTACAATTTTTACCACTTTACAAGCCAGCTACACGCTAAGAAAATTGTAGACGGCATTATAACCAGTATCTCACCCCACAACATTCTTTTAAAATTCATGAATTCTTGTTAGCATAATTAACTACTTTTTACGAAATGCGATACAAAACGATACGGTACGATTCACTGTCTTTAGATGCATAGCATTGATTTATAACGTGTTTTTCTCCAAAAATTAAAGGAAATGATTCAGTTCCACAAATCTAAACTTTACGTCTTTACGCTAATTTGGATTTGTATGTATATATATGACCCAATAGTTTCATCTTCAGAAATAATTTTGGTAAAGTTAAAGAAAACAAATTTGTTGACAAATCTACTATTCGGATGTATTTAAGTTTTCTTCAGGACAATCCAAGAAAAGTTTTCCGTATAAAATATAAATATACAAAATGGGGAATAAGATAGGTAACATATTATAGAGGACACAGTAGTACATAATTTAACAATGTTCAGAATAAAAATAATTAGTATTTTACACAGAAAACTTTTCTTGGATTTTCTTTCCTGAAGAATTCTTAAATTCAGCTAAATCGTAGACTTGGCAACAAATTGGTTTTCTTTAACTTTAGACCCCTTTCCCAATAACATTTCTGAAGCTAATATGAATCCCGGGTTGATTTTCATATTTTTTTTTTCTAATAAACGCCAGCTTTAAGATCCAGATAAAATCTTACCTCATAAATTGCCCCAAAATAGTAGTACTTATTTCCAAATTTCTCTAAAGGTATGTCTGGCAAAGTTTCCCCTATCGAACCCTTAGCTACATCTGAAATTTAAATTATGTTATGTAAGTTATTCTAGAGTGTTATGAATAATTTGAACATGAAATAAATTTATAAGATATGACATTTTCATAAATTCTTTAAGAGAATTGTAACCAAAAGTAAGAATAGGCTAGTATATCGCCTATTGTGCAATGAAAATACTTTACATATAAAATAATAATGTTAGTTGGGTCTTGCATTCAGTATCAGCATATTCCATTAAAAATAACACTACCGACTAAGTTATAACTAATTTTACGCAATTATAGATGTATATGTCGAATTGCCAGAGATAAGAAAAGATATGTGTAGCTATGGATTAGATAAACCGATACTTCTGAATTTGGAACAATATGTAATTTATTGTCCTCGCTGAATTGTTCAACTTAAAGAAACATTTTGGAGAACATCTTGATGAATTTATATTTAACATTAAAATAATTTATTGACATCTTACCTTTATAAGTTAAAGTATTATTAACACAGTCGGCAGTACAACCACTAAAGAAAAACGCAAGTATAATAGTATTCAACTGAATAATATTTCCTGCAGTCTTACTCGGGAACATTTTGGTGAAGAACTAAAGTCATTGAATGAAGTGAACTTCATTTATAACTTGTTTTGCAGGTGTATAAACCGCGGAGAAGATAACATAGGTAATATAAATTGCCGTAGCAGTAAACTCTGCTAGATGCTATTTGAATATTGTCGGAACAAGGTACTTTACAGAGAAATTACTTTCGAGATATATAATTGAAGTATGATAAAGACTCGTCGCATCTGTTAAAATTTCATAAGAGTGTGTCATACTTTAAGCCTAGCTTCTTTGAGCAAAAATATGGTGAATTTAATCAACTTATATTAGTACAATTTTGCTTCGTTATGAAGAAGTTATAAACCGTAGAAAATACTTTTTTCATTTAATTCTTTTACGATAATTTTCTAATTAATTGAGTAATTGTAGCTAGTTTTGGAAAATAAGCTTTCTCGTCAATTTCAATTTTGAAAATTTTGACTTTGTAATTATCAGGAATTCTCTCTTTAAATAAAATAATTCCGTTCTTGTAGCACATCGCAAGCCGCCATCTACATGCTTATTTTTAATGTAACGCCCGGTATAGTTTTGCATATTTGAATTCTACACGTAATTTTAGGGGGACTTTTATGAACCTTCCTTATATCTACTCTAATGGTTTTTCAATTCTATCAAAAAAGTTGCTTTTTGATAACCTAATTCAAAATTGTCTATTTTTTACATCTTGCAAGATGAAGTATTGATATTTAACATAAAGATCTTATCTTTTCTTAGAGATACTTTTAAAACTTTTTCATTTTACACAGAGTGGTGAACATTTATCATCGAATTTGCCTAACTTCAAGCCGCCAAAACTTGATTTTTCTAAATGGAACACCCTGTGTATTTAATCAAAAGTTACCCTTTATCTATCCATATTACACTTCTCTATACCCCTTTTAAGGGCGCCGTATTCTTGAAATAGTGTTTTGATGAATATAAATAATATTAGACATTTAAGAACTGAATATTATAGAGTTTAGCAAATAATAGGAATGTTATGTTGGGCCACCTGCGATTATTAAAAGGTACCGAAGTAGAACGAATATATAACGACTGAAAGCGGTCTAATCGACAAATTTTTAGGTACAGAAATCTTTCAAAATACATATTGTTTTAAACTTAACTGTAGATGTAAGTATTGTTATAAGATAAACTTACATAGTTCTGCATATAAGATTGTTCACTTCTGTTTATAAGTATGTGAAAATAATTGTTAAAATGTGAGGTTAGAATAGCAAAATAATGTGTGCCATATAAATGCATTTTATAAGTTATTATTTTATTTGAGAAGAATTTAAATAGTAAAAATGGATAAACAAAACATCTAAATTTTATTTTTGATTACTTTTACTTTACTACTAATTTACTAATTTTTCGAGATTTATGTACCTAAAGAGCACCACAAATATGATGATATGGTGAATTTAATTGTTATGTTATTGAATTGTGATAAGTAATTAAAATGATCCAATTTCATGATGATGGCTGTAAACTTGCTATTAAACTTAAAAACAAAACAACCAAGCAAATCATGGTTTACGACATATTGACGTCGGCTCGTATCCTTTTACTTTTTCAGCCCTGTACTAGAATTATCGTTTAACAGCATTAATGCCGATAGCACACGGAGCCAGTGGCCGAGCCAGGACAGCGAGCCAAGACAGTAAGCCAAGGCAATTTAACGTTCATATGCCAATTAAGTACTAGGAATACTTTCATTTGGAGAAAAAACGTCGAGTTCTACGTTTATTTTATAAACGGGCAGCATTATTAATTTCAAATGAAATAATGGAAGTTCTAGACAATAAAATTATTAAGAAAAATAAAATTTGGGTTAGAAAATGGATGGATATGAGACAGAAGCGAGTTTCTTCAGAACATAATGATGAATTAAATTTCTCATTCTTAGAGGCGACAATTTGCCTTTTTATCAATCAAACGACATAACTGGCTTGCTATGCGGCTGGGTAACTCATGCTCAAGTTTGGGAGGGGGTAGGCTACTGTCTAAAAATTAGCCCAGATGTCTATCGACTGTGCTGTCTCGTTCACTGTCTTGCACCATTCTGATCTTTGCATGTCAATACACACGAGGACAGTGCTGGCCTGTCTTACTGTCCTGGCTCGGCCACTGGCTCCGTGTGCAATCGGCTTAAGGAACTTTTTAATTTGTGAAGGTAATAATCTATTCTTTAGATTACTATATGTATATAGTTTAGCATCATCCAACAAGTTAGATTTAAGAACACATCTCTGCACATTAGGCCTTGACTAGGCAATAATATGGTAGTATAATAAGTTACAAACTGATGAAGAATGATTTTGTCGATAGATTTGCCTACGGGCATAAGACAGAAACACAAAGGAATGCAGGCAGGCGAATCTAATGTGAAGGCAATCTGGTATTTTCGTGATGCTCTTATTACTGTACAGAGTGTGGAATTGAATGTGTCGGCAACCTCCGAGTGCAGTTAATAATTATAATTTCAGTTATCTGCCTATGCCAATGAGGAAGAAATTAAGATGATGATTTGTGTATACTCTTTTGTTTTTATATAATTTTCAATTTTATGCTTTTGTATTATCTAATGTAAACCAAAAATACAGGTGGTCCATAAGTAATGGCCCATGGGGACACACTAGATTTTTTAATTAAAAATATTATGAAATAGGTATATTTGTCATTGGTCTCACAAATTGACCATTTTTGAGAAAATAACTTTTCAATAATTAGCTGCATAGTTTCTTTTACAATATTTTAACGTATTAGACACAAATAGTAAGTTAAATTTTAACAATTATTATACAGAATTTATGGTAAAGGTAATACGTATTTCTAAATGTAAGGTATTTATCCAGTTTTGGTTAACATCAATTACTTTACAAAATCGAAAAATTCTGACACAATAATTTTTCATATTCAGATGTGAGAGATGTGGCTGTTATTTGTTGGCAATTAAGTTTCAATGGATGTGCTGAATAATGAGAATATTTGGGGGGATTTCGAAACCTAACATTAAATAATTTCAAAAATCTGTTAAGGAATTTAGAGAAAAAGGATGAACAATCTGTTCACCTCGCGGATTTCTTTCAAACTAATTCAGTACGACTACCTGGAGCTGCAAGAATCAGTATGACTCATTTATAAAACGTTACACGTTGAAAAATACCATCCGTAGCTTTTTACACCAGAGCAAACTTTATTGCTTGTCAATCTACCTTACCATATCAACATATCCAATTTACAAAGGATTTTGGTGCCTACTACGCTAAAATACTGTGAAATGAATTATGCAGCTGATTGTTGAAAAGCTATTTTCTCGAAAATAGCCAGTTTCTGAGACTAATGACAAGTATACTATTTTTACTCAAAAACAAGGTAAGTTTTTAAAAAACTTAAAAAGTTACGTTCACATTTACGTCACAAATATGGCGGATGTGGCGCCTTCTAGGAAATACGTCAAAATAGACAACAGATTATGATTTCTCATATCCAAAAACATAAGAAAATCACTTTTTAAATTCCAACTTTGACACCCTGTATCTTTTTTATTGTCAACATTTTATTAAGGCATGTTGGCTTAAATCGTAATATTTTGAAAACTCTAGCGATAATATAATATATATTTATTTCTTTGTAATGAGGAGATATATTCCTACAGACAAGTAAACTGCATAGATAAAATATATATTATAGCGTCACCGATTGAAAACTGTTATCGTTTCAGTTAAAGTGCCTTTTCTACTGAAAATACAGCAAAATGTTACTTGAAAAAGTTGTTCAGAACGATAAATTATGGGGTTGTGCAAAACTTTTGAAAAATCGGCCTGCTTTGATAAAATTTTTGTGATTTGTTGAAAAATGGTTTCATCAAACATCGCCGATCTTCTTGAAATTTTGCACGTCTCCACAACTTACAATTCCGAAAAACTTTTTCAAGTAACATTTTGCTGTATTTTCAGCAGAAAAGGCACTTTACCTGAAACCAAAACAGTTTTTACTCGGTGCACTGAGCATTTCAAATAGGATTGTTTCAAAAATGGTTACGTCTACCGATTGCAGCAAGGTATACCATTTTTAAATAAACCAGGTAGGAGAATCGATTGCTTCGATAGTCAGATGGATACATTAAGATGGAAAAAAGTTCTGCCATTTAAAAGAAACATGGTGTGCCACAAGTGGCGCTCTCTACTAATGACGTCAAAATTAGAAACATATTTGAATTTCTCGTCCGAAAAACCCCCGATTTACAATTTTTATGGAAATCAGTTTAATAATCAGTTTTGGGAAAAATGTTATAGAAAGAGGTAGCATTTATTTTCGGTCTAGAATTATCCCCTGAATTTTTTGTTCATCATTTCCGGACACCCTGAATATCATATATATTGCTCACCAACTTTACTTACGGACCACCCGTATATCTATCTATTGTATATTGATTTATGTAAATAATAGATTTTATAAATTATTCCAAAAGTTGCCGAATAACTGATTGAACTAATTATATAGGGTGTCCCGTAATTAACCAAACAGGGTGCGTCTCTAGTTTAAATAGTCAAACTTGTATATATACTTCTTACGAAATTTTAAGAAAAGATACAACATATCTTTTATCTCGCTCTCCAACAGAGATATACAGAGTGATCAAGTTCAAAGAAAAAATTACACACAGTATTTCTAACATTTAACAGTGATTCTATTTTGACATTATGTTTTTATAGCCACCCTACCTGGATATTGTATGTTTTTGTTTAATTTTACATTTATTATACAGTTGCCATAAAAGTATTTTTACGGAAAAATGAACCGTTCGACGATTTTTTTTTGTCAGTCCTTTTACGTATTAACATCCTATATATTTTTACCCTGTTCAGTGGTATACCAAATATTTTTCTCAAAGGTTATTATAGACCCCTACACAATTGGTTATAATTTGCTTCCGGTTTTTAGTTAATGAGATAATCCACCCTAAGTAATAAGTATCGACAAAATTTTAGGAAAGTGGTTCTTGTCATTTTCGAGTAACCGATTTTATTCCCTGAACTTGATCACTCTGTATCTCAGTTGCAGAGCTAGATAAAAGATATAGACTATTTAAACTTGACTCACCCGGTATATATTGTGTGTAAGCAGTCAAAATGACTTAATAAGCAGGGTTCACACTTAAAATGTAGGTTTGTGTTTATTAATAATAATTACTTATAATTAGTTTCTAATTTGCAAAATAGCGGACGGAAAATAGATGAAAGTGATTATATAAGTGAACTAATTACTCCACTATTATATCACGTTGGATTCAGTTTGGTTAATGCAGTAATACAGAAGTTGTTATATGCCTAAATTTGTTGTTTTGCAGGATTTCATAGAAATTGTTTTGCACGAGATTATGATATTGCGGACTAAACAAATGTTACCGCAGACTGTTAACCACAGATAGGACTTCCTTGTTTTGAATATATAACTCCTTGATTAGATATATTGCTTGGTTTGAAATATCTATACCAATACTAAATATATTTTTCGATTCGATATATACATACGCATAAGTCAAAATTGTCAAAGGTGACAGGCCGCATTTACAAAATGATTTAATGAGAAACACGATATAGTAGCATAGGGAGGTAGCACCTACCTTACTGATATACAAATGATATTTTGAGAGATTTCAAGAATGTTGAATCATTCTCTGTTTTATTACTTGTATTCATTCAACCTTGTTATTGCAAAGATTTTTGTACTTGCCGAGTACTTGCTGGAGACCTCTCCTTTCCTTGGCCATTCTCTTCCGAGTTACCAGCCCGACAACCATGACCAGGTGGATTTCCTTCGTTGAGAAAAAAAATCACAAACAGTAACAAAACAACAGACGCAAATGTACACAAATACATAAAAACACTGCCACACGTTTACCGCCAAGGCATTACAGTAGTTATCCAATGTGGTTTAAAGAGGATTCGGATTTGTCTATTCGGAAAAGGTATTTGGTATTACGCTGCCACACGGTAGTATGCACTTGTCATACTTTCCATAACTACCACCCTATTATATTTGTAAATACATAATAAAATATAGAAAAATTAAATATGCGAAGAAAAATTATTTTAAACTAAACATCGTATGCGGTCGTCATCTGTAGATCACTAGTGCAAGGTGTACTTCACGCCAATAAATGTTTAAACTTCTTATATTGTTGGGAAATTAAATTTTGTTAATATTAACAATAATCGACGATGTTTACATAAAATAATTAGTACTATTTTAAACTTCCTAAGATGTTACAGTGTTCTGTAAAAATCCATCTTTGACCCTTAGAATATAATATTCTAAGCTTTAGCCAGTTTTCTTTGATGTTTGAAGAGTATGCAACTAGCAATGCGAAACTCTAGGCCATCGATTAGTGCCTAATTTTTAGTTTTATAGTAATTAAATAAAGAAATTTATGTCGGGTACAAGATATTGTGGAATTTTTCTCATTAATTGTTTAAGTATTTAAAACTGGGGAAATTTAGCTGAATAATGAAATAAAAACACACCAAATACAGTTGTAAGGCGACAATAGGGATTAAATACACCGTAATTTCCCAAAATAAAAATCGCTGGCTTATTGCCGCTAAATTAAAATTAAATAAAGAAATTTATCTACTCCTATTAATTTATATATTAATTATTCAACTGCTTTTGAGCAATTAATAGTATCAATAAACAAATAGCGTGTGTTTTTATAGTGAGTTATTATAACTCACGCTGGGCTTCTGCAATGATAATTCGGTATGTAAATAGTGTACGCAGTAAATTCTTGGAAATTTTCAAGCCGATAAATACATTCCATTGGTGTAAAATGGAAAGAATTTTTAACAAGTGGAAAGGAATGAATAATTAAAACATTTTAAAATTATTAAATTGCCAACGCCTCTCAATAGGCGGAACTGTCAATTATTATCATTGAGGGGACTAATGTCATTTGATATTTTAACAAAATAATTTTGACGTGTTCAAATCAATTTTCTTTCTCGTTACTTGTATCTTAGTATTTATTGTTATAGTCGTAGATAAAGTATAGTATTCAACTTGCGATAATGGTCATAACTCGTTAAGTAATATACTATTATGTCGGGTACAAGACATTTCCATATAACATGGTTTGCCCTATGCTATGTGCTGTTTGTTTCTCTAGATTCGATGTCAAATTCAACCGAGCTCCGACAAACGTTCAAAATTTTATAATTAAAGACTGCCGCCGGCGCATTCCAACTTTTCTATTAGTAAGTATTACTTACATTAAATTTTCTTAGAGTAAATGAATATTTCATTTAACTGAACACGGACCTCCTGTGTTAGGGTAAACCCGGGAGAGATGACGCACTTTTTTTGATATTTCAATAAAAAATCAGATTTTTTAGATTAATTAAAAAACATGTTTTTATTATATTATACAATATAAAATAAAACTAAATAATGTAAAAATTAAAAAAAATATTTCTATTTGACAAATAAAATGCAACATTTTTAAACTAACTGAAAAATCCATCTCACCCCACGGGGTTGGGGGAGACGGCGCACATCAAAAAAATTAGGAAAATATAATAAATTTAAATATTTTCTCTCCTGCCGCATCGCAAGCAGTGATTTGGAAAAGACGTGCATCCTTCATGCAGCCATTTCTGACAAGAAACACATTTCAACCACTCTTCTTGACTTGTAGTGTTCATGTAGATCGCGCCACATCCAACACACTCAGATTCTTCATCTGTGAAATGGAAGCTGCTATCAGAATCATTTTGGAAATCAATATCTATATCACTATTCGAGGAAGAGTCACTGTAGCTCCTTTTTTTTTTGATTTGCCTTTTATATTTTTAGTTGTCAACCTCTTTTGTTTGGATGTCGTTGCAGTGTGAATTTCTTTTATTTTCTTTTTCTTCTGGAAAGACAATTTACTTTTCTTTTCTGATAGTGTTTTTCTTTTTAAAATATTTTCAGATGTTAAAATTTCAGCCAACTGACGACTGCGTTTGCGTACCACATCGATCTTTGAGGTACTAGGTACAGGGCAGACGACATTTAAAATTTTTCCTGGGGTCTCTTTATCTTTTTCTGGGGTTTTAATTTCGCCTTTTCCATTTTTGTCACATTCAGGATTCGTATCTTTTTCTATGTCATTTTCCAAGTCCATGTTTTGGTCATGGTTAATATTTTCCGCAGGGTTATTATCTAAGTCAGAGTTGGTGCCTTCACCAGGGTTGCCGTCTTCAGTCAGCCTTTCAATATTGATGTCTTTGCTCCGGTTGGCGTTGTTGTCAAGGCTTTGAATTTCATTCTCACTAAGAAATGCATACTCTGGAATAGCTTCTTTATTAAAAGGAATAATACCCGTGGCACGAAACGATGATGTTGCGTTGTTAACCGTAGCCGATTTTGTCCATGCCTCTGCTAGCAATTTTCCAAATTGTAGCCTATTTATTGCTCTTGTTGGGTTAGTTCGAATAAAGTTATTGCAAGCCGCATAGTAGTATGTTTTGAGTGCTTTAAAAAATCCACGGTCTAGCGGCTGCAGAAATTGGGTGGTATGACTAGGAAGACAGAGTAGTACAATACCATTGGCTTCAGCATACTCAATAACTTCTATTGAACTGCAATGTGATGTATGACCATCTAAAATGAGAACCACTGGGCCTTGTGGTTTTCGCGGCACAAATTGTGTTTGAAGCCAGTCCAAAAAAATAGTTGTGTTGATGTAAGCTGATTTCTCACGGATACACTACGGATCCAGGGGGCATCCCATCCTCGTATTCCTTTTTTTTATTTTTTCCTTTGAATATACAAGCAGGTGGTATAAATGTTCCCTCTCCATTACAACAACAGATGATAGTGATTGTCTCGCCTTTTTCCCCAGAAGTTACTGCTGCTACGTTTTTCGACCCTTTTGCAGCAATAACATGTTCAGGCCTATTATTAAGCTGTAGGCCTGATTCATCCATGTTAAACACATTTCCTGGCTTATCAAAAAGGTTATGTTCTTCTAAAATATTTCCTAGCAGCTCAAAGTAGTCAGCAACATCTTTTTTATTCATTCCTCTAGCACGAGCCAGTGAGACACCTTCTGATTTTCTAACGGATAAATCAGAATTTCGCCGTAAAAATGATCTAAGCCAGTCTTCTCCGGCCATTTCAACATTTCTGTTGAATGTGTGTTTGATTTTTAACTGTTCGGCGAGCTGGTATGCCATACGACGAACTATGTTTATTGTTGGAGAAAATCCTCGTTTTTGCATTTTTTTAATATGTAGAGCTATCTTTCTCTCATTTTTATCTCCCAGAATCGAAGATGGACCTAAGCTATTCTTTTTAGTATTACCTGTCGCTAACCTTCGTCGAAGTGTAGTACAAGATACTTGAAATTGTCTAGCTGCTTCATTGACTCCCATATTGCCAGATCTCACAGCTTCCATTGCCGAAAGTAGCGTATCTTCAGACCATATGGCCCTGGAGCAGGTTCCTTTTCTTTTATATTCGGTTGGCATCTAGAAACAGATTTACATAATTTAATATCAAAATGTCTAACAAAATTGGCTGTACAGTTAAACCTTGGGAGAGATGGCTCAGGCACGTACTCTCTTACAACTGAATATTTAAGCTTGATTTTAAGGTTAGGAAACGAATAGAGACATGTTAATTCGTAGGGCAAGTAATGCAATTGAAATGTTTAGGAAATTTGGCTTTTAAACATTATAAGCTCTTAATGCAGGAAAAAAATAAGGCATGGTGAAAGCATATAATGAAAATATAATTACCTTTCTTGGTTCCAACGGACTCGATGCACTGCGCGTACAAACGTTTAAATGAAACTGATGGTCGTAAGTGGCGCAACGTTGCCAAGTGCTCCTCATATTAAGAGAAATTGAAGTGCGCCGTCTAACCCACTGAGCCATCTCACCCGGGTTTACCCTATATGTTAGTGGATAATTCTGACGGAGCTGTAATTAGTGAAAATGTAGTTTTGGCAGTATGCAATGAAGGAACGAAGAACAAATGCAAAATACTACAACTAACCAGGTTAATTGTTATCTGTACTTAGATGTTATTATTAATAATAATGTTTGTTTTCATCATTTCTGCATTTGACAATACTCGAAATAACAAAAGAGGATTTTACTCCATTTTTATTGTTTTTTATTGTGTTTAGGCCTCCCTGAGCACTAGATTAAAATTTTTGTACTTAGTCATAGTTAAACCCTATAATGTTTTATGTAAATATTGTTTGTTTGTTGTAATAAACAACATTATTGTTGTTCTCATTATCTGGTTTCAAATTAAATTGTTATTCTATAGAATATAGGTATAATTTTTCTGTTTGTCTATGCCAACGTAAATGTAAAGAAAGGCAAGCATCAATACCCTTTATATGTTGCAACTTTATGTAGTTGTTTCTTGTTGTTGATAAAGCAACGAAAACAAATATCGTAGCCAGCTACAGGATGATCAAGTAAAATTCTGAAATTAAATTTGTGGAAAACATAGATATCTAAGTAAATAGTAAATATGTACATCAATCATTGTTTGATATGGGTTAACGTAACTGGTAAGATAAATATACAACCTGCCCTTAAACTTCTGAAGTTCGACGCTATTGAGTATATGATTATATTTAATTTTCAGTGATGAAGAAATCTCCCCTTTCATTCGGCATTCAAACTGCTAATTCATATATTCGTATAAAAAAATTACTGATTTTTTTTATCAATTTTTCAAAGATTTGTGTATTTTTTCATTCATGTCATTGATGTATAATATTTCTATATCTAATATATAAAATTCTCTTGTCACAGTTTTAGACGCCATACTCCTCGGAAACGGCATGACCGATTTTTATGAAATTTTATATGTATATTCGGTAGGTCTGAGAATCGATCGTAATTTATTTTTCATATCCCTAAGTGATAGGGGTGGTCCACTCCAAACAATTTTTTTTTATTTTTTGGACAAAATTTGTTCTTTTTATTTTTTTATGATGTGGCATTAAAAATACATACAACCCTTAATTTTCATCCTTCTATCACAAGCCCCTATTTTTTAATAACTATTTTAGTAATTTAATCATTTTTAACCCTGATCGATTATCACTAGATCAGTTATCCCCGCCAGGCATCTACCGGTGTCACTTCTCACCCAGTAAACACCACGGAGTAGGGATGAGAACGAAGCCTGTCTCCTGTCTCTCTCACATTAAGTCTTCTCTCACTCCCTACACAGTTTTCGACCATTATTATTGTGTATGAATCTAGCGTAATAGTGACGTTTACAATTATCATTTTACCTTCTAAGTGTAATACTCAAGTAAATTTATTATTAATTTGCTGGGCCATAATTATTTATTTCCTATTTTATCAATAATTAATAAAATTATTAATTTTTAGTGTAGTTCTCATTATTAGTTAATTAAGTGATCTGCATAACCTCAAAAGTACGCAACACGTGTCACGAGCTCCCGCCAACAACGGTTATTATTTTACTATATGGCTATTTTTTTGTACAGTGAACAATGCCAACAATACGTAAAGGGGCTAATTTGAGCCGTCAAACAAGTAAAATTGCAGGCACGCGAAATAATTCAAAAAATTAATGTTTCGTGTTTTGTTATTCTTATAGGCCGTCATCGTTCACAGTGCTCCATTCCTCTTTTTGTCATATACCACATCTCCACACACTTACAATAAGTTAGTTATTTTTTATTTAACTGCCAAAGTATTCGCTAGAAATAATTAATACGGCAAAATAACGTTTGCCGAGTCACCTAGCATTATTTCTAAATATCGATCGCTAGAATATAATTTCATTATTTACAGATTCAGTAAACTGCAGATTTTCTATGCTTAATTTGCCTCTGCTTATTTTGCCATGGATTTTAAAATCCTCATTCTCTATTTAACCCTGCATGAACTAGAATACGTATCAACATTCATAACATCCACAACTACTGTACTTCTCCAATCGCTTACTTCATTGTACATAAAAATTTAATGAGTGCGAATTAGACCATAACCTGCTATTTCAATCTATACTTAGAATGTTGCAGTAGTTAAGCATCTCTTTATAAAGAGGCGCGTCATTAATAAATCTCTGTGAAACCAATACAAGGCAAACGACAACGTGGAGTCGGAAGAATGACAGATGAATGTGTTTAATTGGATAAGATGTACATAAATGTCACGGTACGTTCTCGGAAAATCTTCATTATCGCACATGTTGTGGAATTTTTCTCATTAATTGTTTAAGTATTTAAAACTGGGGAAAGTTCGCTGAGCAATTAAATAAAAACACACTAAATACAGTTGTAAGGCAACAATAGGGATTACATACACCGTAATTTCCCAAAATAAAGATCGCTGCCACATAATTTGCGTGGAAAGTAGTAAAATATCCTACTTTAAAGATATTCTAATTCTTTGAGCGGAGCTAATGCAGTGTTTTTTGAAATGTTACAAAGACGAATGATTTTAAACATTTAATTAACTATATAAGTGTCAAATTTAACAAATAGCGGGAATGTTATCTCATGCCACCTAGATATTTTTCGAAAATACACGAATAAATATCAGCAAAATAAAACAATTTAACCAATAAAGTTTTAGGTACGGAAATATATAAAAATACGTAGGGTCCACCACTTAAAACTCCCCAGGCCTATATCTGTTATTTTTTAAGAAATCTTAGCGATCAAGACATCATTTTGTAGGTCTGTTGAATATCTTCTAAGCCAAGTATTAAATTTACACATAAACAAATTATTTTTACAAAATGGCCCCATTTGAAATTTTATTTTCCCAATATATTTTTTCTTGATGCACTGTATAAAAAATTATTGCCATCGAATGGGCCATGAAATGAACTTTAATTTGATATACGGAACGATCGCTTTTGTTACTGTAGTTTTGATAAAAACGGTCAAATCATGCTGGTACATACAATGGCATGTAAACAAAACACTATCGGGACATAATTATGGCTTTTATATATTTTTAGGTATTAATAATATTGTGTGAAACTAACTACTCAGTGGACAAAAGCCCCAACCTGCGTTGAATTACACCCACAACATCTACCCATATATTCCTTATTATTAGCTTTTGTAACATTTTTTTTACTGTTTTAGAAAAGTATTTTAAGCTAATATAAATCAAATCTCCTACAATTCCTATCAATAAAGTCATATGTATGTTCTCTGATACCAAACATCTAGGTATTGCTAATGAACAATTCCACAAACAAAGCTCTATTCAATAATTATCTAAAAAAAATCTAATTTACTAACCTGCTAATGAAACACTCTATAAATATCTAACTTCACTTTTTGGCAGTGGGAACACGACAAATTCAACCACATTAGATGAGATCTGACCCATTTCTGCATTTTTAGAATTGCTTCTTCAGGTGGTCTCCTTTAAGTTGAATCAAATATCTAACTATAAAAATTATTATAAAAATTAAAATTATTTGAAGTTAAATATCGACATTGACAAAAAGTGACATCCTGTCAATGAATTAAATATGACAATACCTACTTGAAAAATGTTCACCTTTTATGTAAAAGTTTTTATATATTTTTAGGTATTAATAATATTGTCTGTGGAATTGTTCATTAGCATACCTAGATGTTTGGTATCAGAGAACATACATATGACTTCATTGATAGGAATTGTAGGAGATTTGATTTATATTAGCTTAAAATACCTTTCTAAAACAGTTAAAGAAATGTTACAAAAGCTAATAATAAGGAATATATGGGTAGATGTTGTGGGTGTAATTCAACGCAGGTTGGGTCTTTTGTCCACTGCGGTTATCGAATATCCTTTTCCTCACTACGGTAATTGAGAGAGACAAGAAATCTGTTTGGATACGAGTTGTTCTTCGAGAATCACAGTCCTGGTGACATGGTTTGTAATCATTTATGAAGGCACTACATATACATAAAGAATACAGTGTTATATTATGGAAGCTATCAAATTTAATTTAAAAATGAATATAGGCAGCATGAAACGGAACTTATTTTTTTTAAGATAAGTTCTCTTCGAATTGTTAGTAAACAATTTATCAGTAGATACTAATTTCTTTTAATAAACGTTCAAGTTAAACAAAATATTGTGTTCTTATATTAAGAGTATCGTTTTTGTATGCAATTTTCAATTTATTCATAGCTGTTTTTATTAGTAGACTAAAAATCATCTAAGCAAGTTAGAAAAAATATCTCTTCGTTGCGTCAATTACGTATAAATAACAAATTAACTCTTTTTCTGGCATAGTTTGTCTGGCTGTGTAGATTGCAACGTCTCTCATTTCTAATGGTCTACAAATATTAAAAGTTGAAGGCAATGTCAACTGTCAGACGAACTGTCTTGTTTCTATATATCTGTTGTATACAGGATGATTGAGAACTTATCTGGCTGTTCGAAAATAATTTAAAATTACACGTCTACACGGCAATGGACACTAGCAATCTGTAAAACATGACCTTGCGCAAGGCAAAGCATGTAATCAGTGGCCGGTACAGCGGTAAAGTGTGACAAAAATGAACGGATAAAAAATTGAAATAATTTGCCAAGGAAAGGAATAAATAAAATTTTATTGCGCCTATTTTATATCAGCAAATTCAGCTGCATTTGCCGCTACGTACCTGATGTTACAACTGTTCAAAATTTGGTCCACCGACATGTAGCCACATTTGGGCTCGTCTTACCCACTTGGGATAAAACAAATGACTGTCAATTTGCAAAAGAGTTTCTAGAGTACACCTGCAAGGACACAGCCAAAAAGTACCTGCCTATGTCTCGGACAAATTTTCGTCTTGTGACAGGTTGGTTGGCGGAAGGTGGATTAATCTCCTAATGGAAGGAGGATACTACGAATTTTAGGGGAAACAAAAACGTAAAAATGTATTATTTCAGTTACAAGCTGTAGAAATAGAAGAGAAATATTAACAACCGCTAAGTGAACACGTATACAGGGTGTTAAAAAAAGAGTTTAAAATATTTAAGGAGGTAATAATATGAACCAAAATAAGCAGAAAAGTCTCAATAAACATGAGTCCGCAAAGTAACGGTTGCGGAGATATGGAATGTTTTATGTTTTTTAGCCCCTTTTTTATTTTGCAAAAACGTTGTGTATTTTCTTATAATAGTTGGTTGGTGTTTAGTGAAATAAACAGTACGTATTTGACAGTTGTTCTCAGTGCACAAGTTTTCTTTCGCTATGGCTGGTTACTCTAACGCAGACATGCATTTCATGTATGGTCGTGCTAATGGGAACGCCACCGAAGCGCGACGTCTTTATGTTAACGCTTATCCAAATCGCCAGATTCCTTCACAACGCATGTTTGGAAGAATTCACCAAAGATTGCGTGATACCGGTTCCTTTAGCAAACACTGCCATTTATCCGGAAGACCAAGGACGGTATCCACTCCTAGAACACAATACGCATATTTGGGCCGATGAAAATCCTCATGCTCTAATAGAATCTGGACATCAGGCACGTTTTTCATTAAACATTTGGTTGGGTATTGTAGGTGACAGGTTTCTAGGTCCTGTTGTTTTACCAAACCGATTAACAGGCGCCTCAACTTTCTGCAGAACACACTGTATGAGTTTTTAGAAGACATTCCTTTGCATCAGACGCAACAAATGTAGTTCCAGCATGATGGTGCTCTAGTTCATTTTTTCATGACCGTTAGAGAGCATTTACACCAAACTTTTCCACATAGATGGGTAGGAAGGGCCGGACCTGTTTTATGGCCTCCAAGATCACCTGATCACCCTCTACATTTTTTTGTTTAGGGATATTTGAAGACGTTAGTGTATGGTACTCCTGTAAATGGCCTGGAAGAGCTGCATCTACGGATTAATCAAAAGTGTCAAGAAATCTAAACCAAGGAGAGTGTTTTCGAAAGAGTCGAATATCGTTGAGACGAAGATGTCGTGCCTGCTTGGAAATGGACGGAGGGCACTTTGAACATCTTCTGTAACTTTGTTTTTTGTTTGTTAAGAGCTTCCTTTGTCGGTTTATTCCTAATAAAATAAAATGTTTGAAAAACGAATAGTGGTCCATATCTCCGCAACCGTTACTTTGCGGACCCATGTTTATTAAGATTTTTCTGCTTATTTTGGTTCATACTATTACCTCCTGAAACATTTTACACTCTTTTTTTTAAACAACCTGTATAGTAAAAATAAGTGTTTATATTTAAAATTTATATAATTTGCTATCAAGCAAGCTTCCGGGGGATTGGAAATTTCTCGCAATGTTGCTGTTATACTCTATACATTTAAACCAAAAACTACACAATTTAGGTTAGGTTTTATGTAGGAAAACTGAAAGTGTGGCCCCTTCACATCTTTATCATGTGCACCTGCTACAGTGAATGGTATGATATATAAAAACAGCAGAACATATCCGTAGAAAGGGCTTCCCTTCTACTTATTATTTGCCTATCTAATAAATCACGATCACAGGTATATAGTAAGAACTTATTTATTTATTGACTGATCTCAAATACTCGTAGGCAGCGTACCTAATTACAAGAGATACGAACGTATAAACTAGTATATATTAAATATGAGACAAATTTAATCGAAATATGCTGCATGCTGTTCTCAGTGACACTCAATGAGAATATTTAGTTCAGTCGCATATAAAATACAATTTCCGAATGCATTAAGGTAAATAAGAGTTTATCACAGAAAGTTATAGCAGTTATGTTATTTATAATAACATACATTGATATGCCTACATGATCAATAAAATCCCACCCCGCACTCTGTGGGTATTTATGTGCCTGCCAAAAAATAGCTTTTTTAAAACTCTAAATTTAAGTTATTCAAAAAATGTAGTTTAACCATCGTTACTTTAATTTAATTTAAAATTGCCAAATATGTGAGGGTTCATGATACAGGGTGATTCAGAAATTATCTAAAAAAAAAATTAAATGTGCAGGGCCCTCTTACAAATACAATTTTGTAAAGAAAAAATCAAAAAAGGGCAGTTCGGAAACGATTTAAAAATTCACTCATGCACGGCACTGGAAAATGGTCCACCTGTAAAACAAGGCAAAGCATGCAATCGGCAGCCGGACAAAAAGTTTAAAGAAATTCCCAAGGAAAGAAATAAATAACATTTTGTAACACCTATTTTATATTGTCTGAAGCTATTTATTTGTGGCATAATTTTAGTTTTTTTTTACTTTTATTGGGTTTTTGACACACTTCTGAGAAAAAATAAAGATTAATTAAATAAGTCCTTGCGCCAAACGGATCAATCAAGGGTTATTTTTGAAACTAAGTTTGCCTAACCAAAAAATCTCGTACTGAAAAAAGCAGATAAGTAAAAAATAACAAAAATCACATCACTATCGCGCACTTCCGTATTATTGACGTTTCGAAAAACTCTCTGTTTTTAAACTGTTTAAAATTTTAAACTGTCAAACTTGACATACGTTTAATATTTTTACTACTATTTTGAAAACGAAAACAGAGAGTTTTTCGAAACGTCAATAATACGGAAGTGCACGATAGTGATGTGATTTTTGTTATTTTTTACTTATCTGCTTTTTTCAGTGCGAGATTTTTTAGTTAGGCAAACTTAGTTTCAAAAATAACCCTTGACTGATCCGTTTGGCACAAAGCTTATTTAAGTAATCTTTATTTTTTCAGAAGTGTGGCAAAAACCCAATAAAACTAAAGAAACACCTATTTTATATAATAAATTCAACTGTTGCCGCTATTATTGTTATCAAAAAAGTCACAAAAGTCACAAAAAAGTTTAAAAGAGTCAGGAGATTGTGGCGGCTCTTCCTCGTTCAATCCCTTGGTATTAATGCTTGAACACGATAGGCATATAATTGAGCCTTGTGTATATACGTCACACTGCTGAAATACGCCGTGGACCTCCTGGAACTCCGTCTCTTCCACGATTCAATTGCAAATTTTCCGTGTTATGCCAGCGTTGCACTACACTTGCATTCACTGCACACCGCGGTAAAAGTAGCTGCATTTGGCATTTGGTTTACCGGAAAGCGAGCATTCTTTAATACAAAATTTCGAGACAAACATAGTCTTAGAAATGGAAAACGCACTGCTGCCTTCATTTTAATTTACAGAATTCTTATAATAAAGAAAAAGGGTAAACGAAAATATCGGTAGTGGATAAAAAATCTATCGAAGGCATCTATCTACAGTGCAATAATCAAGATATAAAATTCGAAACAATAATAGACGACACCATGTAGATTTTGGGCAACTGACTCGAAGTGGTTTCGATAATTTAAGCTTGTTGACTGGACTCAGGATTAAAAAAATATCAACATACTTTCCAGATGCAACGACAGTGGAAGAAAAACTGGCTATAACAATGAGATTTCAGGCTACAAAAGATTCATATTTTTTTCTGAACATCCAAACAGTACATATCAAAAGTAGTATGCGTTATTCATTTTCAACCCTTGGCTACAACACTTCAAGCAACAGTACTCGACAGTTCACATTTTAACAGGCACTCGTACTTAAATTTACTGCCCAACAAAAAACCGACAAAATAATAATAATAATAATAATAATAATAGTTTTTTTATTTCCAATAGATACAGGACCCAATTACAGGAAACACTAGTAAAAACGAACAAAAAATGAATTATAAATACAAAAAATGTGATACATTGCATCACAAAACCTACAATTTCTTTTAATGATAAATAATTAATATCACAAAGATGAGACATTCTGTTATAATTATTGCATATGGGTGACTTTGCTAAGACATTTGTTCTATGATTTTCACAGTAAAACGTTACTTGTATCGTAATAAAATCCTGTACTGTGTATTATTATGTAATCAATTATACAACAATTTTATCAAATTTATCATGCGCCTATTTTCCAAAGATAGCATATTAAAACGGTTAGTAAGTCAAGAATTATGAATGCTCCTCAAGGGGTAAACACCATCCAACTTATAAAAAAAGGTACTTTTTTAAAAACCTTAAACAGATTTAATGTTAGCTTTATAGCATTGATACCAAGAGTACCAAATTATACTGCCATACTCAAGTTTAGATCAGACATAACTAAAATATAATAATTTTAAAGTAGCACAATTACGAAAATCTTTATAGTTTCTGAGAAGAAAGCCTAACATTTTATATGCGTCTGATACAGTCTTGTTATTGAGATTCAAAATAAATGCCCAGATCTTTAATCTCATAACACCTCATAATCTTCTCTGAATCAATTATAATCACACAATATTAATTCATTTCTCCTGCAGTAGGTAATCATATTACACTTTGAAATATTAACTTGTAAGTGACTGCGCACCATTCGACAACTGAAGTGACATTAGCAGCATTAAACAATCTGACACTGAATTTATTCCGAAATAGATTTGAAAAACATCTGCAAACATCAATTTATGGCAGCTAACAGCACCAGCAATGTCATTGTCAAAGATAAGGAACAAAGGAGGTCCCAAGTTAGAGCCTTGTGGCACACAGAATATCCCTCATGTTCTACAAATTGTTTGCGATGGCACAAATATGAATTAAATAATGAAATTAAATTATTAGAAAATCCAAATAATTTTATCTTATTTAATAATAGATATAAATCAATTTAGTCAAATGCTTTTTGTGTCCATATAAATAACATCAACTTGACCCTGTTTCTCTAAAACCTCTGCCACAAACTGAGTTAAACAACATAAATTTGTCGTAGTGGATATTTTTTCTAAAAAACCATACCGATCAGGTGTAATGTAAATTTTAGCTTGTTAATATACATATTATATATTATAATTTCAAATAATTTAGTAAAATTTGGTAAAATTGATTTAGGTCTATAATTCCGCAAAACACTTGGATCATCTTTTTTTAGAACTGGTGTAACCCTAGCAATTTTCCACATATTAGGAAATGTGGAAGAATTCAGTATAAAATTAAACAGAAAAAGTAAAGGTTGAGTTAAGACTCTACATGAATCTTTAACAAAGAAGCTTGGAATACCATCAATACCTGATGTTAGTCTTTTAACTTTTCGATGCCACAATTACATCCGCTTCAGAAATCGACTTAATAAAAATACTTTCATTAAAGCTAACCTGTCCATCAAAATAATTCGCATATCTAAGATCTGATAAAATATGAACACTACGAAAATATTCTGCAAACGCGTCTGTATATGCTTCAGTGTCGTCGCTTACACTTCCAGGAATGACCTTTTTTGTTGCCAACATGAGACCAAAACGCAGAAGAATCATTTTTCATACTATTCTCTACACTAAGAATATAACTACTATGTACCTGTTGGATCAAAAGTAGTCGAAAGCTTTTATAGTTTATATTAATCTAGACATATTACACCGGCACAAAAAAGTGATCTGAACATTTGTCCAGACCCACCTATCTTTATACGTAGTACTGAATCGAAGTCTGAAATCCGTTTAGCTCAATCACCCTCAAAGTTTTGAGTAAATCGCAAAAAATCACGTTACTGAGTGCAAAAAAATTCTGAAAATTTTTTTCTGACCTTGATCGGGTATTTCTTATGTATTTCGCTGCGTCAAATTGGAATTTGAAGTCTATTGAGCTGCCTGCATCACCCACAAATTTTGCATAAATCACGAGAAATTGATAGAAAAGGCGAAATATTTTAAAAAATCGTCAATATCGGTCTGTACTTTTGACCAGAGCCAACTATCTTCATTTATTTTGTACTGAATCCGAATCTGAAATCCGGAAAATAGAAAAAAATTTAATTTAGAGATTATTTTTACATCAAAACGTTGTCGATATAAGAGTTAAAACAATCTAAAAAATAGGGAAATAGTGACCTGAACAATTAAAAAAAAAACAATCTCAAAGAGCGATCTTCAAAGAGCCTCTGTTAGGAAGCATTCTTTGTTTGTCGGTTTAGTATACGGATACCCTGCATAACTATTGTTCTACTAATTACTACACTATACAGTAAGTTTTACCTTCACATTTTAGTGACTTAATAATCTTACTCACAATTCGTTTAATATATTGAATGAATAAACGTTAACTAAAAATTGGAATATCCGTTTTACTATTCCTTATTTGACTACTTTGCGAGATAACAAACATTATTAATTTTAGCAACCTTCTGTAGATAATATATTGCAAAACATAGTGTTAATATTTAATTTGTACTAATTACATTTCACAATCGTTGTCTAAAGCAAATAAATATACAGGGTGGGCCAATAGTGTGTGGACGGAGGATTATGGTTATACTGATATATATTTTTAAAATCTGCTGTTGGTGGGGGGTGGGGGTAGTGAGAGCTACAAACTAAAAATATTTTTACTGGAATTCCTAGACATACAGGGTGATTCATAATAAAGTTACATTTTTTTTAAATAGAACCCCCTGTATATTATTGCATATTTGGATTCCTCTGTCAATTCTAGTGTGACTTCATGTACCATACTTGGTGCCTAAAACGTACCGTTTGGACGTTATTCGATACTTTGTCAAAAAGTTGATGTCTAGAAACAGTCGAATATCAGAGGAGAGCGGCAACATAGAAATTATTGACCACCCTCCATACTACCAAGACCTAGAAAGTCTATTATGAACTCTGTTTGTTATGGCTGATATCGTCGCTCTAATTTTGAAAACTTCAATCATGGATAACCTGATTTTTTTAATGGAACCCACAGATTTTTTTCACGTCACCAAATAACACATTTCATTACCTTTCACCCGATATAAAGTTATCATATTTATCTCTAATACTTTTCTTCTAATCCACAATTACTTTTTACTATGATGGATTTATGCAGACCAATTAATTTAAACTAAATTGAAAAATTAGCAGCTGAAGAACAAATGTTGAATGTGGTCCGTAAAAATCCGCGAGTACTTACAAAGCATACTGCTAGAGAGGTGCCTGGAGTATCCCAATCAATGGTGTAGCGCTTACTACCCATATCATATCCAGCGTGTTCAAGCACTGTTACCAGCGGTAACAGTTAGGAGTTGAATTTTGTGAGTGGTTGTTGCAGAAAAATGCTGAAAACCCCCAATTACTGCTGATGTACTAGTTACAAATGAAGCTTGACTTACTCTAAATAGAATACACAACATTCACAATACACATGTTTAGGAACTCGTAAATCTGCATGCAATTGAGCGGGACTACTTGCAACATCGTTTTTTCACTAAATGTTTGGGTAGGAATTGTTGATGAACACCTGATTGGACCGTTCATATTGCCCAATCGTATGGATGGTTTACAATATCTCGAATTTCTTCGCAATAACCTGTCCGACCTTCCTGAAAATGTAGATGATACCTCAAGCTATCCTATCGATTTAAACCTTATTGACTTGTTTTCATGGGTCCATTTAAAACTCTTAAGTGTACCGTACCAAAGTGGAAACTCTGAATGACTTTTGCGAGCGTGTCACATCTGCTGCAAATAATTTGCGATTTCAATTGCATTTGGGCGTGCCCAAATGTGTGTACAAGTCGAGAGATAAAATTTCAGTTTTTGTAATGATGTATGTACTAATTTTTTTAATAAATTTTATGTTTCTAATAGTGATCAAGTACTGCAATTCTTCTTCAAAACAAAATTTTATTAATTTTAAAGACCTGCTGCAAATATTTTTTGCGTCAGTGTCGGTTTAATCACAGAAATCACTCTCAAACACAGAGACTTTTTTCGTGCGATATGTGACATTGCCAGTTTGCATTGTCAATCCATTACAGTAGATCAGATTCAAGCGATGTGCAATTCAATATATTTGAATAGTTTCCGGAATGCGTATATTATTTTTTTTGCATTACCATATATGTGTGGAACGTATGTTGAACATACTCATTTTTTTTTTATATGCTCGGATCACCCTGTATAAAAATATGTGCTATGTGAATTTTCAATTCCTGATAGGTCAGTAGTCGGCACTGTTGTAGATTAAAGAATTTTTTGTATTAGAAAGGCACTTGAAATAGTATCTTGTAATGCAGTATTGAATTTAGTAGCACAATCTTGCCTCACATGCTCTGTCAAATTGCATTCTTAACCTGCATACCGTTCCAAAATGTAGGAAAATAATAATTAAGTTATATGAGCAGACCAGTTTGGAAACCTAAGTGAACTATGTATGTCAGTTATTTAGAAATTAGCAAAATCATTATAAATTAGTATAAAATAATACTTTTAACAGGCAATATCAACTTTATCAAAATATTTTTCTCTGATCATCAATAGCCTAGGACAGGTTATTATTATCTGTCACGAAAAATATATCAGCTACCTTTTCACAATATTTCAATAATGACTTTAACAGAAACAACGGAAAAAGCAACAGAATGGCATTTTCTGCATTTCCATTTAACCATTTTCAGGTACATTTATTTTAAAATTTTCATGTCTAGTAAGCTGTGTTCATTCTCGGTTTTTAATTATATATATTTTCAGTAATTTCTTTAAAAATCATAATCTCGTTGTCCACTTATCTTATTAAACAGTTTCCGTTTGCTTCTCTTATTATAAACCCTTGCATCTCAAGAGAAATGTATAAAAATTAAAACGTGCTGTTAAAATATATATATACAGTGTGCATCACAACTTATCAAAAAATAATTGCGAATAGATGTGTCATGAAAGATGGAGTCAGTAATAAAAAAAATTGTAAATCCTTAGTTTTCGAGAAAAGTAGTATTTTCAATCTTTACGTCGCTGAGCTAGCGTCATCGTAATGCAGACGATTTCGAATACTGAAATCCGATTTTAATATTAATATTTTCTCAATAATGTTTACTCTAGTTTTCCAAGTGCCAAAATGGCTTACGTGTATAACAACTCCGAGTTGATGGATATATATAAAGCTGTTTACAGGCCTTTTAGGCCCAGAGCTGTGTTATTCTCCTCTACTCCATTCTGTTCTTCGCCTTTTTTCCAATCCGTTACATTTTTCTCCCTTAGATCTATTGCCACTGCCTCTCTCCATCGCTTCCTCGGTCTGTTTTTTTTCTTGTATTTAGGTTTACTTCCTATTATTTTCTTAACTGTCCTTCCAGTCCTTTCATTTTCCATAAGTTCTAGATGCCCTAGCTACTGCACTGTTCTGGCTTTTACAACTTCGTCTATTGTTGGTGCATGGTACATTGGATATATTTCCTTATTATTTCTCCTTACATAGCCTTCCTCCATCTTCTTACCCCCCATAATTCTTCTTAAGATCTTCCTTTCCCACCTTAAAAGGTTTTCTCTTGATTTCTTAATGCGAACTCAGGTTTCACTACCATACAGTGCTGTCGGTCTCAAAATTGTTTTATACATTCTAAATTTTACTCCTCTGGACAAATTTTTTGATTTCAATAAGTGGTTGACTGCTGCCGAACTTCTGTTTGCTTTTATTATTCTCCTATTAATTTCTTGCCCCTCATCACAGTTAGCTGTTATTAGCGCCTCCAAATACACATATTCTTGAACTTCATCTCTTCATACTGCGTTCTCAATTTAAAATTGGTATCCTTTTTTTGTTCTCCTATTCTCAAAAGCTTACTTTTCTGTTGATTTATCTACAATCCCACTTTACGTGCTTCGTCCACAAGTTTTCTCGTTACTTATTCTAATTCTAATTCCCTACTATCTCTAGCAATAATGGCCACGTCATCTACATAACTTACTATTTGGTGACTTTTAATCAATATGTGTCCTTCTATGTTCAACTTACTATCTCTTATGACCTTTTCTAATACTAAATTAAACAGAAGCGTTGAGAGCGGGTCTCCTTGTCTGAGTCATGTGTCAATAGTAAAGCCTACATTCCGAACATTTTATTCGTACTTTGGATTTAGTATTTTCTAAGGTCATTTTCAATAGCCTAATCAGCTTGGTTGGTATCCCAAATTGTTTCAAAATTTTACTTAGTTTATTCCTTTTGATCGAGTCATATGCTTTCCTGAAGTCCACAAATAAACGCATTGCTTTAATCCCACACTCATAACATGTAGGCAGGATTTCCTTCACCATGAAGAATTGGTCCGTTGTTGCTCTCTTTCTAAAACCTGCTTGACACTCCCCTATCTGTACTTCTGCTATAGGTTCTATTATCTGCTTTATTAACGTTGCCATAATTTTATACCCCTATAGTATATCAATGATATGCCCCTACAGTTTCTCCAGTCTGTTGCATCTCCCTTTTTTAACATTGGTATAATCATAGTATCTCTCCAATCTTCAGGTATACATTCTCTTCTCCAGATCATTCGGATCATTTCCTATATTCTTTGTCTTAAATCCTCTCCTGCATACTTAATGTTCTCTGCTGTTATTTCGTTTTTCCCTGGACTTTTGTTATTCTTTAAAGCTTCTACAATTATGTCTATTTCCTTTTTTGTAGGTTCTTCTACTTCCAGTTCCTCTTCTCATCTCGGTATCATCTCCTCCTGCTCCTCTCCTTCTCTTACACTCTCTTCATTCAACATATCTGCAAAGTATTGCCTCCATCTCTCTCACTTCTGTTTCCTCTCCAATTAGATTGCCACTTTCATCCTTCACATATATTACTTCCTTCTTTATATTTTTTCCCTTTTTTATCTTTCTGTAGAAGTTACGTATTTCTTTTCTCTTATAATGTTGCTCTATTTCATCTATTTTCTTAACCTGCTCTGCTCTCTTCTTTTGTCTAAACACTTTCTTTGTCCTCGTTCCCTGTATTTTTCCTTATCTTCCTCTTGTACTGACTGAAGAGATTTAATCCTTAGCTTATTTCTCTTTTCCGCCTCTCTGATACATTCCTCATCCCACCATATTTTCCTCCCTGCAAACTCTTTTTTTGGTATTACTTTCTCACTTGCTGTTTGTATAACATTCTCGATCTTTATCCATTCGTCATTTATATTCTGCATAACCTAACATTTTTTATTATGCTTCTGTGACTCTCATCTATGCAAACATGATCAATTTGATTCGAATATGCTCCATCTGGAGAGATCCAGGTACCCTTATGTATGTCTTTTCTCTTAAAGAATGTTGTATATTGTATTGTATTGTATGTATTTTCATTTTTTGTTGATGAATATTGTTTTAATTTATAGAGAAGTAAGACCTAAATGCTTAAGCAGCTTCTCGTCTGTACGCAGAATGATATCCCGGTAGAGATGTGCCAAATGCAGCTACTTTTACAGCAGTAGTGCAATTCAGATGTCACAAGAAATTTACAACCGAATTGTGAAACAGATGGAGATCCAGGGCGTCCGCGGTATAGTGCAGCAGCTCGTTCAGCAAGTATCAGAAATGTCCCAATCAACAGTGTGGCGTATCATTCACGAGGCTCAATTATGTTCGTACCATGTACAGCGTGTCCAAGCATTAAAAATAATTAACCTTTACGTGATAGTTCGTAGAAACTGCGTAAAACAGACTCAGATGTTGACTCAGAAGTCAGTGAACAGTTGTTGTAACATTACGTATGTTAACCACAAACTAATTTTATTGATTAATAGCGGCAAAAGTAGTTGAATTTGCTGATAGAAAATAGGTGTAATAAAATTTTATTTATTTCTTTCCTTGGGAAATTCTTTAAGTTTGTGGTCCATTAGTTTTTTATTACACTCTGCCGCCGTGCCGAGCGCCGACTGCATGCTTTCCCTTGCGCAAGGTCACGTTTTACACTGGACAAGTTTCCACTGACGTGCAGAAGTATATTTTTAAATCATTTTCAAACTGCCCATTGTTTGTTTTTTTACAAAATTGTATTTATAAGAGTTTCCTGTACATTTTTTTAATATGTTTCTAATCACCTTTCAACTTTCAAAACACTGTATCTGCAGGCATTACTAATTTTTTTAACATTACTTCCTTGCAATTTATCACGCTCATTCTCTTCTGATGAGCAGCGATATTTTGTTGCTGTAGGTTAAGGCTAATGGGTTTTTAATTATAGGTTGGTAATTATAAATACAAAATTTGCATGGGAATATTGATAAACTTTTACATATTTGATGGTTGTACTTTTTATCTTTTTAACCAAATGTCAATGAATAAATGACTATTTACTTCTAAAGGAAAAAAACGTGTAGAATAAACATAGTAAATAGCAAAATAAAACAAGGAGACAAGATCAAACATTGACATCATTCCACTATCATAGGCAAATTATCATACCATCACGTAATTATTTTGTGACCTATTTCAATTTCTGAATGCTTTAGTTTAATACTTATGTTTTATGTATTAAACTAATAGTAATACATTTATTCTCCTCAGTTACACTTATTGTCTTGTATTTCTTCCATGTTTATTAAATTTGTAAAGAAATTAGTCTTATTATCAAAGATATAAACACACAATTCATAAATTAATATAGAAACGGCAATTAAAATTTTTAAATCCTCAAAACACACCAATATGAGTACTATTAAGGCCTAGCAGTCTTCTTAAAATCGTTTTATGTGCGATAAAGACATCGGATATTAGGGCAGAATTACCTCAGAAATATATAGTCATATCGTAGTCTCTATTTGCGATATATCTGTAAAAGTTGATTCTTAGCCGTATCTGGTTTTAAAGTTCTCATTAAGTTACATAATTTAGTTTCGAAATTAGTTGTTCACTGTGTGGTTTCCAGGTGAGATATTCATCCATTACTACTCCCAAAAATTTAGCTTATTACAAAATTTTACACTATTACTAAAGTTGCAGCAGCTTATTCAAGGCAAGGTTTAACATAAAAAATTAACAATACCTTTGCTTCTTGATTTTAAATCAAAACTTACAAACTGGATAAGATTTTGGATTTTTCTCAATTTAAAGTAGTTACAGACAATTTTTTTTGGAGCATTAGATAAAATTTTATATAGTAACGTCAGTTTTTTATTACATTTGTGAAATGTCTCACTCATCCCACTTGTACTATAACTAAATATTATGTTTCTATATAGGTTTCTTGACGGATTCATTTCTGTCTAATATAACGCTTGTATGAAATTCTACTGTTATGAGTGAAAATGTTTTAGTGACAGTTTGTAACGACAGATCGAATAATGAATGTAAAATTCTGCAGCGATTCTGATCAATTGATATGTAGGTATAAGGTATTGTCACGGATTTCCCAATCCGACTTTTTCTTCTGCCAAAAAAAACAATCCGTTAATTAATTACTTATATTTATTAACTACTCAGTACACTATTGAACACTTATTACAACTCAACTAAACACTTATTTAATTAATCGCTATCTAAATCGCTTTGATCTCTATAACTAAACACTTGAATTCAACACTGTAGTACAAGACTAACTAAATCGGCCATTTATTCTTCTTTTATAGACCCAAAGAATATTCGACGAATATTCCAGGTATATTCTAGCATCTCTAGATTCATTTTCCTGAACGACTCGAATGCTTCTCGTCGATTCTCCATTGTTCCAGTCCCGTCTCAATCCTCGGCATTTTGTTTGTTTAACAGAATCGTGTAGGGGCGATCGGGGCAATCTTAGCATTTTGCGATACCACCGTCGTCGGTTTGGGAGTGAGTGGGGCAAATTCCGTGACAGTATTATTATTATTAATAAAAAAAATATATTTATTGTTTTTACAATTTTCACATTTTTAAACATAAAGCTAAAATTCCGAAATAAATATTTTATTGTCATTTTATTTTATTTTCTCACTGAGCAGATGGTTAAAATTTTTATATTTAGTGATAGTTGAACCAGTGTATCGAAATATTGCGCCACTCATTTTATCTAGCAAACTTTAAAATAAAAATTCTGGTTTATATTTGATCTATTCTAGTATTTGTTTCACTTATTTTACCATCTTTGCAAATAAAGCGAGTTTAAGAAGGAAACGCACTAGGCGGTCGCCGTCCCATCGCGCTGACCCGCAGGCTAGTCTCGTAATCCTAAAAAGAATGTTCTGATGCTTTTAAATGTATATTTTTGCACTAGTTAGGCTCGCTCGCGTCGTGGTCTCTTCGATAACTTTTTGGGCAATTTCGGCCAGGTGTTTCAAATAATTGAGCTAATAAAAATACATCCTACACAGAACGTACTTTGACATCTAAATTGTACAGTAGAACAAGTCGGAAGCGCTTAGAAAATGACATACGACTGATTTTGTAAATCAGCTCGGCACAGAACTGTTCGCGATGCGTCTAGATCGTGACCTCATAGTGCGTTATCTCCTTTATTCTGCTTTAGTTGCGGTACTAGTTTAGCTATAGTCTGTTTAGAAATGATAGAGAGTAATAAAAGCTTATTATGTACGCAAATCGTAAATAAATGTAGTACCTTCAATTTCTCGGTCCATTCCTCTTATAAGTAAACAATATAAAAACAGCATTTCAAAACTAGAGGCCACTTTAAGCATCATAACTCGCATCGCATCATTTGGCGATTTGTTGCCATTTCATCGACAACATATCTTTTCTGATCTTTATTAAGTTTGACAAGTGTCAAAAGTTTCTTTTTCACCATATTTGTTTCAAAAGAAATGTTTTTCCAGATAACCATTGAATTATATCGGCTTTCCTCCAAGCAGTCGTAGGCGTCCGCTCGGTCTGCTGAGATTGGCAACTGGCATTATCCATGACAATTACGGACCCCGGAGGAATAAGATCCAACATCTGTGTAAAATATTCTTCGAAAACATCTGCGTTCATGTCTTCGTGACACCTGTATTTTTAGATTCAAATAAAAGTAAACCGCCATCTACAAAACCACTGGCACTACCTATATGTGTCATTATTAATATTCGCCCTTTACCTGAAGGTGACTTGAACCCTGTTGAAAGTCCATCCAAAAATGCTTGTCGAAAACTTTTTACATTTTTATTTTGCCATACTTTTGTTACAGTATATCCCTCGTTGACCCAAGTTTCGTCTAGATAATAAATATTCCTCCCTTCGTCACGGAATTTTCTAATACATCTTAAGTAGGATCTTCGCCAACAAATAATTTCATCTTTATCAATAAGAACTGACTTCCTGTTCTGCTTTTCCCAGCAAAAATTCAACTCTCGTAAGACGGCCCATAATTTGCTTCTACTGATTATTGGTAAATCGTTGTCCTCTGAAAGTTCACTTGAAATTTTGTTTAGCGTTGGTATTTCTTTTTAAAATAAAATAAGGGTACTTTTCTGCGAATGACATTTTTGAAAAAATCATCTATAACGACTTTTGACCTCCCTGTAGATGATTTTGGGGGATTTACAGTATCTTGTTCATTTTTTGTTTCCTTTAAAAGTTTGTAGATATTCGATTTTCCAATCCCTGTCATTTTGGAAAACTTTTCCACGATGTCGTCGACAGTGTTGGTAGGATTTTGGTGTTTCAATGCATTAAATACATTTAATATAATAATCTTCTCATTCTGGGACAGCGCAATAGTCACTAAACACAAGTCCAATTTTACTCTACTGCACTAGCACGTCTTCGTATATTCAGCTCTAAGATTGAATTGATCTGTCACAATACACTGGCTTCTGCCCTATAATGTATCCAGTAAAATATACTAATGTACACCCATTTACCTGTTAGCATTAGTGTTACCCGATAATTACCTGAAACGAAATATTACCACGCCCATGACCGGTTCTTATCTCGGGGTTTTATTACTTTCTTTTATTTCCAAACAGACTATAACGGCATTTATATTATACGAGTGCTTTGATTCGAGTTGCGTACTTTGATGAAAACTCAGATAAACTCGCGACAAGAATTCAGACGTTAGGCAATTGTTTTTATGTAATTTTCAATATTCGGTCGCGTTGAAAACAATCATTTTTTGTAATTTAGTGCAATATATAAAGCAAACTTTTAGTGTAGTATATTTTTATTTTATTACTCTCATTTGCAGTTTCTTAAATATTTTGATGAAAATATAACGAATTATTCATTTGTTCGTATGAAGTCGTCTGAATTCTTACCACGGGTATATATAAACGTGTACTTTACAAAAGTTTACATTCCGTCAATCCGGGCATTCGTATAATGTAAGTCCCACTTTACATTTATTAGTTTGTTATACTGATTTTAAGATGTATTAATAAAATATTGTTATTTTTCTGATATTAATTAAGTATAGTCATTGTAACCGTTGTTACAAAACTGCAAATTATTCTACATAACATAATCAAATCGTTATAAAAGGATTAAGTACACTCTAAAATAGCATTTATAGTTTTTATAGCATTGCTATATTAGTCTTTTTATTGACATACATTTTTATTGAATTGCATCGATTACTTTTATTTCTACAAGTCTGATCATTTTCAAATATGGTATAAACTTGTACTTATGATGGATGGATGAAATATTTTCGAAGAAGTAAACCTTCAAGACTAAAGCAATAAAGCCGCGATACCATAAATTTATCAAGTAAAATATAATCGAAATTTGGAACATGCCAGGTATTAACTCACCGTAGATGGCATAGATATGATATAGATTTAAAACGTAAACTTCTCCAATTTTAATTGTTTATGGCCTCTGTGAAGTGTATTTTTTTAGGTCTATCTGATATCTACTATCCCAGAAATCTTAAATTTCTTTACATTTCTTGTGTTAAATATAAAAATAAATTGTATCTCACATAATTAATGCTATATATAATCAAAACCAATTATTTCAATATTTAGGAACCTCTTTTTTAATAGTTTTTACTGTTTGATATTATCAATCGAAATTAATATGCTTATCTACGCTTGAAATTCTAAATAAATTTTATGAACTATTATTAATTTTGCAAAATATGTTAGTTAAACTAAAAACAAAACGGAGGCAACTTATTCGTACCGATTTATTTTAACATTTGACCAACTCAACAGGTCAGTGTAAAAAGCAGCTAAGTCCATATTTTTGTGAGATGTGTTAATAACACTGCCAATGACGAACAAGATATCAAAAGTGATACTTATTCTTTATGAGTTTAACAATTACAAACATTAAAAATATAGATGTGAGAACCTTTTCAAAATTTTGAACATCTATAACTCATAAATGTGACTTAACCACTTTTTACAGTGCCTCCTTCAACTGGACAATTTAAGTGTTCTAGGTATGATTCCACTAAAATCAATTATTAACTCATATACACGGTGTTGCATCAGTGTATACAAAATAATAAGAGGTAGTTTCATTGACCAATTAACTCATATCCACGGTGTTGCATCAGTGTATACAAAATAATAAGAGGTAGTTTCATTGACCAATTAACTCATATCCACGGTGTTGCATCAGTGTATACAAAATAATAAGAGGTAGTTTCATTGACCAATTTTAAGGGAGGAGTCTTTCATGTATATTTTTTTAATTAGAATCTCCCCTATTCTAAATCTCTCTTTTTTTCAAAAACATTTGAATATAAACAAACGAATTTTGGCAGGAAATTAATACTTATAAAATTATAAATATTTCACTAGCATAATTCCCGTTTTCCTGGTTTGCTATAAGAAGGTGAAATATACTATCCCTTCCATGTTTCCGCCACTGAGTACACTGTAATATTAGGTCTGTTCCAACAGCCGCTGAGAACTGGTTCAGAACTGCTAGAAATGTTTGACCAACTCCGTCATACGTTGCATTTGCCGAAAGTACATTTACAACTGAACTGGCTGAATAGTTCTGGACGGTCCGGAATCGATTCTCGCTGTTGTTGGAACAAACCTATCGAGTAATAACTGTGTAATAACTGTAAAGAACTGCAACCACAAATATGCGTATCCGATTCTGGAGCCGACAATATGAGGCGCTGGGTTGTTTTTAGGGCCGAGTTTATCCACCCACGTAATACCACTTCGCTTCAGTATAACTTGAACTGCAATGGAGTGTATTTCGGCTTGAAGCGTTGAGTAAATTTAGAGTGTACTATGTACATAAGTACCATTATCAAGCTATTTTATGTTATTGTGTGTATAATATACTTTGAAAATAATCATTATTCGATATAAATGCGTATCTGGGTTCGATAGGCCCGAAAAATATCAGTTATATTAAATTTCCGGTTTCAAATGAAAGTCGCAGTAAACAATAGCAGAAAAATTCTGAAAATTGTTATTATTAGATTTACGATAAATTTATCCTACGTTTCTAACTTTTATTCAATGTTTACGTTATAAAATAAAATTTTGCAAAATATAAAAGAAAATGTCACGGCGACGGTTCTTTTATAAAATATGAGAGTGCTTTCGCGAAATAAATAAATATTTAGCCGTTATTTATATACCACTTTATAAATAAAGAAAACGGATTGTTTTGACAGTATTCATTTTTAAAGTGCACTGCGGGGGGGTTACTGCCAAAATTGTTTTTTTTTTTGTATACGCTCACAAAGATGAATTCATTTGAGTTCTTAAAATGATTTCTTTTGAAAGTTGTCATGTTGAATTTTATACATAATTTATAAATAATTATTTTATGTTTACATTAAACAATCTAATTTACTGTGATGGCATGGTAATTAAAATCCGAAGCTCACTATTTTATTCGTTCTGATCACATTGATCATGTACAGTGTGGCGATAAAGTCTTGATAGGTAAATAATGTTGATATTGTGAGAATTTGTATTGTATTTTTTAAATAGAATTGTTGATAAAAATAACGGCTAATTACATAGTATCTTGTGAGAAACATTAAATTATAAAATATATGTTTACGTCATACTTAAAAACCGTTGATCACTACAAACAAAAATTAACGCCTCAGAATTATACGTAAAAAATTAAATTAAAATTAAAAATATTTTGTCAAATCAAATACCTAATTCAATTTACGGTCGCAGCACATTATGTTAACATGGCGTGTAGTAGAAAACGATATTATTTAACGTCGTATAAAACCAGAGATACTTCAAAAAATACCATTTGTACATAAATAACTTCATATTTATTTATTACCTCGATTATTACAATGCATAGTATGTACTTATAAATGTTTACTTATTTTCTGTAGTGGTGATATTAAAAATGTATTATTTAAAATAAAATATACCTATATATTTTTACCCAAACAAAAAACTGATACATTTTCTTTGCTTTTCTTTGTTGCTGTGCGACAAGCATTATAATAACATGCAACTTCATCGATTTTATCTCAGCTATTCGCAAATATTACTAATAGTTTAGTAATTTATGAATACCACGTACAGCGCCCGTTCACGTTGGCGCTAAAATCAGCGATCCAGTTTATGGACCTGCGGGGAGGTATACTTTACCTAGCCAATAGCGATACATATTTCACGCACGTGGTACAAATAAGGGAATCTGTATAAAGCTGTATATTTATTATTCAATGACTGCGGTAAGATATATAAATAAATATTTATAATATGCATAATGATATTAATAATATATACATACAAATTCAATATTGTATGCAAGGAATAAATGTTTATAAACGTACACGTGTTTTTGACTCACGTTTTAACAAAAAATGGAACTGTTACGTGTTAATATAAATAGGAAATAATTTTACCGTTTACATAACTAATTAAGCTGCTGGATAGGTATGCAGGTTGTTTACTGCATATTACGCAAGGATCAATTAATTAACACAACGTAGATACTGCGTATACAATTGAGCATCCGCCCCTTGATCACTATTCTCAGATATTATGCAATAATATCGGTTGCGTGTTTACTATTTTATAAATGAAAATGCTTCGGATTTTTGTCTTGAATGACAATAATAATACATACAACAATACTATACACATTTATTGCTAATCGAATTATCGTAATCCAAGTAATTGGTACCTGTGCACTTGCTTAACTACAACTAAGAAATTTTTAACCTACATTGCTGTTCTCAGGCTAAGTACTGTCTAAGTCAATCCGCTATTAGAACACCAGGCAAATATATTTATTTCGATTCATGTAGTTGGTACCTAGGTTACTACGGTTGGCATCACTTCTGAGACGCCGTTGGTACTCTAGCACTTTCGTCATTTTCAATAGGGACTCTGCATAAGCTATTATCTGTTAGCTATAAGCTAATAGTATGCGCCAAAAGTATGGAATAAATTCAATAAAAAGCCAGAGCCAGAGTAGTCGTGGATATGGTACCCACATTGATCATTTAGTTTAATTGAGTTAAGCTTTTGTCTCTCCTTACTGTTTTCTGTTAGTTGTGTATTTATATATATTTACTGAATAGAATGGGAATAACCATTTAATACTTAGCAATATTTAATTTGTGGCAAACCTAACATCCAAAAAAAGCTGCAATATATAGTAAACCTAGCCTCAAATCAAAATCTTATTGGAGTAAAATAAATATAATAAACGCATGCTATATCTGTCAAAATTTGTAAAATCACCGTAGTTTTCAATAAGAATCATTTCAAATTTTTTTATTTTGACATCCTGTATTTTGGAAATGGAGCTCCGAAGTGAAAAGTAGTATAAGAAAAGTTCCATTATTTTAGTACAAGAACGTGTGGTTAACGGCTTGACCTACTAGTTTGTAACATCCTGTATTTCATATCAGAAAATATCAAAATCAGTAAAAAAATGTGTCCATTACACTTACATATTTGGTATAAGCATAGCTAAAATAGCAGTAAATTGCCACCTATTCCCATTATATAAATTAATATACAGGATGTTCCAAATTTCAGAACTGCATCTATTCTTCGGACCAAAATATAGCGATTTAACGTCAAATCAAAAGTTCAAGATTGTCGATTTACAGGGTGTCAGCGTTAAAAATAAAATTTAATCCTTTGCTAATATTTAAATTTTCGAGATATTTGCTTCAAAATTGGCACTTTAGGATGTAATTTCGACCAAAATAATTTTTATAACCTCAAAAATACTCTCCAGTGCCAATTTTGAGACAAATATCTCGAAAGCTGTTGGAAATATTAGCAAAAGATAAAATATAATTTTTAACTTTGAGACCCTGTAAGTCGTCAATCTTGAATTTTTGGAGGTAAATTGGGTTAAATCATTATATTTTGGACTGAAGACTGTAGCCCTCAAAATTTGGACTGTCCTAGACGCTCTGTACAGTGTGGACCACCGAAACTTTGTCATGCACTTGAACTTGTCAAATTTTATTTGGAGAACACATTTTATGAATGTACTCATTCCCCAAACACAAGGGGTAACCTAAATGAAAAGTAGCAGTGTATAATACATAATTTTAAAGAGCATTCAGTCATATTTTCAATACCTACTAGTTTTTAAATTTTGGACAATCAGTTTTCGAAAAATTGAAGGTAAAATCTTTACACATCATCAAATTCAGTTAACAACAATTTTACTTTATTAGATGCTGAAAATGCCCACTATCAACCTCCATGTAATCCCAAATAATCGACAGATTTAAAAAAATAGGTTAATCCATATATGTCTCATATATTTATAGCTAGTGAGAAACATAAACATGAGATGTACTAGCTTTGAATAGTTATAACATGCCCATCAGTGATATTAGATTTTATGGTAGATTTATTTTCCAAATGATACCTATATCTTAAATAATATGTATGTTGTACGTATCTTAATAGATTATCTTGACATGAGACATGATTTAATGGATATAATATGTTTACAACGCAAAGGAAAATTTGACAAACAATAATATATTTCTAAATAAATTGTACAAAACTTCATCATAAAACTTTGAACAGAAATATATCTTTCAAATGTCGTGATATGATAATTTGAATAATTCTGATAATAATGCAATGTACACATACATGGTGTTTCATTGTAAATGTACATTCGTTAACAGTGAATACAGAGAATCTAGGAGGCCTCAAAAAAATAAACCGATTTTCGTTATTTCCTTAACTTGTCATAAAAGGCGAACCACTCTGTATAATCAAATGATTCGCTTCTCTTTTTTTTCTCAATTCACTAACGCATCATATGCGAAACAGAAATGTAGGTCTAATGAGATAATTTTCTTTTATTTTTATAGCAACACCCTGCATGTAGAAGTTTACGTATGTACATTTTCCAAAGAAACGCCCTGTATTTAATCCGATCGATTTAATTTCACTGTTTTAATACATGTAACTTGTGTTACTCCTCTATTATTTTGTTTAATTTTGTTAAAAGTTAAAGCTACTTAAGAATCAGATTATTCCAGCATTGTTTGAAAGTGGAAATTATACTGGTATTTTAGGACCTATTGCAAAAGAAAACATACACATTTGGACTTATTTATTAATATATAGAAATAACTAGCAATTTAATGTTTTTATATTTATTAACATTTTTGGGAAATGAAACGATAATTATATTACGACAGCTCGTTTTATGTATAGGTAACACAACTTATTTCGAACATATTGAGAGTAAATGGATCATAAACATATTTTTTTACATAACTACTTCCTTATCATTTTAGTAAAATTGTTTAGCTGCAAAGTAAAAATTAATAAAAATAATTAAAATGTTTGTATAACTCTAAATACTTACTTGTATCTAAAAAAGATTAATACTTAAACCAGATTTCCTTTTGGTAACTAGACATAAGTATATTTAAGAAAATATATTGATTGAAACCCTAAATCGAAACGAGGTTTAAAATGATAGTTTAAGTTAACTATGTTATTTCGAAAATTCCATTGCGATTCCAAATCAGTAGCAAAATCCGGTTAAGCCAAGCAATTATTACCACTTTAGATAATATTTTTGATACCACCATTAGTTATATTTTTAGAGGTCGTGTGGTGTATGAAAATTATTAATGTTCGGGTTGTGAAATTTATTTTAGTCAACAAATTTCAAATTAATTAAATACACAACTGGAACAATGTAGTATTATTTAAGTGAATATTATTAAGCATAATTAAATGAATAAACAAGTTACAAACAATGTTTCTTGGACTGGGTCAACAAATAAAAAATGCAGTTAATGAGAATAAAATGTTTAGGAAAAGAGTAGAAACTATGATGAAATGTCGGTAGAACACTCTCCTTACATTTCAAATATGTAAAAAAATTATATTTTTACCTGATAATAATTCATAATATTTTGAGAAACCAGCAGACCTTAAGTCTGTCACCGGTTTGCATTGAGACTTTATTTCAATATATTTATTTGATCAGAATATAACTATTTATGAAATTTTAATGCTTTGGATCTGAGTAACAGTGGAATCTCAAAATCAAGTTTACGTTGTAAAAAAAATAATTACCCATTTTACCACAAAAGAACACAATTATATATTAAATCAAAGTCCGCACAGCATTTTGTATATTTTAACGGATTTCGCTGCATATAACAGTGTTATTTTCGTAAACCACTAATATTTCTGCATATTCCTTATTAATTTTTGCTTTATCACAACTATGAATAATATTTCTTATATTTGTTTATATACCATCTTTGATCAAACATCACCATAAATTTAAATATTCTTCATTTGAACGCCGCAAACGAGAATTAATTGAACACAACGAAAAACGCGACCAAAATGGCGTGCTCCTTACTGCATCACACAGTTGTGTACATCCAGTAAGGAGTAAGACACAGAGCTGTGTGAAGTTAACACAAAATTGAGTACTGTTAACATATTACTTGTAAATATTACACAGACAAATTATATAAGTATTAATTTTAATATATTTTGTGTAAGATGCATAAAAAAGCTAAAGTGCATTACACAATTTTTTTATTATCATTTACATCTGATTGGTAATTCGATCAATGAGTAATTTTATTCTAACCTAAATTATTACCTTGAAGACTTAAATCCTTAGGCCTTACTCACTAGTGTCCCTTAGATCCTAATAACTTAACACATTAAAATTAACGTGCATCGCACCCACACAATGCTCTGTTTTTCAATCAGAGGACTAACTCGAAAGGTTTTACTCCCTTGGATCTTCTTGTCATGTTGGTGTTGTTGAGGAGCTGGATGACTGGTAATTGTTTGGTCCACAGTATCGTACTAGGGCGCATTGACAATGCTTCTTAGCACTTTATTGTTTAGTCTCTGGATTATTAGGATGTTATTTTTGCTGGTACAATCCCAGACCTGACTACCACATTGTTCTTACCAGTAGTAAGAATAGCAGTGTCTTCTGTAAAGGTAGCTATGGTATACTGTTCTGACTGTGGTAAGTCGTATATGTATATTCGATATAAAATGGGCCCTAGAACACTTCCTTGTGGGATTCCAGCTTAGAGTTCTCTTAATTTAGAGTATGCTTTTTCTTATTTGACTATGAAGAATCTTTCTGAGATATATGAATTCAAAGGCTCTGTGTAATGTGGGATTATCATATACAGTTTATATTTCAAGCCATACTTTATGGAAAGTTTGCGTAACATCCAGGAAAATGGCTGGGCTTACTTTTTTTTTAGAAATTTTTCGATTATATTAGTAATGCTGTGCACCTGATATACGGTTGAGTGTTTTTGTCTGAAACCAAATTGATGATTAGGTATTTAATTCTTCAATGCTAGATTTTAGCCTCTTCGGGAGTGTTTTTCAAAAAGTTTTAATTCTATACGCAGAAAAGAAATAGGTGTAAAAGATTCTTACGACTTCTGCTACCTTCCACATTTCAAGAATACACATTAATTTAAATGCGGCATTAATAACATGTGCTTGTTTGACACTTGTTTTCTTTGGAGGTTATTTTAATATCTCTCCAGTAATTAAGTCGAAGACAGGAGCTTTTTTACAGTCAGTATTTATTTTCGTAATTTAAGTAATTTCCTTTGACGAGGTTGATATTTTGTCAGATATTTCCCAGTTCGCTATTTGTTTTCCTTCGTTTGGTAGAAAGGTGTTTTTCAAATATTCTGACAACGTTTTTGCTTTCTGCATGTTGTTTCCACCCAGCTGCCGTCTACATTTCATTGAATGGTTTTGGACTATCTGTCTTTTTTCTCTTAATGGTTTTCCAGAGCGAGTAGTCGATATTTTTATCATCGGTCAATTTACTTACTTATGGAGTAGTATTAACACGGAAATTTTAAATATCTTGAATTATACACTGAAATGTAAGTAAACTATGGCTAAAAGAGAATACCTCTATTCATAGTTGAAGTTGCACGCACTTCAGGATGAGACAAGAAGAATGCTATACCAAAGAAATTCTATTCCGCCTACAGTTACCAAAACGTTGAATGAAACCATTATCGAGTCTGCATTGCAGAGTTAATAAATTTGACACAAAGTATCTTCGGTCTTTTTTCTCTTAATGGTTTTCCAGAGCGAGTAGTGGATATCTTCATCATCGGTCAATTTACTTACTTATGGAGTAGTATTAACACGGAAATTTTAAATATCTTGAATTATACACTGAAATGTAAGTAAACTATGGCTGAAAGAGAATACCTCTATTCATAGTTGAAGTAGTACGTACTTCAGGATGAGACAAGAAGAATGCTATACCAAAGAAATTCTATTCCGCCTACAGTTACCAAAACGTTGAATGAAACCATTATCGAGTCTGCATTGCAGAGTTAATAAATTTGACACAAAGTGATCGATGCTATTAACATACTAGTCATTCCATGTCGAATTCATATCAGCAAATTAATCTAAATTATTTAATAAGGATTGAATCCGCTCAAGGTTAGCCGCTACCTTGGGACAAGGCGTTGTTAACACATTTAGCGACATTTTTTTTTTACTTTGCGCCATTATTTGTAAATAGAGAGCGTGACTGTATACGTAGGCGTAAGAATGGCTTTGTAGGTATGCAAAGAAGGCCCGTGAAGTATGCCCTGTTACATATTATGATGTCATGTGTCGTGATACACTTTAGTGACAAACCCATATATTTTTCATTGTTGATTAGTTTGTTATTGCCGGATTCTATTGTCTTGGGATTAAATATTATCATTAAACTTTCTAGCTAATGCTTGCTGTAAAAGGATAAATAGTATATAAGAGATATTTCAGTCAACTTATACCGGGTGATTTCTAAGCTGAAGTATTTTTTGTGACAGCATATATAACTAAAAAAAAAGAAGAAAAACGTAATAACGAAAAAAAAACGAAATGAGTTTCTTTTTTATTCCTCCATATGTTATCACTTCTAAAAGCCATAACAAAATTAGGCGCACAATCTGCTGTTGACGAACAGATAACTCTCATCATTTTTAAAATTTTACTTATACCTGTACATTCAAGTTATAGCTTTTGTATGTTTCCAAAAATAAAGGTAAACAGCTATTTTTTATTTCCATATACAGGGTGATTCAGAACTTATATAAAAAAAAATGGAAATAGATGCGTCTTGAAAAATGGAGTCAATATCTTAAAAGAAATACACCCGGCAAAAAAAACCGGCCACTAGAAGCTAGCTCCAATTTTAAAATTACCTTCCTCGCGTACCGCTCATTTGATTTTGATGATCTTTTTTTTAAATTGTACATTGATTTCTCAGGAACGGATGCTATGTCGGAAATTTTTATTCCAAATTTAATTTCATATACGGGGAGCGACAAAGAAACGAAATTTTTTTCCCAGAATTTGTAACCCTCTAAAGTGTAGCAGCTACACTCGCTGTTACTAACTGGAGTCACACTGTAGCCTCATCTTTTGTGAACATTTTGTTTTTTTAATCACGACATTATCTCTGTTTTTATTGGAAATACACTGTTTAAAAACGAACGCCTCGGAAAAAAAACAAGTTAAATAAACAAGTAAACATCAAAACGTAGATTAATGTGAAAACAATTAAAATTTAAAAAAACATTTTGAGGAACTAATACCTAGTGTGGCTTCCTCGCTTCAAAATGGCTTCATTCAATCGAATCAATAAGGTTTGTAACAAATCCCTGAGGAATTGCATCAAATTCTTCCTGAAGTGCAATTCGCAGATCAGCAACATCCGTCGCAGATAGTGGCACTTTTTTAATTTGACAACCGTTGACAAACTCTTATTTGTCATATTTCAAACAATCAATCCATTTCCTCCTTGATTATTTACACGTAGAAATTTCTGCCTGCGTAGCCTTTTTCCGAGGCGTTCGTTTTAAAACAGTATATCTCCGATAAATGTTCACAAAACATGAGGCTTCAGAGTGACTTCAGTTAGCAACAGCGACTGTAGCTGCTATACCCCACAGAGTGTTACAAATTTTGGGAAAAAAACATCGTCTCTTTGTTGCGCCCCGTATATGCTCAAATTAAATTCCGAACAAAAATTTCCGTTCCTGAGAAATCAATGTACAATTTAGAAAATATATATAATCAAAATCAAATGAGCGGTTCGCGAGGAAGTCAACTTTAAAATTGGGGCTAGTTTTTAGTGGCCGGTTTTTTTTGCCGGTGAGGTTAGTTTCCGAGAAAAAAATTAGTTTCAACCTTTACATTTCTGGGCTACTGTACTCAACTACTTATCGTATTAACTTTTTTTCAAATATTAAAAATGGCTTACGTCTATAGCAACTAGCAATTGATGGATATCGTTTTAATTTATGGCAACGTAACAACGCTTTAGCAGAAGGATTTCCCGGTAAGCATGTTCCAAATGCAGTTACTTTTACAATGGTGTGCAGTGAGTACAAGTGTAGTGCAAAAAAAATAAAATTAATAATTAATAGCAATAGCTGCAAAAGCAGTTGAATTTGTTATTTTTAAATAGGTGTTGTAAAATGTAATTTATTATAGTTGAAATATAACATTAGACGAATTGTGACTTTGTACAGGTAATATCGGGAACATCAAGAAAAACATAAGCAATTAAATTTGATTAAGAATTCTTAATTATAATTTCTGTACAATTTAAGATTTTCTTTTTTACAATTCTTAGTTTTTATTTCCCTATTAGCAAAAACCGTATAATAGTCCAGTCATTTTAGGCATTTTAAACCTCAATCTGCGGAGAAATTCCTAGTAAGCTGAATTTTTGTATACACCTTTATTACGGCGTTGTAATAAAGATGTGAAAAATCGACATTGATATCGTGCCGGCTAAAAAAGTTATAAAGGTCAAAACGTCACGAAAATCAGTTTTTCGCAAATATCTCGCCACCTATTGCTCAGAAGTCAATAGAGGTCATTATAAAAATTGTTTGTCGTTAAATTATCTACAAAAAATGCATCTTGCCTTTTTCTGTAAAATTAACCGTTTTCGGAGTAGAGCGTTGAGAAAGCGACTACAATGCACTCACATAGGGTATTGTATATCGTATACCAAGGCGTAAACTCTGTTGCTTTTTATTCATGTTTGTAAGTGTCTTCAAAACTTCTATCTGATACTTGGGCGTTTTGTGAAAAATATACTTATAGAGGTTTGGGAACGTAAAATCTACTAAATATTATACAAACGACCTCCACTGGCAGATGTTCCGTATTGTATTCTTCCGAGACCCTTCTCTTTATATCTGCTACTGCCTGTCGGACTGTTCTTAGCTCAGTTGAAAATTATTTCTTGAGTGTTAAAGCCGTTATTTTAGTAGTTTCATATTCTTGAACAGTTTTCAAAATGAGTGATACATCATTTATATGCAATGAATTGTTATCGGATGGTGATGTAGTAGAAGTTAGGCGTGGTCTACAAACATTAAAAAATGGTAGTATCCCTAGAGGTGACAGTAATATTGAATATTTAAGTATTGTGACTTTTGTAATGTTCATAGTAATTGTCATCAAAATTATACGAACAATTTGAGGATTGCGGTTTTTAAACGACGCCAAGAAGAACCGAGTACATCAATATCTCCGTGTTAGAAAAGAATCAGCTCTTTTGATTTAAAAAAAAATATGTTTGTTTTGTGGAGAAGAATCGAGTGAAGTAATTGAGAGAAAAAGAGAAAAACATACAGATGCGTTATTAGAGAAGTGAGTACTCTTACATTTAAAGACGCAGTATTAAAAGCTGCAGAGGCGCGCGGTGATAAATAGGGAAGAAGTGTAAAGGGATGTATTAGTTTTGAGTATGACTTAGTATCCGTCCAAGCTAAGTATCATGATAAATATTTCTCCAATTTTTTATTAGTCAGTAAAAAGGGTGACGCAGGCCGTTCATTGGATGAAAATATTGGAATTGCCATGGATAATGTTTTTCATTACATCGAAAATAATGACGATTGTCAATTTACATTGGCTGAGTTAAAAGATGTGATAAAAGATTACGTTCCAGACGGTAAAATAATAATATTTATCGAGTGTATTATCAAATACAAATCTGACTAGGAAGAGAAATTGATCCAGAACAGTGGGATTGGGAGCATCCGATGATCTACTGAACACAATCTTTTGTAATTGTACAAAAGGTTGTGGTGGCAAATGTGAATGCAAAAAAATTGGATTAAGATGTTTGTGGACATTGCCGTGGCCAATCATGCTTAAACGTAGTCAACCAATGATGAAAATAATGAAGATGTCGATTGAAATATAGGAATTTTGTCAGCAATTGTTAATGATATAGAAACTGAAGATATCGACAATGAATGACAAAAACAAATTATATACTAAAGTTTGTTTCTTCTGTATTTTTCAGTATTCAAATAAAAAATTATCCACTCTTCAATATCTCTTACTACATATCATGAATTATGCCTACGGGGGGAAACCATGTAAAAAACGCGCCTTGCATTCTACCTTGAAGGTGGTGAGGAAACGAGTGCATTGTTATAATATAGTCGCTTTCTCAGCGCTCTACTCCGTAAACGGTTAATTTTACAGAAAAATGCAAGAAGCATTTTTTGTAGATAATTTTACGACAAACAATTATAATTTATAATGACCTCTATTGACCTTCGAGCAATAGGTGGCGAGATATTTGCGAAAAACTGATTTTCGTGACCTTTTGACCTTTATAACTTTTTTAGCCGGCACGATATCATTGTCGATTTTTCACATCTTCTTCACAATGCCGTAATAAAGATGTATATAAGAATTCAATTCACTAGGAATTTTTCCGCAGATAAAACCTTAAATGACTGGACTATAATAAATCCTAATTCTTGTAAATAAGGAAAGTAAATATGTGTATAACAAGTTTGGGCGTAGATGTTCGAACAATACATCTGCAAATTCTTTAGCATACTGTGACCGACACCATAGTAAATACAAAAATTATTACAAATAAATCCAAACTCTTTACTGCCTTCGTAAACTTTTAGTTTAGAAATAATCTAGAGTGATTCGAATTAGGTACATTACAGTACTCTAAACAAGTATCACATGAATGTTTTAGATTTACTCACTCACATTTACTAGCGCATTCTCTTCTTCTGTTAATCAATATTGATATTATATGGTATAATAATTTACTAAAAAAAACTGCAAGCTATATCCTTAAATTAATATATTACATAATATTATTAATGTAACAATATATTACCATTCAAATCTAGTAATTGTATAGTGATCGCAGATCTTAATAAACGACAATGTGAATGATTCAGAACTGAAAAACGCAGCACATATTGATATACGACTCTGCAGGTGTTACTTTGGCACATTCATGCTCTCCGTCAAATATGACCGACAATTGAACTGGTTATTCTTTCATATGTATGTTCACATATACATCGAGTGCAGGTGAGATATAAGTGGTCTGCTACTTTATGCTCGAATGGTTTTTGAACAATCCTTGAAAAACTAGAAATCATTTTCCGAAAAAATATTGGTCGTGTTTTTTTATTTGTTTTTACAATATAAATCGGCCCTGTAACATTGTAGCTAAATCAGTGTTACACCCACATACAAAATATATCTATAGTCATGTATTTATATGTATGTATGTTTTTTTACAAATAATTTGAAAACCATGCGTTCTAAATACCGATGCTAATTACTTAATTACCAAGCTAACAGACGTATGATTTATTTTTAGAGATTCTGAGAAATCATTGCGAGATATTTTAATAAATACTTAATTATTATAATAATATGGTTATCAAGGTACCAATTTATACCGGCGAATTCGTCATTTTTGAGAATACCCAGAGTATGATTAAATGACTTTATTTGAATTTATTTCTAATAGAAACGCACATTCTAAAGTCAATTAGGAATCCTAATTTGTTTCTTAAAGTACATTATCAAATGCCGATTACCCGAAGACGACTTTAATTAAATCCGATATGGAAAGTTGTTCAATTAAACATATTTTAAACATATGTCTCCTCACCTTAATGGAATACTTATGATGCATGCTGCAAATTATTTTGTAAGAAGCTGGTATACTTGAATCTTCAGTTGTTTTATTGCATAAATATAGCACAATACGTAAAGAGAATAAGTATTATATTACCGTTAATTCTACTTCTTAAAAAATTGTTACTTTTAATCGCAATAAAATCGGAATATTAGGACACCAAATATCATTTTTAATTTTCATACTACTCCTATTTCTTAGATAATGTTACTTATGTTTTGGCGCATTGATATTTAAAATTTACAACTTATTAATTGTTTTATACAATGTGGTCCGTAAGTAAAGTCCCATAGGGACATAATAGATTTTTTACTCCAAAATATTACGATTGTAGCTAACATTCTTTAATAACATGCTGATAATAAAAAAATACAGGGTGTCAAAGTTGGAATTTAAATATTAAATTTTCATAACAACGTATTTGAATGTGTGAATATAATAATTTGAGAATAGATAAAAGAAATCATCATCTCTTGCCTATTTAAATGTATTTCTTTGAGGGCTCCGCAATGTTTTTTGATTGCAATGCATGTGCATTTTGAATCAAATATCTAATGCCTGTGTTTAATTAAAAAATGCATATTTTTAATTAAGGGTTGGAAACGGAAAATAATTATTTTTGTAGTTTTTAAATGAAGTTTTATTAGGTTATAAAATTTTTTGAAAATCCGTATATTAAAAAAAAACTATTTTGCTAATATACAAGTATTTGTTTGAAAGGGAAAATTATTTCCTATAAACAAAATACAGGGATGGCAAGAAGTACGGAATAAAATTCATATCTTTTCAATGTGTTATTTTTTTTAAAAACGCCGACGATTGGTATACAGCGTACAATTTAAAGAACAAGATTAGGGCGGAGATGCATAATTTACCAGCTGAAGTCATTCGGAACGCTGTGGACAATTTGTTTATTTGATATGGCTGGATTCGGTTTTCTATAAGCTTTTCAACGAACCTCCTCATGACTTATGTTTGAAAAAAAAAGTAGAGGTAGCTGGGGGTCAGGGGGTTCAAGAAAAATGAATTATTATATAACCGAAAGATGGGAAAAAATCAAGATCAATTAACGTGTTTCGGTGTTTTAAAAAAAATCACTCATTCAAAAGTTATGTGCTATATTTTGCATACTCAGGTGTTGAATTTGTGAGACATGAACATCCACGGTTAGTCGTCAGTTAACTCACCACTCGCCTGTGGCATACTGATGAGAGCTAATAAGATTGAAACCGATATCTGTTGGCTATTTGCTATATGTTTTTAAGGTGTAATTCTGTACTGGTCTGGGTATTAGCTCGCAGTTGTTTCCTGCAATTTCTGAGCAATAAGTTGTTGTTTAATTGAAAAAAAATCATTGAAATATACAAATATTGTTTTATCATAGAATATAATTAAATTAAAACCAGAAATGAATCATTTAAAAGTAAATAATGTTTTTTAATGGAAACAAATATTTATTTACACAGAATAACTGTATTTTTGCTTTTTCAAAAAATTGTTTGGTATCAAGAAATAAATATTTGTTTAGTCTCTAACAAATAAATAATTTATTTCCCTGAAACAAATTTATTTCACAGGCACCAATTTTTTTTTATGTGAGTGAGTGTGTGTTAATTATAGTCAGATTTAAGTTCCCATGCATTGATACTTAAAATTTACACATTAATTGTTTTATATATTTTTCTTTTGTAGTTACCATACATTTATATTTAAATGCAATTTTTAATGAGTTAAGGATAGACGACTGTGTAGGATTTATTTCATCATTTAAAAATCTTCCACATATGCAAAACTCTCAAGGCTTACTTTTTGCAGTCATACTAGTTATGTTATCAAAAACTAAAATACCATAAACAGTTATATCTATACCTAGTCCAATAAACAAACTAGTGAGAGGAACAAAAATTTTTTAAGATCTTAAATTTTTGTCTTTATCGATTTGTTCGCTCTATAATTCAATAGTTATTCAACTATTCTCTTGTACCTAATCAATTTATAAAGAATTGTTGCAACATATATTATTGTTTGCTATAATTTTAATTACCTAATATAAATAATAGTATTAGCTATATAACCAATAAGTGTTCTTACAGATTTTATAATCGGAGTATTAATTACATTCGTTTCACTAGATTATTGAAGTGCCCTACTTTTTAGTTCTGGAAATTACTTTAAATATTCGTTTAAAGAACTGGATATGTTAGTATTGAACGGAATGATATATGACACAAATTACTTTATTCAGGTTGATTAAATCATTAGTAACTGATTGACTTAACAAAAGCAATTTATTGTTCGGTGTTAAATATCGAAAGAAATCAAATTCATTTTTAAATAATCTATTTGATTTTCCAATATTTGCTTTATTGTATTAGAAACGTTGTTAATGTTAATATATTCATAGATAGGGTGCTTCAGAACTTTAAAAAATATATTTTAATGTACTCTTACAAATACACTTTTGTAAAAAAAAATCAAAAAAGGCAGTTCGATAATGATTCTGCACGACACTGTAAAATTTGACAAAGCAAAGCATGCAATGGGTGACCGAACAAAAAATTAAAAGAAATTACCAAGGAAAGAAATAAATAACATTTTATAACACCTATTTTATACATCAAATTCAACTGATTTTGCCGCTATTGTTATTATTAATATAATTAATTTGTGGTTTTAATCAATAAAATAGTTTAACATACCTGATGTTACAACAACAAAATTTTGGGTCCATCTTACCCAGTTTCTACAAACTAATACAAATGTTTCTGCTTCTTGTATGTTTTGAAGTTACTGGCAGCAGTTATAACACGTTTACATAAATCATCGATAGTGTGCACTTTGATGTGATACACTTCATTTTTCACATATGTCCACAAAAAGAAGTTCAAATGATTTAGTGTCGGGAGATCGTGGCGGCCATGACACCTCATCCAATCCCTTGATTGGACACGCTGTACATGGTATAGATATAATTGAGCCTCGTGTTTGATACGTCACACTGCTGCAATACTGCATTTGGCACATGTTTATCGGGAAATCGATTTGCTAAACCATTTCCACTTCACCATAAATTAAAACGATATACATCAACTCCAGGTTGCTATACACGTAAGTCATTTTTGACACTTGAAAAGCTAATGTAAACACAAATCACAAAAATATAATATATAAGTAATCATATTTCAATATTCGGAATCGCCTGGCTAGAGACTACAGTAGCCTAGTAATGTGAAGGTTGAAAATACTTCAACTTCAATAATTTTTTTCTCAGAAACTATAAGAATTTTACAAAAAAATGTTTACGTTATTCATTACATTTTTTATAACGCATCTATTCCCATATTTTTTTAGATAAGTTGTGAATCACCTTGTACATTCTGAAAGAGTACACTGTTGACCAATTATTTTCATTCATTTTATTATACAGCGTGTCCCAAAATAGAGGGTCATACCATTAACCACATATTCTTTGGACAAAAATAATGCGACTTTATTTATGTCATTTTTTATTTGGGCGCCCCTTTTTCAATATACAGGGTGTTAAAGTTACATTTTAAATAACTATTTTTCTTAATAATCCCATTGTTTTGTAAGATACACACTTGAAATTTTATACGTACTTTTATCTTATTCCGGCATACTTTTCGTGTAATTTTGGTGAAAAAAATCGAAAGGTGAATAGAGGTAATTGAGGGATGCAGTACCCTTTATCCCCTCCATTTATTTATAAGTACGCCTATGCAGCTTCTTCTTGAAATATCAAACGTAGAAGTTTCTTCTGATCATTTTATCTAAATTGTAATTTTTTGTTTAAATGTTCCGTTTTGAAGAAAAACGGCAATTTGTAGCGCCCATAAATCTATCATTCACTATCATTTTCAAGTGAAACTGAAATTTTGTGGATATAGTAGGTTTAAGATATATGTTGATATTAAGTTTTCTTCTTTAAAATGACTGAACGATTCATACCCTTAAGTATCGGCATTCAATTAATAAACGCCCTGTATGTGTATCTTTGTTTTTAATATCGTTTTGGTTATAATTCTGAATTTAAATATTACATACGTATATAAATTATTTATATATAAATTTGTAAATCAGGGGTTTTTGCGGACGAGAAATTCAAATATGTTTCTAATTTTGACGTCACTAGTAGAGGGCGCCACTTATGGCACATCATGTTTCTTTTAAATGACAGTACTTTATTACTGCTATCTATCTGAATATGGAAACAATCGATTCTCCTACCTGTTTTATCTGAAAAAGGTATACCTTATTGAAGTCGTTAGGAGTAACAGTTTTCGAAATAATCTTATTTGAAATATTCAATGCACCGATTGAAAACTGTTATCGTTTCAGTTAAAGTGCCTTGTTTACTGAAAATACAGCAAAATGTTACTTGAAAATGTTGTTCAGAATGGTAAATTATGGAGATGTGTAAAATTTTAAACACATCGGCCTGCTTTGATAAAATCTTTGTGCTTTATTGAAAAATTGTTTCATCAAACCTCGCCGATCTTCTTGAAATTTTCACGTCTCCATAATTTACGATTCTGAACAACTTTTTCAAGTAATATTTTGCTGTATTTTCAGCAGAAAAGGCACTTTACCTGAAACCAAAACAGTTTTTACTCGATGCATTGAGCATTTCAAATAGAATTATTTCAAAAATGGTTACGCCTACCGACTTCAGCAAGGTATACCTTCTTCAAATAAAACAAGTATAAGACTCGATTGTTTCAATAGTCAGATGGATGCATTGAGATGCAAAGTTCTGCCATTTAAAAGAAACATGGTGTGCTACAAGTGTGCCCTCTACTAGTGACGTCCAAATTAGGAACATATTTGAATTTCTCGTCCACAAAAACTACCGATTTACAAATTTTATGTAAATATTTGGATTTCTTAAGAAGTCATTTACAAATATCGAAAATAAAATTTTAACTTTAACACCCTGTAACTCCGTAATAATCAGTTTCGGAAAAAATGTTATAGAAAGAGGTAGCATTATTTTCGGTCTAGAATTATCCCCACAATATGCTTTAATAAATATAGCAATTCAAATGAAATTATGAAATTTGAATATCTGAAACTAAGTATACTATTTTAACTTGTTTATTATTTTTAAATTGTAGTGGAGTTATAAATAGTCAGAAGTTGTATTTTTTTTAGTATAGATCGAGAACATGTAAGTAACTTTTTCAGCATTTTTCTTTAATAACTATTTCACTAATAATTGTTTTCAGTCCTTTATGCTCCTTCAGTAAGCCCTTTAATTTCTTAGGTAATTCATAGCCGCAAGTTAAAGATTACATTGCATACATTAACAATAACAACTCAAGTTGTCATTAATAACGATAGATAGATATTATACTCGCTTTTTTGATAGTTATAATGTTAACATTGACATTAGATCTAATACGAGTTCTCGTAACTTAAAGGAGAATCTGAGAAATTGCCATTCAAGGATTTGCATAATCATAACATTTATTGATTTATTATCAATTATCAACATATAGACACTTGGCATTACTCAACGTACGTGATTCGTATTATGCAACACTTTGGTATTTGTTTATAATATTTTTTTCTGCATTTTACAGTAACGTAATAGCCCAACTCACGTGTAAATGCCTTCATATCGCATGACTGTTGCTGCATTTACGTTCCTATAACATTAATAAATTCCTAATTACTAACTGTTTTCCTTAATCGGCTAAATTATTTCTGTTATTCCATATATTGTAACAATTAGTATTCAGTAGGTACGTGTAGAATCTAATTTTTATATTCTATTAGCAAATAATACTTATTTAATTGGATTAGTTTCAATTGTAGATTTCCACTCAAGTTTCAGTAGAACAATGTTTTTAAAAACGACTTGGCTTCAACTCAATATTTTCTAATAATTCAATAGCTTCTTTGGTAATCCGTTATTACTTGGTTTGGCTTTGATTGAAAATATACCTACCATTACAACGAAAGCATTTACTGAATTACGGACCTATTTCCATTTTAAATAACTTTCGTAAAATTCTGGAAATAATCTTATAATAACATATTGGTTCCACCATGATGATCAATAATTATGAATTACTTGAAAGACACAAAATATTTCTGACATTTTCAATCAAGGGCAAGGATCAGGTAGATGTCATTTATACTATTCTCTCTAAGACGTTTAACGGAATTGACAATATCTTACTTTTACAGAAACTGAACAGCTCCTTCAATTCTTGCTCGTTGATCGTTATCGATTTGATCAGTATTTTATAGTAAAAATGTGGAAAGAAGCTTTTTGAAGTTTAATAACAAAGCTCCACAAAAAAAATCTCAAATCTGGAGGTCAGGCCATGTTTATTATACAGTATGCGCCAAAAGTATGGAATAAATTCAATAAAAACGAAACAATTATTTTTTGGAAAAAATCCTCGAACAGGTCGATTTTTAATTTAAAAAATACATATTTTAGCGTAAAATTCTATTTTCAAATGTCATTTGTTTTCGAGTAATGACGTCATCGATTTTTTTCTAAATGGCAACACCATATTTTTTTCCTTGATTCTGAAACATCGTTTCATTCTCTATCAGACAGTACTAAAATTTTGCCCTCTTACATAGGAAAGTTTTCGAGTAAATGACGATTGAATGTTAGAAAACGTAAATTTTATCCATAAAAAAGTAACAATTCTGAAGTATGTAAAATAAAATACAATTGATTAAATTTTATATTTAAATTAAATGTTCGAATTGCCATCCACCAACTTCTTGACAATGCGCAAGTCTGTGAAGAAATTCTTCTTGCATATTATGAATGATTTCTGGGGTAACTCTGCGTATTTCGTCCCGAATGCCATTTTGAAGTTCTTCTAAATTACGTGGTTTATTAATGTACACTTTTGACTTCAAGTATCCCCATAAAAAATAGTGAAGAGGTGTAAGATTTGACGATCTTGCAGGCCATTCTATCGGTCCGCGTCTGCCGATCCACCTCCCAGGAAAACAGTTGTCCAAAAAATCTCGTTCAGGGCGCGCATAGTGCGGAGGTGCACCGTCTTGCTGAAACCATATGGTATCGTCAGGAATGTCAGGGTCATTATCGTTAGGAAAAATTACTGCAAGGGTTGGAACAAGGTCATTTTCTGGAAACTCTAAATATCTTTGTCCTGTATGGGTTCCTTCAAAGAAGAAAGGCCCTACTATTCTGTCGTCAACTATTCCAGCCCACACATTTAATTTCTGAGGGTGTTGGGTATGTGCCTCTGCCATCCAATGAGGATTTTCCCGACTCCAATATCTGCAAGTTTGACGGTTTACTGTACCATTCAGACAAAATGTGGCCTCATGTGAAAAATGTATTTGCCGGTGTAAATTTCTATTTCCTTGACATAAATCCATTAGAATTTCGCAAAAGTGTAAGCGGCGATCGGGATCATCTTCATTGAGTTTCTGCACAAGTTGAATTTTGTAGGGATGATATTTTTCCTTCCTCAAGATACGTAGCACTGTGCTCTGACTAGTGTCATTGTTTAATGCAACCAGTCGTGAAGAATTATGAGGATTATCCACCATACTTATCAAAATGTTCTGTTTCTGATTTTCATTAATGCTTGGACGTCCAGGTTTTGGAATATTTACAACATTGCCAGTTTCTCTAAATTTAGACTCTACCTTACTGACTGTTGATTGGCTGATAGGGCGATCTAAAATTTCAATTCTTTGAGTAACAGTTAAATGTGTCATAATTGAATAATAATTTCTATGTCGCTTACAATACTTATTAGAAAGTCGGTGTGACAATGACACTTTGCAAAGAACTATGGAATTCGAAAAACTAAACTTGATAACGTTTTGGCTTTATTTTAGTTGATTTACGTTTTCTAACATTTAATCGTCATTTACTCGAAAACTTTCCTATGTAAAAGGGCAAAATTTTAGTACTGTCTGATAGAGAATTAAACGATCTGTCAGAATCAAGGAAAAAAATATGGTGTTGCCATTTAAAAAAAAATCAATGACGTCATTACTCGAAAACAAATGACATTTGAAAATAGCATTTTACGCTAAAATATGTATTTTTTAAATTATAAATCGACCTGTTCGAGTATTTTTCCCAAAAAATAATTGTTTCGTTTTTATTGAATTTATTCCATACTTTTGGCGCATACTGTATGTCTTTGGGTTGCTGAATCCGAATCCGTTTAACAACCAGGTTTTGCCATAACCACAAACAACCCAATAATTTAAGCTTTTCAGCACTATTAAACGGATATAATCCAATAACTCTAAACTTTAAACACAAAACCCATACTGTTAAGTCTCAAACCCATAAACCAATCACCTCATAATACCATAACCAATAAACCCAATAGCCGAGTTCCTCAGTACTTGAACTTCCATCTCGCGATTTTTTCAGTGGTCTTGAAACAAAATACATCCTACCCCACAAACTTGTAACCCCACAACAATAACAGTTGCATTTTTCTCGAAAAACGAACTGGGACGGCGATAGGATTCGTATGAATAAATGCTGCCATCATATTTATTTATTTATTTATTTATTTATTTTTCAATTTAGTTTAAATTAATTGGTTTGCATAAATCCATCATAGTAAAAAGTAATTGTGGATTAGAAGAAAAGTATTAGAGATAAATACAGATAATTAAAAATATGTGGGTTCCATTTAAAAAAATCAAGTTATTCATGATTGAAGTTTTCAAAATTAGGGCGACGATATCAGCCATAACAAACAAAGTTCATAATTGACTTTATAGCTCTTGGTAGTACGGAGGGTGGTCAAAAATTTCCCCCAATCACAGTCTCCTATGTTGCCGCCCACCTCTGATATTCAGCTGTTTCTAGACATCATATTTTTGACAAAATATCGAATAACGTCCAAACGGTACGTTTTAGGCACCAAGTATGGTACATAAAGTCACACTAGAATTGACCGAGGAATCAAAATATGCAATAATATGCAGGGGGTTCCATTTAAAAAAATGTAACTTTAATATGAATCACCCTGTATATGTATAGGAATTCCAGTAAAAATATTTTTATTTTGTAGCTATTACTACTCCCCACCCTCCACCAACAGCAGATTTTAAAAATATATATCAGTATAACCATAATCTTCCGTCCACACACTATTGGCCCACCCTGTATATACGGTTTAATATTTAATATAGGTTTTGTGGAATAATGTTAACTATTATTTTTCCCATATTTAACTAGTGCAATTAGTATAATAAAAAAATGGTATTATTTACCAATAAATAAATATAATTAGATAAAATATGTAGGAGTATATTGAAAGAATAAACATGTTCACTGATTCGATAAACACGTTCACTGATACAATGAATCCATCCAACTAGATCCGATTAATTCAATCAATTTGTTCATTGAGACAACAAAAAAATATTATCAGATCTATGTACAAATGCATTACAATAGAGTAAAAACGACCAATAATGCAAGAAACACATTCATTTATACAATAAATATGTTTTACTTTGTCCATGAATTAATTCATAGAACCTATGCAAAATCATTCACAGAATTAATGTACACGTGTTGCTGAAATAAATAAATTGCATTAGATGTATGTATCAATTCAATAAAATAATGAAAAAATAATCACTAAATCAGTCAATTCATGTTTTGCTGTAAGGAACTGCATTCGTTATGGCAATATATTTATTTCGTTGTATTAAGGTACATTCATTAATAAACAATTGTGAACATTAGTTACGGACCTACTCTGTTTCGATGAAACCTTACTTTGGCCGAAAATTAATGAACCCCTGTTTTCCATACAATATTTTTTTATTACATTTACGTACTTTTTTGGTTCAGTGACTCTCTAATGTCGTATCTACGTGTTCAATCCTTAGCGCATATATTCTTAAAAAAAATAATTAAGTATAAAAAAGAAATGGAAAGCTACTCCATTCTGTAAAAATGAGTAATAATTTTGCAATTTATAGTGCTAATAATTCTGCATCATTTATTCACGGTAAAATGTTACGGACAGCAATTACTCATTGCAAATGTTATCAGAGCACATAAAGCAATCTGAAAATATGCAGCGTTAACTTCAGATTAACTGAGGAATATCAGGCAGATTTCCCAACCATGATGCATTATTATTGCTTTGAACTTTATACGATAATAACAGTTTCGCTTCTTGAGAACGCTGTAATTAATTTTTAACGATGACATTGAAATTTAAATCGCTTTTAAGAATCACATATTTCTACAGCCGTACAGCTCTAACCTTGGAAGATCAACATCTTATTGGGATAAAAATACATAAACGGGTTCTTGCTGAGAATAATGGGTATACAAACATATATTTTTTCATTTTGTGTTGGTCTGGTATACTTTTTAATTTCTTTCAAAACCAGTTGAACAAAGCGTTTCTGGGGACATCCGCAGGTTCAGGACAATTTTCATAATAGATCTGGAGGACAGGTCAGATTCGTTCGAAATGTGCCGCAACTTGCTGGTTTTCACAGCCTCGGTTTTGTTTTGCAATGTGGCGACGCAAAATGCTGGACAGTATTTACAACCTCTTCTTTCGGAAGGTATGTAGATTTTATCAGGCGTTTTATACTTAATGGTCTGTTATTTTGTCAAATACAAGCGACGGTCTTCGATCCTTTATTTGCCACACATAAGGACCGGGTATTTTCCGTTCATTCCTTGATTATGACCTGTGTTCGAAAACAGAATATGTATAGATATGACTGGTTTATAATAAAAAATAAGATTGCTTTTGTCATTGAACAATGTTATTAGAAAAATAGAATAGGAGACTCGTATGTACAAATTATTGAGAAAAAAAGGGAAGTATACTCATTTGTATTTATTAACGTATGCTAAACATACGAATTTCTTGATTTGAATTTTTGTCTGATAGCGTGACACAATTTACACAAAAATATATCATTCATCCAGAAGAGAATTATAGATTTCAAGCAACCTGTTCTATATAGAAGAGAAAAGTTTGATGTGAATTTTTGGTATTACTCAATAAATTGCACAGAGTACTGGCATTTTTATAGATTTTTTTAAATTGATAGGGGAGATCCGTTCATCCAGAACCACTTTATTTTAACCTAAATTTTAAATTTATTTACGTGCAATTGCAATCGTCACTATTAGATCATTATACAGAGTGTTTTTGTGTTTTAAATGATAATTTACCATTCTGAACAACCTTTTCAAGTAAAATTCTGCTGTATTTTCAGCACTTTACCTGAAAGTTTTTACTCGGTGCATTGAGCATTTCAAATACGATTATTGGTTACTCCTACTGACTTCAGCAAGGTATACCTTTTTCAAATAAAACAGGTAGGAGAATCGATTGTTTCAATAGTCAGATGGATACACTAAACTACAAAAAAGTTCTGCCATTTAAAAGAAACATGGTGTGCCACAAGTGGCGCCCTCTGCTAGTGACGTCAAAATTAGAAACACATTTGAAATTCTCGCCCGCAAAAATCCCAGATTTACAAATTTTATGTAAATATTTGGATTTTTTAAGAAGGTATTTACAAATATCAAATATAAAATGTTAAATCGATTTATTTTCACCTAAGGAATCTGTGGTCTCATTTTTGCTAATTCATTAAAAAACACCATGTATAAAAAATGTTCTTAATTCAATAAAGTAATGATATTTTTATTAACAAATATTAAAATTTATTAAAATTTAATATATGCATTTGGTTCCTCTTGCCTCGCCCTAGTGGACAGCAAAAATTATTACCTTGGACAAAAGGAACCGACCTGGGCAAAGTGAACCACATCATTGGAAATAGATCACTAAAACTTGAAATATATATTTCAAACATTTTAAAATACAAAATCAAATTAAAATTAGTAGCATTAAATATTTATTAAAAATTTTATATACAGTGTGTCCACGGATGGAGTTGACAAGAGGAGAAAGTCTTTTGTTTCTGACTTTATCGAAAAATGTCACTCTTTATAAAAAGTTTTGCTTCTCGAAAAAATGAGATTTCCATAGAAACGTCTTAGATCAGATATACAGGGTATTCATAAATTTAAAAAAACACGAAAAATACTATTATTAATTATTTTATACAAAATTTCTATAAAACGAATCTGTTTATAACCTCAAATATTACAAATTTTAAAATCAAAATTTCAATTTTGACTTTTACTCTACATAACCCCCCACGTCAACACATTTTTCCGCTAACTTGATAAATTTTTGGTACACTGTATGCGCTCTTTTAATACTTCTCTATCATGTGGCAGATCATTTGAATAAACCTTTTTTTTAGGGCACCCCAAAGAAAAAAGTCTAAAGGTGTAAGGTCAGGTGATTTAATAGGATAATGAATTGGGCCAAATCTTCCTAACCACCTTTCACCAAAATGATCTGCTAACCATTGCCTGAGCACGGCTGTTCGCAATAAGCTGTTTTGGCAACAGGATGGCTGTCCTGCTCATTATTCTGACAATGGTTAGTAGATCATTTTGGTGAAAGGTGGAGAGGAAGATTTAACCTAATCCGGATCTTACACCCACTGACTTTTCCTTTGGTGTGTCATAAAACAGAAAATTTATTAAAATAATGTGCCACATGATAGGGAAATATTAAAAGAGCACATACGCGAAGGAAAATATGAATTGAATGAGACGTAAACGCAAAAAATTTATTAAGTTAGTGGAAAAATGTGTTGAGGTGGGAGGTAGCTGGGTAGAGTAAAAGTTAAACTTGAAATTCTGATTTTAAAATTTTTATTATGATTCTATTTGAACTTATAAACAGATTTGTTTTATCAACATTTTGCGTAAAACAATAAATAATGATACTTCTTAGAGTATTTTCGTTTTCTTTTAGTTTATGATCTCCCTGTATATCTGACGTAAGACGCCTCTATGGCAGTCTCATTTCTTCGACAAGTAGAACTTTTTATAAAGAGTGACATTTTTCGATAAAGTCAAAAACAAAAGACTTTTTCCTCTTGTCAACTCCATCTGCGGACACACTATACACCGTGGACACAGTATACTAAACGAATGGGCTCTTTCTTGGAGAAAGAACGGATGCCCTACAACTAACAGTCGCAAATAAATACACCAGTGTTTCTCTAAATAATAGTATTATTCGGTACTGTTTACTACCAAATAATACTACAATATTCAAGTTTTGATCGCACTGATGAAAACGAGATTAAATTTTAGATCAGGAATGTCATTAAAAGGTGAGTTTCTAATAACAAATCTTAATGTTTTATATTAGACATGTGATTGAATTTTCATCTGTAATAACTCTTTAACACTATTAAAATGCTTCAGAGTTATGGACGGTTATAGTTAAATAAAACACGGCGAATTTTTATAGAAAATTAACAAATTTTGTACTTATCAACATTAATTGGTAATTGGTTCTCTGAACACCAGTCCTCAAGTAAATCTTTACATTTCTGTAATTTTAAGGAATCATCAATGGAATGTACCTATATGTATTTAAAAAAATAAGTCACCGACAAAAAACGTGATTATAAATTTTGATGATATAGATACATCATTGACAGACTAAATGAAAAGGAGTGGCCTAAGACTGGATATTTGGGGTACATCAGAAGTAACTATGAAAATATTAGATTTTAAACCATTGTATGAAACAGACAATTTATGTTAAGTAAGTTGTAACTAAAACCCAAATGATGGAATTTGTATATTAATAATTCGTTATTAACTTTATCAAAAGTTTTTCTGTTACAACAGTGCACCATTTAGGCAAAAGGAAGCATGATTCTTTTTGCCTGGATATTTTTGCCCAAAACGCAAATATATAATAGCTCATACTCTAAATTTTCTCATTGGATAAAACTGAGGACGATACCAAGAGAAACGGTTTTGTGAACTACGTAATGGAGAACATTCCTGCTTGGGATTAAGATGCGCAAATGAATGTTGTTACGACCACAAAACAAAGTACCTACAGGTTTTAGAATTTGTCTTCATAGGAGACAGTTTCGAAAATGACGACGAAAGGTTACTGTCATCTACAATGTTAACACCCGTCGTACGTTCTTCTTTGACTTATTTCCAATTTTTTTATATTGTTAATTATGTCCTGTAAGTTTAAGGTTCCTGACGTGTTATAATCGTTTACTTATTTTGCTCAGTTCACTGCATTGTTCTCAAGAAAAGAGTCTATTACGTTCTTCTTTTGCTGAAAAAAATGTTATAGAACAAGGCTATCCAACATGACGCTCTGATGCGCTGCGACAAAGATATAGAAATATGCTTTAAAACCGAAAATGTACACAAGCGAGTCAATTCTACACCAACGATGAAATGAAATAAAATAACAGTATTGCCGCTTCTTACGAAGTAGCGCTGGAAATTGTCAAAATAATGAGTGAAATTTGCAATCACATTAATCAAAGTCCACGACACAATTGAAAAATGTATCTGCCTGGACGAAAGCACTGACCTATCTGACATCAGCCAACTTGTAATTTTTGCTCGAACTATTCCAGAGGACTTCAATGTAGAGAATTGATATTATTCCTCTCCATGATACAACTAAGGGTATGAATATTTTTGAAGTTGTAAATAAGATCATACGAGACTATGGGGTATTAGATAAATGTGACAGTGATTTGACTCTTAAAACAAAACAATATCAATTGTCCGTGATACACTGCATGTTTACCAAGAGGTCCTATGTGGAAAGTCCTTACGTCAAATGTATGTAATGAAATGTCATTAAAATAACTAATATTATAAGAGCGCTTTGAAAATTTACAATAACATAAGGGTATTTTTTTCTTCACACCGATATTCGCTGGTTAAACGCCGGAAACCGTTTTCAACGTTTCTTTACTCTACGCAACGAGATTCCCATTTTCCTTAAAAATGAAATAAGGTCCGACAATACGGTACTGGAAAATTACATTGTAGATGCAAAATGTCTATCAGACCTTGCATTTGTAACAACCAGCCATCGCAGCTTGTAACGAATAAAATTTTAACTTACAAGAAAAGAAGCAAAATATTGCCAATTTATATGGTCACATAAGAGTGTTTAAAAGTAAAATTAGTCTACTTTAACTTGATGTAACCTATTCTGGTACATTATATAGGTTTACTATAGGTCTTCTTTGACTATGACTTCAAGTAAATTGAAACAACAAGATGTTCATTCCTCACCCTTAAAATTATATTCCGCGCAGAACTTCATTTTTGGAAGTCTCCTACGATGTTGTTCCACACTCCTTCTATGGATTTCTTCACAGATACCTAGCACAAGTAACATGCCATCTTGTTCGCTGAATGTAAATTTTCTAGACATTTTCAACAATAAACAGTAGCTGAAAAAAAAATAGTTTTATTACTGTCAAATTTTAAAGACAAAGTCTATTACTGACTTTTTGATTTCTTCTAAATATGAAAACTATTAAAATCTTGTTTTAATTAATGCATGATTTATTGAAGTTTTTTATAATTTAACAAGAGTGTTTTAAATTAAATTGTGCGGGGGTAACATCATCATTCTTATTAAATTCGATCAATGGACAACAAGTTTGGTATAATTTTACAGTGACTCACCTTCAATGAACACCTTGTAGTGTTTCAATTTACTTAAACTCATAGGTAAAGAAGACCAATAACAAACCTAAATCTTGTACCAAATTTGGTTATTCCAAGTTAAAGTAATTCAGAGATATTTTTTTAGAAATATTTGGTCCTATTTTGAAGGCCTCGGAGATACGACAATGTGCAAGTTTGTATATATTTATGCTTGGTTAAACTGCAATATTTAGGGACCTCCTACAACTACAACTGGTCTGTCAGTTCTTACGCAGAAAACCTTGTATGTCTTTTAAACACATCTTGCATAATAGAAGACAAATAATTTTTCTATTTTAAATTTGTAGGTGGACTACTCGACATTTTATTAAAAAATATTCTGTCAATGTTTGTAAACATTACATTGTAGACTGTAACAGTTTATTAAACAATTGCATTATTTCACAGTTATTTGCAATAAATTTGATATTTACCGAATAATGTATAAATCGTGATATATTATGTGAGCTAGTTGGATTAATTACGAAATTAGGATAGTGATCACAGCCTTTCATGTGAAAATGTCAGCTGCGAGTTCGTGTTTTACTAATCTAATTCGAAATATATTGCAGACTTTATAATAATAAACAATTTACTATTTAATAAGTGACTTCCACATCATAATTTCATCAACCCATTTTTAAATTTTGGACTTATGATTATAATGAATGATCAACTTGTGTAACAACTTTTAGCAGTGTTCAACTTTTTAGGGTTAAGTACGTGGTCTCTAGAATACTAATCTGAAATGATTGTTTTTAATTAAATAAATAGTCCAGTTATAATTCATTTTTTAAACTGCACTCAAACTCATGTCTAAAGCCATTACTGTTGAGTAGCTTTTGAGAGCACGAACGGTGTTATCTATTATTTTTTTAAATCAACTGTACACGGTGATTCATTTATTATGGGAAATCCGCCGTTTGTCCCAAACGACTGGATTAAAATTATTTGTGCAAAAAGTATGTTAATCTAGCCAACCTTGGCTCGAAGCTAAAGTTACAAATTTACCAAAATATGAAACCGGTGCTAAGCATCGCGACGCATTGAACCATATGCCATATGCCATGCTTAGAACCATATCTTTTTTATTGTAAATTTAAAAAATATACAATTAATATATTCTAAGAAATTTGTCTTTGTATATAGGTATCTATTATACCTAACCGTTAAAATGTTAATACATAGTGATTTTCCTGGTTGTTATGCCGTGACCTTGGTAACTGGTCGCTGCTAGAAACAAAATTAAAGCGCACATCCCTAGCATTAGCCGAAATTATTTTACCTGCCCTAGTTGTTCTCGGGCTCGGCTCTGTGAAGACAGACCTGCTAACTGAGTCTCTGGGCCCGCCCATATATTGATTTCGGTTTCGGTATTGTTGGTATTACTATTGCTACGGTCGGAACCGGTCGGTTGGTCCTCCGAGGCATCCCGTAGCCGCTGCTGTAAAACTGGTCGCATCCCATAACAATCAATGTAAAGTGTGGCGATGTACCATCGCATATAAACGTTATATTTTGTCTAGTAAACAATGGGAGATCATTCAATAAACATGGTAAATTTACTAGGTGTTTTAAGTAATTTAAACGAAGTGGCAAAATCAAGACCAATAATAAATGTCGATGATTCCTGTTCATACGTTAATTTTAATTTCATGTTGATAATGCACAACTTTCATTGGATGCGGATTTTTGTTAGCATAAACATGATCATTATGTAAATTTGTCATACCCCTTCTTGTAAAAGTACAGTCATCGGTAAATACAATTGTTTGCAATTGCTTTACAATACCTTTTTGTAACTAATGACGATACTTATAATTGTTAACTGTTAATTAGTTACGAAGAGTTTCAGTCTGAAATAAAATATATAAATTCGATTACATCAGAAACAGCTGCTCGAAGCGACACCTACTAAGTATAACTTTTTTGTACGAAAGATGCCAAAGAACAAGAATTGTTTACTAGAAATTTAATATGCCGAGGCACAAAAGTTTTAAATGTAGGCGAAGTGCTACGGGTGGCTCTCTGCAATGTACGCCGAAATAAAAACCTTGCCAAATCTCGCGCGAATCATGCTCTTATTAAAATAAATATTTATAGAAATGTTTTAAAAAATAGCAACTTTAATGCCTTTTATTTCGAAAACTATCAACTTTTGGACTAAGGTACACTGGGCTAGATCGTCATATTTTAACCTTAGAAACTTGTGATTCTGTTTTGTACAGTCCTTTTAGAGACACCTTGTACAGTTTTCTGATATGTCACTACATTTTTTTGGGAATTGGGTTTCCTCTCTTTTCTCTTAAATTGTTATATTTGGCAACATAGGGTTTGATCTAAATAGTTATATGTTTTTGTGGTTGTTTAACGTCTCCTAGCCTAACGATCATATCCAGTTGAATATGAAAATTACAAAAACGTAGCTTCCCTATAAATTTGATGCCCATGCAAAGTTACCCTGTATAATATGATTTTTTTTCTAAATTAAATTATTTTACAAAATACGCAGTGATGTTAAAATGCTGAAGATGCTATTGGATGATATGTGCAAGACTAGTAAATTTTTTACTTTAATTAGATTTCTTTAGTATCTGGTATCTTTCAGTGGCTTTAGATCCGTTTTTCAAAAAAGGATTTCTACGTGATTTATGCTTCAATTAGTTTTAGTGTTTTGGAAATTTTTTGAAATTATAACATGGTTTTAGAGAAGTTTCTCTATAAATACACATTAAAAATATATGACAAGTATCATTATCCAAAATGTAGAATATTAACAGTTTAATACTGTTATAATAATTAATATTTATTCAGGGTAAGAATTCTTAATTTACTATACTTACCTAATTGCCATTGGGTTTATTACTCAATGGTTCTGCTATGGTTGTTTCAGGAAACAACTACTCTGCGGGCTAATGCCCCAACCAACATTGAATTACACGTATCTAAAATTGTATAAAGCATGTTGATCCATGTTGGAAGCATTATCATTTTATTTTATTTATAATTTAAATTCATGGTCAACTGCAAATATTTTTTTCATGCAAAAATTATAGAAGTACTATTAGAGACTTTTTTAGGAAGGAAACTTCAACGAGCTTGAGATGCATGTAGTGGGTTTTACAAAACGAACAGGATTTTACGTATCTATTCGGTTTTAAATAACGAATACACAACTTGATATGAGTTTTGGAATGTTTTTCGCATATTTTTGTTTAAGTAGCCAGGTTTTTTTTGAGCCATTCTTTCAGGATTTGTTGCAGGTTGGCATAAAAAATATATTTTTAATTTATTTGGAAAATTTGAAATATCGCTACCTATATTGTGTTTCAAGTTATCCTGAAAGATAATATAAATATTTTTTTTTTATAAAACTCTCTTGATGTTTACACAAAAAAATTATCATAGTTAGTCATGCCTCTCAATTATAGACGATTAGATTTCGAAAAATCAAAACCAATAGAAAACGTTACAAGAACAGCTAGAAGAAAAAAAATAAATTACCCTATAGTGATATTGTCATGAACTAAAAAAAAATAACCATTTTCAGCTACCAGCTAAGAAGTAAATAGAACACTGTATATTAATATTGATATTAACTAAAAATAAATGTATGTAAACAATTTTCTATTGATTTTATAAAAATGAAATTAAGTTTCTATTATTATTTTGTTATTTTTTATATTCTGTAGCATTGCGCAATTGCACTGGACTCCACATATTGTTCTTCTTATTATGAAATGAAAGTTATCAATTTATTAACCATAAATCTTGCTTAAGAATGGGTAGCATTAATTCTCCGTCATGAGATACATTAATAAATAGTGATTTGCATAAAAATATCACATCTTTAACCACCTGTACCTACTCCTTAAGCTGTTATAAAAAACCATTCAAGAGTTTTGACAGAAATATATTATGGAATACCTAATGTTATGTGAAAAGAAATAAATCTCATTTGCTTTAGATCTCTATTTGACAGTGGTATAAAAAAACACAATATTGAAGAAGACAATGACCCTGAAAAATAAAAAGGAAAAGAATATTTTAATGGACATTTATATTTGTTGAAGTGATAAGAAATATATTTTGAAAAGGTCGTAGGGGTTTTATATAACAAGGCGTATCATATTCACTACTATAAATTTAAAACACTCCCTTATTATTAACATTTTCGGCCAAATAGATTTAATTTATTTGTTAATGAAATATAAGGAAGTGAAACACTTTTCGGAAGCTTATTTATACAGGATGATTCATTAAGAATGGGCAATCTCTGAATTGGAGATACTACACACCAAAATATGGCGATTGAGCTTAACATGTCTTATAAGTACAAATGTTGCAGGTTTACGAGATGCAGGGTATTTAAAGTTGGAATTTTAATTTGAAATTTCTTAATATTTTGTGATTTTATCGTAGTCGCAGTATCGTCTTGAAAATTGGCGACTTTATGTTTTTTGGTATGAAAATTACGAATTTTATGCTGAATTTAGCGCTATTTATAAACGCCCTGTTAGTTACACCCTGTTACTTAGCTAAATTACAACATATCATTTTTGCTTAATGAATTATGGCTAAAATGACTAGAAAATCTAAAAGGCAGTTCAATTTTGAATACAAAAGGTACTCTTGTTTATTTCATGTAACTCTATCAGTTTTTGAGTTATATGCATTTTAAACATTGAGCGTAAAGACTCCTAAGCCACCGTTATTACATTGACTTTTTTTCAAGTAGGCTTGTGTCAGCACTTATCAGTTTTTCGTGTAAAGAAATTTTACAATTTAACTGTCAACAAGTAAGAGTGTATTATTTGTAGTTAAAATCTAAAATAAGAAAATGCCACGACATAATGAATGTTCCAACAGTGAAATGCGTGATATGATTTATGTTTTTGCTCAGTCAAATTATAGTGGACTTGGTGCAGCCAGAAGATATTTAGAATTATACCGAAATCGAAGACAACCCAATCACAAAATGTTTACACGTGTTTTTATCCGCCTAGGCGAACAGGGTGTTTTCGTTCTAAAAGCTTAAATGGTGCTCCAAAAAATATCAGCGTCGATGATGAAGAAGTTTTAGTTCATATTTCGGAAAATCCAGATATCAGTACTCGTCGGTTAAATGCGGCAACAGGAATAAGCCAATCGTCTATCTGGAGAATTTTAAAGAAAGAGAATCTCCGTCCATACCACTATAATCCTGTCCAAAATTTGCTACCTCAAGATTTACCAGTTCGCCTATAGTTTGCACAATTTATGCTAGATAAACAAACCGAAAACCAGGATTTTCTTAATGACCTCCTTTTCACCGATGAGGCGATGTTTACTAGACGAGGTGTTTTTTAATTGGAAAAACAATCATTTGTGGGACTCCGAAAATCCACATGCTCTAAAGGAACGACATTTTCAGCATGAATTCAAGGTAAATATTTCGTGTGGTGTGATATCTGTTTTTTTTTTTTGGTCCTTTTGAACTTCCTTCTAATCTGAACGGGTCCCTCTATTTAAACTTCCTTGAACAACATACACACTACTAGAAGATGTACCACTGGCCATAAGGCGGAACATGTTTATGCAAGACGGGGCGCCGCCACATTTTTCTCTGCCAGTGCAGCAATACCTGATTGAACATTTTCCTCACCGGTGGATTGGGCGTGGCAGTGAATTTGTTTGGCCACCTAGAAGTCCAGATTTAAACCCTCTAGACTTCTGAATATGGTCTAAATGAAGGACATGGTTTACAAAGATACAATTAATTCCATCGAAGAATTACGACAGAAAATTCAAAAAGCTGCTAATATTATTAAAAGTAATCGACAAATGTTATTTAATATTCAAAGATCTTTAAGGAGACGCCTTACAAAGTGTATTGAAGTGGAAGGCGGGCATTTTGAGCATTTACCTTGAAGTATTCTTTTATTACTATTACTGATTGTTATTTGTTGTCTTTACTGTTGTTACACCACATAGTAACTTAAAAGAATAAATTCATTTTACATAAATAAAATTCATTGAATGTGTAAAATGCAAATAACTCAAAAACTGATAGAGTTACATGAAATAAACAAGAGTACCTTTTGTATTCAAAATTGAACTGCCTTTTAGATTTTGTAGTCATGTTAGCCATAACTCATTAGGCAAAAAAGATATGTTATAATTTACCTAAGTAACAGGGTGTAACTAACGCCCTGTATAAATAGAGCTAAATTCAGCATACATTTCTTAATTTTCATGCCAAAAAAGTGGTCAATTTTCAAGACGATACTGCTTAAAATCACAAAATTATTAAGACATTTCAAATTAAAATTCCAACTTCAAATACCCTGTATCTCGTAAACCTGCAACATTTGTATAAGACATGTTAAACTCAATCGCCATATTTTGGTGTGTAGGATCTCTAGGTCAAAGATTACCCATTCTTAATGAATCACCCTGTATATCAGTGCTTATTTTGGAAATTCCCAGATGAGCATATTTTCTTAATATGTTGAAAACAATGTACCACACTCATGTGACTCTAATTTGTTGTTGATCTTGCAGTAATATTATGGTTCACAATGACAACGAAACTTTATTGATTTCTCTCTGATTATGGTGAAATCAAGGAATTTTAAATAGTTTCGATTTCACAGATTCTGCTTAAATAAAATACCTTAATCGAGGCCATACCTATTAAAATAAATTCGATCTGTTTTCCTGTTATTCGAAAATTCGGTAATATGTTCTTCCTCAAATCTACAAGGTTGCCCATCAAAAAAAAAAAATGCAACTTTTTTTACTTTTGACTAGGAGAAAACTTTCTATAATAAAAAATTTATTTTGCACATGCATTTTCAAAGAACAAATATAATGTGTCTAAAACGGCCTGTATTTTTATACTTTTCAAATCTGAAATATTTCAAATGCAATGTGCAATTGTTTTTTATAAATTTTTCAAATAATAAATTTTTTAATAAGTATAGAAAAGTTGATGAGGTGATTTTATGTGAGAATGGTATACAAAATACAAGTTAGAATTATATATATATATATAAAAAAAATTAATCTTTCAGCATACATGTTTTGAATATATTTCATTCCTAACCTTGCCAAAGAAATGTAATACTTAATAATATAGTAATATTTAAAATGTATAGTATTAGGACGATAAAGTAAAAGTTCTAGAAGTTTAAAGACATTTTTGCGTTAACGCACCTTTTACATAAAGTATGTTTACACAAACTCAGAGATTGGCTTCAATCTGTTACAGATATTCGACCAGTTAAGTTGTAGATGTGTTTTCAGTGCAACTCAAGAACTAGCTGGGCGAACATTTCTGACAGTTTCAAACTAATCCCTGACTTTTATGGGAAGAGACCTATTTCAGGGGATATTTTTTGACATTTTAGAAGCGTTACATAACCGTTTGATTTTTTTCAATATTTTTTTTTTTGGTAGTGTTTTAAACAGTTGTACATTTAGTATCTAATTTGACTAAGGAAAAGTTAAATTTTTCCTAAATAGTGCGGGAAAATTTTTCTCATTTTCTCGCATACAAAAAATACTTTATAATTCTTGAACTAACCATACATTTATTGTCAATTTTAATAATTAAATAGAGGTCGAATTTATATATTGATCTCTTTTGACCCAATATTTTTGAGGGTACTTGAAGGTTGTTGTTGAACGAAATCCTCTATATGTCCTTCTACCACGTTTGTTGCTTTGTATCCATCATTCCTTTTAAGAGTGGTGATGTCTGCTTCTGCATCAACCAGTATCGTAGCAGACATTCTCCGGTGTAATTCCCAACATTTGACAATTTAAAAAAGTCTGCATTTTTTTAGGGAAAGCCCCTATAGAATTTATATCAACGCATTTTCTTGTACATTTTCCATTTCTATATCCTAGGAAGGATCTTGAATGCTCAATTGGTGACGGACGAAGAGAGGAATATTTTCAATTAGATCGACTCCTTCAATGTTCCCGTTAGAAATTCTCTTCTCACGTTCATCTTTGTGTTAGGAATTTCTATCAATATATCAAGCTGAAGAAATGTTTGTTCTTCACTACGGCATGCTCCACTGATATCTACCAATAATCAACACTATCTAAAATAAGAAACAATTTCAATATTTTGATAGAAGTGTGAAAATTACACTTTACCTTCATCATCAAGTAGGTTATATCATCTACTTTCAAAAATTTCTCAACTTCTGATTTTCTTAAAACACTAGACTTCCTGAAGCAGGAAAGCAATTAAACTTTGAAATTTCTTTATGTCAATATTCTTTTTCACTGACAATTTTGTTCTTGTCACTGGGTAAAGACTCCACAACGCAGAACTCTGGTATCCTCTGAATTTTTGTTTAAAATAGGCTAGTAGAACTGTCTCACTGATGACAGTTACTGCCTTTTGATGACTAATCTTCAAATAAGCGATACGCATTTTCATTTTATCTTTGGTTTCTGTCGACAATAACGATTGAATCGCGATTTTTGACGATTCTTCTGTATCATATTTCATATTATCGTTGTAAGCAGAAGTTCTCACATTCTTCATAAATTACTGACGCAATAATATTAACGAAAACATAATAAACAAACTCATTTCTATATTAGTATTCCCTCAGGATTTTATATTAACATCTTTGAAATTCACAATTTTTAATGAATAATTATGATAACTATAGTTATTTGACGTATTTTCAAAATACTATTAAAAGAAATCATGTGTGCAACTGGTAAGAAAATGGTATTTTCCGCATATGGTATTTTTTTAAAAAAAAACCTACGCCTGTTGCGGAAAAATTCACTGTTCCTAACTTATTGCACAAATAGCTAATGCACCACCAACGAAAAGTAGCTTTAGGATCTTCGTACATTTTTAGGAGTATTCTTATCTTAAAGCTTGACTTTTCGTTCTAAATACATAATAATAACTATTAAAGTATAAGACACATTTTATTGCAGACAGTGCGAGCAGCAAATTCTAAATTGTTTTAGATATTATATTACGTGCTACACAATATTATTTTTTTTGCAGTTTACTACATTGTTTCTGTTTAAACAAAACCACAATTTTGCACGTACAGATATAGTTTCCTCCTACTTGTAAATGCCATTATACTCAATGTTATGTAAGACTAGCAACAGAACAGTTTTACTAAGGAAAAGCTAGTAATGTATTGTCAAACATATGCGGCTAGTTAAATAGAAAACTAAGTTTTATTTCAAAACAGCAATTAATATTCCTGAAAAATTATTTGTTTGAGAATCATCTGCCATTACATAATAAATAATTATTCTTGAATTGACAATCTGATATTCAGTTTACCTTAAAAATATCATTCTAATGTAATATCAACTTGAGGTCGTCGTATTTCTCGCCGTAAAATGATCAGATTTATGGTGTTTTTTAGGTACTGGAATCTCGAAAAATAAAACACGTAGAGCAAAAGTAATTTCAAAAATAAAATGACTGATGTTTTGTTTATCCACTTATATTATTTAAACTCTCCTCAAATAATATAATAACTTTTAAAATACATTTGTATGACACACATTATTTCGCTATTCTAACCCCACATTTTAACAATTATTTTCACATATTTATAAACAAAAGTGGACAATTTTATATATAGAACTATGTAAGTATATGTTATAACAATGTTTGCACCTATAGTTGGATTTAAAAAAATACATATTTTGAAAGATTTCAGTACCTAAAAATTTGGTGGATAAATCGCTTTCTGATGTTATATATTGATTTTACTTCGGCACCTTTGAATATTCGCAGGTGGCATGAGATAACATTCTTGTTATTTGCTAAACTCTATATTATTCTGGTCTTAAATGTCTAAAATTATTTGTATTTGTAGAAAACATTATTTCAAGAATATGCATGGCGTCCTTAACTAATGGAAATATATAGACAAATATTCATTAGTAAATATACAAATATTATATATTTTTACAAATAGGTAGAAGAAGAACTATTGACGGTAAACATTATGTAAATAATTTTTGAATGGGTTTAATGAGATTCCACATTTACATACATACGTTAAATACGCAGTATATTTAATTTGATTTGATTTTTTAATATTTTCTTGTCCAAAAATTATTGTTTTGAAGAAAAATTATGTGTAAATCGTATGTGTAATTCTGGTAAAATGAATGAGATAAATTCATTTCTGTGTTATATTTCATGTAATCTATACTGTAAAAATATATTAAAAATAATTAAATACTAGCTTAAACGGAGAAGTGTATCTGAATTTTTTACAAACAATTTGATCCGTTGAACTAGAAAATGTACTTCTATTTAAGAAGGAAAATGTGGTTCATGCGCGATAGCGCATTTTGCAATAAAGGTTAGGGCCCACCTGCATGAACAGATTTTTTTGCGACTAAACAGTATTAAAAAAGATTTAACTTTCACCAGAACAAAATTGTGCCAATCAAATAATACACAAATATCAATATTCTTTTAAGGACTTAAGAGTGAATTAGGGATTATATTTCAGGGGCATCCTGTATATTATTTAATAATGTTGCAACAACTGCATGATATAAAGGAGACAAGAGAGTAATCAAAATTTATTATAATTTCATAATGTTTAAGTAAATTGTACTGGGTAGAGATTTGTAAGAATTTTCACAATAATGTCAAATTTTAGAGTATAATCATTTAGTTTTACAAATATTAGATATACTTTTGTAACTAGTAATTTGTGAATGATCTAAAGATATTCAAATTTCTTTCATGAGTTTTAGATTCACGTGTTTTTCTTGGATGCCTATATACAAGAGGCAGTTATTTAAATAATGAATATGTAGGTACTGTTAAATTAAACTTTGGTAATAAAATATTAACAAATTAACAATTTCAACGCATTTCTAGAATTGTTTTAATTAATAAATTGTTCAACGAATTTATTAAGAAATTTTCACAATTCGTTAACCTTATATATTTTTACGTGCTACAATAAAAGTCAGTATGTGTAAAATTTTAACCTATCAGGGTAATAAAGTCGAATTTATACATATGTATAATAAAGTGTCAAAATTGTAAAATTGTTAGATATACTATTGAATTAATATTAAGTTATTAAAACTGGACAATAAATTAGAACCAGTTCTATCATCTTCTTTTTTACCAGTTTGCAGAAACTACAAAATTTACTACAGTTTTTACATTATAAATATACAAGGGTTTTTTTATCAAGAATAACAATCTAAATCTTTTTCTTTATTAACTTATTGAATTTAAAACATGTTTTTCCAAATTGTATATAAACAACGTATGGTAATACCATTAACAAATTTAACCATAATTTTCTAATCTTGTATATGTTACGGCTAAACTGCAAACGCATCTTCCACAATATTAGCAAATACTGTAAACTAACCTAAACAATATTAAACTCACTAACTCTTGCATACTAAAAAAACTTTTTCTCTTTTGCTAGTTTATAAACTATCCAATTTGGTTTAACTGAAATAAGAACAATCATTCTGATAACTCAAAATAGACAATTCTTTGGATAATATATAAACTAGCCAACTATTTCTTTGGTTGATTTCATAAGCACCATATAAACTAACCGGTACAGAACACAATAATTTAAATTAAAGAGAAATATTTAATAAATAGCCAACTGTACGAAACGTTACAGATTTTTTGCGGTTTCACCTCACTTTCGATACGCCCTTGAGCCTACTGAAACTAATGATAGGTACTTATACTCCTTATACTAATTCGTGCAATTTTTTGTGAAAGTGACTGAAACAGATTGCATTAAAATTATCAGTGTTGTGTATAAATTTCATGAATCGTACATGCTCATTACCATTCTTTAACATAACAGTAACGATTAACATTGCATGCTTTTGTAAATAATATCTCTTTTAACTATATTTGTAAAATTTATCGTATTTATTAGACCGTATAAATACTTTTCCTGGACACAACACTGAAAATTGTGATGCTTTCAGGTTTCCACTTGGATTTGCGTGAAATACAAAGACAGAATCAGATCACTACGCAAATTTTACAAAATTATCTGGAGAAAAGGCTTTTTGGACAGAACCGCTCTTCTAAGCCACCCAGTTTGTGGGAGATATTACCCAGAACCAGGAGGAAACCCTCGAACAACATACAGGAGGTTATAAATGGAACGCAAGGAGAAAAAGAGACGTTGCAAAGTGTCGAATCCGAGAGAATATCAGCTTATGAGGACTATCAAGACGATGAAGAATTCGATGAAAATGAAGGCAGGATATTTTTTCATATTTATTTTACTAAAAAATAATCGGGTACTGTAAAATTAATATTTACTTGAAAACTCATGAAATTTTAAAATGTACTATTTGCACTTATTACACAAGTGCTTAAATATTTGCCTACGGGTAGTTCTTTCAAATTTAAACTACCTAGCACATCTATTTTGTCATTAAATTCACAATTAATTTCTATTTCACGTTTTTAATACTACTCGTCCTATGTGAATAAAATATATTGAAGATGAAATGGTAAATATATTTTTTTAATATCAGAAAAGGCACATACTTTAAGATTCTTTCATTATTGTTCAAAATCAAGGGGGCAATACAAACAGGAAAACTATTGTTAAGTTGGTCTTAACTGATCCCATATGTTTGTTTGTGTTAGATTTAACAATATCTCATGAATATACAAAAGAAGAATATTGCGATTTCATAAATTTCGTGTAGGCGTTGGTTACCATCATGGAATATTTTCAAAAGTTTTGATGTACTTTACAGAAATCTGTCAATTTCCATCTACAAATGTGAATGAAATACTATTCTGATATAATAAGAAAATCTGTAACAGACATTGCAAAAGAGCACTAAAGTTTCAATACCTAAAACAAGTTTTTTTTCCACATGGAAGAATAGTACTAAAAGAGTGAAATTTAAATTAATTACCAAATTGTCAAACTATTTTTGATAGGATTTCCTGTAGACAGTTATTTGACCAAAGAAGCAAACATCTGGAAGGTGTGCAACTTCTGGCAAATTCACAGAACCTCTAATATTTCTATTCCTTTACAAAATTTTAAAATTTCTTTATACTAAGGGTTGTTTTTACCAATTCAGAAAATATTCCGCTTATGATGTTAGCGGATTGAGTGAAATAGGCATATAATAGGTACCTCTACCAAATATCACATTTTCATACAAAGTTAAAGAAACAGCCAAAATCGATATGATGCCCCTATATCAATGATGGTTATTATTATTATTATTAGACCCTCCGCCTACAGTCCGTCTAGGGGTCCTGTATTCACTGTTCACCGTACGTTTTCCACACACATCCTGTATATGTATGCAATTTTTTCTCTACTAATATTCCATACATATGTAATGGTTTTAATGAGGAGCTTTCAACATTCAATAAGAACTGAAAATACAAATTAACTAACTGTTTTTTTAGATACATGAAATTTGTTAATCTAAACAAAAAAGCTTAAAATACTTCCTTGTCAACCACAAAATGAATTAAACATTTTAAACAGCATTTAGTTTTGTTTCTACCTTCTAATCAAGTCATTTAAACTTTTTAGCATAAATGATAGGCATTCACATCACAAATTACAGTCTTTGTCAATAAGCTAAGGATATTTAGGAAATATGGAGTGTTGTTATAACCACTCATTTAATAATTAAGTAATGCCATAAAGGAAATTACTAAAACAAAACGTGTAATTTTTACAATTTTGATGTACTATTAGAAAACAATCATCACTAATATGAAGTGCCAATGAAATTTAATAATTAGTTACTGTATTCTAAATTTTGAAAGAGTTGTTTTTTTTCTTTGAAATGTTAAGGTTTATTTATTTCATAATTACATCAGTCACATATAATAAATTAAAGTTATTTCGAATATTTATTTAAATATTGGTCGGTCAGTGGTCGCGCGGTTTAAGGAGCCAGTACTTGAATCGATGTGGCTATACCCCTGTGGGTTCTAACCCCGCAGCTTGTAGATCGTATATCAGCTAAATTTGTAGGGAGGTTGGTTCTGCGGGTATGGTGTGGTGGAAGAATGTTGGCTTGGGTCAATGTGAGAGATTGATACCGGTCGACATATGACTACCCCCCTAATTAATGAGGTTTTCCAGGTTCTCCTCATTCCTGCACTGAATGACGATTAGGGCCTACCAACGTAAGTCTTTACTGAGCGCAAATGTAGCTTGCTTAATAATACTATGCAGTCCCCTTTCCTTCAAAGTCTTCAACTTCTGGGCTAACTCTCGGCATTAGAATGAGGGGTAGAGATATTATTATTATTATAAATGGAATATAAGAAATTATATACATACATGGTGTCCGGAAGGTGAATATCTTTATTTAGCAGTAAGATAAATTGCTCCAAGCAAAACTTTATTGACTTAACAATTTTTTTCTCTCACCAAAGGTACGGCAGAATATACGACAGCGTCACACACCTCACATGCCATGCGTTCCTACACAATAATCAAGTGCCCCTAGACATACTTACTGTGAATAGTTTTCTTAGAGCTTCTCTCACAACTTAAAATAAAGTTTGAAGTAGTTATAAGTGGTCAAAGTGACTGCAGTCGCTTACGGATAATGTTCACCGCACCAACGTCTGGTAGCCAGAGAATTTTGTCCAATTTTACCGCAAATTAACATATTTGTATACGCTTTCAAAATGAGGAAATAACAAAATATTGAATCTATTATCTTTAACAGGAATTCTTTACGTTATTGTACTTTCATAAACACCCTATATTGGAAAGAATATTGGTATACGCGTTGACAATACAATTAACATTTACTATTAGTTGATGTGGATACTTAAATAAAAAAAACTGGCAAAATTGCATTATTCATCCTCGTCGTGACATTTAACATTTAACTTGCTTTTTAGACTTTATTTTTAGCGACTGGTTTTTTACCCACAAATATGTACGACGTTACGTAATAGCACATCCGACACATTAGCTGTAAAAATAACGTAATTTATTTTTGCATCTTTTTTTGTACGCCTTTTTAATAATTACGTACGAGTGAATCATATAACATCTTGAAATAACGGAATTTTTACTTTCTTGTTTACGTTGTATACTTAAACGCTGACAAGGTTTTAGTACAGAGTGATGCACACCTTAATTTTGTTGCCCACGTTTATTACTACAAAATTATATAAATATTATTACACTTCAAAAAGCGCTTCTTTAATGTGAATTAAAATCAAGTTTCTGAAGCTGTGTGAATGATTAATTAATTCCACTTTCTCTACCCGATCATCAAGTTACTAGACGGCCGAAAATCTACAGTTTCTGCTGCAGTAAGTACGCATGCGCCGCAGTTTTCTATTTGATGTGACGAATTGACGGATCCACTTGTTCCATTTCCAGCGCTATCATGGGCGGGTATATCGTTTGGGCGGGTAAAATTGCGGGTATATCTTTTTGCTAATTTAATTATAAATGTAATTAATTTTATTATGGATTTTTTGTTCTTAAGAATGGAGAATAATTCAAGCTCTACAACATATTCTCAAAATTTAACACGTAAGGAATATCAGTTGTTGATATGTATGAAGAGTTTAGGGCGAGAGATCAAAATATGCATGTAAATGATGTTGAGATATGTATTTCATTAACAAAAATGTACGTGAGTAGCATATATGTACAGTGCAAATAAAAGAAGTGGTAAAGAAGTACAACTGCGAAACGGAAAATAATGGAAACTCGCGGAAGGAAGATGGTATTTTTAAAATTAGTTTTCGACAAAAAAAATTGGATTGCTACATCTTACAAGATGTCTAGAATATATACAAGGATGCTTTTGCGATTTATGTGTGATATATGAGTTATAGTAGTTGAATTTCCGTATAAATATACAGGGTGTCTGTGAAAAGTTGGAAAATCTCGGAGCTAGAGATACTAGTGACCAAAAAAAGTCGATTGAGCCAAATATGCCTTATCCGAATGTTGCTGGTTTCAAAAATACAGGGCGTTCAAGCTAGAATTTTATTTTGAAGTATCTCAATAACTTTGAAACCTATCGGAATATTAAAATAAAATTGGCACAATTATGTTTTTATTATGGTACGGCAAATAAGAATTTTTAACTAATTTTGACGTCACTAGTAGAGGGTACCACTTATGGCACATCACATTTCTTTTAAATGGCAGAACTTTTTTGCAGCTTAGTGTATTCATCTGACTATAGAAGTTGTTCAGAGCGGTGAATTATGGGGACGTGCAAAATTTCAAGAAGATCGGCGAGATTTGATTTTGAAACCATTTTTCAACAAAAAGCGCAAAGATTTTATCAGCAGACCGATTTTTTTGAAATTTTGCACGTCAGTAGAAAAGGCACTTTACCTGATACTATAACAATCTTCAATCGGTGCACTGAATATTTCAAATACCATTATTTCAAAAATGGTTACTCCTAACGACTTCAACAAGGTATACCTTTGCCAGATATAACAGGTAGGAGAATCGATTGTTTCAATAGACAGATGGATACACTAAACAACAAAAAAGTTCTGCCATTTAAAAGAAACATGCTGTGCCATAAGTGACGCCCTCTACTATTGACGTCACAATTAGCTAAAAATTCTTATTTGCCGTGCCAAAAAACATAATTATGCCAATTTTTTTTTTAATACTCCGACAGGTTTCAAAATGATTGAGATATTTCAAAATAAAATTCTAGCATTAAATGCTCTGTATTTTTGAAACCAGCAACATTCGGATAAGGCATATTTGGCTCAATCGATTTTTTTTGGTCATCAGTATCTCCAGCTTCGAGATTTCCCAACCTTTCACAGACACCCTGTATACAAGGATGCTTTTGCGATTTATGTGTGATATATGAATTATAGTAGGTGAATTTCCGTATAAAACGACGAAGTAGTGATATGACGCAAGAAACTATTTAAAATAAATATCAAAAGATTAGAATCTGGATCGAAAAATATATTAAATTTTGACGAAACATGCATGAAGGTCATATGGAAGGCGGTACTATATGATATAATAAATGTTAATGTGTGACCGTTATAGTGACAGTGCTAGTAACCAATAGTGAATAGTGTGTATGTACTCTAATGCCTTTTATTTATATGTCTCATAAATAATTATAACAGAAGTTGCAAAATTTGTTCAAAAATCTGTGAATTTCGTGTCCATGAGGACAAGGACTGGGTAATTGATAATACAAGATAAAAACTTTAAATTTGGGAATAATTTGTATCATTCTTATTATCTAACGCCTCGAAATTGGCAAAAACTGTTATATCACTGTTTCTACTAATAATAATGGATATTATGTAATGCAATTATTTTTGTCATTTTTGTATATTTTTTATATCTGATTGCCTTCAAATTTAGTACGTCTATGAAATATTACTCCTCGTCCGCTTCGCTCGTCGCACTTCTCTACAAGCTACCCATAAGTCACTCTCCAAATTTTTGGCCGTCTCGTATAGTCTATAGTATGCAGAAATCGAAAGTGAAGATGTAATTTCATTGTAAGAAGAGATTCTGACTGCAACAACCCATATATTAGACTGAGTAACAGTATGAGCCGTGAAAGCCTTAAAGGTCGCCGTATTCCTTGCCGTAAAATTATCAAATTTGTGGTATTTTTTGGGTACAGAAATCTCGGAAAATAGAACACGTAGAGCAAAAGTATTATCAAAATTGAAATGATTGTTTTGTTTATCCACTTTTACTATTTAAATTCGCCTCAAATGATATAATAACTTTTAAAATGTATTTGTATGACACAGGAAAGGTAACATTCAGGAGAATGAATGATTATAATGATGATAATGATGAAGATATTATAAATGATATAAATAATTATAATAAAAAGAAATTGTCTGATGAAGATGAACAGGGTATTGAAGATTTAAATAAAATGCATTTACAGTGTGATGAAAAGTATGAAAGTGAAGTAAGAAAATTATTGGGAATGCATGAAAAAGTTAATTCAGAAAGGAACACGGAAAGCTAATAATTATGTTCACAAAATTGAAGTAAATGATATACAGAATTTTAAAGCCAAAACATATCCTATACTATATAGTTATAAAAATCAAGTACGGGATGAAATTGAAAATTTACTACAAGAAAATATAATAGAACGCAGTAATACCTCATTCATTAACCCATTAGTAGTTGTAAAGAAGAAAGATGGTGATATAAGATTATGTTTAATTACAAGAAACATCAATAAGTATACAATACCACAAAAAGAATCTCCTGTCAATTGATTCAATACTTGGTAAATTTTTAACATATCACATTTGTACAAATACAAATACATATAAAGTACACAGACCATAAATAAAAATTGTTTGTTTGAACATTTTTTTGTTACAGCTAGAAAACAATTTTAAAACAAAAGGGGGAAATTGTGAAATACCCAAAAATTTGAAAATAAAATATGAGCACAAAATCACACCATATAAATTAAAATTTATGATATATTACAATATTAAGAAAATTTCAAATGTATTCAAATAAATTTAAAGAATAAAAATTTGGAAATAATAAAAAATACAAACAAAATATAATCTTTATAATTCTTTAAAATCAAATAAATAACAACAAAACAAATAAGTATTAATAAAAAGCAATAGAAATTAATAATTTAAAATTCAATTCTATAAATCAAAATTAATCAAACAAAATTTAATAATAATTAATAAATATAATAGTATATATGTTTATGTGTGTGTATGTACGTATGTATATATTTATTTTCCGTTGCATTATTAGTATACTTTTCACTTTTTTTTACAAAGACATATGAATAAATTATCTTATCTTATAAACAAAAAAAAAAACAGTCTTATATGCAGAACTATGTAAGTTTATGCAGTCAATCTTTATATCTACAGTTGTATTTAAAAAAAATAGGTATTTAGAAAGATTCCTGTACCCAAATATTTTTTCGTTAGATCGCTTTCAACCGATATATATATTCGTTTTACTTCGGTGCCTTTGAATATTCGCTGGTGGTATAAGAAAACATTCCTGTTATTTGCTTAACTCTATGTTACCTTAAACAACTAGGAAATCCAACTTTTGCTATGTTCTTAAAATAGCACAAAAATTTAAAACTGCCTGAATGGTATCTTAAATTGCCAATTATATTAAGTATCACTTTAATAAACAATCTTTTTTATACGTAATGGCAATTATATGAAATACTAATTGACAATAATTGTCAATTTAAAACGGCAATTGTACACACGTATGTGTCAAGTTAAAATGACGATTATAAAATTATTTCAAAATATAGAGAAACCGACGAAGTTGACAAACTATTTTATATTAGCCAATACGTGGGACACAGATATTCTATTTCAAGATGACGCATTGTTAGATTTCAACAACATAAATAGTTAAAAATGTCTGTAATATTTTTATTTAATGGAAATTAACCAGAACTCAAACTATTAATAGACTTGCAGATCTACATGGATATTTCCAAACGTCATAGTTTATGTACGATATCAAACATAAATTAAATGATGTTTATCATAGATGAAATTATTGTCATTTAAATAAAGCTATATGTCTATTAATTCCAAAATCATACTTATTCCTATAAACGACTCGAAACATGTACTGCCTCTATCTCAACTGTGAAATATTTGTTTTCTTAGTTCAGGTTCAAATATCTTCCATTAACAATAATTATAATATTTAGGCTAAATAATGATGCGATTAATAGTCGAGTAGCCAAGAATATGCATAATTCTAGCATATTATTACATACATTTAGTATATTACCTTCATGACCTCATAATTAAATTAGTTTCCCAAGTTTGATTGTTATCTCGCGTTGTGTTTGATCTTAACTGTTTGTAAGTAATTTACACCTACGCAATCTCACTGTCTTTATTTGCATTAAGTGAAAATTAATTTCTCTTTTCAGATTAAATATATTTGTGCCGACACACGTAATATGTCAGAGTTTTCACTTTAAAGTTGCCCCCAGATGAATATTTTTCTATATAAAGGGCGATCCAAAAGGGGTGAGGGTAGATTGTACGTCAAATTTTAATAGGAGTTTTTTTATCTAAGCTACCCGAGCGATGATGAACGATCGGTGATAAGCGTTATTTAGTTCCAAATATTCAATATGTACACATCAATATTTATAAAATAACCATAAACTGTCATCAAATGTAAAACGATGGACAACTACTAGATATCGGTGTGTAAATTAGATATTGGAAAGAAAACTATGTGCGTGTAGGATCATGAACTTTATTTTTTTACTCAAAAACTGTACTACTTATCAAAAAATTGCAAGAGACAAAAAACAAATTCAACAGGCAACAGAAATTTTATTTCTTTTCAATAGAAAACCCTAAAAATAATGTCATAAATTATATACAAGGGGTTCTTTATTTCAACACCTTATGATAGGACGAGGAGAATAAAAAATACTCGGCTAGAAGAACTTTCATCAGTCTAAATACCTTACCAAATTTCACTTTTTAATTTCAAAGCGTTTGGAATAAATTAAATAAATCTCTAAATTTATCATCCACTGTTAAGGAGTCGTAACTCCTTAAGGGGGGCTCATATAAAAAATTCTATATGAAGGACCCCTACTAAAATCGGTCGTATAATCTACCCCTATTTTTTTGCACATTATTTGGTATCTTAATGAAACATTCTATGTACAGGGTACAATCGTTTGCAATAATAATGACACTCTTTAAAATGGATTTTGCGATTTCTTTTGAACTGCTCACGTAATTGTAATGAAATCTACTTTCAACTTTTAACATTAGTTTTTAGTTGTTTCACTCACCAATAGAGATTTAATGAAATTTCTACTTCAGCGTCCAGAAGTTCAAAAAATATTTTAAGGGAGTGACATTATTATTGCAAAAGCATGTTTTTCAAAAGCACTTTTTCTTAATGAAACATTCTATGATGTTTCATTAAGAAAAAGTGGTTTCTGTTCTTAAGTCTCTGTAGATTAAAAAGAAACAGGATTTGATTAAAACACCTTTTAATAGTCCTATTTCTTCTTCAACAATCTCCCATTTTTAATGAAACGTCCTGTATATGCATATAGTTAGTTATGTTTTTCCGATTTTAAAGTTATCTGTAAGAAATTTTAAACTATTCATAATTACTAAGAGTATATTCTTTATGAGTATGTTACTAACCAAAAAATAAAAAATGTCTATAACTTCGGATCGAGAAATATGAGAAAAAACATACAACAATTACAAAATGTATCTTCCTTAAAATTAGAGTTGACCTGAACGTTTCAAAAACTGCATTGTATAAAAGTAAGTATGTGAACTTCACTAAAAATATTGCACACATATATATGACTTACAAGTTTAAATAATTAATAATTTTACATTAAATTCACAATGAAATCAACTACCATATAAGAAACCGTTTCTGTTTTTTCAATTTATTTTATTTTAAAGTAACAAGTATAGTAACTTCTGATAGATACGATTATTGTAGACTATATCTCTCAATATACACGCAATTCTTAGTAACTAGTCTATAATAAACAGGAAACAGAACAACAGTGCTAGTTGCAAATAATATGTTTTAATTAATCAACGTCTTTTTTAGTTTTAAGCACACACTGCACACTTCACTGAACAATTGTCACTTTCTAAGAAATTCTATAATCATATCATATATCCCATACTAGTTTGCAAATACATTATTTCAAAGACAATTAGGTTAATCGGTGGTATAATACTACCGCAAGTATGTGGAACTTTATAATTTTGTAGCTGGATAATGTACAGGATACAGCTACACCTATCACTCGAATTAGGTGCAATGTCTGAAAACTATTCGTTTATATTCCGTGTAATAACATTATTAAGTTCTGAAGAGATCCCAAGATATTTTAGAGATATTATAAAAGAGCACCAGAAATGCAAATCTTACAAAAGTAAATGACACAATTTAGTATTTAGCAGATGTGTTATATTAGTCAAGAATATTCTTAAAGCAAAATTATAAAAAAAATTTTCTCGAAAAACGTGTATTAGTTTTGGTTATAGAGTAAATTTGTTCTAAAAGCTTGTTTATAATTATAGTTAGAACAATCACATGAATTGCTTTCTAAATGACACAGCTATAGTCAGCGGTCGAAATTGTAGTTTTAGTTTTAGAGTAGAAACAGTGATATAACAGTTTTTACCAATTTCGAGGCATTAGATAATAAAAATAATAAGAATATTTCAAAATTTATCTTGCTTTTTATCTTGTATTATCAATTACCCAAGGTCGAAAATAATAGAGAGTGACTAATTCACAACACAGAGACGGAAGATACGTGTGGTGTGACCTAAGCGACACTTGAGAAGAGTTAAAGCACACAGAATTTGCAAAAATAAGTTGATGTCGGCTGAACCTAGCACATTAACAATTTATTTTTTATATGTGCCACCTGTGTCATCCTATCTACAAATTATCTACAAATTAGAATTCCGTCCTTTTGGACGGCGATTGCGCACCACCGCCCACTTACACTTACCTGATGCGCACTCCGTGGATATCACACTTAAGCCTTATCCTCATGGACGCGAAATTCTCGGAATTGTGCACGAATTTTGCAACTTCTGTTTTAATTATTTATGGCGGAAAAATCTCAAATTTTGACAATTGAAACTGTCAAACACCATAAATATTATTGCCCCTTTCATTATTATGTGGTGTTAATAAATTTGTTTTGAGCTTCTGATAATCTGCCATGGCAGTTTCATGATGAAAATGATAGAAAATGTTATAGGTAGTTAACAAAATTTGTTACAAATAGAGATTTTTCCACCATTAAATAAATTGCGCAAATATTTGCGAATTCCGCATTCAAAAGGACAAAAAGCTTTAGAATACATTTACAGTATTTACTATTGGTTACTAGCAGCGTCACTATAACGGTCACACATTAACACTTATTATATCATATCGTACCGCTTTCCGTATGACTTTCATACGCCCATGTTTCGTCAAAATTTAATATATTCTTCTATCCAGATTCTTATGTTTTAATATTTATTTTAAATAGTTTCTTCGCCGTATCACTATTTCGTCCTTTCTATCAGTATGCTCTTTTCGATTTCATTTATACGGACTAAGTTTCATCTTGTAAGATACAGCAATAGATTTTTTTGTCGAAAAGGCATTTTAAAAATACAGTCTTCCTTCCGCGACTTTCCATCACTTTCTGTTTCACATTTGTACTTCTTTACCATTTTTTTATTTGCACACATATGCTATTCACGTACAATTTTGTTAATGAAATACATATTTCAACAGCACTTACACTCACATTTTGACCTCGCGCTCTAAACTCTTCATACATGTCATCATCCGATACTCCTCATTTCCCGAATATACCCGAAATTTTGCCCGTCCGAACGATATACCCGCTCATGATAATGCTGGAAATGAAACAGTTGGATCCGACAATTTGTCGCAGCCAATCAAAAGCAGCAGCACATACGTACTAACCTGCAGCGCATGCGTAGCAGAAGCTATGTAACCGGGTATGCTTTCAGAGATATGCGGCACACGATTTTGTAGGAAAAATATACGGGCTGCATGTATATTTCTTTGTGTTGACTGCTATAAATTGTGAGCAGGTTTATAACATTAGTCACTCTCTACAATTTTGGAAGTCGACTATAGAGAATATCTACTGTAAAATAGAAAGATGTGGTCCGCAACTCATATAATAAGGATTCATAAAGGTTTTATTGTCGTAACTTTGCAATATCTAAAAAGTATGTATAGTTCTGACTTACTTTTCTCAACACAAATATGTATTCATTGCGACAGTTACAAAGCCATTCTGCTTAATAATATGCATTTGTAAAACAACAATAGATAATGCATCTTCGTAGGTCGTGGAACTTTTATTTGGATATTATTATACTTGAGATTCGGCACTGGTTTTATTTGGTACTATAGATACTACGGTACTCGGCGTCTGTGTCACGTTATTATTTGACAATTGAGGACAGTTTTTTTGCATTGAAAGTAATATATAGAAACTAAAAATTATTAAATGAGTAAACGCGAAGTGGTAATGAAATTGTCTTCTTTCAGTATAATCACTGAATTACATTCTCTGAATAATAATAATAATAATAATAATAAATTTTATTTCCTGAATGACAATAGTACAATTGTATAGGAATAGTCAACTAATTATAGGTAAAAACACTATGTAAAAAGTACATCATAATAAAATAAAACACAGTCACATGGTTTACATATACTCAGACAAACAATAAAAAGACTTATCAAGCAAATATTTCTTCAAACAAATTTTGAACATTTTAATGTTTTGACAAGATTTTTATGTAGTCAGGCAATTTATTAAATATTTTTAACCCAATATATTTAGGAGAATTTTGTGTTAAATTCATTCTAGTAAACGGTAGGTGAAAGTGATGCTTTTGACGGGTATTATAAGAATGGATGTTCCCATTTAAATTAAAAATGCCTGCGTTATTGAATATATAAGTACTTATCTCCAAAATATACAAGGACGTCAGTGTTAATATATTATAGTCCCTAAAAAATGGCCTACATGATTCTCTCGAAGACACCTTAGCTATGCATCGAATAATAGACTTTTAGAAACATCAGTCGAATTAGCCCAAAAACAGACGCCATACCTTAATATTGCTTCCACTGTTGCATAATATACATTTATTAATTGTTTTATTGTAAGTACTGAACATAAGTTTAAAAATACAAATCTTAGTCTATTGAGCTTACAAATTATTTTTTCACAATGAGATTTCCAATTAAGATTTTCATCCAAATTGAGTCCCAAAAATCGTATGCTATCATGTCTGTTACACAACGATGCATTGTAAATATCGAGAACTATATCTTCGACATTATGTTGATAGGTATGTATGTGTAAAATTTCAGTTTTTTCAACATTAAAATATAAATTAAAATCAGTGAAATAGTGAGCAATATTATTTAAAATGTCAGAGCACTTACTTTTTAGATTATTAAAAATTTTATCAGAAATTATGAGAGATATATCATCAGCATAAACAGTAAAGTGACAACCTGGTATAACCGAACCAATCTGGTTTATATATAAAATAAACAAAACTGGGCCCAAAATGGATCCCTGCGGTACCCCTAAATGAACATTCAAGAAACCGCATTGACAACTACGCGACTGATTATTCTCTGAAACCAAAAAGGAAACATATTGTAGTCGATTTCTCAAAAATGATGTACACCACTTCAAAGTAACACCCCTAATTCCATACCTTTCAAGAATTTCCAATAACTTCTCAGGATTGACGCAGTCGAAAGCTCTGCTTAAGTCGCAAAAAATCGCTACTGGGCTCTCTCCTGCATCCACATGTTCAATCAACTGACTATAAAAAGAGAACATTGCTGTACTAGTGGATTTTTGGGGACGAAATCCATGTTGATGTTCTGTAATTGCATTATTGCTTTCCAAAAAACTTTGTAATCTATCTAAAAATGCATATTCGAAAATTTTCGAAAAACTATTAGGTACATAGGTCTGTAGTTCTCAAGTAAGGAAGGATCATTTTTCTTATATAAGAATATAACTTTATTTGTTTTAAAATTATCAGGGAATTTACCAGAATAAAATGATAAATTCAATAAATAAGTGATAGGTTCCAAAATTAAATTTAAAATCCTTTTCACAAGAAATAAAGGAATTTCATCCCATCCTGAAGATGATTTATTTTTTATGTTTCTTTTAAGTAAATTAAGCAACTCGTCTTTACTAAAAGGATAAAGAAACATAGTATTACTGTTTCTATCATTATATATTGGAAATGAGTAATTATTTGAGGGGCTCGGTATTTGTTTAATTAAATCTAAAGGTGCATTTACAAAATAATTATTAAAAGCGTTTGCAATTTCCTCGGGATTCTTAATCACAGGACCGTCTCTAAAAATGGCAGTATTGTTTTTAGTTTGTTTATTTTTCCAGTTAATTCACCAACTGTATTCCATAGCCTGTTAACTTCTGTAATACCTAACATCTTCTAACATCAAATTCTAAAATTCTCTATAAACAAAAAATTTCCATATAGTTACTAATTACAAAGCATTTCGGCTGTATTACAATTATGTTCGTCTGTCTTGTGTATTGTCGACATTTGGTGAAATGATTAATCAAAAAAATATTATCTTTTACTAAATCGGATAATTTATAATTAAATATTTCTGTGTTTATACTTATCAGTAAAGCTAAATGGTGTTATCATTCGAAAATGTATGTTCTAATTGATTTTTTGCTAAAAAGTAAAAGATAACACCATCTATCTATCATCTGATCTTGCTCTAAAAGATAAAAGATAAAAGTAAAGATTGCGTGAAAATTTTGTCAAAAACATATAGCTTTTACACCTGAAATAGGTTCTGCAATAAAAGTCAGTTATGCAGTATTTCCTAGTCTAGTCTTAGAAATAACAATTATAGAACATATTTATTGACGTGCCTTAATTGCCTAATTGTGTTATAACTACTTATATAACAAATTATATGCCTGATACACTAATAAACCGTTGTTATATGGCAGCAGCAACACATTTTTGTTTTATAATCTGGTGTCGTTTTACACTTATAGAACACTTGTTAAGGTTGTAAGAATAATGTGGCGCAAAAATTATAAAGCTCAATTTCCCATAAAATTAAAAACATTCTTACAGTAAAATCTACTATTGGGTAAAATACAGGGTGTCCGGAATATGAGTTTTGCCATATGATAAGTTGTATAAAACAAAACATATTTGACTTAATAATTTTTTTCTTCTGACCATCGGTAACAGAATTATGACAGCAAACAGATCTTGAATATGTAACAACATCACTCATACATTATCTTAGGATTGTTGTGTATGGATAATAATTACAAAAATGTACACCTACTTACTGTGAATGATTTTCTTAGAGCTCTTCACATCACAGAACAATAGTTAGACGTGTTTAAAATGAATTATGTTTCTAGCAAGAAGCGTTTACCGTACAAACGTCTCGTAGCTAGAGAGTTTTGAGTAGATTCGCCGTAAATTAATATGCCATGCAGCTGGTTATGGTTACTATAAATTATTCCATTTTTGTTTATGTACACTCACAAACATCAAAGAAAAGCCAGACTAAAATGAATCACACTAGGTGTACGCACCGTTATGACTAATATTACTTTTAGGTTATTACCAGCAGTCTGATACTGCAATGTTGTCGAACGTTACAGTACGTTACAGTTTTAAAGAGTTTCTCAGTATCTTCAATTGTTTACTTCATTAATATTGATACAGAAATCAAATTATGAACAAATTACGTTACAGGCGTGTTTACTTAACCTTAATTGTACCTTAGTTTGTAATTTCGTAACATAGTTTTGCCTATTATTGTAGTTGTATTTTTATTTTTAAAATGTGTTTGTAGACAAACTATTCATTTTAGACATTTCTTTTCATAAGAGCTTTTAGTCAGATATATAAACCCTTAAAATTACGGCACTCATGTTCTGGACATTTTGTATATTTCTCTCAGTGCAGTAAAGAATATGACATACTTCAAGAGTAGCTTATTTGGGTCTAAATTTTAAAATTAACTTAGTACCTTGTTTTAAAGGCGTAATTTTTTAAGGGAGCAACATTATAATATACTAATAATATCTGTACCCCTAATTCTAATCACAGGGATTATCCCAGAAGTCGGAGACTTGTGCGGGAGAGGGGGCGGCATATTATTATTAAGCAGGCCGCATTTGCGCCGGTATACGACGGTATTTTTCTTGAAGTTATGATACATATATCCTTCAATCTTTTTTCAGATATATCGCAATCATGCCAATACCTCCATGATTTTTCAACGTATTTATACAGTATGCGCCAAAAGTATGGAATAAATTCAATAAAAACGAAACAATTATTTTTTGGGAAAAATCCTCGAACAGGTCGATTTTTAATTTAAAAAATGCATATTTTAGCGTAAAATGCGATTTTCAAATGTCATTTGTTTTCGAGTAATGACATCATCGATTTTTTTTTAAATGGCAACACCATATTATTTTTCTTGATTCTGAAAGATGGTTTAATTCTCTATCAGACAGTACTAAAATTTTGCCCTCTTACATAGGAAAGTTTTCAAGTAAATGACGATTGAATGTTAGAAAACGTAAATCAATTAAAATAAAGCAAAAATGTTATCAAGTTTAGTATTTCGAATTCCATAGTTCTTTTATGGATCACGTAGGTGAAAATCTTTGCGAAGTGTCATTGTCACACCGACTTTCTAATAAATATTGTAAGCGACATAGAAATTATTATTCAATTTAAAGTATTATGGCACATTTAACTGTTACTCAAATAATTGAAATTTTAATTCTTATCGGATGCGGGAATATGACTAGAACTCAGCAGGAAGTTTGCGATTTATTTAATGAAAAATATCCAGATCGCGCTATCAGCCAATCAACAGTCAGTAAGGTAGAGTCTAAATTTAGAGAAACTAGCAATGTTGTAAATATTCCAAAACCTGGACGTCCGAGCATTAATGAAAATCATAAACAGAACATTTTGATAAGTATGGTGGATAATCCTCATAATTCTTCACGATTGGTTGCATTAAACAATGACACTAGTCAGAGCACAGTGCTACGTATCTTGAGGAAGGAAAAATATCATCCCTACAAAATTCAACTTGTGCAGGAATTCAATGAAGATGATCCCGATCGCCGCTTACACTTTTGCGAAATTCTAATGGATTTATGTCAAGGAAATAGAAATTTACACCGGCAAATACTTTTTTCAGATGAGGCCACGTTTTGTCTGAATGGTACAGTAAACCGTCAAACTTTCAGATATTGGAGTCGGGAAAATCCTCATTGGATGACAGAGGCACATACCCAACACCCTCAGAAATTAAATGTGTGGGCTGGAATAGTTGACGACAGAATAGTAGGGCCTTTATTCTTTGAGGGAACCCTTACAGGATAAAGATATTTAGAGTTTCTAGAAAATGACCTTGTTCCAGCCTTTGCAGTAATTTTTCCTAACGATAATGACCCTAACATTCCTGACGATACCATATGGTTTCAGCAAGACGGTGCACCTCCGCACTATGCGCGCCCTGTACGAGATTTTTTGGGCAATTGTTTTCCTGGGAGATGGATTGGCAGACGCGGACCGATAGAATGGCCTGCAAGATCGCCAGATCTTACACCACGAAATACGCAGAGTTATCCCAGAAATCATTCATAATGTGCAAGAAGAATTTCTTCACAGACTTGCCCATTGTCAACAAGTTGGTGGATGACAATTCGAACATTTAATTTATGTATAAAATTTAATCAATTGTATTTTATTTTACATACCTCAGAATTGTTACTTTTTTATGGATAAAATTTGCGTTTTCTAACATTCAATCGTCATTTACTCGAAAACTTTCCTATGTAAGAGGGCAAAATTGTAGTACTGTCTAATAGAGAATTAAACGATCTTTCAGAATCAAGGAAAAAAATATGGTGTTGCCATTTAAAAAAAATCGATGACGTCATTACTCGAAGACAAATGACATTTGAAAATCGCATTTTACGCTAAAATATGTATTTTTTAAATTAAAAATCGACCTGTTCGAAGATTTTTCCCAAAAAATAATTGTTTCGTTTTTATTGAATTTATTCCATACTTTTGGCGCATACTGCATTCAAATTCGAAGGATTTTTGTCTTTAATAAGATAAGTTGTCAATTCAAGTGTAATTGTTCTACATCAAATATATTCAGGTATAATTACTTATTTGATAAACACTGATTTCTTTTTAGTAATAGCTAAACCAAAATAAATAATGTTACATAATATTTATTGTCACAACCACGACATTTTCATATTTCTACTGTTTTTTATGACTCTAACAGTTGTTAGAACATTGATTATCGATTTGTACATCATCAATATAAAATGTCATTGTAGGAATATTAAAACACCTACCGTTTTAATTCTTCCTTCACTATTAACAGATTCTGAAATGAAAATTAAACATATGTTTAATAAATTAAATAGCATGGCTAGAAAGAGAATCGAATTTTTTTTTTTTAGATTTGACAGCATACTGCATTTACAGTTTGATAACTGTCAGCCATCAGCGAATGTGCATACTGAAGTCATTTATCGTTTCTCTTGCTAAATATAATACTTATACTTAAGAATTTTGTAACATTGCAGTCAGTTTAACATTTGGCCATCTGACATACAATTACGTAATCATATAAACAAAAGAAAATATGCATTGCTAAAAGCTAAAAGTTACCCACGTTACATTACGTCATCAGTTTTCTATGTATTTTGGAAAAAAATGGATTCATGGGAAACTTTATCATTTATTCGTTTTATATTAGCGGAACTGACATTAAGAAGTAGCACAATCTTTTGTAGTGTGACATATCTATGGCACTAATAAATTAATAAAATATATTCAAATTGCCTTCGTCTCCTACACTGCAATTTAAGGTGTCCCACATTTTGATATTTAATCTTGAAATCTTGTATTTATCACTAGTTGTTCAAACCAGTAAAGTAATTATAAGGCATGTGTCGTTCGAATCAATTAGTTGTAAATTTAAATAAAATATTGGCAAATAGCAGTTGAGAAAATTAGGTTTTATTAAATTTTACTTAATGTGTATATTTCTATGACAAAACATCTAATCTTTATACAACACCATAATAGTTAAACATTAAAAAACAGCACATATATCAAATATACAGGATTTTTCCAAACTATATATTTTTTATGTATTTCAAACACTGACACTCAACATTGTCTAAAGATATTCTAAGCGTAATTTGAATTTCAGTTTAATCACATGAAGAGGTAGAGTTTTAATTTAGAAATTGGAAATTTTATCTGATACTGTATTTCTGAATATTTTGTATGTACACACAACGTCAAAAGTATTGGACCCCCTGTATATAAAATAATTCGATTAAACCGAATGGTTTTTCTTATGTGGTAAATAAGTATATGTATTTAGGGAACAAAAAAGGCAATTGCAGACCATGAACCTTTACTTTATTGCCAATGTTTTTACAAATCTGGTCAGTTTGGCAGTGTATTTATTGTATATTCAGCCAAGTGTTCCTTAGAATTATTCTACATCATAATGCCAGGACGTGAAATGTCTGCGTTTACCCGAGCAAGAATGACTGCTTTACATGATGCAGGACATTCTAATCATCAGATATCGAACATGTTGGGCATACCTAGATCATCTGTTGTACGAATAGTACACAGATGTGAAAAATTTGATACAGTGGAAAACAGACCACGTAGTGAACGTCCTCGAGTATCTAATAAAAGGAAGGATCGATATTTATTGCAATATGCCCGTAGACACCGCACATCTTCAGCTTCAGCTTCAGCTCTCAGGGACCACTTTCAAAGTACGTTTCGCCGTGTTACATCGACACCTACTACTCGAAGACAACGCAAATTTACGTGGTAGAAGACCATTACGGGTCTCCTCTTTACTTCCAAGGCATCGTGCTGCCCGTCTCCAGTGGGCGCAAGAGCATAGTGGTTGGCTTTTACGCCAGTGGCGGTGGGTCTTATTTACAGACGAAACCAGAACAGTCTGGAGAGAACCAGGTCGTCAACAGCGACTTCATTTTACCCGTGAAGTTGCTCCGTATGAAGGTGGTACCGTAATGTTTTGGAGTGGAATAATGTTCAACCGCCGCACCCTATTAATTCGCATACCACAGAATATAACCAGTCAAATTTACATCGAACAAGTTATTACTTCCATTATCCACCCCCTACGTAATGAATTAGATGAAAATTTTGTGTTTATGGACGACAACGCTGAATCACATCGCGTAAGAAGGGTTCAAGAGAGATTAGATTGGCCGGCCAGCTGTCCTGACATGAATCATATTGAAAACATGTGGGATTTCACTGCCATTTATAATCATATTCCTCCACCTCAGACTGGAGATGAGTTAGTCGTGGCGGCAGAAGAGGAATGGAAAAAGAGATTGGAACGTGATGGAGGTCATACCGACATTAGTCGAGTACAAAACTCGCTTTGTTACTTCTTTTTGATTTAATAAATTTTGTCAAAAAATGTCACACATTTGCTGGTTTTTAATTTTTTAAGTACTCAGTTTATCGAACATATTCTGTTCACACAAGAAAAATCAGAAAACAATATACATTTATAAATGTATTTGGTTTTTCTGATAAAAAGATTTCTTTAACAAGAATGAGGGAAAGTCCAAGAAAGTCCTTTTGCCGTTGTGTGTATTTCAGAGAGTGTACACGCAATAGCTATACCAATATCAAGATTAATACACTTATTCCAACGCTAGCTTAGTTTCACAAGTCCTCAAGTATATCTAGTAATATTTTATTAAAAGATTAACTTTTCCTTATATTATTCTTCATTTAAGAATAGAAAATACTTGAAATAACAAAAAACTACTTTTGTTTTGTTATTCTCAAAATATATTTACGTTTTCTTTAGAATTATTGCAAATACTTAAAGCAAAAATAAAAGTGAAGCACTTAATTAGTATTTTAGTATTCTTGCTATATTGTATTCCTTTCTTGAGTAGTTACTACTTTACCCATATTATATAATTAATTAACACTACTGAGTAGTATTTAATTATTTATGTATAAAGAAAGAACAACATGTTAATGTTGTTATTATTATCAAATTGTCAAAAAAATACATTAACGGCACACCAGACACTTTTGAGCTTGTTTTCTCTACTCCAGTATGCCGATGACTTGTTCCACAGAAAGAAACCTGAGTAGACGTGATGCAATATGTAACTACAGTCAGCGGCCGAAATTGTAGAGAGTGACTAATCGCTAGCTTGTAGACTAGCGCGACGGGCGAGGCGTACGGGGAGCAACATTTCATAGGTGTACCAAATTTGAATGCGATCAGATATAAAAAATATACAAAAATGACAAAAATAATTGCATTTCATAACATCCATTATTTTTAGAGTAGAAACAGTGATATAACAGTTTTTACCAATTTCGAGACGATAGATAATAAAAATAATAAGAATATTTCAAAATTTATCTTGTTTTTATATCTCGTATTATCAATTACCCAAGGTCGAAAATAATAGGGAGTGATTAATTCACAACACAGAGATGAGTACGGAAGATACGGGTGGGATTACCTAAGCCACTAGAGAAGATTTAAAGCACACAAAACTATCAACAATATGTTGACGTCGGCTGAACCTAGCACATTAACAATTTACTTTAAATGTGCCACCTGCGTCATCCTCTCTACAAATTAGAATGCCGTCCTTTTGGACGGCGATTGCCCACCACCACCCACTTAGATCTACCTGATGCGCACTCCGCGGATATCACACTTAAGCCTTGTCCTCATGGACGGGAAATTCACGGATTTTTGCACGAATTTTGCAACTTCTGTTTTAATTATTTATGGCAGAAAATCTCAACTTTTGATAATTGCTACAAATATTATTGCCCCTTTTATTATTATGTGGTGTTAATAAATTTGTTTTGAGCTTCTGATAATCTACCATGGCAGTTTCATGATGAAAATGATAGAAAATGTTATACGTAGCTGACAAAATTTGTTACAAATAGAAATTATCCACCATTAAATAAATCGCGCAAATATTTGCGAATTGCGCATTCAAAAGGACAAAAGGCTTTAGAATACATACACACTATTCACTATTGGTTACTAGCACTGTCGCTATAACGGTCACACATTAACACTTATATCATATCGTACCGCTTTCCGTATGACCTTCATACGTCCGTGTTTCGTCAAAATTTAATATATTCTTCGATCCAGATTCTTATTTTTTATATTTATTTTAAATAGTTTCTTCGCCATATCACTACTTTGTCCTTTCTGTCAGTATACTCTTTTCGATTTCATTTATACGGGCTAAGTTTCATCTTGTAAGATATAGAAATAGATTTTTTTTTTGGAAAATTCATTTTAAAAATACAATCTTCCTTCCGTGAGTTTCCATCACTTTCCGTTTCACAGTTGTACTTCTTTACCACTTTTTTATTTGCACACATATACTATCCACGTACAATTTTGTTAAGGAAATACATATTTCAACATCACTTACACTCATATTTTGACCTCGCGCTCTAAACTCTTCATACATGTCATCATCCAATATTCGTCACTTCGATCAAATCACTAATAAAATAACTTCATAACTAAATTAACGAAAAGATATACCCGAAATTTTGTCCGCCCGAATGATATACCCGCCCATGATAGCGCTGAAAATGAAACAGTTGGATCCGACAATTCGTCGCAGCCAATCAAAAGCAGCAGCACATACGTACTAACCTGCAGCGCATGCGTAGCAGAAGCTATGTAACCGGGTATGCTTTCAGAGATATGCGGCACACGATTTTGTAGGAAAAATATACGGGCTGCATGTATATTTCTTTGTGTTGACTGCTATAAATTGTGAGCAGGTTTACAACATTAGTCACTCTCTACAATTTAGGCCACCGACTATAGTTACATCTTGCGGTCACATACTTGAACTGACGGTACACCTGCACACACGGTTAAAGATGCACGGAGTAATTCAATTAAAAAAAAATTATAAAAAAATGCCAATAAGTCAAATTTGGTGAAATTTCGATTTTATAATTACTTTTAAAAAATGTGTTAGAGACCGCTAGTTACACAGTATGGATTGCATAACCTTTTGTAGATACTGTTTTATCTCTAACACTTTTGACAGCGCCATCTTAAAATGTGCAAGATGGAATATTCATAAATAAAAAAGGTGTACTCTATTCATCTCGATATATCAACCTATTTAAAAGATAGATAAACATTAAAAAATATTTAAACAACACAAAATGCATCTTTTCTATTTATAAATGTTCCCTCTTTCATAATTGAAGGTAAATCGATCAAAAAAACTGCAAGTATACACAATCCATATTGTGTAATTAGTGCCTTCTAACAGATTCTTTAAAACTAATTATAAAATCGAAACTTTTACTCTCTAAAACATAACTCCACAGAATTTGATTCATATTTGTCCAACCATTTTCGAATTATGCCGATTTTGGGTAAATTTGGTTTTATGGAATCAGTCAGCAAATATTTTGTTATAAAAAATGACCCACAAACTGACTATTTTGACGTCTGCTATACCTTGTTGCTGTATGGCCCATTAGTTATAGGACACCCTGTATAACATCAAAATGAATATCTGGTATTAGGTAGTAGTGTTTATTAGGTATTCTAGGCTGATTAACTTGTTAAAATATGTAATATTTTCAAAATCTCAAGTAAAATTCTTTATCTTGAAAATAATTGTGCTGTTTTACTCTAAATACTGAAATTTTGACTTTAAATCAAAAATAATGTTTTCTTCTAAAATACAGCTCACTAATCTGATATACAAATAACATTTTCTGAAGTTAACTTTACTATGTAACGCATTCTAAAATAAAACTGTGCATTTCTAAAATACATATGTGCAGTTTTAGAGCCATATATAAACGAACACATGTGTGGGTATCAATAAATTCTATGACTATGCTTATTCAAATGTTTACAGTACAGAAAAATATTCTAAAAACTAAATTCAACCTTGAAATTAGTTTCAACAACGATAAAATGGCAAAAACCGACAGATGGAGCCACATTCTAAATCATAACTACACCATCACAAATAGATTGACATTGAAAAGCAAAAAAATTGTCAGGTATTCAAATGAATGTTGCATATATTTTAGAAATAAACACTGACCGCATATAACCTTTTTGAAATTGAAACAAATTTAAATCGCATTAAAATTCGTCAATTCAATGCCAAACCTCTTTTAAAGAACATCATCAAACTACTTTTTTAAACCACTTTGAAACTTAAAATAGAAAAATTGCCAATTTCGTAAAATATTAACTGACTAATAAAGTATATTTAATATTTTACTAAAGAAGCCATAATACAATGAAAAATATTGAATATATTTTTAATCAAAATAAAAAAGTAATAATAATAATAATAAAATAATTATGATTGTATTTATTTATAAATAAAATCTTATTGAAATCACAAAATTAAAACAATTTAATCTTTAAGTATCATTATTATAAATGTAATGCAGAATTCTGATAAATTTTAATTTTCTCTTCTCCAAATCAATTCAGTTTTAAAAATATTTTCCTTCACATCCTCCGTAGTAAATGAATAGGGGGTATTGTTAAGGAACTGTGGTAACTATCGGAAATAAATACAATGCTGTTGCTGACAATGGAATACAATTTGAAATTTTGTAACCAATAACTTTACCATTATTAACAATGTTTAACTGTGTAATTAATTTTATATAACTTCACTACAAGAGAATATTGATTTATGTCTAAATTATACTGAACTGAATGCCTGTACAAGTTTTAATCTGTATAAATAGCGGTTATTGTATTGTTCACGTTGACAGCTATGAATTTTAATGTAAAGTTCCTTAGCCTTTGTAATGGCCTTGAGAAGAACTAAATATATATCCCAAATGTCGCCAATTTTAAATAAAAAATAAATTTTCTCAGACACAAACCTGTTACATGCAAATCATCTGTAGAGAAGGTTTTATTCACAGTTCATGAATAAAACTACGTTGTAACTTATACGAACCTGAAGTGAAGAATTCTTATTTCAACTTTCGAAAGTCCGGTGGCGTATCTATCTGATAGCTGTTATTTGAACAGGTATTTTAAAATGAAAACAAATTTATCGATTACTAAATTGTACGTTTGTCATTTACCAAATAATCTACAGATGCATAGGCGCCGATTTAGTGGGTACAAGGGAGGCGCTTGACCTCCAGCAAATCTACAAAGGGAGCAGAGCCACCCCAGCGAACTAGCTAAGGTCGTATAAGAAGTATTGATTACCTAGCCCAAAGATTTTAAAATAATAACATTATTGAGAAGTCGCAACAAGCGCTTACAATATTATTGTAATACGAATAGTCGCTTCATTTTGTGATTTTTGTCTTGTATTTTATTTTGTTATGTATTTTATATTTTTATGAGTAAGAATTTGTGTAATAATAGTATATTATGCAACGATCTTGTAATGATGGTTATTAATACACGAGCATTAACCGGGATACGAAACGAGCCGAAGGCGAGTTTCGTATGGTTTATGCGAGTGTATTAATAACCATTACATGAAAGTTGCATACGCTATTTTTTCTACACCCGATAAATAATCAAAAACCATAAATTTTATATTTTTATTGAACACAATAGGTAACAGTAATTATTCGTATGAACTGCATTTTCTGCTTTCTCCGATATGTGTGGAGGAGTCGATGGTAATTCTTCTATATCGCTGATATCAGACATTTTGATAAATTATCGAAGTTTAGCTAGGTATCTACGAAAATTTAATACGTACTGATTTTGACATGTAAAATAATTACATAGGAACCTAGGATAAACGTCAAATGCACAGCATGTTTGATTGAAAAATTATGGGTTTCTATTGATTAAAAATCTGTATCGTAATGAAAAATCTGTATCGTAATGGGTATCATTATGAAACGGATTATGGGCATATTAGTGCATTGTTATAATACGGGTGTAGAAAAATAAATATTTAGCTCAGAAATATTTATTTTACATGTTTTATTGCTCTTCGAATACTTTCAGAAGATATACATGTACCTGCATTTTCCAAAAATAAAAAATGGATCATTTAATTCATACGATCAGTTAAAGATTTGTTGCTGCATTATACATTAACAAGGCTGGATATTTTATTATTCTTCGAGTATTTTCAGAAGGTGTATAGTATGTTCCAAAAACAAAAGATTGACCATTCAACTCATACAGTCAATTAAAAATATGTTGCTGCTACGTTTGTCTAAAATTGAAAAATTAAATACGATGGCCAAAAACAATGAATGAATACTTTGCTGCATTTTCAGCAGAAAAGGTACTTTACCTGAAACCAAAACAGTTTTCAATCGGTGCACTGAATATTTTAAATAGGATTATTTCGAAAACTGTAACTCCTAATGACTTCAACAAGGTATACCTTTGTCAGATATAACAGGTAGGAGAATCGTTTGTTTCTATAGTCAGATGGATACACTAAGCAGCAAAAAGTTCTGCCATTTAAAAGAAACATGTGTCAAGTGGCATTCTCTACTAGTTTCGTCAAAATTAGAAACAAATTTGAATTTATCGCCCGCAAAAAAACCCGATTTACAAATTTTATGTAAATATTTGGATTTTTTAAAAAGTTATTTACAAATATCAAAAATGAAATTTTAACTTTGACACCCTGTATACTTTTTATTATGCGACTTGGGATACGTTAGGTTAAATCGATTTATTTTACCTAAGAAATCTGTGATCTCATTTTTGCTACTTCATTTATAAACACCCTGTATATTCGTATTCGTATAACATTCGTATTATTTTGTAAGATCTGTATTATTCAGTATCTCTTAAATGTCTAAAATTATTTATATTTGTAGAAAGCACTATTTGTCTTTATTAAACCAGGTATAACTTTTTTTGTAGTAGAATAATTTTTATTTTAGATAATTATTATTAAATACAGCTTTGCCTATGGAATTGTTCATTAGCATACTTAGATATTCGGTGTCAGATAACATACATATGACTTCATTGATGGAAATTGTAGGAAAATTGATTTATATTGGCTAACTTTTACTATACAAAAAAATAACTACTTGTTACGTAAAATTCTCCAATTTGGCATTAAACCATTCCATTTTAGTTGCACCAGATATAGCAATACATGATGCATATACATACATATTTAGTATACTGAACGCTTCTGTAAAACTGGCGGTTTTTGGCGTTATTCCAGGATATTCAAATGCATTCGCGAGTCATGGAAAGATAGTGTGGGTCGTCAACGGACAATCGTCACTGGAGTTAACTTCTCGCGAGAAACCACTTTCTCCGCCTGCAAGCAAGGTCGTTCTGCGGGCCAAGAACGCTCGGACGAGACGAAGTGCCTTCAGTGCTTCGCAGGTCCCAATGCGCCATTCTTGCACGCTTCAGCAGCGCGACTAGGAAAGTGACTCGAGTCGGTTCAGTGCGAGGGAAACATGTTTCCAGGATTTTTCGTCTACAGCGCCTTCCTCTTGGGAACCCTGTCGGCCGCCGGACCCTCCATCAGGAACAGCGCCTCCTCGTCCAACGCAATAGGTGAATATAGTGTTACGTGTCAAATAATTGTTTTTTAGTGCCAGCACCCCTATAGAGTGTTAGATAAATAATCATATCCCTTTTAAGAAATGGTAGAGAAATTAATTTTAAGCAAATAGGGATCTGAAGAGCTTAGTTTGCGAAGTATAGGGTGTTAAAGTTTCCAATAAAAAAAAACGAACAGCTTTGTAGGTACATACTTCCAAAAGTAGAAGAAATATAGGAGAAATATATAATACCCTGTATGAACTAGAGCAATTATTCAAAATAACAGGCTTCTAAATCATTCATTGGTGGTGATATACACTGTATCCCGTTTTTTTCTAAATTCACTCTAATGTCTCAGTTGTTAATAATACGGTTTTCTTGTTGATAACGTTGATAATGTTGGAAAAATTAAAAATTTTCATTTTTTATTGGCGTGCGGTGTTAGGGGGTAAAAGTGGTTGCTTTCTGAAGTAGAAGTATTTTAAGAAAATTAATTATTTTTATATTCTGGTAATTTTAAAACTAATTTGGGCATTTGAATTTTTCTATTAAAAGGTGAACATGTTGAAGAGAGCAGAATTTAAAATAAAAAGCAATTTTTTAGGTTTTTTATCGCAATTAAATAAACTAGTTATAAAAATTAAAGAGTGTTTTAATAAATTAATTAATTTTTTGTTACTACCATAATCAGTTTTTTAAGAATATGGATTAACGGGTTTTTATATACTGAGGGAAATATCTTTTATCCATTAGTATCTAAGTATCTAGCTCAATAACAATACCAGCAAATATTTCTTTTTATTTCAAATAAGTGACTTTATACCCACTATCTTCTTGCCATTACTATCTGCATTTAGATTGATTTATTTATCAACTTTGTTAGTAAACTTTCATTTTACATTAAAAGAAGTTACAAGTAAAATTTAATATAAGTGCCTACTTGGACAGAATCGACAAAAACTCCTTCTTTAGCATAAAACAAAAATATTTAAGTTGTTGATAACTCATGCATTATGTATTTATTTATTTTTTATAATCGTATCATCGTAACATTTTTTACTTCACATAATGCATACATATCACAAGATCTTGCTGGTTATTATTACTTATATTAGAGGTACCAATATTCATTCCTTGTGTATATATTAATGAATATGAAAGATGCAACTGATATAATGTTGGGTTCAAAATAGCTATATGTACGTTTACGTAGATTATCCACAATTACTATGCGCTAGCAAAATATCTAGCTACTGTTATACAATTTTTGTTTGAAGCAGTTTGAAGCCCACTAGCCATAAGTAAGTTGTATTTAACTGCTAATAAGTAGATCTCAACTAAAGTCAGTTACCTACTGCAATAAGTTATCTTAGTTACCTAAGTAGATGAAGTGATAGAAAATATAAGGTGTTCTATTGTTTTAGGACTTATACTGGTAAAATCATTTTTATTAAACTTGGTACATGGTATTGCAATACTAATAAGAAATATTCCAACAATGATGCAGATTATCTTAGTAAAACTGTTTTATTGGTCGTCATCAATGTAGATGCTGAATCTAAATATGAATTATCTCAAATTAGCCCTAATATTGCTGAAAAATCTACCCTCTTTTACTTCCTAAAAAATGAAATTTTTACTAAGTTAAGTCTTTTTTTCTTCAGTATAAATTACCACCCAGATTTGAAGATGTCCACTATCTCCGTCAGTGGACATTTTAAAAGGCTGTTCTATGAAAGAATTATTTAGTTCATACAGTAATCTTTGAAAATGCAAATTTATAACAAATCGAAGGGAAAGTGTTTTTTCTTCAAATTAAGAAAGTAATTATTTTATAACCAATTTCTGGACAAATTATGTTTTTTAATATATATCACCTTACTCGAACTATTTATAACATCTAATTTGATATATTTTTTAACAATTCAACAATGTATATATTATTAAAATGTCAAAAGTATTCTATTTCTCTAGCACGCAAAAAAATGTTTATATTTAAAATATTTTCCTTTATTGTTTAAATATAACAATACCTACATCAATTCAATCGTGTTTTACTAAAAAAATTACAATCACATTCCAGTATTATTTTTTACATCTATGTTACTATAGTAGATATCTATGATGATTCTCTATATATTCTCACGTTTTTTATAAAATATAAAACATAGATATGCACATACAAATTATTTACTGTTTTATGATAATAATTTACAGTTTCTTATATAGAGAAATATTAATTTATTTTTAATTAATATAATAACTGCATCTATAGGTACGATATTTTAAGTATTTGCCTAATGCTTTTTATACAGTATGCGCCAAAAGTATGGAATAAATTCAATAAAAACGAAACAATTATTTTTTGGGAAAAATCCTAGAACAGGTCGATTTTTAATTTAAAAAATACATATTTTAGCGTAAAATGCGATTTTCAAATGTCATTTGTTTTCGAGTAATGACGTCATCGATTTTTTTTTAAATGGCCACGCCATATTTTTTTCCTTGATTCTGAAAGATCGTTTAATTCTCTATCAGACAGTACTAAAATTTTGCCCTCTTACATAGGAAAGTTTTCGAGTAAATGACGATTGAATGTTAGAAAACGTAAATTTTATCCATAAAAAAGTAACAATTCTGAGGTATGTAAAATAAAATACAATTGATTAAATTTTATACTTAAATTAAATGTTCGAATTGCCATCCACCAACTTCTTGACAATGCGCAAGTCTGTGAAGAAATTCTTCTTGCACATTATGAATGATTTCTGGGGTAACTCTGCGTATTTCGTCCCGAATGAAGTTCTTCTAAATTACGTGGTTTATTAATGTACACTTTTGACTTCAAGTATCCCCATAAAAAATAGTCAAGAGGTGTAAGATCTGGCAAAAAACTAAACTTGATAACGTTTTCGCTTTATTTTAATTGATTTACGTTTTCTAACGTTCAATCGTCATTTACTCGAAAACTTTCCTATGTAAGAGGGCAAAATTTTAGTACTGTCTAATAGAGAATTAAGCGATCTTTCAGAATCAAGGAAAAAAATATGGCGTTGCCATTTAAAATAAATCGATGACGTCATTACTCGAAAACAAATGACATTTGAAAATCGCATTTTACGCTAAAATATGTATTTTTTAAATTAAAAATCGACCTGTTGGAGGATTTTTTCCAAAAAATAATTGTTTCGTTTTTATTGAATTTATTCCATACTTTTCGCGCATACTGTATATTAAATTGGTCATAGATACCTGTTTCAAAATATTCTTAAAATCCTCCTAAATATCATTTTAATGAAAATAATGCGGACTTAATATGACATTAACTAAGTAAGGATAGTTATATTTCTTTCTGTAAGGCTCACTTGACGGCAGATTAATTTTAAATGCCTAATTACAATTTTAAATGTCATTTGTTTCAAAAAGCAGAAAATTATTGCACATAATTGCAATATAAGTTCAAGAGCAAATACACATAAAATATACCTAATTTCCATAACTATTGCATACATTAAACTTTTATATTTGCCTAAATACTTCTATCCACTTTTAAATTCATTCCGTTTATGAAAAAAATAATAAAGGCATCACTTTTATTCAAATTACCATAAAAGTTTCCTCAACATATCTACAACTACCTATATTTTGTTATATATAGGTATATTCATTATTTCATATATTCTGTCTACCTTTTAGTCATATTATTAAATCATATTTATGCATTTTATAATTATACGTAATATGGATGTATCTATTTAAAGTCATAAGTATAATTCATATTCTGATAAATAGTCTATCCGTCGAACTTGTTAAATTAGTATAATATTCATTCATGCCTTAATAATATTATAAAATAAGTGCGTGTAAAATCCCATGATTATTGATATTTTATCTTGTTATCGTGTTGTAAATTGAATTTAAATAAATTAAATAAATATTCACAGCACCAGCCACGTCTGGGTTCCTGTTCTGGCGTAGCATTCACTTCTATTTCCTGCGACTCTCGGACTTCTATATGTATTCAATTGACACACAAGTGAATAACCTATTAGTAATTTGCTTTATGTTTTCCCACAATTTTATTTAATATTACTGAAACTAAAGACCATACCATTGTTACCTAACCTAACTTACTACAATTTCTTTAAATACGTAGATACCGACACTGATACAAATTTGTCTGTAATGTCACATAACTTTACGTTGGCAATTTGTGGCCAAAGTTACGTTATGTAAAATTACAAACATATTACACTATAAATGAAATAAACATGGACAAAATTCCGTATTATATGTATTAGATACCTAAGTGATTTTACAACTATGCTAAATTCCATCGCAAATTTCCGACACTAGAATTTGTATTGATTTACGTTATAATTTTAAGTTGAAATTGTCAACTATATATAACTTTACTGAGTAATTTAAATTTTATTACATTTTATATATAAGTAAATATATTTACCTACCGTTATAACTACAATAGAAAAATATGCACATACACTGAAAAAAAGGCCAGTAACTTTACAAATATACTTTGTAAAAATATCCTTATAATTATCTTAAAATAATTCTAAAAATAATGATGATATTACACTGACGCTTGTAATTTTACAAGAAAACTGCCAATATACAATAAAACCGTAAAATTCATATGTAATTATAATGTAATATGTACATTTATAGAATATATAGAATCTAAATTTACAATTAGCAACGTGAAATCCACTTTTACATTGTAAAATTACTGAACATACCAAATTTACTATATAATTGACTGTAAAAATATGCTTAATTTGTGTATGAAGATACTACTAATTTTAAAATGCACTGCCACTAACCATTGAGAGCGTTGGGTGGTGACGCCTTCATTATTTCTTGCTTCATTTCGATGAATGCAGCGTTTACCTAGTACTTAGGTATTTACATAATTAATTTAGTGAGTAGTGACTAGCAATATAATCATATCTAGAGTGACAAGTGAGTGTTTTAGTACTATAAATAGTTTTGTCTAGTGCTGGTTGTAACATAACTTAAATAAAGCATGCTTTATTTCGACAAATGCATCGTGTACCTAGGACTTAAGTACTTACATAATTAATTTAGTGAGTAGTGACAAGCAAAATAATCAAATCTAGAGTGACTAGTGAGTGCTTTTATTACAATAAGTAGTTTTGTCTTGTGTTGTTTATAACATAACCTATATGAGATAACGTAACAGGTATGTATTTTATACAGAATTATTGAAGCAAAGGAACAATGGTATTTTTGCATCTACAAAAATCAGATACCAACTGTATATTGAACTCTGTTCATCTTACATATAAACAATATATTATTTTCTACGTTAGAATTATATTTAAATTGTAGGTACCTAAATTACACATTAGATCTTTATTATTTGATATATACAATATATAGATTTACTTTGTTATATATGTTTTGTATAACGTTAAGTGTCCTGTTTTGTAAAAATGGCCTAAATATACAGGTACCAAATTAAATAAAAATTATCGAAAGACCTTAATATTTTATTTTTCATAATCTAACTATATTTATTCTAATATTATAAACTCTTACTCAAAATTGCATAACATACTAGAAAAAATAGTAAAATTATTGTTGCAGCTGTGAAACCAGAATTTTTGTTGTCGACAATAATATGAACCATTACCTACGTTTTTACTAATCTATCAAAAAGTAAAATATATTCGTTATATTCGTAGCGTACCACTTAGGTGTACCTACAAGTTTTTCTAACTTCAAAAAATTAAGCAAAATAAGGTAGTTAATTTATTGAAGATATAATAGGTATAGCTGTAACTACGGATTAGCTAACTGAGCTGAACTTATATAATCGGTTAGGAATAGTACGATTTTGTAAATGTTTTTCACACAATTTGTACAAAAATATTTACTAGATGCAGTGATGTTATTGAGAAACTTACAGAAAATCCTGACATGATTGTTACGTAAGGTAAGTAACAATTGTTAATTCTGGAATTACTATTCAGAAAATTTATTAGGTACATTTAGGAAGTTTCTTTTATTTGCGGAAAAGATAGAGAAACAATAGTCCAAATGTCACGGAAAAAGTTTTTGAGAAAAGTTGAATGACGAAAATTTCATTTCAATATCTTGATACAGTACACTTGTTAATTTTAGGTTTTTTTTATGGTATTCTATATTTTTTTATTTCTGAAAATATTGGTACTCTAATGAGATTAGCATATTCAGCTTTTTGTGTAGAATCTAGTGACTTACACAAACTTTTAAGCCGCTAAATATTTTTATAAGTAGAAAAGTTTCACAGTTATCATAGAAAACGGCCAAAATTGAAAAACATCACTTAGGTATTTTTTAAACAAATCGAAATGTGATTCTCGCAATTCAACTTTTCTCGAAAATTGAGCCCGAAACATCTAATGAACTTTTTTCTGTCTTTTCCGAAAATAGGAGAAACCTTCTTTAGGTACCTAAGTATCCAAACTGGACCATCCTGTACAATAAATAAAAATTACATTGTAGTTATAGCGAAAAATGTTTTATTACAATGTAATTATACAATTGATTGTAAAGTTACTTTGTACTTTTATAAATAATTATATAAGTTACATTGTAAAAATTTTTGTATTGTAAAATTACAAAGTAATATTACAGTTACTAAACCGAAAATTACATCGCAAAATAAATTTACAATGCAATTTTACATTTTAATTGTAAAATCACAATCTATAAGAAAATCACAGCAATAATGAATGGTAAATAAATTGCCATCTATTTTTACTGTAATTATTTTTTACAGTGTAGAAAACTTTTTCAATAACATTTAATAAAATTTAATAATGAACAACATACACTTGTTAAGAAATGTAAGTAATATACCAAAGGGCTTATCAATCAGTTCAAATATGCTCATTTTGTTCAATCTGAATAGTGTAGCAGAAGCCAATTTAAAAATATATTAATATTATTTTTATAACCATAGATTGAGTGTGTCTACAGACAAAACTGAAAAGAGGGAAAACTTTTTACCTAATTTTAATGGCATGGGAAAAAGTTGCTCGGGTTAAAAAATTCCACATGTTAAAATGTACAAATATATACCTAGGGTTAAGTAAGTCAATATAATATACAGGATGCCTGTTACTAACAAATTATTAGAAATAGAGTAGATTTAATTATTAAAATTAAATATATTATGCGAGCGAAGAAATACATAAACATCTATATTTCTTTACTGTTTTAGAAAGGTATTTTAAGCTAATATAAATCAAATCTCCTACAATTCCTATCAATGAAGTAAAAAAATGTTACAAAAGCTAATAATAAAGGAATATATGGGTAGATATTGTGGGTGTAATTAAACGCAGGTTGGGGCTTTTGTCCACTGAGTAGTTAGTTTCACACAATATTATTAATACCTAAAAATATATAAAAACATCTACATTTCTATTTCCAAATAGTTATAAAGGCTTTGTTAGTAGCAGAAATGACTTCTGTGTAGGAAGATTTTTTTAGTGGAATTTATCCATCCATCCCCTAAATGTGAATTGTCCATCTCTTTCCCTAAAAGTGTATCGTTTACCAATCATTTAAAAATATACTGTAATGTATTTCATTACACATATTCATTAAAAAATGTGCTGAAATGTTTTCGCTGAAAATGGCATCTTGTTCTTGAAACATTGGCATACAGGGTTAACTATGACTAAGTACAAAAATTTTAACCACTTGCTCAGGGAGCTCTAAAAGACAATAAAAAAAGTTATTCCAGAATTTTAGCTCGATATTTAAAAAATGGGGCAAAACCCTTTTTTCCTACGGAAAGTCGGCGCCTATGATGAGTATCGACTGAGATGGCTTATGGCGTAGATCCATAGTTGACATTACATCTGTCAACAACTACCATGCGGTCCTTTTCAGTGTTTCTAAATGCAGAGACGACAAAAATTATTATAACATTCTTATTAGTAATAATACCTGACAGGTAGATAAGAGTTAATCCAGTTAGCTCCACTATTTTGCATTCGTTTTTCACTATTTGGTTACAAACTGGTAAAACTACATTTTCACTCACTACCGATAAACACACTTCCCGTAAGTACAGTTAGATACAATGCCTATGTATTATAACAAAATCGAAGAAAGGGATGAGTAGGTAGGTTCTAATAGATAACAGAAAATGTTTAACACCCGCGGCAGTGTTGTCCCATAACCTAGAAAAACAAACCGGCGAACTATATTGTGCGAAAATATCTGTACCCGATACATACTCCTTTATTTATTAACTATAAAACGTTTAAAATTAGAATAAGGCACTAAAAACTGAAGAAGAACACAAAACTACAACGTAAACACAGGAAGTAAATTATAACATGACAGCGAACCTACTCGACTGGACCGACTGCCGACTGTGGCCGACTGTTGCATGACGGTTGCTTGCTGGTTGCATACTCTGATTCTCGCATTTGCGGCGTTAAATAAAGATTAAATATAATATCAAAAAAACATTTTTTTCGCTTTATAAGTAAGTTTGGAAATTTTTTGAAAGGAAATTCTGTTAATTCTTATTTTTTTCTATCCCCTCTTAAAATATTTGTACTTAGTCATAGTTAACCCTGTATTTTCCTTTGTCTTGTATGTATATTTTTGTGAAAACAAATATTTTAGCTCGATTTTTAGTTATACTCGCGTCAAGAATTCAGACGTCTTACGTCACAGCTGACGTTACACATTTGTTTTTATTGTCAAAGTAATTTTCGATATTTGGTCGCGTTAAAAACAATCATATTTTGCAATTTAGTGCAATATATAATACTAACTTTTAGTGTAGTATATAGTTTTATTACTATCAATTGCAGTTTCTTAAATATTTTGATGAAAATATAACGAATTATTCATTTGTTCGTATGACGTAAGTCGTCTGAATTCTTGTCGCGAGTATACACAATATTTACGATCAACTAATATAAATATCTGCTGTAAACTATTGCTAATTTTACAGTCACAAAGGTAAATATGTTATTTAAAATAAATGTTGTATGGTTTAGAGAGACAAGTAATGGGACAGTTTTGATGCAAGCATTTAAACAACGTATTGTTTCAGTTTCTATTATATTTATCAATTGTATAACATATATATTGACATAAGCTGCAAGTGCACACATTACAAAATATAATCTAATACTTTTCCGAATATGCCACAAAAAGTCATTATTAGTGGACCATAGGTACATGTTCTACCACACCTTAACACAACTAAATTAGGTTAGAGGTTAGATTGATGTGGCTCTGCGCATGTGCAACAGAAATCACGTGAAAAACTATGTAAAATTTTATAATATATTGAGTACAAGTAAAGAGTTTCAAAGTAGTTGTTAGGATGGCAAGCTGCAGGCCTATTAAATTTTGTCAGCACTTGTAAATACCATGTAAACGGCGCTTGCGCCACCTATGATCTACGCAGGCTCACGCCATGTTGTAAGCGAGATCGAAACAGTATGTATTTAGAAGTCGAAGTGTGCGTATGCATGTAGTCGCATACGTTGTATAAATTATATGAGGAAATAAATATTTATCATAATATACAGTCCACAACTTATTATATTGGTTACTTGCCACTAAACAGTTTTTGGTCCATCTCACGGATTGGAATCAGCGCTGGATACAGGGGAGAAGATAATAATAATTGAAATTCTTATCCCGAAGTCCTAATAATATAAAAGGTTAGTCAAATAATATTCATTACCTATCCATTTGTCTTACATTCTTCCACGTACTCTTTTTATTTGTGTCACAATGGCTGAAATTAAGAATTTAAAGGCAAAAAGAGGTATTAACAAGTCGAAATTGACGAGATTAATTAATTATTTTGATACAGTAAAAACAGATGAATTAAATAGTGATCTAGTAAATAACTTGCAATTAAGGCTAGAAAAGGTAGAACCCCTTTGGGATGAATTTAATGACGTACAAACTAATATTGAAATACTCGAACCGTCGGAAAGCGACGACGAGGAAAGGGAACAATTTGAGAACAATTATTTTTTAATAATAGGTAAAATCAAATCACTTATTCAAGAATATGAAATAAATAGTAGAGAAGGATCGGTAAAGTCAGGTTCTGTTAACAACTCAAATAAAAATGTAAATTTTAATAGTAATATAAAACTGCCCCCAATAAAACTACCCCATTTTGATGGTCAGTATTGCAATTGGTTGGAGTTTAAAGAATTATTTGTAGCATTGGTGGATCAGGATGAATCGTTATCGCCTTTGCAAAAGTTTTACTATTTAAAAAATTCATTGTCTGATTCCGTAAAAGAGATAATAAAGTCAATAGAGGTTTCGGCAAAAAATTATGAGGTAGCCTGGAACATTTTACTGGACAGATATGAAAACAAAAAATTAATCATTCATAACCACATTCACTCTATTTTTGAACTTCCCACTTTAAAAAAGGAGTCACACACAGAATTGAGAAAATTATATGACAATGCTACTAAGCATTTAAGGGCCCTATCTAGTCTCGGAGAAAAAACAGATAGTTGGGATCGTTTAATAATATATATACTTACAAATAAATTAGATTTTTCTACCAGAAGAGGGTGGGAGTCCCATAAATGTTCGGGGGATCTTCCTGTCTTAAAAGATTTAGAAAACTATTTGAAAAATAGATGTGAGATACTTGAAAAACTAGAGTTAACAAACATTAATGTAACTAATAAACCGATAAATAAAATGTTCAATAAAAATACTCAAATGTCAAATTCCTTGGCTACAGTAATTAACAAAAATTATAAATGTTACTTTTGTCAACAAGAACACAGTATATTTAAATGTGCAGAATTTTTGAATCTAAAACCATATGATAGGATTACTGAAATTAAAAAATTAAAATTATGCCTCAACTGTTTGAGACCGTCGCATGTTTCTTGGAATTGTACTAAGAGTAAATGTCAAATATGTAATAAGGCTCATAATACGATTTTACATATAAATACAAGTAATGAAAACTCGGTAAAGAAGCCAACAGACGTATCGGCACCTGATAGTGTTGCGAATGCAGATGCGAGTCAGCGGGAACAGGGAAACGAAACAGAAAAAAGTTCGGTTGTTTTGAACGCCCAAGAACAAAGGCACCGCGGCACGTGTGCACAAGTTATTTTATCTACGGCTACAATTAAAGTAAAAAATCATCATAATAAATGGATTACTTGTCGCGCTCTATTAGATTCTGCATCACAGAGCCATTTTATAACTGAAAATTTATGTAAAAAATTAAGTTTACCAAAACTAGAAATTAATCACGCCGTTAAAGGAATAGGGCAAAGTTTAACAAATATTAATAAGCAAGTTAATATCACGATAAGGTCTTGTTACAATGATTTTAGTATAGGTATAAGATGTTTGATATTGCCAAAAATAACAGGTAGTTTACCGTCTATGTCATTTAATAAAAATCTATTAACATTACCGGATAATTGCCAGTTGGCTGACCCGAAATTTAATGTTTCAGCTGAAATTGATATGTTACTTGGCTCAGACATATTTTGGGAAATTTTGTGCAATAATAAAATAAAGCTTAATTCAAACGGACCGCTGTTACATGATACACTCTTCGGATGGGTCATAGCAGGCAATATAGAATTAAATATAAAAAATAATATAAGCAATTGTTTTTATGTCGAGGAGACTGCTGAATTATCAAATAATAATTTGATAAAATTTTGGAATATAGAGGAAGTGAATAATAAAACTTCTTATTTAAGCGACAGTGAAAAATATTGTGAATTGAATTTTGAAAAAACAACTATCAGGGACGAATCTGGAAGATTTATAGTACACATTCCATTTAAAAATACATTAAATCAATTAGGAAATTCTTATGATACTGCAATTAGTAGGTTTGAATCGTTAGAGCGAAAATTAATAAATAACAAAGATCTAAAAAATAGTTATTGTAGTTTTATGCAGGAATATGAAAATTTAGCACACATGACGGAAATAAAGGATATTCAGAATTTAAAAAAATCGGATGGTTATATTTTGCCGCATCATGCAGTATTTAAAAAAGATAGTTTGACAACAAAGTGTAGAGTCGTATTTGACGGTTCCGCGAAAACTAGTTCCGGAATTTCACTTAATGATGTGCAATATACAGGGCCTACGTTACAACAAGACGTTTTTTCGATACTGGCGAGATTTCGCAGTTATAAATATGTAATGTGCGCGGACATATCAAAAATGTACCGGCAAATAGTAATAGTAAAGGAACACAGAAAATATCAAAGAATATTATGGCGGGCTGAACCGACGGACAAACTAAAATTGTACGAATTAAATCGCGTAACCTACGGCAATGCTTCATCACCTTATTTGGCAGTTAGATGCTTGTTTCAGTTAGCGTTTGAGAATGAAAATAAATATCCAGAAGCCTGTGAAATAATTAAAAGAGATTTTTATATGGATGATCTCCTAACCGGGGCTAATTCAGTCAAAGAAATATTAAAAATACAACGCGAAGTGTCGGATATTTTAGCTACTGCAGGATTTGACCTAAGGCAATGGTTATGTAATAATAGTGAAATATTAAACAAATTTCAAATAAATAATGAGTTAGATGTAAGTGTTGTAACAATAGGTGAAAATGAACAAAATAAAACATTAGGAGTTTACTGGAACTCAAATAAAGACTTATTACAGTATAAATTAAATAATATTAATGACGATTGTAGTAAAATATCAAAAAGGACTATTTTATCTATTACATGTCAAATATTTGATCCGCTGGGTCTATTAGGGCCAATAATAATAATGGCTAAGTTAATAGTGCAAGAATTGTGGAAGCTAGGTTTAGACTGGGACGAGAATGTTCCCGCAAATTTAGCAAATCAGTGGCAGAACTTTAAGAATGACTTGTTAGAAATTAGTAATATAAATGTTCCACGACAAGCGATAATTTCAGATTATATACAAATAGAAATGCATGGTTTTTCGGATGCGTCGGAAAAAGCCTATGGCGCCGCAGTTTATATTCGAGTTGTTACGTCATCGGGTAAAATATATTGTAATTTATTATGTGGCAAGTCACGAGTTGCTCCTGTCAAACAAATTAGTTTGCCGCGATTAGAACTTTGTGGGGCATTACTATTGGCTAATTTAACAAATAAAATACGTTCCGTTTTAAATATTGAATTTAATAAATACTGGTTTTGGACAGACTCCATGATAGTCTTAGCTTGGATCAAAGGACCACCGTGTAAATGGAAGACATTCGTGGCGAATAGGGTTAGTGAGATTCAGTCTTTGACTAATATATCTGATTGGTTTCATGTTAGCTCAGGAGACAATCCAGCAGATCTTTTATCACGGGGAGTATCCGCGAATGTTTTAAAAAATTGCACGTTATGGTGGAATGGGCCTGAGTGGTTATTCGAGAATAGTAATATGTGGAATTTAAAATCAAGTTTACATTTTAGTCAAGATATACCTGAACAAAAAACAATTGTTCTCGTAACTGCAAGTAGAAAAAATGATTTAATAAGCAATCTAATAACAAAATATTCTTCTTTATTAAAATTACAGAGAGTCACGGCGTATGTTTTACGTTTTGTATCTAATATTAAAATAAATTTAAAGGGTGACAGACAGGGTGGACCTCTCACACCAGTAGAAATTGACAATGCTATGAATTTATTAATTAAAACATCACAAATTGAATGTTTTTCTCAAGAATATTCTGATTTGACTCATAACAAATTATTAAATAATAAAAGTAAAATACTTGGACTTAATCCATTTATTCAGGACGGTTTATTAAGAGTTGGTGGGAGACTCAGATTTGCAAAAATAAAATATGACAAAAAATATCCAGTTATTTTGCCCAAAGGACATTTATTAACCAATCTTATTATAAAAAATGAACATGAACGCTTATTACACTGTGGAGCTCAATCTCTGCTATGCTCATTGAGAAACCGATATTGGCCGATCACGGGTAGAGATTCCTGTAAAAAAATTATAAGTCAATGTATAATTTGCTTTAGAGCTAAACCTAAAGAAAATACTTACCTAATGGGCGACTTACCTGATGCTCGCGTAAATAATTATAGCTGCTCTCCATTTATCAATGTGGGCGTGGATTATGGGGGACCGTTTTTGATAAAAGATCGCCGCACAAGAGGTGCAAAATTGACAAAGGCGTATGTTTGTTTATTCATATGTATGAGTACAAAGGCTGTGCACCTTGAACTTACATCAGAGCTGACTACCGAAGCCTTTCTCGCAACACTTGATAGATTTGTAAGTAGGCGTGGCTTGGCTCATAATATTTTCTCGGATAACGGAAGTAACTTTATTGGGGCAAATAATGAATTGTCAAAAATTTCAGAATTTTTAAAAAATAATACGGATTTAATTGCAGATTATTTACTGAAACACAAAATTAAATGGAATTTTATTCCGTCTCGCTCTCCCAACTTTGGCGGGTTATGGGAAGCTGGTATAAAAAGTACCAAACACCATATAAAAAGATTAGTTACACAACCTTTGACTTACGAAGATTTCAGTACATTGTTGGCGCGGATTGAGAGTATTTTAAATTCCCGTCCCCTTTGTCCTTTAACCCAAGATCCCGACGATCTACAAGCATTGACGCCTGGACATTTTTTGATTGGGCGACCACTAACGACTGTCCCAGAAATTAATCTAGTTGATATTCCTGAAAATCGTCTAAAAAGGTGGCAACATATTAAAGCATTATCCCAGCATTACTGGAAGAGATGGAGTGTAGAATATTTGTCAGAATTGCAGAACAGAGTGAAATGGAAAAAGAATTCTCAAGAATTACTAAAAGAAGGAGCCCTGGTCCTGATAAAAAATGAAAACACCCCAACCATGGCATGGCAGATGGGAAGGATATCGAAACTACGACCCGGCAAGGACGGTATAGTGCGAGTAGTGGAGTTGAAAGTGAAAAAGGGCAATTTAGTTCGTGCTGCGAACCAAATATGTGTTTTTCCTGTGGAATGATTTAGACTTCAACATTTATTGACATTATTAGAAATAAGTTTTATTTTGAAAGTACTGGGTCCTTTCAAGGCGGCCGGTATGTTAGGATGGCAAGCTGCAGGCCTATTAAATTTTGTCAGCACTTGTAAATACCATGTAAACGGCGCTTGCGCCACCTATGATCTACGCAGGCTCACGCCATGTTGTAAGCGAGATCGAAACAGTATGTATTTAGAAGTCGAAGTGTGCGTATGCATGTAGTCGCATACGTTGTATAAATTATATGAGGAAATAAATATTTATCATAATATACAGTCCACAACTTATTATATTGGTTACTTGCCACTAAACAGTAGTACATTGTATTATCACATTATTCCTTAAATTTCTTAATTTTATTGCGTAACATATACTTGATTTTTCCTTAATATGCAATGTAAATTAAAAATTACCAGTAAATATTATGTAAAAAGAAAAATAATGTATTCAGAATTTGTTATATACCGTGAACATATCTCTCCAAACTAGCAAAATAAATTTTATAAAGGGTGTATAAATTGCTATAATATAAATCTTGTAGGAACTTCAAATTCATATAACACGATGCTTATAGAATCGAAAAGGGCCCACTTTTATAAAATACTTTGGTAATGTAGGTAACAGTTCTATAAAAAACACTTTTAAAACAATTTTATACAGCAACTATAAAAACATTTTGTAGTATGTATTTTGGTATTATTTAAAGAAACATATTTTTTAGTGAAGAATTATTAGAACCAAATCATTTTAAGATTGGTGAATAATGCAAATATATATTATTTGTACTTATATTTAAAAACGGAATAGTCTAAACTCAATGGCGACCAATTGTGTAAATGGTACATATGTATAATACTTACAATATTATCATTTCAACAATCACGTGTTTCAACAACGAAAATTTGATTGCTGCACAAATTTTATTGATAAACTATAGATATGTTTGTGACAAAAAAATTATGCGCTTTGATTTAGACCACATTTGCTTTAAAATTATAAATAATAATTTATCCATTTTATATATATATTATTTTTTAAAGGACACTTCTTTAGAGCCGGTGGAAAAAATAAAACCTATAAGTAAAATTGAACGTCGGTACGTTTGGCTGGAAACGTTAGTTTCAAGAATGTGTTTGTATTCTTTCTTGATTAGCACTTCGTAATACACTATACCGTAGAGGTTGAAAAATTATGGTTAGGTTTGGAATTTTATTACGCGGATTAAACCACAATTTTGTTCTATAACATATTTATAAAACATGAAATATTTTTATAGATTAAATACAACTATAAATCTATTTTATAAATAAGCGTATTTTGAGACTAAAAAATAATTTTCGATTTTCCTTATATATCCCTAATAAAACACGTTTATACAACTATTTTATAAGATTAATTAAAAGTCAAGTTTACGCCACTGAAGTCGATACCCGTGAGGAATTGCTGCAGCGTATCAATGATGCAGCCAATGAAATTCGTCAAAACCGTTTTAGCATCTTAATAGCTTCGAGAAGTGTTACACGTAGGGCAAGACTTTGTATCAGAGAAGGTGGAGGGTTTTTTTGAACAGTTTTTAAAATAGCTTGTTGTCTGTTATTAAAATTAAGTTTCCATCGTATGATCCCTTCGAAAAGTGATGGTTGCAGCTAAATTGCGGAATACAGTGAGGAATGTCCTCCTTGATGCCAGCCTTCTGTTTGGAAACCTTCTGCCGTACTCGCATTCTGCCGCGCAGCATTGCCATCGCAAAGGCCATAAATAAATCATCATATCATAATTGTTCTACATCAATAATGTGTGTTACTGATTACGTATTAAATCATTATTATTATTTTTTGTTTAAATTACTATGAAATTGACCAAAGTGGGATTAATTCAAGAGCGATTTTCTCAGAAACCGTTGAAGATAACAATTTGAAACAAGAGTACCTTTTTAACGTAAAACAGTTCAGGAAAACGGAATTTGCTCCCGTACTCGCGTTCTGCCGCTGCAGCATTACCATCGCAAAAGCCATAAATAAATATCTTATCAACTAACTCTTGTCCCGTAAACTCTTCCATTTTGTTCGCTTAGAACTATTAAATTATCAATCGGGTTGACAATACTTTGATATAAGAATACCTTGATAATTTTGTTTAAATTACTATGAAATTGACCAAAATGGGATTAATTCAAGAGCGATTTTCTCAGAAACCGTTAAAGATTTGAAACAAGAATACCTTTTTAAAATACCAAGGGCAAGGGACCTTGTGGAAATAAATGAATTAGTCCATCAAATTGCTCATCAAAATTTAACTGTGTATACCAAATTTCATTCTTTTATCACAACGCGATTGAGAGATATTGCAAAAAAATGATTTCCTTTTCTCCCTCTTCAATGGGTCCCTGAGCCCATAGGAAGCATTTCCGGACCCATGTTCATATGAACTTTTTTACTTAATTTTGATCATATAGAATCGGCCTGTTCAGGGTTGGCAGCTAATTATGAGAGACCCATATAATTTTTTTAAATGTTGTATAACTTATTATAATGTTTTTATAACAATTTTAAAGAACTGAAAATTATTTGTTTTATAAAACACGTTGTAAAAACTATCATAAAACAATTTTACACAATTACATTCTTCAGGGACAAAATTATGACAATTATTTGCTCTATAAAATCAAACTGTTCGTTAAACAACGCAATTCGATAGTTATAAAATAATTCGCTTCTTTTAAAGTTCCATTTTGCTAGTTGGACTAAGCTGTAATTATTTTTGTTATACATATGTCGTTACACACTGACAACAATAATTATTAGCGACATTACATGGTAGATTGTTGGTTCTTAATTGCTTAGGTCAATAATGTGAATCATGCAGTGTTACAACTATAACCGAAAATATCTATTTATGAGTATGCATATTTTTCATAGTAAAACCATGTTTTTATTCACATGAAATGTGATTTTACAACGCTACTATGTGTTTTTATAAAAAATCATGTAATTTTACGTGAAAATGTAAATATACGGTATCCACATGGAAATTCTTGTAATACAGTATGGATTTGATATTTTTTACATTTATGTATGATATGAGCAACGTGTAAATTTACAATAATTTTTATCAGTGTATTTGTAATAAAAATAGAGAAAGTTTATTGTTCTTTCTGTTTAAATTTTTAATACACCCTTAAAACAATTAATACATTAACATTAATTTTCTTATCTAAATATAAACATAGCAAATTTAAATTGTAAATTTCCTATATCCATGAAACAATTCGTTGTTTTATGCAGGCGATTTGTTGCAAAAACCATAATTAACCTAATTTGTTTCACTTTAATGTGATTCATTAAGTATTAATTACCGTATAATATTCCTGGAATTATAAAATTACAAAAAATATAAATGCGGTCACTCGAGCTGAAAAATCATCGCTTCGTTTGAATTAATTTTACTGCTTATTTTATTTACTTAAGTAATAGCGTACAATAAATATTTCTGCGTAATATTTTCTTACACAAGTAGCCTTGAGAGGAATTTTTAAATTGTATGTAAACAAAGACATTTGAAAAGAGGTTCAAAATTAAACCATATATTAAATTTCATAAGAAATCAGCTTTTGAAATTAACATAATATAATAAGATAATACAAGGTGATTCAAAACTTATCAAAAAAAAAATTTAATGTACAGGGGACTCTGACAAATACCTACGATTTTGTAAAAAAATCAAAATATACACTTCTGCACCACGGCACTGGAACTGATTCACATTTTATAAATCCTATTTATACAGCAAATTCAACTGCTTTGACCTATTGTTATTAATTATTAATAGAATTAATTTGTGGTTTTAATTAATAAAATAGTTCGGCATACCTGATGTTACAACAAAATTTTGGGTCCGTCTTACCCAGTTATTACAAACACAAGGGTTTCTGCTTTTTGACCGTTTTGAACTCATAAGTTATTGGCAGCAACTGTGATACGTTTATGTAAACTGACAATAGTAGATATCCACTTCAATGCGACACATTTCACTTTCTAAATATCCACACGAGAAGAAGTCCGAATGATTTAATGTCAGGAGATCGTGGCGGCCATGGTACTGGTCCTCCTCGTCCAATCCCTAGGTATTAATGCTTGGATCGCTGTGCATGGTACAGATATAATAATTCAGTCTCATGTATGATACGCCACACTGCTGCAATACGCCGTGGACGTCCTGGACCTCCATCTCTGCTAAGATTTCGTTTTAAATTTCCCTCTCGTTGCACTACACTTGCACCCACTGCACACCGCAGCAAAAGTAGCTGTATTTGACACATGTTCACCGCGAAATCTTTCTGCTAAAGCATTTTCACTTCACCATAAATGAAAACGATATCCATCAACTCCAAAAGCTACACGTAAGCTATTTCTGACACTTGTAAAACTAATTTAAAGACTGTTTGGTCTGGGCTAGAAACTCCAGTAGCCCAGCGATGTAAAAGTTGAAAATACTACCACCTCAATAATTTTTTACTCGGAGATTATAAGGATTTTACAATGTTTTTTTACGATATTGACTTCATTTTTTATAACGCATCTATTCCCAAATTTGTTTAGATAAGTTCTTCCCTGTATAATTAACTAGGAACTATTTCATTTTACAAGTTTCTGGACTTTCCAAATCACTTTAGTCTTGTTTAGCAGTTTGTATACTCAGTTCTTCTGTTAATGTACAAAGATGGTTTAGATTGTGAAGGTCGATGTAGGTGGTGAATATTAAGTAGGACGATAAATTTCCATCTGATGATCTTACCGTAATTTACCATTCTGGATAACTATTTCAAGTAACATTTTGCTGTATTTTCAGCGGAAAAGCCATTTGAAATCAAAACGGTTTTTATTCTGTACACTGAATATTTCAAATAGGATTGTTTCGAAAACGGTTACTCCTAACGACTTCAACAAGGTGTACCTTTTTCAGATAAAAACCTAGAAAAGTTCTGCCATTTAAAAGAGCATAATGTGCCATAAGTGGCCCATCTAAGTACTAGTGACGTCAAAATTAGAAATAGATTCGAATTTATCGCCCCTAATAAAACCCGGTCTCCAAAATATGTAAATTTTTGGGTTTTTTAAAAAGTTATTAACAAATATCGAAAATAAAATTAACTTTCACACCCTATGTGTAGCAATAATAAAATAGTTAGCACGTTTTACTTTTTATGAATTTATTAAAAAATATATATAATTCGGTTTAAATAAACAAACAAGTTTTCTAACAAAATATTTAACAATATTAGTTTTACGAGTAGTTTTTAATATGTTAGAATAAAGAACTGAAAAATAAATATTCCATTAAATCACAATACGAAAAAACATTAAATAAAAATGTATTTAGGTAGTAATGATTTGAAATCATCAAAAGCAATATACGGAGATAGTAATCTAAACTCCTAACATGTTTGAGTTATAGTCCCAGTTAGTTTTAGCTTTATCACAATTATATTATTGGCACGGGTTTCCTAACCCGACTTTTACTTTTACCAGAAAAAGAGACAGTTAATTTTTACTGATATTTATTAACACTCTGTACACTACTAAATACTAATTACAACTCAACTAAACACTATTTAATTAATCAGTATCTAAATCGATCGGAATCTCCAATTTATCTCGCTGAACCATCCAAATGAAAACTTCTTCTTTTATAGACCAAACGAATATTCCAGGTATTTTCTAGCATCTCTAGATCCATTTCTCGAAAAATTCTGGTCGCTTCTCAATTTTCCAGTCGCGTCTCGATACACGGCATTATTTTGTTTGTTACCAGAATCGCGTAGGGACGATCGGGGTAATCTAGCGTTTCGCGATACCACAGTCGTCGAATTGGATGCAAGTGGGGCAAATTCTGTGACATTATTATACTTACTTGTTTACCTATCATTTTCTTTGATCTTTAAATGTAAATATTCTCCATTTGAGTACAGCGAGCGAAATTAAATGGAATCAACAGAAAACGCGAAAAAGATATGTGATTTTATTGATTCCTCCATTTTTTCGTTAAATATCAGAATTGTCCATTTATCGGCAGAATGAGCATCGCCACTATCTTCGCATCTATATGCGTGACTATTCACTATAGTTGACGCGATGGAAACATACTGTTAAATTGTAATGATCAAAATAGTAAAGAGTAATGCCTTGGATTTTTCAATTCTGTGTTTTTCTTAATCTGGTCACTTAATACACCTGGATAATGAGCCATAAATTCAATTCTTCCTCAGTACCTACTATCGAATGAGCAATCAAAAATAATGTGGGGTATGTCCATTTAATTTTATTTGCATATATAGGAACCATCATTTATTAGTTGAAAATCAGTAGTTGATAGTTTCTTTGAGGCAGCACATAAATATTGCACAAAATAAATAAGCGCATATTATTTTGTGCAATCTTTTGGCATCATTTTTTGTATGCAAAATAAAGACTTTCTCTAAATTGCATTTTGTTAATATCCGGATCATTTTCAGATAGCTTTGAAGGTACTTTATTTGGCTATCATTATTACCACAATTATGTTTTACTTTTAAGGTATATATTTGAGAGCGAAAGTTTTAAGAGCGTTAAGATTTTATCGCAGTTTTATTTTTAGGTAAAAGCTACAGTATAGTATCCGATACAATGAATATTTGGACTTACATTTCACTTTTTGCTATATTTGCATCAAATGTTATTATTCTTCTTCGAATTATTTTGAATAATAGCATTTATTTGTTAGGCCTGTTCATATATCGGCAGATTCTTAATCTGTTAGCATAAACTTGAGAAATTATAGCTAAAGGCAAGTAATGATAAATAATGAAAAAATGTAAAATATTATTAGTTTCGGAAGTAGAAATTTATCAGGTATATTTTTTACTTATAAAAAGAAAACTAAGAAGTAAATATTTCGATACATATAAATATTGATTGATGTCAAAATTGTTTTTTTCTTTAATTTAAATGCCAACTATGTTTCAAGTTCTTTAGATTTTTAATGACATTTAGCATGCGCCCAAATATATCAATTCATTTTTCTCGAGAACTGTTGCCGACATCGAATTTCAATAAGAGTACCTATTTATGCAAAAATCCTTTTTTTAGTCATACAATTTTTTGACAAAAAAATCAGATAAGTCGCAACACAACAAAACAACTATTTACGCAATAATAGATTGGGTGGTTTTTTTTTACTGTAGAAGATTTAGTTCACGCATAGTATTTATGATCTTATTGCGGTGTTCTTGATCGATTTTTATGTTTGATTTTATCATTTGGATTGTTATGATCAGTTATTTTTAACAATTGTTGTACTTGTACACCATTTTTTCGCTAACGGCAGTTAACCTGTTCGAATAATGGATTGTTATCTTTTTGTTCTTTACATTGAGGCCAATAGGCTCAGCAGACGATTTAGTCCATAAATTAACAGATTTTTTTCAACAGGGATATTGTCGCATCAATTATCGGTTTCCGTTTTCCAGTGTCGATTAGATTTTAAGAACAGCCGTTTTGACATCAGTTTATGAAATATGCGACATGACAGCTTTGATTTTCAGCTTTTAGAACCGTCTTGGCAAGTTTTACTGAAAACTGTTTTGTTGGAGAGCCATCGTTATTTTTCTAGATTAGAAAAAAATCTAAGAGACAGGCAATTGCCTCGCCTCTTCTCCACGCTAATTCTACAGCAGCAATATGGTAGAATTTACGCATAAAACCTTCAAGGGTATTTCATCTCAGAGCAATATTAATCGGTTTACTTCTGACAAACATAACAAAGCTGAACTGGTCTTACGTTTACATGGATCAGCTTGCAGTTTCTTCCTTGTGGCATCGCGGGCATTTCAGGCAGGTTGAAATACTATGCTGATGTGGTACTTCTCCTGTACAGGTTTGCACGAAACGTTCCACATAGTCTTTACAATTGCTTCTTTGAATTATGACCCATCTTTCTTCCTCATATTTGACCGCCCAATCTTTTAGTATCAATGTCAGCTCTTCTACGCTTCTATGCTCATTTAACTCGTTTTTATGACAGCAAAAGTTCATAAATATTCCCCATGTGTATTTGTGACTGTTAGTAGTATTTTTTTGTATTTTTTTTTCTTTAATCAACGCATTAATAGATTGACATAAAAAAAATTACGAATTTAAGTGAACTGTCAAAACATTTTCAGAAAAATATACACAAAAAAGTTTGGACATTTTTGTACTACCCTTTGTGTTACCAGCCCCTGGACAAACTATATTGATTTCTTTTTAGATTTTCAAAAAGAGCACAAAAAGTTATGGGACTGTGCAAAATTTAAGAAATACTAATTAAAAACTGCCACCAAAAAACTAACCTTTTGTACATGTACAAAAAAATTTTTTCCACTACTAGCCTATAGGCCTACCTCTATCGATCTTTGACGAATGAACTTCTATTTATTAACCAAGGTAAATAATGAAAATGGTAGTTAATAATTTTGACACTTGATAGTTATAAAAGTACAGAACCATAGGACGCAGAACGTGTAGATTATGAAACACGTTTGTAATAGATAGAAAATATTCAGAACATGTGAACAAATAATTATCAGTACCATCAACTTATCCGAAATAATAGTTAACTGTGCAATTGTGTCATATTGATGCCTGCTCCTCCAATGTTGAGCGATGTAGGACCAGCAGCATTATCAGCTTGATTTCCGGGCACGGAGTGCCCTGCACCATTCCGGCAATGCGTCTCTTATCGGCTATTGATTCTTCAATGTATCCTTCTACTACCCCTGAAGATCGCCACCCACCGTGACGCTTTAAGGACAATATATCGGCCCCATTTTCAGCCAATATGGTAGCTGAAGTTCTGCGAAGGGCATGACTACTGTAATTCTCATAATTTTGGATTTTCAAGAACTTTGCGATCATATTAGACATGTTGCTAATTGTGTTGTGCCCGTATTTTCCTGTGTTGGCACCTCATTTCGGAAGCCCATAAATAATCTTTGTAAATCTGGTGTAGGCCTTTTCCCCAAGTACTTTTTTGCCACCTCAATCCACAGGGGTTTCATCACGACGAATTTTCCGGCTGAACCATTCTTACTGGTAGGTATTTTTATTATAATTATATCGCTTGGAACATCCACATCACCCGTCAACATTTTGCAGAGTTCATCAGTTCTACAGGCGCCTGCAAACTCAGTAACAAGAATTGCCTGTAGAATATGGAATTAGTGAATTTTTAGAAGTTTACTAAAAAAATTACCTTTGCTGTCAGAAAGGCGGCATCAGGTGCTTCAGTGAGAAATCTAGTTCTCTTCTGAAAACACAGGCGATTTCTTGGATCTGTAAGAGGCATTCTTTCGCTTTAGATATACAATTAATTTATAGTATCTTCCAATGTCAATATTTTCTTTTAATGTATGCTTTTACGTAAAGATGTTTGAACTTTTCTGGCAGGAGTTGGTTATCAACATTCTCTGCCATTTTCCTCACTTCAGGGGGTGTGCAGCCCATTTCAGTTTCATTTTCACTTTCCATTAATTGCAAATTTATTTGTGCGAAATGTCAAATTAATTCCAAATTTATTTGTGTGAAATGTCACGAAGTTTGATTTCAAACAAAAGAGTACCTACTTGATTCTTGTACATGATATCAGCGTTTTTATGGTATTTATTCAAATTTCGTGAAACTGCATGTCAATTATTAAAGCTCAATTTAAGGTGTAGTAGCTAGTAGTGGAAAAAATACTATATAAACCACGGTAGAGAAGAGTGCCATTACAGCTTCGGCACCTAAAAATCTCTCACCTGCGGCTCGGTATTTTAATTTTGGTGCCTCAGCTATAATGGCATACTTCTCTACCTTGGTGTATAATATACTATTATATTAAGTATTTAAAAATAATATTTTTTCTTGCATTATTATGTGTATTATTCAATTAAGTTGTTAAGTATACCTTCGTGAAAGAGAAGATATATAATAACTTAACCTAACGGTAGTATTTTGCTTCGGTAGTATTTTCTTCTTGTTCATGTGTTTTATAATAACTAATTTAATTGTGTCTATTGCGTTGTTGTTACTTTACATCAAGTGAATGGCACGTAACATAATTCCTACATGCACTTGCTTTTACTTTGATGTCGTATCAATTATTGGAATTTACAGATGTTGCGTTTACTAGCAAATAAAATCTACATATCAGTGCGGAAACAATAATTGGTATCACATTACGTATTACATATTTATTCGTATTATTAGTAAAATAAATTTCCTGATTGACGTTTGACGTAAGGTTCAATTATATGAATTTCTTTCTCTATTCAGAGTGACAGAAAATCTCATTAAATAAAATAGTATATTGTGATAATAGGATTAAAAGTGTCCCTTTTGTGGCGAACAAATTTTGTATTTGTAAGGTGAAACATGCTATTTTTCCCCAAATGATATCCTTCATTTAATTATTAATTTGTTCTTTGAAATTATTCAAATCAAATTTTTCAAATTTGACAAATAAAATGAAGCCACTAATGCTTTGGTCACAATATTCAATGTTGCGGTCAACGATAGATATAAAGAAGGGGATTGATATAAGCAAATATTCAACGTTACGTGCTTTTATTAAGAGACGAGTATTACCCAATAAATTTCTACACTTGGACAGTGGTGGTCAGGTTGATGTTTATACAGATTTTTCTAAAGCCTTTGATCGGTTGGACCATGGTATTCTACTGCCAAAATTATCCAATATGGGTGTAACTAATTCATATATTAATTTGTTTACCTCTTATTTATCAGAGAGAAAACTGACAGTGAAGTATCGTGGTTTCCAATCCATAGATATTAACCCCACTGTTGGAGTCCCTCAAGGACCAGTTTTTGGACCCTTGTTATTTTTAATCTTTATAAACGACGGCAACTTGGCCTGTAACTTAATGTACTTCTCTATGCCGATGATCTCAATTCTGTCATATTTATCTATGAGGGACTTGAGTGACTGCCTTTTGCTTCAGTCAAATATAGATAAAATTCAACATTGGTGCACGAAAAAATCTATTGCCTTTAAACTTCTCTAAGTGTAATTTTATTAGAAAAACTAGTCATATTATATATGATTATACAGTGAATAATAATTTAATAAGGAAATATAGTTGATCTCTCAAAATTGGAATATGCTTCCCTTGTTTGGAATTCACATTATGAGGTTCATATCAGTAAGTTATTAGAGAACATTCAACGTAAATATATGAAACGCCTGTGGAGTAAATCTGTCAATTGTTATCATATTCAAAGAATATCTCAAGATATTTTGCTTAAACGGTTCAATCTTAACGATCTTTCTTCACGGCGTTTATGTGATTCTTTAACGACGCTATATAAAATTATTATTGGAAAAATTGATTGCCCGGATTTGCTAAATGACGTCTACATGTTTCCCGCTGTGCGATTCGTTCTTCATCTTTGTTTTACCTACCGACTCCAAGAACAAATTTATTAAAATTTTTGCCATTGTATACAAGGGCTGGTACTCATTTTCAGATGCAAAGTTTGTTGATATATTTTTTGATAATATTTCACATATTAAGAGACTTTTTTCAAGCCACAATTCGATTAATGTTTTTACTTTTAACCCACTTTTGTCTTCTTTTTGTAGAATTTTAAAATGTTTAATGTATTTTGGTACTTTTTATCTTTGTCCTTATTATTAGCTGTTTTTTCCCACCCAGTAATTGATACTGACTGTGGGTGGTATACTCTAAATAAGTAAATAAATAAATAAATGAAAAATTAAATTTACACAAATTATCGCATTTGCTTTCTTGAAAGGCTATTTTATATATAAATTGGATTAAAATAAATAGTTATTTATTGTATAAGTGTTTTAAGCAACATTTAATTCACCCAAGAATATTCTTAAGTGGACGAAAGGCAATTAAAACACAAATGCCATACAACGTTTTATCCATAATCACAATCATATTTGTGAAGTCAGAATTAGTGGAATTTAATAAAAAAAATATTCACACAGCTTGATATTTCTTCGTACTCGATGTAACATAAACTTGATATTGCACGGAAAATCCAAGGAAATTATAGCTGTTCCTTACAAGAAGCGACATCTGCAACTTGTGCAAATTCTTCCGAAAATGATGGCAACAATGCTACAAGGGTTATAATTAACGGAAAGGAAGTTAGATGTGATAAAACTAAAGACAAAATGTCTACTATAATAGAGCATTTACATTAACTCAGTGTCATTAAATTCCGATAGGGGCGCTAGCGTCAAAGTTAGGTATTAATGTTAATGTTCTATGGTCTAGTTTACGAGTCTGTGGTTCGATAATTTTTTATTTGAATTCGTGTGAGTCAAATAGTGATTGTAAATCTAATTTACATCCCTTTTATCAAAATTAAACTTGTACAAGTACAAAAAGTATTAAAATCTTATTTATGTTAACCTCACATAACCTTGTTTATTTGCATTTTACATTAGTAATTTGGAAAAAGAAGTAATAAAACGTTATTTAACACAGAAATTGTTAACGTGGGAGTGCCTAAAGAATTTCATGGTAATTCTTAATTTAAACCTCTTTGTTTTTTAAAGAATTGAAATTTTATAAATCACGAATCGATAGAAAAATGGTTAGTTGTCGCTCAAATTGCAAAAATGTTGCATGTAATATGCCTAATAAATAAAAAAGTACATTAAATGTCCAGTTTCAGAAAAAATACGAATATATAAAAAATTCAGTGTTTAAAATAATGTACATGTGACATATATATATATATATATATATATATGGTTGTAAAATTTCTCCGGGTTCCTCTCCGCGATGAATCTGCATGGTCTTCAAAAGAACCATTTGTTTGACAACGTTTCGGTAAAATCTCATTTACCATCTTCAGGTCTTCTTACTTCTGCTTCGCGTTACTACGTTCGGCTTACTGGAAGATGTTTGTCCACTTGGTGAGTTATATACTGTGCTTTCGTTCCGGTGTGTGGTTTTCTTCGCATGGCTGCGCGTCACGGGTCTTGCGTTTAATGGTGCTGTGGGTTCTTGTGTTCTGCTTGGCCTACTCTCACCGTTGCGTGTCACTGGTTTATTGATCTTCTTGATTCCCAGGACAGGTTTCCAAGCTGTTGGTAATCTTTGGGTATCGTCACGTGTATTGAGATTTTGAGGATGTTTTTCAATTTCGATGGCTTCTCTAATTATTCTTTTTGCCTTATGCTCCATTCTTGCTAATACCAATAGGCAAAGCTCTCCTGCCATATGTCAAGGGAACTACAGACAAAATAAGCAGGGTTTTATATTATATATATATATATATATATATATATATATATATATATATATATATAATAAACATATGCAGTTTTTATTTGGTGTTTTTATTACAGTATAAGTACAATACAGAAAAAGTTGAAAATCCTGTTAGGTGTTTTAAATGGTTTTCACTTAAAAATTTGAGTGATATTAGTTGTGCTCTTTTGTAACTAATAACATTTTGAATCACCATATCGTAAAATAACTTGTTACTACTAGATGCACTTGCTATACTCTCAGGATTACTGGCGTTATTATTATTCAAGTAATTTTTATATGATTACATTTAACTCCTGTCAGATTTCTACTTTTTTTCCATCTGCAAGTTTGCCTACGTTTTCATCCTGTTTTCGCCTTTTCATGTACCTTTTCATGCGTTCATTATTTTTTACAGTATTGGTATCATATTTTCGTATACGGGTAAATATAATGTTGAAACAGCTGTTTTTTGAGAATTTTCCATTGTCCTAAAAATAAGAATGAAACCTTATTAAATAATGAAAAACATACACTGAAAATAGATCATGTATGCTTGTACTTACCCATACTAGTAATAGTATAAAAATATTCTGTAAAATGTTTTCAGCAGATCTTTGGTTTCTGGGTTGGTTTCCTGCTGGACTCAATTGCTATTAACCATTTTTTTCAGCATTATTAAGGAACTTGCGAAACATGAAATCTTTATTTTTATTAGCAACAGATAAACATTGCGATACACAACATTTATATGGCATGTTTTTTTTACACAAATTGAAACACAACAAAAATTAAATAACAAATATTTGTGAGGTTAGATTTAATACCTAACATTGATTGCAGTGCCGTCTACATGTAAATGCTCTATTGTAAATGTTAAAGTTAATAAGTAAATAAATTAAATTTGATTTATTATAGGTTTATTATTTTTTTCCTTATTCTACTAGGCAAATAAAGTTACTTTATTCCACTAGTGGACAAACTATCACTTCAGACGGTTTATATGTGTGGATAAAAAGTCGGATTGTAAGGTGATGTGAATAAAATTAAATACGGCGTACTGTTTTTGCAAGGTCTATTTGATCTAAAAAAAAATGTATTTAGTCAATAACTCGTCTGCATCTTTCAAACAGTTATGTAAACGCAAGAAAGAAATGAAATTGAAAAGTCCTTTCAATATTCTTAAAAAAATGGAATGATTTTGAGAAAGAAAATGTTGGAGCAACATATATACCCTAATTTCAAGTCTTAGTCTGTCCAAACAATCTTTTTTTAGTAAAACTCGCTTTGGCTCAGCCGTTAACAAGAAAAACGCATTTCCGATTATAAAAAAAAATCACTGTGTACATCAGAATTGAAAGGATTTTCGGTTTCATCCAATGTATCTACATACCTCCTAATAATTCAAATACTATTACTTTCGTTTGCTCATGACCTATAGAGTCAGGTGTGTATACACATATCTTGCGGTTTACTGGCACACATCAAAGTGTGTGACGTAAATTGCGGAATTAAGAAACTTCTAACATCATAACCATGGTGGAATCTTTGTGGTATTGCAGCGAAAATAATAATGTATATAAAGATAAATACAAACATTAGTAATTTGAAGTACCACTTATGTTATTTAGATTTTTTGTTCAACAATGGTAAAAAATCAATTTGTCAATCACCGTATGTTTACTCACTTAAAAAATGGGTCTATTTTAATTATAATTCACGATCAAATTGAAGTAGCGAATAATATACGTTATTTAGCTTTAAATTACAATAAAAAATGTCTAAAAAACATTTCTATGGGCAGCAAGGTCATAATGACTGACGTACCACGAAAATATTTTAATCCGTTTTGATTATTGATTTTTTGTAATGTATCTATGTTTAACATTTATTTAAAGTTTAATTTAATTTATTTATCAGATGAAATTAATTTAAGTGTAAATTTAACAGATGCGATTAAACATTTGGCTGCAAATTTTTTAACATATTAAATTCTACGTATTATGATTTATACCTTTTATAATTTCTCCTACTTGATTTTAAATAAGAATCACCGTTACACATACAATATAACAAATACATATATATAAAAAACTATACAAAATGTATGTCCCAAAATATTTAATAAATAAATTGCAAGTTGAGAAATATGCATATTCTTTTTTATAGTGGCGGATATACAGGTTCTTGTACTTTTGGCAAAATGATGTGTCTAAAAGATCATTTCAAAGACATAAGATACACCAATTTAAAAAGAAATGGCAATAAACGTTTACAATTTGTAAATATCATTAGCATTAATATGCAAATGAGATACGAACTTTAGGTTGAAAATCTATTCTTCCCAGGCAAGAGAGTACAGGGTGATTCACAACTTATCAAAAAAAAATCGGGAAAATGGACTCAATATCGCAAAAAGAAATTGTAAAATTCTGATAGTTTTCGAGAAAAAATTAAGATAAAATTCTTTAGCAGCTTCTCGTCTTGACGCAAACCGATTTAAAACGATTTCCTGGTAGACATATGCCAAATACAGCTACCGTTACCGCGATAGTGCAACGCGGGCGTGACACGGAAAATTTGCAACCGAATCCTGGAAGAGATGGAGGTCCAGGGCATCTACGGCGTATTCCAGTAGCTGAGGAACACATTTTTGAGATAGTTGAAGAGTATCCCTGAATAAGTACCAAGCAATTGCTCAACTAGTACAAGAATTATCCTAATCAACAATGTGACGTATCATGTACGAGGCTCAATTAATATCTGTACTAAACATTAATGCCAAGGGATTTTCCCTTATCAGATTTTGTGAATGGTTGCTGCAACAAATTGCTGAAAATCCGAAATTTACAGCTGACGTATTAGTTGATGAAGCTATTTTTACACGGAATGGGATGTATAACATTCATAATACTGATTGGGATTTTAAAGAATCTTCACGCGATACAACGGGATCATTTCCAACGCTTTGCTTTAAATTGTTTGTTTTTTAAACCCAAGCTGTGTTGCGAAATTGCAAACTAAGATACAATTAATATTAAGCAAAAATCCTTTTAACGTAATTTGTTTTCTGTATGCACGTTTGTAATTAATAAAATAGACAATAGAAGTTTTCCTAAAAATTCTTCATACTGACACGTATTGTAACATACGGTAACATTGCAATCCATTACTAGTTGTTAACTTCAAACTAGATCAAAATAATTGTGTATTGTACATAGTTCGTATTGCTTGACGTCCTTTTGAAGTTGCAGGAAATTCTTATAGGAAGACGTGTCAAAGAGGATACGTTTGCAACATGGCCACTTCACTATTTTTATCAATGGGATAATTTTATGTAAACAGCACTACATACTGTCGTGTGTGTAAAATTGAAGAAACCATTAGCCAGAAGGAGCTCGCTATTGAAACCTCCTTGGATATAGCTGGAGTATTTGACAATACGTCTTATGACTCCACTCAGAGAGAAGTAGAATTGCATGACATTTCTTCCACCATTGTAAGATCGAACCCACCGTCGAATTTATACCACTCTAGATGGTACCATGAACAGAGTGGCTGTGGACTGAAGATATCTGCAGGGTGTAATTCTTTGTCCGTTTCTGTGCGATTTTCTCCTTCGTGCGTCTCCGCTTCACGGAAACGTACTTAACACTTAAGCTGCTGTAGTATGATGAACTGCGGTCCAGCGAGTAGCTAACACATTTCACTAGCGTGTGTCAGCGTGACAGAAGCGATACGCACATCTCCCACAGAGGTATTAGAGATTCTATGGTCTCTTAAAAAAACTGCATCTCGTAGTTAAAGGGTACACGAGAGAGTCCGAGTGGGTTAGTAGATGGGGATGAGATTCTTGGAACAGTCAGCGACAAAATATTCCGTACGTATTTCAAAGGAATAAGGTAAAGATTCCAACTAGTAAAACCTGGCTAATCCTGATACTCAGATCTCAAAAGGGCTCGTCTGGCTCGCGGATGTATCCAAGACGGATCAGGGTTCAGGTGCGTAGATCTATTTACTGCGACCAAGAGTGAATTTGTTTCACTCTCTGGGGAAATACACCAAGTATTTTTTGCTAACTCTACTTGCGTTCAAGAGAATATCAGAAGGGAATATGTAAACCAGCATATACAAATATACACAGATAGCCAAAAGGCTTTACGAGCGCTTCTATTCTTCAGGATCACCTATCGTGTGGTCATGGGAAGGGGGTTCCGGATCACAGTGAGAAGACTGTATGTTAACCAGAAAAGAGTCAAGTAGTCAATTTGTGAGACCTGAACCAGTATTGGAGTTACCACAATGCTATATCTCGCAAGGCACATAGCTGATTGCATTAAAAAACGATCATAGGGAGATTGGATGCGTGAATCCTGTCTACGCCAAGCCAGTTTTCCTGGTCCCATGAGCTGTCACGGGTCCCTCAACACCTACATAGGTTTGGCTTAAGCAATGTCTTGAGGTGCAGACTTTGAGATGAAGCAGATGAGGATTCAATTCACTTTTTTGCAACTGTGTCTGTAATGATAGAGGCACGTAAACATCTTGGGCCGGTTTTTCTTTCTCCTCGAGATATTAGAGTGATTCTAGCAAAGCTGGTGCTAGCTTTTGCGCAAAGCACAGGTCAATTTTGAACAGCGGCATGCACAGTTGATCTGCAGACCTGAGTGCTGCAGGTAATCTGAGCAGTTTCAAATAGCAACAACAACTTCGTATTGCGACTAGAGCGTTTCGTTTTATTGTATCTATTATTTAATTGATGTTTGTGGGCGTTCATAAACAAAAATTAAACATTATAATAATCAAGCTGTATGACATATTAATTTAAGGCGAAGGTGGGTAAAATTTTCTAGCTAAGAGCCTTTGTACGGAGAACATTTCACACAAGCAAGGGTAGTCAACCATTTTAAACTTTATCGTGGTACGTATATTTAGGTGTACCTTTGATTATTAAAGAGAAAGACCTGACATAGTAGGTGTTTCTATTTGCCACATATTCAAAACATGTTTACTGCCATAATTCTACTACCATTGATCAGAGAAAAAAATGCTTAATTATGTTTTCTTCGGACAATTTATAATAGTTAATGATAAAAGCACTCATATTTCAGATATTCTGAATAGTTATATATTTTGGAAACATCTCTCTCCCAGTGTAGATTTTCAGATCAAAATCATAACCCATTATAATATTCTTAATTATACATATATGCAAGCCAATAAAAAACAAGTGACTTGTACCTGGAGCATTGTATTCAAGTCGGATTAATCCGTTTACGTAATACATAATTTCGTCATACAAAGTTTACGTTCTTGTTTACGATAACTTTTAAATTTCTTGAAATTTTAAGAGCGCCGATTCAATCAGATATCAAGTTTATATTTTTAGGACAGTGGTTACTCTCAATCGATGAACAATAAATTACTTTCACTTATGCATACCAAAATTTGAAGGTAAAACTGAAATTGCTGATGACCCCAAGTAAAACTAGTTGGGATTCATAAATCTCATTTTTTTTTCAGTTGGAAATGTCAGACGACTTTCAATATTTCACTGAATTGTTTTTAGATACTCTAAGTAGCAAATAACTTAAAAATTCTTATAAATGTGTCATCTGACATATTTTTGTGACCTTGTAACAACAGCTACTATGTTGGAAAATTTTTTGGAAACTCAGTAAATTACATTGTTTCGGAAATATATGAAGACCATATTCGTTGTTTTTTAAATTAAATTAAATTTAAAAGATTTATTGGCAAATTAATGTACATGTGACGTCAGATGTACATTTTTAACATGCTGAAACAGAGCAATAGCATGCAACTTGTCTTAGAACAACAGGTATAGTGCCTGTAAACATCATTTGTCACTTCCATCAATATAACATAACCTATTTTTCTGCCGAGACAAAACTCAAGAGATTTCAGAGTGTAGAATTATAACTACATTACAAAGGGGTTATGTTTGTTTATGAATATCACGGGACATAGACCAGAGCAAGACAAAACTCATAGACTATGGCATGGCATTACCACAGTTTGAGTTTAATGGTTTTCATGCATTGTTCCTAGCTGGTAAAAATGTACGCGTGACGTCATGTTGTTTTAAATAATTAATATCTCTCATAAAACTGCATATAGTCCAAATCCTATGACACGTATCCAACGTTTTTTAGAGTACTATCTAAAAATGCAAAATACCAAATTTAGTGGTATTCCCCATTTGACTTAAATATACGTAGGTATTTAGTATAAAATTAGGTGCATAGGTATTTTGGAAATGTTTTAAAACTTTTACAATATTAATCAAAATAGTGTTACAGTATATCTTAAAATATTTTAATTAGATAAAGTAGCACTTTATTAGTAACCTTAAAGTATTTTAAACGCAGTAATTATACACAAAGAACTTTTGCTACAGCAGACATTCATATTCATTCACTCATTCATACATGATTCAAATTCAGAATTATGTTTTAGCACTACACTAATAAGAACCTCCACCTACCAGGTGAATTTTTTTGTGTATTTTTAGATACAATTCTTTGTCCTTGACATGCCAGTTTTAACTTATTTTTAAGTTACTTTCTCTTGTGTTTTGCAATTTTCTTATCACTATGTATTTTGTTATTTCCTTTTTAATCACATTTGATTTGCTTCATATTTTATCCTTATCTCGTAACTAAATATTGTAAATAAAATAAATACATAATATTTTCCGCTTTTCCATGTTTTTAAGTATTTATATTATTTTTGGTATATGATCTAATTTTTTTAAAATTTTTAAAGCATTCCATTTGTAGTTATTTGAAATATTTGTTAAAGGTTTATATATTAATACAAAGAAAATAACTTAGTGAAAATTATTTTGACAAAACTGATGAAAAATGCATTTTTGAACCGTATTATTTGTTAACCGCTTCATTGAAAATGCTAGGGAAAAACAAACATATTTTAATTTGCTTTTTTTTCTCTTTTGCAGTCTATTTGTTGGTAATAAGGATCTAGTTAAGTTTTAATTTAATATCGGAAACGAAATCTAAACACCGATTTACTTCTTTTTTCGTATTCTTAAAATAATGTTTTCTACAAATACAAGTAATTTTATACATTTAACAACTGAATAATATTATGAGTGATGAGTTTAGCAAATAAGAAGAATGTTATTTATTTATTTATTTATTTATTTATTTATTTATTTAAAGAAACATACAGGTGTTAACCTAATTACATGTTTCTATATTTAACATAAAATTATAAATTTGAATAAACTATAAACTATAGGCACATAATAGAATTTGGAATGTATAATATAATATAAATACTTGTCTTACAGGTATATGGAGTATTTTAGAACAATTGTAAAACTTCATTTTTGAAACTACCCAGACTGACATCAAAAATGCCAAAAGCAAGCTGACCCTGGTACTGATTATATGTCGACATTATAACTCCTATCAAAGACTGACTCTGAGCTACATAGAAAGTATGTCTAGTAGGACGAACTCGGCGATCTGGCACATAAAAATTAAGCTGAGCTAATAAATAACTCGAGTTTAACTTACAACTTAAAACTTTATACATGAATGTTAGCATGCTTATTGTTCTCCGTGACTGCAACTGCAACAAACCGAATTCCTTTCTGAGAGGTTCATAATGCACAAAACCTGGATTGACATTGTATTTCTTAAAATACAAATATTTGACAAACTTATTCTGTATTGTATCTATCTGCTTAATTTGATTTTGCTTTGATGGACACCATAAAACAGAGCAATATTCTAGCTTAGAACGTACAAAAACTTTATATAAATAAGATATAGAAGTTATATTTTTAAAATTATAAGTAGTACGCCTTACAAAATCTAGCATTTTATTAGCTTCTTTACAAATATTATTTATATGTATATCAAATTTGAAATTATTCTGGAAAGTGACACCTAAATCCTTTATCTGAATACACCTGTTTATAATTTGAGCATTGATAAGGTAATTAAATTCTTTTGGTTTAACAGCAAGCGTATAAGAGACGATGTAACATTTACTAAAATTTAGATCTAACTTATTCTTTTGTGTCCAGTCATAAACGACATCCAAATCCGCTTGCAGAATTTGACAGTCACTCGTATCTTTGATCTGCCTGTATATTTTAAAATCATCAGCATAGAGAAGACAATCAGAAGAAACAAGCTCTGGTAAATCATTAATAAAAATTAAGAAAAATAATGGACCAAGATTGGATCCTTGCGGCACACCTGACCTCGCCAGGAAATTAGAAGAGACAGACCCACGATATGTGACACACTGCCATCTATTACTCAAATAGGTTTTAAAAAAATGTAACAAATGATCACTAAATCCGTAAAAATGTAACTTTGATAAGAGTGTATCGTGGTCTACCCTGTCAAACGCCTTCGCAAGGTCAGCGTACACTACATCCATCTGTCCTCCGCCATGTACAATTTTACTAGATTTATCCATGAACACACCAAGATTAGTTTCAACTGACCTCTGCTTGACAAAACCATGTTGTTCTGGTGAAATATACTTTTGCATATATAAATAAATTTTGTCAAACAGAATAAACTCATATAATTTAGCTACTGCATTAATTAAAGCAATCGGTCTATAATTACTAACTAGATTTTTGTTATCTTTTTTGTGTATAGGTGTTAATTTAGTATTTTTAAATTCATTAGGGAATACTCCGGTTTCAATAGATTTTTGAAAAATTAAAAATAATGGATATAATAAAAAATCTTTACAAGCTTTGATAATGTAACATGGAATATTATCTGGCCCAGAAGAATGTTTGGGTTTTAATTTCTTAAATGCCCTCTCCAAATCCTCGATATAAATTTTTGAAAAGTGCAAGCAATCAGTTTTAGCCAATGTGTTGAATAACCTTTCACTATGATTTTTTAACATATCAATATTATATGTGGACTGTTGACCATAAACACTAGCAAAATAATCAGCAAAAGTATTAGCTATGAGAGATTTATCATTTGTATCTCATGTCACCTGCAAATATTCAAAGGTAGCAAAAGGTAGTAAAATGAATATTTAGATACAGAAATCTTTCAAAATACGTATTTTTTTAAACTCAACTGTAAATATTATTATTACAAAAACTTGCTTAGTTCTGCATATAAGATTGTTCACTTTTGTTTATAAGTATGTGAAAATAATTGTAAAAAAGTGGGGTTAAAATAGTAAAATAATGTGTCATTTTAAAAGTTATTATATTATTATTTGAGGAGAATTTAAATAGTAAAAGTGCATGAACAAGACATTCATAATTTTATTGTTGATATTACTTTTGCTTTGTGTTTTATTTTTCCAGATTTCTATACCTAAAAACACTACACATTAAATCATTTTACGGCGAAAAATATGACGACCTTAAGCATCAACTTATTAGACATCTCTTGACATAAAAATATTTAAACATAAGCGTTTTGCAATGTACTATGGCACTATCAACCTACCACAACATTCGTACAATAATTAATAAAACAAAATATATTTAGTATTGGTTACTGAACATAAAATTAAAGCTATACAGGGTACCAACGAAAACTTGACTCCCATCTCCTATAATTAGAAAACCAAAAAATATTTCAAAATTCCCCGAGACCCGTCGATTTTTGTTCTTGGTAGGAGCTTTCGTGGCAGTCAAGCCATCTCAATATGTTCATTCCCCTAATCCCTAGCAACCCCTACTGTAAAATAAATTTCAAATGGAACCACCTCACTTGTAGCACGTCATGTTCTCTTTTCATTGTGAATACAGTGACGCATCGTTTTTAGAAATCGGTTGAGATTTGACAGAATTATTGGCTAAAAAAAGTTGACAGAACACATTACCTATTTTTGTTGATGTGTCATCAGTTTACAAAAAAGTCACAAATATAAAAGCTGAAGCAAAATAAGTTTATACGAATTCAAACCTTATTTCTTTTTAAAATAACACAAAGTCACTGTTACAAAAAAAGTCGCTGTTTTTGGCTTTTGACCACGAAATCGTTAGTTTCTCAAACGATTTTTAAAAACTATGCATCACTGTATTCGCAATGAAAAGGATTTTAAAATGATGTGCCCACAAGTGGCGTAATTCCATTTGAAATTTTAAAGTTGGGATTGCTAGGGATTAGAGCGATGAACATATCGAGTTGGCTTAACTGTCAAAAAAGTTCCCCCCAAGAATAAAAATCGACGGGTAGACAAATTTTGAAATATGGTTTTCTAATTATAGGGGGGGAGGTAAGTTTTCGATGGAATACCCTATATAATTTTACTTCACGTATTGGTAAGAATCTCAAAACACAAAATCATCAATCGTAAAAGATTTAAATCTTTCATGACGGCCGCTTCTACCATTTCTTATATTCTTCATTGCACTTTCGAATTTGACGACAAACTTTGAATTAGCGATTTTTTAATTTTCCCTACGGCCATATCGCATGACAGTCGAACGACTTCCAAAAAATAATTATTGTTTTTGTAATCTAATTTAAAGGACTGTACATTCCATTTTTCATTATTAAACCCATGCAATTAACAAGATAAAATGCAGTATTACGAAACGGTTGGATAGTACTGATGTTAATCTAACTTCTTAAGTAGGTTAATAAACTAGATCTTGTTATTGTCTGAAGATGAATTTATTTCTCCCTTTCCTTTTGCACAAAAACTTCTTTCTTCTCGAAATCGATTTTTAAAACGATATTATCTTATTCTGCGTACTAAATATATTAGATACTGATTTTACATCCGCTGCAATGCATAACACTGCTGTCTTTTATATTGTATTTATTATTGTCCTTTTCACCTATAGTGTGCTTAATTCGTTGTTTTTCTAAAATTTTCACACTTTATTTTATAAGAACCAAACATATTATTTATTAGCAACTGGTTCCATTGACAAATGTAATAATGACACGAATGCATTTTGTATCAAAGTCAAAAATAGACTAACTTATACAAGGTGTTTGTAAATAAGCGCAAATATGCTTCCTTTCCGAGATATAGAGTGTTTAAATTTTAATTTTTTATTTATTTTTATAAATTATTTCAAAAAGTTTTAAATATATTGACTCGAAATTTGAAACACGCCTTGGAGGGATAAATGTGCATTTTTGGGGTGATAGCAACCTACTAGATAATGTACAAAATAATTTCGGCAACCACCGTATCGAATAATGTTTATTAAACTACACTGAAGTTGAATCACTTTTGCATGTATTCTGTTCAACGATAAATCATGTTAGATTTATACAATACACACTGTAATTGTTAAGGGCGCCGTTTTTATATGCAAATTTTCAACGAACGATTTTCAACGCTGTTTGTCACGATAGTCTAAAAAAGATCTGATTAAGTTAAGAAAGAATATCTTTTCATTCTGTCAATTATACAAGTTTTCTCCAGAGTGTGTAACAGGCTGACAAGTCATTTAGAATGTTAAACTCATTTTGAATGCTTTTGTTAGACTTAAGTTAGAGTATGCCAGTATTGTTTGGATCCCTGGCTATAGGTTATATGTAAATAATATTGAGTCCGTCCAAAGACGTTTTGTGAAATACTTGTGGTTTTCTGCTGATGTTATCCATCCATGTCGTGGTATTTTGCAGGAACTGCTAAGCAATAGATTTAATGTACAGTTGTTGGAAACACGTCGAAAATATTTTGGAGTCCTATTTTTATATAAAATATTAAATAATATAATTGATTCTCCCCAACTACTATCACTTATTAATTTGCATGTACCGAGATTACCAGGCAGGAACTTAAATGTGTTTTATCCTCTGCTAGCACATATTAACATTTTAGATTTTTCTCCGATGCATAAGATTTTAAATGATTTTAGTCTCGTACAGGCTAGCATTGACATTTTTGCTTGTAGATCTGGTAATATTAAGAAGGCATTCCCTGGCCCTCCAATGTATTAATAATGTTTTTTTAACATATTTATTGATTGATTTCGTAGATCATTCATTTTGGTATGCACTTTATATTCGCTATTCATTTAATATTTTTGTTGTACTTTTGATGTTATGTATTAGTTACTGCGATTTTGTATTTGTTTGTCTTTTTGTATTGTATTTTCCCACCCTGTGGCCTAGGCTGTTGGGTGGTGTACTTTTAAATAAATAAATAAAATAAATAAATAACATCAATAGTGTGAAGTATATATTTCTATTTTACTTGTAACTTAACTGTATAAGAACGAAATATATTATTTATTAGCAACTGTTTAATAATGACACGAATGTATTTTGTAACGAAGTCACGGTCATCTTATTAATAATAATTTATACAAACTTTTGGGCATACATTTACTTGGCCTTTTCAATTTGCAGTGTCAAATTTATTCGGATTTATTTGTTTGCAATCTCTTGACAAGTTTTTTAACAACCTTTATTTATTTCATTTACATGTATGAGTATACATTTACCAAATATTTCCAATATAAATTGACATTTAAAAAAATGCCATCAGTGCTGATGCTTAATTTTAAAATCAACTTTTCCTTATTTCTCTGTATCGATTTTGCACATGTATCATAAGACATTCTTAAAGCTTCCCTTGCTATTCATGCTATTTATTCTAAAATTACTAATTTGTACACCTCTAAGAATACCTACAGGGTGTTAAAAAAATAGTGTAAAATATTTAAGGAGATAATAGGATGAACCAAAATAAGCAGAAAAGTCTCAATAAACATGGGTCCGCAAAGTAACGGTTGCGGAGATATGGAATGTTTTATATTTTTTAGCCCCTTTTTTTATTTTGCAAAAATGTTGTGTATTTTCTTATAATAGTTAGTTGATGTTTAGTGAAATAAACAGTACGTATTTGACAGTTATTCTCAGTGCACAAGTTTTCTTTCGCTATGGCTGGTTACTCTAACGCAGAATTAGCAGACATGCATTTCATGTATGGTCGTGCTAATGGGAACGCCACTGAAGGGCAACGTCTTTATGTTGACGCTTATCCAAATCGCCAGATTCCTTCACAACGCATATTTGGAAGAATCCACCAAATATTGCGTGATACCGGTTCCTTGACCAAACAGTGCCATTTATCCAAAAGACCAAGGTCGGTATCCTACTCCTAGAGCAGAAGAAGAAATTCTACCACTGGAAGAATTAAGTAGCAATTACTGGTAGCAGAATCCAGGTACGAGTGTGCAGAGAATATCAGCCGAGGTAGGAATTAGTGGTCCTCTTGTTTACAGAATCCTTCACGAGCAACTGCTTTATCCATACCATGTGCAACGAGTACAGGCCTTAAATCCACTAAATGATCATCAAGCACGTTTGGTTTTTTGCCGCTGGTTTCTATGTCATGATGCTGAAAACCCTCGTTTTCTTGCAAACATTCTTTTTACTGATGAGGCTGGGTTCACAAGAAATGGAGTGTTTAATTTTCACAATACGCATATTTGGGCCGACGAAAATCCTCATGCTCTAATAGAATCTGGACATCAGGCACGTTTTTCATTAAACATTTGGATGGGTATTGTAGGTGACAGGTTTCTAGGTCTTGTTGTTTTACCAAACCGATTAACAGGCGCTGCTTATCTCAACTTTCTGCAGAACACACTGTATGAGTTTTTGAGACCTTCCTTTGAATCAGAGGCAACAAATGTGGTTCCAGCATGATGGCCCTCCAGCTCATTTTTTCCATGACCGTTAAAGAGCATTTACACTAAACTTTTCCTCATAGATGGGTAGTAATGAATTCCATAAATGGATTGGACTTATTTCTTAATGTATAATTAAGTTATGCTTTTTTTCATTCCGAATTGTACTGGTAACATAGTTTCTAAGATCTTTATAGTACACCCAATCATTGTTAGAACGAGAACTCTAAAGAGAATTTTCACGTAGATTTATCACAATTCTTGAAGTATATGTAAGACATAGAACACTTTTTTAGTAATCTTAAAGTATCCGTATTCTTGAAATAATGTTTTTTACAAAAACAAATGAGTTTAAACATTTAATAATTGAATAATCCTAGAGCTTAGCAAATAACAGGAATGTTGTCTCATGCCACCTGCAAATCATTCAATTCAAAAATACCGTAAAACGAATAGGTACATGCACGAAAGAAAGCAATATAACCAACAAATTTTTAGATAAAGAATTCTTTCAAATTACGTATTATTTTCAATTGATCTGCAGATGTAAATATTGTTATAACATAAACTTACATAATTCTGCATATAAGATTGTTTATAAGTATGTGAAAATAATTAGAAGAGCAAGAATAATTTGAATAGTAAATGTAAAAAACCTTAAAAATGTTATTTTTGATATTACTTTTGTTCAATGCATTTTATTTTTCGAGATTTTTTTACGAAAAATCACAAATTTGATCATTTTACGGCGGCCTTAACTGTACCTAGAGGAGCATGTGTATTAAAAAGTGAACAAATAAAAATTAATATAATCGATAATATCATTCACATTTTCCAAAGTAAAAATATAATCCCAGATGAATAAATACAAATAATTAAAAAAACGTGTTTCTATTAAAACATTTTAAATGACACTTATAAATGTTTTTAAGCGTAATAATGTATTTCTCTAAATATCACATAATTTTATGCAAAAACGTGGTAATAATATATCATCGATATAAATTGTCGGTCAGCAGTACCTTAAATATTGAATTGTAGTTACTTGCATAAAACAATACCTATTTGATTTTTCTGAATGAAATATATTACTCAATTATATAATGAACACCTGATTTCAATCAGCAGAATAACATGGAGAAAAACACTTAATCTTGCTGCAGTCACGACGCAATCGAATAACGAATGCTGTTATAGAAAAACTATATTTTTCTATAAGAATCAATAAGTATCGCAGCATAATTTGGCACTCCTCTGAAATACTACACTAATAGTTATTGTAGATAATATAAATAACCTAATTTTTATCGTGACTGAGCTATTACAACAACATTACAAATGTATACCATAAAACAAGAGGCATGGGGCGGTGAATTCGCCTTCTGAATTTAGTGGTCGGCCCTCACAACGGAAATAGCCACTGATTAAAACAAGTATAAGATATTTTACAGCATTTCCGGAGTGGAATTTGGAATCTGAATTTTACCACACCCCCATTCGGCGAATTGTTGCTTGTAATAGTAGACATAACCTAGACACTATCACTATGAATAAATATATTATATTCTACAATTAATATGGTTTTTATACAGGGTGTTTTTTTAAGTAGAGGTAAAAATCTAAAGGTGTATTCTGTAAACATATATGACCCTGTGAATATTACAAATAAAATAGATCATCATATGCGCCATTGTATTATCTTCACTTTTTGTTTCTTTACACTTTTTTATAACAACAAATTGATTTATTTGATCAACTGTATTTTTACGATATTCATTACATTACTTAAAAAAATAACAAAATAACTCATTAACAATGGAATTACTTTACTATGATTTATTATTACAAATGTAGGAAATGGCTACCTTCAGCCAAAATACATGCTTCAGATCTTCTTGAAATTGCAGCTCGAACGTGCAGAAATTCCAGGAGTAACTCTTATCACATCACAACCATCTATAATTTGTTGACTTATGTGCTCCGCAGATTCAATATGAACCTTGTAAACTAACCGGTTAAAGTTCTTGATAAAGAGAAAATTTCCAATAATACCCATTCATACATACAAAGAAAACTATTGTTGAAATCGAGATTCCATTATGGCATTAGGGTTTTCATCAGACCAAACATATTTATTGTAGTTCATTATATCATCTCTAGAAAAATTAGCTTCGTTGGTGAACAATATGCCAGCGGTAAAGTCAACATTTTTTTCAATTTTTTGTTAAATCCAGTGACAAAATTGTAGACGAGTAGGATAGTCTTGCGACAGTGAGACTTGAACTCAGACGTTCTAACACTAAAAGGTCCTCCAGGAATTGAATCTTTCTGAAATAAACCTGATTTCGAAAGACATTGAAAAACATTTTTATATTAGGAGTTGGATGATTTGGAATTCCATATAAATTCACCTAGCCTCAGTACCATTTCCATCTGCAAGACCATAAATGTAAACCATATTGGCACTTTTAACATTTGAATATAATAAGCCATTATTCAAATTTAATATTTTCAAAAAATAAGCGTAATTTAATAGTACACAATATTAAATGACGGCTTCTTATTATTATTGTTTTGCGTCTCTTTAAGATATGTTTAAGTAATTTAAATAACTGTGTAAAAATGCACTTGATCAATTAAATCAATTTTGTTGTTAATCGGTTTGGTATACAAAAAACTGTAATGAAAAGTAAAAATTTATAATATTTTACAGGGTGATATATTTTTGACAAATAATGATCAATAATACCCACACCTCCGCCACTGGTATGTTTCTGAATCTGATAATATTTTGCTTCATACCCACTATCATACTAAACATGCACACCGAATTTAGTTAAATTATCTCAAGCAGTTTATAACACTGAAAAAAACCCTAATTTTTTACCACAAAATACGCTCCTGGATTTTTGGCATCCATTTAAGAAACGTCCCGTATGTATAATTATTGAGGAGAGGTAAACAAATTGGTAATAGTGATTCGTTTCTTGGAAAACTTTGGTACCTGGGTATCAGACATTTTAAAGTTGATGACCAATCCACTTCCTCTGTAAAGAATTTGTTAGGCGTTGGTTGCTGAAATTGGGGTCAAATATTTTTCAACCAGAGATTAACATAATTAATTTTGTACTACCCTTAACCTTGATTTACAATTATTACTAATTGTTCTGTCAGAACATTTATTATGTAGGTATTATTTCCACAAGTGTAAAGTAAAATATATGTTTTGTATTTTGCGTATTTCTCTGAAATTATTTTGCAGTTTGCTCTAAAGAAGAAACCTATTATCCTTCGAAATGTGTAAGATTTTTAAGGCAACCAATCTGGAAACTATATAGTTGTAACTACGTACATATTATATTTCAATAATTTATTATTATGCAATGGGCACATGAATAAATGAAATACCTATATGAAAAGTAAAAGTAAATAAATTTGGTTAAATATGTTTCCAAAGGAAACTCCTAGCCACTGCATTAAAGTCAAATTTTATAATTTTAAGTCAATTACCAAGTTAAATTAAGCATAACTAATTAATTTCTTGATTTAGTAACGCCAGTAACAAAAATATATATTATTTCCTTATAATATTGAAAACAATGGCTAAATTTAGATTTTACAGAAAGTAGAGTATATGTGGTTTATATAATAATTATATTAATTATCAATTTAGAGAAAGAAATATATTTTCAATTATTTGAATATCTGACACTAATATTACATAATTACCTGTATCAAACTGTTTATCATTAAACATGAATATTATGAATGTTTCTCCTAATTTGTAAATAAAATAATATGACAATTTCTTCATTCATTATGCACCTAATTAACTGTCTACTTTTAAAAATTTTTGGATAAAGTATTAGATGTAGTGTATACAGGGTCAGAATTTATCTAAAAAAAAATAGGAATAGATGTGTCATGAAAAATGGAATCAATATCGTAAAAAAAATTGTTGAATTCTTAGGTATAGTTTTCGAGTAAAAAAATATTGTTGTAGTATTTTCAACCTCAACCTTTATATTGCTGAGCTGCTGTAGTCTCTCGCCAGACGATTCCGAATATTGAAATCCGATTACTTTTTATAGGTATTAAATTTTGTGATGCCAGTCTTTACATTAGTTTTTCGCAACAAGAAGCAGAAACATTTATGTTAGTTTGTAGAAACTGGGTAAGACGAGCCCAAAATTTTGTTATAAAATCAAATATGACAAACTATTTTATTAATTAAAACCACAAATTAATTCTATTAATAATTAATAACAATAGCGGCAAAAGCAGTTGAATTTGCTGTATAAAATAGGTTTTATGGAATGTTATTTATTTCTTTCCTTGGGAATTTCTTTCCATTTTTTGTCCGCTCACTGATTGAATGCTTTGCTGCCTTATCAGCTTTTACAGTGGACCATTTTCCAGTGTCGTGTAGAAGTGTATTTTTAAATCATTTTTGAATTGCTCTTTTTGATTTTTTTTTACAAAATTGTATTTGTAAGTCCCCTGTACATTCAAAAATTATGTTTAGATAAGTTCTGAATCACCCTGTATAATTAAACACAAAAATACTACAAATTAAATACAAACTTATTAGAAATAACAAAAATAAGCAACAGATATCTATTTATATTTAAAATTTAATATGCCTGTTTAACATCAAAATATTATATTATTAATACAGGGTATTTCATTAATAATTGAACATACAATTAGATATCCCAAAATAAGAAGATTTAACCTAAAACAAAAATAAGGCTCCTTACTGAAATACAGTGTTTTATTTAAACTTTTTAAATTATTTTTACCCAATAGCTTGAGAGTGTTTAATATTTCTTTATCATCGTTAACAGAAAATTTATAAAATCAATGCAAATTTATGATTGCATGAATATTCTTAAATGATCAATCAATTAATTTAACTTCAGTTTTCTATAATCACTTTTTGGTTATGACATTTTTGTAAAAAATGTTTGTTAAAAAATATTTCCAGAATGATGATTCTACCAGTAACGTAGAATTTAATGGCTGAAACTATCTCCTTGTCCCTACTGTAGGGGAGACCGGGTACGAAAGTAACACGTATTGGTTGTAACAGTAAGCCTATTGTATTTCTAAAGAGGTTTATCTATGACATTATATCATCATAGAGTCGGCAGTGAAATCTACATTAACTTATTTTAACAACAATATCCGTAGTGTGTTTTAGTTCGAGTTAAGACCTGCACGGTGCAAAATGATATGCAAAGTAAGTTTTCATTCTTTATCTTAATCTATCATAATCCTAGAACTGAACGTTATTTTGAATTATATTATTGGCTTGTTCAGTTAATACCAATATTGGCTATAACCTAAGCATGGTATTTTAATTATAAATAATCGTTAAAAAAAGTTTTAAGCATGTATCCTGTCAATCGCGTGAAAAATGTGTAATGGGACGATTGTAACAATGCCATAGGGGGACGATTGTAACATGTTACAACCGTCCCTCATAATTAATACCTATGATCGAATTTGACATATTTAAAATGATAATTCTGTAGATATCCAGATAATTACTTCAGTATTTGTTATACTGTGTGGGAATATACAAAATCATTCTCTTTATTTAGGATGTCTAACAAAAGACAACGAACAACAGATCGTGGGAAAGATTGTTATGGATTAGGAAAAACTTGGTCCATCCCAAATATGGAATATGGGCGACAGACAACCGTGCAAAAGCCAGATAGGGATAGGGTTCTTTGTTATTACGAAAAAAAAATTATTATTATTTTATATTTTTGTTTCATTATTCTATTTTTTAATTTTTTTCAAATAAAAAATATATTATGTAACTGCACTACAACTTGCTTTTATATAGGTATAATCAATAAACAAATAGTTATTACCTATTATTCATATGTTACAAACGTCCCCATGTTCTGTTACTTTTGACCCATACCACTGGGTAGGTTGTAACGACGTACACTCTCTACTTTTTTTATTAATTGTACATCAATATGAACTTTAATTACTTCAATATTATTTTTCCTCTATATATAAAATGCCAAGGAAACGACTTATAGTAAATAAATTTATATAACTTTGTTAATTTTTTATTTTTCCGGCTTTACAAAAATATGTTACTTTCGTACCTGGGCTCCCCCTACTCTTCTGGTAAAGTTAAAAAATGAATAAATTATCTTCTCATTTATCTGATGTAATTACGCTAAAGTAAAAGTCAGTTGAAAGAATATACTGAAATCTATTCCGTTAATATATTTTTTCCTTTTTCATGAATCATAAAATATCAGTAAATTTATTTCTCGATTAAAGTAGCATACCTTAGGAATAAGTAATGAAATCGCTGCTATTAAAATTCTTATTCTTATACAGACTTAAACTGCTATGTGGTATATAACGGGTACAGGTGTAAATTATAATGCCCTATTGCAAAACCTGGAATTAATAGATTATAAAGTAGGTACAAATAGTCAGGTTGATTGAAAAAAAATGATTTGCTGAACTTTGCTTTAGATTGTTCATCAAAATCAATAATCATGCACTTTGAGATATTGCATAAACGAGGATTATTCAATAAATTACGATAAAATTGTATAGAGTACTTTGTTGCACAAGAAAAGCTATCGAAGAGCAGCAAGCCGAAAAATGTCAGTTCATATAAACAACGAAAGTGGTCCCTACAATCTTGTTAAATATGGAAAGGGTTAAGGAATAGCAAAATTTGCATATCTTGTTATTCTACGGAGTATTTCCCAACGTATTTGACAATATTTAACAACTTTTAAATAAGAAATCTTTTTGTTACAAAAAGTATAGTAAAAACCCAACAAAAAAAAACAAGTTACAATAATTGAAAATAGTAAATTAGACCTGTTATCTCATGCCTTGTAGTAACGTAAACACTGCAACAACAAAATTACAAAAAGTAGGCTCAAAAATCATTTAATACTTTCAAAAATAAGCTTGTTCAGCATTTTTTTTTATATTTCATAAATCAAAAGTACTTATAAGTGAAAAATAATGGATCTGCAAAATATTAGAATTTTATTCGAACGTTTAGTAGCATAAAATTAATTACAACTTTGCTGCGTACTGCTTGTTTGATTCAGTGTGAGTGCAAAAAAGAGTTTAAAATATTGCATAGTTTCAGAATGCACCAGTATAAGTACAAATGCGTCGGACAAATTATTTATTTGTTTGCCATTGGGTCAAAAACAAACAAGAGTATAGCAACGTGCAATGCAGAGATCTCATTTTGTATCAGGCAAAGGTATGAGATTTTGTTATAAGAATTACTTTGTTTGGTAATTTTTATATTAAATATAGGTTAAAAAGGAGCAAGTCCATTTTTGCAATAGTGGTTTTGAAGTTTTTATGGCCGGTGCTGTTATTTAATCTATAGTGGTTTTCTGGGCTGTTAAGCTGAGGCAACTAGTAATGATTTCGGTTCCTCTATTCCTATTGTATTACGGCTGTACGGTCGGCACTGCGCCTCCGATAACGGTGGCATCCAAGACGTCACTTAGCAACCTTCCTATAGTTTGATCAATTAAATATTTTAGAGAAAACTGTATATCCAGTTAAAAAATAAAATAACATATTGTTTTTAAAAATTTTCACATCTATTCCCAATAAATATAAATTAATCAAAAATCAAAATTATTCATAACTATTAGCGTGTTGGCGGTAGAATTCCTAGTACAGAGTTGCGTGCAGTGACGTCAAAGCGGGCGCACGGCTTTTAAGACTAGCACCAATTTCAGCTTCAAAAACACAAAAAGTAAATCAAATGACATTTTCAGAGCGTAATAAGAGTATCATGTACAGGGTGCGCCCGATTTAAATCATTTGATTTAAATCACGATTTTAAACAATGATTTTAATCAACTGATTTTTTTATTTTAATCGATGATTTAAATCAAAACAAAATTTCTCAAAATAAAAATTCTATTTATATATAAATGAAAAAGATATTCTAGAGAAATAAGAAACATTTTGTGCAAAACTATAACACAGATAGTCTCCAACGCAACTAACATTGATTTTCATTGTACTATTTGTATAGGAACACCAACTTTCCTGCTTTCTCCACTCCTAATTTATTTCGTAAATTGGAGTGAATAAGTCCAAACGTAGAAAATACTCTTTCTACCGAAGTCGAGGGAGGAGTTTTTCAATATCAGGGATGATTTTTTGTGAAACCCACCACTGTAAGGTACATTACATATTACCTTTTCTGAAAACATAACACATTACATGTTTGCTCCAAGTTTTATAATTAGTGGTAGCACTCCTTCACAGTATTTAATGCTTCATCTTTCTCTGCAGTAGTCAATTTAAATTTAGTTTTAGTTACATCCAAAATGTAAGCTATAAAATGGTACGACGTAAGTGCCTGTTTATAAAGTTTCTTAAAACTATATAATTGAGACAAGAGTAATTTTAATTCCTCGCATATTCTTTCTAATTCCTTCCAGACTTCTACTGCGTCAGATAGGAAAACATTTTTTCTGTGTAATTTACCCACAGCTAGAGGTTTTAAAATTTTCAAGTAATCTTCAGCTGATCTTTTAAGACCAATATTTGAAATTATTTGGTATACTGTTGAATCTATTTCTTTTTTATTTTGTTCACATACTTTTAATAATTTCTCCCATTGACTTACATATACTTATAAACAATCTACCAAACTGTTCCTCTCACATCACATAGAAGCACTAATGTTTTTCCATCAGTCTGTTTGTATCTCGCCTTAGCCAGATGATTATTTCCAAAATACTTAATAATTTGTGTAACATGTTCTTTGACATCTTTTATTTCTAAACTTTGTATAGTAAGTTATGACTGTAACGTCTAATTTATGTTCTATCGTTCTTCTCATAAGTGTCATCCATGTTTGAACGTCCGCACGACTTTATTGTTTGTGTATAAATCAATATAAAATAGGCCAATATTCACACACAATTTTTTCAGTGTCGTATAAACTTATATGTATTTTGAATGTTGATAGTTTTTTGAAAAACCATTTGTTTAAAAAAAAATAAATAAAGTAACTAAAAAAAATCAGAAAATCATGATTTTTTTAATAAAAATGATTTTTGATTTTCTTATAAAAATAATGGTGTTTCCAACCCTGATCTTGTACTATACAAAAACGCATAAAAACCATATAAAAGAAATTTGATGGAATTAGCCTATTGTAATACTGTGATAAAACCGTTAGTGCAAGTTTTATCTTTATCCTGGGTGATCCGAGTGGCGATCGATCAGTTTATGTGAATTAAGGTGTCTTTAAAGTGTTATTTTTCTAATTACTTTCAATGTATACAGTAAGAAGAAATTAATGGACTTTATTTAAGCGTACGGAAAAGTAAGACAAAACTCACGAGCGGCTTTTCGTTTGTATGCTATCACCCAATAAATACGTGCCGCATCGCGAAACATTTACTGCATTTATGGACATGCTAATGGAGATTTATGCCTAAGACATGGACCCGACGGAAGGAGGGGTGGGTCGAGTTCGCCAACAAAGAGTTTCAAATACCGAGCAACAAATATTAGACTTTATGAAAGACAATTTACGAATAAGCAAAAGGCAAAAGTGTCGCATATTACATGAGATTCAGCTGTCCTTTATCAGATTCCATGGTCCAAGCAGTATTGTTGCCGACAGACTATTCCTTAAGGATAAGATTTTGTGTATAATTGCAGAAAACACAACACGTTATGCAGAATTTTAACAAGAGTTGCTTAAATATATGAGGTGTCGCTATAGTTTAATATATGTGATAGGTACTTGAATTGTGAAAATGGACAGCTTATTAAATTTAAATTTAATTCGTGATTTTACAAATGTTCAAGGTAAGTTGTAATATTAAAATCCAACGAAGAAGGATAAAAGATTTAAGTAATTCATTTGATTTGTCTGATGAAAAAACTAAAAAACTGATTTAGTAAAAGCAATACGGCAATTTATTAACGAATTAAGTTCCGGCAAGACTAAAAGTAAAATAACTGCTTTCTAATTTTATTTTTTAATAGGTGGATTCGTTCTAATATTTGCAACATTATCATTTTTAACATAAGGTAGTTACCAGACAAGTACTGGTGATAATTTTTATTTAGGACTGTCAAAAAATAAGTTTATAGCTGTATTATACACATAAAAACTCAGTAAGCTGTATCAAGAACAGTTTAGTGATTTTCCGAAATTCTGTTAGCCACTTATCAACCGTATAGTGTATAACGTTTTTCGCACACTCGCATTTATCAAATAAAATAATAAACAAAATTATTTTCATTGCTGAAATGGCGTGGCCTATCTAGCGTGTTTTGAATTTATTTTGTTGGGAATCAAAAAAAAACCGCAAAAAAACAATTTGAAGTTTGTACAATGTCGTGTTTTGTTGTCAAAACTGTGCTTATAATGGCTGATAAAGACGATTCAAAGATAGATTCGGACTTTGAAGAATCGTATCAAATAGATTGTGGGTAATTAATTCCCACAAAATCAAAGGTGAGATATGAAAAAGTCTATGATGCCTTCAGGAAATGGTTGAATGAGAAGAAAGCGGATATATCTGAAAAAACTTTGCTGGCTTATTTTGTTCAGAGAAATTTAAGATTGAAGTCTCCGGGTAGCTTATGGGCATAGTACTCTATGCTTAAAAGTACGAGCAACTTAAATAATGGTGACGATATATCGCAATTTAAGAAGTTAGTAGGATTTCTAAAGAAGATAAATATTGGACATCATGCGAAAAAATCAAAGGTATTTACCAGAGAAGAGATGAACAAATTCCTGCTGAAAGCCCCCGATAAAACATACATTATGATGAAAGCAATCATAACAATGATATATTATTTGACTAACAGAAAATGTAATTTTAGGTCTTCTGGTGTCGCTGAAGGATATGTTGCAGAGTCTTTAACAAAGAAAATGGAGTTTGCTGATAAGATTTTACATATCAACAGCGGCAGTGACAATGCATTTGACTCCATTCCAGTGTTAGAAGACAGAACTACTGTTTATTCTAATCCTAACATATCTAACTTAATAATTAATACAGAAAATTCAGTTACTGTAAAAGGAATAGATAAAAACAAGGGAAAAACTATTACGTTTAAGAATTATACAAATTGTACCTTTAATTTTTAATAAATCTTTAATAAATGAGCCCAGCAGAACGATTGTGCGAAAAATTATCATATTTATATCATATTAAAAAAACAAAAATCGAATTGTCACCAATCATTTAAGCAGACAATACGCATGTCTGTTACCTGCATAATGACATTCAAGGAACTTACAAAAATCAACTATGTTCCTCAATTAATTGCCGTATTGTATTACTAAATATTTTTTAAATTCTTCATCAGGCAAATCAAATAGATTACTTAAATTTTGTATCCTTCTTCGTTGGATGTTCTGATTTAAATTTTACAACTAACTTACTTTCGATGAGCATTTATAAAACCGCGAATTAAATGTAAATTTAATAATCCATCCATTTTCACAATTCATAACACATAATGTTAAACTATAGCGACACCTAATTCCTTGTCTTTAACAAACTCTCTTAAAGTTTTACATAACAGTTACATGGGCATGCATACTACAAACATTTAAGATGATGAAATGATGAAGCAATTTTTACGTGCAATGGTATAACCCAATTTTTATAATTGGGGATGTAGTCATTCTTGGGAACTAGAAAATCCTCATCTGCCAAGAGAAGTACATTTTCAGCAAGATTTCACTATCAATATTTGGTGTGGAATTCTCTCCGATAATATTGTGGGGCCGTTAGTACTACATCGTCCACTTACGGAAGAAAATTATTTAAATTTTCTAATTTATGACTTGCCACTGCTTCTGGTTTTTGCATGATGGTGTACCTGCACATTACCCCCGATGAGTAAGAGAATATCTTAATAGAAATTTTCCGACCGTTTAACCGTTTAACTAGCGACCCCTAGTCGTGACGAATACTGTTTGCATATTCGTAACATAAGGCTACAAATTTTCAAAACAATAGGTCCATACTTTCTTAAAATATAGCAAAAAATCGAAGAAAACATTTTTTCCACTTTAACACTCTGTAGAATGAAAAGGAGCAACCATTGAATAAGGCATGTTGGACTCAATCGATTTATTTTGATGTTAACAATCTACCTTTAAGCTATGTACCATTATCAATGACTCACCATGTATATGATAACGATACTATATGATGCGACAGCTGAGAATATTAAATATTTTAAAACAAATCTGGTATAACCGCTGGATTGAGACACTTCTTACTCATTTATTTGACGTTTCCTCTTGACTTTCTCGTTTTTTGCTGTGTCACAAAAGTAGCTTATGATTGCACAAATATTAGTTAATATGACGCGCATAAAAAAAACCTAAATATGATTTCATGTTTGTGTAACACTTTCACCCATCAATTTTAAGATCGATTAAATCATTGAAATATTTTCACCTGTGTCATAATAATAACGTCTGCGGTATGTTTAAAACATGAATTTTTTATACAGGGTGAACCTTAAATAATTATAAATATTTTAACCAGCCAGTACAGTTTACTATGTAGAACATATATTTAATAGTTTTTTACAAAAAAAATGAGGAATACAAAATTCAAATTTTGTATAAATTTCATGATTTTTCATTAGAAAACTTGTTGAGAACCGCTGACCCACTCCAATATTAAGGTTTTTATGAGTCATAATATTGTGTAGATTGATATATTCCACAACCGTTGCCAGTGTTACAGCATGTTAAAGAATGTTCACTGTATGGAACACAATTATTTTCTTAACAAAAGTATCAGGAATTCAAAAGTCAAATTTTAAATAAATTTCATGATTTTTAATAGAAAACTTGTTAAGAATCGCTAACCCACTCCAATATTAAGGCTTTTATGAGTCATAATATTGTGTAGATTGGTATATTCCACAACGTTGCCAGTGTTATAGCATGTTAAGGAATTGAAATATGTTTATAAAAAATGTTTCTGGCCACCTCCTTCCCTTCGCCATGCCTATACCTCACCTAAAACAGATTCGCTAGTCGCAGTTATCCAGAATTTGATCATTCATTTTTACTACACCCCAAATGATCTATAGAAATACTATCATTATCACTATAACTGTATTCCATATCAACCTTTTCACTCTTTGAATAATACAGCAATTTTTACTTAATTACACTGTATTTCACTAAAAATATCAATTAAATACAGATGCGTTAGGCATTGCCTTACCACAAATATTACATGTTTTATTCACCTGTACCTTGCCATACAATTGCTGCACCAGTATAATCTCTTTGTCAGCCTGGCTGTCCGTGAAAAAAATAAAACGATTTAAATACGTTTTATACGTCAGTGCAGCAACTCTAAAAACTGATACGTTAGGCATTGCCTTTCCACAAATATTACATGCTTTATTTTCACTTGTACCTTGCCATGCAGTTCCTGCACCGGTATAAACATAACCTCTTTGTCGGCCTCGCTGGCTGTCCGTGAAAAAAATAAAACGTTTTAAATACGTTTTATACGTCAGTGCCGCAACTCTAAAAACAGATACGTTAGGCATTGCCTTACCACAAATATTACATGTTTTATTTCCACTTGTACCTTGTCATGCAGTCCCTGCATCAGTATCCCTATGGGACATTGCGCCTACTGTCCACTGCTCAGCCCGTAACACCTGTGCCTACGACACCATAACCTTGCGTAGAATCTTTAATAATCTATGGCCGGATCGTCGTGACGTAAGACCAAGCCGTCTTTGTTTACGCTTGTGTTTTAGAGCAGAGATAATTATTTTGAATGTCTGTCTTTTACAGAAAAATTGTTAGTTAAAATTATAAAACCTATAACGTAGTTGACTTTTTACAATGTGATGAATTTAATAAGAGAAGAATAAAAATAATGTGCAATTTCCTACGTTACTTGAGGTTATGTGACAGGACGGCATAGAAAAAACAATTGTGACAGCAAATTAACATTAATGTCTTATGCGAAAATCATAATTTTTCGTTATTCTTCATAAAATAACTTAAGGGAATAATCTATGTCTCTTTCAGTGTACAATGGTATTATCTTGTGAAATGTGGGTAACTGTTTAAATACTTGTCTTTTCAGCAAGTAGTTAAGCTTTTGTGTACGTTTATGTATAATTTTTAGAAGCATTGAACAACATAACTTCCTCAATATCTTAATATCGCACTTGCGGAAATTAGTGGATATTTAAAAAAATAATAATATCTTCATAGTTCCGTTAAGAACCTTTTTAATTATATCGTTATATCTACGGGAATGTTTGTAAAAAGGCACATATACATATAAACTGTGTATTTCGTTTAGTCAGCTCTAACTAATATTTATAAATAAATATGAAAGAACAACTTTTGCTTTTACAGATTGCCCAAATTGCGTAGATGATTCACTTCCCTCCGCAAACAGGTGGACCATGCCGCTCTTAAAATTAGGAGAGAAGAGATACTACCTTGGGATATTTTTTAAGGTAAGCTTGCTACCGATAAATCATCTACAGAAAACTATTGTTTAATGGATAACGCGGTTTTAGGTAACCGCAATTAACTGAAGATGTAATCAGATTTTTTACTTCATGAGGATATTTTGCAAAGAATTAGGAAACATTAACGGCTTGATATACATCGCGTGTTTTAAGCTTCTGTACTACAAGCAGAAGAATAACGCATGATGAAACCAAACAATTTAAACAAGATTTAATTGAGGAAGCTTAATAAGATACCAACGTATTTCCTGTTTTAATTTTATGTAATAGCTAAGACAGGTAATATTTATACGGGGTGCTCAGTTTCAAGACTGCTCAGAGCCAGAACAAAAACTTTTGCTGAAAATTTTCAGGAAGTTCACGGCCACTGTGTTGTTCATTTACACTTATGTAAAACTACATAAAGAGATTACATAACATTACTATAATTCATGGGATTTGTTGGTCCTGAATGGGCATGACGACAACAAACTATTAAACAAATATACATATATATTATTAAAACATGAAATATGAAATAAAAAATAGTAATCAAACATGCAACTAAACAGTTTTTGGCAATGCACGCATTGTAATGGGATTTTGCGTGCCTTTCGACATGAAAATAAATCTATTATTGCACTAAAACCACAATGTTCAGACCGCGAATTTTCAAAGATACCGAACTGAAACGATTAAATAACGAGAAAAATCGTTCTAACCAACAAATTTTTAGGTACAGAAATTTTTGAAATGTTTACCTAAATATTGTTATAGCATAAAGTTACTTAATAGGTACTACATATAGGATATACTTTTGATTTATTTATAAGTGTGTGAAAATAATTGTTAAGATATAGGTTTAGTTTTACAGTTCAAAAGTTTTTCTTGAGTCAATTTTCTTGTCGAATCATTTTACAATTCGCATTCGCTCTTGAAATTGCCGTAATACAGCCAACTTTTGAAAGCGAAAGTCCTCTAGGGTTAAATGCGTCAAGTAAACTTAACGTTAATTTTGTTCATGCATTTTATTATTTTTAAATTTTCAATAGTTTCTATTTGATTGATTAAGAAATAAATTTAATTTAGATACCTAGGTAAACACATAGAACACAGGAAATATCAACTACAAATCAGTCTTGGGATTTGTGTTTTGGTTGGCATTATCAAATTCACCAGAATAGAACAAAACAGAAAATTGTATAAGTTTTGGGTCCAGATCAAAAAGGTTCTTGAATTGGAAAATAATCGGTTAATTGCGATTTTGTGCTTAAGACAAGAATTTGAGCGAAAACTTTTTGACTGCTTTTACAGATGCTTTGTAAAAGTTATTATTTTATTTTAGGAAAATTTAAACAGTAACAATGATTAATAAAATATCAAGAATATTATTTTTGAAATGATTTTTGTTTTACATGTTTTATTTTTCGAAATTTTTGTACTTAAAAACACCACAAATTCGATCATTTTACGGCATCAAATACGGCTAATACATTCTTGTAATAAAAAATAAATCATTTTCATTTGAAAATAACATAATTTACACATGCGATACTTACAAAGTGCATACTTAAGTCTTTCCTGGCATTGAGTTATTTATTTTATAATTTTATATGAAATATAAATAAATTAAGTTTGGTAAATTTAAAATTTAAAAAAAAATACGTGTTCAAAAATTTGTAAGTGCAAAATTATACTTAACGGGACCGGACATGGACCCTTAAAAGAGGCGTTTGTTCGAGAAATTTGTCCCTACCTGCCTCTCTCCCTCCCCTCTCGACGGGTCTGTGTTCAGTTACTAATCGTAGCACGATGAAAATAATTGGTTTTGTATTTGATGATAGATATTTCTCGTCAGCACTGTGCATTCTTCGAAATAATTTTATGTGAACTACCACCTATCCTCCCTAATTTCCATTATAAAATCTATAATAAGATGTACTCAGGAGCAAACATTCAAAACTAGTCCATTTCTCACCATGATCCTCAAATATTAAAAAAATATATTAAGATGTGTTTGATTGGAAAAAAGATAATAAAATAACAAGGTTAAAATAAAAGTAAAACTAAGAATAAATGACATACAAAATATCATCTGTTTATAGTCCTGAGGAATATTTCAAACAAAAATGGAAACTTTGGTCTATTATTTTATTTTTCTTTTTCCGAACAAATACATTCTATTATTTGAAGAGCACGGAGAAATATTACACAGTATAACAAAATTCTTTGATAATCTTGTTGATGTTGCAATTACAATAACATTCTTATATCGATTGAGTATATTCGCCGTTTTTAAGATATATTTTTTTAATTGGAATAGACTTATTTGGTTTTGTAGTGATTAGAAAATTTCATGAATAGTTTTGATTGTAAAACGTTTTAAGTAAATCATTGTAATGAGTGTGAAAACAATTTATTAATAAACAAACAATTAGGTAGTATTACAGGAAACAAAATATTTAACAATAAGGTATTAAATTTAATAATTCTTAGATAAAAGTCGGAAGTATAGAAGTTTCTTTTAATATTATTGTAACTTAGTTAAAAATACCACCCTCGAAAATAATTGTTTGTTACTGTAATACGATTAGATTTATATACAAAGATATAGGGATACAATTTTGTTGTTAATTCTAAAAGCATCACGGAATTTTGAATAAGGTCAGAATCATGATCATTCTTATGTACTACTGTGATTTATATATGCTATATTACCTGTTTTATTCCCCATTTTATTCAAACGTATTTTATTTCTGACCGGGATATTATAAGCTTATATCGTCATAGTTACGCTATCAATAAAGAGAGTCATAACTCCCTTGGGACATTATAGATTCTATAATTCCCTCTACCTTTCACAAGTAAAAATAAAATAAAAAATGCTAATATACATATATGTGTATATATTTATGAAATGAAAACTGAACCATATTTTATTTATTTGCGTCATTACAAATAATAAATGTACAATTTTGAAATGTTCCCTGAAAATTACTACCGCCACTGAAAACAATTTCTTCTTTTGTATGGCTGGAGCTTCTGTTCACTACAGTCGAGGTACCTGCCTCTTCTAATGGCAAAGTAGACAATATACGCGCGGTTTTATTTCGCAATTCGATGCTATCCTTCTGATATCCTTCCGCCACCGTGGAACTTTTCCATCCTCCGTGTCTTTTTAAGTTAGTCATAGTTGCTCCTGCATTAGCTAGAGCAGTAGCAGAAGTGCGACGAAGGCAATGTCCCATATAGGAAGATGGGTTTGGCAATCCTAAATACATTGCGATTTTGCTGGGAATTTTCCCAAACATGTTTTTTCCAATTGGCTGAGATGTACATTTATTTTGTTAGAAGCGCAAAAAAAAATCGTTCAATACCTTTAAGACGCAAAGACATATAAAGTCTTAATAAAGGCAAAGCAGAGAATTCTTTTTCATCCACAATTGTAAATTTATTCGATACACCAGTTTTACTTCCGGTACGTTCACTACCATAACGGAATCCCAGTCCTCTATATCCAATATCTTCATATTCAAAAGTTCCTGACTTCTGCATCCTCCAAAATAACCCATAACAACCTAAAACAAAAAAAGGAGATAAATACACACAAAAAGGAAAATAAGAAAAAAATTACCTTGCAATAAATGAATTTCATTAGGAGCGTTCTTTAGAAATCTGATAACATCATTAGGAGATAAAACAGCAGACTTTTTCGGCTTATAACTTTTATTCTTCCGTTTCAAAAAAGACTCTAGTTCATTGAACTTGGCGATATCTCATTTCTCGTGTATATTCACCTTCGATTTTAGCATTGACCATTTAGTCCATAAAGAATTCGGACTATACGTTTCTGACTATAACGAATAAACACAACTACCAAATCTACCGAAAAACATAGAATATTCCTTACCAATTCTTGAAAATATGCAAGTAATACAGTTTCAGTGGCATCTTTTGGCATAACATTATTCTGTGTCAGCCACTCCAGATATATCTTGTATTCTTTTTGGTATATGGCTTCACTTTTCGATGGAATTAATGATTCTCTTGCTTTTTCAGCTTTTTTCAAAATCTGCTTCATTATATTTGTGGTAGAAAACACGTTTTTAACGCAAACACAGCTTGATAATAAAGTTCTGTTTATAAACAAGTAACAATTCTGTTTATAAACACGTAACATAGCAACAACAAAACTCTTATAATCAATGGTACCTGGTTCAAATATACTGGGAAGGTAATAAATTGGTACATTTTTTCCATTTTAAAAATAAACAATATTTTATTGAAATCGGTCAGAAATAAAATTATCTATGTACCACGGGAATATTAATAAGCCTTAATAACCTCAGGCAATTGCTATCCCTCGGGCCGTACGCCCTCGGGACGCAAACTTTGCCATCGGTAATTAAGGCCCTTATAATTCCTTTGATACATAAATAACTATTACATACGAAAAACCATTCTTGGATTATTCTGAAGTAGGCTAAAATAAAGCCAAAGCTTCTACTTATCAACAAATTGGTTTTCTTTAACTTTGACCACATTATTATTATAACCATATTTTAATCTCAATTTTAACTATGGGCCTTTTTACATAATATAAGTAATAAAATCTATAACGTAAATCAAGTATCTTACCTGTTCGAAGCATACATACTTATGTAATTCAGTAATTAATTCAATTAAATCAGCAAAACTAAAAAGTGTAACTTTCTCCTCACGTCTAGTTTAATGTTAGATAGAAATTAGGTGTCTATAAATTTTGAGAACATTTTATAATTTGCAATATTCCTTTCAGATATACATTTTAAATAAATTCTAAATAGTGAAGAATATTTTTACATAACAGAACAGAACTTTAGAAGCTTGTTCCTTTGTACCAAATAAATCGGTTGGATTTTGAGATGCAAAGTTTTAAATTTAAAATATACGTATATGAAATCACTGATTTGGTCTACAAATATATCAACCAGTGGCGGAGATATTAAAAGTCACTATTATTAAGAAAACTAACACTTCAACGCCACTGAGTATTTGAGAAATTAAGCAAGTACATTTGGTTTATAATATTATTTCTTTGAAAACGAGCATTTTTTGAGTTGTTTTTGTTTTTCAATTTAAATCCGCATAACCCTGAAATCTCTATAAATCTATTTGTTTGCCCAAAAAACTGTATAGGAAGTACGTAAACAATAATAAATACAGTGTAACTATCCGATTTTCGAAAAAAAATTATTAACGTAGAAATTTTTAAAAAAGTTATGTACCTATGTACCTTCAATGTCCCTTAAACAATAAAAAATATTTACAACAATATTCTTTTTTAACTTCGTATGGTCCTGAATTGTATTTAATATGAAGTGTTTTCATATATTTTTTTATAAAATTAATATTTTAGCATTACTTTATATTACTTAATAAACTTAAATAATAAACTTATCCATATGTTTTTAGAAATAACATGCAATTAAATCGCAAAGTTGCAGGTATATAGTTCAGGATCCCAACCATCGACGGATAAATTTGCATCCTAATTTAATATCTAATTAATGATATGACAAGCCCAAGTTTCTTCAATCAAGTCAAACATCTTCAGATACATATTTAACCTCAGATTCAAAGGTTTTTCGTCTAAAATTATAATAGACTAAATTATACTCGTTTACAAAATTTTGACATTTTTATGTCGCACAAACACCAATTTATGTTTGAAAAGGATTTTAGTACGCTAAACCCGAATCTGACCTCAGAATTACTCCATCATATCAGGCTTTCAAGATATTCTAACCTAAACGAGAAAAAACGCTCTTTTTGCTATATTTGAACTTATTTTAAACCAAAAGATAAAACTGAAAATTGCATCTTAAATTACCAATTTTTCCCTCTAAAATTAAATTAAGTGTGCTCGATTATCTTGTTTCCTCTTCGAGATATCGTATTGATATTTATTAGTTCAAACCCATAAGTTACATGCCCCGCTCTCCCATCTTCCGTGAACCCATTTCTACCCCGTTGTATTTAAATTGCAGATTACATCCCCCAGGGCCCATGTAGGGTGTTAAAAAAAAGAGTGTAAAATATTTCAGGAGGTAATAGTATCAACCAAAATAAGCAGAAAAGTCTTAATAAACATGGGTCTGCAAAGTAACGGTTGCGGAGATATGGACTACTATTCGTTTTTCATTTTATTTTATTAGGAATAAACCGACAAAGGAAGCTTTTAACAAACAAAAAACAAAGTTACAGAAGATGTTCAAAGTGCCCTCCGTCCATTTCTAAGCAGGAACGACATCGTCGTCGCAACGATATTCGAATTCTTTCGAAAACACCCTCCTTGGTTTGCATTTCTTGGCACTTTTGATTAATCCGTAGCTGCAGCTCTTCTAGGCTATTTACAGGAGTACCATACATTAATGTCTCCAAATATCTCCAAACAAAGAAATCTAGAGGGTTCAGATCAGGCGATCTTGGAGGCCATAAAACAGATCCGGCTCTTCCTACCCATCTATGTGGAAAAGTTTGGTGTAAATGCTCTCTAACGGTCATGGAAAAATGAGCTGGAGCCCCATCATGCTGGAACCACACATTTGTTGCCTCCAATTCAAAGGAATGTCTTCCAAAAACTCATACAGTGTGTTCTGCAGAAAGTTGAGGTAAGCAGCGCCTGTTAATCGGTTTGGTAAAACAACAGGACCTAGAAACCTGTCACCTACAATACCCATCCAAATGTTTAATGAAAAACGTGCCTGATGTCCAAATTCTATTGCAGCATGAGGATTTTTGTCAGCCCAAATATGCGTAATGTGAAAATTAAATACTCCATTTCTTGTGAACCCGACCTCATCAGTAAAAAGAATGTTTGCAAGAAAACGAGGGTCTTCAGCATCATGACGTAGAAACCAGCGGCAAAAAACCAAACGTGCTTGATGATCATTTATTGGATTTAAGGCCTGTACTCGTTGCACATGGTATGGATAAAGCAGTTGCTCGTGAAGGATTCTCCAAACAAGAGGACCACTAATTCCTACCTCGGCTGATATTCTCTGCACACTCGTTTCTGGACTCTGCTCTACCAGTGCTAGAATTTCTTCTTCTGCTCTAGGAGTGGATACCGACCTTGGCCTTCCGGATAAATGACACTGTTTGCTCAAGGAACCGGTATCACGCATTCTTCGGTGAATTCTTCCAAACATGCGTTGTGAAGGAATCTGGTAATTTGGATAAGCGTCAACATAAAGACGTCCCGTGGCGTTCCCATTAGCACGACCATTCATGAAATGCATGTCTATTAAGTCTGTGTTGGAGTAACCAGCCATAGCGAAAGAAAACTTGTGCACTGAAAACAACTATCAAATACGTACTGTTTATTTCACTAAACATCAACCAACTATTATAAGAAAATATACAACGTTTTTGCAAAATAAAAAAGGGGCTAAAAACATAAAACATTCCATATCTCCGCAACCGTTACTTTGCGAACCTATGTTTATTGAGACTTTTCTGCTTATTTTGGTTCATACTATTACCTCCTTAAATATTTTACACTCTTTTTTTAACACCCTGTATATTTGTTATTTCAGTTACACTGTACTTCAATTCCATATATTAGGTCCACTATCATTCGATACCCTCCAATCCCTCGAAACTCCGTACATACACAAAACATGAAGCTCAGAAACACCAATATCGGTAAATCCCAAAATCGTGTAACTCACAAATCCATACCTCAAACCTATAAATCTCAAAATCCATACACTCCAAAACTGTAAATCCTGAAACCCATAAACTCCAAATTCCGTAAACACCAAAACCCATAAACACCAAATTCCATTAACCCATAAATGTCAAAATCTCCAAACCCATAAATATCCAGATAAGAACTGTTGGGAAACGATCTCTAAGTGATGTGAACACTGAATGTAATAACACGTAAATTATCCGGAAAATGAAATCAGAGCTATATTAATAACAATAACAACCAATTTGGTTATTTTCCGATATATCAATAACATACAAAATTAATAAATTTCGATGAACGATGTCTTGAAGAGAAAAAAGACATTGGACCTACTCTAAGATGCATACCATACTTTTCAGACGAAATTCTATCTTTTGTCGTATAATAACCTCTAATATAGCGCGTTTTTGCACTTTTAAGTTAAAATGTCTCGAAAACCTGATGTGATGGAGCAATTTTGAGGTTGGATTCGGATTCAGCGGATGTCTTAGATATATAACTTTGTGCTCGTGTGATAAAACTGTGTAAACATCTGTTATAGCACAGATTTTAAAAACAAAGATTTTGTATACATATAATTAAAAATGTTACCTATGTAATTATCTTAATGTTTAATTTTATGGCACTGTATTAATACTAACTACTAATATTAAGCGTTACCCTTCCGAAAAAGAAAACGCACTCAAGAAATACGTAACATAATGATGGCTATTCAATTTAACTTAAAATTCCTTAAACGAGACGATGACTTATTGATTGATGCTTGCGGATTTCATTAAAATGCTTTGCAAAGGTTAATTTAAATTATACATCTATCTGCTAAAAGGAAATCGGCAATTTCTATTGAAATATTGCCAAGGTGGCCATCAATAAAAGTGAGAGAGATTATAACTGTGCGCATTTATTGCCTGGTTTATAAAAGTATAACTTCATCACAGAAAAAACTGCATGTACATAAATCAAAATATTTTAAAACAATTATTTAACATGCATCTAAATTAAAATAGAAGAAATCTTTTAAATTAAAAACTACTGTAACTTATTTTAATTACATAACGTATTTAGTTTTTTTTTTGTTTTTATTAATAATTAATTATTATGACTATCTAAATATACAACATACATTAGTGCATAGTTTAAAATTTTTGAGTTATTACTATTATGTTTAATTGCCGTTGTGGATAATCCATTAACACTAAATATCCTTAAATTACTATGAAATTAATTTTCATTGTTTGTGTTATCTATTTTTACATTTTTAAATTATTATTTGCAAGGACAAATTCATTTCAGAAAATTATGATACCAAATAAGGTAAAATACTTTGATTTAACAGTCATTTACTTTTTGAATACTTAATTATCCAATAAAAGTAAAATGGATAACAACCCAGTCATTAATTATATTAACGTTATCTTCCTTTCAACTTCATTAGCTGCACGTGATAAATTCATAACCTTAGAGGTTATTAATGAAAAAATTATACGTATTCTTTGATCATACTTTAGATTCCTCAAGTTCTAGCACATTAAAGAAGTGATTACTGAGAAAACAATTTATAATATATGATCACCTTGATAAATGAAAAGAAAGACAAGTGAAAATATATTTGGCTACTTCCAGGTCGAGGGAGATGTTATCTTGCAATCAGCAAGGTTACTGAACAAAGGACAATATGATAAAAAATGCTTGAAAAAATTAATAAAATAATTAATGTGATTGCATTGCATTTGATTATAGAATTATATCAATTTTCTCAGTTGTTTATTTATTTTCGACACAAAATGTATGAATTGATCAATAAAATAAACAAATAAATTACAACTTTATGCGACTATGCAAGTTCTACTTGTGTTATGGCCGGTTTCTCAACATTTCGCGCAATCCATTCGATAACTATCGAGTACATAAATTTATCAGACCGATAACTTTTTATTGGTTTCTGAACGCATGTCTTCCAAATTTTGTTGAATACATAACAGTTGAATGGATATCTTAATATCTGCAATAATCATAGAGGGAGCTAGCAAATGCACAAGTGTTTGCAGATGCCATTTTTGTAAGACATTTTCAATAAATAATTGTAGATGACGCAACTATGGCCCACCTAATGATAGCCCATCACATCAATTAAATAAATATATATATACAAACCTGTTGCATAAAAACGAAGTTATTAAAACATTTTCTAATATTGATAGTGCATTTGTTCTGGTACTAGACACTTGAACACTAGTTCTCCTATTAAATCTATCAGTAAATTTACAGTTTCTTTCGTTAAGGTGGCCGTATTTCTCGCCGTAAAATGATCAAATTTGTGATGTTTTTTAAGTACTGAAATCTTGAAAAATAAAACACGTAGAACAAAAGTAATATCAAAAATAAAATTACTGATGTTTTGTTTATCCATTTTTACTATTTAAACTCTCTTCAAATAATATAATAACTTTTAAAATGCATTTGTATGACACACATTATTTCGCTATTCTAACCCTATATTTTAACAATTATTTTCACATATTTATAAACAAAAGTGAACAATCTTATATGCAGAACTATGTAAGTTTATGTTATAACAATGACTCTATAGTTGAATTTAAAAAAATACGTATTTTGAAAGATTTCAGTACCTAAAAATTTGCTGGATAGATCGCTTTCTGACCTTATATATTGATTTTACTTCGGTACCTTTGAATATTCGCCAGTGGCATGAGATAACATTGTTGTTATTTGCTAACCTGTATTATTCAGTTCTTAAATGTCTAAAATTACTTGTATTTGTAGAAAGCACTATTTCAAGAATACGGCGCTCTTCGCCGCTGTATTTCGCTGTACTTTTCATACTGGTTTTCTCTTTCACGATAACGTCTTGGCCGTTCAAGATATCTGACTATATTTAAATATTCCTCATCTGATGGATGAGGCAGACGAATCAGAATTTTCCATTGCACAGTTATCTTCACGAAAATATAAAAAAAAGATGGGTTAAGCCTTACAATAAAGATGTAAACAAGCAACAGCTAATTCGCTGCGCGAATTCGCTAATGTTTATTGGGCAGATATCTTCCCATTTTTCTTTGGATATGTGTTCGATAACTTATGCAATAGAAAAGCATTATCGAATGGTTCAGAAACCGAATTCATGGGATATCTCCAGTTTATGGAATCGATAAGTTTATTTAATAGATATCTACTAGTTGAGAAACCGGCCATTAAGTGCAATACCTACAAGTTTTAGGAATCAAGCTAATAAAATGGAAACGCAATAATTGTTCCAACTTTTCTCAAGTCGTTATAGACATGTTGCGCCATCTTTTGGCGTAATGTGCAAACTCTAAATCTCGAGCAGTTTTCATTATATAGGTATGTACGCGATCATTATGGCCTACAGAATCTCTAATACAAATTAAAAAAAAGTTATACATCTGGAAATTGAAAATTTGACTTTTCTTATTTTGCTATATCTTTTTTATTACTAAAAGCAGTGTCTAAGTATAATGAAATTTAGTAGTGGTGTGAAATTATTTCTGAATATTTTAATGTTGTTTTTCAGAAAAAATAGTAGAATATTGATTAAAAAATGTATTAGTCAAGCTTGTGTTTTTTTTTAATAGAACAACATATACATATTTTTTTTATTTGAAAGCTAATAGTTTTTTTATTACCTGCACCATAATATTTATTTAGTTACTTATTTATATACAACATGCCACGAAATTAACCCAGTTACGGGATGAGGACACAGTACAGTATATATACAAAGGTTCGAAAAAAACATAAAATTAAAAAAAAACATTAAAACCAAAATATATACATAGCAGGAAAATATCAACATCACAAACGTTTGAGAAAAATAATTATGCAATACAACAGACAATATTATAAACAATCCTTTTTAAAAAAAATACATTAAACAATACATCTAAGAATAAATGTTTTTTATTTGGTACAATGGTAACGAGATCATAGCATTTGTGCGAGTTACAGGTAGTTTAAAAATATAATTATTCCTTGAAGGTATTCTATGAATCATTTGTGAAAGAAGCTCTTCAGAGTTAATATAAATATGTATACTCTTGAATAAGAAGAGTATTAAATAAACTGCTTTACGCCAAGAAAAACCGCACAAATTAGTAGTCTTCAATCATCAAAATTGCAGACTTCATGAATCTGCGTTCCGCTTTTTCAATTGCAATCAGATTACTATTATATATAGGAGACCAAATGACTGATGAATGACATATTCAAATTTAAAAAGTATAAGTCTTAGAATGCCATAAAACAAAATCCAAACTCTTATAAGCTGACTTAGTGATGTTATTATGTGTTCAGTGAACGATAGATTTTCATCAAATAGTACTCCAAGATCTTTGACAAACTCAGGTCTACACTAGGGTAACGTTGTTGGGCTAATAATGAAATTGTTTGATTTCTTTTTTATATGACGTAACATTACATTTGTTAGGATTGAATGACATTTTACTTAACATACACCACTCGTTAATATTATATAATTAATTCTGAACCATGTAGCAGTTTTGCAAAGAATTAACTTCTGTAAACATTTTTAGATCATCCGCATATAACAGGTATTTAACATTAAAATGTTTAATAATGTCGTTAAAAAATAAAATGAAAAATATGGGACCCAGAATAGAACCCTGAGGTTCCTAACATCTGCAAAGTCTCATTTGAACCTTCTAATTTGTAGGTACAATTAACGATTTGTAAAAGACGTGACGAATAGATTGATTAGTGTAGAGTCATCTACCTGACTTCTGCTATCAATAGCTTCTCTAATAAATTTAATTTACATATAAGGTTGGATATTGCTGAGCGGCCAGCCGCAAAACAGCGCTGAGAATCAGAAATTTGATTATGCAAATGATGGGAGATATGGTCTTGCAATACAGCTTCAAGAACCTTGCAAAAATTATTTAGAATTGCTATAGATCGATAATTTTCAATTTCATTACGATTACATCTTTTGGATACTGGGAAATTCTAGCTCTCTTCCAATTGTTTGGATAATTGATTTAGCAACATACAAAGTGGTTTGCATAAAATTATAGAACAATCTCTAAGAAAAAACGCTGGAAGGAGATCTGGTCTCACCGTATATACAGTATGCGCCAAAAGTATGGAATAAATTCAATAAAAACGAAACAATTATTTTTTGGGAAAAATCCTCGAACAGGTCGATTTTTAATTTAAAAAATACATATTTTAGCGTAAATTGTGATTTTCAAATGTCATTTGTTTTCGAGTAATGACGTCATCGATTTTTTTTTTAAATGGCAACAGCATATTTTTTTCCTTGATTCTGAAAGACCGTTTAATTCTCAATCAGACAGTACTAAAATTTTGCCCTCTTACATAGGAAAGTTTTCGAGTAAATGACGATTGAATGTTAGAAAACGTAAATCAATTAAAATAAAGCAAAAACGTTATCAAGTTTAGTTTTTCGAATTCCATAGTTCTTTTATGGATCACAAAGGTGAAAATCTTTGCAAAGTGTCATTGTCACACCGACTTTCTAATAAGTATTGTAAGCGACATAGAAATTATTATTCAATGTAAAGTATTATGGCACATTTAACTGTTACTCAAAGAATTGAAATTTTAATTCTTATCGGATGCGGGAATATGACTAGAACTTAGCAGGAGGTTTGCGATTTATTTAATGAAAAATATCCAGATCGCCCTATCAGCCAATCAACAGTCAGTAAGGTAGAGTCTAAATTTAGAGAAACTGGCAATGTTGTAAATATTCCAAAACCTGGACGTCCAAGCATTAATGAAAATCAGAAACAGAACATTTTGATAAGTATGGTGGATAATCCTCATAATTCTTCACGATTGGTTGCATTAAACAATGACACTAGTCAGAGCACAGTGCTACGTATCTTGAGGAAGGAAAACTATCATCCCTACAAAATTCAACTTGTGCAGGAACTCAATGAAGATGATCCCGATCGCCGCTTACACTTTTGCGAAATTCTAATGGATTTATGTCAAGGAAATAGAAATTTACACCGGCAAATACTTTTTTCAGATGAGGCCACATTTTGTCTGAATGTTACAGTAAACCGTCAAACTTGCAAATATTGGAGTCGGGAAAATCCCCATTGGATGGCAGAGGCACATACCCAACACCCTCAGAAATTAAATGTGTGGGCTGGAATAGTTGACGACAGAATAGTAGGGCCTTTCTTCTTTGAAGGAACCCTTACAGGACAAAGATATTTAGAGTTTCTAGAAAATGACCTTGTTCCAGCCTTTCCTAACGATAATGACCCTGACATTCCTGACGATACCATATGGTTTCAGCAAGACGGTACACCTCCGCACTATGCGCGCCCTGTACGAGATTTTTTGCAACTGCTTTCCTGGGAGGTGGATCGGCAGACGCGGACCGATAGAATGGCCTGCAAAATTGCCAGATCTTACACCTTTTGACTATTTTTTATAGGGATACTTGAAGTCAAAAGTGTACATTAATAAACCACGTAATTTAGAAGAACTTGAAAATCGCATTCGGGACGAAATACGCAGAGTTACCCCAGAAATCATTCATAATGTGCAAGAAGAATTTCTTCACAGACTTGCGCATTGTCAACAAGTTGGTGGATGGCAATTCAAACATTTAATTTAAGTATAAAATTTAATCAATTGTATTTTATTTTACATACCTCAGAATTGTTACTTTTTTATGGATAAAATTTACGTTTTCTAACATTCAATCGTCATTTACTCGAAAACTTTCCTATGTAAGAGGGCAAAATTTTAGTACTGCCTGATAGAGAATTAAACGATCTTTCAGAATCAAGGAAAAAAATATGGTGTTGCCATTTAAAAAAAATCGATGACGTCATTACTCGAAAAAAAATTACATTTGAATATCGCATTTTACGCTAAAATATGTATTTTTTAAATTAAAAATCGACCTGTTCAAGGATTTTTCCCAAAAAATAATTGTTTCGTTTTATTGAATTTATTCCATACTTTTGGCGCATACTTTATTATAGGTGTAAGTTTTTTATTTGTCACTTTCGTCATTTCAGATAATATCAATGACGAAATATTGTCTGTAGTAAAGTAATATGATACGTATATATTTTCATAATTAACAGAAAGCGACTGAGAAAAAAGTTTGCATATTTTTTTCATTTTTATTTTTAGGTATTAATAATATTGTGTGAAACTAATTGATAGGAATTGTAGGAGATGATGAGTAATGATTAGTAATGTATTCGTTATTATAAGATAATGTAGAATCTGAAGCTACAGATATTTAACTTGATGCACCTACTGTTTATGAAAGATCAGAATTTGTTAGGATTGGTTTTTATTTAATTCTCGATAATCATTAAATAGTCTCTGTATTATTTTTTGGGGGTTTTTAGTAAGATTTTTAAAATAGATATAATCTCCTCTAATTATTTTGTACTTTTTTCACAACTTACGACCTTTCAACCTCCAAACCGGTACATGTCTGGTGGGCTGCTGATGAGTGACTTTAGTTGTTTGCTATAAGTTTTTCAGGTGTAATTCAATGCTGGTCAGGGCATTAGCCCGCAGAGTAGTTATTTCCTGGAACTCTCTGTTTGCAAATGTCTCAAGTTGATGTACCCAATTATTTTCCCAACATTTCTGAACCACCCTTTATAAAAATAATTTTAGCGATGTTCTCATATTGTCTTTTTAACCTAAAAAAAATAGCTATACCTTTTCCATTTGCTGCTGTTTTTCAGAAATTGCTTTAGATAATTTTTTTATTGCGACATCACTATAAATTTGCAACATGGTTATGGCACCCTCTATATCTATAGACATATAAATCAACTGACAACGAGAGGCGATTTCAGTTTATTACTCTCTAAAATATTTAAATTAGGTATGCAAAACTGTGTAAAAGTAGGTATTATAACCTGCTACCTGCTGCCCAATTAATTGCTGTAACATAATTTTGTAAGATAACAGTTCGAATTTTTTTAAAAGGAGCACCAGTTTTTCATGATTGTATCTAAATCATGCTTAAAAATTGTTAAATAAACAAATTATAGCTTTCCAACTGGTCTAATTAATTATTTTCAAATCTACTTTCTCACCTTATGGGAGATAACATTATAAATCACTTTATATCGCTTGACTGAAGTATATATCTAGCTAGGGTGAGAAATTGCAACAAAAAATATGCAAATATCAATTCAGGTGAATGTTAGAAATGTTTTTATTTCAATCATTATTATTTTGACGTGCAACATAAATAAAAATAAATCAAGTTGATATCTCGAAGATTTAAGAGTTCAAATTAGATATTTTTTTTATCTTTCTATAGAAAAGATTTCATAACATTAATGGAACTAGATTTTCTTTAAATCTGGTACGGGCAGTAAACAAAGATTGAGAAATGGTTAATAAAGTACAAGGTAAACTATTTTTTTGAAATTTTAAAGCGTCAAATTTCCATCTAATGTTTGATTAACAAAATTAAACAGGTGGTCCGTGAAGTAACGCAAGAATAAAATAAATCCTTAAGTTAATTGATTTTCAGTTGTTATAAAATTCTAATGACTTTGACCTTCGCTAAATATGTTTTCTTGTGTAATTTTTATGTTAACATTCTTCAAATATTGCATCCATTAAAGCAGTTGTTATATGAAAGAACAGTGGACAGCATTATTATCTCTAATCATAATTACAAGAAATTTATATCTATACAATTTTATAATTCTTTTGTTAAATGAAATAGTTTGACAGCATCTATGAGCATGTGACCTGTTTCTAGAAGAAAAGAACGCACAATATAAATAAATTTACATGGACTATATTGGCCGGTTTCTCAACATTTGGCGCAATCCATTCGATAACTATCGAGTACATAAATTTATCAAACCGATAACTTTATATTGGTTTCTGAACGCATGCCTCCAAATTTTGTTGAATACATAACAGTTGAATGGTTATCTTAATATCTGCAATAATCATATTGGGAGCTAGCAAATACACAACTGTTTGCAGATGCCATTTATGGAAGTAAGACACTTTCAAGAAATAATTGTAGTTGGCGCCACTATCGGCTACCTAATGATATCACATCACATTAACTAAATAAAAATATATACAAACCTATTGCATAAAAACGAAGTTATTAAAACCTTTTCTAATAGTGATAGTTAATTTGCTCTAGTACGAGAAACTTGAATACTATCTCCTATTAAATCTATCAGTAAATTTACAGTTTCTTTCGTTATTCGCCGTATTTCTCACCGTAAAATGATCAAATTTGTGGTTTTTTAGGTACTGAAATTTTGAAAAATAAAACGCTTAGAACAAAAGTCATATCAAAAATAAAATTACTGATGTTTTGTTTATCCACTTTTACTATTTAAACTCTCTTCAAATAAAATAATAACTTTTAAAATGCATTTGTATGACACACATTATTTCGCTATTCTAACTCCACATTTTAACAATTATTTTCACATACTTATAAACAAAAGTGAACAATGTTATATGCAGAAATATGTAAGTTTATGTTATAACAATGTTTACATCTATAGCTGAATTTAAAAAAATATGTATTTTGAAAGTTTTCAGTACCTAAAAATTTGCTGGATAAATCGCTTTCTGACGTAATATATCGATTTTATTTCGGTACCTTTGAATATTCGCTGGTGGCATGAGATAACATTGTTGTTATTTGCTAAACTCTATATTATTGAGTTCTTAAATGTCTAAAATTACTTGTATTTGTAGAAAACACTATTTCAAGAATACGGCGCCCGTAAACCTCTCTTGAAATTCTGTCGCTGTATTTTTCATACTGGTTTTCTCTTTCACGATAACGTCTTGGCCGTTCAAGATATCCGACTATATTTAAATATTCTTCATTTGAAGAGGCAGACGAATCAGAATTTTCCATTGCACAAAGTAATCGTCACGAAAATATCAAAAAAAGTTGGGTTAAGCCTTACAATAAAGATGTAAACAAGCAACAGCTAAATCGCTGCGCGCGTGCGTTAATGTTTATTGGACAGATATCTTGCCATTTTTCTTCGGATATCTGTTCGATAACTTATGCAATAGATAAGCATTATCGAATGGTTAAGAAACCGAATTCATGGGATATCTTCAGTTTATGGAATCGATAAGTTTATTTAACAGATATCTACTAGTTGAGAAACCGGCCATATAAGGTGTATATGATAGAAAATGTAAATTAAGGGCGCTATTTTTATACGCAAATTTTCAATGAATTCATAGCTCTTTGTTGAGAAATCTACAAAAATCTGAGTAAGAAAGAATATCTCTTCACTATGTCAATTATACTAGTTCTCTCCAGAGTGTATAACAGTTTCCAGGGTGACAAGTCATTTAGAATAAGAAAAAGGAATAATTTTCACCTGTTACGTTTTATCACAAAATCTTCAGAATTTTTAACACGTTAACTGCACACTGAGAAAATTTATGGCATTATAAACATTGTCACACCTGGCAGAATTCTTAAAAAAAAACTAGTAGCACTTAAATTGGTGGAAATTATTAAGCGTTATTCACGATGTATTATACAATTCACGGTTTCATGTTCTATAGCGAATTGAAGGAAATGATTAAATTTTAGCATTATATTTTGGCACTGTGCTAATAAGAATCTTCACCTAATGGATGGATTTTTGTGCATCTTTAGATACAATTCTGTAGTCATGAATCGCTAGCCTTAAACAGGATACATGATTAAAATCAATCGAGAAATTGTTCTTTAACAAAATAAATTGATATCAGACAGGGCGATAATAATAATAATATTGATTTATTTATTTTCCACATGCAGTCATACATAATTTGCTACAATAATATAATCGTCATATATATGTATGTAACATTAAAACAATACATATAATACATCTACGAGTACTTATCTTACATACTATATACACTTTATAGTTAGGTAGTTATATTAACTATTTGATGGGGTAAGTATTTGTCAAATATATAAGTTGATTAATATACTCTGTCTGAATTCACTTCACTGACAGAGTTCTAGGGAAGAAAGTAAGCAAAAATTCTTAACATGGGATCGCAGATGACTCTTTAATGATATACGGGGCGTTAAAATTTCAATCTCAAATTTTTCACAAGCAGTTATCACCTTAAAACTAATTATTTGATGACTACTTAATATTTTACGAACAACAGACGGGGCATATAAAATAAAACGAACAAAATTATTTTAAACGTGTTTTATTTAAAATGGTTGATTTTATCAAAATTTTCTAAGACATCAATTTGATAGATAATTGTACACTCTATATGGAAATTGTATCCATTTGACAAAGTTAACAGTGGCTTAAAGAAATACTTTAAAACCCTTTAAATGTGCAAGCGATTGCGCTCGACTCGGTGTTTGTTAATGTATTGTATAATAATAAAAATAACTTTGTTTCATATAGACAACATAGGATACGAACGTCAAATTTAAAAAGACAAAAGAAAAACCTTACATCACTACACACTAATAGCATAGCATTGAAACTACTTAAATCTTTTATTTGTTGTGCTGGCTTCTTATAAACAGTACTACATGAGAAATATGCACTTTTCGAGAAAAGGGATAATCTAAATGTATCAATATAAATACTATCTGCATCTTGTGATTATGAATACTGTTACGGCAAGGAAATGCATTTGAATTTTTCTTCACAAATAAATCTGCGTGGTAAATAAAAACAGATGCAACAGTTAATATTTTATTTGTTTGGAATGTATAGGTCTGCATGAGTCAAGTGGCTAATATGAAAAAATAAGGTGCAATATTCGTTTTTGCAATATAAAAACTCTGTATATCTTCGTCGACTGACCCCAATACACGATTAAATATTTTATACAGGGTTTAGTTATGACTAAGTACAAAAATTTTAACCACGTGCTCAGGGAGCCCTAAAAGACAATAAAAAAGTTATTGCAGAATTTTAGCTCGATATTTAAAAAATGGGGCAAAACCCTTTTTTCCTACGGAAAGTCGGCGCCTATGATGAGTATCGACTGAGATGGCTTATGGCTTAGATCCATAGTTGACATTACATCTGTCAACAACTACCATGCGGTCGTTTGCAGTGTTTCTAAATGCAGAAACAACAAAAATTTACATTCTTATTAGTAATAATACCTGATAGGTAGGTAGGTTTTATGTCTCGATTATTATAGAAAAGAAAAAACTGTTATAGAAGAATTATTGCATACTTATTCTGAGCTGAGATTCTTTGATTTGCCCTTGTTGTTCTTGAGCTAGGTTTTGTGGCGGGCGGAACCTTTTTCTGCACCTCTGGTCCCGCTCACATATTGATTTCTGTTGCTACTAGTATTGTTGTATTACGGCTGCTACGGTCGGCACTGCCTCTCTGATAACAGTGGTCTTCCTAGTCCTAGTCGTCATAGGTATAGCAGTCTTCATATTTTGCTAATATGAACGTTTTAGAGAAAATACAGTTAAAAAATTAAATAACTCATTTACATTTAAATTTAAATTAATATAAATTTTAATTTTTGTATCTATTCCCCGTAAATGTAAATTATTCAAAGATCGAAGTTTTTAATCCAATAATAAGTTGTATAATATTTTTATTTTGAGAAAAGGCCAATTTTAACTTTATCATTTTATATCATTTGCGTAATTAATAAATAAACTGTCATGAAAATGTTTTAATATGTTAATAACATTGTCCTTTATTCCATTCATTTATGTACTGATATTACTCTTTATTAAAATAGTCAAATTCCAACTGAACATATACTAAAATACTAACAACACAACAACGAAACAACATATAGCATATTTTCTGATCGGGTGTTAGCGGTAGATCTCCAGTCTAGAATTGCGTATAGTGACATCACAAGCGGGCGCAACGTTTTTGAGAATAGCATTAATTTCAACCCCATATCTGAAAAATGCAAAAAACTAATCATATTACGCATAAAAACCATATAATAGAAATTTCACGGAATAAGAAGCCTCTTACCTATACAGAGTAAGTCATTAATAATGGTACATGAGGTAACAATTACGAATATACAAACAGTTTCAGTTGTTGTAGCGTGCGTCTTATTGCTAATTCAGTTTTGATATTTTAAGACTCCATCATTTTCTTAATTCCCGCCGAAATTCAAAAATTTAAATCGTCTGTTTCTCGGAAACGGTTAAGTCTATCGATTTGTAACAGGTATACCTTTTCTATTTAGAATTTAAGGTAGTTCAATAGTTTCAAAATTCAAAAGTGTAAAATACAAAAGTATATAGATATATAGACATATTTTTACATCTACAGTACAATATAAACACTAAGAACTTAAATCATGCTAATCCTCCAGAAGCCCCTGTTCTTCAAATATGTATAAAATATAATTCTAATAGAAAATAATATATTTTTTATATAATATGTAAGATGAATAAATCAACAGAAGGGTATCCAGTTTTTGTAGATGCAAGGATACCAATGTTTCTTTGCATCAATAACTATGTATAACTTACCTATTACTTCTTAATCTCATTTAGGTTATGTTAAACCCAGCACTAGACAATTTATAGTACTAAAAACACTCACTTGTCACTCTAGATATGATTATATTGCTAGTCACTACTCACTAAATTAATTATATAAGTACCTAGGGTACACGCTTCATTCATCGAAATGAAGCAAGAAATAATGAAGGCGTCATTACCCAACGCTTAGTGGCAGTGTGTTTTAAAATTAGTAGTATACCTTCACACACAACTTAAGCAGTCAATTATATAGTAAATTTGGTATGTTTAGTAATTTTACAATGTAAAAATGGATTTCACATTGTTAATTGTATTATTTTAAGAGAATTATAAGGATATTCTTACAAAGTATATTTGTAAAGTTACTGGTCTTTTTTTCAGTGTAGTTGTGGCCTCAACACTGTTTGCATATTCACAATTGCCACCTCAAAAAAACAAATAAGACTAGACTACAAATTTTCAAAATAATCAGTCCATCCGTTCTAAAAATGTAGCAAAAAAAATTAACACCCTGTAGAATGAAAAGGAGCCACAATTGAATAAGGCATGTTGGGCTCAATCGCTTTATTTTGACGTTAACAATTTGCCCTTAAGCTCTGTACCATTATTAATAATTCACCCTGTATAACATGTTCATATGTCCTTAAAATTTAACCTAGGCTATGCAGTAGTCGCGGAAGTATATTATTTGGATAATAAGATAAGCATTCAACTAATAAATTCATAAACGAATTTGTTGGCTTGCATTAAAGTCGTATGACACTACAAAAAATTTTCAGCATAATTATAAAATTTTGTTGGTAATTTTCGTTAGAGAAATGTGAATTTTAGTTAATTTATGAATGCTATTATTATGAATAAAAATTATAAAATTCACAATCAAATTCTCTTCATGCGCCTGCGTATTACCTGGGTTTATATGGCACCTCTGTTGAAACTGATTATATTTTGTGAAATATTGACGAGAAGGAGCCTATAATAATTATTGTCAAATGATAATTATAACAAAATGTCAATGATAATTATATCAAAATATTATTTTAACATAAATATATTTACCCAACACAACACAGAATAACTATCACAATTATAGCAATTAGTCCCATTTGCACACTGCACACTTTCTCGCGCAGATTCTCATGAAAATTTAGAACATGTTCTAAATTTTTATCGACAAAATTCTTTTCGAAATTATTTGATGAGTTTTCTTTATGCATACAAAAATAGCGAAGAATAGAATTATTCCAAAAATGCTGTAAATAATTTTTACAGTGTCATACGGCTTTTATATATGAGGTGAAATGAGCATTTACCGCACCAGTGCAGAATCCTAAAATAATTCGAATTTTTGGCGAAGTCGCCAGTTACAGACAACTATTTCTAATAAATTTTCAACACTCAATAAGTGATGTATTATTAAACAATTAAAATTTAAATCTCCCATCAACATCTGTTTCAATATTGAAAAATGTGTGACTAACGTGGCTTATCCTTGTTACTATAGCAAGTAATTATAATCAGCATCAATTTAATAGATATGTATGCAGAATGATTGATTGATTGACTGTATTGTTGTTGCTACTTCATATTTGATAGGGTATCTAACACTACTAAATATCTGTTAATTGGCAATCTTACCAAAAATACTATTTGTTACGGTAAAACTGTTTGACATTAAAAATGATTAATTATGTGCTGCGTGAATTTGTGTGAATATATAATCATGCTGACCATATAGTTTATTAATTAGGAATCCATTCACATTTAGGTCAATACATTTTTTTATACATTTCCGCTTTCTAATTTATGTGTGTCTGTGTTTATACAATAATATATAATTACTAATTTATTGTATTTTCAAATTTAACACATAAAATTATTTCCTTTTTAGATAATAATATTTAATATATTTATATTACAAGTTTTCTAATAAAATTGCATTCGCTTTCTATCTCAAAAAAAAAACTATTTGCAAAATAATCTACCGTCACAATTTCTTTGAAATAAATTTAATTTATTATAAAGATGTCAATATTGTTTATATGTAATTTATGTTTTAATGTTAATTTAAATTTATAATTATGCTCTCCAAAATATGTCCGTAAAATTTCAAAGAAATAATTTATATTCTCTGAAGCTATTTATTCGTGGCAAAATTTCTAGTTTTTCTTTAGTTTCATTGGGTTTTTGCCACACTTCTGAAAAAATAAAGATTAATTAAATAAGCTGTTGATCCAAACGGGTCAGTCAAGAGTTATTTTGGAAACTAAGTTTGCCTAACCAAAAAATCTCACACTGAAAAAGCAGATAAGTAAAAAATAACAAAAATCACATCACAATCGCGTACTTCCATATTCGTTGACGCTTCGAAAAACTCTCTGTTTTCGTTCTCAAAATAGCAAATGTATTAAAAGTATGTCAAGTTTGACACTTTAAAATTTATTTATCTATTGTTTTCTGCTAGTCGCGGCCTTCTAATTTTATTTTTAAAAATTAAAAAAATATATTTGCATCCAGAAAATGTGTCAGAAAATTGGTCCTAACATACATAAAATGACCTACTGATTCCAAAAATGTCAAAAAATACAGGGTGTCCCATTAAAAAATATAAATTTAGGGTCATTTCCGGTCAAACCGGAAATGCCATGAAATCCGAAATGACCTCAAAGAATTCATGGCACCATCTAGTATAAACCCACTCAATTTCAAATTTTTATCAGCGGTCATAAAAAAGTTACAGCGTATTCCCACTTTTCGTTGTCACACGGTATATTTGTATCTATGCGGTTTACTTGTCCGTAGGAATATATCTCATTGCAAGAATATACAAGGTGTTAAAAAAAGAGTGTAAAGTAAAATAAGCAAAAAAGTCTTAATAAACATGGGTCTGCAAAGTAACGGTTGCGGAGATATGGACCACTATTCATTTTTTCAAACATTTTATTTTATTAGGAATAAACCGACAAAGGAAGCTTTTAACAAACAAAAAACAAAGTTACACAAGATGTTTAAAGTGCCCTCCGTCCATTTCCAAGCAGGCACGGCGTCTTCGTCTCAACGATATTCGAACTCTTTCGAAAACACCCTCCTTGGTTTCGATTTCTTGACACTTTTGATTAATCCGTTGCTGCAGCTCTTCCAGGCTATTTACAGGAGTACCATACACTAATGTCTTCAAATATCCCCAAACAAAGAAATCTAGAGGGTTCAGATCAGGCGATCTTGGAGGCCATAAAACTGATCCGGCCCTTCCTACCCGTCTATGTGGAGAAGTTTGGTGTAAATGCTCTCTAACGGCCATGGAAAAATGAACTGGAGCACCATCATGCTGGGACCACATTTGTTGCCTCTGATTCAAAGGAATGTCTTCCAAAAACTCATACAGTGTGTTCTGCAGAAAGTTGAGGTAAGCAGCGCCTGTTAATCGGTTTGGTAAAACAACAGGACCTAGAAACCTGTCACCTACAATACCCATCCAAATGTTTAATGAAAAAGGTACCTGATGTCCAGATTCTATTAGAGCATGAAGATTTTTGTCGGCCCAAATATGCGTATTGTGAAAATTAAAGACTCCATTTCTTGTCAACCCGGCATCCTCAGTAAAAAGAATGTTTGCAAGAAAACGAGGGTCTTCATGACGTAGAAACCAGCGGCAAAAAAACACACGTGCTTGATGATCAATTATTGGATTTAAGGCCTGTACACGGTGCACATGGTATGGATAAAGCAGTTGCTCGTGAAGAATTCTCCAAACAAGAGGACCACTAATTTCTCTCTCGGCTGATATTATGTACCTGGATTCTGCTTTACCAATGCTAGAATTTCTTCTTCTGCTCTAGGAGTGGATACCGACCTTGGTCTTCCAGATAAATGGTACTGTTTGCTCAAGGAACCGGTATCACGCAATCTTTGGTAAATTCTTCCAAACATGTGTTGTGAACGAATCTGGCGATTTGGATAAGCGTCAGCACAAAGACGTCGCGCTTCCGTGGCGTTCCCATTAGCACGACCATACATGAAATGCATGTCTGTTAATTCTGAGTTAGAGTAACCAGCCATAGCGAAAGAAAACTTGTGCACTGAGAACAACTGTCAAATACGTACTGTTTATTTCACGAAACATCAACCAACTATTAAGAAAATACACAACGTTTTTGCAAAATAAAAAAGAGCTACATAACGTACATAAAACGAACATAACGAACATAAAACATTCCATATCTCCGCAACCGTTACTTTGCGGACCCATGTTTATTGAGACTTTTCTGCTTATTTTGGTTCATACTATTACCTCCTTAAATATTTTACACTCTTTTTTTAACACCCTGTATATTATCGCTCGCCGTCCGTTGCCGGTTTAATACCTAGATTACTGGTACGGCCAATATATCAGAAAATATTGCATTTTTAACTTCTTAACACTCTTTTTATCTTGGTAACGAAACTCTCATATTTATTTTATAGAAATGTGTCATCAACAGAACGCCGCTTAATTTAGGAAAACTTGGTATAATTTTTACATAAGTAGTTGTACTTAAGTATATCTACTTTATTTAATTACATTGGAATTTTATGGAAAATTTGTTAATTTACACAGTCCTGTAGGTAGATAGGCACTTCTTTTCAATGGTAAAATATATGTAGCTATAAATATAATTTTTACATGCATTAAATGAATAATCTTGAGATATATGATTGCTTAGCGTCGTCTAAGTTCTTTATGAATATCTTGACTTGACTTGATATCTATTTGCAGGAAAAACATGTGAGCATCACCGTGCACCCTAGCATACGTCAATTTTTTTCTTAATTAATGAATATCTCAAAATCTAACTCTAAAATTCACTAAAATTTTCCGTAGAATCCAAAAATGCAGTAATATACAGGGTGTAACCGGAAGTGGTAGAGGGTTCTAGATATTTTAGTTATAGATGTGTATAGAGTGTAGAGTGCCATGTTGCCAAATTTTGCCGATCAGTATTTTCCCAAATAACGATCAACGGTGAGACATCCTGTGTGTAACACTGTAACGGATCTATTACTAAGTAGTATAAGAGTCACACAAAGAAGCAGAAAACTTCTCACGAAACATTCTTAGGAAATGTGATATTTTTATTACAACCATTGTGCAGAAGTTACTGCAATAGATATTGTATATTGAATTTCTTCATATGAATTTCACAGATTTTTAGTAATTTGCAAATGCAAAAAATTCCTTGGCTGATGCTTTACTAAAAAATCATTATTATTACTCTATATAAATATGGATGCATTTTGTAAAAGTACTATAATTCAAACAAATTTTCATATTTGTAATAGATCGAGAAAGGACTTAGTTAAAAATAGCCGATTTTTGGCTTATCCGGGGGAACGCATAAATCATAAAAAAATCAATTGATCATTGTTAATTAACATTAGAAATGGCCCAAAAATACGTCAGATAGCTGGGGAAATGTCGCTACTACCCCTAAACCTATATAAACTACCCTTAAATAGCTTTAAATGGATAATCATTAATTATTGTTATAAAATTCGTGTAAAATGAAAAAAATGCTTGAAAATGATTTCAACAGTCAGTATGTCAATATAAAACGTGATAAATAACTGTAAAAATGTCCATTCCACCCCTAAAAATTAAAAAAACGACTTTCAAAAGCTAATGGTGAGCTTACTTCGACATCAAAAATAGATAATGCTTAAATGTTCAAGGGAACGCCTATTGCTAGAAAAAAATTATAGATTACTGTCAAAAAATGCAAAAACTGATACTAGAGTATATTCAGTAAGTGGGGAAATATTAATTGCACCCCTAAATCTATATAAACTGCCTTTAAATAGCTTAAAATAGATAATCATTATTTATTGTTGTAAAATTCGTTTAGAATGAAAAAAATGCTTAAATCACTTTTAAGGTTCATTTATATTATTGCGACCTGAAAAATGGGCGCAAGGATAAATTGCCATTTTTTTCAGTACGCGCTCGCAAAGTGAGAACAATTGGCGCTATTTCGCCATTGAATGGGCACTTTTACAGTGATTTATCACTTTTTATATTGACATACTGTCTGTTCAAATCATTTTCAAGCATTTTTTTCATTTTACACGAATTTTATAACAATAATTAATGATTATCCATTTAAAGCTATTTAAGGGTAGTTTATATAGGTTTAGGGGTAGTAGCGACATTTCCCCAGCTATCTGACGTATTTCTGGGCCATTTCTAATGTTAATTAATAAAAATCAATTTATTTTTTTATGATTTAGGCGTTTCCCCGGATAAGCCAAAAATCAGCTATTTTTAACATTGTCCTTTAAAACGTTTTAAATGTTAAGTTTTAACTTTTTGATTAATAATTTTAACTTTCTCTTGTTCACAGGCAAATTACTTTCGAGCGACACAGTACTGTAGATTTCATGGCATGCACTTAGCCAGCATAACCTCTCAGGAAGAAAATGACAAGTTAGAAAAATATATTAAAGATTTTGGTAAGTATTTATCAGTTAAAAAATATTATATTTAGGTATTAACTGTGTATCTAATTCAGCAAAGTATATTTTAACATATTATTCAACTCAAACATTTACAAGTTCAAAGAAGTTGATGTATGAGAAGAAAATACGTGATATTTATTTCAATAGATTTCTGTGAAGGTATTCATGAAGCGTTGCGTACGGTCGGTTTTTAATCATATTACACGATGCAAACATATCACCTACTTAATTTTTTATTGCTACATATTTGAATTCCTCACCAGCCAATTAATTATATCTACGGAAATTCTGTTTTGTTGCAAAATTTTCAAGTTGTAATCTTTTTAGTGTTTTTTTTATTAACAATAGCTTTGCGTCCTTTACTATAGAAAGTTAATAATTTTTCACCCTTACTTTTTGCCAAGCAAACTTATTTTAATTGCTATAATTTATATAATGTGAAAGCAATTCATAGTCTTTTGAGCTTCTGATTTTGAATCACAGAAATGAAGAATATCAATATCGAACAGCAGTTAGAGTGATTGGTATTGATTGTACCAATTTTTAAATATTTGAGAGCATTTGCGGCTAATGGGGCTGACTTATGTACATGTGTACAGGGTGGTCCGTTTTTCATGTCTGACCACGTCGGAAACCATAAAATATTCAGGGTTAGTGAAATTAAAAAAAGTTACCGCTTTTGATGGCCATTGAGATAAATTGAACAGTTTCAAGATATCTGCTGCGATTACTGAAATAAAAAAAAACTGAAAATAGTGATTTTAGAAAATACCTTTAGCGGCATTATTTCTCGATAGAAAGAGCTGAAATCTCGTACAGAGGAATAAGTATATACGAGAGATCGATTTTCGTTGAAAGAAAATTTGTACAGCCACTAATTTTGGTTCTACAACATTCAACTGTTTTTTTTTTTCGTTTAATGAACGGCATACTAGATCTCGACAGTAACAGATGTAGAATTAAATTACAAACACGTCAATATGTAACACTGCTATTGAATGTATATAAAAAATCTAGTTGTTCTTGACGTAAAACAAAAATCAACATTTTTATAGATTTGACATTTGCTAACTTTGTTTTTATTGTTGGAAACCTTACTTCTCAGAAGTATTTAAATATTTTGGATGGAAATGGAGAATGCATTGATCTTCCATTAAATTATACGTCTTAAAAATTTAGAAATGGTTCAGCAAAATGGAGCAGGGCCATATAATTTTGCAATGGTGTTTCAATATTTAAATCGATATTATTATATAATTGAATTGGCAGTAATGGACTTGATGCTTGGACTCCACGGTGTCCATGTCTCCACCCATTATTATTATTTTGGATAATCCGAAAGATAATATGTATTACAATCCCTGGGAAAATATAGATCTATACGACAAAAATTCTGCTGCTTTTGGATCTATTTCACAAAGTATTCAACGTTGTGAACAACATTCCATTTAGAACTGAGCTTTATGTGCGTGAAAATGAGCATATGAAAGAATTTATGTAAGATTTGTAAAATATCTGAGTATTTTGTTTGGTTAAGTATTGAATATTGTTTTACGTCAAGAGCAACTAGATTCTTTATTTAAATTATTGTACTTTAATTATTAAAATAGTAGTTTTACATATTGACGTGTACGTAATTTTATTCTACACCTATTAGAATCAAGATCCAAGATGGTGCCCATAAGAAAAAAAAACAATTGAATGTTGCGTAACCGAAACTAGTGGTCGTAGACATTTTCTTTCGACAAAAATCGATTTCTCGTATATTCTCGTAATAAAAGCTTATTATGTATGCAAATCGTAAATAAATGTAGTACTGGTGCTTATATTCAATATTTTTATATTATATATTATCGGTATAGATGAGGTGTACTTTTAAAAAAACTTTGTGTGACCGGGATGTACTAAATTGTAGCAGGAAGCTAAAATTTAATCCCCGACAACCCGTCTTTGTCTATGCCGCTTCAATATCTCGGTTCATTTCTCTTATAAGTAAACAATATAAAAACAGCATTTCAAAACATGAGGTTACTTTAAGCATCATAACCGGGTTAAGAGGGATTTTAGTAATTCAAATAAAATTATTCAATATTATTATCAAAATATTTATTTAAATTTAATGAATAGATTTTTATTCCACACAAAAATATATGTATTTTGAAAATTCAAATTATGGTATGTAAATGTAGTGTTGTATAAATGTACAATAAAGAAAATAAAAAAGTAGCTATATTAAAATTCATCCTCTGGATATTCTGATGAATTATCTTCGTCTCCTAGATTGATAACGATAGGTTCCACAGTAACGTCAATTAAATTATCGAGTTTCCACATTTTCTCCTCTTCTTTTTGTACATGATGTATACATCTTTGCCAGTTGTCTGCAGTTACTCGTTCCAAGGATTTTTTTAACAAAATTTTCACGTCACTTAATTTAAACGTCGTATTATTTCGCGCTACATCTCCTTTTACCTGCGCCCAGACTAATTAGATTCGGTTAAGTGATAGGTGGTAACCGTAGTACCGTTATTTGGCGATTTGTTACCATTTCATCGATAACATATTTTTTCTGATCTTTATTAAGATTGACAAGTGTCAAAAGTTCCTTTTTCACTATATTTGTTTCAAAAGAAATGTTTTTTCCGGATAACCATTGAATTATATCGGCTTTCCTCAAAGCAGTCGTAGGCGTCCGCTCGGTCTGCCGTGAATAGTAACTGGCATTATCCATGACAATTACAGACCCCGGAGAAATAAGATCCAACATCTGTGTAAAATACTCTTCTAAAACATCTGCGTTCATGTCTTCGTGATAGTCACCTGTATTTTTAGATTCAAATAAAAGTAAACCGCCATCTACAAAACCACTGGCACTACCTATATGTGTCACTATTATTCTTCGCCCTTTACCTGAAGGTACCTTGAACCCTGTTGAAAGTCCATCCAAAAATGCTTGTCGAAAACATTTTACATTTTTATCTTGCCATACTTTTATTACAGTATATGAATCGTTGACCCGAATTTCGTCTAGATAATAAATATTCCTCTCTTCGTCACGGAATTTTCTAATTGATCTTAAGTAGGATCTTCGCCAACAAATATTTCATCTTTAACTGAAAATTCAACTCTCGTGAGACGACCCATAATTTGCTTCTACTGATTTTTGGCAAATCGTTGTCCTCTGAAAATTCACTTAAAATTTTGTTTAGCGTTGATATTTCTTTTTTAAAATAAAATGAGTGTACTTTTCTGCGAATGACATTTTTGAAGAAATCATCTATAACGGCTTTTGACCTTCCTGTAGATGATTTTGGGGATTTACAGTATCTTGTTCATTTTTTGTTTCCTTTAAAAGTCTGTAGATAGTCGATTTTCCAATCCCTGTCATTTTGGAACACTTTTCCACGATGTCGTCAACACTGTTGGTAGGATTTTGGTATTTCAATGCATTAAATACATTTAATATAATAATCTTCTCATTCTGAGACAGCGCACATCTTTCACGCGTTTAGCAGGTACGTAATCTGATAAGCTCGACATTTTATCCAAACAATATTATATCCACTGGCACAAAGTCACTAAGCACAAGTCGAATTTTACTCTACTGCACTAGCACGTCTTCGTATATTCAGCTCTAAGACTGGATTGATCTGTCACAATACACTGGCTTCGGCCCTATGATGTATCCAGTAAAATATACTAATGTACCCATTACCTGTTAGCATTAGTGTTACCCGATAATTACCTGAAACGAAATATTACCACGCCCATGGCCAGTTCTTATCTCGGGGTTTTATTACTCTCTTTCATTTCCAAACAGACTATAGATGACATTTTCTAAAATCTCTATTTTCAGTATTTTACAATATTTCAGGAACAGCAGTAGATATATTGGATCTGTTTGGTTTATCCTACGTAACTTATTTGTAATTTGAGTCACCCTCTATATTTTACGGTTTCCGAGATGCCAATAGTGAGCCATGAAAAACAAACCACACTGTACAAAACATTAACACTTTTATTGTGTTAATGTTTAAATGTTTTATCAACAGAACGACATATTTTAAATAATGCATTTAATATTTTTTTAATTGAACTAAAATTGATAGGTAGGTTCACTATGCATAAATCAAATTAAAAAATTAGTGTGGGCCGTAAAAATTACTATTTTAATATTTTGCGGTAAAAAATTTAATATCCATAGAAAGTTCCCTTCAATTTTTTGTTGCATTTTGCACGATGTTTCAATAAAAAAATATTTCACTTTAGTGAAGCCACTTACAACTTCATTTTTAGGAAAAATTGTCAAGTATCAATAACATAGGTTCACTATTACTACTCTTTATTTTTAACTTAGCTAATTACTGATCACTAATTTGTCACACGTAATTACTTGGTATCAATGAACATATACAGGGATGACTACATTTGATATCATTTTAAGAAAACTTAATCAGAATTAATTTGGATTTTGATACTTTTGATGTAAAGTAGAACTACAAATAATAATAAAATAATTATCAATTTAAAAGAGATAGTTTAATACGTCTGCCAAAAAATTGTGTATTATTATTTTTTTTCCTGACATAAGGATCACTTGCCTTTTTAGGGAAAATCCCAAATGAAATTTTAAAATCCATTTTTAGCGGAAGCGCTGTCTAGAGGAAGATCGAACGAAATGACCAGAAAAAAATGAAGAAATCGTGTTGAATCGTCCCTGAATACACCTATTTGTATTTTTATGACTTTACGTAATTAAAGAAAAGAAAATAGTATGTGATGTTATTTATGTATAAGGTGTGGATATTTGCATTTGCATATATTACATTAGAAAGCAAATACAGAATTTTAATACGCCATCAAATACAATAAATAACAATCAAAACAAGAGCTTAAAAATACTACTGGTTTGTATTTTTAACCAAGCAAGTATATTTAAGATAAAATTACAATTTTGTTTTGTTTAGTCATATATTATAGGGTTCAGTTCTTACGTATACATAGAATTATATTTTTTTACGGCAGTGACTTTGTCCAATCGCAATTCAAGTTTTCATGGATTACTTAAGGTTTATACAAATATTCGCTATAGGTACCTAATTTCCGAAAGCATAGAGAGTGACTTACCAGTATAGATAATATAGAAGCACTATTACTATGATAAAACGTATAAATAAAATGATTTTTATAAGACTAGGTGTCATTAATAGTGCTATACAACTGTGGGTACGATAAAGGTTCCATCCTCAGAGCAATAAAAATAGAGGGAACAAACAATCATTTATAGAGCACAATTGTAGTCAACCAACATCTAATCAAAGTTGAAGAAGTCATATATACACAGGGAAAAAACTAGAAAATATAACTAGATCATTTTGGTGGAAAATTTGAAAAAAAAAACATAAAAAATGTACAAAAAGCAATACAATTCGTTGCTGAGTTATGAAAATAACTATTCTATTTGCTTTTGGATAAACAAAGAACATGAATAAACAAACAACAACAAAATAAATCTCCGAAGTGGCAACATTAATCTTAGAGTAATAACTGACATTTTAAATGTTAGTAGTTGGCAGTGTTTACATTTACAATAATCATGTATTTATGTGAAGCTATATAAACTTGGTGATAAATTAACCAATAACAAGCTAGTGTTTAAGCGCGGGACATTTTACTCCTCTTGGTTTAAAAATAGAGTATAGTAGATTTTAAATATGCATGAGTATTCCATTAAAAAAAAGTTTGGATCACATGTTTTAATGTCCTCGGAGTAAATGAGCTGCACATTTTTCATTTGTTCTAAATTTTTAATGAGAAAATATTCTACATTTCCAAGAACAAGTGTGTTAAGACATGCCAATGAAAATTTATGTTTCGACACTTTGCATATTACACCTCACGATATCCTCTTAAACTTTATCTAAACCAGATTATTTTCGCCAGGTTTTGGCAACGAGCACTTCTGGACCTCCGGTACTGACCTCGCCGAAGAAGGCAACTTCTTCTGGATGTCCACCGGCCGACCCATCACCTTCACCAACTGGAACGCGGGCGAGCCCAACAACTTCGAGTACGAGAATGGCGAGCAAGAAAACTGCCTGGAGTTGTGGAATAGAGATGGCAAAGGACTCAAGTGGAACGATTCACCATGTTCCTTCGAAACGTTCTTCGTTTGTGAAGTGCAACAGTGAGGGACCAATAGTGCGTCCAGGATTTTATAATTGACAAAAAATAGCCAACGGCCTTTTTGAATTATTTATAAAAATGAGTGCAAAGGAGTTCTTCCGAATATTGGAAGTAGCTTGTTTAAATCTAATGACTTTCTGAAACAGGATATCTCAGTGAATACGTGAAACGAAATTATATAGATACATACAAAACCAAAACCTACTTTTATCAATAAGTAATGTGAAAAGTGAGGCAAAGAAATTATTTGCTACACAAAACTTTGATATATTTCAATGAAGACTAGACTTGAGGTCATTCCAAAAAGGATATATGAATTAAAACAATATTAGAATATAAACGTACATAATGGTAATAGTTAATAAAACCAATTACAATTTTTGGTAGGATTTTAATGTAAATACTATCATCGTCAAAAGCATTTTGTTCTTGCATGTTCTTAATTATATGTTATCTATTATTGATGATATTACCACAGACTAAATAGTTTGCGTTAGCTATCTAGTCTGTGGTATTACATACATTATAAACACAAATCACGGTATGGTATTACATTTGACAAAATCATTTATGTATACGCCCTGTTGTTTACATTATAACCAGAGCGGGAAATTCGTGTTCATTAGCATCACTAAAATTTATAAATTATTTCATTTTGAACTAATTGCACAACCATCTTTCAATTGATCAACAGTATTTACCAAAGTGATGTGGACTGAAGTGTTGCGTAGCTTACAAACAACGAGGCATTTTTAAATTTCATTATAAAACCGCTTTACAGTTCGCATTTCTTTTTGCAATGGCTTGTAGCAATGCCTTCCCAAAATATCTGACTTGCAGTTTGCTTTACAGTCGTTAAATCGCAATTGCAATATAAGTGATACCAACACGTCAACCTGAAAGCACACTAAAAACCAAACTGTTTATTCAAATTTCACAATAACAAACAGCATAACATATAAAATAAATGTTTCAGTTAATATATTTTGCAAACTCAGCAATTAAACAATAATCAAATAGAAGTGAAAAAAGGCAGTTTGAATTTGACAGTTCAGCCTAGGAATTATTGCGTATGGTAGTAACTATACAAATCACGAAATTGTTTCCCAGAATTGCAGAAAAGCTGGAATCAAAATCAAGCAAGACCTATACTTTGAAAGTACAAGAGTATTTCAGATATGACGACTTTTCCAATACGCTGCTGATTAGTGTGCATGCCTGTGCAAGAGACTTGCAACTTGCAGAAAGAATTGCAAACTGCAAATCAGCTTTCAGATATGACTGCTTCTACAAACAACATGCGAAGCGATCAGCGAAGCCGTCCAGCTTGCTTGTCGAGTACGTCACAATTCTAATGATAACAAAATGGATTATTACAAATAATTTGTAAATCATATTTTCCAAAAACTAAAAAAAATTGTCCTACAGATTCACATTAAAATAATGTTTATTACAAATTCAGACACAGAATCAACTAGCTATCGTCAAAGATTTAGGATGTGTAGAATACGAAAAACACGTTTTTTAACGTGGGTAATTTTTGCTATAAAATTTATTTTTACTTGAGCAACAAAGTCAGCACTTTTAAACATTGACAACTGATATAAACATTTGCAAGAATACCACTCCTGTGAGAATAGTTAGTTATTTTATTTCAAAAAGGGTTTCAAATTAATCTCGTGTATTTGAGAAAATGTCAGGTGTATTTCTGATTGGGTGGTTTCAATGGGATCATTTTTGTGAAATCTCAAAAAATATATAATTTTTGGGCGCCTTTAAAGCTTTAAAAATAATTTGAGAATATGAACTCGCGTAAATCACTCACTAACGTCACTGTCTCCTATATCATGCCGGGTTGTGCTCGCTACCGTTTACTTGCATTTAGAATACGAAGCAGACAGCCGGCGTCATTAGGATTGCTGTTTTTATTTCAATTATGGAAAATTCAAATATTGAAAGTGTTATTAGAGACACTAACACAAGACACAATATCATACTTGATACTAGTCTAATCTATTTTAATGTAAAACAGAAAAGCCCTCGCTCGAGTTCGAAGTGAACGAGTACAGAGAAGCTGTAGGAGGCAATGACGTCACTCCTGACGAAAGTTTAATTCCAATTTGACCTCGTATATTTCGAAAATTATTTATCAGATCGGTTTCAAATTTTCTTCATAAAAATTATATAATTTGAGATTTGACCAAATGATCCTATTTATAAACTGTATTTCGATTTCAGATTATATTTTAAAATAAAAATCATTATTAATACTTTCGACACATGATTTATTGTTTGTTTTTCAAGTATACAGTCCAAGTCGAATACATTAATTAGTGCTTTTTAAATACGAATGATGTTTTCTGAAAAACTATTTAGGATTTCTTGTTGATGAATAATTTATGAAATCTGAAATTTAATCGACATTCATTTAAAAGACTGACTAATATCGTATTCATATTACTAATTTAAACTGAAACTTAAGTAATGTTTTGTTGATTAAACATTTCCCTGAAATAGAAACGTTATGAAGCTCAGTTTCCTGAATTATAAATAATGAAACGTTGACATAGGAAATCTGCTTCTATGTACCTAAATACCAAAATTTATACTTACGTTTTTTTTTTTAATTTGATAACTTGAATAATTTTTGGAAATGCTTTTTATCAAAAAAAACATTTTTAGTAAAAATACATCTACCTAGCAAATTATGTATTAATTTATTAGAATTAAAATTACACGCCTAATTATTGCCTTTTTCTGCAATGCCTAACCTCGAAAAGGGTATATTTTCTGTTGTTGATGTTTATTCTAATAACATTTTTATTAACTAGATAGCTGTTAGATATTTCATAAAATTCCTACCAAATGTAAACATTAGCTATCTGTGTAATTTCAAGAAAATAAATCCTAGCTGAATACTCATTAACAGGATATAAATAAACTAAAAAGTGCGTTGGCTGAACGAGTGTCACAGTTGAACAATGAAAGTGATATATCTGAAACTGTAAAGTGATATCTTCAAGAAAACTAGACTTTCTTATTACGCTCGCTGATACGGAGGTGTAAGGATAAGGACAGATTAGTATTCACTTACAAATCCGTCTTTATACAAGGTGTTTCTGGAAAAATTGAATAGGTATTTGATTTTTGACAGTAAGTCAAGAAAAAATTAAACAATACAATGTAGATGCTAAACATCTACTTATTGCCATAATAGTTGAACCAAAACTTATGAGTGTAATACGCTCAATATTAAACATATCCAACTTCATAGCAATCGTTGTATTTGTTGCGTACCTACATACAATAAAAATTACAAATAAGACTTAATTAAGAGCTAATATGTCATACGTCATCACTATTTATATGAGAGTGTTATTTTTATTTTTGGATCACAGTTAATCATTGAAATCATTTTGAATGGAGACAAATAAATACAGAAATATAAAATTTAATAAAATATTATTATTATACAGAAGATTAGAAAAGTGAACATTTTCAATTATTATCGATTTGAAATAATAAATTTATTTGCATATCTATTGTTTAACAATTTTTAATGCACTTAGGTAGTCGTTTTATATGTGCAATTTTGTAATGAAATATTATATATATTACTATATATTACTATTAAACCTCAGTACTTGTTTGTTTTCATTAAAATGTGGACATCAATGTCTGTCTAATTATGAATAATAAATGTAAATATACATAAAACTTTGTTTTAGGATCCTTATTATGCATATATAGAATATTTATACTAACAATTTAAAATGTTGACTTTAAAATTGAGTTAGGAGTATACGTATAGGCACTGAATTTTATTATTTTTTTTTTAATAAATATGTTTGTATCAAATAAAATTTCAATAAGCTAAACACTGTGTTCAAATTCGAAAGGAAACATCTTTGTGTCTGACAACTGTGAAGTGTTGTTTTGCATATACAGTGTGGCTCATTTCAAATGGAAAGACTTCGTAAAAATGGTATTTATTTATTATCCGATTCAGTTAAGTTTTCCTTTTTCAAGGCCTACCACGAATTTGTCCACTGCCAAATTATATAAAAACTGTTTAGCGATTTTTTTTTCTTCAAATTATACTATGGTACTGGATTCAGCATGCCCTAAAATGATTATATACCAAATTTAATAAATAAATATTAATGATTATATATTTAAATACCTTCTTAAATAATCTAATTATTATTAACCGTTAATCATCTATAATTTTTTATCTTTAATATGATTAATTACAAATGAAAAATTAATTTATCACTTTCTTAATAAATTTTTCAAAATTATTATAAACGTATTTAACAAAATGAAGCCTTTATTAGAATTTTTATGAATAAATAATCATTAATATTAAATTTATTTATCAAATTTGGTATATAACATGGACATGCTCAATCCAGTGCTATAGTGTAATTTGAAGGAAAAAAAATCACTAACAGTTTTTGTAAAATTTGGCAATGAAAAAAAATTCGAAAGCGGAACAAAACTTGAAAACGAAAAACAATTTTTAATATTCTGCACCAGATAACAGTTCTCTTATCTGGTGGTCTCATTTTTACAGATCTGTTTCCATTTGAAATGAGTCACACTGTAAAACCCTCTTAAGCGGCAAATATATTATGATCAAATAAGATATTCATAGCCTTCCTTTTTTTTTGATAGGATCTCCAAACTCCCAAGTTTCATGAAACGACATTTATCCATAATTTTCCTACAGAATCTTGAAATTAGTGGAAAAGTAAACAATTATTTTAATTTGGTTCTTTAGAAGGCTTTGCAATTAAAGAAGAAACTGCAAACGTTAATTTAGTGTTAATCAGCTTAATAATGATTTTTTCAATATTTCAAAATTAGAAAAACAAGAAAGTACATCTAAGAGGGTCCTAGATACAAAGAAATTTCCAGTAAAATCAGCATAGTAAAATTGTTCAAAGATGTTTCATATCAAATTTGAACATACTATCAAGCTTACTGAACTACCATACTACATATTCAATTTTATGCTGTTCTGTAATCGGCTTTAATTTATTGATATGACTTTGCTAATTATTATATATTTTACAATTTTGTTTAGGTATGAATACTAAATGAATGCAATATAAATCGGACTGTGTATATGATTGAGACATATTAAGACTATGCAGAGTGCTACACTACGTTAAGCCTCGTACACACTTGGGTTTCGAACAAAGTCAAAGAAGATCGTGATACGCTTAACATGGCAGGAAAATTATCTTCTTGTGTGCAGTTCAATCAAATAGGTCCATTGTCGTTGGAAATGCCAGCGAGTGTTGTGATCGCTACGAACATCCATGTTTGTAGTACGCGACTATACACACTTGCAAAAGAACTTCGTCGCGAATCTCATCATGCAACTTCAACACGACATTGTAACATAGTTGTGTCACATTCCAACAAACATTGGTGTTCGCATCGAGGTTCGCTGTGTTCCCAACACACTTGTCGGTATTTCCGGGTCAGAATAAAGGATGATACGTAGAATATGGACATAAAATTTTTTTCCTAACACAGTTGACCAGACTGCATACAACATTGAAATATCAAAATGTTCGCAACGCAACAGTTCTGTTCGGAAATAGTTTTTCCGCAAATATGTTACGCGTCCACCCTATTCGAGATGTAGTTACCGTTCTGTTACAAGTGTGTACGCGGCTTATGGATATATCACACAGGTTAAAGCTTTGCCTTCATGAATGCAAAATTCGCGAATTACTTAATGGCGGAAAAATCTCTACTTTTTTTCCAACTATAATTTTCATCACAAAACTGTCGTGGTAGAAGCTCAAAATAGATTTACTAACATCACATAAAAATGAAAGTAGCAATAATATTTGCCCGGTTTTACTAAATTCGTTAAAAGTTGAGAATTTTCCGCCATTAGTAATTTAAAACAAAAGTCGCATCCATGAGGACAAGGTTTTCTTATGTACGATACATTTACCACATTTGTGGTCATTGAAAAATATCTATCACAACTATATGTATCAACACAGCGTATGTACTATACGAAATTTGCTCTTCCAAGACTTGCCTAAAGAATTTAGCTAAAAAAATGATATCTCTCTAGACAAATTCATATAATTAAATATATCTTACTTCTGCATCAAAATTTTAACCAGGGAACTGCATTTATTTAGGACGTAAGTTTATGTTATAGTAATACGTTCATAACCTAAGTCATACTTGTATAAAATCTATGATAGGTGTTATGTATAAAGTAACTACTGTACAAAGTCGTTTATATCTTTTATTTAATAAATATTGTTAATTTATATACATTTTACTATTCCAACCCAACTTTATTTTAAATAAAATAGTGTACGGGGTTAATTTTGGGAATACCCAAAGGTATAGTTTTGCTCCCGGTTGCCACTTTAATCCTCTTTTAAGTAATTAGTGCAGTGGCGTACTAGCTCGGGGGATCGACAGCTTTATGAGTCCCCTGAAATAGGAAACTATATTATATCCTAATCCACATTGAGGTATTTAATATTAAAGAGTAAAGTTATGACTACTTATACTTTGCATTTCTATATCATATTACCTATCAAAATTTCAAACGAGGATATTAAGACCGACATTGTTTTTAATTTTTTATGTTCTAACTGTTCCTACCCAGATTAGCAAATTTTTAGATGATTTCCTATACTTCTGAAGTTCGGAAATTTATCGAATTGTAGGTATAATTTCTTTACAGAAATTTTTTTGTTAAGATATTTATATTTATTAATTACATCGACTATAAAACTTGAAAATAAAATACAGTACAAATACAATACAGAATTACTTTATACTCCACTTTTATTCATTTCATGTCTGTAGGTAGACTTCAGAATAGCTGGATCACTCGTCGGTAGTCGCACCTATGGCACACTGATGAGGACTAATAAGTCCGAAACCGGTATATATCTGGTGTTTCTGTCGCCGAGTGATGTTAGCTATTACCTAGATTTACGAGAGTAATTCAATATTGGTTGCGGCTTTAGCCCGTAGGGTAGTTGTTTCTCATAACATCAATATTAAAAACCCAATGCAGGTTATGCGTACCGCATTGCAATCATAATATACTCCTGAGTAGGTTACTCTATGACAAATCGGGTACTACTCATAACTCTAGGCTTAGAGTTGCAGAATGACTTTATATCTCACTTACAATACAGTGGTTTGTAGGCTTCACGGCCTGTGCTGTTATTTGATTTATAAGGATTTATCGGATTTTTATGCCATGAGTTTGGTAACTGGTCACTGCCAGTAACGGAATTAAAATTCACATCTCTAACTTTAGCTGGGATTTTTTAACTTTGTTCTTGTTGTTCTCGGGCTAGGCTCTGTGGAGAGCAGCCCCGCTATCGATATCTTAAAATATATATATAAAAAAAAGAAAAAGAAAGGATAACAAAAAAAATAGGTGAGGCCAGGCGGTAGATAGATAGTTGATCGATGCGTTTTGTTTAAATTATATTAAATAAAAATTGGAGAGACCTAATAAAATCTAAGGTTAGTAATTAATACTTTAATTAATTATTCGGGCACTAGTATTGAGTGCATTTTAGGTATTTTGTTTGGGCTTCCAACTGGTGTCATTTTTGTCGAGCACATGTTAGGATTGATTTCGACTTCTGTTGTTGGCATTGCGACTGATACAGTCAAAACCGTTCCTTGAATAATGGTGATCGCAAATGCACCATTGTCTGACATTTCGAAACTGAAAAACCATTCACTTATACTGGATGTTTCATAATTTATCCGAAAGTTTTTAATAAGAAATGTATTTGTTGGAAACAAATGTAAAAAAGATTCTACAGGAAACGAGATAAAAATTATTAAAGGTAACATAAAATACAAATTTTATTTATTTCTACCGAAGATATTCAAAGTTGTCTCGAGTCACTTGTAAGCAATCTTGGACACATCGAATCCAATTTATTAGTCATAGTTCAAACGTTCCTCCTCCCTGCTGTTTCCTCAGATGCAGATTATTACTTGATTCAAAACCAACCAAGACGCTCGCGAGTTTTGTGTTGCTTTTCCATAGACTGAAATAATATCCATTAATAATTCGATACTGCACAAATGTGTCATTTATTATTGAATAATCATTAATAAAAAACAGTTTAAAAGCAAGTTTACATGGGTCAAGTAAACGGTCATGAGAGTTAAATCAAATATTCTTCTTTTATCGTGAAAACAGTTCCACTCAAGCCAAGTAGCTGACTTGACTGCTACCTGCAGCATAAATTTCTTACACAAGCTTATTTTCCCAATCTATAGTTGAATCAAGTTAAGTAGAACAAAATATACCTACATCAAAACAAGTTTAAACGAGTCAAGCAAACGGCCATGTAGAGGTTCTTGAATCGTGTAAACTGTTCCGGGCAAGTCAAGTGGTTCCGCAAGTAGCTGCTAACACTGTTTTATCACTTGACCACTTACTTGGCCAGTGTAAACAGATAAGGCAAGTGAGCATCTCCAGTGCAGATATCTGTTTTCTCATCATTCATCATCGGGCATACAGTTTGTGTACTAAACTCAATAAACTATTGAATATATCGGTAGTCATTTGTAACGGTCCATATTTATCGCGGCATAAAATGCGAAAATATTAGAAGGCACTAGTGACAGGCCACTACCAATACATAGACGCAAATTTGATATTGCCGATTTAAACGTAAAAATTAAAGGTTCTTAAAGGTTCTATCCCTACGTCTATATTCTAGAAACAATTGTAATAATATATTAAAAATATATATATTAATAATAATAAACTCAGGACAGCTGTCTTTGAGGTGAGTTCTATATATATTTTGTTTGGCCATTGGTACCTTATTTTTAGTTATACTGAAATTATTTAACTGTATTTCTTTTTAATACAGTATATAGTTGTTTATAATTACCAATAAGAGTGCATATTTCACTCACATATTATAGTTTCTTTTTTGCATGCCTTCTTCAGATTTAGTGTTAAATTTATGTGTATAAGTATTATAATTTCGTATAATTAAGCTAATATTTCGTATTAATTATTATGATACACATTTCAAAATACCAGTAGTCATCTTCCATTTTGAGCATTATTATGTTTTTTTTTTGTTCGTGTTTTTACATACTTTGCGTAAGCCGACTTACCTGTTTGTAATTGCACTATTTTGTAAAATTTACATATTCTTAATACTAATCATATATACATTGTCTCTAATTTTGTTCATTTCATGTCTTATATTTTCCTCGTCAATTTGGTTTGACTGGCGCCCAGCAGTAGCTTACATCATTGCATAATACATTTTAACATCTTGCATTTTAACACCTACTGTTTTTTTTTTGTACATATCCACGCTCGTAGCTCTCAAAGCAAAAAGCTGTCGTGCTTATAATTATTTTGTTTGATCAAGGATTACAAATAATTTAATAAGATCGTCCTTTTTTTACTAACAAAAAGGGGCGGCCACACATTCTGAGCATCAGTCTGTATTCTTGAGGATCTTCTAACCTCAACTTTCTTATTAAGTTTTGCAGTACAACGTGATTTGCAGTCATGGTAGATCTACTTGAACGTAGACTGAACCATGTGAAAAGGCGTTTGTTCAAACTGTAATTGAGTCAAATCAAGTAGAAAAAAAAAACACGCAAATTATTGAAAATATTACAGTTGACAAAATTTGCTAAAAGTTGAGACCTTATCCCGCCATTAAATAATTCGCACGATATTTCACGTCCGTGAGGACAAGGCTTTAGACAGATTTAAAACAGCTAGGTTTAATCGTCAGACCTAACCTATGGCATACTGATGAGAGCTAATAAGATGGAGACCGGTATATGTCTGGTGAGTTACTGAATAGTGACTTTAATTGTTTGCTATAGGATTTACAGGTATAATTCGATGTTGGTTTGCTGTTACACGCTGTTTATACTGTAGAATGAGGTAGTTTTTATTAATATAAGCAATACCTAGAGTAAGTAATCACTGAAAATCGTAGCATACAGTATAGTCTGTTTGGAAATGAAAGAGAGTAATAAAACCCCGAGATAAGAACCGGCCATGGGCGTGGTAATATTTCGTTTCAGGTAATTATCGGGTAACACTAATGCTAACAGGTAATGGGTGTACATTAGTATATTTTACTGGATACATCATAGGGCAGGAGCCAGTGTATTGTGACAGATCAATCCAGTCTTAGAGCTGAATATACAAAGACGTGCTAGTGCAGTAGAGTAAAATTCGACTTGTCATTGTTTAGTGACTATTGTGCCAGTGGATATAATATTGTTTGGGTAAAATGTCGAGCTTATCAGATTACGTACCTGCTAAACGCGTGAAAAGATGTGCGCTGTCTCAGAATGAGAAGATTATTATATTAAATGTATTTAATGCATTGAAACCCCAAAATCCTACCAACAGTGTTGACGACATCGTGGAAAAGTGTTCCAAAATGACAGAGATTGGAAAATCGACTATCTACAGACTTTTAAAGGAAACAAAAAATGAACAAGATACTGTAAATCCCCCAAAATCATCTACATGTAGGTCAAAAGCCGTTATAGATGATTTCTTCAAAAATGTCATTCGCAGAAAAGTACTCATTTTATTTTAAAAAAGAAATATCAACGCTAAATAAAATTTTAATTGAACTTTCAGAGGACAACGATTTGCCAAAAATCAGTAGAAGCAAATTATGGGCCGTCTTACGAGAGTTGAATTTTTTGGGAAAAGCAGAACAGGAAGTCATTTCTTATCGATAAAGATGAAATTATTTGTTGGCGAAGATCCTACTTAAGATCAATTAGAAAATTCCGTGACGAAGGGAGGAATATTTATTATCTAGACGAAAATTGAGTCAACGAGGGATGTACTGTAACAAAAGTATCGCAAGATAAAAATGTAAAAAGTTTTCGACCAGCATTTTCGGATGGACTTTCAACAGGGTTCAAGGCACCTTCAGATAAAGGGTGAAGATTTATAGTGACACATATAGGTAGTGCCAGTGGTTTTGTAGATGGCGGTTTACTTTTATTTGAATCTAAAAATACAAGTAACTATCACGAAGACATGAACGCAGATGTTTTCGCAGAGTATTTTACACAGAGGTTGGATCTTATTCCTACGGGGTCTATAATTGTAACTGCAGATAATGGCAAAGATGTATACATCATGTACAAAAAAAGAGGAGAAAATGTGGGAACTCGATAATTTAATTGACGTTACTGTGGAACCTATCGTTATCAATCTAGGAGACGAAGATAATTCATCAGAATATTCAGAGGATGAATTTTAATATAGCTACTTTTTTATTTTCTTTATTGTACATTTATACAACACTACATTTAATCACCATAATTTGAATTTTCAAAATACATATATATTTTTGTGTGGAATAAAAGTCTATTCACTAAATTTAAATCAATATTTTGATAATAATATTGAATAATTTTATTTGAATTACTAAAAACCCTCTTAACCCGGTTATGATGCTTAAAATAGCCTCTAGTTTGGAAATGCTGTTTTATATTGTTTACTTATAAGAGAAATAGACCGAGAAATTGAAGCGGCATAGACAAAGACGGATTGTCGGGGATTAAATTTTAGCTACCTGCTACAATTTAGTACGGTTCGATCACACAAGTTTTTTTAAAAGTACACCTCATCTATACCGATAATACATAATACCAGTACTACATTTATTTACGATTTGCATACATAATAATCCTTTATTACTCTCTTTCATTTCTAAACAGACTATAGATAATGATGCATTCGATTTGTATCAGTTATACTGTAGTAACCAAATATCATATCAACTGCCAAAATGTAAACACTCTAAATTCCAAGAATTTAATAACCGAGCAAGTCCTTTCAGACAAAATAAACAAGGATCTGCACGCTTTTATACCTATACTAAATGGAAGTTATAACTGACAGCTCTCGGGAGCTTTACCGTATACTAATAACACCAAATCATCAAGTAGATCTCCGTATAATACTTATTTTAAAATAAACTGAAAAATCAAATCAATATTTGACAACAAAAATGGGAATTAAGATGTCTATTTAGTCAGTCCTTTGTGTCTCAAGAAAACAAGTGCTTTTGGATTGCGTACAATTTAGTAATAATTATTTTTCAACTTATTCTATAAATCAGTCACTGCCTGAATATACGCATAGTAGATATGGACTAATAATCTCATTTTGAAACAAGTATACTTCGCGGACTACAATTTAAATCTAAAGCTACAAAAAGCAATAATAATAATATAATAATAATAATCTTTATTCCTTCAAAAAAAAATAATACATTTTTTACAGGAAGAGTACTCTTTAGATAACACAAAAAAAAGTTTGAATTTAATAACGACACACAACTAATACATTGTTTCATATTATGCAGTACAATATATAATCAACAACAAAGCAACAACAGTACAAAATAGCGAAAAAAGAAACAAATACAATAGGGCAGGATTATTCACTCAACACAAATGAGCGAAGCTTTAGAAAACCAGCTACAAATCTACACATTGCCTTAGCGTTGTTGAGTGTTAGATTATCGAGAAACTGCACTAACGCCTCGACAGATGTAATATTTCTTAATTCTGGCGGCTTCAAAAAGCAATACAATTAATTGTTAATTTTGACCAGAGTACGTTTATTTTTTTTAGGATATTTATATGCCGAAATACATATATACTCACGACAAGAATTCAGGCGACTTACGTCATACGAACAAATGAATAATTCATTATATTTTCATCAAAATATTTAAGAAACTGCAACTGATAGTAATAAAACTATATACTACACTAAAAGTTTGCATTATATATTGCACTAAATTCCAAAAAATGATTGTTTTTAACGCGGCCAAACATCGAAAATTACGTTGACAATAAAAACAAATGTGTAACGTCAGCTGTGACGTAAGACGTCAGAATTCTTGACGCGAGTATTAACAAAAACATAAATATGACTTTGTCTTTAAAGTACAGTCTTTGTTTTAAAAAAAGCTGTTACATATGCAGGGAGGTCCGCAAGCAATGGCCCGTGAAAACATACCAGATTTTTCACTTCAAGATATTACGATTTAAGCCAACTTGCCTTAATAAAATGTTGATGATTAAAAAGATACAGGGTGTCAAAGTTGGAATTGGAAAAGTTTTTTTTTATAATAATTACACTGTCCTTGAATGCATCAACTTAAGAATTTGAGAATGTTTTTTAATATGAGAAATCATAATCTGTTGTCTATTTCGACGTATTTCCTAGAGCCATATTTGTGACGTAAACGTGAGCGTAACTTTTTTAACCATAACGTTATTAAAAAATTTTAAACCTACATTATTTTTGAGGAAAAAAGGTATATTTGCCATTAATCTGACCTGATTCTCCTTTGGAACAATTATGGGTTTGTTTAAAAATTAATGGTAAAAGAATCTGCTTGGGTTGTATTTATAGGCCACCAAAGGCCAATTTAAATGACTACATTAATAACCTTGAATATGTTTTAACCTCTCTTATTCCAGATTTTGATTATATTATTCTCACAGGCGATTTTAATGTAGATTCTTTAAACACAAATAGCCACTCTTTCTTACTACTAAATAATTTTTTTGTGAGATATAGTTTTCATCAGCTTGTAACTGAACCTACGCGTGTTACTTCTATTTCTAGTACTTTAATAGATTTACCTCGAGTCAAATACTGAAGTAATTAGGATGGATAGTATCTCTGATCACACGTTGGTTTCAACTAATTTAAATATTAAAAAAAACATCAGACCATGATGTTTAAAACTTACGGAGATTATTCTGAATTTGATTATGTATCATTTTTGGGGGATTTGTATTCTGTACCTTGGGACTCTATCTATGATTTGAATAATGTTGATGATATTGTACATTTTCTTAGCAGTAGTATTAGTAAAATTTTTGATATTCATGCTCCTATTAAAACTGCTAGAATTACTAAGTTGCCTGTCCCTTGGCTCACTGATAACTTAAAATGTATGATCAATTTAAAGAAAAAAGCTTATTTAAAGTATAAACGTTCTAAATCGGAGTCAGCTTGGGCGGAATACAAGGTCCTTAGAAATTTTGTTAACAGATCTGTGACATCTGAAAAAAAGGCTTTCTTAAACTTTAAATTCAAAACTGACTCTAAAAACTTTTGGAAACTTCTCAAAACTCTAAATATTAATTCAAAACCTACATATAATTCCTTTAATGTGGGAAATTCTGATGATTTTCTTAACTTTTTTGCTACTCCTTTATCTCACTCATTACAGAATATCAGTACTCTCATCTCAGACAATTATGTAAATAAGTCTTATTGTAATTCTGATAACAAGTTCATATTTACTGATGTTACCCCGGATAAAATTGATAGAATTATTAGTAAACTTAAATCTTCTGCTAAAGGCTGTGATGGAATCGACCTAAAAATGGTATCTCTTGTTATTCCATATTTAAGCAATCATATTGCTTTTCTTATAAACAAATGCCTTTCGGATGGAGTTTTTCCTTCTGCATGGAAAGATGCAAACATTATACCTATTGCGAAAATTAATAATCCCACATCTACATCTAACTTTCGACCAATTAGTATCTTTCCAACACTGTCAAAAATCTTAGAAAAAGTTGCTTCTGAACAGGTTAGTAATTATTGTAATAATACCAATATCCTTCCTGATACTCAGTCTGGTTTCCGAACTTATTATAGTACTTGCACTGCTCTACTAAAAGTCACTGATGATCTAATTAGAGACATTGATGTGAATAAATGTGCCTGTCTTGTTCTTCTGGATTTTAGTCAAGCATTTGACACTCTAGATCATGTCACACTTTGTACTAAATTAAAATACTTCGGTTTCAGCGACATTGCTGTCTCATTCTTTAAAAATTATCCATCAGGTAGACGCCAAAGGGTTATTTTGAATGCAGATATATCTCGATTTAATAATATTTCCACTGGTGTTCCCCAAGGTAGTGTCCTAGCGCCTCTTCTCTTTTCTATTCATACTGCTGACTTTTGTACTTACCTTCAATATTGTCAATCTCATCAGTACGCTGATGATACTCAGATATATTTCTCTTTTAATCCATCTGACATTTCTTCAGCTGTAGTTCAAATCAACTCTGACCTTAATTCTATTTCTGAAATATATTTGGCTCATAACCTTATTTTAAATGAAACTAAAACTCAATTATTAATTTTTGGAAATAAGAAAAACACCATTATAAGTGACCCAGATTTTATTATCAGTTTAAATGGCCATCCCCTTGTTCCTTCTGATAACTGCAAAAATCTTGGCTTATGGGTAGACAATTCTCTTCGATTTGCTAAACATGTTAATTATCTTACTCAGAAATCTTTTAGTAAGTTGAAAGTTCTTTACATGCATAAATATCTTCTTAGCACTGATATTAAATTAAAAATATGTGACTCGTTAATATTATCCACTTTGGCATACTGCATGGTTGTGTACTGGCCCGCATTAGTGCACAGGAATAAAGAGTGTCTCCAAAAGATTCAAAATGCTTGTATCAGGTTCAGTTATAATCTTCGTAAGTTTGATCATATTTCTACTTATTTTAAACATTCGAATTGGTTGAATCTTAATACCAGATTTCAGATTCAGTTATCTTGCTTGACATTTAAGATATTGTTCAATCATAAACCTGAATATCTAACCTCAAAGTTTATTACAAATTTTAATGTTCATCAATTACCCACTCGTAATCGTTACAAGTTTTGTGTTCCAAGGCATAGAACTGCTCTGTTTCAGCGGTCATTTACTTATAACGCTATAAAAAATTATAATTCCTTTCCTAATGATGTCAGGTCCCTCGAGTCTGTTTACAGTTTTAAAAAAGTATTAAAAAAATGTTCATTTAAATTAATGTAATTGGTTTGTTATATGTTATTTTTAATTTTTCAGTAGCATACGTTCTGTTATCTTATGTTTTCTTAATTTTATGGATGGTTATATGGACTTGCAACGATATGTTGAAGATAGACAAGCAATAAAATTTGTACTGCGGTAAAATGGTACGGATTCTTGCAGTTCCAGAATTAGTTTGTGGATAATCCACAAATTTTTCGCCTTTTTTTTCGAAATTCCTATACAGATTTTTTAAATTGTTGATTGCCAGGTCTACTTCGAAATCTTCCCAAATATTCTCGTTGCCCAGCACGTTCAACAATAAATAACAGTGACGTATCTCATATTTGAATATGAAAAATTATTGTGCCTCAGAATTTTTCGATTTTCTAAAGTTATTGATTTTAACCAAAACTGGATAAATGCCGTACATTTAGAAGTACTTATTAACTTTAACATAAATTTTGTCTAATAATTGTTAAAATTTAACTTATTATTGGTGTCTGCTACGTTAAAATATTGTACAAGGAACTATGCAGCTGACTGTTGAAAAGCTATTTTCCTGAAAATGTTCAATTTCTGAGACTAATGGCAAGTATACCTTTTTTCCTCAAAAATAATGTAGGTTTAAGATTTTTTTAATAAAAAACGTAATAACGTTAGGTCCAAAAAAGTTACACTCACATTTACGTCACCAATATGACGGACGCCCTTTAGGGAATACGTTGAAATAAACAACAGATTATCATTTCTCATATCTAAAAATATCTATTCCCAAATTTTTAAGTTGATACAGTCAAACACAGTGTAATTGTTACAAAAAATTATTTCTTAGTGTTTACATGGGATATTACTTACGAACCACCCTGTATGTAACGTTATGCAATCAACTGCCTAATTTTGACTAATGAAGGTAAATCATACTACTAGTTGCATATTGCCAAATTTATTTATTATTGTTAATATTTACATAGCTTTAGTATGAAATAATACGAAACACGCAATGCAAGAAGTCAATGTCACATTTTGTGTTGAGCTGTAGCACTTGTAGCAACCTTCAACCAGAACAACGACGTCTGTTTTTATTATATCGCAGGTTTGAAGCTCTGTTAAAGAAAACGCTCGGCAAATAGGGTTGTCATGGTAAGTAACCACACTATTATCTCTCCATCTGCTTTAGAGCAACAAAATGTAGCTAATATTATTAATGCTGTATCTCTGGATATTGAAGTAGTGAAAGTTTCCCGTTTGGGTATATTTGATGCCACAAGAACAAGACCACGTCCGATGCGTGTAGTTTTGAAAGATGAAGATTATGTGCACAAAATACTCAAGAAAAAGAAGATCCTGCGTAATACAGACGCTTACAAGAACATTGTCATTTCTACTGATCGTACCCGATATCAGTCAGATTTCTATAAAAAAGTTAAAGAAGAACTAGAAAGAAGGAAAGGCGAGGGTGAAGGAAATATTCGAATTAAGTATATTAAAGAGATACCTAAGATTGTATCTTTAAACTGAATATGCCCAACAGACCTCGGTCAAACCAGGAATATTTTTGTTAGTTTCAAAATGTTAGGGGTTTGCGCTCAAAAATCGACGAATTTTATTCCTCTGTTTGTACTCAGGAGTATGATATAATTGGCTTGGTAGAGTCATGGCTTTCGGAGGAAATTTTAAGCAGTGAACTTTTTCCTAATCTCTATACAACGTTACGTTGTGACCGAAATTTTATAGAAACAGGCCTGTCAACTGGAGGTGGCGCATTATTGTCAGTTAAACATGAGTGGTTTATTGAAGCTATTGACTTATCGCAAATTTTAAATTCTATTCCTGTTGTGGACATAGTTGGCTGCAAATGTTCAGTTTATGGATCATTTACATTGCACGTATTTGTTGTTTATATACCTCCACATATATCTGTTGAAAATTTTGAACTTTTTCTTAATTTATTTGAACAATATGTTAACATTGAATGCGTTAATATGATTCAGCTTAATAACGTTATAAACTTAAATGGTCGAATTTTGGATTTGGTGATAACAAATTTGTCTAATTGTAGTGTGTGTAGAGATACTCCTTTTGTGCATGAAGATGTTCACCACTTCTCTCAATGTGACTGTAGCAGTTACCAGAATCGATTTTGTTGAATTTCCAAATAATTTAACTAATAAATCGTATAATTTTAGAAAAGCAAACTATCCAGCATTGTATGATGCTTTGCTAGTGTTTCATTAGAATTTTTTAAATAATTTTGATGATATCAATTCTGCTTGTGAAAGTTTTTATGAGGCATTGTATTCGATCTTTGATTTGCATGTTCCCTTATTTAGTAATAATAAAAGAAAATTTCCAGTATGGTATTCTACGGAAATAATAGGTAATATTAAATTAAGGGATAAGTATCGTAAACAGTTTAAAAAATATAATAATATTAATGCTCTAGAAAACTATAAACGTATTAGATCACATATAAAAAGTCAAATATCACATGCTTATAAAGAATATATACAGGCCGTTGAACATGATTTATCAAATAATCCTAATCGCTTCTGGTCATTTATAAATAAGAAAAAATGTAGCTCTAGAATTCCCGTTTTGGTGCTTTTTTTAGCAATGTTTATTCACTAAAGTCGCCAGATATACCTCAAAACAGTGGCGTAGTGAGTAACTTGCCACTTATGGCATTGAACAATTAACCGAGCTAGATGTAACAAAGTCTCTAAAGAAATTAAAAAACAAAATGACGTCTGGACATGATCAAATTCCCAGTTTTATTTTAAAAGATTGTTGAAGTACTTTTTCTATCCCCCTGTTGATTTTGTATAATTTATACACTTCAACGTTTCCGGATTGCTGGAAGTTAGCAAAAATATGCCCTATCCATAAAAGTGGTGATGTTGACAGTGTAAATAATTATAGGCCTATTGCTATCTTATCCAATTTTGCCAAAGTCTTTGAAATGTCAATGTATACTATTATATATTCTGCCATAAAGAACACGGTTTCCACTTGCCAGCATGGTTTTATGGAGAGACGTTCAACAATTTCTAATTTAGCTTGTTTTACACAATTTGTTTCAGAATCGATGGATCGAGGTGGTCAGGTTGATGCTATTTATACTGACTACTCAAAAGCCTTCGATCGCGTAGACCATAACATGCTATTAGAGAAGTTAAATTATATTGGTCTAAAAACTCCTCTAATTAATTTCTTTACATCATATTTTCATAACAGACCTCAGTATGTCCAATATAATGGTTACAAATCAGATTATTATTTAGCATCATCTGGTGTACCTCAAGGATCCAACTTGGGCCCATTACTTTTTATTATTTTCGTAAATGATTTAAGTGATGGTTTAAAGTGTGGTAGGCTATTATTTGCTGATGATCTTAAGTTATTTTGTGAGATTAACGATTTGAGCGACTCTGAAAATGTTGTACTTCTCTCTGGTACAAGCAAAGCTTGAATATGGGGCTATTATTTGGAATCCCATTTATGATATACACTCACAAGCACTTGAAAAAGTTCAACGTAGATTTATAAAATATGTTATATCAAAAATTGACAATCATTACCCTGAGCGAGGTTAATTATTATAACATTATGTTTCCTATATAAACTGTTAAATTATATGATTGATTGCCCTACATTGTTGTCTAAAATTGATTTCAAAATTCCTAGATTAGAATCACGTCAAAATGAACTATTTTATTGTCCTACAAGTCGTACTAATGTTCTTAGAAAGTCCCCTGTTTACTCTATGATGCAAGCTTATAATTCAAGAAATCTCAACTGTGATTTATTTTTTTTATCTTACACTAGTTTCTCACATGCAATGAGAAATTTGATTGTTTAATATTAAGGTTTGCGATTATTCATTTATTTATATAGATATTTAATATTTTCATTTTATTTTTATATTATAGATATTAAGCGTTAATTTTCATTATTTTCTAGCGACCTCAAGTAAATTAGTTAGCTATGTGTATTTATATTCTATTGTTATAATTAATTACATTGTCCTATAATTGGATTACTCTGTTGGGTAATAAACTTCTATTATTATTATTATTATTATCTGTCAATACTATAAGCATGAAATCCTCTATTCCACTAATTAAATTTTTTGCCACGGTACTGTCCACAACTAGCATTAGGAAAAGATCTACTATTAGAGATTCTTGATTAGCTTCTTCAATCAGTTTATCTTCTCACTAAGACAAATTTTCTGAGGAGTAGCTTCTGCTATATTTAAATTTGACAATTATCGTTTCTTTTAAAGGACTTGGCCCTTGCTTCTTCGGTTTTATTTTCGGATTCTATTATGTTACTTAGCTACTGTATCAATCCTCTTGCAGTCAGGCAGTTTTATTTCGACAATGAATTGGAGTTAACGACCATTCAATTATCATCTTCTTCAGCAGAGTTTTTGTCTATCAGTGCAGTAACTTTCAGGGGTTCAATAAAAATTGCATCCATTTCTTCATTAAATGTAAACTCTTGTATATAGCAATAAGTGATAATTGATCTTGTGAAATTTTAGCGTTACACATAAGTAACGTAAAAAGTTTGGCGTCATCAAATCTCTCTAGTATTTGAATTTCAAAAATTTTACATTACTACCTTACGACAAACGACATTTGGTTTTGGTGAGATGCAGTGCATAAACCAAATTTACTAGAAAATAAGAAAACAAAAATACTAACTTGAATAGAATATCCTCATCAGTCTCTCTTTTATTGTTCTGACAGAAAATGTTGAAGTTAAATCCGTATCTTCCAATGTTTTTGGAACCTGTATGTAAGAGTGAAAAATATAATATAGTAATTAGTTCGACATCTGGCTTATTAGAGAAATCGATTCAGCTTCTGCTGGTTCCATTCCTGCATTTGTTAAATTTGCCATTGGGAGAGGGAATTTTTCATCAGGTTCTCAAAACATCGAAAATTATACCTCTTTATAAACCCGGTGATATTTCTTCAGTTGAAAATTATAGACCTGTAGCACTTTTATATACTGTGTTTAAAATACTATAACGTGTTGTTTTTAACAGAATCTTAAAATACATAGAAAATTTTGTTATATTGACAGAAGCACAACACGATTTTCGAAAAAATCATTCAACACAAACTGCAATTATGTCTTTTATAGAAAAACTAAATGAAAATCTAAATAAAAATTTAAAATGTGTTGACCTATTCATGGATTTAAGTAAAGTTTTCGATATTTGATGATCATAAAAGCTTAATTGAAACACTTGATAAATATGGACTACGTGGAAAAATTAAATGCTGGTGTTTCTGATCTTTTTCAATAGCAGATCAAAGGTAGTTGCTATAAATGGAACTATATCGAAGAAAATTAACACAGGGATCGAGACACCTCAAGATCCTCTACCTGAACCAATACTTTTTTATTTTGTGTTAACGATTTATCAATATATTTTTCTGACTTGGTAACAGATTATTTTTAAATATTATTAAGACTTTTTTTATGATATATTCACCTAGAACCTATCATTGTATAAATAAAAACTTCGTACTATAACTAATTGTAAATTGTCACTACACACACGCGAAGGTAAGATATAGATCCCTGCAAGCTTTACATACAGGGTGTCCGGAAAAGACGTATACAACGGAATACCACAGACTCCTGTGTTCAAAATAAGCCGATTTAGCCGAATTTACTTATTTCCAAAATTGCTTTGCTTAGCTGCTAGAGGGCGACAAAGTTCGCGAAAAATTTTTGTTTATTCCGAATATCTCGAAAACGACTTGATCGATTTTAACCATTTTTGGACTACGCAGTTATAAGTCTAACCGACACATTTTGACATTATTTAAAATCTTTTGCAGTCATTAGAAATATAAGAAAAATCATGTATCATGCAAATATAAGCACATATTTTTCCCTCCCTGTATAATTACTCTCAGTGTTTTTCTCTCAGTAGCTGACTTTATTTAGAAACTTTTTTTTATACTTTCAGAATTTTGAATAGATGAGTAGTTTTGGCAAAAAAAATATTTTTCGTATGTCAACAATATCAGCATTCGTTCTGCAACAAATAAGGAAAATTCCAAAACTCTCATTTATATTTTATTTAATAAATACAAGATAATAAGATATTAATATAACAAATGAAAAAGAGTTATGATGTCTTTATAATAAATGCTCAGTGACCATCGTTTTCTTGAACGCAACAAGTAATCCGTTATACGAAGTTGTAGTGCAGCCTCTCCATGATTACTGGATTACCTCGTAAAATGTTAACTGCGCCTTGGATTTGCCTAAAAAATTCCTCTTCATTATTAACTGCATAGGTATATACTTTGGTTTTTACTGCACCCCACAAAAAATAATCACAAGAGGTTAAGTCTGGTGCTGGAGGTGGCCATTTTATAGGAGCATCGTTTCCTCTTTCAGTCCGCCTGTTAGGATACAGATTATGTAAATACTGACGAACGGGTATTGTAAAATGGGGTGCACCATCGTGCATAAACCACATGTCAGGACGAAGTAGTAACGGTAAATCGTCCAATAAATTAGGTAATATTTGCTGTAAAAATTTAAATAGTTGACCCCATTTAATCGATGTGGAAGCACAACCGGGCCAATAATAAAGTTGTCGAAAATTCCCGTCCACACGTTTACTCTGAATTCATATTGAAAATGTCTTATTTATGTACAGTGTGGATTGTCATCAGTATAAAAGTGTTTGTTATGGTTATTAATAATTCCTGCAAAACATGCTGCATCTGTAAATAAAATGTTTTTGCTGAAATTGATATGATGGGCTCTTTGATCTTGTATAATATTACAAAATGCTAAACGTTTTTCAGGGTCAATGGGTAGCAATTCATGAACCGATTGAATGTGGTACAGATGTAGTAACAGCTCTTTCAAAACATCATAAACTTTGGTTTTTGGTATCTCTATTTCATGTCCAATGCGACTTGCACTAATTTTTTCTCTTCTATATTATCTAGGATTTGTTCCTCCACCTCTATAGTTTTCGTGGTAGGTTGACGCCCTTGAACTGCATTCATTTGATGGAAGGACCCAAATTCGCGAAATCGTCTTTCGATGTTGGCAAAAGTTTGATGATTTGACACTCGTCGATGAGGGAATCTGTTCATGTAGACCTAACACTTTTGCGGCCGTTACCTTGACAAAATCCATAAACAAAAAGCATGTCTACTTGTTCGGAATATGTATACGTATCCATGATGAAATATTGAAAAATGAGGAACAGGAACAAACACAACAATAACAACAACAAATAAAGTGAGATCTAAAGTAACTAAGTAATTAGCAAGAAGAATAAACCGGGAGACTAATTTCAGTAGCTGATTAGATTTGACACACAACTGATACTTAAAATATCAGAGCCAACTTCTGGTACTTCGTTATTTGTTGCAGAACGAGTGCTGATATTTTTGACATACGAAAAATATGTTTTCTGCCTAAACTACTCATCTATTCAAAATTCTGAAAGTATAAAAAAAATATAAATAAAATCAGCTACTAATAGAAAAAAACTGAGAGTAATTGTACAGGGGGTTAAAAAAATATGTGCTTATATTTGCATGATACATGATTTTTCTTATATTTCTAATGACTGCAAAAGATTTTAAATAATGTCAAAAAGTGTCAGTTATACTTATAACTGCGTAGCCCAAAAATGGTTAAAATCGATCAAGTCGTTTTCGAGATATTCGGAATAAACAAAAATTTTTCACGAACTTTGGCACTCCCTAGCGGCTAAACGAAGCAATTTTGGAAATAGGTAAATTGGGCCAAATCGGCTTATTTTGAACCCAGGAATCTGTGGTCTTCCGTTGTACAAGTCTTTTCCGGACACTCTGTATATGTAACGCCAGGTCATAATGAGTTAATTACATCAACCTATAGCTATGACCCTATATATGACAGGTTAAAATAATTTGCTAAAAAAAAAACAACAAATGATCAAGGGGAAAAAGGGATGATATAGTGTTCGTTCATATGTGCCTACAATTTACATGGGAACGGAATGAATATAAATACCCACACGTCCTTATTTGTAGGGGTGTTTTTCCTGTCACAGAGCTGAAATTTCAGTAATTTCCATGAAATGTTCACACATCTTCGCCCCACATACAAATTTTTAACGTCCGATAGTTCGAGTTTACCGTGATACACGTTGATTAGTTCAGGGCCGGGCTAGAATTCATTCGAATAAAGCATACTTAATTGAAAATTAATTTTTAATATACAAAAAAGTGTAGCAAGCATAGAAGTAACAATCAAATTTTCTCTAATAGGTACCTAGAGAAATTGTAATTTATTCATTATACATTAGTAAAGCATTTGACACTTTGGATCATGGAAAATTGTTGAATAAATCTGAAAGTTTCGAATTACCTCCACCACTCCTAACATTTTTTCAATCATATTTACATAGTAGATCACAATTTGTTTACCAAGGATTTAAATCAAAACCATTTGCAACTACATCTGGTGTTTCCTAAGGTTCAGTTCTTGGACCACTACTTTTTATTTTATTTATAAATAATCTGCCAATCTCCAATGCCAAAGTTTGTTATATGCTGATAATTTGAAATTATATAACTGAATTAATTCTATTAGTGATCGTGATCGCAATCGAAGATTGCAGTCGGCTTTGAAGAAAGTCTCTACGTGATGTTATACCACGGCTTATTCATAAATTTTGGAAAATGTAACATTGTTACTTATACACGTAAGCATGAGCAGGAACATTACGGATATCTGCTGAACAGCAATACAGGGTGTTCCTTAATGATATGCGAATATTTAAGGGGGTGATTCTACATCTAAAATTAATGATAGTTTGCTTTATAAACTATGGTTCAAAAATGTTCCATAAAAAAATACGGGGTGTTAAAGTTTTAGGAGAAAAAAAGGAAAATAATTAATATTTACGAAACCGCTTTAGATATTTTCATGAAATTTGGTATGTGGACTATGTATGTATGACTATTAATGAAGGTGCATATTTTGCAATATAAACATAATTTCTATCTTTAACAGTGACGTGCGCACAAGCACTGACTTTAATATTTTTAAAGAAAAAATGGTACGCCAATGGTTTTCTACCAGATAAAAATTGAATTCACCGTTCAATTTAAAAAATAAGAGTCCTCTTGAGTTTTTGGACTCCAATTTGCCGTTTTTGGGAAAAAAATAAAAACCGTTGGATTGTCCGAGAAAATTCATGTAATTATTAAAGGATATAATTTTGCAATAAATCTAGTTGGCCTGGAATATGTCACTTGCTTGATGAATGGTGAACTATTCAAATGTGGAAATGGTAGAAAAGTAAAGACTCATTAAAAAACTTAATTGAAGTTTCCCAGAAAATTATTAAAAGAGTAACGTATGATAATATTGTAATCTATTACATACTGCTGTTAACCTAAAAGTATAAAGTCGTAAGGACATAGTAATATTGTGGTTATGGTTTTTCGTTTTTCTGTACATACTGCTTCATATTTGCGAGTATATATAAACAAAAATTAAACAATTTATAGTAACCATAACCACTGCATGAAATGTTAATTTATGACGAATTTGAACAAAACTCAAGGCGTTGGCTACAAGGTACGGTAATCGCAAGCAGCATAAGTCATTTTGAACAGTTATGACTATTTCATATTTTATTCATACTGGTCGGTTAGTGGTCGTGCGGTGTAAGGGCGCCGTCACCGTGTATTAGCAGAGTAGTCTGCCTTGACAGATACTCCTATTTAGTAATAGCTAAACTATTTATAGCTCAATAAATTCCAATAACTGTATATTACTCATCTTACAATGGTTAAATATGGAGATAATCAAAACAATGTACATCTCGACATAGACAATTTTAAGTTTACCTTTCTTTTCTACAAAAACGTTAACACTTTTTTTGACTGCAGCAAAGTACGCATAAAGGATGAGCTTAGGAAAAGTTTTTGTCCATTTTTCTTCTTTTTGGCTTTTAAATGAGAAAAATTAATTGTTGTTTATGTAAAGTTTATGTAAAAATTCCATAAAAAGTGCCACTTTCAATAAATATTTTAAGTATGAAATGGTTACATTTTGGCAATATAAATACTAACACTACGTTGAACTTTCTGGTATCCAATAATGTATAATTCTTTTTGGTAACTTTAACAGGGTTTAAAATTCCTAACTTTAAAATTACATTCCACTATTTTGGGCTACAAATATGGCCACCTTAAGGCGTCAGTACTTGAATTGATGTGGCTAGTCTGGTGTGTGTTCGAGCCCCACAGCCGGCAAACCGTATATCAGCTATATTCGTGGAGAGAATTGGCACCCTCTCTGCGAGTATGGTAGGGTAGAAAAATGTTGGCTTGTGTCAATGTGAGAGATTGATACCGGTTGACACTTGACTAACTCTCTAATTAATGAAGTTTTCCAGGTTTCTCTCATTCCTGCACTGAATGGTGGTTAGGGCCTACCAATGTAAGTCGTTCCTGGGCGCAAATGCGGCCTTGTTAATGATAATATGCCTCCCCCTCTCCCATACAAGTCTTCGACTTCTGAGCCAATCCTCGTGATTAAAATGAGAGGTAGAGATATTATTATTCCGTGTGAAAAGAGCTCACAGAAGAAATTCACAGTGTGCATGTTTAGATGTATTTGTAATTATTATGTACAAACACCTGACAATCCCGAAAACGATGTGTGAGCGATATTCTCATATATTCAAGACCTGTTTGCTGCCATAATTTTGTTACCGTTGGTCAGAAAAGATATGTTTCGTTTGGAACAATTTATCATAGAGCAAAATAGAAGCACTCATATTCCAAACACCCTGTACATATATACTCGCCACCACGTAAATGTTTTCACCTTGAATTAGCATCATATTTTATTTTAATTAAAGTGTAAGTGTAAGTAATGTTGAATTATGTAACATTCTTATATTTACAGATGAGACAATGTTGTATGTTTTCGGTTCTAACACAGCCGATGTATTAAATAAATAAAATAAAAATCTTGGCACTGTTTACCGCTGGTTACGTATAATGATTCGTCTATTAAGTTCGACGTATTTCACACCGCGAAGTGATCCAATTTCTGGCGTCTTTAGGTACAGATATCTTGAAAAATAAAACATGCAGAACAAAAGTAAGTACTAAAATAATATTTTTCGTGTTTTGTTTATCCATTGTTACTATTAAAATTTTCAAAAAAAAAAATAAAATAAAAAGTAATAGCCACATCCTAACCCCACATTTAATTTGTTGAGAACTAAAGGATGACGGTCACCTTCGCTTATTAGTAATAAGAGAAATAGTTAGATACATGCTTTTGCAATAATAATGGCACTCCCTCAATAATAGCACTCCCTCAATAATGGGCACTCCCTCAATAATGGCACTCCCTCAAAATAGTTTTCGAACTTCAGGAAGTTCTGAATAGATATTTAATTAAATCTCTATTAGTGAGTGAAACAACTAAGTACTAATGTTAAAAGCTGAAAGTAAGTTTTTATTATTCAGCAGTTCAAACGAAATCGCAAAATTCATTTTATAAAGAGGGTCATTATTATTGCAAAAGACTATACATCCATATAATACGTCTCCTTCAAAACAACCAGGTAACGGATCCGAGCGATTGTTATATTTTGCTTTAAGACTAAGGGCTGGTACTTTCAGTCTCATTTAACCATGATTAACGTACTTTAACAGATGATCAAATTTAACAGAGGTCTTTTGAAGACTTTCGGCATTAATTATGATTAATCAAGATTAAAATGTGGGCTTGGTGTTGTTAGAGTTAACCGATCTATAGACCTCCAATTAATGCACAAATCAAGGTTTCGTAATCTCACATTTTGGTTTCTCTGTCATTCTACTTTTATTTTTAATTGAAACTGTGAAATGGGTCTCGAAGAGTTATCTGAAATTTTCGATGACAATGATGAAGATATCAAAGATTTTGTAATGAATATGAGAACATATACAGTTCAAGAAAGAAAAGATTATTTTGTTGATTTGGATGATAAAGAGTTTTTCAGTAGGTTTAGTTTAAAAAAACTGTGAATAACTTATTGCGTGAATTAGAACCACATTTACATAATGATAATAAGTAAGTTTTTCAAACTCGCTCATAAATAGTAGAACCTGAAGCATATCATATTTATTGTAGATATCATAAAGTCTCCATTAGAAGTCAACTTTTATTGACGTTGAGATTTTACAGCACTTGAGGATTTTATCGGTGTATCACAAGACTACAGCAGGTCGAATAATAAAAAGAATTACAAATGCTATTCTATTGTTTTCTTTATTCATCTTCAAATAATGCAGAAAAGCTCGTCCTCTACCGCCTGTCACCACAACCATTGCACATCCAACATCTAACAAATTATACTTTTTCAACAAACTCTGTTTATTTTGCATTTGAACACCGAACACGTATAAACTAAACAGAAAACAAGGTTACATAACCTCAAATCAATAATCCAGAGAACTATTTCTCTCTTATTTCTGTGGTACATGGTACATAAGAACTATTTTTTAAATATTCATTGCTGCCAACAAAGGTTAACCAACGATTTGCAAACAAGTTGTTAAAATAGGAATAAAGTACAAAGCAATTCTTAATCATGATTAAATTACTTGATTAGTTTAACATCACTGTTAATGAATCGTCTGATTAATTTCCGAATGAAAGTACCAGCTCTAAGAATACATATTTTTTAATGAAATATTATTTAACTTGGTAATTCTAATTTGAATTTTGAGCATATTTAGCACTCAGAGTTCCCTCCTAGTAGCACCTATGCCTACAGGTACAGGTTATTATCATGCTTTTGTATAAATTATTATTATTTACAAAAATCCTATAAAAATAAATATCCAGCATTGCCAGTTCCATATTCATACATTTCTAAAAGTATTTCAACAAGAAATAAATTTCGTAGCAGGAAATTCTGGTAGATGCTATTTGAATATTGTCGGACAAGGTATTTTACAGAGAAATTATTTTCGAGTAATCTACAGCGTGTTAAAAAAAGAGTATAAAATATTTCAGGAGGTAATAGTATGAACCAAAATAAGCAGAAAAGTGTTAATAAACATGGATCCGCAAAGTAACGGTTGCGGAGATATGGACCACTATTCGTTTTTCAAACATTTTATTTTATTAGGAATAAACCGACAAAGGAAGCTTTTAACAAACAAAAAACAAAGTTACAGAAGATGTTCAAAGTGCTCTCCGTCCATTTCCAAGCAGGCACGACATCTTCGTCTCAACGATATTCGAACTCTTTCGAAAACACCCTCCTTGGTTTGGATTTCTTGAAACTTTTGATTAATCCGTAGCTGCAGCTCTTCCAGGCTATTTACAGGAGTACCATACACTAATGTTTTCAAATATCCCCAAACAAAGAAATCTAGAGGGTTCCGATCAGGTGATCTTGGAGGCCATAAAACAGGTCCGGCCTTTACTACCCATCTATGTGCAAAAGTTTGGTGTAAATTTTCTCTAACTGCTGGAGCCTGGAACCACATTTGTTGCCTCTGATTCAAAGGAATGTCTTCCAAAAACTCATACAGTGTGTTCTGCAGAAAGTTGAGGTAAGCAGCGCCTGTTAATAGGTTTGCTAAAACAGCAGGACCTAGAAACCTGTCACCTACAATACCCATCCAAATGTTTAATGAAAAACGTGCCTGATGTCCAGATTCTATTAGAGCATAAGGATTTTCGTCGGCCCAAATATGCGTATTGTGAAAATTAAACACTTCATTTCTTGTGAACCCGGCCTCATCAGTAAAAAGAATGTTTGCAAGAAAACGAGGGTTTTCCGCATCATGATGTAGAAACCAGCGGCAAAAAACCAAACGTACTTGATGATCATTTATTGGATTTAAGGCTTGTACTTATTGCACATGGTATGGATAAAGCAGTTGCTCGTGAAGGATTCTCCAAACAAGAGGACCACTAATTCCTACCTCGGCTGATATTCTCCGCACACTCGTACCTGGATTCTGCTCTACCAGTGCTAGAATTAATTCTTCTGATTTAGGAGTGGATACCGACCTTGGTCTTCCGGATAAATGGTACAGTTGCTCAAGGAACCGGTATAACGCAATCTTTGGTGAATTCTACCAAACATGCGTTGTGAAGAAATCTGGCGATTTTGATAAGCGTCAACATAAAGACGTCGCGCTTCGGTGGCGATCCCATTAGCACGACCATACATGAAATGCATGTCTGTTAATTCTGCGTTAGAGTAACCAGCCATAGCGAAAGAAAACTTGTGCACTGAGAACAACTGTCAAATACGTACTGTTTATTTCACTAAACATCAACCAACTATTATAAGAAAATACACAACGTTTTCACAAAATAAAAAAGGGGCTAAAAAACATAAAATATTTCATATCTCCGCAACCGTTACTTTGCGGACCCATGTTTATTGAGACTTTTCTGCTTATTTTGGTTCATACTATTACCTCCTTAAATATTTTACACTCTTTTTTAACACCCTGTATTCCACTACAGCAAGTACGACTTACTACATAGATTAAGGGTGCGCTGCAGTTTACGTAAAGTTAGTGTTAGCACGTTAATTAACCACTTTATTATTTAAATCCTTGTTAGAACGAAGCGCAATCGTGAAATATTTATTAGTCTAGTGTATAATTTTCCGCCACTCTCCGTAAGGGCAAATGAATTAGTGGATCTGTTGCATTATTTTAGCTCCATGCTGAAAAAAATCACCGTCAAAGGTATCGTTCATTGATTGCGTTAACAAATAACACATTTCCATATACAGGGTGAGTCAGAAAGAATGGGTCAACACTAAGCTGGAGATACCAAAATATTAGGAGCTCATCATACGAATTTCTCTGGTTTAAGAAATACAGGGTTTTCAAGTTTTAAATTTTATTCTGAAATTTCTCATTTCAGTGTCTAGTATATCCAGCTTAGTGTTACCCTTTTCTTTCTGGCTCACCCCGTATAATATATGCTTTAATATAGTTGTATTTTTCTACATGTACATTTTAACAGGAGTGTCAAATTTTGTATTTTTGTCAATAAATTCTCGCTTGGAGAAATAAAATTAGAATATCATTCATCTAAATTATGTGATCATTTAGTATTTTTTTATATATATAATTTTTTCTGAATGATTTTGTAATTTTAGTGCGATCTGAAAAAACATCATTTTCTGATGCCTTTAAATGCTTTAACATAATTGGACTCGCGTAAACCACTGTGTGACATCACTGCCTCCCATAACATGCCAAATTGCACTCGCTACTTTCTAGTGTTTACTTATATTTAGAATACGAAGCGTAGGATTGCAGTTTTTATTTCAATTACGGAAAACTCAAATATTGAGTAGTGTTTAGAGACACTAAAACAAAACAAACTTTAGATAATGTATTGTACTGAAATCCGAAATGGCCCAGTCCCAAATGTCAGATAACCTTTCAAGTCATTAATAAACACTATGAATAAAATGGGACCTAATGTACTTCTCTGTGGAATACCAACAGGTACTAATTTAGGGCTAGAAAGTACTCTATATGTCGAATGACAAACACGTTGTGACCGACCCTGCAAATGTGACAAATCATTTTAAGGCAAGTCCCCTAACTCCATATCCAAGTAGACATTGATATGTAATAGAGAACAAAATTACAAATCAAAAAAATAAAAATAATTTGCTTCCATTCTAGTCTGGATACACCAAAAACAATGCTGAAATGTATGAAAAAAGTTACGCTAAGGTACTTCCACAAACAGGTATATTTTCAACTACGCCAAGTCTACCTTTAAAATATGGCGCATTGACGGTAATGGATAATTACTGCATTAGGTTTGAGGCATGTGCTTAATAATTGGCATAAAATTGAGCCCCACTATTAAATTTTTGAAAGGTCAAAGAATTTAGAGTATTTAAGGTCAGGGCCGGATTAAGGCACAGCAGTGCTCCTCGTTGATATTCCTGGAGAGCCTACCAAACTCTTCTAATCCGGAAAGTTAATATAGTACTAGAATATTTTTCTGATATTTGTAAAACTATGCAGCTAAAGAAATTACATACGATCAGATAATATTGCTACATATAGTTATTACTATTATTGTCACGAAGTTTTAAATGGAAATGATAGAAGCAATATCTTTTTAGGGTAAGTGATTCTGCTATTTATGTTTTTGTATGGGGTAATACAGATGGTGTCATCTTCTGCTAATTCATAGCAGATCTGCTGTTCTGCAAAGACTAGCTGATTATGACTATGTTAGTGTTGTAAAAGTCAAAATGGGCAGAATTAATATTGTTCTAAGGTGATAATAATATCTGTAAGTTTGTAGGCGTTAGCCCTAAAAGGACTACTTTTGAGATATAAGTGGTCTGCTACTTTCTGCCCGGCCTAAGCGGCTCGACTTACGGGAAGCGACCTATATTGCAGTAGGTACTTAAATGCAGACCTCTCGCCCTGCTACTACTCCGCGGACTAATGCCCCGACCGGCATTGAATTACTCCTGCAGTATCTGTGTGAACAGCCAAGAACCCTTACTGGCCACACCACCAGACACAGACCGGTTTCGGGCTTGTTAACCCTCATCAGTATGCCATAAGTGACATGACCGACAATTAAACTGGCTGTTCCTTTATATATATGTTCACATATAAACTGAGTGCAGGTGAGATATAAGTGGTCTGCTACTTCCTGCTCGGCCTAAGCTGCTCGACTTACAGGAAGCGACCTATATTGCAGTAGGTACTTAAATGCAGACCTCTCGCCCTGGACTACGTTTGTACTTAGTAATGATCCAGCTTCCTACATAACTCAAAACGGCAAGACAGGATATTGCATTGCTATATCGATCAGTTTCTAAACATTCTAGGAAATTGCAGCGACGAGCAAGGTAAACGTTTTCACCAAAATAAATAAGAAATGGTGGTTTAACTTTTGTTGGACCTTGGTAAGAGGAATAAATTGAAAGAAAAACTCACTCCATACGGCTCTGGCAATAAAAGAGTATAATATCGTTTTAGATTACTTTTTCAATAATGTATTAACAATTTTTACCAACAAAAGTAGACTTTGGATTTGGCTATAGTGGACCAAAACAGGAGTATAACATCTCTGTCTTTATTACTTAATTGGCGAAAACTGACCAGATATGTATTTAACAAGTAAAAATCCATAAAGAATATGGTGATATCAGTTCGTTATTAGGTTTCTTCCTGCACCAGTTGGAAACGGTTTGAAACTATCAGAAATGTCCGTCCAACTACTGCTTGCGTTAAATTCACTGATAACTCGTTTTCAAATTAACTGGTCGAATATTTCTGATAGTTTCAAACCGTTTCCAACTGCTGCAGGAACAAACCTATTATGTTTTGAACTTCAAACTGAACGGTTATAGGGAATTAAGTATTGCGATCGACATCGCCAGATGTGTAATGACCTGTGCCAGAAAGAAAACCAATTTGTTACTTAAACTGTTAATATGACAGTACAAGTAATAAATAATAATGATAAATGTTTAATTTATTATTTCTGGTGGTACTGATGGCAATATCTTCTCGAACTGGACTACCTACGGACGTCAAAATTTGTCGCCAAAAGTGTAACCTTACTTTGGACTTATCTGATAACGAAGTTTGTATAACCAATGTTAGTTCTATCGATTAACATTAGATATATAAATATAAAGGGGTTGTCTAATTATTTATATTGCCTACAAATTTTAACATTTATAGACCATAAGAATCCAAGGAATATTACGACTGATGAAGCAAAAGCTTTCAATGGTCTACAACGACTTTCAATAGTACTTACAGGTCCAGCATGGAGTAACTAGTGGTCACTAGATGTAGCTTGCTACTTATATTTTGCGTACTAAACCTAATCGTAAGTTTTGTTATACTTTATTTTACCTAGAGGATTATTCCCTTTGTTTGTCGTAACATGAGTGCATACATACTTCAACAATGTTTGACATATGGCCAAATCCAAGAGATATTTAAATTTCTCTTCAAATCGTTATAAAAATACAATAAAAATAGAAAGGTTTAACAAAATGTTCATGCAATGGAGCAAAATTAGTTTCTTCGTAATATCAGATTTCAAAAGTGAAGTAATATTCGGCAAAAATATTGTGTTAATCAATATCCAGCGGAATTTAGAATATTTGAAAATATTCAAATAAAAACAATACGACAAGATCACAATTTGTTATACATACAGTAATACCATATAGAGTTTATCTGAGATTAATAAGGATTGGTAGTAGGTTTATTAGGGCAGTTTTTCAAACCAGTACGTAATTTTATCAAAAACTAAACCAAATAATGAAATTCAAAGAACCTCATCTACAATATACCATGTAAATGCAGAAAACATTTATTTTACTAAATAGTAGCAATTCTGTTTTAGAGTATCTTTTAAATTTTGATAATTGGTGCAAACACATGGTCATCTATGCACCGCGCACATTTTATTAATTTAACGTTTTTTGACAATTTCTAAAATATAAAGTAACAACTGTTAGATACCATTATGAAGGAAAAAAATAATAACAATTCAATTGCATAAAAATATACAGTTGCATTAAAAAAAATGTATGTTGCGGTCATATTTTAAGAAGAGACATCCTGTAGAATAATTACAAGTACGCCACTGAACTCTAAAAAGGTTTATATATATTAAATATATAAAGCTGTTTACAAGCTTTTTAGGCCCAGAGTTGTGTTATTTTCCTATACCTGTTCTTCGTCTTTCTTTTCCAATCCGTTACATCTATTGCCACTCCCTTCGATCCACTGCCTCTCCATCGCTTTCTCAGTCTTCTTTTTTCTCTTATAGTTCGGTTTACTCCCTACAATTTTTTTAGCTGTCCTTTCATCTTCCATAAGTTCTAGATGCCCTAGCCACTGCACTCTTCTGACTTTTACAACTTTGCCTATTTTTGGTGCCTGGGACATTGCATATATTTCATCATTATTTCTCCTTCTTCCACAGCCTTCTTCCGTTTTCTTTCCCCTAGAATTCTTCCTAATATCTTCCTTTCCCACCTTAACAGGTGCCTCAAAATTGTTTTGTACATTCTAAATTTTACTCTTTTGGACAAATTTTTTGATTTCAGTAAGTGGTGGACTGCTGCCGAACATTTGTTTGCTTTTATTATTCTTCTATTAATTTCTTGCTCCTCGTCACACCTAGCTGTCATCAGCGCCCCCAAATACACTTAACATAATATTCTTCCATGCTGCGTTCTCAATTTGAAATTGATATCTTTTTTTTGTTCCCCTATTCTCAAAAGCTTGCTTTTCTCTTGATTTATCTGCAATCCCACTTTACGTGCTTCCTCCACAGGTTTTCTCGTTACTTTTTCTAATTTCCTACTATCTCTTGCAATTATGGCCACATCATCATCATCATCATCATCTTCTAAGGTCATATTCAATAGCCTAATTAATTTGGTTGGTATATCAAATTGGTTCAATATTTTACTTAATTTATTCCGTTTAACAGAATCATATGCTTCCGTGAAGTCCATGAATAAAACCATTGTTTTAATCCCATATTCATAGTATGTAGTAAGAGTTTTCTTCACCATTAAGATATGGCCCGTTGTTTACCTCCTCTTTCTAAAACCTGCTTGATACTACCTTATTTGTAGATCTGCTATAGATTCTATTCTCTGTTTCATACCCTATATCTAGCAATGATATACCCCTATAGTTTCTGCAATCTGTCGCATCTCCCTTTTTTAAAATTAGTAGCATCTATCCGATCTTTAGGCATGCATTCTCTTCTCTAAATCTTTAGGATCATTTCGTATGTTCTTTGTCTTAAATCCTCTCCTGCGTACTTCTGTTTTTCCTTGGACTTTTGATGTTCTTTAAAGCTTCTATAATTATGTCTATTTCTTTTTTTGTAGGCTCCTCTACTTCCACTCCTTCCTTTACCAATATCATCTCCTCCTGATCCTCTACTTCCCTTTCGCTCTCTTCAGTCAACAACAATATTTTTAAAAATCGAGCTGTATCTCAAAAATGAAGAGGAAAATTATGATAGCAGCATCTTAAGGTTCTCAAAAAAGTAACCCAGTGATGTGAAAACTGCATCTTTCGTTCTCTTGTAGTTTCCCAGATACTTTGCAATTCCAACGAAATTAGGACACCTTGTACATTTTTCCTGCCTTGGAAACCCCCACAGGCTCCCCAATACGTCCCTGGTCTCACCCTCGTGCACGTGCTGCTGCCCCCAGCGATGCCGGATCCGCCCCTGTGGCTCGTGCGCAATTCCCTGCGCCTCGGGTGAACGCCTAACTGTACCGTAAAATAGGACACGGGTGCTATCTTGGTTGCCTGGCCGGAGCTGCATGGGCCCCTAAATTCTTTACATAACTCCACATAAATAAAACAGTGCCTCCCGTGTTCCGGTTTCAATCAAATTTAATAGGAAGACGATTGCATTCGGATTGGAAATGGTCGCGGTCGTATTCGCAGTGAGCAGACTCAAGTGGGCTGTGTAGTGTTGGGATAAATAAAATTTTAATTTGTGGTGAGTTTATTTTTAGGTTTCGGTCGTTTTTTCGTGCACTGCTATATTTACCTAAGAAGCCGTAAGCTTTGATCGTTACCTGACGGGCGATCTTAACGATTTTTACCTATTTTTATAATAACTATTTTTTTAGAACCAATCTAATTTCGTACATAAATTATCACTAATATATAATGTAAATAAAATCGTCAGTAGGAAAACATTAATATGTTTTTTATATACAGGGTGTCTTGCAAGTCGTTAGAATAATTTTAAGAGGTGATAGAATATTTGATTTTGAGTCGCTTGAAACAAACATACCTATATACCAAGTATTACAATATATGCGATAATAAATTTTTTAATATCTTTTAATTTAACCGTGCTTCTTTACAATTATTATTGAAGTGTAGGAGAAAAATAAACCTTTTTATAACAAATATTTATATACTTTTTTATTAGGAATGAATAGATTATTTAAATGATTTAACCAATAAAATCTAAAGTGGCTTCGCTACTTACCTAGAACTTCATAAACATGGTTTTCCTACTTTGCAAAAGCGAAGAGTCAAATTTAAACGTGGATTTTATCTAAACCATTGTGTGTAGATTTATTCAGATATTATTAAAACCTAAGCAATGGTCTTTCATTTCTTAGGAAAAGTTTATTTTTAAACATTCTAAAAATTAGGGAAATTAGTCTTAATACGTTTAAGTATGCAGGGAGCGCATTCTCCAAAACAGAAGACAGCCGTTTAGTATGTAATAAAAATGATTTAAGAAATGAAGACATTTGCTAACAACAACGCAACCTTTAGAAAATATTGAAGTTATTAAAATACCGGAGGATTCAAAAAGCTAAATATTTATTTAAATTGTTTAATTGTTCAAATCTTAAAAGCTAAGTTATGGCGTAAAAAGTAAAAATAATGTTTCTATGAAATAGCTTGTTACGCCATGAGAAAACAATTGTCCTTAGTTTCCATAGCAACCGTAAATGTAGATCAACTGTCAAACTATACGTTCGAATCTCAGTTAAAATGTAAATGCAAATATCTTCATTCCTTAAACCATTTTATTACATACTGAACGGCTCTCCTGTTTTGGCGAATGCGCTCCCTACATATTTAAACGTATCCCTAATTTTTAGAATGTTTCAAGAAACTTTTCCTAAGAACTGAAAGAGCATTGCTTAGGTAAGTTTTTAATAATATCTGAATAAACCTACACACGAAGGTTTAAATAAAATCCACGTTTAAATTTGACTCTTCACTTTGACAAAGTAGAAAAACCATGTTTATGAAGTTCTAGGTAAGTAACGAAGCCACTTTGGATATTATTGGTTACATCATTTAAATAATCCATTCATTCCTAATAAAAATGTATAGAAATATTTGTTATAAAAATTCTTGTTTCTATTCTACACGTCAATAATTGTAGAAAAGCACGGTTAAATTAAAAAATATTACAAAATTAATTACCACAAATATTGTCACACTTGGTATATTGGTATGTTTGTTTCAATGACTCAAAATCAAGTATTCTATCACATCCTAAAATTATTGTAACGACTTGGAAGACACCCTGTATACAATAATTATTATATTTCATTATCGCAGAAATTTAAATTGTTTTTTCTTTTTTAGCCAAATAATCCTAAATACCTACATTTAATTTAGGAAATAAGGACAATGTTATAAAAACAGGCTGAGTTTACCAATAAATGATTAGAAAAATCATACAGAAACATTTAATTAAATAGTTTAAAATGCCAAATTCAAAAATGCATCTACAGTATATTATTGCAATTTATATCTACATATACGAATATTATAGGGGCAAAATTAATTTGAAATATAAAACTGAACGACTCAGATGAAGTTTTCTTATACTTTTTATGTATTACGAGGATATATTTTGACTGACAATGTAAGGAAACAGTTACCTATCTACACATATTATTTACACAACAAATGCGTGCAAATTATCTTAATTATATAACAAATTCAGTTTTATTTGAGAAATTAACACGTATATATCTAATAAATAATAATAATAATTAGTACTTATATGCAAATAATGATATTTCAATATTTCGAATCACGCAAATAGTTTTTCATTCTCGTTTAATTAATATGAAACGCGTGTAAAAGTATCTAAAATAAAATAATACAAAAGATCTTACACATATTATATTTATAAAATATTTTTTCCTAGTGGTTAATATAACAAATATGAAATTATTTATTTTTATTGACAATACCTACATAAAAAAATGGCAAAAATGGCATTGTGGCATATCTATATGCTATAATTTTTAGTTATTTTTTTCAATTTTCACTTTATTATATAATAATACTGTACGACATACTTGTTAATTTTATGAAGAAATTACGGCCTATAATAATAAATAAGTTAATAATATTTATTATTTACAAGTTCGAGATAAAAAAAATTAAAACGGAAAAAGGATATTTTTAATCTATGTACTGAAATTAGGTAGGTACATCTTTCAACAAAGTTACCTTGAAATACCAAAATTCTTAGTGCAGTTTTTTATTTAGCTTTTTAATAAGAGTGTTGAAAATTTGTTACTTTAAAATTGTCAGAATAAACCTAACAATTTTACTATTTACGATACTACTAATAAAAAAATATTATATTGTTTGTATTGTATTATTGCCATTTTTGCAAAATTTGTAATATACTCATAATACTCTCAATTCATTTGTTATCAATAAAGGAACCACTTTTTTACTGTTTGATTTCAAATTTTCGGCCAATGGTTGTTAGATTATTTGACAAATTGATTTATAGCGATTGCTTTATTATTATCTCTGCAGAAATATCTAATAATAAATTTTAAAAAACGAAACTCTACTACCAATAACTACTACTACTATTACTATGATTTGCCAAATGGCAACAATGTTTATGACTTTAAAACGAGGTAATTCAATACTTTTTAATTTACTTGCTCTTCTTAGTTATTAAGATAGTTATATCAATTTAACACTGAACATAGAAATATTAATACACATACACATAGGCGCCGATTTAACGAGGGCAAGGAGGCGCTTGCCCCTCAGTAAATCTGTAAGGGCGGCAAAGCCCCCCCCCCCTAGCATTTTTTACTAAGGTCATATTATTTACTTATTTACTACCTAGTTCAATGATTTTAAAATAATCGCGACAAGCAATTACAAAGTTACTAATAATAGTCCCTTTATATTGTGATTTTTATTTTATTGTGTTTCATTTTGTTACGTATTTAAAATTTTTATGGGTAAGAATTTATGCAATACATAGATAGATATTGCTCAGGAATATTTTATTTTACGTTTTGTGTAAAATAACCATGGTATGGTATGTGTTTAGAATGTAGACATTTGTTACCCAAACTAGTGGTGGAGATTTTGCTGCTGTTTTTGCTATTTTGTAGGTACCACCATAAAAATCGATAAAAATGGTGACTGCTAGCGTATCACTCTAGTAGCACATATAATTTCTCAGCAACTAAGCTATTTTTGCATTATATGCATTTAATTACTCTTCGAGTACTTTCAGAAGGTCATTTAACTTGTACAGTCTGTTAAAAATTTGTTGCTGCCTTATACGTTTACCTGAAAACGAAGAATCAAATACGGCCTCTAAAAACAAATCTGAATATTTTGCTGTGATCTTATTGCTGATTTGTACCACCAGCTTCAATTATGCCGTTTTTTGAGAAAAATAGTGGCTGCTAACGTAATATTGCGCTAGCTGATCATAACTCCACAACTAAGAACGATAACAAAGATATTTTTGCACCATACTTTGTTATTCTTTGAGTACTTTCAACTCGTATTTAGTTAAAAATTTGTTACTTCCATAGACGTGTCTAAAAACGAAAAATCAGATGAGCTCACCAAAAACAAGTCTGAATATTTTGTTGCTATCCAGGTACTTTCAGAAGGCTTATAGCTTTTTCAAAATTAAACAAATTGGCCATTCAACTCATACAGTTAATTAAAAATTTGTTGCTGCTTTATACGTTTGTCTAAAAACGAAAAAATGAAACAGAGTCGCTAAAAGCAGTTCTGATATTTTGTTGATAATTTATATCACCAATTTAAATTTTGTAGCTTTTGCCGGTTTTGAGAAAAATGGTGGCTTTATATTTCACTAGCATATCATCGAATTGCTCTGTAAAAATTGAATTTCTTGAATTTATTGTCGAGAACAGTTTCCAAATTCATTTTAATGATACAGAAAATGACTAATATTATCGTAATTTGACAAATGATTTTTAATTTTTAAACAAGCGGACCACAGAAAAATATTTTTACTGACTATGAGTTGAATGGTGAAATTTCCTATAAACCTTCTGAAGGTACTCGTTAAGCAATAAAATTTGGTACAAAAATCGGTTTGTTATCGTTCTTAGATGCCGAGCAATGCAGTGCCCACCGTTTCTGTCGAAAACGGTGCAAGCTACAAAATTGACATTGGTGGTACAAATTATCGTGTTACATACATAAACACTACGACACCAACATTTGTCCCCTTCGGCAATTTTCAAATTTTTCGACGCCTTTGGTTCTACTAAATAATAAGTGTAAATTATGTTCTTTTGAATATGATTTATTTCCACGTCGATTAATTATTTAATAAAATGGAAATAGGATGTAACCCAAATTCTATATGAATACTAATATCCCTATTTTAGTAAATATAGATAGGCTCTACTGAAATTGTGGTCTGTGTAGAATTAATTTTTGTGTATTATGGCGAACGCGCTAGGAAAAATAATGGTTTAGGGGAGAGTCGGGTAACGATATGGCGAACTCAAGTTTTTACAGTTCCTGCAGAGCAATTTGACAAAAGGATCTTAGTGCACTATTAAATAGATTAAGTATACAATATTAAAGAAGATATATAATAGCCGCATCTTAATTTTGAAGTATTCCATTGTATTTTTTTGTTCCGGAAAAAACAAGCCGTAATTAATTTCATTTTGCCAGTTATTGTAACCGAAAGTATCAGATTGTTGTTTGATATATACCCTTAGCACTTACGTAATTAGTTTTTTTTTAACATAATTGTGAGCATATTTTTTTACCGAAATATATATCGGGTGGCCCATTTTTTTGTAGTAGGACTTTAACAGGCGATAGAGAATCGTATTTTAAGAAGAAAAGTTTATATCAATATAGGTCCGCAAAAGACTCGATACGGACTTACAGGGTGTTCAAAAGAAGAAGAGTTTTTTAATTTTTTAATTTTATCTTTCTAGCGCCTACAGTTTTTGAGATATTTTGTTCAAATTTTGAGGTTTAGATAATTATTGGGGTTTACTTGGATAGGTATACCAATTCATTGTGAAAGTCTACCGCGTGATCATTTTTTTCAAGTCTCCCAATGTACAATAATTATTACTGCAACATAAAGATTTTCAACCTAACACGTTTATTGCTTTTTAACGGATGAGCCGGTGTCGATACGGGTCAATAATTATTTTGGTCTAGGTACATTTGTGACAGACAGTCATAATTCAATATTGCGTTGAGTGTATAAAAGGTAGGGGGTGAATCTGTGTGTGGCGGCAAATCAATATGGTTTTGGTTTTCAAAGATAAAAAAGAGTTGAATATTGTTTATATGTCGATAAGAGAGTGTAATTGTGATGCTATAGCGTTTTTGCCGGTTTGTGAAGAAATAATCTTTTTCTTCAGATAATGACAATCCTGAGTCACTTATTACGAGGCGTTGCAATTCGTATTGACAATTGCCAACGATTTATTGCGTTCTTAATTATCTTCATGTTACTTTATCCATAAGATGTTCATTTTCAAGGTGTCAGAAGCATGTTTGGTAGCCGATTCTGGAAAATTTTTAAGTGTCACAATTTTATTCCTTGCACAAAAATTTTCTCCACCTGATTACCTTCTTTATACCGTGTATAAATGAATATTTCAGAACAATACAATCAATTTCTATGAAATTGCACTTCGAAAACATTAACTTTGTGAAAAGTAAAAATATGATTTTAACCGTCACTGTACTTCTACCTTTCTACTTTGTCGAAAAATTTCCGTTTTAATCGCAGAAATGATACGCGTGAGACAGCGTGTGTCAGTCTTAGCTACTGTATTCGACAGTAAAAACGACAACTCTTGGACTATTTCTCAGTTGAGAATATAATAATTGTTTTAATTACAGGAATATGTTTTAATAATAAATATTTATTTTCGAGTTTTAGTATAATACCTAAAATTATCTAAAACCGTAAAAGAATAGGAAGGTAAATATTACTTATGGTATGACAACAGCAGGTGTTATAATATCCATTATGCCCAAATAATATTACTGAATAATAAGTACCTATTTCAATTTTTTAATTTGTTACGCGAAATTTGTTTACGGTTGTAGACTGCAGGAAGAAAATTTGAGTACTTCTAGCAGGCTTATTTAATAAAAGCGCTTCCAGCAGGACAACGGTCTGTTTTCCCACAAAATGAAAGGCATATTTTTAATATGTGCCTACTACCCACTACCTAAAGAGTTAATTTTGATTAAAAATGTATTTTTTCGAAAACTGTCATCAACATGTCGACAGTTTTGTTAAATTTTCAGTTGACAAGGCGAGTCTTTTTTGACACCTATTTGCGATATACGTTCATGTACTAAGTCTTTTTCGTTGTCGAACATAAAACATATGTCAAAATAATTTGTCATTTTAAACAATATACACTTTAAGTAATATAATACTTCAATACAAAACAATAACTCATAAACAGGACGATTACAATTTGTTTGCACTACATGTAAATTGAAAGTGCCGATATTGCAGTGAGTAAAATTTATGCCAGATCAGTTATCATAGCTTTTAGTTCTGGGTGTTCAATGAGGCTTCTGCTATAATTTCTTAGGTTTACTGCGCACGTTATATACACTCAGGTGCAAAAAAAACGCAACAGTGAAATTTTTGGTAAAGTTTGAAGAGTCACAACTTTTTTGTTTTTAGGCTGATTTTCATATTTTTTTTATAAAACTTTAGATAAAATGATCAACGTTAATCCACGTATTTAGTCGTTTGATAAATGTTGGCCTTTTATTCATTATACAGGGTTAATTGAAAGGCTGCTTCATGACCGTAATTTTAAAACGCCCTGTGGAATAATTTCGCTACCAAATTTCTTTAAAAGGTCAATATTCATTAAGAACCATCCATTTCCTACAATTTGTTTTTTAGTTCATGTCTTTATGTGCATTGGTTCATTTTTAAGAGCAATATGTCACTACTTTGAAAGAAATTTGTTTATTTTTTGACGAGAGGGCCTTGCTTGTTACCCTAAATGTCAGTTTAATGACGTATTTTTCACACCAGGCGTTCTTTACTACTGTCATGGTATTAAGTGCTGAGAATTGCGCAAAAGTTGTTGAACTTGTTGAAGACGGACGTAGTTATGGATATGTTGCAAGAATGCTTCATGTTCATCGCTCTACCGTGAAAAGAGTAGTCGACTTTACAAAAAATATGCGTTTTTTTTGCACCTGAGTGTAACGGGCAAGTTTCGTTGGCTCTGCTGAAGATGGTAACAATTTATTTGCGATTGAAATTTTATTTTTATTTTATATTAGAACTCCACCCCTATGTCGTTTAACGATGGTGGAAGAACGTCTATAGCTGTGCCCTGTCTAAATGTCTGGATGAGGTAAATTGAGATAAGTTGTTTTTTCTCTTGGCACATTCCTTATTTTGTTGACGTCAACCACTTGGTTAACACATTTTTCCGCTTGTAGCAACTTCCGGACGTAAAGCACAGTACTTGTGGTATATCTTCATTTGATGTTGACTTGAAATCACAAAATATCTCCGAGTATGAATTTTGAAATCGGGGATTCTTACAATAATAATTGAATCTTTATCTTCTATATCATCGATCGTTATCTTTAGTAGCTCATATCTTCTTAAACCCCCACAAACACCAATATTAAAATATCTGAAAAGTTGTCCAAAATTAGTTAAATCGATCATTTGTTATTAATTTGAATAACCTTTTCTAGCAGAGATCTATTGTCAGGTGTTTCTTGTAAAAATCTCTCAATTTTCTCTTTCGTTAGAATTCTGGACTTTTTTGGACGGTATCCAACTGATCTGCTTTTCAAATATGGTATTAGTTTTGGAAATTTTCTGATATTTACATTTTCTTTGGTATTTAGTGTACCTATTAACATGGAATATACTGACCGTAATGTCAAAGGCTTAATTTTAGATTCGAAATATGCCAGTAATACCGCTTTGAGCACTTCCTGAATTTTCTTACACCACCCTTGGAATTTGCTGTAAGCAATTTTGTACTGTCTCGACGATTTTTTATTTATCTATCTTTTTTTCACACAGATAACACCCTACAGCTTCTTAAATTCAAATTCCAGATGGATATTTGTTAGCACATTATGCAAACTATTGAACACCTTGCAAATGAACCAAAAGTGTATGTACAAAATTATGTGATTTTAATTAATTTTGATGAGCACAACAAAATAATTGATTATTGAAGAGATATACTTTTCAACGCAATCTGTAAATAGAAAGATGAAGAAAACATTCTTATATAAAATTAAATCATTCGCTGTTCTCCACTTATGTTGACCTTTTTAGCTTTTAAAAAGATGCCAGTGTGAATGGTAAGTGGTATACCCTACAATAACTAATCATAAGACTTTCTGTCATTAATCTTGAAATTTGTTTGCATGCCCTTTGCTTTTTATGGCAAAATGTTAACGGTTAAATTTATATGCCAGCCTGACATTTTCGTGTGCACCTGTCGTAAATGTAAATATAGGGCAAGCTATTGATTAGAAATTTGAACCCTATAAAACTTTTTAACGGGTTCTAAGGGCGAAACAAGATGCTAAAATAGGCTTCGCTCGGGTTTCAAGCGTTTTCCTGACTTGCCGAGGTGCATTAATCTCATTTGTCAGTGATTGATTATTTTCTAAAAAATGACTTTATAATAGGTAAACAGGTATTCAATTTAAAATAGAAAACGTCATTACTTTCATTATTGAAGCGAGAAAGATTTTCTCAAAATGCAAAACAGATTTAAAAACAATTTTAATAATTCTTTTGGCTTTATACAGAATGATTCAGAACTAAAAAAAGTTGGGAATAGATGCGTCATGAATAATGGAGGTAATATCGTAATAGTATATTACGTATATGTATATCACGGAAAATGAAAAATCTCGACTCAATTTATCAAACTTCCTCGATTCTGTTATACCCCACTTACCAACCGTATAGTGTATAACTTTTTACGCACAATCGCATGTATCAAATAAAATTTAAAAAAATATTTTGATTGCTGAAATGGCGTGGCCTATCTAGCGTGCTTTCAATTTAGAGAAGAACAAATTCCTGCTGAAAGTCCCCGATGAAACCTATGATGAATGATATGATGAAAGCAGTGATGATAATGGGAGTCGCTGGGGCTCTTAGGCGTGATGAACTTATGAAGATGACATTTGATGACATTACGGATGAAGGTTCAGTTGTTATTGTTAAAGTGTCTGATACCAAAACACATATTAGTCGAATTTTCACAATCACTGACAAGGCCAATGAAAAAGTCCCTTTTTGACAATTTTACGAAAATATACAGGCTTAAGACGTAAGGAGACTAACTCTCGTCGATTTTTCTACTCAGTTCGTCAGGGAAAATGTGTTAATCAACTTGTGGGTATAAATACATTGGGGCAAATACCACAAAAAATTGCCGAATATTTAAAACTGCAAGATTCAAAATCCTATACTGGACATGCTTTTAGAAGGACGTCGGCGACTTTGTTAGCAAATACTGGAGTTGATGTTATGGCACTCAAACGTCATGGGGGCTGGAGGTTTTAGTGATAACATTAATGTATTATTTGACTAACAGAAAATGTAATATAAGGATATGTTGCAGAGCCTTTAACAAAGAAAATAGAGTTTGCTGATAAGATTTTACATACCAACAGCGGCAGTGACAATGCATTTGACTTCATTCCAGTATTAGAAGACAGAACTACTGAAGTTTGTTCTAATCTTAAGATATCTAACTCAATAAGTAATATAGAAAATTCAATTACTGTAAAAGCAATAGATAAAACCGAGGGAAAAACTATTACGTTTAAGAATTATGTAAATTGTACCTTTAATTTTTACAATAAATGATTTTTGCTTACCGCATTAATGCTGTTATGAACTCAAACAACACTATTATTTTTTTTTATTTCCATGGAAACAAGCCACAGTGTTGTATATTCAACTTACAGAATGTGTCAACAATGACAGTAAGTGCATATTTCAGAACGATTGTGCAAAAAAAATTGTAAAATTCTTATAGTTTCCGAGTAAAAAATAATTGTAGTATTTTCAACATTTACGCTGGGCTACTGTAGCCTCTAGACAAGCGATTCCGAATATTGAAATCCGATTACTTTTTGTAGGTACTAAAGTGTTTGTGATGTCAGTCTTTACAATAGCTTTTCAAGTGTCAAAAAATGGTTTACGTGTATAGTAGCAACTTGGGGTTGATGGATATCGTTTTAATATATGACGCTGTGAAAATGCTTTAGCAGAACGATTTCCTGGTAAATATGTGCCAATTGCAGCTACTATTACGGTGGTGTGCAGTGAGTGCAAGTGAAGTGCAACGCGAGTGAAATTTGAAACCGAATCGTGAAAGAGATGAAGATACAGGGTATCTACGGTGTGTTGCAGCAATGTGGCGTATTGCAGCAGTGTGGTGTATTGCAGCAGTGGGACGTATCATATACGAGGCTCAATTTACAAAATTGTTTTTGTAAGGATACCCTGTTGTTTGGGAATTATCATTAAAATTAGATAATATTCTCCAAAGCGACGTGCTAAATATTAACTACATGTACAAGAACGAAAAGCGAGTGGCAAAGAAGAACTCACCTGAAGTTTTCTGTGGGAGTGTGGGCCGGCCGGCCTGGTTTTCATAAATTGGATCTCCCAGGATCCCCAAATGGAGTTCTGAATTTAAACTTAACACTAATTTGACGATGCACTAATTAATTTCAGCGGAATTTTATGCGATGCGTTGATTGTTCTATATTATCTGCCCGCGCGAGCTGTTCTTGCTCCCTTTTTTGAGTTTTTCTTTTTTACCACAAAAACGCGCAATGATAAAATTTTAATTTGCGTACATTTATACTTATACTTAGGCAACTTAGAATACTGATGTGAAAGAAAACAAATAATACTTAATTACTAATTATATTAAACTTACTACTATTACCAAACACCTGTAGATTAAAAAAAAAATTTTAATGAGTTCTGAATCACCTTGTATACTTAACTACTAGCAATTTTCTCCTGCAATTAAAATGAAGTTTAATTTTCACTTATGATTAGAAAATTTAAACAACTGCAACAAAAAGAGTTATATCGCATATATGTAATGATTTCTGAGTATTCATAAAATTTCAAGATTTCTGAATCCTTCAGTAATCATGAATCCTCAGTATTCACGAGTACTTGGATACCTATTCATAAATATCCTAAATTCATAAAATACTTTCACTATTCATGTATACTATTTTCGAGTACTGAATCCTGAATACATATCTAATTGTGATGAATACGAATACCGTCATATAAAAGTAATTAATACTTGAATACTGATTATACAAATATTGTATTGAATACTAGTCATGAATATAATGTATTCGAATAATATCTAGCTCTGTAAGGCGGTTGCGGTTTTTTAAATTAAGAAAATAAATAAATTAGCAGTTAATATAGATGACAAAATTGATATAGATAAATTAATAATAAGTGAAATAGAAATTTGTGATTTTTATTTTTTTTATTATTTTGTATTATTGCGTTACTTAGGCAGACACAAAATAAACTATAAAATTAACACATTTCCCAATGCCTATGGATTTTGCTACGTCATTTAATTAATGGACTATAATAATTTGTAAATAAAAGTCTGTCGGCTGCCGAGTATAAAACCACCGCATGTGTCATACCTCTACGATGGACGAAGTTAGGGGGGGCTTGGAGCGGTTTTGGGAGGGCTTGGGGGGGCTTAGTCTCCCAATAATCGAATCATAAACATCTCAAACATTTCAGAATTGAAATTAAACATAGTCAGAACTTTAGCCCCTCCCCCCCATATTGCATATCCTAACTTCGTCCATGCCCTCTACTAGAGCCGATGTGTCACTGTCATTGCCGTAGATGGTCGTCGCCCTAACACACACATAGCGTTGAGACCAACTCGGCTACCGAGGCGACACAAACCGCTGGGTTTGTCATCGCCCTAATTTATTCATATTATAAAAACCCTTATAGTACAAAATATCTACATGTTATCAATATTTGAAGGAAAAAGTAATTGTAACTGATTACAGACAATGCATAATGTACTAATTTGTAATTATTGTCATAATATTAATTTTATCAGTTCTATCGAATGCTATCATATTCTAATTAATCCAGCCTACAGTAACAGTAAGAAAATATATATTTCTTTTACTAATGCCCGCTCTTTGTTTCAGGAATGTAGCCATCAGATTGTTTTTAATATTATGAGCGAGTTGCAGTCGACTATAGAGTTTTCTGTGGAGCTATTTAAATTTTATAATGTCGATTTGTTTCAAAGAGGGTATGTACCTATATTATTTTATATATTCTGCATGAAAAGAGCACAAGATGTAAAATATAATATTTATTCAAATATCTATTTTACTGTTTTTTAGTATTAGTGGATACAGAATAGGAAAACAGAATCATTAAAATGTATATAGAATGTAACTAAAATACTTATAACATATAAAAGGTGTTTACAAATGTTTCATGTTCAACATATGTATCTTGAGATAGTTAAACTTTTAAAGATTATCTTTTGAAATTACAACAGCAAATAACAATTTTGTTTAAATTTGTTGTGCAGTTTTTTTATTGTCCACAAACGAGTCGACTCAATTTTTTACATAAAGAGGGACGATTTCATTTCAAATTTGACTCATATTTGGGATCAAAATATGTGTTTGTTGCTATTTCTCAAGATATTTTTCATTGCGTTGAAGCATATACAGATGTAAGCAAAAATTGAGATTTAGGATGTATGTAGGTAATTATATATTTTTGAGAAAAGTAATTAGTCATAACAATTTCTGCTTATGAAAGTAATCCCATAACCGTATATACATTTAGATCTACATTGTGACATTTTTCTGTAAATTTAAAATAATACCTATATATCAAAATCTAAATTCTACGATACCTACTCGTAATACGACTATTTTAACAAGCAACAATTTTTCCTGAATTGATGCTTCAATTTCAATTTCAATGTATCGCTGGACCATTATCGGTGGTTATTTTTTTCGCCTAAAATGTTTTTCGCAATTTTTTATCTTGTTTTTATGGGATAATTCCACATATCCGTTAATAGATCCGCGTCTCTATCTGCTAAAATGGTACAGTGGATGTTTGTCTGAAACAATGACCAGTATACAATTGAGGGTTGCGTAATTTTAGAAAAATCCTACTGGATGTCTCTTACATTTTCGGTTTTTGAATGGAACAAAAACTTATATATGACTAATAAGGAGAGAACGCACTATGAGGTCGCAGTCTAGACGCATCGCGGACCGCTCTGTGCCGAGCTGATCACGGACTTTTACAAAATCAAACGCATATGTCATTTTTTAATCGCTTCCGACTTGTTTTACTATACTGTTTAGATGCCAAAATATGTTCTGTGCAGGAATTCATAGGTGAAGTTAGGGGGGGCTTGAGGAGGCTTAGCCCCCCCAAATATATTCATAAACATCTCACAGATATTTCATAACCGATATTAAAACACAGTACATCCGAGGCTTTAGCCTCCTTCTCCAGATTTGATAACCCAACTTCGGTCATGTGCAGGATGCATTTTTATTAGCTCTATCATTTTGTCCGCGACGCGAGGTTCTCCAGCTCGCGACCTGCTAGTGCAAACGTGTACACATTTATAAGCATCACAAGATCTTTACTACACTATATAGTACGAGACTAGCCTGGTCCGCAGCGCGATGGGATCTCCACCGCTTAGTGCGTTTCCTTCTTTCTTCTGTTTTGAACAAATACACTTTTTTATAATGTTGACCATACGAGCGTACTTCCTCGATGTCTCCAGCCGTCACATAAAACTTTCCAGGTACCTTTCTTTACGGCGAAAGGCACAATCCACCGCAATAATAACAACTACTTTTCGACAATCGTTATCAGCTTCCTTAAAAAATACTGATATCTGTTTTTTGCCTGTTAATATGTCCATATGGATACTAGGCTAAATCGTTTTTCGTTGCTTCAACTGGATATCCGAAGGCATTCACTTATGTTTCAAGTAAAATTACAGCTGTAAATTGATAGCTAAAGGTGTTTTGCAAAAATAATAGCACGTTTTGCAATTGTTTATTTGTTTACGACAATTATTGCGGCAATGACCCACAAAAGCTTTTGATTTTGTTGGTATTTTTACCTGATGAGCTGCACGCCCACTGAGAAGAAGCGGCGCGAAGTGAAGAGAAACATCATTTTGATCCTAAGTCCACGCACAGGCAACGAAAGAGAAAATACCATGCAGCTTTTATACACCCATGTCAATTAAAGTCAGAAGCTACTTGATAGTTTCCCTCCCATCGCTTTGTTCTAGTACATCAGCATCAGCATCAAAATGAAGCTTTCTTCGCTACGCGCCGTTTCTCTTCAATGGGCTTGCACAGCATAAGTCGTTGTAACAAGTTAACCATGTTCACATTTCACTGATCTTTTTGGTTTTCGAAATTATTATTATTTTTTCTTTAAAATAGATAAAATATTGTGTGACACATACATACTTTCTTACTTAGATGCATACAGATATCGGGTCGACTCGATCAGCAATATTTAAATGTGTAATAGAATGCTGTATTTTCACACTTCTTACATAAATAACTATTAAACTTAAGTACCACTGTCAAGGAAAATCTTATATTTTACTTGTTTGCATTTTTTCACATTCCAATTTGAACATTTTCAGAATGTATCAAGTCCGTTGTTCACTACGCGTTTCTTCAAAGTTGAGCGTCAACGTAGAAGTCACCACCCCAGAAGTAACGACCGGCCTAGGAACTGCGATCGTTTTAGGAAACTATGGTGCCTGCAGACCTTTCCAAATCCTCTACAGGAACGAGGAGGTCACTTTAAAAGACGTCGTCCTCTTCAGATGCCACATGTTAGTAGATGGCAACAACCTTAGGGAATCCCTGGAGAGGGCAGAGTTTTCATTAATTTTGGAGTTATGGTTTAGTGATACGTCCCCCGTGTCCATGGTGATGGTATCCTCGAGGACGCTCCAGCTGAATATGTCACCCATCGAAGGCCTACATTACCATTTACCTATTTTGTTCGACTACTTCCATTTGTCCGCAGTTTCTTTGACCATACATTCTGCACTAACTGCCTTACATCAACCCTCAATGAAGTAAGTAAAAAATTATGACTATGACGCTGGCAAAAATGCGAGGGGTTTTAAAGAAGAACTCAGGTTCCGTGCGTTCAATTCACCAAAAGTCACTAGTAAATATGTAAAAAGTTGTAATAAACACTCAACAAATTAAATCGGATATTAGGAATAATTTGGCTTTGCCCCACTGTACAATAGATTACAATAGGCGACTTATAGCGCGTTGATTCTTATTAGTTGTTCCACTGACGAATATTTATACATTAATAAATTTAAGAATTTTCCACGAGGAAAGTATTCTTTCTATTCAGAACTCCATTAGCTCAAAAACTATTCAGAGTATGTTATTATTATTGATACACAATAGATTCAACAGACTTCATCTGAAGAGGAAAATTTTTGAAAAAAAATGTTTTCTTCAAAATTAAAGTATTTGAGAAAAGGTTGAAGATTGAAATATTCCAATTTTTTTAATTTTTTTGTAGATAAAAATTGTTTTACCTAAAAGCGTTCAAGATAAAGAAACATTATATCTAAAATATTCTGGAAATACACCGTTTCCAAGATATATTTCGGTCATAATATTTTTCAAGGACAATATTTCTATTATAAATATATATATAATGATAACTTTACAAAATTTAATATATTGATTCCTACATTTAATGTAAGCTAATGCAAGGCATTTTAGGTTATAAAACCATACTAATAATTCATCTGTATTTCAATTATTAGTATAATATGCTTTCTTAAAGCATAACTTCTACTATATTAAAATATTTTTAGATTCTTTGGAAACATTAAAAACATAAAAAAATCAGATTCACAATTTTTTTAAATTCTAACGTACTTGTATAATAGTTGGTTACATTTTTTTTTTTTCATTTACGGTAGAAGACTGTTTCAAAAGAATTACTACTAGTAGTAATAAATGTAAGAAATACTACACATTTATATGAAATCATATTAGGCGCGCTACAGACTATGCGTGAATTCGTGTAAGTAATTCGTGCATCGTGTGTAGTTTTTATGAATGGATTTTTCACGAACAAGACCCTACACACTATTCGCGAACTTACGCATGCATAGTCTGTAGGGGGCCTTATACATGCTCAAAATATTTTTAAAAAATATTAAGACATCACTAATAAGGTATTTCTGGATTAAATTAACATTTCTTTTTTTTGCATGAGAAATATTTAAAATTATTATGTCTGAAATCTAAACAAAACATCCAAATAAATGTGTTGGGTTCTATTGAAATGCTGTTGAAAATCTGAGTTTTTCTTTACATTATATATGTCTTTCTTTGGCAAGGAAAAAACTATAAATAAATGAGTGTCTATAATATCATACTTACAAACACATTGTCATCAGTTTAGATTTCTTAACAAAACTAAAACTGAGTTTCTTCTGAAGAAGAGAGAAATATGTCGAAAATATTAATAAAGTTCATATTGATGATGTAGTAACCGGTGCGGAAATGATTCAACTATAGAACTATACAGGGTGTTTTGAAAAGAAGTAGCACAAATGGTACTGGTGAATCTACAGCTGAAAAGAATATGTTTGCATAAAAATGATCTTAGTGAAACGTCCACCACATAGGAGATATAGCCCTTCAAAATTTCCATAAATTCTCAATTCTCTCAATAATTTTTCGAAAATTTCTTCCATTTGCAAGAGGTTGAAATAAGTATCCTCTAAGTTATTTTTTGCTACAACTTATTATGTTTGACAAAAATTGAGTGTTCAAAAATATGTATCAGATATCCTGGTTTATTTTAAAACTTTTACTTCTCTTACTTTTTTACTTCAAAACTAACCATTTATTAACAAAGAAATAAAATTCATTATGATTCGCTTGCAACTGAGAAATATTTAAGTTGGCAGCTGTCATGCTAATTTCTGTCATTAAACCTTTTGTGACTTCTTTTTGTTGTGGCACAGTATTTCCGACAATCAAAAAATATTCGCAGCATTGTCAACATATTCCCCATTAGTAAACTTATTGGTCATAATTCATTTTAAGTTATCGTCAAAAAAAATAGGGGAGGTAAAAGTTTTAAAATAAACCTGGTAATCTGATACATATTTTTGAATACTCAATTTTTGTTACACAAATAAGTTGCAGCAAACTTAGGGGATGCTTATTTCAACCCCTTCCAAGGGGTGTAAATTTTCGAAAAATTGTTGAATTCGACATGAATTAGTAGAAAATTTGTGTAAAATTTGACTTTTACCTTTTTTGATTTTCAAATTACAGCCGCTATTCCATATTTTTTTTGGAAATTTTTAAAAGCTGTATCTCCTAAGGGGTGAACATTACTAAAGTAATTTTTATACGTGTTATTTTTAGCTACAGGTACCATTTGTGCTACTTCTTTAGAAACATCCTGTATTTTTTTAAATTAAAAGTTCTTCTAGTTTCAAAAACATGTTTATATGATTTCTTTACTGGTTTTCCTGCTTTCTTGAGTTTTTTTTTTTTCAATTTTTGTATGAATTTTTTTTATGCTACTTAATAAATGCCAGTTAGTAACTATTAATTGTGTGCTTTAATATATTATTTTAAATTTAGCTGTACTAATACTGTCTTAATTTACTGGCTTTGCTAGGAAGGGAATACTGCGGTACATGCAAAGTTGGTAAGTTACTACTACTTATACCATGACCTGTATTTAACTATAGACAATGTTTTTTTGCAGTGCTCCCAAAAGTTCGAAATCGTGGAGTAAAATCAGGTCAGCCCACTGTTCTTCTTTAACGGATCCCGTCCTACCAGTGAGTAGTAATAAGGTTTATAGCAGAATTAACGAATCACCGCAAGTACATTTAGAGGTGTATAATGTTTTACTAGACTCTAGCAATAATCTAAAGGCCACTATCAAAGAATACAAAATGTTATTGTTGCAAAGAGAAGAAATCGTATCTGAAAACTATGATACCCTTATTGTTAAACACAATGAATATGATAGCACAAAGGTATGTGTTCGCTTACATCTTTTTTATTTGATATTTTAAAAATTTGATCTTTCAGTTGATGAAGAAACGACCTTTTCTACAAAACTCGGGCCTTGCAGAATTATGCGCAGAGAATATCAAACTGTGGAACTATTTTTTACTAACTTTTAGTTGTAAAATTGCAATTCAGCAACATTTGAGTAAGAAACACCATAGTTTAAGGGTTAGAAGGTTCGCTGAATTGTTTTTTCTTGTGTATAACCCTCGAAGTTCGGCATTTGGATGTTATGAAACAAACTATCAGAAATATTTGGTAATTGCAGAAATAGCGAGGAGGTAAGTTGACAGTTTTATTTTCAAAAAAAAAAAAGAAAAATTGTAATATTTTTATGTTTAAATTAATACAGGGTGATTCAGAACTTTTCTAAAAAAAATTTTGAATGTGCAGCGTATTGCAATAATAATGATCGACACTCTTTATAACGAAATAGGCGTTTTGTTTTGAACTGCTAACGCATTCCTAATGAACCACTCACCAATAGAAATCTAATGAAATTTCTACTCACAATTTCCAAGGAAAGAAATAAATAGCATTTTACAACACCTATTTTATACAGCAAATTAAACTGCTTTTGTCGTTATTGTTATTAATTATTAATAGAATTAATTTGTGGTTTTAATTAATAAAATAGTTTCACATATCTGATGTTACAAACAAAAAAATTTTGGGCTAGTCTTACCAAGTTTCTACAAACTAACACAAATGTTTCTTGTCGATTTTGAACTCGCAAATTCAAGCTATGATACTTTTGCGTAAATCATCATAGTGTCCACTTCGGTGAGATACATTACTTTTTTAAATATCCCCACAAAAAGAAGTCGAAAGAATTTAGAGATAGAAAAACGTGGCGGCCATGGTATCGGTCACCTCGTCCAATCCCTTGGTATTAATGCATGGCGACGCTGTACATGGTACGGATATAATTGAGCCTTGTGTATAATATGCCACACTGCTGCAATATGCCATGGACCTCCATCTCTTCCACAATTTGGTTGCAAATTTCCCGCATCACGCTCGCGTTGCACATGTTTACCGGGAAATCGTTCTGCTAAAGCATTTTCACTTCACCATTAATTAAAATGATATCCATCAACTTTGAGTTGCTGTACACATAATCCATTTTTGACACTTAAAAAACTAATATAAATCGCATCACAAAAACGTTAATACTATAAGTAGTTGGATTTCAATGTTCAGTATCACCTAGCTAGATACTACAGTAACCCAGCTATGTAAAGACTGCAAATTCTACAACTTTAATAATTTTTTTCTCAGAAACTATAAGGATTTTATAAAAAAAATGTTTACGATATTGACTCCATTTTTCATGATGCATTTATTCCCAAAATTTTTTTAGATAAGTTGTTCATCACCCTATGTAACAGAAGTAGTGAAATCATACGTTTGGATTTATTGTTTTTTACAGATCGAAATATATGCAAATGTTACCACCTTTGCCAGTACATTGTATAGCGTTGGATGGAGAAACGGCAACGATGCCAGTGATATTTGAGGATCAGTACCAAGACCCATTTCAATTTGAAAAACGGAATTGTGAAGGGATGTCATTAACGCCGCAGGAAGGTAACTTTATTTTCAGAAATTAAAAAAATATATGACAAGTACTTTAATAATTATAATAATTCAATAAAATTAGACTGACTGAAAAAATTTTGAAGACACTGAATTGTTATTAAAATCTTTATGTGTAAGTCTTAGCTTATTCTGAAAAATTCTCTAATTTGAGCCGTGGGTATTTTGCAATCAACTAAATAATGATTAAATTTTCCATAAAGAAATTGTTTATAAAATTCTATACAAAAAAGGTACCTACATTTTTTTCATAGAATCAATTGTTTTTAAATAAAATAATTAATGACAAAAAGTTGCTATACCTGCTTTTTGTTAGAAATACATTTGTTTTCTTATCCATGTCACTGCGGGGGTTGAATAGTGAACACTTTTTTTGGAGGATACCCCCATTAAAATATAATAAAAAAAAGAATCAATTTCTTTTGGTCTCTTGGCCTCCAGCTCTGTTTTTATTAGAACTTTCTCATCGTCTTCAGCGACTTTATCAATACTGTTTATTTCATCAGTTCTTGAACTAAGAAATCAATCGTTATCTACAATATTACCTCTCTTGGTCTTTTTGTGATTAATTTTTCTGAACTACAATATTAACATTAATAAAAGTCTATATACATACAATAAACATATTCAGTATTTAAAAAATAATAAAGTATTGATTTCAGATTTATTAATAAAAATCTAATCATTTATTATCTTAATTTTTAGACTCGGACCCATGGATAGCAAAAACTTGCAATCGTTTAGACTTAGAAGAAACAAATTGTTCTTGTGGAATTGGTAGATTATGGGAAAATCGAAAAAACCATGAGAAGCCCTTGGTCAGTGCCAATATGTTCAGCATAGAAGATCCTTTAAGTTTTGCAATTCCCACTAGACATAGTAAATCCTTAGATCAATTACAAATGTGTTCAAGAAATAATTTCCATTATTCTTTAAGTAACATTAGGGGACAAACAGGTGTAGGCAATAACAAGCATTTAGGGAGGTCGCAGTTTTATAAAACAGAACCAACTTTGAAAAACGTAGCTAGTGAACATAACATGCGCAATCGAAAATATTTTTTACAAGACGATATTAAAATGAAGTTGAATAGTACCAAAGAAAATATATGCAGCTGTTCGTTAAATAATTATCTCACGCTAAGCAACAACAAACGATCAAAAAACAACGCCACCACAGGAAAAGTTGATTTGTCCTTAGATTTAAATATGGTCACAGAGAAGAAATATAAACAGTTTAACATAAAAAATCTCACAAACGTTAAGCAACAGTACAACACCCTAGTGAAATCCATTAGCCAAACTCCTTCAGATAGTACTCAAAATATATTTAGATCAAATTCCATGCAGTGTTTTTCTCCAAAAAAGAGAGTTTCAAATGGACTTAACAAATTTAATTTGCTATTAACGAAAAAGAGTAATAGAAAAACGGAAAAATTAATTGAAAATGGCACACACATCAAAACAACTGCCGCAACTCTAGAGGCGGATCAAGATTATTATATGAGAAAAACAAAATCAAAAAAACACTTATCGAGGAGCAAACAATTTGAAATAGGTTCAACAAGTAGTTCAACAGAAAGCATATCTGTTGAAAAATTAACAGGGTCAAAATGTGAAGCTTTACTTAGTTCTAGTGGTCTTAGGAAAGTACGTAGCACTTCTTGCTTAGTAGAAGAATTTTTTCCATTAATATTATCGGGCACTGAATCACTGCCGAACATAACTTCAAAATTAGAAGAAAGACTTTATCCAGAAATGAAATATTTCAGTAGTTCCACTTCATCTACGACAAGTGAGCAAAGTGGCTGGATAACTTCGAGAAGTAGTTCAATAGGTAAATTTAAACTGTTTAAATGTAAATAATATAATATCACAGAATTTTTCAGCCTCTAGTACTGACGTAACCAATCCTGCCACAAGTGCTATCATGAACGTTGAAAAAATCCAGAAAAGATTATTTGGTACCGATAGTAAAAGAAGCAAAGAAAAATTTTTAATCAAAAATAAATCAAACAAATTTTATTTAGATAGTGATAGCTCTAATGGGCACAAGAAAAAATATCAAAAACATGATCAAGACTTTCCTTTGTATAAAGGTAAACTCAAGTAACTTACCAGGAATAAAATTTTGTTCAATACTTTTTTCAGGCTGTGAATTTAATCAAAGTAACATTTGTGAAGATATTGCTTTACCACCTCCAAAACAATTTAGAGATTTAGAATCACCATCAAGTTCCGTAACAAATGGTACAAACGAAGAAGAAATCAATGCAGTAGATAACCTTTTATACCATGTTGTTGATACTCAAACTAATCTCGAGAGGAAACCTAGTCAATTTGATTTGAAATCTTCCAGTGAAAAAGAAGGTAATTTTAAAAAGTACTTGTATCTGTACAATCAATAATCGTTACACATCTTTTTCAGTTGTTCATTTGGATAAAGTTAATACAGAGTCCCTAAAATCATTTTTAAAAGCGAAAAAGGAATTTAAAAGTCAATTAAACTTCCCTGGCTTGCTTTACTCAGACTTGAACAAGTTTGCTTCAACGGTACCTTACTTTCATATTAGTGACGAATTCAGGATATTTTCTCCTGAAGGCATGCACCTTGTGGTTTGTGTACATGGTTTAGATGGAAACTCTGCTGATTTAAGGCTGGTAAAGACATATTTAGAGCTCGGTTTGCCAGGGGCTTATTTGGACTTCCTAATGTCTGAAAGGAATCAAGGGGACACTTTCAGCGATTTTGACACCATGACTGATCGGTAATACCATAGTTATTATCCATATACACAGGTTCTACAACATTTGATTTTCTTTATTATACCATATTCTCTATACAGGGTGTCCGCCTAAATATTGTCACATAATCTTTCCCTATATTTAAATTCTCGATGAAAAAATAACATGTGTAACTCCTTTAAACTTTGAAACAAAAATTGTTAATTGTTAATCCCCAATTATTTTCTTCAATAGAATATTTCTGTAAAGTTTGACCAAACTTATTGTTAACACCCTGTATATACCTAGTATATATGTCGGTGGTCTATTCTCCACTTCACATTTAAAGTTTCCTTTGGTACCAACCCAATATAAATCGCAATTTGTCAGTTTAATACACAATGGGGGTAAAATATTTGATTTTATTGTATGGGGACTTGAAATGCCCCCACTACATATGGGAAGTATTATTTAAATCTTGACACGTTGAGTAGCTAAAGCATTATTGTCGTTGTTCCTCATACACAAAACAATGGGAAGACATAAACATATCAGTATTTTATTAATAATATTGCAATATTTTACTTTATTCATGTTACTCAGTTAAATGTGTCTTTCGTTGCAGGTTAATAAGTGAAATTCTTCATTATTTAGATACGAGTAGTATAAGACCAACTCGAGTGAGTTTTGTTGGACACTCTCTAGGTAATATTATAATTAGATCAGCCTTAACGAGGCCACAAATGAAATTTCTTCTACCAAGACTGCATACCTTTTTATCACTTTCTGGACCACATTTAGGAACTTTATATAACAGTAGCGGATTAGTAAACATGGGTAAGGCATGATTCATATACAGTGGATAATCAAGAGAAAAAAACTTTTTCTTGAGAAAAGTGGTCGTTCACAAATATTTTTGCTTGTGAAAATATTCACATTTCTATAAACAGATTTTGATATTATGACGTGAATAGCGATGTGGCTTTATTTTTAATGTATAAAATATAATATAATATAATGTATAATTAAAAATTAAAAACAACTTTTAAGCTAGATTTAAGACTTATAATATCCCTAGAGTTTAAATTATTTCTGGAAATTTTTTTCGTGGTCATGAATATTTTGAAAATTATAATTTTTTAAAAAATATTTATAAATGAGGAAAAATTTCCGCCCGAAGGATATTCAGTAAGAAAATTTCACACCAAATTATCTATTAATTTGAAAGTAGAAATGGGAATCTCATGCAACAATTAGACTTTATATTGAAAATAATTATATGTAGAATATAATAACGTACTGTTTTTGTTTGTTTTAATTTACATATAAACTGTTATACTCGCGACAAGAATTCAGACGACTTATGTCATACGAACAAATGAATAATTCATTATATTTTCATCAAAATAATTAAGAAACTGCAATTGATAGTAATAAAACTATATACAACACTAAAAGTTTGCATTATATATTGCACTAAATTGTAAAAAGTGATTGTTTTTAACGCGGCCAAATATCGAAATATTATGTTGACAATAGAAACAAATGTGTATTGTCAAAAGCTCAAGTTGAACTTACTAATCACACATAATGATGAAAATAGCGACAATTTACCTTGTAACGTCAGCCGTGACGTAAAACGTCTGAATTCTTGACGCGAGTATAGAAAGAATATAAAATAATTAAAATATCAAGTAGGTCAAACAAAATATCAATCTATACATAAACATAAAATATAAAAAATTTCCAGTGTAATCACATGCAGCTTACTTGAAGGATAAAAATTTCCAGAAATGTTTTTAATTACCATGGTACCTTGAAAAAGCACGGCTGCTGCGATTTAATCGGGGATGATAGAACAAAATACAAGCTTCAATTGGTTAGAAAACATTGGTGTAATTTTAATATTAATAATTTAACTTTCAAATGATAAAAGTTAGCAACAAAAGTGAAAAATATTGAAATGTCATGTGCCAACTGACATCAAAACAATGTAATCTCTTATCTACATGGGGTGATTTATTCACTCACTAAAAAACGTTGCCATGTGAAATTGCTCAAAACTCAAAATCAGGGGGAAATACATACCTATGTAATTATATATAAACTCACGACAAGAATTTAGACGACTTACGTCATACGAACAAATGAATAATTCATTATATTTTCATCAAAATATTTAAGAAACTGCAACTAATAGTAATAAAACGATACACTACACTAAAAGTTTACATTATATATTGCACTAAATTGCAAAAAATGATTGTTTTTAACGCGCCCAAATATTGAAAATTACGTCGACAATAAAAATAAATGTGTAACGTCAGCCGTGATGAAGACGTCTGAATTCTTGGCGCGAGTATAATAAATGTTCTCCATCCACTGCAACACATGCTTCACAACTAAGCATTAGAGTTTTTCACTCAAGTAAAAATGTTATTGTTATTTCTAATCTGAATAGCAGCAGTATGGTCATTACTTTGAAGCCTCTTAAATCTTTAAATAAGCAAAATCAGACAAATGTCCAAATGACATAATTTTTCAAATGATACAGTTTGTCGGTGAGCTAATAATAAATGTATAGTGAAATTTTGGCAATATTAAAAACCTATGTAGTAATAATAATACAAAAATAATATCTCTACCTCTCACTCTAATCACGAGGATTAGCCCAGGAGCAGAATTGTGCAGGAGAGGGGGTGGCATATTATTATTAAACAGGAAAACCTCATTAATTAGGGGAGTAGTCAAGTGTCGACCCATATTAACCTCTCACATTGACCCAAACCAACATTCTTCCACCCTACCATACCCGCAGAGAGGGTGCCAATCCTCTCCACGAATATAGCTGATATATGGTCTACCGGCTGCAGGGATCGAACCCACAGCGGTCTAGCCACATCAATTCAAGTACTGACGCCTTAAACCGCGCGACCACTGACCGATACATTGCCAATACTGAATATAATTTTAATTTTTGAAAATTCTAATTAGTTACATCATATTGTTCATAATATTTGTCCATTATGGATTTTCATTTATAGGAGTTTCTGGAACAAAAAGGTTATGAAGACTGATTTCGGAAATAATATTGAATTATTTAAAACATCAAATTTGAATACAATATTGGCTATTTTTTCTTATAGATAAAATATTATTACAAACATTTTTTTGTTTCATTCTCAATATTTAGTACTTGAAATATAAAATATCTGAATACAAAAAGTTTATATAAAGTTCAGTTTTGATGGTGCTGAAGTTTTAAAATAATGCACAGCCAAACTAGATTTCGGCCAAAATAATGTGAAATACTTAAAACAAATTAAAAAATAAAATTTGCCGCAAAATGGTGAAATATTTTCTTGTCATTCAAATAGTATAACGTCTGACCATTTGGAAAAGACGAGGATCTCAAGGTCTGGATTTAGAGAGGGACATTTGTTTGTATTTAATTTATTTGTTTTTATTATATCTAGGGCTTCTGTTTCACTGATTCGGTCTGTATTCATATATTTTCTCTCTAAACTTAATTTGGATAACTTTGATAGTTTAAAAAATAAAAAGAAAAATATATTTTTTAAAAAACTAGTGCTATCCCAAAAATGAAAACTTTTAGGACCTGTTATGAACTTTTCATACTAAAATAATATTTTCTGCAAAATGCTAATATCAATCATTCGGGAACAGCCTGTATCTTACTGTTTTTTTTTGAACTACAAACAACTTTTAAATTTCATTTTTTTTTTTTTTTTTTTGTAAAATTAAAAATAAAGCCACCTTGCTGTACAATTTCACATTGTCTTATTCTTTGAACATCTTGTACAACAAAATCTAAATTTATCGATGCGATTCTCAGCTATTATTTCGAGAAGCAAACATTTTTATAAATATTAAAAAAAAAAGTTTTTCTTCACTGGGTAGGAATCTGTGAACACACTGAAGATATAGAACATATCTGATTAATTTTATTATGAATTTGTTTCTATTTCAAGTTTGTATTTTATGACATATTTTAGGTATGTGGTTTATGCAAAAATGGAAAAAATCGGGATCTCTTTTACAATTATGTTTAAAAGACTCTACCGATCCCCGCCAGTCATTTTTATACCGTTTAAGTCAACGAAGTACCCTGCAACATTTCAAAAATATTTTATTATGTGGATCTGGACAAGATAGGTAATTAAAAAAACTATTAATAACACTTCCCAAAATATCTAATGTTGCAAAATTGTTTTATTTACCCTAAGTGTTTTTAAAATCTAAATATTTGCAGAATGAAATACTTGACTCTTAGTGGTGTTAAAATGATGCAGATTTATTTGTTGAAAAATTCATTTGTGTTGTGTTAAAGACTGGAAATATATAAAAATTGTATTTTTTAGATATGTACCTCTTCACTCAGCAAGAATTGAACTGTGCAAGGAATCTCTAAGAGACACATCCGACCTAGGCGCAATTTACCGAGAAATGGTGCATAACATCTTGTCTCCAATAATTGCTCAGAAGGAACTGAAACTGTTACGTTACGATATCCACCACGCCTTACCCAATACTGCCAACGCATTAATCGGTAGGGCAGCGCACATAGCAGTTTTAGATTCAGAATTATTTATCGAAAAATTCATGGTGGTGGTTGGTATTAAATATTTCCGTTAGAATATATTTATTAAGTTTTATAAATAAAGATATATTGAAATTTCAACAGTTTATTATTGGTAAAATATATCATTGACGAGTAAGTAAATATTTCTCTGAAACTCACTTTTTTCTAATATGAGTAATGAGTATGTGTGTAAAGTGGTGTGTTTCATAAAGCATTTTCAATTTAATTTTTCACTAAAAAAAATTATAAAGAAATTAAATTAAAGAAATATTATATACCATTTATTAATAATAAATAAAATCAATAAAACACTTATAACACTGTTCCTACACAACGACTTAGAAACATAAAATACATTTAAACGAGTATTTAAATATGACACCGAATAAATTCACTGACAGTGAATACATTATGGAATGCCTTGGTCATCTGGTACTTGAATTTACCTTAAAGTCGTATCTTTGGCCTCTACTTAGTAAACCATCTCTCAATACTGTATCATTTAAATTAGTTAAACTGGGGCCTGGATCCTAAAATTAGCAATTTTATATAAAAAAGGTAATTATTTACGTTAGCGGAAACATCTTCAATAATAATTAAAAAATTCCTTTTCCCTATTTTCTAGGATGCTAAACACGAATCTGTTCGTTTTGTCCCTCGAGTCGTTTTTTGAAAAACATTTTATCAAAACCGTAACTTCTATGTATTAGGGCTGTCAATCCTGAATTTTCACAATACCGGGATTCTGTTAATTTTTAGTACCAAAAATCTCAGGATGCCGCCAGCTTGGTTCCCAGGACTTTCGGGTTTGACTTTATCAAATTTATAGATACATCTAATATAAAATACAAAGCCACATAATAATTAATTAATTCACAGATACTACATTTAATTTAGTGACAAAGTCTCAAAAATTGATCATTGATCACATTTTGCGAAGTAGTAACTGCTTTACAGTCTAATAGATATTTTTAATACGGTTAAGTCTGAAAGAGTCTATGTAATTTCAGCCAGGTTCAAGCACAAATAAGAAAGTTTCGTTATTTTCTACTTTAACGAAAGAAACGGAATTATATAAAAATGGTGTATCCTACGATTTTTTATTATCAATTTCACCTACAAGTGTAAAATCAGAGAGCCTTCTCGACAGTTGGAACAGTCCACCAAAATTCATCGAGTTTGAATCCGAATGTGCTGGATGAATTAGCTTTTCTTATATATTTTTTTATTTCTTTCAAAATATGAATAAAAAATAAATTTCATATTAATTATAATACATTTTTCATAATTTATTGACAGCAATCAATCCTGGGATTCGGGCTCATAAATTTCTAATCCCGAAGTCCCGGGATCAAAAGTTTTTTCCGAGATTGACAGCCCTACTATGTATACATTACAGTAGGTTGAAGATGTAATTTTAACATCTCTGCTATATTCATTTCATGACGTCACACTGTTGTCAAAATAAATAGGCGTTAATATAAGGTGAGTTCGGCAAATACCTCACAGAGTAGATTGAGAGCTCACAGACTTTCAGTCATGTGACTACCGGTCAAATCGAGCATAATTATATTTGCGCAACCTAACAGATCAAACTAGATATTCTAAATCAAATTTGTTGTCAATATGTCGAATAAAACTAACTTGGAATTAATGTTCATATTTATTTTTTTGTTTATGTTGTGTAATAAACTATTTACTATTTTCATTAAAACACGAATACATTATTATTTTCAATGAGAAAATTGCATAATTTTTCCAAATACGTGTAGAAGAAAGAATGTGTTATTTTAATCAAAATGGCATTTGTCCTAATTAATTCCGTGGAAAAATAAGTCTAAAGAAGGTATTTAAAAATTTTGGCTAGCCACGCCCGCATAAAACGGTCACCGCTACAGCGAAAACCAGTGACGTCAGACGACGTTGGCACATGTATACCTAAATACAGCAGTGTGTTTTAGTTCATATCTGTATACGATTTTGATCTCCAGACAACGCAGTACATACGTTTAGAAGAGTTAATTTGTCATTTGTGATATTATTATATGCTATTGTGTTAAATAAACATTGGTATTGAATAAAAGTGTGTAAAATACTTGTAAAATGGTCACAGAAAATGCATCTCTCCGGGCAAATGGAAGAATTATTGAATTATGCCATTATAACTAAATACAGCGCTTCATAAAAAATATTTCACCTTGCCAAAAAGTGAAAAAAAGTGGTGTAGGGTGATGAAGCGCGACAAAATGAAAACGTTAAGCTCTTCAGCATTACAACATTATTTTTTTGTGAAGATCGTTTTAAGTTTAATTGGAAATACATAAGTAGGTAGGTTTAAGTTCATAAAAAAATAAAAATGAAAATTTGTGAAGAATCATTTAAACTTTTCTATTGAGCTATCACAATGTATACAGGACGTTTAGAAAATCAAAGGTAAAGCAAACTTACATTTCTTTTTTTTTTCATTTATTGTGTTCATCGCTTCATTCCAATTCCAAATAACATGTTCTGTATTTGCTCCTAGCATTTACGATATGTAGAATATTATTCAAAGCATTTATAAAATTTTGCTATATGACTTCACTTACTGAAATTATCTGTTTTATTCTAAAAACATAATAAACAAAAGTAATAAATAAGGATTTTTTAAAAATGTTTAAGGAGAAATGAAATCAGTAGCAAACAGCAATAAAAAATTAATAAACTCATTTAAAAATAATAATAAATATAAAAATATCGTTACTTTTATTTATTATTATAATACCGTTAAGTTCACCACATCATCACTAATAATTATGGTAATACCTACAAATGCCATAAAAATGCAAAAATATAAGAAACAAAAGCCATTTACATCACCAACACCGCAACCTGCACCTGTATCTATGGAAACAAACCATGCTGAACAGAGTGTGATGTCACACCAATAATATCGTGTTTTTGGCCAAGTGGCTTTGTTTACATTCTATGGCAATTTATTAATGTTAATAAAATATTAATTGCATACTAATTAAAAAATTATTATGTGATTATTGCCGCCAAACACATGTTGTGACCTTTCTATATATTTGAAAGATATACTGTAATACATTTCAAACCAATATACAAATCATTGTGATAAGTCCTTCTACATTACCACTAAAATCCTGCACACATTAAAATGTTCAAAATCTTCTGTTCCATTTTAAATATTTTAAATTTACATTCATCCTCATCCTCAAGTTAATATCCACAAACCAACAACAAGCTCAGGCAGTTCGATCGCGATACAATGATAAAAAAGATTTACGACGGATAACTTAACAAGTAAATAAAGGAATGCAGATGTTGATGTCACAAACGGAAAAGATGTAATTGCCAAAGGACTGTGAGATAAAAGATGCTTCAAGATGTATTTGCCAAACTCACCTATTGCAACTTCAATGTAATGTAATATATACATAGAGGTTACAATTTAGATTTTTTTTTTTTTTTTTTTCTTAAACTAGACTGGAGCGGGCAAAACTAATTTTAGATTCATATTCAGCACCTTCGAAAATAGAGATGGTAGGAATTTTTTAATTAAGATTGGAGAGACTCAGTAAAACTTGTTTGATTTGCATTTTTTAAATTATAACAAGAATCTATATGGCCAGACGAAAACAGACTTGACGCCCATAAATTGTAAATAAGGAAAAATTACATTTTTACTGTTTCAGCTAAAATAATGTGATAACTTTAAAATACAACTATAATCAATACCTCACCACTACATATAAAAACAAAAATATTTACCTCACTATTATCAGCAGGAGGTGTATCTCCATTTGTTTCAGTAATAAGCAGTAATTTATTTTCTTCTGCTTCGACATCTATTATGCCTCCCCTACTTTTTTGATAAACAAAGAGCTGTTTCATTCTTTCTTGGAGAAGTCTAAGATCACTGGTAACTTCAAATTTTTGAGCACTTTCTAATTCTTTGGGAGGAAGAGCTGACGTCAGTTCTTTCACATCACAGGTTATTTGTTCCCGGCAAACTGGACAATTAGCCTATGGAAAATATATAAATTAAAAAAAAAACAGACTAAATTCAATAATTCCATCAAGCTGGTACAAAACCTAACACACCTGGAACCCTTTGGTTGACTTCTGCCATGCCGGTAACTTGTCTTGCTCTTCTTGAAAATGCCTTTTGGTAACAATTAAGTGATTTGCCAGGCAGTAAGAATGAAAGTAATGAAAGCACTTAGTTTTAGTAAAGCTATCACCTTCTGAAAACCCGTATAAACACACAGCACATTGGCAGGTTGGCAAGTTACTTTCTGTCAAATTTTCTCTGATTAGCTTAAAATAAATTAAGTATCATAAAATGATCCATATATGTATACATAATTATAGCTACATTAGTAATGATTGAATAATTATAAATATTATTCAAATAAGAGCAAATATACTTAAATCTTACCTCTATCAATTCGAAAATTACAGGTTGGCCAAGAAATTCGCTGCACTTTTCTTTGATAGACTCGTATAAATTATTAATAGTAGAATCATCTAAGCCTCGAGGATTTCGTAACTGAACTATAGGTTCACAGTCCGGATAACCATCAGGAAGTTTAGCTTCAAGGGTAACACAAACATACTGTTTATCAACTTCATTTGCAGTGGAAGGGAATATAGTTGACTTGACTAGTTCAGGACATCCACTGAAATTAAAGTATAAATAAGAAATCCTTAACAATCAGCATATACCTATTCACTTTTCATTGTAAATTATGGAAATATCATCCATCAAAATTGCCTCTAATGCTTCCAGTTCTTCCTGTACACTATAAAATATTTGTATTTTATTTCACGAGCAGAAAAACAAAGTAAACAATACCTACCGTTCATTGAACGACATTTTCATGAATTGCAAAATGAGATCGAGATCAATCAATAAATTATTATACAAAAAGTAGAAACAAACACTACGAATATGAGAAGCACGAAGCACTCGACTTTTTATCAACCAATCGCAGCTTATTGTAGGCACAAAAATATGTTGTAGGTTCAAGTGTCAAGACTGTCAAGTGTGTCAACAACCGTCAACTGTCATTCATCCGTCATCACGGTCTAATAGACCGTGTGCCGTGGCGTCATGTCACCATCTTCCGTTTCGTGTGGCTCGTGGAGCGTTGATGGTCTGTGGTGTGGTAACTATCACCCAAGAGCATAAACTAGATAGGTTCAAATTACTATATCAAGCAAATTGTTATAGTTTTTATATAGGGTGGACCATTACTAATAGAGCAGGGGCGAGATTTTGTTACAAAATATGAAGTAGCTAAATGTGTTTTAGAACATCGTGTACTAACGATGCTTAGAAACGTTGTTGTGGAAAAAGATATATACGTGTCAAAGCTGAAATTACTTTTTGGAGGTATAACTCGGAGTACTGATTATGTATTAAATAAACTTCGGCTATAGAGGGCGCCACGTTAGCAATACCTGATGATGAATTTCTATCTTATATTTTATGACAAAACGTTTTGATTCAGTTGACTACAAAATCTTATCCGGGCATCATTTACGTAAAAAAATATACTTGGTAAAACTAGATAAAAATGCTATTGAGATTTATTTTCCTCATTCTAGTTTAAAGGCATATCTCAGTTTTTATTTAAAGTGAGATTTTTACGTATTCAGTATCAGGCTGTTCTGTCAAAGTTTGAAGAATATAAGTTATTTCAGAGAGTGTTAGAGGTTTAACTGCTGTAACTTCAGTAAAAATATTAAAAGTAAAATAGTATGTAAAAGGGCATTATTCAAGCTCTCATAAAATAAGTTGAGTTATAATTATATAAAGGACTTTATCACAACGTGGCAAAAATGCGACTTTACGAACTAGTTTGCTGCGTAAGCTGAGATTTTTTTCGTTCAATGATCTGTGAGTTGAGCCAATTTGCGGGTTGCCTACCACTCGTCGGTTTGTTTTTAGACAATAAAAAAATTCTAAATTAATAAAATAATTAACTAAATACCTTACTAACATAAATATACCACATAATTGCTACATATGTTCAAAATGTCCACCATTATTGTCCACACATGCACGTCATAATTTTCATGCATTCGCCAGAATTTGTCCTTATTTCATAGGCTGCGGTAAAAATCCGTTCTCCTAAGTCATTTTCTGTCGATCTGGGCCATGATTTTCAGGACGAAGAATAATACTATCAGTATCAAGCACATACATAAAGGTATCAAGACAGTATTGAGATTTGAGACACTCAAGTATATGATCTAGGATGGGGCGGCCACCGTTGGGAGGAGACGATCTAAATAAATATGTCGTGCTCTCGCAGAATTGCGACGAGCTTCTCCGCAAATTAATAATAACATATCACTAGACTCACGTATGCTACACATTTAAACAAACAAAGAAAAGATAAGGAACACCTTAAAATTTTGCAGATATAGTATATAGTACAGTATATATTGCGGCAAAAATTAAGACGACTAAAGCCAGCTTTAGAGAACGACGCAGTGTTGCTAGTCACACTAACGCCCGCTTTACATTAACAATTTCTTTGTCAATTATAGTCGACTTCCAAAATTGTAGAGAGTGACTAATGTTATAAACCTGCTCACAATTTATAGCAGTCAACACAAAGAAATATACATGCAGTCCTTATATTTTTCCTATAAAATCGTGTGCCGCATATCTCTGAAAGCATACCCAATTACACAGCTTCTACTACGCATGCGCTGCAGGTAGTACACATTAGTACGCATGCGCTGCTGGCGTTTGATTGGTTGCGACGAATTGTCGCATCCAACTGTTTCATTTCCAGCGCTACCATGGGCGGGTATATCGTTCGGGCGGATAAAATTTTGGGTATATATATTTCATTAACAAATTTGTACGTAACTAGCACTTGTGTGCAAATAAAAAAGTAGTAAAGAAGTACAACTGTGGAATGGAAAATGATGGAAACTCGCGGAAGAAAGATTGTATTTTTAAAATGAGTTTTCCAAAAAAAAAAAAACTATTGCTATATCTTACAAGATAAAACTTAGTCCGTATAAATGAAATCGAAAAGAGTATACTGATAGAAAGAACGAAATAGTGATATGGCGAAGAAACTATTTAAAATAAATATTAAAAAATGAGAATCTGGATCGAAGAATATATTAAATTTTGACAAAACATGGGCGTATGAAGGTCATATGGAAAGCGGTACGATATGATATAATAAGTGTCAATGTGTGACCGTTATAGTGACAGTGCTAATAACCAATAGTAAATAGTGTGTATGTATTCTAAAGCCTTTTGTCATTTTTAATGCGGAATTCGCAAATATTTGCGCGATTTATTTAACATTTTACTACTATCGTCTGTTAAGTTAAACCTCTAACAGCCTCTGTAGTCTGTATATAAAACTTTTACTAGTTTTGGTATAATTTCCAACTTGTTGTCGCTTGATAATTCTTATTAATTAAATGGTCAGTTATACAGTTCTAGAACTGTTTGTTATCGGCCTCAACAAAACCAGCCTTTGGTGTCGTACTACAAGATTTTTAACTGAGTTTAGGAATCTTAGTACTACGACACATTTGCTAAATCTAAAGAAGTATTAAAATCCAGACATTCACTTTTAGCCAACGTCATCTGAATTTGTTGACGCCTTTAGAGCTCAAAAACACAGTGAATTATAAAGTTCTAGTTACTTGATTTACGACCTCGCTGTGCTATTATTCCTATTGTATACCTATACCATAGACTTATATCCTGTGAAATCTATGATATCTACCACGATCGGTGATCTTCTGTGATGCATAGATAAAAATAGCAGAAAAGCTGAAAATTGTGAACAGTAGTTATGGTGGTTACACTTGTCGGCTTTAGATGTTATTTGTGGGGGAAAACCAGAAATAAGAAATCGTAATACTGTTTTTATATACAAAGTCACTTTCCTTGTTTTTTTTTAATTTTTATATGATTTGTTAATGACTAAGCCAACATTATATGCACATATACTGGTAAGTTTATAATAAAATTTTGCCATTTACTTTTTCTAGTATACATAAGGAAAATTATTTACCTACTTTATTTGAATTTCGTTGCATTCCTTTTCATTAAATTGTTTGTAAAAATTATTTTATGCCAAAAAATACAAGAATAAAAATTCTGAATATATTAAAAGACTGCCTATAGGTATTTGGTATTTTATATTTATATTAATAAAATATATTTTCCTCTCAAGAATTGATAAAGTTTATATTTAATACGATACGTGCTACGTCATTACATAGATTAGATAATGCATCCAGCTAAATTTCAGTAATAATTATCAAACCTGTTATTGTTAGATGTTAATCTTAAAAAGATATATATCAACCAAATCCATATATATAAAATTGTTCCACCCGTAGGTAATACTTTAATATCATAATAGTTTTAGCGGTTTTAGGTACGAATTTTTAGTTTAGTTAGGTTATCGAGAATCCCGCGCTCTCCGCTTATTGGATAAAAATGAACACAGGGATACATGCACAGAACACCTATATAGTAAGAATACATGCATCATAATCATAAATATCAATTGTTAGATATGTGATGTGTTCCGAAATTTACTGTGTTCTGACAGATATGTGGTTCAAATTATTCAATTTCTCAAAGATGCAAGTTCTTTTTGTTAGATAGCCGATGGTAAAAGAGAATATTTAGGGAACATGATAAATGGTTAATTAGGTATATCTATAGCTGATATGATTATAAAAGTACTTTTTAAACAGTCGTTAGGTTAATTTCTGTACATACATTGATACAATTGCCATATTCTTTTTACCAGAAATCTTAGCTAATCTGAGTTAATCTCACTAAATTGACCAATCATCATTGAGAATAACTAAGATTAACTGAGATAAACTAAGATTTCTGGTAAAAAGAATACAGCTAATAGCAGAAATCTTAGTTTATCTCAGTTAATCTTAGTTATTCTCAATGACGATTGGTCAATTTAGTGAGATTAACTCAGATTAGCTAAGATTGCTGGTAAAAAGAATATGGCATATATCTATTCTGAATTCTTACATTCTCATGGACGCGAATTCGCTCAAGACAAACTAAATACATTACCAGCCCCATGCATATAATAAACTATAGTAATAATAATTCGATTGTTCTGAACATTTTTCTCATAGACGCGAATTTTACGGATATTCACGCGAATTTAACAGTTTTTGATTTAAATTATCGTTATTTTCATCATTATATGTGGGGTTAGTAAATTTAACTTGAGCTATCAATATATACCATGACAGTCATGTAATGATGCAAAATTCGCTGAGACTTTTCCCGCTTCTAAATAATTCGCTCAAATTTTCGCGAATTTTGCGTTCATGAGGACAAGACTTTACTGTTTTGAGAAATTCGCTAAAAATTGACACTTTTCCGCCATTAAATAATTTAAAACAAAAACTGCAAAATTCTCTTCTATGAGGATAAGGCGCCGAGTTCATACAGGTAGTCGCCAGTATTATTCTGTTTGGCTGCATTTCATTAAAACTGTTTGCTTTTTATTTAAATTAATTAATCAGAAAGATATTCCCAAATTTGCAACTTGTATATAGATATTTCGGGCATAATTAATAAGAAACGAAATGTCCAATCATTTTGAAATTTAGTACAGTTATGTTTTAGATATCTGCCATTTCTGAGTTTCTGAATAATAAAAAAATAAAGTTGAGGACCCTATATACCTATATGCACATAATTTCCTTTGCAATATCAAAAAACTTTATATGAGGGTCTCACAATTTTTTGCACATTATTCGAGATTCCTCTATATATGTATATACAAGGTGAGTCAAATTAAAATAGTCAAACTGTCTTGGGGGCAGTTAAGACATAAACATTTCAGGGGAGGAAGAGAGTAGAAAGGTCCCCTATTTTCTTTTTTCGCTTACAACTCAAAAATTGTGCATTGTAGCGAAAAATTCTTTACATAAAAATGAGAACCTAAACAATTTTCTACAAGATTGGTTCTACACATTTTTTCACTACGATGCACCGTTTCAGAGATACTAATTCTCAAAAGTTGGGAATTCAAAAAAAAAAAAATAATAATAATACACAAATTTTGTCATAATTCTCCAGGTAACTCCCTGGCCATTTGTTTTACACAAAAGTCCCATAAGAGAATGTTTTAGAACAACAAATTTTGTTTAATATTATGTAGTATCAAGTTTTACGTGACATATGAAAAGTTGATGATAAGAATCATATGTCACAATTAGCTACAACTGTTATAATTATGTTCCTTAACATAATATTTTTTATTGTAGTAACATCATTTCTGGCTATAAGTTTAATGCTGTCATAATATGTCTGAAGCAGTGGCGATAACATCAGTTACTAGAGATGATCATTATTATGATATGAGCCACAATAAACAAGGTTTTGCCTACATATTTAGTCATGATGAATTTTCAAGTAATAACTTAAAACGTAATGCTGCAGATGTTGATGAGACAAATCTTAAGAATTGCCTTAATGACTTGGGATTTGATGTACGACCTTTTAAAAATTTGAAAAAAGCTGAAATACAGGGGCACATTGAGGAAGGTATTTCATTTTTAGATACTGTGTGTATGTATATGTACGCAAATATAGAATTTAGATACATTACTGTATAAACTATTAAACACAGCTGAAAGCTTAATTTTATCGGATGTTTTTTTATTGTTTATTAAAAGAAAAGTTATTTTTGATAAAAATATTTGCTTTACCTAGGAAGCCATGAGTAGTAGAGTTATATATGTTATGTAATCAAGTATAGTAATAAAAATTTGAAATGTAATACAGGGTGTAACTTTGAAGGGGAGTCCGGTTTGGAGGGGGGGTGCCTGTGACCATTACAAACACATATCACAAGTTTGTTTTCTTAAATTCTGTCACAAAAACTGATTTTTTTTTGTTGCCTTTTTTCGCAAGTTTCATAGTACGCCACTGGGCAGAACAGCGCTGAGCATATCTAGTTACAGCGTCACCAGCATTGTTGCCATATTTAATTATTGAAGTGGAAGATGGGAAAAGGAGTTCTATTAGAAAGCAAAATACCCAAGCCACTCGTGAGGTACTACTTTTTGAAATATACATTTGTTTGTAGTGGGTGTTCGCTTTGTTATTCCATATAAACAAAAAAATAAAAAAAATATTATTTTACGTATAACACTATAAAACAGCAACAAATCAGCTAACAGAGAACTCAATAATAAATAAATACATCCTTGTTACTTACGTGAATAGAGTCTTTGGTTCAAGATTCTTAGTCTGCAAGTTTGTTTTTGCTCAACATTAGAGTACTGGCTTTCATAACTCCCATAATATCTTAAATGTTGAACTAATCTTACAAATATTTTCTTATGCGGTACGTGTCTATCGCGGTAATTCATCCGATATCGTCTTCTTGCAGCCGCCGTCTTCTTTTGATAAAAAAGAAGCTCTAAACATATTAGCTCTTTCATAATTTGCATACATGTTTTTTTTCATAATATCACATACACTTGGTAAAGAAAACTGACCTTTATAAAGTTATACTTATATACAGAATAACACATTCCACAAAATACCACTTTAAATTATTACGAAATTAAACTTGGCAAAATACAACACTACACTAAACAAATTCTAATTCGATTGCAGTAAAACGCAGAAAACTTGCTTTCTCTCTCTCTCTCTTATCTGTATATTTTTTTCCCTACATATATCCATCCTAGCCTGGTTTCATGTATTGTGTGCAGTATTTATTCGATATTTTTATTTTATAAATTAGGTCAATGCCACGGTTATTGTGACTCGCATCGCCGGAATCTCACGCGTATGTAATAATACATCATCACAATAAATTGGAAGTTGTAGTTTTGTATATCCAGACTATTGCCTTCTGCATTCACATTACCTCACTAAAAAAATCCGCACTTTCTCATTTCACGACCCCATAATTCTGTCAAACTATGTCACTATCGTGAATCCATTTTTCTATGGTTTTCCTGCACGGTATCCGTCATGACTTTGTGTATAGTTAATTTGTACTCGCGAACATAATGTAAATAAATAACACATAGTACGCACCGTCAAAGGTATGTATGTACTATTGTACTGAATTCTAAAATATCTGCTTCGGTCGCGGCTGCCTGAAATACGACTCTGAAATGACGGGACAAGTTCCGACGTCTAGACTGGTAACAACTAACTGGCAACACCGTATACATGGTTCTACAGTGGAATTCGGACGCTGTACAGAGGCGGCGTGGATAGCAATTTGGGTGTAGTTTAAAAATTTAATTATAACTCGGCTATTTATTTGATTTAAAAAAAACTTATTTCAGATTAGCAATCTAGGGAACACGGACTACTACCCCTACAAACCGGACCCCCTTTCAAAGTTACACCCTGTATATATTTTCTAAGCGCATCACTGCCTTATTAATTTTTTGTTTTTATTAAACACTTTATTTGTAGTTGATTGAAATTCTTAAAAATATGGCTCATGAAAAAACAATTACATACACATCACATATTTCACAATATACATCACCGTGTTTCACTTTTCTCGGAGCCACCCCTGTAACTCATTTACAAGTTATTCAATTGTTCTGAATTTTTTACAGCTTAGATATTATTATTATATTTTGTCATTGTGAAGTGTTAATTTGGTCATAGGCTCCACCCTTGAGTTAGCAAGGGTCCCACATAGGATTGAAATAAAAGGGGATCAGTTTTTCGCAAAATAATATTACCAATTGTTTAGGAAATTAGTTTTTACGGAATCTCATTCAGCATCATTAGAAACTCCTCTGTGCCAAATTTTGCCAACCTACCTGAAATATTTTTATGTGGATACTATAAACTTAAAAATTAAAGTAACATAATTATGTTTATCTAATTTTATTAGTTTCAGTTAGTCAACCTTAAAACTAATACAGTACATAATGAACAGTTTAATGTTACTGTTTCATTTTTATTAATTAACACCTCACAGTCTCAAAATAGTTACTTTATAAGTATGTATAAACTGTAAAAAATCAAGTAAGCGACATGGGTGGCTCCAAGAAAAGTAGAACACAATGTAGATGCCGCAATTTCACAAGATATAAATTATAAAAATTTATTTTAAATTTACTGAATCTATAAAAACAAGTTTTTCTAAATAAAAAAATAAATTTTTAGATAACACATTTTTTAAACAATTTTCTAAATTCTTTGTTTACGGATGCAATAATTTCTTCGTTTATGTTGATAACAGCAATTTTTTATTAAATAAATCAATGTTGTTATAATATTTATTCTAGCTTTACTCTATAAATTAGGTATTACTTTTTTACTGTATTTTATATGTGATGTGTTTCGAGATCATATCATTAGCATCATTTTCATCTGGGAATAGTAAAATGTTGTTAAAAATCCCATTGGTTATTTATTTGTGAAATGTGATTATTGTTCTTTTATGAGTAAATACCATTTATTTAAGAATTTTCAAACAACTTTATAAAATAATGTTTTTAAGAAAAACAAAATATAGGTTGCTTTGAGAAAATTCTATATTTATATATTTTTTGAATAGGTACATATTTATCTTTTTATCAACAATAATATTTTCTTGAAAAATTAACAATAACATATATACACTGTATCCCCATTTGAGGATACAGTGTATATAAATATTATATATTTTCAAATTTTTATAATCACATAAGTATAGCTATATTATGTGTATGTATAATTTATGAGCAAATGGTCTATAGGATTTATTACCGATATAATTGTTTTCATATCTTCCATTAAATCTGTATTAAATGATTATGTCACTGTTATTTTTTTTTTGTAATTGTATAATGTAATTTAATGTTGGTAATGTATGAAATTATTCTTATATCTATATTAATGCATTAATATTTTCCCAACAGTACGCCAAATGGATCACACAAATAATAATTGTTTCCTTGTTTTTGTGCTATCACATGGAGATGCAAATAAAGTCGAAGCTCATGATGGCGTTTATGATCCTAGTGAAATGTTTTGGAATAGATTTACAGCAGATAAATGTCCAAGTCTAGCGGGTATATTACATTAAACTAATAGTTAATAGCCACTATACAACAAATCACCGCAATCAATATATGTTGTTACTTACCCAGTCAGTAGAGTCTACTTTTTAAAAACACTTTTGCTTCTGCCACTTCCGGTTATACCAGAAGTTGTTACCAACTTGCTTATTTTAAACGAAACGCTCTGTTTATTATTGCATATTTAGATTCTACATTAAATTTTTATTCAGTTTTATATACATTTTGTCTACGAGTTTCAAGAAAAAAGTAACAGTTGCAGCACCATATTAAAAATGTTGTATCTTGAGCTGTTGGAACAATTATAATTTACATTTTTTGCACTAACAATCCAGAAATTACTACATCTTAAAGTGATCACATAATGTCTGAAAAACATACATCAGAGTTGTAAAAAATTAGGAACCAATTTGCTAATTTATTAAATCACCATGTATACTCGGTTTTTTCAAATAGTAAATACACCTAGTTTATTATTCTATAGTTGAAAAAAGAATACAATTTTGGACCAATTGAATGGTATCATTTGTATATAATTATTATTTCTTAAGGTTTCCCAGTTATAATTATTTTAAAAAATGTTCAAAAATTTGATATGGCCAAAAATAGCCTGTAAGACAATAAAACAGTGGATACAAGTGATGCTGCCCAAGCAACTAACAGCAAATTTGATATACATGATCATCGTCTGACTGAATCAAACAATTGAAAGTTAGATTAGATAAAGCATGGGTGTTGCAAGTTAGCAGACTCTAATGTGACAAGCGATGTTTCAGTTGTTGAACATTTTTTTATAATAAAATTTATCCCTATCAGAAACTTTGAGATAGGTGATAGAAATGATATATTATTTGATCCAAAACTTGATTCTTTTTTTAACTAATAGAATAATATAACTCCCAACATGACGCTTAAATATGTGCGATAGTTCTAGCTTCTTAAATTTGTATCAGTTTATTTAAGCACATCCATAATGATAACAATTTTATATTAGATTTAGTACTTTCAACCTGTAAAACACTGAGTGTGGTCAGGGAATCCAATCCTCTGCTAGCAATTGATTATCATCACCCCGCGCTGCTTCTTACTTTACCTCATAGTAAATTTTTAAATTCTCTTCAAAATCCGAATACTTGGAAGCTAAACTTTATAAAAGCAAATTATAAAGTAATCAATGGTCAATGGTTTTGGTCCGGTTGATTGGGAAAATCTACTATAATAAACACTGCCTTTGATCAATTCATACCAACTTATTATGTATAAATCGTGGCAATTTTCCTATTATGGTATTTAGTGAACACCAAAAAAGTAATTAAGCAGAACAGAATTTACAATAAATATAAGAAATTAAATAGCAATCATTTTTTAAATAAATATAAAAAGTTTGATTAACTAATATTTATTAGTTATTTGCAAAGAAATATTAAAAATAATTCAAAACTTTTTTAGAAATTTATCAATAAAAAGTGGAAATCAACTACCATGCCAAACGCTATGTCCTACAACAACAAAAACCTAAATAATGGCATCGGTATATGTAACTCATATGCTGATTTTTTTTTTCTGTTAAGATATAATACACTGTCATCTATTGAATTAAGTCCGGAGTAGTTTTTCAAAAACTTTTAAATTTAAAAGAGATATTTAATGCTGGTCTTGATGATATCCCCCCTTATTTCATAAATGTATGCAGTCTGTTTAGCTTTTCCTATATTCATAATTTTCTGGATGGTGCTAAGTAGTGGTTGTTTTCCAGAATTATGGAAATCAACATTTATTTTTCATTTTTTATATCTGACTGTAAAATTAATGTCAACAATTATAGAACAGTTTGTTGTTTTTGAGTGAAAATTTGCTTAAAATTTAATGTAAAATCCAAAGCTGCAATAATGTACAGGGTGTTCCATTTAAAATAAGCAAATTGGTATCGACTTCCCCTATAACCAGAAGTGGCAGAAACGTGAAAACATTTTTAAAAAGTGGGCCCTACAGACATTAATAAGTAACTTTTCCATATATTGATTGCGGCTGTTCATGGTGGGACACAATATAATATCTCTGCTAAGTCATACTGTTTTTTACAATTTAATCTTTTACTAGCTAGTTAAGCTAGTTAAATTTCTTTAACAAAAATAAATACTTATATATATAATTAAATAATTAATTTCAATTTTTAGGTAAACCAAAATTATTCTTCATGCAATGTTGTCAAGGTAATCAATTGGATCCAGGAATTAAATTAGTCTATACTGAAACTGATGGCCATGTCTTACCATATACTATTCCAATACATAGTGATTTTTGTGTTATGTATGCAACTGCTAAAGGTAAACCAGTGTATTTAAGTACAGTCAAATTTTAAGGTGCTTTTTATATCTTATAATAATGTAAAATGTACAATATTAGTTTCAAAAAAATTGTTTGAGAAATTGCATTGCAAATTATTCTGTTATACTTATATGTAATCAATTCATTGTGATTGTATCAAATCTTTTACAGATCATTTTGCATTCCGCAATGAAAAGAAAGGATCATACTTTGTTAAGTGTCTCTGTGAAGAACTAGAGAAATATGCATATCGTGAACATCTACTAACAATTCTAACTTTTGTCATCCGACGAGTTGCTGTAGAATTTGAGAGCAAATCAAGAGAGCCATGCCGTAACAAAAAAAAGCAAATTCCATACTTTGAGAGTTCATTGACTAGACTTTTGAAGTTTAAAATTATGAAAAAGAAAGAATAGAGTACGTAGATATTTTAATATTGCCATTGTACAGCTTATAGTATATAGGGTGTTACAGAATGATGTTATGAAAATCTAGGGGCAGATTTTATGTTTAGGAATAAGAACAAGAAACATAAGTCCGGAAATGCCTTGTTTGTGAGATACAGGTTGTTTAGAATTTAAATACTAAATAATCTTCATTTCTCGAAAACTGATCGAAATATTGAGATGTAATTTGGTATGTACACACCAGTGTATATAGTCAGCGGCCGAAATTGTAGAGAGTGACTAATGTTATAAACCTGCTCACAATTTATAGTAGTCAACACAAAGAAATATACTTGCAACCCGTATATTTACTGCATGTAGATGCCCCCAAAGGTAAAAATCCCACGGATTTAAATAGTCTCTTATATTGCAACTAAAATGAACAGATGCTCTGTCGTGCATAAATTATAAATGACAGCAAACATTAAGAAGGACAGCTTCTAGAAGGATAGGTAGATTTTCCTGTAAAAAATCCAGGTATGTTCGTCTATCTAATCTTCTCGGCAAAATACATTGACTGAAAACTGCTGCTGGTGCGATTCATGAATAATGTATGGATCTTCATCTGCCCAAAAATGTTTATTGTGACAATTAAAAATGCCGTTTCTCATAAAGAAGCTTCATCCGTGAGCAAAATGAAAGAAGTAAATTGCCAATTTCTAAATTTTTTTGGCTGAGCCATTGACAATACTGCAGTCTGACTGACTCTCTGCAGATGATAAGGAGGATTGGAGGATTAGCCATACATTAACATGGTTCATATGCCCTAATTCATTTGCCAGACACCTTGTACTTATTGCAGAATTTTGTTCAATCACTTGCAAAACATTTTCCATTGTTCGTACAATTCTTTGCACCCCACAAATCTACAAAATTATAAAATTCCCTGTTACTTTTTCCATTTCCCAAAAGTGATTGCATAAGGTAATTGATGGTCAGGGAATGCATCTTCATATAGAGACGCTTTGCTTCATACGAATTTCCGTTTGCTTTTCCATACATAAAATGTATGTTGGGCAATTCTTCAAAGAAATAATTCACCATATTTACTTATATTGTAAAAAAAATGTATAAAAAAAACTAATTTGTTTTTTAATTACCATTCCAAAATTGGTCTATTGTAATGAGTAATAAATTAATTTTTATCTCGAAAACGGTGCACCAGGAGGACAAAGTCCAACAGACACTTTTTAAGCAGAATTAACTTTTCTTTAAAAGAGCAATACCAATTTGTTCAAAGATCAGTGGCATAAAATTTCTTTTTTTTTTTTTGTTGCTAAAAATGAGTATGTAATAGAATAAACGCCACTGATGCTAGTATAATTTATACACGTAAAAGTAGCCCTCCACTATACACTGTTGTGTACTAAATCTCACCTCAATAACTCGATCGGTTTTCGAGAAATGAAGACTATGGTATTTAAGACAGAAAATTTTTAACAACCTGTATCTCGAAAACAAGACATTTCTAGACCCAGGCTTATTTAAACTTTTTTCTTATTTTTAAACAGAACCTGCACCTAGATTCTTTTATCATCATTCTGTACCCAGTGTATATTTTTTGTACAAATTAAAAATAAAATACATTGCGATAAATTTAGAGGTACTAAATGATTTATGATCAAAGTGATAGTAGTGCCTCAATACAATTTTAGATTTTAAAATAGCAAAATATATATTTTTTATAGCAAAAATATATTTTTTATAATATTTATATATATATTAATTTTTGTCTTATTTTTTCAGAAATTTTAACACGTTTTATAGGGGCAGATTTTTATATGTATAAGAAAATATGATAATTAGGAAAGCATTTAATTGTTGTTATGTGTAGTGTTGTAATGACCTTATTTATCGAAAGAGAGCAAAATTATCGTTACATTTATTAAGAATTTATTTTACATGGGATCTTGGAAATGTTATAGAGATCTCCTAATTGTCTTAACTTACCCATCTTTAGTTTTACAATTTACAGTTTTGTGGTATTAAAAGGAAACACAACATTTCTATAGAAGGGTTTTTAATAACAATATATATAAATAAAGTGAACAACGGTAGACAATGGAGTACACAGACAAATGGTAAACTAGACACTTTTATAGTGTCTATAGTTTACTACAACTGCGACAAGAATTTAGATGGCTCACGTCATGGTTGACACTGTACGCAATAGTTTCTATTGTCAACATAATTTTCGATATTTGGTCATGTTTAAAACATTCATTTTTTGCAATTTAGTGCAATATACAGTGCAAACATTTAGTGTAGTACCTATATAGTTTTATTATTCTCAGTTGCAGTTTCTTAAATATTTTAATGAAAATATAATTCATTTGTTCATATAACGTAAGTTGTCTGAATTCTTGACGCAACTGTAGTTGTTTTATCGTTTATACACGCCATCTTAAAGGGAAAATAGCCTTACAAACTGAATTTATGAAATTAACTTTAACAACGTTAAATATTTTTTAATATACTATTTATTATTTTCCCTCTTTCTGAGAATATTGACCATAAATACAAGACGTGTTTGTCTTTGATAACAGTACGTTTAAAAATAAGTAGTGTTTTTCATATGAACATTTATTTTTAATATGCTTTCTATTTGAGATTCAGCACTCACATACTCTCAGGTCTGTTGTTAAATCTAACTTGCCCTGCATAAAACTTTGTAAAATTATTATACACAAGAAATTCAATTAAATATAACAAATTATATAACATTAATTCATTGATTTAATAATGAAATATAATATGGTATTTGTTAATTTATGTGTCCGTTGATATGTTATTTTTGCTTAAAATGTATATATTATTTATAAAAGTTATGAATATTGTATATTTTTACAGGGTAATTCAATTATAAAGTCATTAATTTTAACGACATATTTGAAAGGTTTAACAAAGACAGAAAATGGGAAAAAATATTTTTTACTCGACATTTTAAAAGAGAAACAAATCAGCCCATAACTCCCGATATGTTAGAGTGTTGCAGGCTGAGATCGCATTGATCAATTGATTTGAGAACTGTGATTGAATTGAGGTCGTCAGCAGCCAGTAACAGTCTGAAAAGTGGGTTTAAATAGTGATGAAAATATTATTTTCTGTGTAAATATGAATTTAATTTTTTTTTAATCTTCCCTTAAAATTAATGATATTATGACTGAATCACCCTATATACTACAATATATAAATTAAATAAACTATAATATGTATATGTTTGTTTTATTTTTAATCAAATTTATTTTTGTATTAAATAAGTATTTGCTTGATTAGTTAAAAATTGCTGTTATCCAAAAATATATATTGAATTTATTAAAATTTAAATTATTAAATCCAGTTGATTGATACAAGTATTGACTTATTAATTACAGAACAAGTTGTTTTACGGACAAGGTGATGTAGAAGCCGAGCCCAGAATTTAAACGAGTATTGTAATAAAATTTACAAAATATTAGTTGGCAGTCTTTTGCTTGTCACTCAAATAAAATAACACCATTTTTGCATTTTGTTTTGTATTATGGAAATTTTGGAAGAGATTTTAAATCTGCAGAAGCAACACAACAATTAATCCAGAAAAAATCATATTACAAATAGAGGTACATACATTCATATAAAGTATATTATTATAATTCAAACTTACATAAAATTAAGAGACATATTAAATAGTGTTGCTAGGTAACACACATAATGGTATCAGATACTAACGTTCCATTTCCTGGCCGCTAATGACTTCGGGAAATAGAAATTCAATGGACACTATGAAATAAAAAATAATGATAGTTATATTGCAAAATCTGTGGCTGTTATCAATGTGCGAACAATTTCTGAGCTGGTTACCACATCGTTGGTTTGAGTTTCTTGAGATTTGCAGAGACATCTCTTCCTCAGAAATAACTAGTCAAAAAACCTATTTTTTTTTTTTAATATTTGATCGATGAAATTTTACAGAATCTTTTTGTATTACCCAAAGCAGTATTTCCTATAGAATGTATTTTTAAATTATTAGTTTTATATCATCGTCATATGTATTGAAAAGAATCAATACGAGCAATGAGAATGTTTTTAAATTTTTTTAAAGAAAAATTCATATATTATAACTTATTTTGAAACTACCAATTTCATAAATTATGTAACTACATCTTCAGTTCAACGTGTACTACACACATAGAATAAAATTTGCATGAATTTTAGTGCAATATTAAAATACAAGAATCACATACTTATGTATAAAAATGCTAATAGTAATTTATTGATATAAATATATATATATATATATATATATATATATATATATATATATATATATATATATATATATATATATATATATATATATATATATATATATATATATATATATATATATATATACATACATATATATCAATTATTTTTATAATTTAATATTGATATATATACCAATGGCAAAACTCAAAAACTATTATTTTTTTTAATCACAATACGAAAAAGTCCTTACGCGTTTTTATTGCAGATTTGAACAAAATATGTTTATTTGAAACTATATTTATAGAAATTAATATTCCACAAGTAGCATATATTTTCATATTGTCACTATCAGGAATAAGTGAAACATATCTTTTATAAATGCATGTTGTTGTTTGTTAAGAAAAAAACTCAAAAGCACTTTTTTATATTTTGCAACAATAATTTTTATATTCTGTTAGTATTATTAGCATCTTTTACATTTTTTTAGTAAAGGCAACCACTGTTTTTCGTTTCTCGACATTGATATAATGCGACACTGGATAATTAAAAAAATAAATATACGTTTCGGAGCTAAAAAATATTTCTGTGCATCTGAAAAGTATTTGAAGTATGTTTTTTTTTAAAAAAAACTTCAATCCCCTATCTCAAGTGTAAACATTTTTCAAATAGATAGTTGATAATATCCACACCTGATTCTCCACAGTAAGTATGTATAAATAACAAAATTAAAATAAAACATAAACATTTTTGTATAACTGAGTAAAATGGACTAAATAATATACATATGCAAATTACGACGAATCGTACAAATTTTATTTTCTTAATATCTAATTCCAAGAGATTCCAATTTTTATTGAAAAAGAGATACACGAACCTATCTTCGACATATTATGTCCGCTTGCAGAGCAAACGTTTCGACAATATTGAACAAAACTCATCTTCAGAGGCGACCCTTGAAAAGGCTCTAGCTCTCTTAGGGTTGATAATTCATTTACCGACTGTTTATATGAAGTTTTCGTATTGTCTTTTCCAATAACTATCTTTAAAATTTTGCAATTTTTATTTGCCTGTCCGCTTTTTAAATTTAAATTATCCGCCTTTGGAAACGTCGGAAGCACATGGTTGTAGTTTCAAAAGTTGCCACTTTTCCCGCTTTAGCGTTCTTTTCGAGTAGGAATTTTACCTATCAAAATGGTACGTAAATAAATCGGAAATTAGTAAAATCATCCGTCTTTATTTGTATAAAAATATAGTGATTGGCGATTCAAAATTGTGCCCTTTAAAGTTCTGTGTTTATATTTTGTGTAATTAGTGGCATTCTATATTTATTTTAATATAATTCAAGCATGGTAATTGACAGATACTGTTATTTTGCAAAAAAGATGCATTTTGTAGTTCGTATTAAGCATTTCATAATAATACATAAAATTGAGAATGTGATTTCTTAGGTTCTATTGAAATGCTCTAATTGAATCTTTAAGACATTATTAATGTTATATGATACACAAACTGTAGATGTACCTAACCTTAAACCCATAAATACCAATATTTTATTTTTTTATTAAAGTGACGTTATGTTTCAGACTGAAGGAACAGCTACAATTAGAACCAGAAAATTTATGACCAACAGATTGTTGGCTCGTAAACAAATGGTAGTAGATGTTTTACACCCAGGACAACCTTCTGTTAAGAAAACAGATATTAGAGAAAAACTAGCCAAAATGTATAAAGTAAATAATAATACAACTCTTATACATAGTTATAACATTAATATGAATCGTTTTTTTAGGTTACACCTGATGTAGTCTTTGTATTTGGATTTAGGACAAACTTTGGAGGTGGTAAATCTACCGGTTTTGCTCTTATTTATGACACATTAGATTTTGCAAAGAAATTCGAACCTAAACATAGGCTGGCCCGACATGGTTTGTACGAAAAGAAACAGCAGACCCGTAAACAACGTAAAGAGCGTAAGAACAGAATGAAGAAAGTACGGGGTACCAAAAAGAGTAAAGTTGGTGCTGCTGCTAAGAAGGTTAGTATCTATTTTTAACAGTGACTTTGAATTGCAACTAGTCAATGTACGCTCAGCTCAATATAATGATTTCCAGTCAAAGTCATATTTTGTTTAATAGTTTGTGTACATGGGCTGGCACGCGTGTCTAGACAACAAATTTTTCAACATGCTTTTGGTGTCCCCCAAAATTGCTATTAATAACACAGGTCCACAAAAAAAAGTGGTGTGTGCTTAGGGTCCCATTACATTTTTTCCATGTATTTTTTCCCGCTGAACACGAATCTGAAGTCAAAATGGGGAGTCGCACAGCAAATTTTAGAGAAATCCCATAAAAAACGATAAAAATCACATCAAAAGTTTAAACACGTCCAAAAAAAAAAAAAAAACAAAAAAGTTGTGTGCTGGGAGTTAGAGTATATTTTTCTTTTGTATTTTTTCCCGCTGAACACGAATCTGAAGTTAAAATTGGGGGTTACACAACAAATATTTGAGAAAACCTAAAAAAATCGATAAAAATCATTTTCTCGTAATTTATTCCATATGATACCCTCTAAAACTGAAACAATGAGAAATGCTGTGAATTAGTAAATATTTAGTATTTTACAGCTTATAAGTATACCAAGATAGCTGTAAAATAGTAAACATTCACCAATTCACAGCATTTCTTATTGTTTCAGTTTTAGATAGTATCATATAGAATAAATTATGAGAAAGAGATTTTTATCCATTTTTTAGGTTTTCTCAAATATTTGCTGTGTAACCCCCAATTTTAACTTCAGATTCGTGTTCAGCGGGAAAAAATACAAAAGAAAAATATAGTTTAACTCCCAGCACATATGACTTTTTTTTTTGTAGACCTGCGTAAACTTTTGATGCAATTTTTTATCGTTTTTATGGGTTTTCTCTAAAATATGCTGTGCAACCCCTGTTTTGACTTCAGATTCGTGTTCAGCAGGAAAAAATATAATGGGACCCTCAGCACACACCACTTTTTTTTTGTGGACCTGTGTAATCCACCAACTCACTTTTAAATAGTGTAGATAAGTCAACATTTAATTGATTTTTACCAATGAAATTAACTTTTATTAAAAAAAATGACCCTTTCAAAAAAAATATTCTGTTTTTTGTTCATAAAACTCTTATTTAGCATTAAAATATTACAGTATTTAGACAGGAAGATTCTTCTATATAACATAGAGAGCCTCTCAGTATAAATAATTTGGTGTCAAAATTGTAACATAGGATTTTATAATTTTCAGTCGGCGATGTGTTTTGGTAGGTTTAAATTTTGACAATTTTTGAAAAAAAAAATACAAACTGCTTATTTGTCACTATGAAACTGGATGGATAAACTTAGGGCAAATATAAAATATTTTGGGAACTTTGAGATTTTGTCTAGGCACTTGTTTTATTTGTATTCATTTTAAAGACATAAATAGACTTTTTTGGTATTAGTGCTGATAATATATCAACATAATTAAAATATTATACACGTTTTTGTGTTTATAATATAATAATCTACTTACCTGGTGAAATATGTTTTTGTTAATGAATATAGTTTATCATTGAACAAAGTAATACTACATTGAAGAAGCAGGATTTATTAAAATTTGAATTAAAAATATAGAAGAAAAAATTGTTTATATTTAAATTTGATTTTATTTTAATTGTTTTCAGGGTGGCAAGAAATAGATTCATCTATTTCTAGGTATTGGTTTGGTTTTGTGATTTAAGTTGTTTTGTTTGTTTTTTGATTTACACAAGCTTTTGTATATCCAGTTCAGTCAGACAATAACTTATTTTAGTAGCAGTTGGTGAAAATCAAAATGATAATTGTTTTATAAGAACGAGTAGAACCATATCGTTTACAAAATTGCAAAATATAAAAGTGAAAAAGGGGCAAGTTCTAAAAGAGGCAGATTATCAGTTTTACTGATCAAGACTAGCTTTTTATAAACAATTTCTAACAAAATTTTTATTGTTTATTCTTGAACTAAAAGATCCAATCTAGATTTCGACCATATTATTTTTCTTTTTTTATAGAATTAGTGCTGTGTTACCCATCCGTGGAACACTGCTGTTCCGTGAAAATCTTATAGGTATTCCGTGAAATAATATATTAAATAATTACATATTAAAGTAATAAGTTTGAGAACAAGGTTTAGATATCATTAGAGATAATATTTTCTTTTTTGCATTTGTTAGAATACAATAGAGACAAAATATTCATACGTATTATCCATTTTTTAGTTTTTTTTTTTTTTTCATAGAATTTAGCCCTCAATTTAGCCTTCCTTAAATATAGGCTTGAAAAAATGTCATAAAATTCTATTTTTCTATTACTACCAAAAGTGTCTAACGTCACAAAAAGGTTGAGAACCACTGTTCTATATAATACCAAAGTTCTAATCAGTAAAACCAAGACACAATGTATATCTGCAAAGTATTTTTTCCATAATCAACAAAGACAAATACAAAGGCTTTTTAGTTTTTAAGAAATTATGTTTCTGTGGCTATATGATATTAACATTTCATAATGCGCACTTTAAGAAAAATTGAAAAATTGTAGAAAAAAAATATATTTTGCACATCAGAACTTTTTTTGACCAAGAAAAATGTGTTGGAATACCTTAAGTTGAATTATTGAAACCAAACTTGCAGAAAATATGTGAAGCGTGTTAATTTATTGCTGTGACATTGACATTATTTGTTTGACCGATATGAAACTTTATTGTGCTCCAACTATTTTAAAATTTTTCATTTTGACAAGAAAAAACGTACATTTGCTAACGAAAATGTCATTACATGTCAAAAAAGTGTCAGAGTAATTTTACCAAGAATAAATATCAAATATTTTTTTCATTGCCACATTTTAAAATAATAATTAGTTACTTATAAAATAGAGATGTTAAATTTTCGCCAACTGCCATTAATTAATTTACCAAGAGTATATTAGTACAAATTGTATAGAAAATTTTTGATCTAATTCTCCTACATGACATATTTTTTAACTACTGCTCTTGGTAAATTTCAATATTTAATAATAATATTTTTCTTCGATATAATCTTTTTCTAAACATTTTTGTTTTACCTATCTTTAATTTCCTTATCATGGCTTATACTTGTTTCTTTACACGTAATCCCTTTTTATATTGTGAAAAGTTTTCACTATAGCAAGAGTTATGCTGTAGTGTGTTTATTTTGTTTTTACTAACTATTACTTTTTTAAGTTTTTCGCAGAAAGACTAATTCTGGTATTTTTCTTGCAGTAATTCCGATGAGTGCATGGATCTCTCTGTGTTGCAATACAAAGGGGGTCGATTACAAAAGTTTTATGTATTTAACATCATTTCCATAAAATATATTTAAGTGTTTATAAATACAAAGAATATTTAGTTTCATTTACCATTCCTGTTAAATGCACTGGAATCACTTTAGTAGGAAAATATGCAAAGTAAACTCGATGGTTATATGCAGTTTTCAATAAAATCACGAGGTGGAATATTTAAAGAATATTGTACTTTATAGTGGTATTGTAAGTAAAAAATCTCATTGATTTGCCAATGTGTCATATATGAATTTAAACATTTATATTAACTTTTTAATTGTTTTGATGAAATTCAATACAATTGTATCATTTAAATACATTAATATACATATACTTAAAAAAAAATTAGAGGATGAGTTTCTCTTGGAAAAATATGGGGACAGTTTATATGACGTTGAATTTTTGAGATGTGTTAAAGTTGTTGCTTTGAAAAGCATATCTAAAATTTGATAGGGTTACATGAGTTTAACATTATTTTATAGTACAACATGTAATTGTCAGAAGATATAACAGCTTTATTCAATTTTGATATAATATATGGAATTGTATCTACTATCGGCCAATTCGTTTAAACACTGGTTATAGCACATATCGTAGGAGACATCCAATTTGACTCCAAAATATGAACATATTTATTTTCTGTAATATATTTAATGAAAAAATCTTGTGAAATGCTGTGTTAGTATCAATACTGAAAAATTAAAAAAAATTAAATTGGTTTATGAAATGAATAGCTCAGTTTATGTTTCTATTCCAAATGGGCCGAGGTCTGCTAATAACATAAGTTATTTAATGTAATAGGTATAGTTATTTATTAGCAGTACATAAACAAGTGTAATAGAATGAAATATTTAAACATCAAACTACAGGTCAAGTAAGGAATAAAACACAAATGGAAAATAACATCTCATTACAGCCAATTTACATTTAAAAGAAAAGTTGAAGCATTAATTCGACGTCACTGGTGTGTACTTTATACTTATGTACCTAAAATTTTACAGATCTAAGAACAAGGTTTAACTAATAAAAAATAAATTGTATTTTCTATCTACCTATTAAAAAACGTATTGTAGGTAAGCACTTAGTGGATTACTGAATATCATAATTTTGAAAATGACTGCAGAACTACTGAAGAAATAATTTTTCTGATGAGACTTCTTTAGGGGTATTGAAATACCGAACACTAAAAAATAAAAGATATAGATTTTAAATTCAAATTATTACAGTGAAATGGTTAATAAATTTAAGTTATAAATATTTAATAGCATATTCCTATTTTGATTCGATCTGTACAAGGTAAAATGACTTAAGTAATTTGTAGAAATTGATATTTTTGTATTAGGGGAAAAAAACTAAATACCGTTCAGGAAACAGTTAAAACCGAAGGAAAGGAAAACTAAGAATCCTAGGGGTAGAGAAGACGAAGGAGGGTTATGTAAGGAGAAATAATGCGGAAATATATGGAATGTACCAGCAGGCAGGCACCAAAAAAGATGAATAGAAATTGATGCAAAATCCAGAAGGGTACAGTGGCTTTGGCATCTAGAACGAATGGTAAATGAAAGGACAGTAAAAAAAATAGTAGGGAGAACCTAAGCATAAGAAGAAAGAGAGTAGTACCGAAGATATGGAGAAAGGCAGTGGCAATAGATTTAAAATAGAAAAATATAACGAACTGGAAAATTGAAACGAGAAATTAATGCCACAAAGCCCTATAACATTTTTTTGAAAACACAAAATTAACAGGGTTAGAGGGTTTTAAAAAAAATTTCTTGTTTTAAAGACATGCTTTGTAAATTTTGAAAATAAGTTCGAATAAGTGCCTGTTTATTTGACACATTAATCGTTTTTTCTCGAAAACGGCTAATTTTAATGTGACATAACAAGAGGACCTTTTTGAAAGATATTTTGACGATATTTAATTACGTTCTGTTCAATAAAAATATTCACACAAAGTTATTAGAAGAAGTCTATAATCATAAAGATTACGGCTTGTAATTCCCCAAATTTAGAGTTTTCGAAAAAATGTTATAGGGATTTGTGACATTCATTTTTCGTGTAAATCACCCCCCAGAATATTAACGCATCATTTCCGGACACCCTGTATAAAGATGTTTACAGGACATTTAGACCCAGATCTGCGTTTGGCGGTGCTATATTTAGGAAGGTTGTTGGTTTCTAAACCTTTCTTGCATACTTATTTGGTCTTAGTCCTAAGAAGTTAAAAGATAGGAACTTTTAAGCTCAGGTCTTAAGGCTTCCTTAGGACTAAGACTAAGTTATGACTTTTACAAACGTACACATGGAAATATGTACATTTAACTTCTTAGGGTAAAGATTAAGGCTCAGTTAGGACTAAGTTAGGGTTAAGACTTTTTATAAACTCACCATGAATCAACCTGTATAAAATAAATGTTTCGTTAATACGAAAATTATCAATTATTATTATCAAGTAAAGAACTGTCATAAACAATATTTTACTAAGAATGATGGTGTTATTCTTCGATTCTCCAACATTTTTCTCAATGGCACTTACGTCGTTTTACCTTGTACACATCGAATTAGATTAATTTGTATATTATACCAGTTTTGCGACTTATTTTTTACTTACTTCATCATTTTCCACTGTAGACATACATTTCATATACTGGGCGACAATTTCACATTTACTTTGAAGTTTTAAGGGCTTGTCAAAATCATCTGAAAAGTGGTTTTTTAGCTTTTTTTAACTTAACTCTATACTATATTACCGTTTTGGGGGGTTGTTTCCTCCAGCGTTTCCACAGAAAAAAATGTATTTAAATCTGAAAACATTTTTAATAATTAATTTTTGTCAATAATTACTGTGCACGTTTTTTTAAATTAAACAGTATATATTTGCAGTTATACTTGTAAGGTCAATTGATGAATAATAAAAACCAATTGGATTAAGAGACAAAATTAGAGAGCAGTATATCTTCAGGAAAGTAAGTAAATCAAATTAGAAATTATTCCACGAGTTATAGTGTAACAATAAATTTATAAAAATAATTCAATCATGCATCACTTGCTTATCTTTATTTTGTCAGTAATTTTTATAGTAAATGCTCCTCAAAAATATTTCCATTTTGCTGAATGCTGAATACCTACATTTTCTATCTCGACGTCGAATTACTCGAAATTATCTAAAAATTTAAGAATTACGTCTGATTTGATTCGCTGTCAAATGAATCCTCTATTGCATTTTTTCGAAACAAATTACAATAAAAAAAAAGAAATATTTATTTCTGTAGCGAAAATTTTAGCCTACCCCACAGTAGAAGGTAATTTATAGGATTTAGGTTTGGACACCGACATCTCCCTTGCCCACAAGTACGTCGAAAACTTTCCATGTGATCAAATTTCTGTGTACTGTTAATTAACTTGCGATTAGGTTAGGTATACCCTACGCTGAGGAAGTACTCGTAAGAAATTTTTGTACCGCATCTAACGCATTCGACTGATAACAATTCTCAAAAAGGCAATAACAACTATCAACGTAAAAGCAGGCGCCACACGCAATTTTGTTTTTCACAACCTGCTATGATAGAAAATATTTACGATTTAGATTCCTCTTATTTTTAAACGGATTTTACTTAATAATAATGGAGCATTCTTTATCAATATGACCAAACAAACCGTTTTTTTAAATAAAATAATTTGAAATTTCATAATTTTCAGTCGAAAAGTCAAAGCAGAAAAAAGGTTGGTAAATTTTGTTTACAGTGGCGAGCTGAACAGGTAAGAGTCAATTAATAAATTTCATAAATTTATTAGATTGGTTTAGAATTTATTTAGAAAAATTTATCGTCAGAGTGGTCCGTTCAAGTGGCTATAACTTCTTTATGAAGAATTTTGGAGCCATGTTTATATGAAAAAAGAGTAATCTTTTTCGACATAGAACATTCTGGAGAAATATTGCTCCCTAATTCAGGACACTCTGTATAGGGATCAATAATTGTAAACTATACCTACTATATAGGCTGTAATAAAAGTATGTCATCTTATTAAATGCTCATTTTTGACAACAAAACATGACGACATTACGTATCTACATATGTATATAAAAAAATGTCTCCCTTAAAAGATACAAGGTGTTGACAAGGTTCGTCGAGCTTATTTTTTAGATTAACTTGTCAAATTTTCACGTATCAGTTTGAAATTTAATAGAGGTACTTGTGGTTAACCAAATCCTCCAGGATATTATTGTAAACGACGCCTAAAAGACATACGTAGAAACTGGGGTGAAAAAGGCGCTATGTCCACTCCATTTTTTCTGACGTACGCTCATGGGTAATTTCTCCCAATATTTTATTACTCATATTTTTTCATAAAACTTAAAATTCGATTTTTGAAAGTCAAATTACCTCGTCGCTCAAGGAATAGTTTGTAGCTAATTTCTAGTGAATTCGCCGATTCTAAATTTAAAAAATTCAATTTTTATTTAGGAAGGCTTTTTTGTATGGTAAGTATAAGGTAAGTCAGTGGCGTATTTAAAATGTATTTCTGGGAGGGGGTGGGGGTTAAATGCCGCCCCTTTTTCAGTTTTAAAATAAAAAAAGTGGCAACTAAGCCACTTACAAAATTTCTACAATTTTGTTTCTCCAGGTGGGGGAGAGGAGAGAAGCGAAGTAGGCAATTGCCCTAAGGGCAAGAGAAGAGTACAGGCTAGTAAAAAAATAGTAGGGAGAACCTAAGCATAAGAAGAAAGAGAGTAGTATCGAAGATATGGAGAAAGGCAGGTTTCCCTTCCAGCATAGACTAACATTTAGTCTATGTCTCCAGGTAGGGGAGAGGGGCGAAGGAGGCAAATGCCCCCCACCCCCCTTCCCCGGTATCTAAATACGCCACTGAGGTAGGTAGAGATATATCGTCATTATTTTTTGCTGAAAGGGCGCAGTAGTTAAGGGTGACACCTGCTTTTTATTACACTTTGCATAATATATAGATTTAAAGATAATACAAAATAGTTTAAAATGCCTCATCATTATCCTTAGAATCACACTGCAATTCAAAAATATTAAAATAATTATTACCTACCAATACTTTTTGACAGTGCAGCACTGCAGGTATCAACACGAAGTAATAAAATCATTGCATGATTGTATATGATATTATTCTTTATCCAAGTCGTAATTTTTTCCTCAGAAGGATATCCACCACTTAGCTAAAAGCCAATTCACAAAATAAATCGTGTCAAATACAGGGCGCACCTATAATGTTAGCTTAGCCCAAACTTTAATGGTCGAATAATATTCTTTTTAATTATAATACTTGAACATTATACTTATCTCGAATATGATTTCTTTTCGGATATACATTTATAAAAATTGTTTTCGTTTTTATGACGTAAAATGAAGATGAAATGAAATATCATTACAGTTTGGCTAAATGTTTTACATTCTATTTCTATAATTCTCGTCCTTACCATTTTCAACTCTTGGAATATGCAGTTGTAATAATCACACTGAAAAATATACATAGGTACATATAAAACTTTCGTATAAATTTTAACAAACATTTATCAACTGGTGGTGGCCATTTTCTGACTTACATACATGAAGAGCTTATAAAACCAATGATACAGCTAAAGAAAACGTTATGTAAAAGCGTTTTTATGACAAGACGTCCAATTTTTAAACAATATTAATTTTTTATTTACTAAACATTACCTAGGTACATATGGTAAGCTATATTTTTTGATCTAACTTGATATACAACAATCATAATAAAAGGCTATACAGGGTCCGCAACTTAAAATTCCCCAGGTCTATATCCTCGTAATTTTTTAAGATACCTTAGTGATCAAGGCATTCTAAGCGAATTATTGGTTTTCAAAGTACAGTGGCATGAAAATAAAAAAACTATCGGTACATATTTATGGCTCGTGAATCTTCTAATTAGAGTTAAAAAATAAATGTTGGTATAGAAACTATCAGTTTTATTTTAAATATATAGATAATAAATAGATATAAATACTATGACTAAAATTATAAGTTTTCTTCGAAGTTTTTTCCAGTTTTAGGAATACGAAAGTTTTATTAATTCGCTATTATGAATTTTTTAATATGTACTGACTTTTTTAAGATTTTTTAAAGCTTCCAAGATTCCTCAACCTAGTACGTTCTTACCATGTTATTACTGATTACTACTGGATTATTTAATAAATTATGTATACTAGTCAAAGCCAAGAGAATCTGAGGATTCGAAGAATAGAATAAGAGGCAGGATGTGCTGTTATCAGTGAAAATGTTCTAGAAGATGTAACTACAGAATTATTAATAACGCGCAATAAATTTTACATTGCTCATGATGGCGAAAATTTCTAAGAGAATTTATGATTTAAAAAAAAATAAATTTTGTTTAATTCTGTTTATATTATATTATAAAAAAAAGTCACGCGAAAATAACATAATAACAGGCCTACAAAATGATACCTTAATCGCTAAAGGTTTCTTAAAAAATAACGACGAAAAAGACATGAGGAGTTTTAAGCAGCGAACCCTGTATAATATATTTTGATAAACCAAATGTCAGCTAAAGACACGGGCGTCTGCGTCAATGTTGAAATTTCGGAAAAGGTATTTTTCATGAAATTTCTTACGATACCTATCTCTCTCTTTAGATCTTTGACGTTTTTAATCACTTTTATCTTATGAAATGACATGGGGATATGCTTATTGTTTTATTTAGGTAAAGCAGGTATAGAGGCATAATTATGCAGTTTTATTTTATATACTTAATAAAATATTAAAATTATTTCTCAAAATTTAAAACCATTGAATTGTTTTCATTTTAGACAAAGCTATTGATTTTAAATGCTATACATTTTTTGACAAAATGTGTAGCATGTAAAAGGAAGCAGTAAATATTTTGGTTTCCTTTTTAGAACAGTTTCCTTCTTTCAAATAGTCAAGACACGCCACTGTTGTTATTAATTTTTTTGGTATGTCACCTACCCTTTGCGGTTCATCACCCGTTTCGACCTCCATTCCAAGTTTTTTCTTCGCAAAATTTAAAATACTCTTTCCAGTATATTGTAATCTATCGATTACTTCCACGTTTTTTGTCCAACAATAATCTTCCACACCTCTTACTTCCAGCGAGCGTTCACATCCCTTAACACTCTAAAAATTTATAGATTATAAACTATTCTAATTTTACTTTCACAATTAGGAAGTTTCTTACAAGGAAAGATAAACTAAGTAAAAGCACAAGGTAGCACATCTTACCGACATGAAAAACTCGTAAGTACAAATTGAAACAACATAATATTCTATAATGTGATCAAACATTATTCAGCCTTGTTAGTAATAATAAGCAACTATACCATGATTTATGGGATAATTATGGTATTTAGGATTTAGATTTCCGGTGAAGTATACCATAGATAGAGATTTCAAATAAGGTTACTTCAAATGCTATTTAACCTTTTTAAGCGAAAATAAATGAGCATATTTATATTCTATTTTTTATGTAATGGTCAGAAAACATTGTTAAATATAAAATATATAAATAGGTCGGCGTCAGATTTAGAATATTTAATTAAAATTATGAAACAATAATATGCAAATTTAGTATAAATTTTATTACTTAACCGTTTACACATCATCAGGTATAATATTGTAAACAATTCGCATTGTTTTTTTTATTATTACTAGTACTTTATGTATATCAGTCATTATGGAATGGACTTGAAACTGACATTTGAAATTCCCATGCTGAATTATCATAAATATGTAGAGTAGGTACACCCTAATATCTATACCGAATTTTTCGTATAAATAGGTATACTCGCGACAAGAATTCAGACGACTTACGTCATACGAACAAATGAATAATTCATTATATTATCATCAAAACATTTAAGAAACTGCGATTGATAGTAATAAAACTATATGCTACACTAAAAGTTTGCATTATATATTGCACTAAATTGCAAAAAATGATTGTTTTTAACGCGACCAAATGTCGAAAATTACGTTGACAATAAAAACAAATGTGTAACGTCAGCCGTGACGTAAGACGTCTGAATTCTTGACGCGAGTATATCCACTATCTGAGTTTTCTTCACAATAATTATTTGTACATACACATACAGGGTGTAACAAGAAACAACAGACACATCTCGTTAGCATATACAGAAAACGTTGAAATAATGACAGTTCTTTATGTAATTTTTTTCCTAAAATCTCTGAGGGGTTAGAGGGTGTTAAAACTTAAAAAATATTCCATTTCCAAACCGGCACCTGAGAATAATTTCAAAATTTTTGGATACATTACTCTAAACCATTACATTGCCCTATATGGATTTTCACAGTTTTTTTAATACGCTGATTGTTGCACTTGGAAATTAGTGTTAAAGCTTATTATTGATATCTTTATTTTGCATTAAAATTTAATTTTACAAATAATAAAACATTTCATTCTAAATTGAGTGGTTTCTTCAGTTCTGTAAATAACACAGGTCTATAAGATTGTTTATCACAAAAAAGTAAATAGTTTACTCCCGAAGGAACTCGAAGTGCTGAATATAAATTTAACCTCAAAATAATGATTGGCGCCTTCACGGTAGGATTTTTTATATATTCTAACCTAAGCTCAAGTTTTAGGTTATATTTGGAGTCCACTGTTGCTTGGAAACAATATTTTATAGACAAAAATTAATGAAAGTATCGTAAAATACGATTCTGGTCCAAATTTATATTTTGAAACGTGCAAACAGGATAATTTTACACACAGATACAGTTTGATTGATGTTTGCACTATATATGCAAATGCAAACTTCAGTATGCCGAATCTAAATGAAATAAATCCAATTTGAACGCTTCAAAACGGAAATTGGAAGGCAGGAATTTTACTTTCCGGTACTTTGACTAGTTTGTTGGTAAAATCCTTTGCAACCAGCAGTAAACTTCAAAAATGTCCAAAAACAATAAACATTTCTTCACTTTTAGGATAAATTGGCTTAAAGTCTTGAAGTGACAACATCAATCTGAGGCCAAATTTGAATTGACAATCAAATTTCCTTCAAAAATCAATATAAAGTTCCACGGGATATTAAATAGTCATTAATTTTTGTAGACGTGTGTAATTCACAATAATGTAATATTAGGTTTGTTCCAAGAGTCAGTTTGAGACTGTGTCAAACTATCACAGATATGCGACCAATTATGTTGCTACTATACTTTCAGCGATATCAAAGCAATATTCGCCTGGTCAAACAATCCCTGACAGTTTGAAACCAATTTTTTGCACTCTAGGAACAAAGCTATTGAAAATATTACTAGAAATTACAATATTATGCTTAAGGGTAATATACTAAAGTACTGTATCTATCCGAATATCCAGGCAGCTACACTTTTTACCCCTTCACTAATTAGAGTCCGTATTAATCCATTTGAGAAATCGCTGCAAAAGGTCTACTATAAATTTAGCTGCTCGGTCAAAAAAACCTGGTTCCTGGTCCACACTGTCGGGAATATTGTCCTCTAGTTCAGTTTGCCGCCTGTTTCTTGGAGGCAAGCTTTCACTATTACCTGAAAATATATTTTTCTTTATGTCATTCACATGCAGTCGGTAAAAGTACCTAAGTAAAATAGCAATTATATTATTTGTTTGCTTTGAATGGTTAAGTATTTTAACTATTTTGTAGATGTACAGGGTACACTCGATAGTATTGGTGAGAATATAAAAAAATTAAATAAAACTTAGGACACGTGGTGTTAAATGGGATGAAGTAATCGCCATTTTCAATCAATGTTTCTGGAAAAATGTAATCGATGACGTCATTTGTCGTTTCTGTAAAATTCCAAAGATAATACTTTTCATTGAAAATGGAGCTTACTTCATCACATTTAACACCAAGTGTTCCAAATTGTTTTAAGTAGGACCATATCCTCGAGTATGAGACACCCTGTACAACATTTATGCTTATAATACTCAATACTCATGATGTATTATGAATTTAAACTGAAATTATTTCTATTCATCTAAAACTGATTGAGCTTTGCAGAGTTTTAGTATATTTTTTACTAAAAAAACTTACCTAACAATCTCATCTTTTCAAATTCTGCTATAAATTCCTTATCTTGCTTAAGAAATTCTACGACACTTTTTTGGAGTTCTTCCTCTTTGAGTGCCTTCGGTGCCTGAAATTTTATAAGAACCGCTTATAGTAACAAATGTTAACTTTTTTAGTACATTATAGTTGCCTAATTTTTTAATCCATCATCATATTTTATAAAAAACAAATCACAAACCAATTAATTTAACCAATTCTATTTTTACCCAAAATATAATACCTATTTAAATCTACTATAAATTAATATTGAAATAAAAGTTGTGTGTTTATTAGAAATAATCATTTGAGAAATAGCACTGAAATTGAATGACAAATACCACGCGATAAAAAAAATTCAAGAAAGTTCTTACCCCTAAAACGGCGACTAAAGAAATCACTAGGAGACCCACCACAAAAATTAGTTTTGCCGCCATTTTGGCACCGAATTCAGCGACAACTTGTCCCGGAGCTATATGTTACTTAATTAAGCTATTTAACAGAAACGTCACTTTTATATGAAAGTGAAAAGGATGCGCCGTTTTTTCGCGCATGTTGCCCTGACCGTGAATGGTTATATAATTATTTGGGATAAATCACTGCATTATCAATGATTTACTTGGAATTGCTGGTACCTCTTTCCGGTTTACCTATTATTAAAATCGTTCGCAAATTGACATTGAATTTGCGACAATAAATTGCGTAATTCGTCGTGATGATGTTGGTAATGAGCAATAAGAATGAAAATTGCAATGGTAACGATGAGTAACTGAAAGAGAAAAAATATAACAATAAGCAATAACATTTATTTGCAGGCTGTGAATAATTCCGGAAAGGGATAATGAATGTATTGATATCGGTAATATTCCATTGAAAAGGGAAATCGAAACGTTAATTAGTTAAACCGTCTAATAATTTTTTATGACGAGCATATTTTTTCTGATAATTATATAGGATGTAACACAAAAGAATATTGTGTTCGTCGTCTAAATTCAAGAATATTCTCTTATAAAAATATGTACCTTTAAAGACTCCGTTTTTTTTTCTAATTGTATTCCGAGTATGATGTTAACTAAATAAATGACAGTATAAGAGAGAATAACTATCGATAACTGTATTAAGGCACAGGAAGGCATTTTGTGAAAATCATTCTATCTAAATACATATGGTAATTTGATCAAATCTCAAATTGCACTATTTGCCTAATTTTTATTAAGCATTTGTGATATATGGCCAACCCAGAAAATCTGAAGTCGCTCTGGTAAGTAGTTTTTGAAATGTACTAGGTCAAATTGGCGTGGCGTCATTGCCTCCTCTGCCAGCTTCTCGGTACTCGTCCACTTCGAACTCGCGCAAGGATTTTTCTGTGTTAAGAGCGTCGTATTCTTGAAATAGTGTTTTTTCAAATGCAAGTAATTTTAGACATTTAAGAACTGAATAATATAGAGTTTAACAAATAACAATAATAATAATATTCAAAGGTACCGAAATAAAACGAATATATAACGGCTGAAAGCGGTCTAACCAACAAATTTTTAGGTACAGAAATGTTTTAAAATACGTATTTTTTAAATTCAGCTATACAGGGTGTCCCATATTGATGTGCGCTCCTTCGGAGAGTGTGTTCCTTGGGTCATTTTAGGAGAGGTTCTTTCTATAAAATTTTTCGATTTGAGCCCTCCCTCACGAGATAAGGGCTTCTAAAAATTGAAAAAATTTTGGTTTTCATTTTTGTTTCTCAAAAACGGTTAAACTTATAAATCCGAAAATCGGTGACTACATTCAGTTAATTAAGTGATATTGTTGAGTACGATTTTTATTTTTACCAAATGTCTACAAGGATGCAAACCACCAACCTCTGTTGTTTTTTTAATTAGAACTTTTTATTCTAAACGTTTCTCGATATGAAAAAATTACCGTAAATATAATAATTAATTTACTAAATTTTTCCCCTCTTAGTATTTTTATGCAGACACGCGTTTTCTTTAAAAAAAAAATAAAATCCACATATGTACATATTCTCGGGTGTGGAATATGCAAGTAAAATAATTCATATGAAACGTAGAGGGCTCAAATAGAAAAAATTTATAGAAGAACCCCCTCTAAAATGAACCAAGGAACACACCCTCCAAAGGAGTGCACATCATTATCGGAGACCCTGTAGATGTAAATATTGTTATAACATAAACTTACATGATTATGCACTATATTATTTGATGAGAATTTAAATGGTAAAAGTGGATAAACAAAACATCAATAATTTTATTTTTGATATTACTTTTGTTCTACACGTTTTATTTTACGAGATTTCTTTACCTAAGAAACACTATTAATTTAGTCATTTTATGTCAAGAAATACATTAAGTCAAAGCAGATTAGCAAAAGCTAACTGTTTTTAAAATTCACAACAAAGCATATTTGCCTAACCACCTACCATTGGTAGATTTAATTATTTAGTGTTAAAATGAGGTATAAAAATACACAAAATCGTTACCATAGCAGCATGATTTTTCAGTTGATGTAGATAGGTACTTAAGTAACTAAAAATATGTATTTATTGTGACAGAATTATTAATTAAATAGAATGTACGACGCACAGAGATGTTAATGTATACAGAATGAAAATGTACTTTTTCAGTTTCCTGCGGCTATTTCAGGAAGTACTCAAAATATATTACTTTGCAGAACATTAAAAGTCATAAAAATACACAATTTTTTCTTAATTTAAGTCACGTTATATGCGCACATTACCGTTTCCAAGAGCCCTATACTGAGTGTCGTAAAAGTGACCACGTCGTATATTCATTAGCCAACATTTTGAAATTTCAGTTAATTTAAAGTTTAATTACTAATTATACAGGGTGCAATTTTAAATGTTGGACATTTTTATATGAAAGTCAAAATACTTGAAAAATATTCTATTTAACATCTTCACGTGAATCCTACGGAGACGGAGATAATGTAGTGACGTTTTGTTCAAATTATAAGAGAAATTTGCAAGTAACTTAGTTCTAACTCCAATTTCACACAATAACTATAAAACTAATTAAGTAGTTTATATTTGTTATTCAAATCTATATTATTAATTTTAGTAGCTTTGTTAGAATTTTGTAGATTGATTTCTTTCGTTGGGCCGCCGTGTAAAACCAAAAACGAAGCAATCTATAAACCCGATATTAAAAAAGACCAATAAGATACCTGCTTAATACGTAGGTATGTTGTTTAGTCTTAAAGGTACAGGTATGTGTTCCTAAGAATTTAATCTTTAAATCAAGTATAAATTCTACATAAGTAGGTATATTATTATTAAACTGATTATATATATATATATATATAAATCTCGTTATACGACATATATTTATTTGTTTCCTATTCAAGAAATATGTCGCGCTTCATTGCTTTTTGCCACATGCTTCGCGTATAGAAATTGTAAGGTAAACTAATAAATAATTTGTCGTTGTACTGATACTTTTGGGTACAATACAATATCTAAATTTTGATTGAATAAAATCTCCAATCCTAACAACGTCGACGGTCCTCCTATGCTTCGCATTCTAAATGCAAGTAAATGGTAGCGAGCGCAACCCGACATACTATACGTCAGACCATGTATTTCAACAACGAGATTTATGTTATACAAGGAAAATGTGTATTTCATTTTCTATCAATACTAAGGAAATAATCTAATCAGTCATCTATCAAGAAGGAAATTTGCCTGCATTCGTTTACTCTTTTGTGAATCGTGAATGGTTTATATATATCTAATTCAGTTCACCTTGATGGTGAATATACGATTACAATTAATAGGAAACGGTTAACAATAGGATATAACAAATTATAAATTGAAATGAGTTGTCACATGAAAAGCTAAGGATAAAAATGACATGGTAATGACTAATTTGCTGAAAACAATAATTATTTGAGCATTTTTAGAAAAGTGCAACAATGCAACACAGGAAGCAATTATATAATTTGACAGGATTGGATTGAGTGTCTTCGGTCGTAAAAACTTAAAATTATAGGCAATAAGATAATTTATACTTCTTCCTCTATTTGTATGTATGTAGTTGCTTTCAATATGTAATTATCTCTTTACGTATTTTTTTTACAAGAGCTTCTGTATACGGGGAGTAGGGAAAAAAGGAGGTTAGCTCCTCCGCCTATCCCACTAGCGTTTGCATCAAAATTAGTTGCTTAGAAAATTAATAAAACACACTTAATAACTATTACAGAAAAGATAATTTTGCGCATGAAGTGCATAAAACGATTAAGCGCATGCTATTATAGTTGGTGTAGTGATCTTATTTTGACTTGACACGCATAAGTCTCGAGTTCAAATCCCAGAAGGATCTTACATTGTTTTTTCTATTTTATTCATTATAAATACTTTTATCCAAGACGTGCGAAAATAATTTTTTACATTAACTCCAAAATGCCATTTTCGCTCCATGTTATAAATTTTATCATTTCATGTTTTATCCTTTATTAGTTTTTAATAATTTGTCTTTCACATGCTTAATAAAATTAAGTTAGCATTATTTATAACACTTAAGTTGCCATTAGAAAATGTCAACGTACCATTATTCTAAATACCCTATCTAATCATGTCATATAATTAGTTTTAAATACCTATTTTTTTTATTCAGAACTGGTTAGTTTTATGAAAATACAAGCCTTTTCTGTTTACAAATAAATGACAAGGTAGCAGTAAGAAAAAAAAAACGTATGAAATAAGTTTTAAGGGTGGCTTTTTGTACCCCTTACAACCGTGGGAAAAAATCAAAAAATTGTTTACTGAGTGCCTAGAATATGTCTACTTCATTTTTATTATTTTTTGGTATTTGGAAAAAAAATTAAGAACTATTAAATTATAAATTATTTTAGTCCGGACCTTATCTACTGAGATTTCAAACACTATAAATATGCTGTTTTGCATTATCTGGATCGAAAGTGCTATTTTAATTTGTAATATAGTGTTGTTTTTAATCCCTGGTCATAAAATAGCATATGAAGCAGCAACCAGCACCTCTTTTATGCTTCACTCTGCTGCAAATAAAAATACAGGGTGTTTCAGAGTTGAAGTGACAAAAGTCTAGGCGAGAACAAAATATGTGCTAAATTTTGTTGAAAAATTGAGTTTTTTTAAAAACCTTCAATTTGAATGAACGGTTGACGGTTTATTGAAACAATTATCACACATCTACTGGACCAATTAGATCCAGAATTTTCAGGAGCGTACCCAGCGAACAAGTCGATTGTCTTTTTGCAGAAAAGAATGTCTCTTGACTTTTTTTAGTGTCTCGCTTCGTTTTCGAGAACCTTGGCTCGTCTCTGAACAGCATAATGAAAATAGCAATGCATAAGAATTTATCCAAATAATTATCGTAGTGTTTACATAAACAACAATAAATCGTAATTTCTTTCAAATCGGATAAAGCTTAAAAAAAAGCCTAAATTTTAAAAAAATAACACCCTGTATCTCGGAAACAACGAAGCACTTGCGGACCCATCTTTATATTAACTTTTTTACATATTTTGCCGAGCGGAATCTCCCCTAGGCTTTTGTCACATCAATTCTGAAGCACCCTGTGTAACATTACCATAATTAACAAAATAGAAAAGAGTTTCATAAAACTAATGATATAACTATAGCTAATACAAAATTATGAATGTACTGGACTTACTTTGTTAGATATAATAAAAAAATACAATAGTTTTTAAAATATTTAAAAGAAAATTAATATATCAATAACAGTAAAATATTTCTAATTCATGGTTTAAAAATATGTTGAGAAAATAATGACGTATATTTACATTATATCTAGGTATTTTACTCAAATGATAAATAATCTATACTATAATAATTATAATTACCTACATATAAACTGAATAAACTCATTGCAGAATTTTATAAAAAGATACTGCGCAGTAGGTATCTTTTATACATTTATTTTCTAGTTTTAGTTGCAGTTTAAAATATACTTCCCTAATAATATGCGTCTTTGATATATATTTAGGTCCACAAAACCACAACTTACATACTTGCTTTCTTTTTGAAAAGTAACTAAAGAAACGCAACGAGGTAGTTACCTACCGCAGTTACCTACGTTCAACGACTAATATTACTCGGACTCGCCAAATATTTTTTAGCCACCTACTAATAGATACTAACCACATCTTATTAACAAAAGCTGGCACTTGGCCATGTTCTTTTATATCTAAGTAAATAAAAAAATTTTCTTTTTGCATATATTTTATCCTCGATATGAGAGCCAGTAAAAATTAAACTGTAGGTGTTAGTAAACAAAATAAAAAGAAACATGTTTAGAGGCGCTGGCATCTTTACGGCTGCGCAGCACCGTACGCTATGATCAATTACAGACGTTCGACCCATTGCACTAACCATACGCAGTAGAAAGAGATAAAACGAGTACCGGCTGACGATGAATTGATTCAGGTCACGAATGCTGAACAGTGGCAAAAAATATCATATTAAAGTTGGACGCCGATGTGGTTGTGTCGGTATATATCACCGGGCATAATATTTCTATCGATAAAAAGTGTTTTAGTGCGAAAAAATGTTCTATAAAGTCCAGTGAGAGGATTTATGTTTGTGCGCTGTGTTACTTTTATTTGTGTTTAGACAGAATTGTTTAATTTGTGATGGCTTTGGGCAATGGTAGCACCCCAAATGGGGGTGTTACCCAAGAAAAAGCACCAGTCGTCAATGGGACTAACATGGAAACGTTACCTAGGACGGGAAAACAGGTAAAATATAACGTTTGCTTGAGAAATAAACATTTAAAATAACATTTGGTGCAGAATTATGAACCGTTCTCCTCACACATACGCGTCAATTATAACCTTAAAAGGAATTATTGCATAAACCAGTAAGTTTGTTTTGATTTCAATTGATAAATCCATTTATTTTCTTAATAATTTGCAAGAAAACCGGCTGATTTTAGAGGGTGTTCAAAATATTCTGACACCATCATACATTGCAGTCATTTGTTTTCTTTCAATAGATAGATTTACTTTTGTTTTTTACTAGATTTCTGTCTGAAAAAAATACCAGTAAGTAGGTAATTTAAAATCGATATTTTTAAATTGTGTGGGGTACCTACTTATTACTTATTTAAAATTAAAGAAGGAGATACCTACCCATCTGAAAACATTGAAAAATATTTTTAAAATGTGTAAATGAATAGGTAATTGTTTCGAACATACAAATACGCTCATTAAACTCAAGGTTTTCCATAATTTACGTAGTTTATCCAATTTGTGGCAAACACTGACATTTGTTTAGTTAAAAAAGAAGTTCTAATTAGCCGATATGCTGTAACCCATCTAAAAATAAGTTGGTAATGTTAATCTGCAACTGAATTTACATGCAATGTAGACTCGTTTTAGTAGTGATGACATCATCTAAAGAATATAATTTGCATTCATAAATTGTTATAAACAAATACGTCTAGTGACCACTACAGCAGGTTTTGCTTAACCTGTTTTGAAATGGTACGTAACGTGTTTTTGGAACTGCTTTACATTTATTTTACGTAAATTAAAAAAACTCCACAATGTCCCCACAATTTAAACATATTAAAAATAATATTTACAAACTTAAGTAAGTATTTATATTTGTGCATGTGGAATGTATTTGTAAAGTAATGTAAAGATAATAAAATAAAATATGAATATCTACATACACATTCTCAAATTTTAAGTCATCACTCATTTATTAAGGCTAATCTGAGATAGATATATCATAAAATAACAAAATTAATTCTTCAAAAAAAAAAAATAATAATAATAATTTCGTAAATGTTTCCAGAGCAAATCAATATAAAGGAGAATATGTAATTTTGAAAACAAAATTCCCAGAGGAAAATCCATGGTGGTTATCGTATAACCTCTCGACCTTAACCTTAACCTTAAATTGCTCAATATGACATCAGGATCAGGAGTTTATGAAATCAACTCGCGTAGTGATTCTCTTCCTCCAAAATCGTAATAATAAGGACAGTAAAAACATTTTAGCGTCTGCACTGAATTTTCGTAAACTCCTAACATCTTAATTATCTATTCAGTGATAATGTACCTATGTATTAAAAATAAAGTTATAGAACAGAATAGGTATGAATTTTATTTTTGTTGTATATTGGTACGTGTGTGTACAGTGCGTACCTACATGTTTTTACCGAGATTTCTACACGAAGAAAAAATAAAAACTTTCGATTTTTTTTCCCAAGGCAAAATTTATGTCGGTACTTTCTAACTGGTTTATTCCCTAATATCTCAATTATTTGGTATCACTTCTGTAGCTAATATTTAAGTGCGGAATTCATTGTCAGCACTTCGCTTAAGTGTGACTTTTCATTTAAGGCATATTTAAATAAGATGCCCTTCAATATTTTGATTCATATTCTAACTTCATGTAAACGTTTAAAGTGTGGTACGAAACTATTAATAAGTTGTTACCCTGCATTTTTACCTAGTAAATTGCAAAGCTAAGTGCTTAAATGTAATCTATGAATTCCACCCGAGGGGGAAACCACTGGGGTATTTTACTGTACAAGCTGTAGGTAATTAAAGGTACTTTTTGAATTTTTTGGGTATTTGTGCGTATTTATAAGTATTTTTCCAGTATTTTTAGGTACTCTGTGTATTTTTGGGTACTATCAAGGCAATAATGGGTATTTACTGGGTATTACAAAGGCAATTAATGGGTATTTTCGAAGAAAATTAGCATTTTCCCGCCAATTTTTAAATATAATGGCGATCGCGCATGCGTTATAACGATGGCACAGTTTGCATATAACTGACCAATGGCAAATATAAAAATTAGTAAAAATATATACAGAAATATTTTCTATATATTAAAGAGTCTGTAAATTTTTTTCTGAGGCACTGTCTTCGTAAGCCTTTAGTTTAGAAAGTAATATAGGGTGATTCGAATTAGATACAATCTATTGCAAAAGTAATCCCACTTCCTCAAATCAGTTTTTTGACTACTGGATGTTCTATATAGAAATTTCAATAGATTTTTGTGGGTGAGTGGAACAACTAAGAACTAATGTTTAAAATTGAAAATAGATCTAATTACGAATTCAGTTCGAAATAAATCGCCAATTCGCAATTAAACAGTGCAATTATTATTGCAATAGATTGTACAGTACAGTACCCTATATAAGCAAGTATCATATGAATGTTTTATAAGGCATTTACGCAAAAAATATCCATTCACATACTAGCACATTCCTCTCTTCTGTTAACAAATTTTAATATGGTATAATTTGTTAAACTTTATCTTTAAATTAATATATTACATATTATAGGTACGATACGACGCGTTAACGATACGTTTGGTCAAACTTCAGCGACATATTCTATTGATGAAAAATATGTGATAAAAAGTGAATGAAAGTCTATAACAAAAATTAAAATATTGCTAAATTAGGTTTTCTTATCATATTCATATTCTATTTAATAAATAAGAAGCCTTATATAAACAATAGTTATCTAATTCTAGTGATAGATGACGAAAAAAAGCTAAGGCTAAAATTAAATTCTCCCTCTATACCATCCATTTACACTTGGCCATAAAAGAATTTTGTTGTACCCGATGAGTATTTGGGATCTGGACAATAATTTTAGGGACGCCCTGTTTAGACCGAATATTATGATTTCATTGGTGAGGATGAAGTTTGTTTTTAGTTAGCTTGAAGTGGGTGTGCCAATGGGTTTATGATACAGTTTATGTAATCCAAAATGTTATTTTCAGATGTATTCAGATCGAGTTGAGGGATCGATCTAAGTATCAATTCCACGATCAGTCGCAATATGATAATCCACAATATCCTACCAACTTGGACACGAGTTTAGATATGTTTACTTATACTGAATAAGGATTAGAAACTAATTTTCCCATAAAAAGTTATCTATTATTTACGTAGATCTGTAGATGAAATAATTTCTAAAGAAATATGAGACAGTTCTGGAAAATTAAAGGTATATTAAGTGAACTCGTGGATCATTTAATGTATTTTTCGTTTCTTAGATATCTGGGAATTTTTGGGTAATAGTCATAGGTATTCTTTGGGCATTTGGAGGTAATTCATGATTTTTGGGTATTTTTGAGTTATTTAAATTAATTATATTAATAATTAATAACAATAGCGGCAAAAGTAGTTGAATTTGAAGTAAAACAGTTGAAATTTCAATCTCCGTTTCTCATGCCAAACAATTTATTTTTCGGAGATTGTATTCGTGGAGCAAATGGGCTATTCTTTTTGTCCATTACTTTTACGCATTCTTTCGTTCTACGTGATATAATAACATCATCAGCAACTCTTCAGGCTGTATTATACTACGAGAATAAATGTTTCGGGAAATTATGTACTTGATGGTGAACAAATACCTATTAAGAAATAATGAAAACTTAAGACTTGAACAGGAATTTACCGAAGAATTTACTATTTGATACACAAAATTATTTTTTTTAAAATTGGGGCGTTTATATAAAATTTGTAGACGTGTGAAATATACCTAAAACACGTATTAGATATTCACTTAAATTAAATCCAATTATCAAATGTAGGGAAAAATACAAATTTATTTATTTATTACAAATATTTTACACTTTCTTTCAGCTGAACTAAGTAGGTAATTTTCCGGTAGTAAATAATTCCTTGCATATACGTACATAATTAATAACAAGTATTATTTCTTACCACCACAACACAACTTATTTTTTATCATGGCCATAAATAGAACTTTTAAAATAGTTTTTATTATAAAAATAAGATGACCATGCATGGTAAATAATGTTTTAATATTAATCAGCTTTCTACTCAAGTTAAATTTAATTATATAAGTATTCATTAAATTCCTACAAGGAGAACTGAGCAGCTGCCTTTTTCATAATCGAAAATTAAGGGCTTTAACGGACCCTTACATTTAAGGTGCGGTTAGAATAAAGAACAAAGACGAGCAAACCTATTGAAAGGCGGGTACACTTTCTCCTTTGGTATGGCAATTTAATAATTTAACTTTTGATTTCGTTAGAATCGATCAAATAAAAGTTTCTTTCTCCTCGGGTTTCTCAGTATATTTACAGAATATTTCTAATGTTCTAATAAAATTCACTATCAAGCGGAAAATGATTTGAAAACCAAAGTTTACAGAAAATGAGATAATCTAACAGCATTTTCGTTTTTTGGTAATCATTTGGTTTGCATTGAAGACAGTTATTAGAGATGATAGTAGGTAGGTAAGTATATTACGAAAGGTGTCACACTCCTTATCTCAGGTGTACGCTTTGTGTGAATTAAAAATCTGTAAAATCATGCAAATCACTTAAAACCATGCGAAATCTTGTGAAATCACCGAAATCATTGAAATTAGCAAACTCGCGTAAATTAATTGATCAACTAATTAAATTTGATATATTCGTCATCTGTCAGAAAACTTTTAATATTATGTTGATTTTGTGTTTTTTCTTAAATTAAATCATATTTAAGCAAGTTTGTATTTGCTTTTATGTACTTTATAAAATTAAAATATAGTAACTGTAAATGTTATACTTATGTTTAGTGCAAATAAATAGAACTGATGTTCAAGCTTAGCATGATTTAATTACTTATTTAAAAATCGAAAATGGACAAAATTTTATTTAATCTTCTATACTCATATCTTTACACGACCCACTAAATAGAACACCCTGTATCTCGGAAACTACAAAATTTTTAACTAAGGTAACTTGATTTAGGCCATCATATTTTAGCCTCCGGAATATCCCCAACCTTTTACGCACAACCTATATAAGTATAGTATATCAAATGCGAAATCCTTGGAAATTGCTCAGAATTCCGCGAAATCCTTCGAGAAAATGTCATTAAATCAACGAAATCAGTGGAATCAGCGAACTCGAGTTAAATCAGTAAAATCAAGTAAATTCATAGAAAATCTGATAAAATCACAAGAAATCAATTAAATCAGGAATTCATGTGAAATCTGAATTCGCTGATTTCCATTAAAATAATAAGAATTCTGAAATCAGGTGTACAAAATTCTTGGAAGTGTCACATCACTCGGTATATTAAGAAGAATGGAGAAGTAAAAGAGATGAAGAATACTGGGTGCTGCTGCACAACGTACTGAACAAACTTAATAAACAAGTTCCGGAGCTCATTCTGATTAAGAAAAGTTATAATGTAGGTGCATGGATGCAATTATGCTTATTAACCAAGCATAATAATGAAAATGTCAATAATATTACTGTTTTGAGAAATTTCCCATTAACAATTTAAAATCACAAACTGCGAAATTTGCAAATGTCGGGTCCATGAGGACAAGGCTTAAAATAGAAAGAGTTATATCTACTTATCATGTCTGTTTTTAGGAAGACGAAATCTGAAATAAAACATGTAGGTATGTAGTATATAATATATAAAAATAAAATTGAAACGTGATAATGGCCAATTTGTAGAAAAGAAAAAGTGGGAAAGAGAAAGTGCAATTAGCTTCAAACCTACTGTCAGAAAAAAAACAATTTTATTATTATTTTTTTTGTATTAAGTGTCTACCTACTACCTGTATGAGTACCTACCTACTCTCAATTTCTTCTATTGATTTAGCATCAAACTGTGTAACTTTGTCACAAGAAGAGTGTACAATAACAACTAAGTATATAGTCGCGGCAAAAATTCAGACGACTTACGTAGTACGAACAAATGAATAATTAATTATATTTTCATCAAAATATTTAAGAATCGACAATTGAGAGTAATAAAATTATATACTACACTAAATGCCTACACCAAATTGCAAAAAATGATTGTTTTTAACGCGATCAAATATCGAAAATTAGTTTGACAATAAAAACAATTGCCAATGTCAGCTGTAAGACGTCTGAATTCTTGCCGCGAGTATAATAAAAATCAACAGATTTTAATTAATTAAGTTAAATGCTCCTTTTTTTATTAGGTACCTAGATGTTTAGTCGACTTTCTTCGGCGATTGTTTTAAAACGCCTTTGACCTTGACTATTACAATTCAGAGATGGATGTGTTAAGCTCCATTCACATAAGATTAGTGCGGTTGCATTGGTACTGCAGAAAAGTTATTAAAAAGGGCGCCGTATTCTTGAAATAGTGTTTTCTACAAAATACAAATAATTTTAGACATTTAATAACTGAATAATCTAGGGTTTAGCAAATAATAGGAATGTTAACTCATCCCACCTGCAAATATTCCAAGATACTGAAGTAAAACGGCGAGAAATACGGGTGACTTGTAACGTTCAGATAAACTTAACAGTAACGCCTTTGTACTGCAGTTGTATGACAGAAGCTAAAAGCATTTTAGCTTTTACCAATCCTTTTCCAACAATCATACAAGGACCAATCAGAAAACTGCTTTTTTGACAGTAAACAGAAGATTCGCATTTTTGCAGGTTAACTTTTTAAATTAAATTTTAATTTAGATATTTAGTTTAGAATTGATTTGTTTCTAAAAAAATGGATGAAGAGGACTGTTTGGTTTAGAAACAGTTACTTTTGCTGCTCTTATTCGCAGCGACGTCAATATGTATATAAACTATACATGCAAAAAAAAATGAAAAGAACTCGGAGATGGTGGGTGCGACCTATTAACCGCAAGCAAGGTGATTTCTATAATTTATATAAAGAAATGTGAAATGAGAATGCCGATTATTTTTTCATTTCACCCGAATGACAGTGGCAGTGTTTGATGACTTGCTGAAATTAGTGGGGCCTCATTTAACCCACAGTATACTAGTATACTGTGATTTAACCAAACATTCAAATAGACCATATATTCCTGCAGATTGTAGGCTTATATTTTATCTAGGTCTACAGTAATTTTATGTAAACAGAGTAAATAATATTTAACACCATACAATTACAATACAACAGTACAACTGCAGTGCCATTGCAGTAACGTTTATCTGAACGTTACTTTAACCTCCGTTCCTAAAAACATTGTGGATTTGTAGATCGTGTTCACAAACAACTTAGATTGACATATTCGGGAAGAACGCTACGGCTCTACTAATGCAGTTGCGTAATAGCGCAATATGAAAAATATTGGACTACCACTTGGCCTCGATCCTGGGTACGCATTTCTAGGATGTCTCTTTTACAGTGGTCATTACTGGTAATAACACTTACTGTCATTCAATATCAGATAATAAGGAAGGACACTATTAAAGTATAATGCGCAATTGAATGTAGACGGTAGTCTGCTTTTCCTGTCCTTGTTACGAAACTTTATGCACATAGGGGCAGGTTAAAACTTAAAAATTTGTATGACTATTGACTGTTTGTCAGTGCTGATACAATTTCATTTCTTTTTTTTAATAACGGAAATTCTCAAACTCACACGTTGTTGCACCGAGTTTGAACTTATTCCACGTATACAAAAATTGAAATTTTGGGGCTTGTTTTGCTTCCTGCAGTGAACTGTTCCAGAACGATTCAAAATAGGTAATGGAGCATTTAATTTAATAATTAATAAGAGCTAATAAGCGACGACAAGCTGAGAATGTACCTAACTGGGTGACTATTTAGAACTTTTTTTTAAATTTTTTGTTTAATTTTGTTACTTTCAATTATATAAATTTTGTTTTGCCCAAAAAAAATACAAAATATCTCACACTGAGGAAGTAATAGTAGTAATTCCACTAACACTAAGCACTTGTACCTCAACCAACCTCAACGTTTCGAAAATTGCTCTATTTTTGTTATAAAAATTAATATTTATAGACAGTCTTTAGAACTGGTCTAGGATCATTCAAATTTGAAAACAAACCTTTCAACTTGTAGTGTATTAGGGTGGAATCACTGGTGTATTTTACTGTACAAACTGTAGGTAATTAAAGGTATTTTTTGTATTTTTTGGGTATCTGTGCGTATTTATGGGTATTTTTTCGGTATTTTCAGGTACTCAGTGTATTTTTGGGAACTATCAAGGTAATAATGGGTATTTTCGGAGAAAATTAGTATTTTCCCGCCAATTTTTGAATACAATGGCGATCGCGCATGCGTTATGACGATGGCATAGTTTAAATATAAGTAAACAACTGACCGACGCAATGGCAAATATAAAAATTATTGAAAATATATACAAAAATATTTTCTAGATATATTAAATGGTCTGTAAAATTTTCCGGAGGCACTGTTAAACCACTATGTGGCTCTTTATTGTCTTCGTAAGTCTTTAGTTTTGAAAATAATATAGGATGATTCGAATTAGATACAATCTATTGCAAAAGTAATGACGAGTGATGAGTTTTTCAAATCAGTTTTTTGGCTACTGGTTGTTCTGAGTAGAAATTTCAATACATTTCTATGGTTATAAGCACTAATATTTAAAATTGAAAGTCGATTTCATTACGAATATGCAGTTCCAACTAAATCGCCAAATTCGTTTGAAATAGTGCCATTATTATTGCAATAGTTGTACAGTATAGTACCCTATAAACAAGTACCATATGAATGTTTTATAAGGCATTTACGCAGATAATATCCACTCACATACTAGCACATTCCCCTCTTCTGTTAACAAATTTTAGTATGGTATAATTTGTTATACTTTATTTTTAAATGAATATATTACATATTATAGGTACGATACGACGTGTTAACGATAAGTTTGGTCAAACTTCACCAACATATTCTATTGATGAAAAATATGTAATAAAAAGTAAATGAAAGTCTATAATAAAAATTTAAATATTGCTAAATTAGGTTTTCCTATCATATTCGTATTCTATTTAACAAAAAAGAAGCCTTTTTATGTAAACAATAATTATCTAATTCTAGTGATAGATTTATACTTGTCCATGAAAGATTTTGGTTGTACTTTGTACTGGAGACACCGATGGTACCCAGTAGTCGTGTATCCGATGAGAATATTATGATTTCATAGGTGAGGAAGAAGTTTGTTTTTAAATAGTTTGAAGGGGGCATAGTGTAGGTATTGGCATCCTTCTTGGATGCGCGAATGGGTATATGATACAGTTTATGTAATGCAAAATATGATTTCCAGATGTATTCAGATCGAGTCGAGGGATCGATCTAAGTATCAATTCCACGATCAGTCGCAATATAATAATCCACAATATCCTACCAACTTGGACACGAGTTTAGATTTGTTTACTTATAATGAATAAGGATTAGAAACTAATTTTCCCTTCAAAAGTTCTGTTATTTACGTAGATCTGTAGATGGATTAATTTCTAAAGAAATATTAGACAGTTTTGGAAAATTAAAGGTATAATAAGTAAACTCGAGGGTCATTTAATGTATTTTTCGTTTCTTAGATATCTGGGTATTTAAGGGTATTTTTGGGTACTATTCGGTATTTCTGGGTATTTAACGATATGTTTAGATACTTAAGAATATTATTGGGTAATAGTCATAGATATTCTTTGGGCACTTGAGGGTAATTCGTGATTTTTGGGTATTTTAAAAACTGGTATTTCATTGTACAGGGTGTTAAAGAAAGAGTGTAAGTAGTATGAATCAAAATAAGCAGAAAACTCTTACTAAACATGGGTCCGCAAAGTATTCGTTTTGCAAACTTTTTTGTTTTATTAGGAATAAACCGACAAAGGAAGCTTTTAACAAACAAAAAACAAAGTTACAGAAGATGTTCAAAGTGTCCATTTCCAAGCAGACACGACATCTTCGTCTCAACGATATTTGAACTCTTTCGAAAACACCCTCCTTGGTTTGGATTTCTTGACACTTTTGATTAAGCCGTAGCTGCAGCTCTCCCAGGCTATTTACAGGAGTACCATACACTAATGTCTTCAAATATACCCAAACAAAGAAATCTAGAGGGTTCAGATCAGGCGATCTTGGAGGCCATGAAACAGGTCCGGTCCTTCCTACCCATCTATGTGGAAAAGTTTGGTGTAAATGCTCTCTAACGACCATGGAAAAATGAGCTGGAGCACCATCATGCTGGAACCGCATTTGTTGCCTCTGATTCAAAGGAATGTCTTCCAAAAACTCACACAGTGTGTTCTGCAGAAAATTGAGGTAAGCAGAGCCTGTTAATCGGTTTGGTAAAACAACAGGACCTAGAAACCTGCCACCTACAATACCCATCCAAATGTTTAATGAAAAACGTGCAATGCTCGTAATCTCTCAGATTCAGATATAAATGGTTCTAAAAGAAAGTGAGGCACATAATTTTGTCTGGGATAGAACGCAAGAAGCCCCATGTTGTCAAAAGACTGTGTTTACAACGTCTGCCTTAGTTCAGCCACCCCATATGAAATAACCATCTTTTATTAAATGAAGAGAATTGGCAATGTAATGTGTAATACAGATTTAAAAATATTCTTAAGTAATTCACAACATAATCTTGTTATAATTACGTTGCATAAAATCCTCTATAAGAAAGAGTTTGCTCAATACTATCGTGTGTTTAGTTATTGGGTTTCCGATTTCCAATTTAATTTTCTACTGCTGTCGGTTTCGAGTTTATGGGAAGTTTATACAGGGAAATATAAGAAGTAGTACAGTAAGAGGCCCACTGGGGAATAGCACAGATTTTTAGAGATTTTATGCCAATATTCTTGCGTATGTTTTGCATTTTTGTACACTTTTTATAACTAAATATCAAACGATCTCGACTACATATACAAAACAGTACCAGTATACCAGTAATTTGTTATTCACCCCTACAGCAGTTCCGAAATCTATCAACAGATGTCAGCCACTTTTTCAGTGGCTCACGCCTGTAAAAATAGTACCTATACTAAACTTTTAATTAATGTAACACAAGTAGTTGGACTAAAATTTTAGACAGTTTGAAACTAGTCCGTGACAGCTATCGCAACAAACTTATAATCTTTTTCCTGTCCTTTTTGTATCTGCAACGTAAACTCTATTTTTCTGAAAAAAAAGGAACTGATTTCCACAATATTTTCCTGGACCCGATTCTCGAATCTCTGTCGGTGCATGTCGTATACGACTTTCTGAGAATCTCTATTAAAATTTTCAAATTGATATTCTCAAATGTCGCATTCTAAAATTTTTAGTAGAATTTGCAACGAGTGGTTTCAGCCACTCGACTTTAGATCTCGTATGCGACAAAACGTAAAATATCTGTCGTTTGATTTTGACTAAAAATAGTAGTTTTTCGTTATTTATTTATCATAAAAAGTAATCTGTGACGGAAATATTGTCTCATCATATTGTAATTGTATTTTAGGTATTAATTGCCTTAAACTATTATGCCACCTGCAGCTATCAAACTCCTGTGGATCTGAATATAAATCTGTGTGTAAGGTCTCAATAAAAATTATAAAAATATGTTTTGTTTTTTTGCATAATATTTATGTACAAAACAATTTAGAAGCATGGGGTGGAATTTCATTTGGGAATCATGGAACCTATTGAATTTAATGTTGGATGTGTAAATCTAGATTTTCTTACTGGTAGAAGAATGCAGCACAGGTTATTAATCACATTGCACCACGCTTACCTGTAAGATTTGTATATAAATAGAAACTGCATTTAATTAGGAATGTCTCGTTTTGTTTTACCTTAGATATTTCGTTAGCAGCCTACTCGTAAGTGCAAAATGTTTCGATACTTAATATAAAAGCTTAGGATATATTTAAATAATATATGAATACATGTAGTATAAGAATACAAAGTTAACTATGATTAAGTACAAACATTTTAAGAGTGGATAGAGAAAATTAAGAATTAACGAAATCACGCTTCAAAAAAATTGCAAACTTATTTATAAAGCCCAAATTTTTTTTTTCGAAATTATATTTCTTTCTTTAACGCCGCCTATGCGAGTCATAGGCAACTAGCAACACGACGGTAAAATTCCCCGTCAATCCCGTCATGTCATTTAATTCTTATGTTTACCATGTGTTTACGTTGTTGTCGAGAGGTGTTTCACGTATTAAAAATTTGTACACCACTGCCAGTTTTAGGCAGTGCTCTTTAAAAATTACCGTCATTACACCAATGTCCTAGGTACTGCCTAAATGCCCGGTGACACTACCTCAATGCCGGCAGTGTCGACCATAATTCTGTTAATGATGGTCACCACTGCCTTAATGCAGGCCGTCACTACCTCAATGCCGTTCTTCACTGCCTCAATGCTGACCGTCACTGCCTCAATGCTGACCGTCGTTGCGCTAATGCCAATCGTCACTTGCCCAATACAATTTTAAACAGTATTAGAGAAATTGGGCATTAAAGTGAGAACGATTAAAGGATATATTGTGTGTAATAATTATATGCATATTTTTTTACAAAACTTTTTAACAAAATTATTAATTAGATATGCATTGGCTAATATGCTGTACTGTCAATAAAAAAACTATTAACTGATTAAAACTATGTATGCATAACAGCTACTTACTTAATTATTAATTTTAATGACTTGAGTTTGATGATTCTCAGTTTGTTCTCACATATAGATTTTTTTTAATTGACTTGGCCATCTTCTGACTCGGGTGTTTTACTAACTACTAAACTAGATTAGACCGCACAATATTAATTTTATATTCGTGTTTAGCACCCTCGAAAATGTGGGGGTAGGAATTTTTTTATTAAGATTGGGGAGATTTGCGCTAATGTAAATAATTATCCAGAATGCTTTTAAATACTATGACATTTTAGTCAAATCGATTTTTTTACTTTATCGTGTGCCTTACGTAACATATTTTATCTAAATTTAATGTAATGGTAATTTTGGCGCGAGATAATATTGAACATTTGATATTATTATGTATAATGTAGAATACTTAATTACACCCCACTCACCCCTTAAAGGTTTGGGTCGACATGCTTCGTAATTTTTATGTGCCAAATATGCAAGATACTGTACCTACAATTTGTCGGCCAGCCCAGGCTAACCCGACTTATGCACTTGGGAAACAGACAGCCATGTATCTGCTGGCGAACTGTCGAAATATTATTACTAGCTACGAATAATAAAATACCTCGTAAAATACACAGCTTACCTCTTTACTTAATTTGCTAACATTTAGATAAATTTTTCGATCTCTTCGGTTGTATAGCAAACGTTGCTCTTTTGATTGAATCACTTTCTTCACTACTTATATTTATACAGTTCTTTCGAAAAGTAACAAATAAATCCATTTTTTTTTTAAATTCAGAAGTTTTCGAAAAAATCCCCTGGCACGACGATTTTGTTTTAAAAAAAGGCACTTTTTGACATACGACCCACACTCAGACCCACATTTGTGACGTCATCGTTGTTCGAGATATGACGTCATTGACAATTTTTTGAAATAGTAACTCCCAATTTTGACCATGTCATTTGAAAGAGCGTGTCATTCTACATACATACATCATGAAAAATTATGGAGTTATATAACAAAAATTTGAAGAACATAATGTTTAAAGATTTTCAAATTTAATTTTCGCTATACTGAAAATGATAATGATTATGTAAAAAATCGACTAAATTAAATGTTCAAATTGTGCACCATTGGCTGCCTGACAGTAGCCAAGACGATTAATAAATTCTTTTTGGACATTATCAATACGATGTATCTCGTGACAAATTCTTGCTTTTAAATATTCTAAATTAACCGGTCTAGTAACGTATACTTTGCTTTTTTAAGTATCCCCACAAGAAATAATCTGGGTGTGTCAAATCAAGTGATCTGGCTGGCCACTCAATCGGTCCCCTTCTCCCTATCCAACGATTCGGGAACAGCTCATCTAAATAAACACGGACAGGTGTTGCATAATAGGGAGGTGCACAGTATTGTGAAAATTAAAATTTATAATCTTCAAGCATTATTTTCTTGAAATTTTTGTTATGTGACACCATAATTTTTCATGATGTATGTATGTAGAATGACATGCTCTGTCAAATGGCATAGTCAAAATTGGGGGTTGCTATTAAAAAAAATTGTTGTTTATGACGTCATATATCGAACATCGATGACGTCACAAATGTGGGTCCGAGTGTGGGTCGTATGTCAAAAAGTGCCGTTTTAAAAACAAAATCGACATGCCATAGGATTTTTTCGAAAACTTCTCAATTTCAAAAATAATGAATTTATTTGTTACTTTTCGAAAGCACTGTATATCACTGCCATTATTTACTAGTTTAATGCCGCAAAACTGCGATCATTTCCGACAGTTACGGTGTCACTGCTGTAACTGCCTAAAGCACTGCCGACAATACCGTCAACTGCCGTTCACTACCTATTCAATACCTTCAACTACCTAATCAATGCAAACATTGCTCACAGCATTACCTTAACTGCCGTATTCACTGCTGCTATTTTGTACACCACTGCCGATCGCGAAACACCCCTCGGTTATTGTTTTGTGTTCTTCTTCAGTTTTTAGTCCCTTTTTTAATTTTTAAACGTTTTATAGGTATTAAATAAAGAAATTTGTGTTGGGTGCAGATATTTTTCAACAATATAGTTTGTTTTTCTAGGTTATGGGACAAGACTGCCGCGGGTACATTAAAAGTTTTCTATTATCTATTCCTTTCGGTCGATTTTGGCATTTTATCTAACTGTACCTACGGAAAGTGTGTTTTATCGGTAGTGAGTGGTTGTAATGTAGTAGTTTTGTCAATTTATAATGAAATAAAAAACGAATGCAAAAAAACGTCCGTATGGTAGTAGATATTGTTGACAGGTGCAAGTTTTATCTATGGATCTAAGCCATTTGCCCCATTTTTTAAATATCATGCTAAAATTCTGGAATAATTTTTTTGTTGTCTCTTAGGTCTTCATTGTATAAGTGAATTTACCTGAAGAAAGTTTTGTAACAGCTCAACCAGAGTTGTCTTTTGTAGCTGCAAAACCATAAAATGACATTATGCAATAAAAAGATCGTAAATATAAATACTTTTCAACAACTGTGTAAATCATCATGGATTTAACATTGTTGCTAAACCTTATTACACGACATAATTGGCGAATGGTGACATTATTTCTATGACGACGTTTCGAGAATACATATTTTCTAAATCATGCGACAATTTGTATGACGTTTGTCGCACTCGGCAATTGTCAGTAGAGATTCAAGAATCGAGGCTCCTGTGTCTGTTGTAAATCGAGTTGCAAATATTTATTTATCTCGTTTATTCTTTGGCGTAGACTACCCTTGCAAGTTTACCGGTGTGAAAAAATGGTTTTAGGTTTCCACTCATTCAAACAACTTCGCCCCCCTTTCACACTAACTTCTCTTAGTCACAAAACAAATATGTCACTGCATTTTCCCTCGCGCAATATCCTACTAAAAGGGAATTAAACCATTCTTCGAGCAGCGTACTTCCTCCATCGGATGTTTCTTTTTTACGGCTGCTAGTACCGAACCGTAGCAGCTGTTCTTTATGGGGTCAAGTCTTTTTAATATGAAACGTAGACGGTGGCATGTGGAAACCACATTACCTACATTGCCAAGTTTTGAATGACTCATTTTAATTTCGTTTAGTTGATTAAAAAGCTCAACACTCCCTTCTTGTTTTGTTGCGGCCGCATGAGAATAGCGCTTATGTCATTTCGGTGATTGTGTAAAAAATAATGCTAAATTTTGCGTCGTGTTGTAAAAATGCCGACACAACAAAAGAAGCATTTCATCGCCTTAAATAATTGTTTCTACCTTGATGGTGTACAGGATGGTCCAAGTGCTTTGTAAGGATTTACCTATTTTCAAATGGAATAAACGGTATCTAAATAAATAGCACAACTGTTTTTTTTTGTAGTTAAAATTTTTCTTATTTCAATAATAATTACCTCAGGTACATTGTATTTACTAAATAGGTACTACATATATACACATTGATTCAGAACTTATCTATAAAAAAATGTTTGAAAAAAAGAGCAGTTGAAAAATGATTTTAAAATACACTTCCGAGCGGCACTGGAAATTGATCCACTGTAAAACCTGATAAGGCGATCGGACAAAAAATTTAAAAAAATTCCTGAGGAAAGAAATAAATTACATTTTGCAACACCTATTTTTATACAGCAAAATCAACTGCTTTTGCCGCCATTGTTATTAATTATTAATATAAATAATTTGTGGTTTTAATTAGTAAAATAGTTTGACATACCTGAAATCACAACAACATTTGGGCCCGTCTTACCCAGTTTCTACAAACTAACACAAATGTTTCTTCTTCTTGTCCGTTTTGAATCTGTAAGCTACTGGCAGTAGCTATGATACGTTTGCCTAAATCATTAATAGTGTGCACTTCGGTGCAATATAATTATTTTTTTAAATATCCCCACAAAAATAAGTCCAAATGACCATGGCGGCCATGCTACCGGTTTTCCTCGTCTAATCACTTGGTATTAATGCTTGGACATATTGTATATGGTATGGATATAATTGAGCCTCGTGTATGATACGCCACACTGCTGCAATATGCCATAGAGGCCCTGAACCTCCATCTCTTCCACGATTCGGTTGCAAATTTCCCGTGTCACGCCAGTGTTTACAATACACCTACACTGCACACCGTTGTGAAAGGAGCTGCATTAGCTAAAGCATTTTCACTTCACCATAAATTAAAACGATATCCATCAACACCGAGTTGCTATAGACGTAAGCCATTTTTTAGATTTGAAAAACTAATGCAAATACTTGCATCACAAAAAAATTAATACGATAAGTAATCGGATATTTGAAATCACCTGGCTAGAGACTACAGTAGCCCAGCTACTAAAAACTACTAGAACTTTTTTTTTCACTGAGGATTTTACATAAATTTTTTTTTACGATATTGACTCCATTTTTCATGACGCATCTATTCCCAAATTATTTTAGATAAGTTCTGAATCACCCTATAGATGTATACACTGACTTAAAATCAAAAATCGAATAAGTTCAATAAGCGATAATTTTTTCCCTATAATCCAAACCTTATTATTCTTTTCCAAATTAAACAAAATTATCATTATTTTAAATCCATTTTCTGAACATACAACATACACATGAGAAAGAAATATTCACTTTTTTCTCTATTTTTAAATATCCTATAGAAAAATTATGTAGTGTTAACTTTATCTTTGCAGGCAATATTTCGTAAATATATTATTCCAACTCTCAGTCACAATTTTGAATTTTTCAAAATTTTTTCAAAAATTCTCTGATATTGTATGTGACATTTGCCAGAAATTTTGCATAGATCGAGTGTATTATACTAAAAATATTTTGTATTCTAGTGGCACCAGGTATTCTTTTTTATTCATTTCGTTGCTACTAAGAAATATAGTAAAAATGAAATAAATGCTATACAAAGTGACTAAGCAACCTGTCATCTGAAATATGACGTATATGTTCCCGAAAATTAATTTATACACGAAACTGGCCAAATCTGTATCCCTCTACAATTTACAATGTAGTAACTGGATCGAGTTCAGCGTATGGTGCGCGGCTCAGCCGCGGACATGTCTTGAGTTTTATTTCAAAACGGCTTATTCCGAGGTTTATTATTCTTGTCGTTTGTATGCGAATACAACAACCAAATTCCAGAACAATGCAAAAATCTGTTCAAAGACTGCAGCATATCGGTATGACAAACTCGTGGACAAGAAATACCCCAACATGACCAAGTTGATTTATGTACGGTAAGTTGATAGTTTATTTCGGCTCCTATTTAATCGATTACTAAAATTATACCTAAAATATGGCCAAAAATCTACATGCTTACGCTCACTAAGTATGTTGAAATTGCACCTAAATATTTTATTTATTTCTTTTTATAAATATAATTGAAATCCGGAAAAATCTGTTTGAATTCAAAAAAGATGTTTTGTTGACAAATAAAGAATTAATCATTTTGTGAAGTATAATCCACAACATATTATCCATATGTTTCTTCATAATACCATATAATAATGCTCGCTGATAAAATACAATTCCTAAATAAAATATAATTCTTAAAATTAAAAATATTTACGTACGCGTATAATGACATTTTTTTCATTTTTAAAAACTTATAATATTAGATAATACAGACGATGTAATTTTTTGCAAGTTATAAATGTATTTTGAAAGTCAAGCTAATTATTAGTACCTACTCTGACTTTTGTATGAGATTGTTGATTATTTAGAAAATAGCATTTGGTATTTCAAGCGCTGGCGGTTTTCCGAAAGGCAGATATTTCAGTCCGGGTCTTCCGGCCACGTCTTTTACCCTGGCAAGTCAACTTCAGCGGCCGCCAAAAACAAGTACTTCGAGAAAAATAGTGGGTGCTAGAATAACATACGCTAGCGACCCATCGAATTACTCTGCAACTAACAACGATAGCAAAGCGATTTTTGACCATATCTTGTTGCTCGTCGAGTACTTTCTGCCAGTGTATAGTTTTTTTTAATATAAAAAATTGCCCATTCGACTCATACTATCAGTTAAAAATTTGTTGCTGCTTTGCGATCGCCTAAAATGAAAAATAAAATATCGTCGCCAAAAACAAGTGGTGGATATTTTGTTACTATTCTGTTGCTAATTTGTACCACCAGTTTCAATTTTGTAGCTTGTGCCGTTTTGGAAAGAAGTGGTGGGTGCTAGAGTAACATTACGCTAGCGACCCATTAAAAATTATACATTGGCACAAAGTACTCGACGAGCAACAAAATATGGTACAAAAATCGCTTTGCTATCGTTGTTAGTTGCGGAGTAATTCGATGGGCCGCTGGTGTAATGTTACTCTAGCACCCACCACTTTTCTCAAAAACGGCACAAGCTACAAAATTGAAACTGGTGGTACAAATTAGCAACAGAATAGTAACAAAACATCCACCACTTGTTTTTGCCGACGATATTTTATTTTTCATTTTAGAGAAACGCAAACAGCAACAAATTTTTAACTGATAGTATGAGTCTAATGGGCAATTTTATATATTATAAAAAAAACTATGCACTGGCAGAAAGTACTCGACGAGCAACAAAATATGGTATAAAAATCGCTTTGCTATCGTTGTTAGTTGCGGAGTAATTCGATGGGCCGCTGGCGTAATGTTACTCTAGCACCTACCATTTTTCTCGAAAAAGACACAAGGTACAAAATTGAAACTGGTGGTACAAATTAGCAACAAAGTAGTAAAAAATATCCACCACTTGTTTTTGACGACTGTATTTTATTTTTCATTTTAGACGAGCTCAAAGCAGCAACAATTTTTTAACTGATTGTACGAGTTGAATCGACAATTTTTTTTATTTTTGGAGAAACTATACACTGTCAGAAAGTACTCGACGAGCAACAAAATATGGTACAAAAATCGCTTTGCTATCCTTGTTAGTTGCGGAGTAATTCGATGGGCGGCTAGCGTAATATTACTCTAGCGGTCACCATTTTTCTCGAAAACGGTACAAAATTGAAATTGGTGGTACAAATTAGCAAAAAAATAGCAACAACATATCCAGTACTTGTTTTTAGCGGTCGCTGATGTCGGCTTGCCAGGGTAATAGACGCCTTCCGGCCAATACACCACTGTTACGGTTTGCGGGAAGGTTTGCTAACCGGAAGGCAAACCGGTAAACCGCATTGTGTATAGCCACCAATAGGTATATAGCTCTTTTTTAATCTTATACTCATCTATGTATGATATATGATGCGCGATTAGCAATACATGAATAATGTATTGGCGATTTTCAACAAATAATTCACGAATTTCTTATGAATCACGAATCGCAAATACAAGCATCGTTCTTCACATTGTAATATATAAATCTAGCACTATATACACAGTAACGACGTAACCGATTGAGAATGAGAACATTGTCCAGCCCTCTGTATGTTCAATTATCAGAGGACAAGAGTTAAAAATAAATTTTTATTGAGAAATGATAATGAAAACTTTCATGGTCGCTTAATTATTACGTAGGAGCAAATCTGAACGTAGGAGCCACTTAAACACTTCTGGCTACCAATTTATTTTGTAGCCGTAGTATTTTTTTACTGGAAGAGGAGCAATTTAGGATGATTCACCACACAACATAATAGTGGGTTTAGGTCACAATTTTCTGGTTCCTAAACTAGGCCAACAGGTGTACGGTGGGAATACTTGACCTCGTGGCTTCTGCGTTCCGCTCAAAGCCAGTTATGTCAGGTACATGATTTAGTTTTACAATAATTAGCTTAGTACGTGTTCGGAACATAAGTAACGTAATAATCACTTGTCTGTATGACGTTACGAATAATTAAATTTATTGAACTCTCTAACCAGTAAAGTGGTCATAAGAATTTGTTGAAATATACACTTACATACGTGATTTGGCACATAAATGCGTTCCTAAATGATAGAAACAATACAATTTATTGAATCCCAATTCTTACAATATATGTTACATATATGTTGTTAATATGTGCGACCCACAAGTCCGAACACTTTTTTTTGTGGAGCTGTATAATCTGCATGACAACTCCATTTAAAATTTTGATTTAATATTATGCCCAAACATTTAATTTCGGAGGTATTATTTATTTCATTTGTACATGCGCAGTTATTAAGTTACATCTAGCATGAAATACTAGTCTATATGTGGCTAACTTTTTAAACTTTGTTTGTAAACGATATAAATTTTGTTCTTGAATAATTAATACTAATAAATTATAATCCAGCCAACACTTAATTTCGTATAACCCTTTTTCACTATTTTTAATCACATCAGACCAGGTACGCTCATAGAACCGTATCATCAGCATAAGACACTGTAGGTCTGTTCTAACAGGCGTCGAGAACTGGTTCAGAACCGTGAGAAATGTTTGACCAACACCGTCTTATATCACATTCGCCGAAAGTACATTAAAAACTGAACTGACTAACTAGTTCTGGACGGTTCGAAATCGATTCTTGCTGTGTAGGAATATTACCAGTTATATCTAAATTCCAGTAAGTAGAAACAGTTGTGGATCTAAGATAGTTTCTTGTGGAACGCCATATGTCATTGTTCTTGGTGTACCATATGAAATGTTTACTTACTGCTTAATTCAACGCTTTCCCATGTTTGATCAGCTTCATAATTTGTTATATCTACGTCTTATTTTTTTATACAGTGCGTCCATAAAGTAACGCATATATGCATTAAGTATTAACTAAACAATATTATTAAAATTTTTCCAAATAGGTCGATTTTTTATTTTAATTTACTGTTTTTTCAAATAATATTTTAATATACAGGGTGACCTATCTTCGAGTAATGACGTTATTACCGGTTATTTTAAATGGAACACCCTATTTTCCCCCCATTTTCGGATTTCCCTTGCTGAGCTGATTCCAAAAATATGATCTCAAGTTACTTTAAATTGGTACAATACCTCGAAACAGCGAGAACTTTTAAGAATCGAATAGTTTTCGATTCTTAGTATTCGGGAACCCCATCACTAACGATCCTACAGTGCAATAATGTGGGAGATAACTCTCGGCCCCCCACATCCGATGTTATTTATCTTGCCAAGAATATTAGCGCGCACTATAACTTAAAAACTGTTAAGACAAATACAAAATTTAACCTTGTTAACCGTTAAATTAACAATATGATGTTTATATAGAACAGTTTTGTAATTGTTGCTTGAAATCTTTATTTCAGCTAATAGAATCAACATCGTGGATTGAATAAACACATTTTAGGTCCCTCTAACTAATACTTTTACGCCGAACTAAAATAATGGTTTAAAAGGTTAAGTGAAGTAGTTTTTGGGTTCTCAAGAGTTTTTCAGATATGACGGTTTTTGCAATACTTTGCTGTTCATCTTTCACAAAGAATTGCACTGCACTGCACTGTAAAGTCGCTTTAAGAAATAAAATACTGCCTTATATTTTGTTAGATGTTCAACTGACCTGAGTTGTTCCAACTTTTATATTTAGAACTGATTTTAACGAGGATTTTAATTTATACTAACTATAATTCTGAAATAAGGGTAACCGAGTGGAGAAATAATTATGTTTTCGTTTATGTCTTTCTCGTGGTAAACGTTTGATTTTGTTTTTGAAATGGTTATTTTAAGCCTGAAGGTGTATAGGATTACGCAATTTTAGATGTATTATTTATGATTAAGTAGACAAATATAATAAGAGTTATATAAAGCCAATTAAATTCACTATTTATATTCATTACTCTGATGGCAGACAACTTCCGTACCTTCTCTAAACATTAACACTCTCATGGTTTGGATTCGTTACTTCAAACTTCATTAATTTTAATTATGATTGTTTATATGTGGAGTTTATATAGTAATTTGGTAGTAGATGTATGACTTTCGTAAGCCAGCCCACTCCTACACAAATCATACATAATTATTATGTAAGATGAATAACAGGTTTATTTATTTTAAAAATATAAGCACAATTTATGAATCAGAAGTGCATTCATAGTTCTCGTTAATGTTTTTAATAAATTAAAACTGCTAAAAAATAATGAAAATACTTACTTACATTTAGTATAGGTCGTAAATATAAATAAATGCTCTGAAAATTATCTTGCGATAAGTGGCATATGAATCATAAAACATTTGTTTTGAATCTGGACACCTACATAAATTTTTGCTCTATTTTATAGTAGATTGATTCTATTTTGATACTCATGTTAAACAGCTGCGACATATTTAAAATTCGCACCACATTTTGGGAAAACTTCCGCTAAAATTTTATATTTTTTATGTTATAGATATTTGCCTGCTATTTTAAACATTCATTGTTATGTTTATTTTCCTGTGGCAACAGAAATGCAAAACCCAGTATTATACGTATGCGCCAAAAGTATGGAATAAATTCAATAAAAACGAAATAATTATTTTTTGGGAAAAATCCTCGAACAGGTCGATTTTTAATTTAAAAAATACATATTTTAGCGTCAAATGCGATTTTCAAATGTCATTTGTTTTCGAGTAATGACGTCATCGTTTTTTTTAAATGGCAACACCATATTTTTTTTCCTTGATTCTGAAAAATCGTTTAATTCTCTATCAGACAGTACTAAAATTTTTCCCTCTTACATAGGAGAGTTTTCGAGTGACGATTGAATGTTAGAAAACGTAAATTTTATCCATAAAAAAGTAACAATTCTGAGGTATGTAAAATAAAATACAATTGATTAAATTTTATACTTAAATTAAATGTTCGAATTACTATCCACCAACTTCTTGACAATGCGCAAGTCTGTGAAGAAATTCTTCTTGCACATTATGAATGATTTCTGGGGTAACTCTGCGTATTTCGTCCCGAATACGATTTTCTTCTTCTAAATTACGTGGTTTATTAATGTACACTTTTGACTTCAAGTATCCCCATAAAAAATAGTCAAGAGGTGTAAGATCTGGCGATCTTGCAGGCCATTCTATCGGTCCGCGTCTGCCTATCCACCTCCCAGGAAAACAGTTGTCCAAAAAATCTCGTACAGGGCGCGCATAGTGCGGAGGTGCACCGTCTTGCTGAAACCATATGGTATCGTCAGGAATGTCAGGGTCATTATCGTTAGGAAAAATTCCTGCAAGGGCTGAAACAAGGTTATTTTCTAGAAACTCTAAATATATTTGTCCTGTAAGGGTTCCTTCAAAGAAGAAAGGCCCTACTATTCTGTCGTCAACTATTCCAGCCCACACATTTAATTTCTGAGGGTGTTGGGTATGTGCCTTTGCCATCCAATGAGGATTTTCCCGACTCCAATATCTGCAAGTTTGACGGTTTACTGTACCATTCAGACAAAATGTGACCCCATCTGAAAAAAGTATTTGCCAGTGTAAATTCCTATTTCCTTGACATAAATCCATTAGAATTTCGCAAAAGTGTAAGCGGCGATCGGGATCATTTTCATTGAGTTCCTGCACAAGTTGAATTTTGTAGGGATGATATTTTTCCTTCCTCAAGATACGTAGCACTGTGCTCTGACTAGTGTCATTATTTAATGCAACCAATCGTGAAGAATTATTATCAAAATGTTCTGTTTCTGATTTTCATTAATGTTTGGACGTCCAGGTTTTGGAATATTTACAACATTGCCAGCTTCTCTAAATTTAGACTCTACCTTTCTGACTGTTGATTGGCTGATAGGGCGATCTGGATATTTTTCATTAAATAAATCGCAAACTTCCTGCTGAGTTCTAGTCATATTCCCGCATCCGATAAGAATTAAAATTTCAATTCTTTGAGTAACAGTTAAATCTGCCATAATACTTTAAATTGAATAATAATTTCTATGTCGCTTACAATACTTATTAGAAAGTCGGTGTGACAATGACACTTTGCAAAGATTTTCATCTACGTGATCCATAAAAGAACTATGGAATTCGAAAAACTAAACTTGATAACGTTTTTGCATTATTTTAATTGATTTACATTTTCTAACATTCAATCGTCATTTACTCGAAAACTTTCCTATGTAAGAGGGCAAAATTTTAGTACTGTCTGATAGAGAATTAAACGATCTTTCAGAATCAATCATCATATGATGTTGCCATTTAAAAAAAAATCGATGACGTCATTACTCGAAAACAAATGACATTTGAAAATCACATTTTACGCTAAAATATGTATTTTTTAAATTAAAATTATTTTTCCCAAAAAATAATTGTTTGGTTTTTATTGAATTTATTCCATACTTTTGGCGCATACTGTATAATTCCTAATGCTAAGGATTTTCTCAAATATTAAAACCTGGGTTTGTGATTGTAGTGTTTTTAACACTAGTATCATTTATTATCTTTAGCCTTTAGTAAACTTAGAACCTTAAAAATCTTTATTTCAAATAATTTAACTGGATTTTTTCTCTGTACAAAGTTGCCTTATAACCTGAAAGCAAACCAAATATTATTTTTCAGTTTGAAACTAAATCATTTTCTTTCCAATTCGACCTCTTTTGATCTTCAAAAGAATGTAATTTAGTAAGTCTTCGGAAAACATGAAAGGCGATGAAGATATTTAAACACGTAAGTTCAAAGGATAATCGATTGTGGGAAAGCAGTGGTTTGGGATTATAGTGCACATGTTGATAAATGAATATCTCTTCACTTAACCTTTTAAAAATGTCAGCAAATATTTGTTAATTCAATATTCCATTATTATTTTAGTTCGACGTAAAAGTATTGATTAGAGGAACCTCTAAAAATGTATTTATTCAATCCACGATGTTAATTCTATTAACTGAAATAAAGATTACAAACAACAATTAAGAAGTTGTTGTATATAAACATCATATTAAATTTTGTATTTATCTTAACAATTTTAAATGTTATAGTGCGCGCTAATATTCTTGGCAGGATAAATGACGTCGGATGTGCTAGGTTGAGAGGGATTATCTCCCACAGTATGGCGCTGTACGACCTTCTCCTTGTAGAGGTGGGCCCCCGGACCCATTCTCCACTCAACCTCGACTGCGTTTATGGCCGATTCCGGCGGCTCTACTAGGGTTCTCGTTCTGTCTGTTTATCTTCTAAATCTGAAACTTTGACATCAATGGAGCCAGCGTTAACATGCCGAACTGTATAAACTGTGGTATGATTATGAGGGTTTGCGCTTGTGTTGTTCAACATTTTAAGTTTACAACTGCATTTATCAACAACAGGTCTAGATTCGGTAACTTTAGTAACCCATCCGGTATGATCTGTAGGGAACAAATAAAAGCATTGTAAAAGGATAATAGGGGCGCGACTTTGCTTATCTAGTGTTACCACACCTAAAAGACCGTTTGAACAAGACTTATCCGCGACGCGAAAAAAACGTGATCAAGAAAAGGCTATGTCGGATTATTATGCGACGGCATTATCTGGAGATGTGTTTTTAATAATACATTTTAATAAAATGTTGCATGAGGAAAATCCGTTTGTACCGAGCTTTAATCCTGCAAATTTAGGCTCACTCATGTGTGATCGCTAAAATATACTTAATCTCTTTGCAGGAGATTTTTTTTTGTTGATTACATGTATAAAAGGTATTGTTCAAACTAGGAACAAGTGTTCTGATAGTGCCACACAAATATTTATTATGTAGTTTGGGTATAGTTGGGTTTAGGTCAAAATGTTATAGAAAACACAATTTTTAAAATTGTCAACGTTTAGGCTATTTGTTAAGCCTTCATCAGGGAAAGTGGGTTTTTGGCTTGTATTGTCAAAAATCTATTAAATAAAAGAAAAGGATATATACAATATAAAATTTAAATTAATTGTTGTATTTCCGACATGTTGGATTTAAATTTTGTTTATCTATATGTATATCCTTTTATTGAATAGATTTTTGGCAATAGAAACCAAAAACCAACTTGCCGTGAGGAAGGCTTAACAAATAGTCGAAACGTTGGCTGTTTTGAAAATTGTGTTTTTTATAACATTTTCAACTGAAACCAACTATACATCCACTACATAATATTCTGAGGTTACAAAACAAAATTGAACAACTATTTATTTCTTGATACCATATCTTCTTGGAGAAGCAAAAATACATTTATTTGTGTTTCAATGATGCAGATTTGGTATTAATTATAATAGGTAATTATATTCTATGATTATGTTTATTTAAAACAACATAATTAAACAACAACTTATTTAACCAACAACTTAAGCCGGTTACGGACGATGATTTTTTATACAGAGTGTTTCAAAAGGACATGGCAATAGTACAAGGGCTGATAGAACACTGAAAAATACGTCGAGTTTGCTTAATAAACGTATGTCCCAGAATCACTCATTTTTGAGATACAGGGCGTGTAAGATAATTTTAAAAAATTAATTTTTGGATGTAATTTATTTTTCTACGTTCATGCAAAAAACAAAAGTTTATTGAACTATATTTAGTGGAAAAGTGGTTCTTTATTGCACTAGTGCAATAAAATGTTTATTGCATCCATCTGTCATTCTACTACAGCGTTTTGTCATCATGACAAACATAAACGTTCAAATCGACGTCACATTTTCCTAGATTTAGTGTCATCCAAATATAATTTTTTGGTTTTTGCATGAATGTAGAAAAAATATTGTATGCAACTCGTACAAAAAGCACGCGACTTTAAATTGTCCAACGAGGCCGTCAGGCCGAGTAGGACAAGACATCGAGCGCAATAAGCACTTTTACAAAGGCTTCTGCTAGTTTATAGAGAGATGTTGAAAAAACACAATTTTTATGATCTTATAACTACATTATTAAGCAGTTCCTGTTATTTAATGACTCCTTCCTACTATACTAGGTGTCCCAGAAAACAGTGGTCATATAGTAAGCACAATTTCCTGTGGTAAACAAGAATTGAATTTAAGCCAACTAACCATTGCATTAATGGCATACGAAAAGATTGAAAATATTTTCCCCTCATATGAACCTTTAAAGGGAAACAATTGAATTACTAAATTATTTGTCATTTCCACACAAAACAATTAATTTGTCTGAAAATTAGCATCTGCACAATCGACTAATATGCTTCACGAATATATTCACATAAACAAAGTCTTTCATTTTGGAGTTGGGTGAGACAAGAAATTTTAAAATTTTTTTAAAAATCTTGTCTTGTGAAACAAGGCAAGAGTTTTTAAACTCTTGTTCTTCCTCATAAACATATTTTCAAAAAAGGAACATGGGAAATTTTAAAATTAAACACCCTGTAACTTTATAACCAAGGTTCAAGGGAAATTCAATTGTGTCTACTTGAAAAATTGGTGGTTGTTTGACAATTACTTTTTGGAACATCCTGTATATCTGCTATATATTAATGATATAAGAATGCAACTAAATAAATGCTACAATAACCATTTCATATATAACACATTTTATATCCCACCTACACACAGATGCAATTTACATACATTTTATTATATATTTTTTTATTACTGTACACTATACACTACATTTTGATAAATTAAATTAATTATAAACAAAAAAGACAGATTGAACAGCTAGTCATTTAAAACAAGCCTTTTTTCCTTTTGAACTACATATGACTGAACTGATCATGCATAATTAGAAGCACAGCTAAGAATAAAGAGAGCACGTACCTGGCGACACATCCGTCTCCTATTTTAGTTAAAGCAGGATGTCTGCAAGTCTGCAAAAGTCATATTTGGTAGGATAAAGATATATATGAAGCAATCGCTTTAATTACGTATTTAGAAATGGTAAAGATTTCTTTTTCAGAAATTGCTTAGATATTCTTCCTCATTTAAAGCCGCGTACTCACTTGTAACAGAACCTCGTTGCGTGACTTCAAAACGACTGTGTGGACTAAACCCCTGTCGCGTTACTTCACAGCGAACATGGGTGTTCGCATTGAGGTTCGCAATATTTCCATCACTTGTGGATATTTCTGCGTCGCATCAAGTATATGTACTATATGTGAGGTATTTGAGTTTTTGTTGTGTTTCGTCGTATTATTGGATATATATTTTCACTCTTTTAGTGTAGAACAGACAGTTGTGTTTTATGACCTAACTATACCTGTGATTTTGTTCATTTCACATTTTTGTTTGTCTTGAAATTTACATAGCAACTGTATAAATGGCGTTGGAATATGTGAGGTGTTAAAAACATAAAAAATTTAAATTGTTTCAATAGTGCCACTTTAAGAAGAAATTAAAAATGTTATAGAGAAAAGTTGCTTTTATTGCCAATATAATAGCAGATATGAACTTTTTTACTGTTTTTTTAAATATTTAGATGCATGTGTTTGTCCAAACTTTTATTTAATAATAAAATTGTTCCATAATGTTGACCTTACGGCAACGAATTTATTTAGATAAATGCCACGGTATAGGTGCAATATCTTATCCACATGCAATTCAACTTCTCAAAAAAATATGCCATTCAACCTTAATAAAACAAAAAAAAAATCATATACAACCTTCGAAGTTCATATGTGAGGTTATATTGGCATTAAAACAATGTTTATTCTATCAATTTATTAATTTCTTAAAAAAAACTTTTCTCATGTCACATCATTCATTAGACGTGAAGAGGAAATTAATTGAAACTGCTAACAGTGTTAGAAAAAAGTATAAATTGATTAAAGTATGGTTTAGCTGACGAATAACAAGCAATTATTAGTAAATTATTTAGGCCTATATCTGATCCTTTTCGATATCTGGTAACATTTCTAAACAAAGTGAATATAAAAAACCTTCTAAATCGTCCTCATATTTTCATCAAGTACAAGGAAATGAGGCTGACCAACCTAAAATAAAATTGTGTAGAGGGATTGGTAATCGAGTATCGGTTAAATTTATGCGGTATACGGGCTAAGAGAGTATGACTACGGAGAAAAGAGAGCTACTCGATGATAATAAAGATCGCGTGGACATTACTGAATCATTGTCAGAAATTAATCAGCCCCCTAAGTATTCAAATAGTGATTTACAAAAAAATCTGAACATAAGTAATTACGATCCGAGAACTCAACACTCGACACTCAACTTAACGCATACCGTGCAACATGTCAAATTACCCCGCAAATACTTGGGAGAATTTTATGTAATGAACGAAGTGAAATCAATGAAGTACAATCGTTTGCAATAATAATGACACTCATTAAAATGAATTTTATGATTTCTTTTGAACTTCTGACGTATTCATAATGAAATCTACTTTAAATTTTTAACATTAGTTCTTAGATGTTTCTCTCAGCAATAGAGATTTAATGAAATTTCTACTCAGAAGTTCCAGAGATTCAAAAACTGTTTTAAGAGAGTGTCATTATTATTGCAAACGATTGTACATATACGATCCAAAATTTGGTGTTGCAGAAGAAAAGAGGAGTAATAAGGATTTCCAAATTATAAATGATGCGGCTATACAAATAGATAATAATGAATTTCCTCCAGCCGGGGTCTGTATCAGTTATTTAAAAAAAAGTCCGGAAAATTTCAGTAAAAATAGCATGGAATATTATAAACATATTGCATTACTTTCTTATATATGTATCCTTTTTCATACTTTTCGTTCAATCAAATCAATCAGCAACTCGAAATGAGTTGAAGACAGCCTTGTAATTTTTTTATATAGACCACTGATATGTTGGAATTTTAAATCAGTCAGGAAGTTACAACTACTATATTTCATTATTCTAGAATACAAACGTGTCGATTACCATCTTTTTTTGCCGTTTTTGTGGCATAATGGATATAAATTATATGCCGCAGCCGCAATTTACACTTTATTACAATTATCCATAATTTGGGAAATGTATTTTTTGATCTCTTTTCCAAATACAACTGATCGGAATGAAATCATAACCTACTTTGACCTGTTCCCGGTAGAGCGACGCATCGAGGTTAGCTGTGACGCGACGGAGTTCACGACGAGGTCCGCAAATGAGTACGCGATTTAATCTATCTACTTAGTACTTCTATACAGCATGATTCTTAATCTATACGCATAAACTTGGGAAATTATAGCTGAGTACAAATAATGACGAATAGTGAAAAAAATGTAAAATAAATATTGTCAGTTTCGGAAGTTTACAAAAATTTATATTTTTTGTTTATAAAAACTAAGAAGTAAACAAGTCAGGACGGCATATTTGGTATTTGTAACAACCACTCGCAAAGTTCACTCGGAGCGGAAGATCCCTTGGAAGTAAGGCTTATATCTTTGCACGTGAAATGGGTAGAGTAGGTGATGTCTTAACGTTCTCCAAACTGGATTGTGATATTCCAAATTGTGCTGCGATTGTCCTAGTGCTTATGCCTGGCTGCTCCTCGACGGCATTTAAAATCTTTTCCTCGAGATACACAATTTGCTTTGGTCTAATGGCTCCCCCATGTTTCCCAGACCTCGGCTGCAAATTGCCAGTTTCTTTATCCTGCTGAACTACACGTAAAAAGGCTTCACGTCTCAGATGATATCGTTGAAGAAACTTTTGGGCATAAAGATGAGCTGCAGCCACCGAATTGCAATGTGATTCCCCGTATACTATGTCCATAAGTTCTTCGTTTGTGAAATTATGCCCCATACTTCTACAATCGCATGGAATATATTTCGATGTCTCGAAAAGGATCGTAAATAAAAAATTGCACCTGTAAACTTCCGAAATTAAAAATATTTTACTAAATTTTGTTTTCACTATTCATCATTATTTATTCTCAGCTATAATTTACCAAGTTTATGCGTTTATGCTGAAACTATTTCTTTCTAATTTATAAATTAAATACCTATCTAATGAAATTGTAATTTCATTATTAAAACGAATCGAATGGTAATCCATTTCTTGTATGGTATGGTGTTCTAAAGGTATTACATATATCTTCTGATCTCCTAGTTGCAAAATGTGTTTGAACAGTAGATTGTACAACTAACTATTCGTCTTCATCTGAATATTTCATTTTGCTTCAAAATGATGATGTCATTTCTGTGACTTCAACCGGAGACATATATTTTGCACTCGTCTAATTGCGAAATTACATCACGTCACTATTTTATTTACTTGTTTCCGTAATTCTATCGGAATGGAATGGGGTCAAGGTCGAAAACAGCGAGATGAAAATATTTAGCGGCAGCCTACGTTCTCCTCACATTAATTTTATTATGTCCTAATGCCTTTTTTCAGCAGTAGCTCATGCAATTAGGTTAATGACTGGTCGGATTATTTTTTCAACCCAGCTTGGAACATTAATAAATATAGTAAGTTTGCGTTAATTGTCTGCCGGCCAAAAATGCCGCTTATTTAATTGATTAGAGAATAATTAGCAATCATTCTTCATTTGCCGTCCACATTAAAATTTTCGTGTAATATAAAGCGCTATTTACACGATAAGCGCGTGTCAATGTAAAGGTGAAGTTACATGTTTTATCCACATGCTTCTACTATATACCGCGCACTTTGTATTTTTTCAATATATGACCTTGGTCCCGAAAGTTAGGTGAATACAAGAGATTAACAAGGACTGTGGTGCATTTGCGCAGGCTCCATAATAAAGCGCAACTTTCAGATTCAAACTGATTGATCATGATCCTAAACACATTAACTTATTGTGAACTTGCGGATTACTATGGCTGTTCTCTCGTTCATTTCTTAAAATTAAAATGAGAGACCAATGATCTCAGACAAGTTATTTTTCATAAATACAGTGCCAGAAGTACTGAGAGATATATTAAAAATGGTTTGTTAGAACAAAGATTATACTAAAAATGTTCTATAATTATTTTTCATATTTTAAAGTTACATCCTAAATGTAGAATCAATTTTAATGAAATGTGGAAAGTGGATTCTGTTTATACCGAGATTATAGTCTGTTTAGAAATGAAAGAGAGTAATAAAAGCTTATTATGTATGCAAATCGCAAATAAATGTAGTACTGGTGCTTATATTCAATATTTTTATATTATGTATTATCGGTATAGATGTGGTGTACTTTTAAAAGAACTTTTTGTGATCGAACCGTACTAAATTGTAGCACGTAGCTAAAATTTATTCCCCAACAATCCGTCTTTGTCTATGCCGCTTCAATTTCTCGGTCCATTTTTCTTATAAGTAAACAATATAAAAACAGCATTTCAAAACTAGAGGCTACTTTAAGCATCATAACCGGGTTAAGGGGGTTTTTAGTAATTCAAATAAAATTATTCAATATTATTATCAAAATATTTATGTAAATTTAATGAATAGACTTTTATTCCACACAAAAATATATGTATTTTGAAAATTCAAATTATAGTGAGGAAATGTAGTGTTGTATAAATGTACAATAAAGAAAATAAAAAAGTAGGTATATTAAAATTCATCCTCTGAATATTCTGATGAATTATTTTCGTCTCCTAGATTGATAACGATAGGTTTCACAGTAACGTCAATTAAATTATCGAGTTCCCACATTTTCTCCTCTTTTTTTGTACATGATGTATATATCTTTGCTTCACGTCACTTAATTTAAACGTCGTATTATTTCGCGCTACATCTCCTTTTACCTAAGCCCAGACTAATTCGATTGGGTTAAGTTCACAGTGATAAGGTGGTAACCGTAGTACCGTTATTTAGCGATTTGTTGCCATTTCATCGATAATATATTTTTTTCTGGTCTTTATTAAGATTGACAAGTGTCAAAAGTTCCTTTTTCACCATATTTGTTTCAAAAGAAATGTTTTTTCCGGATAACCATTGAATTATATCGGCTTTCCTCCAAGCAGTAGTAGACGTCCGCTCGGTCTGTCGTGAATGGTAACTGGCATTATCCATGACAATTACAGACTCCAGATGATCCAACATCTGTGTAAAATACTCTTCGAAAACATCTGCGTTCATGTCTTCGTGATAGTCACCTGTATTTTTAGATTCAAATAAAAAAGTAAACCGCCATCTACAAAACCACAGGTACTACCTATATGTGTCACTATTAATTTTCGCCATTTAACTGTGAGGTGCTTTGAACCCTGTTGAAAGTCCATCCAAAAATGCTTGTCGAAAACTTTTTACATTTTTATCTTGCCATACTTTTGTTACAGTATGTCCCTTGTTGGCCCAAGTTTCGTCTAGATAATAAATATTCCTCCCTTCATCACGGAATTTTCTAATTGATCTTAAGTAGGATCTTCGCCAACAAATAATTTCATCTTTATCGATAAGAACTGACTTCCTGTTCTGCTTTTTCCAGAAAAAATTCAACTCTCATAAGACGGCCTATAATTTGCTTCTACTGATTTTTGGCAAATCGTTGTCCTCTGAAAGTTCACTTAAAATTTTGTTTACACGATAAGTGTGTCAATGCAAAGATGAAGTTGCATGTTTTATCCTACTAATATGCACACAGAATGTTCTAAAATCGTAACGGGAACAATTTGTGTAAATAAATAGTAATACGTATTTGGAGCATCTATTGTGTATTTTGTCAACATACACCATACAAAATTCGGTGATAAATGAAGATTACTTGCTTTACGCTGAACACTTATTAAAGAATTCTCAATAACAGCCATATTATCTCTTATTCATTGTGTAGGACAAATGGATTTTTTTGGAGCGGGGTTCTTCTCGTATTCTATTTGGGTATCTTCGTCGGTATTCTCGGGTTGTTCGTCTGGCGTTCCCATTAGAGTACCCATATACAAAAACAGTACCTACATACCTACTTTTCAGTTGTAAACGCATATTCCACAATATTAACGGATACTTGATAAACTAACTCACTCGTTTAGCTAATTGACTTGATACAATCAAAGACTAAAAGAGCTTATTTTCTTTGGTTAGTTTATATACTATCTACAATGAATTATTTTCACTTTCAGTGTGGTGTACAGAGGCCAACGTCTCTGAGTGCAAGGAATGTCTCATTGATTATAAATTTTCCTCGATGTTATCATGGTTATTCCATTTTCCTTCTCATGCATATATTACATAAGCCTACGTAATTTGGAAAATTTCGGTTTGAAAAGTCGTTTCTATTTTTTTCGTTTTATTTATAAGATTTGCCTAATATGGTTCCATTCCGAATTATCAAGGTGAATGTAATTTTTGGCACTGCGGTTTTGTTAGCATATGTGAAGACAAACACGTAACTTAATCAACTCTGCAGTATAGAGGTTACATTTCATCAATACAACGATATGTTGTTTTATATTTTGTAGATTTATGTAATTAGTTGCTAATATTGGTCGTTGGTGACACTGCCAAGCAATGTAATAAGACAAAACTATCATACTCGTATTTCCCATTTTACTATTAATTTCCAAAAAGAAGCTATTACGTAATGATTACTGGCATGTCCCAATATTAGAACTTCTTAGAACTAAATATCGGCACATGTAATGATTCGTTGATGCTTAATTTGTATGCTAAGTTTAATGCATCATTGACGACTACCAAAACAGTTATCAAGGCAACAGGTTATTGAACAACAGTCAGTCCACCGTAATACCTAATTAAATTGCAGAGAATTTATTTATATACTTCCTATTCTTTATCGATAGCAGATTTCCATGTAGGATAGCAGAATATTTTTGTTATTGTTGGACATAGAATAGATAGGTGCTTATAATTTTTTCTAATATTTATTTTTCAGAAAAATATTAAGGAAGAATCTGTTCTTAAAATTCTATATCACAATAGAGGTAGAGCATACAATAATAATTAAAAAATACAGAATTCGCCATAAAACAAACTTCTGACTCATTGGAAATGAACGTAATTATCGTTAATAAATTAAAACAATTTATCGCTAGTATATAATAGTATATTGTGTAACCTACCCTGTAATCGGGCTTTTGCCTGTTAGATTTGTAGTGAAATGAATAAATAAAAACATTAATACACGAGGATGATAAGTAGGTATACTTCATGTGAGTCATTACATGAAAAATGCATTTCCAATTTTTTTCTACATTTATAAATTTACGAATAGGTAATAAATGAAATAATTATTTTTGTATCTAGAACGAGAGATCCTACTTTTGCGTTCAAGAATGGAAGTTATTTATTTATTTTCCCAACAGGCATTGGTACTTAATTACAGCGAAATAATTATTATAATAAATTACATTACATAACATGTCACTACCTAATGTAAACACTAGAATAAAAAGCTAATAAACTAGAATACAATGCACTATTCAAGAAAGGCGAACAACACCCACACAGTTGCTTCACGCACAAGTCACGCACGAAAAACTGACATTAATTTATTGCAAATTATCTATAGAAAAAATTTGCTTGATTTCTTTAAGAAATATTTTTTGGGGTGAAAACAGGACAATGGAGTTACATGATGAGATTTTATTAATTAACTGGTACATAATGTAAGAGGAGAACATGATGTTTTACGTATCGGAATATGCAGTAACTGGTATTGACGGGTATCTCTGGAAGAAACATTAATACACACACGGGAAAGCAGATTTCGCGCATTAATAAAACTAGTTAAAACTTTATAACCAAATAGCAATATGGAAATAATACGACGGTGATGAAGAGAGTTAATTTTAAATTCTCGACATAGTTGGTTAGTTCTTATGGTCGTAAAATCTGGTGGTCTATTGTATTTCTTGAAGTATAAATACCTTAAAAATTTCTTTTGCATTTTTTCAACCCGCTCAGTATATTTTTTGGGCTGATCGTGTCATAACAATGAGCCATATTCAAGTTTTGGTCTAACAAATGTACAGTACAATTTAATTAGGGTCTGAATATTCTGTAGATTATGAGATTCCCTCATAAGAAAACCAAGAGCTTTATAAGCATCTGATATAAATTTTTCGAAATGAAGTTTATATGACATTGCACTGTCTATCATAACTCCCAGATCTTTAACATTACGAGTACTAGGTAATTGAGTACCATCCATCTTATATGCATATCTAAAAACGTTCTTTTTACGAGTAAAGGAAATATTGCAGCAGTTTTTTACATTAAAATGAAGCTTATTTTCCCTACTCCAGCGCAGTACAGAGTCCATGTTAAGCTACAGCAGAACACAGTCATTCGTCACTTGAATTTGCCTATAAAATTTAAAGTCATCAGCGAACATCAAACAGTCGGGAGTAACAAAGACATCAGGAAGATCATTAATACAGTACAAGAACAGGAGTGGGCCCAAATTGGAACCTAGCGGAACCCCTGAATTCGCATTTTAAATTTTTAAAAACAATCCATGATATTTGACTTGAAATGTACGGTTTTGCAAGTAAGAAACAATCAACCTAATTAAGTTATCATTTACCCCATACATAACCAATTTTTTTAAAAGCACGTCGTGATCCACCCTATCAAAAGCTTTTTGAAAGTCGGTAAAAATCGCATCCACTTGGTATTCATTCTCAAATGCGCCAAGTATATTATCAGCAAAAGTAGTTAAATTAGTGGATACTAATCTCTTAGTTGACAATATTTAACAAGTGAGCTAAAATGATTCCATAAATAAACATATTTGTTTTTACCGCAATAGGTCTGTAATTATTAATATTATATTTATCCCCCGATTTATGTATTGGACTGACCAGTGAAGTTTTCCAACAGTCAGGAAATTGATTGGTACTCAAATTCAAGTTGTAGATGTGCAGAAGAGGTTGCCTAAAATAATCAGAACATCCTTTTAAAACGTACGGTGGTACTCCATCTGCACCTACAGCTCGCTTAGGTTTCAATTTTTTAATTGAAGTATCATAATCGGATCGGTCAGTGGTCGCGCGGTTTAAGGCGTCAGTACTTGAATCGAGCTGACTAGATCGCTATGGGTTCGACTCCCGCAGCCGGTAGACCGTATATAAGCTATATTCGTGGAGAGTATTGGCACCCTCTGCGGGTATGGTAGGGTGGAAGAATATTGGCTTGGGTCAATGTGAGAGATTGATACCGGGTGATATTTGACTACCCCCCTAATTAATGAGGTTTTCCAGGTTTCCCTCATTCCTGCACTGAATTGTGGTTAGGGCCTACCAACGTAAGTCGTTCCTGGGCGCAAATGCGGCCTGCTTAATAATAATATGCCGCTCCTCTCCCGCAGAAGTCTTCGACTTCTGGGCTAATCCTCCTGATTAGAATGAGGGGTAGAGATATTATTATTATTATTATAATCATGGTTAGTTATACAATTCAATTGAGACATGTGAAAATTTCTAAGACTAACATCTTTCAAATTATATGTAGCCGGCGAGGAAGAATAAACTGAATGAAAATATTTCGCAAACGTTTCTGGAACTGCATTGTCTGGTATGATAATATTATCACTGTCACGAAAACACAGTGGAGCATATGAAGGTGGTTATTTTTAATATAATTAAAGAATAATTTACTCTGACTGTATACCATATTCAATATTCGACAAATGTGTACGATAGGCAACAAGTGTCTGATTTTTTAATGTTTTTCTTATTTCAATATACCTTAAATTGAACTCCTCAGAAACGCTCCTCAACCTATTAGAAATAGTTTTCAGCTTTATAAGACGTTTTATTTCGTTTGTAAAATAATGGTTATATCCATTCAAAAGCGCAAAAGCATTTCGCGTTCGAGATACAACCAATATTTTTATTTGAAATTGTTTGAACCGTGTTTTAATCAAGGCGGTTTAGGCGCGGTGACTGTCATAACGATAGCAACCTAATAAAAATAAAAATCAGTTTGAAACAGTAGTGTCAGAATTATATATTGTAATTTATATTCTAAGAATGTTTAATTCAAAATGAGTTCGGAAAGTGAAGACGAACATTAAACAGGGGAAACATTGGAAGTGACGCAAAGTGCTGTTTCACAATTAAAATCCCTAAAAAATCGTCGAGACAATTGCCTATAAGGAATTCTAAGGGTAGTGTAGTTGAGAGGGAATTTAAAAAGTGTCCGAAGCGGCATTGTTGCCATATTCCGAATATAAAATTAAACCTTCGACCTTATGACTATTCATATTCCATGTTAAAAAGTACACAATAATTGAACTCATTGCAATATCGGCAGTTTCAATTTGCTTGTAATGCAAAATAAATTGTAATCGTCCTGTTTATAATAGTTAATGTATGGAAATCTTATATTACTTAAAATACATATTTTTTAATTAATAAAATCATAAATATGTTACGAAAAAATAAATTATTTTGTTTTATGGTCTAGAACGAAAAAGCCTTTCGCGCTCTAGAACATAAAAGGTAAAGTCTATTTGGAAATGAAAGAGGGTAATAAAATCCCGAGATAAGAACCGTCCATGGGCGCGGTAATATTTCGTTTCTGGTAATTATCGGGTAACACTAATGCTAACAGGTAATGGGTGTACATTAGTATATTTGACTGGATACATCATAGGGCAGGAGTCAGTGTATTGTGACAGATCAATCCAGTCTTAGAGCTGAATATACTAAGACGTGCTAATGCAGTAGAGTAAAATTCGACCTGTGTTTAGTGACTATTGTGCCAGTGGATATAATATTGTTTGGGTAAAATGTCGAGCTTATCACATTACGTACCTGCTAAACGCGTGAAAAGATGTGCGCTGTCTCAGAATAAGAAGATTATATTAAATATATTTAATGCATTGAAACACCAAAATCCTACCAACAGTGTTGACGACATCGTGGAAAAGTGTTCCAAAATGACAGGGATTGGAAAATCGACTATCTACAGACTTTTAAAGGAAACAAGAAATGAACAAGATACTGTAAATCCCCCAAAATCATCTACAGGAAGGTCAAAATCCGTTATAGATCATTTCTTCAAAAATGTCATTTGCAGAAAAGTACACTCATTTTATTTTAAAAAAGAAATACCAACGCTAAACAAAATTTTAAGTGAACTTTCAGAGGACAACGATTTGCCAAAAATCAGTAGAAGCAAATTATGGGCTGTCTTACGAGAGTTGAATTTTTGCTGGTAAAAGCAGAACAGGAAGTCAGTTCTTATCGATAAAGATGAAATTATTTGTTGGCGAAGATCCTACTTAAGATCAATTAGAAAATTCTGTGACGATGGGAGGAATATTTATTATCTAGACGAAACTTGGGTCAACGAGGGATATACTGTAACAAAAGTATGGCAAGATAAAAATGTAAAAAGTTTTCGACAAGCCTTTTTTGGATGGACTAAAGGGCGAAGATTAATAGTGACACATATAAGTAGTGCTAGTGGTTTTGTAGATGGCGGTTTACTTTTATTTGAATCTAAAAATACAGGTGACTATCACGAAGACATGAACGCAGATGTTTTAGAAGAGTATTTTACACAGATGTTGGATCTTATTCCTCCGGGGTCTGTAATTGTCATGGATAATGCCATTTACCATTCACGGCAGACTGAGCGGACGCCTACGACTGCTTGGAGGAAAGCCGACATAATTCAATGGTTATCCGGGAAAAACATTTTTTTTGAGACAAATATGGTGAAAAAGGAACTTTTGACACTTGTTAATCTTAATAAAGATCAGAAAAAATATGTTATCGATGAAATGGCAACAAATCGCCAAATAACGGTACCACGGTTACCACCTTATCACTGTGAACTTAACCCAATCGAAATAGTCTGGGCGCAAGTAAAAGGAGATGTAGCGCGAAATAATACGTTTAAATTAAGTGACGTGAAAATTTTGTTAAAAAATTCCTTGGAACGAGTAACTGCAGATAACTGGCAAAGATATATATACATCATGTACAAAAAGAAGAGGAGAAAATGTGGGAACTCGATAAATTAATTGACGTTACTGTGGAACCTATGGTTATCAATCTAGGAGACGAAGATAATTAATCAGAGTATTCAGAGGATGAATTTTAATATACCTGCTTTTTTATTTTCTTTATTGTACATTTATACAACACTACATTTACTCACCATAATTTGAATTTTCAAAATACATATATTTTTGTGTGGAATAAAAGTCTATTCATTACATTTAAATAAATATTTTGATAATAATGTTGAATAATTTTATTTGAATTATTACTAAAAACCCTCTTAACCCGGTTATGATGCTTAAAGTAGCCTCTAGTTTTGAAATGCTGTTTTTATAATGTTTACTTATAAGACAAATGGACCGAGAAATTGAAGCGGCATAGACAAAGATGGATTGTCGGGGATTAATTTTTAGCTACCTGCTACAATCTAGTACGGTTCGATCACACAAAGTTTTTATAAAAGTACACCTCATCTATACCGATAATACATAATATAAAAATATTGAATATAAGCACCAGTACTACATTTATTTACGATTTGCATACATAATAAGCTTTTATTACTCTTTCATTTCTAAACAGACTATAGTGTTGACATTGTTGACAGTTAAAAGTCCAGCGAAGATGTCGAAAAAGCACTAAATGTATACTGCAAAAATAATTATGAGCAGTTATATAAATGAGACAGTTTGACTTTAAAAGCTGCTGCAAAAACTGCACCACGAGTAAGGTCGTGTTTTTCTAGGAAGCGTGACGGAGACGGGAGAAATTCCGGGGATACTGCACAGATGCAAAATATAAGAAGTCCTTTCGTAAAGCCGCGTTAGGAAAGCATTTCTTATATTTTGCATTTGTGTACCATCCATGGAATCCGTCCCGTTTCCTGAGAAAGCACGGCTTAACTACTAAAACTAAATCGGTTGGTAAAAGGAGGTCTAGGTAGGTAGGTATTTATAACAGTGGCATGGACAGGCCACAGTATAGCGTACAATGTTTATAAATCCAGTATATATATTGCTGCCTCAGGAGTACTCCAGAGGTCTAATCTCGACCCGCTACTGTTTTTGTTATTGTAAATGACCTTTCAAGTTATATTACACACGAACATCTTTACGCTTGTGATCTAAATTATAAATATACGATTTCGTTAACGTGAGTCTGTATCTAAAGTAGTTTTTCCACAGATAGTTTTCAGATTTGGATCATTCTACTGTAGGAAGGAAATGAAATGCATGTTTAAGAGTTTGAATATTGAAACTCAAGTCAAGAGCGATATAAGTGCAAAATTCGTCAAGTCGCTCATCTAAAATGAGTTTTATGTGTCTTCGTCCTTAATTTCTAATATTACAATATCTACGTTGTCCATTGTTAAAAATTATAATTTCCTGTTAACTATTATATTTAATAGTTAAAAGAATTTTTAATACTTCCATAAAAATGTATTTGTACTATAGTTTCTGGTCTGTTTTCCTATTTTCAGTATGAATTAAATATTGGCATTAGGTTCCCGCAACCGAAGGGAAGAGATTTTTAACGGAAAACAAATAATAGAAACCGCACCAGAAAGAAATAAAATCAATAAAGGAGGTAGCATGCAAAGAAACATCAACTCGATATTGCTGCATTGTACTCTTGTCGCATTTGCCAGGAAAATAAATTAAATGTGCAGAGCACATGGATTGAGGAAAACAAACGACAGAACTGTGAAAATGTTATATATTGAATTTCCTTTTACGAACAATTTCATTTCTAACGGAATAGAACTGTATATCTACATCAAAATTCCTATAATTTAATGTCATATGCGTTTTGTTTAATTTCATAACATATTATGCATATAAAACAGTATAAAGCAAAGCACTGTATTTTACAAATTTTTATTATTTATTGCGATAATCAGAACGATAAACGTAATTATGTTATTCATTAATATGGTTTCTTAAAAACTAAATGCAATTAAATAATATATATAAAGAAGGCGGCTAGCTGACTATTCCAAAGTACTTGGAAAGATTGTTAACTATGAATTTCCAGACCACAATTAAATAAGTATGATAAATACAGTAAATAATACAATAAAGTTCCTACCTAAATATTTACCTAAGAATATGTACCTGTATTGTACTTAGAAGCAAAAATATGTATTCTTAGCAAATATAGCCATTTCATAAATATATATGTACTCGTGTTTGGTTAAAATAAATGACCCCTAAGCTTCAATATAAATAAACATTTTTTATTTATACACGGGATCCAAACATTCTTCAGAAACAATCTGTGGTTGTCGATTTATTGAGGTCCTTTGGTATTATTCAGATATTGTCAAAAATTATTTGTATTTGTAGAAAATACTATTTAAGAATACGGAGCCCTAAATCGTATACAAATATGTAAAAGTGCCCACGGCAAGCAGTTGCCGTCCATGTGCTGTGCTGTTAAACGCTCTCTAAGGTATCTCATGTCGCTAAAACCAATTACGCTCACCTTAATATAATATTATTGGCTTTATCGATCTGGAATCTGGAAAGGTGTTTCACACGTCATCATGTAGAGGTCAATAGAGGTGTTTCCTTAGCCAATAGTGTCCAATTTGGATACCTGTCACCAGGCGAAGATTTGTCCTAGACATAGCTAGATACTTTTTAGCTGTATCCTTGCAGAGGTACCCTAGGAACTCCTTAGCAAATTGACGGCTATTTGTTTCATCCCAACGTTTAATAAACTCTTTATGGGTGCCGTCTTTGATAATTTCAACAACGGAATCATACTGGAGGGACCACGTCCAAAAATATTGGGACCCGATGCACTCCTAGCCAACTTGTCACCTACTTTATTACCATTGCACCGATCGTGTCCATTTACATACAGATACGTTATTATTGGCTCCATGTTAATCTTATGATTACTTAAGATCAGTATGATTATCTATATCTGTGTAGATTCTAATGGTTTTGACCGTTGGATGCCTACGGGCAATTTGTTTGGCGGCTAATTGTAAATTATATATCTATCTCACAACATGTTTTTATAAGGCAAAGAGCAACAATGACCAGTTTACTTACTTATGCTAACTCAGTATATTTTTGTCTTGAGCTATCGAAAATAGGTTGATGTATTGTATACATACGGACTTATCAAAGGCATTTGAGTGCATGACATTCGTCTCCCTTGTCAAAGTTTGAGCAATTTGGCTTTATTTGCCTTGTTGGCATTATTTAAATCTTATCTCATGGATAGGCCACAGTGTGTAGCATACAATGGGCATAAATCCAGTTTATATATTGCTGCCTCAAGAATACTCCAGACGTCTACTCGTAATCTCGGCCCGCTACTGTTTTTGTTATTCGTAAATGACCATTCAGATTATATTAGCTACGAATATCTATACGCGTATGATATAAAAATATTTATCTTGATAACTAATATGGATGTTTATTTTAATTTACAGTCACAGTTAACCATGTAGAATAGTGCAATGTCAATGTAAAATTGTACTATATTTTCGTGTTCATTTGTATTCAATTACGTTATAAATGATATACCTAGTACTTGCCACGAAGTATTTCTATTCATGATATGAGAATTATTTTTGATTCGAGTTTATCCCAGTGCACGTGAAAACATAGTGGCTAGTTGTAATAGATCTTTGGGATTTTTAATGCGTCAGTTATTCTTTAATGAATTAGCTTTAAAGGCAATGTTCAATTATCTAGTACATTGGAAACTTGAGTACTGCTCACTTATCGCTTCATCAACTTATATTTCTCATTCAATAAATATAGAGACGGTACAAATATATTTTTTTTTTAATTCTTGCATTTTAAATGGTATGAATTATATCCAGAGTCTGGCTTTGTTATTAAATACTTTTGCTATACATCTTTAAAGCATCGTACAATATTACGTTCTTTCAAATTCTTATATATTATACGGTTCTTTGTACCCGCCAGAAGCATCAGCATCTAGTAAGTAGTGTATGTTAGTTAAGTCACTGATATTTGCAATATTAAATTATTTTAACTAATTGTTGTAATATAAATGTATGTAATTTGTTAACATTAATACATATTGCCAACCAGTACTACTGTTCTGCTGATATTTGGTTAATTTTGTAATTAATTTTATTGGATGCTTTTAATGTGTCTCTGTGTGATGTTTATTATTTTAACTGTAACTACTTGTATACTAAATATTTTGGTTTTTATACTCTATATTTTAAATTTTTATATTTTCCGCATGTGTTTATTACCCTAAGTGGAATTTCATTAGTATTGAAAGATAATGTTTGTATAGTTTCTATGAGAGTCATGAACACATGAACGATTCTCCACGTTCAGGAAGACCATTCACGTTTATGAAAGACCATTGGTAAAGATTCTTTTAACGTTCTAGTATGGATTCTGACCAGTCGACCATACATTTGCATTACATTAGATGTATGATCTTAGCTGGATATTAACAACGTCGACCGTTTTTGTTTGCCAGGAACACAAAAGCATAAAGCTAGTGTGCACCTAGTGGAACAAATAAGGCGTCGTCCACTATGAATTGCCTACAATGTAAGCATTACTGTTGAGGTTTGTTGCTAACAAGAAGTTTTATTAGATTTTCATATATTTTACCTACCTCTACCTCTATCGAATAGATTTAGAAGTATTTCATGTAAAGGCGACGGGGCCCTTCAAAATTGGTGATTCTTCACGACCAACTCACCGGATTTCTTCAAGAGTGGAGTAGAACTTCCCTCGGAACTTCCATGCGCTGTGAGGTAATTAATATTCAATCAAGAACAAGAATTCAAAGAACAACTCCAAGAAATTCTGGTGTGTTCTAAATGCAAACATTTATATTTACGTACAATAATAATGATATAGACGACCCTCAAGACTTCGTTGACAGTTTTATCAGTTTCTTTGTAGAATTCTTCACTCGTCCAAGCTCTCGATTTCATATTCATCCTAATTCATAATTAATTTTAAGCAACTAGAAGTTGAATCTGCGCTAAAGCAAATTAAACCTAATTGACTATGGAACCAGATCTCATACCTGCACTTCTTGGTAAAGACTGCGCGTCTGTTGCCAGACCGCTAACATCTATTTTTAATCTGATACTTAAAACAACAAGCTTCCCTGAATTGTGGAAAATTTTGAAGATGTATCCTGTGCTTAAAAAATAAGAAAGCCGAAATATCGAACTATAAACTAATTGCCAATTTATCTAAAAACTTGGAAATACTGTTGCACAATTCATTATATAGCTCTGTGTCTGAAATTCTATCGCCTCGACAGCATAACTTCATAAAAAGAAGGTTCACCGTGACGAACCTTTTGTGTAAGATTCAATTCATTAGAAGTCTTTGGATCAATGTGGTCAAGTTGACTTTATATATCCTGAATTTACCAATGCATTTGACAAGACATGATCACGATATTCTGTTATACAAGTTGGATATGTTTGGCTTGTCTAACTCGTTATTCTTACCGGTAAAATAGATATCAGTTCATATAGCATCATACTTACTGTTCTGGAAAATTCCAACAAGTGTCTGGTGTCCCTCAGAGTTCAATGCTTGGGCGCCTCTTGTTTATGTTCTTGAATGATATTGTATCTGAGTTACATGTGCACATTTGATATATGCGGATGATTTTAAGTTGTTATGTGAAATAATTACCGTCAGTGACTGTCAAGAATTACAAAACGTGTCAGAAGATATACACAGTTGGTGCAATAATTAACCCTTAAATGCATCGATATGTAATGTTATGACATTTTCTAGGAAAATAATTCTTTCACTTTTGCATATAAATTAGATGATTCTATTCTTTGAAGGTCTAGCTATGTAAAGTATCTTGGAGTTATTTTCGTTTCTGAACTATCGTTTATAAAAAACGTAGAAACCATCGCTTCTTCAGCATTTAAATGCCTTAGTTTTATTATAAGGAACTCAAACGGGTTATTAATGTCTCTACTCTTCGATTGCTCTATATAACAATAATGATGGTAATAATAATAATACCCCTCATTCTAATCACGAGGATTAGCCCAGAAGACTTGTGCGGGAGAGGGGGCGGCATATTATTATTAAGCAGGCCGCATTTACGTCCAGGAACGACTTACGTTTGTGGCTATAACCACCATTCAGTGCAGGAATGAGGGAAACCTGGAAAACCTCATTAATTCTACAATACAATTTGTCAGTATAGGATAATCAAATAATATAGGATTTTAAAATAAAGTCGACGTTTTATTTAAAAACTTCTTCAGGACTAATTTTATATAAAAAAAACAAAACAAACATAAGTTCATTGTTTTTTGGATACATAAAATTAGTCCTGAAGAAGTTTTTAAATAAAAAAGAAACGTCGACTTTATTTTAAAATCCTATATTATTTGATTATTCTATACTGACAAATTGTACAGAATTATAGAACATTAAGGATATTAGAAGCTCGGAATTAACCTCATTAATTAGGGGGGTAGTCAAATGTCAACCGGTATCAATCTCTCACATTGACCCAAGCCAATACTCTTCCACCCTATCATACCCGCAGAGAGGGTGCCAATCTTCTCCACGAATATAGCGTCTACCGGCTGCGGGGTCGAACCCACAGCGATCTAGTCACTTCGATTTAAGTACTGACGCCTTAAACCGCGCGACCGCTGATCAATAAATATATCCTTTATACGTTTTAAATTAGAATACGCATCCGTAGTCTGGTGCCCAATTTATGGTACTCACATTACTGTATTAGAAAAAGAACAAAGGCGGTTTCTGATATCCTCCAGTGGGTTTCTCACATAGTTTATTACTGTCAAGATTTAGTTCTGAATAACGTATTAGATTGTCAGAAATTACTATCAACAATATCAGCTATGTCTTCCCACACCATGCACTAGTCATTGCCGTTGTATCAAATGATTTCGCGATTTTACAACATAGAAACCAGGTTTCATTCAGCAGTTATTCTTAAATAATATATTTTTGTTTGTTTTTTTTTCTGTTTCTCTATTTCTATTTTTTAAGATTGTTAAGTGCCCTGTGTTATATTACTGTTGTATTATTTTACTATATTTGTACTTTCTACCGTATCCTGTAATTGGGCATGTGCCTGTTTGGATATGTATTAAATAAATAAATATATATTCAATAAAAGCACCGCAAAATTCAGAGCTCGATTTTTTTCACATTGAACTCATAGTTTTAAAAATATCCATTTGAATACATTGCAATTTTCAACACGAGTTACCGCAATTTCGAAAATTTTTCAACTGTTCGACAAAGTAGATTTATTGAGTTATTTGAATCGCCTGAACTGATGTACCATAATGTTTTTATCATCAATCATACTGTGATATGTAACCGGTGTATAGCAGACTACATAAATCTTCGAGACAACTTTTATTGTGCTTGTGCAAATATCGCTATTATATTTCGTAAGTACGTTAATCTGTCCACGTACTATTTCTTATGTTTACATAATAAATATTTAATTTTAATACTATCTTTTAAAATGTAAAAACAAATATATAACAAAAGAAAATATATCTAACATGACCTCGAGTTCGACGTAGAAACTGCCACCGATATTAGCTGATTAAAGTCCGTATTTTTAAAGTTAACGATGTAATTCTATGAAACATCGTTCGTATACGTCCATAACTATTTATAGTTATGCATGCTAAATAGTAAATAAATTATTTTATAACCGTGAATCACCTTTCTGACTTTCAGTCTCTGTATTCACCTATATTATAATTATTTCGCATTACTAGATTCCTATGTAATTTACGACTCTAGTGTACCCACTTCTGCTAATCCTTTATTACGCTGGATGACGTTTCAATTAGAGATTATTAGTACTTAATAATAAGCAGATTTGAGCCGTCAATAACGAGTTCTGTAGAGGATCTAATTCACTTAGCACCCAATAACGTATATTTTATCGCTAATTTACAGCCTTCTGCTGCAGCCTTGATCCAAATTTAATTTTTCGAAACTGTGCAGACTTCTTTTAGGTTTGCCTAGATGTTCTTGCAGAATCTTTCATATTGTACAGCCATGTTTCGGAAAAATGGGACATGAAACACAATTTTTAGTCGATTGCTTTAAATAAATTGTAATAAAAATGTATGTTTTGTATTCTGTGCAAAATTCGGTTTCAAAAAAAAATCAGGAGAGTGTTTTGTATAGTAGTAAAGTTCATGTCATTCCATTGCTTCTGCGTAAGAGGAACAAAGTAAGTCATGTCCATTAAGGGCATGTATTCTGTTTGATAAAAAATGACGGTTGTAGTTGCGACGTTGCAATTGCTTACGATCTAAATAATTTTACCATTTCTGTCTACAAAAAATTAAACAAACATATATTTCCAAAATCTGAGAACCATGAAAATGTCAATTTAACTATTCCACTACCTTAACACAACAGTTTAATTCTTTTTATGTTATTGTAGACCATAGGTGGCGTTTGTTTTTTACGAACCTTTATACAGGGTGTTCCGAACATAAGTGCGGATACTAAAAGAGCTTCAACGAAAAGCAACAAGCTCATTTGAAAAAAATATCTAAAACAAATAGTGTTTCTACATTTTAAAAATACAACTGCAATAAAATACAAAACTCTTTACGAAATTACAAACTAAGGTATAATTAAGATTAAGTAAAAGCTCCTGTAACATAATTTGTTTTTTGTATCAGAATTAATTGAAGTTTCCCAGAAAATTGTTAAAACTGTAACGACAACATTGCAATCTATCAGTTGCTGCCGTTAGCCTAAAACAATTATTAGTCATAGTAGTATTGTGGCTAGTGCGTTTTGTTTTTCTCTAGTGCTTGCTTGAGATTTGTGTGTATACATAAATAAAAATGGAACAATTTACAATGACCAGCTGCATGACATGTTAATTTATAGCGAATCTGGACAAGCCCCTCTGGCTACGAGGCATTTGTACAGTAAACGCTTTTCGCAAGCAACAGGAAGTCATTTTGTAACTTGACTTGTAACTGATTCACATTTTATTGTGTTGTGAAAAGAGCCCTACGAAAACCATTCACAGTAAATATGGTTAGGTGTATTTGTAATTATTGTGTATAAACACCTGACCATCCTGACGTGGTATGTGAGTGATGTTGTCACATATTCAGTATCTATTTGACATTTATCTAGTTCAGAAAATAAATTATAAAAAAAGTTGCTGGTCCGTGCATGTCTATGCAGGCGTAATGTGCGCGATCTTTTAATCAGTGGCGCAACATAGTTTTTTTTAAATGGTTCACCATAGTGATACATTTTTGTAAATTTCAACACTGTGTATCTGTAAGGTGGCACGTTAGAACAAACATTTAATTGAATAACAATTTTCTTTTGGCCAGAAGAATATTCAGTTTTTACACCTACTTCTGATTCATCTAGTATATTCTTGATAATTTTGATATCTACCAATTGGAAATTTCCAATATAGTCCTCTGTCTGTTAGTACTGGATTGACAATCATAGTGCATTTCAAATTTACATAAAATTTTCGTCATAAATCTTTTTTGGTTGTGCAAACACCAAATCCTCTTAATTTTTCTTTCACGCGCTCCGATATTTTTGGAGGATATTTAGTTGTTAAAGATACTTTGAGTATTATTAATCCTATTAATTTTCTGTTTCAGGTATTAAACTTCAATTAATGAAATTATGAAAACCAACGACGTGTTATCCGAGCTATATGTAAGTAAAGATATATCCAGAGTCTATTTAATTGGTTGTAACTATATTTAAGCGTAATATATTTAGAGTTCACTACACCAACAGGTACGTTCTGCGTATAGCGGACAGTATTACTAAGCAGACAATAATAAAACCTCTTATGTTATGAACTCAGTTATGTAGGTACAAGAAAATTGTTGTTCTAGCTGTATTGCGCCCACATACGTCATTTGGGTTAGTGTTTATTGCAATTTCTGAGAAATATTAAATACGGAGAATGCAAATTAAGGATGAAATCATAACGGTCTTGCTATTCAAGTATGTCCAAAGTGTATCCAAAAATGTCGTCGTACTGTTGATTGTTTTTGCAGAAACGACAAAAATCAACATTTAATCCAGTTAATTCAGTTAGCTCCAGTATTTTGCATTCGTTTTTCATTATTTCTTTACAAACTGGTAAAACTACATTTTCACTTATTAGGTACAACCACTCGCTACCGATAAAACACACTTCCCGAAGGTACAGTTAGATAAAATGTCTATTTATTATAACAAAATCGAACGAAAGGAATGGGTGGTACTAATAGGTAGGTAATAGAAAACTTTTAATGCACCCGCGGCAGTCTTGTCCCATAACCTAGAAAAACAAACCGGCGAACTATATTGTGGGAAAATATCTGTACCCGACACATATTCCTTTATTTAATAACTATAAAACGTTTAAAATTAAAATAACGCACTAAACACTGAAGAACACAAAACTAAAACGTAAATACAGGAATTGAATTGTGACATGACAGCGACACCGACTGACCAACTGTTGCATGACGGTTGTTTGCTGGTTGCCTACTCTGATTCTCGCATTGACGGCGTTAAATAAGGATTTAATGTAATATCGAAAAAAAAATTCTGTTTATAAATATGTGGATTTTTTTTGAAAAAAGATTCTGTTAATTCTTTTTTTTTAATTTGTTTCTAATCTGTTATCTATATTTCATTCGATATATGTATATAGAAACGCAACGCATGTTGAAATTTTAAATACATAAGTATTTTATGAATTTTCAATTTTTTTGGAAGAATTATAATTTTTTATAAAATTTAATATGCACTATCGGAAGCACTGTAGTATTTTGTATGTTAGAATTTCAGCCAGTCACGTCAAATAAAATAACTAATAAAACACACAACATATTTTGACACCTAAATAGTATAGTAGAATAAGAGCCTTTTCACACGGACCACCGTGCAGCGCTTCTCGGAAGCACCGTTGAGTGGTTCGTTTTGACGAAACATTATTTTATATAGACTTAATCACACGGGCGCGCCACAGAATTAGCAGCGCCACGGTGGCGTGTAGTCGCCGACTCCCACCGAAACGTTAACCATAAATTATTGGCTCCACTCAGCAGCTGCATAGTGGCCCGTGTGAAAAGGCTCTTAGAGTCTTTTCACACGGGCCACCATGCAGCGCTTCTCGGAAGCGCCGTAGAGTGGTCCATTTTAAAGAACCATTATTTTATATAGACTCATTGGCGTGTAGTCGCCGACTCCCACCGAAACGTTAAGCATAAATTAGTATACGGGCCACTCAGCAGCGCTGCATAGTGGCCCGTGTGAAAATACTCTAAGTCGGGAGCACATCGAGAACGGTATATGGGACTGATTTTGTAAAAGCCCGTGATCAGTTCGACACAGAACGGCTCGTGATGCGCCTAGACCGCGACCTCGTAGTGCGTTCTCTCCTTAAGAAACCTCTTATATTGTCTATGGTATATGGTTATAGCTAGCCTACTCAGTCTAATAGATAATCCAGCCGTGATTCAGACGCTGAAGATACTCTCCTAATGTTTTCTTGATCCTTTAATTTGTATATGAAATATTCTAAATTTATATAAAAAAAGTCAGAATTTGTTGCTACTTTTAAAATATCGTAATAGGTACTTTTATGCGATAGTAAACCAATGGCAGTAGCACTAATATCTATATTAAGGCAGGACCTGCATCAATAATGCAGTACTTGACAATATCCTGCAGTAATTGTGTACCAAATTTTGAACAGGCCCCAGTACTAAAAGGATGTGCTTGTTTTTTTTTGTACTTCAGACCTCATTTTTTTGCAAATAATATACAAATTCAAATAAAACAGTAGTATGAAAATAAAACAACTTTGACAATATATAAGAACAAATAAATTCGGTTTACTTTAATTCAAGCCTTCATAAATTTATTTTACCAGCCATCCATTTTGTAGCGTTATTCCTCCTGAAAACGCCGTTAAACCGTAAGAAAATGAGGCATAACTCATATTCAGCGTAAAGTGTAAACATTTGTGCTGTAAATTAGTAACGATGTCATTATTTTGTAACGAGTCGGCTAAGAGAGCACAGCTCGAGTCACATTTAAAAACTCATTTAAAAAATATTGCGAGGGGCAACGCACTCGTTCTGGGTTGAATCAGTATACACGGAATGGCTAAAATAAAACTTTCACTCTTCATGCAACTAATCTAAATGGGTAGTGTGACGAGACTTCACGTTTAAGTGTACGTTTGTTAAATTTTACTATGGGAGAATATTTTTGAATCCCTTTGTAGCTTGTGAGTGTTTCCAAATTAATGATCATTCTAATAATGAAAATAAACTTTTGGAACATCTGGAGACCAAGCTCCCAAGACCCAAGATGTGTATGATATAATTGAACTAATGTACTGGTTTTATTTTACTTTATTGTAAAAAGGTATTTAAGCTAATTCAAATTATTTTCCGTTCAATTCCGGTTACTGAAGTCATATGTATGTTCAGTTACACCAACAGGAACAACTTCAACAGACAATACTGGATTATTACTTAAAAATCCAAAATAAAAATTAATCTACCTAAAATTGACTAAGGAAAAAGAGCATACCTGGCATAATAAAATTCTTAATAAGTTATCACAATTCAAATTTATTTTTGGACATATATCAACACATAGATTTCAAGGATTCGCTTCTTTAGGTGGCCTTCTTTTAAGTGGAATCAAGTCTTGATGTCAATAAGTTGTTGTTAAGACCTCACGCCAGATAAATTTGCTCTGAATAGATTTAATTTTATTACTACAGCATGCATAATCAGGATCTCAAATTAAAGACCAATATTCAAATTTAGATCTGGGATCTGATTGGGATCTTTGAAAGAATTACTGTTTCCTATTATAAATTCTAATGTCCTTGCTGCTATCAAAAACAACCCTCAAATCATTAGTAGAATTGTGTCGATCGAGTTTATCTGAATTAATATAATAATCATACAGAACAGATTTTCATTTTCGGGTTAAGTGATAACTTTACATTTATCCACATTATCATTGAGCCTGTTGTTAGCAGACCACACTATAAGTTTGTTAATTTAACACAACGTTAAGATCATTAATAAATAATAGAAACAACAGTGGGCCCAAGCTCGAACCCTGGGAAACCCCCGATGGAGCTTGGATTTGAAACCATTGAATGTAGCATACTGTATTCTATTGTAAAGATAGGAATGGAAAAATGCTAATAATTGGTCATTGAAATCAAATATGTTAAGCTTATGTAATAAAATTGAATGATATGTAGTTATCTTGTCGGAAGCCTTCGATAAGTCAATGTAAATCACATCTACCTGCCCATGCTTATCTAGAATAGTTGATACATAGTGCAGGCTACATTAAAAGTAGTGAATCTATACCAATTTATTGAAGGCATTTTTATAAAAAAAATGAATGTGGTAAAAATACAGAATATACCGGATTTTTTTCCGATGAACTATTGGTATATCGAGGTTTGTTTTCATCATATAAGATAAGGCGTTGTAATTATATTTCTTATGAATTTTATTAACATCTCAAAAATATATGTGTTGAAATATATAATAATAATAATAATAATAATAATAATAATAATGTTTATTTTAGAAATACATTACAAAATGGTTATAAGTTTACCTTAAAAATAAACATAGAAAAATCACAGTTTGATTAATCTTAATGGTCTGGTTTGATTAGTTCTGATTCTAGTAAATGAATGAAATATTTGGTTTTGTACAAACCTTGACTATTTTTGGGTTACAACTGTTTTAAAATTATGAGTTTGTTGTTTTTAGTGCACTTTTAATCCATTACGCTTATACATATAGAGCGATTTCTTCGCTGTTATTAGATTACTAATCCTTATGTCACTGCATATACGTAAGACACATTCTATTCAATATGGCATGCAGGATGTTTTATTTAAGCAATTTTCAGTTATTTTCATTTGCCAGCTTAACACATACCTATTACATTTGAAACTGTAACTTATTTATAAAATTAAAAATACACACCGCTGGTTTAATTTGATATATTATTATGTGTAATCGACTAATTAAAATAAATGCGAATAAACCAGAACTGGAATTAAGGATTTGTTTTACATCTCCAGTTACCGCCTTTTTAACGCAGTGATATTGTTTCAAATGATGTGGGTAATGTGGGATAAATTATTGTGGGAATTAATTAATTATCTCTTGAACTGGAAATTAAATAAAAACACGTCTTTCGCCAGTTGAAATCAAATGGCGTGTAAATTGGGGTTGGTTGTGCAGTTTGCTGAAAGGACCCAAAAAGTGAAACGTGACAAATCTGATCTGTGAAATATTGGGGTTGAAGTAGAAGATAAAGGTTGTACGTTGAAATCTCGAGAGACGTGTTATAAGGTCAGCGAGCGTGGAACAGCATCAAAATTTCATTTAGTTGATAAAAAGATCTTATGAGTTATGAATGGTGACAGTAATTTTAATACTGTTACATACCGAGTAATGATAAAGTATAATATTCGTAAATTCCTTAGATTTTTTTTTTAATAATTAGGAAATTCGTTAACCCATTTTTAATAAGGAATTGCGTGACGTAAAAAATGTATTTTTTTCAGGTTTAGATGTTTGGGTTGTGATAACTATCACATATTTCATTAAAATGTTCCCTCCATTTTTTAAAATAAAAATGAGTCTCTTGCAGTTTTTCGAGTCGGTAATAGTTATTTATATATTAAGAGCGCCCTTCGGTCACGCGGTAATCAGAACAGTAATCTCACTTTTTACTCGCAATGCATACAAAGCTTTATCTGCAATCACTCAAAAAAATAAAACTTTTCAATTATTAACTTACACATTAATTATAACAAATAGAACAAAGGTAAGAAATTTAGTATTCGTAATTTGGATGTTGAAAGAACAGTCTTTAGACACTTAATAACAATTCCTGATTCAGAAGGCATATTAGAGCTATATTCTGATATGGTAAAATTTTCATCACTGCGATTGCTACATTCAAATACTTGTACATTATTTGATGGCCCAGTTAAATAGTGGTCCTTCAATTGTATAATATCACCTCCATCATAGACCAATAAAGTAGCCGATGTTCGGCGAAAGCAATGCCCTGTGTATAAATGACACTGGTAAGATAATTAGCAATATCGTTTGATATTTTAGCAGTTCATTCCTACTACTTGATTAAAACACTTGCCTTTATTAAATTTTAAAAATAATCGTGCTGGTGTGTTTTCGTTTTAGCCCTAAAGGTTACATACTCCCTATAGAATGACAAAAACTTGATTAGAATTATGTTGAATGTTATTTGTGACAGTTAAAGTTCGACTTCATCTTGTCTGAATCAGGAATAGTAACTATCAAAATGGATTCTTTGTCCTCAACATCTTTAACATTCATTTTTACTAATTTATTACGTCTGCAGACAACCGAAATTCCAATAATTTACAATAAACAATATGTACAGAATTTACCTTTTTTAATAAGTATGTTTCATCATCGTTTTCGCGCGTATGTATATTTTCGTTTGCGAAAAAGTTTTTGATTTATTAGGTCCAACTATTTGTTTCTTTAAAGATGCTGTCAACTTTTTGAACTTGCTAAGTCAATATCATTCTTGGTAGATAATATGAATTTTAGTATCGAGTAAATGGACCATAATAATGACGATTATAGTGTCTGCTTTCTCACAGAAATAGGTGAGAGGTTTCTGAATATTTGTAAATTTTCTTTGTCTGGCACCATGTCATAAATTGGTTATATTGCTTTTCGTATAGCTTCCTTGAATTTATCGCTTGGCAAGCAATAAAATGGTACTCATGTGACACTCGTCAATAAACGTCAACTTTTTCTTGTCACTGTCCGGACGTAGCAGTCGTGATACCAATAATAGAAGTCGAAATCAATATATGGGCGCCCCCTTAGCGGGACCGATAGGTGGTCTGTCGCCTCAGAGCCTAGTCCGAGAACAACAAGGGCAGGTCAAGAAATCCCAAGTAAGGATAAGGTTGTGCACTTTAATTCTGTTACTGCCAGCGACCAGTTACCGAGGTCACAATGTAACAACCCGGAAAATCACTATGTATCAAATAATAGCACCGACCATGAAAGCCTAAAAAACACTAAAACTTTGATTAACACTAAAATTTATCATATAGGTCTACGTACCTATATTGGAACCGTTGGAGAAAGAATCCACGCAGGTATTAACGGCTTTAAACAGAACTTGGAGAGTGATATATTGATACGACGTCGGCAATTTGTTACACACTACCGATCAAGGTGTATTTTATTTGCGTTTATATATAACGATATATTCGAGGGGACCTTTTGGTATTCAGTAGGGAATTTAACAGTACTGTTGTCAATTTTTCATGGAGGCTGTATAGTCATCGATTGAGTATGTCGCTTTAAATTAACAAATTGCGTTTTATATTTTTACATCGTGAGTTTTAAAAATGGGAGAATTGTGATAATACGTATCCACGTGTTTATTTGTTTTATATGTGAAATAATGTACAGTTCGGTCAGCGTTAGACAAGTTTTCTATTACAGATAGTTTATAGCATATACAACCATAAATGATGTGTTTGTGAAAATATTTTAAGTTGTTTGTAGATATAAGATTTTCAGTAGCTTACGATACATTTATTAGTAAAAGAATAATAAAACACACATAGATTCAACCTTTGGCGGATCCATCTAGATGGATTAAGTAAAAGATATATTTAAACATCTATGTACACAACTATTTTTTTCTTTATTTTAACTCAGGTACAAATTCATTATTCAAGCAAATCATTGAAAAAATATTTACATATATTAACTTGTTTTTAAATTTTCAATTGGTTGTACTTTAATCTTGACTAAAACTAGTACGGCATACGTGTCAATAAATAATTACTTCTAAATTTATTGTGAGGTCAAATTTAATGTTGTGAATTTAAGATTGTTTCAGTATTTACTTTACAAGTTTTACCAAATAAGATGGTTGCTATAACCAGTTCATAACCTGTTACACTTTCTACAGGTATTAGTATTCATCTGCATTTATCTGTGTTATGCAAGCTCTTAAGTTCCTATCTAGATTACAGTGGAAGAATCTGAAAAAGTGGTCGATATTTCCTTATTGCTTATTAATACATAATAAGGTAAATACATTTCTCTATGTAAATACAAGAAATCATTCAAATAAAGCTCTTTAAATATAAAAAGGTACATAAAGGAGTATAACCAAAGAAGGGTGGTAAGAACTGTCGTATTTTAATGAGTAAGAGCACAACTAGTTTCAGAGATATGTAAATTCGCCGCAGTATAAGATGTCACACATATGCCTAATTATTTTACAACATGATTCCTCTCGCAATTTTTATTATCAAGCCACCCGCTTATTCCTTTAAAAGTATCATGGCTTTTAGGTTGGAAACTTTTATATTGCTGCGATTGTACCTAGATCAAACCTGTCCAACTTTTAGTGGCCCAAGGACAGCTGTAAATGAAATTGTGGTTGTGAGGGTCGTATCATAAAATATTTTGTATGCAAGTTTATTAGTGATTTGGAAAACAAAAAACGTGTTTGTATAATTATTTTTATTTATTAAAAAAATATAACGAATATTTGAAAAAACAGTGTGGAGTTTGAGGATGTTGGTTTTCACTAACCAGTGTATCAATATTAACATTAATATTTGTTGTTGACAAACAGAGTAACTGAGTAAGTCACGTATCAGACAGGGAAGATTTATACTTTGGTTTTATAAATTTAATAATACGTTCTCAATAAAAACTGTAAGTGGTTGAGTAAAAACTGTAATTTCTCCTTTGATTTTCTTAAACTCGCTAAATCGGTTTTCGAATTCTTCTGAAGAGGTGTCAATATATTTTATATGAGTTTAATATGAAACTCTAAAAATTCTTCATTTCTTTAAAGTGCTCTTTACAATTTGGACAAAATTTAAAAACTTGAAAAGCTTAAATTTTTATTTAAATTCTCTTATCTGACCATATAAATATTCTGCTGCTTTTCTTGTAGCTTAAAATTTATGTGAAGTCGGTGTGAAGTAAACCAAGTACCCATATGTAGCATCTACCAAAAAATAACAGCCACTTTCATGACATTCATTTGACGTAAGGACTTCACATTGGGCCTCTTGGTGAACAATGTAGTGTCTCACAGGACAGTTGATATTGTTTTTTTAAGAGTCTTGCAAATCTAATTTCAGGAGGTTTTTCTGTTATGACTCTCTATTCTTCATTATTAACTATTAACTCTGCTCGTCGCGCTTGACTCAACATTATTTTATACACGCGCATGACCACTTGAATCGGTCCAGCAAGATCTCCAATGTTTCAGTAACTTCCTTGTGGTGTTCTATCCAGTTTTAGTGTTATTATATATGTTATTCCGTCGGCGTTCCTTCGTTGTGGTTGGTGTTCTGTCCAGCTCCAGTAGCGTCACATATCCTATATATGTGTTATTCCGCGGGCTGCATGTTGGACATGCCTGGTCTAGATTGAAAGGATTTCACGAATTTGTTATGTTAAAATTAAACTTCAAATTAGAGTTGATATATTCTGAATTTCAAAACACATGTCCTGAATATTAAATTATAATTTCAGATTTACAACGTGACATCTTATTTGAATTACAATTGATGCTTTCTTAAACAGGAAACTAAATTGCAGAGCTATTTATTCTTTGTACAATAATATCCTTTCATTTAAGCTCGTATAAATGTTTAGAATATTCTATATTGTCGATACTACCACCGTATTTGGACAATAGAAATGTACCAAAATTACGAGCGAATATAATGAAATTTGCATTTCATTTCTATGAAATGAATTTTGATAGTTGTATTTCAGTTGACATAAGAGTTTTCGGAAACTTGAAGGATTGAAATATTTTGCTACTTCCGGAATAGATGAGTAAGTCGAGTGTTAACCATAAAATTTTAAATTTTGCTAGGAAGTAGGAATAAATATTTTTTTATTAGTTAGTCATTAGTAGAGTTCGGGGATACTTGATTCTTAACAGAACGAACTCAGTGTTTTCTAATGTAATTATGAACAGATTCACAGAAAATATGTCGAAACAATAAAATTAAATAATAACGCTAAATAAAAAAGTTAACAAAGTACGCAAGAGTAAAGTACACAACAAGGTTTAGATTCCAGGAAAAGTTTTAGTATCATATTGCCTATACCTGTTTGAATGTCACTTTTTCATTTTATATCCTGCGTATTAGCATTGTATAAATAAATATAGTAATATATTTCCTTTGTTTGGAATATTGAGAACTTATTAATTAGTTTATTTTCTACCAGAGGGGGCCTCATGTTCCAAATCTACTTATTTATAAATTTAAATAGATTTATAGATTTTTATTCCGCGCCATCTAGACTCAAGAAGCGAAACATTCTCTTAATAAATAGGTTCTTGGTACGGCACGGCTTCTTTCGATTATTCTTTCTATTTCCTTATAGTTATTCCTAACAGAACCACCAAAAACCTTTTATTTGATATAATATTCGCGTCTAAGTTTAATCCGTCTTATTTTGCTTTATCTGAAAGACGTATTCTTAGTATACAACTCTCTTCTGTCTAAACCATTTATGTATCAAACGGATTATGGGACTTTATACTTTGGTTTCCATTTTGCCCCCAATTCCGACATCTCATATGTCTAGCGCAGATTTGAAATCACCAAACAACGTTGAAACCACACTGCCGATATCGATACATCAGAGGAGATAGAAACTTCGATCATTGCTACCGGTTACTAAATTCGTGGTTTAAAGAATTCAAAAGTCATGCTGCCGTAGGTTTCATTCACTTATTGCATTAATGACAAGCTATTAACGTCATATGTGAACAACTAAAATGATAACGGCAAGAGTAAACTAAATACTGCCTCGAATACCAATCATCAAAGCTTAAATTTTATGTTTGCATAAAACAACTGATACGTTCCATCAGCTTTTACCAGGCTATTGTTTGAAGTAGAAAACCTGATGTGATCAACTCTATCACTTCAACCAACTTTATTTATCTTGAACCAGTTCACTATCAAACGACAGGATCCCAAACCGTCATAATCGGATTATTAATCGGACAGTTTACGAAAAGCCCTCATAAAGTACACACTAACAACCAAGGACAATAGATAACACTTTCACCATGTCAACTAAATCGTGGTATTTAACAGAAAGCGTCGTGTAAGATCACAAACAGCCAGAGGCCTGTACGTTCATACCTAAAACCTGCACCCTCCAATAAACAAATGAAAACGAAATTCTGAGATTAATGCTCTGAACCATTACCACGGCGTTCCCCGGGGTTGAGCTCTCCATCAACGATTAACATTCATCGCGCCTCTCTGTTCCGCTACTGGGTGTAAATGTTTAAGTAGGGCGCAAAAGTGGGTTAAAGGGAATGAAGAACCAGGCAGGTCAGGGCGGAAATTCCATAAGGAGGGCGCGGATCGATGCTGTTGGCCTGGTGTCGTTGCAACGCTTCAGATAGATGTATTTTATAGGTCTATACATACAGGGTGTCCGGGAATATGTGGGATCTCTCGGGGGATAGAACATGAAAAAATAAAAAATAAGATGGCAAGTTCCTACAAATTTTTCTCCTATAGGCTCTCCCTACGATACTTATGTGTCCCTGAAGGACGCCACTGGAAATCGTTTTTTTTTAATAACTTTCAAATTACTTAACATAGATTAATAAAAATTTAATGTGATGGACACTAGTAAGGACCTCTTAAAATAGTGTTCTTGAAACGTGGATTTTTTAGTTTAACAGGGATCGTCTAAACTTTACAACTTAATGTCTATATTTTTAACACCCTGTATGATAAGAGACTTTAAAATAATAAATCTGTGTAGCTTTAACGTTAGACTAAAAAAGGTACTTTTGTTTATTGTCGATATAATTAACCGTTTACGAGAAAAAGTTCGACCTATGTTCGCTGTTGAACCCTCTTACGAAGTTTTTCAATAATTTCTTTAAGGTGCCTCCTGGGGCATCGCGTTTTTTAAATTTTGTATTTTTTCGGATTAAACATCTTAAAATTAAACTTCTCTGTTGTTTGAATGACTTTCGTATCGCACTTTATTGTCGAGAAAAAAAATTTAAATCGTGGCACTTTTTATTAAAAAAAAAATAAAATTCGTCTATTATTATTTTTCTCGTAAACATTTTATTTTATCGACAATAAACAAGTGTACCTTTTTTTAGTCTAAGATTGAAGCTACCCAGATTTATTGTTTTAAAGTCTTTAGCATACAGAGTGTTAAAAATTTAGGCATTGAGTTGTAAAGCTTAGCCCAATCCTGGTAAACTAAAAAAACTGAATATGTTTCAAGAACAAAATTTTAAGAGGTCCATCACATTAAATTTGTTTTAAATTATATAAAGTAATTTAAAAGTTATTCAAGATATTCAAGAAAAATCGATTTCCATCGGAGTCCTTCAGAGACACAACTCCGTAGGAAAAAAATTTATAGGAACTCATGAGAACTTAGTTATCTTATTTTTTATGTTCTATCTGCACCCGAGAAATTTCCCACATTCCATTTCCATTTTCCAAATTCTTGTTAGTATTTGAGTGCGCTTGCATAATGTAACTTTGCAAGCTTCAGCTTCAGATGGTAGTAAAGTGTGTTTGCGACAACATGAAAAATCCCACTTCAACTAAAAGTATCAAAAAAGAATTAGTTGAATAATTTCTAGGCTGGTTGGTATAAACTTTTTGGCGTCTCTTCAGCAACCCTGGAACACTGATTTATAGAGCTTCTGTAGCTGGTCTTAGCAAAGAAAAATGGAATATTGTCTTTCTAACGCCAGCTGCTATATATTCCAACTTCTTGACAAGGTATATACAAATTGCAAGATACGCAGTGGTCAAACAGGAAAACACGTTAGCACGAGTTTAAAGGAAGATAAGAGCTACCTGAATGATAGCAGCTCTTGGACACGAAGTCTTTATAAGGTATTCAATATGTCTGGACAAACCAAGACTCTAGTGCGAGAGAGAATTTTGACCACAACTGTACAGAGAATCAACAGACATTCAGAAAAATGGAAATAATTCCAACCAAATTTCCAGGAATCTGGAAAAGATACTTAATCAATGAATAAGACCTCACAATCTTGCGACTTCAAAAACCATGCGCCTGAGCATCATGAATCAGTGCGCACATCAAATATTTGTATATACGGGCTAGATTACTTAATTTCCATTTTCAGATTATTTGCATAGAAGAGAGTGAAATATTAATTATTGATAAATGCCACCGAAGCCTGCCAAGCAAGCTACACTGATAAAAATTATTAGCGATATTAAACGGTGGATTGTTGGTTATTTATTGCCTATATAGTTAGTAGTGTGAGATAACACACGAGAATGTAACGTTACAACTGTTTTGAAATAATGTTGCCAGCCAATTAGTAATTTTGCGAGAAAAACTGACAAAAGTTATACGTAAAAAGAAAAGCTTGAGTGGTTTTTGGCAAGATTAATTAATTTTTTTACTGTATTAGAAAGGTATTTTAAGCTAATATAAATCAAATCTCCTACAATTCTTATTAATGAAGTCATATGTATGTTCTCTGGTACCAAACATCTAGGTATGCTAATGAACAATCAGAGAACATATATGACTTTATTGATAGGAATTGTAGCAGATTTGATTTATATTAGCTTAAAATACCTTTCTAATACAGTAAAAAATGTTACAAAAGCTAATAATAAAGAATATATGGGTAGATATTGTGGGTGTAATTCAACGCTGGTTGGGGCTTTAGTCCACAGAGTAGTTAGTTTCACAGAATATTATTAATACCTTAAAATATATATAAAAAAAGATAAATTATTATTCAGATATGTGAATTTAATAGATTAATTTATAGGAACAGGAGTTTTTACCGTGTTATCTCTGTCAAAGTGACAAAACGGCACTATTATATACACATTTTTATATAAGAGTTAATTTATCATAGTAAAACCATGTTTTTATGCACATGAAATGTAATTTTACAATGTTATTATGTATTTTTAGAAAAAGTCATATAATTTTACATGAAAGATAAATGTACGGTATTCACATGGAGATTTTTATCGTACAGTATGGATTTGGTATAATTTGCAGTAACGTATGATGCGAACAAGGTGTGTGTCCTTTATTGTTTGGCCGATTAAAAAAAATGTACAATGTATTTCATAAAAAAACTGTTTCTGTAGCATTACTACATTTAAGTTCAAACCATTTTATGAGATATTTTAACTATAACATTAAAAAACAATAAGAAACGACCATTGTTACGATTATAATGTGAAAATATTTCTCAGTGTAACATATTGTTCAATTATTTAATTTATCAAGTGCTCGTCCACTTTGTGCCGCGGAAAATAAATTTAATTAATGACCAACTTTTGCTGAAGTTACAATGGGTTTAATTCTGAAAAACGCTCTGCTTTATTAGTGAATAATTTTGTTTAAAGGAGTTAAAATTAATGCCCAAGGAACTTTCTCTCTAGAAGCTTTTAGGATATTATGCTTTAATAATTTCGTTATATGGGGACAGTTACCTCTGACATTGCGGCTAGTTATATGTTATCAGGGATTAATTACAATGACAGGTCAAAAACACTGCGGCCTCAGCACGATACCTTTACTGATCAATACATATAACATGAAGCACATTCAATTATAGAGAGTGCCGTACCGAATAGAGACAATAGTGCAATATAGGAATTGAAAGAAGTAAAATGGTTTAAAATACTTTTCAGTCTTTTAAGTTAAGCGCAGAAGGTTTATACGGGATGCTGGAATATTTCACAACAAAAGTCTAAATGGACGAAAGACTGCACTCCGATTTTTTGAAATACTCTTGTTTTTTAAAATAGTCCATCACAATTCGATACATTTAACACTCTTTTGAATACTGAATGAATGTACTTTTTGTCGTTGACCGATGTTTTGGTGTAGTTAGTTAAATCGCTTGGATTCCTGCTCAAATTTGTGTTGCAACTGTAGTGAAGCTTGTTGCAAACGACATTTTTTACAGCTATACCTTGAGTACGTAGATTTGGGCGGATTTTGAGAGGGAGCAGATTGTTGGGTCGTGCGAAATAGGTTTGTCGATGAGAGAAATTTCTAGAAGAACTAATAGATCCTTACGTACGGTGTTACCAGGCGTGGACTCAGGAAGGTCATGGACACAGGTCTTTGATTGCGATTTTGATCTCTTAAATCGCTTTGGATTCCAAACTCTTGAAGTACGACGTAATATTGCCTTGATTCGATATCTTTTAAATATCCTGAATCATAGGATTGACTGTTCGGATATTTTAAGTAAAATATACTTTCGGGTATCACCTGGAAACTTGAGACATCAGACACTGTTTTATTGCAGTGCACCTCGAACCAACGTCCTAGCCAAATCTCCGTTATTTCTAATGTGTAGTATCACAGATAAATTATTAATTTATCTGTGGTAGTATTTATAATAGACTCGCATCGGATTGTGATATCTTTAATGATAATATAAGTACAATTTGTAGCCACGTGCCTCGCAACTAGTTTAAAATTTTCTCTCTGTTCTAGGATATATTTTGCTTTTGTTTTCGTATTATGTAGGTATAATGTTCTTACTTACTCGATGTATTATTTAAAATTTTGTATCAGTTTATTCCTGTAAATGGGATTTTTCCTGTTGGAATAATAAATTACTATAACTATTACTATTTTTAGCTGTTAGACCGATTTAGCAGCAGCTGGACTATTGCAAATGCGAGCGGTTTGAAGAACATTTGGGGTAGGGGGAGGGGGGTCGGTATACGTACAGTATATCGCCGAATACGAAGTTATGGCCTATTGTCTTATCGTCCACATTGGGCGCTGCCTCTCACTCATCAATATCGAGCACTTGCACTGGTGTAGAAAGAGGATTCAGTGAAACCAAGAATGGAATCAGGTGATCTTTATTGACGAATCCTGTTTATGCCTGGGCATAAACATAGTTGTGCAAGGGTGAGAGAGTGACGTGGTGAAAGACTCGATCCACAATTTGACCGTAATGTCCCTTCCACAGTAGGTGTATGGGATGGGGTGCTATCACGTGTGGTAGCAGATCACTAATAGTTTTCATTGCAGGCAATATGACAGCCTAACGTTACATCCAAGAAGTGGCGGAGCCATCATATATCATTCCATATCTTAACACCACCCAAAAGGTCATTTTGTAGCAAGACAATGCTAGACCTCATGTTGCCAAATCAAACAATAGCTTTTATGGGTTGACATTAGTTCAACCAATTACCCTGGTCACCAAGATTGACGGATTTGCCTCCTACTGAACATATCTGGGACATGATGCATGCTGCAGAGTGCAGCATTTACAATACTCCCACAGACTTTAGCAGCTCTTACGCAAGAAGTTCAGATAGCTTGGAGGTGAAAAACTCTAAGAACTTATCGACAGTCTTGGTAGATACAAGCTTAAACGTATCAATGAGTGTATTAGGAATCGTGGGTTCTCAACACATTATTGAACCAATTTTTGCAATAGGTTTTCTGATTTGTCTGAAAATGTAAGTATTCAGTAAGTAAACGGTCATGAACCTGTGTAAAATCTAATGAACATAATAGGTGTTTACCTTTTTTCTTACGTAGTAAGAAAGTGTAATAAAATGGTTTCAAATCTGGTCACCTGCTTAACTGTCATTGATCTATGTACCAGGACGCATAAAACAAATGAAATATATTAAAATTTACCTGAAAAATATATGTGGTGTAAAAACTGATTTTTTAATTTTTAGACATATAATAAGTCCCTATTTGGGTGTGTAGAATTTTATCAGTGGAATTCTTCCACACTTTGTATATCTAAATGTGTTTTATTTTTTGCCATCTTTTACATACATTTATTTTTCTACAGGATTATACAAATACAAAATGTTTATTGTATAGTGTAATAACTATTAATCTTTCAAACATTGAAGTGAGTAAAGCGAGAATTATAAAGCCGTACTATCCCGTTGAAGATAATATTTTAAAAGTGAAAGTAACTATCTTGACTTCGTCGCGAATTTTACATAATCGCATCTTCTCTTTTCAATCCATTCAAATATTTGTTCTATATAATTTTGAAACAATTGCAAACAAGTATGTGTGAGAGAAAGCCGAAGACGCTTGGGTTCTTTTTTATGCTTCGTACTCTTTACTTGGCTATAAAAGCATCTACGGTTCACTGACTGACAACCATTCCACACATTCGTTTCAACATGTGAACATCATCACTTTTACTTTCATAGTCATAGTAAAAAATATATATAAATCCGTCATCGTGTGGATCAACATTAAATTATTCAAGTCACTCTCCAAAACCTTTAAAACAAATTTCGTTCTTGAATGAGTAGTACTATTTTATTTAATACAGCTTAGCACAAGGTCAATCATAATCCAACCATGTTTAACAGTGAGCTCAAAGGAAAGTTTCGCACTAACAAAGTTTAGATTAATTAAATTATTTACCTAAAAAAACTGCTTTTCAATTACAGGTACAGTGATTGATTGATTAGTAATGATTAGGTAAAATTGTGTCTGGGCTATCCTTTTACTTAATTTTTGTGTTTTGAGAATAATGCAAAACAGTTATACAGTAGATTAAAGCAATGCCACAAATAAATAGGTCTAGGCAAGTGTCAAATGGAATAATGGTCTTGGAAAGTGTTACGATTAATTTTAGCTTAACATTTTCATTCATTCATTCAATATACCAGCGTAGATGTGCCATTGTAATGAGCTGAAAAATATTTGGGTGGTTTTCTCATCTAATGATTTGACAATTAACTCAAATAACAAATATTGATTTGTTTGTTACATCCATAGTTTCATAATCTGTCAGTGTTTTGAAAACGTAATTTATCACTCGTTTCTCATCCGCATACAAATGGAAGGATTTGCTGGTTTAGATTAATAAAACATTATGTAAATACAACTCGATTATTTCTATATTTTCTGAAAATTCTACAATTATAATTGTTTTAGGATGCAGTCAAAGTTTAATGATTGTTCATTAGTTTGGAACAATTTTTAAAATATAAATTATAAAAAATTATTGCCTAATTTCTGTTGAGACCTAATTACGAGTCACTTATTTTAAACACATTTGGTCTATTACAAATAAACTATTCTCTTTTTTACAAATATTATTGCAACTTTCATTATTATGTGGCGTTAATAAGTTTGTTTTGAGCTTCTGACAATGTACCATGACGGTTTCATGATGAAAATGATAGAAAACGTTTTCCCACCATTAAATAAATCGCGCAAATATTCTCGAATTTTGCATTCATTGGGACAAAAGGCTTTAGAATGCATTGCGCTATATACTTGCACTTTTCACTATTGGTTACTAGCACTGTCACTATATCGGTCACACATTAACACTTACATTATATCGTACCGCCTTCCGTATGACCATGTATCCATGTTTCATCAAAGTTTAAAATATTCTTCGATCCAAATTCCGACCTTTTAATATTTATTTTAAATAGTTTCGTCGCCATTTCACTATTTCGTCTTTTTCTATCAGTATTCTCTTTTTGATTTCATTTATATGGAAATTTACACACCATAATTCATATGTCAGGCATAATTCGCAAAAGCACTCTTATATATATATTGTAGGTAAAGTTTCATCTTGTAAGATATAGCAATCCAATTAATTTTATCGAAAACTCTTTTTTAAAATACCATCTTCCTTCCGTGAGTTTCCACTATTTTCCGTTTTTCCACTTTTTTTGCACTATGCTTATATGCTACTCACGTACATTCTTGTTAAAGAACTACATATTTTAACATCAGTTACTCTCATATTTTGACCTCGCGCCCTAAACCCTTCATACATGTCTTCATTCCATGTTCCTCACTTGTTAAATTAGGGTGTTTACGATTTTGAGAATACGCTGTAGAGCTTGAATGGAAATGGGTATGTTCTCAGAGAAATGCGGCACACGATTTATAGGAAAAATATACGGGCTGCATGTATGTTTCTTTGTGTCGACTGCTATAAATTGTGAGCGGGTCTATAACATGAGTCACTCTCTAAATTTTGGCGGTTAAGTATAACTAATTGTATGAAATTACTTTTAGAGTACATGATTTACAATCTAAAAGTGAAATTAAGTTTCAATTTATCCACTTATCTGGAACGGTTTTAGCAATATTTGAATAATAATACATCAAGGGACTGTATATGTCCGATAGACGCTGTTTATACATATAAACTTTTATTTATTTTAGTCTTAGAATATGCTGGTAAATTATTTAATAATATAAAATTACTTCAATCTATTAACATGGAATTCTGATTTAGTCTGTAAGTTGATATTGAGACAGATTGATAAAGTAGTCTATCTTCTTCTTAAACTAATTAAATGTTTCTTCTTTCGCAATATTTGTACACTATGTAGTTATGACTGTGTAAATATAGGTAAGTCACATGGTACGACATATCGCATTAAGTATTGTTCACTTGCGTAGCATAGCATGGTTACTAAAATTAGTATGACCTTGATTTTCAACCGCGACCTAACAAGTGGAATTACATAAACAATAAACAAATTACGTCCTACAGTGTATTTACTTATAATTCGAATGAACTAAATAAACAAAACGTCTCCGTGAAAACGTCTGTGTGGATATTGTGCAGCAGCACAAAAAATATTTCATGTATTGTAACACGCAGTCAAATGATGACATTAACATGTGCAGTATACACTCTAATGGTGCAGTTTTCAAACTGTTTTTCCCACGGTTATCACATTGCCGTCACATTATGAAAGTAACTTTGAACAATGGAATAAAAAGTTTCTTAACCTTATCTTCTCACAAATTACAACTAACTCTCCCAGGGGAAAAAGCAAGACTCGCTAACAAAATTAAGTTTAAAGTTACCTTTTTACCACTTCTTTACAACATTCTATAATATAAAAGGAAGAATTTCCAATTTATGTGTGTTCAGATTTTACGCATGAACTAAATTATCATATTTCTTTTTTTATATTCGATCGAGCAACAACAAAAGAACTTAATCAAAACATTGTTGTCCTAGAGAAACTAGTGTAGTGTGTTTACTTGTAAATAATAATTATTATTGTTGTGCAATACACTTTTTCTAAAAATTTAATAGATATTCATATGGTTTATGCCATGTCATCATTTAACTAATGAAATTATCTTAAATGAAATCAGCTGCCTATTGGAAGGGATATTAATTTAGCAGTAATTAATTATTGAAGTTATTTGGCAAGTTTTCTTACTTCCTACTAAATAATGTTTTCAAAACTAGAATATGTATTTCCTTTCCAGAGAGAATCACAATTTGAGTTTTTATTTATTTATTTACGGTTAACAACTCTTTATAATAATTAATTCCATAGAAAAAAGTAAGTATACATACTAACAATAAAAATAATACATAAAATAATTAAGTAATCTATAACTGCATATAATTATATCTACATTTAAATGAATTTAAGGTTTTCAACGGGTCAAGATTGCATGTGTTAAAATTACGATATATTTTAGTGAGAGTATTACGACGACAGCAGTTCAATATAAAATAAGGTGGGATATACAGACCATTACAAATTCAATTTTGTAAAAAAACATCAAAAAGGTAAGGGTTTTAAACTATGTATTGGCAGCAGTTATGATACGTTAGCGTAAATTATCACTACGGTTCACTTCGGTGCGATACACTTCAAGTTTTAAATAGCCCCACAAAAAGAAGTTGAAAAGATTTTAGTCAGGAGATCGTGGCAGCCATGCTACCGGTACTCCTCGTCCAATCCATCGTACTCCTTGAATTTCATTAATGTACTCCCGAACACTGTTTTGAATGAGGGGGAGCACCATCGTTCAAGAACGAAATTCAGAGTCGGCAGCTAAGGGTACATCTTCCAGAAGACCAGGCAGATAATTTCAAAGAAACTCGAGATACTGAACCCCATCCATTCGATTTGGTAATATGAATAGTCCAATCAAGCGATCATCGACAATCCCTTCCCAAACATTTATGGAAAAGTGTTGTTGGAAATGATGATGTTATACAACCCATTCCGTGTAAAAATAGTTTCATCTGTAACGTCAACTCTAAATCTGATATTTTGAGCATTTTGTTGCAGCAACCATTCACAAAATTTAATTCTTAAGGGATAATCCCATGGTATTAATGCTTGGATACGATGGTTTTGTTTTACTTTACCAAAAAATCAAAACGATATACATCAACTCCGAGTTGCTATACACGTAAGCCATTTTGACACCTGAAAAACTAATGTAAACACCATCGTAAAAAAGTTAATACTATATTCAGATTTCAATATTCGAAAGCGTCTGCGTTCCGATGACGCTAGAGCTCACTACAACTTCAATTTTTTTTTCTCGTAAACTATAAGGATTTTACAAAAAAAAATTCCTCTATTCCCATGTTTTTTTTGATAATTTGTATTATACAGGATGTATAATATATAATTTTATATAATTCTTTGTCACCGGAAGACCGCCAAAATTTAGTAAATCCGATTGAATTCTATGATAGCTCAAATGAAAGCTTTCGTTTACTTTCGAAAACCGGCTGATGTATTTTGATTTAAAACTTAAAAAATTTAATGTGGTGGCCGAAACCGTTTGACCTAAAATTTCTTTTTTATTATGAAAGTCTTATTTTGTTGGTAATTTATACTGTTGGCATGTAGCTTGAAAATTGCAATTCATTGTAGGCATTATCACTATTGTTAATGTTGTTTCAAATTTATTTCTCACAGTATTGTTAATACGTGATAAAAAAAATTTATATTGAATGATTTTACTGGAATGTTTTCCTTCAAATTGACTTATCAATTGTTTTAAATTGTAACTTACAACCTGCACAGAAACATGAACGTACTCTTTCAGTCAAAAAATTTGTTTGTACTCGTACTTTCAAATAACCAAATACTCGGCCTTATCTTGACATTTTTATAGTTTTAATGGGTTACTAATTATTAAAAAGCTTCGGTTCGTCGATTTACTGTGAAAATAGAGATTACATGAAAGAAGTAAAATCCTATTTCTTCAGATGCCATAAAATCTTATGATCTTCCCAAAGTATCCAAAGATAAATATGCGATAACTATAAACCATAAATGGAAATAACCATTATAGATGATGAAGGTAAGATTGTCAAAATTTATGTGGACAAACAACATGAAGAATAAAATATACCTACTATAGTTATTGTATCTATTCTTTAAAACAGGTGAAGCGTACGATTTCCAGCGAACACTTTATGGACAACTCTTTCTCTTTCAAGCCTTGGCGATGAGCATTATAGTCGGTCTCGATCAATATATTCATCACATCAGTAACAACAGACTAAGCACGGCTTCACCTTTGGATCAAGTCCTATGACCACACGTACGAAGCTCTAAAAGTAAAGTGAATTGAGAAAGTTGGCAATTTACATGAACGCTTTGTTTACGATTTCGGAATAAACTAGGCGACAAATTTCAATTTCTAAAGGATTTCCGCGTGCTACTGAATAATAATTTAATTGCGGGGTGCTTCCGTTTTCTCTTTTTTTCCTGTAGTTTTGCATAATTCATGAACTATAAAATGCACTTACATTAACATGTTGCTTAAATGCACATATACGTAGCTAACCTAACCAAAACCTAACTAGCAGTGGAGGTGATTTTGTTATAAAAATGGATTTTTAAACTGATGTTAAGTGACAATTCTGTTTTTAGATAATTGCACATGCCACGTTATTGTTTTCTTTGGAATAGATGAATTTTGAATGACTTCATTGAAACGGACTCTGTACAGAGTGATCCATAAGTACATTCCAATAGTAAAGGAGGGCTCTATATTATTTAAGAAAAAGAAAACTATTAAGCATACACTACCCGACAACCTAAAGCAGCTAAGGACTTATACATATGTACATAACAAAACAATTGCAGATGAAATACAAACTAAAAAACCGAATACAAGAAAAAAAACAAACTTATAGTACAACAAGTATGAGTAAAATGAGTTGCTAATTTGTAAAGACTTTTTCTTTAATGTATCCAGTCCGAATTTTGCATCTGACGATCACTAAGACACAAAGCTGAAAATTTTAGCAGACTAGTTTTCGGAGTGAGAAAATAAAAATTTCTTAAATAAAACGGATGGCAGAATGAGGACTGTGATATTGATAATGCAGCTTTAAGGCTGGATATTCGATTTTTCCGGTTACTATTTAATGCATACTAACCAATGAATTACACATACGTCGTATGCTTAGGTCATTAAGATGGAATCGACTTAATAAAGTGCTTTATGGTGTCCCTTGAGGTGGATAAATGTTGTCAGATGAGAACCATAGGTACTTAACATATGTACGATGCACATCCCATGACTTTTTAACATGGATTTGATAAGTGGGACATCATTTTAGTGATCCACCCATATTCCAGTTTTGACAAAAATAACGCATTGAACAGCAAGGAAGTTGTGTTAGTTTCAGAAAAGTGTCTTGAGTTTTTTAGAGCAAAGCTAAAATTTACTTACTATAAAAATTATCCCGAAATCTTTAAAACTATTGCATTTCCTAGTTAGATTACGATCAATACTGTAATTAAAAGTAATAAAATTTACTTTCCTCTTGAAACGCATAGATTTGCATTTCGAGTTCAGAGGCAATATATTTTTAGAACACCAATCAGAAATTTCAACGTTTGATTGAAGCCCGATGCAGTCATTAATATCTGTCCCATAGACAGATACAATTTGAGGTCATCTGCATAAAGAAGGGTTCGCAATTCAGGTTCGGGACATCAATAAAGATTAGAAACAATAGCGGGCCGAAAACCGATTCATGAGGAACCCCAGAGGTAGCATTTATTTCTATAGATGAGAAATCACGATACTCCACTGTCATTTGAGAGAGGTATGAGGTGAATATATTAATAAATGGTTTTGGTAAGCCCATATTTGGTAATTTTGACAGTAGAATACCACATCAAATTAGTAACGATCGGGAGAAAACCGTGCTGTACAGTGGATATGTTTGATTTTACATTCGAGAGAGCAAAATTTCAAAACCTTTGAAGGTATTACAAATAATTCTAATAGGACTATAGTTCTCGACCTCGCCCTTGTTATCCTTTTTAAAGATGGGACAAATTCGACCAGAGTTCCAAATATTTTTGCGCAATCTTTAAACAAAAAGACTGGCAAACCATCCGGACCAGCAGTGGATTTTGGTTTTAAGGCTGTTAAAACACTTAAAACTCAGAGAAGGTAGACTGACATACTGAGCGGTTTTTCAAGATTCGCTTTTTGAAAACGTCGTGGCCAGTGATATGAAAACCGCTGTGTGTCCTCCATAGATTTTGCCGATTCGGCTGCTGAGTCGACACAAACAAAATTTTTCAACGTTCAAAATCGGCAAAATAAAGGCACATATTCCTAACACCTCATATCAACATCGTTAGCATTCAGAACTAGTGCTCAAATGCTGACCAGTGGTAGCGTAGAGTCGAGTTTGAATACTTTACTAAAAGTAAATTATAACTACTATTCATTTATTAAAAAATTATAATTCAAATTAGTATTCTGATGCACACGTTCTGTTACCCCTAAAAACCCTCACTTAAAGTTACACCCTACACATTATTGACCGAACAATTATTTTGGATTTATTGACTTAGTTTTAAGCTTAAGAAACTATTAACTCAAAAGTGAAAAAGGTTATGAGTTTCCTTGAAATACAATTTACTGAATTAAATAGACTGAGAGAACTTCCAAAGTGTCATGGAAATTCTAGAGTTCTTAGTAACAGTATCTCCCAGTCTCTTCGCAACTGATTGGCAAAATTATATACAACTGAATAAAAAAATCTCCCGTACTCTATTGTACATGGCAATGGATCGATAATTTCATTCAATCCTGCCTGCGATCTCAATAGGAATAGCTTTCATCCTTTCAAGCATTTCAGAATGATTGTACAACGAGATAATAAGCTATTTGTAATGTTCGTAGAGAAGAAAAAAACTAAATGCGACATTTCTCATCGAAAATAGCTTCACTGTAACTAAAGATCAAACACAATAGCATTTAGTTGTATCTCTGCGCATCATTAATTTCGTATAATTCTATTTTGTTGAGCTCGTTTAAGCTGTCGAGGAGTCCGCTATTTCCTCGTGGCGATAAATCTTACAATATCAAGTTTCTAGAGCGCCCCCGCAGCACGAGTCCCACTTACACTTCTTTAAGGAGCAGCCGGATTGGACTATTTATCTTCATCAGTACTTAATCAGCACCTACGGTTACTTATGAGTTGATAATAAAAGTATAGATAATAATCTAGAGTGGCGGGAAAATGCGGTCAATGCTCTGCAACTGCTAGTTCAGCCTTCTGGTAAGCGGATGGCTTTTTCTTCGACAAGTTATCCTTTAAAGGGGTGATAATGATGGAGATAAGGTGTGTATCTATACAGATTGATCCTTTATTCACTGGACATAGGGTAATGGCGTATATGAGGCGATTATCCAATTATAATTAGCGAACTATTAAAAAAAATTAGTATAGTTGCGGCAAGAACTCCGACGAAATATTGAAGAAACTGCAACTGACAATAATAAAACTACATACTACACTAAATTTTTGCTCAATATATTACACAAAATTACAAAAAAATATTGTTTTTAACGCGGCAAACCATCGAAAATTATGTAGGGGAGTAATAAAAGCAAACAGAAGTTCGGCAGCAGTCAACGACTTAAATGAAATAAAAAAATTTGTCCAGAGGAGTAAATTTTAGAATGTACAAAACAATTTTGAGACCGATAACGCTGTATGGCAGTAAAACCTGGAGGGGAAAATATTTTTTATCTGGGAGAAAACCATTGGCGTACCATTTTTTCCTTTGAAAATATTAAAGTCAGTGCTCGTGTGCACACCACTGTTAAAGATGAACATTATGTTTATATTGCAAAATATGCACCTTTATTAATAGTCACTACATACCAAAATTCGTGGAAATATCTAAAGCGGCTTCGAAAATATTAATTACTTTCTTTTCTTTTCTAAAACTTTAACGCCCCGTATTTTTGTAACATTTTTGGATCATAGTTTATAAAGCAAACTATCATTAATTTTCGATGTAGAATCACCCCCTTAAATATTCATTATCATATCATTAAAGAACACCCTGTATAGTGTTTATACGAAATATATCATACTAGTTTGCTTTCGTGTTTAGCCAATTGAAAACGGTGAAAGTGAACTGAAATAGCCGAAAGTTATAAATTCACTTTCTCGAGCAAAACAACGGAACTTAGCACCACTAAGCATTATTTTAGTTCAAAAAGAATCGTTAAGCAACTTATGTGACAGACCAAATTAGTTTGCAACTTTGGATGATTTAATTAAATAAAATATGTATTGGGACTTTGAAAGATCATTTACTTCCTGAATCTCAACAGATAAAATGCAAGTAGTAATGATAACAATTTTACATCTTTGAATTTCACGATGTTGTTCGATTGAACTTCTTTGGAATGTAGAGCATCATGGTAAAATCAGGAACTAATAAATATTGTCGTTATACCTACGTGGTGTGCCAGAAAGGTTATACCGTTCAATCATAGACTTATGGGATGAAAATGAGATTATTTAGGCCATTTTATGAGGGTGTTTCTGACAGAAACCTGTTTCTTCAAATATATATTAAAAAATAAACAATTTTTATTACTAACTTATGGTGTTTTTGGGCACTATGGTTTTTCATTAAACATTGGGATGGGTAGTGTAGGTGACAAATTTCTAGGTCCTGTAGAACACACTATATGAGTTTTTGGAAGACATTCCTTTGAATCAGAGGCAACAAATGTAGTTCCAGCATGATGGTGCTGCAGCTCATTTTTTCATGGTCGTTAGAGAGCATTTACACCAAACTTTTCCACATAGATGGGTAGGAAGGACCGGACCTGTTTTATGGCCTCCAAGATCGCCTGATCTGAACCCTCTAGATTTCTTTATTTGGGGATATTTGAAGACATTAGTGTATGGTATTTCTGTAAATAGCCTGGAAGAGCTGCAGTTACGGATTAATCAAAAGTGTCAAGAAATCCAAACCAAGGAGGGTGTTTTCGAAAGAGTTCGAATATCGTTGAGACGAAGATGTCGTGCCGGCTTGGAAATGGACGGAGGGCACTTTGAACATCTTCTGTAACTTTGTTTTTTGTTTGTTAAAAGCTTCCTTTGTCGGTTTATTCCTAATAAAATAAAATGTTTGAAAAACGAATAGTGGTCCATATCTCCGCAACCGTTACTTTGCGGACCCATGTTTAGTAAGACTTTTCTGCTTATTTTGGTTTATACTATTACCTGCTGAAATATTTTACACTCTTTTTTTAACACCCTGTATTGTATGTGTACTAGCTGTTAACCTGTTGCTATATTTCTTATAAATGTGATGTTTATTCTATATTCTTCGTGATGTAATGTACAATTATCATATTTTTTTGTTTTTTGTTATTCCTTATAATTAGGTATTGAAGCCTGTTTGGAAGTAATACATAAATAAATAATTTGTAAATGTTAAAAATCAAATTTGGAAAAAATAATAATTCAAAGTTTCCAATTGGATTATATTACATTTCCAAAATTCCAAGCCGTGCTGATAGAAAGGTAACAGATCAGAAGCATGAGTACCTAAAATTGAGTTATGAACTTCTGGGTATGGGATGAAAGGGACACATCATAAGCAATCATAACAAAAGTTATATGAACAGAAACAAAGCAGACATAAGAGCAAACCAATACGGTTTCTAAATAAATTAGTACACTTAATTGTTCTAGAAATAATGGCTTGACATCCATTTTCTGTTATCAGAATAGCCCACTGCGTTTGTCAGTATATGTAATTTGTTTTTGTCATATGGAAACTGCTCCATCAATACTAGATACTTGTCAAGTCGGAGCGTTATCAAACAATTAAATAAATGCTATTCTACACTGAAACTTAACATGAACTATACAAGAAGCATTGATAACAATTCATGTTTTTAGAATACATGTAATAGAAAAAATCTTAAACCTACATTGTTTTTGAGGGAAAAAGGTATACTTGTCATTAGTCTCAGAAATTGGCTATTTTCGATAAAATAGCTTTTCATCAGCTGCATAATTCATTGTACAATATTTTAACGTAGTTACTTATGAACCACTCTGTTATAATGATAATTAGAAGCCAGAAAAGTATCACGTCTTTGATCTAGTTTTCATACAATTGAATCCTCTAATGCTTCAAAAAGAGCGCTGTACTTTCTTCAGCGGTTCCACCAAAAGCGGAATTTTATTGGGATCAATTTTTTTAGATAATTTCTTAATGTAAATCCGTTTCGACGTAAGACTTTCACTTTAAATCTTTATTGGAGAAAAAGTAATTGTGAGACCTGATACCATCCACTGAACAGTAACAGAATCTTACACAACATGTGTAGGTATGTGATTCTTAATTATTTAACTAAAATGCCAATGCAAATATGCTTAACAACGTAACAGTACACTCTAATAGGCAAGTGACATCTTAATTTCAGTCATTAAGTTAAATATAACTTGAACATTACAATAAATAACACTAAATGTCGTAAATGCTAATTCAAAATGCTACACACATATGGTAACAAATACGAGCTCATATTCAGGTTTTAATAACATACCAGCATGCTTTTTATTACAATCCGTCGGTTTCACGAGAATCCATCTAGGCTGGCATTTAAATTAAAAGCAGCGCAATAATAAACAAATGTTGAATGCCTGTGTGTTGTTTAACATAAACATATGTGGAATAATAGAAGACTCGTAGAATTCGCTGCATGAATTTGGTAAGACTTCTTCAGTATTGCATATTGCATCATTGTTAAGTGCATGACGACTAGGTAACGACTCTCTATTTACTACTAAACAAGGTTTGAATATAAGAAACGTACCTATGTCAATACGTCTTCAGTTTTACTAAATGACTTGTTTTGCAAGCAGATAAATGTTGTGATCCCATTGTTTCGTTCATGATTTCAGTTTTAATGTACACACAACGTCAAAAGTCTTGGACTCCCCCTCATTCTTGTTAAAAAAATGTTTTTGTCAGAAAAACCAAATACATTTATAAAAGTATATTGTTTTTTGAATATTTTTTTGCGAAAAACATATTTTCGATAAACTGAGTACTTAGAAAAACCAGCAAATGTGACACATTTTTGACAAAATTTATTAAATCAAAAAGAAGTAACAAAGCAAGTTCTCTACTTGACTAATAGTCGGTATAACCTCCACCACGTTACAATAGCATATTGACGCGTCTGTGCATTGAGATAATCAAGCAGTTAACGATCTCTTGCGGAATATTGTTCCATTCCTCTTCTACCGCCACGACTAACTCATCTGCAGCCTAGTGTTGCCAACCTATGGAAAGAATAATTCCCTAAGTTACCTAAAATTTACCATTTTTCCCACCACCTATTTTTTTATGGCGGGAAATATAAATATTGCAAAATACTTATACAGAAAACGATAATTAAATGGTAAATAAAAATTCTGGAACGGTTCATAGTAACAAAATTTATTATATTATATTGCACATTATATTAATTTTTAAAATGATGCATATTATGTGTATGTAACTTTATTTGCTCTTTAGTAACACTGAAGTTAATGCAATTACTATTGTTTGTGGAGAAACTGCTTCTAATAACACAAACTTGTTTCTTTTTTTCGATTTAACATCTACTATTGAAAAGATTATTTCTGCAGCTGCATTAGAATGAGGCAGAGATAGAATAATTCTTGCTAACTTTGATAAATTTGGAAAAGCATGTTTATCATCAAAAGTTTTTAATTTGGAAATCTCAAACCAAATTTCAACTATTTTTTATGAATGGTACCTGTGGACTTGAAAACGCGAACGGCTATTGGCTGCTCTGTAAAATAAGAGTTCTTGATTTTGCAAATAGCGAATAGACGCTCGTATTTCAATGCTCCATGCACAATGAAATACGGCAGTTGACCTTTAACTTTAACCATAGAACAATCAACAGAAGCGAGCATTAAATTACGCTATCCTACCGAAAAATACTAAAAATTAGAGAGTTATTGAAAATCCCTTTAATACTGCCAAACAGTATTAGGAATGACTTTATTTAAATACTGCTTGCCCTTATTTTGTTCAGAAAAATATAGTTATTGGTTAATAATTTGACTGATGGGATTTTCCTTATCCTTTTGTTTATATCTCTCAATTATTGCCATTTTAATGGTGAATGAGAAAAGGAATAGAAGTTAATATTTTGAAAAAATTAAGATAAGTTAACTTATCTTTATTTCATTTTCTTGAAACATGCGACGGAACTTATTTAAAAAAACGAAAAAGATTTTATTTTTACTTTAGGTTAGGACGGGTATGACCGATTACGGCCGAACGACCCGATCTATCGAATAAGGGATTGCTCAACGTTACCTTAATCATGCATAAATATGGTCGAGTACTATCCTTATTATTGCTGCCTTAATAATACAGTACATGTTTAGATGTCAATATAAGGGAAACCTAAATACTGCTTAACCTTATGACACGTCCAATAACTATCTATTAATCAGTAATTAAAATCCTTTACGAATCATCCTCAATGCTTAGATATCTCATAAAATGGATATAATATAAGGACAATACCAATTTTTCTCACATTTTTCTCTTTTTTGTCATTATTTACGTTTTTCCCAAATTTGATTTTTACATGTAAAATTTCTCACAAAATGAGTAATTTCTCACCAGTTGGCAACACTGCTGCAGCCTGAGATGGATGAATATGATTATGAATGGCTCTAGAAACGAAATCCCACATGTTTTCAATAGGATTCATGTCGGCAGAGTTGGCTGGCCAATCTAATCTATTCATATGTCTAGCGTCGAGTGTCTCTTGAACCCTTCTTGCGCGATGAGATCGAGCATTGTCGTCCAGAAACACAATTTTTTTTCCTAATTCATTACATAGGCGGTACGTAATGGGGGTAATAACTTGTTCGATGTAAATTTGACTGGTCATATTCTGTGGTATGCGAATTAATGGGGTGCGGCGGTTGAACATTATTCCACCCCAAAACATGCGGTGCCCATAATAAATAAGACCCACCACCACTGCCGTAAAAGCCAACCCCTATGCTCTCCAGTTCACTGGAGACGGGCAGCACGATGCCTTGGCAGTAGAGTGGGGATCCGTAATGGTCTTCTAGTACGTAAATTTGCGTTGTGAAATCGTCATCGAATAGTAGGTATCAATATAACACGGCGAAACGTACCTGATAGCTGAAGCTGAAGATATGCGGTGTCTGCGGGCATATTGCACCAAATACCGATCCTCCCTTTCATTAGATACTCGAGGACGTCCACTATGTGGTCTGTTTTACACTGTATCAAATTCTTCATATCTGTGTACTATTCGTACAATAGGTAGGTCATCTAGGAATGCCCAAATTTCACGTCCTGACATTATAAGGTAGAAAAATTCAAAGGAACATTTTTCTGAATACACTGCCAAACTGACCAGATTTATAAAAACATTGGTAATAAAGTAAAGGTTCATGGTCTGCAATTTTTTATTTTCTTTTTTGTTCCCTAAGTACATGCACTCTTTTGCCATATTAAGAAAAACCACTCGGTTCTTTTACTCTACTGTCAATGAAAATTGTTAAGTTATGAAAAAATGCAATTGAACAGGTATTGCAAGTAATAGTAAAATATTTTTTAACGTTTAAAATGTTCTTCCGGGTTGTTATGCCGTGACCTGGGTAACTTGTCGCTGCCAGGAACAGATTTTAAGTATGCACATCCCTAATCTTAGCTGGAAGTTTTGGATGTTCCCGGGGTCATCAATGTGGATGCTACGTTTGACCCTGATCCAGATGTTCATGTTTCTTTCTTAAATTATATAAATCGTATTAACAAATGATTTTAATCCTACAAGTGGGCGAATGATACTACAATGAATAAACGAAAGACTTCTTACACAATATGTAAACATTTCCTGAATTTGTCTTTTATATTTATATTCATCTAGTTGTCCATATATCAAAAGATATCGTTACTTTCTTCTATCATATAATAAATACATAACAACACATTGTTAGGCTAGCAAGTACACACACCACAGATTCTCTGACCTACTCTTGCTGTTCTCGGGCTAAGCTCTATGGGGGTCGGATTTGCTATCGCTGGACATGGTTATACATATTAATTTCCGTCCTTGTTGGTATTACAAGTACTACCGTCAGAACCATTCCTCTAATAACGGTGGTTTTCCGAACGTCTCGTAACCCCCCTCTGCATCTGGTCGCATGCCATGCTTATAAACATTTTTCTGTCATTCTGAATTTGATTCAACACAGTTTTCTGCACAATTTGTATACGTCTCTGCAACCTGAAAATGACAAGCTGTTATAAGTTAATTAAATAATTAAAAATAATTACAATTATTTTGAATTAGCATAGAATGTAATCTAAGTATTAATTGTATAACTCAAAACGTCAAAACTGCCACTGAAAGAAATTTATTTGCAATGTTCAGAAAGGAACAAACTACCTGTTTCGAAATTTTTAGTATTTAAGAAATTGACGATAATTACTACCTATAGATTGTCAAGTCTATTTTTTTAATGTTAATCGATGTGTTAAGACATCATCAGTCAATTTGAGTATTGAATCATGTTACGATGAATAGTGATCAGTCAATCATGTCTTAAATGACATAATACAATAGATAACATTCAAAAATTCATTTTAGCTAAAATATTCATAACAAAAACAAGAAAGTAGAAAGAATGACATTACAGTATGATTATGACGTAGTTCACGATTTATTTGTTAGGTTATTCTTCATTCTCGTTAGATTATCATATTTACATTTTCCATTCAGTATTTCCGAAGTACTTTCTTTAATAATGGACTTTTCAAAAATTATCAGTTCAAGACTGCAAAGGAAAGCATGAATCAGATACGAAGCATGAATCAGATACGAAACATTAATACATATACAGGGTGATTTATAATCTGATAATGCCATTAGTTTTAACGACGTATTCGGATGGCCTAATAAAGGCAGAAATTCAAAAAAAAAAAAAATGTTTACTAGATCTTTCAAAAGATAAACAACGCTACGCTATAAATTTTCTGATGACGCGTACCAGTATTGAAGCTAATAGAAGTAGAGCAGCGTTGCCACATGCATTTTTAAGGTATTCATTAAGCGTTTTGTCAAGTTCTGACGTAAAATTCAATCAGCATGTCCTCATATGAAAATTCAAAAGTACAAACTTGTATACAGTAAATAATTTTAGATAAAATATTAAAAACATACCTTTTTTAGAATCAAGTTGAACTTGTACATTGATATTCCCAGATAATCCAAAGCGCATTTAATTATGAATATGAATCAGAATCAAATCCATTACTCATGATCAGTAAGTACCGAATAACAAAGACGCACACGGAAAGCGCAGGTGCACATGTCTATTAAAATGTCTTTTATAAAGGACAATGTTAAAAATAGCCGATTTTTGGCTTATCCGGGGGAACGCATAAATCATAAAAAAAATCAATTGATTATTGTTAATTAACATTAGAAATGGCCCAGAAATACGTCAGATAGCTGGGGAAATGTCGCTAGTACCCCTAAACCTATATAAACTACCCTTAAATAGCTTTAAATGGATAATCATTAATTATTGTTATAAAATTCATGTAAAATGAAAAAAATGCTTGAAAATGATTTGAACAGACAGTATGTCAATATAAAAAGTGATAAATGACTGTAAAAGTGCCCATTCAATAGCGAAAAAATGGCAATTTATCCTATTATTTTTTAAACGAATTTTACAACAATAAATAATGATTATCTATTTTAAGCTATTTAAAGGCAGTTTATATAGATTTAGGGGTGCAATTAATATTTCCCCACTTACTTAATGTACTCTAGTATCAGTTTTTGCATTTTTCGACAGTAATCTATATATATTTTTTCTAGCAATAGGCGTTCCCTTGAACATTTAAGCATTATCTATTTTTGATGTCGAAGTAAGCTCACCATTAGCTTTTGAAAGTCGTTTTTAGGGGTGGAATGGACATTTTTACAGTTATTTATCACTTTTTATATTGACATACTGTCTGTTCAAATCATTTTCAAGCATTTTTTTCATTTTCCACGAATTTTATAACAATAATTAATGATTATCCATTTAAAGCTATTTAAGGGTAGTTTATATAGGTTTAGGGTTTAGTAGCGACATTTCCCCAGCTATCTGACGTATTTCTGGGCCATTTCTAATGTTAATTAACAATAATCAATTGATTTTTTTATGATTTATGCGTTCCCCCGGATAAGCCAAAAATCGGCTATTTTTAACATTGTCCTTTGTCCACAGCTTTGTTTAGCAGAGGACAACCGCGGTCTTTCACTACTTCACTTTACCCATCTTTGAATTGCATTTTTATTTAGGCAAATAGTAAATTTTATTAATAATTATAAACTACACTGGCGACACAAACACAATATTCAACAAATCTCCACCACGCGAAATCGTGAAAATGTAACTGACGGATGTGGATGAGGGAGAGAGAGAGAGAAGTCAACGACAACGACCAGATGCAGTCGACGGCGGACATACCTGTATAGGACCCGATGTTCGACTTATTGCAGGATTGTTGATAACTGAATAGGTATGTCTCGGACTGTTTTTTGTTGGCAGCACGAGAGTTTTTTATTACTGTCTGTATTTAAGAGGTCTCTTTAGGGATCTTAAAACTAGTTTCAAAATAACTCCAGTAGTAATGATTCGTCTTCTTAGAAAAAATCTAGTTTCTTGGATGCCCTAAATCATTGACATGGGTAGTGAGTATTGGGTTTTATTTCACTACGCTTTATTTTCGTCTGTTGAAGTTTTGTAATTTTAATATTAAATATTTTTTGTTGAAATTTAATATGTTACACTACACATTTACACTATAGGAATATATTTAAATTTGGCAACGCCGCGTCAAGCCAACACCGAGTTGAATTGCCGCCAGCGGTCAGCGACAGTCTGAAAAAGGGGTTTATATGATTCGAAAATAGTTTTTCCGACGTAAAAATGCATTTCAAATTTTTTTAAATTGCATATTCGTATTATTCATTTTTTCCCTATTTTTCCAAAAATTAATGAAATTGCTACTGAATCACTCTGTATTACTTTCTTCTAAATACATAGAATTTGATAATTAAAAATGTATTAAATTTGACTTTCCAATAAATGTAATTTAATTACGTACCCATGACTGCATTGGGTTGTTATGTTATAATGTAAGTCATAAGAAACCTGTCTGAATATAAAAGCGTTGAGCAGAGTCAAGGTAACATACACTTTTATGTGCATTTTTAATCACAGTTATACATCTCTCTCCGACCAACGGATCACTCCATACTCCGCCGCGCTCCTAAAATATCCTTCCCATAAAAAATTTATTATACTGGATGTGTAACCAAACCACCAGCTAGAGATCTCAAGGTTGCGTTCGAATTTGTGGGTAATGGCGGTGTTGTAATTAAGCCACTGACGTCACCCGCATTCTCACATGTAATTGTTTATACAGCTGATAGTTTTTTTTTTACAAATTGAAGTGTCTATGCGATTGTTTTTGTACCAGAATGTTTGTGCGATTTCTGATTTTTTGCCCATACTCATCTGTCGGTGTATTCAATATACCGTTTGTGTATAAAATGTTTGTACTGTTTTCAACTCCATTGATTACAGGTTATTTTAAAAACCTAATAATGAAATGTTTCTATTTTGTAAGAACCTGTTTATACTATTACTGCTACTACTAAAAAAGGCAATTCGTCTGATATTATGCAATGCAATACAGGGAACCAACATGGTTTTATTCACAAAAAATCATATGTAACAAATCTAGTTTGCTTGAGTCAAAATATATACGAGAGTTTAGTTTAGATAATAGAGGCCAAGAGGATGTTATATATATGGATATGCAATAAGCTTTCGATAGAATAGACTGATATTCTTATTCACGTCATATCTTCTTGACCGGCGCTAGTAGAATAAAAAGTTATCGATGTTTTCTTGTAACGCCTACATCTGGCATTCCGCATGGGTAAAATTTGGGGCCTCTATTATTTCTAATGTTCATAAATGATAGGTCATTATTTTACATTTCAACTGTTCTAAATTATTATGCGTAGATGACTTAAAAATTTATCAAGGCGTCTACAGTATTGATGACTATCAATTTTTGCAGCGTGATATTGACATTATATCTGCATGGTGCCTCTCAAATCGTCTTGATTTGAATACTGGAAATGGTATGTTATAACGCGAAGAAAAAATAACTCTGGTATCGTCAAGATCAAATAAGTGATCAGAGTATTATATTTGATCAGATAACGTATTTTGATCCACACATTGATGACACTATTATTGCAGTCAATAAAATTAGGCTGTACTATACGCCGTGTAGGCTTATTTTACTCCGAATGCCCTATACCCAATATTTTGAGGTCGCCTGCATCAGTCATATGTAGCAATTTTAATTTTATATGCAACAATTATATTAATTATTCATCAATGCCTACTATTTAGAAATGTATATTCGAACGTTTATACGGTCATATATTGTACAATTGCTCTAGAAATGGATTACTGTTGAGCAATAAATGCTATTATTATTATTATTTCTTGAATATAATGCTATTTCTATTATTAAGTTATTTTATTTTGTTTATGTTTTCATATACACACATATTTTCTGCTAGTATTTATATTTTCTCTTTTTCAATTATTGTTTAACTTGGTTTTTTTCTGTTCGCTTTGTTATACATTACTTATTTTTTTATTTATTTTTTATGGTATTTCATGTTATTTGGTGTTATATCCCGTTGGAAAATAAAGTTCTATATATCTATCTATCTACCCTGTAGTTCAGATCATTCAGATGCAACATTATTAAGTTAATGCATAAGTTTATAGCTAGTTAATTTTGAAGTGCAAAGTTGTCATTAAAGAAGAATCCTTGCGATACGAAGGCAATAGACGTAACGCTGCAAGACCTCTGATAGTGTCTTTCTGATCTTTTTTCTTGAATTGCGTTTTCAAGCTGACGTAGTTGTTTCCATTATGGACCCTTCTCTCGTAATATCGCCTTTATATCATCCATATACGTATTAGCTTAGATAGATATGTATCAGATTTTGCACGAAGAACTGCCCTCCTGGCACGACTGGACCATCCTTTTTTGTTTTTGACATTAGTGTAAAGGCACCATTTTTCTAACCATTAAGAGTAACAATGTAGGACAAAAACAGGCAATGTTATTTATGGACGAGCCAGATAAAAGGCAAAAATGATAATAAGCTGATTGTTTTTGTCCTTGTACATATTTTGTTACTTCCAAATAATTAAACAATCCAAACAAATCATCGTGGTTAAAATACGAAGATTCACCATTAGTTTATGAGAAAATATTAATAATTATATAAAACGGAAAAACTATTAAAATTATATTTGGTATATGAAAATATATTGGCAAAAGGGTTTTCTTGATGCAATTAATGTTAATTACCAACTTGCCTTAAATTGGATACCTACCTCAATTAAAAAAATATTAATTTGTTTGCAGTTTGTGTATTATTTGATTGTCACAATTATTATTTTTCTTATAAATAGGGGTAAATATTTTAGTTCAGCGGGTAAAATTGTGTGTAAGGAATTCAAATATATTTTTCCGTTTGAAGTAGTTATTAGTTCAATCAAATCCCGTTAAGATTCCCAACCTCTTTAAACGGGGAGAAATTTACCTGAATTTTTTAGGATTAGAATTTCTTTTTGTGCTTATTAGACTATGTGAGTGCCAGACGTTTTGAAGTAAATAGTAGTTGAGTGTAGCTCGAAAGAAAAAAAAACAGGAAAATGAGAAAGTTTTGGGTTTACCCTATCAATGAAAAGAGAAAGCTGTATGGAAAGAGTTGGAACGAAATTTTTTCCAGTATTTCACACAAAGTATTGTCACAAAAACAAATTTCGAGCTCTTAGATCGTCCTCGTCAACAACACCAAAACACAAAATTTCGCAGACCAGTGTCATCTGACGAAAGACGTGCAGTTTGTTTAAGTAAGTAAATAGAAAATATCGAATATTTGTAATAGTTTGAGACCAATCTCTGACATTTGTTGAAACAGAACTTACATTGGAGTAGCGCGACCAAGCATAGAAATTGCATTCCACCGACACGACGGTCGTTGCAGGTGACGGTCCATGCAGATGCTGGTCTAGTGTGCGATGTTTCAGTAAATAACATAGGAAACCTTAATGAGCAGGCTTTGGAGGTCCATGTTAGTTCGTGTACAATCTTTAAGAAGGAAAATGTGGTTCATGCACGATGGTGCCTCCTCATTTTGCAGTAAATATTCATCTGCATAAAATAATTTGTTGCGACTAACAGTGTAAGTTAAACAAATTTTGGAAAAGACAAACGAGTATATTTTAAAAAGTTTTAGCTGTTACCAGAAAAAAAATGTGAAAATATGATGATATACGAAAACATATATTATGTATATTTTTTTAATTGAGGTATCCAGTTTAAGGCATTTGTACAAGTTGGTTATAAACATGAATTGCATCAAGAAAAGTATTTTGTCAATATATTTTCATATACCAAATTTCATTTTAATCGTCCATTGCTTTTCCGTTCTGTAATCGATTATTTCCATTTTTTCAAAAATTTCAGGTGTAGTTATTTTCAAATTGGCTTAAATAACTCAAACAGCTTTGTAAAAATATAATCAATTGACACATTGAAAACCCGTGGGCAGTGGATTAAAAAGTAATTTTCACTAAAAGCGTAGTATCGAAATATTCACAGTAGAGCATGCGTAATGCTTGCCTCAAACGCGATGCTTGCTGAAGAAAATCAGATGATTTTCGCTGTTTCTTTTTATTGAAATTGCTATGTAATTTTAAAATATGTATCAGTATGACGCTAAGTACATCAGTCGAAACTCTGTACGTATCCACAACAATGAAATAAATTTGACATAAATGTAAATGGCAGCCTTTATTAATGTATACCAATGATTTGCGATAATATCTTTGAATTGTGTTATTGAACACGGTACAACCTTGACACTATTGAAGTTAAATAATTTGCAAATAATTAAGCGCACGTAATACAGGTGCGGATTGCAGATAAACAATATATAGGGTGGCGCAACAAGTAAATATTAACATTAATAAATTGTCACAGAATGTAAACAAAACCACGTGACCGAAAACGCGATATCATTGGTGTGACCATATTTTTTATATCATTGGTACACCAAATTTTTGGCACTGAAATATTTTTTATTGGGCGCTGTATGCTATATTCGTACATAATGGCATAATGCTATACTTCTTCCATTTGCCCGGTGAGATGCACTTTCTGTACCCATTTTACGAGTTTATTTTGCAACTTTATTCAGTATCAATGTCTATTTAACACAGTAACAGCTAATAATATCACAAATGACAAATTAGCTCTTTTAAACGTATGTACTGCGTTACCCGAAAGCAAAATCGTATACAGACATGAACTAAAGCACACTGCTGTATTTATGTGATAACGGCGGTCTACCGTCACAGGTATACACTGTGGCGTCTACCGGCGGTAATACTCAATTTTTAAATACCGTTTTCAGACTTATTTTTCCACGAAATTGTCTAGGCCAAACACCATTTTGATTAAAATAATACGTTCCTTCTTCTGCACGTATTTGGAAAATTCATGCCATTTCCTCATTAAACGAGCATTCCACCCCAACACGGCGCTTTATGCTGGATAGCGGTACTAATTGTACGAGACACTCTGTAGCAACGACTACTGTAGTTAGGATATTCTACCACGTGCGTGCGGCAGACACCGTGGCAATACGAAGAAGCTATTAATCATCGAAAAATAATTTATATTGTAATCTACTAATAATAATTAAAGATGTTCCTTCAATCCGGCATGCAGTATCGTACTCAGCGCAATGTTGCTTTTAGGGTCTGTTGCGACAGACGAAGCGGCATAATATTTCAGCAGATTCTTGGATGCACAGGAACGATTTGCTTGAAAAGTCCTAATCAGGAATATTTTTAGGGAAACTAGTAGAGAATTGAGGGAAACCTGAAAATTTAATTACATTGCTCCTAATAATGAAGATGCATAATGTACAGGGTGTCCTAATTTCAATGTAACTGCAAATTATTTCGAAAACTACAAGAGATAGAGGGATGTGGTTTTCGCAACATTTGACTACTTTTTCGAGAAACTTAAGATGCCGCAATCAGAACTTTCTCTTTTTGAGATAGGTACAGGACGAAATTTAAAAAACTATTTTTAAAGCATACTATCTCGGAAAATAGCTGACATATCGTAATACTGAAAATTGCTTCTGATACGTTTTTTTACAAGTTCAGTGGAGTACGTGTAATTTCTCTACAGGGTGTCCCTATTCAAATATGACCCAAACGTACATTTTTTAAATGCAATTTTTATACAATTTAATAACATTCTTTTTTTCTCCATAATGATATATAATAGTTGCTACGTTATATTTTTAAAATTGTCAAAAAATGTTAAATTGTTATTAACTAATGTGGCGTGATGCATAGTTGGCCATGCATTTTTATATTAGTTCAGGAATTAATTCAGTTTAATAATTCTTAAAAAATTCTTTAATAATTAAAAAAATAATATTCTCTGAAGATATTTATTTGTGGCATAAATCTAGTTTTTCTTTATTTTAATTAGGTTTTTGGCACACTTCTGCTTCCATAGAGATATGATTTTTGTTATATTTTACTTACAGAAATAACCCTTGACTGATCCGTTTGGCGAAAGGGCTTATTTAATTAATCTTTATTTTTTTCAGAAGTGTGGCAAAAACCCAGTTAAACTAAAAAAATCAAAAAATAATTTTAGCAAGATAATTATATTAGCCAATTAAGTAATTTATAAATATCTTTAATTGAATAGCATTTGAAAATAAACAAACAAATATAAAAAAATATTTAATAAGAAGAAAATTAATGGTCAGTGTCACTAAAAGAACTGTTTCAAATTATTTTATATTAAAAAAAGTTTTTAAAAACTGTTTAAATTTTCTCTCTGGTGAAGGTTTTAAATATAATCAGCAAATTATAAAATACGGACCAATGGAAGTATCTATTTTGGGTTTTCATTTTCTCAACATGAATGAATATTATTCTTAACACATCGTATTATTATGTAGTATTATTAATTATGGTGCTAAAGATCCGCTAGATATAGCATAAAAAATATTGACTATTTATTATGTAACTTCATTGTTTAAACAACTGTTTTTTGCATACATTTTTCTTTAAGTAGATACGGTAGAGTTCATGAACCAATTCTATAAAAATGCATGGCCAACTATGCACCACGCAACATCAGTTTTAACAATTTAACGGTTTTTGATACTCTTCAAAATATAAAGTAGCAATATTATATAGCGTTATAAAGAGAAAAACTAATGCAATTGAATGGTATAAAAATATACAGAGTGTTTCATTAAAAAATATATGTTTGGGTCATATTTTAAAAGAGACACTCTGTAGAGAAATTATAAGTACGCCACTGAACTCTGCGTAAAAAATTCTCTCTTAAGCAGTTTTCACCATTCCGGTATCTCAGCTATACAAAGATAGCTATACTTTAAATTTTACCCTATATCTCAAAAAAACGAAGAGGTCTATGAAAGTTTTTTATTACGGCATCTTAAATTTCTTGAAAAGGTGAAAAGGATTTCTTGTGTATATAAAAAAATTAAAAATGCAGACTAAAAATGAAATAAATTAATGAGTAGAATGGAAATTGCAAACATTAGAAAAATTGCTACAAAAAATTTGAATATACCTGTACATAAATTGAAATTACTAAAAGGAATATGATACTTATTCATTTGTGAAACTTAATTGTAAGATGAAACCATTAAATCGCGTCTTCTGTTGGTCAACTATTTTGAATTTCTCGCTTCATTAGCTACATCAGATCATATCGAGTCCAAATAACCACATTCCTTTATGAATGCAATAAAGTACGCACAAAGGTACATTTATCATATTTTTTTCGTCGTTTTATTGCTAACCTTCACGTCTAATCTGCATTTTTCCATGACACGGCACAATGGAGATCAAGATCCATTTCGATGTGCCGTTAGTTTTGAAGTAAAAAGTGGAACCGAAACTGATTCACTGCGGTCTACCAAATCTTGACATTCTTGTGGCTTTTTCCGTACTATCTTGAAAGCAGATTTTTACAGTGTGGTCACAGCTGATATTGCCTAAACGGTAAACGGTACTCATTAATTGAGAACGGAGAAAATGTGCTGCAGGTATATACAACTTTTTGAAGAAATATTATACAACACTATTTCTACATCTCTTCTTCTTTTCATGTTGAATTTGTCTTTTTGCGCTCGTTTCACCTGTATCTAAAGTATATAAGAAAATCTAAAGTTGACTATGAACTTGGGCATGTAGTTGACATAGCATTTTTTCCCACTTCCATGTTTGCAATCGATACTTCGCATATGGTACAACTTGACTAGAATAAAAGTTTAGTAGTTTTCCTTATTTGTTTTCTTATTTTTACAGTGAGAGGTTACGTAACACAATTATTTTTGATTCTTAAAAACTTTGGTAGTATTATGTACCACCTCATTCTGAAATTGTAATACACTTTAAATTTTCTTTACCGCTAGAAGCATTGACTTAGCTGTATAAGAATTTGTCAATGCTGCCAATATCTAAAGATAAAAAGTACATATTAAACCGTTAATTGTATTTTAACAAAATATGTTATCGACAGAATACTTCAGCATTTGTGTTACTTTACTTTCTTAATTAGGTCGGTCAGTGGTCGCGCGGTTTAAGGCGTCAGTACTTGAATCGAGGTGACTAGATCGGTGTTGGTTCGCGCCCAGCTGCCGGTAGACCGTATATAAGCTATATTCGTGGAGAGGATTGGCACCCTCTCTGCGGGTATGGTAGGGTGGAAGAATGTTGGCTTGGGTCAATGTGAGAGATTGATACCGGTTGATATTTGACTACCACCCTAATTAATGAGGTTTTCCAGGTTTCCCTCATTCCTGCACTGAATAGTGGTTAGGGCCTACCAACGTAAGTCGTTCCTGGGCGCAAATGCGGCCTGCTTAATAATAATATGCCGTTCCCTCTCCCGCACAAGTCTCCGACTTCTGGGCTAATCCCTGTGATTAGAATAAGGGGTAGAGATATTATTATTATTATTATATTATTATTATTATTATTATTATTATTATTATTATTATTATTATTATAATTGATTATACTGAAAACGTTGGATTGGTGACGTTCCAGATTTAAAACTGTTTCAGAGAAAGTGTACGTGTTGCGTATCAAACATTTTGAGCAAAAATATTATTATGTGGGATGGTCTATTATTATTTTTTCATAAATTCCTTGAAATCGTAGAAAGATGTCCTAAAACTTTGATGTTTACCATATTTAACCTTCGACATGTGTTTCTATATCTATATTCTTTTGAAAATCGTCTCCAACGCGAAATACTTATTCATACTGTCTTTGAATGAAAATTATACTAGTTTTGATTTGAAAGAATTAATGATAAATTCATCAAAATAAATACACTGTAATTTATAATAAATAATGCTATTGAATTAACTATAATAATAATAATCAATGTAAAACTAATTGCAGCTGTCTTTGCTCTCAACTTTTTTTATGTGATTAGGTATTTGTTAATGGCTCTAATAACATAAATTATAGCGAATTTATAAAATCACAATATAAACAAAAAAAGAACTGCAATTAAAATTATTCTGTTACTTCGTCTAGGATCATTTAGAAATTTTGCAATCTGGAAATAATTGTACTTTGAATTTTAAGGTTTCATTCTATTTCAAACGATTTGAATTGTTTCAGGATGATTCGGATTCTTAACGTTTAAGAAATAGTAGTTGAAGCACAGAGTAGATCACCCTGTATTGTAAATGCGTTCGTTCACCGCGCGTCGAATTTATAGTATATCTCGTAAGAGTTATGAAATTGTAAGAGTAAGAGCTTTTAGTGAATCGTGTCAAGTAGAATCATAAAAAGCAACATCAAGTCATAAAATGGGTGCCTACTCCATGTTTTTCTCCTATTTCTTGGACTGAATAACAACGACATTAATGACTTAAATTGAATTAAATATGTAATTGATAACATGTCTCATATTACAACTTCATCGTTTCATGTTACCTGCAATTATTGTTGTAATAAAAAAAACCGAGAAGAATAATACGTCAGGCATTGTATTATTACAAACTACAAGGTGTTGGTGATGTAAACAGGCGTTTATTTCTTGTACTTTTGGGCATTTTTGGGTCATAGATAGTGTAAATACTGTGGTGATGTGAACTTATGGCATTGTTAAACGTAACTTATTTCTTTGTTTACAATATACATAGTTCAGCTCGTGAATATTACGGCGACAATGCTGTTGGTTACGTTCAAATAGAAGGTTTTACTTAAAGTATTTATAGATTATGCCATCTAATTTCACATTAAACTACTTGTTTTAATGTTCGTTTTTAAATTAATTTATTAATTTTTTATCGCAAGTTACTCCTGATTTAATGTTTCCTTTAAACATTTTTAAAAAATTTTCAGAATAAGACAGGTAATTTAATGTAGTGAAATCACATAGCAAAATTTTATAAATGCCTAAAATAACATTCTACATCTCGTAAATGGTAGGAGCAAATACAGAACATGTTATACTCGCGTCAAGAATTCAGGCATCTTACGTACGTCACGGCTGACGTTACACATTTGTTTTTATTGTCAACGTAATTTTCGATATTTGGTCGCGTTAAAAACAATAATTTTTTCCAATTTAATGCAATATATAATGCAAACTTTTAGTGTAGTATATAATTTTATTATTATCAGTTGCAGTTTCTTAAATATTTTGATGAAAATATAATGAATTATTCATTTATTCGTATGACGTAAGTCGTCTGAATTCTTGTCGCGGGTATATTTGGAATCGGAATGAAGCGCTAAATACAATAAATGAAAAAAATATATAAATTTGCTTTACCATTGATTTTCTAAACGCCCTGACTACATTCAGGTAGCTTAATAGAAAGGTTTAATTGATTCTTTACAACTTTAAATTTTTCGATGAACTTAAACCTACCTACCTATGCCTTTATTTATGTGTTTTCACAAGCAAACAATGTTGCAATGCTTCCTTTCGCCCCGCTCATCGCCTGACGCCACATTTTTCTTTTCATTTTTTGGCACGGTGAAATATTTTTTTATTAGGCAGTGTATGCTGTATTCGTACATAATGATGACATAATGCAATACTTCTTCCATTTAATCGATGACATGCACTTTCTGTGCCCATTTTACTAGTTAGTCTATTTTGCAAGTTTATTATTACAATAATAATACATTCTTCTACACGTATTTGGGAAAATCATGTAATTTCCTAGAATTATTATGTTTCTAGCAACTGGACAAATGTTTACATAATTTTGTTTTGGTGAGTGGTTTATAATTTCTAATCATCCTTCATATTTCCAGTATAGGCATTCAGTAAAATCGATTTATTTCTTTATTAGATAATGTAAATAAAGGTATTAATATACAATATTCTTTATCACACAACCTAGCCAATAATTCATTGTTATCAGTATACATATTTATTTATACTAGATACAAAATATTATATTGCTTTGCACAAACCCTCATCAAGGAAATGAGATTAAATCTGTATATCTGTGACCGTAAACATAAAAAAACGGAAAATTCCAATTAGAAAATCAGGAAGTCTAAATTGCTTTTCAGAAAACATTTATTTTTAATTTCATTATATAAAGATATAATAGGGATTCGCAGTTCATGGTAGATATAATTTTTTAAACCTAATTCGACCTTTTTTTATGAAATAATGAATAAGAAAATTTATTGAAGGAAGCTCATTTTGTACATCTGCCGAAGTAACATTTACTTATTTTCAGTGTTCGACAATTTTTGTTGTTGTATGTATGTCACTTTTTTTAAAATGCGAATTTTTATTTAGTCACTAGTTTCTCTTAGGACTATGACAAATACAGCGGTTTGCGCCGCCTCGGCAGCCGAGTCGGCTGTTGTTTACTAAGCGCTAGATAGACCAAAACTCAGAGCGGTATTCGCCTCGGTTTTTGAAAACGTCTTGGCTAGTGATATAAACCTCGCGCCGCTAGGTGTAAAAACCGCTGTGTAATAAATTGTGCCGATTCGGATGCCGAATATGACTAAGGGCGATCACAGTTACATCAATTTTCACAGTTAGCGACATGTAGTTTATATCATTGGCCATACATCTTCAAAAAAGAAGATGCGAAGTACATGCTAGTATTCCTTAGATCCCCCATGTAAACTCTCCGAGCGATCAGAAGGTACTTACCCTGTACATAGATGATGAATTCTGAATACAAGTGATGAATTAAGATTCAAGTAAAATTTTCTGAAGTAAAAAAGTAAAGTTTAGTCTTTATAGATCGGATTCTAACTGTCGCAGATATGTTGCATTTTATCAGGTTTGCTACCTCCAGCAAAATGCATTTTTTTATGTTTTTGACACACAACAAAAGTCGAAATCGCTATTGTGAGGAGCTAGTGACATACCGGGATTGAGTGCATGTCAAGCAGCTCGCAGCCATACACATGAAGAACAAAGTTCGTTGCAGGTTCAACTCGTGTTCGACTCATGCTCGCCTCGCTATATGTATATACGAGGTCTGGCAATTAAGTTCCGGGAATTTGTCAATGAAGAAACAAGCAAATTAAATTTCACCAAAATTTTATTATCGACCTTCACAATAGTCTCCCTCTAACTCTACACAACGATTGCAAGGTTGCTCCCACGATTGGAAACACCCTTGGTAATCCTCCACAGTTAACCCGTTCAGCATCACGGTTACAGCTTCTTTGGCCTCCTGCTCACCGCCATGATGAGTTCCCTTGAGGTGCGACTTCATCTTGGGGAGAAAAAGTCGCAGGGGCAATATCGGGGCTATAGGGTGGGTACGGCAACGTTGGAATGCCTCTTTTCCCAAAAACTTGCACAATGAACGAGGAATGGGCTGGCGTGTTGTCGTGGTTCAAGATCCAGTTGCTTTCGGTGAGTTTGGGTTGCACACGGAAAACGCGGGCCCGCAGTCATTCCAGGACGCCAACATAGAACTGTCCAGTCACTGTCTGACTGGCAGGAACATAGTCACGATGAATGATGCCGTGGATATCGCAAAAAACGATCAACATTGCCTTCAACTTGGACATCCTCGCTTCCGTTGGCTGCTCTCCACCCTTTTCCACCCAATGCTGACTTTGTTTACGAGTCTCGGGGTCATACTCGAATATCTAGGTCTCATCTCCACTGACTACCCGACTCATCCAGTCTCTACCGTCGCTCCGAATGCGGGACAACAAATTCTCGTAGATCGATTTTCGCATGTCTTTCTGTTCACGGGTGAGAACTTTTGGCACCATCTTTGCGCAAATCTTTCGCATATTCAAATTTTCGTGTAACATCTTGCGAACGGTTTCTTTGTTGACGTTTAACTCGTCAGACAACGCACGAATGCTTAGGCTCCGGTCAGACGTGATCAGCGCACGTAAATGGTCAACATTCGCGTCAGTACGAGAGGTGAAGGGAGCTCCTTCACGTGGATCGTGTTCTACCGATTCACGCCCCTCCTGGAACCGTTTTGCCATTCAAACACTCCTGTTTTCGACATGCACTCGTCTCCATACACCACCTGCAATTTTCTAAGGATTTCCGAGAGTTTTTCGTCAGATTTCACTAAAAATTGAATCACAACACGTTGCTTGTAATTTGAGTCACTCATTTTCACGACGCCACTAAAAAAGTTACTTCCAAAAAATACACATAAAACACAAACCAAACGTGCTATCGACTTCAACCTTAGACTGAAACTAAAAGGAAGAAAAACGTTGACCAACGATGCAGTGTTGCCAGTTTCCGAGTTATAACTAAATTCTCGGAACTTAATTGCCACACCTCGTATTCGCAGCATAAAAAAACATATTTCGGCAATCTACCGTTCGGATAAACACGTTCAAAGATATTTTTTAAAAATGTTAATTTTATTGAAATCTCGATAATCTGTTTTGAAACATTTTTAACTATTCCTTCATATCAGTATTTTCTTAATCTACCTACCATAATTCATAGATACATTTTTATAAAAATACATTTTGATATAAAAATCAGATTTAAAAAAATATTTATAAATTATCCATGCTTTGCCTATTTTCTAATACCTCAAATATATACAAATATTAAATATCAGAAAACTATTTGGTAAACAAATGTTAATTTATCAGTATAAACAACCAAGAGTAAAAAAACCTATTGGCACTAAGTCTTTTGTATTTGGCCCCTCGCTTATTTTATTTACTACCGCTATGCTATAGATCATTTTCCTTTATAACATATAAGAATTTCAATAAATAACTGGATAACAAATATGCCTTATGAACGGTTAGATATATTTATCAATACTGGTGTCTATATACTATAAATGTCTGAAAACTTAAATTTTTGTCTTATGTTGACGAGAATTTTGAATTAGGGTTTTACTAATATTGTTATTATTTTTGTTTCGAAGTTTCGAAGTAAATTTTTCTACTAAATCAATATGTAACATGGAAATAAGTGAGAAATCTTATTTTTGTAATAATTTGTGATGTATTCTTTAAAATGTACATTATTGCTGCACAATGAGCACCCACGCACAGTTTTTAAATAAACTTATGTGGGGTTTACTGTGTTTATATTACTACTATACTATATTTATTCTGATATGTGAAAGTATAAATATTTGTAGAAAAAAATATCTAGTAAGTACTCAAATAAATATTATATATTATATACATATTATTATCGGTATGACATCGGTACGTTACGCTACCGATTTGGTATGTCAATGGTCAATTACCAACCAGAATAGTACCAACAATTGATTCTACTTGGAACACATTAGTTAACATTCCAAATTGGTATCATACTGATGTCACACCAGTTCATGGGGAAACGAACTTTGATGTATCCGACAAACGGTAGAATGTATCTGCGTTACGCAAGAAAGGTTGCATAGATGTTGCGTCACACGAAAGATCAATGTTGCGTCGGCAGCTTAACGTCACAAAAACTCAGTAGCACTGCATCAAAAGTTGCTGTGTTGCTGAATACTTTGCTTCTAGGAACGTGTAGGAACAAGATAAATGTTTACCTAGTTTACTAGCAGAAATGTGTAAAGAGCAGTATGCATCACGGTTTATATTTTACAAATAACTCGTTAAGTAGGTACTTGTAGATATTCCTCTGTTTTTTTTTGTAATTTTAAAAATATTCGTGGGATGTATTATAATAATCAATAATAATCATATTATTCATTTAAAAATAACGTTTGTATTTGTTGTAAGGAGATTATGATTTGTATTTTTATACGTGTTAGTGAACCCCAGAGAAAGTTTTTTATCTTAACGATTCTATATTCATTCAGCTGTGAAATTAGATTTTAGATACACACGCACGCACCAAATCCTAGATTTATCAGATCGTATGGATGGTTTTTAATATTTGATTACAGAATTAGTCAGTGGGTTACGAAAATAACATGGTTATATTTATAGTTATGTAAAATGTGACCTCTACGCCTATTTATATTTGGCCAATCAAATCCTTTCGTGTTTGATTAATAACCGTATCAATTTTTTGAAATTATTTACCAAAACTTATTGCTTCAAGTTACTAAATGTATTCTCTTGTTAGCAGTCAATAAGTAATGTAGTACGTATACATACAGTTTTAAAAATATTCCAGATGGATTGAAGGAATACCAAAAATTAAATTTCGGAAAACTTTTTCAATTACATTTGCATCAAACTTGATCTTCAAGCAGTCGTGGTAAGGAAATGGAGGATATTTTGAACATATTTTTTTTCTAATTAAATATAGAGAAACAGTTCTTCAATAGATTTAGGAGCAATATACAGGGTGTGCGGAATATGAGTGTTTTAATTGTGCCATATGATAAGTTGTACTGTACAAAACATATTTGACTTAACAATTTGTTTGTTTGACCAACGGTAACAGAATTATGACAGCAAACAGGTCTTGAATATGTAACAACGTCGCTGACATACTGTCTAAAGGTCCATTTACACATATCAGTGACGTATCAGTTCAGTGTCAGTGTTATTTGTGGTCAATCACTGACGCCAGTTTACACATATCCGTCCGTAGCCCGTAAAAAGAGTTAGTAGACCATCAAATAAAGTGATCTGAATATATTTATCATGCAGTTGATTAAAATTTTGTACCAGCTTGATAAGCTTTTTCATCCATTCTAAGTAATAGAAAAATATGGTCAGCTTGTCTGTAGAATTACAAAAATATCGCCGCCGGCGTATTTAAAAGCCACTGAACGGGCACTGAAGCAGCACTGACAGCACTACATCAAAACAGCAAAACAATTGGTTTTAAACGTTTTTTTCATAAGTTTTTTATTGCATTTAGTCAGATATATAAGCCCTTAAAACTACGACACTCATATTTCGGGCACCCTATATAGAATAATATTCATTACAAGGCACTAACGTTTATGAAGAGAACAAAATACAGCAATAATATAATGCGATAATGCTAGAAACATATCAGTTTTGTTCATTTTGATGTTAATTTGCGTAGACAACAACATTTAACTTATGGTCAATGCATATACAATGCATAACAGTATACAGGGTGATTCAAATATGTATACCTTTAAGGACTGTTACAGATGGTTCTATTATAGATAGAGCAAATCTGATTAGCGAGTCCTGGTCTCTTTTTGGAGAAAATAACAAGTCCAGTCTAAAAACGTCTTTGTAAACGCAAATGTTGAAAGTATTGGAGTGGCGTGTGGAATTCCCTCCTAGTTGAATGTTCCACATGACGCGCCAACCCTTCTTTGGTTTTCCATAGCCAAATTACATGTCCATATCGTATTGTAGTTAGTTTCTGCTAATTTCATATGATTTCAAAAAGAAATAGAAAATGACCCGCAATAGCATGTGCTGGCTTATATAGTGCTTTCGAAAAGTAACGAATAAATTTATTATTTTTGAAATTGATAAGTTTTCGAAAAAATCCCCTGGCACGTCGATTTTGTTTTTAAAAAAGGCACTTTTTGACATACGACCCATATTTGTGACGTCATTGTTGTTTGAGATATGACAATTTTTTTAAATAGCAACCCCCAATTTTGACCATGCCATTTGAAAGAGCGTGTCATTCTGCATACATACATCATGAAAAATTATGGGACATAAACGTCATATATCGAACAACGATGACATCACAAATATGGGTCGTATGTCAAAAGGTGCTTTTTTTAAAACAAAATCGACGGCCAGGGGTTTTTTTGAAAACTTTTCAGTTTCAAAAATAATGAATTTATTCGTTACTTTTCGAAAGCACTGTATGTTTTTATTAATTCAGAAAAAAATTAAAGTAAGAAAAACGTGGGTTAAAAATGACATCGGTATAACATTTCATTTCATTTTAAATTTAGTTAGGCCATCGGGTAAACCAGCTTTTATTGAGCAAGCCATATAAGAGTGTTTCTAAAAGTATTTAATTCAAACTTTGACATTACTTTTAGTAACATATGCATCATTTAAAAAATATATATTTCTTATTTCAAATGAAACACCCTGCATATTTTTGACTATTTGGATTTCTCGAGCAATTTAAAATATATTTATATAACCTTTTCTGTATTTTTTTGATGTTACTTGCTTGTGGTCGAGTTGAGTATCTTTACCTAAACTTCACCATGACTTAAGTAAGTAACCTTTTTGCTGATTGATTGATTGATTGATTGATTCAATTTAATATTTTTTTCTTATATATCTGACTAAAAGCAGTTAAAAACTCTTATGAAAAAACGTCTAAAACGAATAGAGTGTCTACAATTGTATTTTAAAAATAAAAATACAACAGCAATAATATACAAAACTATATTACGAAATTACAAGCTAAGGTGCAATTATTAAGGTTAAGTAAAAGCTTCTGTAACGTAATTTATTTTTTGTATCAGTATTAATGAAGTAAACAATTGAAGTTTTCGAAAAACTGTAACGTTCGACAACGTTGCAATATGCCAGGCTGCTACTGATATCTAAATATAATATTAGTCTTGGTAGTATTGTAGTGTGGTTCATTGTTCTCTAGTTTTTCTTTGATACTTGTGAATGTACATAAGCAAAAATGAAAAAATTTACAGTAATCGTGACCAGTTGCATGACATGTTAATTTATGGCGAATCTAGGCAAAACCCCAAAAACGTTTGTAGGTACGGTAAACGCTTTTTGCAAGCAACAGAAGTCGTTTTGAACCCTTGTAACTATTATTTTATGTGGTGAAAAGAGTTCATTAACAGGAAGTATCTATGTTTAGGTGTACATATTTGTAATCACTATATACAAATACCTAATCGTAACATGGTATGTGAGCAACATAGTCACATATTAATTGCTGTCATAATTGTGTTACCTTTGGTCAGAGAGAAAAAATTGCAGTCATATATGTTTTGTTTGGTATAATTTATCATACAGCAAAATTAAAATGCCCATATTCCGAACATCCTGTATACAGGGTGAACCTTAAATAAGTATAAATATTTTAGCCAGCAGTACAGTTCACTGTGTAGAACACAAAATTAATAGTTTTTTTTACAAACAAATCAGGAATAAAAAAGTCAAATTTTAAATAAATTTCGTAATTTTTCAATATAAAACTTGTTGAGGACCGCTGCTTCGGAAGTCATGGTAGATGTGCATTCCACAGCGTTGGCAGTGTTACACTAGAATTTTTAAACATGTCAAAGAATGATTGAAATATTTTTATTTATGAAAAATTAATGGCTATCCCCTCCCCTTTGCCATTTCTATTTCTCTCCAATAAATTATAAACCAGATTCTATACTCACAATTATATTATCCAGAATTTGTTTATTATCCATTTTTAATACACTCCAATTGATTTATCACAATATGTTATTTTTATCACTATCACTGATTAACACTACTTACTTAACAAATATGCTTTTAGCATGTCAATCTTTTCACTGTTTGAATAATGCGCCATATTTTATTTCATCACACTGTATTTCACCAAAATTTTAATTAAATAAGCAAGACACTTAAGAGAAAAACACTGTCCGTGAAAATAATAAGACGATTTAAATACGTTGTATACGTTATTGCGGCAACTCTTATAACAGATGCATCAAGCGGTGCATTACTTAAAGAAGCTATTAGCTTAGTTCGGTTTCAGAAGATGCAAAAGTATCCCATATTAACTTTCAACTTACGTGTAGTGAAATTATCAAATCCCTTTCCACAAATATTAGATGTTTTGATTGCACTTGCCTGTGCCACATCTTATTCCTTTGTCCTGAACCATACTAGTGCACTGGTCAACATCAACATAAATTTTATCAATCCTAGAGGCTAGATGATGGGGCTTGTGCGGGATAATTCGCCTACTGCTTCTGACACCTACTTGTTGTCTGTGTCTACAACAGTTTCTTTTTGCATGCGATTGACTTTGCTTTTAAATATTTTACTGTGCCTTCTATTAATATTGAACGCATACATCAAGCTAGTTATATTGTTATTTCATATTTTGTATTTTTAAAATCTGTTTCACCCACTACGAAACTATGAGGTACGAAATGGTTATCACTGACACGTTGGTTGAGGTTATGTGGTGGAAATTAACTCTAAGATGTGTGAAAATTATAGTTTTTTGTTATTCTTCATAAAATAATTTAAGGGGATAATTTGTGATAATCTTTCTAACAGTGTACATGGTATTAACTGAAGTATGAATAACTGTTTAAATAGTTGGTTTTTCAGTAAACATATGAGCTTTTATGTGCGTTTATGGATATTTTTTTGAAATAATTTAATTAACTTCTTAAACTCTTTAACTGACAGTATCGAACTTGAGAAAATTAATATTTTAATTGTTTATGATAATTTTACTTTACTTATTGCTAAAAACAGTGTTTTTAAACTAGAAACAATGGTAAAAATTATTTATCTTGCAGAAGATATGGCAACCTCGCCTTCAGTAAATCATATGGTTTATTTTATAAGGTTAAGTCAGTGGTCTATCTGGCCAGCGGTCCTCAAAATGTGGGTATTTAAAAAAAATTAATATCCGTAAATATTTGAAATTTTTAAAAATGACTCACTAGACTTATATATATGACAAACTACACCTGCAGTTAAAATATTTGTACTTATTTAAGATATATTTTTTTACTTTTATAATTACAGAACCATTTAACACTTTGTGTTCTCACATCTTTTTGTCCTAGATTTTAGATTTCTAAAGCCAAACCATTGCAGTACATGTTTCAGAAAATAATTGTATGTGCGACTAACTTGCATAACAGTTTCATATTCGTATTATGACAAAGTGTTGTGTAGATTGCTCGTCATGATATGCAGCAAAGCCCGTTATAGTCGTCCTACTCTCTTCAGATAATGAATGGGAAGTGGGATGATCATCCCTGAGTGGTATCCAGATGTTTGATTCACAGCAGTACATACAAGTTTATGAGTAACGTCGCATGATGGATGTTGACGAATCGTTATATTCCACATTTATTTACTTTATATATAAAAAATGGTACATTTAATTTCATGCTTAATGGTGGATTTCAATTGATAAATTGTTAATTTCACACCGTTTTAATTCAAACGTTACACAACATATAATTATGGTTCAGTAATAAATTTTAAAAGACAACAGGAATTTTATAAAATATATACCTAAAACATATTTTAGGTGTAGGCTGGGCCTCCCTGGGACATTTTATTGTTAGTCAAGTAGTAGCCTGTAAAGTTGACCTGAAATGTCTAGGTTGCCATTTGCCTTCAGCTTTTAGTTTGCTCACATGGCAAACATTTTGTGTCTAATTGAAAGCCAGTTAACAAATGAAAGCAACAAATGTCCCAGTGTGTAGTGCAATTTTACTGCAGGTGCAGCTCTTCGTAGTGTTAGGTTTCCCTTTTATTAGTAAATACAATATCTAAATATTGTATTTACTTTACTACTTTACAACTAAAAATATTATTTCAACGTATGTTTTGCTATTAATGTATTCTGTTAAAACAATGTGCAAAATAGAAATAACGCCATTTTAGATGTCAACTTGCTTCTCAAGCTAGAATCAATAAACCGTCTTGTGTGTCCAACAACTGGCCTGACAACTTTAATAGTTTTCACTAGTTGACTCCACTAAAATACCCAGTGGGATCCCTCGGTTTAGGCTGGGTTTTGATAAGAAATTTTAGTGGAATAAAGTAGGGAACGCCAGTAAAGTGGATCTGAAATGTCCGGGTATGATCAAAAAGTTGTCAGTTTTAGTTGACTTCACTAAAATGTGCCAGTGAAACCTAGTCTTTTATCAATTTTTGATCAATAAATTGATTATAAAACAGTTATGTTATACATGTATTTATATAAATGTTGTAATTTGAGTGTAAAAGTTGTTATCATTAAGTTTCATCAATAAATTAATTGTAACAATTATTGGTTTCAAAACGTATTAAATAATTTCAGTCAGTCTTCAAATAATATTAACCAACTTCTCTCAACTGCATCCCGAACTTGTTTGTCAAATTGTGACGTTTGTCTCGACCAGCGTTGTTTTATAACCACAATATATGTTTTTATTGTCTATGGAATCATTCCTTAACATACCTAGATATTTAGTATCAAAAAACATACATATAACATCATTAACAGGAATTGTATGAACATTTATTTCAATTAGTTTAAATATCTTTACAGTTAAAATTCTTTGCTTTTGTTTTTTTTTTTCTTGTCATTTATTTCATTACTGCTAGGTACTGTTATGTGAGTTTTTATATTTTGACAATAAACAGCTAAAAGGGCCTTTCTTGAAGGGTATCTTGAAACTAGTTTCAAAATAACTTCCGTAATAATGATCCGATTGGATGTGGCTTTCATTAGTTTTCTAAAAAATCAAGTTTTTAGAATGCTTTAAATCATTCATATTTTTTGTTACGAATAAACTAAAGGACTAGAGGATGTAGAGTAAAGTAACAATATTTCGCAAAGCTTGAAGTGGGATAGGAATAAAAATTTCAGTTCTTCAGTGAATAAAAGAAAAAACGGGGGAGACTATATTCTTTGATTGTATTTCATCAAGTTTTATACAGGGTGTCCCGTTAATATTGCGAAAAAAATTAGGTGTTTCTTTGAACAAAAAAAAAGAAAAAAAGTTCCTATGATCCAGTGTCCGGAAATGCTTCATTTAGAAGATACAGGGTGTAGAAATTTTTAAAAAATGTTGGGGTTTTATTAATATCTGAAGAACCCTAATTCCGATTTTTTTGAAATTTCATATGTTTGTTTATAAAAACCATAGGCATCTTCTGACTTAATTTATTTTATCAATTCCTGTGGCGTACTTTGTTCTATTTTTGTTTTCTACTCTCATCAGGAATGTACATGGAAGGGTTATTATTTTTTGCTAGAAAACGAAACAAGATACCAAACAGATTAAAGAGACATAATTATAGAAAAAAATATGAAACCTAAAGAAAGGCAGTGGCGTCTCATATTTTTACGTATTAACATCAATAGGAATGGACACCACTGGAGTAAATGAAATAAATCAAATTCAGTCAGAAGATGTTTATGATTTTTATAAACAAACATATGAAGTTTAAAAAAAATCGGAATTAGGGTTCTTCAGATATTAAAAAAACCTATATATATATATATATATATATATATATATATATATATATATATATATATATATATATATATATATATATATATATATATATATATATATATTATTTTCAACACCCTGTATCGGAACTTTTTTTCCTATTTTGCGGGACAGGACGCCCTGTATATTATTTGAAAATAAATATTCATCAACATAACTATATGTCAGTCATAAACAGCTAAGCAACTATTACATTAAGCAACCTATTAAGAAAAATATTTGTCTTTTTGATGAGTTTGTTTCAAAATTGATTAAATTTTTTAAAAGTTCATTATAAAACTTAATACATACATAATTATATTTTACAGTAATGTGTAGTGTTTCTATATCAAGATTAGTATTGTAAAATATTTTTTTATTAGAGCGTGCTCAAAATCGGAACTGTCCCGACTAAATCGGGACGGATGATCACTTTAATATAGAGGATTTTTTACATTCTATGTAAAAAGAACAAAATAAATAGGCATCCTAGCAGCGGCAAATTATTTTATTAATTTATATGTACTCGTATATACTGTTTCTGAAAATAACACATAATATCTTTGTGAATTTGGATCTAACAAAGTGCAAAGTAACTGCATACGTTCATATCAGCGTTATAACTTATAAGACCGTAAAGATGGAATATGTATAACGGTTAAAGGAGGAAACGCACTTTGAGGTCGCGGTGTAGGTGCATTGCGGATCATGCTAGTCCCCTTCTCGTTTAGTGAAGTATCTTCTAATGATTTTAAATGTACATGTTTGCACTAGTAATGATGAGTTTATAAAAAATCTTAATCCTTAGCCTTAAGCTTAACCTTAGTCTTAATCTTAATCCAAAGATTTTGACACTGTTTATAACCATTTAGTCGTAACTTAACCTTTATTTTGTCTCTACAAGCCCCGGCCAATCGCTGACGCCGTAGAAGGCATGTAAAAGGAAATGGAACAATTTCGCGCATGCGTACTTATTTGGTCTTAGTCTTAGTCCTAAAAAGTTAAAAAATAGGAACCTTTCAGGTCAGGTCTTAAGACCTCCTTAAGACTAAGATACGACTTTTCTAAACGTACACATGGAAATATGTACATTTAACTTCTTAGGGTAATGATTAAGGCTAAGTTAGGGTTAAGACTTTTTTATAAACTCATCATAAGTCGAGAGTTGGACTTGCGCGCGTCGTGTCGTCGAAAACTTTTTCGAAAATTTTGGCCAGTCGTGTCAAATAAACTACTAATAAGGCACATCTGTAACTAATAAGAATATATCTTACACAGAACATATCTTGACACCGAAATAGTGAATAAGTCGGGAGTGCGACATATGGGACTGATTTTGTAAAAGGCCGTGATTAGCTCGACACAGAACGGTCCGCGATGGGCCTCGACCGCGACATTATAGCGCGTTCTCTCCTTATTAGCTTGGTGATTAGAACGCGTGTGTGATTGTGTCTAAGGCTTGCTACATACTATGCGTGTATTCGCGATTCGTTATGTGCGATAATGTGTAGGGTCTTGTTCGTTAAAAATCCAGTCATGAAAACCTTACACACTATGCACGAATTCATTACAAATTACGCATCGTACATCACGAATCGCGAATAACATTATGAAGTGTATCAAAAAATAAATTATTCAAAAAAAAATTAGACTAGAATTTAATTTAAAATAAACATTCGCTATTGTAACCCAACTCATCTTGGAGGTATTTAAAATTTTGAAGAAAAATTTGTTGTATGTAGATACTTAAAACTGAAATTTCGGTGAAAATGTCTTACCTCTACTTACTGAACAACCTACGCGCAATTAAAAAACGAAAATAAAAGATATTCATCAAATTTGTTTGTCGCTGGAAAATGCAAGCTGAAATTGAGGCTCATTTTTAAGGTTGCGTTAATTTTGATGCGACGTGTATATTTATAGATCCAGAATGAAATTATTTTCACTACATGAAGAAATGGAAGAAATGCTTTCAACACCCACTATATTTGACTTTATCCTGGTCCGCAAAATTTCATTATGCACTTAACATATACGGAAGATCATATAACTACCTAGAGATAAGGGCCACGGGCTATCCATTACTGTACGGAAAAATGCGCTGGCTTGGCCCATAATTGTTAAACTTATGAGTGGGCGGTAACGCGGCAAGTTCAGCCAGGCTGTTATTATACCGTTACAAAATAAAACTGTCTGGAGAATGCAGCTAGCTAATTAAAATGTAAGAGGAATATTGGAGAATGATGTCAGTATTTATTACACGTATTTTAATAACTTTTTGAAATTTTCGTCCAAACAAGGACTTCGTTTATTCGTCGAATCTGACACTGTCGATGAATATGTTTTTATTTTTAATTTTAAATAAGAAATACTTGTAGTAGTGTAATTATTGCGTTACTTATTGCACGGGTTCGTATTAAGGCACCACTACTCGTTAATAAATTAAAGTTATTATTAGCTTATTTTTAAGACAAAAGTTTAACATAAGTAAGTTTACAAATCTTATAGTATTTTTAAAGGGAAAAAGAGAGGCTATGAAGCAAAAAAGTCGAATGCATTTAAAAAAAATATATTTCAATATTTTTTCAGGAAGCTGATGACGATAAACGCGAAATGTCCAATGTATTCAAACAGGCTAAAAACCCAACACAGTAACAACAACTGCAATAAAAAGTACAGTGTGCTTACAAGTGACAATATAAATACGTTACCCTACTATAACTATATTAGATTCAAAACGATTTATGGAAGTACATATTAAAAATATCAATATTTAAACAGTAATTGCCGTAATTCCTACATATTCGATGAAATGGTGAATTTAGCCCTAAGTTGGTTCTATTATGGTCAATATAAAAACACGTGTGTCCTTAACTGGTACATGAAAAGGTAAGATGGACAACAACTTAGGAAGATCTATAAAATTATTTAGTAACTTATACTAAAATATGAAGTCCTCCTGAAACCTACGAAATTCTAAAGGTATAAAGCCAAATAGTAAACTAATAGACGAGATATCCTGAACGTTATACAATCCATGAATCCTATAATTATTGAGAAATTTAACAAATTTATTTTAAATTCTTTCAAGGCGAAATATATATACATCGTAATAAATATTCCATATGACACAGGCAAAATTCAATCTACTGTAAATATATGCAAAACAAATTGTTTTAATAGCTAGCAGATCTAAAATCTTTGCATATTCTTATAACAAAACAAGCATTTTATTACACTTACGGACCAAATAATCAATATGAAATGTAAAACTCAGTACTTGATCTCAGTTGCTCGTTCAAGACTCACACTATTTATCCTATAATCAAATTTAATTGGAGTAACATTTTTACTAAAATAAATACAGTAACTTTTATTAAAATTAAGATGTGACTAAAGTCGCGACAAAAATTCAGACAACCTACGTCATACGAACTAATGTATTCTTTATGGTTTCATCAAAATATTTATGAAACTGCAACTGAGAGTAATAAAACTATATACTACAGTAAATATTTACATTATATTTTGCCCTAAATTGCAAAAAATTATTGTATTTAACGCGACCAAATGTCGAAAATTATGTTGACAATTGCTTAACGTCAGGCGTGAGAAGTCTGAGTTCTTGCCGCGAGTACAGTACAGTATTTGGAGAAGTTGTTTAAATCATTTTGTAACAATAAACAATCTCGGCACGAATTAACCTTAGGGAAACTTGTAATCATTATCCGCATATAAAAGATAGTTACAAAAATATGACGAGCTTCCAATGTCATTAATGTAGACCAAGAAAAACAGTGGGCCAAGATGAGACCTTTGAGGAACTCCTGAAGTGATACAATACGCTTTAGAACAATAACCATTAACGGTGACAATTTGGGTTCTATTAAGCAAATATGACGATATTCAACGTAAAAGATTACCACAAACACCAATTTTGATTAATTTAGCCTTTATGTTATGACTCACTTTATCTAAAACCTTACTGGAGTCAACATAAATATAGTCTACTTGAATCTGCCTATCAATGGCATTTGTTATATAATTGCTATATGTTAATAAATTGGTATCAACCGATCTGTAGTATATCGGTGTATTTATCAATCGATTAATGTAGCTGATATTATTGTGGTGGCTGGTGTTTCGCGCGAACTACCAATATTTCTATTGAAAATGTGACTGCTAAAATGTAATTTTACAACGGTATTATGTATTTTTAGGAAAAATATAATTTTACATGAAATATGTATTTACTATCATTTTTAGCAGTGCAGACAATGTGCATTTCAACATGTAATTTTTAAGACAACCTCTCATATACTATACTCTACAGCACAATTAAACCATACACTTGAAATGTCTCGTACCACTTCGATTTCAACTGCACTACAATATCTATAACGCACTTGATTGTATAGACGAGGCGACCTTTACTCAATCGGGACGCTGTAGGTGCATGCATTGGAGGATTCTGTTACCATAACTATCTCTGTAAAAATACATAATATTGGTAATTTTTGAATTTACAGAACTTTACATGATTTGCTGCTAAAATTACAAAGTGAAATAAAACTGTAACAATACATTCTGTGCATAACACGACTATTACACTCTGTAAGTGTTATTTCAATTAATATTATAAATTTCTTTAATATCTAATATAATAATAATGATAATAATAATAATAATAATAATAATATCCCTACCCCTCATTCTAATCACGAGGATTAACCCAGAAGTCGAAGACTTGTGCGGGAGAAGGGGCGGCATATTATTATCAAGCAGACCGCATTTGCGCCCAAGAACGACTTAGCTGATAAGTCCTAACCACCATTCAGTGCAGGAATTAGGGAAACCTGGCAAACCCCATTAATTAGGGAGGTAGTCAAATGTCGACCGGGTCGCAGAGAGGGTGCCAATTCTCTCCACGAATATAGTTGATGTACGGTCTACCGGCTGCGGGGTCCGAACCCCGGTCTAGCCACATCGATTCAAGTACTGACACCTTAAACCGCGCGACCACTGACCTGTAACATTACATGAGATAACTATAAAATTACCTTAAGTAAATAGGTAAATATTATGTATTTATAAATCATTTCTTCGAAATTTTATAGACTGTTTTAGAGTGAAGTGTAGGAATGAGAAACCTTAGAAACCTTATTCTTCAAATGTCCAATTTAGTCTTATTCAAATGGATTTGCCGCACGAAATCATGTAGTAGATCACCCCAAAAGTGATCTAAAAACGAGTCAACATAAAGTCGGCTTGAAAGTCACGAATAAAATTCATGCTCGTTTTTGCATTAAAACCATTATTTCACCAATATTTCCCTATGCAACCCAGTAAAAATGTTTAAATAAGATATTGTTTCTGACAAATAGTGACAGCTTGTATTATCAAACTGTAAATAAAATTAAAAAAATCGAATACAGTCCACAACAGTCTGCTTGCTTGCTAAATCCAGTACACTTATTAATTGGAGGGATGGTCAAACGCCGACCACTTGACACTACATTTTCTATTGTAAATAGTTTATACAAACTCTCCACGAATAACTTTCGAAGACTTAATAATTAAACAATAGTATGACATTCTAAATAACAGACCCCAATTTAACCAAAAACATATTCTTTACGTGTGATTCAGGTATGAATAAACAACCAACATGTCATTAAGGCGTGTCGCCATTAACTTAAAAGAACTTATCATAAACAGTTTTTTTATGTCCACGTATGTCACTACGTATCGGAAAAACCGCAATATACATATATGTATGCACGGACACGATCATGAAAATAAAAATATAACTATTAGCATGAACGTGTCGCTGCGCTCTACCAAACTATATCATGCATAGAATTACGGGAAGCACATTGCATCGCGTCTGTGTGCAGTAGGCAATGCTAATGCAATTATATCCACATTTTTTCTTCTTATATGTAGATCGAATTATTAGGTGAACGGTAACATAATTTAATGTCCGCACAAAGGAGGAAAGCCCTCGCAGGCAAGAGAAACAGTGTTTTTTCCGTTAAAAAATTATTATTCTTCCTTCTCTACGTTCCATATGTTGAATTACGAAACAGTTGCATCGCTTATTTTGATTTAGATGCTGAAAAATTGAAGGTAAATGAACTTTCAGGAATGTGACTCAATTTATTTTAATTGAGATACCTGTGAATAGATAGGTGTAGGTATTTTCTTTCTAGAAATTTTATATACAGGGTGTCCAGAATATAAATATCGCAGCACTTTTGGTCAATGGAAGGTAGTAGCCATGCCACTGAAAGCTTTAAAGTGTATTGTCAAAATCACTACCACATGATAGAAACGGTTCGGTGGAGTGGAGGTGACTAAAATGGAGAAGACTTTTTTGGAGGTAACTACGTTCCAATGATGTTTCGGCATCTTATACTCGAAAAGGTTTTTTTCAGCAAAACACGGCGAGACGAGGTATATGTCTATAGTCCTGTGACGTTACTGTTTCTGTTTTCGTGTATGCATGTTGTTACTGTTTCTATACCCAAGGTAGATAGATAGTGATTCATTCTCAGTAGTCATAGCACCTGGATGAGTACAGAAGGTGAGGATTGCGGGAGGCAATATTACATAGGCGTGTCACTTGAGAAGGGTTCAAAGAACACAAAGTTACCAAAAGCTAGTTACATACAATACTGTGAGACATTTTTGAAATGGTTATTTGCTTTCCAGACAGTCAATTTCAAATAGTATGGTGTTTTCCACAATATCTACATTTTTATTTTTAGTTAGGAAAGTAGAATATTATTTTCATCAGTACTAGAACTAAAACAGTTTAATTTCTGCAAGCTGTAGGTGAAACAGCTTTTATATTACTTTTTCTTATTATTTTGCTCCAAGTTGCAATCCAATAGAAGATGTGAAACACATTATACCATTTGAACGATTTTCTGGAAAGTTAATAACAATATCAGAAATTGACAAGAGAATTTTTTGTCGAAAAAGTTATGAAGATTAAAAAAATATAAAAATATTTCCAAATGTGCATAGGTGTACATTTTGTTTTTAAAATGGGGGGTCCAAACCCCAATTTATACAGGGTTAACAGTATAAAAATTAAGTATAAAAATTTTAACCACGTGCTCATGGAGCCCTAAAAGACAATAAAAAAAGTTATTCCAGAATTTTAGCTCGATATTTAAAAAATGGGGCAAAACCCTTTTTTCCTACGGAAAGTCGGCGCCTATGATGAGTATAGACTGAGATGGCTTATGGCTTAGATACATAGTTGGCATACATCTGTCAACAACTACCATGCGGCCGTTTGCAGTATTTCTAAATGCAGAAACGACAAAAATTAATATTCTTATTAGTAATAATACCTGATAGGTAGGTAACAGTTAATTCAGTTAGCTCCAGTATTTTGCATTCGTTTTTCATCATTTGGTTACAAACTGGTAAAACTACATTTTCACTCACTACCATAGACCTTATAAATCATGGACGCTCCCAAAACCGTTTTCTGCCTATACAAATCGTTGATGCTCAGATGTGTGCGACAGAGATAGTCCGGGCAAAAACCCACAGATCATTGGCCGAAAAAAAAACAAAAACCGTAAATGACAGACGTATGACATTTACGGTGTCAAACCGACTCCACCATAGTTTATGAGTCTTTAAAAACTATTGCTAATAAACACACTAAACACACCTAAATCACAAAAAGCACACAAATCATTAACAATATTAACAGGAAAGGTTTTGTCAGGTTATGTTTATATATTTTTCTGTCATAGAATATGGTCTATGGACTAGCTTCATCCCTCTTGTACACATCAGGACAGCGGACCTCTCTTTCTAGGGCCGGTCCATGATTTATAAGGTCTATGCTCACTACCGATAAACACACTTCCCGTAGGTAGAGTTGTTAGATACAATGCCTATGTATTATAACAAAATCGAAGAAAGAGGTGGTAGGTAGGTTCTAATAGATAACAGAAAACGTTTAACACCCGCGGCAGTCTTGTCCCATAACCTAGAAAAACAAACCGGCCAACTATATTATGGGAAAATATCTGTACCCGACACATATTCCTTTATTTATTAACTATAAAACGTTTTAAATTATAATAAGGCACTAAAAACTGAAGAAGAACACAAAACTACAACGTAAACACAGGAATTAAATTATAACATGACAGCGAACCGACTCGACCTGACCGACTGCCGACTGTTGAATGACGGTAGCTTGCTGGTTGCATACTCTGATTCTCGCATTGGCGGCGTTAAATAAGGATTTAATATAATATCGAAATATTTTTTTTCCCTTTATAAATAAGTTTGGAAATTTTTTGAAAGGAAATTCTGTTAATTCTTATTTTTTTCTATCCCCTCTTAAAATATTTGTACTTAGTCATAGTTAACCCTGTATGCTCATGTGATTGATAATGAAATTAACCATATACAAATTTAAATATATATACATATATGAAACTAAAAAAAAGTTATGCTACGGAAACTTTTAAAAAATGATATACACCCTGTATATAAACATTATAGAAATATTACTGTAATCAAGGTATAATTTTTCACTTTATTTGGGATAACACTTTACATAAATAATAAAGACTTTTATAGCTGTCTCCGGTCGCCAGAAATCTTAAAGTAATTGCTAATCGCATTTTGGCTAGAATAGTTTGCCTCAATTGAGTATCTTGCTTTGATAAAGTTTTGAAATTCTTTAATAGATTTGCAACTCAACTCTGAGAGCTGTTTTTCTATGGTCAAATATATACTATTCTGATGGTTAATAATTTATAAAATTAAAAAAAAATCATAACTTCGATCTATTGTACAATAATTGTATAACTGTCCACATTACAAACGTCAAAAATCTACGGAGAAAAGGATTAGTGTAGGTGGTCCAATTGCTTGATCTGCTCAGTCACCCGACCTCAATCCCCTATATATTTTTGGAAAGTTTTTAAAGGAGAAAGTATACTGTAACTGCGATTCGAATTGTTTTTCATTTTGTTTTACGTTGAACTGAACATTTGCCTGACCTGAAAACCCAATTGCCTTACCATTCAGGTACATACAATTCTCTATTTCCTCAAGCCCAGAAATACCTTCAATAAATAATAAAGCAGGTAATTTAAGCAGGAGATTAATCCTTTATCCAACACGGAAACTGTTGCTGAAAACCCTTTTAAAAAGTGCTTTCAGGAGCCTTTGAAGGATGTGTAGACGTTCGCTTCCAGGGAACCAATTTCGCGTTGGGTTAGGACGCGCCCAGCTCAGGGCGTGCCGCCGCATAATGTGACTTTTAGCTGCAAAATACTTGTTAAATATTCATTAGTGGGAACGGCTTCTGTAATTCGATGGATAAAGCAGGATTATCGTGGCTTTTATGATTTTATTTGAGCGTTCCTTTTACTTATTTTAAGGGACAATGAATCTACATTTACCTCCTTTCTATTTATCTTTCACTCAGAGCAGAATTACACACTTTTTTAGATGTAAAAATAACATGATTTGTTTTCTATAAACTCTTATCTCTAAATACAGAGTGATTCAGAACTTATCTAAAAAAAATCTTTAAATGTACAGAGGATTCTTACAAATACAATTTTGTAAAAGTAAAATCAAACAGACCAGTTCAAAAATGATTTAAAAATATATTTCCGCACGGCACTGGAAACTGGTTCACTGTAAAATCTGATAAGGCGTATAATCGGCGACCGCACAAAAAATTAAAATAAATTTCCAAGGAAAGAAATACATCATTTTACAACACCTATTTTAATGCAGCAAATTCAACTGTTTTTGCCGTTATTGTTATTAATTATTAATATAATTAATTTGTGGTTATAATTAGTAAAATAGTTTGACACAAATATTTCTACTTCTTGTTCGTTTTGAACTTGTAAGTTATTGGTAGCAGCTATGATATTTGCGTAAATCATCAATAGTGTCCACTTCTGTTCAATAGATTTAATTTTTTAAATATCCCCACTAAAATAAGTCCAAATGATTCAAAGTCAGGAGATCGTGGCGGCCTCGTCCAATGCCCTGGTATTAATACTTGGACACGCTGTACATGGTACATATACAGTGCGGAAGAAAAGTATGGAATAAATTCATTATTTCTAAAACAACAACAAGTTTCATGAAATTTCCTCGGACACGTCGATTTTGCTTTTTAAAAAGATCCTTTTTTCTATACCAACGCATTTCCGACGTTCATTTGATTTCGCGTGATGACGTCATCGGATATTTTTTTAAATAAAACCCATATATTTTTTCATCGGATTCTTGTAGAGCTTAACTTGCTGAATTCAAAAATGTATAATTTCAACACTTTATTCCTTCAACTTTCAACCCAAGTTCCAAAATAATAAAAAGTGGATAAAATTTCATAGGGTATCACTTGAGAAGGGTTCAAGGAACACAAAATTACCAATAGTAAGTGACGCTGAATGAATCTAGCACTTTAATAGTTTACTTTTGTGTCTTAGACAACTCCATAAAAAGTAATGAAACGTAAGCTATGTCGGTGGATCTTGCAAGTCCGGTAAACTGCATCAAATCTTCCAAACCACTTATTAGGAAATTTTTCATTCAAATAATTTGTTATATTATTTTCAAAAGGACCAATTTAACAGTCTACTAATAACTTACGATTTTAAACACATCAATAATGAAAATTGTAATGGTTTACTCTTCCATTATTTGTAAATTCAGATTCATCAGACAAAATTAAATTTAAAAAATATGAATATAATGCAGGCCAGTTATTACTAGGTTAAATGACGTGAATTGTCATGAACTGAAACACAAACGATTTTCATCAGTGTCATATGATCTTCCTAAATGTGGAGTATCGTTCTTAGCAAAAAGGCCTTCTGTGAAACTAGAAATTCTCATTTTCTGATAAACACTTCTTTTTTTTCATGTATAATCTTCTCAAATTCGCAAGTTCGAAAACTCAATTATATAATATAATTCCAACAACTGATTTCAAATGCAGTGTTGTTCATGGAAACCAAAACAGCTTCAAACTTACGTATCACTCCAGTAGTACTGAATTTAATATTTGAAAACGTATGGTAATACATGGAAATTGAGTCCAGATATGTAGGTACAGCAAAACAGATATTGTGGCCAGTTTATAGAAACAACAAAATCTATATTCAAATTAAGCAAAAAACGGAGTGGATGTGAAATAATGCTTGGATACGTATTCAGTTAAAGTTGTTTTTTTAAGTAATTTTACAAATTTATTCATCAAACTTTTGTTTCTAATACAACTCTTTAAAGTAGTTATGTTGTAATAAGTAATAGTAGTAGTTATTTACTATGTGTAACAATTAAATAACCAATAATTTGTTTATTTTAATATAACGTTGACATAACTTTTAGGCCTCACTTCTTTATAATATGTTGAACAGCTTTCTGTAAATAGTACGCCATATTTAGCACATATGTTCCGACATCTGTTGCTGTGTCTAAATTTTAATTTAGGAATTTTTAGGTACTACAAAAACAGTGTAAAAATTTTGTATCTTAATATATGCTGTGTAAATTGTTTTATCCAGACATTATCGAAGGACCTACCAATTTGGTCAAATATGTTATACAGGTTGTTTCTACTAAAATTCCATTCACCGATGGCGACACAGTCAACCAGAAAAAACTGGCATACGTCAACTAACACTAAATTATGGCATGGTTTGTTTGACTTCAATTCAATTATGTTGATTATTTTTCTTTATGGCTAATACATAGGTAAACAATTTCAGCGAGAAATTTTTGAGCATCTGAAAATGTCGCAAATATTTCAAAAAATATTAAGTTTAACTCCAACATAGTGCCCATATATTTAAAAATAATAATAAAATAAGTGTTCAAGTTGAAATAAGAAAGTTTTTGCTATTCGAAATAGGTAAAATATATATCTGGAAAAATGGAACACTTGATGTAGTATTTTAGAACACAGAAAACCCTCCAACAAAACTATGTTGCTAAAAAAAAATAATTACCGTAAATATTTTTTTTGTCTGGTGCAGGTGTTTTAAATATTACCCCCAAGTAAAATAACATGTCTACACATGTATACCACTGCTAAGCAATTACATCACTTGTGGTCACTAAAGAATTTTATTGAATTTTAAAATTCACTTCCAGTAACTCATTAGTTTTCTTGTAATTATTTTGCAGTTAATTGTAGTTCGTAAATATGATTACTGAAACACAAGGTTTATTTACACAGCAGTCAGGGACTAATTTGAAACTGTATTGTCTAAAACGGGTAACTTTCTAGTTAAAGTGTACTACTGAAGCAATGTAGCATGTTCAATTATTACTGCATTACAGTCAACTAGCCTTTAACATACAGTTCACTTGTCCTTAATCTATCAGAACTACATTTAGTTAAAAGTTTTAACAACTGATAGACCGTAGATCAGCTATATTTGTGGAGAGGATTGGCACCCTCTCTGAGGGCAAGGTAGCGTGGAAGAACGTTAACTTGGGTCAATATGAGAGATTTATACCGGTCGGCGTTTGACCATTCCCCTAATTAATGCGGTTTTCCTCATTCCTGCTCTAAATGATGGCTACTTAATTTACGTTGGTAGCCTCTAACGCGGCATGTTTAATAATAATATGCCGCCCCCTCTCCCGCACAAGTATCCAACTTGTGGACTAATCCTGGTGATTATAATGAAATTAGAGATATTATTATTGTTATTATTAGTTTACGAGACAGGCAAATAATTTGATAGGACATCTATTTTACATTCTTTATTTAACATTTTAAATAAAATAATATTTTCTTCGTTCAAATTCTGTAACTTTATTATCATTATCCCTTCTCGCACTCAAACTTATTACCTTTAAATAGAAATAGACGCACCGAGGTTTAGTACTGCTGACTATTCACTTGTTGAACAAAACAAAGTACATTGTGCACTAGAGGATGTTGGCAATGAACGAAAAATGTCGCGAGCAGCAAGTGGAACCAATTACCCAACTCCGTAGCAGTTTAACCAAACCACCATGACCCGACAGACACAGTTATGATTTTTCATCTGAGTTACTTGCTGATGGATATCTGTGCCCTTCTCGTTTGTAGAAATAGAAAAGTTAACCGTGTTGTTCATCATTATATGCATTAATTTCAGTCAAGTGCACTTCCATCCTATAGTGCATGCTTTAATAAATGTAATGGATGTATTGCGTTTTTAATTCTAAATGAGGACAGTTCATGCTTGTTATTTATTTTCGTCAGGTCAAGGTTTAGAGCTGCAGTTTATTAAAAATTTGTAAAATGCTTCGCTTCAGTTAACTTCGAAGTTTTTAAATTAATCGCTGTGGCATTCTTGCAAGTTTCTAGCATGCATAGAAATGTATTCTTGTATTTACACAGTGACGTACAAATGATACAGTATCCTTAATACAAAAGGTTCAAAAAGACTGAATGATTTGACGTATGTCTGTTTTTAAAGGTATTACAAATCTCATATTGTAATAATATTATATTAATATAAAACGAAATTGATTTATAAATTTGGCACCAATTATCTTAGATATATCAATTCATTAAAATAAGAACAGTAAATTTAAATGTCCATGTAAAGTTTATACAAAACAAACATTTTCTGTCAGTCAATAGTATCAAATACACAATAAGGTACTGTTTTCATAATAATAATTCAAATTATATATGCAATCAACAGATGTGGTTTTAAAAGTTTACCACTCTATAAATATCTAACTTCATTTTTTGGCATGAATTGTAGGAGATTTGATTTATATTAGCTTAAAATACCTTTCTAAAACAGTAAAAAATGTTACAAAAGCTAATAATAAGGAATATATGGGTAGATATTGTGGGTGTAATTCAACGCAGGTTGGGGCTTTTGTCCACTGAGTAGTTAGTTTCACACAATATTATTAATACCTACAAAATATATAAAAACTTGTACATAAAAGGTGAACATTTTTGAAGTAGGTATTGTCATATTTAATTCATTGACAGGATGTCACTTTTTGTCATTGTCGATATTTAACTTCAAATAATTTTAATTTTAATAATAATTTTTATAGTTAGATATTCGATTCAACTTAAAGGAGACCACCTGAAGAAGGAATCCTAAAAATGCAGAAATAGATCAGATCTCATCTATTGTGGTTGAATATGTCGTGTTTCCACTGCCAAAAGTTGTTAGATATTTATAGAGTGTTTCATTAGCAGGTCAGTAAATTAAATTATTTTCTTTAGATAATTATTGATTAGAGCTTTGTCTGTGGAATTGTTAATTAGCATACCTAGATGTTTGGTATCAGATAACATACATATGACTTCATTGATAGGAATTGTAGAAGATTTGATTTATATTAGCTTAAAATACCTTTCTAAGACAGTAAAAAAATGTGGTTTTAAAGTCTACAACATATTGGTGTTGACCAAAATGAATCTTCTAGATTTTTTCCATTTAGGGCGTATAATACAGAGTGTGTACCAAAAACTCATTCTAGCAATTTTTTTTTGTGGTATGTAATTCATTTCTATTATTTTTTAATTTCAATCCCGACTCTGTTTCAACTTTTCCTAATCGAGAACCTTTAACATTGTTCAAGGAACCCACTTATTTTAGAAACACCCTGTGTATGTCGTTACAGAAGATACTACCCAAATTTCAATATAGTAGAGTCTGGCTAATTCACACCACTTAGATCAGTACGAGAGGTGAGGGTTGCAGGGGACAAGATTTCATAGGTGTGCCACTTAAGAAGGGTTCAAAGAACAACAAAAATAAATTGAAATTGAGTTAACCTAGCACTTTACAGCAACTAACCTAGTTTACTTTAAACAGTTTATAAACTCACCGTGACATCCTATTCACATTTATTGTAGAATGTTGGTCCTTTGGACTGTGATGGCTTATCACCACCCACTTATACCTAACTGATGCGCACTCCGCGGATATCACACTTTAACACTTATAATACACTGCACTTTACATTACACACTATACACTACTGGTTACTAAACGCTCCCACTCGTTATACACTACACTTACTATACACTACTATAAACTATACTATAGATATATAGACATACATTACTGGTGACTAGTTAGCTGTGTCACTGTCCTTCATTTATCCATGTAGTACATAATATATCCTTCGACTCAGATTTTGACCTCCTAATATTTGTGTAAAATGTTTTTTTGCCATATCACTATTTCTCTATCAGCATACTCTTTCGATTTGGTTTTATGAAATGGAATTATATTACGCATAATTCGCAAAATCGCTTTTTAGATATATTCTAGATAAAGTTTCATCCTGTGATATTCTGAAATAGCAACCCAAATTGTTTTATTGTCGGAAGTTCTAATTTTAAAATACCATCCATTAATTGTTCTACGAATCGCGTATTTTGTGTCGTCATCAACCTTTATCTTCCTTCTGCGCGTTATCCACTATTGTCTGTTTCGCAGCTGTATGTTCTTCTTTGCCACTTTTTATTGCATTATACAGAGTGAATCAGAACTTATCTAAACAAATTTGGGATTTGATGTCTCATGAAAAATTGAGTCAATATCGTAAAAAAATTTGTTGTATAGTTTCGGAGTAAAAAATTATTGAAGTTGTAATATTTTCAACCTTTACATCGCTGGGCTACTTATAGTCTCTAGACAGGCGATTCCGAATATTGAAATCCGATTACTTCTTGTAGGTACCTATTAAAGTTTTTGTGATGTTAGTTTTTACATTAGTTTTCAAAAATGGCTTATGTGTATAGTACTAACTCGGAGCTGAAGAATATCGTTTTAATTTATGGCAATGTGAAAATGTTTTAGGAGAACGATTTCTCGGTAAACATGTGCTAAATGCAGCTACTTTTACCGCGGTGTGCAGTGAGTGCAAGTGTAGTGCAACGCGAGGGAAATTTGAAACCTAATCGTGGAGGAGATGGATGTCTAGGCCGTCCACAGCGTATTGCAGCAGTGTGACGTATCATACACGAGGCCCAATTATATTCGTACCATGTACAGCGTGTTCAAGCATTAATACCGAGGAGGATCGGTACCATGGACGCCACGATCTCCTGACTTTAAATTATTTGGACTTCTTTTTGTGGGGATATATAAAAATGTAATATATCGCACCGCAGTACGTAAACGTATCATAGATGCTGCCAATAACTTACGAGTTCAAAACGAACAAGAAGCAGAAACATTTGTTAGTTTGTAGAAACTGGGTAAGACGAGCCTAAAATTTGATTGACATCAGTATGTCAAACTAGAAGTGTAGAAGTGTATTTTTAAATCATTTTCGAACTGTCCGTTTTGATTTTTTTTTTACAAAATTGTATTTGTAAGAATCCCCTATTCAATTTTTTTTAGATGAGTTTATAATTACCCTGTATACACTACTCACGAACGCTCTACTTAATGGACTATTGTACACATTTCTACCACATAACTTACACTTATATTTGATAGTATCACAAAGTAATTACAGTAAGTCATTCTGCCTATTTTTTTGGCTGCGATATTTTTTCCCTACTAGACATAATTTGGAAGCACGCGAATAACGAGATAAAGAAACGCTACTTATTTAATTTCAGCCTAGCTGCCCATCCACCATCAATAATTAATTACATGTTTCCAAACAAAGGCTTGTTCGCGTTGAAAAACTCTCTTCCGTAGTCCAATTACGTAAGAGTGTAATTAATAATTAACAATGAACATGGCAATTTAATTACTGCAGGTACTACCGTTCTCCGTCTTCCTCCTGTGAGAGTGTACCGTGCATAGTATCTCAATGCGTTTCGAATAAAAATGCAATTGAATACATTTCATCACGAATAAGACATTGGCATTTTTTATGAAATGTGTCCTATGCAATAAAAATTTGAGCCGTACGAAAGTTTCCTTTTTCTTCGTATTAGATATAGTAGTAACAACGTAAAGGTGATAAAGGTTTCCATCTTACCACATTTTTGAATGTACAAGGGCAGTTCGAAAATAATTTAAATTACACATCCGCACGGCGCTGGAAACTGGTCCACTGTTTTTATATCAGGAAATTCAACTGCTTTTGCCGCTATTGTTATTATTAATTAGTAAATTAATTTGTGGTTTCAATTAATAAAATAATTTGACGTACCTGATGTTAGACCCGTCTTACTCAGTTTCTCCGAACCAACACAAATGTTCTGGCTCTTGATATACTTCACTTTTAAATATCCTTAAAAAAAGAAGTCCAAAGGATTTAAGTCAGGAGATCGCGGCGGCCGTGATACCGGTCCTTTTCGTCCTACTCATCTTCCATTTAAGGAAAATTATGTTGAATCCCGTGCAGATTTTCAGAATTCCAAACATGAGTATTATGAATGTGTGTAAACAATTTCATTTGTAACTTACATGTTAGCTGTAAATCTGGAATTTTGAGCATTATGTTGCAGCAACAAAATCTAATTCGTAAGGTCTTTTGAAATTTTTTATATTCCCTTATAATATCGATGATATAGACTATATTTCGGAACTTTCGAATATTTGCAGGTGGCATGAGATAACATCCCTGTTATTTGCTAAGCTTTATATTATTAATTTTTTAAATGCGTAAAACTATTTATATTTGTAGAAGAAAATACTATTTTAAGAGTACGACGCCCTTAAGGATTACTAGGAACAAATTAAAGCTACCGCATATTTGATGTTAAAACGCGATCTAGATTTTATTTACATTTGATATAAAATTTTTTCAAGTACAAGAAGTTAGTCATTCTCCACACTGTTATATTTCACTTACGGAAGTTAAACTAAATGTTTTGAAAACGATCAGTTTTATTGAATATATTATACAGTATGCGCCAAAAGTATGGAATAAATTCAATAAAAACGAAACAATTATTTTTTGGGAAAAATCCTCGAACAGGTCGATTTTTAATTTAAATAATACATATTTTAGCGTAAAATGCGATTTTCAAATGTCATTTGTTTTCGAGTAATGACGTCATCGATTTTTTTTAAATGGCAACACCATATTTTTTTCCTTGATTCTGAAAGATCGTTTAATTCTCTATCCAACAGTACTAAAATTTTGCCCTCTTACATAGGAAAGTTTTCGAGTAAATGACGATGGAATGTTAGAAAACGTAAATTTTATCCATAAAAAAGTAACAATTCTGAGGTATGTAAAATAAAATACAATTGATTAAATTTTATACTTAAATTAAATGTTCGAATTGCCATCCACCAACTTCTTGACAATGCGCAAGTCTGTGAACAAATTCTTCTTGCCCATTATGAATGATTTCTGGGGTAACTCTGCGTATTTCGTCCCGAATGCGATTTTGAAGTTCTTCTAAATTACGTGGTTTATTAATGTACACTTTTGACTGTTGTCCAAAAAATCTCGTACAGGGCGCGCATAGTGCGGAGGTGCACCGTCTTGCTGAAACCATATGGTATCGTCAGGAATGTCAGGGTCATTATCGTTAGGAAAAATTACTGCAAGGGCTGGAACAAGGTCATTTTCTAGAAACTCTAAATATCTTTGTCCTGTAAAAGTTCTGAGGGTGTTGGGTCTGTGCCTCTGCCATCCAATGAGGATTTTCCCGACTCAATATCTGCAAGTTTGACGGTTTACTGTAACATTCAGACAAAATGTGGCCTCATCTGAAAAAAGTATTTGCCGGTGTAAATTTCTATTTCCTTGACATAAATCCATTAGAATTTCGCAAAAGTGTAAGCGGCGATCGGGATCATCTTCATTGAGTTCCTGCACAAGTTGAATTTTGTAGGGATGATATTTTTCCTTCCTCAAGATACGTAGCACTGTGCTCTGACTAGTGTCATTGTTTAATGCAACCAATCGTGAAGAATTATGAGGATTATCCACCATACTTATCAAAATGTTCTGTTTCTGATTTTCATTAATGCTTGGACGTCCAGGTTTTGGAATATTTACAACATTGCCAGTTTCTCTAAATTTAGACTCTACCTTACTGACTGTTGATTGGCTGATAGGGCGATCTGGATATTTTTCATTAAATAAATCGCAAACTTCCTGCTGAGTTCTAGTCATATTCCTGCATCCGATAAGAATTAAAATTTCAATTCTTTGAGTAACAGTTAAATGTGCCATAATACTTTAAATTGAATAATAATTTCTATGTCGCTTACAATACTTATTAGAAAGTCGGTGTGACAATGACACTGCAAAGATTTTCACCTACGTAATCCATAAAGGAACTATGGAATTCGAAAAACTAAACTTGATAACGTTTTTGCTTTATTTTAATTGATTTACGTTTTCTGACATTCTAACATCCATTTACTCGAAAACTTTCCTATGTAAGAGGGCAAAATTTTAGCACTGTCTGATAGAGAATTAAACGATCTTTCAGAATCAAGGAAAAAAATATGGTGTTGCCATTTAAAAAAAAATCGATGACGTCATTACTCGAAAACAAATGACATTTGAAAATCGCATTTTACGCTAAAATATGTATTTTTTAAATTAAAAATCGACCTGTTCGAGGATTTTTCCCAAAAAATAATTGTTTCGTTTTCATTGAATTTATTCCATACTTTTGGCGTATACTGTATAGATCGATTATCAAATGAAATTTAATATAGATTTAATTAATTCGTAAAATTATATTTGATAAACTTACCGTTACTAATTTCATGGAATAATCTGAAAATGTTTGTACTTTCTCTATTTTGATCAATTTATTTTATTTATTATTTACCACATTATCATATTTATTTTAATTTATCAAAGAATTTGATTTTATTTTAAATAATTTTAAATTATAGTTTAATACCAAAATTCACTTACATCCTTCGGTTTTGCACGTTGGCTACACTATATATTTACCTCTCAGAAAAATTGAACCGCACACCTATGTCGACAAGCCGTAAGTAAACAAAAACAGCGTTCAGTTTCATAATACTAATCGGATTTCTAAACAGGAATCATCGTTATTCCATTCCGATATCTCTTTTTTCTCCTGCGCTCGCAAAATTGATTTTATCTCGTTTTCGACAGGAAACTTAAAACCAATCTGTGCTTCCACCGTGCCAGTTCGAAGTGTGACGTTTTATAACTTTTATGAGAGCGCCCTCATGCATGATATAGGGACCTAGTTTGTGAAGTGATGTTTCCTCAGGGGATTTGAAACTCGCTATTATTCAATGAGATCGGGGAATATTGAATATGGTCTTAAAGAGGGTAAGAAATTGGGGTACAGCCTTATATGACGTGACGATTAGACTTTGTATGTTGTACTTTTAAAAGAAATCGTAAGTTAAGTAATATTGATTACGACATTCATCGTAACACCATAAATGTTAGTAGTAGTAATAATTAATCAAAGATACAGCAGTATTCGACATCTTAATTGATATTAGTCTTTATCTATGTTTACTGGTAGCTTTTGTGATTTAGCGGCACAAATAATATAAAAACTTCAGTATTCTAGAAAATATTTTTATATAACCATTAATTATCTAGTTTTGTTGTCTGTGGAAAACCATAAATGAACAAAATTTAGTTAGTGTTATAACCAGATTTATGTAATAATTATTGACCAGTTTGTATAAAACTTCATAACTTTAATAAAGTGTTCAACAAATTGGTTATGAATTTGAAAATTTTGGCATATTTATTATTTTTTAATATATTATAACATCATATGCATATATCATACATCATATACAAGTTTGACAGTTTTTGTTTTAAATGTTTACAAATGCTGCCATATACAGGGTGTATTAATATTTCGTATACATGAAACTGCCGAATTTGTAGAAATAATCGTTTTTCTGTCTAATGCGCTTTGTTCGGTTTAAATAAAATGTAGTGGAGGTACTTTTCCCATTTTTTCAATGTGTACACCTGTGAAAATTCCGCCTTCGTGCAACGTAGCATATTTACCACAAATAATTTCCAAGCGCTTGTTGATCATTCCAGTTGATCGAAGTCAATTTTCCATACACTTAACGCTGACATATAATTTTCTTATCAATTTAAATACAAGTTTTATTAAAAGAACATCGAGAAATCACAAAAAAAAACAAATTCCGACTTACAGCAACTTTATACACCGAAGCTTAACTAAGTGTAGTGGACGGGTATATATTAATGGACATGTGCGTAGAAGACTAAGCAGCATTGCCATACTTCCTCTACATTTTGTTAGTATTGAATGACAAACAAATAAATAGATATACTCGTATTTAATAAATCATGTACATTTTACCTTATATAATATATACCATAATACCATATGGTACATATGCTAAAATTCATTAATTAATTTATGCCAAGCACTAATGTAAATCAGCAAATTGGTGTATTAATGAAAATATAGCAACTGTTGAAACTGAATCACAGTAATTGCTTCAAAATGTAAACAATTACATCCCTCTTCCCTAATAAATCTATGGTTTAAATTGAGTATAACGTTTTACCTAACAAAAAACACAAAACTTTAGATAGAGAGAAAAATAATTAAATCGTCTCATTTTGTTTATGTTTACGAAACATTAAAATATCCTTTTTTATATAAGTTCCTTATTATACCTGCACTAGTAGCACACCATGTCTACGACAAATTTAGTAAATTGTGACTAATTTATTTAATCAAAAATGGTTCATGCAGTATTTAGTTCATATATGGTAACGTAAGTAAAGCACTTTACGTTGGATTTTTTAATCTCAACAACCATTAGAACTACTAAGTAATAAAAGTTGTTTTTACGCTTTTATCAGTGTAACTATTTTTCGTAATTTGTAGCTTATAGTATGTATATCTTAATCTAACTTCACAGTAACAAGTACTTAACTCTAAATACTGTAGTAAATACTTTGTAAGTCTTAGATAGTATATTTCTTTTCCAAGATACACAGAGTATTTCCAAAATAACCAACCTGGTGGAAAATATAACATTTTCGAACTAAGGAAGTTGTTAAATCAAAAAACAGAGAACCGATTTTGTTTTGTGTGAGTGTGTGATATGTACACATAGCAATATCAAGGAAGTTCCTCTCCAACTTGATTTGCCAAAACACTTTGGTTAGAAAATGTTAAAACACTGCCAGGTCGAATGTCAATATAAAAATAAGCTACTTACCATAAATCAATATTAGGTAATTTTACTAAAATTGCTCGAAATTAACTCCAATAACTAATGTCTGCACCAAAAATACGCTCTACGTTCTAATTAGTGAATTGCAAATTGTTGAATAGGTGCAAGGCATTTTAGATCACAGATTGCTTAAAGAAAATTGTTTATTTTCACATAGTTTATAGCTATTTTAAACGAACGTACATACTTCAGAAACACCCAATATAAAAATCGAAAAAGTGTAAATATCTAAATATGGTAACATTTTAAATGGAAAATTAATGTCAAAGATAAAAAAATACTTTTAATTGTTATTCTGATACATTAGCATTCTATATATACTTAAATGTAACAAACAAATAATTTAAAAATTAATTACTACACTGTTGACTGAAATAGGTAAATGCATTGGTGGTTCAAGGTAATATGTATTTCTTTTCATATCTTAATTTACTAGGAGTGTTTATATAACAAAATATATTATATTAGTCAACAACATGCACGAAATCGACTGTCAAAAATTTTCTTTGTAATGTACTTACATTGTTTTTAGCTATTGTTAACAACCTTAACTGTAATAGTTGCATCACATTGATCATCAGTTTGAAAATACATACTATGTATACGTTAGTGTTTTTGTGGATCAGTCCAAATATGTTCAACTTTTACTTTATCTTAAAAACTTACGTATTATTCTTTTAAGCTTAGAGTGTTGTTCACCTCATTTACATTACAGATACATTTATTGACGTTATATAAAAAGTTTGTGATGTCACACAATGAATATTAATTAACTTACAACAATCGAATCTTGTTTTCATTAATGAATACCTGTTTGTTTTAATGTCGTTTTTATTCATTTTCTGCTAAATCAGCAACCACAAAATGGCGTGAAAGACTATTATTGGGAAATAATAATTGAATCATCAAGGAGAGGATAGGAAAAATATTTTTTTAATTTGGTATAAAAAGCGTGAGTTTCCAGATAAATTCTGTTGCATCCATTAATTTCCACAATAAAGGTTGCTGTAAAAAAAAATCATGCCAATTAAAAAAACAAAATCAAAGTTAACTACGGTATAGCGAGAATATGTGAGAGCCACAGGATCTGACCGACTTTTGAGTTAAATATGTTTATCTCAATTTAATGAAAACCATGTATAAACTCGTCATTATGAGTGCGCGTTTACGTTTTGTACTTGTTTATTATCCTATTTATGTTTCCGAACCGTACATACTCGTAAAAATAATTATATCATTCTGCAATAAATGAACGAGGAAGATCGTTTCGGTAACATATTACATCGACCAATATTTTATTATGCAATCACTTTCTTCTCACAGCGTAGTAGTAGCATTTAAAAAATGTGTAAGAAATTAGTTAAACTGTGTTTGATTCTAATTATTTTTTGCCAAAGATTTAATGCGTTCTACTTTAAGGTTATACAACATTGTGTATACAGTTGACTATGACTAAGTACAAAAATTTTAACCACGTGCTCAGGGAGGCCTAAAAGACAATAAAAATATTATTCCAGAATTTTAGCTCGACATTTAAAAAATGGTGCAAAACTCCTACGGAAAGTCGGCGCCTATGATAAGGATCGACTGAGATGGCTTAGGTCCATAGATAAAGCTTACATCTGTCAACAATGTCAACTACCATGCGGTCGCCTTTTTGCAGACACAACAAAAATTAACATTCTTATTAGTAATAATACCTGATAGGTAGGTCCAGTTACCTCCAGTATTTTGCATTCGTTTTTCATTATTTCGTTACAAACTGGCAAAACTACATTTTCACTCATTACAATCACTCATTACCGATAAAATACACTTCCCGTAGGTACAAATAAATAAAATGCCTATTTATTATAAGAAAATCGAACGAAAGGAACGGGTAGATACTAATGAAACTTTTAATGCACCTGCGACAGTCTTGTCCCATAACCTAATATCCATATATTCCTTTATTTAATAAATATAAAACGTTTAAAATTAAAATAAGGCACTAAAAACTGAAGAACACAAAACTACAACGTAAACACATTAATTGAATTATGACATGACAGCGAATTTTACCGATGCTTGCCGGTTGCCTACTCTGACCCTGTAAATGTGCGGCAGACGGTCGCATAGGCGGCGTTAAATAAGGAGTTCATATAATATCGAAAAAAATGTTTTTTGTTTTATAAATGGATTTTTTTTAAGGGTGATTCTGTTAATTCTTAATTTTCCCCATCCTCTCTTAAAATAGTTGTACTTAGTCATAGTTAACCCTGTATAGTTAGTCAACCAGTCAAACTTAGGAGTAAAAATGATAGATGGAGATACTCTTAAAATCCAAGTCACCCTTGCCTATAGTGTAAATAAGGATAACATGGGTTTTAAAACTGTATCGCCATCTATCATTGACTTGTTGACTAACTAAATATTATACACAAGGTCTATATACGCATAAACTTGGGAAATTATATAAAAAAAAACGTAATAAAATATTTTTCTCGAAAACAATTGCCGACATCGAATTTTAACGAGAGAACAACAAATATAGGTACACAAAAAAGGTTTTGGTATTTTTTAAGCACTACCTCCTTTATTTTACCCGTCTCTGGCCAAACTGTAATGATTTCTTTTTAGATTTTCAAAAAGAGCATACAATATTATGGGATTGTGCCAAATTTCATTAATTTAGCTCTACGCGTTTGGAAAATACTAATTAAAAACCGCCATCAAGAATTAACTTTTCACACTCTGTATGTCGAAAACTAAGCTTTTTAGGCTACATGTTTATATAGACTTTTCGTCTTATTTTGAGGTCTAGAAAAAGCTGTTAAATTTGTACTATTACTTTTAGAATCACCTTGTAATCTATACTATCTAAAATGCAATTAGCATACATTTTTTGAAGTAAAAAAACTAAATGAAAAATCGAAAACATCTTTTACTTGCTTAGATTTACTGTAACCAAAGTTTTCTCTTTTTTTTTTTGTTGTATTTGCAAAATTTCGAAAGAAGTGCCATTATTTCAGGCAACTATGGCTTAATTTAGTTGATACAAGATGAGATCAAGTTAATAATATTTATACCTATATCCCACTGAAACTCTGGTTAGTTACGTTAGGGCGTTGCATTCATCTATAGATTAAAACAAAAGAATAATCTTACCTCCATTCTTGGAAAAGTAAATAAATAAAAAACAATGAAGAAGTATTAGATTAGACTTTGTAGTTTGCTGTTGAAGGTTATGTTTATTTCACATGCCATATTAGATTCCGAAAAATATACATATAGCCAAACATATTTCTTGGACGGTACAATTTTGATTAATTGAAAGTAAAGCAATAGAATAATTGATTATTCGTAAACATCTTGAGAGCAATTCAGTCGAAAACGTTATTCATCACGTTATTATGCATCTGTTTGATAATATTTTATTAAAATAAGCGTGAATTTTCGCTTTTACTTATAGATTTCACCCTCGTTTACTCTCAGAATCTTGAACGGTACATTTTACGAAAATACTGAAATGTTCTAGGTATATTGAAATCTGTAACTGTCTTCAATAGGCGTTTTGACTTTCAAAACGCCTATTGTCTCCGACGCCACTGGGTAAATTCAGATTTGAATTGTATGGTATAAGGATTAATGTAAAGGAAACTGCTTTGTAACAATGTCTGGTTTCTTCAACCTTATTTTTCTTTTTAAATACAGGTACGAAATATTTAATCAGCTTCATAATTCTGTTCCCTTTCAGAGTTTTGCATTATATTTCTTCATTTCCAGTATTATATAGGTATTCAGTTTCTACAAAGTAAGAATATAATGGATCTGATCCAAATATCACTTCTTAATGCTACTTGAGAATTTTCTTTAGAATATCTGCTGTCCTTTATAGTATTTTTATTTATTTCCAAGTTTTCTTTTGTTAAATCTCTTTCAGGAACCTAAAAGAGCTGCCATTGTACACCGGCGAATCCGCCATTTTATAGAATATTTCTTTAATGCCATTTGTTTTTTAGTTTCATTGATCACAGAGATGTTTATAAACTTTTTTTAATACACAACGTGATATCACCTTTAGGTGTTTCAAAATGTTTAAAAAATCTTCGCGTAAGCAAAAATTATGAGTACCTTATATTTCAGAAAGTTATTTAATTAAAGGATGTATTCCTTTTAAAAGTATCCTTATTAAACGATAAATCAATTTTTCTAGCAAAGTTTATTTTAATAGTCAGTTAGGTACTTCTAGAAGGAAGGCAAATTTTAAAAGTAGAGTATCTAATATATATATAGTAGTATATGTAGTATATGAAGTAAAGTATGTTAAATAAAAATTAATGTGACTATTGAAAAGAAGGTCTGTCGACATTAATGAGTATTATATTTCAGCAACTTATACGTATTATATAAATCGATAGATACGTGACGATATATCAGTACCTATCCATATGGTTTATTTCTATTAATGCGAAATGGCCCGTAGATAATTTTCTTAATTTTGAAGTTTAAATGTTTAATTCATGAAAACAAATTTACATACTGGATACTAATATTAAGTTAAATATTATGATAGAAACTAATATTCAAACGGGAAACGAAATATGATTTCGGTTGAAGTCTACTTTTTTTTCTGAAAACAGCTGAATGGCGTTAATGTTCCTTACACAAAAATATGTGATTATGTAAATTGACACATATGGGAAAAAATAGCTTACGTATTTAATTTTTGTGCATAAAACTAGCACAATTATGTAGGAATCGCCCTAAAAATATTTCCAAACTTATTTACAAGATGAAAAAAAATGTTTTTTTTCGAAACTCCAATTTATCGCCGACACTAGCGGCCGGCAGCCGCCACCGCACGTTTAACGGTTAAGCAATTTTGAAAAAACAAAATAAACACAAATAAATTGTTTTAAATGCACAATCGTGAAATTTTGACATTTATCATTTTTGGCACCAGTAAATATTGTTTTATCGAGTAGCCAGTGGCCACTAGATATAGACACTTACATCTCGCGCATTTGTGTCATTCTGCCGGTTATGAGACAGACGAAGAGCTATTAGTCTAACAGCTAACAAGTTTGAAACCTGGATATGCCTGATAGCACCGCTGACCACTAACCACGGATCGTGGCTGTTTGCTTTGCTATACGTTTTTCAAGTGTAGTGTAATTCAATGTCGGTCAGGGCCAGAACATTAGCCTGAGTGTAGTTGTACTTATACTTAGTTCCTGAATTCGAAGATAATGTTCGGGATTGTCTCCTTATATGCTCCTAAGGGTACGTTCGCGCACGGTGTTTTTTTCATGGCACCTTTACAATACTACATAAATTGTTACGAGTTTTAAGATCAATTTGAAATGCTGTTATGCACAATTGGAGTAAAATTTTACATACATTTATCCCTGTGTTATTGCATACGTTTTGTAGTTTTGTAGAAATACCTATTGTACAGCTTTTGTGATATTATGTATAAAAATACCTATTACAAAATAGAATACACAATTGAAAGTATAAAAATAGTACACTGATACACTTTTCAATATAGGTTGTGTATAAAAATACCACAATTGTTCACTATAAATACTAACTCGCTAGCCAAAAATTATGTTGTTTATTACAATGTTAATTCGCTTAAAAGTCAACACCAAAACAATATCACTTATAAAATGCACTCAAAAAAACTTCATACAGCTTTTGGTTATAGTCTGTTTGGAAATGAAAGAGAGTAATAAAACCCCGAGATAAGAACCGGCCATGGGCGTGGCAATATTTCGTTTCAGGTAATTGTCGGGTAACACTAATATTTGCTAAAAATCAGTAGAAGCAAATTATGTCAGTTCTTATAGATAAAGATGAAATTATTTGTTGGCGAAGATCCTACTTAAGATCAATTAGAAAATTCCGTGACGAAGGGAGAAATATTTATTATCTAGACGAAACTTGGGTCAACGAGGGATATACTGTAACACAAGTATGGCAAGATAAAAATGTAAAAAGTTTTCGACAAGCATTTTTGGATGGACTTTCAACAGGGTTCAAGGCACCTTCAGGTAAAGGGCAAAGATTAATAGTGACACATATAGGTAGTGCCAGTGGTTTTGTAGATGGCGGTTTACTTTTATTTGAATCTAAAAATACAGGTGACTATCATGAAGACATGATCGCAGATGTTTTAGAAGAGTATTTTACTCAGATGTTGGATCTTATTCCTCCGGGGTCTGTAATTGTCATGGATAATAAATATGGTGAAAAAGGAACTTTTGACACTTGTCAATCTTAATAAAGATCAGAAAAAATATATTATCTATGAATAACGGTATTACGGTTACCATCTTATCACTGTGGACTTAACCCAATCGAATTAGTCTGGGCGCATGTAAAAGAAGATGTAGCGCGAAATAATACGACGTTTAAATAAAGTGACGTGAAAATTTTGTAAAAAAATTCCTTGGAACGAGTAACTGCAGATAACTGGCAAAGATGTATACATCATGTACAAAAAGAAGAGGAGAAAATGTGGGAACTCGATAATTTAATTGACGTTACTGTGGAACCTATCGTTATCAATCTAGGAGACGAAGATAATTCATCAGAATATTCAGAGGATGAGTTTTTATATACCTACTTTTTTATTTTATTTATTGTACATTTATACAACACTACATTTACTCGCCATAATTTGAATTTTCAAAATACATATATTTTTGTGTGGAATAAAAGTCTATTCATTAAATTTAAATAAATATTTTGATAATAATATTGAATAATTTTATTTGAATTACTAAAAACACTCTTAATCCCGTTATGATGCTCATGTTTTGAAATGCTGTTTTTATATTGTTTACTTATAAGAGAATTGGACCGAGAAATTGAAGCGGCATAGGCAAAGACAGATTGTCGGGGACTAAATTTTAGCTGCTACAAGTCCGGTCCGATCACACAAAGTTTTTTTAAAGTACACCTCATCTATACCGATAATATATAATATAAAAATATTGAATATAAGCACCAGTACTACATTTATTTACGATTTGCATGCATAATAAGCTTTTATTACTCTCTCTCATTTCTAAACAGACTATAACGAGTTAGTTAGTGAAAGAACAACGAAATATGATTCAATTTTGTGCTTGTAATAACATGTAAAGGTATTCAGTGTTGCCCGTAGAAGATTTATTTATCTAGTAAATAACTAAGTTAATAGATTCAACAAATTGTGTTATTATTTCTACACAACCGAATGTGAACTCGTTTTAACAATCAATTGTGATGATTTTGAAATAAAAATTAACTTAAAAATTTGTGCGATGTATTAGATAAGTAACCAGACTTTTTTAATTAAATCTTTTGGAATTGAGTAGTATCTATTTGAATTACGTTATGTTTCTTGCGTCTGTTATTATTGAAAACTTTTCAACGTCTAATAACGAAAGGATTTGTTCATAGTTATTACCGTTATACCACAAATTAACATCAGAAAATTACATTCCGTGACTCGGGGAAGAATTGAGCATTGTGGGTATGCGGCGCCAGTAAACTCTATAAATTACACAGTTCTTTCATTTAAAAGGAAATTTCAAATTATACATTCCCATTCAAGGCAATGTTATTAGTGGCCAATTATCATAAAAAAGTGTCGCAACGAGTGCGCTATTAGTCTCTGGTGCATACGGACGGAATAGTTCAAAATAAAAGTAAAATTACATCGCAGAACATTAATATTATTTCGATTTTGTAGTCTAAGTACAGGGTGACTCACAGTTGTATCTCGAAAAGGGAATATTTTTTTTATAAATTTAAAAAAATGTTTTGTTCTTGTGTTAAAGTGTTCCTCATTTTTATAAAATAAGAGAAATAATAATAATAATAATTATTATTATTATTAATGACCAAGACCAGAATGCTGATATTAATATTTTAAAACTAGTACTTATTATTATTGTTTCTGAAATATTGATAAGGTCATGGTGGTTAGTTGATCTACTGTACTTTTCCGGGTTGTTATGCCATGATCTAGCCTTACCTGTGAATCTTAGACCTGCCCTTATTGTTCTCGGATTAGGCTCTGTGGCGGCGGATTCACTATCAGTACCTCCCATTCATATGTAAATGTATGGAATAAATTCGTTATTTCAAAAATGAACGACTTTTGAAAATGATATTCTCATTTTGATACTTGCCTTAGTCGACGAACATCCATGGTCATATTCGGCTGTCTTCGGAAATTTTGGGTGCAATTTTCACACCGGTAGAAATGGTACCGTTTCCTTGAAATGTTTAATTTTATAAGTTAACCATTTTCTGACCAATTCTACTTTTGGATAGCAATTAAATTTGTATGTTAATGTTAAAGAACGAGCTTCAGAGATAACATAATGTGCAGCTGTAAGCCTGACATGGTTTCAAATCCATAAAATCCAGTAAATCTATTTACCTAATATTTGATTTTATCATTGGGAAAGTGCTGTTTTTCTAGAGATATAACACAATATTGTTAAAAATGGTATCTCAGAATAGAAAATTAAATATGTGTGCAAAATTTGAATGTCTTAAGTACTTTGAGAAAAATCTTCGATTTATTAACATATCTTGGACAATAAAATTGTACACACACATACTTACTTCGTTATTTTTCTTAATAACATTTTACGGATTACGAAAAATTCTGAAACCAAGTACAAAATTTGATTTTATTCAGAATTTGTTTCACAAACATTCAAACCTAAAGTTCATAAGGCTATAATCCAAGTCTTACAAAGAAATAAATTATATTTACTAAATTAGCATTCATTGACACTGATGCTCGTATATTAAAATGACAAATATCTGATGTTGAGCTATTAACCCATTTATGTATAATATCTTATAAGTTAAATAATAATGAAATCATTTTATGTTCGTTTGTTATCTATAAAATGAATAGTAAACAGTGTGTCAACCACATAGAAAGTAGAACTGGATTTATCATTTTTCACATTGTGTGAGACATATTATATACATATATTTCCTATAATTAGTACTACTGTAGACTATTATAATTTTTCTTTTCCAGACTGATCCGAATACAGCTTTCTTAAGAGCAGCTAGGGCAGGACAGCTAGACAAAATTCAGGAATATCTGGACTCTGGGACTGTTAGAGACATAAACACGTCAAATGCGGTAAGTTGTTTGTAACAATATTTTTTTTAATTCCAATGTACAATGGTCAAAACATCAAGGTTTCCAACCTAACACCTTAACAACTTTATAAGGAGTGAGCCGGTAGGCTAATAGGATTTTTTTGGAGAATTTTTAATGATTAGATCTATTATTATAAAATTTAAAGTCTGCTCTAAAGAGAATTGTAAGAGTTTTCAAAATAAATATTACTCAACTACCAATGCTATTTAAATATATTGGGCTGATGCTTATCCTTGCTTGGGGGGTGAAAGTGGTGGAGTCAAACATATCAGCAAACAATGTCCCCCTTTAATTTAAAATCGACGGATCTGAGCGTTTTTCTACAATGTTGACGCAGTTCCTGAAAATGGCTCTGTTTCGTTTTCATCTGGCCCCCTGTATATTGGAAGCAGTACATAACTGATTATTTAAATTATTTTTTTTTCTTGTAGAATGACAAATTATTATATGTAGTTTTCTAAAACTCAATAATTGTTTTATTTAATTTTTTAAAATTGTTCAAGAAATTGTCCCAACTTCCTACATTTGTAGAATCAATCTACGTAATTATTTTAAATTAAAATTCAGTTGTAATAACAGGAAAATACAAATTGCATTATTCAGAACTTAACAATATATAGGGGACTTACAAATACAATTTTGTAAAAAAAAATCAAAAGAGCAAATTTTTTAAAATACACTTCCGCACAGCACTGGAAACTGGTACACTGCAAAACCTGTATAATCAGCGACCGGACAAAAAATTTATTGCCAAGAAATAAATTACATTTGACGATACCTATTTTAGTGCAGCAAATTCAACTGCTTTTGCAGCTATTATTAATTATTAATAAAATTAATTCAAGGTTTTAATTACAAAATAGTTTGGCATACCTGGCTACAACAAAATTTTGGGCCTGTCTTATCCAGTTTCTACAACTAACACAAATGTTTCTGCTTGTCCGTTTTGAACTTAAGTTATTGGCTATATATAATACGTTTACGTAAATTATTATCAATAGTGTCCACTTGGGTGCAGTATACTTCATTTTTAAATATCCCCACAAAATTAAGTCCGTATATTGTAAAGTAGCGGGAGATCGTAGCGACCATTGTACCGGTTCTCTTCGTTCCCCTGGTATTAATTCTTGGATATGCTATGCATGATACGTATATAATTGAACCCGTCTGTGATACGCCACACTATTGCAACCAGCCGTGGACACCCTGGACTTCCTCTCTTCCACGTTTCGGTTACAAATTTTCCGTATCACGCCTGCATTCGCACTACACTTCGATACCCATCAACTGCGAGTCATAATTAAAATAGTTTTTATGAGGCTTCCAATCTATAATTTAAAAATTGTGTTGTGGTTGTACTTGCTGCATTAGTTAGATGCCATAGCGTTGTAACCTTCAACATATTTTTACTTCATTCTCTTGTTTGAATTTGTAATTTCTGATATCTTAAAAGTTATCGTGTAGATATTCGTGCTTGAAATATTCTTATTCGTTTAAATGTGTCTACTGGAATACTACCTTACAGGTAAACTGAATTTGTTCGTGCTATACAGGTATATAATTTATGAAATATTTTCCATCTACGTAATTTATAGATACTTATTCTGTATTATCAAAAACGTGCATATATTTTAATTACTAAATGGTATAAATTTTCTGGTATGATACACTCAAACGCCATTTCCAATATATGTTTTTCCAATGCATTTTAAAATAAAAAATACCTACCTATTAAAGCAACAGAGGATTCATTTTAAATTGCTCAGTATTAAATATGAATGTATTAGGTACTAAATATTCAGAAATGCAACAATCAACTATCAGATGATGAATAAACTCGAGCCTCACTTCTAGCCCTTTTTCAAGTCCTATTTTTCGTCACACAAGAATATATAATTGTCTAAAAATAAACATTAGTACTGCAATTTTCTAAAAATAAACATTAGTACTGTAATAAAAAAAAACTTGTTTCAGTGTACACAGTTGCAAAAGATTAATCAAAGTTGCAAACATGGAATTTGACCTTCCTGAAGTCTTAAGTGGAATTAGTATGTCAGGGTCATGTTATATGTGAGCATTCATTATTTATCTTATTAATTAATTTAGTTACTGTATTAACTGTTTTAAATTTAAGAAATCCATAGTTTGTGTGAGAATAAATACAATTTTGTATTAAATTTATTTAACTAATTGTGAAGCATAGGACATATTAGTATTATAACAACTAATAAAGAGCCTAAGTAAAAATTATGCTTGAAATTTTGTGAATTTTTGAGAAACAGTATAGAGGTTATCCCTGTTTTTTTTTTCATTTTAACTTTGGGAAAAGAGAGAGCATGAAGATATAATAGAAGGGTTTTTTCGTTTTTTTGATACATGGCGTCCAACTTTAAAAAATAAAAATTTATTTTATTTATTATCTATAAATAAATATTTATAATGCAGTAATCATAATAAAATGTTAATATTTTGACGCGAATGAATAACTTTTCGGGTTTTGTTTACCCTTGAACTGTACGTCAATAAAATTTTATTATATTTTCTTGAAAGTGGTCTTGAGAAAATTAAGAATGTTGAATCATCTTCTGTGTTCTTACTTGTTTAAATTAAAGATTTTTTTACTTCCTGTGGACCTCTCCTTCCCTCGATCGTTCTTTTTGTGTAAAGCGGGGTACCTACTTGGTTTGGCGGTTTTGACCAGGTCGATTACTTACGTCGGGAAAAAGCACAAAGGATAACAACAAAATACACGTAAATGTACACAAATACATAAAAACACTACCACGCGTTTACCGCCACGACATAAAACAGCTGTTCGATGTGGTTCAAAAAGTATTCAGCAAAATATTTTGTATACTCGGGAAACATCTTTGAGGCTACCGCACGATAATATGCACTTGTCACACTTCCATAAATCAGCACCTTATCTGTCATCTAGGCATTTGAATACGACATTTTTGTAAATACACATAAAATACGCGAAAAATTAAATTTGCGAAAATCAAATACTGAAAAATTATTTCAAACTAATCAGAGTACCGTAACAGTAAATTTACGTTATTTGACATCTACAGACGACATCTGTCACTAATACAAGCTGCACTCACGCCGATAAATTTTTAAACTTCATGTGTTGTTGTGTAATTAAATTCTGTTAATACTAATTTATGTTATGTTATCTTTGTATAAAATAATTAGTAATATTTTAAACTATAACATTCCAAGATGTTTACAGTGTTCTGTAAAAATTTGATTATAACTAACTTCGCATTCTGAATGGTTTGGAGAATGGAGGGTATGCAATTAGCAATGTAGTATGGCATAACCTAAAACTTACTGTTACTTTAAATCACCTAAGTGACTAATTTTAAGCGTGTTGTAGTAATTAAATAAAGTATTTTATGTCGGATATGTTAGTGGACAATTATGATGAATCTGCAAGGAGTGAAAATGTAGTTTGGCAGTGTGCAATGAAAGAATGAATACAAAATACTGCAGCTAACCGAATTAGCTGTTACCTACCAGGTACTTAGACATTATTATTAATACAAATTTTTCGTTTCGTCGTTTCTACACTTGACGATGTTGAAAAAACAACTAGTAGTTGACATATCTAGCCATGACGGATGATGATAGATTGTTATAGGCGCCGACTTTCCGTGGGAAAAGAGAAATTAAATTAAGTCTGAAGATGTCTATGGGTTTTATAAACAAACATACGAAATTCAAAACAATCAGAATTAGGGTACTTCAGATATTAATAAAACCCTATTTTTTTATTTAATTTCAAGACCATGTATCTCCAAAATGCAGCATTTCCGGGCACAGGTTCATAGAAACTTTTTTTCTTATTTCTGTTCAAGGAAACACCTAATTTTTTTCACCATATTAACGGGACACCCTGTAAGACTGGATGGAATAAAATCAAAAAATATAGTTTTGTGTGCTGTTCATTTTTATAAACACCTTTATTTTTTTGTTCACTGAAGAACTGAAGTTTTTGTTCCTGCCCCACTTCAAGCTTTGCGAAATACGGTCACTTTACGTATACTCAAAACTCTAATTTTGTCCCATTCTCATTATAAAAAAATATTCCGACAATACTTACATAGTTTGAACTTTGGCTTCGAAGTGAACAGATTCTAGATTGAGCCACTAATAAAAATGCCATTGAATAGCTTTAATGTGAATCGTAGAATCAATGAGACCAAAGGGGTCAGGACAGTCAATAATACTGTTTGTCTTGCACTGCTTTTTGTTTCTCATTCATATCATGAACATTAAATTATGTCATCTACAAAATATGCTATACTATAAAATTATTTATATGCAAATTCCTTTGACCGGCTATCGCAATTGATAAAACTAAACCAGCAGTATTATGATGTAAATTATTGTTATATATATATAGTACAGTCCTAACATATATCTTTCAATATTACAAGGGTAAATAAAAAAGTGTTTTCTAAACAATAGTTATAGATTTTCCTCCTAATTATTTTTATTATGCATACAAATTCAAATTTTCAATATGGTATTCGTTTAAAACAAAATAAGTCGTTTAAACACCTACATTTAGGTATATTAAAGTATTGCAAAACTATATAAATACAAGAGAAGGTAAAAATATGTTATATGGAAATTCTCAAACACAGGTCTATGTAAAATAAAATTTAAGAAATAATTTTTTGCAGTATAACTTCAAAAGGGTATAGATTGTTGTAAAATTTTGGGCGTGATTATATTTTAAGAAAGGCAATAAAATTATACGAAAAGCTTTGGTAGAACGTGTCTGCGACCCATCTCAGTCTATCTTTTAAACGCTTTATAAAGAACTATTTTCAAATAATATATACTCCGCCGGGTGATTCTTAAGTAAAGGTCACACATGCAGGAGCGTATTCTGCCAATTTCGGTGTGCATATTTAGTATGACAGTAGGTATGAAACAAAAAATTACCGTCTTTAGAAACTCACCAGTGACGGAACTGTGGATGTCATCAGTCACTACTTGGCAAAAAAATATCACTCTGTATAATATTACAAATAAAATAGGTCATTATATATATGCGCTATTGTGTTATATTCACTTTTTGTTTTTTACACTTTTTTGTATTCCAAATCGATTAACAACAAAATTGATTTATTTGATCAACTGCATTTTTACATATATTTTCAGGTATTAACAATATTGTATGAAACTAACTACTCTGTGGGCTAAAGCTAAACCATATATATAATTAGCTTAAAATACCTTTCTGAAACAGTAAAAAATGCATTTTTACAGTTACTTAAATTTCTTAAGCATATCTTAGAGAGGTCATGCAAAACAATAATATTAAGAAACCGTCATCTTATTTAATATTGGTATTGTCAGAATTAAGCTTATTTTTTTAAAACATCAAGTTTTATTAATGGCTTATGCATATTCAAATGCTGAAATGGCCAATATGATACATTTATGGCCTTGCAGATGGAAATGGTACTGAGACTAGGCGAATTTATAAGGAAATAACTTCAAATCATCCAACTCCAAATCCAAGAATATTCAAAAATGATTTTCAACGTTTTTCGGAGGCAGGCTTATTTCAGAAAGGTCCAATTCCTGGAAGACCTTTGAGTGTTAGAACGCCTGAGTTGGAAGAAGCTATTCTGCACAAAATTACTTTGTTAGATACCTTGAGATTTATTAAATTTTGATTTTGTAAGATATAAGATGACCCAAATACTAAGACTTTTGAGTGCTAGAACGTCTGAGTCGGAAGGAGGTATTCTACACGAAATTGAAGAAGACAGAAGGCAAATACTAATACTAGGAAGAACACTGGTAATAGTGTTATAGACTTAGTATGGTGATCAATATTAAACTCGGAATAGTGGATGATTTGTTAGTTCTAAATGATTGTCCAATGTCACATCATTTCCCAGTATCCTTGAAACTAAAGTATTTTCTATTGAACACAACATGTGGTTCCACTTTGTCTGATAACATTTCACGAACAGTTTTAAGATGGGATGACAGACTTTCTGAGAATTATAGTTTGGTTTTGCAGCATTCTCCTCGTGTCTTGCCTACTGCAAATATATTAGATTCTTATAATAATTTGTGCTCGGCAATACTTGAATCGGCTATCAGTATAGGTTTAACAAAAGTAATAGGTACCCACAATCCTGATACTTTTATTTCAGAACGTAAACCTTGGTTCGATTCTGAATGTAAAGCCATGAAAACCGAACTTGGGCGTTGTCTAACTGAATGTAAGGCAAATAGTTTTGTGGACCCTTTTAAAATGCACTATCTTAGTATCAGAAAGCAGTACAAAGGGCTCATCAGTTGTAAAAAGAAAGCTTTTGAAAAAAATTTCATCGTTAAGTTGAGTTGTGTAAATGATCAGAGGACTTTTTGGCGAACATTGCAACAATTTCGAGGAAACAAACATTCTGTATGCCTTTCTGTTGAGATCTGGGAACGTTACTACGAAAGTATTTATCCGCCGAGGGTAACTGATAATACTGTATATTTTGACGTGAGAGACCCATTTCTTGATGCTCCTATCAAAATGGAAGAGCTAGATTTTACACTGCTCCACTGTAAAAACGGAAAATCACCAGGTGATGACGAAATTTCGTATGTTGCATAAAAAAGGCCCTACTGACGATCCTGCTAACTATCGAGGTATAGCATTGATCAATAGTCTTGCGAAAGTATTTACTAGCATACTTTTTTCTAGACTATCCCTTTGGGCGGTTATTATAATATATTACCTGAATGCCAATCTGGTTTCCGGAAAGGCCGGGGCTGTATTGACAATGTCTATGTGCTTAGTTCAGTCGCACAACTTCATTTAAGACTTAAAGGTCGCAAGGTTTTTGTAGCATTCGTTGATTTTAAACGTGCTTTTGACTCCATTAACCATTCCCTTCTATGGGAAAAACTTTACAAAACTGGGGTAAGCTGTACCATAATTCGGATTATTAAGAATTTATATTCCAATGCGCATATTAAAATCCGTTCAAACTTTAACCAAACGAAGGCCTTCGACTTAACCACAGGGGTCTTACAGGGTGAGTCTTTAAGTCCTTTGTTATTTGCCCTTTTTATAGCAGACATTGAAGATTTTTTCAGATCTCACCATGTCCATGGTCTTAATATTGATAATTACATTGATGTTGTAATGTTATTGTATGCCGATGATTTGGTCCTGTTAGCTGTTTCCGAAATAGATCTGTGTCGTAAACTTAGTTTGTTGGAAAGATATGTTCTTTTAAATCAGCTTACAGTTAATACAGATAAAACTAAGATATTGTGTTTTTCCCGCGGAGGTCGAATTAATAATTTCCCATTTCGATTTAACGGCGAGTCTGTTGAATGCGTTAATCAATTCTGTTATTTGGGAGTTATTTTTTCATCATCCACGTTTTTTCGTGTTATGGCAGAATCGTCGGCTGCAAAAGCCAAACAAGCTGTAGCCTCTGTTATCTCTCTAATGTCTAAATCTAAAATGAACTCCTGGAACTCACGTAATGTGCTTTATAACTCAATAGTAATTAATTCTCTAACAAATTCCTTACCAATATGGGGCTCACGGTACACTGATATATTAGAAAGGGTCCAAGTTGGTTTTTTTAAAAGATTGCTATTGCTGCCAATTAATACTCCTAGTTATATTGTTAGACTTGAAACAGGTGCTATCAGTTTATCACTAACAGTATTTAAATCTTCACTTAACTGGTTACTTAAAGTATTATCTATGAATTATAGCCGTTTTCCGTATTTATGCCTTAAAAGGCAGCTGCAGTTGTTAAATGGCGATCCACGATATAATTGGCTTGCACAAATTAAATCATTTTGCTTTAGTATAAATTGTGTCGATGTGTGGGAGAACTTGACTTACATTAATCTTAAAAAACAAATTCCCACGTTGCTACTTAAATACGAGGAGATGCTCTATCAAAAAGACTTGCATTCTCTCTTGGAGTCTACAACTCCTATACTATACAGAAATTTTGATATACCAAGGTGTACTGCTAAAAATTATCTGCAGTTTCAAATTCCAATTTACATTATACGGATCATTGCTCAATTGCGCCTTTGTAATAAATTCTGCATAAAGTTCTTTTTCAATGGTATTTCATACTCAATTGATCCCTCAGAGTTGTGTTCAATATGTAACCAATATAAATTGGAAACCATTGAGCAGATTTTCACTGAATGTCCTATATATAATACTTTGAAGCCGCCAGAATTAAGAAATATCACATCTGTCGAGGCGTTAGTGCAGTTTCTCGATAACCTAACACTCAGCAACGCTAAGGCAATGTGTAGATTTGTAGCTGGTTTTCTAAAGCTTCGTTCATTTGTGTTGAATAAATAATCCTGCCCTATTGTATTTGTTTCTTTTTTCGCTATTTTGTACTGTTGTTGCTTTGTTGTTGATTATATATTGTACTGCATAATATGAAACAAACAAACAAATTAGTTGTATGTCGTTATTAAATTCAAACTTTTTTTTGTGTTATCTAAAGAGTATTCTTCCTGTAAAAAATTTATTATTTTTTTTGAAGGAATAAAGATTATTATTATTATTATTATTATTATTATTATTATTATTATTATTATTATTATTATTATTATTATTATTATTACTAGGAAGATCGCTGCAAATCTTAATGTGAATCATAAATTAGTCTGGTCCGTTCTGAAGCATCAACAGTTATACCCGTATGACATACAAAGGGTTCAAGCCTTACTGCCGCAAGACTATTCCATGCGTGTACAATTTTTTCACTGGATTTTGCAAAAAATTGAACAAAATGTTGACTTTACCGCTGGCATATTGTTTACCGACAAAGCTAATTGCAGATATGCTATGCTTCCACAATAAACATGTTTGGTCTGATGAAAACCCTAATGCCATAATGGAATCTCGATTTGAACATCAGTTTTCTTTGAATGTATGGATGGATTGGAAATTTTCTTGTTGGGCCTTACTTTTTACTAAGAACTTTAACCGGTGTTTCCTACAGACATTTTCTTGAAACCTGAGCTACTAGACGATGTTCCCTATGCGCTAAGACAAAGAATGTGGTTTATGCACGACGGCTCCCTCCCTCACATTTTAGTTTGACTGTTCGCGAATTTTTAAATGAAAGATTCGGTGATAACGTAATCGGACAAGGTACTCAAGAACCAGGTCAACCTTGGCCACCCAGATCACCTGATATGAACCCAATTAATTTTTTTATTTGGTGACATCGCAAGACATTAGTTTGCAAGGTTCACATAAATCTAAGTTGCACCTAGTCAACAAATTATAGCTGGTTGTGAAGAGCTAATCCTGGAACGTTTGCGCGTGTTGGAACTGGAATTTCAAGAAGATCTGAAGCATGTATTTTGGATGAAGGTGACCATTTCCAACATTTGTTACAACAAATCATAGTAAAGTACTAGAGTATTTCTATTGTTAATTAATTATTTTCTTATTATTTTAAGTAATGCAATGAGTATCGTAAGAATGCACTTGATCTAATAAATCAATTATGTTGTTAATCGGTTTGAAATACAAGAAAGTTTAAAGAAACAAAACGTGAAGATAATAAAATGGCGCATATGATGACCTATTTTATTTGTAATCTTATGCAGTGATATTTTTTGGCAAATAATGATCGATGATACCCACATCTCCACCACTGGTAAGTTTCTAAAGCCAGAACCATTTTGTTTCATACCTACTGTCATATCCAATCCAAATTTGGTTAAATTAGCTCAAGCGGTTTAGAAATTAAAAACTTATTTTTTTTAATATTTGACACGCATTTATATAATACGCCCCTGGATTTTTGACCTCGACTTAAGAAACACCTTGTATCTTGATTTCTTAAAACGTGCATTTTATTATAAATAATAAGACTATTCTAAAATGCAATCTTTGTAAATATGAAATACGGAATGCAAATTGATAGAATATACAAATCTTAAACTTTGGGTTCAGTTGCAACGTCGCCGTCGTTATCACACCTTGCATATCAGATACTTGGATGTTAGAATTTTGCCAACTGTAACTAATAAGCGACATACCCTCGTAACTCGCTCGAACCTGGTGAAATGAATTCTTCAAAGTCGCCGTTTAGTTTCGCGTCCGATTCCGACCTGTCAACCTCTCGATGTCCTGTGAAGTAATCCTGGTTTTCCTTAAATTCCAGAACGGTTTGAACGCCCTTCACCTCGCCTCCAAGGAGGGACACGTGGAGATCGTCAGGGAGCTGCTCAAGAGGGGCGCTATCGTGGATGCCGCCACGAAAAAGGGAAACACCTCGTTGCACATCGCTTCTCTGGGTAAGTGAACCAATTAAGCAATATAGTATTCTCTCTGTGAATCAGTTCTCAGAGTCAAGGCTCCGAGATCTTGAAACCACTATGTAAATTGTTTTATCTACAATCACCGGACTTTTATCCTCATACATATTATTATACCGTCTAAAGTGATAATTTATCTACTAGTGGAATAAAGTTTATAGTAATTTTACATTTGTAGTAAAACACATTTCGTTTTTTGTTTTATCACATTTAACTTCCTTTCCGTTAATAACAACCCTTGTAGCATTGTTGCCGTCATTTTCGTAATGCATAATATCTGCCGAAGCTTGTGAAGAATTTGCACAAGTTACGGATCTCTCGTCTTGTAAGGATTACGTTTTCCTTGCAATATCAAGTTTGTGTTTCATTGAGTATTAAGAAATATCAAGTCGTGCGAATATTTGTTTATTAAATTCCAATAATTCTGACTCCACAAATATGATTATGGATAAAACGTTGTATTGCATTCGTGTTTTAATGGCCTCTTCTCCACTTATAAGAATATTAAACGCTCAAACTACTCTCTCACGTTTAAACATTCTTGCGTGAATAAAGTGCTACTTATGCCTTAAATAACTATTATCTACATTCATTTAGTAATATGGATTTTACAGTTCTATATTTATAGAAGATTTTATCGTAAGGGCATTTATTCTGCACTAGTGCTGTATATGTATATACCCGTACAGCACTAGTGTTATAATGGAAAAAACTCGTTTATATTTTATTTTTAATATTTTTCTGTTAAATAAAAGTCCGCCTTTTAAAAGAATGATTTATTTATTATTAAACAAATATATTATAAAAGCAATTTGCAATCGTTTCATCCGTGTTTGATAACATGGTCTTTGCTATATGTTGCTTACTCTAAAGAATTCTCAACACAGCCCTCTGCCGGAGAAGATTTGTCCAGTCTATTCTTCGGGATTCTACAATCCAAGCTTTGTTACAATCATTTTTGGAATGTTTTCAAAAATATTAACTTCGACAGGTACCTACATTTTCCTCGTGTGTAGAATATAAAAATCCGCCTGTGAGTTCCATATTTTCGAAAAATATTTAATCAGTTGATACCTGCCACATTTCCTTCTGTTATAACGAATTCTCGGACAATTTTTTGCTTTTGTACAAGGAATCACAATTTTTATATCTATAGAGATCATTGTATATAACATTAGTTTAGGTAATTCTTTGCGACGAAAAGCCTCAAAAATGCGGATTATCATAGCAACCTTCTAGAGTAAAAAATATATTTCACCATCTGCACTACCTAGAAACTTATATAATTCTTCATTTGTATAAATTTTGAACTTTTGGGCCTTGCAACCCTCTGAACTTCTTTTCGAAAATACATTAAACAATCTGCTTATACCTTCTTCTTAACTGAAATCATAGTTCTCAACATTGAGTCCATAGTGTGAGTGTTGCTGTCCGGAAAAATAATCCAAAAGGATTTCCTCAGACATCTCCTTTACCTGGTTAGCTTTGCACCAATCTTCCAACTTTTGATACTCCAACTCATACCGCGTCTTGGATTTTATCAGAAGTACACTTGAGATCGCTCCATTTGCCTCTGCTTCTAGATCAGAATCACTCACTTTAAAAGGCGTTTTTGATAGTTATGGATTTGTTTTACTTACAGTAACCATGAATAAATTAACTTTCTGAAATACATTTGATGCTTTCTAAAGTACAAACGATACTCTTTGAAACACAGTTTAAACTTTCTGAAGTTGAAATTACTGAATTAACGTGTTCTAAAGTTAAATGTGATTTGTTAATGAAAATTAACTTTAACAAACATACACATTGGCTTTCTGTAGAGTAAACAAAACAAAAGTTCTAAACTTTCGTTCGCTCTGATTTATTCATAACAAAGTGGTGATGTTAGCAAATTTCTTACAAAAGAACTCAAGTTTTCATGGTTATTGTTTTTATTAATTAATATTAGGAAGTTTATGAATCTTAACCAAGGTGTTATAAATATTTAGTTTAGAAGTTTGAGAATGAGAAATATTTTATTTAGACATTTATAATGTAGATCTAAATAAAATATATACCAATATAATTTCTTCTATTTGAGTCACTGATGTAGGTACATACCTCGGGAAGGTAAAATGACAATATCATCAATTTTTAGTAGTATTATGGGGCAATGGACTGCGATAATCTCGTTTTATTTGTTTCCTCATTCATGAAATAGTAAAAACTATTTTATAGTTTTTAATTCTGTAACGCCGTTATATATTTGTTAGTGTTTACTGTAAATTTACAATAAATACAAACGTAGTACCAAAAAAAACAACTTAGCAAGTCATGTCAATTGTACTTGTCGTGATTACTCTCGGTTGGAGAATTATTTTATGGCGGTGCAAAGCAATTTTAAAAGGCGGAAGTCACGCTCTGCTTCCTTTAAAATTACCGAATCCCACAACGTTCATAAAAATTCTGTACACCTACAAATTAATTGCAGTGCATTTTTCAATTGTGAGTAGGTATTGTCTTCATGGGTTCATATTAAAGTGATGCATATTAAATTTAAGTACAAACCAAGTCATCTGCGAAGGTTTTCACTTCTCTTTTTATATTTAAAATCATACCAGTATATACAGGGTGTTTCTTTAAAGAGGTAAAAGATGGCCTGAAAATAAACATATTTCATTGATCAAGCTGTGGTTTAAAATGTCATATTTTCACGAGGGATGTGATACTCCTGAAATCAGATGTACGTTTTGTGTAAAGTAAAAAAAATATAATCATGCGAAACCTTGTGACCGAGATCTGTGAAATCAGCAAAATCGCGTAAATCAATTGAGCAACTAATTTCATTTGATATATTTGTCATCTGTGAGAAAACTTTTAATTTTTTTTAAATATTTTGTTGATTTTGCGTTTTTTCTTAATTTAAGTCTTGTTTAAGTTTGTATTTGCTTTTATATGCTTTATATTAATATTTCTACCCCTCATTCTAATCACGTGGATGTTATTATTAAGCAGGCTGCAATTTTGCGCAGAAACGACTTAGTTGGTAGGCCCAACCACCATTCACTGCAGAAATGAGGAAAACCACCCTCCTAATTAATGAAATATACCTTAAAAATTTGTTTTGAACTCTTTTAAATACTAGAAAATGTCATTATAAGGAAACAATTAATGAATAAACTCAACATAATATGAAATTGTCCAGCTAATTGCAAAGCTTAAACTCATCAAATTCAAATAAAATCCAAGGAAATCAATAAAATCAACGAAATCATGCAACGTTTTTTTTTGCCAGTTGAAATTAATAAATTAAAATAAATAATAATAGAAACAAACTACTCACCATAAACTGATATTACCACTGAGTAATAAGCATGCTTCTAAACGGCGCCGCCGGTGGAAATGCTCTCCAGGTATCTCATTTTATAAGCTGTAAGACCAGAAATCGCTTAATAAAACAATTTTATTTTCATGCTCTCTATTGCGTTCCTTTGAAGAAACAAACTTATTTAACGTATTATATATTTGTTACATTACAATGTTCAGACAGAATTTAATGAAATCATATTTCCCGTCCTATTTTTTATTATACAGTTACGTTTGTCATAATACGATTATAATGACATTTTAGCTTAATGAACACAGGTATTTGGTATTTTGTAATTATATGAAAGAGATAATGTAATTAACCACGAAATTAGGCCAAGTATGCTTTTGTTAAATCCCTTTAGTAGGTAATTATTAAACCCCATAGAGGATTTGACTTTTTTAATTGAAAAATTGTGATAAAAGTGCACGAATTTGACTTTCATTTAAAAAATTTAGAAATTATATTTTCTCGTTTTTGTTTCTATTTAAGATTTATTTTGTTTAAGATTATTATTTCTATACGAGGTGTGGTCGGTCAGTGGTCGCGCGGTTTAAAGCTGCCGGTAGACCGTATATAAGCTATATTCATGGAGAGGTTTGGCGCCCTCTCTGCGGGTATGGTAGGGTGGAAGAATGTTGGCTTGGGTCAATGTGAAAGATTGATACCGGTTGATATTTGACTACCCCCCTAATTAATGAGGTTTTCAGGTTTCCCTCATTCCTGCACTGAATAGTGGTTAGGGCCTACCAACGTAAGTCGTTTCTGGGCGCAAATGCGGCCTGCTTAATAATAATATGCCGCCCCCTCTCCCGCACAAGTCTCCGACTTCTGGGCTAATCCCTGTGATTAGAATGAGGGGTAGAGATATTATTATTATTATATTGAATTTATTTCGGTTTTATGAATATTTGCTTGCTTTTTTCAATTTCAAACTATTAATTGTAGATTTAACAATGCCTTTCGGTTAACTATATACAATTGAAGGAAATACTACATTACACGTTGTGTGTATTTATTAGGTGTAGTGAAACTGTCCTTAACACATTTAATTAAAAGATCATTGAGTTTATGACTAAGCATTTTACTTTATAATTGTTTTGATACTTTCTTAAAATTACATAAATAAATTTGGGTAATAGTTTTTAAATATTTTCATAGTAAGTAGAAACAACTATTTATAAAAAATTGCACCATCTGCAATGTTCTTAGAAATGGGTATTTCCATACAGTATCATCTGCAAAACCAATTACTGGTTGTAGTCATTCCTTTTACTTAGCTATATATATAATCGTTAAGAAATGTCAAACTATTAAAACGTTTTAAGTAAAGTCTTTGTTGATTGTTTAGTGCCCAAAAATTGTTTAGCCAGACAAAAAGTGGTGCAGTTACTAGTGCATTTCTTTTAATTAGCTAAATACATAATCGTACATAAATATCAAACTATTTAAATATTTTAAGTAAAGTCTTAGTTTGATTGTTAAATGTTGATTAATTTTCAGCCGGGCAAGAAGAAGTGGTGCGATTACTAGTGCAACATGGTGCTTCGTTAAATGTTCAGTCCCAAAATGGATTTACACCACTTTATATGGCATCACAAGAAAATCATGATGGTGTCGTTCGTTATTTACTATCTAAAGGCGCAAACCAAACTCTTGCCACAGAGGTAATAGCATTATTATTTTAATCACTTATTATAATATAGCGACATGCATACAAATTAATATTTTTGTTTTAACTTCAGTTTGTACTGTTGTTATAAGTGTACTAAATTCAATTGCTTTGTTTATAATAAAAACCAGCATGTTTTGAACGAATATTAATAGTTGTCTGTAAACAAACAATTACTAGCCTTAAATTATACATAAATGTAAATTTAAAACTATAACCCTGAAAAATGTCTGAATTAAACAAATTTTGATATTTTTATATCATTATACATATATGCATGAAAAGAAATTTCCTGTGTAATATTCATATTTTCCTCTTACTCCTTTTACTATTTAATGTAATATACAGAATGTTAATTAATAAGTTTGATCAAACTTTACTGATATATTCATTCTATCGATGAAAATAATTGGAGATTGTTATAAATAATTTTTTATTCAAAGCTTAATAAGGGGGTTATAGGATGTTACAATTTTATATATTTTTTTCTTTTTTTGTCAATAACTTAAATACAGGAAAAGATATTTCATAATATTTCTGTGGTGATACTTTTCCAACTCACGAATTTAAAATATACTCCAGTGGGATAATTACTCAATGGATAGTGTATATTTTTTTAACAAAAGGAAGCCACTGATATTTCTAAAATTTCAATATATTTTTAGAATTTTTGTTCAATTTTTGTCAAGAAATTACTCTAATAAAGTGTTCGTAGCATTGAGAAGTCTTGAGATAATTAGGGTTGCTAAACATATTAGCGATTTAGAACAATATATAATAAATACACTAATTGCAACAATAATACTTTTAATTATTTATTGTCGTGAACAATTACAGTGCTCTAGCAATGACATTTTACATGCCTAAGTGGCCAAAACAAAAAATTATAACACCCTGTAACTTCCTTATTAAATTTTGCAAATAAAAATGTTATATAATAAAGCCCAATTATTATCATCGATAGAATATGCTGGTGAAGTTTGTTGAAACTTATCGATAACACCCTATATAAGTGACTAATATAATTTTATTTATATGTAGGATGGTTTCACTCCACTTGCCGTTGCCATGCAGCAAGGCCATGATAAAGTGGTCGCAGTGTTACTAGAAAACGACACAAGAGGTAAAGTTAGACTACCAGCATTACATATAGCCGCGAAAAAAGATGATGTGAAAGCTGCTTCTCTCCTCCTCCAAAATGAACACAACCCTGATGTAACCTCAAAAAGTGGTTTCACCCCCTTACACATAGCCGCCCATTATGGAAACGATAAAGTTGCTTCATTGCTGTACGAGAAAGGTGCCGACGTTAATTACACAGCTAAACATAACATTACGCCTCTTCATGTTGCTTGTAAATGGGGAAAGATCAACATGGTTACGTTATTGGTAGCTAAAGGTGCCGACATTCAGGCAAAAACCAGAGACGGTTTAACACCTCTTCATTGTGCAGCTAGGAGTGGTCATGATCAGGTTGTCGATATGTTGTTGGAAAATGGAGCTCCAATGCATGCTAAAACGAAGGTAAATATAGTACACTTATATTTTACTTTGTGTCTTCAGAGAAATAATATATTCTTTCATGATATTTATCGTTGAACGTTTCATTTGGTTGCAGAATGGTTTGGCTCCGCTTCATATGGCTGCGCAAGGTGAACATGTAGATGCCGCCAGAATTTTGCTCTACCACGGTGCTCCTGTAGATGAGGTAACAGTTGATTATTTGACAGCACTTCATGTTGCAGCACATTGTGGACATGTTAGAGTAGCAAAATTACTCTTAGACAGAGGTGCTGATCCTAACGCTAGGGCTTTAAATGGTTTCACACCACTTCATATAGCCTGTAAGAAAAACCGTTTGAAAATGGTGGAATTATTATTGAAACATGGTGCTAGTAAGTAATTTTATGTTAGGTTACATTTACTTTCTTCCTCTTCTTCTTCTTCTTCTATAGGTATAAGTGCCACGACTGAGAGTGGTCTGACACCTCTCCATGTTGCCAGCTTTATGGGTTGTATGAACATTGTTATCTATTTACTACAACACGACGCTAGTCCAGATATACCTACTGTTAGGGGTGAAACTCCTTTACATTTGGCTGCTAGGGCAAACCAGGTATCTATCCAAGATATGAATTAGTTTTATATAAAATTATTATAACTTTCTAAAGCAAAGAAAAACATTTGCATGTATACGAATTTATTATTTCCAGACAGATATTATAAGGATACTTCTTCGAAATGGTGCTGCTGTCGATGCAAAAGCTAGAGAAGAGCAAACACCGTTACACGTTGCTTCGAGGCTTGGCAATGTTGACATTGTTATGTTGTTATTGCAACATGGCGCCCAGCCTCATGCGACTACTAAGGACCTCTACACTCCACTTCATATTGCAGCTAAGGAAGGGCAAGAAGAGGTAAATTTTAAATTAATATTTTTCAGATTTGTTACACATAATTTAATAGTTACTCATTTATACAAAGTGTTCCTAAAGGTATGGTAAATACTGAAGGAGGTGATAGAACATGTAAAAATAAAGCTAGTTTATTGTATAAAGTATATATAAAATACGGGATATTCAAGTTTTCAAAAAAAAAATATATAGGTTTCTGTAAGATCTGGAAACGCTATTGTATAATTTTTAACATAAATTATACACCACTGCCTTTTTCTGGTATTTTTATTAAAGTTTCGTAATCTACAATTGATTTGGAAGGATATAATAAACTAGCCTTATTTTTACATGTTCTATCACCTTCAATATTTACCATACCTTTAGGAACACCGTGTATATATGAATAGGTAAATTTAATTTTAGTTTATATTTGGAAATTTTACTATAAAATTTTGATAACTGTTGATTTGTTCGAAAATTCCAACATTTATGAAATTTATGGAAATATAAAATTAAAAGTAAAACCTTCTGAAATATTGTAAGATAAAGGTTAAAAACAAAGATACCTATTCATTTTAAAATTATAAATATAAAATATTTAATAAATTAATAGTAATTTATCCAAATACTTTCTTTTGGCTTAACCATTATTTTGAACAAATACACCCAGTGTATGTTAGTTTTGGATATAATTACAGCCGTAGTAGGCACTGTCTAGAGATGTTCAAATAAGTCAGGTCATTTATTTAATATGATTAGATACACCGGCTTTTTTTGCAGTAAATTTTACTAGTCGGCACTTATAGGAGGGTATTTTTTTATATTATATTTACATTTGTGGATTTGAGATCTTTTACTGGTAACATTGGGCACATTAATAAAAATATAAACAATTAACTTCTATTAGCATTTCTGAATAATAAGTTTTGTTAAATTTTAAATTTAGGATTTTCATTATAATTTAAGGGTATGTATAATTAATTCTGTCTCTTGTTTATAACGAGGTCAAATATTCATAAGGGAAATTTGGACAAATGTGTGTCACCGCATATGTTCTTTTAACATTGCGAATACAAAAATTATTAAAATTAGATATTAAAATATTTTTTATTGATATAAATCTGTAAAATTTTTGGAGATAATTTTTTAAATGTTTATTGAAATTTTGCTTAACACCACAAATTGAGTTGAAATTTTCAAATGATGCAATCCTAGATACATACAACATAAAAAAAATCAAATAAGAATCATTTAAACGACAATCTTTTTAAACTTCAGGTGGCTTCTGTTCTTCTGGACAATGGTGCTGATTTGACAGCCACAACTAAGAAAGGCTTCACCCCCCTTCACCTGGCAGCCAAGTACGGTCATCTCAACGTAGCGCGTCTCCTGCTACAACGAGACGCACCGGCTGACGCCCAGGGTAAAAACGGTGTTACACCTCTTCACGTTGCCGCCCATTACGACCACCAACCCGTTGCTCTGTTGTTACTGGACAAAGGTGCCTCACCTCATGCCACTGCCAAGAATGGACATACTCCACTGCACATTGCTGCACGCAAAAATCAGGTAGACGAGCTATCACGGTGTAATTAGAGCTTGTGTTATTTTGAGTAATTGTTTTCATTTTTATAGTAATCCAAGTGTGACCAGCTGACATGATATTTTTTAAATAAGCAGGTTTCACATCAGCAATGAAATTGTACACTCTCTCCTTTAAAGGTTTTAGTTGGTTTTCTTGGAAGTCTGTGTGTTTTAACAAGTTGCATAATTATCTAATCAGATTTTTACAGTTCAGCTGGTTGCAATTAACCATGATTATTAGTGAATATTAAGACAGGTTTGTGCAGGGAGAATTATGTTTTTTTATAATACCTTTTTAGATGGATATTGCAACAACTTTATTGGAATATGGAGCTCAAGCAGATGCAGAGTCTAAAGCTGGATTTACACCACTACATTTAAGTTCGCAAGAAGGCCATTCTGATATGTCTTCCCTACTATTAGAACATCAAGCCAATCCCAACCACGCAGCCAAGGTTAGTGACTCTTTATTAATTTGTCAGACACAAAGATTATGAATATAATATATTATTTATAAATAATATACAGGATGTCCGGAATCTATGAATAGAAAATTTAAGACGAGATTCTACAAATATTGGTACAAGTCTCTATCACAATTTTTTGAAAACTTGACAGTAACAGAGCTATGTAACCTGAAAGTTATATTTTTCATTAATGTTTTAATTTTGTTTCATTATATACTTAGTCAAGCAATTTTTTCAGATTTGTCATATTTATTGTTAACAAACGGCAAGGGACTATTCACTATAAAATTGATTGTGATTCCTAAATATAAATATAATTTTTATGATAAGTGTATTACATATTATTTTATTAAAATATTTCTTTACCATGTTTTCCATGTAAACTTTGGTCTTGAAAATAATAATAATCAACAGAGGTTCTTCAGCTATATAGGATGTAACATTCATTTGGGTCAGTTTTTTAGGAACGTGTTGGTATGTGTTCCCTAGAATATTAATCAGAAATTATTATTTTTTTAATCAAATAAATATTTAAGTTATAACTCGTATTTTAAACTGCGCATACACTTGAGTCAACACTGTCTCTGGGCTTCTCTTGTATCAATGCCTGTTGGATGTTGCTTATCAAGAAACGAAGATGAACAAAAAAGAGTGGCAGATAACATAACTCCAATAGAAAATAATTTTATAAACAAAACAGTTGACTTGTCTATGACTATGGTGTTATTTTAAAATCTGTGTCAATTATCTCTGATATTAACCTAATATAGGTACGACAAAACACTGAAACACATTTCATTTAATTTTCAGTTTAATGGTTTACGAGAAAATGTTAGTAATGCATTAGATATTTTTGCGACTTTCTGTTTCATTACAATAAAAGTCATAAAAATAACTATCACATTACAAATACCTTCTAAATAAAATAAAATGAAGCAGAAACATATTCGGTCATTCTTGTTTCAAGGAAATTAACATTGGCCATTTGTTTTTTGCTCGTCTACTATCGTGTTAGCATATCATAGCAGATGTTCACCTATACCTGAGTATACCTCCAAAATAGTAGAGAGTGAATTATTTACAGTATTTAGATGAGTATGGGAGGTGAGCGTTGCAGGAGACAAGATTCCATTTGAGAAGAGTTCAAAGAACATAAAAGTACCATCAGAAACAAGTTGATGTTAAGTCTTTAATAGTTTACTTTAAAAAATTGATGCTAATCCGTGCATGCCATCCTTTTAGACGGCGCTGAGCATTCACTTTACCCGGATATCATTTTTACATGCTTCGTGTGTTCCGGAATCTGCTGAAAGCACTGTCAGCACTAATTTTGCGTTCCAAAAACAAATTTTCCAAGTACAAATGTCAATATACTAATCTTTATGCATAATATTGGAAATTACTATTTTACAAAAAATAGTGTGAATGCAGCAGCAGTGGTGGGAGATAACTGAATTTAAATAGAAACTGACGAAGGATAAATGGAATTTAATTAACTACCTCTTTTCTTTAGTTACTAATTTTACATTTTTAATATTTGAGAAAAATTAAGGTTTTGCGTATAATTGATGTATTGGGAAAACTGTCAATGTGAATCATCCTCATCTTGAGAACTAGAAGAGTCTATCCATATTTATAATGGCATCTGAAACAACATTAAACTGTTGTTGAATATCTGAATAGTCATTATTCAACAATTAAACTTAACTTAAATTTCTTTCCTCCCTGATGTTGCTGAGAATGTGAGGCAGTTGTTCCGTTTTCAACTTCTGCAATGTTCAATGTTAATTACGGAACAACTTGGTATCAATAATTACAGCATAGCACAGATAGCCGTTTCAACCTATTTTGGAACGGAGTCATAATACACTACAGTCACTACACACTATAGACTACTGGTTACTAGCACTGTCACTATAACCGTCATGCTCACATTAATACTTATCGTTGGCTATTATGGAGTGCATTATCCATTACAACCACAGCACAAGGTTCCATATGTGGCTAAAGCGCCATATTGTTGTTACCGTATGGTATTCATTTATTTATTTTTTGTCTGTGTAATATATTTTTCGATTGAGCTAGTTTCTTCACCATGTCACTATTTCGTCTTTTGCTGTCAGCTCTATACTCTTTCGATTTAATTTAACATCTTTAAAGCATCTTTCTAAATATTCTAGGCAATGTTTCATTCTGTCAGATAGCAACACTGATCAGGTCAGGAACAATCCAGTGGCAGCGTTGATGAGTTTAAGTGAAGTTTAAAAAATGAATTATAACTTGTTTGTTTATTTGATTGAAAAAATAATATGTTAGTATTCTGGTAAATACATACTATTACCCCAAAAACAGGACACCCCCAGTTAAAGTTACACCCTGTATAAGAAAATCCTGCTGGTGCTGGTGTATGTTCCTCTTTTCATTACTTCTTTGTGAAAATTATACTGTTGGTAAATTTTATTGACGAGAAATATCTTTCTCAGCATTATTTCTCTTTATTTTGCTATATATTTATTCAGTTATTAAATTAAGGCATACCGTAAGAGATCATGCTTTTTTTTAATTATATATATTATCTAATTTCATTTTAGAATGGTCTTACACCACTTCACCTTTGTGCCCAAGAAGACAGAGTTCCAGTTGCTCAATTACTGCTGAAAGCCGGTGCACAAAAAGATGCACAAACGAAACAAGGCTACACCCCCCTACACGTCGCCTGCCACCATGGCCACGTCAACATGGTACGGCTTCTCATCGAACAAGGAGCCGAAGTTAACCCTGTTACGTCAGCAGGCTACACTCCATTGCATCAAGCTGCACAACAGGGACACGTCCTCGTCATTAGCCTGTTGTTGAAGAATAAAGCAGATCCCAACGCTGTAACAAACGTAAGCACTTATTTTAGGCCAATTTATTTTAAGAATTTTAGCGTATGTATATAAACTAAGTACCATTGATGTACTTTTAGAAAGATGTTCCTAAAATAGGTAAATATTTACTACTTGCTTTCATAACATTTTCTCAAAATTTATATTCAAAAGCAGTAGTTTTATCTAAAATATAGGGTAATAAAATAAAGTTTGATCTGTTTCATATTTAATTTTTTTCAATTAAAGGCATCCCCGTTTTTTTATTTATAACTTGGGTAAAAGATAGAACATAAAACATCTGTGCTTCCCTAAAGGACATAGGTAAAGACGCCACTGCTAGATACTAAAAAAAAAAAAAATGTACAAACATTTAGAAACGGTTAAAAAATATTGCAAATATTTTTAGTTTGTAATTACTTTTTCAGAGTGGCCAAACAGCTCTCGGAATCGCAAATAAACTTGGATACATCAGTGTGGTTGAAGAGCTGAAAGTTGTTACAGAAATAAATATTACCACCACGACAACAGTAAACATAGAGGAAAAATACAAGGTAGTTGCTCCAGAGGCTATGCAAGAAACGTTCATGTCTGATTCAGAGGACGAAGGCGGTTAGTATGACATTAATTATTAATAATATTAGCTTTAGAAATAGTGGGGAATTTGTGTGATATTATTTGTCGCTTATCTGTGCCAAATAAATTAATATCAGTCAATGTATTTTGTAAGGTATTTTTTGTTTTGTTTGTGTTTTTTTTCCTAGTGGTTGTTTTTATACTCAAGAAATGCAAAAAATTTGAAAAATATTGAAAAGTGGAAACTTAACTTTTGTATAGCTAACGTTTCTAGGAATTCTGTAATTTAAAATTGTTAATATCAAAAATAGATTTATTTCTTGTTGAGTAATAGGGTCGTTTCAGTAAATAAAATTCTATATAAAATGTCATAGACACAACACTTGTAAAGGGAATTAAATTATTTTTAATTACTAAAATAATATTACAGCATAGCTGAATGATGAAATTTTTACTAATGTATTCAAAATTAAGAAATTTTATTATCTGTCATGTCTTATGTTTTTTATGTTAGTGTGCCAACAATGACCAACAGTGATGGTTAATTGTTTATGTGTAATACGATACGATATTCTAAATAGCATTGCTGGTGCCTGTTGGAATGGTATAATCAATTGTGTAATTATCTTTACAGTTACTAAAAAAATATTGGCATGGGAATTTGAGATTAAATATTTTATACTTCATTTTAGACAAAATACTTGTTGAATATGTTACACAAATCATTTTAAAATGATTTCTAAAAAATGTGAAACGACTCTATTATCAATTTTGAGTTTAATAAAAAAAAGAAGTAATAGAATTAAACGCAAAATCTATTACAACTTTTTTAAATTCCATTGACACATTTCTTATTCACGATATAGACTGATGCGCAGATGATGCTATTTTGTTTTGCATTTCCCTTAAGCATTTTTTATGTTGATTTGCCATGTGGTAGATTAATTAACCAATGTATTTAACAGTATATAACATTAAATAAATATGGTAGGTAGCCTAAAATTATAATTTTAACTCGGGTTTTTTATATTTTTTACGTCCTATATAAAGAAATATGCTCTGCATTAGATTTCTACTTTAATAGAATCATATAGACTAACAAAAATATAAAATTGATATTTATTAAAAAATTTGAACTTTCTGAGAATTTTGTACTATTATGAATTAATAGGATCTTTTTATACTTATACATAGATAGGGTGATTCAGAAATGTTAAGAACAAAAATAAGTACAGAATCTACGTGACAAATTATTTGACCCGTATTTTTTATTTTTCCGATTTCTCACTTTTGGGGGCCCTACGGCTCCTTTATTCGACTTAAAATTTTATTTTTTGTAAATATCTTCAGAGCCCCTGAGCTGATTTTATTGAAATTTGGTTTGGTGTTGTGGATAGTCTATCTAAACATTATTAAGAAAGTAGTTTTGTCAAGTACCACAGAGGGCACTTGTTATGTGTAATGCCACTCAGTTTTTGTTTATTTTTTGTTTCCATTTTTTTCTTTCTAAACTCTTTACCATTGCGTTTGAAGTAACATTTAATTGTACACAAAAAGGCACTCTACTTTCTTTTATTTGAAGTTTAATTTTCCTTAAAATATGTTACTAAAGTTCAAACATACTATTATTCTTAGTATCTTGACTTTTCTCTTCATATTTGTAAGTATTTATTCACATTCCACTAGCGATTTAGGTTGTAAAACTGTGTTTAGTTATAGGTGTTGCACGTAGAATCGAAAAAGGAAACCGAAATAACATTTGTGATTTCTTTAAGAAATTATTTTTGACGTACTCTTATTCAGCTTCATTTGAAACTTCTGTCTAAATTTTGGCAACCTATTATCAAAGGTTTAACTTTTCATAGAGTCGTCCTTGTAACTTGCTTACATAATGAAGAACAAATAGTTATGTAATAATATTATTATAGAAAAAATATATAATAAACTAATAAATATAAAGATTATTATGGCAGATGGGATCCTTTTTAAAAAAATTTTGGTGAAAGAAAAATTTCTCAAGAATGTGATACTAAGCTTAATGAAAAATAATCAGCAACACTAAACTGTTTGTCTAACTAATAGTTTCAAAATTAACAGATATGCAAACGTAAAAAAAAACTTAATTTTATTCAAATTTAGTACCCTTTTGAATCTCATATCGGACGCCTATGATTGAAATTCGATATTATTAGGGGTCTGAAAGTGACGACATAAATGCTTAAGGTATTTATTGAAAAGTATAGAATTGTAAACTGTAGATTGCCAAAATTTGGTACAGAGAAGTTTCTAACGAAGCTAAATAAGAACCCATAAAAATTATCTAAAAGAATCGCAAATATAATTTTTAAAAAAACTGGTATTTTTTTTCAATACTACGTGTGACGCCTATGATTAAATTAACAGGCTTTTACTACCTAAATCACTAGTGGAATAGAAATAAATGCATAAAAATATCATAGTACTAAGAGAAAAGTCAATATATTCAGAATAATCTCAATATATTGAGTTTTCAAAAAATAAAAAGTATGTTTGACACTAGGGTGCTTTCGTATGCAACCATTGGCAAATGCAGCTGAAAAGAAACAAGATTGTAGAGTCTATAATTGATATCACAAGACAAATATTTTTTTAAATGCTAGTACAAATGTTTTCTTCATTTAAGCCTGGGTATTCTACAAAAAAATCTCATGTTTATGGTGCTATTTTTGACATCTGTCACTAAAATCTGTTTGAATTATCTTCAAGCCACCTTATTCATTTTATATATTCATAATTTTTCAAGTTTCTCAATGATTAGGCTGTCGATCTCGGAATCCCGAGATTCTACTATTTTTCAGTCCCAAATACCCCGGAATGCCGCCAGCTTGATTCCCGAAATTTTCAGGTTTGAGCTTGTCAGATTCAAATCACAGATACTATATTTAATTTAGTGACCAGCTCTAAAAAATTGAATATTGATCACATTTTTTCAAAGTAATAACTGTTTTAGAGTCTAATAGTTTTAATAGGGCTTTGTTCAGTACTTTGAATTATGAACTAGCCATTTCAGCCACGTTCAAGTACAAATAAGAAAGTTTCATTAGTTTCTACTTTAACTAAAGAAACGGAATTAATAGAAATGATGTATTCTACTGTACTACCAATTTCACCTACAAGTGTAAAATCAGAGATCCGGAAATTAGGGGTTCCGGAGATATTCACAAAAAAGAAAATTTTAGGCCCAAATTAAAATTCAGGAAAACAAAAAAATACGGATCAAATAATTTCTCATACAGATTATCTACTTAATTTTTTTCCTAGTATTTCCGAATCACCTTGTATGTTTTGTTAATATGTGCCTTCAATAGATACACAATTTTTTTATCTTTAACTCTTTTTATCTATAGTAGTTGAACTAAGAACTGCATTTGACAAAATTTCTTGTACCTATTACTCTAAAATTCTTCAAATAAATTTTGAAATTACAAAAGCATGTTTGTGCATGTTATCATTTCCTACACTGACTATCTACTTTTAAATAGAATTATTAAATTAATTTTAGGCAGCAAATAAAAATCAGATTTTTTAAATTATTATTTATTTGAACAAAATTTGTTGGTAAGTCATAATTTATTAACGACTTTAATCGTACCTATTTTTAAATAAAGAATTTAAGCTAAAAAAGACCAGAGTATATTTTTTTTCGCTCAAAAATCCTTGGTTTTAAATTCATATTTTAAAGCGGTATATTCGGTCATACAAAGATATTGGGTGGTATGGGATAGATTTAATAAAACCATGAGCGTGTGTCCGCTAAGGGTGGTGGTTGGTTGCATGCAGGCGGAGTGGACGAGCCTCCTGTGGCTTATGGTCGACCGACGCATGCTCAGCACGTCTATCTACCCTTCTACCAGGGACACATGACCTACACACGTAAGTCCCACTGTCTGTTCCTCCTCATCTAACTAACACCTGTTGTAGTAGATAGCTTCTTTTAGCTTCTGTCCTAACGTGTGGCAATTTATTTAGTGATAAGTAATATTAGAAAACAATTTTTACTCGAGATACTTGATGTTTACACATTAAGTAACTTTAGTAAACATTTGATATCTTCTTTCAATATAGTATTTGTAAATTTTCTTTATAAACTAAGTCATTTATAATACTCTTTGAAAAAGAGTTAAACAATTCATAAATTTACTTTTAAAATGAGAAAGTTTGATGAAAACGTAACCTCGTTTTATTGTCTTATGTTTGTTGTTAAAAAAACATAATTTTACCTTGGGCACGCAGTTTTCCGAAAACTCTTTCATATAGTTACTTGCACTTGTTTTGTATTATACATGGTGATTAAGGTTTTATCAAGATACCAGGTGATGATCTAATTCTAAGCAAAATGTTTTGTAATTTATAGTCTACATAAATTGCATAATTTCTGACATGAAAAACATTTGAAATTAAAAAACTCATTTTTACAAACTTCTAGGAGATTGTTGACGTAGGCTGATGAAGTGTTGGAGTTGATTTACAAATGTCAAGCAGTTGTATATACAGGGTGTCCGGAAACTCTCTGCAGAAAATGTAGGTGATACTACTTAAAAAATTATATGTTGAGTTTATTGCTTTCAGGGTAATTTGAATGGTCGAAACGTTGTCGGTTTAGTTTCCTTGATGTTTGACATTCTCTCTCCCACCCCCTCTATCTCCCCTCTCTCTCTCTCTTTCTCTACCTATCTCCCTCTCTTTCTCTAAAACCCCTCTTTATGAAGGCACCATCAGCAGTGTGCCTAAAAAAAATTTAAATGTCTATTTCCTTGCAAACAGTTGGTTTTTTCGACTTCAAACGAGATTAAATATTTAGATAAATTATCAACCTTTAAGGAAATGCCATCATTTTTTCACCTACCATATGCCCTTTCTACCCTTTAGGGCACTGAAATTTTAGAAATATTGCATCTCTATAAAAGTTACAAGTGTGCCAAATTTGAAAAAAATCCTTCCAGTTCCACAAAAAAAAACAGATTAAGGTCGCCGTATTTCTGGCAAAATATGACCCGTATTTGTAGTGTTTTTAGGTACTGAAATCTCAAAAAATAAAGCTCGAAGAACAAAAATAACCACACAAATAGAATCTTTAAAGTTCTGTCTATTCATTATTACTATTTAAATATAGTTTAAACAAAGTTTTAACTTTTAAAACACGTATTTTCATATTGGTCTTTGCTGCTAACCTACTGTCACATTTTTATCAATTAATTTATCGTGCTTATACATAAACCTAAACAATTTTATATGTAATACTAAGTAAGTTTATGTTATAGGAATATTTAGAACTATATATCAATTTTAAAAAGTAGTTAGTTTGATAAATTTCAGTACCTAAAAATGTATTAGCATTTTTCCATAAGGGTCATTTTCTCAGCAAGTTCGGTCAACTTCATTATCTAGAAGTCTGTTACAAACTATAAAAATTTGACTCAATTTAACAATAAATAGTTCAGCCTCTGACTAAGAGGTGGCGGTAAAGTAAATTCTGTTTACAGGGCGAGCAAAATTTGGAATTAAGTATTATATTAGAAATCAAGACGAATTAAACATACCACATGCATTTGATTGCATTGTTACTGATATAAATTTTCAATTTTACCACTTCGGAACGGTTATTGAACGTGCGAAAGACGTTCTGTATGCAGTTATGAGAAAAGTTTGACCTTTAAAAAAACCTCAAAATTAAGGGAACTACAAAAATCTCTTTAATATTAACTAAGGGCTATTAGGACACTATTAACGAAAAAATACAGGTGTTTAAAACACCAAACCAAACTCCTGCAAAATTCAGAGAGTTAAATCGATCTAATCCAAATTTAAAAAAAATGTAGTCAAACTTGAAAAAATTTCAAATATTGACAGAATTTGAAAATTTTTAAAGTAAAATGATAACCACTTCAAAATTATAAATTTCAAAAGGAAAATCTTACAGTTAAATTATCTGACCACTGATACTGCTGGCTATCGTAATATGAAGTATACAGGGATGCAGGAAAGAAATGACGCTTACCTGTATATTAGTGTACATTGTCCTCATGCCGCCAGTGAATTTTTTAACATTTACTTTAAAACATTTATTAGCATTCGTCTTGTCTGTAACTCGTTGGAGGTTGACATTTAGGTAAATTGGATCTCAGCAATATATTTTGACATCTAATTTTCGCCGTAAGTTTGCTTACATATTTTAAAACCACCACACAAATAAAGATGTAATAGATATCAGGGTCAGGTTGAAACATAAAACGATTGTTTTTACTATTATCTTTTATTTTGCAGATACACAAATTTTTTCAAAAAGTATATTGCTATTTGTCTTCTGTGAATTGTCTCACTATGTATTATTAAATACCTATTACAAAAGGGATAAATAATGAAATAAAAATATATTTACATTATACAGGGTTGTTCAGATATGATTTCGAGAGTTCAGTTCACATAAATTAATATCACACTGTTCTATAAAATTTTCGTTCGAGTTCCAGGGCGTCTAAGAAATTATATTTAGTTAATGTTTTCTAATAACTTTATTGCTAGTAAGTATATCGTTTTTTCTTTAAATTTTGTACCCTTCACTAATGTTTCTTTGCATTCACGTTAATTTGACGCTTATCCTGATTTAGAATTTATTTTTTTATAAATTTGGATAATACGTAACTAGCTAGACAGCATATACACAAAATTTAAAAATGGCACTAAAAACTGAAGAAGAACACAAACCTACAACGTAAACACATGGTAAACACAGGAATTAAATTATGACATGACAGGAATGACAAGGAATTTTATCGTCGTGTTGCCACAAATGTTGCTATTTGCCTACTCTGACTCGCATAGGCGGCGTTAAATAAGGATTTAATATAATTTCGAATTTTTTTTTTGCTTTATAAATAAGTTCCCCTCTTAGAATATTTGTGCTTAGTCATAGTTAACCCTGTTTTATAACATACATTCTTGATTAAAATTTTTGCTTTGTTTTAAAATAAGGTTGGACGATGAAGAATAAATAAGTTTGACAACAACCGTTATAATGAAAAGTGATACCAAGCATGTTTTTTTTCGTAAAGTGAAATATAAAAATTTATTACTTTTAGGTAAAAAGCTTCGACCTGTCCCAAATTATTATTTACGCATTGGAGTATCAATTTCCACTTGTTGTAAGAAATCGCACTGGGAGGGGTTTTTATAAGAGTTGTTAAAAAAATAAATAAAATATAGTAAAATAATTGACTTGAATTTTTGCATCAACATACAAAATACTATACCGCTTCCGACAGTGCATACTAAAAAAATATCATTTTTCCGAAAATTAATTGAAAACTCATGAAATATGTAGTGATGTATATCTTAAAAAACACAAATTATTAATTTTCCATTTTTTTTTAGAACAACCCCTATAAAAACCAACCCCCCTCCCCTTCCGTCATAGTGCGACTTTCGTACAATCGGTAGAAATTGATACTCCAATGGGTAAATGACAATTTGAGACAGGTAGTTGCTTTTTAACTTCAGGAGCCTTCGAACTAAACGACTGTTTACTGCAATTTAAGTTTCTTTTTTTATTTCCGTTTCTTTCTGGGCCTCCAAAATATAATTAGGATCTCTACATTTCAAATTTCTTCCTCTTCTATTTAATATCACTTCTGGAGCTAAACAGTGCATATAAAATCTTTCCAACTTTTTAAACATACTTTCATTAAATGTTTTGTCTCTTTATATTTCTTCTATGAACAGGTCATTGTTATCACCTATGTAAACTACAAAATAACATAGGTTTCTCGTTGTTATTGCTAATTGCCCTTGAATCTAAAAGACAAGCAGTACTGATTAAATATAGATAATACTTCATCTTTTTTAACTTACTTGGTAGTAATAGCTATGAGTTTTTTTTATAATTTCACTCGATCTTTATCATTATATAAACAAGGCACCATTTTCTTCTCCACTGTTTCTATCAAAGTAATTGCTGATAAAGCTACCTTTTCCAAACATGTAACTTCTATTATGCTATCATCTCCAATTAAACCTAAAAATGTTATATTGAATATATACATATATATACGGACATATTTTATAGTAAAAAATTTTTTAGTTAACCACCTTTATAACTATCTGTATTATACACAGTACACGATTTTTATTAATCAAAGCTTTAGTAATAGTCTATGAAATAAATATCTTGTCCAGAAGCGACGGCGACAATTGAATTTCTATGGCGTTTTTTAGAAGATTAAATTTATTGATAAATTTGTAATATTACAGGAAAAATTTGAGTCCTGAATCGTTTTTAATTTTAAAAGTGCTAATTTATTATGGTTTTATTTATAATCGAAATAGCTTGTACAAACTAAGATAGGTATTACATATTTAAATATTTATATGGTTAATATTAAATTAAGTATTTTCTGTCATCTTAATCTTTTAAAATAACTGACAATAATGGTCAATTTTTCTTACAACATTCTCCAAGAGCGCTCTTTTATGATAAAGCTTATGATTCAAATCGTAATTTATTCGCAAAATGTCTACAGAGCGTTCAGCAAAGGATGGGCCATATTTTAAGGTTAGCTTCTTTGAACAAAAATTATTTGATTTCAATTAATATTGTACATAAATAACTATTATGTATTCCTAAAATTTGATAAATTAAAGATTCGAATCCCCTCCCCTGTTCCTGTTACATATAAATATATAATTATTAAGTACCTATTATTTAATTCAATTTACAAATAATGATATACATACCTTTCTAAATCCAACGAACTTTCAATTAATAAAAATGTCCTATAATTTTCACTAGTATTACACACACATAAAGAATACAGAAAACCACTGCTACTGCAAAGCACAGATTTGCAAAGGATAAATTGCAACTGAACGCTGAAATTTAGAATACGGAAAAATCGATATCCCATTTAGATGCTAGGGTTGTAAATATTTTGTCGCAGATCGAACGCATGACCTTCAAGCTCAGTTTCGGCATGTTTCGGCTACCCGTTATTTTCTGCACTCCAACTGTGACATTCTTTAAATATTTGCAGTTCAAGTTTTCTCCGTTAGATATCCAGCACTTCCCGGTACACAGTTTTATATCATTGTCAGTCAACGATCGAGGTACTTTCTTATTTAGAATACCGCAACCTTAAAAAAATAACTTTGAAGTTACGTAACTCCGTTAATATTGACATTTTGAGAAAATGTTACATAAACTTGACACATAATTTTTTCGAGTAGTATCACCTTGTAGCACAGAGTTTCCGAACACCCAAGGTGGAACTTTGAATGGAATAGGTACTTATACCCTTTGACCTTTAGAAACACATATAAGTTTTTTCTCAAATTTTGTTAAGGAAACTGAACTATTTTAATCCTATTTTTGAAATTTTTATATAATGCTGCTGAACAGATTACTGTGAATTCAAATCCTTTAAATTTTATTATAAATAAAACTTGACATTGCATTATACATATTCTATTTTGATTTCAGGAAATAAAATCATATATTTTACACAAAAAGTTGTAAACCATTAAACTAAAATAAATATAATTTGAAATTCTGACATATTTGGCAATTGTTATTTTGCCAATTTTTTGTCGTTTGGTTTTTTACCCGTTTACCACGCTAGCATATCATAACAGGTGTTCACCTAAAAAAGGACAGTGATAGAGGTAATTGACAATAACATTAAACACTTTAAAATAAGATATCACAAAATGATAGAAAAAAAAATTGTTTTTATAAAATTATTTTCCATTGCAATTACGCTCTTTGTCACTAGTTTCACAGTTGAATTAAAAATGCAACAACAGACCATTTTTTCTATGCCATAGGCAAGTTTTTCTTCATTATTTTAAAAGTATTAAGCTAGTCCTAATCAATATCTTTTTCTAGGTTTGATACCAAATATTTAGGTACACTAAAAAAAAAAAATAACTCCATTGACAAGTTTAGAGTCAATAATTATCTAAAATAAAAATAATTTTGCTAGATAATACTAATAAAAAAAGATTTATTTTTTAATTTGTCTTTTGGATATTTGTGGTTAAAAATTATTATAATTACTCTACCTTTAAGATAAAGTAAGGGGCACAAAAGCTAAAAATATAAATATATTATGGTGACATATTATGGAAGTAGTTTTTTTCCACAATTTTTAAAAAATTGCTGGTGATATTTTCCAATTAAATCTTTACCACCCTGTATAATTCACTTTGTTCAATCATACACTTCACAAACCATTTTTCAGGACTTATCAATAGTGTTTAATGTGTTTACCTATGATAATTATTTATGTTTCTTGATCATTTTTTATTTATTAGTAGATATATTTAATTCAATAAATAAAGAAGTCTGCTGTACCAAAGAATTTAAAGGGAGAGAGAGCGAGAGAGAGAATTCCAATAAAAATTATTATTATATTATATATTTTTGGGTCTTATATAATTCTGATTACTAATTTTATTACTGTCATCGTAATTTTATACTTTGAAACAGCACATATCTATTTATGTTAATTATAACTTCTTATCAATATTATATACGTTACTTTTTATCTCAATAGCATCAGTACATTCGAGTGTTTTATCACTTATGAGACACATTTATGTAATTTTGTTTTAATTGATGTGGATTTTGAAGAGGTAGCATAAATTTTCTCTTCTTGTTCAGGTGATGATCCACTGTTGGGTGATAAACAGCAATACAACTACATGACCGTTGACGATATGAAGTCTCTTGGTGATGATTCTATGCGACTGGATGTCACCAACGACGAGAAAAGTGAACATAACAGAAACTCGATAGGTAAATATCGCTTTAGACGTTTATGTAATATTTAAATAGTAATCTGTAATTATATTTCAGCACCATCGCATATCAGCAGTGAACTCATTATAGTACCTCATACTGTGAAGGAGTATTATGCATCTAATGCTTATTCTGCACCTGACAATGTTGATATCAATAGGCAACCCATCACAGCAGGGTAAGTCGGCAGATTTCATTTATCATTTTACCCCTTGATCCAAAATGCAGTGTGCTTACTTTAAAATTGGAAAAAATGTATTTTGCAGCTTCTAAAATTAACTGTCATTGAAAGAGGTGTATTGATTACTTATTTGTGGTATTGTCACATTCTTTGTAGGTAAAAATTGAACAGTATCAAGACAGTTTTTTATGTAATAATTTTATTTTTAATTTCTAGGTCCTGATCATTATTTTTTCCTTAAGTCGGTGTGTTGTATACATGATACATAGGTTTTACATTAGATAAACTCGATCTTAAATAAATAAGATTATAGTTTATGTTTTTTCTAATTGGTATACTTTAACCAACCTTAATCTGTAGAAATATGTTTGTTTTGTACATATGTACATGTGTAATATTGGAAAACATTTAGTCATTATTTACACAGTTTTAGCAAATCTATAATATCTGTTATTTTGTAAATTCTAGAAAATGATGATATTAGCAGCTGCTAATTCAATATAATAGTATTATTAAAAAAGTTTTTGATGGGGCGTGTAATATAATATAACTTGTAGATTGGCAGCTGCAGATTTATATTTGCAATATCAAAATGATAAAGTAACGAGTATAAATATTTGCATGGAATATTTGTATAAGAAGATAATAATAAATATAAGGTTCTAACTCTGTTGAGAAAAAATAGATTTATTTAATACTAAAGTAATTATATGAAATTAAAAAAAAACTGTTTTATGGATGATTTTTTGTAGGTAAACAAAAAATTGAAACAACAAATTACGTATACAAAGGGTTTTTGAAATAGTATTTTCTTTCAAAGGGAAAATAAACAATTTTCAATATCATTTCCAGCAGTTTCAACATTTTCCAACTTATGTAAACCCACTTAACAAAGTGGTGAAAAATAATATTTTTTTTTTCTTGAAATTGTTAACACTACATAACAGAGTAGGTTTCAACATTTTCTGTTTCTATAATTTAACAATTTTATTTATTTTCGTATTTCAGAAACACTCTGTATAAAATGACTATGAAGGGATTTAGGATATAGCATTATATAGGTACCCAATCCAATGTGCAAAAGTCTAGAAACTGACTCATTGCTAGCTAACGGACTGGCGTGCTGGGCAAAGCATGCAGAGAGCAACAGTCCATAGGTGTACCAGTTTAGAGGGTGTATAAAAAATATACAAAAAATACATTAAAAGTAATTGTATTACATGACGCCTATTATTTTCACTAGATACAATGAATGAACAGTTTTTGCTAATTTCGAACCATTAAATAATAAAAATGAAGAGTTCTTTGCAAATTTCAAGCTTTTGTCTCGTATCGGTATGTCAATTGCGATCTTTTTCATGACATGTTTAATTGCCTTCTATAATAATAATTTCACTTCACTTAATTTAAAGGTGGTGTTATTTTGTGCTAATTAATTTTTTGTGCCCAAACTAATTCTATTTGATTTAATTAAGTGGTATAGCGGTACATGGAATATATGAATTCCTCAAGCTTTGACCATGACATCCACTACATACTTCATGTATTGACCTTTTTCTCATTGGACAATTTATAATAACTGTCCTTTTAGCATTGTATATGTATATTCATTATTCTTTAATTTTAATCACTTCGTAATATCTGCTTTCCTCTATGCTGATGTCGGTAACTTTTCAACCCTTTTGTTAAAAGGTTATTCATCTCAACAATTTCTCCTGATTCTACATAATCAAGCCATTTTTTAAATAAGTCGCTATTCGTATCTTCATAGCAATCTAACTTCCTACGTGATTAAAAAATATGCAAACCATTTTGTAAAATTCCCATATCGTTTCAAATATGTGTTACTATTAATATTTACCCTTTTCCAAAAGGTGCTTTTAATTCTGTAGAAAATCGATCTAAAAATGCTCCATTTACTAGAACTGTCATTTTGAACAATTTTTAATTGTTATCGTGCATAAAAACTTCACAGTTGTATTAATTTATTTTTTAATTTAATGTGGCTATAGAAATTACGTGTAGCATCCAGTGCCTAAGCTTATTCTATTATTGGTTCTAACGTCGGCTAAATCAAGTACTAATTATTGAGCCTTTACCGTATCCACAGTCGTATCACTGTGCATAGAGAACAGCACAGTATTAATACTCCGATAAATAAAGTTTAAGCTCTTATAAAAATTATTTTATATTTAATACACACTTTTTAATAATAGTGCTTTTATATTATCTATTACAGTATATATCGGTTATAAAGCCAGCTCTTGGACCATGTAAAAGGCGTCGTTATATCTAATCGTCGCTATAGGAGATTAGTACCATTTATTATATATCTTAAAGCTTTTTCAACTGTTTCATTATTTGATTGCCTTATTTTTTTAAATCGTACGAAATTTCCACTGTTCATGAAATGATTTTTAATTTTATCTCTATTTATCCAAATTGTAGCAATAGTTGAATGAGCCACCTACATAATAAAAAAATCATATGTATGTATAGTTTTTCAAACTGGCTGTTTATACGTACGCTAAATTTTTCTGCAAGCATGGAATTCTTTACTCCACTTGATAAGTGCTCTATTATTTTAATTTTTTCAGCAACTGTAAAAGCCTTACGTTTATTTATTTTTTTTTTTGGTTGATCAGCCATACTTTTCTTATATGTACCTCTCAACGAAGCCTATCGAATTCAAACGCTCAACATCTGCATGAAACTAAACAAGAAACAACTAGTGTGATGTGTGATGACGACATCCTAATGTCAATACTGCGCATGAGTAGGTCGTTATAACCGATTACGAACAACGTAAAATCGTCGTTATAAGCGATACATCGCTTTAAACGATGTCGCATTAAGCGATATATTTTAACAAGGAAATCAGACGGGACTTTGAGATTTGGTCGTTAAAGCCGATATGACATAATATCCGATGTCGTTATAATCGATATATACTGTAGTTATTTTCTAGATTGGGTATAACTAATATAATCTATACCCTTAACATGGTAAATTTGTTTTTCATTTAGGTATGTACATACTTATATCTTTTATATTGATTTATTAATATCCACAAAATATTTGGAGAAAATTATTGGACAAATACTATTATTAAAAAAAAAATAAAAAGTGAAAGATTTTTTTGTTGATTATGAAATAAATTGTTTTTTGTTTCATCTTTGTAAATGTATTTTTTGTATGTTTTTATTGATCATCGTTTCTGAATAATGCATGAGGGGTGTGGGAAAAAAATGAATAAAAAAATTTATGGAAACTATACAAACAGGTTATGTTTATAAATATATACATGTTTTGTTGAAACTTATAATAATAAGTACCGAATGAATTGTTCCGAAAACATGACAACAATAATTTATAGTTGATAAAGTTTCACTCATTTTTTAGTACACCCATATCTGGTATTCAGATATAATGTAAAATATCAGTAGGTGTTCATATACATTTACTTAATTTTTTCTCTGTGTCACAGTCACATGTGATATCAAATTACATGGTGTAATTACAAATAGTTCTTTTTCCAAGTAAACTGTCTTGATATATGACCAAAATCTCCCATTAGTTTATGTTAGAAGTTCGCCCTCTCCCCAAACCGAGGCCTAAGTAGTTAGTATGTATGTATTTAAGCTTATGCAGTGGAGAGTGGACGCGGTTAGAATATTCATTGAACCTATTGGGTCCCAAAAGCCATGGACCAGGCCTGTGCAGAGAAAGGTACATTTTTTGTGGTACTCCCCATAGTACCCGAGATATATGCACTGAATGCAGCACTCTATTAACACTTGTGACCCTTTACAGTTTTAGCTAATACATGACACCTGGATATAATTTTATTTGCAGCCGATTACTCAATCTCACTACTAGCAAGAAAGTAGCTATTCATATAATCTACACACTGTATATTCTCATTAAGCATTAATATCAATGTTACATTTTGTTGTTGTTTTACTTGGTAAATTATTTATTTATTAAACAAAAATATAGCTACTATCTTTAGAACGTGGTTATGGTATATACTAAATATTTTTACTGGGACAAGTTGTAGATTGATTTTATTTAATATTTGAAGGTTTTTTCCCATGTGTTTTTTTTATCATCCACTTTTATTAAAAAAGCACCTGTAAAAGGAGTGAGGAATTTTGTAGAATTTAACTACCCCAAAGTATGAATGTTGCCAATGAATGTGTCTTGTAAGTACATTTTCTGTATTTTTGAGTTGTTTATTTTTAAATATGTTTATCTTTTTTGTAAATAAGATGTTATCTTGAAGGACAAATTTAAGGTTTTAAATAATATTTAATTAACATAATAATATGCAATCAATAAATATATTAAGAACTGCAATTATGCATATATTTAGTATTGCCAAACAGAGAAATTGGAGAAACTCACAAACATGAAAATATATTTTTTTTAGTTATAATAATTTTTTTTAAGCTATAGATTAACTATTTGTATGCCTTTAATGTTTTATTGTTTATTAACAAACAAATACTACATACATATTCATTTTGATGAGATGGATATTTTTTACTTAGTAGTATAACACTATATTATTTTAAGAGGAAAATATTCCTAATTTGCTTGTAAAATAACTATGTACACATATATATAGTTAATTATCGTGTAGTTCACAATAAATAATGTTTACTTTGTTTCTATTCCAATAAAAATAAAGTATAGATACAAGTTTTAAAGTTAATGTAATATATTCCTGTTAGACGTATTGAAATTCAGATGAAGAGAATTAGATGGTAAAATATATTTAATATACTTGCCAGTAAAATTAAGATATATTTAACTCCATAAAATACGTTATTCAAACTAAAATTTTATTAAAAGAATGAAATTGAAATTTTGTACATATTTTTGTCTGTAAATAATGTATATAAGTGATTGTGATGTATGTATATGTATAGATATTCCATAAAATTCAATTTCAGTGAACGCATCACTTTTTTATATTATATTTCCATTGAGAATAGTTTTAATTTATCTGAAAGGTTGGTTGTTGTTGAAATTGAATTTTTACTTACCCTTTAATTTAACCAAACACGATTATCCAAGTTCCGAAATGATTACCTACTATAATGCTTGCATAGAATTAACAATATTCCTTTGTTTTTCGTGTTATCAACAGTGCCCCGAGTTGGAAGAAGTAAGTTTTATGTACAGTGTACAGATAGTGCTTAACTAGTAGAGTAGGCAGTGTGAATAACTTGCTTAATATTTATCACTATTTATGTTGTGATTATTTTAAATAAGATGAAAACTCAACCAGTATATCTGTAAAATTTTGTATTCATCTGCTAAATTGCGTCACCTGTGCAATACTTGTCTGTCAATTCAGTGAATTTCGAATTAAAATTCTGTAATTATCTACTTAGTTTTAGTTGCCATGACAAAGTATATCAGGCCGTAACTGTCAGAATTTGACATTTCATATTGATACTGCAATAGCTTATCTTTTAACAGTATTTATCTAATGTGGTGCATAAAAATGATTATGTATTTTTTATCTGTTATTTTAAAACTATAAAATATGTGACACTGATACCATCTTACTCCACACATAGTCCTTCTATTTATATATTTAACTTTTTTAAGAAAACTGGGTACATTCATATTAATGATCTTGCACTTTCTCCTTCATCATGAAACACAATACCACAGTCCTTTAAGGTGGTGTGTATCAATTTATAAATTTAAAAATGATACATACACCTCAGCAGATATTTGACATTTATCATAATTTCTAAGAAACATCAAATTATTGATTCAAAGAATTGACACAGTATGTCACAAGTCCTGTAGTGTAGGTACAGCTGCACATGGAAAATCACTGAAACAAGGCAATAGACAGACTAGATAAAACATAGGTGCTACAGTTTAGCAAGCGATGATTTTGTAGTAGGTAAAATCATTACAAGACTGTAAATAACATCACCAGAAATATGGAATAACGTAATGCAAAATTCAGAGAGATTTAATGTTTAATAAAAGAAAAAAACAAATGGAGAACATTATTTATCATGCTTGTTATTTTCTATATACAGACGCTTTTTTCATTTGAAATATAAAAATTACTAGTTTACAAAATATTTTTAATTTGCTTTAATAATGTTTAAAATGAATAAAGGGGTTGGATCTATCACTTTGCTGTTTATCTTTATCGCCATAAATATATGTTAACTTTTTAAATATTTTTGCACACAATTTTTGTAGAATTAATATAAATAAATTCAAATTGTTTACTGCCATTTGAATATCTTAACTGATATTTTCTCTCAATAGTTTCTTAGTGTCTTTTATTGTGGATGCTCGGGGTGGAGCTATGCGAGGATGCCGACACTCCGGAGTGAGAGTTATCGTTCCACCGAGGTGTGCAGCAAGTCCAACTCGAATAACTTGCCGATACGTTCGACCACAAAGAACTCCACATCCTCCTCCTTTGATGGAAGGCGAAGCTTTGGCAAGCCGACTCCTGGAATTAGGCCCAGTTGGTGCCAAATTCTTAGGGTAAGATAAAATTAACGTGAAATTCGAGCGTATGGAAATATCGTATCGTTTTAGACCTGTGATTATAGAGGTTCCCCATTTTGCTTCTCTAAGAGGCAAACAGCGTGAAATAATTGTCCTGCGCTCAGACAACGGTGAAACGTGGAAGGAGCATACTTTGGAAGCAAACGAGGAGGCTATACAGGATGTTCTTAATCATAGTTTTGATGGCGAAGGTAATTTTTGCGTAAATGTTCATGTATCAATTTAATTATAGTGTCATGAAGTTCTAATTTATTTGTTTATATGACATAAGTATAATATGAGCCCAGGTTCATAACAGTTTGCACAATTTTGTGCACAATATTTAAATAAAAGTAACAACTCTGTCAAAACTGTTTTATTAAGGAAGTCAAAGAAACCAAAGTTTGTTTTGTTGTAGATCATAAAACGAATGTCAAAATAATTTGTAATTTTTTCGAAACTTATTTATGATTTTATTAATTAAACAATACTTATATATTTTAAGGATCGGTCAGTGGTCGTGCTGTTTAAGGCGTCAATACTTGAATCGAGGTGACTAGATCGGTTTGGGTTTGACCCCCGCAGCCGGTAGACCGTATACAGGGTGAACCTTAAATAAGTACAAATATTTTAACTGCAGGTGTAATTTGTCATAGTCTAGTGAAAGTCATTTTTAAAAATGTCCAATATCTACGGAGATATTATTTTTTTTTTTTAAATACCCACATTTTGAGTGTCGCTGATGAGATAGAACAGAGCACTGACATAACATAACGTCCCTTCATGGTGAGGTTGTCATATCACCTTTAAAATAAATATTTTTTGAACGTAAATCTACATAGATTTAATTAAAAAATACTTGTTTTAAATGATAAGAGAAGGAAAATTGGGTAGGTAGTATGCTACGCAGTAATATTAACCCAAAATTTTTACTGACATTGCCATAAACAATAAAAAAATTAATTTCCACAAGTTTGATATCTGATACCAACTTCCAATTAAAATATTAATGACATTACTTTCTTCATAGATTGAAAAAATTATACATAAACATGCATAAAGGCTTATCTACATACTGAAAAGACAAGTATGTACACAGGTATCCACATTTCACAAGGTAATACTATACTACTAGAAAGAGGCACAAGAATAGCGAAATACTATGGTTTTCACACAACACATTAAAGTAAAATTTCCGCGTCAATTATTTATTATTATTTTTAAATTCTAACCTCTAAGTATGTCCTACATTGCATTAGGTTGAAGTTGCAATATAGCGCTATTTATATTTATTTTGACAAATGTGACGTCATGAAATGAAGATGACGATGATGAAAGTTATAGGTATTGCAACTTTACTAATGGGGAATGCCACTATGTTGGAAAAGTTTATGGAAACTCAGTAAATTACATTGTTTTGGAAATATATGAAGACCATATTCGTTGTTTTTTAAATTAAATTAAATTTAAACAATTTATTGGCAAATTAATGTACATGTGACGTCAGATGTACATTTTTAAGATGCGGCAACAGAGCAATAGCATGCAACTTGTCTTAGAATAAAATAAATTACATGCAGTACTGTATAAATAGAAACATATATAGTGCCTGTAAACATCATTTGTCACTTCCGTCCATAGAAATAGAGAGGAGAACGAGCTTCGACGAGTGCGGATCCACATTTCACTAGGACGTTACGGACGCTGCCATTTTGAAATCATGTACGTCACACTTTTAAGTCAAGATATTTACAGATAACGGTCGGACGGGAGACTGAACGTTTCGTATTTCGAGCTAACTGAAAATTTCAAAAGTACATATTATTTGTTTATATTTCATTTAAAATTTAATGTGTTTCTAAATACAAATTTTAAAACGACATGATAAAATAATATTTTCAATCCCCTTCGTATAGATGAATTCAAAATGACAGCCTCCTGTATTACTAAGTTCGCGCATCTTGACGCTCATTCTCCCCTCTATTTCTCTGATTGTCATGCATTGTTGCCAGCTGGTAAAAATGTACGCGTGACGTCATGTTGTTTTAAATAATTAATATCTCTCATAAAACTGCATATTAGTCCAAATCCTATGACACGTATCCAATGTTTTTTAGAGTACTCTCTAAAAATGCAAAATACCAAATTTAGTGGTATTCCCCATTTAATGTATACATTCATGGAGGTTACAACTTTCTTGAAGCCAAAACATTAGTGTAACACTGGCAACGCTGTAAACCACCTGTTCAATCTGCAACACTTGTGACTTATAAACATCGTCTGGTCAGTGATCCTCAACAAGTTTTTTATTGAAAAATCACGAAATTTATTTAAAATTTGACCTTTTTTTCTGATTAAAAGAAAAACTATTAATTATGCATTTTACACAGAGAACTATACTACTGGTTAAAACATTTGTACTTATTTAAGGTTCACCCTGTATAAGCTATATTCCTGGAGAGGATTGGCACCCTCTCTGCGGGTATGGTAGGGTGGAAGAATGTTTTTCATTCCTGCACCGTATGGCAGTTAGGGCCTACCAACGTAAGTCGTTCCTGGGCGCAAATGTGGCCTGCTTAATAATAATATGCCACCCCCTCTCCCACACAAGTCTTCTACTTCTGGGCTACTCCTCGTGATTAGAATAAGGGGTAGAGATATTATTAAGTAATATAACATTCAAATACAAAACTGTAACTACATGTAAATTGAAAGTGCCGATATTACAGTGAGTTCAATTTATGCCAGATCCAGTGCTATCAGTTATCGTAGCTTTTAGTTCTGGGTGTACAATATGGCTGCTGTTGTATTATTGGCAAGTTCTGTAGGCTATACTGAATACTGGTAACAATTTATTTGTCACTGAAATTTTATTTTGTATAGAATCTATACAGGGTTAACTATGACTAAGTACAAAAAATTTAACCACATGGTCAGGGAAGCCTAAAAGACATTAAAACAATTATTCCAGAATTTTAGCTCGATATTTAAAAAATGGAGCAAAACATTTTTTTCCTACGGAAAGTCGGCGCCTATGATAAGAAACGACTTAGATGGCTTAGATCCATTGATAAAACTTACATCTGTCAACAATATCTACTACCATCGTCGTTTTTTGCAGCATTTCTAAATGTAGTAACAGTTGATCCACTTAGCTCCAGTATTTTGCATTCGTTTTCCATTATTTCGCTCATTAATAATAATAATAATAATAATATCTCTACCCCTCATTCTAATCACAGGGATTAGCCCAGAAGTCGGAGATTTGTGCGGGAGAGGGGGTGGCATATTATTATTAAGCAGGCCGCATTTGCGCCCAGGAATGACTTACGTTGGTAGGCCCTAACCACTATTCAGTGCAGGAATGAGGGAAACCTGGAAAACCTCATTAATTAGGGGGTTAGTCAAATATCAACCGGTATCAATCTCTCACATTGACCCAAGCCAACATTCTTCCACCCTACCATACCCGCAGAGAGGGCGCCAAACCTCTCCACGAATATAGCTTATATACGGTCTACCGGCAGCTGGGCTCGAACCAACACCGATCTAGTCACCTCGATTCAAGTACTGACGCCTTAAACCGCGCGACCACTGACCGACATTACAGCCACTCACTAACGATAAAGACATTCCCGTAGGTACAATTAGATAAAATGCCTATTTATTATAACAAAATCGAAAGGAATAGGTACCTAATAGACGTTTTAATGTAACCGCGGCAGTCTTGTCCCATAACCTAGAAAACCAAACCGGCGAACTATATTGTGGGAAAGTATCTGCACCCAACACGAATGTCTTTATTTAATAACTATAAAACGTTTAAAAATTAAAATAAGGCACTAAAAACTGAAAAAGAACACAAAATTACAACGTAAACACAGGAATTCAATTATGACATAACAGCGATACTGACTGATGAGCGACTGTTGCATGCTTGTAGAGTATGCACCAACAAGCAAGTTAACATTGGCGGCGTTAAATAAGAATTTAAAATAATATCGAAAAAAATTTTTTTTTTACTTTATAAATAAGTTTGGAATTTTTTTAAGGGTTTTTCCGTTAATTCTTATTTTTCCCTATCCCCTCCTAAAATATTTGTACTAAGTCATAGTTAACTCTGTATATGTCTCTGCTACCGTACTGAAACGCCACCTCCTCAATGGTGGTAATACCAGGGGCTGGTATTACCACCATTACCGCCATTGGCTAACTGGTGGAAGAACGTCTAAAGCCGTGCTCTGTATAAGTTTCCAAATGAGGCAAATTGAGATGAGTTGCTATTTCTTTTGGCACATTCCTTATTTTGTTGACACCAACCACTTGGTTAACACATTTTTTCCTGACATACTTCACAAAAAATCTTCGACTTGTAGTCATTTTTATTGTTTATTAGGTTGCTATTGTTATGATAGTCACCACGCGTAAACCGTCTTGATTTAAACAATAACAAATGTAAATTAAATTGTTGTATATAATACAATTGTCTTATTTTATTGCAGTTTTTGAAAAAATATTATTTCTATCAAACAGGAAATGTTTTTGTGTTGCTGATACATATCATCACTTAATGCCACACCACATGCCATTTTTTAAAGAAAATATCTGTTCACTTTGTCAACAATTACGATTTAATATTATTTTAAAATGCTACAAACTTTTAACCTACTATGCATTTCAGCAACCGGCCAGAATATTCTAAATCACCAATCTTAATGTTTTTTATAAAAAATTTGTGATTAACACATCATGCGTAGTAATATTTTGTAGTATTTAAGTTAAAAGTTTATATTTTGTTCTTGTTATCAAGATTTTTTTTTAATAAAACAGGTTTGAAAGTGTTATTACTATTATTTAAATATTAGTCGTAAAATTGTGCTTGGCTGAACTGTTAACAGTCTGGGCAACTTATACAGTACCTTCAACAATATGCCCCATATGAACATTCTTTCCTCTTCAGGGAATTTAGAGTTAATACCATCAATGTAAGAATATTGTTAAAGGCACAATATATTAAAATACATAATAAGAAAATTTAAATAAAAACCCGTTTATTACTAAATTTGTTTCAGAATTGAGCCAAATAGAAGATTTACATACCAACCGCATCACAAGGATTCTGACAAATGACTTTCCCCATTACTTTGCCGTTGTGTCTCGCATTAGACAAGAAGTTCATGCGATTGGCCCTGACGGTGGTACTGTTTCTAGTACCGCAGTACCATTGGTTCAAGCTGTCTTCCCACCCAATGCACTTACCAAGAAAATTAGAGTTGGATTACAGGTATGATTGAGATTGTACACATAAAGCATTAACAAATACTTAATATTTTTATCTCAAGGCACAAGCCATCGAACCTGAATTAGTATCGAAATTACTTGGCCATGGAGTTGCAGTTTCGCCGATTGTCACTGTTGAACCAAGAAGGCGAAAATTCCACAAAGCTATAACATTAAGTATGCCAGCGCCGAAAGCACATTCGCAAGGTATGATCAACCAGTACCAGGGTACCACCAACACTACTCTTCGCCTGCTGTGTTCTATCACCGGTGAGTGAAACTATTTTAATTTTTATCTATTGTTACATAGTATGTAAAAATACTGTTTATTACCTTCTTGGAATTGGGCTCTGTTAGAAATACGAGCAGCTTTGTTCTCACTGATAAAGTTACAACTATTCTAATGTTTTAAAAATTTCGTAATTACATAAAGTAACGTGGGTTAATAAAACAATTTTTATTATTATACTGTTGCAACTTCATCGGTTTGTTGCATCATTTTACCTATTATAGTGCATATAATTCAATAGAAATTCTTTAGAGTTCACCTTAGACTAGTTTCTTACACTGTGTAGGTAAGTCACCAGTAAAAAAAAATTAACCCCGACATATTTTTTTGATAAAAACTTACTCCTGTGAAAAAATTGATATCAAACTTGCTTATTATACCTTTGGCATGTTAGATGTAATTGTTATCAGTGTCGTCTTTACTGTTGCAAAAAATTATTTTCATATTCATGCTTCAATAGGAACTAAATCAGGTAAATTTAGTTCCCATATTAGGTGTCTGATTGAACTGGGCTTGTTCTTAATTTGTTTTCTGTACTTAGTTTTGTTTTGCATTAGTTTATTTTTAGATCATTCATTATTAGTATTACAAATTCCACTTTTGACTGTTGTGAAAATTAGTACTTATCTATTACAATACAGGGTGTAAGGGAATTAACTCCTATTATTTTTTATAGGTGAGTCCGCACTTTTAAAAATATTATTATTATACAGAACTTGGATTTTTTACATAAATTAGCTTTGCTGCATTCATTTATCCATATCAGGTAATCAGATCAAAAAATATAGATAACATGCAAAAAAGAGGTAATCAAAATTACAACTTACCAAATTGTATATCACATTATTTTTGAAGAAAACACACGTTTTTCTACATAATTTTTAAACTTTCTCTATTGTTTTCAATGCACATATATCTAGATTGGGTATTTTTATTTTCAATTTCTATACCTACCATAAACTAAATGTTTCATGTGACCCTAACCATAAAATCTACAGGATTTAGAAGACAATTAACAATATATCAAGCTGTTCAGTGTTACATAACAAAACTGTGGCAAAAAAATCAGATACAAAGAGAAAATATAACAGTACACCAGATAGATAAAAACAATAGCTTTGTTCGTAAACCATGCACTGCTGCACTAGTGTAATAATACGTTGCTCTTTATTGCAGTGTAGCCAAGTGCAAGTATAATCCAGGCGTTCGAAAATTTCAGTGTAGTGCAATAGTGTAGACACTACTACACCACTGGCTATCAAGGTGGTGTAAAAGTGTAGTGTAGTATATTTGTGGCGCGAAAATGAAACTTTTTGCACAGAACTCACTCTTTGGTGGATATTTTTAAATATCATAAACCCAAAAGTACCTAATGGGATTTCTGTTTTGTCGCAGAAATGGTTAATTCCGAAAAATGCAAAGAGGCACATTTGCAGTATAATAAGTGACAACCTTGTCTGTAATTGCAGGGATACAAATTTGTTTTTGGTGGTAATTATCGATGATATCTACATTAATTTAACTTTAAGATATGTACAAATAAGTTATGTATTACTTTGTTCGGTATAGATGATCCGAAAAAGAGATTTTTGTACCCCAGTCAGAAATTGACACTTTATTAAGAAAAACAAAACAGGATTGAAAATTAGGTTATGCCAGTTTACCTAACTTGAATTTACGAACAGCCAAATTTTTTATCTGAAAGTAGTGTAAAACTATTATTTAAGTGCAACACTGAATTCCACTACACTACACGCTGTGTAGTGTTTACGAACAAAGCTAATAGCACACTTAACCCTATTTGCACAACTCCAAGCGATCTACTGGCAATGGTTAATGGTTGTATCTAATGTCACTAAGCATTTCGAGCAAAGCGCTTCCAATTCATTTTCTGTATGCACGGATATCAGTAGATGACTAGTTTTTAATACTTTTAAAATTACTAACCAAAAACAGTTATGAGTTTATGTATTTTTGTAAACTTTATATTGATGGTTTGGTAGGATAGAAATGAATCCCATTTTGAGTGATTTTTCCTGCATAGGCACAGAACCTCTGTTTCAGTAAAAGACAAGCCACCTAGCAGAAATATTTTTAGCTTGGTTTGCTTAAAAGCTCCTGAAATCCAGCACAACCATCTAGCGAACGTTAGCAGAAAGTAGGTTGCATGCTTTCGTATTCGCTTGGTAACTACAGATAAATCCATTGTGTTTCTGTTATCCATAAAGTCCAGAGGCATCAAATAGAAAGGAAAATAATTAGCAATTCTATATTTGAAGTTGAATGTTGGCCGGCAAATTTAGGTTCCTTGAAATAAAAAAAAAGAACGTGCATACCTCTATCAGGGCGAGGAATGCACGTTATTATTATCATCAACAATTTTATTTTGCAATGCATTAATAATATTTATGAATGGTTTATAAGTGTAAAAAATTGTATTTTCTGTTCTCAAAAATTATTTATATTGAGATATATACTTATTTTTTTGTTTGTGTCAAATCTATCACCAAAAAATTAATTCCTTTACACTCGGTATATTCTCTAGTAATTAAACTTTAAAACAGCACATTTCAACTATAAAATATACACAAACTGATTAAATGCATCTCTTAACAGTAACATTTTTTATATATACGGTATTCCTTTTATTTTTTGCATAAATTTTCTTTAGGTTTCTATTACATTGTTTTAATAAAAGTCTTATGTAGGTGGTCAAAATAAGGCAGTATGGGAAGACGTCACTGGATCTACGCCTCTAACGTTTGTCAAAGACTGTGTGTCATTCACTACTACAGTGTCAGCTAGGTTCTGGCTCATGGATTGCCGAAATGTCTCTGACGCAGCCAGAATGGCAACAGAATTATACACTCAAGTATTACTTTTTGATTTTTAAATGATTTGAATTTATCTATCTTAAATTTTAGGTAACACATGTACCGTTTATGGCAAAATTTGTGGTTTTTGCGAAGAGAGTGAGTACTTTAGAGGCTAGAATAAGGGTGTTTTGCATGACCGACGACAAAGAAGACAAAACCCTAGAGCACCAAGAACATTTCACTGAAATTGCGAAAAGTAGAGATGTCGAAGTACTCGAAGCGAAAGATATATTCATGGAATTCGCTGGTAACCTAGTACCTGTTTTACAATCTGGTGACCAACCTAAGCTAGGCTTTAAAGCCTTTAAGGAAAATCGTTTAGCCTTCAACATGAGATTGAGAGACCCAGTAAGTACTTTTATTCGTTTCTTATATCAAAAGAGAGTTATTCTTTATTTTAAATAGGATGAAGAAGCTGTAGGACGTATCGTATTCATGAGTGACGCAAAGGTAGCAAGAGGGGAACCCAACCAAACGCCATTGTGCACTCTCAATCTGATTTTACCAAAAGATGTGCTGCCAGATAGAGATTCTCAGTCAGATCTCCTGTCTCTCGATAAAGATCACAGTTTTTTGCAACATGGCGGCATTAGTAAGTTTTGTTAATAATATATATTTCACTTTTACTAATATAGAACTCATTTTAGGTAAACCAGACACCATCCATCGAGCTGATTTCAGATTATCAGACATCTGCAACTTATTGCATGATGATTGGGAGAAGCTAGCAATGGAGTTGGACATTCCGCCATCTGATATTTCCTTGATAAAAGAAGAATACCCGGAAAATTATCCCCAACAAGCTATGATCATGTTCCGACTTTGGTTACGTCAAAAAGCTAATAAAGCCACTGGTAATACATCTTTTTCAACTCTGCGATGGTGTACTTTACCCTTTGTTTTCCAGGAAATAAATTAGAACGGGCTTTAAATAAAATCGGAAGACAAGATATAGTCGATAAATGTATTTGCAATGTAGAACTGGTAACTGACGATATGGAGAAAGCTCTAGCAAAGATTCATCTCGATCAATCTGGTTTTGAAAATTTGAAGGATGAATTGGGACCTTCCAGGGATACTTCCTTGAGGAGAGATGTTCATGTTGATAATTCGTTCCAAGGGAGTCAGGACGACTTGGATAAGAGCAGCAGAAGTGGTACGTATTTTTAATTGTGCTTTGATTTAAATCACTGATTATACAGGCAAATTTGACAGTATTTAATAAATAAATTATTATTGACATGTACAGGGTGATTGGAAACTATGAACAAAACATTTAGGGAACGATTCTCCTCGTAAATATAATAGGAGTAGAACATGCCTGAGTAAATAATTCATAGTAAATTAGTATTTTGTCATATATTTATTCTTTTTTCACACTTACGATTAGTAACAAATTACCAAAGTCGTAACTCTTATTGATTAAAAAGTGTATCATAATTGGTTATTTCATTGACCTGACAAAAAACTATGGAAAAAAATAGTCAACTTGTCCAAAATTGGAAGAAAAATTCTCTTAATGTTTTGTGACAATATTTTACAGCTACTTTAATCATTATTTTTAAATTTTTCAATTTTCTAAAATTTATTTATTTAAAGATAATTTGGCATATTTTAAAGCCTTCTTTTCAATCATGCTTCCTTTATACTGTAAATAAATAAATGTTTTTTAGGGTTTCCCTAAAATTATTAATATTATTAACTTCTAATGAGAGGATCTAAATTTCCCACAATATTTATTTTTATGAAGACATAGGCCATCCCTACAATTTTCTCTGAATTCAGACTTTAATCTCTGGTCTAATTTTATTAAACACTGAATATAAAGTATTAATAAAGCATCTGGTAAATTAGAAAATATGTTTATTTTATTTTTAATCCGCTATTACAGCACGATCAAAAACAATTTGCTGACAGTTTAGAAAGTTTGTGGATTCTTTGTAAACTGATAATACTGCGCATGTGTGTTAGTCTATCAGCTGTCTACTGTTACTAGGCATCTAACATTAACCTATAATTTTATGGATAGTTGTCTCTGCCTCTTTTATAACCTAACTTTAAAACTTAAAATCTGTGTTATCGGTCGCGTTCATCACGCAGTAGCGATCACTGAGTGATTTGTTATCATTTTGGTTATGATCACTAAACCGGCTGAACGCGTTTCTATACGTTTGTGTACATTTTGTGATTGCTTTTTCATAAGCCACTTTCATTTATGACTCTGACATTTTAAAATGGGAGACAAATTTCAGTCTATACTTTTTTAAACATTAGGATTTAAGTTATGTTGTTTTTTGCTTATAATCACTGATCACTTATCATGTATCAGGAAAATTTTATGACGCATAACATGGCCGCTGATAACTGAGCGCTCCCTTCATATTGCTTCGTTCAGTACACTGATCAGTGCGATGAACGAGACCATCATAGTTTAGAACTTCAGAATAACTAATGTCCTTGTGATCAGTCATTTGTTATATTTGTTCCGTGTTCTGTCATTTATTCAATCCACTGTTCCAGCAAGAAATTCACAACTAGTACAAATTGCCAGATATGTCCGTTCTGTCCCTCCTTTAAAAATCTATGACTGTCAATGATTTGTAATGGATTGAGTGCAAGAACAAACCTTAAGTAAACTTTTAATTTGAGGCTGGTTTAATTTTGCAAAACGCTATGTATAATAAGCCTCATAAAGGCATATGCTTGATAAACAACATTTTTAACACGCAATAAACTGTGCCACAGCGACATGTCAAAATTGTGAGATTGTTGGATATTATGTGCAGTTCTCCACAGAAGTAAACAAAACTTTTAAAATGTTCATATTGAGCATATTTGATTTAAGCAATAATATCATGAAAGGATGTGGGTAGGTTTCGAATGGCACAATAATGATCCCACGTTGTTTAAAGAACCCGAAAAAAAATCCCGAATACAAGATTATTTTTAACAATTCTTTTATTGTATTTTTCAATTTTTTTGAAAGGGGCGTTCTCAGTATGTTGTGTCTTAGCTCTGCGGAGAAAATCATTGTGGATCATTGAGGAGTCAGAAAAATGGTAATTTAGCTGGAAAAATGGGAAAAAGCTCTTCTGAATACGCCATTGGAATTGGAAATTCCGAGAATATAGCTCGAATTTAAACAAAGTTGTAGACATGGCTCTTCTACGGCTTTGTACATTTTCTATATGTTTTACCTATTACGTTTATTTCTTTAAATAGATCGATTTTATACTTACTTTTTGGCATTGAGAATACTTGACATTTGGATATTGTTACATGTATTTAAAATAATTATTTGTAGTAATTTTCAACCTGCAGATTTCTTTAAAAATAATATAGATATAGAATAAATTCAAAATAGTACAGAAATATTTCCAGGAAATTTCCTGAAATATTCCCGGGAACATTTCCAGGGACATACATTTAATGGTTTCAGAATATTTATGATGGTTTTTCCACATTTGTTACCAAGAAAAGATAACTTTGAAATTATGTAACTTTGTTAATATCACAGTTGTCAAACATCCTGTATATTATAATTGTGCTTTATGATGGTCGAAATTCATAAGCTTACCATTTTTAGAAGATAATCAAATACAAGACTTATCCGGCAAAGATATTACCGACACAAGCAACAACTTATTGAATAAAGACGATAAAGAAGATTTGAACGAACAGCTGGATAACAGACCACATACTCCTGAAAATACAAATACTGAAGAAATTCGACAAGAAATAACACACCATTTAAATCATCTCCATTCGACACCTAAACCAAAGCACGACACTAACGCTAATACGCCACCACCTAGTCCTGCTGAAATATGTTTCGACAAAGAAGCGAATATTTTCAACAAAAATTTTATTCAAAATGAAGCAACTAAAGGTATGTAAAATGAACACTTAATGTTAAAAAGCTTCTTATTTTTATTTATGCCATTGTATATAATCATAGATAAGATCAATATTTAAAATTGTTTAACTTTTATAATTAATATAGAACACCTATGAACTTATTTTAAATTGAATTTTTAAATGAGGTACTTAGCCAACTCTTAATATGTGTATAATTTATTTAAATATTGGTCTAGCTAACTTTATATTTGTTTTATAATTTGAAAAAATAGTTGTATATTTAACTCTGTAAGAGGTGACTTCCATCACTTATACTGCCTAGGTCATGCCCATTTTAATATTATGCTTTGTAATTCTCTACTCTTGGCGTGGTTTTCTTTTCTTTAGCACTTGGTGTGGAGCTTCGGCACTTTTAATTTTTTTCCTTTTTTTGCGTATCACATTTTCTAACCTAGCACGTTAGCTTAAACTTTCAATCTATCAGTAGATTGTTTATTTGATATTTTCAAAAGGAGTTCTGCAAGACAAAGAAGTTATATCACCTCCATCCAAAGAAGATACATCTCCTGTATTCAAAGAAGATTTAGAAGAACCATTCGTAGATCCCATCGCTATCTTGAAAAAAAATGTCAGTGATACCTTGACATTTTTGCATCAGGAGAGAAACGACTTTTTACCAGAAGAAGACATAATTATACCGAGTAGGAAAGATGATCATATAGCAAAGGAAATCGATTTAAACAGCATTAACTTGAGGACACCTAAGAGGTCAACTAGCGATTATGACGACAGTTTTCTAGATAGTAACATAGAAACCCAACATGACATAAATATTATACAAGATATTGATCCATTTAGTGAATGTTTGAATAAAAAAATTGATGATATACCGCAAAATGAAAAACTGTTAGATGATGATTTCCGTACAGTTGTAGAGAGTGAAGTTACAGAGGTTATTAGGCAAGCAGAAAATGTCGTGAACAATAAATTAAATAATTTTGTTGATGATAAATCCAATAAGGTAATAAGATTCCAGGATGAAATTTTAGAAACCGCCGACAACAAGATTGACAGTACTAAAGAGATAGCAGATAGCATTTTTGATGATCTAAAAACCACAACAGAAGATTCCTTAGATAACTTAGAAAGCCTCAAAGATGATTCCATTTCAGCGGCTCAGGAAAAAAGTGAAGAGGCTTTCAAATTTTTAGAAAATGAGGCCTCAAGTCCAAATGTCTCAGCCCCCTTAGAGGATTCCTTGTGTTTTATACAAAAAGAAGTAGACTCAACATTCAGTAGTGAGGATCCTAGCAAAACTGTTTCCTTTACAGACACTCCAGTATCACCTAAGAGTCCTAGAACTAATATACCTGTAGCTAAGGTTAGGAAAAGTTTGGAGAAAGAAAAAGATATAGATGTTTTATTTAACGAAGAGAGATCTGATACTATCTCACCTACAGATAGTGAATTATTAAGCAAAATTCCTGTAGCTATGAAGGGCGGTAAAGTTAAGACCATAAAGAAACATTCTAAAGATCCTTTGAAAGAGTTTGTTACTCTATCGAAAGATGTAAATTGGGATGATGATGAAGAGACGACAAAAATTATTAAAACTGTCACTTCAGATCCTATTGTAAAAACAACTGTAACAAGAATAACGAGTGAGAGTCTTCCAGAACACGTAAAAAGTAAAATACCAGTTCTTCATACGGAGTCTTTATCTCCTACTGAAATGACAGAGCGATATAATATCGAGGTGTCTCCTAAAAGCAAAATACCAGTATTGAAGACCGAGACTACAAGAATAATATCTCCAGAGAGTGTAGAAAAGGATATAATGTCTCCTGATTCTACAAGATTTGTAGAAACTACCACAACAACCATAGTCTCACCTGGCTCCAGAGTGTCTACGAAAAGCAGTACGATAGATTCAGATTCTGATGATGACAGCAGAAGAAGTCCACCATTGAAAGGAATTCTGAAGAAGACATCAGTGCGTACCATCGGTAGTTCTAGCGGATCCGATGTGGCACTCCACGAAGAAGGTGCAGAACTAAGTGACGATGACTCAGGTAGGTTTTCTATACTAAATACTTTCCACTTTTTGAACTTTATAGTCGCTTTAAGCAAAGTTAGAATGTTGTATGTTTGATCAATTTTTCATCAGCTTTTGTGCTGCTGAGATTCGTTACGCTTAAAAGTAATTAAAAAAATAATAAAAAATAGTCTAATCTGGATATAAAATTTGCTTATTATTTATTAATCCAATATCAATAACTTGTCAACTGATCGAAAAGTATGGACTTTCTTTGAAGAGTAAATATATATTGAACAGTGATATACAAAAACAATAATTACATTTATTAATAACTAATATTTTTGTGAAGTATTTGCATGAGTGATGTGTTACGATTTATTTTTAAATTTTAAATCTTAATTGTTATTTTTCTTTTATATTAACCATTAAATTAACATTAACTTACTTAAATTAGTAACTAACAAAAAAAATATAGGTTACTCAAAAAATACTAAGATGAACATTAATTTCTAACGTCTTCTAACTAAAACACACAAATTTCCCTTGTTATGTGTACATAAATAATAATTTGTAATCCTGTCAATTAAAAAGATATGGCCGCCAGATTGTTTCTCGTACCAGGTTTGTAACTTAATGTTAATTTGAATGGTAACATTTAAAAATACTGAACATGCATTTTGACTGAGTGTTATTACCTAGCATCAAAAAAACCAAAACCTTTAGAGACCTGGCATGTTCTTTACCCTCTAGTGTGGTCGTTTGTCGCATTGGCAACAAGCATGATCGTGTTGGCACTGCTCGCACAATATTGACTCACGGTATGCAAAAATTTTGCATTAATTAATAATTAATACAGTTCATTTATTTTCACACAAACATACACCTACATAAACACAAACATTTTATTTATGATGTCATATACATTTTTAATTAAGTTTATTGTCAGAAATATCCAGATCACCTGCTATTTTCAGTGTGTGTTGTATCATTTTTAAACCAATTTCTATCCCACATCTGCATCTTTAATTGCCTAATTGTATTTGGATATAAAAAATATCTAATATACCTTATATTAAACTCACCTTTTATTGTTCCTAAACTACAATTAAATTTCTGAGGTCATTAGCCAAATAAATTCTAAACTTTCCAGTAAAAAAAAAATGTCAAGTTTTCTTCTAAATTCAAAACTATAGCAAATATGTAAATTATTTTTCATTCGACTGCTTTCAATGCTTGCCCATTTTGCCAACAAAAATTCTCATTTATTTTTTTTAAATTCTGTTGTGACGTATAAGCAGTTTTGTTTACGCTTATTTGTTTTGTGTCTCTTGGTATGATAATAAATCAAAGTGGTTAAATTAGCATCTAAAATTGATGACAGCAACCATATATATTTGTCACTTTACAGTCTACTATAGCTATGGTAATACTATTAAGAGGATCAGCAAGAAGCCAATAAATGGAAATATATGCAAAAGAGTGGGACAAAAAACAGTATAGTAGAACTGTCAACATAATGTACAATAATGGAAAAATATGATAAAAGTCATAATTAAACAATAAATTTAAAGGATGTTTTTAAGTAGACAACTGTAATAAATGGTATCTAAAACGGATAATTTCATAAGATTTACTTCGTTCTTTTTGAAAATGTCATGAATAGCTCATTCTTATAAAAATTATACAGGTTGATTTTTATGTTTATATACTTAATTTCAATTATATATTCTATTTATTAAAACAGACAATTTTTTCATACAGTTTTTTTTAAAAATAAGTTAGGAAATTAACAGTTCATGCGTGAAGGGGTTTTAAAATCTGGTGACCTCGCTGCCCATGACATTTCGGAATTTGATGTTTACATTTTAGGCAAACGCTTCTTGCCCATAGATAAAATTTTCCGTCTCTGTCTGTTATGTCTCTCACAGAATTGAACTCTGTGTAGGTGGTCTTCAAATAGTGTTTAGAGACGTTGCATGTAAAAGGGATACAGCAGAGATTTTCAGGCAATGTCCTCCACATTTTTGTTGGGTCTTATGTCCTGCGTGTATTTTTCACATAAATTTGAAATTTTCACAACATGAAAATAAATTACCGAATTCCCTAGCACGTTGAATAAGATTAATAAAACTTCTGTAGTTGGCGTTACTGTCAAATAATAATAAATAGTTCAAATTACACACAACACTCAATTACAACAACAACAACAAAAAAAAGACGTATGCAGAAAACAAAGAAATCCGTCAAGGTGATTTATTGTAATTATTATTAAATTAAATTTTTTTTCTTACCTATTTTTCGGAATATCCAAAAAATTTCCCTATATGAAAAAGTTGTCTGTTTTAGTGAGTAGAATACATGATTAAAATTATAAAATCAATAAAAAAAATCAGGGGTATATAAAAAAGAAATATTTTTTTATTATATATTACGAAATATTTCTGTGTGGGATAGAACTCAAATATTTGATTCAGCTTACTACAATTTGCATAACCGAGGATTATAATAAAAAAATATATACATTTACTTCCATGATTATTTGTTTGAGTTGCTTGCATTACTTTATATTAGATTAGAAAAAAGTATATGTATTTAGACATAGAGAAGTAAAACATTTGAAACTGCAACCTTCACTTCTTTTATAAATCAATCATCTTAATATTCAAGGCCATAATATTTAAATGAGGCATGATTCCACTAAAATAAAATTTAAACAAGACACAAAACACACTGCTTGCACTTAATAATCTGTATGCAAAGAACGGCTTAAAATTAATTTGCTTTTTAATAATAATTCTGCTTGCAGCCTTTTTAGAAGCTTTTCTTCGCCTCCTAGAATATCTTTCCTAATAATATTAATTATTTATATCTCTCGTCTAGTTCTTTTCGTACAGATTTAATCTGTTCGAGTAACAAATGTTTTAGGTATAATAAAGGTAAATATCAAAATAACGATATTGTTTCTCGACAGATTAAGTTTTAAAAAATAGCATGTTGTTAATATATTAAGTTTAATTTCATTTGGATTATGGTGAAATAATATAATTTTTATTAACTTCCACACTTTTTGCATGCATTAATAATTCAACCTGCATAAATAAACCCTTTTTATTTGAAATTAAAGGATAATAAATAAAAATATTATTTCCCTTGAATCCTCATTAGTGTGATATAAAATTGACTCATAATATTAACTGCATGGTGTGCATTTTTAGAAGACTTTTATCAGCAAGAACCACAATATACTGTAACTACAACAGAAGAGATCGATCCAGTAACTGGAGCAAAGTAAGTAACATTTTGATGTTTTCCTTTAAAATGTATTTTAGTAGAATGTCTTTAATAATAAAGTTTTGTGGTAAGATTGCAACTATAGTATCTGTATGTACTATTTACAATATATTTGATTTTTTCAGAATAACGAGAACAGTCAGGACTGTAAGCCAAATGATCACATCGCCAGGTGGACAAAACGAATCTGATTACCGCCATTCGATGCAAACAGTTTTGGATCAGTTTATGTCAGAGGAAAGAAATCCTCACTAAAAATAATTAAATCACTTACTGGGGACAAAATCATACTACTTAAATTTTATAAAATGATATATATTTTATTATTGCGATGTCAGTTGTCTCTCAGTATTGTCCCAGTTATTGATTAATTTATGCTTTTTGATTTTTATTTATTTTTATAAACATAAAATTTTAGTTGTTAGCATCGTTGCATATTCCAGTGAAATTATTATTTTTTAAGATCATTTTAAATGACCAATTGAACAGTTGTGTATTTTAATAAATATATTTATTTTATTATGGATAAGTAATAAGTGAAACAGAGCAAAGTATTCTAAAATCTAAAATACATTTATCTACTTCAAAAAATTTTCAAAGAAATCTTATATAATAATTATATATTCAATTATATTCAATGCAGTTTCAGCTTAACTAGAGAAGTCTCTTCATTTCCAAGTAAATTATTTTTTAATAATTATATATATAGTGCCTAGACTTTAATTTTTACTTAAAGCATTTAAGTGAAAATTGTTGTTTTTGTTAAATTAGGTGCAAGTAATCTTTCTTATTCTCTTTGAGGGTACTAAGAGTTTCCGTCACAGTTAACAGTTGTGAAAATTTTATTATAAATATAGATTTTAATATATTTAATATATAAATATGCTTTATGATGAAATTATTAAGTCTTGTAGAAACGGTTGCTTCTATGATTATTTGTTTGAGAAATAAATGTGTGGTGTACATTTTCTTTTTAGATATTGTGTTTTCTTTACTCTGCCTCTTTATACAAGCTTATAACAAGTTTGAACTTAAGAATGCACTCTTTTTAATTTGGCAATATTGGTTTAATTCTATTTTAAACCGACTTCTAAAAATGGCACACTTGTCATATTTCTTGTAATAAATTTTAATATACAGTATTATGATATTGTATATTAACTTACTTTATAAAACCAAATTGACGAAGAAGTTATGGATATAACCAACAAATTCTAACCCCTAGAAAGAGACTTTTCAGGCTTTGCAAAACAAATGTCAGCAATGAACATAAGTTTTTGGAGCAATTGGGTGTCATCGACGAGAGTTCGGAAATAGTATGTGACACATGCGGGTTAGAATTAGTTGGATGTGGCAGTCGTTAGCGTGGCATATTATTATATTATAGCATATAATACTGGCATTTTTAAAGCTGCATTGAAATGAATAAATAATATACTATTCTACAATATCTGTAATTACATGAATATCGAAAAAGGTGAGGCTTTCAATATTAAATACTGTGTTTATAATAAGGTATCACTTGTATGTAGAGAGTAAATTATGTGTCTTATGCATGTCAAAATATATTCCGTACTTAATACTAAGCCCACTAACGTTACCTCTGGGTATATGCATTGAATAATAATTTGTAAAGAAGCACAAGGCTTATGCAGATTCCCGTATTCGTACCACGTGCATATCGCTAGACTAGGTAAAATATACTTCCCTGTAAGTCTATAAACTAGATTGCCGATGTATACTGCCACCGTGCAGCTGTGGATGGTATGCGAAATGCTGGAAAAAAATCGATAAAATGCATGTTATAATATTTGTCGCACAGCTGCTATGATTTTTTCGTCAAAGACAGTTATCGGATTCTGGTTTAGGTAAAAATACCTACACCGGGTGACAATGGAAAGTGGGAACACGCTGCAACGTTTTTATGACTGGTAATAAAAATTTGCAATTGGGTGAGTTCATCGGATCATTTTACATATGATAGGACCAACTTTCTGACACATTTTCTTGATGTAATTTTTTATAATTTTTAAAAATAAAACTAAAAATTCTAAATTTGAATATTTTTTTACATTTTTTTAGTTGTTATTACTACTAAAAAATTTCGATTTATTGTATATCCTTAAAAAATCATTTTTTTCAAATGTAAAGGACTTACTCTGAGCCCTATTGATTTTTCAATAATGGATTTTTTTCTGAATTTTGTGGTACAACAATTTTTAAAATCCGTCATATTTTGTGACTGAAAGTAATAGCAAAGCTCCTTTTAGGGGTTAGAAATTGTTGGATACAACTAATGAATGACCAAGATCAAAATGAACCTGAATTTGAGCCACCGTTCTTGCGAGACACTGAGTGCTGTTCAGTGTTTTTTTTTTCATTTAATAATTTCTTACTAATAGTACAGCATAGGTAGACCAGCAATTTCACTTCGTTGTCGGCACTGGTCGGCACTTTGAACTGCGCATACGATGGAATTTACAGAATCGGTAATCAGGATCGAAATAAGAATTTTTTATTTGCGCGTAATAGTGTAGTCATTTATTCCACATGAAAGTTTATGTTATATCTATCCACATTATGTAATAATACAGTTTGAATAGGTAATTCAACATGTATTACATACTATCATTTACTGCTACTAACATACTTTTCTAATAAATCTTCTCTATTACAAGCCACTATACAAACTTTGCTCTAAAATAAAAATTTGTATTTGTCAAAAATATAAATATGTATATTTTAAACTTCACTTTCGTGAGAAGTATTTATATTCCAATGTTATACTTAAGAAATAAGAAAATAGGTAAGGCAATAGCAGTAAAATATCTTTTATGGTTTTTACAGTATATTATAGATTACTTATTTATGTCTTTAGGAAATTTAAAGAAACTCAAATTACTATTAAATGATGTGTTTAAAATCTAACTGCTGCGCAGCGACTCGATACAGACCCAAAATATTGCTATAATACGGCTCTGTATAACCGATGTTCGCACTCCCGGAGTTAGATGTCTCTGCAGCCCGAGATGGATGCGCAAGCTGCTATGCGCGACTTATTATTTCGGCCCGAGTGATTCTACTGGTCTCCCTATACTGATACTGTGATAATAGTGCAAAAAGAAACTATAAACTCCTATCTGGTAACGTTGGAACATGCCATTATTCAAGAGGAATTTTTAAAAAAGATCCTTAAATCAGTCTTCATTAACAGATTTTTTAACGAGTACATAATACATATGGTACATATATATATGTAGATTTTTGAAATACCTTCTATTTTTTAATTATGTTTATTTTTATGTAAAATTTATGGATTTATAAATTCCTTGTTTTATTTGGAAATAAAGATGTTGTAATTAAATCTTATTTAAAATACATATGTATGGTGCTAAAAAAACCCTAAAAAAATGTTTGCATCACACACATCTTCTGAGATACAGTATTATTGTGTTTAAAAATAATAATTGTTTAAACGTTACTTGTCAAGTACTCAAAGTAACGATTACCTAATCTGAAAAAGACTCGCTACTTAGGCTGTTTAATTACTACTTATTCGACTCATTATAACGAAATAATGTAACTAATCACAAAATAACTTGGTTACGATTGATGTCATGTATTGAGTATTGAACTAATAACTAATGTTAAGCAGTATGAAATATGAAGAATCAACAACGAGTGAACTTATCGTTAGAGAAACTATTGCCCATACAGTTACTATGATAATTACTGCTAACACTCTTCCAGATAGTATTTAGTTTGACGGTTTTAGCTTCTGATATTTGATTTGATTTATAATTTCAAATGTTAGTTTCTCTTCACGCAAAAGGTACTAATTGTTACAAATACCAAAAGTAACTAAAGTTTGCATCACTAGCTGTGATCTAACATCAGAGGAGGCCTTTGGCCAGCTCGTTTTGAAACTTATCTCTTGATAATGTTTTCACTCTTAATATTATTGCAATTTGAACTAATTTTTCTTATTCAATGATCAATTTAATAATAAAAGGTTTGTTTAATTGTCGTAAAGAACTTTATCATTTTCGAATACTAGGGTTGTAGGTAGTTGGATGTATAACCCACTAAATTTTTGTAAGCTCACTTAGGGACATCCTGTATAACTGGACTGATCGAACTTAAAATAGAGATTAGTAAACTAGTTTCACAACCCACGACCTGTGATTGCTGGCCTGTTGTTAGATATTGAAAAAGTAAGTACAATTATTAAATTTAAAAATAATCCTATTTTTAAGGACATTAAAATCCCCCAAGGTAATAAAAATTTATTGCATTTCTCTTTTCATTATGTATGTAATGTATCGGTGCAGTTATTTCATTCAAATTTTTTAAATCTTGCTTGATATATTGTAACGCCCGGTATTATCAACAGTTGTAAAGGAACTTTTAGGATAAAGAGCATTGTAACTACCAGAAAGTGTGTTACCAACAGAATTTAAACATCTATTAGACATTAAATTTTAAATAAAGCTTTAACGTCAAATCTAATTTTAAAAATTGACATTTTCGACAGTAGAAAATTAATTTAAATACAGGGTGAATTTAAACTTATAGATATAAACTTGAAAAATTATAGCTGAAGACAAATAGTGAGAAAAAAATGTAGTAAAATATTTTTGGTGTCCAGAAATTTATCAGGTGAAATTTTTTTTATAAAACTAAAAGTAAAATGTCCGTACATATAAGTATTGATCATAGACCTTATAAATAAGGTCTATGGTATTGATTGGTATCACAATTGTTTCTTTTCTTTCATTTAAAGGCCAACTATGTTCAAGTTCCATAGATTTTTATGAGATTTAGCATGCACCCAAATATTAAAATCCATTTTTCTCAAAAACTGTACCTTTTTTGTGTAAAAATCCTTAGTCAAGCAAGTTGAGACTGTTCCAAACATGAACTACACAATTAATATTTTTTGGAAACTTTTCTTAATCATCATTTATAGGTAAATCAGAAAATACAAATACAGGATTATATATAAGAATTTATAACTATTTGACAATTTTCCCGAACTTTCAAAGTAATTAATTTCTTATTTCTATTTTACACGCAACATCCAATGCCATTGTAATATTTTATTGACTTGTATCAATGTTAATTTTCAGTTTGAAAAAATACAATGAGTAATTTTATTATGAAATATTAATAAATCTCACGACTCGAACTTTTTAATTCGGAATATCCTTTTTTGCCAGTGTTGAAAAAGCATGTTTATTTATTGAATAATTACCTAGTACCGCTAGCATATTCCTTATGCTTTCCTGTTTACCTGCTCTTCGGCAATGAAACCTTTGCCGATGGTACTTGAGGCCCTGGGAATTGCCATTTCACATTACACATATCTGAAACTTAACTAAATCGAGACAACAATAAAATTTTAATTACAGTATGCTAAAATTTTTAATATATATTAATACGGAAAAGAAACCACGAAACGACTGTAGAATATGACAAACTATATTACACTGTCTCTGTTGCACTTTCATAGACGAGGCATGCCTCTGAAAGGCTTCTCTCCCGCAATTGGCTACCAACGCATTCCATGCTCTCCATCTCTTGCTTATCTATATGTTATTGGTATGAGGCATATCTGTGTTCTTATTTATCTTATTGTGCTTATGAACGTATTGAAGATAACCTATACACATTATTGCATATTAGTTATTACCGTTATTACGATTCACACGGACAAATTCAAAAGTGCTTCAACATCGCTGTTTACAAATCACGTCGCCGCTAATGCCATTATTGTAACATTTGTGTGTTTACTATAATTTATACATATACATATCTGATATTTTCTGATGCTACTGGTTGTAATAAATTGATTAGATAATTATAGTAAGCAGTTAGTGATTCTTATTTGTTACTTATTACTATCAAATTTTTGCCGAGATATTGACTCAGCTGTACTGGCCGCCACCGATTTTTAATACTGAAACAACAAAATAAATCAAATATTTTATTTCATGTTATAAAAATTTCTCAAATCATAACAAAATTATATAAATATTGAAATTGGTGTAAAATGGCCAAAACTATCTGTAAATTGGTAAAATTTTTAATTTTTGTTTAAATAAACACATATTCACTATTTTCCACCAAAACCACTCATGAGGTTACCTAAACCACCCAAACCGCCGCTTGCGCCCGCCTGGAGCTGTCTCATCATGTTTTGTAAACCAGCCATGCCACCCATTTGATGCAATACGCGAGGATCCATCATTTTGGCCATCTGTTGGTTAAGTTTTGCCATTTGGGTGTGGTTAACATTCTTAGCCATATCGCCGCCCTTGAATAATCCCTTGATTCCGCCCATTTTCTTGACAACAGCAGCAAATTTTGTATACTGGGTTATCAACTCTTTTACTTCTCGTTCTGAAACAATGAACAAACTGTGCTAATATCTGCTATCAATCTGTGAATTTTTGTTCATAAAATAATTCTCTACCTGTTACACCTGCTCCTTGCGCCACTCTCGTTATTCTGCCAGCCTGTTTAGTAAACAATTTGGCCCCATCTCTGTTGTCCAATTCTCCATCGTTCATGCTGTCCATTATGGTCATAAGCCTTTTCAACCGAGCCATAGATTCTTGTTCACTGCCTTTCGACATAAGATCTTGGCTAAACCCAGGAATCATACCCTAAAATAGATAATTAGAACAAAGTTTTCTTAAATGCACCACCTAAATTTACCATTATTTGTGAAAAAGGTCCCATTTTCATAATATTCTGAAACTGTTCATACATATCTCTTAGGGTAAATTGACCATGCTTGATTTTCTCTAATAATTCTTCATTATCTTCTAGTTTCAATTCGTTTACTTTATCAATGAGCCCTTCTATATCTCCCATGCCTAACAATTTACTTATAAATGGTTTTGTTTTAAAAGGTTCCAAATCGTCTATATGCTCTCCAGTACCAATGTATATAATTGGACTATTTGTTGCTGCAACCCTAAAATGTTTGTGGTATTAATTACCGTATTACAGACATAAAAAAATTACACTAATCTTCTCGGAAGAAATGATATTGCTATTTTGAATATTTTTGTAAAGTTTTTGAGACTAACGTACATAGCTTTATTTCATTTCATGTCTCTAATCTCACTGCTCTGGAACAGCACGGTTTCATTCCAGATAGGTTTACAATCTCTAACTTACTATATAAAATGCAATTTATTTCTGTTGATCTTGATGCTGGAAGTAAAGTTGGTGTCATATACACAGATTTTTCTAAGGCAGTTGATAGGATTGATCATTCAATAAAATATTATTGTAATAAAACTCGGTGTAGGGCTTTGTCTTGGTTTGACGACATTATTTCAACCATATCTTGATGGTCGGAATCAAAATGTGCAGTCTCGCAGTTTTAAATCTCACCTTTATTCAGCCAGCAGGTGTTCCTCAAGAATCCATAATAGGTTCTCTATTTTTTGTGATTTTTATTAATGACATTATTAAAGATCTAAATGTACAGTATGCTGATGATACCATCCAATGTTAACAAATACATCCTCACACTTTTTAATTATATTGTATAATATTCTCAATAGATCTGATTATATTAAAGATTTAGGCATCCTTTTTGCCTGCCAATTAAGTGTTCACGCAGCATATGAATAATTCAGTAGCCAATGCTTGTCTATTAATGGTTTGTTTTAGGAAATTCTAGCGGTTTTTAGAATTTATTGGCACTCAAGTTGGTGGAACTTTTGTAGGATCCAAACTTGAGGATGGCTCGGATATGCTAGCCTATGGAGCTGTTGTCTGGTGGCCGAAAGTTCAACAGACGACAGCTAAACAACAACAAAAGCTAAGCCAGGTACAAAGGATTGCCTGCCTAAGCATAACTGGAGCTATGTGTATGACACCTACCATAGCAATGGAGGCGATGCTATGTCTGCCACCTTCGGATATTTATCTAAATTAAAGTGGTTGAGACAACTATATTTCACCTCAAAAATACCAGTATTATACCTGATGCAGGATGTGGAGAAGTTAGGAGTCGCCTGTGGAATAGGGTCGTCAGAAAGATGCCCCTTTTGCAGGCATACACTGACAGGATTCCTCCTAAGTTTGTGTTTGTCAGACCCTACACGGTACTTATCAGGAATTAGGAGACCGCCAGCGAAGATTGTAATCAATATCTTCACAGACGGATCAAAAATGAAGGAAGGTGCAAGATGTGGGATTTATTCCAGATCCTTACATATCCAATACCAGTGGGCAATGGATAGGCATGCTACCGTGGTACAAATGGAATTAGCAGGTATAACCATAGTCGCCAAAGAAATTGTCTGTAGACATACAACAGGCAAAAACACAGATCTTACTACTGATCTTACGTAATTATAAGATAACAACTAAATCAGCATGGGAATGCTATCAGGCACTGGTAGTGGCCTCAAGCCACAACAACGTATTTGTATGCTGGGTAAAGGGACACCACCGGTGCAATGGCAATAAAGTAGCTGACAAGTTGGCTAGGAATGCATCGGATCTCAATATTTTTGGACTTGGTCCCTCCAGTATGCATCCGTTGTCAGCATTTGTGGAAATTATCAAAGAGGACACCCACAAAGAGTTTAGGAAACGTTGGGATGAAACAAATGGATGTCAATTTGCTAAGGAGTTCCTAGAGTCCCCTGCAAGGATACAGCCAAAAAGTACCAGGCTTTGTTTAGGTCTAATCTTCGGTGACAGGTATTCAAACTGAACAATTATGTCTAAGGGAGCACCTCTATTACATGAAGAAGTGCGAAACACCTCTTTGTAGGGGTTGCGAATAGGAAGATGAGACAATACTTCATGCACTCTGGGAATGCACTGCCATCTTGTCAATAAGAGAATCCATATTGGGAGAACGATGGCCTTTTAAGGCCTACATTAGAGATATCTCCCTGAGCAACGTCACCATCTTTTTCTCATTAAGTTGGTTGGTGGCTCAGGTATACTGATCTCCTAACGGGAGAAGGTACAAGGGGCCCAATGGGACCTAAGTGCTGTAGTCTTTCTACTACCCTCTCCAGAATTCCAGATTATATGTTAATCTATTTCTTATATATTATACAAAATTCCCAGAAGGAATACTAGACCTAACCTCTTGTTTTTTTTACCCCTTGCCCGTGTACTAATTTATTAATTAAAGCGCCTTTATATCAAATGTTGAACAACTGCAATAACATTGGGGTCTTGACATTATTTCATGTAGTACAAAAAATGATATTTTTTTTTTAGTTATTATCAATTTTAATTGCTCACAAATATATGTTTTGTGTTTGTATTTTTACCAGAATATGTTTTATATATCTGTAATTGTTATGATGTACTTATGCCCATTGGATACTTTAATTAAATAAATAATTAATTTATACTCACGCACTAAGGGCACCACCACCTTTTGCATGGCCATCTAATTTAGTTATTATTACAGAACCAACATCTACTTTTTCTTTAAAAGCCTTTGCTTGGGCTTCACAAGCTTGACCAATAGTTGCATCCATAACGAATATTATATTATCAGGTTTCTAAAAGAAATAAATGTGCAGCAATATTTTAAATATTTGTTAAATGAATAATAAAAAGTTTCTACCATCCCACATGGAAAATTATTTTTTCTACGTTCATGCAAAAAACAAAACTTTATTGAACTATATTTAGTGGAAAAAGTGGTTCTTTATTACACTAGTGCAATAATATGTTTATTGCATTCATCTGTCATTCTACTACAGCACTTTATCATCATGACAAAGATAAACGTTCAAATCGACGCCATATTTTCCTAGACTGTCATCTAAATAAAACATTTTTTGGTTTTTGCGTGAACGTACAAAAAATATTGTATGCAACTCGTACAAAAAGTGCTTATTGCACTCGACGTGTTGTACTACTCGGCCTGACGGCCTCGTTGGACAATTTCACGTCACATGCAATAAACACTTACTTTTTGTACTTGTTGCATAAGTAACTATAACTGCATTATTAAGTTAGTTGAAATTTTCAGCAACATTTTTAAAATTCAACCGATGTATCGAAAAAATTAAATGACAGCATATTTACCACAGCATTGGCAACCGCCAACATTTCCTCAAATAGAGATTCTTCTTGTTTGTGTCTGCCACTCGTGTCAACAATAATTATCTCAAAACCTTCCTTTTTGAACATTTCAACACCATCTTGGGCTATAACAACTGGATCAACTTCTGTGTAGCTGAAAACAATTAATACATAAATGTAGGTCCATTCCATTACCACCGCAATACAAAAACAGAATAAATTTTAGTACCTTCCATAGAAAGGTATTCTAGCTTTTGTACAATTCTGTTTAACCTGATCATATGCTCCAGCTCTGAATGTATCTGCACATACTAAACAAGATTTCCAATTTTTTTTCTGATAATGATAGGCTAATTTTGTACAGGTCGTTGTTTTACCAGATCCTTGCAAACCGACAAACATAATAACGTTAGGTTTTCCTTTAATAGGTTGATATGGTTTTACTCCTGGATCTACAAGCTAGAAAAGAAATGTTAACTTAAGCTTGGCAATTACTTTCATATATATACTTTAACAAGCTCCTTGAACACCGCGCTCTGTATCATTCGTCTTTTGTTGAGGCCTCCTGCCATTTCATCGAAGTCAATAACTGCTCTAACATTTTCTCTCAGTTTTTTGACCAATCTAATATTAACATCGGCTTCAAGAAGAGCCGCACAAATATCTTTAAGCATTCCATTAAGAACCTATTTAGAAAAATAAATGTTAAAAATTACAGATAACCTCTACCAACATCTGTTTATGTTTACCTCCTCATTAATAATCGTTGCTTTGCTAAGAGACTGCAAAGCAGTCGTAATCTTACGACCTAAATCTGCTAATACCATTTTGTTGCTATATTATTTACAAATAACAAATTATTAATTTACAGGTTTTAATGTTTATTCCATGATCTGTCACTTTACTGCGAAATACACGATACACGTCAAATTGTGGCCAATGTGGTGAAGTTATGTGTATGTGGTATCATTGACCCGTATAGTATTCCGTGATGGTGACACTGTCATATTAGTAGCTTTCCTTTTATTTACATTTAATTTTTAATTTCCTTAAGAAACAAAATCAAAATAGTTATCATAACCAATATTTTCTGGTTTATTTCTGTATTTGATATCAATGGAAAGTGATATAAACTCATTGATTAAAAGATGGTACTACTGCTTTTGAATTTGATTGTATTCAAATTGAATGCTACTAATGGCGATTAAAGAACAACAAGACAATCGAAAATTCAATCGAATTTCGATTATTAAATGCGATTAACTATTACAATTATGCGAAATGTCATAACAGTACTAAAAATAATTGGAATTAAACGTTGTTATTTTCAGAAAACCATTGTTTTGTGTGTAAAACTTCAGTGCTAAATATTCTGTGTATATGTTACAATTGACTTTTAAACAATTAGTTTACTGTGATTTATTATACCACACGTCAACAAAAGAAGTCTTTATTACTGACACAACAATTTAAGTGATCAGAATTGTTTGTAATTATTTCAACTTTATGAGTTGTTAAAATAAATAAATGGATCTATATATAGAGAAAAATGTTGCTCTAACTGTTTGGTCTTGTGTCAAATGTCAATTATTTCTAATGTGAAGGATATCTCTAGGAAGTTTATTTTTGGACATATTTAGCAGAATATCTTATAAACATGACCAGTGTGACTATGGAAGAATATGAGTTAATGAAAGATTCAAAGTATCGAATGTATGTTGCAGCAGTCGATAAGGCACTTAAGAACTTTGAATATACTTCAGAATGGGCTGATTTAATTGCCGCTTTAGGTAAACTAAATAAAGTAAGTATTTTATATTATTTATTTTCACTCTCATATTCTAATGTGGATCATTTTTAAGGTTTTATTAAGCTATACTAAATTTCCCGTCATACCAAGACGAATTAAAATTAGTAAAAGACTTGCACAGTGTATGCATCCGGCATTGCCATCAGGTGTGCATTTGAAAGCTTTAGAAACATATGACATCATTTTTCGCTGCATGGGAACAAACAGACTAGCTTGTGAACTTTTTATTTACAGTGCAGGTATGTTATACTATATTATTGTTTATTTTAAAATAAATCATAAATTGTCACAGAATGATGCATGTTTTCCATATCAGTATGATTTTTATTTGTTACTAAGAATTGCTTTAGTCTCAGGTACGTTGGTAAATATTCTAAACATAGTCAAAAGTGGGCAAAAAATCATTTCTTTGTTCAGTGTACTTGTAGATCTCTAAAATATAATCACATTTTTCTCATGTAGTAGATATACCATTGTTATTAAAAATTTGAATTATCAGTCAGATAATAATTATTTTTTATTGTATTAACGAAAAATGAACATTAGATCGCCATTGTTGTGTTTTTCGTAATTTTTATGTTCTTATGTAGGATTATTTTCTTAGTAAATTATTATGATAATTTTTATTAGGTATATGTTTACAATGCTGTGCTCATCTGCTTATTCCTTATCTACCCATTTGTTACTCTTAAAACAGTTGGAAAGTAAGAATATTATTAATTTGACTAGACTGATTCACTAGACTGACGAGATGTGTACGTTACAAAAGGAAGACAGAGGAAATGAAAAAAGATGATTTTTACTAGAAAAGTATGAAAAAATTAAATACAAAACCATACATATACCTATTTATAACTTGAAAATATAAACATTAATATATAATTTTCTTTGCAACAGAAATACCTAGTAGGTACTTATCAAAATATATATTTTAATTTTTTTGGTCAGAATCTTAGACATAACTGATAATGTCGATAGGCCACAAAATAGAAACAGTAGACTGTTGTATGTCTTGGTTGAATTTAAGATAGTATTCCATAACCCTCCGATTATTGAAATCTGGTTAGGATAAGAAACATGGTTACTGAAATATTTGGTTTCAGCTGCCAACCACAATAACTGATCAAAATTAATTGGTAGCTGCTGTTTGTTTTGACATTTGTTTGTTAGGTTACAAAAAATATATTCTCTACATCATCATATTCTGTAGTTAGGTTAGATGAGACATTTTGCCTTAGCTAAAGGGTCATTTATTTCATCATCTTAATCACTGCTTAATCTAAAAGTATGATCCAATTGCAAAATAGCTCCAAATTCACTTGTAAACAGCACAGATCCAGAGAGTCATGAATCAAAGCGTTTCTTTAATAATCACTTTTTCAGTAACCAAATTGTCATCGTAATCAAACTGCTCCATTAGCGATTGGTAATACTGAATAAGATATGGAACGTGGTAGTTTATTTGAGCTGAAACACAAGTCTGGATTTATCCGGACTCTGGTCACCCTAAATTCACTGTAAAGTGAAATAGGTAATAAACTACCAGAGAAAACAAAATTTAGATATTTATTACAGTTTAAACTTGAAGTTAATTTTGAGCTTTTTATTCATATTAAAGAAACAAACAAATTTTCATAAACAAAATATTTTTCATGTAAATATTTATTTTAAATAATATATGTTTAAAAAATGTAAATGACAACAGTCATTATTTATGTTTAGATAAATTTTAATTCTATTGTTTTGATATATAATTTATATTTACAATTTTTAAATTTGATTTATATTAGTATTTTACTTGCAAACAAATATTCAATGAACTAGTCTTATTTATATTGTTGCTGATCTAATAACAAAGATATTATCCTCTTATCTTATTTATTGTGTATATGTTGTCTTATGTACACTATTTCAAAATTATATATCACATTGTGAAATTGAAAGGCTCTTTTTGCTAGTTTTCAGAATTCTCAAAACCAGTACAGTGATTGAAAAGATTATTTTATATTGAATCATTTTTTCCTATTGCAACATAAACATATACCCATCTGTACATTATGGTAATTATTTATGTCCTGTCTCATATCTTATCTACATTATTTACTTCCTATTTATGCACAAATATATATGTATAAAGTACTTAAATAAGTATTAGCAAGTAGATATCACAAGTACAATATGAAGTGCCTTTTAGATTTGTAATAAAATGAATACTTATGGAAAACTTAAAAGAAATGAAAATAAAAACAGTTTATTGAAATATGAGACATAAACTTATTTTTAAGTTGATACCTATTGTTTGTTAAAAAAAATTCTAGAATATAAACCTTCCTAGTATAATTGTAATATCAGACTTTTATGTGTCTGGTGACAATTTTATTTTGCTTCATTTTTGAATTGATAACCTTATATGTAATTACTTATCTTTCTGTGATAAACAGTTGAGGATGTAGTTTACCAGAAACATTAAATTTATAATCCATTTAAGCTGTACCAGTGTTTATATAAAGTATAGTTAGTCAACCGGCCTTTGTTGTGGACCATGTCGGCTAGATGGCGGGACTATAATATGTGCAACATTTCTTAAACGAGCTCTAGAGAAGCCGTTAAACAAAGTTAGACTGATTTTATTTAAAAAATAAAGTCAGACTAACTCTGTGTACTGACTTGCTTAGGGCTCGTTTAAGAGATATTGCACATATTATAGTCCCGCCATCTAGCCGACATGATCCACAACTAAGGCCGGTTGACTAACTATACTTTATATAAACACTGGCTGTACCTTGAATATCTGGTTGATATGGAAGAATTAATACTTTACCTAATAGTCCAAGAAAATTCGCTAAATTATTAAATTATTTTTCTTTTACTAATGTTTGGTAGAAATTTATTTGACATTTTGTTCTGTCTTCATTTCGTCTTTTTTTTTTCTGCTACTAATTGGATATAAAATGTTTTCAAAATTTATTTAAAGATAACATAGATAACACTCTGTAGATGTTAGATATTCAGGGTGTTAATGACATATTTTATCGATGTTAATAATTGGGGTTTATTCTGTAATAATTTGTTATCCAAAGACTCATAAAGGAGTTACAGGATGTCACAATTTTCTATTTTTTTTTATTTTGGTAAGTACATAGGAATACCAAAGTATAAATTAAATTATTGTTTTCAAATTTCCTGCTTTACTATTCAATTGAGTACAGTAGCTATTATAGCAGTGAAGATTTATTCACAAATATATAAAATTATATATACGATAGACTATTAAATTGGAATTCATACTGTGTGTGAAGTAATAGTATATCATTATTTTTTTTACTAGATTTGTTTTCCACATATTTAAGGCATCTGCTCAAGTACTCATAGTACAGACAGTAGGTATAAAAGCTAAACGAGCTGGAAAATACATCCACATAAGAACCAACAGCAAGCAGGTGCATGTGAAATACTTTGAAAAAAAATACTATCTGAATTACTTTAACTTGGAATAACCAAGTTTGGTACATGATTTAGGTTTATTATTGGTATTTTTTACTATGAGATCAAATGAAAACACTACAAGGTGTTCTTTGAGGGTGGGTCACCCTTAAAATTATACCAAAGTTTTTTTTCCATTGACATAATTTAAAAGGAGTGATAATATTCCGTGCAGAATTTAATTTAAAACACTGTAAAACGTTTGTTAAATTTAAAAAAAAACAAAAATAGCCAAGCTTTTTTGAAAGATTTTTACATAAAAAAGGCACTGTTATTGAAATTTGATGCGGAAACAGTTTTTGCGAAAAATTAATTTTAATATTTGAGCGTGTGCTCCTCATGTATAGACCAGTGCTGAAGCCTTTGAAAATGGTAAAAAGTAAAAAAAAATAATAGTAGGGTGAAACCCATTGGAAAAGAAAGAGAATACAACAAAAATGAGAGGAAAAATAATTTACGGGCGATCTGAGGTCGGGAAGTGGAAGGGGTGAGTTTTTAAGGGTAAAAAACGGTTTATCTTGATCTCCGGCAAAACTACAAGTCCTATGGAAAAAAGTTAAATAGCAAAGTTGTAGGTAATAAAAAGGTCTACAACTTTTATATTTACACTTTTTTCACATAACCTCAAAATTTATGTGAAAAATTCAAATAACCAAGTTTTTGGTTTTTTATTTTTATCTTTTATAAAAAATAATTTTTTTTTCACGAGTGAAAACTGACCTTTTTATGTCCCAAATACACTGTAATTTTTTTGATTTAAAATATACATTTTTTCACCTTATTTTGACATAATATCGAAAAAGCACCCTAATTGTCAATCGAAAATTCTCACGTCAAAATATCTGCTTTTTTGAAAAAGTCGGTTGGCTTTTTATTCATTGGAATCTCTACTATCTTATGGTGTAAAAAAATATACATTACTATGGTAAATGTTCTCAGAAAAAACAAAGAAATGATGCGACAAACTCGAATCCGAAAATTTTTTGTTAATCATTATGTACAATTTTGAGCTATTTATTAAAATTTATACTTTAATTACTCGAAAAACGTAAGATTCCATATTACACTGATAAACAAAAAAATTGCAAGTCGAAATATACTACTATAATTAACAACTAAATAAGTTAATAAAGTTAATTTAATAAAACATCTACAATATTTTTTCGTCTCTTTGCATTTTCTGAGAACGTTTACCAAAATAATGTATATTTTTTTTACACCATCAGACAGTAGTATTTCAACGAACAAAAAGCCCACCGACTTTTTTAAAAAAGCAAATATTTTGACGTGAGAATTTTCGATTGAAAATTAGGGTGCTTTTTCGATATTAAGTCAAAATAAGGTGAAAAAATAAATATTTTAAATCAAAAAAATTACAGTGTATTTGGGACATAAAAAAGTAAGTTTTCACGAAATATCGTGAAAAAAAATTATTTTTTGTAAAGGCTAAAAAATAAAAAACCAAAAACTTGGTTATTTGAATTTTTCACATAAATTTTGAGGTTATGTGAAAAAAGTGTAAATATAAAAGTTGTAGATCTTTTTATTACCTACAACTTTGCCATATAACTTTTATCCATAGGACTTGTAGTTTTGCCAGAAATCGAGGTAAACCGTTTTTTACCCTTAAAAACTCACCCCCTTCCACTTCCCGACCTCAGATCGCCCGTAAATTACTTTTCTTTTCATTTTTGTTGTATTCTCTCCTTTTTCCAATGGGTTTCATCCTACTATTATTTTTTTTGGTTTAAAAAATTATCGACCCTGGTCTAATAGCTGGATTTTAAATGAAAGAAAATAAACAATTTTGACATCAACCAATACTTGTATGTAAGATTTTACCCGCTCCTGGACAAATTATATCCATTTCATTTTAGATTTTGCTATAAATTTATCAAAAAAATATACACAATGTAGTGGTATTTTTGAAGCACTACTCCCTTGTTTTACGTACCCCTGGACAAACTGTTTTAATTTATTTTCATATTATTATAAAAAGTTGTGAGACTGTGTCTATTAAATAAATTTATCTCTACACATTTGGGAAATACTAATTAAAAACCATGAAGAACTAACCTTTCACACCCTGTATGTCAAAAATAAAACATTTTAGGATACATGTTTATACAGACTTTTTGTCTAATTTTGGGGTCTAGAAAACAGTTTATGGTACTACATTTAGAATCATCTTGTATATTTTACACAATGTTCAGTTACTAATTTTAGAAGTAAAGAAAGTTAATGAGTGATATATTTCAAGGTTCAGATCTTTTAGATTATTGTAACTATTAATATACAGTTGAAGTGAAATAAATGGAATGCCAGCTTGTTTTGTACATCATAGGGAAAACCATAAAAAATTCATAAATATCTTCTGCTTCTAAAGTTCTTTTTTTAAACTTTAAAAATGTTATGATTCTGTTACATGTTACTGTATGATGTGTAGGTGTATTCTTACTAATTCTATTGTTAACTGATTTATTTTATTAAAACAATAGTTAGGTAAAGATAAACATGTTGATGATTAATATTTAAAATGTATACATTCTTATAGGTGCTGATAAGATATATTTTAAAACAGTTCTTGTATTACTGGAATTTCCGCATGATGAATTTATATTTACACAGGATCTAGTAATTTGAGTAACTATCTGTAACAATAAATCTTATTTATAGCCTTTGAACATTTATGTGTATTTTTAATTTTTTATTAGGTTTTAGATAAACAAAGATCAATTTGATTTTTATTTATGAATTCATTTTATTTCCTTTTAGTAGTGTTATTTTTTATAATTATCTGAATACCTATTTGTTTGTGTAGTAAGGTATGGAAATGAATAAATATACATAAATAATGTTATAAATTAATAATAATTCAACTAATTAAATAAATGATGTATATTTTTACTAAGTTGTACTTTGTTTTCAATTTTATTAAAAGAAAATGTGGTAAAATATAAAATAATTTGTATAAATTTAAATTTGCGTCATATTACATATTATCGAATTTAACGCATTTATATAAATTTTGGGATAGTCGTAAAATTATAAATATTAAATTTACAATAAAAACATCTTTTACATTTTATTTATTACTGTAACTGATGCCAACAGAAAATATTTATGGAAATTGGAAGTGTACATATGTAATTATCATATGCAATTATATAAGAATAGATATTCAAAAATTCTTGCATTGTATTAACCAATAGATTAAAAAATTTCTCTACTAATAACAACACTTTTTGTGTAAATTCCTATTGTTTTATTCTCAACAGGTCTCTTTCCTCTTATGGGTCATGCTGCCATGAACATAAGACCTACTTTGCTAACAATATATGAGACACATTTTGTACCTTTACGGGATCGTCTTCGCCCAGCTCTAAGTGGATTTTTAAGCGGAATTTTACCGGGACTGGATACCGGGTCTGATCATTATGATAGGTTGGATATTACAACTATTTTTAAAATAAATGTATGCTAATCATTGAAATTTTTAGGATTAATTTGTTATTAGAAAATGTGTGTGAAGGTGTAGAGCCTCCCTATTTTTATACGTGTATTTGGCAGTGTGTAGCGAACAACAGTCCCGTTAGATTGGCTGCAATAAGCTTCGTTTTGGCACATTATAGTAGAAAATTACCAATGGAAGATCAGTTATATTTAATGGGACATGACATTGGTTTAATGGTAACATTTTAATATTTACTCAAATTTGATTTTATTTATGTAATTTTTTTTTGTTCTAGGTCTCTGGTTTGTGTGCCGCTGTACAGGATTCTAGTGTATTAGTTCAACGATCTGCTTTGGATCTATTGATGGTATGTTTTCCAATGCAGAACCAACAGTTGCTGTATGCCGATATGGTCAGACTTGTAACAGCATCTCTCACAACAATATTGAGACGAGACATGTCCTTAAATAGGTAGGTGCTATTTTTTTATTACGTATTCAATATCCTCCGGATATCACTATCTATAATTCGATTGAATTTGTATACATAAAATAATGGTAGAGTTGAGATTGATTATGCAAATTTTCAGACGACTTTATTCATGGCTCTTAGAGCAGGAAGTTAATAATGTACCGTTAGTCCAAGTAGATGGCGAACAAGATCACATGGCAACACCACATCACTCGATAGCCTACGATCTATTAAATGATGCATTAAAGATTATTTTGAAGAAATGTAGTTCAGAATCACCTATAGATGTGAAACCATACCGATTATTAACGTCACTATTCGACAAACCGCAAATTGGACCGGTCATTTTAGACAGCATTTTATATGATGTTTTCAGAACATTATATCTTTCCTGTCTGCACCAGCAAAAACACAAAAACAATTCAGTCAGATGTGTTTCCTTCAATGGAGACTTGACTAGTTTAAAGAATGATGAGAATATTCTGAATAAACAGTTTGTCTCTAAAAACTGCCAGGAATTAATAAAAAACGCAAATCTCTTATTCAATACATTACAGAGCTACTATATTTGGTCATATATTGAAAAGTTGTATGATGAATCTGTGAAGAGCATTAAAAATTATAAATACAGAGATCGTATTCAAGTGAATGAGATCGGTAGTGGTACTCCGCATATTTTAGAAATATGTATATTAACAGATTTTTTACTAGACATCATACCTATCGAGTCATATGCTGAAAGCACATCTAATATTTTGCCAAATTTATTTCAAAAAATTATTAGTACTTTAAGATTAAACATGACGGAATTGAATAAATATGAAATAACACAAAGTTTACAGCTCTGTACCAAAATTTTGACAAAGTTCCAACCACTTTCTCTAACACAAGCAACTAAATCGGAAGTTGAACAGGAAAATGATTCTCTACTGAATGAAACTTTTGAAAAATCCCTAGAAAGTTCCTTGATATTGGAGAATGGTAGACTAGAAGGTGAGGACCAGAGAACTTTGGAGAAAAGTAAGTCAGATTCTAGAATAAACGAAAACTTGAACCACTTTGACAAAAATGAATTGACCGTTGAGGAATTAAGCAGAGAAAGGTCGTACAGCAATCAAATGCTAAAAAAGAAAGACAAATCGAGCCCCAGGATAGAAAAGAAATCTAAAAACAAAAAGTCAAAATCAAGCTCTAAACTATACGATCTCAAAAAAGAAGATAACAGCGATTCTGTAAGTTCGGAAAATGCTTCACCCGAGAAACAAGAATGTACTATTAAAGAAGTGGTAGAAATTACAGCAAAGACTGCTAAAATTGAAAATAAATATTTTTTGAAATGTTTAGAAGAGTATAAGAATTTTTACGTATGCCTTATAAAAAATAAAGTTTTAGCAGGTACAGATGTAAAAGCATTTTTTAATACTTTGATTCGAGATAAAAATGATAGAACGAAACAGCTTGTAACGTTGCTCGATGCTAGATTATCGGATAACCCAAGTGAGTTTTCACCAATTACTATAGTTAAAAACTTAACCAAAAACGAGATTTTATCAGCCTCCAATATTGCTGTAGAGACTGCAGCTTGTGAGTATGAAAAATCCATGAGCATAGCCTCAAACATCCTCTTGGAATTTTCGGCTTTTCCGAACCTATTAGGAAATAACCCAGAAGAGAACTTGCCCGCATGGGTCGAAGTTTTAATCGTAGCTGCCTGTTCTAAGGATTCCTCCAGAGAAATTCAATTAACTGCGATGACTACACTTTTAGAAATATTCAGTTTGGCCAAGAATCAGGTGTTAACCAAGAAAGAAGAATGTAAAACGAATATTGTCATCACAGGCATCTTGGATATCTGCCATGTTAAATATATCGAAGAAAACACGGTGGTTATTGAGGTAAGTTTGTTCTCTTTAAGGTCGCCGTATTTCTCGCTATAAAATGAACAAATTTCTGGTGTTTTTTAGGTACTGAAATCTCGAAAAATAAAACACAGAGCAAAAGTAATATCAAAAATAAAATTACAGATGTTTTGTTTATCCACTTTTACTATTTAAACTCTTCTCAAATAATATAATAACTTTTAAAATGCATTTGTATGACACACATTATTTCGCTATTCTAACCCCACTTTTAACAATTACTTTCACACATTTATAGACAATAGTGAACAATCTTATATGCAGAACTATGTAAGTATATGTTATAACAATGTTTACTTCCATAGTTGAATTTCAAAAATACGTATTTTAAAATATTTCAGTACCTAAAAATTTGCTGGATAGATCACTTTCTGACGTTATATATTGATTTTACTTCGGTACCTTCGAATATTCACAGGTGGCATGAGATAACATTGTTGTTATTTGCTAAATTCTATATTATTCAGTTCTTAAATGTCTAAAATTACTTGTATTTGTCCCTTAATGGCTTTTTAAATATAATTGGACATTATACATAATTCTGTTGTTTTAAATCTTTGATGGCTTGATGAAAAAAGGAATAATGCACGTCTTATTTTGCCTCATTTCTACACATATTTCATTTGTTGAATGTCGGTCAACATGAAAAATTCTTAAGGTGGCTATACACAAATATACATGACTTAATACATATATAGGGTAATTTTGAATATGTGGTAACAATTTTCTGATACGTCTACTTATTCGAAGGACAAGTGATATGCAAAAAATAGCCCAATAAGTTAATATAAAAAATCATAAATAACTCACTTATTTTCGCATTATAAAATTATGGGAGTCAGTCCTGTACCACTCATAGTAAATATGTTCAAAATTATAAAATTATATCCGCCTTCTGCAGTTTGCCACGAGGTCGGTCTTGTGTTAAATAAACAAATCTTGCAAAGGGATGAAATCTACAAATCTTACACTCTGTACATTATAATAACATACACAAGTTCATTATTATCACTTTGTTATATCCCTCTGTCAGTAAAATAATTTAAACACAAAGTGATACTACACACACACTACAAAACAACTAAAATGATTAATTGATAACACAATTCATTTTTAATACGTATGATTATTTCGAATTTTAAGGTTAACTAAAAGGAGTATGAGAATCAACAAAGACTGCGTGCGTAATTTGTCACATTTTGCTTGCCAATGAGGTATCGGGAAATACAGTTGCTTAACATGAGGGTAGGTTAGGGTTACAGAATTAGCTTCAAAATTTGCAATAAATTTAAACTTGGTTATAATAATTATTGTTGTCCTATGTTAAATTAAATAAATTATTCAGTTTGTAGCTACATATACCTACGAACTTATTGCTTTTCAAAAAGTAATTTGGTACCTACCTGTTTAAAATCATTCGCCCAACCATCAGTATCCCTTTGTTTATAAAGTTGGGATCACATGCACTTCAATTTTGTCACCAATTGCAAAATTCAAATCAGCTTTTAATAGTTTCTATTATATTCAAGACCAGGTGTTGACATAGAAATGCTTGCACATTTGCATATTTGAGATTCATAAAATGCATTGTGACCTACACATGAGGCAAAAACAACATTGTTGTTTGCTTCAATATTTTAACGCCATATGACTGTATCATCAGAAAATTCTTTTATTACCGATACTCATCAGTTGTGAACAATCACTGAAATTTTTTGTTTCCTTTCTGCCTTTATAAATTGGTTATTCCTATATAATTTTTATTTTGTTTTTTTTTATCGTGCTCTTTTATAATTTTATTATATATACAGGATGATTCTTAACCTATACACATAAATTTGGGAAATTATAGCTGACAAATAACGATGAATACTTGGTGAAAAAAAACAAAAAATTAAAATATTTTTATTTTCAGAAGATTAGAAAATTTGATTTGTTTACAAAAATTAAAAAGAAAACATTTTCATAGTATTGTTTGATGTCAAAATTGTTTATTTTCTTTCGTTTAAAAGCCAGCTATGTATCAAGTTCCCTAAATTTTTATAGAGATTTTAGCATGTGCCCAAGCCCAAATGTTGAAATATATTTTTCTGAAAAATTATCGCTGACATCGAATTTCAGCAAATGAAATTGTCAAAGAAATATACACAAACAAGTTTGAGTATTTTTGAAGCACTACCTTATTTGTTTTACCTGCCTCTGGACAAATTATATTGACTTTTTAGATTTTAAAAAGTTATGGAATTGTGCCAAATTTCATTAATTTATCTCTACGCATTTGGGAAATACTAATGAAAAACCATCATGTACGAACTAATCTTGCACACACTATATGTCAAAAACGAAACGTTTTAGGATACATGTTTATATAGACTTTTCGTCGTACTTTAAGGTCTAGAAAACACAGTTCAATTTAATGCATATAAATTATGAATCACCCTGAATATGTTATCTTAGTGCTTTCACTCACTCAATTTATGCAATATTTAATAAGAAATGAATACGAATTATAAATAAATGGATCCTTATTAAAATTTATTTACTGACGTTACTTACAAGTAATGTGTTGAAATACATTCACATATTGATGTTGAAGTGTATACACATACAAGTAAATTCACTTCTAACATTATTTCTTGTACACCTGTTTTAACGTCTATGAATGATAAATAAATTACACCTCTTTTCAGTAAGATATAACAGTTTCAATTGTTGATCTAAATGATCAATAAATTTGATGGCCAAAGGGAGAACTGTGTCTTGAAACATACATTAGGATTATGATTATCATCAATACAAAAAAATAAAAGATTGTTGTATGTTTACGAGTTTCTTTTTAGGAAATGTCTCGTATATTATGGAGATTACTGGGGATATTAAATAATCAAAGCCAGTTAATGTTATGTATCACATTGCTTTATCAAATACATAACACCTTTGACAGCAACTTGTTTGTTGAGCAAGTTATTGGCAGTTTCCTCACTCAAGAAAACATAACTGTTCAATACATTAAGCAATTTTTTCTCTTGTGGCATTTAGGACGAGACCTTAACATTAAACTACCTCCGAGCAAAACAAACATAAAAAACTTTGATAGGTAATATTAAATTTTCTTTCCCGCAACTTATTTTTATTTCCATTTCTTTTCAGATCCCTGTTAAAAGTTCTTGACAATTTGCAAAATAAAGAAAATCCTTATTTGCAGTTATTAGCTGAAACGTTTCTAACTCATAGCCTACTTCACAATGACATACCCAGAATAATAAATCCTGTTTTGCTTAAATTGCTGGCTTCAAATACAGCTCGAGTATCCATTCGCCATGTAAATATACAAGACTCCGACACTCAGAGCGACGTAACCTCTCAAGACAACAATAAAATAGACGATGCACAAGCTAAAAAAGTTTATGCAGTGAGCAGTGTTAACGGTAACATCATGTATCATGTTACTGATGATCCAAGTCCTAAACCACCCAAAAAGAAGTGGTTTACGTTCTCCAAAACCGGCAAGAAATATTCCTCGTCAGTAATAAATATGACCACAAGTATTACAGAAGATTCAAATATAGTAACAAAGAAAAATAAAGACTTTAAAGCATTTAATGTGTCTCCAAAGCTAGACAAGGGAGCTAAAGGAAATGTAAAGTTAATAATTAATCCACTGAGTTCGAAAGAGGTGTATCCTACGGGCATGGATGGGTCTTATTCGAAATTAGATTCACATTCGTCACTGGAGAGCTTGTCTTCAAGTAATGAATACACCCATACAAGCAATGACGATTCTTTCATTAAAAATTCACTGCCTGACTGCAATGCGGGAGATAGAGATTCCGGTTTTGACAGTCTGAAAAATAAAAGCCATTTAGAATTATTAATAAGTAATGGTAAAGATTTCACAACTAAGGCTTTATTGGAAAGTATGGAACCTATATCTGATGGAATTAAGGCACAAAGTATTAATGGAAATATGAATTTTGGAAAAATACCAAAGTCGCACAGTTTTGATGAGAAAATAAACAATATAAAAGCATCCGACATGGAAAGTACGTTAGTACAGAGCTGGTCATATTGCATATCTGATTCGGCTAATCTTAACTGTGAGTTAGAATTAAGCAAAAGTGCAGAAGAATTTTTTAAAGGCAAACAAGAAGAACATGCGGTTGTGACGGACATTTTGAATAATATTATCGATAACGTGTGTTCGCAAGTAGACGATAGTATGGATTACATTCCTCAGAGGCCTACCGATTTAGATTTAAAGCCTAAAATTAACACGTATATATCGAAGAATTTTGTGCTTTACCCAATTCATTCACATCTGTGCTTATATTATGAAATATTCGATTCAAACCAAGTACTGTACGCTTTGCAAGCTTTGAGAAATTGTATTTTGTCTAATCCCCAACTCTTTATGAAATGCCTGGCGACAAGTGGCATAAAAAATTTAAAAAACAATGAAATATTATATCTTTTATCCAGACATAGAAAATCTTTGCTTGGTTGTGGCTTTAGTGGAGAACTAAGCAGTGATCACGTCAATTTTTATCGGGGTTATATGTTTCTCGACGTTATTATATCAATCTGTTTAAATTATGCGAGAACGTTTTACCCGTTACTTGATGACACATCACTGATGACCGAAGAAATAAATAACAACTTGAAAATACAATTGGAAAGCTTAGAAATTTTGGACATAATTGTTAGAAATCTAGTGACGATGGTAGGAGAAAATTCGAAAGGTTTTTCCAGTTACATAGCAGATTTGTTGGTGAAGTGTAAGTTGCAGAAAATTTTATTGAATTGTTTGTTGACATCTGTGAGAAATTTTGACGAAGATATGACATTTGCGGAAGAGATATTAGCATTCAACAATTTCCAGCTAAATGATAGCAGTAATAAAGTTGCAGAACATGTTGAGGCTTTCCAAATACAAATTTTAAGGTAAGTAACACAAATTCTTCTACATCATATGTTATATATACAGGATGTTTGGAAAATACATCTGGAAATTCTTGGAGTTGATTCCACATGTTAAAATATTGGTAAGAGTTCCTCAAAGGAAAAATGATTACATCAAGACACTACTCAAATTTCAATTCTTTTTTTTTTTTGGAAATAGCACATAATGCTTCATAATTATATTTGGGGCTGCAGTTCACTGGCATGCTGCTAGATCGTACTACTTTGCCTAGAACTTCAATAAAGCCCCTAGATTAGCCAAGTACCGAGACTGATTATTACACAATTTGAGTCATTGTTGTAAAGGGGATTATTATGAAAAAAATGTATGTACTCTTGGCGAATGCGACGTAAAACGGTGTTGGTCAAACATTTCTCACAGTTCTGAACTATTTCTCGACGGCTGTTGGAACAGACCTAATGATTGCTTGAAATAATCTCACACTTTCTGAAATTTTGTACTATATTAAATTCAATTTTATATTTCTGTATTTTACACAAAAATATAAATGTCTGGTTATTCTAATAATAATTTAAATTTCTCATCTTATTTTCAATCAAATGTTTGTCCTGCAGGCATTATTTTTAATGTGACGGCACTTTGGATTGACCCATTAAAATTTTATCAGTAGATATACAAGATGGTCACTTTTAGGCTTAAATTAGAAAAAAGTTATGCATTTTTAAGCCTTCAATTTTCTGAAAAAAAAAGTCATATTTTGTATAATTCCTGAAATAATGGCTGAAAAAGTCTATTTTCCATCTTTTCATAACATTTTTATTTTTAATGTGAATATTATGTTTGGTACATTTTCTCGTCTAATTGCTGCTATCCATCAGGAATGTCAAAATCCAGGGCGCATTGTGATCTGTGTAATAAAAATTATTATATGTATAGTTGCGGCAAGAATTCAGACGACTTATAGTTAAATCTTAAATATTTTGATGGAAATATAACAAATTATTAATTTGTTCGTATGACGTAAGTCAGCTGAATTCTTGCCGCAACTATAATAAGGTACTAAGCAGCATATCAATGAATTAATTACAGTAACAGTAGTACATTACAGTAACATCAACAAAGATTGAAGTTCTGCTCATTTTGAGAATGACAATTTGAATTGTCAAATTTGACATGTAGCATATTTAACATGATTCTAAAGGCACTGATTGGTCAATTTTGATTTGCCAAAAAAGGACAGACCACTCCAAATGCTGTGACACCATAGTCACCGCCGTCTCTGTTTATAGACATTGTACTTAGAATCAGCCCCCGTATATCATAATTGGACAAGCATTAATGAACTACTAAAAGAAAATAAAAATAACTGAGTAGCTATAATTTATTACTGATGTAATCATGCTTTCACTTCTACCATTATTTTAACCTGTAGACCCCACAAATATTTTTCATATTTTAGTGAAACTTGATATGTTTTCTTTTTCACCCATACTGCATAAATTTATTTTTTTTTATCTAAACAGTTTTTTGTTTTTTACTATATAAGCATATATATACAGAGTATTTCATAGTTGAAGTGACATAAGCCTAGGGGAGATTCCACTCGGCAAAATATGTAAAAAAGTTTATATGAATATGGGTCTGGAAGTGCTTTGTTTCCGAGATACAGGATGTTAAGTTTTTTTAAAAAATGATTGACACGATTTGAATGAAATTTTTACGGTTTATTAAAACAATTATCAAACATCTACTGGACCAATTAGATTTGATCCAGAATTTTCAGGGGCCTACCCAGCGAACAAGTCGGTTGTTTTTTACAGAAAAGAATGTCATCCTGTAGTTTTTTTGCAGGTTTCATGTAATATTTGGATAAGCCCACTAAAAATAGTACATTTGTATCTCTTGACTTTTTTAGCGTCCCGCTTCGTTTTCGAGAACCTTAGCACGTCTCTGAACTCCATAAGGAAAAATAATAATGCTTATAGTATTTAGTAGATGTATGATAATTGTTTTAATAAAACGTAAAAATTTTATTCAAATCAGCTAAAGCACTTTTTAAAAACTCATTTTTTTAAAAAAATTAACACCTTGTATCTCGGAAACAAAGCACTTGCGTACCCATGTTCATATGAACTTTTACATGATTTGTCTCTCCTAGACTTTTGTCACTTAAACTCTGAAACACTCTATATTTATTATTTGTAGTTGACTATCCAAATATATCTATCTCTATAACAAGGTTTATTAAAATATCTTAAAATGTAATGAAATTGTATTAAATAAGATATTTAAAAATTGTTGGTTCTTTTTTGTAAGGTGTGTAAATTTTATGGGAACAAAATTATACTTGGATAACTTAATCCTAAATTATATCAACCATTTCTTGTTTTAGATTAATTCACTCACTGATAATTCTAGAACATGCTGTGTTTCCTTCAAAGCCTCAGACATCCGAAACAAATGGTACTACCAATGGAGAACATATAAACAGCTCTGTAGTATTAATTCCTCAACAACAAATATTTCTTTCAGCAATAATGAGCGCTCTTCGCCAGCAAAACATGAAACACATTCACGAGAAGTGGTTAAACATGGTCACTTCTTGCTTGCCCTACTTCGGAGACAGTCTGAAGCAAATTACAATCAGCGTTATACATCAAATTTGTAATAACATTGAGGAAATCGCTGGAAGCTATAAAAAATCTGAACTGGAAGATGAATTGTGTTCTGACTACGCAGTTACACAGCTCGAAGCACTGACAATCCTCTGCCACTATTGTTTGCTCGATTCATCGCAGACTGTTAACCAAAATGTACCACTCAATCCTAGTACACCCGTAACAAATCCCGGGGAATTGATAAATAACCTTGTCAATGCCTTCTTCTCTCCTCTTGGGTCTGATATTAATTTAACTGCAAAGCAAAATTCAGACAATTATCAGAATGCCAGGAAAACTATTCTCAGTCATATGCCTAGAATTATTTCAAGTGTGGCTAAGCTTTGGCAAACAATCGTAAATTTAGAGAATGACTATAATGGAGTGTTCGGCAACTCGAAGATTGTCAAACAGCAATTGTTGGAATTTCTGAGTCCCATCTCGGTACATCACGGCGCTAGTTTCTTAGCGGCAATCTCGGTGGCATGGTACGAAAGAAGGAACCCTTTTTCTAGTGTTAAAACGGTAAAATTCAAGAAGTATTTGACGGAAAAATATATACTGTATTTTTGTTTCTTTAGGTGCTTCCTGAGCCAAATGCTGGTCAAAACAATTTAGTTTATTTAATTTTGGCAATTAGAGTCATTCCACTTGATAATTTAGTACAAACTGTAACAGCTGTGATAAAAAATCCTCCTCCTACTGAAGGGCTTAATGCAGACATTTGTTTGGACGTTTCTGTTCTCGAATTATTTTATTGGTACGTAGAGTGGTAAGTGCGGCTGGATTATTGTGAGGAGGTAAACCAGTAGCGTGGACACAGCGGGGTCACGTAATTAACAACTTTCTGTGCTATTCACAGCTGCATGTACTTACAAATAATTATGTTTAAACTTACCCATAATGTTCATCATCTCTCAGTGGTAGTTTCTTTATCTCTCCATATACTTGAATCAGTAATAAAACTTGAAACGTATCGCCTAACAAACATGTTAAATAATCAACACGATTTCTCATAACCTAAATTTTTACTTAAAATGTGTAAAATTTTCAGTAATACAAATTCCTAGGTCAGCTGTTAATAAACTTACTATAGTCGACTTCCAGAATTATAGAGAGTGACTAATGTTATAAACCTGCTCACAATTTATAGCAGTCAACACAAAGAAATATACATGCAGCCTGTATATTTTTCCTACAAAATTGTGTGCCGCATATCTCTGAGAGCATACCCGATTACTCAGCTTCTGCTACGGATGCGCTGCAGTTAGTCCACGTTAATACGCATGCGCTGCTGCTTTTGATTGACTGCGACGAATTGTCGGATCCAACTGTTTCATTTCCTGCGCAATCATGGGCGGATATATCGTTCGGGCAGGCATTTTAATTTAATTTAATTATGAATGTAATTAATTTTATTAGTGATTTCATCGAAATGAGGAATATCAGATGATAACATGTATGAAGAGTTTAGAGCACGAGGTCAAAATATGAGTGTAAGTGATGTTGAAATACGTATTTCATTAACAAAATTGTACATGAATAGCATATGTCTGCAAATAAAAAAGTGGTGAAGAAGTAGAACTGTGAAGCGGAAAGTGATGGAAACTCGCGGAAGGAAGATTGTATTTTTAAAATGAGTTTAACTCTAAACAACTTTAATTTGATTTAACTTTAGTTTAACAACTAAATGAATAAATAAACAATCTACCATAGCAAGCATAGAGTTTTTGGAGGAATATTCTTCATCTAAAAATGTTGTTTCTTTTAATTAAACTCCATTAAACTTGGACTTGTAATTGTGGATTATTGCATTTATGTTTTAGTCACAGTTTAATCACTTAATAAAATAAACGCTAGAACTATGTTTTCATTTTTTCTGATAAACAAACTGTGTATAAAAAAGTTTGTGTATATTACATCATTATAAATAGGACATCAATTTTACAAATATTGTGAAGCGTCTACTTTAAGCTGATGGAGTATACAGAGAGATATACAAATTAACATCTATTGATAGATAAGAGATATTATGGGTAATTGTAACTGTATGCAGCTGTGAACAGCACGAAAAACTGTTACTTGCTTTGTTTCACAATGGTCCGGCCCAGCGATAGATTACTAAATTGAAATAACTGAATTAAAATATTATAGTTACATGCGAAATGCCTCTGCTACGCAACTGTCGGAGGCTTGGGGTTCTTTACTTGCACTGATTAGAGAAGGTTGTTCGTTATCGCCTCCTGCACAGTTCTTATTAGCTGCCATTTTGCACGAACTGATGATAAAATGTTGTCCTTTGGAAGAGAGAAAGGATCAGAAAGATTTGCAAGACGTGACGGCTAAGGTACAAGGCTGAATTAATTTTGTTTTAAAGAATAACATTTTTTTCTTTGTAGCTTATAGATTGTGTGTCACAAGTTTGTGGTTCTTGCCTTGAACAGACGACTTGGTTAAGAAGAAATTTTGCTGTTAAAGAACACGACGAAGAGACCACACCAGATTCTAGTATTATTAGCGGTAGTACTAATGAAATTTTTATTAATTCAAGTAATAGCGTTCAAGCACAATTGGTAAGTGGCTTTTTTATTAATTTTCTATTAAAGTAAAATAGATTTTCACAAAATTGTTGCGAAACAGCAGAAAAATAATTAAATAGTAAATATGATTGGCAAATTGTAATTATTATTATACAGTATTTTTATACACAATTTTAATATCCTTTTCAATGGTATAGTCTTTTTTCAATGTTATAGTCTTTTACCAATGCTTATTTGATCATTTTCGGTGGCTGAATCAAAGCATACTTGATAATGTTTTTGTTATTTTCATTTTCCTTGTTAGCAGTTTTAATAATGGGAAAATGGCAAGAGATACAAACAAGACGTAACAGATTAATTTTGTTTAAACTAAAAAGCGAGTCTTTATCTTGTTACTAGGGCCATAGTCGGCTAAATCGCAATAGCCGTGCTTTTCCTAATCTGCTCCTTTGCTCGTTTGCAGTAACTGCAGCACAAATGACATAGTGGTCAATTGTTTTCATCAGTAATTTGACGTTTGACGTACACCTTGTATTAAAACAAAATAGTTACCAGTATTATTACCTTTTTAGGTTTTATCAGAAATTCTGGCTCCCATTCTAGACATCTGTTTCGGTTCCTCAGAAAAAGACAAAATAAATAACATCTTAACGTCACTAATGTGTAACATTGTTCCATATTTGAAAACTCATACCGTACGAAACATGCCTAGTTTTAACGCCTGTTCTAAACTTCTTTCGAGTCTTAGTAGTTACCAGTATACCAGAAAGGCGTGGAAGAAAGACGTATTCGATTTGTTATTGGATAATTCTTTGTTTCAAATGGATTACATGTGTGTGAAATACTGGAGAATAATTGTGGACAATTTAATGACGCACGATAACACGACTTTCCGAGATCTCATGAGTAAGTGTGAGTAGTGAATGATGATTATTACAATGTAATTTATCTTATTTTAGACAGGGTTTCTATGAACCAAAGTGGCAGTTTAAGTATATTTTCTTCCAGAGAACAGGAATATGAACAGAAGGCACAGCTACTGAAAAGGCTAGCTTATGTCATATTTTGCAGTGAGATGGATCAGTATGCCAAATACATGCCTGATATTCAAGGTATTATTTATTCACAAAATGTTATTTGTGCTAAAGCCGGTGTTACTTTAACCATTATTTTAATCAAATCGGTCAAGTTATAATAAAAATATAATAAATATTTCAAGTCTTACAATATCTCGATTAAATTTATTTCTATATCTTTCCAAATTTTGATACAGTTTTAACCATACCATTTTTTTAACTATCCATGTCAAAATAATATTTCATAAGAGTAATAATGTTTTATTTTAATGGTTAAACTAAGATTGTCACTGAAATGACCTTACCTTAGTATTAGGAATTTAAAAAATGATTTGAAAATTGTTGATCAAATTGCTTTATTGTGTTCCAAGAAAACAAATTCTGTTTTTTGCTCGTTTTTTTTTGATATTCAATTTTTTTTGCACGAAGTGACATATTTTTTTAAATGACAACAACTGCAGATATATCATTGTAGTCGAAGCCCAAAATAATAGAGGGTGATTCATGTTATAAACCCACTTATCATTTAAAGCAGTCAACACAAAGATAAATACATGCTGCCATTGCCGTCGTTCACTCAGTGTCAACCTATTTTTGGTAATTTGAACCCTTCTCAAGTGGCATTCCTATGGAATCTTATCACCTCCAACCCTCACCTCCCGTACTCATCTGAATGCTGTGAATTTATCGATCTTTATTATTTTGAACCTTGGGTATAGTTTTAACACATATTAAACAAATTAATTTTTAACAACTATCAACAGTTGAATGAATATCTAAGGTAGGTACAGTGTGTTCCATTTTCGATGTTTTCATGGTATCTTGGAAATTACTGAAGATAGCTCAGAATGATTTTCACAATAGTGTGTTACTTTTTTGAGAAACAGTTGACTGTTAACAAAGTTTTTATAGCACTCTTCTTTTCTGACTTACATGAAAAAATTGAAAAATGCAAATATTTTAACCACTTTTATCTCAACAGTTAATATTAAAATTAGATTATGATAAAATATACAGGATGTTTCATTACAAAAATCATAACTTTCGTCGATAATTTGAAAAAAAGCTAAAATAGATTTAACCGTGATTTTTTCATATTATAAAAAACATTAAAAGAATTTTATTTTTTCTTTCATTACTGTAAAGTTAGTATGAGCACTAATCAATTACAACATTGTTTTAAAAATGTTCTTTTTTTGTTTCACAGAACAACTTACAAGCAGTTTAAGGTTAAACGTACCTGGTGTTCAGGCTCAAGTTTTCTTGTGTTTCCGGGTTATTCTAATAAGAATGAGCCCTCTACACGTTACTTCACTTTGGCCTATTATTATAAGCGAGATGCTGCAAGTTTTTTTGCAAATCGAACAGGAATTGTCCACGGATACAGAAGAATTCAGGCAAGTTGCAAGATTTGTTTTTTCTGTTCTTAAAAATGTAGATTTGCTAATATATGTTATGCACCTTGGGAGACATTTTTATCTAGATTTTGGCTAGAATAATAAGGTTGTGTGATAAATTGCTTGAAATGAATTGTAGGTTCTACAGTTTTATAGTAATCGTGATGGATTTTGTTAAATAATAATAGCTTTATTTGCAGTGCATCTGAACAGTTACCATATCTCACACCTTGTATTTGTAATAATGATTCTAAATTATTTGTGAATGTTACAAATGGAATGTGCATGACTATTAGCAACTGTTTATGATTATTCTGGGAAAAGAGCTAACGGTAATATCGAGCCATGGCTTTAGCCTTTATTTCTATAGAAAATACATAGTATTTCGAATTTGTAATATGTGAACATAAACTCAAGATAAATATCTAACTATATTTAAGGCCAGTACTTTCCGTCTGGAATAAGTGAATGATATTAAATACTTTATGGTATTTTTAAACATTAAATTAGATAAACTTGCAATTTTTATGTTGGTTGCACTTCATATCTCTATTCTTCTTCTTTTGAATACATCAAGATGCAAATATTTAGGTTTTTTATCGCGACTGAATTTTCAGTTGTGGTATGTACAGTTTGAATGAATATTTCATTTTTGCGGTAGTAAGACATCTATACTACCATCTGACGTCACAAGTTTAGATCAAATGTCTCAAAATTTCACTAATCCTCTAATTTTATCCACCTGTCTGTGGGAAAGGAAGTATTTCCAAATTAAAATCAATGGTTAAAGTATAACCCTTGAGTATTTACACCAAGAGAGTCAATCCTTAATGAAGACCTAAATAGTTATCATAATTCCTGTTAGATGTCGTACTGTGTAATAATACGCATTTATTCAAACGAAGGAAATAAAGCGCTACTATTTTAATCTGCAAAAAACTGTGAAGGCGTTTCGAGGGCGTGGCCGCGTGACCCTTTTTCATATACCTGCCTAAATAATAAGATTGTGGCAATATATTTATATTCAAACCACAGATCATAAAGTTTGAAACATAAGCAGTTTATTTTATTGCGTTAGAGAAGTAAGAATATGAACTGTAAATTAATTTAAAAAAAAAAACAGAAAAATAAGATTGTTAAAAGAGTTTTCAGCGATATGCCAAAATTTACATTTTCTGTTTTATATCTTAAACATATTAAGATAATTCAAATGAATTCGACATACCTACTTCTATAAAGAGACATATAGAACTGCAGATTATCGTGTGGGTTTCTCTTACTGCATAAGATGCATTATTATTTTGCGAAAAATTCATTAGTAAAAATTCTAAAACACCAAGTATCTTTTTTCAATGTTTGATCTAAGTATAATTTTGTGATGGTGTGAAATAAATATTATTTTGTAGTCTTTTTTAAGAGTAATTTTTAAATTTAAATTAAATTTAAATTAATTTAAAAATTCAAATAATTTAACATTTGCGCATGCATCTTTTTCCACAGAAATATTTTACGAAAATATATTTAGCTATATCTTCATATTTCCTCCCAATGATGTTACTCCTCTTCTATGTCCCCTTATTAATGGCCCACCCTGTATATTTTTATCGACACGTATTGAATGACTTCTTCACTTGAATTTACCAAAGCTGGAGGAGTATGATAAAAGTGTTATCTGGCGGTTAATATATTTTAAGCTTTAATTTTCATTGATACGTGAAAGTGAATATGAACTGGATAACTGCACTTCTGTATTTTTTTTATTAAAAATCGTGATGAAATTACTATAATTACTTATCAGAATTCAAAATCTATCATTATAGTCGAAAGTTTTATTCCTGGAATGTTTCATCTAGTTTTATTACATTTTAAAAATTAACATTTATTTCCTGCCTGCCTCCTCATGACTAACACATTCACTTAATAATAAAATAAACAGTAATCCTATCGAATGTCATTAAAGTTATGAATTTTAAGTACATACAAGCTTTTGAAATAACAAAGACACTCTCAAAACAGTTATTGAACTTCTCGAAGTTTTGAGTAGAAACTCATTAAATTTATATTGGTAAGTGAAACAACTAATTACTAATGTTAAAAGTTGAAAGTAGATTTCATTACAAATACGTCAGCAGTTCAAAAGAAATAGCAAAATTGAATTTAAAGAGTGTCAATATTATTGCAAACGATTGTACATAACATAATATGTATGAACCAATCATCTTCGATGGGAGGAGCTTTCAAAATTATATATTCAAATTCATGTCATTTTAGTACCTAATATTGCGCCATCTATTAGCAAATAGCCCAAGCGTAAACGTTCTTTTTGAGTTCGTTTCCCATTACGCGAGAGTTGGTTTCCCATTCAGGCCAACAAGGTCTCCCATTAGATTGACTAGTCTTAGTTTATATAGTCAAGGGTATAACTAAGCGTTACATTTATCTAATCTAGACTGAAAGTACCGGTCCTTAAAATATTTATTTGAAATTGTTGACTGTTACCTTACCTACGAAGGGTGGTACAGAATAATAACTCTTTGGAAATAATGTCAAAAGCTATAGTGTAAAATACAGTGTGTTTTATTATACTTGATACGGTAGTGACTAACATCAATGCTTGTCATTAAATTTACTTTATGTAGGACTAAGAGATTATATTTCTGATCATTAACAAAATGTTTCCTTTGTTTGTGATGTGCTGGGGTGGCGGATACAGCAGGACAAATAACAGGTAAATTTTGTACTATTTGTTAGCTTTTGCATGTTTGTCAGTGGATAACTTTTTTTTGTCTGTATAGAGTGACACTTATTTGTTTCATTGCTATCTTTATTGTGAACAAAATGCTTCTGAATATTTTTTAAAATAATTATCAACATTTTTGTAAATTGATGCCAAGTATTTTTATAGTGATAACATTTCAGGGGTTGTCTTTAACTGTAAGGACGATATGTTATAAAAAATAATAAAACCTTTCTACTTTCGATACATTATTTTGATGACATCTTTTTTATCTTTAGAAATCTCTTGAAACCATATATTTGTACCTAAAAAAAACTTTCTAACAGAATATGTAAAAATTTACAGGCTTTTCTTTATTACGAAAACGCAAGTTGCTTTAAATGCAACACTTTATTGTTAGTGTCATTTAAAAATTACATTTCATAAAACTTATTTGGTTTTCTCCTTTCTTTTCATTAAATTTTTAAATAATCTTCATTGCGTTGTGCTATGATTTAAATTCATCTGTCTTATTTGGTAGTTTATTTTATATTATACAGGGTGTCCAGAATATAAGTGCCACTATTCTAATCTGACTAAGAGCAACAAAAAATGAATTGTGCAATTTTGTTGGCATCTCCCTTGACTATTATTTTTAATTTGGTCCTTCAAACGGCAACTTTTTCATCTATGTGGAGTAAAACAAATCGATTCTGCCCTATATTCAAAAAAGGCGATAAAAATTTGGTTGAGACCTATTTCAATCTTGAGCAATTTTGACAATTTGTTTGAAGTTATTATTTGCAATATACTTCATAGTCATGTTAATCACAAATTTCTTGATGCCAACATGGATTCATCACCAGTAGATCCTACTTTAACATCTTGTTTGTATTACTGATTTTATTTCTAATACGTTGGATAACAGTGAACAGGTTGACGTGGTCTACACAGATATGTCAAAGGCTTCTGCTAGGCTCGACCATGGTATTCTTCCTCGTAAGCTGTATAATTTCGGTTTGTCTATCAATTTCTTAAAATTCTTTGAATCTTACCTTTCTAATAGATTTATAAGCGAACAATATCGTGGTTTTACTTCAATTGAAATCATTGCTACATCTGGGATACCTCAGGGTTCAGTTCTACTGTTTAATATGTTTATTAATGACATCTGTGACAGCCTTTGAGCCAATGTTCTTTTAGATGGGGATGATTTCAAATTGTATACATGTTTCATCTACAGATTATTGTATTTTGCTTCAAAATGATTTCACTATAGTTAATGAATGGTTTCTTCAAAACAGATTGCCTTTGAATATTTCGAAATGTTAAATTATGACACACAGGGAAAATTAATTCTATTACTTATGCACGACATTGGTTTTGACTCACTTGTTGCACTGAATTTAAAGAGCTGGGAGTTACTTTTGACACTAAATTAACCTTTGTTCCTCATTAATAATATATCTCTTGCAAATGAAAATCTTGGTTTCATTATAAGAAATGCTGAACACCTCGGAGAGGTTTCTACAATGTTAAAATTTGGGTATGCCACTATTATTTGGAATCCTATATATGTTACTCATTCTCAACATCTGGAAACTGTTCAGAGAAGATTTCTTAAATATGTATCTTCCAGATTTGACAATGTTACCCCTGACAGAAGCATGATCTGACATCTTACTTTTCAGTGTTATTTTTGTTTACGTTTAGTAATTACATTAATTGTTCTGATATTCTTAGCCATATAGTGTTTAATATACCTTTATTTTCATTTACCAGCTTATTCCATGTGTCTTCACAGGCAGTATCAGGCACTTATTGATTTGTTTGATACTAGTGTATCTAAGACTAAATTATCTGTTTTAGGTCATTGATTGTATTTGTTTATATAATTTCCTTCATTGTATGTTTATTTCTTTGTAGTCCTGCCCTATAATTGGAATTGTCTGTCAGAGTAGTGTATTTTTTAAATAAAATAAATAACTAACTAGTACTGTTAAGTTAATTTTTTTTTTAAGTCAATAATGTTTTGTTTGTACAATTTGTCATACAGCAAAAAAAAGACACTTATTTTCCGGACACCCTGTATAACAATTTTTACCATACAGAAAGGTCAAAAATATAATAATATTTTATTGTAAAAGAAAATACATGGGCAAAGTTGTAGCCTTGGGCTACTCTTCCACTTAAATATATTAATATTAATCCTCATGTTACAAGTTACATAATTTTTTTTTATATTATGTTTATTTACGTGACCTTAATAGTTCCCATATCAAATTAATGTCATCTTTGGATGCAAGCTGGGCGACTAATAGTAGCAACGGACTACATGCATTAGGACATCCGCATTGGTTGCGTCTTCAGTTGGCTACGGCAAAGCTTTTGGATTTGGCACTTCTTCTACCTGCGACAACTCTTCCGCAGTTCCAGATGTAAGTTGTATGACTTTTAAAATAACATTTATAGTCCAGGAGTCATTGTGTTGACTGTAAAATTTCTAGTGAAGATTTTCTTTTTCCTATCGCTTTTTCCCATACTTAAGAAAAAGAAAGTTAAAAATGGGTATCAAAATTCAATGTGCAACATACTATTTAAACCACTGAGAGGGAGGTTTTAGCATTTTCCGCTATAATATACAGGGTTAACTATGACTTAGTACAAATATTTTAAGAGGGCATAGGGAAAATTCAGAATTAACGGAATCACCCTTCAAAAAAATTCCAAACTTATTCATAAAGCGAAAAAAAAAATTTTTCAAAACCTTATTAACCCCTAATTTCTCGGCGACTATGCTGCCTGTCAGCTGCGAGGTTAGGTGTATTCTGTCAAAGTCAAAGTTGTCAATGGTAGTGACAGAGCACTGCGGTGCCACGTGTAACGATTTACGACGTTTTTAAAGAAAAATTTTAGATTATGTAATGGGAAACACGATATGGTAGGACTGAGAGTAAAACCTACCTTACTGATACTTCCAGAACTGATATTTGGAGATTTCAAGAAAGTTAAATTATTTTCTGTTTTCTAACTTGTTTACATTATAACTTGTCGTTGTACAAATTGTTGTACTTGCTGGGGACCTCTTGGTGTCCCTCGACCATTTCACAAATAAAAAAATACTTTTTTTTCTGTAAGTATATCTATTGTAGTTTAAAAATGCTTTATTTTTGTCACTGTAAAAAAGAAGTTTCAAGGAATTTTAAAAAGTATGAAATTGGTTCTTTTTTATTTTCAAGTTAGCTAGGTACATACGTATTTAGTATTTAGTAACGATATTATCAATTGTTAGGGTAATATTTTCTTTGTTAATTAAATAAATACCCAATAACGTTTTACTACTTTCTTTATTTCGCACTTTCTATCTTTACAACTCAACTCTGACACACCTCTTCTTCTTCTTCTTACATTCTTTCTGATCTACATTTTACAAAACTTATATTTATGCCTACTTTACTACAGTTTAAACTAAGATATTTTAATTAACAAAATAATTGTCCACACAATAATCGACCATGTTTGCATATAATAATATTGTAGTATTATTATTTTAAATTTCCCAAGGCGTTTACAGTGCTCTGTAATATTACTTTTCTGACCACTACTGCTGTTTGACATTTGTAGAGTATTAGAAACAATGCAACCAACAATACAGTATAGGTTTATATCGACTGACAAGTGCTATGTGCGTGTAACCCCATGTCACGGAGGAAGTGTCAAAACAATACTAGAATGAAGAAACCCACGATCGTACATAAAAGAAGATAATATTGATTATATTGATTGCCATAAGAATATTTATCTGAAGAATATTAAGTTCTCGGTGTAGGCGGACCGAAGACTGAACGGTGGCGTTAACATTGTAATTTTAGTTTTCCGTTTTTAGTGACGGTTTCAGTTTTAAACGTTTTATTCATTAAATAGTGGATGGTTGCGATATATTGGGACATGTGTAGTTTTCCACAATTTTCTTTAAACGTACGTGAAGATATTTCCTAGAGTTGAGAGCAATGCAGTGGAGTGACCGTTATCGGACAAAATTTTATAAATTAAAAACTGCCACGGGTGTATTCGAAGTTTTCTGTTAGTATTTCATGCAATCAATTTTCTTAAAATAAATGAGCAATTTATTAACTCTACGCAAAGTATGTACTTTGTGGCGAGTAATTCTGACGGACCTATAATGAGTGAAAATGAAGTTTTGGCAGTTTGGAACGAAGGAACGAAAAACGAATGCAAAATACTGTAGCTAACCGGATTAACTGTTATCTATCAGGTACTTAGGTATTATTATTAATAAAAATGTTTACTTTCGTTGTTTCTACATTCGGCAACGTTGGAACGTTGTGAGAAACGACCGCATGGTACCTAGTTGCACAGGACATATGCCTAGTTGACATATGTAGCCATCTTGGACGATGACTGATGACATAGGCGCCGACTTTCCGTAGGAAAAGAGGGTTTTGCCCCATTTTTTTAACATCGAGCTAGAATTCCGAAATAAATTTTTTATTGTCTTTTAAGCTTCCCTGAGCACGTGGTTAAAATTTTTGTACTTAGTCATAGTTAACCCTGTATAATATAAACCAGTTTTTTCTCTAAATATAGTTCAATAAAGTTTTGTTTTTTGCATGAACATAGAAAAATCTGGTGTTTTTTGGGACCCGTAAATTTGTATTTTTAGTTTTGCATTTGTGAAACCAGTTTTCAGGGTTAAGCAAAGAAATTTGTGATATTACGGGCAATTTTTATAAATGGAAACCCTGCTCTTTTTTATATTTTTATTCAATTTGCCACGATATTGTAAGTATTTTTTATGTAGCATACCATATATCTTTTAACCATTTTTGAAAAAATGGCATCTGAAAATTGACATCCTCATTTTGACAGTCGCAACCCCATTTTGCTTGGCAAGTCAGAGATTATTTAAATGTTTTATTAGCCGTTGGGTTGGAGGATGCGGACCTATAGAGTGGTCTCCAAGATCATTCGATCTTACACCCAAGAATTACTTTTTATGGGGTTATTTAAAATCCAAGATTTATACAAACAGGCCTCAAAGTATTGTCCATAAACCATTGGATGGCATTTTGAACATTTTAATTTAATAAGTGGTTTATAATCTTGAAATTTTTCGGTAGTTTTGCTTGCAGTGATTTGATTAATTGATAATCTGGATACTTGTTATAGAATTATTTTTTCAAAATACTTTCATTGCAAATTGAATGAAAATACAAAAAAAAGGTAGGTTTCCATTTAAAAAAGTTAACTATGATGTCATATTATAATTTTTGTACTTCATTTTTCATACATGGTAGATGAAGTAATGTTATGTTATTTTACATATCTCAACACTGAATGAATGATATCTTTTTCGGTGAGCTCAACGCTTTATCTCACATGTCATACCAGTACAAGAGAATACCTCGATTGCTTGGAATCAACGAGTCTAGAAATGAAAACTGGACAATGTTTATTTTGAAAAAAATTATATAAATTGAGAATTCTTTGTTTTTCGTATATCAACACTGAATGAACGATTTCTTTTTTGATGAAAGAAAAATAGACTGTACCGTTTGAATATATAAAGTAGAGATGTCATAGAATAGATTATGGAAAGAAATTATAACTGTACAAAATCAAGTGGAATATTGAAATCATTGTTTATTCAATTAATCTCCATTTTTATGTTTGGAATGCTCATCAAGGTGACGTGACGTTGGTAGCTTGCAGTCTCTACTTTCTCTGTATTTTCTTCAGTTTCCTCAGTGTCTCGAATTTCTTCTGTCTCATCATTCTCCTCATCTGATAGTTCAACTGTCAGGAAATTCTCTAAATCAATGTCAAGGTTTCAAATTCAACTTTCTCAAGTGGTAGCCCAAGCTAGTGATAGTTGCAATTACCCTTCACCTACTTCTACAGGAGATTACCTTGAGTAAAGCTGGCGGTGCTCCAGATCTGTGTATATTTATTTTTTTAATTTCATTTTTTTTCCCTAAAATTAAGAAACACAGAAATTGTATTATGCATTAACCAGTGCTAGTGACAGCACCTTTTTTCTAAAATTAATATTATCGGAGAAATTTAAGAAAAACGCAAAGACCTTCCTCTTATTTGTTTAAATATGTTGTACTTCAAATTTTGATGCCCATTTAAAATTTTTCTCTATGGGTATAAACAAGTGATCAAAAAATGAAAAACTTTAACAGCAATTATTCGAAGCATCTAATGATTTTCAACCTCTGATGCCTGGATTATTATATTTGTAACATATTTTAATGAAGGTATCGATGGGCATTTGTTGGCGACGATTTGATAAGAAAAGATGACCCTTTCCACCAGATCTCATTTTTACCACACGTAGTCAGGATATCGGATCTGATGGATAAGAAGTTTCCTGACACACAGATAGATATTTTGCCCATGAAGAGAAATGAACTTTTATTAACGATGAATAGCATCACACAACTGAAAGACTTGCACAGCTTTTTCAAAACTTTAAGCTCCTGTTCAAATAGGCATAGGACAGAATGTAGTAGATCAGTTCCTAGTGAGCATGCTTTCACTGAGAGACAGTCGGATAAAAAGCTCGATATGATTTTAGAAAAGATTGATAAGGTAATAGAAATGGATTTTCTCGATAGGATCCCAAGGTAAACTTTTTTTGTTAATAAATTGACCGTCAGATTGTTTAATGTTGTGAACCATTTATTATTAATTTATTGTTATATTTTTGTTATGTACATAATGTAGAGTGAAAATACATTTGGATATAACTCTGTTCATCCAAAGTTATCAGTATTAAGAATGCAGTGCATTTATAATTTATTTATATATTTGTTTATAATGCAATTGTGACAGTTATTATTTATCTTGCTTACCAGTTAATGCATTAATTTACTGACTGCATTTTTGTCCAATATTCAGTAAGCCCGATAAATATATATATATATACCGTGTATGTGTACACTCTTTATTTTGTAGAAATTATTACCTACTTTTCATTATTTCTGTGTTGTAACTTATTTATTGTTGTTATTCAGGTGCAATTTTATTGTATATATGAAATAGCATATAAGATTGTGATTTTATATTGTGATTTACTGAAAATTGGCATTGTTGCCTAATTGTTGTATAATTTGTATTTTATCAACCTACCATGTAGTTAATATACATTTTGCTACAATAAATTATGTTAACATAAAATTTGATTGACTTTAGAATCTTTTCTTTAAATATATTTAAATGCTTAGCAGAGAAGGTTGTTCTAAATAATACAAGGCTTGCATAATTAAGAAAAAGTAATGGAAACAAGAACGAGAATGCTAAGTTGTATTATTAATGTTTTAAGGGACCTCTTTAAGTATCTTGAAATTAATGCACCAGTTAGAAAAAGATCTAATTCCTAGAAGTGGTGAATTATGTTATTAATTATTGTTTCTGAAAATAATTTGGTTTGGCCAAGTGGACTGCATTTTTTGATTTTTACATACTTTATTTCCAAGTTAAAAGTAACAAAATATTGGATATAGCCTGAGAATACAAAATAAATGTCCGTCTTCTCTGTCATCTCTCTTTGAATGGATGGTCTCGGAGTGGTGAATTTTTGTACTTGCGCATCCGCCTCAATGAAACAATCGCCAGGTATAACCAGGTGGCCAGGTGGTGCGAACATAATTGATGGTAACTTTGTAAATTTGGAACTAAGAAAGTGTTGAGTAACCCCTTATATTCAAATAGAATGAGGCAATGAGAGATATGGGACAGGCAAATATGGAGTATGTAAGTTAAGTTAAGGTTATAGTGCGCTCAGAGGAATACGGACTGTACGAGTTTGTACGATTGCATCTAGAGTGGAATTCAACTGGCTATTACTAACGAAATTTTACAATAACATAAATGTTTGCAATTTTTTTTTGGTTAATAAGATCCTATATTACAAAATACATATAAACAAATAAGAAAGTATAATTAAAGATAGAAATTTACATTATTTTAATGTAAATGTTTGAATTGAAAACAAAAAATAGGAGAATATATTTTAACAATATTTTTATTAATTATTGTTAAAGGCCAGTGATTTTTTTTAAACACAGATAACGCGTTAATTCGTGTATGACATTTGAAGTAAAATTTTAGCAGGCCATAGACCTGCAGCCTGTGGATAAAATATTAGAATATTGTAAAAGAAAACTGCAATTTATAAACACTTGTATGATCTTGTTTCTAAATTTTTATATGAGAAATTTACGAGGTAACATTTTTGACATATTCCCTCAAAATATCCAAGAAATATTTGAATTTAAATTTGTAGATGCATGGTGATATGAAAATTAAAATAGCAGTATTGTCATAAACAATAACTGTAGAGTTTTTTTGGAATCATTTCATAGAATTTAGTGAGGAAAAAGTTTACAACAAAATTTGTTAATTAATCTAGAGATCCAAACATTATTTAATAGTTATTTAAAGTGTTTCTGACAGCCTTTTATTCACGCAAGGACTTAAGTGGATAATAGGTGACTAAAACATGAATGCAGTGTGTTATATCCACAATCACAAGCTCAAATTGAGTTTAATTAAAAAAAATTTAAACAAGAATATTCCTTCAAAAATTCTGAGAATCAGTGGATTCCGAGGCACACTGGTTGCCATAGTTTTCAAGACCTGGGAGTCCTACTACTACCTACTTTTACTATTTTACAAATTTCAAGAGCAATTTAATTTGTTATCATGTTTTCAAACACCAGAAGTGTTCATTAGTAAATAAACACAAATAGATTATTTTATTATTTATATCTAATATCTTGATAATTTAACAATTTTAATAATCAACATATAATACATTCATTAATAACACAAAAAATTGTAGTTTCACATTACAATATATAATAGTGTCAATAATAATAATATATATAGATATTTTAATACTATACTTGCACTCCAGAAAATAAACAATTATGCTTATAATCGACACTAATTAGATAATGTGTGCTTAAATTATAGAAGATAGAATGTTGAAGATTTAAAAATGAAGTAAAATCTGCATAAAAGATTTAGAAAATAGGAATGTAATTATCAATTTTAGCTCGGTGTTTCTGAGCCACGCATTCTGCTATCCACACTATATTACGACATTCCTGTTCCTTAAGTTTCAGATATGAATAGAACACTCCGAAGTGAAATTGCTGCATAAATGCGTTGAGGTTCAAACGTACTTCATGTTCAAAAAATTTATCTTCCAAAGTTTTATCGCCAGGATTGTTTCCTGCGCCTTCAAATAGTTTAGAATATTCCGCATAATATTCAGCAACTGCTTTGACTTGTTCGTAATCCTCTGCTCTTGCCAAAGCAGCCAAACCATCTGGGTGTAATTTTCCACAACGAGGATACAATTTAGCACGATCGTCTTTGCTTAATTCAGTACCAAAGGAATTTATTGTGATAATTATAGCACGCCTGTCGGCTTCAAAAGCGAGAATTTCACACATAGCATCTGCAGTTGTGCCTCCAATTTCTTTACAGAAATTATAGAAAGCCTCCAAATAAGCTTTGTACAAAGTATTACGAATAATCTCGATATTCATTTCATCCAAATCTTGTTCGCTGATACAGTCTACGAAAAATGGAGCCAATGGTGTATCAACTAATACGGCATTATATAACTCGGCAGGGGTAGCTGCTACATGGATAGCCTCCATTTGTTCAAAACTTCCCAACGGGTGGCATTTTGGAATAAGTTCCCCAATAGGTCTTTGATGTAAAGTGCCCGTAATAAGTAGAATGATATTGTCAATCATGTAACTGTATGTAATAAAGTCAAGGAAAGTAGAAAGAGGTTCTACTGCTTGGTTACGCATGTGTTGAAACTCGATAACAAGTTTTTTTCTCAACTTCGAATCTATTGTTGACACGGACAGAGGGGACGGTTCGTTTGCCAAGAAGTTGCCATAGTCTGTCCCCTGGAGATGCAGTTTAAGATCTAAACATATAATTTTAGCGTTAGAATGTGATTACATTATAGATTTTTAATACTTATACCTTCCAATGTTTCACATTGTACCAAATTCAAATAGTCTGCTTGTTTTAGAATCCCACATTTGAATCCTCGGCACAGTCCTTCCAAATATCCATTGTCGATATTAAAAATACACCCCTTCATTTTCTTACTTTATTATTTAAAATAAGTTACGCACGGGACACCACTTTACACCTCGCCCAACTGTCATATGATAAGCGTCAAATCAATTATCATGTGATTGCCATCTGACTTGATTATAAGCGTTTTTTAGCGACCCAACCACATCTAACCATTGAGGGTGTATTCCGTAATTCTAATATTTTAACCACGGTTAAGGTTTACCGTTCCGTAAGTCAACCGGCCTGAAAAATATACATATTACGGTACGTGGTTAACTGAAAAAGGTAACGTTCATTAGCAATCACAGGAACCACTTATAATCTTTGATTCCTAGCGGTAAAATACCGTTTTGAGGTTATGTGATGCTAATTATCACTAATAGTTCAGTAATTTGTGATTACCACTTAATACAGAGTAGAACCAATATTCTCTACTCATTCAGAATATTCGTTTTAATACTCTTTTTAGCACACTTTTTAGTTTTTAGCACGTTTTTAGGTTAGTTTGGGTAGAGATTAAAAATCCCCAGTTCCGATAGTCTTCTGTAATTCAATCACAAATTTAACTTACCAGAAAATACCAAAACCGTAGCTCTGGTAAGACCCGTCAAATTATGGAATACACCCTAAAAAATCACCGGTTCCGATAATGTTCCGTAATTCAATCACAAATTTCAGTTACTAGAAAATACCAAAACCGTGGTTCTGGTAAGACCCGTCAAATTACGGAATACACCCTGAGTTTGTGCTTGTATAACCAATGACTAAAACGGGTTAGCTTGATTTTTTTGCGTTTGAAGTTAGAGCATCCTCTGCTAAATAGCGTCACCATTGTAATATGTCGAATCATCGTCGGCTATATCGCAGCGGCCACGCTTTTTGAAGGCGACGCGATTTAGCAGACGATGATCGATCACCATGCATTTTCTATGATTTTCTTAAAACCGATGTTAACTTGACATCTGATGTTTAAAACTCAACTGATAAAACCATGATACAACCTTACCTTAGCAGACTTTGATGTTTTATAAATATGGCGGTGACGTTAGCGTGCCATGGCGGGAATATTCACATTCCTTCTAGTGTTTCTGAACTCTCGGTGATTGGAAAGCAGCCTTTATTATCTGTAGTTGAGTTCGGCAAATAGATCTGGATGCTCCAAATGTGTTTTCCTTTTGCAATTTCATGAGATAACAGGAGAGAAAGATTCATCTAGAGCATTTAGATCTATTTTGTGGTCCTGACAAGTTTAGTGAGTAATTTGTGATTCTGCCGCTATCATTTGAAAAGCAGTTGTGAATTTACATGAAAAATATGATTTCATTTGTGTGTACTACCGAACTCGACAGACGGCAGGTAAGAAATCGTAGTGTATGTATTATATATATCAAAATCAAATAGGTAATTTTCTGTTTGAATATGGTTTGAATGAATGATTGTATGTTACACTGAATTCCAAGCACAGAACATCAATTCCAAGCACTGAAATGTACGATATGGAATGCGTAAAGTCCATTGCGCATCCAAATAAATAAGGTACCAAACCTAGGAGCAGACAAAAGAAGGCACATGAAACTCATCAAAGACATGCTTCATTGGTTATGTATGTGGGTGCGAGAGAGACAACCATCTGCACGTACGATATGAATTGTGTTCTTAATCTCCCATTATTTTTTTTGTAAACACGTCATTGGCGTACAGTGTGGTTTCTTCTTTTATCTTGTATTTCGTTAGTATTATTCTCTGTGTAATTTTGTGGGTTATTGTTGGAATATGTCATGTTTTATAAGGAACTGTAAAATTAACCAGCATATAACACGAAATAATTCTCCATATCCAGAATTCAATTTCATTTCAATTCACAATCAGCTAAGCCCCTACTGCTTCGCCATTGCTAGACGCACAAAACAAAATATGGCGCTGATCATGAATGATCCATTCGCGCAGCTTTTAGCGCATTCCAGTCATCATAATATAAGATTACATTATAATGATTCCAAGTTACAATACATCAGTTTGAATGAAATACCTTTATAATTTTAACCTCTACGTATGATGAGTTGCTTTCCAGTGAATTTCTGCGCTTGAAGCACTTACGCTTGTACCGCAAATGCACCATTGGAAAACAATCAAATTACATAAAATTAAATTGGTGATTGAAGATTACGAAACACATTCTCAAAATTATTATCTATAGTACATACAATTTTTCAAAATGTTCAGATTTATAAAAACAGAAACAACATATACTTATAGGTGTATATGTATGTACAGGTTTTATTGATGTTATATACCCAAAAACATCGCGAGAAAAGTAATAGAAGATATTGCGGAGGCGCGGCGTTTTTGAACTTGAAAAAAAATATATATATATTTATTAATACATCTAATTAATTTAATGATTCTAAGAGGAAAATTAACAAACGTATATTACATAGGAATGAATATTAATAATGGAATATTAAATTATGACTGGCACCAAAATCCATTTGCCAAATTCATATAAATAAAATGAAACAGATATTCTCAACTACACGTTTCAATACATAAAACTATTTTTTTTTGAAAATTATATGAATTATTATATTTATTTATTAAATATCAGGTAATGCAAATAATGAATAAATATATTTCTTTTTATTCACAACAATTTATTTATGGTAAAATGTTATAATGACAATTTGTATTATAAACTATCTACAATATTTAATCGAATTATATATTTTGTTCAAAAATCAAAAAAGATAAAACATAAATATTTGAATACTTTCATATACACAGTACTAGTATAAGAGAATTAATTAAAACTGAAATAAAGGAATGTTGATTTAATTTTGATCATTTAGAAGTATAATACTTAAAAATAAATTGGTCGAATTGAATTTAAGTAATAGAAATATTAAGTAAAGTATGCACGTTACAGAATATATATATGTATTAAAAACAATATATTGGTTGCCAAACCAAAATTCTCATCGAGAATGTAACCCTGCAATTCTAATTAAAAGTTAATGTAAATTATCATTATTTATAAGTACTAAACATTTAAATACATATTCATTCTAAGATTTTTCTGCCACTGTATTTACTGGCGGTAATTCTTGTGAAGTTCAGGTTGAATATTATAGACAAGCTGCAAAACCGCCTGAATTACCTGCAAAAAATAAAATTCTTAAGTAAAAACTATGAACTAAATATGATAATATTGAAATTGCATTATTTCGATTAAACAATGTAACAATTATTATTAAATCTATAAAAATGAAAGCTATATTTACAGGCTCTTTTTGACTCTGAACAGCCTTGCTCATCTCTTCAATTCTGCGTTTAGTATCAATTTCGATTTTTGAAGCAACATCTTCTCTTGAACCCATGTGTTTGGCTTCAAATTCTCTGAACTGGCGTTCCCTTTCTTTGCGATATTTTTCAATTTCTTCTTGAGCTTCTTCCTTAGCTTGCTTGAGCCTTCTTGCTTTACCTAAATCCACAAAATTTGTATAGTTTTACTACCAGTAATTTTTAAATTAGCAAAAAAAAACATACAAAACAGGCCTCAACTCTAAAATGTATGGTCCATTGTATCGTTTATATTAAAAAAAAATCATAATATCACCTTTATAAAATACTGAACAGTTTAGTTTCAATTCAAAATCAAATTATCTTGTTAGTACCTAACTACTTTTAATAGTATATTTTTATTTCTTTATTTTAACAACTTTTATTTAGTACTGCATTTAAATTATACTTACAGAAAATTATTTTATATTATCAGCTGTTCTCTAAAAGTATTACATATCTATTTCCATGTTTAAATTTATTAATGTTAGTCTGAATTGCATTAAATAAATTATAATTCAGGATTTAATGAAAACATTTCACAACTACAGACTATATGGGTTATTCTACCAACAAAGGTCCTACAATCTCAACTTATTTTGACTACATACCTTCTTACTTATTAATCCTTGCATCTGATAAAAATACCTAAAGCCCTTTGTAGGTTTCCTAAACATTATTAGGTATATTAACAGATTTATAGTAATTTCAAAAAATTTAAAAATTATCAAATTTTGGTTTTATAACATAATTGACTTTGTACTATGGTACTATTAGATTTACTTATTCGATTATATGCATGTAAATTTGTACCTTATTTTTAAAAAACCTTGAATGAAAAGAAATAAATAGTATGTATTCAATGTGCTACATTTTATTTAAACAGAATATGAACATTTTAGTAGACTTTTACTAATTAGAGCTTATAAAGTGGATCGCTCACGTTCTTGGAATTTAAATTAATCATTTTTACTTTAAAAAATATATATTATTACTATACATACTATACATTTAAACAAGAAACATGTTCCAATTAGGAGAAATTTATATTTTAACAAGGCATCTTGTGACCAAGTATATTCTCTCAAAATATGTATTTGTTACTTACGTTTACGGGCTTCCGAAACCTTTTCAGCCGCACGTTTTTCAGCGGTCAAAAGCTGTTGGATTCCTTGAGTTTGACTTGCCATGTTTTTCTAAATCTTTGTCGATTTAAAACTGTTTTTGTTTCCAATCAACTAGACCAACACCCAACATAAGAGGCCGATCATATCACAGATCATACACAAGGATCATATGATTGATTAAAAATCGTAGTCTCACAGATTAAACAAGCGTAGTCTGTAGATTTTAATCACGTGAGTCACGTGCAAGTATTTTTGAAAATCACACGAGAGATGTCTCTGTCTTAGGTAATAAAATACTATGTAGACAGAACGTAGGTAACATGTAGTATGGTAAGAAATATGTCTCCAACTATAGTTGGGGTCGCATTTCAAAATAGTAGAGACTCATTTTATAAAGCCGCTCATAATTTATAGCAGTCAACACAAATAAACTACGAGCTGTTCGTAAATTCTTTGTATAAAACTATAAAATTGTCGCAGAGCATGAACAGACCGATTACACAGCTACGAGCACATACCACCCAGGGTATGTGGCTACGAGTACCAACTATTTCTTCTGCTGCAGCTAATACGCATGCGTATATCCATCTGCAGGGCCAAGTAACTTATGCCCAAGGAAGTCCAGCTATGTCTTTTCGCGAATTTAATTGTGATTGTAATTAATTTCTTTTAGTGATTTTGTATTTTGTGCGATACACAGGTTTATTCCGTCAATATAGATTCGTCACTGCTCTGTAAATATTAATCAATATCGATTAAACATTTATAGAAGCTATATATTTATATTCGTTAGGGCTATATAGATGTACATTTATCAAATCTTTACTAAACGTCTTTAACTATTTTCATTAAAGTTTTACCTTTATTCGATAAAACAATAATACAACAATAAATCATTCCTGTACCTAATATTAAAAGCAACTAACCAAACTATCATGTTTGTGATGTCTCAACAGAAAATGCTGTGCTTATTGCTAAGCACTAACCACTTTAAACAGTGAAATAGTATATGCTAGTGCAAAAATGTACGGTATATTAATTTGATGGGAGGTCAACAACTTGTGTGTTTCCTACTTGCTTCGTGTTTTTGAAAATTAAATTTTTTCATTTTGGAATTTTAAAATGTTCTGTTTCTATAACGCAGACCAACTCCAGTATTCCAAAATATATCTTCTTGTTTTAAGATTATTATTAGATCTATACAGGTATTCTAATTGAAATTTCTTTAAATTTTCCCAGTTAAAAGTACGATTTTTTAGACATGTCAGATACCTCAATCTGTACCTACATAGGCTTCACAGATATGCTTTACTACTACAGTACAACTTTACATGAATGATACCGTCATGGAAATTGGTTATTACTATACACCATTTATATCTGTATCATACAGATATACAGGGGTCCCTAAAAGGTCTTTACAACGCTCCACCAGATATAGTGCAGCTCAAAATAATTAAAATTACAACTTTTGAATAAACCACAAGAGTAATCGAGTCTTATCAAGAGTACTTTTTTGTAGGAAATAATTTACTTAATCTAAATTTTATACTGAAAAATCTTTTCTTCCATTGGCGTAGAATTATCGAAGGAATAATTACTAAAAAAAAAAAAAAACAAATTCCAAGCCAATGGATTGATATTACCAATAATTTTAATGTGGGGTTTATTGTCCTATAGAGTAGGGTCAACTTACCAAATTTTAGCAAAATCACATAAGACGTTTTAAATTTATATATAAAAAAAAATTATTTCAAAATTGCAACTTCAGGGTCGTATAGCGCCTAAACGGGGCAACTTTGAACTAAGGTAAGTTTAGCTAAATTAACTTATTTTGAACAGCACTGTATCTGGTGGAGCGTTGTAAAGACCTATTAGGGACACCCTGTATAATCGATACCGATATAATAATACTTTGAAGTAAACTTTGAAACTACTTGAAAAACAAATTTATTTTTATGTTTATTCAACATTTACAGATGTAAGAAAATAAATGTATACATACTTATTAGTAATACAAGCAACACAAATTAGCATGATACTGTTAGAGAACATTATATACATACCTAAAACAAAATGAAAAATAATACAAACATTTTTATGCGAAATTTACTTGGTTTTTTTTGCTCTTGAAGTTCCAGCAGTAGTTTTTCTTTTCCTGTCTTCTACAAGAAGAAAGTTTTTATTTATCACATTAACTGCATCTATTAAAAGTTTATCTAAAGCTTTATTGTTAAAAGCTACACTTGTTACTTCTTCCATTGGTTCTTCAAGTAATTTTGATTTCACATACTCTTTCTTTTTTAGATAACAGGGGTCGGGAATCATTTTCACATCAAAATCAAATGTTAAAGTCTTTATCAATTCTCGAATGGCTTCTGTTTTGTTTTCATTCGGTTTAGGCTCAGGATAATCAGTTTTCTTTGGATGAACAATTTCAGTTGCAAATGGTATGTATTTAACTGCAGAAAAATGATTTCATTAAAAAATATAATTAAATATGTATTATAATTCAATTTAATAGTTATTGTTCAGTATTTTAATATTGTTTATAATGTATGCTTTACTTACCGAGGAACATAGGTGAATTGTTTACAGTGTATGGAATCAATTCTGTGTAACGAATTTTACCAGGTTGTTTCATCTTTAATACACAGACTAATACTCTCTCTTTCTGAACACAGTTTTGCCAAAACTTTTTAAAATACATATCATCATTATTCCTTGACATTAGAAGGAAGGGTTTACCCAAAATATAGCCGATATCTGTTGTTCTCTTAGAAACATATAGTAATGTCAGTCCTAATGGTAAAGTATTGTCCATTATACAGTTTTTTTCATATGAATCAAACTTAATAATATTTCGTCCTGGAGCTTTGGTTCGGAAAGAATAAGTGGCATCGACGACTGGTTCCTCACTATTTTCTACATTTGTTAATTTCACAGGTTTGCCATCTTTTGTTACTCTACTATTAATCAGTGTTGAAGTACGTACAAAGTCCAGTTTATAGCAATTTAAAAAACGTGACGTGTCATCTTTAAATGGATAAAAAAACATTTTTCTGCGAGCATGTCTCATGACAACTGCTGAAGTTAGTTTTTCAATAAGACCTTCCTTGTCCTCACAAATTTCTTCTACAGGTGGGCTATCTAACAAGGACAATAACTCATTATAAAATTTGCTATAATTGAAATCTGACGTAGTTGGAATTATTTGAAACTCAATCTGGTTTCCACTAAATGTTTTTATTTCATTTAGAACTGTGAATTTTTTTGTGGCATCTTGGACAGGTTCATCATCATCAGTGATATATATAAGTGTACGTTTATAAAATGAGGTTTTAATATCATGAAATACTTTTTTGCATGCTAACAAAAATGCAGCCAAATCAAACTCTCCTTTTCTCTGGTACTCTTCAGCAAGTTGTTTATTGGGCAGTGCAGCTTTTGTTTTCAGAAGTTTTACTGTATCTATCAAATTATCACGAAATTCTGTAAGGCCAGGAGATTCCTCTCTAGCTAGTAAAATTGCAAACTGATTCCAAGAGCGTTTACTTGAATTAAGCAATAAAGAATCTGCCAAAGAATAACAAGCTGATAAACAATCTTTAAACGGACTCGAGTTATCTTCTTTCTTCCTGAACATTAAAGGATGAGTGTCTATTGCTATTACAACAAATGTAGGTTTAAAATTTTTTTCATTTTCTTCAAATTCATCATCTTCATTATCAGAGTTTTCCTCATTTAGCCACATCTGAAATTGAAATATTTTATGTTGATATTTATTTACTTAACAAATTTTAAATATTTACTGAAGTTTCAGATTCTTTCAGCTTGTGACTGAATAACAATTTGTATTAACACTGAAATTACTTCAAGTAAAATTTTTAATCATAAATCAGACAAATTATAAACATGTAAACCTTGTTTATAATTTGTAAAGTAAAATTAAATGATTTACAATTAAAATGGCTTTATTATTAAGAAAACAGACCTTTATTGTAATAAACCACAGTAATAAACTAAGTATATTTTATCTAGGGTAATAAACAATCTATAATAGCTTAAATGAGAATATCGTGATCTATAGCCCTGTTCCCCATGTTCCCCCTGTTTGTTGTGTTTGCTTTGCTTGACGTACACCACTCCAAGTCAATCGGAAGAACGAAATCTATAAGTCTGTTCCAACAGCCGTCGAGAATTGGTTCAGATTCAGAACCGTGAAAAATGTTTAACCAACACCGTCTTACGTCGCGTTCGTCGAGAATACATTAACAACTGAACTGACCAACTAGTTCTGGACGGTTCGGAATCGATTATTGCTGTGTTGGAACAAACTCTATGTTGTTCGTTATGCATCAGTATTTTACTTCGATCAATAAGATCATTGCCCTGGATACTCTGTACTATACTGGTCATTTGTGCTGGAGCAAAGGGAGTAGAGCAGTCAGCTGATTTTATTGTTTGTTGATATATCTGACGCAATTGTCAAAATTTTGTTAGATATTTGCTTATGTTATTTTACGTATTTGCATATTGGTAGTGGCACCATCATCGAATTTGAAGTGGCGTTTTCTGCTTATGATCAGCAAAATTTATGAACATGTAAACGACTTGAAGGATTTTTTTCTCCTTCCAGTACTAATTACGCCAATAAAACTAAAAAGTTTTCTTTTTTCATGGTGGATAACAAATTTGCTTTTTGTATACCTAAATAGAAGAAAAAAATGCTAAAACACACGTACACTCCTTACAACAAATCAAATAAATTGGTTAAGTTCCTCTTAACGAACACAGGCAAATTACTCTGGATTACTCTAACATCCGACTGCTCTAATGTATGATCTGGGACGTCACTGCTCCGTACTCTCTTTGATGTAAGATCTCTTGGAGCCACTAGGAGTATCAATTAACGAGCAGGGCTACAGAGTATCCAGAGTAATGATCTTATTGATCGGAGAGAAATACTCCTGAATAACGAACAACATAGATTTCGTTACTCGGCCTTAACAAACGCCGATAAAATACTCTGATTGACTTGGAGTGTGTCAAGCGGACACAACAAACAGGGCTCTTATGACATTATCTAGAGCAATTTTATCTAGGATCTAGAGATAAAACTGCAATGACTGCAAGTGCAAATTCAAAACTTCTTTTCTTTCTTTTGCTCTATACTCTATCTATGCCCTTCTTCTGACCCTGACTATTCGCGAAATTGACGAAGCACTAGATGGCGCTGTAAAATTCAAGATGTAAATAGGGATAACAGGGTTAACAACAATAGCTGTATTCTTTTTACCAAAAATCTCAGTTTATCTCAGGTATTCTCCATACTGATTGGTCAATTTAGTGAGATTAACTCAGATTAGCTAAGATTTCTAGTAAAAAGAATATGACAAATGTGTTTACAGTGTCGCTAAAGATTATAAAGCTTTTAATTGCCAGGGTATTGTTTTATGGTGTAATTTTTTGGAGAAAGTGCATTTTAGGACTTATCAAAAGGATTATTTTAACTTTAATGTAAGACAAATTCCTATGGTGCTATACATGGTGAATTCCTAGTATGCTCGAAACCTCGTATCTTTCAGATTCTGATACAATGGTTTGGTTCGAGATACAATAAGATATCTGCTACTTGGGGGATCGTGTGCAATCTCTGAAAGAAGGCGCATGAGGACTTTTTAGGCGAATACATAATTTTTTGTAGGGTTAGAACGTGGTCAGACTCAAGTTGTCAAAAGACTGTTTACAGATGTCTGCTTTAGTTCGTCAGCCACCCTATGATGAAATATCTACATTATTAAGTAGTGGAGAAAACTGGCAGTATAATGTGTAATAAAGATTTAAAAACATCCTTAAATAATTCGCAACATAACCTTGTTAAAATTACCTGGCATAAAATCCTCTACAGGAAAATGTTTGCTACATACTTTAATGTGTTTTCTTATCGGTTTTACGATTTTCAATTTAGAGATACTCAGAGTGGTTCTATGGGAAATATATGCAGGAAAGTATGAAAAATGCAGTAAGAGGAGAACTGAGAATAGCACAGATTTTCCGAGATTTTGTGCAAATATTCTTGTGTATATTTTGCATTTTTGTACACTTTTTATAATTAAATATTAATAACGTTTGCAAAATTATAAAAAATGTATAGAGAATTTTCACTACAGTTACACATACAAATCCTGTTTGTTGAATTGTTGTTGATGCGCACACTCCACTTATTACAAATTGTCTTACGCATATTATACTATTTTCAAACTGTTCTGGTACTATTTATGCAGGAAAAAATATAAAAACATTAAAAAACACAAAACTCCACACTTCTATTATGCAAGTGATTTGTTAAATACCCCTACAGCAGTTCCGAAATCTATCAACAGGTGTCAGCCACTTCGTGATTTTCGCCAATAGACTATTTATCTACATCGATACTCGTTCAGAAGGTCTATGCTTCCGACAGAATGGACAAACAGCTAACTGCAAACACTGCACAGATCGAGTTGGAGCCGGATCACATATTAGGAGGCTGGATACGTTGGGCGCGTTTAGCAAACACAACGGTTGGCAACAGCGGTTCGCTGAACGAGGCAGTTGCATAATGCTATCTCCAAACTGTTGCTCAACTTTGTAAGCGATAAATTTATACGCTTAATCTAGTACGCGGTCTATTAACTATAACGGTCTGGGTTATCAGCTATAACATTTGTGTTGACTAATTGAGTCATTTGGGGCTTCAGATTTAGAAGTAGGATGCCTGCTTGTGCTTCGCGACCTATGATGAGAAATACTGCGCTTCCTCGTGCGGAAGCGACCTAATTCTTTCTACCTACCCATCCTGTAACGAAATATTATATGTTATTATATATATTTTTTAATACTTACAATGAAAAAAAGTAATACGTATAGATTCGTGACGACACTTTCGCACGAAAAAGAATAATGACGCGTTACGCAGACTATATTGATAAAGTAGGTATACATCGATATTACAGTTTTAATCTTTCAAATACGTGGCGCCACCTAGTACCTAAGGGAAGTACTACAAGTAAATCTAGAGGACGAGGCGCTTCATATAATTACGATCAAACTTCACAAGTTCGTTTGATCGTATAATTTTAAAACTTGAAAATGTTACGTCAAATTTGTAGAAACGTATATTTTCTATGGTCCAATTACAAACATTCTGTTTGGTTTCAATTGTGCGCTGGTATTAAAATTCAATATTATATTAAGTTTTCCCTACATGACTGCTTTCTAAGCTCCTACATAGTCTGACTATTTTTCAATGCATAATGTAAAGGCTTATGGCATTCTATATATTTTATGATTTCTATGTTCCGAGCAGAAATTCAAAGAAGCATCGTCATTGAAATCACCCAGGACCAGGCGGCAGGCCTTACCCTAGAACACAGTATACTAGTTTACTGTGCCCTAGAAACAGACATCAAAAACGTACGACAGAGACAATAGTCCGTCGACTGTCAAATCCCAGGAGCATACTCCTTTAGGTCTTTAGAAGACAAATGGCGACAAAAATGGCTTGTCATCCGCACCCGTCTCCCACAACACATAGATGACTTAAACGTACTAAACAATCGGGTGAAAGCGGCCCTGATGAGAATCACCAGAGTTAAGCTCTATCTCTTATTCAAGGGTGGCAACACCTTAAGACACCTTAGTCTAAGTAATAAGCGCAAACGCTTATCAAGGTGGTGCTTCAATCGCAGCTAATCTATGCTTTTGCGGAATGGGGATACACATCTAAAACCACATAAAGTTACTCCAGTCTGTGGAAAAATAGCCTTATGCTGCGCCCTTTACGTGATAAACTCAGATATATTACTAGACTTACTGTATACAAATAGGACTCAAACTATGCGAGCAAGAGGTGAAAAACGACTTGACGCGACCGCGAGAAACGACAACGTTCTCTTGAGATATGCCGTCAACTACATACCAAATGCGACAGATAAACACAAACGACCTAGACACCAACATTTGACCCGGGGTGATCACCCCGACATTAATCAACTCCTCCCTCTATGCTCAATATTATTCCATTAATGTGTTACAACAAAATGTAAATGAAATGTAATTATCGATCGACAATCGATCTACTTGTTCACATTCTAACAATAAACTAAGCTCTTGTGCTGATGCCTTAGGCATGGCCTTTTCGCACTGGTGCCATCTCTCATTTCTTACGTTAAACTAACAGAGTGCGTTCGGAATCTACATATTCTTGCAGTTCGGATATGGCTTCTGTTTGTGTGTTTATCTATGGTGTCAACGTCAACTGTCAACTATCAGCTTGTCTAATAATTTGTTTATATATTTATGTAATACGTTTTATTTAAATGTATTTACAAATATTTGTGGTATATTACGAAAGAAAAGTTAATATATTTGCGAACAATTGTGACACATAATGGAAGAAAATACAGTAATACCTATAATAAAAAAGTTATCTGTGATATTAACTAGAGAACCTCTAGTTTGGCAGAAGTATGAAGACCAACAATTACAGCAGCATCGGAATGATTGCAGGGCGTCAATACAATCAGATAATAAAAAGCAAAAGTTTGGACTAATTCCCAGTTGTGATCAAAAGAAAAGGATTTCAGTTGAAGAGTTAATGAATCGCCACAACATGCCGTATAAAGAATGTAAAGTTTATTTAGAAAGACTTGATATGAATACATTGAAACAAGTACTGGATGCAGTGTATTGTAACAACAAAATAGTTGCAATGGATAAAAATGTGAATAATGATGTCGAAATTAATTTTGGGAAACATTTGGTTTTTAAAAAACTACCCGTTTACAAGCAAGTAACGGCAGATAAATTTAAAGACAATGATGATTTGTATGAATTTGACGAAGTTGATTCTGAAAATATTCAAATTGTAAGCAAAGCTAAACCTAACAAAAAGAAAAAAGTAAAGTCCTTAAAGAAAATATCGAAAATAAACAAGAAAAAACCCAAAACTGATAAAACTAAAATGTGTAACACTTATAATTCAACAGTACAACAAATTCTTCAGAAGATAATGAAAAAAGTTACTAATGGTCAGTTAAAGAATAATGAACCTACACCAATTCAAAACTCAACTCCTCGTGAACCCCATAGGAACTATTCTATCCAATTACATCATTTATCAAATGCTGACAATGTAGGTGATTGTAATAATGATGAAATAGAAATGGGTGCAAACATTTCAGGGAAGATTAACGAAAATGAAACAGTTTGTGACCAAAGTGCTCGGAACAATAATTTTGAAATGGTTTGTTGCTTTTACCGTCCTGTAAGTGCTAATAAAAAAATACATGTTATTAGTGACATAACTCTTGATCAATCTGATGATTCGTTCTTCAATGACGATTTACAACCAGATGCTAATAGTACAGTTTTGTTGAACAAGGAGCACAGTCCTCCTTGGAGATTTAATGATAATGTAAAACGTAATCCGCACTACTTAAGCATTAAAAAAACAGGTCTGCCATGCCTTCAACAAGATATGGTCATAGATCATACTCAGGCAGAAAAAATAGACAGGCGTTTTGACAAAATTCACAGAAAACCAAAAAAATGTGTAAATAAATTTACTGCGATTGAAGAATCAGGATTGTTCCATGATACAGCTGATAAAGAAAATGTTTCTCATTCAGTTTTATTCGACACTGAAAATTTTATGGTTAACCAACCCAAAATAAATAGACATCGTAATATTCTTGGACCTAAAGTACAGAATGCAATTAATATTATGAATGTCCAAAAAAATAATACAGTAGAAATTCCAGCGTCTGTGAATAAGGTCACAAAATTATCAAATGAGACATTGGATAAAAATTTGGATACATCACAAAATTCTAGTAAAGAATCTGTAAATAATAATTTTATTGTGAAATTGTTTGAAGATGAAGAACCATTTATTAATTTTGATGAAAATTCTAAAATATACATACCAAAAATTCGTAAAAAGAAAAAGTTATATGATAATATTGAAGATTCAAATCAAGATAAACACAAAAGAGAAATGACAAAAAAGGAGGAAGCGGAACTAGAACAATGGGCAGCAAAGTTTAATTCTCAATGCAAAGATATTGAAAATTACAAATTAGATATTGAATAACTCACATTTGCCGTACTTTCTACAGTACATGTAATTTATATTGTTTATTATAGATCCAACGCTTTCTCGACTAGCATTTTTTATATATAATTTATTTAACATTTGTATTATGATTGTAAAGATACTGTATTTTATTTTTTTTATATATAAAAAAATTACATGGATATGTTGGTTTTATTATTCCAAAAATAAGATGTGCTGTATTTCAAATTATTTACCAATTCAAATTTTTGTTGCTGAGAAATTTATAACCATGATCAATTTCAAAACAGCTTTTTTAAATTAAGGTCAAGCTAGAGGCAAATTATTTCTGAAATATCAATTTTAAAATTCATTTTTTTTAAAGGTAGGGCATGATTGATGATGCAGGGTGAGTTAAGTTAAATAGTCAAACTTCAGGAATAGATTCCTTATGAAGTTCTAAGAAAAAAAAATTAAATTTGTCATATGTATTATCTCCGCGATACAGCATATCATGAATTCAGGACACAGATTATTGGCCGAAAAAAAGTTCAGGAAAAGAATTGCTATCAGCTACTGCAAACAGTTATTTGTGACATTTAACATGCAATGATATTTTTAGGTTTTCTACTTTGATATTAGGCAGTGATTGTTTTTCATGTATTTACAGGACTCTTGCTCCATCTTTTGTAGCCAAAAATATAAATAAATTATTGTTTATAACTCCTATATATATTTTAAGTATATTGATATATGAGTGATGCGGATATAGGGTTGGGAATATTTATTGATATATCTATAATTATCGATAACTATCGATAATAATACAGATAAAAAATTATCGATAATATTGGTTTATTTTACTTATCCTTTCTAAACCGTTATCGCCCACCCCTACTCACCACTGAACATGCAGAACAGTTAATTTTTCTATTACTAAATAAGCACCTTATTTCTATACAAAAATATGCCGTTTTAGTGTTAGAGGAAAGTAAAGAGTAAGAGTGAGATGCAATTGTATTTTGGTAATTCAGAGGTTTATTTAAAAATAATTAAATGTATTCTTTTGAATGTTATTGATATTATTTGTTCTGTTTATGTATTTTCGGTTTGGCAAGAAATGCATTATTTTTCTTTTTTCATGTTGTTTTATTAATTTCCATTTTCAATGGAACAATAATATGCCTAACTTGAAGGTACCTACATAAAATTAATACAAATGATAAATAATATTAAATCGGTAACATCGAAATGATCGAAATTGCAGTATTATTGTATTGATAATTTAAATAATATTGATGATATTGATATTATAAATAATATCGATATTATCAATATGTCGATAATATCGGATTATTTTATTTATCGGTAATCGATAGTTTCAAACCGTTATCGCATGTGGTTATCGCCCACTCCTAGTGCTGAATAGAGTTATCGTTTTTCTTTTACTATGGGCCGTTGTCACAATAAATTCGTGATCTCTGTAAATTAATAAATATGTATAATAGATATGAAGTGACACTTTAGGTTTTAAAACGGACCGTATATAAGAACAGTTTGTTAAATTTTGCAGCTGACAGCTTACTATCTGTCAAAAGCAAAGTGTCAAATGTGTCAAATATTGGAAAAACCAATTTTGTTGTGCAGGAAAGAAACACGTATCAGAAAAAGAAACAAGTTTCTAAATTTTTTCGATATAATATCAGTAAATTATTGAGGTGTAAATCTGTTGTATATAGTTACTTATTTATACGCAGTGGTATTGCAACTTATTAAGTGAATCTTGTAATATGCTTGTATTGAGCTTCCCAAGTCAGTATTTTTTTTGTATATAAATTTTTAACATGGCTAATAAGTGTAAGGTAAGACGAAAAAAACACAAATAATTGAAGTAAAATAAAACAAATGAAATTACAGGAATGTGGCTGTACATGTAAGCGATGCATATCCAGTGACCACGATGTCCAGTTACATGTAGAAATAGAAAATTTGAAACAACGTCTTCTAGAAAAGGAAACACATATTGTTACAATGGAAACTAATTTTTTGAATGAAGCTAACAGGTTCCCTAATGGAGAATTGGTTGCTGTGAGAGAAGAACTGTTGACATGGCAGGATAAGTATAAAAGGTATTTATCTTATATTTCTTAATAAACTTTATACATTGTTATGTGATATTGTCATTTACTAGCTATTTTAATACACTTTAATCGTTTGCTATCAATTTAATCCTGTTATCAAATGATTTATATTTTTCATATGTATACATGTTTCTAATTAAGTGCGAAAAAAATTAAGAGATTCTTCGGTGAAAATTATAAGGGGGAAAATTCGATTTTGTTTTTCTTCCCTGTATATTAAGCTAGAGAAATGAAACTTATTATTATTGAACATTATCTACTAATATAGCTGCATGGAGCTGTTGTCTGGTGGCCAAAAATCCAACAGACGACAGCTAAACAAAAGCTCAGCCACCTGGGCAAAGGATTGCCTGCCTAAGCGTAACTGGAGCTATGCGTACGACACCCACCATAGTAATGGAAGTGATGCTATGTATGCCACCTTTGGATCGCCTCAAAAATACTGGTATTGTTCCAGATCTTGGATGGAGAGAAGTTAGGAGTCGCCTGTGGAATGTGGTCGTCAGAAAGATGGTCCTTTTGCAGGCAGACACTGACAGTTTTTCTCCCAAATTTGTGTTTGACAGACCCTACACGGTACTTATTAGGAATGAGGACAGGCAATGAATAGGTATGCTACTGTGGTACAAACGGAATTAGTAGGTATAACCATAGCCGCCAATTAAATTTGTCGTAGATATACAACGGGTAAAACCATTAGAATCTACACAGATAGTAGACAATCACCACTGATCTTAGATAGTCATAAGATAACTAGATTAGCAGAGAATGCCATCAGGCATTGGTAGTGGCCTCAATCAACAACAGCCTATCTGCATGCTGGGTAAAGGGACATGACTGGTGCAATGGCAATAAAGTAGCTGACAAGCTGGCTAGGAGTGCATCGGGACTCAATATTTTTGGACCTGGTCACTCTAGTATATTTCCGTTGGCAGGATTTGTTGAAATTATCAAAGAGGATACCCACAAAGAGTTTAGGAAACGTTGGGATGGAGCAAATAGCTGTCAATTTGTTAAGAAGTTCCTAGAGTACCCACTCCTACAAGGATACAGCCAAAAAATATCCGACTATGTCTAAGCGAAATCCTCGCCTGCTGACAAGTATTCAAACTGGACACTGTTGACTAAGGAGGTATCTCGATTACATGAGGAAGTGTGAAACACCTTTTTGTAGGGGTTGCGAATGGGAAGACGAGACAGTACTCCATGCATTCTGTGAGTGCACTGCCATCTCGTCAATAAGAGAATCCTTGTTGGGAGAACGAAGGCCTTCTATGGCCTATATTAGAGAGATCCCATGAAAAACGTCACCACTTTTTCTGTCTTATAAGGTTAGCGGCCCAGGTGGATTGATCTCCTAATGGGAGGAGGTACAAGGGGCCCAATGGAGCCTAAGTACTGAAGCCTTTCTGTAGCCTAGAAATTTTATATTCCAGAATATAGTTGCACTTTTAAAAAAATTTTCAATCCTGGAGTTTTGTAAGGGGTTGAAATATCAGCACATAGGATATTTCTTTTCAGAACATTTTTATGTATTGGATTTTTCTTATTTAAAACCTATGTCTAAAAAAGACATTTACTTTTTATTAAAGTAAACTAAAGACATTTACATTAACTTTTAAACCTCTTCAATTGTCTTCGAAAAGTTAAGGCTAAAGTTAAATGTTCTTCAATGAATTTTCGAATAGCTGTTTCAGCCGAGGTTATTTAGCTGCCTATAAAATCTACTATGGTGTTGTTTACAAATGCAGCCACATTAGTAGATAATGTTCAATAAGTTTTATTTGTCTAGCTTGATTAATATACAGGGAAGAACATTTTGCGGGGAGAGCTTTTTAAAAAATGTTACATAAAAGATTCCTCTTAATTTTCGTGAAAGAATCACCCTTTAAATTTTTTCTCACTTTTTAAAAACACCCTGTATAGTACATATACACCAAATTTCGGCGGTAGGTAGAAAATAAAAGTAGTGTAAGTAGATATTATATAGTATATTTGAAGTGTATAAAGTTATAATTAAGAAAGCGGTAGGTACTGATTACAAATTTTTATTGGACATTTAAAACATAATAAAACAAGAAAGTCTGTGGTTCTTAAATAAAAATAGTAAAATATACTGCCCTTAAGCAAAATTAGATTGGAATGTAAATACATTTTGTTCTTTAAATGGATATGTCTTTAATATTTGTATGTTTATGTTGTCTAATGAAAGTGCCACACATTAGAATAAGTATTGAAAAGTATACTCTTTTCTTAAATTTAGTGTAGGTATCCAAGACTCTGTTCTTTTGACATCTTTAACGAATCTACAATTACAATTCTAAATAAAACTTGATCCAAAGGCGAAAGTGGTATTCTATGGTTATAATTAAGGAAATTTTGTTAAATAATCATAGATTCACAAGGGTATCGTGTTCGAGATCTAAAGATAAAAAAATCAATTTAAAATTGATAACTTCTAAACTCTGAGATATTTTTAGCATAAATTTTTAGTATGCTGGTAGGTATAAAATATAACATGTGCAGCTTACATAAAGTACCAGTGGCGTACCAGTTCCATTCTTCTGTGTTTTACATTCCTACTTGCAGAAGTAACACTTTTAAGTGCAGTTTGAAAAACGAATTATAACTACTTATTTGATAAAAAAAATATATATAATTTCAGATTAGTATTCTGCAGAACACATACTGTTAGATGTAAAAAGTTTCTTTCAATAATTAGGTATCTAATTCTTGATATTGAAAATATATATGTTCATAGGTTATATGAAGCTCATAGAAGGGTTCAAAGAGTAAACCAAGGGCTAGAAGATAAGTTATTAAAATTGGTAGATTCCTGTGAGACGGAAAAAAATGCGTTAACAAAAGATGTTGCTACGCTATCACACAAATTAGCAGAGGCAAATTACGCAATCAAAAAACTTACAGATGATAATGTGAGTACTAATTAGGACATCTTCAGAAGAGGTGATAAGTACAGTCAAAATAAATGAGATTTAGCCTGTATCTAAAAGTTCACCGTTTTCAAGATACAAGGTGTCAAAGTTTTTGAAATTTTTATTATATTTTTTATTTGCTTGGAAAACTTGCAATAGTTCTAGGTTGTAATGAGATATCTTTAGTCTAATTATTCAGTATGTTTAAATATTCCCCTTATAACCTGTGGTGTAGAAACCCTGTGAAACTCTTTTATTTATAATAAAAATGGTATGCCAGTCTTAATTAAAAAAAAATTTAAGATACTTTGATTATTTTGAACAAATAATTATTCTTTCAATTTTTCTTTACAAGACATCGTATTCCGGTAATTGTTCTTTAAAAATATCTCCATTTCATAGTTTGTGCATTGTGAGACTTATTATGCTTCAGTAATACAGGGTGTTTCAAAACTAATGAATCATAGGGCAAGAATAGATTCCTGATGACAAAATAATGCGATATAACTAAATTTACTTTAGTCAAAAGTTGATGGCTAAATAGTTTCAAAATAAACATTTTATTTTCAGTACTTATTTGTAAATATATTTTTGAAAAAATCCAAATATTTGGACACATTTTGGAGATCTGGGGTTTTTGGGGGTGAGAAATAAATTATGGCCATGTGCAAAATTTAAAGTAATAAGTATTTTCCAAGTAAGAAAGACGAAAAAACAGACAATTTTTTGTGGCCATAGCCTGCTTCAATAAAAAAAATTTTTATCCGCCTAGAGGGCGCAGCGAACCACATACGATATTTCAAAAATCTGTTTATATTAGGTGGAAGGTATCAATTTTGCAATAAAAATTTATTACCAATAAGTTTTCTCTATCTCTTAAAATAAAAAAGTTAGACAGCCTTAAAGTTTGGGCACTTTATAGGTTTTTTTGTTATTACTCATAAAGTTGGACATGGATCTCAAATTTGTTTTTACGAGCATAAAGGCCTCCAAAAAGGCAACAAAAAAACAATTAAAGATTTTTGACGTATCTCGCATATTAAGCGAGATACATGGGAGTGGCCCTCTTATGTGATACAGCCTGTATATTAAAAATTTCAAAATGTTTGACACCCTCTATCCCAGAAACGATGAACTTTTTTTTTGGCTGTCACATCTTTGAAGGATGCCAGTAATACCTAAGACATCCTGTATATATATATACAGGGTGAATCTTAAATAAGTACAAATATTTTAACCAGCAGTATAGTTTTGTGTGTAGAACACATAATTAATAGTTTTTTTACAAAAAAATCAGAAATAAAAAAGTGAAATTTTAAATAAATTTCGTAATTTTTCAGTAGAAAACTTGTTGAGGACCGCTGGCCTAGACCGACCCTTCATACTTTTATGAGTCATAGTGCTGCAGACTGAACGTGTGGTTCACAGTGTTGCCAGTATTACACAAATGTCTTTGCTTCAAGGAAGAAAAAATCTCAACTTTTAGCGAATTTTGTCAAGTGTAACATTTTATATTATTTTTTATTATCAAACTGTCATTGACTGTCATGACAGATTATCGGAAGCCCAAGTCAAACTTATTAACCCCACATAATCCATGAAAATAGCAATAAAATTTGCTAAAAGTTGACATTTTTTCCATTTTAAATAAAAAACGCGTGCATAGTTTTTCGTTATTCTGCATAAAATAACTTAAGGAAATTGTGTTTTGTGTCCCTTTCTAACAGTGTACAATGACATTTAACTTGTGAAATGTGGATTACTGATTAAATAGTTAATTTTTTAACAAACAGGTAAGCTTGTGTGCACGTTTATGTATAATTTTTGAACATTGGACATAGTAATATCACGTAATATCTTCCTAAATATTTGACGGTAGTATTGAACTTGCGGAAATTCATTTTTAATCGTTGAAGTATAGTAAGGTTAGTTCAGATGTTAAAATTTATGTTAATATTGCTGCGTATCATACTACATACCCAATTTTACTGTACTTATGCTTAAAACAAGTATTTTTAAAATAGAACTATTACATTAAAGGAAACGTAATATTTATATTGGAGGAGATATGGCAACCTCGCAACAAATCATATTTTTCATTACGTTGTTGGATGAAAAATCAGCCAGCGGTCCTCAAAATGTGGGTATTTTTTTAAAAAATTAATATCTCCGTAAATATTAGAAATTTTAAAAAATGGCTTTCACTAGACTGATTTAAATGACGAACTACACCAGCAGTTAAAATATTTGTACTTATTTAAGATTCACCCTGTATATATCCTATTATATTTTTTTACTTCGTTTACTTTAATATCTTAATTCCAGGAAAGGTATAAAAATGATGTGTCTTTGGCAATTCAATTTCTCCAATGCAAACAAAGCAATTTTGTAGCTCATAAGTTTGATTCGGTAAGTTAGGTAATTTATATAACGCATTCATATTTATTAGAAGTCTATTTTTTAGTTACCTCCTGAGGTACAGTCTCAAGTGGCTAATTATATGACTCACAAAAAAAAACCAGAGGAACGCAAAGTCGTTTCAGAAGCAAAAAGTATTAAAGTGCCAATTCCGACATTCCCTCCTACTGCAATGGTATATTCAGTACCGAAGTCTCCTAGGCCAGAAAAGAAAATAGAGCCTGATGTCGAAGCTCCCTCAGTGGACATAGTGTCTGCCGCTATAATGGCAAAGGTATTGGAGGAGCGCCAAAAGGAAAAGGCACTAGCCAAACATTGTGATACTTGCACATGCGCAAAAAATTTGAGGATAATTTATGAGAATACACATCACAGCATTGGTACTCAGACTGGGGATTACTGTGAAATGTTGTGTCTTAGATGTAATGAGAACATTCAGTTTACTTCAGTTGGTTAGTAAGTCACATTGTCTAAATAGGTGATTAATAACTTTTTCCATTGCCGTTACTATTTCTTACATTCAATTTTTTTATTTTTATTCATCAACTATGACAAGGTACACAATGGCAAGTTTATAAATCAGTCTTAAAAAAAATGAAAAAATAATGGAGGAGGAGGACGAGTTTTAAAGATAATTTTATGAAGAAACATTTTAAACAAAAACCACAAAATGTATTGTTTGTAAAATAGTGTGTTGAAATTGAACTAGTTTTCTTACATTCTTGTTATTTAATTAAAATGCATTTTCATCTTGATAATATAATTTGATTGTGCATTATTTTCGAGAAAATTAACAGAATTGTAAGTTGGATTATTTTCTTTATTAATTTTTCATTTCAATTATCACTTCTTTTATTAAATATTTTGAAAAAAAAATATCGCTTGTTTCGAAAACCTCGAAAAAAATTGATATATATGATTGTACTCAAAAAATGTGATTCAAGTTTCTACGACACATATTTTGAAAATTTTAAATTGCTGAAGAGAACAAAAATTCAGAATTATTTTTTTAATTAACATTTTGTCATAATTTTCAATAACCGAATTTGAAATTTCATAAAATTTTTCTCATTATAAACTGTATCTATAAGGAACTAAAGATAGACTAGAAAATTGGTCACAAGTTTTTTTTGCTTGCAGTTTTTCAAAAAGAATGATATTTAAGACCATATAGAAAATGTTACAAAAAGGTCCTCTTAAGGATAGCTGTTTCTGAAGAAAAAGGGAATTAACCAGATTGGCAGATATATAAAACAAGATTAGATATTAAAAAGTATGCAAAGTGGTAAAAGTGTGAAATAATTTCAGTTTGTCAAAATATAAATATCAATTTTTTGTTTCAATTGTGCATCTTTTTATCTATTTTTTCAGCTTTTGATGTTATACTGGTATCTTCGAAATTTCGTTTTTTAATAGCAATCTTCATATTTCCTTTCGAATTTTTAAAAAACATATTCGTGTTACATAACAAAAATTGTCGAGAAAAACTTAGTTAAAGAGATAAGGTCAGAGGCTTTTTTGTTCTACAGGGTGTAACTTTAAGTGGGGGTCCCCTTTTGAGGCGTAGTAGTCCGTGTTCCCTAGATTGCTAATCTGAAATTAATTTAATTTCTTAATCAAATAAATAGCCGAGTTATAATTAAATTTTTAAACTACACCCAAATTGCTATCCATGCCGCCCCTGTACAGCGTCTGAGTTCCACTGCAGAACCATGTCTACGGTGTTGCCAGTTAGTTGTTACCAATCTAGACGTCGGAACTTGTCTTGTCATTTCAGAGTCGTATTCAGTACATACGTAGCTTTGATGGTGTGCACTACGTGTTATTTATTTACATTACGTTCACAAGTACAAGTTAACTGTATACAATGTCATGACGGATACCGTGCAGAAAAACCGTAGAAAAATGGATTCACGATTTGCAGAAGCTACAACAACATTAGTGATATAGTTTGACAGAATTGTGGGGCCGTGAAATGTGAAAGTGAGGATTTTTTTTTAGTGAGGTAATGTGAATGCAGAAGGCAATAGTCTGGATATACAAAACTACAACTTCCAATTTATTGTGATGATGTATTATTACATACGCGATGAGATTCCGGCAGTGCGAGACAATAACCATGGCATTGACCTAGTTTATAAAATAAAAATATTGCATAAATACTGCACACAATACATAAAACCAGACTACGACTGCGTGATTTTTTACTGCAATCGAATTAGAATTTGTTTAGTGCAGTGTTGTATTTTGCCACGTTTAATTTCGTAATAATTTAAAGTGGTATAATAATTTTATAAAGGTCAGTTTTCATTACCAAGTGTGTGTGATATTATGGAAAAAAAACATGTATACAAATTAAGAAAGAGCTAATATGTTTAAAGCCTCTTTTTTATCAAAAGAAGACGATATCGGATAAATTACCGCGATAGACAGATACCGCATAAGAAAATGTTGTAAGATTAGTTCAACATTTAAGAGATTATGGGAGTTATGAATGCCAGTACTCTAATGTTGAGTAAAAACAAACTCGCAAAGTAAGAATTTTGAATCAAACATTTTAAATGCCGTAGAAGACTCTAGTCACGTAAGCAAAAAGGATTAAATATGTATATATTTATTATTGAGTTCTCTGTTAGTTGACTTGTTGCTGTTTTATAGTGTTATACGTAAAAGAATTTTTTTTTTATTTTTTTGTTTATATGGAATAACAAAGCGAACACCCACTACAAAGAAATGTATCTGTCAAAAAGTAGAACCTCTAATAGAACTGTTTTTCCCATCTTCCACTTCAATAATTAAATATGACAACAATGCTGTTGCTACATATGCTCAGCACTGTTCTGCCCAGTGGCGTACTATGAAAATTGCGAAAAAGGGCAAAAAAAAATCAATTTTTGTGACAGAATTTAAGAAAACAAATTTGTGATATGTGTTTGTAAAGGTCACAGGTACCCCCCCTCCAAACCGGACCACCCTTCAAAGTTACACCCTGTATATTGACTTACCTGGAATGCACATGACATCTTAATTCTAGCAAGTGACACAATTTTTGTTCCTGATAATCCTGTCCAACAACATTCTATGGTATCGGTAGCGCAATTTGCTGTACAGGGTGTCGGGAGGGCCGCAGCAAACTGCAGGGATGAAATTTACACGTCAAAATAATAAGAAAAAACTCAAACACTGTTATGCGATTTTCATTTGTTTTCAAGTTATGACGTACATTTCAGTAAAAAAAAAATAATTTATTGATATTCTATTATAATCATAGAGTTATAGCAATATTTAAGTGATGTTCTCCCTAATTGGTGTGAAAGAGGTGCTGTAGAATGACAGCAGGTTGCAATGATCTAAAGCCGTTTACTTTTTTTTTATGGGGACATGTTAAAATTCAAATGAATAAAGATATATCAATTTGCTGATTTGAATCAACTAAAACAAGGAAATAATGAAAAGTACTATTTCACAATGTGAAAGAAAGAGTCCGGCTTGCTATTTAAAGAAAATTCACAGAAATCACAACTTATACAATAAAAATATTTTCAGTTATTAATGGTCAACCTGTCCGAGCATTTTCATAAAATTTTTTTATTTTTCGAACATATGTATTTATTCCACACTCTTACCTTTCACTGTATGTTTTGTGCAGAAAAATAGAGTAGCAAAATATCATAAAAAGTTTAGTGTATTTATTTTTTGATATATTGAGTTTAGAAAAATATGTATTACAGGAATCATTATTTTTAGAGTAGAATCACTTTTTAAATAGTTCACATATATTTTCCAGACACAGTATGTTTTTGTCGAAGCGATTTTACTAATACAATATTTTCCATGGTTTTAGGTATGAAGATAGTTAGGAATAGTGATTTAAAAAATAACATAAACATACCTACTTCTCACGAGACAGCTGATCTCAACTTAGGCCTCAATAATATAGTTAAAGTGCAACCAAATAATTTTTTAAATCATAATGAATCTAATTCAGACTCAAATCATTCAGCCTCAAAGGAGTTAGATGAAATTTTGCATAACCAAAATGTATCTCCAAAGAGTAGCATAATTAATCCAAACAATCGTGTGATAAGTGATGAATTTAGAATATATCAAGATGTGACGGTCAGTCACGATAATGAAGTAAGTAAAAATAAATCAAAAACAAATCAGCAGTTAAGCGAACCATTGTCACCTAAATCGCAGACAACCTCAGAGAAGGCGGAACTAGAAGAAAATACAGACAAAACAAGTACCAAGAACAAAGACTTGAAATACCGCTCAGTACTTCTACAGTCGGCTACAAGAAACATTTTACTCGATAATGCTCACAACAGTGTTGCCCCTGTATTGTACACACAAAGTCACAAGCTGAAACCTAAAGAAAAGGCACAAACTATCGATTTGGGCTCAACTGTTCACTCAGTATCTAGTACCGTAACACCCATCGTGTACACTCGACGAAACCAAAAGATAAAAGCTGAAACTGCACAAACTCACGATTTAAGTTCAAATATTGGATCAGTTTCGAGCAGTGACTGTAAAACTAACTCTGTTTCCAGCGACACATCAATGCAGAATCAACAGAGAGTAGCCGAGTGGATTCAGAATAACTTGGATAACGACGTGAGCAGTTCGGACAATTCCAGAGCGGATTCAGTGAAGAATAAAAGTGTTGGGAATGTAGATAAAGTCAAGTATGCGGAAATGGAGGAAAACGTGAAGCGATTTTTGTTTGGGGAAAGTGAATTTTTAAAGAAGGTAGAAATAGGTAAGCTAAAGTATCAAAACCTTCAGGACGTTGGTCCCTCGAATAGTTGTATTAAGAAAAATTCTCATACTGAAACGGATATATAGGGTCTTAGGTTTACTTATGTGCTGATTCTAACCATCATGCATAAGTTTAGTGAGAATTAGGCCTAATATTTACTAGATATGCAGGATAAGCACCCACTAGTTATTACGAAATGCAATTTTGTAAAAACTCGTAAAGGAACAGGTATGAAAAAAAAAATACTAGAGAGAAATATTTGGCTGTGGTGATTCCTTTGTTGTGTCCATGCTGTTTATCTAGTAGATAGGCTTAAAAAATTTTAAAATCTCAAATCGGGATAATTTTTCTCGATTTTAATATGTTAAGGATCAATTTTTCCAATTAAAATTTGTTCTGTTAAATTTGTATGTCACTCATTTGTGCATACAATGCACATATGACAGTTGAGGAGGTTGCGTGCAAAACCAGTGAAATCCAGTTTTTAACAAATTCGTATTTTTTATGAGTTTTGTGTAAGATTCACAAGTTCTTTATATTTCTATGGTTAATTTGTAGCAAAACCGTATATAAACTTGTTAAAATTGAGATTTTGCACCAAAACCTGTTATATTCATGCATTATGTGATCATATAAAACTGGTTACGGATGGTGAGTGGTAATATAACATATCTTTTAAATCTTTATAATAGTATATATTCCTACAGACACATACTGCATAGATTTGAATATATATTATAGCATTAATGCGAATATGTGTGTGTAACATTTAATGGCAATATTTTTTAAATATATCAGATATATTATCGCTCATCATCTTTGCATTTTTTTTAAACATATTTTTTTTTTTTCAATAAAATTATTCTTTAGGCATATTAGATTTATTCTTATATAAGATAATAGTGATTTTTCAGCAGAAGCAATCCAAAATATTTTTCTAAATTATGCTTAAACAAAAAAAGTAAAATAAAATATTTTTGGTCTACTTAGTTCACCCTAACAGACTTTAACACGAATAATTTTGTTTGATTTCCAAAATGTAAAGGCCAAAGAGAAAAGTTTTTTACCTTTACTAAAGAATTTGTAAACCTGGACCGGTTTTACACGTAACTTCTTCAGTTATAGATTTAACTTATAAATCCAATTATATAATATATGGAAAAACTGCTTCTAAATTATTTTAATGGTAAATAAAAAAATATTTATTTTTTTCTGTCTGTTTAATGAAATTAATTTTGTTACTTTCTACTCATTGCTCAGTATAAAATTATAAAATGTAAATGCAACTATCTTTTAAAAATCAAAATAATTGTTGATATACAGGTTCAAATATTCCGTATATCATTTCGTTTATATTAGGTACCTATATTTATTTTATGAGTCAGTAATTTCAAAAATAGAATTGTAAAATGTTAACATTTCAATATAACAGGTATTTCATCAGTTGGGTTCTCTTTCATATTTTTAATTAAGCAATTGCATTTGATTGGTAAGATTATTTTTGCAAATTACCTAGTTTTTACAATTTGGAAGGATGTAAGAGTATTCTACAAAGGGGTTATTTTCAATTTTCTTTATTTGAGTAATCGAAAGTTCTTTATCAGAAAAGCTTATGTGCAAAAAATTAGATTTTTCTGCCCTCAACATCATTCCTAAAATCACCGTTAAAATTAGGCATAGCTAAGTGCTATGTCATAAGTTCCTTTAAAGTGTTTTTACAAAAACCAATGGATCAAATCTTGCAGTCTTGGTCGAAATACAAAGACTGCAATATCATGAAATGTTTAATATACAGGGTGAATCTTAAATAAGTACAAATATTTTAACCAGCAGTATAGTTTTGTGTGTAGAACACATAATTAATAGTTTTTTTACAAAAAAATCAGAAATAAAAAAGTGAAATTTTAAATAAATTTCGTAATTTTTCAGTAGAAAACTTGTTGAGGACCGCTGGCCTAGACCGACCCTTCATACTTTTATGAGTCATAGTGCTGCAGACTGAACGTGTGGTTCACAGTGTTGCCAGTATTACACAAATGTCTTTGCTTCAAGGAAGAAAAAATCTCAACTTTTAGCGAATTTTGTCAAGTGTAACATTTTATATTATTTTTTATTATCAAACTGTCATTGACTGTCATGACAGATTATCGAAAGCCCAAGTCAAACGTGTTAACCCCACATAATGCATGAAAATAGCAATAAAATTTGCTAAAAGTTGACATTTTTTCCATTTTAAATAAAAAACGCGTGCATAGTTTTTCGTTATTCTTCATAAAATAACTTAAGGAAATTGTGTTTTGTGTCCCTTTCTAACAGTGTACAATGACATTTAACTTGTAAAATGTGGATTACTGATTAAATAGTTAATTTTTTAACAAACAGGTAAGCTTGTGTGCACGTTTATGTATAATTTTTGAACATTGGACATAGTAATATCACGTAATATCTTCCTAAATATTTTACGGTAGTATTGAACTTGCGGAAATTCATTTTTAATCGTTGAAGTATAGGTTAGTTCAGATGTTAAAATTTATGTTAATATTGCTGCGTATCATACTACATACCCAATTTTACTGTACTTATGCTTAAAACAAGTATTTTTAAAATAGAACTATTACGTTAAAGGAAACGTAATATTTATATTGGAGGAGATATGGCAACCTCGCAACAAATCATATGTTTCATTACGTTGTTGGATGAAAAATCAGCCAGCGGTCCTCAAAATGTGGGTATTTTTTTAAAAAATTAATATCTCCGTAAATATTAGAAATTTTTAAAAATGGCTTTCACTAGACTGATTTAAATGACGAACTACACCAGCAGTTAAAATATTTGTACTTATTTAAGATTCACCCTGTATTGTACACCTAACGGTTTAATTTGTTTCATTTCAAGAGGATTTGATTGAAGAATTGGGATATCAGCTAAATCGCAGCAGCCGTGTTTTTTCTAGTGTAGTAGTACAGCCACAAACCTAGAAAAAATATAGACGATGCCAGCGGCAAATTACCGACGACCGCTAATCCATGGCCACCCTAAAAGGTCCAGAATCGCTAAAACTTGCTTTTTATGCCAATTTATATTGGTTGTACTGTAGCGTGAAGTTCATTTGTTTGCTGTGACTGGTTACGATCTTTAATGACATTTAAAATGACAGCAAGTTAGTTAATTTCATATTGCAATTCAGCCATCATATTTCCAGAACTGCAACATAAAGCAAATAAAATATCCATTTTCCGGACCTTAAGACCCTAGGCGAAGCGGGACCTCACGAGACCTATATAACGGAATGGCGCCGTCTATATTTTTTCTAGGTTTGTGAGTACAACACGAATTACATAGTCGTCAATTGTTTTCATAGAAATTATGACTAGGGTTGGGATTATTTATCGATATATCGATAATTATCGATAATATCAATAATAATACAGATAAAAAATTATCGATTTATCGACAATCTATCGATATTATTGAAAATTTATCGATATTACCGATATTATCGATAATTTTCAATATTAACGATATTATGGTTATAGTAACGTTATAGCAACGATAATATTGATTTAGCGTTTAGCCGTAGCTTGGAGTTTGAAGCCAATAATGATTTATGCGACTTATATGTTAACATTTTTGTAGGTTTTAGATTTGTTTATACCATACGTAAGTAACCTAAAATTTAGGAAACAATCACGAAGTGGGCGACATCTATGGAGATAGAAATCCTTCCTGGGGTGAATAACAAAGGCCACAGATCTTATAAAGAGAAGCGATAACTTGTCGGTAGAACGCGCTGTGATATAAAAATTATTAATTATTTGAAGTTATTATTTCAATATTTTAATTATTTCAACACTTTAAATAGTTCTATAACACTTTTCCATAAGGACTGACAAATAACGACAAATTATCGATATATCGATAATTTGGGATAATATTGATATCGATAATATCGGTTTATTTTATTTATCGATAATAATGTCAAATATCGGTTAAGGTGTACATTTCTGTTTACATATAATTTTTTAATTTATAAGTTGATGCAACCTAAACTAATAAGTATTGTGTTTTTATAGTGAAAGTGCAGGAGTAGCAGTTCATTATTAATACATATGTACCCAGTTTTGTTAAAAATGTAAAATATTTGGACACAAAAGCTTTGTGTGAAGTATTGGAATGGTATCAGTGCCGCATATTTTAATGTTTTAAAATAATATATAAAAAATAAGTACATTTTTGCAAACCAAATTAAGTAAGTAGGTTCTATTGAAAAATAAGTTATTACAGTTTCAATATCAAATGTCAAATTCTGACATTTATGGCCTGATATGTATGTTTCTAAATACTAACATTGATGATTGATCTTTGATGTAGCCACACAACAGCACATTACAGAATTCTATTGTTCTAGATTGAAATTCAAGTGATTCGACAGACAAGTATTACAAAGGCAACGCGAATTAGCAGATGATAAGTGAATTTCTTTTTAATTTAAAAGAACCAGTTAAATAATGACTGATTTAAACTCTTAGAAAGACAGTTAGTAAGATCAAATTGTACATTGGAGCATCTACTGTATCTGCTAGTAAAAAAAGTATCAAACGTGAGGTAAAACAGGCGAATATGATAGTCAGTTGAAGAATACATGTGAGATGGGAGATTCTAGAGTTCGAAAATTTGCTATCAACCTTATTTGTGTGTACATTCTAGTTTCATCAAGTATTTAGATTTAGTAACTGAAATACTTTATAGTCAGATTAATATTCAAAATTATTTTATTAAGTAGCGAAAAATTTGTAATTAACGGTCAGAAGATATAGACAAAAAATGTATTTGATTTTAAAAGTGGGGGTATAACTATTTCACAGATCACATCAGAAGTATTTTTTTACTGTTTAATTACATTTTGCAGAAAGCTATTTTGTTTATTTTAATTTATGTTCTGAGGTGATATTCACCTTCAGTTCACAAGATCAAGGTTCTTGTTTTATTCAATTCCGAAAATATTTTTTTAATGCAAATTCGATACTATTATTTTGAAGCGAATCAGTTAAATCAATTTTAAACATTACCTGCACTATAAAAATAATATATTTTTTCAGTGGGTGGGTGTCGAATATATAAAAAATACTAAATTGTTACCTTACTAAAAAAACTAAATTATTTATCCATCAATACCTATAATTTTTTCCCTCTGTCTGAACGGAAGGTCTAACGTAGGTAAAACAATATGAAAAAAATTGTTTTAGCAATTTTACATATTTTTCTTTAAATTACGTTTATAAAAATGGATAAATACGTTAAATGGTAAAATTATATTTAATGTTTTTGTAGATATTCACCTATATAAAAATATTTATGAACCTATTGCATAAAAAATCTCTTTAACAAAGCCAGAGTCCATTGTGTATATATACAAATTTCTAAAACACAAAAACATAACAAGAAACCAATACACTGACCACCGAAGATAAGGAATGTATGACGTCACATCGTCCACTGCACTAATTGAGGGTGGAGCGAACTTTAGGAATTAATATCCTTTATTTTTGGGTTAATTAATCTAATTTTTTCAGCACATGCTTAAATTGATTATGTCTGTAATAATATTGACAAACTCAGATAAAATTTCATTATACCAAATGACCCCATTGAGGTGTCTTTATTAAAACTTGTGAGAAGAAAAGACTTGTGTCAGATTTAAAATGTATTAAATATTCCATTAATAAAATGTCATGTATGTTGAAAATACTTTCATAGACATCACATTTTATAATATGCATATAGCATGCCTCTAACAAAATATTGCTATATTGCAAATATAGTTAAATAATCTACTATATCACTTAAACATAATATTCATGAGGTAATTGGTTAAATAGAGAAAAAAAATCATAAGCTCCACACATTTTTTATGATCTTTTCTGTGAAATTGATGCTATATTCGAAAAGCAGTAGGAAGAATTTAAGGGATCTAATAGAGGAATTTTTAATTTATTTTTAACGTATATACTGTTGTCGATTTACCTCTTCTGGACAATATTGCTGTCTCCTGAATCTTTTATTTCAGAAACATTTTTAAATAATCATCTGTAGTTTAGTTTTATCTCGTATCGTACTGATTTTTTAATATTTATGTCTCAAAACAGGCACTACTATAAAGTGTCTGACACTCTAAGATCTGTATGGGTAACTTATGTATTCTACTTTACTATAGAATTCAATGTAAGGTAGAACCTTGAAAATTAACTTCTACAAATATATTTGGGCCTAAAATTGAGATTCTGACTTACAATCCTTAATCCTATAGATTTTAACGTGAAATAATCTGTGATTTATATTGCATGTGAAATTCTTAAGAGATTCTTAGTGAAAGATTAGTATGTAAGGACCAAATATATATACTTTTTATTTTAAGTGTAAAGTGCTTAGTATACCTACAGTAATTACATATAGTTTTATTTGTTTGAGAGGAACCGAATAAATTTATTTTTGAAGAAAAATTTAATTCCAGATATTCAACTAAATAAATTTTTTGTCATGCAAGTATATTTCATGTTATTTAACAAATCAACCTATTATGTAAATGTATCCGGTTCTAGTAAATAATTAGATTGGCAGTGTTCTTATACCCTTTGACTTGATACAAATTGTTGAAGATGTACCTGAAGATGTATGTTTTAGTAAAAACAGAGTAGAGGCCCTGATTCTTGAAATAGATGTGATTCTGCAAAGGCAAATGATTTAAACATTTAATAATCAAACTATGTACTTAACAAATAATGAGAATGTTATTTTATGCCACCTTGGTATTCTCATGGATACTAAATAAACGCGAACAAATAGAACTAAAAAAAGTTCTAGGTACGGAAATTTATGAAAATACATATTTTTCAATTTAACTATAAATGTAAATATTCTTACCATAAATTAATTTTTTATTATATCTAATTAATTTCATAAATTAATTAGATATAAAATTGTTTATTTTTAATTATAGGTATGTGAAAATAATTGCTAAAATGTGGCATTAAGATAGCAACAAAGAAGTGTCTTGTAAACATTTTTTAATATTTTATTTGAGGAAAATATAAATAGTAACAATGAAAAACAAACAACAAGAAAAACATGAAGAATTATATTTTTGTTTTTTTGTGCTCTGCACGTTTGATTTTGGTCTAAAGACATCAGAAATTTGATCATTATTTTCAAAAAATATGGTGTCAAGTGTAATTCTTTTATGTAATGTACTATGGTTTGAAAAAAAAAGTCAGTTCTGTCATTTTTGTGTAAAAAATATAAGTGGCAGTGAGAAAAATTGGTTGATTAACATTTAACATAACATTTTTTCATTAAGAATAATTAAATTTGAATTAATTTCCAAGAACACTGATATAACTAACATACTAGAAATTTTTACAGAAGCACATGATCAAAAATGATGTATGTTATTAATTATTACAGTTATATAGGTATTATTTAGTTTAGGATTAAACATATAATTTTCTGGTTTAAATGCATTCTTACATTCTGGAATGTAGGAAAAATAAATATTTGAATATTAATTTTTGAAAAGAAATCAAAGTAGAAAGTGTATAAAAAATAAAGTATATCTAAAAGTAAATTTAAAAAATTGTTTAATAAAAAAAGACAGTATGTTCCGATTTCAATACATCAGCATCTCACTTTTATAACTGTTTTGACTTCTATGTGCCGAGTTATATCCTGAGTTATCACCTTTAAATGTTTTTTATATCGAAAATTATTGGGAATTATTTTACTTCATCATGAAAAAATGATCTCTAAAAGCCAGTGTCAGTTCGTCTTTCAGGAGATATGTATCTTATTTATATATATATATATAAACAATGTCCTACGCAAGTTTTACAAAATAAGTACCTATTATCAGTGGCGTAGCCAGAAATTTGACAAGGGGGGGTTCATTGAACAAAGTATTTCAAACTAGATTATTTCAATAAAAAAAAAAAAAAAAAATTAATAAATTGAAACAATAAAAAGTAAATAAAAAACAATCTCATCATAAACATGTAAATTATAAACAGGTACGAACAATATTTGTTACAAAAATGACAAAAATAAGATTAGAACTTAATAGCAGGTCCTAATGTAAGGTTTTCGTAGGAGATCTAGTTTACTGACCGCGTTGTTAAATCTTGGAGAATAGATTGCAGGTTTGTAGTGAGACATACCTATATGACCCAACCAACCCAACCCATGAGGGGGGTTCTGACCCCCAAACCCCCCCCCCCCGTGACTACGCCACTACCTATTATATTTCTATACTAAAAACATCAGGTTGAACTTTTGATGTTTTATATCTTTAACAATTTTTATCAAGTTGTTTGTCTGCTAAGTAATTTGCTTTAAAGTAAAAGGTTTGCCAATATTATTCATAAATAAATATTACAGTAGATTCTTTTATAAATGTTTTACCTGGTACATGTGTGGTGTGAATGTATAACATTAAAAATATATCATCATGTGACCTATTCTTTTTTATCTAGTTTATGTGTTTATATGTGCAATATGTAAGTATTTATATACCTTATTCTATATATTGTGTAAAATCCATTGTATAAAATGTAAATAAAATGATCTTATCAGTGTGATTTTTTATTTCTGCAACACGTATGATTATTTATTATTCTTTTGTTTAAAATAGTCTGAATAAATTATTTTTTATTTACTTTGAACCTTCTTGCCTTTACTTTTGGATATTTTTCTAGTATAACTTATTGTTATTATACACATAATCGATGTTTTTAATATTCAAAAGATTGTATATTTATGTAGGTACGTACACGTTTTTTTTTTACAAGTTATTGAATCCTTATTTGCGAAATAAGCTGTGCATTGTTATTTCTGTATGTTGTGTATATTTTAAGTATTGATATATTTACTTCATGAAATAAGCTGTGCAATGTAATTTTTGTGTTGTGTATATTTTAAGCATATATACATTTTTAAATAATAATAATATTAATTAATTAATTAATTTGAAGCTCTTAATTAATCCTAATTTAGCTTTATTAACATATATTCAAAAAAAGTTTTTACAAGTTTGGAAATTAAATAGGCAGTAGTAGGTAAGTATATGTTTTTCAATTTAGCACTATTCACTCTTTTAGGTAACTTTCGCTTTTTAAATAAATTAATGGTAATTTTAAACGCGCCATACTGATGAAAGAAAAACTAATAGGATATGTTTTTACTGTTAAATTACTGGCTATGGTGTATATATCTGTTTTAATACTTCGACTAATGAATCCTTCAACAAATTTATATTCTCATGGCTCTGGTGGTTCTAAATTTTGTAAATAGAGAGTGTTATATTTATTATAATTATTAAAAACAAATTCATTTCAGTGTAAGTAAATTACTGACTATGACCTATGAAGATATTGCAGTTTGTCTTTTTATTTCGAAGGCAAGTGTGATTTTGAGAAAATTGCATTAAAAAGTGGCTTAGAATTTAATGGTATTTTATGTAAACCACCTGTCAAAATCATTATTATCGATAAATACTTGTATCTCGGTGTCACTTCATGAACAGACGTTAAGACATTTTTTTCCTTAAATAACTGGTTATATTTCTAGTTATCCGGCGCATTGTTGGGTGTCTATGTTACATTGCAAATAATTTAATTAAATTTTTTCTTCAATATAAAATTGGTTTCAGAATTATGTCCACCAAATTATGATCTGGAATAGCCTTTCTTGTTGATGCTTATTTTTTAAAGCAAAATTACTGGCCTGACGATATATTAGTGTAATTATGTATTGAACTAGAGTTCTTCCCAGAGATATCCAGGAAGTAGTGGTAGAAATCTGGTTGGCAGGTTGCAAGTTAACTCACAATTAAGCATTGTGGGGGAAGAGGGACCTTTGACGAAAAGTAAATATTGCATAATCTACACTGAAAAAATAATATTTTATATATTTCTTTTACATAAATAGGTACTTTACTGACACAGCCATGTAAAAATTATATCTAAGTGGGCGGATTTCTGAATTTTATACCAACATTCTGAACAATTTTTACAAATAATATACGAAGTGCGATAAAAAGTACCTAATGGGAATTTTGTAATATTTCGGATTATATTAGTCCGATTCACCAGATATATTCGTTGTGCTGATAAACATGTCTCAAAAGTATGAACATTTATTTATGACATTAGCTATATCGGTCCCTTCTCTAGACAAATGATACTGGTTTAGTCTGTTGTCACCTGCCACAAAGATTACATGTGTTTTAGTACAATTGGCGATTATTTATTTTTTAAAATAACGTTTTATGACACGTTATGCACCTGTTATAACACGTTATTTCAGTAGTTCTGCATCTTTTCTGATTTTTTTTAGCGACTCAACAATTTTGAAACACATGGAATGTATGACATGGGCTAATTGCGATATGCCAACCATCATCAGAAACTTCTCTAATTGTGATTCAGCGATCGTTCATAATCATTTCTTTCACTATTTTCACATTTTCATGAGTTGCTGAAGTGCTGCGTCTAGGGCGTTCGTCATCTTCATCGCTTCAACTTTTTGAACAGGCTAGTACCACTGTAAGTAAACTCTTGTTATACTTATAGCAGATTCACCTAAATCAATATTTAACATTCCCAAAATACAAATGCAAATTCTATGGTCGATTTAAAAAAAAATCTCCAATAGTACCTACCCACACACATGTAACCTTTAACAGACCAGACACTCGATATGGCTAATAATAATAATGTGTGGACATTTTTCAGACATGTTTACCAACACAACAACGAAAATATCGGGCGAATCCGACCAATACAACCCGAGATATTACAAAATTTCCATTACTTTTCAATCACACCTCGTAGGTATGAAATAAATACACAGGCAATACGTAGTGTGTAGATTTTTTTCAAATAAACAAAATCGCAAAATATCAATCACATTAGAATTTTTTTTTATGTTATATTTCTAATAATTTTTCACGTCTCCTACTCACACTTGTTCAACAGGCCTTATATACCTTCTTCAACAAATATGTCCTTATTTTTTCTATTGGTGACCTTATTACTTCTTTTGAATTGGATATTTTGCAAAAACACAAACAATTTTGTTACTTTTTATAAACTAGAAGAAAAGAAAATTTATTTCTTATTTACTATTTCAGAATGAAAATATTAGTGCATGTAAAACAAGTCAACAGATGACGCAAACCTTAGTATAGTTATTTTTTTCTCATCCGAAAATGCTTTTTATTAAATAACTTAAAAATGGTATGATATTAAATCATTAATAAACAATATATTTGAGGCTACCCCTGAAAGGGGTGCTTATATGCCCTAGTGTTTGAAAAAAGGCTGTAGGTACTACTTACGTTTTCGACATCTTTTAACTTCTTCAACATGCATTGAAATTTTGAATACTCATTCTAGAAATACCTTGCAGTTGTAGGTAAATCTGAAAATATGACAATTTTTTACACAATTTTACACAGAATTTGAATTGTGAAAACATGTTAGTTTTATTTTGAAAAATTTATTTACGACCGTTGTCTTATTTCTATGATGAATTTACATCTCCGTGAGGAAGTTATATGTTAATATCTAATTTCAGTATTTTGAAAAAATTAATTTATTTGATAACAAAATCTCAATAATAGTTTATAGAATACAAAAACTTATAGCACATAAAATATAGCTACGCTGCGTTAGCTATATATTCTGTGCTTATAGCCAAATATTATTTTCACTAACAAATCCCACAGGATAGGATCACTATTTTTGGTACCAGTAGTAGATACAGACTGTCGATTTACTGAAACATATCATAGTTGCTGCCAATAACTTACGAATTCAAAACGGACAAGAAACAGAAACAGATTTGTGGTTTGTAGAAACTGGATAAGACGGGCCCAAAACGCCGTTGTATCAGGTATGTCAAACTATTTTATTAATTAAAACCACAAATTATATCGATTAATAATTAATAACAATAGCAGCAAAAGCAGTTAAATTTGCTCTATAAAATCGACGTTATAAAATATTATTTATTTCTTTCCTTGAGCATTTCTTTCCATTTTTGTCCGGTTGCAGTTGCCTTATCAGATTTTACATTGGACCAGCTTTCAGTGCCGTGCAGAAGTGTATTTTAAATCATTTTCGAAATGCCCTTTTTGATTCTTTTTTTACAAAATTATATTTGTAAGTCCCCTGTACACTCAAACATTTTGTTTTTAGATAAGTTCGAAACACCATGTATGCCTGAAAGTACTAACACCAAATTTCATTTAAATCAAGTTAGCATATTTAACAGTTATTACAAAAAGATAAATTTGTAGTGGTAATTCTATTCACACGAAATATTAGACCCCTCTTTATAGTTACTAAAGCACCGCTTTGATGAGTGTTGTTTTTACATTTAATTTGACAGTTTTTACAGTAACTATTTAGGTGGCTCTTCAACTTTATGCGGAAACTGGCGAGTATCGTGTATCCTACTGACTCCTCTTGAGTGGTTGAGATCTTATTTATCTAATCGACAGCAGAAAGTTATCGTCAAGGGTCCTGATGGCCAGTCTACATCGAGCAATAGAGTGGTTCCCTTGGGTGTTCTTCAGGGTAGCATTTTGGGACCTATTTTGTTTATCGTATTTATAAATGATCTAGGCAATTGTTTTTATCCAAATCTGGCTTCTCTCTATGCAGATGATTCCACTGTGGCTTTTAACGCAAATTGCGTTGATCAGTTAGCTCGTGAGGGTGGGAATTGTATTGCTATAATGAAAAAATATTGTGTGGCAAATGGACTGTTTCAAAACTGCGCGAAAACTGAAATGATTTCTTTTTCAATTCATGACCCTAATTTTAGTTTATATGTTGCCTTAAATGGGAGATCTCTTAGGAATAGTGATTGTGTCAAGTCTCTGGAAGTCACATTTGATAGATGTCTAAACTGGTAGGCTCACATAGCGAACTTATGCAAGGGACTATCCAAACATAACTTTGTCATGTGGAATTTAAGGGAGTTTGTGAGTCTTGACATTATGAAATTATATTATTACGGGCAGGTTTACCCTATCCTAAGCTATTGTATCCTCTGTTGGGGTAATGGTTCTGGTATTGACAATTTAATGATTGCGCAAAAACGAATCATTCGAACTATGCTGTTTAAAACAAGGCGTTATTCTTGTCGCCAATTATTCAAAGACTTGGGGAATCTTGACCGCAGTCTCAATGTATATTTTAGAGTGCGCGACATATGTCAATGGCACCTTAAATATATAACCATCTTCCAGTTAATATAAGAAATATTCAGAGTATCCCGTCTTTCAAAAAGTCGTGTAGAGAATTACTTTTGACAAAATCGTTCTATACGGTGCGTCAATTTTCTGAGTGTAGTTTCCTTTGATTGTTGTTTGTTATCTTGTACTGTACGAATTGAATTTGAAGTCAATGATTGTGTGTCAATGTTATTTATTTTGTTTATACAGTGTGTTTATTAATTAAATGCCGATACTTAAGGGTGTGAATTGTTCGGTCATTTTAAGAAGACAACTTAATATCAACGTATGTCCTAAACCTCTTAAATTTTGAGCTACAGGGTGTTACAGTTTTAAGAAAAAATTTACTTTTTTATTATAATTTTCTTATCACTCAAGATATTTTTATGAAATTTTGTACACCTATTAATCATTAAGGAGCATTGTTTGATGTAAAAAATGTTTTAAAATCTTTGCCAATGACGTCGGTCCGAGGTTTGAACTAAACATTTTTTAAGAAAAAATGGTACGCTACTGCCTTTTCTAAAAACTAAAATTATTTTTAAAATCTCCATTTATTTTACAGCAAATTCGGTCCCTAGACTTACTGTCGTACGACGCACCATTTTCACGTAAAAATATTAAAACCAAAAAGTTTTTTCCCCAAGTTCATTCCCAGTAAACAAAAAATTGTCTCCGAAACATTTCTGAAGCAAGCTCACTTACAGCTGAAACATTTCTTCTTTTGATGCAAACATGTTTCAGAAACATTGCAGAAACTGCAAATGTCCTACCTATATATAATATGTTTCAATGATATGTTTCTTCTGAAACGTTGGTGAAACATTATGTACAACTTTGTTTCAGATATGAATATACTGTACTGTTTCGAATAGACTTTTTGTAATGTTTCTGAAACAATACTACAAAATTGTCCTTGAAAGGTTTCTTTTTTAGGTAGCTCCATTTTTGGGCACAGGTGCTAGGACATGACCTCGGATACATTATGCAAAATAAAAATCAATAACAACAATAATAGAAGTACTTATATATGAGTAGACAAAGAGGTATGTAAGTAAGTATGTACTTCTATTATTGCTGTTAAGTTTGCAAAATACACAATTTCGTTTCAAGTGTCATGGCACAGCACCGGTCACCAAATATTTGTGAAGATATACTGCAAATGGTTTGAAATAAAATACAAATATCAGATATGAAATAAGTCTATATTTTCACATAGAAGTGAAAGTTTACAACAAAAATACTTTAACAAAAAGTAAATACAATTCACATTAAGGATTAACAGCAATATATAGTTTATATCTAATAAATTAACAACTTTTATATATTATTTTTAATTAAGATTTCTGCTTCTCTCTGATATCTTAATTCGGCTTGCCGGAATCAGGATCCCACGATGATTTCAACAGTTTTGTCACTTAAGGAGTAGAACTTCTTATTCTATCTAAAACAATGTATATGACATGTATGCACAGAAGAATAACGTAGAATAACAATGAATAAATATTTGTACCAAATTATAAAACTAATAAAACAAATTGATTTAAAAAATGAACATGAATTTAAAATGATTAGATTTAGATCTCGATATATTAGCATTTGTTTGTTGTACCTCTGAAGACGCACAAAGTCTTCTCAGATGCCTCTTCGATTTAAATAAGTTTTTACTTACGGTTTTCATGTTTACACAAAACAAACTGCTACAGTACTTTAATCATAAATTACCAATACGCTAGTAGCTAACACAATCACAAAACATCAAAAGATGCCAAAGAACTTCCAGGATTCTTTCTAACCGCCAACACCAACCGCCTAAAAATATAACCTAACCACAGATTTTACGTTATTAATCAACAGAAACGGAAACTATGACACAGTGCGTGGCAATCCACCAACGCCCTGCCATGGCAATACTCTACACTTAGCACACATTCCTTGTGCGCATGCGTGTAAAAAATAATATTAAGTAAATCACTTTCAAAACGTATTTGTCATATTTACTGGATATAAGTACATGTACTGGGTTTCTGAAACGTTTCATATTTGTTTCATATGTGATGGTATGAAAAATATATGTTTCTGAAATATATCGTGAAATGTTTCAAATTTTCATTAAAATGTACTAATTGAAACGTTTCATGAATGTTACATGTTTACTGGGTTGAGACTGCTTTTGATATTTTGTTGCCATTTTGTGCGTGGGAACACTTTTTGTGGGGCAAAAATTAATTTTCTACTTTCACAAATGACGTTCGCGTAGGCATGACATTGAATATGCGAATAGAAAAAACGGAAAGCTCATTAAATGCTTCCTTAAAGCAAATGAACTAAAAATTAGTAGGCTGGGTAAAGTGTCATAATTTTTTACGCTTCTTTTCGTAATAAAGTTGACAGTGATATTTCATTATTAAAAAATTATTATTAGAGTAGGAGGTAAAATTTCATAAAAAATGATAAATTTTACAATCGGTGAATTAGCTGACATGCATTTTACTTATGGGGTTGCCGACGGAAATGCATACAAAGCCAGGAGGATATACCAAGAGCAGTATCAAAATCGCGTACTACCCGATCCGAGAACATTTTCTGGGATTCATAGATATCTTCACAAAACCGGAAATTTAAAAGTAGACCGCAGTACTAAAGAAGTCCCTGAAACAGTAAGAACATCGGAACTTGAAGAAGGAATGTTACATGAAATTGAGGAGAACCCCGAAACTAGCACGAGGAAAATCGCGGCAACATTTAATGTTTCACACGTACTTGTTTGGCAAATTCTTATCGAAAATTTGTTATATCCATATCACATTCAAATAGTCCAGGCATTACTCCCTAGAGATTTCCCGTTGCGCATTAATTTCTGTGAGTGGTTTCTTCAAAAGCAGCTGGAAAATCCGTTATTTGACAAGTACATTCTTTTTACCGATGAAGCTAGTTTCTCTCGAAACTTAATACGAAATTTCCATAATAACCATTTGTGGGCGGACGAAAACCCTTTTGCAATTGCTGAATCAAATCATCAAGAACAGTTTTCATTAAATACCATTCTTTTCTTCAAAAATGTTTAGTTCAAACCTCGTACGGACGTTATTGGCAAAGATTTTAAAACATTTTTTACATACATATTAAGTTTTCTTCTTAAAATGACCGAAGGATTCACACTCTTAAGTATCGGCATTCAATTAATAAACACCCTGTATATTTGTATAAATTCCTATTGTAATTTTATTATATTTACTTGACGTTTTCCATGCATTGTATTATATCTCAGGAAATAAAGCATATTATTATTATTATTATCCTACACTTCAAATTATGTCGAAATTGTAACAATAAAAAATAGAATTGCATAAAATGGCGAATGCGCCCGTGGAAATTAATAGTAGGCACTGACAATTGGGCGATTGGGCATGGTGCGCGCGACGTTTGTTTCATGCCGCATTCGGGTTTCGGCTGTCAAGAAGGTTGGGTGCTGCAGATACCGCAACACGGGTCTCTCCTGTTGAGTTTTTCGGTGGTCTTTCGCGTGGTTAAGTGCGACATTTTCGCGTCTACCGCCGTGCACAGTGCTAATTTTGTGAGATGTGAATATTTCCAGTGATTGCCGGCGACTGTTGTGCCTTAAATATGATTGATTCGGAATACAACGATGACACCTGGGAAGACTTCTTTGGTAAGTTTTTTTGCTTTTCGTAATTACGAACTGCGGCAAATAGTGCAGCAGGTGAATCATAACAGGTTTTTTGATTTACCGAACGCAGTTTGTGTTATCGTAATTTTTGCCTAGAGGCCTATACATTACGAATTTTGATGCAGTTGCATAAGGACGTACACATTAAGCTGTTAAAACACGTATTATGGATGAATACTGCATTTATTTCATTAAACTTATCTGGAAAATATAACTTGATGTAGGTACTTATGTACACATACATTGCTCTACATTCTTTATGTCTGTATTTCCTTATCTTATTTATTTATTTATATATACCTATTTTATTCAATGAAATGACTTGAGATATATTGTATATATTACATAATTCACAACTAACAAGACGCTATAGTTTTTCAATTTTCATAAAATTATATGCGGGTATTGGTTGTAGCTAAATATGCACGATCATTGGGGGTTGTAGAAAATTAAAATGATTATTTCATCCAAATGAAGGATGGAATCCATACCGATTTTATGATAATAAAATAGTAAAGGAAATAGGTATAAAATAGTAAAATAGGGGTAGCTTTTTCTGAAGTCCGAACGGGGTTGAACGTGCATGTATGTGAAAAATATTGTTTTCCGCAATTAACTGATAGATATAAAGGTTTTTTTATTTTTCAATAAAATACATTTTTCTTAAGGTTATAACACTGTGTAGTTTGAAAAGTAAAATGGGATTTCAAATTGAAATTTGAAAAAATATAACTCCAAATCCGACTCCCAAACAAGATAACTTCAAGAAAACTAAATAAAATCTGTTTATGAATTATGAAAAACATACACACAATTTATACATATCATGTAGGTATATCTGCAACCTCTTTCGAGATTTCAGATGAAGCTGTCCTTATTTCACTATTTTATCAAGTATGGACACTTTGAATAATTTTTTTCTCACGTAAGTTCTCTATGCAATTATAAAAAATATACCGTTTAAATTTTCTATAATCACCATTCCTGTAGACTACCTTAGCTAAGTTTAAACGATATCATAAAGAAAAAGATAAAAAGTGTTGTGTTTTGTTCGTCTGTAATTTTTGTTTTCTATTTATATTCTCTTAAAAAGTGAAGTAAATACGTAGGCATTCTTTCATATACAGGGTATCCCGTAAATGTAATTCGTTTAAGTGATACAGAGTGCTAAAAGTGAAAATTTATTTTTGAAAATACGTAATAATTTGAAAACAGTTGAACTGATTGATAATAAATTATGAAAGAAGAGACTCTTTCAATTAGAAAAGGTATAGTTCATTGATCTCGCTGTCTATACAGGGTATTTTATATAGAAAATTCAACTGCTTTTGCCGCTATTGTTATTAATTATTAATAAAATTAATTTGTGGCGTTAATTAATAAAATAGGTAAATGGTAACAAAATTTTGGGCCGGTCTTATCCAGTTTTTACAAACTAACACAAATATTTCTGCTTCTTGTTACGTTTGGGTAAATCATCAATATTAGAGGTATCCACTTCGGTGTGATGCACTTAATTTTTTAAATATCCCCAGAAAAAGAAGTTCAAATGATTTAAAGTCAAGAGATTGTGGCGGCCATGGTACCGATCCTCTTTGTTTAATCCCTTGGTATTTATCATTGGACACGCTATGGATATAATTGAGCCTCGTGTAGGATACGCCACACTGATGCAATACACCTTGGACGTCCTGGACCTCCATCTCTTCCACGATTCGGTTTCAAATTTCCCTCGCGTTGCCTACACTTGCACTCACTTCATACCGCGGTAAAATTAACTGCAACTATATACAATTTTTTTTTACGATATTGACCATTTTTCATGACACATTTATTCCCAATTTTTTTTAGATAAGTTGTGAATCACCCTGCATAGTCTCGCGTTATAATTTTGTATTCAATGAAAATTAAATCGATTAGGTAATTACCAGTGAAACATCAAATGTATTAACACAACAACAAAATACAAATTAACTTATTTAAGTAAGTGCTTTTCCATATTGCGTCAAACTCAGTATATCTAATTAAATTACCAGGCTCCTCAATTTTCTGTAGTAATTCCTCCCGAGTTAAAATTTGACCACTATTAACTAACTTAAATAAGTTGTTAATTTGTATTTGTGTTGTGCTAATATATTAGATTTTGCACTGGTAAGTAATCGATATAATTTTCATTAAGTATATCTTTCAAAATTAATTTGCGTTTATCTCGAAAACGATGAGGTAGTCTTTTCTTAAAAAATAAAAAACTAAAGGGGGCGCTCTCTGAGGAATCTGAAATAGTTCAATCGTTTTCAAATTATTATGTATTTGCGAAAATTTTCACTTTCAACACCTTTGTATCTCTTAACCGAGTTAGCTACATTTTACTATGGCGTGTTTGGCTAAATCTTATTATTTTGTCGTCTATAATCGACATTTTCTCTATGACCCATTCATTATGGGACACCCTGTCTATCTTACGTATCAATTATCAATTTTGTCAACAAATTTTTGTTTTATTTTTACATTTTTTACACACATACAAAAAAATATGAGTATATAGATCTCGATATAGATAGATACTCATCTAAACTTGGATTAACAATTTCTCAACTAAATTAGGTTAAAATTGTTGATGGACGGACATAAACAAATTGACTAAAGCTGCATGGAAAAACGTATTGACAATAATGTAGGATATGTTCTTGAGGAAGACTAAACACATCGTAATTGATTTGGTAATCTCAATTCTTAGAATGATTACCTACTGTATATGAAGAAATGTACTTGCAGAATACAGTTCTTTTGATGATACATCAATAATAATGGTGATATGATAAGACAATTTCAGAGAGCATATCCACATAAGGCTATCTCGGATAAAATTACATAACTTAATGATTTATGGTCAATAATCGGATTAAACTCATGCGATTTGTTTTATATGAGTTCAACAACCTTTTACAGAAATCATTAACAATTATAGGATGTAAGTAACTGGATATATAATTACAGGGCGTTCAGTAAAGAATGGGCCATACTTTAAGGCTAGCTTCTTTTTTTATTTAATTTATTTACTATAATATTCTTATTTGGGTAATTGTGCTCAAATTTTGGAAATGGAGTTTTTTTTGTGAGATACATACTGAATATCTGATTGATTTTTGTGTTAAATGTACAGGGCGTTCTGAACGCTTTTGCCACTAAATTATTCTTTTTAAGGATATAAGTTTTTGTTGCATGGTGCACCAAATAAAAAAGTAACTATTTATAAATCCACCAATTTATATATTGATTTCCAAGCTCAACAAATAAATCGTCGAATCTGTAGGTACCTATCTCGTACCTACATATCTCAAATTTTACCTGTAACTTTTTAATGTGAAATTAAAATTTAAGGACAAAGTTGATAATTCAACCAATCTAATTGCACTTAGTAATGGCAAGAAATCATTAAATAGTAGCTATAAAGTTACTTATTTGAAATAGAAAGAGATATTTGCTGGCATTGATTGCTACAGAGCTAGCAATCGAGGATGAAAACCTAATGAGCTCCAAATATAATTTTTTGATGGGGTGAAAAATTGCAAAAATTACTACAATAAATAGGCGGGATTGCACCAATAAATCAAAAGTTAAAAAGAGACTTTTTAACCGCAAGTAGGTTCCTTACTTAACTTTTGTAAGTATGTATTTTGCAGGCAAAAATCAATATCTGCTAATGGCTGAAAGATATTTTCTTCACTGTAAATTGTTGTAAGCTCGGTTTCTAATAAATCTAGCCTATAACTCGACCTATAAGTATGACAACCCATTGTTTACTGAATACTTTGTGCAATATAGAGTCATAAAATTTTTTTAAGTAGTGCGTTTTACGGAATTTTATTTTACTGTAGAAAGGAGATAAAAATGTATAACGTCTCATAATGTTATACATTTTGATTTTCCATATACAGGGTGTTTATTATTGAATGCCGATACTTAAGGGTGTGAATCCTTCGGTCATTTTAAGAAGAAAACTTAATATCAACATATGCCCTAAACCTCTTAATTTTTGAGCTACAGAGTTAAAGTTTTAAGAAAAAATGTACTTTTTTATTATAATTTTCTTATCACTCCAGATATTTTTATGAAATTTTGTACACACCTATTAATCATTAAGGAGCATTGTTTGATGTAAAAAATGTTTTAAAATCTTTGCCAATGACGTCCGTACGAGGTTTGAACTAAACATTTTTGAAGAAGAAAATGGTACGCCACTGCTTTTTCTAAAAACTAAAATTATTTTTAAAATCTCCATTTATTTTACAGCAAAATCGGTCCCTAGACTTACTCTCGTACGACGCATCATTTTCACGTAAAAAAAGTTTTTTCCCCAAGTCATTGGCAAAGACTTTAAAACATTTTTTACATCAAACAATGCTCCTTAATGATTAATAGGTGTGTACAAAATGTCATAAAAATATCTGCGTTGTCACAATGTATTTACCTTTTTTAATGTAGGTCAAGGATAATTCAAACGATTTTCAAGTTTTATCAATTTTCATTAATTATTAATTCTAGGCATAGCTTTGTTGTTTGATGTATTCTATTTAGGATAAAAAAATTATTTTCAAGTTCAAGACCGCCTATTCTTCATGTCAAAATTTCAAACTGCCAGAGCCTTATTATTGGGCAAATGTCTATTCTTTTGTGGTAACACAAAATATTTTCATTAATAATTTATGTAGTGATCAGCTTTCGAATGCTAATTTATTTGATGAGAATAAATAAGATAGATAAACTTTACTGCATAGTTACAAGAGAATAAGAAATTTTCTAATACGGTCATGCAGTTTTAGAATTTTAACTTCAAGATGAGTCAGTCGGCCTTCAGTAGCAGTACCTATATCAAAAATAATTTCCATAAATGCTTCAGAAACTATAGCCAAGCTAAATATTAGTGAAAATTCAAAGATTGCTCTGGATATTAAAAAAATAACTTTTTTAAAGGTTATTTTACCTAGGATGCCTCACTCTGTCATACATAATTGCCGCGCAGTATTTCCATTATTACGACAATTAAGTATTATCAAGACTATCAAGAGAATCTACATGGTCATTCATAACGACTTTAGACTAATGGTATATACAGAGTGAATCAAGTTTAAATAGTCAAACTTCAGGAAGATGTACAGTTGTCATAAACATATTTTTACGGGAAAACAGTGCGGGTTGGTAAAGCATTTAAAAAATCGCATGTTTTTACCCTATTCAGTGGCATATCAAATATTTTTCTCAAAGGATGTTGTGGATCCCTCGTATCTACGCCAATGGTTATAATTCGATTTCAGTTTTTAGTTCATGGGGCTCTTGTTATTTTCGAGTAACAGGGTAAATTCGATTTTTTTCCCTAAACTTGATCACCCTGTGTCTCTGTTGGAGAGAGAGAGAGAGAGAGAGAGAGAGAAAGAGAGAGAGAGAGAGAGAGAAAGAGAGAGAGAGAGAGCGATAAAGATATGTTATATTTATAATTTTTTCTTTAAATTTTGTAAGGAATCTGAAGTTTGACTATTTAAACTTGACACCCTGTAGAGAACCACGTAGTGTATACCTACCGGTTGTTTCTAAAATAGAGTTCCAAACTTCTACTGCGCTTAGAACTCATTAAAATAATCCAAAAATTTCCTATTAATATGTAGAATAAAATGCATACTTATTAGGTTTTTAGAAATTATAAATTTGTTGAAAAAATTGTTAAAAGTCTGAAACAAATTTTACGGGTCTAGCATCATTTTCAGCGTCTTAAATGGGACGCCTATGATTTCAATAACGAAAAATGGTCTAGCTCATATTATTCGACGTAAATAATTAATGTATGTTCCGTTTGCGTGTGCTTTAAGACACATGTTAATAGCAAATTTTTGGCCTGTTTTAATGAGTTCTATACGCAGTAGAAGTTTGGACCCCATTTTAGAAACACCCGGTACCTACCTTGAAAATTACAATACAGGTTATGTAATACGCATATTTAAAAAATCTATATTTTGAACTTTCGGAGACTTTTTGAGATACAGTAGTCAACTTATTTATTTCAAATTTATCAACCTGGTATATTACTACATTTTTTGACTGACTGAAATTTTGAGTTGAAGAAACCCAATCGTTTCAGAGTTGAAATTTTTCAAAAATGAAATGATGAGGTTTGGAAGAACCGATGGGGGATCAAAATTGTGACAAGATTTCGCAAAATTGAAATTTTCAAGGGATTTCGCGAAATTGCGTGCAATTTGAAGGAATTTCCAAGGATTTCGCATTTGATAAAAATTGTCTCGAAAATTACTATATTTATACAAGATGTCTGTAAAAGGTTGGGAAAAAACCACATATCCCAGGAGCCAAAATATGATGGCCTAAATCAAGTTACCTTAGTCCGAAATTCGTTTCTGGGATACAGGATGTTGAACTTTTTTAGTTTTTCTCTCAATAACTTTCTAACTAGTGGTGTGTCTTCTGCTACGAAAAATTGAAATATGGCATCGAATTTGCTATCGATTGTAGAGGACGCCACATACAGCACTTTACATGCATTTAAATCATCATGCGCATTTTTTGTGCAATGGGAGGTTTATTGATTTTTTAATCAATAATTCTTATTTTTTGACATTTTTTTTTTCTAAAAAAACGTCTTGAATAACCGTTTCTTGGATAGGATTTTAAGGTTTTATTTCATAAACATAAACCCATTGTCTTTCATACGTTATTCAATTAAGTACTATCAAATTTTGGACTAAAGTTAATTAGACTAGATCATCATATTTTGGCTATAGGAATAAGTGGTAGCATTTTGTCCAGATCTTTTAGACACTCAAAAAAAGTTATGACAATTTAAATCCATGTGAAGTACCGTAGGTGGCGCCTTCTACAATTGACAGCAAATCCGCGGACATATTTCAATTTCTCGTGCGAGAAAATTCCTCTGTACCAAGTTTGATGTCTTTACTACAATATATATGAAGTTATTGAACACCCTGTATCTCATCTCGGAAACTATAAAATTTTGGACTAAAGAAACTTAATAATAGATTATATGGATGTGGTAGTATGATTTCCCAACTTTTTAGACATTAACAAAAAATGATATTTCTAAGATTTTTCAGAATTGTGACATTCTTAGTAAAAAATTGATTTTATGCACAATCCTAGTCACACTGTACAATAAGAAAAAATAATAATGCGAACTGCGACCTGCGTTTGCGAAATGGATACGGAAATAAGTATAATAACGTCAATACCCAGCTAGCAAAGTAGTTCTATAAATTTAGAGTAATAGGAGTTTTATATTATGTTAATATTTTATAGTTGTATTTAGAATACTAAATTGTTGCATTAATGTGGCACATGAGACTATTTGGCCTTCAGAAATTGAATTATTTTTTAAATTTGTTACAAGAACGTTCTTAGAGCATACTTTATAGAGCATTTATAACATAACTGCTAACGTAGCTCTATAAGTGTGTACAATAACACAATTTTACAGCAACGGTGCTTAGAATCAAATTACCGATGCAAAATACTGCTTTATAGAATTATACCATCTCCTGTGACACTCTTATAAAATTATTCCGTAATGTCGCTTATAGTTTAATTATAGAATTATTGTATAAGGCGTTGTTAAGTTACAATTCTTCTGCGGAAAACAAATTACAAATATGGAAGCTGCTATCGAACTTAAGAGAAAAAGCTCTTTAAAGCAATTATAGAGAATAATAATACAGTTATAAAATCATTATAGAGTAAATAAGTAACAAAAAACCTTTTTGTTCCATAAAGAAACGCTATAGAACTATTATTTTTATATATGTAGGTTTCCCATACCCCCATCTGACGAGACCTGCCTGTAAAAGTACGAAATATTTTGATCAAAGTATAATGGGGAAATTTGTATAACATAGTCGTGCCTTGTAAAAATTATTATCTGCTTGCAGAAAGAAAATTTCATTACGATAGATAAGATTTATTTGATTGATAATGGAAATTGATTTTCTTATAGAAATTTAGTAACATATTTAATTTAGACCATTCCAAACCTTATCCATTTGCCCTTCAAGATGTTTAAGTTAAAGAATTTTGTTAGATTTATTAAATAAGTTTGAAATACCTCAATAAAATATGACAACACTGCGGATATTAAGTGGCATGGATATGTTGTAGTAGTTGCTTGCCAAGCATATTTGCTCCATAATCATTGCAATCGACACAAAAATGTCATATTAGTGAGAATCTATTGGAAGTACAAGATAATGCCTTTCCTTCTGTCGCCATATTGTGAACAAAGAAAAAAAATCTTAATTAAAAATATATACAATATAAATAGGTGAAATGATAATAATAATATGGATATACTTACTTTCTGACAATTTTATATACAGTTGGTTGTTAAATTCATCAATATAGAAGACATTTTTTTATTAAATTGCCAGCAGCATAGGAAATATGAGGTAAACTGAGGGCGCGTCAAATAATTACCATTATGTACTACATATTTCACGATAAAACTTTTTCCGCATTAAAATGTACTGCTCCCTGATGAACATACCAACTAAGCAATTCGTAATGTGAGTACTCCTATGCAGGCTGATTAGGTCCATCTTATTGGTTCTTATTGACCCATCCATATTATTTCTAACATGTGCGTTACAGAAACATTTTGTTTTTAGAAGATACAATTAAACGATTTTAAAGTTCTCTAAATAGAACACCATGCAACACAAAAATTTTATAACGAAGTGCTATAGAATGTTTATGAGATTGCTTTGTAACTGTGTTATAAAAATTCTTTAAGTCCTGTGAAAACGTTTATTCAACAATTCTATAAGTATTTCCTGCAAACCTTACAGATCCGCTTAAAAAGTTCTATAGAACGGTGCCCATTTTTATGGTATAAGTGTTGTAAGAACGTTTTGACAATGTTCTTAGAACAAACATTGCTCTATAAAATTTGCTCTGGAAACGTTCTTACGATTTTTATAGAACAGGAAATTGTCAGCTAGGTAATGACACAAGGTGAAAGATTGTCAGTCTTTACAGGCAAATTTACCTTGATCGCGTAACTTTGCGTGATTTCGCGAGATTTCTTGTGAATTCGCACAATTTCTCGTGATTTCCATGATTTCTAAGGATTTTGCAGGACTTTTCGGGATTTTGCATGATTTCGCAAGATTTGTGACAAGATTTCCATGAGTGGTTACCCCGAGGGTTACTCCCTCGGAAATAATTGCTGCAACTTTTTCGTGTTACATTTAGGCATCTAATTTCTGTTACATCATGCAATTTTAAGGTATTGCACGTTTTGTATTTAATTGTAGTTCTATAATTTTACTACGCAGTACGACTTTTTGCTTTGTATGATGGGAATCATTTACATGAATTATGTGTATTTAGGATACTTATAACAAATCAGCAAGATGGCAACACATACATATTAAAAACTGTCTAGTTACTAAGGACTGAATGACTGAAATGTAAATAAGTGTCTCAAAAGGAAATCCAAATATTTGGAAGGAAAGCGTGCACTCTAAGAGGTAGTAAACATGTCGAATATCTTGTTTATAAGAACGCAAAATTACGTCCTTTAGGCTCATATGTACTTTCTTGTGTATACATAACTCAAGAAATAGAACTTTTCGGCATATTGCCATCGGCAGATTGTGCATAGCGAGGTATATAAACCTTCCCCCTGCGACCTACTTTGGCCCAATTTTATGGAGCTGTTAGTTTACTTTTTAAAATATACAGACGGGAAGCAGTATATCAGCGTTTCATAATGTTTTGCGAACATAACCTATGTATGGCAGTGTTTACAGTCTCCGACATTTTTTCTAAATATTTATTTTCAATATTCTGCATACCTGCAGTATCAGGAAGTGACGTTGGGGTGTATCTAGAAGGCTGTTGAGGATAAAGAGAATTGTTAGAGACTATTTGGTACCAATCGTAATGGTTGTGATAAGATAACCCCTAACCTATTCTGGTATAAAAATTTTATCAAAATTTTCTCTTATCTGTTTTAGAATACTTGCTCGCCACTTCAGATAACAAATTTAAATACAAATAATAATTTTTATGTTTTTTGTTATTGTAAAGACATTCAAAACAAGGTATCGCATTAGTAGGTTGTATCGTTTTGATATATAAAATTAATTTGTAAATCTGGTGGAAAAATGAAAAGAAATGCTGCACTCTTCTTTTGTTTTGAGGTTATATTTTTTGACTGTATTCATTCCCTAAGTTTTTACCTCTAAATGGGCGTGACCTTTACCACTAAAATCTTAAATGGGAAGTGCTATTGTCTCATCAATTTCAAGGAAATACAAGAAAGTACTAAAAATTCCAAAAATACTAAAAAATCCAAAAAAATTCTATAAAATGCTATCAAATGCCAAAAATACCAGAAAATACCAATAAATGGAATAACTATTTGCAACACAAATTATGTTCGAAAAAATATTTTCAATCTAATACTTATTTCAAATACTCTCAAAAAAAAACATGGAAGCATAATAATGTCAAATGAATATTATAAGAACTAGAAAATAGAAAAAATGTCTACAAAAATCACACACGCATCTAAAATTTATTGAAATCGGTTAAAGTAGCAATTTTGATACAGGGTAATCACAAAAAGTGGAGCTAATTTAAATAGTGTTTATTTTTTCAGTTAGGACATTTAATATGTGGATACAGGACTTCCCAATTCAGTAATATAAGTTTATTGGATTCGTATTAACTATTCGTAATAGTAAAATAAGGGAGGCATACCCAAAAGTCGTACTTTGGAAACACTATATTAAGCGTTCAATAGTTCAGTCATATTTTTCTATTTTATATAGGGTGTTAATGATAAGTTTGGCCAAACTTCTCCAACATATTCTATCGACGAAAATAATTGGGGTTTGTTATATAACAATTTTTTAATTAAATCTTAATAAGGGTGTTATAATTTTATTTGTTTCTTCTTTTTTTAAGTATAACTTAAATACAGAACAAGATCAATAATTGACAAAAAATTGATTATTGATCGCTCTAACGCTCAACAGAATATGGGAAATATAGAGATATTATTTCATCCTTTTTATGATCATGTTATTTGAAATCAAAAAAATGGTTTGTTTTTTAAATATCGATTTACTTAAAAATAATCTGACACTGAGAAAAGGAAAATTAAATCTTAACCTCAAAATTGAATGTGTATTCAAATAAAAAGATCATAGTTATTATTATATGTATTTACAAATTAATTTATTTTATGCTTATACTCAACATTTTTGTATGTGTAATAGCAGAAACTTTATGAAATTATATGATTTCTCTCAGTGTACTTGGTATTGGTATTATTTTTATGTTAAGTGCAAGACTATATCACACTGGAACACCTTATCTTAAGAATCGATTGTACTAGTCCAACGAGAAAAAATGCCGCAAAATACTAAAAAAAAAACACCAAAAAAATTGCAATAAATACTGATAATACTAAAAAAAATGCCTAAAATACCAAAAATGCTAGTACTGCGTACAATAAAATACCACAGTGGTTTACCCCTCGCAAGTCCTCTAATGGTTCAGGCTGTATGGCATAAATTTTCTGTCTTTATATGATCTCACATAAAAAAGTTAATAATCATAACGACCATTATGGACCAGAAAAATAGTTTTTTAAGTTTGCTTTGTTAACCCATTTTTATACCTGGAAGTTAAACCGGGGATGATCTCGATTTGGATCTGTTGAAAAACGCCATTAATCCCGCTTTAACTAACATAGTTGATAAGAAATGATCGTTACTATGCTAAAAACTTAATTTTTTAAGACGAAACTCGTCCACATAATGCGATGAAATTATTAAACGAAACATTTCAAAAATAGATTGGAAGCAGAGAAACTGAATGGCCTGCATGTTCATCAGATTTATCTCTGATGGATCTTTTCCGGTGGGGAACACTGTATGTAATCAAAATTTTGTCATAGGAGTTCCACACATAAGAAACTACATTTTAATATGCATTTAAGGATGAGTCAAAATATATATAAGGAGATACATACCTAATTTCTTATGAAGATAATGATTATAATTTTCTTTTCAAAATGATAATATATTGGGACTGTTCTTCAGATATCCTGTTTGTTAATAAGATTGATTGTACTTTCGTCCTTCATGTACCAGATATGTTGTGTCAACAATTTCATTAAAATTAGTTCAGCCGTTTGAGAGATCAGACGAGGTCACTGTCACTCCTTTATTTATATGCACCGAATACTTAAATAAAAATCTGTTGATCCATAAAAATTTAATAAAATTTTATAAATAGAAACAATTCTGATTTAAGGTACTTTAGTTTCCACCAAGCTCAAGGTTACCGAAATGAAACAGAAGTGAATAATATTCTCTGAACTGCAAAATCGAAATGATTTGGTTGTTTTGGAATTTTCATATCAGTTATTACCATATGTGCTTTTGAATAAGAAATATTGACAAGTTAGTGGTATTTTGATTACATATCTTTCAAATTCCCATTGCTTCGATAGTTGACTTTATTACTAATAATTATTAAAATTTTTCTTGTAAAAATATTTATTAATGTATCTTTATCAATTTCTTAATGACATAACAATCTACAGAACGTGCTAGAGATGAATTTTTGAAATATTTGTATTACAATTACTTTACATCAGGACGCTAAAGAGGACTGAGAAAACCCAAACCAAGTCGGAAATGAAGGGAACGGTAGTTCGTGGATTTTTGTCCTCATCAATCGGGTGATACATTTTTTGCATTTGTATTGGCAACGGCAGTACCTACTATTATAATTTGAGCAATTTTTTCTAGAACGTAAAGTTTCATATAAAAAAAAAGATAAAGAAAGTAGGTATACTTTTTTGTGCAGAATGCACGGTGAAAAAACATTTTTAAAGTAGAAAAGAATTGTGGAAACTTGGGATTACGCGCAACTGTGCCCTCTGTCACTTGATAAAACTACCTAGCACGGTCAAATAAACTATTTACAAGTATTCGGAATTATATTAAAATCGGTTTAGGGGTTCAGAAGATATTTGAGAAAATAGTTATTTTTATATTAAGTGCGCCAAATTAAAATTTTTGGTCGAGACCGTACCCAGTAAACACATATACGTTAGAAAAACGTTTATAATGTCCATACAACGTTTGAAAAAGACGTGTCTTTTTTACGTACAATTAACTTAAAAATGTCGCGGTTTTACACGTTTCTGGTAACCAAAGTACAAATGTTTAATATTAGTAAATGAGGAACTATCATTTTTAGTATTAATAAGCTTTAAGTTTTACGTTTAATAATGATATTTTATTAAGGTTTTTAACTAACGTAAATTAAACCTTGTTATTTTAATGCCCAAAAAGATGTTTTAGAGACGTGTTTTTTAACATATTTTACAACGTTGTTTTTGGATCCTTCTGGTGGCATTGTACAGGGTGGTCCAGAATTATGTACCATAAATGCTAGATTAGATAGTATGTTAAAAAATAAGGGTACTATATATATATATATATATATATATATATATATATATATATATATATATAAGGGACATTTAATCCTGTAAAACCGCAAAATAAAAACCACTTCTTTAAATATCTATAACACTTAACTAACTATAATACTTTTATAATGAATTTACTTTTTTTAGGTTTTAGTACAATTAATTTTATGTTACCACTTATTCCATCCCTTAAGATTAAAGCGTTGTTTTGAGTGGTAAGTATTTTTTTGAAATACATAATTTCAAATTAAAAAAAATACTTACTATTCAAAACTACTCCTTAATCATAAGTGATTGAATAAGTGGTAACAAAAAATTAATTATCCTAATATCATATTTTACTTCATAAATTGGTAAACTTTGGCTTCTGCAGCGACTTTATTAATTTCATTAAGTCCTATTTGTACAATAGAATACAGTATGTCAGTTACAATGGTTTTGATTCTGATAATTATTTTGCAACTTCTGGGGTACCTCAGGGTTCAACTCTTGGTCCCTTACTGTTTATTTTATTTATAAATGATCTTAGTAATGTAATTGACTGCTGTAAACTGTTTTATGCTGACGATTTAAAAATATTTTCAAATATAGCTTGCTTGGATGACTGTAATAGGCTTCAGATGGAACTTGATAATATTCATTCGTGGTGTGTAAAAAACAAATTGCATCTCAACCCATCTAAATGTAAAATCCTTAGTTTTTCAAAAAAAATATCTATTTGTGAATTTGATTATAGAATTGGTGATGATGTTTTGTTTCGCTGTAATTCATGTAAAGACTTAGGCGTATGGTTTGATAAAAAATTTTCTTTTTCTGAACATATAGTTTCTAAAACAAATGAAGCCTTGAAGTTTTACGGATTTATTGTAAGAAATTGTAAGAGATTTAATGATATAAATGCTTTGAAAACTTTATATTTTGCATATGTACGATCAAGGTTGGAATATGCTTCGTTGATATGGTATCCTTTTTACAATAACCAAAAGATACTTATAGAAGGTATACAGAGAGATAAAATATTTAATGTTCAAGGATGGTGGTGTTTACCCCGAAAGAGGTATAGACTATAGTCTTTTAACTACCCGATTTAATGTTATTAGTTTAGAAGTACGAAGAATTTGTGCGTCATTAACATTTTTATATAAAATTCTGCATAACACAATTGACTGTTCAGATCTACTTTCTCATATTAATTTTTTTGTGCCTAGGCTAAATTCTAGAAACACTGTAACGTTTCGATGTGATATTCCTAAAACTAATATTTTATTAAGATCACCTGTAAATGTTATGTGTAATAACTTTAATCATTTAAATCAGCCATGTGATATTTTTATTATTTCATTAAAATCTCTTATTAGATTAACTACTGAGCAATATATCAATTGACCTTTCTGCAATATTCTTATTTATATTTCCAGATATTAATATTATTGGGAGCATTCGTATGTATTTATGTATTATTTCTTGTTGATTTTTCATTTATTGTGTACTATTTTTTCTATATTTTTATTATTTCTTTTGTACATTAATGACTTACCTTGCTCAGTGGGTGATACCTCTTGTATTATATTTGTAGACGACACTACGTTAATTACAAGAGGTGACAATTTTGATTTGGACAGTTTGCAACTTGCTAAAAATTGGTTTTCGTCAAATAAATTAAAACTCAATGAGTCGAAAACCCAAACCATTAAGTTTAGCACTGATAAGTGGGCTCTTAAGTCTGAGGCAAAAGTTCTTGGCTTAATTCTTGACACCAGATTGGAATGGTCTTCTCATGTGAATCAAATTTGTGCTAAGCTGTCGTCGCAAATATTTTGCATGAGACAATTAAGTCGTTCACTTCCTCCTGATGTGCTGCGTACGGTGTATTTTGCGATAATTCACAGTCATCTAACTCATGGTATCACTTTATGGGGCCACTCTAATGTTACTCATAAATTATTTGTTTTGCAAAAAGCTGCTGTTCGTATTATTGAGGGTGCCCCTTTTGGATCATCATGTTTACCGCTATTTAAAAAATTCAGAATTATGCCATTACCATGTATCTATATATTTCAAACATTATTGCAAATACATCGTGGGTTGGACAAATTTCAGAAGCATTCTGACGTGCATTCCTATAATACTAGGAATGCTGATAATTTGATCCAATCGTTTTCTAGATTACGAACAACTCAAATTAATAAGTTGGATTTTAAATTGTACAACCATTTTGCGTTGTGTTTTAAAAGTGCTAATGTTACTAGTTTAAGTTTTAATAAATTTCATAGGTTAAGTAAGATATTTCTGTTAGAAAAATGTTTTTACAGTGTGCAAGATTTTGTAAATTGTTTGAATACTGACGAATAATATAGTTATAGTGACTTCAAATGTACTATTGTATGTAATGTGGTCGTTAAATAAATAAATAAAAAAATAAATAAAAATATTATTATTATTATTATTATTATTATTATTATTATTATTATTATTATTATTATTATTATTATTATTATTATTATTATTATTATTATTATTATTATTATTATTATTATTATTATTATTATTATTATTATTATTATTATTATTATTATTATTATTATTATTATTATTATTATTATTATTATTATTATTATTATTATTATTATTATTATTATTATTATTATTATTATTATTATTATTATTATTATTATTATTATTATTATTATTATTATTATTATTATTATTATTATTATTATTATTATTATTATTATTATTATTATTATTATTATTATTATTATTATTATTATTATTATTATTATTATTATTATTATTATTATTATTATTATTATTATTATTATTATTATTATTATTATTATTATTATTATTATTATTATTATTATTATTATTATTATTATTATTATTATTATTATTATTATTATTATTATTATTATTATTATTATTATTATTATTATTATTATTATTATTATTATTATTATTATTATTATTATTATTATTATTATTATTATTATTATTATTATTATTATTATTATTATTATTATTATTATTATTATTATTATTATTATTATTATTATTATTATTATTATTATTATTATTATTATTATTATTATTATTATTATTATTATTATTATTATTATTATTATTATTATTATTATTATTATTATTATTATTATTATTATTATTATTATTATTATTATTATTATTATTATTATTATTATTATTATTATTATTATTATTATTATTATTATTATTATTATTATTATTATTATTATTATTATTATTATTATTATTATTATTATTATTATTATTATTATTATTATTATTATTATTATTATTATTATTATTATTATTATTATTATTATTATTATTATTATTATTATTATTATTATTATTATTATTATTATTATTATTATTATTATTATTATTATTATTATTATTATTATTATTATTATTATTATTATTATTATTATTATTATTATTATTATTATTATTATTATTATTATTATTATTATTATTATTATTATTATTATTATTATTATTATTATTATTATTATTATTATTATTATTATTATTATTATTATTATTATTATTATTATTATTATTATTATTATTATTATTATTATTATTATTATTATTATTATTATTATTATTATTATTATTATTATTATTATTATTATTATTATTATTATTATTATTATTATTATTATTATTATTATTATTATTATTATTATTATTATTATTATTATTATTATTATTATTATTATTATTATTATTATTATTATTATTATTATTATTATTATTATTATTATTATTATTATTATTATTATTATTATTATTATTATTATTATTATTATTATTATTATTATTATTATTATTATTATTATTATTATTATTATTATTATTATTATTATTATTATTATTATTATTATTATTATTATTATTATTATTATTATTATTATTATTATTATTATTATTATTATTATTATTATTATTATTATTATTATTATTATTATTATTATTATTATTATTATTATTATTATTATTATTATTATTATTATTATTATTATTATTATTATTATTATTATTATTATTATTATTATTATTATTATTATTATTATTATTATTATTATTATTATTATTATTATTATTATTATTATTATTATTATTATTATTATTATTATTATTATTATTATTATTATTATTATTATTATTATTATTATTATTATTATTATTATTATTATTATTATTATTATTATTATTATTATTATTATTATTATTATTATTATTATTATTATTATTATTATTATTATTATTATTATTATTATTATTATTATTATTATTATTATTATTATTATTATTATTATTATTATTATTATTATTATTATTATTATTATTATTATTATTATTATTATTATTATTATTATTATTATTATTATTATTATTATTATTATTATTATTATTATTATTATTATTATTATTATTATTATTATTATTATTATTATTATTATTATTATTATTATTATTATTATTATTATTATTATTATTATTATTATTATTATTATTATTATTATTATTATTATTATTATTATTATTATTATTATTATTATTATTATTATTATTATTATTATTATTATTATTATTATTATTATTATTATTATTATTATTATTATTATTATTATTATTATTATTATTATTATTATTATTATTATTATTATTATTATTATTATTATTATTATTATTATTATTATTATTATTATTATTATTATTATTATTATTATTATTATTATTATTATTATTATTATTATTATTATTATTATTATTATTATTATTATTATTATTATTATTATTATTATTATTATTATTATTATTATTATTATTATTATTATTATTATTATTATTATTATTATTATTATTATTATTATTATTATTATTATTATTATTATTATTATTATTATTATTATTATTATTATTATTATTATTATTATTATTATTATTATTATTATTATTATTATTATTATTATTATTATTATTATTATTATTATTATTATTATTATTATTATTATTATTATTATTATTATTATTATTATTATTATTATTATTATTATTATTATTATTATTATTATTATTATTATTATTATTATTATTATTATTATTATTATTATTATTATTATTATTATTATTATTATTATTATTATTATTATACTCACCCATGAACCCATTATTCAAAAGTATCTGAAAGACATTTAAAAAATAATGATTTTTATTTCATCCCTCAGAGGGTTGTATCTCTCTTATTATTGAGTTTTGAACAAAAATTTATCTAAAATAGTACCCTTATTTTTTAACGCGCCATATGCTCTAGTATTTACGGTACATTCTGGACCACCCTGTATTAAATAAATAATTATCAGAGAATTAATATAATATTAATAGAATAGTTACAAAATCGTCTATCATTTAATCTTGTTCCTATTAATAATTATTATCGATATTCCAATAGTGTGGTTCAAATGTTGAACTCACTATATGCCTACAAATAAGAGTATTAAAAAATATCAATAATACCTATTGTTAAATTTCAAATTTAAGTAGGTAATAATAAATAATTGGTTTTAATATCAGTAATAGTTTATTAAATAAATAATAATACGTACATAATACAAACAAAATATAAAAATACCAAAATAATATATCTTATTTATGCTACTGATTGGAACCTAAAAACAATGAAATTAGGTCTGAACAAGTTTCATATTAATAACTTCAATTACATTGGATAATATTGATTACTTAAAGAAAGTCTAAACTTTAAACATGTCTAAGTTTAATCTAAACACTATTTCAAGAATACGGCGCCCTTAAAACACTGATTTCGCGTACAAAATATAAACAATATTTATTGTCGCAAAGTATTTGCCACTGTAGGTTTATTATTACGTTAACAATACGTTTTTATCTGAAGTTAGTGTCAAAGTTAAAAGTCACATGATCGTGAAAAAACGTACCCGGACTGTGAAAAAAAACTTTTTTTCACGATCGCGTTTTTCCATTTTTAGAATGCGTGAAAACAAAAAGATACGGGTTAAACAATTTCTCAAGTATACGTCCATTTTTTTAAGCATTGCTAAATCACCCTACAACAAGGTAACATTTTGATTTAGAGCTTCACCTAGATTTCATTTTTAAAATAATTAATTTATTATTCAAAATCTACTTTATTTAATAAGGCAATTTTTAAATTTCTATATATAATCTAATGCCTTGTCTTATCATCATATTGTGTAGTGAATATATGCAAAGCTGTTGTAATTGGAGTATCAGGTAACAAACGCTTATTACAAATTATAAATATTTAAATGGAATTAGTCTACTTTACGATATACCTGCTGACATGCTAACATGAGTAGTATGCATGATAAAATACATAAAACCGAGTCATACCATAGCAAAACGTGCTTTCCAAGTAGCTATATAGACACAATAAAATGAAAATGTCATCTTTGAAGGTTTTTATTTATTTCCATGACTACCCAAAATTACGACCAGTACATATTTGAAGTAGGTATAGTAGACACTAAACTCAGTGGTAGGTATTTAGATATTACTTCACGGTATATTATGTATAGGTACATCAGTATCAATTGTGTTTGGACGAATAATACCGAAAATACCTATTTTAGTTAATAACGGTAAAAAGACATCAAATACCAAATCTTACGTGGGTTATTTAATTTTTATATTTTATCTTCTAGTAACTGTTTATATTCTATCACAGATTCCTCAGGTATTTTTAGACAGCCCGTGAAGTTGTTCAAATGATAAAATAATGAATATTTTAATCATACCATCATTTACTACCTTTTTTAAATAATATGCTACTGAAAATAGTAGAAGCAATTACGTACTACGTAGAACATACATTTTTGTAATATTACGTTTTTTGTGATCGTATTCTGTTTCAATAGTGGATAAATTGCAAATCGGTTTTCTGTACATATAAAGGAGGAAATGCGCTATGCGGTCGCGGTCTAGGCGCATCGCCGACCATGTTACTCTCGTACTCGCTTAGTGAAGTATCTTCTAATGCTTTTAAATGTATACATTTGCATTAGTAGGTCGAAGGCTGGTCTCGCACGCATCGCATCTCGCAGAATTTTGCGACTGATTTTGTAAAAGATCCTGATCAGATCGGCACAGAACGGTCTGTGATTAGGGACTTAAGGCGTCATAACTTGAATTGATGTGGCGAAGTTAGGTCATCAAATCTGGGAGGGGGGGACAGGTGGACAGTGAAAATATGTTTTCCAGGGTTTCCAGGTTTACCTCATTCCTGCACTAAATGGTGGTTAGAGCCTACCAACGTAAGTCGTTCCTGGGCTCAAATGTCAAATTAAGAAATAAGCTGCTGTATATATTAAGAAATAAGTTTTACAATGTATATATTAAAATTTATTTTAACTTGTTTTGAAAATATAATTTTGACAATCCGCTGCCTTAAAATTATAAGGTTTTATTTACATTAGATTCATTCATAGTCAAATAGAAATTTGGGATATTTTAAAATTTGACTTTTTTTTTCTGAAATGCTTGGTGGAATTATAAAATATGTTTTGTACTTTCAGATATAATGTGATTTTTACTCAAATATATGACATTTTCTGAACCTAAATAACCTAACTGAACATTTCTCAATTAAAACTAAAATATAACTGATTCTGAAATATATCTGAAGATGCAGTGGTATTAGACAGTAGACACCGAGGAAAGTTACAATATTTTTTGGCGTTCATACAGTGATACCCATACAAAAAACAAGTTACGTTAAAAGGATTTTTGCTTAATCTTAATTGTACTTAGGTAGTTTACTTTCGTCAACATTTTTTTAGAGGTGTATTTTTTGAAATTTATTTGTAAAAAAACTATTCGTTTTAGACATTATTTTTCATAAGAATGTTCTTCTCTTGTTTTTTGACAGATATAGAAGCCCTTTGAATATTGATACAATATATTCCGGACACCCTGTATAATACAATAAAATCATATGCTGGACTAATTATGGCAATCATTATTTGCAAATGTTTATAATGAGTATCGTGTCCTTTAAAAGTAGTCTAAATAGTCTGGGCAAGCATGCATTTGAATCTCAACTGTCCCTAAAAATAAACCGTTTAGTTATGCAATATTTTCCGTAGATCTGAGGTTTATTTATAGATACGCTCGGTCAAATATTAGGTGCATATCTGGTGTTTGAAGTAGCCAAGAGGAACTGTTGATACGATCTCCCGGTTGTGGTGGCATCGTAATGTCGTTTGTTATTTCTCGGAACTCTTAGCAGACATCGCGTCGATCAAGGCGTTTTCTGGCGACCGGGAATATAAATTCGACTCTGGTAGACATTAGTAAATATTACACTGAGGGAAATATATTTTAGTCGTTAGTAGATAATGATTATTTCCTGCAAAATATCTGCATTAAATAGGATCCAGAAAAGTTACGTTGCTGTCATAATGAAAATAATTTTGCTAAATAACCTACAAACAGTAAAAAGGTTTTTTTAACTTTTGATTTATTGCTGCAATAACACCTTTTTATTATAGTAGCCTTTGCCATCCGAATTAACTCAGTTTTCATAATTAGAAAGAGAATTTTGATTCTTTTTAAATAAAGCACTATATTTTTAAAGATTAATGAGTAATATCTTAAATAATAAGGTATTTCAAAAGCAAGATGCCTTATGAATGTGACCATTCAGTGACTTACTGATTTCAAGTTTATTTATAACTTTTTGTAACATATTATTTTCAAATCTGCATTTAAAATACTGAAAATTGCAGTGGCTTGGGTTAGATGGTCCTATAATAAATCAATTAATGTTATTATTATAGTACTTTATTATATTTTTTCAAAAATGTTGTAAATATTCATTAACAAAAACTAAACATTGACGATATCGATTCTGAACCATTTTTATCGAGAGTACCATTAACTCTAATGACTTACAGTTTAGTATTAGTAGCACTTGCATATAGGTTTATAAACCTATAATCTTCAACTAAATAAGCTTTAAACGAAATCAGTAAATTTTACTTAGTTTGGGGTAGTCTATTCATATACGGAAAATAGCTATTTACGTCACAAGGGAGGAAAGACACTTTACTCTAGAGGAACTACCTACCTTGCCATATATTATTTCCAAAAAATAAAATAATTTTTCTTATTGAAACCTAATTTTATTGAATTAACAACATAACAGGTAAAGTATATATTATTTTTCATTAAACTTTTAGTATTTGTTATATTAATATTAAACGTGCAGTTATGAGCACTAATATGAACGCCATTAACAGAAGGAAGTGAAACAATTGCAGCTTGTATGTGAAGTTTTGTCTCTTCCTACATAGTTAAGAACAAGAACGCTGATAACCCCCAAAAGTTCCAAGTTGATTTTCATTAACAGGGTTCTGTATCATTTTCCATAATTTGATTCGCAGTTTTTCTCTTTTTTGTAATACTCTTCTATACAGCCTTCAGCAATATTTGTTGATTTCCATCCGCCATGCTGCTCTTGAGTTAAAATATCTGCAGTAGCGTTTACTAATAGAGTTGCTGAAGTTCTCCTAAACCTGTGTTCTGTATAATGTGTGGGATTTGCAAGTTTCAGATATTCAGTTGTTTTTTTGTGGTATCTACTTTAAATATAGTATTTTTGCTTTACACATGTTGCTTCATTAAAGCATTAAAAGAAACGCTTCTGGTCAGCTTCATATTTTCTGTATATTTCTGCAAAATTTGGGCTATTGTTGCAGCGTACACCATGTACATTATTTACTTGTTTTTGAGTAGGGAATTTTCACAATTATAAGAGATTATTTGCCTTCAATGTCACTATTTTTCTTCTCTAGTGAGGAAAGCTATACTTTCTATGTAGGTAATAGAAAAAAATATTTTCTTGATTGAAGATTTGTATTTTATGGCTACTGAGAATTTTGTAATAGATGTTAGATTTGTTTTAAATTCCAGTAGCTACCTACTTTTGTGAGATTTTGTTTTATATTATTTTTAGATGTTATCTCTAACATGTTTTGTAACTGTATCTTATATTATTGGCATACATACTTTTATCTGAATAGAGAGTAGGCTTGTATTTATTTTGTTGAAATATGTGTCGTTATATGTTTCGTTGAAATATGTATTTATTGTTTTACGAATTTATAAGTAAGTATTGCAGATATTTCTGTAGTTGTTTTTCTCATCGTCTCATCCTGGTGCTTTTGTCCATTTTAAATAAGTCGTAGTTTATTTTAAATATTGCCGAGGTATTTATAGACTTAGAGGTTTTAATAATAATAATCATACATAGCCTGTTACTTGTTAGTCAACATGAGTTTAACTTGTGGGTAGCGTATAAGCTATCATTAGGTATATGTATATTTTTGCTATGGGGATTAACAGAACTTTTGCTTGTCATACAGGGTGATTCTAAACCTATACACATAAAATTATAGCTGAGTACAAATAATGACGAATAGTGAAGTTTACAAAAATTTATCAGGTGAAACTTTTTGTTTATAAAAACTAAGAATTAAACATTTCTATACATACAAATTAGTTTGGGAAATACTCATTAAAAACCGTCATCAAAAACTGACCTTTCACACTCTGTATGTTGAAAATGAAACGTTTCATAATACATATTTATACAGACTTTTCGTCTTATTTTGAGGTCTAGAAAACGCAGTTAAATTTATGCGTATAGGTTAAGATTCGCCCTGTATAAATCGGATTAGAAATATCCTTTTATACTTTTGCTTTACTTGGAGCTAAACCTAGTAGACTCAAATTCTGTATATGCTGTCTCACGATACCTATATCGGCATAAATTATCATCTATTAATCCGAAAGCAGTAATGGATATTGGATCATACACGAAGAAAACTGTATTGTTGAAGGAATTTTTCTACTCATATTTGTGAAAGTGCGGATTTTCACACGCCTTAGTGGATATATGTAATTTTCTCTCTATAGGAAAGCTTACTATATCTAAAAGTCAATAAGTGTTTTCTCAATGATAATAGTGAATAAGCATCGAATTTTTAAAACGTTAACTTTCGAAGGTAAAAAATAATAGATAATAACTGTGAATTGTCAAAATTGATAAATTGTATGTCTGTCATACTCATGACATCATTGATTGAATATTGTTGCAACCTACGTTTTCTTTTCAAGATCATGACGCCCCAGAGCGTTAAATCTGTGGGGAACACTAGGGAGCTCTTGAAAAGAACATTAGTTAGGGGAGATTAGGGGGTTAATTACAGTAATGCACTAAATATTCACCGTCCTTTAACTAGTGGTGTGTATTCTATTTTTATTGAAGGAAAATATCATTTTGTGTACCACATTTTGTGAAAAAAGATAAAGAACTACAAAGAATAAATTACAATTTAATCATACTAATATGTTTAAGAGTTGCATTTCTATGTTTACAATACAGTTAATGAAATTAGTTATCAAAATATTACGAGAGAACTTCTGTCTATTTTCTACTTGCTCTGCAGGATTACTTTCACGTCAGTAACTAGTATTTTTTGAAAATTATGTAGAAGATCCAGAGCACCTACTACTTGACGGCATATTAGTGCCAATCATCTTTTTTGTTATTTTCATTTTGTTGAATACTGAATTTTCAGTAGGTATAGCCTTGAGCAAAGGTTGTTGATTTCCAACCATCATGGCGCTTAATATTAGGTTATACTTGCTCCAGCGTCGGCTAATAAAGGAGCCGAAGAACGCCGAAAACAATGCCCAGTCCTTTAGGTTTGGTAATTTAAGATATTTTGCTATTTTGTATGGAATCTGACCCAACGTATTTTTTCCAACCATTGGCTTGGAACATTTATTATTGATATAATATCAATATACAGTATCCGATTGACGAAGAAACGCATATCTTCTGTATCTAAATATCTTGGTGACTTATTTTCATTATCAATTATACTAAATATGCACTGTATTTTAGTCTTGGGTTATTTTATTTTACGTTTGAAGATGATAGCTTACCTTGATCATTAAAAATATTTGATCGAGAGCATCCAACAGAAAAATGTCAATTGGCATTGGCAAATTGGCATTCTTCAGTTTGTAACCATAATTTTTTTTTTTAAGAATGAGACGGCTTACAATTCGCACATTTTTCCAAAAAAAATATGCAAATTTTCGGTGTAGTGTTTCACGTTTTTAAAGGAACACCATTTAACAAAATCATAAGTTTTGTTGTAAAGTGTTTTTTATTTTTCCTGCAACAGGCTTCCTTTTTCTTCCTATGTCGTACGAGGATTCGCCCAGAAGTTAGACTTGCGTGGAAGAGGGGACAGCACACTATTATCAAACAGGCCTCATTTGCGCCCAGGAAGGACTTATGTTGGTAGGCCCTAACCACCATTCAGTGCAGAAATGAGGGAAGCCTGGAAACCCTCATTAATTAGGGGGGTGGTCAAACGTCGACCGGTATCAATCTCTCACATTGATCTAACCAATTTTCGCCAGCATTCTTCCACCCTACCATACCCGTAGAGAGGCTGCCAATACTCTCCACGAATATAGCTGATATACGGTCTACCGACCGCGGGGATCGAACCCACAGCGGTCTGGCCATATCGATTCAAATACTGATCAATATGCAAAGTTATTAGGAAATTAAATTAGTAATTGTTTGTGTACTGCTAAATACTTTTTTCAGTGTACATCAGCGCCCCAAACGAGGAATTGAACACACTTCGGAAGAGTCGTTCCTCAGAATGTTTTTTAACATTCGACTTATCATTACTGTCTTCTCGATTATAGTCATTTTCTCATTCAGCGTACCCATGTAGACAAAAATAATTGCTCACGTAACGGTTTTTTCGCATTTGGAAAAATTATCAAAGCAGCGTGGCTTATTGCCGATATATCGACATTTGAAAAACGCAGTCGCACATAAATTACGAAAATTCGTGATGGCTCGAAGCTAAAGACAGTGTCCTCTATAATATTCCTTATGGCTGATAATGCTGAGTTGGCAAATAGGCAAATTTCGATGGCTCGAACTATAGGAGATAATAAAATTGACCCCTCCACTCTGGGTCTGTTTTTTAAGAGAAAATTAATGGTTAAAACTAAAATGACCTATCGATCGTCTTTTGTTTTCGAGTAATAAACAAAATTTCAAATTTTCCACTTTTCGATATATGTCTGTAATTTGGTTGTTTGTAAAGTTAAAAAAAAAATAAGTAATATGTTCTTTAGGCACTTTTTTGAGTAGAGTCCGGTGGCGTGCATATTTTTTTTGTAACTTTATTAGTTTTTGAGTTATAACCTAAAGTTATATTTTTTTAAATACAAATCATAGGTGGCCATGGGCCAGTTGAAATCGTTATTTTTTTCTCTTTCCATTAATATGTAGAGTTAAATATGATTCACCATTTTACTGAGGAAACAGTTTATTCCAGAGTATCTATTTCATTTTTTTAATATATTTTTTAGACATTTAGAAAAAAATCACGACAGAATGAGTTGCTAAACAAATAATAGTATTATTAAAATGATATAATAATAATGCCTATTAATGCGTGAAAAAAATTTAAAACAAAAAAAAAATAATTCAATGGATGGCGATATTCACCATACGGTGCTCTTCCATATAACCATCCAGAAAATTAAGAAAGCATAACAGAACGTGCGCTACTGAAAAATTACAAAATAACATATAACAAACTAATTACAGTGATTTAACTGATTTTTTTTTATTTTTTTTAAAACTGTGAACAGACTTGAGGGACCTGACATTATTAGGCAAGGAATTATAATTTTTTATAGCGTTATAAGTAAATGACCGCTGAAACAGAGCAGTTCTATGCCTTGGAACACAAAACTTGTAACGATTACGAATGGGTCATTGATGAACATTAAAATTTGTAATAAACTTTGAGGTTAGATATTCAGGTTTATGATTGAACAATATCTTAAATGTCAAGCAAGATAACTGAATCTGAAATCTGGTATTAAGATTCAACCAATTCGAACGTTTAAAGTAAGTAGAAATATGATCAAACTTACGAAGATTATAACTGAACCTGATACAACAAGCATTTTAAATCTTTTGGAGATATTCTTTATCCCTGTACACTAATGCAGGCCAGTACACAACCATGCAGTATGCCCAAAATAGATAATATTAACGAGTCACATATATTTTAATTTAATATCAGTGCTAAGAAGTAAGATAGTTAACATGTTTAGTAAATCGAAGCGAATTGTCTACCCATAAACCAAGATTTTTGCAGTTATCTGAAGGAACAAGAGGATGGCCATTTAAATTGATGATAAAATTTGGGTCACATATAATGGTATTCTTATTTCCAAAAATTAATAATGAGTAATATATTCGAAATAACAATCATTCTGAGAATGTGTCCAAGACGTAATTAAATTAATGTACGGAAAAAGCTAAATAATATAGCTGATATGTACCAATCGAAACGAAGCTGTTGGAGATTGGTAACACTGTTTTCACAACACTGGGCTACTCTTTCGAGAAACTCAAGATGCCGAAGAAAATATATAGATGCAATTTTGATTATTTGTAGTCAAAAAATATACTTTTCCTCATTGGCGTAGAAGGTTAAACAGTTTAAACGCGAATAAAATCCTATAACTACGCCACTAGCTGAACAATCTATTGACAACATATTAACGTTTTATTGCTATTACTTGTACCAAGTTTGGGTATACAGGGTATTCTGCATAAGAATGGACACGGATGTAAGAGATGTAAGAGATCCCAAAATATTGCAATTTAATCAGATATACCTATATACAAAGTTACACACAGGCGGAGTTATAAGCCTTCAAGTGGGGCCAATTATTTCGACAAAAATAATATCTCTGAATTACTTTAACTTGGAATATTTATTTTGGGACTCTCTACATGCACCTGTGTCAGTTCTTATGCGGAACACCATGTATTTATTCATTTAGTAGATAGTAAAAAACATTTCTCGCGTAAACAAGAGCTCATAGAGAACAATCCAAGAAAGACAACTAATACTTTTTCATGATCCATTCTTTATTCAAAGTTAAGCACAAAACAACGGGGACGCCCTGTATTTGACTAACTGTTCAAGATATCATCAAAATATCTACTAAATGTAAACTCCTCTAGGGATTCACAGATTTAGACAATTGACGTTTTGTGATTTGAGTATGAGATATATTTAAAAAATACTAGTAATAAAGATTATCCAATCTTCTTTTTTGTAATTACAAGATTACTTGGGAACAAATGTTCTCGAGTAATCTTGTACAAGTGGTTTTGCTACAAGTGGTTTTAGATAAAATTCCGAAACTTATTGATTTCGGTTGAACATGAATGCATTTCGATTGTTAATGTGGAATCTCATTAGGTCTAGTACTATATCTACAACTGTTAGCTACGATGGTACGGGAACGTGCAGTGCGATCGAGGTTACTTAATTTGCATACCTCCATACCGCTAATTGAATTTCTACCAATAAAATCAATTTTGTATTACCACCGTATCTAATATCCCTACCGCATTCATGAGACTGCGCTTTTAAATAGTTAATTATGTGTAGGTATAACATATATACATTCGTACAATGTAGATGTAGTATGGGAATAAGATTCACATAAGATTCTGGAAAAGGTTAGTGCCTCTGAGTTATAGGTACAGTTAACTAAAGTTCAATTATTTTTTATTAGGCGGAAATGGTCTTGGTTGTTTGCTATAAGATCGTGTATCCTGTTTTGCTATTGAAATAGGGTCCTTTCATACTTGAACTTACCGCGTAGGGTAATTTGTGGGAGTTGCGCATTATAGTAATTTTTATAGCAGCTGTAATGACAAATACACGATTGTATGATTCTGATAGACTTAAACAACGGAGCGAGGTATTGGTGTTTGTGTTCCGTTGCAACAGGAAAGTTGCATTAATTTTATATTGGTTTGAAATGTATTACAGGATAATCTTTCAAACATATTGAAACGTCAGAACATGTGTTTGGCAGTAATAGTCACATACCTAATAATTAAAATACTTAAATACATTAATAAATTACCATAAAATATAAATAATTACGTGGCCGAAAACGCGATATCATTGGTGTAACGTTACACGCCGTTCAGTGCGGTTTGCTTCCGTGGATACAGGTGCAGGTTACGGTATTGGTGATGTAAACAGGCATGGGCTTCTTCTATTTTTGCCTTTTTGTGGCATTTAAGGGTCATAAATACATCATGTAAATACTGTATAGGTAATGCCATCATTATTAGTGGTGATGTAGTCAACGTACGGCATTGTTAAACGTAACTTATTACTTTGTTTACAATATAGATCTGCTCGTGACAATTACGGCGACAATGCTGTAGCAGATAGATGGTTTTACTTGAGGTATTTATACTGATTTCACATGAACTACTTGCTTTAATTTCAAAAATAATAACTGATAATGATATTTAACATTTATTTTTTTTTAAATTAATTAAATAAATTTTTATTCCTATTTACTACTGATCCTTAAACGTTTTTGAAATATTCTTATTTATTACTTTTGTTTAATATGTTTTCAGAATGAAATAAGTAATTTAATGTTGTGAAATCAGATAGCAAAATTTTATAAATACCTTAAACAACATTCTAAATCTTGTAAATGGTAGGAGCAGATACAGAACATGTTATTTGGAATCGAAATGAAGCGCAAAATAGTATAAATGAGAAAAAATGTAAGTTTGCTTTACCATTAATTTTCTTAACGCTCTGTAGACATTTTGGAAGTTTAATAGAAAAGTTTAATTGATTCTTTACATTTTAATTGTTTCGATGAACTTAAACCTACCTATAACAATATTGCAATGCTTCCTTTTGTCGCGCTTCATCGCTCTATACCATATTTTTCTTTTATTTTTTTGTCACGGTGAAATAGGTGCTGTATGCTGTATCAGTACATAATGGTATAATGCAACACTTCTCCCATTTGCTCGGTGAGATGCACTTATGCAGCCAATACTAATATCTGTTAAACACAATAACACCGAATAATATCACAAATGATAAATTAACTTCTAAATGTATGTACTGCATTGTCCGAAAGCAAGGAAATCGTATACAGATATGAACAAGCTGCTGTATTTAGGTATACATGTGCGAACGGCGTATGACGTTGCAATTCTACGCTGAGACGGCGATCATTTTGTGGGGGTATGGTCAGACTAAATCTTTAAATACCGTTTTAGGCTTATTTTTCAACGAAATTGTCTGGGACAAACGCCATTTCAATTAAAATAATACTTCTTTCTTCTTGGAAAAATCATACAATTTTCCCATTCAGTCCACTGTTTGTTATTATACAGAATGTTTCGAAAAATATTGGGGTTAAAATTTCGCGAATGATTTTCGGAATAGTGTATATTATAATTATATAAAGGTATTAAGCTAAATTATTTTCCTATATTCGTTTTTTGATGGATATTTTTTATTTTCATTTAAAAAGGAGGCCACTTGAAGGGGCAATCCTTAAAATACAAATAAATGTGTCAGATCTGATCAAAACAAATTTTGAAAGTCATAATAATTTCAGTATACTAAGTATGTGTTTTTTTACTAGTAAGTTGCACATTATTTTTTGTTAATTATTAAATTGAATTTTTTATATGAAGTTATTTTTTTATATATCTAATAGCACCATTCCTAATCCAGTACGTTGTAGATTTAGACAACCGATTTAAAGAGGAGCGCACTTGAGCGATGACGGTGACTGCAGCGGTCTGGCTAACTCTTTCACTCCTTGCACCATTTAGTCGCGAAGTTCAGTAAACTGCTTCTTAAGATGTCCGCTCGATACACTCGCGGGACGGTAGGCCACGAAGGAACAAACGCGAATGTGGATGCATCCGCGTGGTCTTCGCGGCATCTACGCGGCTCCGTGCGTCTTTCCTCCTTCGAAGTCGGTAAACGTCTCACGACAGAGGGTTCACTCATCTCAATTATTTTTTAAGTAATTAAAGAGTACCCCATGGGAATAAAGTGAGTACAAATCTTGTTTTATTGCGATGAATCTGGGTTACCAACCCATCTTTATTATTTATTCCACTTAATCTTTATCGCTTTCTGACTTAATAAAGTCTAATTGTAATGTACTATTTCATACAATGCCACAGCACTGCTATTTCAGTGGATCACCACCATAGTTTGCGCGCGAGTCTAGAGCGGACTACCACCAAAAGTCATATAAAATTGTCACGGCAAATTCAATTTTTAATAGAAAATGTATGGCAATATCCAACTCCAATAGGAGAATTGTTACAACTAGTATAATAAGGCTACTAGTTACTAGTATAATAACTGTTAAGGTAAGTGCTCATTTGAGACTAAATCACACCGCTATCATCAAGTGTGTTCTTCGCATACTGGCTGCTATTGACCATTGTTGGCACTCCAAACTTAGTAACAAAATAAGATATCACATAATTGCACAGGTAAATGTTTAGTGATGTTTTGTATTATTTTAAGGCATGTTTAAAATTCACGTAACATTTTCAAAAGAGGCGCTTCTTCATTTTGAAATTAAAACTATTATTAAATAAAAGTCAAATTTTACTCATAACAGGACAAATTATCCATTTGTTAAGCCTGTTAAAATGCGTTTAAGAATAGTTTAATAATTTATTTTAAATGTATTTTGTCGTTTCACCAGCTGCATTTTATGCAATCAAGGCAGGCTTTGTTCTCATAAACATTCCGTGTGGTATTTGCTATCGATAAAAAATGTAAAGTAAATGTTGTATCGCAATAAGATACCTATTATGTGAGTTCCCTGTATGGTAATATGTATCACAAAGACCAGCTTTGGTTAGTTAGCAGCATTAATTTTTCTCTTAATTAGTGTCACAATTAAGTTTTTAGCCTTTATTTATACAGCAATAGCGTGAGAAATGCCAGTTGGTATTATAATATTGATTAGGTAAGTATTGAGTTTTTTGTTAAAAATTGCTTAATATTAAAGAAAATTTAACATTTGTTCTATAGCCAGATGGAGTTATTTCTATAGCTTATCTAATTATCTAGGTAACTTCCTAATTATTAGCTTTTTTAGTTAGATAATCTTAATAGGATAAAATATTATTTGGTGTTTTTAAAACTGAATATAATTAAGTTAAATGTGAAATATGTATAACTAACATTTGAAATATAACATACTATCAAAAAATAGAAAAACAAAATGATTAAACTTTTGACTGTTAATACATTTTTGTATATTAGTATGTATTGTTAATGGAAAGTTCGTATCCTTGTTAAAATTTGTTAATTTAAATGAATTCAACTTCAACAGTAGAATGTTTGCATACATAACCGAATTACTGATTTGTTGGTGTTTTTAAATTCTTGACCTTTTGTCACTGTAATGCGGTTGTTAGGCTGACCTATGACTTAACGTTAATTCATTCTAAAAAGTAAACAAAACTCAATTTGTACTAACTTTGTTATCCTTGTTACCAGGGTTGCCATATATCAGAACTGTATCATATATTAATATTCTATCATAATATAAATATAAATTCAAAGTTCTAGCTCTACAGACACACGTGCATGTCTTACGATATGTACAGTCGTTTGCAACAATAGTGATACTCTTTAAAATTAATTTTGCGATTTCTTTTGAACTGCTGATGTATTTGTAATGAAATCTACTTTCAACTTTTAACAATAGTTCATAGTTGTGCTGACCATGTAGCGAGTAGTGATACCCTTCAGAACGGCTCAGCCGTATCACCCTGTGAATTGGTAAACCTTTTTATTACTGCTGGCAACCGAAATCAATTTTTGGATAGTTCGGTTAACCGGTTTCAGGATAATTCGGTTTTTTACAAAATCCGAAAACCGGTTATTCAATTCTTCAAATAACCGATTTTTTTGGATAGTTCGGTTAATCGGTTTCGGACAATTCGGATTTTAACAAAATCGGAAAATCGGTTATTCGATTCTTCAAATAACCGATTACTCAATAATTTGAGTGTAAATCTGTTCATTCGAACCAAACATCCGAATAATCCGAAAATCGATTATTCGGTGGTTTCTTTCTATGAAAAAAGAAATCTCGTTTCTCTCCACTCCCCGTTTCTCATCATTCCACATAGTAAAGTAGATGTACTCGAGTAGAGAATGTACAGGGTTATTCATGCAACTAGGATTGGTAGATAGCGTAAACATTTTTTTCTGAAAATTTGATTCCTTGGGTAATTCAGTACGAACTTTTCAATGAAAATATTTTCATTTTTCAACGCTATACCACTTCCTGTTATACCGGAAGTATAGGAGTGGTATATCCGGTAGTAGGTACCAATTTTGTTATTTTAAATGGAACGCCCTGTATATATTTTTATTTTTGATTTCTATAGTGAATTTTAGTGTCACTTTATATGACATTTATCATCTAAAATGAACTGTTTTGGAGGTATTTCGATTTTTTTTTGTGAAATGGCATAGCTAACTATAAAAATTCATATTTTAGAAACAATAAAAAAGGTGATCTTTATTTTTATTAGGTGTTATGCTTCATTTTGATGTATTCGTATTTAGCCTGTCATGTACAGGGTCCTCAAAATTAATTGACAAACTTGAGGAAATTCAAACGTGCTTGATCTAAAAGTAAAGATTCCCACTTTCACTGTTTCTGAAATATGAATTTTTAAAGTTAGCTATGATATATTTGTTAATACGAGTATATGCCAAATGAGAAATGTTATATAATTATAAAGTAGCACTAAAGTTTACTATAGAATTCAAAAATGCAGAAATTACAGGACGTTTCATTTAAAATAAAAAAGTTGGTACCTACTTCTGGTATAACAGGAAGTCGTATAGCGTTGAAAATATTTTCATTGAAAAGTTTATCGAATTACCTAAGTAACCAAATCTTCATAAAAAAATGTTTACCCCATCTGTCAATCTAACCGGTTATTCGGTTAACCGATTATTCGGTTATTCGAATAACCGGTTATTCAGTTAACCGATTATTCGAATAACCGGTTTTGATTATCCGTTTTTCACCACTATTCGGGTAACCGGAAACCTTTTTTCCGGTTTTTGCCAGCACTACTTTTTATAAAGCAACCGCGTTATGTATTTATCGCTGAACATTTCTTATATGGTAGGATAAGGTTTTTGGTAAGTAAGTAAGTAATCATTATTCATTCTGCTTTCTCGCTATGTAATGAATAGACTTGTACATTTTATAATTTGTTAATAAACCTAAAATTGCTATTACAAGTGCATTTTATTCGCAAACTACAATAGTCTACAGTTGTTTCACTCACCAATAGATATTTAATGAAATTTCTACTCAGAACTTCCAGAAGATCAAAAACTGTTTTGAGGGAGTGTCATTATTATTACAAAAGCATGTACGTGCGTACATATCTGTTAGTGTGTAAATATCTGCCTAAAGCCAGTTACCGATACACATACAATCTATTGCAATAATAATGGCACTCTTTCAAAATAGTTTTTGAATTGATGGAAATTCTAAGTTGACATTTCATTAGATCTTTATAGATTAGTGAAACAGCTAACACCAATTTTGAAAGGTGAAGGTAGATTTCATTACAAATCAGCAGTTGCTATTTTTATTGCAATAGGTTGAACGTCTCTTGAGATATGTACACACGTAGGTACACGAACACTCGTGCGTATACGATTGATCTGTTTTGCCTGTAGTCGCGTCAAATTAGCATTTCACTTTTTGCGGAGACGTCCGATTGAGATGCGGTTTTCTGCAAAATGTTCAGCGAATTTTTTATAACAAAAGGTACATCTAACCTCTGTACGCACGCAAGTTTTTAATTTTTTATTTAACAAATGACCCATTTTTGTTGAACATATGGCAAATGTCACACACGATTCAACGAAAATGTCTGGAAAATGTTCTCTCGGGGGTTTTCGAGGTCCCTCTTTATCACTTTGGTGCTAGCTTTATTATTTATTGCTAAATTGTTGTAACTGGGCTAATTAACAAATTAAAAACTCCACCTCCGAAATCACTAGAGAACCGGAATTTTTTCCAGGATTTCTGGCTTATTAAGGCAAACCATCGGCACAAGATTTTTGCAAATATAATTGTTTATTGTTCGATTGTTGCAACCTCGCTAATTAAAAAATTAATAACTCTACTCCCGGAATCGTTAGAGAACCAGATTTTGTTGCAATAACTCTGGGATCATGGGGAGAACCATCGGCACAAGGTTGTTGCACGAAATTGTTTATTTTTCTATTTTTGCAACTTGGCTAATTAACAAATTAAAAACTCCACCCCCGAAATCACTAGAGAACCGGATTTTTTTCCAGGATTTCTGGGTTATTAAGGCAAACCATCGGCACAAGATGTTTGCAAATATAAATGTTTATTGTTCGATTGTTGCAACCTCGCTAATTAAAAAATTAATAACTCTACTCCCGGAATCGTTAGAGAACCAGATTTTGTTGCAATAACTCTGGGATCATGGGGAGAACCATCGGCACAAGGTTGTTGCACGAAATTGTTTATTTTTCTATTTTTGCAACTTGGCTAATTAACAAATTAATAACTCTACTCCCGGAATCACTAGAGACCCAAAATTTTTTCCGGGATTTCTGTCTTTTTAAGGCGAACCATCGGCACAAGATTTTTGCAAATATAATTGTTTATTATTCAATTGATCCCAGAATTATTGCAAAAAAAATCCGATTTTCTAACGATTCCGGAAGAAGAGTTATTAATTTGTTAATTAGCGAGGTTGCAACAATCGAACAATAAAAAATTATATTTGAAAAAATCTTGTGCCGATGGTTTGCCTTAATAAGCCAGAAATCCTGGAGAAAATTCCGGTTCTCTAGTGATTTCGGGGGTGAAGTTTTTAATTTGTTAATTAGCCCAGTTACAACAATTTAGCAATAAATAATAAAGCTAACACCAAAGTGATAAAAAGGGACCTCGAAAACCCCCGAGAGAACATTTTTCAGACATTTTCGTTGAATCGTGTGTGATATTTGCCATATCTTCAACAAAAATGGGTCATTTGTTAAATAAACAATTAAAAATTTGCGTGCGTACAGAGGTTAGATGTACCTTTTGTTATAAAAAATTCCCTGAACATTTTGCAGAAAACCGCATCTCAATCGGACTTCTCCGCAAAAAGTTGTCTATTTTCCCATTTTTCATGCTAATTTGACGCGACTACTGCACGCAGACTATTTTTGTATCTCATTTCGCTATTCCACACATCGAAGATGAGTGACACTGAATTAAATTGGTTAGCAGTGGCGTACGTGTGCTTAATAAAGAAGAAACATAAACTAATTACTACTACACACAATATTGGAAATATATCTGACAAAATTTAGAATAAATATTGTTGTCTGCTTGTATCATAATTATTATAACTGTTAGAAAATAACAGAATCTTTCATTGGCTAATTAACCTAGTTACGGTATCTTTAAAACAAAAGGACGTGCTTCTTTAGTGGTATGCATTACATAAAATAAGTTTCTTGACGCCTATTGCGTTTAAGTATATCTAGTAGTTTTTTATCAACTAGTCTAATGAAGTGAAGTGGATCAAACGTGACGAAGGAAAAGGAAAATAATATGCGAATAGAGAAATGAGTAATAGTTTGCTTAATAAATTATCGATTAAACACAGTGGATTGTTTCTTTATTCTGGCACGTAGAGGTGACTAACTGCACATGCATATTAATTGAACGTGTGGAAGCGAACGATCTACTGCAATGTAATGTGGGGCTATATTTAGTCGGAATGCTTAATAGATTCCTTTTATTGACTTTCTCTGGACACTTTATAGTTTATTATATTGCCATAATATAAAATTCTTTACGCGTAAATTGGTTTGAGTTCTTATTTTCTTTTCAGCATTGAATGATTTAGAAGAATTAGAAACCGACAAAGATCTAGGCACCTTCGCACATCTGGATTGTGACCAAGATAATAATTTTGTTATATAAATTATGGATAGTATGTAGACATATAAGTACTGGTGTTATAAGTTACGCTATACATCTATGTTTAGAATAATGTGCTGCACAGAGAAATATATTTTAACATACAAGGGATTGTCAGTGAACATCAGCATGGATTTATACAGAAAAGAGCCACTGCTACCAATCTTTGTTGTATAACATTTCTGAACATCTTCATGTAGGAAGGCAAATTGGCGTCATCTATACTGATTTTAATAAGGCCTTTGAGAGAATTGACCATGTGTTGCTTTTGTATAAGCTTAAGGAAGCAGGTTTCTTACATAATATTACATGTTTTCTTGAATAATATTTACATTCTAGAAGTCAGTATGTTCAATATCGTAGTTTTAAATCCAATGAGTGTATTGCTCTATTTGGAGTTCCGCAAGGCTCCATATTAGGGCCCTTACTATTTGTCATTCTCATTAATAACATTGTTGATGTAATTGACGTCGATTGTCTTCTTTACACCGATGTTTTGAAGATATACTGTCCCATTAATTCGTTGCAGGATTCTCTATAATTACAAAGAAATTACTTACTTGTAGTATTGAAGACAATTTGGAGTAAAATATTAAAAAATGCAATGCACATAGTTTTTGCAGAAATTGCCATACTGTTCTGTTTAATTACTCGCTAAATAATGAACATTTGAATAAAGTTAATGAATTCAAAGATTTGGGTATAATATTCTATAGGAAACTTAGGTTTAATTAGCGCGTTGGTGACCTTGTACTATCCTCTTAGTTTACAAGAAGGAATATGCATTCCGTAATGTTTTTGTTCAAGATTATTTTGATCGTCCTTCTATTTTGACAAAAAAATAATTTAATATCCTTACATGTGCAACTAGACACACTAACAGTGTTTACCTATTAACTCCAAGAACCATCTAAAATTTTCATCTTTGTATAATTTTTGTAATAACTATCATCTAGTGTAACATATTTTGGATATCTTTGACTGTAACATTAAATCAGCCAGAAAGCTATTTTTTTAATAATTTAGTGAGCTCTTAATTGCAATTGCGCACATTGTATTGTTTTACTTGTACTGTTTTTTATGTTTTTATATTTCTTTTATATAATTTCATATAAAATGTTGTGCTTCCATCCTATAAATAAATAATTAAAGTTTTACATAAATCCTGTATTAAAAAAAATTAAACACTGGATTTTGTTTTATTGCCATGTGGACTTTTAGTAATGGTCACTGAACTCTATACTACGTAATTATCCCTACCAATGTAAAATTCGCTCCAAAAGCGTGTCAGGGGCAATATACAGGGACAGACATACGGTGCAATATTGCTGGACTTGCCTTTCCCATAAAAATACGCGGACAATTGTTGTTACAATTTAATTCTGGTAAAATTTCTGCAACCAGGCAAATTGACAAGGTCAACTAATACTGCTATAAGAAGTATTTTCGATATTAGTATAAAGATCAATTCATCAAATATTTTAACATATACTGGGCTGTAATTTGCGTGTACCTATTTTTCATCAATTAAAATATATTTTGATCGAAAATAAAATCGAAAATCGAAAATAAATGGAAAGTATAAATAATGCAGAGTTGGAAATGATGATTTGCAAATACATGCAAATGCGGCCTGCTTAATAATATGCCGCCCTCTCTCCCGCACAAGTCTTCGACTTCTGGGCTAATCCTCGTGATTAAAATGAGGGGTAGAGATATTATTATATTATTATTACATATACAATATTTACAAACAAAAAATCTCACGAAGAGTGCGCCACTTAAAACTCCCCATAACTTACCGATTCCAGTATCATTTTGTAGATCTGTTCAAGGTCAACCATTAAATTTTAAAAAACAAGATATTTTACCGGAATATTTTTTTCTTTAACACACTATATAATTCATTATTATGCCATCTCATAGGCCATGAAAAGAGCTTTAATTTGATATATGGGATGATAACTTTCGTTACTGTAGATATGTTAAAAATGGTCAAATCGTGTTTAGCTTTCAAAGTGCAATGGAATGAAAACAAACTATTTATGGCTTCCGAGTCTTCTGATTAAAGTTATAAAAGACATGGTTATCTGGAAACTAGGTATCAGTTTTATTTTAAAAATATCAACAATATCAAACATAACATTTTTTTAAATCATAAGTTCTCTTCGATTTTTCCCCATTATGAGCAATGCAAAGTTTATAACGTTTTATTAATAATTCTGTGTTTACTTACTTTTTCTAGAACATTTCCACGAGTAATAATACACCCTGCTTATGAAATAAATAATTGCATATATAAATAAGCAAATTTTATTATTCTGTTGCAATGTCTCCTAAAGCTGTTTAAATTGGACACAAATGTCAGAATTTGTATGGGACTTAAATATTTGACAAATGGTGATGAAAATCCTAATTTGCATACCAGATAAATGCCTTGATTGACCCTTAATCATCGTGTATATGGAAATCTTTAATATACAAGACAAATCGTTGTATACTTTAATTTTTGTCGATTTGTAAAGCCGTATCGCATGTCGTCATGAACGAAAGAGCAATTTCTATCTTTTTTCGGTACTTATAAGTGAAACGACTTTTGCAATAGATATTCAGTCATCAAGTCCCATTCAGATATAGCTGCTGAAACAAGCTCTACTCTCCTAAATTAACGTGTTGTATGCCCCTTCTTTTCTTTTGTATTTGAGAAATGGATGTTGCCACATCTATGCTTTTGACATTTTACATATAAGTAAACAAAGTTAATTGATGTGTCGATACATACGAGTATAATGGATGAATATCGACACAAATCCATATACTACTACTACTAAACGTACCTTTACAGCACATCAGAAAAATGTGGACAAAAGAAGTACTATTATCTAAATTAACTGCTTACTATGTGTAGAAAATAGCTATTTATGCAATAAGTTAGGAAAAGTGACTTTTTTCCGCATCGAGTTAGGTACACTATACACTGAAAAGGCATTTTGGGTGCATACATGATTTTTTTTTAATAATATTTTGAACATAACGATAGTTATCATAATTTTTTATTACAAATTGTGAATTTCGAAAAAGTGAAATATCCTGAGGGAATATGGATATAGAAACGAGTTTTTTTATCAGGTTTTCGTTGTGTCTAGTCTATGAAAAGTGTCAGAATCTTCTGCTTACAACGATAATATGGAAGATGATATAGAAAAATCATCAAAAATCACAATTCAGTCATTATTCATGTGGAAATCCAAAGATAAATATGAAAAAGCGTATCGTTTATTTGAAGATTGGAGTAATCAAAAGGGAGTAAAAATCGAACTTTTCCTAACTGATATTAGTACCAAATGTACAATTTGTCAAAACACTATTAAAAAAAATTACATTTATACGTTATTCAGATTTTATTATACGACCACTTCGTTGCCCTTATCAGTTATCCCAATATTTTAACTTTATCCCACACACCTTGGCGTCTTAACGTGTTAATTCAGGGGATACCCAGTACCTACTGAGCAAATGATTAGTTAAAGAAAATAAATGGCCCGATTTTATGTAGATAAACCCCATTCATGGGGCGGATAATCGCCTTTTAGGGCATTCACACCCACAATCGAACCTTGAGCGGGCCAGAATGGGAGTATACGGACCAGCTTGTGATAAAAAAGAACACACAAGTGGTAGGCGACGACACATTTTAACCAAAGCATCATTTTTTGTCGTCGTATAGCTCCGAGCTGACTTCTTACAATGGAGTTCCTATCATGTCAATCAAATTCATTACTGCTTAAATGTCAAGGCAAGGAATATGTGACTGTCATAACGCGAAAAAAATGAATATAGTGCTAGAGGTACAAGTGAGTTATTAAAGAAAGATAATGCTGGTAATTTTAGTATAGAAATATAAAACAATGGGTGGCCTCCATTTTAAGCAAAATACGTTCATTGTGTGCTAATGCTGTCTATTTGTAAATATTTTACAAACATATGTTTTGTTTTTAATAATAAGGACTTGTTGTTTGTTACCTTGCGATTTAAATTCATACGTTTACATAAACCTGCAGAAAAAAAAACAAATACATAGTTCATTCCACTAAAATTATTTATCGACGGACGACTAAGATTGGACATATAATTGCTTAGCGTTGTTGATGATTATGTTCTCATATTTCATTTATAAAGTTATGTATTTCCAGACAATTTTTAATTAGTATTTTTCTTGCAAGAACGTTTGTGTATCTCATATCCCTAAATATATATCAAATTTCGAGACTAGATACTCTATAAAAAGGGTATCATGCTATTGTTAGCAGAAGCCAGGAGTGGAAACATACGTATTAACTTCGGTTTTTGTGTTCCGTTGTTGTGATTTCAGTATAGTCATTTCCAAGAGAGGACACTAAATTACATATCTTTCAACATATATACCATACTTGAAAATAATAATTTTTTTTAGAAGCACGTGTATTTTAATTCATTTCCAATCTAAAATTTATTTTGTTTTATAAAAAATAGAAGACGCAGTTTATTACGTTATTGTGTGTATAATTTGTGACATTTGTAGTTCAACACATTGATTTTGGTGATATTTATTCGGAAACATAAATCATGAGATTTCGCTAGGTATTAAATTGCAAGAATAAGATTAAAAGAAATGCATGTAGGTACATATGATATCCTACTATTTATATATATATTAATTCAAGTTATTTAGTTTTATTTTTATATAAAGGGTTTTATTTTGTTATTGACTATTTTAACACTTACTACAAGTTTCTGAAATATGCAGGGTATTTCCTAATTGTGGACCGAAGATCCAGAGGCTTACCCTAGGGTTAAAAATTTTCCTAAATAAACATGGGGTTCCAGGGTGACTTTACTGAGATATAGGGTTTCCAAAGTTGATAAAAAAATCAATTTAAAATTAATAATTTCAAACCTCTTAAGATATTTTTGGCATAATTTTTAATGTAGGTAAAAAAATATAAAATATGACCCTGGATAATCATACAAACAAAACTGGTTTTCATATACTCCAACATACCAACATACTAAAAAAATATGCTAAATTTGCTAAAAATATCTCAAGGGGTCTAGGCTCAGGGTTGCTATCCGTCCCGATATATCGGGACTATCACCGTTATTGACCTTAATATCCTGACGTCTCAACTATAGGTCCAAAAAAGTTTCGATTCTTTTATTATTTAAAAAATTGTTTTTAATTCAATTTTTAACTATGTCTTGATATGGGTTAAAGCAATTATGGCAACACTCTGTATATCACCCTGTCTTATAATTATAAGATATTTTGGTGCAAGAAAACATTCTAGGGCTTCATTTGATCTATAAAGTCCATTCTGTATTGATTTCTACTAATTAAATATAAGTAGGTAAAGTTTATTTAAAAACATACAACTTTGTTTTACAGAATTTTTTAAATGACACAGACGTTCACATGCAACTTATTGGTTTATTACTTTTGCTAAATTGCAACTTATTTATTTTAAGCGATTGAACACAAATATTGCAAATTTAAATAAAGATATTTTACTGATGTTTCGAATATTTACCATTATGTGTGCGGGTTATATGTAGGTTGAATAAAATAGAGACAGGGAGTGACTAGCATCTGATGATTTCAATGCTGAGGTAAGGTAGATACATATTTTAATGAAGACTACGGTCAGTAAGAATAGTTAATGTTTTCTTCGATTGGTTATGAAATAAAACAAAAACCGTGAAAATTATCTAGTGGGAATAAAGTATACTGTTTTTATTAGACTATTTTTTATAAGTTGACGTCAAAAGTCTTGGATTCCCCTCATGTTGGTTAAAGAATTTTTTTTGTCAGAAAAACCAAATACGTTTATATAAGTATATTGTTTTCTGAATCGTTTTTTTGTAAAAAGAATATGTTCGATAAACTGATTACATAGAAAATTAAAAACCAGCAAATGTGTGATATTTTTGATAAAATTTATTAAATCAAAAATAAGTAACAAAACAAGTTCTCTATTTGACTAATAGTCGGTATGACCTCCACCACGTTCCAATAGCATATTGACATGTCTGTGCATTGAGATAATCAAGCGGTTAACGATCTCTTGCGGAATATTGTTCCATTTCTCTTCTGCCGCCACGACTAACTCATCTGCAGTCTGAGATGGAGGAATATGATTATGAATGGCTCTAGCAACGAAATCTCACATGTTTTCAGTAGGATCCTTGTCAGGAGAGTTGGCTGGTCAATCTAATCTATTGATACATCCTGCTACGAGTGTCTCTTGAACCCTTTTTGCGCAATGTGGTCGAGCGTTGTCGTCTATAAACACAAAATTTTCACTTAATTCATTACTAGGGTGTAGATAATGGGCGTAATAACTTGTTCGATGTAAATTTGACTGGTCATATTTTGTGGTATGCGAATTTATGGGGTACGGCGGTTGCACATTATTCCACCCCAAAACATTACGGTATACTCTTCATATGGAGTAACTTCACGGGGAAAATTAAATCAGTAACCAGCCTAATTCTGGTTTCGTCTGTAAATAAGACCCACCATCATTGGCGTAAAAGCCAACCCCTATGCTCTCGCGCCCGCTGGAGACGGGCAGCATGATGCCTTGGAAGTAAAGTGGGGACCCGTAATGGTCATACAACGTATGATCTAGGAATGCCCAACATGTTCGATATCTGATGATTAGAATGCCCTGCATCATATAAAGCTGTCATTCTTAATCGGGTAAACGCAGAAATTTCACGCTCTGGCATTATAATGTACAAAAATTCAAAGGAACATTTGGTTGAATACACTGCCAAACTGACCAAATTTGTAAAAACATTGGTAATAAAGTAAAGGTTAATGGTCTGTAATTTTTTATTGTCATATTTGTTCCCTAAATACATATACTTTTTTACCACATTAAGAAAAACCACTAGGTTTAATCGAATCATTTTATATACAGGGAGTTCAAGACTTTTGACGTTGTGTCTATTTATTATCATGCTAAAAGCTTTGACCAAATAACAAATACAAGATTTGATGAAACCGTGATCTTCAAATTTTCAACAATGGTTTCATAAACGCACAATGATTTCATCAAAGCAGTTCGATCTTCTTGAAATTTTGCGCATCCTCATATAAATTACCATTTCGAGTAACGAAGTAATATTTTGCCATATTTTCAACGCAGAAGGCACCTGAAATCAAAACAGATTTTACTCGACGCTCTGAATATTTCGAAAATGGTGACTCCTAATGACTTCAACAAGGTGTACCTTTTTCAGATAAAAAAAGGTAGGAGAATCAATTGATTTAATGGTAAAATGGATACACTAAGCCGCAAAAAAGTACTGCAATTAAAAAGAGCATGATGTGCTATAAGTAGCGCCCTCTACTAGTAAAATCGAATTTAAAACAAATTTGAATTTCTCACCCCCAAAAGACTCCGATCTCCAAAATGTATGCAAATATTTGGAGTGTTTTAAAACTCATTTACTAATGTCGAAAATAAAATTTAAACTTTGACACCCTGTACCTTTTTAGCCATTAACTTTTGACTAAGGCAAATTGGCTACATCGTACTGTTATGTTGTCAGGAATCTATTCTTGCTCTATGCCCCATTAATTTCGGCACACCTTGTATTGAAGATGAAAACATCAAGCCTTTTTATATTATCGAAATTTTAACGTTTAGATTTAATGGCATTTAAGAGAGAGAGAGTATTCTAGTGGCTCGATTTATTGGCTATGGCTGCCATGCATTTATGTTTAACATTAAAAGACCATTTGAATATAAAATCAAGACTATTACAATTTTACGCTTCATTTTAATAAGAAAGTTCGGAGAAACGCTGTTAGAAAAGCGTTTGTTATCCTAACCAAAGGGTAATAAAACAGGAGTTAGTTATTGCGTAAGGATATGATAATCAGTTTTAATGTGTTTGTTTTCATTAATGCCTTTCCATTCAGTAGCGAACCAAACTTGTTAAAATCAATTCTAATCTTTACTATATCTACTACTGGCTACTGTTTAAATGGTTCATTGACACCTCAACAGTAAATCTTGTATGACTTATTTTGTACATAATAAAGGGATCTAGGTCATCGCTGTTACTTTTGTACATGAGATTTAATATGGTGTTAATTTCATGAATAAAAATCTACATGTTTATTAATGTAAATATTTTCATTGAGATATAATGGAGTATATAAGGTACTTATGCATTCGTCAATGTAAATTTGATATGCGATGCTGTTTGCAGGGAAAATCTAGATTATTGTATTCATTTTGATATCGTTGACATATGCTGCCATGGTAAAGTAATTGAAACTGAAAGCATCTTGTTCAGCCAAGAGCAACATCAATTAAGGCAAGTAGGTTAGGACTGTTTTACATCGCCCCAAATTATTTTCTTATTTATGAGATATAACGAATACTCTTTCTTATCCAGTTTCTACCTTTATAGCTATATAAAGCTATAGCTATAAATATCGTCAATTTTAAATTTAGTTTTATGATACTTAAAAAATTGACCTTAATCAAATCATCATCATTGGAATACTAGTAGTATGTTATGGTACAAACAAATCAGAAGTAATCACTAGTAACCACGTATATGTTCTGTGTAAATGCAAATATGGACAAGTTTCCGACTTCTGGACTAATTTTCGTGATTAGAATGGGAGGTAAAGATAGTAATATTAATTGATAATTAGCTGATAGTTCATATTTTACAATAGAATCCAAGAAAATATAGGAGATATAAATTACATCTATGCACCCATTCTTTTGTACATTATATTTATTATTATTAGGAGGAAATGTTTTTGATTCAATTTTCTTTATTACAAAATTTTCAGTATATGTAGATCTGAGACAGAACCTTTCCATCTCCTTCCACATGAATGGGGATCTTCTAGTCTACTCTAGTAGGAAAATGTGTATTCGAGTATTGAATAGTATCAAAATCTTATGAAATATAAAGTGCCCAGTTAGTATTATATAGATGAATTATTGAATTTATTTATTATTTGTTGAAATATCTGTTACAACTTGAACAAAGCTTCATCAATGGCATCGGAGTTAGAAGAGGTTTGAAAGTACCCATCTATCAAAATACTATTTAATATAGCTGACTATCTTATATAAAATTCCCAACCAAGTGTCTTTCACAAATTCCCTAATGCGACCAGATGGACTAAATGAATAAGTCATCAGAAAGCCATTTAAGGTCCTAAAGAAAGAAAAGAAATATCTCGCAAGAACCCATCTACCCAATATACAACACTATATTGATAAAATAGAGTGGTTATTAAGAAAACAATGTCAGTACCAAAACACGTCGTAGGGTGAGCTGCAAGAACTACTATGTGACATTAAATATCATTTTATTTTGATAATTTTTTGCATGTTTAGTTCCTTCGGTGAAAGTAAAACATGATTAAATTTTCAGGTTTATGTGTTAAGTTTTTTTGGAGTTTGTTGCAAACGACATTTGTTTACAGCTGATTGTGCCTAGAGTACGTAGAATTGAGCAAATTTAACAGCTTAGTAACTTTGAGAGATGCAGATTGTTGGGTTGGAAGCAGCAGGTTTGTCGGTGAGAGAAATTTCTAGAAAAACTAATAGATCCTTGCGTACCATAGTAGGGTATTGCCAGGCGTGTACTCAATAGAGACATGGACAGTTCAAATAGCTTAGAATGAGTTACCCCAAGAACTTATCGACAACCTTATTAGACCCGAGTCTAGGTGTATCAGTGAGTGTATTAGGATGGTATAGGGTGGGTTCTCAACACACTATTAAACCAATTTTGCTGAAAATGTAACCATTTAATAGATGTTGAGCTTGGGCACCAAAAATTATCAAAGTCTAATGAACATAATATACAGGGTGATTCACGTTTAATCTTGATAACTCCAGGAACCGATAAAACAGGTTAAAATAATGTTCATTTGTGACTTATTTCCTAAAACGCATCGTTTCCGAGAAAGAGGGCGAACCGAAATGCGAAGTTTGGTTTCTGTCCTACGATTATACATAATATCTCAAGCAATGACAAAGAAAATTTGAAATCCATTGAAAATTTATAAAATAAACAAGAAATGATATACCTTGAAGAAACATTAGTAATAAGTCTTCACTGGTAGAAAGAAATATTTTGTCTAATATTACAGAACTACATTTGATAACAAATTTCAAATTTTGAAACTATTGAACATTCATAATGAAATATTAAATAATATGCATGGAAGTGATGATAGAAAATATTAATAATACATCATCTCTTGTCAAGCAAATATCTCTAATAATAATTGTTCCTTTAGTTTGAGCAATTGTAAATATGAACTAACTATACCTAGACACACTTAACTAAATAAATGTATTTCAATGTCTTGCTTTCAGAAAATTTATTTCCGAATATTCCTTTACTATTGATGTCAGTGATTAGGTGCTCCTAAAATGTCAAAATGATACCATTGAGATTAACATTATAGAAACATTCATTTCCTCTTTCGCGCTTCATTTTTTATTTGCAAAATTCTTCCAAGCCACCTCTGATCGACCTGTGGGTAGTCCGGCAATGAGCGGAGCAACATTGTTGTTTCATTACGAAATTGACGCACGAGTTTTTTCATTGTCGTCTATTTAGTGCTACAGTTGTTGCTCATTTGTTGGTGATAGCATCTAGCTAATGGTCTGAGAATGTATCGGTGATATGCGTGTTCAGTTCGAAATGCACAGGGCTTTGTTATGCATGTGTTTGGATTAATGTGCACGTCACTGCGGATATGGTAAGTTCTCGATCTGGTATTATGTATTGTGCTCCATAAATGGGTTAAGCCGGGCTGTAGCAAGGCTTTTTATAAGGGGTCTAATATTCGTAATATCATACGTTTATGTCAAATATTCAAAAAGTTCTAGCAGGACCAAGAAATGGTACAAGAATGTATCTGTTTTTTTTCCTGTTAAAATTCCTTTGTTCTGTAAAATGCGCTGCTTTTGATAGATGCATACACGCATTCTTGTTAAAAAATGAAGTAGATAAATAATTAATCTATTTCCTTTTTTAACATATATGTCCACATTTGGATAGAACGTCTTTCACATAGACATACATTTTATGCGTAGCTGTAATCGTTATTTATGTTAAACTAAGAAAATGATTTTTATGAGACAATATTTACTGTTTGCATTCATACAGGGTGACCCTGGTTCTTAGTTATTAACTCTGGGAAAAAAATAGACCGTGAAAAAATAATAGGGGTCTTTTCTATAACATTTTTCTCTACACACTCTCCTTTCCTGTTACAGAGTGCTTAACTTTACATATTTTTCCTTCAAATTGCATGCTGTAATCATAATAAAAAGTTAAAATTTTGACGAGAATAACTATTTTCAACTAACGTCAGAGGGGGGGGGGTCTTGCTCACGTTTCAACCCCCTAAACTTCCACACCAATGGTGAAAAGTATTTTTGCAGTACAAATATTAAAATTTTATTCTATTTTCTGAAAAAAAATTCTTGAGGTATTTCACTGAGCAGCTTTGTTTTTCAGATATTTTGACTCTCTAATCAGGATTGCCGTACGAAATTTTAAAAATCGTAGTCAATCATTGAGTAAACAAATAAAAACAATATTTAAATGGTGCTCAAAGTGATATCCATTTCGTTAAAGCAACAATAGTATCGATTTCTTCTCTATTATACACCAGAGCTGCATACACGTTTTTGTTTAAATATCTTAAAGGAACAAATCTAGTGGATTGAAGTCCTGTCATCGAGCTGGCCAAACAACTGGATCACCTCGACCAATCCATCGTTCCTCGTAGATCGTATTTAGCCAAATTATGAGTATATTTTCGACATGCTATAACCACACAACAAACAAGCTGATTTGATATGGTATCTATCAATATTATTGTTAGAAATAAGCAATGTCTACCTAATCCTATATTTTTTGTAAGATCTTTGTACTCATATAAGATTACAAAAAGTCAAGAACACGCCTTTCTAGAAAATTGAATAAAATTTTAATATTTGTACAAAAAAAAATATTTTTCACCATTGGCGTAGAATTGAAGGAGGTTCAAAGGTACTCAAAACCTCATGCCAACGCCACTGGCGTTAGTTCAAAAAAATTATTTACGTTAAAACATTAACATTATATTGTAATTGTGTTATATCTTTAAAAAGCGTTGCTTCTTTAATATATGTTACTTTTTTATTTTTAATTAGATTCATATGTTTATTTTTATTTTTATGATTATACTGTATTTGTGTTAAAATATTTTTCACCATTGGCGTAGAATTGAAGGAGGTTCAAAGGTACTCAAAACCTGATGCGAACGCCACTGGCGTTAGTTCAAAAAAATTATTTACGTCAAAACATTAACATTATATTGTAATTACTGCACAATGATTTTGAATAAAATATTTGTTCTAATGTTGAGTTTTCGAAAATGTTATAGGACTTTGTGGCATTAATTTTGATAAAAGCTTATCTTAAAATGCCATGAGCCATGGTCAAAGTTTTGATAAAATATACAGGGCGTTCATAAAATTATAATGTTAGAAATCAAAAATGATTCATATAGGTACGAAATTGATGTTTCCAGTGAAAAGCTTCAAATGCAATTGTAACTCATAGAGCAGTTCACAAGGTAATTTAAAAATTCGATATCATTGATGATGTAAAAGAATATTAATAAAATATAGGTAGAAACGACGACAACGCTGCAGTTCTTGACTCTGTACAAAAAAAAAACAAAACTATCATTAGCGACAAGATCAGGAAACTTAGGCAACATCAAATCTTATTTCAGATGGTTAGGGATGGGTAGAAAATATTGTCAAAATAGGATAAATGGATTGGGCGATCAAAATAGCTTGTCCTGCATATGCGCCTGATTTATTTTAGTTAGATAATTTTTTATAAGGATATTTGACAAAAAGTTGTGAAAACTGTTGTCATTATATATGAAAGTCTTTGCCTTTGTATACGAAGAATTTTGGAAAGAGATTAGAAAAATATGTACCATTCTCCAAGTTGAATATCTATTTTTTGTTTTATTTTTACGTTTTGGAAAAACCTTTAATTACTTATGTATAAAATAAAAGTAACATTCCATCGAAAATTCTGAGAACTATTTTATTTATCTCTAATTAATGCTTTAAATTAATTAAAGTATATTTTAATGTATACGATGAAATGATAAACAATCCCTCATATTAATTTTTTTGTATACGTTAACGTATTTAATGTATCAACAATTAGCTACACACGTAGTGGTAAATCGTAATTTTTTATCTGCATATATTGTTCAAATTGTGCAGATATATTTGATTTGCACGACTATTTGGTCCATGTGGATGGAATAAATTAAGTACAAGGATTGCGCGTGCAGCTATTACAGAGATCATCAATGGATTTTTATTATATGGTATCCTGTACATTAAACAGTAATTAAAGAAATTAAAATTATGTGTACTTAATTGGAGCGAGTAAAAATTGTTTATTTTTTTTATAATTATATCGAGACAAACGGTCTGACGTATGTTTACGGATGTATGGCTGTTATCACATAATGTAATTTATTTTTAATACAGATTAGAATGATTTATTAATTTAGGAAACATAATTTATACATTTATGACGGTATCAAGTTACAGTTTATTTATGTATTATATACTTAGCGAAGAATGACATTGATTTAAACATTTAAAATAGTATCTAAGCAAATACCTTTTTTATTATTTCCAATTGTTTAGTATTTGTAATATTTGTTTTCTAATATAAATATGCGAAAAATAATGTTGAGGTAACTATAAGTTATAGTTATTCAAGTTATTCAAAATCAAATGGCAAGCTGTGTTGTAAAACATATACCTGTATGTATATTTTGCATTGTTAATTAATTATTTGTTATCATTTTAAGAAATGTAATGAGTACCGTAAAAATGCACTTGATCAAATAAATCAATGTTGTTGTTAATCGGTTTGGAATACAAAATAGTGTACTTAAGGAAACAAAAAGTGAAGATAATACAGTGGCGAATATGATGACCTATTTTATTTGTAATATACAGGGTGATATATTTTTGTTGGCATGCAAAGCATTAAAGTTAAAATTAATGACCGACGCAATTTTCAGTCCATTGCACGAATATAGAGTTTGCTCTAATTTGATTGCATTGCACGTAAAATTCTGGTCCCTTTTCTGGTAATATTCAGTTTTGCCATCCTACACAAAAGGAACTAACAGCGAGGAATTAAAGAAAAAGTGAATTAACCTTAATTAACCATAATAATTTTCTTTTTTATTTCATCCATTGTAACTCTAGGTTGACTGAAACTCTTCACACCACAGTACACAACACCAGTATGTTTTGATGGTTTTGCAGCATACCCTCAGATCTAATCATTTTCATTTTACTAATTTGGCAATGGGCAACATATTGTATAATTTTTTTTTCTTTAGTTTTATTGGGTTTTTGCCACACTTCTGAAAAATAATAAAAATTAATTAAATAAGCCCTTGCGCTAAACGGAACAGTCAAGGGTTATTTTTGAAGCTAAGTTTGCCTAACCAAAAAATCTCACACTGAAAAAAGCAGATAAGTAAAAAATAACAAAAATCACATCACTATCGCGCACTTCCGTAATATTGACGTTTCGAAAAACTCTCTGTTTTCGTTTTCAAAATAGTAGTAAAATATTAAACGTTTGTCAAGTTTGACAGTTTTAAATTTGTTTATCTGCTTCCATAGAGATGTTAAATGATTTTTATTTTATTTTTACTTACTTCTTCTTGATACAACTGTAGCCAACAATGATCGATGTTTACTGAACAGTTTGACACACACTTATCTCCGTTCAACAAAATAATCGCGACCTCTTTTATTCTATTAAAGTCTATTCGTTTTTCGAAACGTCAATTTTACGGAAGTGCGCGATAGTGATGTGATTTTTGTTATTTTTTACTTATCTGCTTTTTTCAGTGTGAGATTTTTTGGTTAGGCAAACTTAGCTTCAAAAATAACCCTTGACTGTTCCGTTTAGCACAAGGGCTTATTTAATTAATTTTTATTATTTTTCAGAAGTGTGGCAAAAACCCAATAAAACTAAAGAAAAACTAAAATTATGCCACAAATAAATAGCTTCAGACAATATTGCATAAATGTAAAAGAAATGACACCTTGCAATATTGCATACAAGATTTTGCTACAAAATAGTTTTCATAGCATTGCATGCTCCATTGCCTAAATGTAAAGCGGCCTTAACACCCCACATTAATATAACAAAAAATGCTTATTTTTAACCTCTACTTAAGAAATACCCTGTATAATGACAGATATAAAGATGTTTATTTTCGTCGGCGCTCTAAACTTTTGATGAAGGTAAGGTATGCTTCTAGTGGTCAACTTTAACAGTATTAATACTATTACCCCCATCTATATTTGTCGATAAATTTAATAGTTTTTTTTGTGAAGTACACTATTCTACAGGTTAAACCCAATTAGAGAATAGGAACAATACATTCACATAAATTGCTTACATTACAACACAACATACAGCACACAAAAAATATATAGACATATAAATGTACACTTTAACACAAATACACTATAATCATAAAAATAAAAATAAACATATGAATCTAACTAAAAATAAAAAAGTAACATATATTAAAGAAGCAACGCTTTTTAAAGATATAACACTATAGCTAAAATTGTAAATGGAACTGTGAATTGCATTAAATAAATTACACATATTTGGAAGGGGTGAATAGATTGTATTAGTTCCAGCCGTTTAAACAAAATAAAATTAAATAACGTGATTGAAACCTGTGTGAATTAAAATTATGCAAATTAAAATTTGAATGCAATCCACAGTGTTTTGAATAAGTTTGTAAAGAAACATCAAATAGAATAATTTTCGACGATTTTCTAAATATAAAAACTTAATTTGCGGTAATCCAATAGCAGGATAAGTATCACTTCATTTATATGGTAGGAAATTTAAAAACGACATTGAATATTGTCAATATAAATTCTATAACATGGACACCAAATTGTGAACGTGTAAAGTTGATCTTACAAAAGCAAAATATAATAACTTATGAATATAATCATTACTATAATACTTTGTATTTCTTATAATAAACCCGAGATTTGTATATGTTCTTGAAATAATATAGTTGATACGAAATGTAAAAGAAAATTTTCTATCAAAATGACTACTTAAGTCACAAAATGTTTAAGACTGAGAAACAGCAGAGTTATTAAGCATACAAATCAATCACATATTACTTTGTTGTTATGGATAACTCATTACACTCGGCAGCATTTAAATGCTACTTATTTTTACAAACCAGTTATGGATAATATCATTGTATAAATACAATGATAATATCTACATTCTAAATTCTTCGTGACCTGAAATTTTAGAAAATATTTTTAAATCATCAGAGTTAAGAAGACAATCGATGGTGAAATCTGCTACAATGTCATTTATAAATATGTTAAAAAGCAATGGCCCCATGTTCGACCCTTGAGGAACTAACTCTAGAAGTGGGCTGCACTTCAAAACGGAACTGAAGCCACAGAATAATAATTTTTGGACCCTATCACTAAGATAAGATTTAAAATATTGTACAAGATCACATGAAAGTTCAAAGTTCAGTAATTTAAGTTAACGGTTTTAGAAGAATCAGGGTAAATGATGTCAGTTTACTGACCCTCAATAGAGAAAACTCGAAAAATAAAACATGCAGAACAAAACTAATATCAAAAATAAAATTCTTGATGCTTTATTTATCCACTTTTACTATTTAAATTCTCTTCAAATAAAGTAATAACTTTTAAAAGTGCGTTTGTAAGAAACACATTATTTTGCTATTCTAACCCCACATTTTAACAATTATTTTCACATACGTATTTATGTTATAACAATATTTACATCTATAGTTAAATTGTAAAAATACGAATTTTGAAAGATTTCTGTACCAAAAAAAATGTTGTTAGACTTTCTGTCGTTATAGATTCGTTTTACTTGGGTACCTTTGAATATTCGCATGTGGCATGAGATAACACTGCTGTTATTTGGTAAACTCTATATTATTCACTTCTTAAATGTCTAAAATTATTTGTATTTGTAGAAAACACTGTTTTGAGAACGGTGCCCTTAAAGAAACCGTGATGGTAAGGAGTAATTTGAAAAAATAATGTTAAGCGAATCATGTGTGATCACACCTCGTGTATTGTTTGTCAGTGGTTTAATACTTTCTAGAACCATTTTAATATAAAGAGCAAATGAAAAGTTGGTAATAAATACGTTAAAACAATATTTCAATAGCAAATATTTATACATAAATGGCCTTATAGTTATGCACGTTAATAGTCGGAGATAATTTTAGTGTGCCAAAATAAAATGTAATAAATATTAAGAGATATCAAAACAAAAACTTATTTTTAACCACGGAAATAAACTGAGATTTGTCACAAGTTTTAATTTTTATCCTGTTTTATTAGCATGTCGCTAATGATAGATAACCTAAAGACATTTTGATTAATTTTATTTCACTTAATTATCATCAATGATTCTTTTCACTGCGTGTGACACAATTAATTATTGTTTTATGATTTGGCAAAACTCGGAAATATTTTCGTGATTATTTTATTTATTTTTCTTACTTGCCAAATATGTACTAGAGTAATGATGTAAATAATGTCAGACTGCATATAATAATTTTTTACGACGTGACAGAACTCGTATGTCACAAAATAAAAATATGTTAGGTTTATTTTATTACTGCGATAATAAAGATATGATTAAAAAATTATTTGTTATTTAAAAATATTTTGTATATGAACCGATTGTAAATGGGAACAACAACACTGGTTAGGATACATACATATGCTAAATATGGCCGCTTTCTGAAAATATTTTATGTGCCATGTGCTTCTCAGTTAGTAATTTTTATTGCCACAGTTGGCAACAATGACACTGATTCGTTGTCATTGGCTGGGATAATCTATCTCAATAATATTTTTGAACATAAGTAATTTTGAGTAAAAAAAGTCAGCTTTGTTAACTATTGTAATCTTAACGCTTACTTCAATGATTTATGTGTCTCTGACTTAAACGAATATTTAAAAAATAACATTATTTTGAGGATGTTATAGTTTTTATTTAAGAGCAAAATCTAATTTTCGCCTAGTAGAAATAATTTACGTAGCTCCCGAATTTTCTTTTCTAAAGACGCTAAACCAATACACTCGTATGTCGTTCGTGTAGCACAAGCAGCATGGGTCACGGAATAATTACTACCAAACATGCAGGTAGGTGTAGGTGTCATATTTAACAAGCTGAAGAATTTATCATGCACACCATAGATGAAAATTCTTTTGCGAGTTCATGTTTAATAACAAACCAATAAAATGTTTCCTATTTGTCGTATGGCATACTTTGCGAGAAAATTAATTTGACTCCTATTATATACAAAAACTTCAAGAAACCCACAAGGATTTTCCACGAAGGCTGTAATGGCTTAAAGCAATAAGCTATCGCTGAAAACTTTACTCGTCATATTCTTATAATAGATGAAACTACTTTTATCCACCCTTGTGGATTCTCACATTTGGTGTACTGAAAATCCACGTGCTTTTAAACAAAATAATTTTCAATAAAAAAATTGTAGTCCGTGTAAAACAGGTGCCATAAATGGATTACTTATTGGGCTATTTGTTCTACCTAACCGTTTAACTGCAACTGTTATATTTTCTGGTTTGATAGAGGAAATACTGGAGGACTTGTCATAAGGTCAAGCAGTATTTAGGTTTCCCTTAAGTTGACATCTAAGCATGCGCATATGAGCTGTATTCTTAAGGCAGCAGTAATAAGGATAATGCTCGACCATATTTATGCATGATTAAGGTAATGTCGAGCAATTATTTATTTGACAGATCGGGTCATTCGGCCGTAATCGGTCATACCCGCTGCCCTTACCAAAAACAAAATGTTTTTTAGTAAATTCATTTTACACAGTTACAGTATTCATTTTATATTTTTGTATTATCTTGTATCCAGGCGGATGTTCGTTTAATATATTTTTAATGGTGACATAAATAACATAATACAAAGACAGCTAGACGGCATTGCCTATAATATGCAATTAGTTTCATTTCTTTTCAATATCCTTATATAGTATGTTAATGAAGCGCATAATACCATAATTATTAATAATTGATTAAGAACATGTTGCGATAGATCTGTCAAGGTTAAGGGAAAACGGGAAACCAGTATGTATCACAATTGGAATCGTGTGAAAATTATGAATTACACATTATTGAAAACAGTATTTTAGGAATTATGAAAACACATTGTTCACTGTTAATAATAATAAATCTTTGTCTGTCCAACAGAATAATTGCAATTACAGGAGAAAGTAAGACAAAAGGAGTTTAAAAAAAATATCTAATACAATAACTAAGACACTGCATAAGGCATTAAAAATGTTAATTTAATAATTTATGTAATTTACATAATTGCCATGAAAATGAAAATTTTGATTTAATATATCATATCGGTTTATGTGCACATATGTTATTAGTCTCATAAAGACTATTTTCAGTAATAAAATAGACATAAAAGAAATAACAATGTTTTTGACAGGATATTTTAGCAACTTTTCACGTTACCTTCATTTTATTTTCATAATCTTAAGTAACATGAGCACATTTGTGCAATTTTCTAACTATTCTCGGTTAGAAGTTACGTGTTTAAAAATATGCATATTCTTTTTCGATATTCATTTGAAGAGATGACACAGCGATTAGTCACAAAATTGATGCAAAAAGGTATGTAGGTCTGTAGGTATTTTGATGATGTCATGTTAGAATGTCTCTTTACTTTATAATTAAAGCAATGTTAAATATATAATATTTAGTTAAATATTTTAACTAATCCCATAAGTCGTAATTCAACATGTGTAAGATTATCATTAGAAGGACATAGTATAGCATATTCGAGTTAATTCCTTGTTACTCCCATCGGAAGGATTATTGTGTAGGCGTAAAGTTCAAAATAAGTCAATTCATGGTTGTTGTTTATTAAATTTCAACAATAATTTAGTTGTACTAATCATTTATACAGGGTGATTCAGAAGTTATCTAAAAAAAATTGGTAATAGATGCGCCTTCAAAAATGGAGTCAATATCATAAAACATTTTATGTAAAATCCTTTGAGTTTCCGAGTTAAAATTATTGAAGTTGTAGTATATTCAACTTTTACACCGCTGGTCTCTAGCCAGGCGATTCCGAATATTGAAATTTGAATATTTTTTGTAGGTATTAACGGTTTTGTGATGTGAGTCTTTACATTAGTTTTTCAAGTGTCAAAAATGGCTTACATATGTGTATAGCAACTCGGATGGATATTGTTTTAATTCATGGCGATATGAAAATGCTTTAGCAGAACGATTTCCCGGTAAATATGTGCAGTGAGTGCAAATGTAGTACAACGCGAGGAAAATTTTGTTGCAACATCAGGTATGTTGCAACAAAATTAATTCTATTAATAATTAATAGCAATAGCGACAAAGACAGTAGATTTTGCTGTATAAAATAGGTGTTATAAAATATTATTTATTGCTTTCCTTGGGAATTTCTTTCCATTTTTTTTCGGCCGCTGATTGCATCCTTTGCTGCCTTATCGGGTTTACAGTGGACCAGTTTCAAGTGCTGTGCAGAAGTTTATTTTTAAATCATTTTCGAACTGCTTTTTTTGATTTTTGTTATTGTATTTGTAACACTCTCCTGTACATTCACTTTTTTTAGATAAGTTCTGAATCACTTTGTATTCCATAATGAAACAAACATTATTGTTTCGCAACCTAAAGCTTACTTATGTTGCATTGTTAGAATATTTTTAATTTAATAATTAATTTTAATTTATGTGCAATTCGTTGATTATGTAGAAAAAGCTAATATGTCGAGCAGTTTTATTTATTTTGTTAGATATGCACGAACCTACGTACATAACTCCCATGAACAAGGGGCATTTCTCTTCGAATATTGGTGACGAATTGTGTTTGAACGGAAATTACAAATTTACTCGTTCCCATTGAGGTGCTGGCACACCCTACCATAGAGGGCACATTCGATACTGCACAAATGACGTAAATATGCTCTTTATTTAATGAAATCTCAAATAACTACCGCACTTTGGGATTGTTCAAACAATATCATGCACGTAACGAAAATGAGGGTAATGGGTCAAGAATAAATGATAATAATTTTTGATCTCAATCTAAATTTCGCGATAGCCGAAGAAGTATAATCCTTAATCTTTCAATGATACTATACTTAAATATTTTTTTGTGATATAAGTGCTAAAAGTGACATTTTATTTTGTGAGAACAGAAGTCTTCAGCGTCGTGTTCCAACTCTTCGAACAAAATAAAATTACTTTTAGCACAGTAGATGTTTAAGACAAGTAGCGTGATTGCATTATGACGTACGAGATTTATACAAAATTTTATATATAGTTGGTATTTAGAACATTTATAAATTTGCTATATATCAGCTTATGTATTTGTGGAAATAAGTGTCTATACAGTATGCGCCAAAAGTATGGAATAAATTCAATAAAAACGAAACAATTATTTTTTGGGAAAAATCCTCGAACAGGTCGATTTTTAATTTAAAAAATACATATTAGGGTAAAATGCGATTTTCAAATGTCATTTGTTTTCGAGTAATGACGTCATCGATTTTTTTTAAATGGCAGCACCATATTTTTTTCCTTGATTCTGAAAGATCGTTTAATTCTCTATCAGACAGTACTAAAATTTTGCCCTCTTACATAGGAAAGTTTTCGAGTAAATGACGATTGAATGTTAGAAAACGTAAATCAATTAAAATAAAGCAAAAACGTTATCAAGTTTAGTTTTTCGAATTCCATTTAACTGTTACTCAAAGAATTGAAATTTTAATTCTTATCGGATGCGGGAATATGACTAGAACTCAGCAGGAAGTTTGCGATTTATTTAATGAAAAATATCCAGATCGCCCCATCAGCCAATCAACAGTCAGTAAGGTAGAGTCTAAATTTAGAGAAACTGGCAATGTTGTAAATATTTCAAAACCTGGACGTCCAAGCATTAATGAAAATCAGAAACAGAACATTTTGATAAGTATGGTGGATAATCCTCATAATTCTTCACGATTGGTTGCATTAAACAATGACACTAGTCAGAGCACAGTGCTACGTATCTTGAGGAAGGAAAAATATCATCCCTACAAAATTCAACTTGTGCAGGAACTCAATGAAGATGATCCCGATCGCCGCTTACACTTTTGCGAAATTCTAATGGATTTATGTCAAGGAAATAGAAATTTACACCGGCAAATACTTTTTTCAGATGAGGCCTCATTTTGTCTGAATGGTACAGTAAACCGTCAAACTTGCAGATATTGAAGTCGGGAAAATCCTCATTGGATGGCAGAGGCACATACCCAACACCCTCAGAAATTAAATGTGTGGGCTGGAATAGTTGACGACAGAATAGTAGGGCCTTTCTTCTTTGAAGGAACCCTTACAGGACAAAGATATTTAGAGTTTCTAGAAAATGACCTTGTTCCAGCCCTTGCAGTAATTTTTCCTAACGATAATGACCCTGACATTCCTAACGGTGCCATATGGTTTCAGCAAGACGGTGCACCTCCGCACTATGCGCGCCCTGTACGAGATTTTTTGGACAACTGTTTTCCTGGGAGGTGGATCGGCAGACGCGGACCGATAGAATGGCCTGCAAGATCGCCAGATCTTACACCTCTTGACTATTTTTTATGGGGATACTTGAAGTCAAAAGTGTACATTAATAAACCACGTAATTTAGAAGAACTTCAAAATCGCATTCGGGACGAAATACGCAGAGTTACCCCAGAAATCATTGATAATGTGCAAGAAGAATTTCTTCACAGACTTGCGCATTGTCAAGAAGTTGGTGGATGGCAATTCGAACATTTAATTTAAGTGTAAAATTTAATCAATTGTATTTTATTTTACATACCTTAGAATTGTTACTTTTTTATGGATAAAATTTACGTTTTCTAACATTCAATCGTCATTTACTCGAAAACTTTCCTATGTAAGAGGGCAAAATTTTAGTACTGCCTGATAGAGAATTAAACGATCTTTCAGAATCAAGGAAAAAAATATGGTGTTGCCATTTAAAAAAAATCGATGACGTCATTACTCAAAAACAAATGACATTTGAAAATCGCATTTTACGCTAAAATATGTATTTTTTAAATTAAAAATCGACCTGTTCGAATTGTTTCGTTTTTATCGAATTTATTCCATACTTTTGGCGCATACTGTATAAGTAAAATCAAGTATTTTTGTTGGAGCTGAATTGACAGTTGTGACGGATGCCTAGCAATAATATCAACATACTCGGTTTTCATATACGCCATATTTAGTACGCGACCTCTAGTAAAGGGACAGATTTTTTACTAACATTTTTAAATGGCAATGATATCGACCGAAAAAGTCGGAAGTATCGACAAATTTCTCGCAGAAGCACATGATGAGATATATCTTATGCAGAAGTTTGCGTACTTTTTGGTGTATTTGAAACCTGCCGTCGCGCAGAACTGTGCAACTTGACATTCAATAATATCGAAGATTTGGAAACTTCACTGGTGCATATACCAGACACAAAAACTGATGTGCGAACTTTTATATTACTGGTATATTATATTTGAACTATTATAAAAAGTATCTAGTCCTTCGTCCAGCTAACACTAATCATTCAAGAATTTTCATAAAAAATTAAGAATAATTGTGTTACAACTCCAGTTGGAATCAAAACATGTTGGTAAGATGCCTGCCAATATTGCTGAATTTGTAAATTTGGCCGATTTTCACCTTTATACTGGACATTGCTTCCGACGATCTTCGGCTAGTTTGTTGGTAGAGTTTAGTTCCAATGTTACTAATCACAAATAAATAGAGACACGGTGGATTGAAGTCCAGTACAGCAGCGGAGGGTTGTATAGAAGTCTCGTTACAAAACAAGAAGAGCATCGCGGGCCAAATTTTGTCCAAAACTCCAATCGAGAACCTTGCTCCTTAGTCTGGTAGAGATTTTACATAAATAATTACTACTACAGCTACGAATGAGATTAGTTATGGAATTACTTATTCTAATAGTAGTTTCTGTAAATATATGTAGGTAAGTAAATAAATATTTCTTTCTTTCATAATCGTTTTCTATTTTCGCACCAGTGTTAAAAGTAAATCACACTGACAGCATGCGTTAAAAAAATATAATTTTACTGACATTTGTAGAAAAAATATATATAATACCAGTTTATACCGTATTTCGGAAAATACAAACGTGTCTTTTGGTCTACAATAACAAATAAATAAAGTATTTACAATTATTAGGACTCTCTACTATTAGTATTGATTAAGTTTAAAGTTGCAATCATAGAAATATATATTTTTTATGCACATGCTAATCCTATTCACAACACGAGATATATACGCCGTCGCAATAAAAATCGCATCTATTCAATTCCTATTAAAAGCTTATGATTATGTATGACACAGGAAGGTACACATAAGAATTTAATCATTGCAGCACTGAATGAAAATTGTAAATAATTAAATAGGTAACAATCATCATAGATGATTTGTTCATGACGAAAATAATTTCGATTGGTTTATCATTTCACATCGGCGTGTTTTCCGTCAGTTAAATTAAAAGTTATTGATATTTTACTGTAACCAACACCAAATTTGTAGTTTGACTGCTCTTATACATATTCTGTTTTACTGTGGTGTTTATTCATAGTTTAGTTGCAACAATAGGTCGAAACAGCTGCCGGCACAGCAGGCCATTATCAGCTGTTGGGGGAGGATAAGAAATAGCTTTTATGAGTTCTATAGAGCGATTGCTTTAGGTTCATTTTCAGGTCATCTGGTGTGGGCTAACTTTTGCTTGGTACATTTTATAATATCTATTATTCTTCGTATTATTTTTTCTAAGGGTAACGAAAATGTTAGGTATGTACTTAGAAATATTTTTATTTTAAACCTTGCTATTGCTAATTGCTATAATGTTATTTCGCAGTGAAGGCGATGCTTGCGAGTGCAAGTATACTCGAGTCAAGAATTCAGACGTCTTACGTCACGGCTGACGTTACACATTTGTTTTTATTGTCAATGTAATTTTCGATAATTGGTCGCGTTAAAAACAATAATTTTTTGCAATTTAGTGCAATATATAATGCAAACTTTTAGTGTAGTATATAATTTTATTACTATCAGTTGCAGTTTCTTAAATATTTTGATGAAAATATGATGATTTATGCATTTGTTCGTATGACGTAAGTCGTCTGAATTCTTGACGCGAGTATACACAATTATTCTATTACTTGTTCCTTTGAGAAGTGGTAAACGACAGTAGCTGATCTCTCATTTTTTCCAAGTTTGTTCAAGATAAGTTATTCCATTATTAGTTCATACGAAAAACGGTAAAAGACAGCTTCCGGTCCCTCATTTTTTCGGCAGCAATATGCTGATGATCTCGTACAGATGGAAATTTAAAATATCTTACATCCTGTATTTGCTCGACCTGTTGAGAATGCTCCTAACACAATATACCATTGTAAAATTTAAAGAATAGTATTATAACTAGGTAGTAGAAATCTGCGACTCATAGTAGAACTGGACTCAGTGTAAATATTAAGATATTCCCAGAAAATATGTTGCAAAATAATAATATTAATACTAAATAGTAGGTAATAAAAAATAATAAAAAATGAAAGCAAAACGAAGTATAAGTGGAAATATTCGGTGGTAACTCGTGGCGAATTGTCGACTTGAATCCATTTTACAATTCAAAAGTTTTTCTTCAATCAGTTTTCTTGTTCAAGTTTGTGAACTTAATTTTCTTTGCAAATCGCTTTACAGTTCACAATTCTCTTGAACTAAGCACAATTAAATCAACATCTGAAAGCGAAAGTCCTCTATGGTAGAGTGACCGGACATCCTCTTTTTTTAGAGTATAGTATCTTTTGATATGTTGCATTTAATGTCTCTTTCTTTTTTATGTATTATCTTCTTTTGTCCTTTTTTTCAGTCTGCTCTCAGCAATATTTTCTCTTTTTAGCTTACAAAGAACAGATTTCTTAATTTTTTAAAATTTGCAAGTAATTTTTTGCTTCATTTAGCTATTTAGCTTCATGTCGGTATGAACAATGTACTGATGAAATACACTTTTTAGAAGTTAATTTAGTAAAGAATATATTACTGGCTAATATAAATTATAAATTAACATATTTAGAATTTTTTCTGAAAACTAAGTATAGAAAATGGTTTTATTCTTATGATTTTGAAAGTGGGGTAGTCATTATTTTAGTATACGTTTACTTATTCGAAGAATAAGCAAATAATAGCCCAATAAAATGTTAATATAAAAACTCATAAATAACTGATTTCTTTTGGCATTCTTAAATTGTATAAGTCGGTCCTGTACCCTCACAATAAATGTTGAAAACTATACAGGGTGTCCGGGAAAAGGTGATAAATCTCTCGGGTGCAGATAGAACACGAAAAAATGAGATGGCAGGTTTCTATAAATTTTTTCCTACAGGCTCTCTCTACGGAGATATGTATCCCTGAAGGACTCTGGTGGAAATTGGTTTTTCTTGAATAACTTTCAAAGTACTTAACAAAATTTAATAATTTAATGTGATGGACACTAGTAAGGATCTCTTAAATTGTAGAAACATATTTAGCTTTTTTTAGTTTAGCAAGGGCGAACAAAGCTTTACAACTTAATGCCTAAATTTGTAACACTGTATGACACTGTATATGATAAAAACTAAAATAATAAATTTGGATAGCTTTAATCTTCGAGTAAAAAAGGTACTCGTTTAAAAAAAGGTAATCTTGTTTATTGTCGATAAAATGAACCATTTACGATAAAAAGAATAATAAACGAATTCATGTTTTATTTTTAATAATTTATTTATTTTTTCTCGACCACAAAGTGCGACACGAAAGTCATTCAAACAACAGGAAAGTTTTATTTTAAGATTTAATCCGAAAAAATACAAAATTAAAAAAAACGCAGTGGTGTCCCAGGAGGCATCTTAACAAAATTATTGAAAAACTTTATAAGAGGGTTCAACTTGGACTCCGTGAAGTCTGATATGCTCGCGGCCACATAATGAAATTTTCGACTAACACGAAGTTAAACTTGTCGATTTCGCTTTGTTCAAACGATCGCAGTAGGCGGCACTAGACATTATGTCTATGCTAAATAACCTTGAATGATGCACTTTATGAAGTCCCATATATGTACCACAAATTATTTATTTACCTCCAAAAATAACTAGAATACAAGGCTGTGTTCATATCAAGTCCGGCACAGTAATTTAACGATCACACTGTATATTATCAAGTGAGTAATGGTGCGTAGGTCCCCTTCAATAGAACGCATCAGTCCTGTAAAATATGTAGGTTCTTAAGTGCTGTTATCTATATAGATAGTGTTTATTATTAAATAAAATAGATTGGCTCATAAATAGAACCAGGGTTGTCAATGATTAAGACCAAAATTAGTCTCTTACACCCTCGTTGGCGGCCTTTTGAACGATCCGTCGGCTCTTCAGTCTCCATGTTTACATTAGCATTCCTTTCATTGTACCAAACCTTGCCCAAGCCAACTTGTTTTATATACGAGAACTCTGCGGTTGCAGCGCGTAAATATTTATCCCGGGAATCCGAAATTAGGGAGGCCTTTAATGTAATCATTTTTTAAGCGGCGGTAATTTATTCGAGCACTTGTTCAAGTATTTATCGTGCTCTTGAACTTGCCTCACCCCAAGCAAGAAGCAAGCATTCAACTCGTCGCATATGGGAGTACCGATGCACTCGGTGGAAATGGAGATGCAGAGTCTAAAAATAGCTGGCGAATATGTCGTCACTCTGCTCTCCGACTTCTGGAGATTACATTTTTTTTTGTGATACAGCGTCTGTTAAAGTAATATTCCTCCGGTTGGTAGTGCTGATTTATGGAAATTCATAACTGTTCCTCTCTTTAAGCGGCCTTTTAATTAAGTCTAAGGCTGCTTCTACATTAGCGCGACATGCGTTGTTGAACGCAAATGTACCTACCAGGAAACACGAATCTTGTCCCCTATGAAAACGCTAATAACATCTTTAAATTAGAAAATTACTAAACACAATTGATGAGTGTGAGTTTTATATTTTACTACTGTTTGACTAACCATCACTAGGTACTATTGGCCGTTGATGGAACTGCCAGCTTGGCCTATGCAACTTAATAAATAAAAAAATATTTTTAGGGAAATTATCGCATTAATGACGTACATAACTAAAACCCGTACTTCGTTCGTCAATCTCAGGATTTGGCGACGATCTTAATATTTAAATATACTTTATTTATATTAAAACAAATTTAATCTTATTCATGCCAGCTAATCGACAAATACATTTTATTTATTTACCTACAGGTGCTTGATTCTTGAGTTTAGTGGTACACAATTTCTCAGAAAGTGGCGTAAATTCTTTTGAAAAAATACAAAGCTGTATTCTTGACCATTGTCATTGTAATTATTTCCCATGAAAAATTGGGGAAATATTTCACATGGTTTTTGTTTCAAGAATTGTAAATATACATATACGCTAGTGTTTACATTAGTTTTTCAAGTGTCAAAAATGACTTACGAGTAGTAACTCGGAGTTGATAGATATCGTTTTAATTTAGTACGCTGTGATTTCTCGATAAACATGTGCCAAATGCAACTACTTTTACCGCGGTGACCAGTGAGTGCAAATGTAGTGCAACGCGAGGGAAATTTGAAACCGAACCGTGGAAGAGACGGAGGTCCAGGACTTCCACGACCTATTGCAGCAGTATGACGTATCATAGACGAGACTCAATTATATCCGTACCATGTACAGCATGTTTCTTTTGATGTATCATATATTCCAATATCTTCCCATACCTACCATGAAATGATTTCTAAGTTGAGGCATTTATATAACGAAATGTGAGATGAAAAAGGGGAAACATTCATTTAAGTAGCAACCCTACAAGGTTAAAAGTTCAAATTGACAGGATTTACAGGACATGTTAATTTTTAAATGGTAGGAATTGTAAAAAATATGTTATTGAAATGCAAATGTAGCAAAAAAGATTAATTAAAATAAAACACTTTCAAATACTAAATAACTAAAGTAGAAAACTGAAACCCATGTTTTTCAAGCACTTTTCAGTTGCATCGAAATCTCAATCAACAAAAAAAAAACAGCAAAAACGAAAGGTTATTTATTTAATCTATTATGGTTTTTATGCTTTGGCCTAGGTAACTGGCCGCCGCCAGTCATGAAGTTAATGTGCACTTCCTAGCCTCGGCTGCGAATTTTTGACCTGCCGTATTCCTCTCAGACTAGGCTCTGAGGAGATACGCACGTTATAGGAAATCTAAATATATGGATTTCAGTTCCTATTGTTCACTGATAAAAATTATAGTAAATTTATACATTCTTCACACCATGTATTACTGTAAAAAATACCAAATACATACTGTACTACAAGAAACTCCAGGTAAATACAGTAGAATACCATATTTTATGCCAAATGACAATTTGATGAAAATTTTTGTGTATACTTACAAGTGCAAATGGTTTAACATACGAGTATATTATTATATATATTTACTTATTCATTATAGCACTGAAAACAAGAGTATTGAGAAATACATAGGAAAAAACATTACCGCAGCATGTAATAATGTCACATACATTAAATCTGTTCCAACAGCCGTTGAGATTCAGAACTGTCAGAAATGTTTGACCAACTCCGTCTTACCTTACCTACATCGTATTCTCCGAGAGTACATTAACAACTGACGTGACTGACTACTTCTGAACGGTTCGGAATCGATTCTTGCTGTTGTTGGAACAAACCCATTATATCTATTCTTTCTAATTTATGTTGAATTTAAAGTCCCAAATTTCGAAATGATAGTAGCAGTAACGCTGGAAATGCTACAACGTTTCTATTCAAAATCCATCCGGAAATGACTGCATTTGTATTAGGTTATGTTAGTTTAGGCAAAATAAAAAATAATGCTCAAAAACATTTTTGCGAATGCAACGTTCCTATTTTTGTTGGTAATAATCTTCTTATTGATTTTAATTTCACATCCACATTACAAAGAAAATTAAGAAATATTGTGGGTTGATAATACACACAACGTCAAAAGTCTTGGACCCACCCCCCCTCATTCTTGTTAAAGAAATCTTTTTGTCAGGAAAACCAAATACATTTATGAAAGTATATTATTTCCTGAATCTTTTTTGTGAAAAGAATATGTTCGATAAACTGAGTACTTAGAAAATTGAAAACCAGCAAATGTGTCACATTTTTGACAAAATTTATTAAATCAAAGCAAGTTCTCTACTTATAATAGTCTGTATGACCTCCACCACGTTCCAATAGCATATTGACGCGCCTATGCATTGAGATAATCAAGCGGTTAACGATCTCTTGCGGAATATTGTTCCATTCCTCTTCTGCTACCACGACTAACTCATCTGCAGTCTGCGGTGGCGGAATATGATTATGAATGGCTCTAGCAACGAAATCCCACATATTTTCAATAGGATTCATGTCAGGAGAGTTGGCTGGCCAATCTAATCTATTGATATGTCCTGCTTAGAGTGTCTCTTGAACCCTTCTTGCGCGATGTGGTCGAGCGTTGTCGTCCATACACACAAAATTTTCACCTAATTTATTACGTAGGGGGTAGATAATGGGCGTAATGACTTGTTCGATGAAAATTTGACTGGTCATATTCTGTGGTATGCGAATTAATGGGGTGCGGCGGTTGAACATTATTCTACCCCAAATCATTACGGTACCCCCTACATAGGGAACAACTTCACGGGGAAAATGAAGTCGCTGTTGACGACCTAGTTCTCTTCAGACTCTTTGTCGATTGTCATCAGTAACCAGTTCAATTCTGGTTTCGTGTGTAAATAAGACCCACTGCCACTGGCGTAAAAAGCAACCCCTATGCTCTCGCGCCCACTGAAGACAGGCAGCACGATGCCTTGGAAGTAGAGTGGGGACCCGTAATGGTCTTCTAGCACCTAAATTTGCGTTGTGGAGTCGTCTTCGAATAGTAGGTGTCGATATAATTTGGCGAAACGTACCTTGAAAGTGGGCCTTGAAATCTGAAGCTGAAGATGCTCCCTTTCATTAGATACTCGAGGACATTCATTACGTGGTCTGTTTTCCACTGTATCGAATTCTTTCTATCTGATGAACTTGGAAAAGTAAATATAAATCTTATATGGAAATTATAGAGTAAAGTTAGTAAAATAGTACTTTTACACTTCAAATAGTAATTTTCCATTAGGCTTGTAGCATTACATTCTAGTGACCTAGTTAGTGTATTATTTCACACTATTGACCTAGGAAATAAATAACCAACAATCCACCGTCTAATATTACAAATAATTGTTAATACTGTTGGTGCAAATGTTTTGAAAAAATGATAAAAAAAAAGAAACAAGCCTATTCAATAACTGCCTTGTTTATTTTAAAATTATATTTGTCATTTAATCCATATAGACTTAAAGTGAATTTATATAGTTGTAATGTGCGCTGTTGTAGTGTTAAGAGAGTGATAGGCCGTAACATTTAACATAACTACGTCAATAAGGACAAATAAAAATATTTCCGTCATCTGGTCCATAATCACAAACACATTTAGTGTTGTTTAAAGTATCGACACTAACAAGGCCCACTTATATTTCAACACGACAATTATCTTAAATTTCCATTTCAAAGGACGACTGGAAATAGTACAACCGTGCAAATATAGCCCGTTATTTAATTGATTGTTGGATGTATTTTTGGCGTTTCGACGGTGGCGTCCATTTTATCAACGTCGTTTGTTGACATGGCGTCTAAAATCTGTTAAGGTCAGTGGTAAGTGTAAAAATAATCCTCTCACGTATTAAAAATGGCAATAAGCCAGATGTCAAAATGAACTTGGATTTGTTTTAGTTCAATCTCAATCATATAACAATGAATATAACTGTTACAGTCTACGTCGTGTTGTTGTGCTGGTAGACGTGTATTTTATATTTTTAATTTTAACAGCGAAAAATCATGGAAAAATCATAATCTATTAAACTTTTTATAAGGACTGATCCTCTAAACGTGGTAGAATAAGCAAAATAAGGAAAATTTTGCTTCCATCTTTCTTGCTGTGATATTGTTTCATTTATTTAAAACCAAAGCTTTAAAATATGTCCCTATACATAGAAAATGTTTTATTTAATTATTGGAAATTTTAACGTAAAAATGAATAAATTTCTAAATCGAATTATGTTTAAAATAAGAGAAAAAGGCATAATATCAAAATGAGGCAAAATTTTGCCTAGACTATCGATAAAATTATAAAGGAAATTGTGATAATTTTTCAGAAAAACTTTTGCAATAATTTAAATTGGAACACTATGCATATTGAAAACAACGAGGTTGGAAGGGATAGAGGTAACAAAGACTAAATTTTACTTGCTGATATTCTGCCTGTTTTTCAGAAACTGGGTGAGTTAGGTGGGGGAAATATCAGGGTTATATATAAAAATTTTAATGACCAATGGTTATTCTCATAAATAATTAATTATTTAAAACATGCGCATGTACGTACTTAACAATAAAACAAATAAAAATTTCAACGATTATGATTACTGATTTGTGTTAATTTGTATTAAATTATTTTTTGAATATCATTTCTTTTTACTTAAGGCTAAGCGTTTTATCATTATGGGAAATGTGAAGTATATTTGTATATGTAATATATTTTAAGTCTATCAAATTATATAAAAGTGAGTTTATATCCCAGCGAAAACTTGACCCCCCCCCCCTATAATTAGAAAACGTCGATCTTGGGGGAAACTTTTTTGACAGTTAAGCCAACTCGATATATTCATCTCCCTAATCCCTAGCAACTCCAACTTTAGGATTTCAAATGGAACTACCCCACTTGTGGCACATGATTTTAAAGCCCTTTTCATTGCGAATACAGTGATGCATCGTTTTTAGAATTCGGTTGAGAAACTAACGATTTCGTGATCACAAACCAAAAACAGCTACTTGTTTGTAACAGTTTATTAATCTAAAAAGAAATAAGGTTTAAATTCGTATAAACTTTTTTTTTGCGTCAGCTTTTTTATATGAGACTTTTTTGTAAGCTGATCGACACATCGATAACAATAAGTAGGTGTTGCCAACTTTTCGATTTCAGCAAATAATTCTGGCAAATCTCAACCCATTTCTAAAACGTTACATCACTGTATCCGGAATGAAAAGTTGGGGTTGCTAGGGATTAGGAGGATGAACATATCGAGTTGGCTTGACTGTCAAAATAGCTCTCTCGAAGAACAAAAATCGACGGGTCTCGGCGAATCTTGAAATATTTTTCGGTTTTCCAATTATAGAGGGGGTCAAGTTTTCGTTGTTCTTAAGCTTCTACTTTTATCAATTACATTTTTATTGTATATAGTGACCTCTGATAGTTGTATAACAATACAGATGAAATTAACTTACTTAGATTTGAATAGTGGTAAGTAAATACATTTTGCTCTGTAAAGTGAATAATTAAATTTTGATAAAGGATTGTCCACAATATTTTGATATTTATATTTCGTCTATAAGAAAGTGGCACACATTAAAATATTGGAAAATCTCTTTCCTTAAATTTAGTGCTGTTATTCTTTCTTTCTAAATCTATTATTGGAAATTAAGCATTTCACAATCAAGTAAAGTGCAATCTATATATTATTTTTTCTATTATTTAGGGAGGCTTGACGTATCTATAAATTGCTGTATTGTTTACATACTGCTTATTATATAATAGTGACTTTATTATTAGTTTGGCAGGACCCCAAAATAGATTCATTCTACGTTTTAAATATCCAAGCGATTTCCGCTGTGGATACAAAATGGTTGAATTGACTGGAAAAAGTCCCCATCAAATTTATCTAAATTGCATGCCGTCTTTTTATAGGTCACCTATCATAATGTAAACAAATGCATAATGTGTTGTTTTAAGCATCACAAGTTTCTTCTGAAAATATTTACTTTAGGTTATAAAGTATACAGTCGCCTCCGTTTATTATGGAACAATGATACATTTTTAGACGTAAACTGTGAATTGAATAGCAACCTAAATATGACAATTTTAATCGATACACTTTATTTCAGTTTGTTATAATGTGACATGTTCTTTCATTTGTATATTTGTTTAGTAATTTATTACTAACAGTTTTGTGAAATTATAATCCTAATGTTATTTGCTTTTCGTCGAAAATGTATAATTTATGCAAAGCAGTACAGCTTAGGCAGTGCCAGCAAAGGCCAATTGTAGTAACTGATAGCTGAATCACAACGAATGTTTCATTCTATTGACGTATCATAAGGTCGAATTGCTTATGTCTATTAGGACAGAGACAAGTTATGTTACGTTCTGACCTATTTCTGAATTTCTAGGATTGTTTCTTCAGGTGGCCTCCTTTATTAGGTTGAATTAAATATCTAACTATAAAAATTAATACCCATATACAGGGTGAGTAAGAATGAATGGGTCAATACTAAGCTGGAAATGCTAGACAGTGTCTAGTAGCTCCAGCTTAGATAGATATCAAAATATTATGTTTGAGCTGATCATGCCTTACACGAATGTCGCTGATCTAAGAAATACGGGGTGTTCAAGGTTTAAATTTTATTCTGAGATTTCTCAACAACTGAAAAATGTATTCTTGTTTTGCATTTGATTTAAGGTTTGTTATTGTTATTTTCATCTTTTGAGAATAAAAAATCGCCGCATTGAAACTTTTAAATGCAAATAACTCAGAAACCGATATGCAACCTAAACAAGAGTACATGTTTTCTCTAGAATTGAACGTTCTTTTTTTAAGCATAGCGCAACAGGTAAACAAATATGTTTTGATTTACCTAAATAATACAGTGAACTAGCACTCTCTAGGGGTAACGTCAAAATAAGCTTCAAATTTATAATTCTCACACAAAAACCCAACACTTCCAATTTTCAGAGTCATGCAATCAAAACTTTCTCAATTGTTGAGAAATTTCAGAATAAAATTTAAGCTTGATATTCATATAAGGCATGATGAGCTCAAATATAATATATTGGTGTCCAGTATCTCCAGCTTAGTGTTGCCCATTCTTTTTGACTCGCTCTGTATAAATTAAAAGTATTTAAAGAAGAATTACATTTTGAAACGACAATGTGTTGATAATTTGTGAAGATAAATATAAATTAAACTTCACATATTTCATTCAAACATTTGCGCTTTATGCTACGGTTTTTAATTTTTTTATTATGTATTAAGAATCTTGTGTAAAACTAACTACTCTGCGAATGCGAATTAAAGCTCCGACCAGCGTTAAATTATACCCACAATATTTACCCATACATTCTTTATTATTAGCTTTTATAAATTTCTTATTGTATTGTAAATGTATTTAAAGGTAAGTTAATATAAATCAATCTTCATATGACGAAATGTTTTACTGTTATGTATAAAACATTTAGTTAATTTAGATCTTACTTCTAGTGTTAAAAAATTTTCTGGTTGTTTTTAAATTCTTGTTGTATCTCGCCGAATGAGTTTTTTTCGCAGTGTAATATAGTTTTAGGTAATGTGTTTCTCGCATTTTTTGGACACTGACTTACCATAACATATTTTTTTACTTTTTTCCAACTTAAGGGCGTCGTATTCTTGAAATAATATTTTCTACAAATGCAAGTAAGCAATTTTAGACATTTCAGAACTGAATAATATAGTTTAGCAAAGCGCAGGCATTTTATCTCATGCCACCTGAGAATATTCACCGAAGTAAAACGATAGAAAGTGGTCTAACTAACAAATTTTTTATATACAAAAATCTTTCAAAATACGTATTTTTTAAAATTAAACTGTTGATGTAAATATTGTTATAACATATACTTACATAGTTCATATGATATTGTTCGCTTTTGTTTATAAGTATGTGAAAATAATTATTAAAATGTGGGGTTAGAATAGCAAAATAATGTCTCTTGCAAATGCATTTTAAAAGGTATTACATTATTTGAGGAGAATTTAAATAATAAAAGTGGACAAATAAAACATCATTTTTTTTATTTTTGATATTACGTTCTCCTACGTGTTTTATTTTTCAAGATTTCTGTAACATTACAAAATTGATTATTTTACGGTGAGAAATACGGTGACCTTAAAAGATTGTACTTACCTACGTTCTTCATGCATTCATTCAATAGACTGACTCTTTGATAAAACCAAGGGCAACCACACCACTCTTACAGAACATTATATCTACAATAACTTTACGCTTGGCGGCAACAACAGTGAAATTCTATAATTCCTTTTTCAATTATATTCACATATCCTATTATTTTTAGTAAGAACTATGTTGTTCCTTCCTTTCGATTTCGTGTTGATTCGACGGTTACGGCAATTAGTAAAAAAGCGTCTAGACATAATCTGAACATATAGACAGAGTGGTTCCATAGGAGACCGTGTTATGGTAAATCAAGCAAGAAGAATGCATGTGAAAGCATTCTGTATATATGTATTGGTCAAATTGTGTTTACTACAAATATTTGAAAGATCCATATGGATTTAAAATTTCAGGTAAAGGTCTTAATGTTGTCAATTATGGATAATTGACAGCCCTTAGTATACAATTTTTTAAAATTTACAGGCATATACTTTAAATAAATTTGCATATCAATATTATTCACATTTATTAATTTTGATAACAATCAAGAAGAAAAATTATCAACTTAAAGTTACAAGAAGAAGAACTATAATGTTATGTTTCACGTTTTTATATGATCTAATTATGTCTACAGGGTGTTCTAGTTTATAGTTCTCCGTGCAACGATGGAGGATCTTATTTTAAGATGAAGGGTTTTATTTACAGATATGAATATAGGATATTGAAGTTGAAAAAATAATGTTTTGTACGTTTAGGTACACCCATCGCAATATAAAGGTTTCCACTCTGAAATGTACTACACGTGTTAGGCTGGAAATCTTTATGTTACATTTCTTAAGGGATTATGTTACATTCATAAGTATTTATAAGGTGTGAACCATACAAAATTTTCTGATTCCATAGCCTCAACGAATCGTAATAATTCAATCGTTTGTTTAAACAGTAAGATATATTCAATTTCAAATGGAAAGCTTATAAATTTGCTATAGAATTTATAATATCAATTAATAAAGTAATAGAAAAATAGAAAGCAGTGATTATTTCATAGATTTAAACATATTAATTGCAGATTGCTTACTGTAGATTTAATGTATTTGTTTTTATCTAAAAATCAATAAGTACTGAATATTTTGAGTAAGTGCATACCTGTATCTATATTTTAATAATTCGATCCAGTTTATCTACTAGTCACTGCTATTCCTCACCTACATTGATACCTCTGTATAAAGATATTTTTTGATATAATTGATTGTTGTTTATTGATGTCAGTAAACGATAGTTTTTTTTTTAAATATTTACTTATCTTATTTACTCTATAATATTTATATTCTGTCTTTAAATATACTGAAGTCGAATCTAATTTAAAATAGGAATAGTGTTCCCTGGGGATAGTTTGAATGTTGAATACAATGTTATTCAAAGGCTGTACCAGTGTAGAATTATAAATGAGGACATCTTTTAAGTATAGCAGACACAAAATAATGAGATATTTTTGTATGCAATTCAACTATGTTTAACTCCAACACAGTTGAACAATTATTCCAATTAAAACAAAATAATAGAAATAACGATTTTTCTTTTGCAGAAGGTCAAATTTGGTCAAAAATTAACCAGGGGCGTTGTAATTAGAAGGGATCTGAAGAGTTTTTACTGTTTAAACAAGTTATAATTATTATCATCTATCATCTATCAGGACAGTTTGTGTCCTCTTATATACCTTTGTAGAATGCAATTCATAGTTAAAAATGTAATCGTTATTGTTAAACGTATTTTAACAGTGGAGTGTAGGTGAAAATCAGAATACCTGCACTTATTTGAATGAAATATATATATTATGTGCTTCTAACTTCTAACTGTTGACAAAATATACTAAAACATTTTTTTTATACAGGGTGATTCAGAACTTATGTGAAAAAAAAATGGGAATATTCAACATACATGTACAAATCTGGTAATGCAAAAATAATAATATACGCATTCTGAAAACTCTTTAAAAATATTTAATTGCAGGCCGCTGAAATTTGGTCTACTGTAATGGAGTGACAATGCAAACTGGCGATGTCACATATCGCACGAAGAAAGTCTTCGAATTTCTGTGATTAAACCGACACTAGCGCAAAAAAGATTTGCAGTGTTTTTATTTTAAAATAATATTAAGATAGATCTGACCAAAGTGCCGTGTCTTTAAAATTAATAAAATGTTGTAACACTAATTTTAAAGAAAAATTGCGGTACTTGATCACTATTAGAAACTTGAAATTTATAAAAAAATTTACACATACGTTGTTACAAAAACTGTTCGAAATTTTGTTTCTCGCTTTGTACACTTACCGTACTGAAGCGAATGTTCCTCCTGGTTGCGGTTCTTGTAAAAGTAAATTCGCGGTAGCTGTGATACGCTCGCGCAAATCCTCGACGCTTTCCACTTCGGTACCTTTTTTTTAAATGGCCTCTAAAAAGAAGTCAAGAGGGTTTAAATCGGGAGATCGCGGAGGCCGTGCTGCCGGTCCACTCCTGCCAATCCACCGTACTTCGTGCATTTGGAAATAATTTCGAACATCTAGCCGAAACTGAGAAGGTATCCCAACATGTTAAAACCACATGCGTTGTCGAACAGCATTTTCAAGAAGGGCGAGCAGATCATTGCGAATAAATAGAGATATTGTAAACCATACATATTGGGTAATTTGAATGGTCTAATTAGACGCTCATCAACAATTTCTGCCTAAACATTCATTGAAAAACGATGTGGGAAGTGGTACCACTCAGTTGCGTGCAAATTTTTGAGTTGCTAACCGTGTGTATTGTGAATGTTTTGTATTCTATTTCGAGGAAATAAAGCTTCATCTGTAACTAGTACATCAGCCGTGAATTGGGATTTTCAGCAATTTGCTGCAACAACCACTCACAGAACCTAACTCGCCATGGATAATCCGCTGGTAACAGTGCTGGAACACGCTGCATATGATATGACTACAAATGAGCTTCGTTTAGTAAGCGCCACACCGTTGATTGGGATACTCCTGTCTAATAATCTGCCTTGTATTCATTCGCGAATTTTCACGGACCATTCAGCACTTGTCCTTCAATTGCTATAATACGATGTGGTTGCCCGGGGGCCACCATCTCGTCCACATTTTGTACGTAAATTATCAGTATCACGGCCACGTTGCACACTGCCGTAAAAATTTTTTGAATAAGAATCATTGGTAGCACTCAGAATTGCTGTACATATGAGCGGTTTTTAAAATTTTAAAGATTGACACTCGATAAATAAAACACTAGTGACCTCCTTAGTTCCTACCACCTAGGGAGCATATCCCCACTCCAACCCTATTCGCCAGGTAGGAGTACTGATATGCTCTGCAGGCGCAAAAGCTTGTTTACTTTTTTTGTATATCAAATGCCGTTGAAGTACAGTTGCCCAGCTACGTACTCTTGTATATGTTAGAACTTTAAGCATTTTTTTTGCGAAATCTATTAGACTTTTATTATAATTTTCTTTTTGGTAATATCCATTTCTTATTTCTATTCATTCACATATTTAAGAGAATATTTTTTTCGACGTCTTTATATTTAAACTCCCTAAATGTTTTCTAATTCTGACTAATACTACTTCTTATACAGTAGATATCAATTTATAAAAAATCCCTTCTAATCTTTGAACGATTCTAGAGCCATTAGGAATTGTTTATACAAAAAGATTTATATTGGATTTTTATAAAAAGATTTATGCTTTTCTTGAAACCTGAAATTATGGTGAATCAAATAAAGAACCTAATTTAAACCTTTTTTAAAATTTTTATTTTATACTGCCACTGGGCAGTATCCGACTACAGTTGTATCATTGCCTGCTTTTTAAACAATATAAGCTACATAAACTATACAAAAAAAATGCAGTGGCAGGGCGCATAACTAATAAATATAATTTTATAAAAACAATTTGCTTTCTATATACTTACGGCATGTGACTTTAAGGTCCGTGCCAATGACTTCTGACTCAAGTTAAGATAAACATCTGCTATGATATGTTAAAAGGGTGGTAGACGGGCAAGAAAACAAACGACCAAAGTTGTAGTGTCAGTTATAGTCAAAAAAGACCAATAATAAACCTAAATCATGTACTAAATTTGGTTATTCCAAGTTAAAGTAATTTAGATTTTTTTTTCTCGACATATTTGGCCCCACTTTGAAGGCCTGTAACTCCCCCTGCGTGCAACTTTGCATATAGGTATGTTTGGTTAAATATTTTGGTAATAATATTTTAGGACCCCCTACATGCACCTGTGTCAATTCTTATGCAGAATACCCTGTATATCTAATTATGTTCTCTTCTGGTAATTTGGTAGGATATGAAAATGAAATAAGTTTTAAACATTAAATATATGAAATTCCTACAATTAACCAAGGAAAGGAGTGGTGCAATGTCTTATTCATTACATCCATCTAAGTCTATCTGTTGTCTGGGTGCTTCTTTTAAAACGCTAAATTATATGAGGACTAATATCGGTAGGTATTTAATCTTCATCTTTGAATCACGTTGATTAATATCCACCGCGTCCAACATGGCATTAACCGCATCCTCGAGCGCGATGTACATCGTAATTACGGGCTACGAATGTGGGTGACTAATTCTTCTGGGTTTAATTTTAGAAAGGAGCAGAGTAAGGCGAGTCCTCTGTCCGCGTATTGGAGCCACCATCATCGGCCAGATCCATTGGCCTCCGTTCGCAAAAACCATTTCTTCCCATCGGTGGTTTATTTATATCTTCGATAAAAACCCGGCATACATGTACGGATGGAAGTCCGCAGCGAATGCCGAGCGCCATAAACCTGCCCGTCTATGCCATATTAGGCAGGATGTAACATTGTTTTCCGTCCCCTTGGTGCATTTCTAGCTCTAAGTCAGTGTACTCCGGGTTACGCCGCATTTCTGATGGCTTGTCGTGTAAGCTGTTGCTGTCGAGCCAACAGTGGCTGCATTGTTATGTAACAAGCACCGTGTGGGTAGGCTGAATGGTGTATTTTGTTTTGGGGAAATGTATAGTCCACGGAGTGGTAGCTTGGAAGGTAAGCCTGCATTGTTTGTTCTGGACGTTTATAGGTCGTGGTGGTGGTGGATTGTTTTAAAATCCTTAATGGGGAAGTTGCACATATTTTGTATTGGCTTGAAATATATTACAGGGAAATCTTTTAATCATATTGAAAGGTCACAAAATAATTAAAATAATAACATTAATAAATTGTTAGTTACTGTAAACAAATTACGCGGCCGAAAACGCAATACCATTAGTGTGACATCACATGCCGCACAGCGCGACCAACTTGCTTATGTTTCCGTAGATATACAGTATGCGCCAAAAGTATGAAATAAATATAATAAAAACGAAACAATTAATTTTTGGGAAAAATCCTCGAACAGGTCGATTTTTAATTTAAAAAATACATATTTTAGCGTAAAATGCGATTTTCAAATGTCATTTGTTTTCAAGTAATGACGTCATCGATTTTTTTTAAAATGGCAACATCATATTTTTTCCTTGATTCTGAAAGATCGTCTAATTCTCTATCAGACAGTACTAAAATTTTGCCCTCTTACATAGGAAAGTTTTCGAGTAAATGACGATTGAATGTTAGAAAACGTAAATCAATTAAAATAAAGCAAAAACGTTATCAAGTTTAGTTTTTCGAATTCCATAGTTCTTTTATGGATCACGTAGCTGAAAATCTTTGCAAAGTGTCATTGTCACACCGACTTTCTAATAAGTATTGTAAGCGACATAGAAATTATTATTCAATTTAAAATATTATGGCACATTTAACTGTTACTCAAAGAATTGAAATTTTAATTCTTATCGGATGCGGGAATATGACTAGAACTCAGCAGGAAGTTTGCGATTTATTTAATGAAAAATATCCAGATCGCCCTATCAGCCAATCAACAGTCAGTAAGGTATAGTCTAAATTTAGAGAAACTGGCAATGTTGTAAATATTCCAAAACCTGGACGTCCAAGCATTAATGAAAATCAGAAACAGAACATTTTGATAAGTATGGTGGATAATCCTCATAATTCTTCACGATTGGTTGCATTAAAAAATGACACTAGTCAGAGCACAGTGCTACGTATCTTGAGGAAGGAAAAATATCATCCCTATGTGGGGTTGTTAGATTAGAAATAACAAGTCCACGGTTTGTAACACGTTAAATATATTAATAAAGATACAACAGCTCGGAAAGAATGTTCCACCAATATAGAGGTCTGGACGGATGTTTAGCTGAAGGCAAGCGGAAAGTCACTGCCGTGGTCCTCGCCGGACCTTTCGAAGAAGGTCTCGGAAGGCTGGCATATGTCTGGCCATGTGTTTACTTTCATAAATGGGCTCAGATCTAAGGGTTAGTTTTATGGTTTTGTTGGCATTGATTTGTTTGGTGCCTTAGTGAAAATGTCGTAAATTGTAGGGATCACAGATGTAGGTCGGTAACCAGTGTCGGTGACCGCTACATCACCCCCCTGCCAGACTTTTATTTTGGTGGACAAAAAAATAAAAGTATACAATAATGCTATACAAGTGAAAATACAAAAAAATGTTGAGAAAAAAAGAAATGTTGTTTATGAGTGGTACTGTCTAAATAAGTTTTACACTGCGGTTTAGCACTGACACATCGCGAACACTTTTTACGCGAAACCCGCCTGGTATCTGTTGGGGAATCGTACGCGACGCGCAGGGCGCGTTTTCGGTTCCTCCGCGGTGTTGTCGGCGGCATGTGGCTCGCTCCTTGAGGTTGACGGTGTGGTTTCCTCCTCGCTGCTGCACGGTTCTGCTATATTTGGTTTGTCATCCTCCACGTGAATATACGCGGGTTTGAGCCGATCGATGGAAATGTTCACTTCGCGACCGCGGATGGAGACGGTGTAAAATTTGTCGTGCCGAGTAGTCACTGGATAGGGTCCTTCATATGGTTGCTGGAGGGCTCGTTTGGGACTGTCGACGCGCACAAAAACATGCGAGCAAGATGTGAGGTCCTTAAAAACAAACGTTTTTCGCTGTCCGTGTCTGGTGGCTTGTACAGGTTTAAGTTTAGACATGTGTCTTCTTAAACGGGCGATGAATTCGGTGGAGTTGTCGTTTGCCGGAGTCGGAGTCAGAAATTCTCCTGGAAGTCGTATAGGCTCGCCGAATACCATTTCAGCTACTGTTGCCTCGAGATCTTCCTTCCAGGCTCCGCGAATGCCAATTAAGACAGTGGGTAGAATCTCTGTCCAGTTTTCCGTTTCGTGACACCTGACGGCTGCTTTGAGTTGCCTGTGAAAACGCTCCACCATGCCATTGGCGGCTGGGTGGTACGCAGTTGTGCGCCAGTGTGTCATTCCGGTGAGTTTTGTTAATTCGCGGAAAATATTTGACTCTAGCTGCCGACCTTGGTCCGTGGTGATACGTAGGGGTACACCGTAGCGTGCAATCCATCCCTCGTATAACGTCCGCGCGACGGTTTCGGCTGTAATGTCCGCGATCGGGAACACTTCCGGCCAGCGTGAAACGCGGTCAACACATGTCAGGCAGTAGCGAAAACCATGGGAATATGGTAATGGGCCTACTAAGTCTATGTGTATGTGTTCAAATCGCGCACTTTTGAACAGAAACTCGCCGACGGGGCTTGACACGTACCTGTTTACTTTGGCCTGTTGACACTGCATACATTCGCGAGTCCATTGCCTGCAATCGCGTTGTACAAATGGCCATACGTAACGTTGTGCGACTAAGCGTGCACTTGCTCGCGCCCCTGGGTGTGACAAGTTATGCAGAGAAAAGAACACTTGTCTCCGGAATTCTTGGGTCACAAATGGGCGCGCAGTGTTTGTCGACACGTCACAAACGAGCGGTGTTTGTGAACCTGGGATTGTCACTTTGCGTAACTGTAATGACGTACCGACGCGCTGTAATTCGCGGAGTTCGTTGTCATTTTCCTGTGCGCGGGCTAAGGCTTCGAAGTTTATAGCTTCACTTATCGATTCTACTCGCGATAATGCGTCGGCTACTACGTTGTCCTTGCCTGCAATGTGCCTGATGTCCGTGGTGAACTGGCCTAGGAAATCCAGGTATCTGAATTGTCGCGGGGAACACTTGTCGAGTTTTTGTTTGAACGCGAATGTTAGGGGTTTATGGTCGGTGAAAATACTGAAATTTCGACCCTCAACCATGTGCCTGAAATGTTTCACAGCTTTGTAGATGGCCCATAATTCGCGGTCAAATGCACTGAATTTCTTCTGTGCCTCACTCATATTTTTCGAGAAGAATGCTAGAGGTTCCCAACCGCTAGGTGATAGCTGTTGCAGCGATGCCCCGGCCGCCCAATCGGACGCGTCGGTGAAGATCGCGAGCGGTAGTTGCGGGTTCGGGTGTGCTAGCACTGTAGCCTGCGCCAACGCTTCCTTGCAGTTGGAAAATGCATTTTCTAGCTCGGTCGACCAAGTTATGGGAGTTTTCTTAGATATCTTGGGTCCCGATAGACATTTATTTAGCGGCGATTGTAGCTTCGATGCGTGTGGTATGAATCGTCGGTAAAAGTTCAACATACCTAGAAAACGGCGGAGCTGGGTTACCGTCTGTGGCCTTGGAAAGTCGCTAATTGCGCGGACTCGTTCGTGGAGCGGTTTCACGCCTCCTGCGCTCACCGTGTAGCCAAGAAATTGAACTTCGTGTTTTCCAAAAACACATTTTGTCGGATTTACCACGACACCGAACTCGTGTAAACGGGTGAAAAGTTTGTGTAGATGCTTCTCGTGCTCGTCTTCCGACGACGACGCGACGAGAATGTCATCTATGTACACGTACGCGAACTCTAGGCCGCGAAGTACCTCGTCCATAAACCGTTGGAACGTCTGGGCCGCGTTGCGGAGCCCGAACGTCATTGCGGGAAATTCAAAAAGTCCAAACGGTGTTATGATTGCTGTTTTCGCGACGTCGTCGGGATGTACCGGGATTTGGTGATACGCGCGCACAAGGTCTATTGTTGAAAACACTTTTTTATCCGCGAGACTTTGTGCAAAATCCTCGATGTGCGGGATTGGATATTTGTCTGGGACGGTCCTCGCGTTTAGCGCTCGGTAGTCGCCACACGGACGCCACTCGCCCGATTTTTTTCGTGTGAGATGTAGCGGGGCGGCCCAACAGCTGTCCGACGGTCGCGCGACGCCGAGTTTTAACATTGTTTGAAACTCTTTTTTGGCGTCTTTCAGTCTGTCCGGCGCTAGGCGTCTGGCTTTGGCTGAGGTGGGTGGACCAGGCGTAGTCTTGATATGGTGGACGGTAGAGTGTTTTGCCTGTCTTGGCAGTCCACTGGGTTTCGACAACTCCGGGAATTTAGCGAGTATGCGGTGATATTTTGTGTCGCCATATATTACTTTTATGTGTGCAGCGGCCTCACACGGTCCGAGATGTCCGTTGGTGCAAAGATTTGTGAGGCTGTCGACCAAACGTAGGCGCTTCAGATCAACGAGCAATCCGTAATGCGCGAGAAAATCGGCGCCTATAATCGGTCGCGTCACATCGGCTACCACGAAACGCCATGTGAACTCGCGGCGTAGTCCGAAATTGAGTGTTAATGTGACGTCACCGTATGTGGCAATCTCCGACCCGTTTGCGGCAAACAGCTTGTAGTCTGTTGGTAAGGCTCTCTCTCGCATTCGGCTGCGGGGAAACACACACAAATCCGCACCTGTGTCTACCAAATACTGTACTCGGGATTCGCGGTCGGTCACGCACAAGCGACGCGATTGGAGGTCCACGCCGGCGGACGCGTCTACCGTTCGGCGTTCTCGTTTCCCGTTGCGTAGCTACACGGCGGGGTACACTTCTTCGCTTTCGCAGAGAACTGGTTGTGGTACCAGCACACTGCGGGGTTGCGCGGCCGCGAGCGCGAGCGTGGACGCGAGCGCGAGTTTGTTCGTGAGCGTGGCCTATTCGCGTGTCGTTCTTGCACACTGAACAGCTCCGACACTTTTTTCTCGAGCGCTGCGATCGCTTGGTATAGGTGGCTGTCGTTTCCCTCCGAAGTCGCGGCTACCTGTGGCTGGCATTGCCTCATCGTCTCTACGATCTTGTCCGCCTTTTGAGCAACCTTGTCTAGCGGTATGTCGTCGTCCAAGGTTAGGATGGTCTGCGCCTGGGTTGGCAACCGACTTATCCAGAGGGATCGCAGGATCGTGTCACTCACAGCGGTCCCGGCTAGTCCGCGGAGGTGGCGGAGAAATTGTGAGGGGCGCCTGTTCCCCATTTCTTCGCCCTCTAGAAGGCGGCGAATTTGTTGCTCGGCCGATGCTGAGAGGCGTGCTATGAGCTCTGCCTTGATTTTTTTGTACTTGCCTTGACTAGGTGGTGAGTCAATAATGTCGCCGACTTCCTCAGCGATTCGTGGGTCCAGGTTAGCGACGATGTGGTGGAATCTGGTCTCATCGTTTGTGATATTGCTAAGCGCGAATTGCGCCTCGATTTGCGAGAACCATCTTGCTGGATTCTTCTCCCAAAATGGCGGGACTTTGATTCCTACGCGACTCACGTACGCGTTGGATGTTCCACTGGCTTCTGTGCTGTTTTCCATTGTGTGATTCACGTCGGGCACTTTGTAACTTAACGCGTTTTTAAAATCACGTCGGGCACTTTATTAACTTAACGCGTTTGTGAGATCACGTCGGGCACTTTATTAACTTAACGCGTTTTTGAAATCACGTCGGGGTCACCAATTTGTGGGGTTGTTAGATTAGAAATAACAAGTCCACGGTTTGTAACACGTTAAATATATTAATAAAGATACAACAGCTCGGAAAGAATGTTCCACCAATATAGAGGTCTGGACGGATGTTTAGCTGAAGGCAAGCGGAAAGTCACTGCCGTGGTCCTCGCCGGACCTTTCGAAGAAGGTCTCGGAAGGCTGGCATATGTCTGGCCATGTGTTTACTTTCATAAATGGGCTCAGATCTAAGGGTTAGTTTTATGGTTTTGTTGGCATTGATTTGTTTGGTGCCTTAGTGAAAATGTCGTAAATTGTAGGGATCACAGATGTAGGTCGGTAACCAGTGTCGGTGACCGCTACACCCTACAAAATTCAACTTGTGCAGGAACTCAATGAAGATGATCCCGATCGCCGCTTACACTTTTGCGAAATTCTAATCGATTTATGTCAAGGAAATAGAAATAATTTTTTCAGATGAGGCCGCAATTTGTCTGAATGGTACAGTAAACCGTCAAACTTGCAGATATTGGAGTCGGGAAAATCCTCATTGGATGGCAGAGGCACATACCCAACACCCTCAGAAATTAAATGTGTAGGCTGGAATAGTTGACGACAGAATAGTAGGGCCTTTCTTCTTTGAAGGAACCCTTACAGGACAAAGATATTTAGAGTTTCTAGAAAATGACCTTGTTCCAGCCCTTGCAGTAATTTTTCCTAACGATAATGACCCTGACATTCTTGACGATACCATATGGTTTCAGCAAGACGGTGCACCTCCGCACTATGCGCGCCCTGTACGAGATTTTTTGGACAACTGTTTTCTTGGGAGGTGGATCGGCAGACGCGGACCGATAGAATGGCCTGCAATATCGCCAGATCTTACACCTCTTGACTATTTTTTATGGGGTTACTTGAAGTCAAAAGTGTACATTAATAAACCACGTAATTTAGAAGAACTTCAAAATCGCATTCGGGACGAAATATGCAGAGTTACCCCAGAAATCATTCATAATGTGCAAGAAGAATTTCTTCACAGACTTGCGCATTGTCAAGAAGTTGGTGGATGGCAATTCGAACATTTAATTTTAGTATAAAATTTAATCAATTGTATTTTATTTTACATACCTCAGAATTGTTACTTTTTTATGGATACAATTTACGTTTTCTAACATTCAATCGTCATTTACCCGAAAACTATCCTATGTAAGAGGGCAAAGTTTTAGTACTGCCTGATAGAGAATTAAATGATCTTTCAGAATCAAGGAAAAAAATATGGTGCTGCCATTTAAAAAAAATCGCATTTTACGCTAAAATATGTATTTTTTAAATTAAAAATTGACCTGTTCAAGGATTTTTCCCAAAAATAATTGTTTCGTTTTTATTGAATTTATTCCATACTTTTGGCGCATACTGTATACACAGTTAAGAAAATGCATATTAGCAAAAGATTTTTGTACCTAAAAATTTGTTGAATAGACCGTTTTTTTCATGATTTATTCGTTTTACTTCGGTGTCTTTATACAGGGTTTCCCAAAATAGAAGGCCATACCATTAACCACATATTCTTTGGACAAAAATAATGCGATTTTCCTTATGCCATTTTTTATTTGGGCGTCCCTGTTTGTCCCTGAAACACAATTCGCGAAATTTACGAACCAATAGATGGCGTTTTAGAATTCAAGATGTCAGATGTAAGGGTGAACAACAATTTGTTTACAATTGCCGCTAAATAAAGCTTTTAGTTAACAGGGAGGTTGTGTTTTATTGTGTAATTATTTGTATTTGTTAGGTGAAAGTGTATTTTAGGAGTTATCAAACTTTAATGTAAGACAAATTTCTAGAGTGTATATATATCGTCAATTCCTTGTAGGTTTGTAACTTTAACCTTTCAGATCCAGATATAATGGCTCGGTTCGAGATATCTATAACAGATATCTTGGGGAATCCTGTGTGATTTCGAAAAGAAGGTGAGGCAAGGCCACACAAGTTTTGTCTGGGGTAGAACGTGAGAAACCCCAAATTGTCAAAAACCTGTGTTTACAGACGTCTGCTTTACTTCAGCCACCCTATAAATATATATTTTATTAAAAAGAAAATTGGCAGTGTGTGTAATATAGATTTAAAACCAGTCTTTGTTAATTCACAAGATAACATTGTTATAATTACCTGGCATAAAATCCTCTATAAGAAAATGTTTGCTATATACTTTCATGTGTTTTGTTGTCGGTTTTCAGATTCTCAATTTAATTTTTCATAGCTTACAGAGTTTCGGGTGTACGCGAAATTTACAGGGAAATATTGGAAGTAGGTACAGTAAGAGGAGCACTGGGGAACGGCACCAATATTTTGTGCAAATATTCTTGCATATGTTTCGCATATTTGCACACTTTTTATAACTAAATATCGTACGATTTTAATAAAGTTTGCAAAAAAATACTGAAAATTTCCTCTACACCTACACATACAAAACCGATTTGTTGGATTGTTGTTGATTCTGGACTTTTCTCCGTTCAAGATAAAAATATTTTCAAACTGTTCTGGTACTATTTATGCAGAAAAAATTACAGAAAAATATTACAAAACTTCACATCTCTATTATGCAAGTAATTTGTTGTTCACCCCTACAGCAGCTCCGAAATCTATCGACAGATGCCAGCCACTTCGGGATTTTCGCCAATAACACTTAATAAATATCACAAACTAACTCTTCTAAACGTATGTACTGCGTTGTCAGAAAGCATGTAGATCGCATACAACTTGTATGCACAAGCACAATTCCGCGCGAACGGCGTCTGACGTCACAGGTGTTGGCTGTGGCGGTGACCATTTCTTGCGGGCGTGGTGAAATTTTAAATACCGCTTGTAGGTTTATTTTTCCGTGAAATTGTTTAGGACAAACGGCATTTCGATTAAAATAATACATTCTTTCATCTGCACGAGTTCTGAAAAATCATGCAGTTTTACCATTATACAGGCTGTATCACATAAGAGGGCCCCCACCATGTATCTCGCTTAATATGCGAGACACGTCAAAAATCTTTAATTGTTTTTTGTTGCATTTTTGGAGGCCTTTATGCTCGTAAAAACAAATTTGAGATCCATGGCCAACTTTATGAGTAATAACAAAAAAACCTGTAAAGTGCCCATACTTTAAGGCTGTCTAACTTTTTTATTTTAAGAGATAGAGAAAACTTATTGGTAATAAATTTTGATTGTAAAATTGATATCTTTCACCTGATATAAACAGATTTTTGAAATATCGTATGTGGTTCGCAGCGCCCTCTAGGCGGAAAATTTTTTGTTTATTGAAGCAGGCTACGGCCACAAAAAATTGCCTTTTTTTCGTCTTTCATGCAATATACTACATGTTGCCCTTATCTTTCGTATTTATTAAATTTTTTTTCAATTTTAGAAAAAAAAATGTACCTAAATATTTTCGTGTTGCTCAAGATAATGTAGTACCTGTTTTAAAGACGCCAATTGCAAAAAAATAATAAACACAATGTACTTTTTTTATGCAAAATACAGATTATTTTATAATATTATTTCATTACATTGTCTGTGTCAAAATAATTTTAAAGACCCAATTGCTTCTAATGTGAAAACCAATAAAATAATATTATAAGAAATACTGTATTTTGCATAAAAAGTACATTCTATTTATTGTTTTTCTGCAGTTGGCGTATTTAAAACAGGTTCTACATTATATTGAGCAACACGAACATATTTAGGTACATTTTTTTTAACTAAAATTGAAAAAAATGTAATAAATACGAAAGATAAGTAGTATATTGCATGACACACGAAAAAACAGGCATTTTTTGTGGCCATAGCCTGCTTCAATAAAATTTTTTATTATCCGCCTAGAGGGCGCAGCGAACCACATACGATATTTCAAAAATCTGTTTATATCAGGTGAAAGATATCAATTTTGCAATCAAAATTTATTAACAATAAGTTTTCTCTATCTCTTAAAATAACAAAGTTAGACAGCCTTAAAGTTTGGGCACTTTACAGGTTTTTTTGTTATTACTCATAAAGTTGGCCATGGATCTCAAATTTGTTTTTACAAGCATAAAGGCCTCCAAAATTGCAACAAAAAACAATTAAAGATTTTTGACGTATCTCGCATTTTAAGCGAGATACATGGGAGGGGCCCTCTTATGTGATACAGCCTGTATATTGACGAACACAACTTTAGTTAAACAACAAGTTAAATTTATTGTTTTTGTAATGCGTAATGAATAACGCCACACTAACACATACTGAAATTAATACGCGTGCTAGCTGGAAAAGAGACTGCTGAGCAGACGGTTATCAACAGGGGAACGCGAGACGTGTTTGGATAAGTAAATACAAAGTAGATAGTTGGTCAGAGAGTTTTGTTGGAAGACGGTGAATGCTGACAAGTAGTGCTTCTTATCTAATTTACAAATCATGAGGTGAGTAAGATGTTGTATATCATATTTAATGTCGTATTGTTTTAACTTAATATTACTTATTGTTTCTGTTCTGCTTTATTACAGTACGGTCATTTGATCAAACCTCAAATCACACTGTCTGCTTAATTTTTATGAAGCATTTGTGATGTATGATCAACTCAGAAAATTTAAAGTCGATCTGATAAGTAGTTTTCGAAATATGTAAGATCAAATTGGATCGCTCCGGATCGTCAGGCGTGACGTCATTGCCTCCTACAATTTCTCGGTACTCGTCTACCACGAGATTTTATTATTTGATAAACAAAATTTTAGATTTATTTTAAACAGAACTACTTTTTAAAATCACAATATGCTATTTAAAAGTATATTCATCTAATCTACCTATGGTAGATTTAATTACGATGACTATTTAATACAAATCACCAATTTGTGAATGCTGACATGAGAGGTGTAAAAATGCAACGGTAAATTCTTAAACGAAATCGTTAATAGCCGCTAGGATTTCAAATAATGTAGATAGGTACTTAAGTAACTAAAAAATATGTATTTATTATGTTACAAAATTAATAATAAAATTAAATATTTTTATTTCGAAAAAAAAGAGAATAAAACTTTTGTTTTGTTATATACCTATTGGTCAGCCTACTTAAGTTTTAGTTAAATTAAAGTTGCTACTATACAGAATGTGTAAACAAAATATCAAATGTATTCTTTTTGACTTTAAATATTGAACATTTTAAAATCAGAATGCAGAAAAAAATATTCTATTTAAGATTTTTACGATAAAACTACGGGGGCAATTCAGAGACATTTTCAAGTGTCTTCTAACTAAAAGAGAACCCCCATTTCACACAATAACTATAAAAACAATTAAATACCTCGATGTTTACTTTATAAAAGATTATTTCCAGAATGCGACGTCCTTAAAGACATTTTACAGTCCGCAATTCTTTTTGCAATGGTTTGCAGCAATCCGTTGCACCTGATGATAGAAATGATACCGACCCGAATACACACTAAAAATTAAACTGTTTGGATAAACAGTTTAATTTTTAATTTAACAAGTGACAGTAACAAACAGCATAACATAAAATACAATAATCTAGTAGAAGGGAAAGAAGTTTGAATTTGACAATTCAGCCTCGAAATGTTTGCGTATCACTAAATTATTCCTTAGAATTACAGAAAAGCCTTAATAAAAATTGAGCAAGACCTATATTTTGAAAGTGCAAGTTTTTCAGATATGAAACCTTTTACAATACGCTGCTGTTCAATGCGCATGCCTACTTACAAGAGACTTGCAACTTGCCGACTGTAAAGTGGCTTTTACTACATTATTTGTGTCCCTCCCCTATATTTCAGAAATCGAGTTCCTCAGATACAACAATTATAAGTTTTCAAATTGTTACACAGGAAATTCGGTACAGAATGTTGTATAAAAATAATATAGTCAATAAAATGCACGATTACATTTAGTTTACCATATTTCACTGAAATTTCTCAAGAGACTGGTAAGATTTGAAAGTAATCGTGCTATTTATCGACATTTTATACAGAATTTCGCTTGCGAAAAATATCCAATAATATTCAGTATTTTCGGAGCAAGAGTTCATAAAATTTTATAATATTTGCAAAATTATACTTTTTATTAAATCTTATATCTAATAAAGATAAGTCCATTAAAGAATGAATATATCATCTTTTTTAATGCTTGGCAGCTGAGAAACGTTACTTTTAATACGAATTATAAAACCGTGTAAAAGTTGATCGTTCATCGGTTGCAGTTTTTCTTGTTATTAACTGGTACCGCTACATTTTATGGGACTACGTATTACATTGTGAATATGTTTTGGAAGTAAAGTTCATTTTGATATTGCTGTACATTATTCGATAATTCTTGCAAGACCACCAACCCACGCCTTGGTCATATTTGTAATAATAACCTGGGTTTCGAATTTCCCTGACATCGAGATATATAAAAAACGTTTATTATAGTATATGCGCAATTCTCAGCTTATGTTATAGTGCCAATGCGACGACACATAATTATATTATTTTTCTAAATTGGAATTTAATTATTGATCGTGAAGTCCTGATTTACGTTTTAACCATTGGCTACACAAGCTGATAAATAGTAAACTCAATTAATTCAGCAAACGAAATAAGCTCTTTTCTAAAACTCACCCTAAATTACTAACAAACATAAAGCGCCCCAATTTGAGTAATCTCATTTATCTTTTCCCTGAAACACATCCATCTAACTCCCCCATTATATAATTATACATATATCTCCCACATGTAAACATTAAGGATCAGTTTGATTTCCCTCGTTTCCGTTAATAAAGATATATGTGTATAAATGCACGTATTCAGTGGCGTACGTATGTGTTATGTCAATATAAAAATATTATTTTAAAAATTGGTTTATTGAGTGTCAGTAAACTCCACGACATTTTCAAAGTTTTTGTATGTATCCGGCGAAGTATCGAGTCGTTCACTGAATATACAGGGTGTCAATAAGCATATAATCCATATGTTAAGGGTAGCTTCCTCGACAATAAATCAATTTGAATCAAATTAAAGTAATTTTAAAGATATTTTTTTTAATGAAATTTGATATAGAGACATTTTTAGGGTAGCCGAATATTGATAGAAGAGTATTTTTTACCAGAATCATTGGTTGATCTTTCGTTTTATTTTTTTGTTAATATGAACTTAAAACTTTAAGGAAATGCAATTGTTTTTTGTAGAATATTCTTTAGTTACTGTAAAAAACGTTTTTGGAGCATGTATCGTCGTTCTACTGCAGTTTCAGTTACAGGCAGCTGATTATATTTGAATTAAACTTTATCTTTATGTTAAATGTGTAACTATATTAAATATTTCTACGATTTGAACCTGTTTACTGATTACTACTATTCAAATGTCAACTAATGTCTAATGAGATGCATACAGCCCTGGTTCTTCTAAACAACATTTAGAGAACTATATCTCGGTAGGCGTTGACTTTTGATATACAGACAAGGAAAGTTTAATATAAAATTGAAAGGGAAAGAAAAGTTCTATCAATTCACAATCTTTTATTCAATAGTGATGATCGGTTACGATGTAAAATTTTGCACTTCAACTTTTTAAAAAACCAAATAAGTATATTTGATTTCGATATTTTATTTAAACGTGGACCTGTATAAAGGACCATTTCACAATCCCGCCCGCATATACGCCCTGGCACTCCCAAACTAGTTCCATTATTTTTCAGACGGATTACCTTGATCTTAACAGTTGGTGGGGCTTGGTGGTACCTAGCCAGCTTTCGTCCCCCCAAAGCTGACTAGTTGGCGTTTTCCTGGTCCTGATTAGGTGTATTCTTAGGGCATCGATTCCGAAGATGCCCTTCAGCTCCACAATTCCAACAGTGGATGGGTCTTCGTCTGCTGTATACCGTCCTTCTAGAAGGTGTCCAATAAGTCCTGCAAACCCTTCACAAGCTCCTTGAAATTTACTTTGTGAAGCTGTAGTTTAAATTTGTTCTTGACGAAAAGATTTAATAAAAAATCTTGTGTAGTTTGATATATTAATTTTATTAATATTTGTTTTCTTTTAAGCTTTTTCTTCTGAAGTTTTGATTCAGGAATATTAATTAGTTAAATTAATTTACATTAACGTTTTGTAATGTTTTATTTAACAATTTAGTATTCATAATTCATTATATTTTTTGTACGTTCATTAGGTATTTTTACCGTGACCGATTGGAATTTGTTTTCACTTTCACGGCAATCTTTGATCTTTTTATAATTTTCAGTAGTCTTATTTTTCGAAGTTTGGCACCGAATAAAAAGACATACAATCGATATTTTTCGATCAAGTTTGGTATATAACTATTTTGATGGGTGCTGAATAGCCTGGTAATATTATCTTTTTGATAAAATATCTAATACCATTTTTATGGTAAAACGACCCTTTTAAAAAAATCATAGTATGCCAGGCTTTTGTCACATAAATAAACGTTAGTAGAATATAACCTCCCTTCAGAGTACTAATTGTGGAAAAATTGGCTTGCGGAAATTCCACAGCCTTCTCATATTTCTAGAGGTGTTAACCTAAAAAACGGGACACACTGTATATTTGATTTTTTTGGAAAATGCTCAAAGGTAAATTTTTGTATTTAGACATTTTAATTTTGTGATATTTGTTTCATTTTAGATTTAGATATTTTTTCGGTAAAAGCATCTACACATGTTACAGATTTTCTTTATTTTTTAAAATTTCAAATAATGGATAAAATTCATTTAGAAAGTATGTTCCTCAAATGTGAGAACATTTGGAATAAAGTTAATTTGTATAATCCTAATTTTTTCTTGAATCTGAGAAACGATTTTACGTATCTGCATATGTTCATACATTTAATTTATATTCCCTACGCTAAACATTTCCAAGGGATCTCTGTTATCCAGCATGTCTTTGACTATGAGTAACTTTCATAAATCATCGAATAGAAGGATGCATTCGGTTAGGAAAACGTTCAGCGTACAACGTGCAAATTAACTACATTAACACATCTAAATTAGAACAGTTTATACGATTTCATAACACATTCAAAACTGACCATGTACTGCCAAATAAAAATGTAATTCATAATTTTCTTTTTTTGTACCCAGGCAGGATGACCTGACAATAGTTATAAAATACTAATTTCGCGCATAAAACATAAACAATATTTTGTGCCCAACTGTCCAAAGTAGTTAGGTTTATTATTTGACCATGTACTGCCAAATATAAATGTAATTCATAATTTTCTTTTTTTATACTAGTCGAGGCAATGAAGCACTTAAAAGGCCAAAGATAGGAAATCTTTTAGGATAGGACGTATCGGAATGCGGGTTTTTGCATTCGCTTGCAAAAATTATTTATATCATTCGTACCTACTTTGTACCTATTACAAACAGGAAGTTTCATTGCTGCAGCCAATAATGCAAGCAAAAAATGCATCTTTTGAGAGGCCTTTTGGCAAATTTAATAACTTCGTAAATAAGAGTCAGAATTGGCTCAAGTCGGCGCCATCGGCGAACACCCCACGAACACCTGGTGGGCCCCAACCTGGACGCGGACGTCATCTTCGAGAATTTTTCTGGAAATATCGACAATAACGAACCGAAAATCGTTATGGGGGCTTTTTGTGTGCGCTGAATCCGAATTTTATGTTGAAAACGACCACCCGAACACCTGGTGCGCCCTAACCTGGCCCTGAACGTCATCCCCGAGGGTTTTCCAGACATAATTGAAAAATCGTTACTGGGGGTTTTTTGAGTCGCTGAATTCAAATATAGCACCGACGAACACCCCACACTTTCATTTTTCACGATAGCGTGTTATTGGAATTTTACGTATCTATAGCTATAAAAAAGTCAGTTTTTTGACAGTTGGACAACATTTTTTTTAAAATTATGAAGGGCTTGTATTTATTTTTAAGTTTCTTCCTCTTTCCTTCTTTAATTCTGCACATTACAAAAATACTTGAATTTCGAAACCATCCTGTATAGTTTTTCTTTGTTTTTATGAATTATCTTCTTAAGGAAAATTTTGTCTACGCCAGTGACCTAACGCTCCGATTCCTGTGCGAAATAAACCAATTTTCGATATTTATTTCAATCCTCTCGCATGACTGCTCTATATATCCGAAACGTCTATTAAAGAGGCTAGGTGGATCGCAATTCGGAATATCGCTTGTTTGTAATGAAAACAGGCTAATTTAAGTACGGGTTAATGATCCGTACTCTGTTAATTTACACAAACACCGGTGCGTAGCTAGGCTACCTAATGGAAAACATACAACATATACGATATACTTTAACAGAAATTCTGTCATGGGTGCTAAGAAATAATTTTCGAGAAGTGCAAAATATTCTATGCAGTAGTTTTTAAAATGCAGGGGCTGCTCGAAATATTTTGATGCTCTCGGTAAAGCAACCACTGATCTCACCTCACCCTTTTCCACAAAGAATAGCAATAGCCATTAACAGAACATTTTGAACTTTATTTATTCATTTTGTAAACAAGAAACATGAAAGTAGGTAATAATATCAAAATGAATAAAACTATATCATCGATACAGGGGAATATAAAAAATTTCAAAAGACGCCGAAACTAAGTTGTGGAATAGAGTGGTGCAATATAATTTCAAGAAAATGACATAAAAATTATTAGAATATGTGGATATATGCATATTTTAGTCACCTAACTCGATATTATTCAAAATGGGGTAGTTATAAAAGAAATATTTTGTATCTCGTCGCAAATCAGTATTATTTTGCCCCAAGCGAACCCGCTGCTCGGATATAAAAACTTATTTCGGAACGGCGACTGCAAGCCGTTATTTGAATGCAACGTTCGAATTATTAGCACTTCGTAAATTCGCAATAACGTTATAAGTCGTTTAATTTTATGAAGCGTATACAACAAATTTGGCAACTATGCAGTCTCTCGTCTACCAACTCGCCGACATACGTCGTTCCTGAACTGTAAAGAAGGCAGAGAGGGCCGTTAACTATGCAGCTTAGATTATTACATATTTACTTTGCTAGCAGTGCATCAGGACAGTGCTAGGTGATATTGATTTCTGTTTCTGTTGTTGGTATTACGGACGCTACGGCAAGAATCGCTTCTCGGATAACGGTGGTCTTCCAACACGTCCCGTAGTAGGTTTTATCGTAAATTCTTCCTTGAAACTTTATATGTATTATTAATAATAGTAAGCAGTAAATATTTTGACGTGAATAACTTTTTTAAACTAAAGCCACTGGCGTAGGTATGAGGTCTTGTTCGTACTTTAAGTCCCTAACTTATACGCCAATGATTGATGATGATGAACACATTTTTTCAGTGCAAATATTAAAATTTTATTAAATTTTCTGAAAAAGTGTTTTTGAGGATGTCCATTAAGAAGCTTTGTTAGGATCTTACAAAAATTATAGAATTAAGTAGGCAAAGCTCATTTCTTTGTAACAATAATAAGGACAGATGTCAAATCAGTTTGTTGTGGGGTTATAACATGTTGAAATTATATTAAATACTATCTATGGGGAAAGATGGATTGGTCGAGGTGGTTGCTTGAATAGCTCGACCACCGGATCTCAATTTCATTAGATTTTTTCTTTGGAGCTTTTTAAATGAAAAAGTGTATGCAGCTCCGGTGTATAATAGAGAATAGTATATTCTACAACAAGTTGTAGAATGGCATATATTCCACACGAGCGAACAGTTTGTAGTCCGAACCGAGGGCGGTTCGCGAGTGTGGAATATGCCATTCTAAACATGTATTAGACTATACTTTCTCTAACAAGATTTTAGAAAAGTTGCTTATTTGTACATATACATAGAATAACATTCTAACACAGTGTGATAGAATGTCATTCTAACACAGTATGCTGGAATTACATCTATTACAATATAATTTTTAGTTGTGGAACATACTTGCTAAAATCGTGTTGGAAAAAATTTAATACCTATATCGTATTCGAAGAGCTTGGGGTGAAATAAATAATGACATGCTAATTCGAACAAGACTAAAGTGCATATTAATTTGATCATCATTTAAATTAAATTGTTTACAAGCTTTTATTTGTTATACAGTGCGGCAATAAAGTCTTGCCACCTTCCCCCCCTTGAAACTGGTAAACGGTTTTCTAAATAACCTCATTTTAAGTTATGAACATTTATGTGACTTTTCCGATTTTTCCGGAAATGACATCACCTCTCTTATTTTAAATGGAACACTAATATTTTTATTACAGATATCGAATCTAAGGTAAATCTTCCGTTGATATATAGCACAATCCCTGTCAAACAGGTCGTTGAAAGAAGAAAAAGCTGTCGTTAGACTTAATAAAATATTTAAAAATACGTATGATTTAATTTTTCTTTAATAACAATAATAATACTAATTCAGTGTTCGAAAAATGTATCGTGCGTAAAGAGTGCAAAACAGATTTTATTATTTTCAGGAGGTTCAGCCCAGCTAACAATTTCTTGTTCTGTAAAAATCGTAAGAACATCTTCAAAGCAAATTTTATAGAACAATGTTTGTTCTAAGAACATTTTCAGAACATTTTTACAACACTTATACCATAAAAATGGGCACCGTTCTATAGAACCTTTTAGTTCTTTAAGCGGTTCTGTAAAGCTTGCAGGAAATCCTTATAGAATTGTTGAATAAACGTTATCACAAGTCTTAAAGAATTTTTATAACACAGTTACAAAGCAATCTCATAAAAATTCTATAGCATTTCGCTATACAATTTTTGTGTTGCATGGTGTTATATTTAAAGAACTTTAAATTCCTTTAATTGTATCTTTTAAAAACAAAATGTTTCTGTATCGCACATGTTAGAAATAATATGGACGGGCCAATAAGAACCAATAAGATGGGCCTAATCAGCCTGCATAGGAGTATTTACTTATATCATTACGAATTGTTTAGTTTGTTTGTCCATCAGGGAGCAGTACTTTTTAATGCGGAAAAAGTTTTATCGTAAAATATAAGGTACATAGTGGTAATTTTTTGATGCGCCCTCAGTTAACCTTATACTATGATGCTGGAAATTTAATAAAAAGAATTGTTTTCTAAATTGATGAATTTAACAACCAACTGTACATAAAATAGTCAGAAAGTAAGTATATCCATATTATTGATATCATTTCACCTATTAATATTGTACATATTTTTAATTAAGATTTTTTTTCTTTCTTCACAATATGGCGACAGAAAGAAAGGCTTCATCTTGTACTTCTCACTAATATGACATTTTTGTGTCGATTGCAATGATTATAGAGCAAATATGCTTCGTAAGCAACTACTTAATATTCACAGTGCTGTCATATTTTATTGTGGTAATTTCACTTATTTCAATCTTATTTAATAAATCTAATAAAATTCTTTAACTTCAACATCTAGAAGTGCAAATGGAAAAGGCTTGGAATGGTCTAAATTAAATATGTTACTAAATTTCTATAAGAAAATCAATTTCTCTTAGCAATCAAATAAATCTTATCTATCATAATGAAATATTCTTTCTGCAAGCAGATAATAATTTTTACAAGTCACGACTATGTTATACAAATTTCCCCATTACACTTTGATCAAAATATTTCGTACTATTACAGGCGGGTCTCGTCAGATGGGGCTATGGGAAACCTACATACATAAAAAATGATAGTTCTATAGCGTTTCTTTATGGAACAAAAAGGCTTTTGTTACTTATTTACTCTATAATGATTTTATAACAACTTTATTATTATTTTCTACAACTGCTTTAAAGAGCTTTTTCTCTTAAGTTCGATAGCAGCTTCCATATTTGTAATTTGTTTTCCGCAGCAGAATTGTAACTTAACAACGCCTTATACAATGGTTCTATAAGCGACATTACGGAATAATTTTGTAAGAGTGTCACAGGAGTTGGTATAATTCTATAAAGCAGTATTTTGCATCGGTTTTACAGTAATTTGATTCTATAAGCACCGTTGCTGTAAAATTGTGTTATTGTACACACTTATAGGGCTACATTAGCAGTTATGTTATAAATGCTCTATAAACTATGCTCTAAGAACGTTCTTGCAACAAATTAAAAAAACAATTCAGTTTTTGAAGGCAAAATAGTCTCATGTGCCACATTAATTCAACAATTTAGTATTCTAAATACAACTATAAAATATTAACAGAATATAAAACTCCTATTACTCTAAATTTATAGAACTACTTTGCTAGCTGGGAGGAAGCACATATCGAACATTTATTCCATTAAATTAAATTATTAAATCCAGTGGCTTTAGTTAAACGCATTTACATTTTAATATTATTACAATATACCAAGTTTAAAGAAACAGTATTGATTTGGTTATATATCAAAAAATAAAATATGTTTTTTAAAAGTTGAACGCTCTGTATCAGAAAAACGGAGTGTCAAAGAGAAAAATATTATAAGACCCCTATATTTTTTCATATTGTATCATTTCCCAAAGTTAAGAAAGAAAAATCGGGGACACCCTGTATATTTCGTTTCAATAAATTTAATTAATTTAAAAATCAAAAAGGCAGCCTTCATCGACAGATGTAACATTTAAAAACAATAAAAACATGTTGGAAGGAAGTGCCAAAGACGTGCAGAAACCCTAAAAACGTTTCTCCTTAAAAGCCCGCGTATTTTTAACTAGACAGCCACATGTTTCACCAAACTCGACAAAGAAAAAAGTAACCAAATAAACAGAAGCGGCAGCGGTCGTACCAACACCAACAGTCAGTGTCTGGATTAAATGAAGGATAATGTCGAGTTTAAAGATGAAGGCAGTCCTTCTGGGCTTATTTAATGATTTAATGCAGTTTTTGACCCGAGGATATGCGTGCACTATTTCGATGTAACATCAACAAACCATAAACCATTTATACCGGCGCATGTGTTTATGGCGTGTCTTCGCTTCATATTAAAAATGCCATAAAAGTGCAATAATAATTAACGTTATATGTTGGGTAATTATTTTCTTAACAATGTTATTTGATGTTGATGTCGAAACAACGTGTGAGAAACTGTCCAAATAGTAGATTTTATTCCTTTAGTAGATGATGGATCGCATCTTATCCGAAACAGATTCAAGATAAATGTAGGGAAATTACATTTTGTATATTTGGTACGGAGGCGATTCATCAATCATTTAACATGTTCTGTTGAAATCGTTGGTATTAAAACTAACTTATATATTCATCCGAGTTGAAAATTATTTCTTTGAAACGCATATAACAGTACTTTGGTCATAGTAATTATTCATGTGTTTGATAAATTGCCTCCTCATTTCCTGATGAAAATTATTGGTATCAAATGTGAGTACCTACTTTAGGTAGATACACAGACTTTTTGAAGAAATTGTTATTAGAAATTCAGTAAAGTAAATATTATCTAAATATTTAAAAAATCAGAGAATACACAAAAATAACATTTTTTCCTACGACAATTGTAGATTAGTTCTTTAGAGAGATTAACTACATGGAATCAATGCTATTTTGATGGTAATTGAAAATAAATTAACATTCTAGGGCTGAGATTTTGAAATGTTTTAAATAATATGCAGGATCTTCGATTGATGTTGTGCTGTTCTAGAGAATTTCCATATATGTGTGTGTCGTCAGCATAAAAACTATGACGGGTAGTTATGAGGTTATTAAGATTCGCCGAATATAACAAGAACAAAAGTGGATCAAGAACAGAGCCCTATGGACCATTGGGCCGTACTTGAAGAATGATCTGATCCAATACGAACAGAGACTGTTCTATTGCACAAATAGTTAAGTTTTAAAAGAAGTACATAATCTAGGGACTTTGTCGAAGGCTTTGGAATAGTACAAATCAAAAGCAAGGGACCATTGATTCAAATAGAAGAAAAAGTTGATGGTAGTAGATCTGCATAAGTTTATGCGTTAAGGAGAGATGCATTATTCGGGACACTATAATTCTTTCTAGAACCTTAAGACAAATAGCCTTGACGTGGCAAGAGAAAATTTAAATATAATACATAAAAGTTCTGCTAAAGAAGAAGCACAACGTTTGAGTGCTGATACTAACTATCGGGTCCCGGTACCAAATCCACACGAAAGTTATTGGGATGCTGCGGCACGTTATTCTGATTAAGTTATAGACTCAAAACAGTGGTCCTGTCTAATAGTTGAAAATAATGGAATGATTCCTCAGTAAATACGTTTTAAAAAGTAGTGGCTGAAAATTCAGCACATTCTAAGTCAGAGACGCATAAGTGCCCCGTGGCATTACGGACAAATGGAATATAAATTTTAGACCAGATAATTTTTTAGTATATTCTAACACAGCTTTTTATATGATATAGATTTACTGAAACATTTCATGATGATCAATAAATATCTATTTTACGTTCCATATGCAGCATCAAATTTTTAACATTCTATGCTATACATCTCGTCAATCTTAGTAAATATCCTGGCGCTTATTGTTTCGCTGCATAGGCGTAGCGATAAATAATCCAGCCAGTGTAATAAATCCCTCCGGTTGAAGACTGTATAGTAAATTATACATGATAACTGACAGTTCATTATAGTGGGTACACCATTATTGTTTTAATTCGCTTTGTCACCCGCTGTTTTAATTAGTCTAAGCGAATTTGTAAATTGGAGCATAAATTGGAAACACTTTCATCTAAAACCATCTTCGTCGACGAAATTCAGCGTAATTTATTTCTTAATAAAACAATTACTGACAAAAATCGAACCATAATTGTGAAAGGTTGAACGATTTCATGCGCCGTGCGAACTTTACAGATGACTATAAGTATTCTCAGATTGTTTGCCAAATCAAACGCTTCAACATGATTTAAACAATATCAACAGATACCTACTGTTCAGACTGACTGGTTCCTCTCAAAAAATCAAAATGTCCTCCATATTGGAACTAATAATCTTGAAGTCATAATCACTAATAATTTAAGCTGACCCAAGCAAGCTAAATCAACCTACTATGTTTTAAAAATCTTTTGAATCACCTTCAGCAGAGTTCTTCAATCGAATACACAAAATATTTATTCATCCAAAACTGGCATACAATACAATACTTTGGTCTCCTCATCTTGTCTTGTGATGTGCTTCTTCTTGAATCGGTTCTGTGAAAATTTTAATACTGTCTGATAGAGAATTGAACGATCTTTCAGAATCAAGGAAATAAATATGGTGTTGCCATTTAAAAAAAAATCGATGACGTCATTACTCGAAAACAAATGACATTTGAAAATCGCATTTTACGCTAAAATATGTATTTTTTAAATTAAAAATCGACCTGTTCGAGGATTTTTCCCAAAAAATAATTGTTTCGTTTTTATTGAATTTATTCCATACTTTTGGCGCATACTGTATTTTCAACCATTTTGCCAAATTATATATTTGGATTTTCTATTATACGAACAAATAATTGTTGTATGATTTTATTATTGTTTTGTTCTCATATTAGCAATTAAGTAATTTTTGAATTTACATATTGTGCGTAATAGAGTTTGTCTTTGCTCTTATTGTATGTTAATAATAATTTCCGCGCTGATTGCCACGTCTTCGATTTATGATGGCATTTCAAAAGATGTCTCTTCCTCAGACGTAACTCAGAAATTAAATTTTATCCTCTGTATCTATATTCGATACGTACATTATTTATATTAGCTGTGTTCCAAATTGCAAGTTCTAAAACCTTTTCTTAGTTGAGATTTGTTCAAGTCTTTGGGATTTCTATTGCTTCTTTGCATAATCTTGGAATATTTCCTCTCTCTCTAACCAGCCCAGAAATTGTTCATTCATTTACAACTGCAACGAAAGTTTACAAGCCAAAATGATTCTAAAATCCACCTATTTTTGACTCAAAACATTGGCTATATTAAAAATTGTCAGATTTTCTAGCTTGAATAAGTTGTTTATTTCGCACGATGTTTCTGAGGATAAAGACAAAAAGAAACTACTGTTGTATCAAACTGAATAAGTATAAACAATGAAATAAGACATAAAATTGAATAAGTTGGTTAAGAAGATTATAGGACGGGATTTTATTTATTGACTAATCTATTCAATATCAATTTTAGTTTAATTGAAAGTGTGAAATGACGATGAAAGCAGGAGACCTATACAGTAAAATACGAAGAAAAGATAATGAGAAGGAAAACTGCAAGATGCTACAATAGTGCTGGTTAGAAAAAGAGAATGGAAGAGAATATAGGGACAATACTACCGACAAAATGAGTATGAAAATACGGAAATAGAAGGCTTAAGAACTGAAGGCAGACAGATGAGAAAAGCTAAGAGGCAAAGATATAGACAGGCAAGAAAGAAGAACAAAAATAAAGGACTCAAGATACAATGCAAAATATGAGAGGTTGATAACAGAGAAGATACTTAAAGAGGGAAAGTAATAAGGAAAGGATAATGTTAGCAATATTCAGGTGTGGCAATGAGGAAAATGATAATAAATGGTGGACAGATCAAAGTGAAAGAAGATGTAGGGTCTGTTTGGAAGAGAGAGAAACGATAGAACATCTGCGCGATGAAAAAATGAGGGGAAGACATGAAAGCAGAGAGGAAATTTTGAACGAGGAGGAAAAAGGTTTAGAATGAATGAAGACAGTTAAGGAAGTTAGAGAATCGAGGGCCAGGCAGAATAGTGTTTAAGTTTGTTTTAAATTTTGTAATTAATGTCTATCATAAGGAATATTGTAATTATTTAAGCCTGTAGGGCAAAATGAAACTTATTATTACAATTTTAGTTTAATTTTCAAATTGTAATACTTGTTTAATTTGGTAAAAGCATCATCGTACAAATGTATCATAATTGACTGTTATCATGATGTTTGTAAATATTGTTACCACTGAATCGCATTAGAGGTCGAAGGCATTCAATAGTGCTTACAGCATGTAGGACGCTTTATTGCTGTTGTGGTCTATTCGGTCCAGCATGGAGTTGCTAATGGATACTACACTAGATGTAGCTTTGCTACATTTCGCGGACTCAGGATCCCTCACTTACGCATACTAATGAGAGCTAACAAGCTAAAAACCATACATATGTCTGGTGGGCCACTGACGAATGACTTTGATTTTTTGCTATAGGTTTTCGGGTGTAATTCAATGCTGGTCGGGGCATTAGTCCGCAGAGTAGTCGTTTCCAGCAATTTCCTTTTACAAATATCGTTATAGAGGTTGAGGACTTTCAATGGTGCATACAGTATGAATCATTGCTTCTGTGGCTTACCAGTTCCAACATGAAATTGCTAATGATCGCTACACTAGATGTAGCTATATAAGTTATAGAAACTAGTGATTTTGAGAAATTGTTTATATGAGTAAAGGTGCTCAGAATTGAACAACTACAGCTATACTCATTATTCTTTAGATTACTATGCGAAGTAAACCGCTGTGAAGACATCATTTCTGCTCAGTTTCCTTGATACTACGCAACTTTGTTCACTTTAAGACTGTATTATTCAGTTCACTGCATATCATTTGTGCTCATTGCGACTGTTGCGTCGAAACCTGGCAATATTCCGTTCCATGCCCGATAGGCTCAATTAAGGTTAAACCATCGATAATTTAATTCAAATGAGGAAAACCTACTATCGCGTCTATTACACAACCGTGCGCGTTGTTCACCGGTACTTACGTGATAGCGAGGTAAAGTGACGGGCCGGCGTCAAAAAGGCCGTTAGAGTGACAAAACAAAGTGGGAAGTGCATAATACGGACACCTACTACTACCGACCTAAGCTCACAAGAAACAATAAACCAAAATACAATCGGCGGACGTCTCTGCCTACGATCCGTGCCTTGAATTATCTCTGTTAAAAGTCTGGTAAGTGCGGCGGTAGGTACTTTTGAATTAAGCATGGGCCCTTCGAGCCTTTTGTTTGAGAACTCGGTGAATGTATAATCTTTGTATGGAGTTACTTAATAAGTTATACGCGTACTGTTGTGCTAACATTATATTGATGTAGATGGTGCTTCAATCGAATACATAATAAGCGACGTAAAGTCTGAAAGTCGTGTTTTAAGTTCATACTCCAGATATACAGGGTGTCCTGCATAAGAACTAACACAGAGCGGATGCAAAATAACCAAACCTAGCACCTACGGATAAATTGATGAGCGATTTTTTTGAATTTTGAAAAAAATACGCAATTTGCATTGCTTTCAAAAACCATATTATTGGTAATTAGTCTAATTTATTTATTTATTTGTAATGTATGGCATTTAATGCAAAAACAGTAACACAATTAGCCGCCATTTGCAAAGAGGTATAGCGCCATACTAATTAATGATAATATTTTTATTTGTCCCACAGTGAAAACATCAATTAAAACATACATTAAATCAATCGTATTTAAAGACAAATAAATTAATGGTACCGCTACTAATGACTGCATAATAACTATATAAACCAAAAAAATATACATTACACCAAAAATAAACAAGAACGAATAGATGTGAAGGTAACAAAGTAAATCACGGATCACTGCCAAAACAGAATACAAACAAATCAAAATATAACTAAATATATCTTAAAATATACATATAGTACTTTAAACTTTAGCCGCATATCAGTGATAGCAGCGGGACAATAATACGTAAAAGGAGCACGACTAGCTGGTATTACTATCAAAAAATCTAATTGGTTTAACATTTCTTTCATAAGAGGGCCCAGATTAGAAACCTAGGGTATCCTAGAAGTAATAAGATAACGATTAGAAGTATTTATTGCAGGTAATATATTGCAGGCGACTAGGTATGACTTAAATACCACAAACAAAAGGCCACAAAACCCATAAGTCTTAAGCGTATGTAAAAATAAAGCATAGGTATACATTACATCCACTTGGCCATAATGATCGATAACACTGGAAATGTACTGAGTGAAACAAATGAGACTTGAGGTTGTTGACTTTTTTATGAATCCATGTTGTTCAAGTGAAATAATATTCTTAAAGAGAGGGTAGATGTGATTATATAACGACATCTCGAAAACTTTTATAGAATTACAAAGTAAAGTAATGGACCTATAGTTTTTGATATCTGAGGGATCACCATTTTTGACTTGTGGGCATATATTTGCAACTTTCCAGGTCTTAGGAAATATTCCCGTATTAAGTGACAGGTTAAACAAAATGCTCAACGGGTATGCTAAAATGTAACAATAGTGTATAGCAAAAAAACCAGCAAATAGTTCTTAAATGAATTTACAATGGTATTAGGATTATCGATAATATCGCCCGTATAATGCATCGTATTAGGAATTATGCACAAAAAAATTGTTATCACACGATATCGAATACCATTGAACATCAAACAGTGACTCGTACATATTTCATGAATCAATCGTAGATTTTTCTCACCCCAAATGCGACAATTTTGTGTATTAATACCATAATTTACCAAATGCACAAAAAGTTTTTTTTTTAAATAAAAATCATTTGGTTTTTATTTGATCCAATTGACAAATACACGACGTTTTGAATGATTCAATGGCTTTGGTTCCTGTGATATTTGAATTTTATATGTCTTCATAGCAAAATCCTTCTGTAAAATACGCAATGTTGTGATTCACTGAGTCCAACTTGTGAATACCGGTTTATGGACAAATCTTGTATATAAACAGGACCATTTGCTGAGATGAGTATGGACCTGTATGTTTTGGTACACTGTTAGAGAAAGGTTGAACAAATCAATATTGCCGATGAGCTCATTTTTGATAATTTTTCTCTAAAAAATCTCTCCACAACTATGTGTCTTCACCCAAAGATAAGTCATAGATCGATAAGTAAAAAGTAAAAAGTAACAGTAGTAGACCTGTTAACTGGGCATTGCAAACTTAGGAAACGGTCACGTATTTGGATTTGGTAGAGAAAAATGGGAAATTTGAACCTATGAAGGTGTCATCGTCAAAGCTAGAGAGCGTAAAGCCTAAAATTAGATTAATAACTGAATGATGGAGATCACAGTGGAAAAGAACAGTGTATCATGACAGCCGCCTACTTAAATGTTTTTCAGTTGCAATCGTGTGAATTATGAGGCGAATGATAAGAAATTTTATTTTTTTTATTAATAAACGATTAATTTTAAAGCAGAGTGGAGGTAAAAGTTTTAAAATAAACGAGGCTATCTGGGACGTATTTTTGAACACCCAATTTTTGTCAGATGAATAAATTGTAGCAATAAATGGATGCTTATTTCAACCCCTTCTAATGCGCAGAAATTTTCAGTTGCAGAAATTGTTGAAAAGTTGCACATGCATTAGTAGAAAAATTATGTACAATTTGACTATTATACTTTTTTGGTTTTCAACAGCCGCTCTTCCATATTCTTTTGGAAATTTTAAAGGGCTGTATCTTCTAAGGGGTGAACATTTTACTAAAGTAATTTTTATGCAAATGCGTTATTTTTAGCTGTAGATACACCGGTACCATTTGTGCCACTTATTTTTAAAAATTGTAAACGCAATTGTGTCCGACGTGTATTTGGAAAAATGATAGTTTATTGCTGTTTGTTTGTATTTTGTAAAATCTGTTTTACATTCAACAAATTTTCTAGTATTTCAACGACTACATAAATAGTAGTACATTTTCTAGCTTCAATAAATTGACCAAGAAATTGAAAATAATCTGGAACTGGTTCCAATTTATTAGTTAATTTCAGTAATGTTTATTAACATTCTGAATAGTATGTACATTTTACATTTTTTAATTTATTTTCATTTGAAATATTTAAACAATAGGCATATGTTGTCATCGTAGTTATACACTGGTCTGGTATAAGTCCATTGTTGTTTATTCTGCCTTCCATTTCAATAATACAGTGTGTCCGGAAAAGACGTGTACAACGGAAGACCACAGACTCCTGGGTTCAAAATAAGCCGATTTAGCCCAATTTACTTATTACCAAAATTGCTTCGTTCATCCGCTAGAGAGCGCCAAAGTTCGCAAAAAATTTTTGTTTATTCCGAATATCTCGAAAACGACTTGATCGATTTTAACCATTTTTGGGCTACGCAGTTATAAGTCTAACCAACACTTTTTGACATTATTTAAAATCTTTTGCAGTCATTAGAAATATAAGAAAAATCATGTATCATGCAAATATAAGCACATATTTATTTAACCCCCTGTATAATTACTCTCAATTTGTTTCTATTAGTAGCTGACTTTATTTAGAAACTTTTTTTATACTTCAGAATAGATGAGTAGTTTAGGCAGAAAAAATATTTTTCATAAGTTAACAATATCAGCATTCGTTCTGCAACAAATAACGAAAATTCCAAAACTCATTTACTCTCATTTATATTTTAATAAATACAAGAGAATAAAATATTAATATAATAAATAAAAAAGATTATGATCTCTTTACAATAAATGCTCAGTAACCACCGTTTTTTCGTACGCAACAAGTAATCCGTTTTACGAAGTTGTAGTGCAGTCTCTCCATGATTACTGGATTACCTCGTAAAATGTTAACTGCGCCTTGGATTCGCCTAAAAAATTCCTCTTCATTATTAACTGCATAGGCATATACTTTAGTTTTTACTGCACCCCACTAAAAATAATCGCAAGGGACAAGTCTGGTGCTCGAGGTGACCATTTTATAGGAGCATCGTTTCCTCTTCCAATCCGCCTGTTAGGATACAGATTATGTAAATACTGACGAACGGGTAACTCAAAATGGGGGGGGTGCACCATCGTGCATAAACCACATGTTACGACGAAGTAGTAATGGCAAATCGTCCAATAAATTAGGTAATACTTGCTGTAAAAAATTTAAATAGTTGACCCCATTTAATCGATGCGGAAGCACAACCGGGCCAATAATAAAGTTGTCGATAATTCCGGTCCACACGTTTACTCTGAATTTATATTGAAAATATCTTATTTCACTGCAGTGTGGATTTTTATCAGTATAAACGTGTTTGTTATGATTATTAATAATTCCCGATCTAGCAAAACATGCTTCATCTGTATATAAAATGCTCTTTGATCTTGTATAAAACTACAAAATGCTAAACGTTTTTCAGGGTCAATGGGTAGCAATTCATGAACCGATTGAATGTGGTACGGATGTAGTAACTGCTCCTTCAAAACATCATGAACTATAGTTTTTGGTATCCCTATTTCATGTCCAATGCGACTTGCACTAATTTTTGGGTTCTCTTCTATCTTGTCTAGGATTTGTTCTCCATCTCTATAGTTTTCGTGGTACATTGACGCCCTTGAACCGCATTCACTTGGGGGAAGGAACCAAATTCGCAAAGTTGCCTTTCGATGTTGGCAAAAGTTTGATGATTTGGCACTTGTCGTTGAGAAAACCTGTCCATGTAGACTCTAACACTTTTGCGGCCGTTACCTTGACAAAATCCATAAAGCAAAAGCATATCTACTTGTTCGGAATATGTATACGTATCCATGATGAAATATTGAAAAATGAGGAATAGAAACGCAACAGTAACAACAACAAATAAAGTGAGATCTAATGTAACTAAGTAATTGAGCAAGAAGAATAAACCGAGAGATTAATTTCAGTAGCTGATTAAATTTGACACAAAACTGATACTTAAAATATCAGAGCCAACTTCTGGTACTTCGTTATTTATTGCAGAACGAATGCTGATATTGTTGACATACGAAAAATATTTTTTCTGCCTAAACTACTTATCTATTCAAAATTCTGAAAGTATAAAAAAAGTTTCTAAATAAAGTCAGCTACTAATAGAAAAAAACTGAGAGTAATTGTACAGGGGGTTAAAAAATATATGCTTATATTTGCATGATACATGATTTTTCTTATATTTCTAAAGACTGCAAAAGATTTTGAATAATGTCCAAAAGTGTCGGTTAGACTTATAACTGCGTAGCCCAAAATTGATTAAAATCGATTAAGTCGTTTTCGAGATATTCGGAATAAACAAACATTTTTTACGAACTTTGGCGCTCCCTAGCGGCTAAACGAAGCAATTTTGGAAATAAGTAAGTTGAGCTAAATCGGCTTATTTTAAACCCAGGAGTCTGTGGTCTTCCATTGGACACGTCTTTTCCGGACATCCTGTACATTGACTATTATTTTATAATATTTAAAACGGCTCCAAAAACGGCTGACTTTGACAAACAAATTCTTGAACAAGTGATTGGGTTGAAAAATAGTATATTTAAAACTTTTAATTGAATCATCAAAAATCGCTTTAAAGTGCCCTGTAGAAAATTTTCTTATTTTATTATTGCTGTTTTTTAATAATAATGATTTTTATTGTGAATGCTATAATGCCTCTATTACAATATTATTACATAAAATCGCCATGGAAATACAAATTTGTCCTTCAGTAAAAATTTATTTAATTCACAATGCTGCTTTAACTTTCATAAACCAGCGAATTTTAAAAATACTTGAATAAAACACATGTTTGCATGATGTCACCCTATTAATTTGCCGACTTCTAATACAACTGAAAAATTAAAAGTGTAACAAAATTTTCACATAAACAGCTTTTTGTTCCCTTGAAATTAATTTTATGTTGCCGTAAACACTGCCAACTTTACTAAGAAAATCTTACACAATCTGCTCAAATAGTGTTTGGCAGGAGTTCAAGGCTAAAAATACGGTTGCGACTGTATAATATAACATGACACATCTTATGCTTAATGCCTCTTCTAGCAACTTTGGGTCAAACAAGCCGTTTGGGACCGTTTGTCATCTAAATGCTGTGCATTTGTGACACAAGAGAATTATAGATGGTTCATTACCATAGATATAGTTCATAGTAATACATGCTTTTACAGGGTATTACCAAAGTACAGAATATAAGCAAAATTTATGGAATAAATATAAGTTATACCACTCTCGACCACGTCCCACGCTGCCTTTTCCGTTCTCCTCACCCACCTCGGGAGCCGTTTGGTACCCAGATACCTACAGTTGACCTGTAACTTATTGAGCGCTATTGATACAGAGTAAGAAAGAAAACTTTAAATATCTGTTAGAATTTATTTTATTTTTCCTAAAAATACCTGCTATACCTACAGGGAGATTCAGATCTTATCTAAAAGAATTTGGGAATAGATACGTCTTGAAAAATGGAATCAATATCGTAAAAAAATTTAAATAAAATCCGTATATATTGAAATTCTAGTAGTTTCAACCTTAACCTCAACTTTTCGCGATTCAAGTATTTACATTAGTTTTTCAAATATCAAAAATGGCTTACGTCTGTAGCAACTCGCAGTTGATGGATACCATTTTAATTTATGGTGAAGTGAAAATGCTTTATTAGAACAATTTTCCAATAAACATGTGCCAAATGCAGCTACCTTTACAACGGTCTGCAGTGAGTGCAAGTGTAGTGATAACGCTGGCGTGATTCGGGAAATATGTAACCGAATCGTGGAAGAGATGGAGGTCCAGGACGTCTACAGCGTATTGCAGCAGTGTGACGTATTATACACGTAGCTCAATTATATCCGTACTATGTGTCCAAGCATAACTACCAAGGGATTGGACGGGAAGGACCAGTACCATGGCCGCCATGATCTGACTTTAAATTATTTGGACTTATTTTTGTGGGGATATTTAAAAAATGAAGTATATTGCACCGAAGTGGACACTTGATTTTTTACGCAAACGTAGCTGCTGCCATTAACTTACAAGTTTAAAATAGATAAGAAGCAGAAACATTTGTGTTAGTTTGTAGAAACTGGGTAAGACGGGTCCAAAATGTTGTTTTAACATCAGATATGTCAAACTATTTTACTAATTAAAACCATAAATTAATTCTATTAGTAATTAATGACAATAGCGGCATAAGCAGTTGAATTGTTGAAAATTGTATTTGTATGAGACCTCTGTACATTCATTTATTATTAGATAAGTTCTAAATCATCCTGTATATTGTATTGGGAATAGTGGCCTCTCAAGACGTGGATATTTGATCGGAAGAAGTAAAACCTACCACAGAACTTATAGAAAAAATGTATAAATTTTTCAACGTTTCAAATTCACATTGGTTAATTACGAAGCCTCTATGCTTCAAAACAAATTTCAATTTTAAAAGATTTTCGGGTAGAAAATTTTAATTTAAAAATTGTTTTCAATTTTATTTAACAAATTACAGATTAAAGGTACAAATATATAGGGTGTCTCAGGTATTACTGACATTCTTGGAAGGAGTGATTGTACAGTCAAAATAAATGAGATTTCCCAAATATATCTATATCCAAAAGTTTACCATTTCCGTCATCCTAACTCTAGGTTTTAAAGTGATATCTTTGGTCTAATTATTCAGTATGTTTAAATATTTCTAATATCACCAGCGGCGTAGAAACCCTGTGACACTTCTCTTATTTAAAATAAAAATAGTACGCCACTATTAAATTATAAAAAAACTACTTTAAAAGATACTTTAAACTTTGATTATTTTGAACAAATAATTGTTTTTTGAAATTTTATTTAAATGCATTTTATTTGACTACTTAATAAAATTATTTTAAGTTATTTAACATATTCTAAATGGGCAATTATTATTAAATATAAGGACTTCTAAAGTTGACTAATAAAATACTTAATATACATTTACCTACAAGCTATCATCAGATACCTCACCAATAACGTACTGATGAGATCTAATAAGCTTGACACCGGTATATGTCTGGTGGGCTGTTGACGAGTGACTCTAACTCTTCGCTATAGGTATTCCAGGTGTAATTCAATGCTGGTGGGGGCATTAGTCAGCAGAGTAGTCGTTTCCTGGAATTCCGTTTGTGTCTTGTTTGCGTACTGTTATGTACCAGAAATGATAGGCGGGGGACACTGAAAGTATCGATACGTGGTCGAGTGATGAAACTTGTATTCTGTAAGTGTAAACTTTGATGTTACCCACTTTACAACTCTAACTTGTTTCTTTTTAGATATAAAAGAACTATGGTTATAAAATCTTTTGAAAAATATAATATGACACAAATATTTACAATTATATTTGATACGCTGATGAAAGTTAAAGTATAAAATTAATATGTACAAATATTTGAAACAATGAGAAAAGTACAAGTAAATTTGTCATTTAATTATTATTATATTTTGTAATAAATATGATATTGTTAACAATTTATTTAGTTACCTAGCAGTTTACCAAAATGATAAAGAAAGTGCTTTCTCCAGATGTTGCACAATATAATTTCATTTATGGTACATACTCGTATATGACGTTCCATGATGGACTTGGGTAAACTGTAACAGGACAAGTTCACGACCCTAAGAAAACCTTGATTTTATCTGACAATTTCAGAATCGTGCTTACTTAAAATAATAGTAAGGCATCTAATTTGTGAGAGTTTTCATGTCATTCAACTAACCATGAATTTGAAATTTGTTATTTAAATATTTTTTATGGTATGCAGGAACAACGATACAAAATTTCTACATACAGAGTGATAACGATAACATTGGCTAATCTTCACCGATATATTCTATCGATGAAAATAGTTGAAGTTTGTTATATAACAATTTTTTATTCAAAGTTTAATAAGGGAGTTACATGTTATTACAATTTTCTTTTGATATCTTGCATCATAAAATGTCATTGCTAGGAATTGTTTGTGACAATAAATAGTTAAAAGTGTCACTTATGACATGGTATGTAGTTTTATTTTTGTAATTAGTATGTTTATTGTTAACATTAAGCATATTTTTAACAACCCTAATTATCTCAAGACTTGTCATGCTACGAACACTTTACTGGAATACTTTTTTGTCCAAAATTGATTGAAAATTATAAAAACATCTTGAAATTTTACAAATGTCAGTAGCGTACATTTATTTTTTTTAAATATACACTGCCCACTCAGTAACTACACCACTGACGTGGTGGAAGTTAAACTCGTGATAAATAGTTCATATTGGAAAAATATCGCCGCCCCAATATTGTAAAAAATATATATAAAATTTAACACCCTATAACTACCTTATTAAGCTTAGAATAAAAAATTGTTATATAACAAAGCCCAATTAATTTCATCAATACAATATATCGGTGAAGTTTGGAGATTATCGTTAACATCCTGTATAATATAAAATTCATAATATTTCTATTCTTATTTTTAGAACAATAACAGGAACTATAGTTTAATTCCATTCTTAACAGAAAAATACGCCAATAGAAATATTTTAGTTTTTCATAAATCTATACCCATTACCATTTTTCTAATCTTAGAAGACATCCGCAGATACCTCAGAATATAAGCACAGTTGTTCAATATTTATTTACTATGTAGTCTATTTAATATGGATCATTGTTCGGTCTAGGTTGTAATAGATTTTTGTTTGATTTGAGAAGTAGTTGCCACTATGGTATCACAAAAATGGGTCACCCAATATAAATATACTTGATGACCTAGAAAGATTTTAGACATTTATGAGATTTTAGATATGGTTCGAGTATAAATAAATTATCCCTTCATGTTGATTAACTATAAGAAATTTATATCTATATACACACAAACAACGTCAAAAGTCTTGGACTCCCCCTCATTCTAGTTTAAGAAATCTTTTGGTCAGAAAAACCAAATACATTTATAAAAGTATATTGTTTTCTGAATCTTTTTTTGTGTGAAGAATATGTTCGATAAACTGAGTACTTAGAAAATTAAAAACCAGCAAATGTGTGACATTTTTGACAAAATTTATTAAAGAAGAATAAAAGAAGTAACAGAGCAAGTCCTCTACTTGACTAATAGTCGGTATGACCTCCACCATGTTCCAATGAGATAATCAAGCATTGAGATAATCAAGCGGTTGACGATCTCTTGCAGAATATTGTTTCATTCCTCTTCTGCCGCCACGACTAACTGATTTGCAGTCTGATGTGGAGGAATAATATAATTATGAATGGCTCTAGTAATGAAATCCCACATGTTTTCAATAGGATTCATGTCAGGAGAGTTGGCTGGCCAATCTAATCTATTGATGTCCTGCTTCGAGTGTCTCTTGAACCCTTCTTGCGCGATGTGGTCGAGCGTTGTCGTCCATAAACACAAAATTTTCACCTAATTCGTTACGTAAGGGGTAGATAATAGGCGTAATGACTTGTTCGATGTAAATTTGACTGGTCATATTCTGTGATATGCGAATTAATGGGGTGCGGCGGTTGAACATTATTCCACCCCAAAACATTATAGTACCCCCTTCATACGGAGCAACTTCAAGGGGAAAATGAAGTCGCTGTTGACGACCTGATTCTCTCCAGACTCTTTATCGATTGTCATCAGTAACCAGCTTCTCACCAGCTTAATTCTGGTTTCGTCTGTAAATAAGACCCACCGCCACTGGCGTAAAAGCCAACCCTATGCTCTCGCGCCCACTGGAGACGGGCAGAATGATGCCTTGGGAGTAGAGTGGGGACCCGTAATGGTCTTCTAGCACGTAAATTTGCGTTTGTATAGTCGTCTTCGAATAGTAGGTATCGATATAACACGGCGAAATGTAACTTGAAAATGGGCCATGAGAGCTGAAGCTGAAGATGTGCGGCGTCTACGAGCATATTGCACCAAATACCGATACTTCCTTTCTATATACTATATAGATACTCGAGGACGTCCACTACGTGGTTTGTTTTCCACTGTTTCAAATTCTTCATATCAATTCTTCATGTGTACTATTCGTACAACAGATGATCTAGGAATGCCCAACATGTTCGATATCTGATGATTAGAATGTCCTGCATCATGTAAAGCAGTCATTCTTGCTCGGAAAACGCAGAAAATTCACGTCCTGGCATTATAATGTACAAAAATTCAAAGGAAAACTTGACTGAATACACTGCCAAACTGACCAGATTTGTAAAAACATTGGTAATAAAGCAAAGGTTCATGGTCTGCAATTTTTTATTGTCTTTTTTGTTCCCTAAGTACATTTACTTTTTTACCACATTAAGAAAAGCAACTAGGTTTAATCTAATTATTTTATATACAGGGGGTCCAAGACTTTTGACGTATGTATTTTACTGAACAACCTGTTCAGTAATCATATTGTCAAGATGTGTTGATAATGAGAGGATTTGGTCCAGATGGCAGGGATTTGCGTTATTGTTTCGTGAAAAGTACTTTTATATTTTTGTGAGTAAATAAAGATGGAAAATAGCATTGTAAAAAAATAATTTTTATGTAGCTGCTACTAATATTTCAACACCTGTTTATCATTTTATTTATTATTTATTAATTTTATGTTTTACTATGTATATCTTTAAATAATAATATTTAATCTTAATTTTGTTTATTGTTGTGTTGCAGTATAAAATGGGTTTGATTAAAAACCCCGAGGAAAATTGTATATCAAATTTGCTTTCAGAAATATTATTGGGACTGGGGTCCAAAGTTAAAGAAAACAATTTATTGACAAGTTTATATTTCAGCTGTATTTAAGCGATCTTCAGGATAATTCAAGAAAAGTTTTTTGTGTAAAATACAATTATATAAAATAATTATTAATATTCTGAAATTGTTACATTATTTGTTGTTAACATATGTATTTATCTGTCAGTGTCAAATGTAAAAAGAATATTTTAGATTAGTGTTTGCAAAAAAATCTAACGACAGAAAACAGTATTAATCAATTTTGTTGTAAACTCAATATTTTAAAGTGGTTGTTGCATATTCATTTAAACAGAAAATAATATTCTTTCTGAAATAACCTGAAAATGCATCTTTTCTGTTAAAATTTTAATAATATGCTTAAGGATTTGTAAAATCCGATTTCATTATATTTTGCATATTATTTTAAGAACTTTTATTGAATAAAGTGATCCGTCTACTTAACTAATTTATTTTTACTGCTGTAAAAACAGGGCATTCTGCCAAGTAGCAGAAATACATTTTATTGCGTTGCATTTTTGAAGAGTCTAGAATAAAATCAAACTCTACCTCTATCATTTTAATATGAATCATTCAAACTATTATTTACATTAGTAATGAATTTTAAATATAGGTAATTATGTTTTAACATAAAGTTAATTTTAATATAGTTGAAACACTGATTGATTGCAACAGCTGTTACACAGATACTTTTCCAAACGAAACAAAAAACAAAATACTTTAGTAAAACTATATCGTAAACAATTTTTTGTATAGAAATTATTTTATGATCTAAATTAAGCAAATGGTAAAGTAAGGAACAATTAACATAGGAAAATATTATTTAATGCTGATGTATCTATTATACATTTAAACAATCTTACTTTAAAGTGTACATATTTTAATTTAAAAGCATGAACAATGACAAAAAATATATTTATTGGAAATCTGTTAGAAACACAGCTGTTTATCATGTCCCAACCAGATGAGATTGACAATCTGTAGTATTAGAATCTGACAATCGATTTTGTGTCCATAAACATCCAGATAAAATTGACAGGATTTGTTTTTCCGAGAATTGTTCAACAGTTCCGTGCGCTGTAAAACTGTGTTGTTGTTTATAAAAGAGAATAGGTACCGGTATCACTATTGGTTGTAAAACTATAAATAACTCATTCATGTTTCTAGCTCCATGACCGCTGAGTTTATATTCTAATGCTGTGTACACAAACCACTACGGGAATACGGTTTGTCTCTACACGTTTTAGAAATAGTAATGTGAATGTGTTTTATATTGTAAGGGGCCAAGAAGGCAAACTATTTTTAAAAAATTCATATAGAACACATACGCTGGTATTTCTATAGAATAATATTCGAGAACACACAAATATTAGATAATAACTGTAAAATATGTGATTATCATAAGGATACCTGCTTCACCTATATACAGGGTGTTCAGTAAAGAATGGGCCAAACTTCAGATGCAGATAGTTTGGATAGAAATAAGCTGAATTAACTCAACTTACCTTAATCCAAAAGTTGATACTAACGGAGCTACAGAGTGTCAAAGTTGAAAAAATAAATCACATTTTCTTTATTATTCTTCGTTCGCATCGACCGTGTTTTATGAAATTTGGTATAGGAGGGTTTCTTGGGACTAGAATTTCGAATATGTTGCCGATTTTGGTGTATCTGCTAGAGGGCGCCACTAAAGATGGTTTGGACCGCTTTAAATCGCTACGACTTTCTTCTGCTATACTGTATCTCATTTTGGACTGGAAAAATTGTCTTCCCTATATTTTCTAGTTAAAAAAGGTACACCTTGTTGATGTCGCTAGAAGCAATGGTTTCTGAGAAAAATGCATCTAAATCTCATGATGCATGCATTTTATCTAACACTCAAATTGTTGCGTAAGTAATGGGCCATACTGCAACAGCATAATACTGCGACCAAAATAAGTCGATTTACTCTTTAACTTATCCTAAAGAATTCTTGTTCAAAGATGTTTCAGATACAGGCCGTCGAAAATAAATTTTTTCAACTTAAATTAATTTGTATCTGTAAAATGAGCTCTCAAATAAAAAAAATGTATTCTTTATTTTTTGTTCAGAATTATGTATTTTATTGGTATGAAATGATTTCACAACAAAAGAATTATTTTTTAATAAGGCAAAATTGTACATAGGTATTTACCATTTTTCAAATTCAAAACAAAATAATAAGAAATTAATAAGAAATTATTATTTTGTTGTGGAATCATTTCATACCAGTAAAATACATTATTATGAACAAAACATAAAGAATATATTTTTTTCATTTGAGAGCCCGTTGTACAGACACAAATTAATTTATGTTGAAAAAAATTGTTTTTCGACAACCCATATCTGAAACACCTTTGAACTCACAACGATGTAATCTTGTACAAGGGGGTTTCTAAAGGTGTTGATTAAGAATATCTTACTAGTTTTCTTTCTAAAAAAATCGCTAATACTTTTTTTGGAAAATCGACTCCCTTTCTCCATCTTAGAATCGGACGCCTGACTATATTCAAATATGGCTACGTCTAAACACACACTTCATAGGTATATTCACCACCAAAGTTTCAAAGTATTTGGACATCAGGTGAGCGAGATACCAGGGTGGCTCCATGAAAAGTGGGACACATTGTATATACACTCAGTTCCAAAAAAAGTGACGCACTTGATTTTTGACCTAACTTTGTTTTCTTTTTACTTATAAACCAGTCGGCCGATTTTTATTTTTTTTATGTGTTGGTAGGTAATTTTTTTGCCTTTCAAAGAAAATTAAAGACGTCGAATTTTTTTCAAAGCCTCCTGGATGGTAGTGGAAAAACTCGAGTCATGTTATTTTACTCATTTTTGACTCACCCTGTGTGTTAATCAAGTAATGTTATAGTAGGTGATTACACTCTATATGAAAGATGCTTCTCTTGCGAGCATATTGTTTTTTTATTCATTGATTTATCTCTAAAATTGTCCAAATTACAGCTTAAGTTTTGTATATACCAACTTTCTTAATTTATCATTTACGTTTATCCCATATTTCTTTGTAGGATCAATATTGCCTTTGAAAAACAACTGCCACTTGCAATTTGACGTTGTGTCATTTAACGCATTTGACGTTTTGTCATTAATTAAGTAGCATTAAACAAGTTTTAGTGACACAAATTATATAAAATGTCTCAAATAATGGACAGGATAAGAAACCTAATTTCCAATATTCCGCGTAGATTAGAAACCCTTAGAGTTGCTAGGCAATACACGGTATTAATCAGGTAATATTGCGTTTAATAAAAGTGTTTCGTGAAAATCGTATGTTTATTTCACTATTTTCTCGATAAATTAAGAAAGTTGCAAAACTTGAGCAAAAAAGCTGTAATTTGGACAATTTTAGAGATAAATCAATGAATAAAAAAACAAAATGCTCACAAAAGACGCATCTTTCATATAGAGTGTAAGCATCTACTATACTATTACTTGATTAACACACAGGGTGAGTAAAAAATTAGTAAAAAAACATGACTCGAGTTTTTCCACTACCATCCAGGAGGCTTTGAAAAAATTTCGACGTCTTTAATTTTTTTGGAAAGGCAAAGGAATTACCTACCAACAATTAAAAACAAATAAAAATTGGCCGACTGGTTTAGAAGCAAAAAGAAAACAAAGTTAGGTCAAAAATCAAGTGCGTCACTTTTTTTGGAACTGAGTGTATTTCTTCATGAAATCATTTGGAATATAATACTCATGTGACTGAATATTGTTCCGTCATTGCCAATATGAGGGAAATAGTACTCTCGTTGTAAACTGGTTGTACTGCATAAATACCGAGGACAATGTTGCAATGTTTGTTTCACGAAAACAATGCGATATTTCAAAATACTCGTGATTTGTCACGATGGAGTCCAATCCTGAATGTTATTGTAATACGAGAATGGTTTATCGATCTGTGAAAAATGAGTCTCACGTGTACCACTGTGAACACATGGACGTACTGCAGAAAAAGATCACAGGATTGTTACGTACGATTTTAAAGTTTAAATCATATTCTGTGTTGGTTACTTTCCGACGAGATTAAATATGAAGTTATTTTAAAACGAATTAAGTTTCACTTGTCTTGTAATGCCGTTAGAAAGTAACATGCATTGAATAATTGTAACAATTGTACTCTCACACTAATACTAGTAATTAAAGACGTAGACCAGATCATAACGAGAACATAATTTTTCCTTCCTATCGTTGCAAAATTTTATTATAACTCCATCAGGTACAGTTATTTAAATACATACATTAGAGATTGTCAATATGTCAAAATGAAATGTTTAATAATTGTTTGTTGGGCCATAGTTTGATATAAATTTATTGGGAATAATATTTTCATAATTTAGAATGGAATGAATTAGATCTTAGAAAACTTAAATGTTTTTTGTAACAAAGAAGTGTACACCAAACTGGTTCTTTAGCTATATTTATAATAAGTAATATCAAAATCGTAGATTGGTTAAGGTTATTGAAGTATAACCAGCAGACAACAGCTAAACAAAAACTTAGCCAAGTTCAAAAAATTGCCTAGAGAAGATGAGAGATGTACCACAGGAACAGACTAATTCTACTTTTGTAGTATTAACAAACTGTAAATCCCATAGAACATTCAAAATAGGCATAATTGATAAACCTGTTACATAATCGTGCCATAAATTTAATGTTATTTGGCAGAATATCATCCCATTTTACGGTATTGAAAAGGTATCTTAAGCTAATATAAATCAAATATCCTACAATTCTTATCAATGAAGTCATATGTATGGTCTCTGATACCAAACATCTGGGTATGCTAATGAACAATTCCACAGACAAAGCTCTATTCAATAATTATCTAAAGAAATTAATCTAGCTAAATTTACTAACCTGTTTTAATGAAAACACTATAAATATCTAACTTCACTTTTGAAACAGTGGGAACTCGAAATTTCAACTACAATAGATGAGATCTGACCTATTTCTGCATTTTTAGGATTGCTTCTTCAAGTGGCCTCCTTTAAGTTGACTCAAATATCTAACTATAAAAATTATATAAATTAAAATTATTTGAAATTAAATATCAACAATGTCAAAAGGAATATTAGCCTGTCAATGAATTTGAAATGAAATATGACAAACACCTACTTAAATAATGTTTACCGTTTATGTAATTGTTATTTATATATTTTTAGGTATATTAATAATATTGTGTGAAACTGCTTTGTGGACTAAAGCCCTGACCAGCGTTGAATTACACCCACAATATCTACCCATATATTCTTTATTATTAGTTTTTGTAACATTTTTTACTGTATTAGAAAGGTATTTTAAGCTAATATAAATCAAATATCCTACAATTCCTATCAATGAAGTCATATGTATGATCTCTGATACCAAACATCTAGGTATGCTAATGAACAATTCCACAGACAAAGCTCTATTCAATAATTATCTAAAGAAATTAATCTAGCTAAATTTACTAACCTGGTTTAATGAAAACACTCTTTAAATATCTAACTTCACTTTTGAAACAGTGGGAGCTGGAATGAATTTTCCACAATAGATGAGATCTGACCTATTTCTGCTACTAACTATAAAAATTATTATATAAATTAAAATTATTTGAAATTAAATATCGACAATGTCAAAAGTAATTTTAGCCTGTCAATGAATTTGGTATTAAATATGACAAACACCTACTTAAATAAATTATACCTTTTATGTAAGCGTTTTATATATATTTTTAGGTATTAATAATATTGTGTGAAACTAACTACTCTGTGGACTAAAGTCCCAACCAGCGTTAGATAATTATAATAATAGATAATTATTTAATAGAGCTTTGTTTGTGGAAGTGTTCATTAACATACCTAGATGTTCATTGATAGGATATTTGATTTATATTAGCTTAAAATACCTTTCTAATACAGTAAAAATATTACAAAAGCTAATAATAAAGAATATATGGGTAGATATTGTGGGTATAATTCAACGCTGGTCAAAAAGTACTTGGCTATATCTTAGCCTTCGTCAAGAAGAGATTCACTGTTGGAAGAACGGTGGCTTTTGGCTTTCTATTGCTTATATCAGAGATACCACTGAGTAACGTTATCACTTTTTTCTCTGTAATAGGTTGGTTAACGGCTCAAGTGGAAGAAGGAAGTACAAAGGGTTCAATGGAGGCTAAGTGCTGGAGCTCTTTAAGCAACTCCTCTTCAACTATAGAATCCAGAAGTATAACCAAAACACTATTTTGGAGATTAGGATAATATAGCTTATTTCATAAAGACCAAAATTAAAGTTGGCCCTATCCTACTTTAACGCATAGAAATAGAGTATTAACTCAATAGATTGGTGCGACTGTGTTATACTATTACATATTTGGCCCTGAAAATGTATGGTGTTCTCACGTAAATTGATTTTACGCAGTAAAAGTACAGTAATGTCAGTGTATTTACCTAATGTAGACGTAATGGTGATCATTTTTCCATTCCTAATTTCCAAGTTTAGTCTTTTTAGAAAATGTCAATAGTAAACTTTTTCATTTCAGACTTTTCCATGACAAATATTCTTAGAAAACTGCTCTTAAATTTTTCTCCACTATACATGCTGTGTAGATATTAGAAATGGTAATGAAATAAATTGTCATTTAAGATTATCCAGTTAGAATTTAATATTGTTCAGAAAAACAGTTAAGATATGTCAACAATTAAATACCAATTACTTATTTTACGGACGGTCATGGATTAATCGGTTTCAAAACAAATAACCACACCATTTCCAAGAAGTTCAGTACGCGTTTGCAGAAGGACAAAACCTTACCTACTCGAAAAATGGCTTTATGGCTTATAGGTCAGTTTTTCATTTAGTCACGTACAGGGTATTGTGTCGCGAAGGATATAAATATGAAATTGCAAAACGAGCCTCGTAAAAATATCTGGCTTGTGTGCCTTGTTTTGCGTCGAACAAATAAAAGTCTAAAATACCATTCATGTGTGGAATACTACTTAGGCGAGCAGCCGAACCGTGAAATGTACGTTTAGTTATTGATCCTTATCTTCAAATTAGTAGCTATTTTTTCAAAAGTATTGAAATTCCTCCTGTTGAATTATTATTTGAACCATAAATTGGTTTATGTCACCAGAAATTTTATTTACTCATGGTATCACTGCATATCAAGTGTGTCTAGGTATTGTCTAACAATTGGTTTCATACATCAAGGGCGTACCCATGGGAGGGATGTGGGTAATTACCCCCCCCCCTCCCCCAACAAGCTTACTAAAATGAAATACATTTCCTTATTTCTAATTTGAATTATTTGATAATCGCATGCAAACAATATTAAATTATGTAATAAATTATATCTCGAATTATAGCTCGATGTTGCTGCATATGTGAATACCTCTGATCTAGAAAAATGCAATATTTTTAAATATGCTTTCGTTCCCGGCGAAAACTATCTCTTTCCTAATTATGTTAATAAAAAAGACATTGCTCTTCTACATATACATAGACATATTAAGCTAGACATTTCAATTATTATTGATGTACAAGTAAAAAAAAATAAAAAAATTAATTTAATTTATATTTTATTATTGATATTGAATATTTCCTTCATTTATTTAACAAAAGTCTTTATTTATGTTTATTCCTTCTTATTCTGTTGATGTTATATGTCTTTATATCTTTACCCCCTCCAAGATAATATCATAGATACGTCCATGTCATACATATGGTACAACTAAATATTTATTTGAGTAAGATTTAGTTGTTACTCAAACGTCATACAGTATACGCCAAAAGTATGGAATAAATTCAATAAAAACGAAACAATTATTTTTTGGGAAAAATCCTCGAACAGGTCGATTTTTAATTTAAAAAATACATATTTTAGCGTAAAATGCGATTTTCAAATGTCATTTGTTTTCGAGTAATGACGTCATCGATTTTTTTTAAATGGCAACACCATATTTTTTTCCTTGATTCTGAAAGATCGTTTAATTCTCTATCAGACAGTACTAAAATTTTGCCCTGTTACATAGGAAAGTTTTCGAGTAAATGACGATTGGATGTTAGAAAACGTAAATTTTATCCATAAAAAAATAACAATTCTGAGGTATGTAAAATAAAATACAATTGATTAAATTTTATACTTAAATTAAATGTGCGAATTGCCATCCACCAGCTTCTTGACAATGTGCAAGTCTGTGAAGAAATTCTTCTTGCACATTATGAATGATTTCTGGGGTAACTCTGCGTATTTCGTCCCGAATGCGATTTTGAAGTTCTCTAAATTACGTGGTTTATTAATGTACACTTTTGACTTCAAGTATCCCCATAAAAAATAGTCAAGAGGTGTAAGATCTGGCGATCTTGCAGGCCATTCTATCGGTTAGCGACTGCCGATCCACCTCCCAGGAAAACAGTTGTCCAGAAAATCTCGTACAGGGCGCGCATAGTGCGGAGGTGCACCGTCTTGCTGAAACCATATGGTATCGTCAGGAATGTCAGGGTCATTATCGTTAGGAAAAATTACTGCAAGGGCTAGAATAAGGTCATTTTCTAGAAACTCTAAATATCTTTGTCCTGTAAGGGTTCCTTCAAAGAAGAAAGGCCCTACTATTCTGTCGTCAACTATTCCAGCCCACACATTTAATTTCTGAGGGTGTTGGGTATGTGTCTCTGCCATCCAATGAGGATTTTCCCGACTCCAATATCTGCAAGTTTGACGGTTTACTGTACCATTCAGACAAAATGTGGCCTCATCTGAAAAAAGTATTTGCCGGTGTAAATTTCTATTTCCTTGACATAAATCCATTAGAATTTCGCAAAAGTGTAAGCGGCGATCGGGATCATCTTCATTGAGTTCCTGCACAAGTTGAATTTTGTAGGGATGATATTTTTCCTTCCTCAAGATACAGCACTGTGCTCTGACTAGTGTCATTGTTTAATGCAACCAATCGTGAAGAATTATGAGGATTATCCACCATACTTATCAAAATATTCTGTTTCTGATTTTCATTAATGCTTGGACGTTCAGGTTTTGGAATATTTACAACATTGCCAGTTTCTCTAAATTTAGACTCTACCTTACTGACTGTTGATTGGCTGATAGGGCGATCTGGATATTTTTCATTAAATAAATCGCAAACTTCCTGCTGAGTTCTAGCCATATTCCCGCATCCGATAAGAATTAAAATTTCAATTCTTTGAGTAACAGTTAAATGTGCCATAATACTTTAAATTGAATAATAATTTCTATGTCGCTTACAATACTTATTAGAAAGTCGGTGTGACAATGACACTTTGCAAAGATTTTCACCTACGTGATCCATAAAAGAACTATGGAATTCGAAAAACTAAACTTGATAACGTTTTTGCTTTATTTTAATTGATTTACGTTTTCTAACATTCAATCGTCATTTACTCGAAAACTTTCCTATGTAGGAGGGCAAAATTTTAGTACTGTCTGATAGAGAATTAAACGATCTTTCAGAATCAAGGAAAAAAATATGGTGTTGCCATTTAAAAAAAAATCGATGACGTCATTACTCGAAAACAAATGACATTTGAAAATCGCATTTTACGCTAAAATATGTATTTTTTAAATTAAAAATCGACCTATACGAGGATTTTTCCCAAAAAATAATTGTTTCGTTTTTATTGAATTTATTCCATACTTTTGGCGCATACTGTATAATTAAACTTAGAGGTAAAATGATTAGCAATTGCAAAGGGACTTTGCATATTCCATACTCTATCACTTCCCTCAGGGTACCAATACTCTCACTAAGCTTCTCTTGTCTACTTCTGGAATTGTTAGAGAATATCCTTAAATAGCCACAGCACTTAGGTCACATTGTGTCTCTTTTACATCCTACGACTAAGAGATCAATCCACTTGAGCAACTAGTCAACTTAATAAAGACAAAAAGGTGGTGACGTTGCTCAGGGGGACCCCTCTAATGTAGGTCATAGAAGACCATCGCTCTCCCAACACAAGAGAATCCTCTTGTTGATGAGATTGCTGTGCACTAATAGAGTGCATGAAGCACTGTCTTTTCTTCCTGTTCGCAACCTCTACAAAGATGTGTTTCACACTTCCTCACATAGCGCAGATGCTTCCTTAACTAACAGTGTCCAGTTTGAATACTTGCCTCTACCTGAAGATTCGTCCTAGTCAAAGTTGTTTTAGGCTGCATCCTTTCTAGGGTACTAGCCCAGATTTCCCTAGGAATTCCTTAGCAAATTGACAGCTATTTGTTTCATCCCACCGTCTTTTGAATTTTTTGTGGGTTTAACATAAGCTGACAGCGGAAGTATACTCTGGAGGGACCAGGTCCAAAGATACTGAACCCGATGCACTCTTAGTCAGTTTATCAGCTGCCATTGCCATATCACCGCTCGTGTCACTTTACTGGGCATTCAGATATACTGTTGATGGTTGAGACCACTTACAGTGCCTGGTGGCGCTGATCTAGTTGTTATCTTATGATGGTTTTTCCCGTTATATGCCTATGGACAATCTCCTTGGCGGCTATACCTGCTAGTTTTGTTTGCGCCACGGTAGCATGTCTATTGATCGCCCACTGATATCGTATGTGCAGGGGTCTGAAATAAATCCTAGATACTACACCTTAATTCTTTTGTATTCGTCTGTGGAGATGTTGAATACATCCTCGTGGGCAATTTGGTGGTTTGGAAATGAAGAATACTTCAAGTCATCAAAGTAGATTCATCGAAGTATAGAAAGCGGAAGAAATGAGAGCAGCATCCCGAGATTTGAGTTTTTGAATAGCCGGTTTTCAAAAATAATAAATATTTTTCGGAAACAATTAATTGTAGTATTATTACCATTACTGGATCAGTTTCGAGTTGTTTTTCTGTTAAGACTAAGCCATTCTTTTCTATTTTTGAAGTTGACGATATTATTATGGTAAGCTTAACGATGACCAGCCAGTAGAGGCACAAATATTGACTCTCTATTTTTTATTATTATTATTTTGTTTACTTTGCTCATGTAATGCGAATGTCGTACTATGATTCATTGATCAGAATGTATTGTACTGGTCAGTTCCCAGTGTATAACATGACCCGTCCGACTTTTCTTGAAAGATATAAGAAAATTAATTTTCTGGAATTGAAAGAAAAACTTAAACGTTTTACCAAATTTAAAGTCATGTAGTGGCTAAACGAATTTCAAGGCCTTGTAATAACAGGCACACGCAATTTTTGGACTACTAAAACATGTTGACACAAAATGATTCTCTAAAAGCTTAGATGACAATCTGTTGTTTAAAATTAGTGATCGTGTGGAGTTGTGGATATGTAAATTTTGTATAATCATAAAAATATTTGTCAAGTATAAAAATTAAGAATGCAGTAACAACGTAGAGTAATGTAACCTATTTGAAATCCAATTAATTATCGACCATTTTCTTTAAAATGATTTTTTATCAAAATGCACCTCAGATAAGGTCCAAATAACTTAATTTCTTTCATCCCTCCAATATATTTAAAAAAAATTGCTATATAGTGTGATAAACAAAAAGATTCAGTAAGATTTTATTATTGAGCAACAAGCAGAGATATTTGTAATTTTAATGTGTAATTTTCATTGTGTTTTGTCTTTTTTTTTCTTTCTTACGTTTTAATTTATTGTAATTTTATATTGGTTATGTAACATAATTTCATTTCTAGAGCCCTGAAGATGGCTTAAATATAAGCCTAAACGTTGGCATTTTGTAAAAATTTAGTTTTTCTACTACAATTGACCTATTACCAGGCTAAAATAACATCAATTTTTAATTATATTTGCTTTATCTTCTTTTTGGTATTTTTTTAATATGAAAATCGAAAACTTTAGAGTATTCTAGATTGTCTTCAGTGGCTAGGCTGTACCGTATGTTTCTGTTGTTTCTTTGCACGATAAATTGCAAATTCTTTGCTAATGTTTAGTAGTTGGCTTTGGAAAATGAATGAAACAAAGTTCTCTAAAAGAGTTACAACTTTGCATTAAGGCTGGCGTTTCAAGGACAATGAATCGTATTTATAGATGCACAAATAAAATTCACCCAGTAGGTGGAGGTTCTTATTAGCGTAGTACTAAAATATTTCATTTCCTTTAACTATTTGGGGGAAAATGCGCTAGAGAACATGAAAAACCGTGAATCACTTTGTTCCAGACACCTTGGAAAATATTTAATAATTCACATCAATTCAAGTGTTACTAGTTTTTTAAAAGAAATCTGCGAGATGTTATAATGTTTATAATGCCGTAAAGAATGTTTTCACTGTGTAGTTGACCTGTAAAATTCAGGATATTTTATGATAAAACATAACAGTTGAAATTGATACCTTTTTTCTTATTCTAAATGTCTTGCCAGCCTGGAAACTGTTATACAACCTGGAGAAAACTTATGTAATTGACATAGTGCACAGATATTCTTTCTACTTCAATATTCATAAATTGAATCGTTTCTCTAATCTTCCAATCTAATATTCTTTAAAAAAAACCTACCTTAGGAAGCATTGTTGGATAAGACGATTTGTGTCAAATCAATATGTAGTCACCGTTTGTCGGTTTAGTTTCCCGACACCCTTTATTTCATTGTCGAAATGTCTAATTGGCAGATGAATAGAATTCTTCGATATTTCCTAATAAACAAGGGTCGAGCAGCTCACCTATGCCGAGAATTGCCAGGCTAAATGTGTTTTCAATGTATCGAGACCTGCAGATTTTCCTCCGAAACGGCCATAAATTATTCGAGATAAATCACCGGATAATTGTGTTTGTTATGCGACGTTTGAGTCCAATACTATATGTGTTTCATGGCCGATGTTATGACTGGCAGTGCAGTTTATGAAGCGAAATTAAGCTGTCCTTATTAGTTCTCCAAAATGTCGGTCTTGAGATATGGTACCATTATTCTACCTGCCTAAGGCTACCTTCTTTTTTTAGTTTGTTTGAAGCTTTCACGCCTTAAATTGCTTGGGTAATTGATAAAATTCCTGAGTTATTATTAAAATCTTACGCCTGTAAGCTCTCAAAACATATATTAGTGTCTAATTTATTTATTATTTATGAACTAAAATATCTTAAGTATTATATATTTTTTTTTTTTTCAGGTAAGTGACAGGATCAGTCAATAAGATCTCACTAGTTTGTAGACACCATTATAGCAGTAAGTCCATTACTCTGTTGCAGTGCTGATTTAAATATTTAAGTGTCTTTAGCATGTTGAGATACATTAATTATTGGATATGGGTGCATGGAAATGTGCCGTTGCTAATTGATACGACGGGAGATGATAAAACTAATTAATAGATATTGCATCACATATCCTTTCTCAGTCTGTTTGGTCAACTGTGAAGATGCGAAAACTTATGTGAAGTTGATATTAATAAGATACTTCAAGTTGATTACCTATGTAATTTTAAATATTTGATAGAGTTTATAGTATACATGTTTTTATACAGAGTGTCTTGCAAGTCGTTAATTTTAAGGGGTGATAGAATACGTGATTTTGAGTGGATTGAAACAAATATACCTATATACCAAGTGTTAGTTTGTGATAATTAATTTTTTATTTTAACCGTGCTTTTCTACAATAATTATTGAAGTGTAGAAGAAAAACAAACCTTTTATAACAAATATTTCTATACTTTTTTTTTATTAGGAATTAATGGATTATTTAAATCATTTAACCAATAAAATCCAAAGTGGCTTCGTTACTTTCCTAGAACTTCATCTACTTTGTAAAAGTGAATCACGTATTCTATCACCTCCTAAAATTATTGTAACGACTTGACACCCTGTATAGAGTAAGTCCATGAATGAAGTTGAAGAGTAAACTTTTTTATTTTTCGCATCTTTTTTTTTCTATTTACTATGTAAAGATCTTCATATTTAAAATGCATTTATAGAGGTTTTTGCAAAAATATACATTTTATTGAATAAATCGCAAACTACTAATTTTAGGTATAGGACATGTTACATGTTTCCGTTTTTTGAGTTTAGTATTTCAGATGTCGAAATTCGAAAAAAATTTTGTACAATACATATATTCACGAAAAATGTTAATATTACTTGACCAGTTTCTTCTGAATTGCCGTGTATTAACGGCAATTAACGGCATTAAATATTTTAAATGTTAAATTTATATTCCATTTAGCAATCCTGCACCCAATTTAATTCAAAATCAATCCAGAAGGTTGTAATCGGCCAATTACACACTAAATTGATATCCGTATATCAGTTTTTAAGTCAAAACATCAAAATATTCGTATCTCTCAGACAATTTTCAATCATTTATTTAAGCCAATAATAATTATTGTCTATAAATATAGATACAACTAAATATTCATAGAATTTTTTGATATGGTATCTAAATTTAACGGAAGTAGTTTTTGGATTTATATAATGGTAGAATTTGTATATCCTTTTTTGTGATATTTTAGAATTAACTTTGATGATGCCTATTTAGCTGAAAGCGCTCAGCTAGGATTTTAAAAAGGTTTAATACATACTTTAATATATAACTTTCTTTTCGATTTTCTTTAACTCACAGTTGTTTTTTCTTAAAACTAAGTAGTTACCAAGTAACCCAAGTTAGCGTGTTATGTTTACATTTTTTTTTGGTAATCCCACGTAGTTGTTCTACTTATTAACATATAAATCAAACTGTATCAACTTACAAGTTTTCCCTGAATGCACTATTTTTCTCATTTTACACGAACAAACGTATTGTTTTCACTTTTAAACACGACAAAATTGTGTTTCAAATGTAAATAAAGAAATAATTGTAGATTTTATCACATTAATTTTGAATTGCGAAATATGTTTTGCTTATTTCCACACAAACAATGTGAAAGTGGAATTTATGGTATGTTCTTGGTGGAAATTTAGACTCTCTTCTGAAAATAAGTTAAAAATAGTCAAATCTTTTAGTCTAAAATTGCAACATTGCAATTACCATAATGCCGACACCACCGATCACGTAAATTTCGTATGTAGAAAAAAGCTCTAAAAAGCACTGCATTCATTAAAAGGCATATCTGAAGTTACCTACTAAAAATCTTAACGTTTATACAGGATGAGGCAAACATTATTTACAATACCTATAAGTGTTGTAAAGATTATATTACTACAGTCGATGTTTTACAACAAGAATATGGCGCAAAATGTTATTTACATTCATTTAATAACACGAAAAAATATATATTTGGCAAAAGTGTCAAATGACGCGATAAGAAGCTATAGTCTGTTTAGAAATGAAAGAGAGTAATAAAAGCTTATTATGTATGCAAATCGTAAATAAATGTACTACTGGTGCTTATATTCAATATTTTTATATTATGTATTATCGGTATAGATGAGGTGTACTTTTAAAAAACTTTGTGTGACCGAACCATACTAAATTGTAGCAGGTAGCTAAAATTTAATCTCCGACAATCCGTCTTTGTCTATGCCGTTTCAATTTCTCGGTCCATTTCTCTTATAAGTAAATAATATAAAAACAGCATTTCAAAACATGAAGCTACTTTAAGCATCATAACCGGGTCAAGAGGGTTTTTAGTAATTCAAATAAAATTATTCAATATTACTATCAAAATATTTATTTAAATTTAATGAATAGACTTTTATTCCACACAAAAATATATGTATTTTGAAAATTCAAATTATGGTGAGTAAGCGTTGTATAAATGTACAATAAAGAAAATAAAAAAGTAGGTATATTAAAATTAATCCTCTGAATATTCTGATGAATTATCTTCGTCTCCTAGATTGATAACGATAGGTTCCACAGTAACGTCAATTAAATTATCGAGTTCCCACATTTTCTCCTCTTCTTTTTGTACATGATGTATACATCTTTGTCAGTTATCTGCAGTTCTCGTTCCAAGGAATTTTTTAACAAAATTTTCATGTCACTTAATTTAAACATGGTATTATTTCGCGCAACATCTCCTTTTACCTGCGCCTAGACTAATTCGATTGGGTTAAGTTCACAGTGATAAGGTGGTAACCGTAGTACCGTTATTTGGCGATTTGTTGCCATTTAATCGATAACATACTTTTTCTGATCTTTATTAAGATAGACAAGTATCAAAAGTTCCTTTTTCACCATATTTGTTTCAAAAGAAATATGGATAACCATTGAATTATATCGGCTTTCCTCCAAGCAGTCGTAGGCGTCCGCCATGACAATCCATGACAATTACAGACCCCGGAGGAATAAGATCTAACATCTGTGTAAAATACTCTTCGAAAACATCTGCGTTCATGTCTTCGTGATAATCACCTGTATTTTTAGATTCAAATAAAAGTAAACCGCCATCTACGAAACCACTGGCACTACCTAGATGTGTCACTATTAATCTTCGCCCTTTACCTGAAGGTGCCTTGAACCCTGTTGAAAGTCCATCCAAAAATGCTTATTGAAAACTTTTTACATTTTTATCTTGCCATACTTTTGTTACAGTATATCCCTCGTTGACCCAAGTTTCGTCTAGATAATAAACATTCCTCCCTTCGTCACGGAATTTTCTAATTGATCTTCGCCAACAAATAATTTCATCTTTATCGATAAGAACTGGCTTCCTTTTCTGCTTTTCCCAGCAAAAATTCAACTCAACGTAAGACGGCCCATAATTTGCTTCTACTGATTTTTGGCAAATCGTTGTCCTCTGAAAGTTGACTTAAAATTTTGTTTAGCATTGGTATTTCTTTTTTAAAATAAAATGAGTGTACTTTTCTGCGAATGACATTTTGAAGAAACCATCTATAACGCATTTTAACCTCCCTGTAGATGATTTTGGGGGATTTTCAGTATCTTGTTCATTTTTGTTTCCTTTAAAAGTCTCTAGATAGTCGATTTTCCAATCCCTGTCATTTTGGAACACTTTTCTACTACGTCGTCAACACTGTTGGTAGGATTTTGGTGTTTCAATGTATTAAATACGTTTAATATAATAATCTTCTCATTCTGAGACAGGGCACATCTTTTCACGCGTTTAGCAGATACGTAATTTGATAAGCTCGACATTTTACCCAAACAATATTATATCCACTGGCACAATAGTCACTAAACACAAGTCGAATTTTACTCTACTGCACTAGCACGTCTTCGTATATTCAACTCTAAGACTGGATTGATCTGTCACAATACACTGGCTCCTACCCTATGATGTATCCAGTAAAATATACTAATGTACACCCATTACCTGTTAGCATTAGTGTTACTCGATAATTACCTGAAACGAAATATTACCACGCCCATGGCCAGTTCTTATTTCGGGGTTTTATTACTCTCTTTCATTTCCAAACAGACTATAGTGTATTTTGTACGAACAGAAAAAAGTGCCTGCTATTAAATTTACGGATCAAGTGTTCCTATATTACCTTCCGCATGGTTACTAGGTTTCAAATGTCAAGCAAACCCATAAATATAAAAAGCATTTTTCAAAATGAGTCATTCTAATGGAAATTTACCCTCTGATATAGAAGAAGCGGCAAACGGAGCTATCTCAAGGCTAGTTCCAACAAAATCCAAAATGATCACAAGGAAAACAACGCTCTCAGAGACCATCTACTCTATGGATTCACCATTCAATATTAAGAACTATGATTTCAGTTTAGAAAAATTAAGATATAAGCGGATATTATTAACTAATCGCATTTTTGAAAAGAGGAGTTACAAGGCCAAAAAGATCAAAATTTGTACAAAGGAAGTTTCTAAGTATTGCAGATGTTGAAACGTATTTACTCATGAAGGTTGCTATGATAATCGGTATTTTTGGGGTCTGTCGTCGCGAAAAATTAACTAAGCTAATATTGGATCATATTCAATATAATATAAAAATTGTGATTCCATGCCATGCACAAAAGGAAATGTGGCTGGTATCAACTGTTTAAATATTTTTTGGAAAATATGCTGAACTTCGTCCTCCTGATGCAACTGACAGGCGGTTTTTCGTATTCTACAAGGAAGGAAAATGTACCTCCCAGTCTGTCTGAGTTAATACTTTTAGATGCATTCGAAAAATGATTGTAACAAAGCTTAGATTGAAGAATCCCCAAGAATACACTAGACATTGTTTTAGAAGGTCCTCAGCCACCATTCCGGTTGACGGCGATGCAGATATGTAGATGTTAAAGCGTTATGTAGACTGAAAATCGTCTTCTAAGGCAGAAGGCTACGTTGAAAATTCTTTAGAGAATAAGAATCAAATAACAAAGAAGATCTTGGGGTCAAACAAGGATTTAACGATTGGAAATTTGAATTAAACAGCTCCATCACATCTACTGGTATACAAATAAATCATTCTTCTAAAAAGCGGGGTTTTATTTAACAGAAAAATGTTAATAACAACGTTTTTTTCATTACAGTACTAGCACTAGTGGCCTTACGAAACTACTTATAGAACTGTAAAATTCATGTTACTAAATGAAAGTTAATAAAATTTATTCCAGGAATATTATCGTTCATTTCATCATTTTGTGGGGTTAGTTAGTAATTTTAACTCGAGCTTTTATCAGTCTACCATGAGTTAATGACAGTTTTATGATGAAAATGATAAAAAATATTGTAGATCGTTTTTCTATTATTAATGAACCAAACAGCTAATATATTTTGTTTGACCCTGTATATTTTATATCTTTTCACGTTAAAAAATATTCTATGACTGAGACAAACAGTTTGTATTTATTTTATACTGTTTCTATTTCCTCTACGCGCTTATATTCAGTTTGAAATTATATTAATTACATATATTTAGATGCATTAATAATGTACGAAGTGTTTACGTACTCCTTTATTTTTCAAGCAATCAATTTCTGTTTCCTCATTATCTGTCGATAAGTGAATTGGATATCCTCAAGAAATGAGCGCAGATTGTCTGAGAGAAACTATTTCTGGCGACGTGCTCTTCATGCAGTTATTAGGCATGGTTATTTTTAAACCGTCGAGATTTCTACTAGACGGTTTTTTATAAAAATATTTTTACTGCCATACAAACACGTGAGAGTAATTTTCGTCTTTAAAAGGACTGATTGCGTTTCACACCTTGACGTGCGCTATCTTCTTCGTCGAAGGTTAAATGTTATTTATATGCTTCTAATGAATTCCACAGTGTTTCCATGAAAAATTGACAAATTAACTCTCTCTTCTTACCAGCTATGTGCTCGCGCATTTTCATAAATCTGATTTATATTTACAAGTTTTAGCTTAATAATATTTAGTTTAACTTAGATAACATAAACTGTAGTAAAATGTTTTAATAAATTATCCAAGGCAATAAATATTGTAGCACACAGGTCTTATGACGCATTGTGCATGTCATATTGTTAATAGCGTTTGAATAACGTGCGAAAGCAGTAACTTGCTCTATCCGAATTGCAATTGTTTTGTCCGAGTTGCTTTAGTCATTACCTTCTGATTATACCAATTAGTCCATATCTCTAGTGCCATCTTATGCTAACAATCAAATTATTTTGATTATTTTATTGTCGCTAGTAGAAATAGACATAATGATCTTAATATTTCACATTTTTATTTATTTCACATATCCAAAATTAGTTTGCTATACGAAAAACGTTTCGTACTTCTTCGAGTTCAATCGTTATAAAATTGGTGTACTCGAAGCTATTTCGTACCAGACTGTTGAGTGTAGATGTATGGAATGAATACCCATTCTGATGCTGTGCGACATCCATGACCTTAGCTCTTCATCTAGCTTTAACCCTCTAATTACTCTCGATTGGCCTTCACTCGCACATTACGGGACTAACGTTTCCTCTTTCTCCTGGCAGAACTAACATAGGCTAATGTTACTCACATCTTTCATGAATCTGCAATGCTCTGTTAGCAATTCTACTAATGTATCGATTAATGACTTTGGTTTCATAGATCTGCCATTAGCTTCATTGATGATCCTTTCAAGAACTTGCTTAGTTTGCTACTGTCTGGAGGTTTCTTGCCATCATTTTCCAGCCTTCTCTTCCATCCTTTTATGTATAAGTGCTTTCATAAAGCAATGCCTTAGAAGGATTCGTTCACTTATAGTGTTGTAGATGAGTCTACTGTAGCTAATTCATGAGCCTTCTCATTGTCCCGATGACCTTCATGTTTTGGTTAGATCATTTTGATTTATCAAAAAATCCGAGCAGTTCCATACCAATTGGCTGTCATAGTAAATATCAATTATTTACTTTTCACCTTTATTAAATCCACTGAACAGTATTTAATGATCATAACTTTCGCCTGGAAAAGTATGACACTCAGTCATAACCTGAGAAACACTTTCTTTAGCAAATGATTCAGTTCAGACTCCGTATACCAAATTTGATTTGCTTTAATATGGCCTCTTTTCCAAGTCCTTGCTTTCTGGTATATATTTAAAACTGCTTATCAGGGTCATGCGGTCAGTTAGCATTCGTAAAATCTGATGTGCCTGCAATTCAAAAACTAGTAGAAGGGGATACGATTTTTAAGCATTCATCGACAAGATATTCTCTATCTACACATTTTAAAGGAACTTTGAGGTTGAGATACCAGATAAGGACCTCATCAGAAGTAAATTTATTTTATTCTTTCAAGAAAATTTAAGCTAAATTTGTAAACCAGCATATTGAAGCATGTACAGAAAATCCTGGATCACATTCTACGTAGCCCTGGAATATCTCAAGGTTATGTCTCTTCTTGGGGCGGCAAAATTGTGTAAAGTTGACCTGATTTCCGGGTCACAGTGACATGACGGATAATGATAGGACCAATTTGTTCACTAAATGTACTTAGATTGTGGGACCAGAGCCAATGTTGGGGCTACTACAATATTATTTTGCGCGACAAATATTAGTAATTGTAGCCGTTAGAGGAAAAATGGTCTAACGGGTTTGGTTTGTGACAGGCCAGATTTTTTAATAACATTAACATGCTTAGCAAAGCAATATCAGAATCGTTACAGGTCTCCTAACAGGTTATGGGTATCTTAATAAATACCGTCACAGGATTGCAGTGAACAATGATGCAGGTTATGTGAACATACGGTCGGGAATTCCATACACATCCTCTGTGACTGTGTCTGTTTAATGGCGAAGAGGCAGCATTCCTTTCTTTGGATATTAGAGATATTCCAGCAGAGCTATTGCTAGCCTTTACATATGGCATGGGCCTGCTCTGAACTCTTCAACTAAAGGGATGCACAATGGGTTACCAGACATCAGATATAAGTGTTGAAGGTGCTTGCATATCTCAAAAAAGAAGTCATATTTTAGTTTTTGGAATGCACCATATTGCTTTCAATCCATTAATGCGTACCTTTATGCAATTTAAAACATACAGACTTATATGTTCAATATATTTATAAGGCCCTCGGGCGTTAATTACTGTAGTTACTGTAATGCAAATATTAACTCTCCTTTAACTAATGATATGTACCTACTCTATTTTTGTTGAAGGAAAATATCATTTTGTGTATCATAGCGGCAATAATTATTATTTTTTGCTTTTTCCACTTTGTAGGACACTGAATTTTCAATATAGCCTTTAGTAATAATGATTTTCAACAACCATGGCGTTTAATATTAGTTATACATTGCTCCGGCGTAGTCTAATAATGTCCGATGAACGTCGGAAACAAGGCCCGGTATATTCCTTTGAATTTGGTAGTTTAATATAGTTTACTATTTTGTAGGGAATCTTATCCTTATCCAACGAATTTTTCCCAACCACTTGCTTGCAGCATTGACTTATTTTCATTATCAATTATTCTAAATATGCGCTGTATTTTAGTCTTGGATTATTTTATAGTTACTAGTAAAATTTTATCTAAATCTTAAATACCTCTATTGTTATGTTACATAACTCTTCTCTTTGACCAGCTGTAGATATGCCAAAAATATATATAAAAAAAATCTATCACTTTGCTTTTTGTGTACTAAATATAACGTACATGAAAACCGCGTTTGTTGATATTATTGCAAGGCATCCGCCACAACTGTCAATTCAGCTTCAACAAAATTACTTGATTTTAGGTATACAAACATATATTTCCACAAATACATAATATGATGTACCTATATCAAATTTATAAGTATTCTAAATATCGGGCGTATATAAAGTTTTGTATAAATGTCGTGCATCGTAATACGTCTAAGCTTATCTTCACGCTACGGGTATTAAACGCCTAATTAACACCCTTGATATAAAAATAACTATTAAAGCTGTGATAGGTGTAGTTTTTATGGTTCCTGCGACAGTTAGGCGCTTTTTCATACTTGCTTGCATTGTCTTTGGGGCTACCATATCATATGTGGCATCAAAAATAGATAATGCTTAAATGTTCAAGGGAACGCCGATTGCTAGAAAAAAATTATATATTACTGTCAAAAAATACAAAAACTGATACTAGAGTACATTAAGTAAGTGGCCAAATATTAATTGCACCCCTAAATCTATATAAACTGCCTTTAAATAGCTTAAAATAGATAATCATTATTTATTGTCGTAAAATTCGTTTAGAATGAAAAAAATGCTTAAATCACTTTTAAGGTTCATTTATACTATTGCGACCTGAAAAATGAACGCAAGAATAAATTGCCATTTTTTCAGTACGCGCTCGCAAAGTGAGAACAATTGGCGCTATTTCGCCATCGAATGGGCACTTTTACAGTCATTTATCACTTTTTATATTGATATACTGTCTGTTCAAATCCTTTTCAAGCATTTTTTTTCATTTTACACGTATTTTATAACAATAATTAATGAGTATCCATTTAAAGCTATTTAAGGGTAGTTTATATAGGTTTAGGGGTAGTAGCGACATTTTCCCAGCTATCTGACGTATTTCTGGGCCATTTCTAATGTTAATTAAAAATAATCAATTGTTTTTTTTAAGATTTATGCGTTTCCCCGGATAAGCCAAAAATCGGCTATTTTTAACATTGTCCTTTGGCTTAGATTTGTATTAATCAAAGATAACTGTTGCAAGCAAATATATCTAAGTTTTTGTGATTGTACTCTCGCATAATAAATATTTCACATAAGTTTTAGTAACAAATGCCTTATTGGAGCTTCAGCTTTCTTAACTGATGAAAGATGGGTGTTACGTCATGATCCGATCCGTGTTTCTAAATTGATGCAAGATGCGATTTCTGCATGCCCTTAAAACGTATTCCACTTCTCCACAATTAACCCCGTTCCGCAGTGCTAGCTTCTTATCCTCAAACTCCTAAAATAGCGAAGAAACAAAATACGTGATTCGTGTAATAACAAGCATTAGAATAACCCTGGGAGATGCGAGAGCGCACACTCTTTATTATTGTATGGGGAAATGGATTGGCGTTATTTATGGCTGGGTTATGTTATTCGATACTTACAAAGGTAGTAAAAATGGGCATGTCTACGCGTAAAACATAATTTTCATGTCCCTGTCCTATCCAATGTGGATATTACTGTCGTTTTGTCATTTTCTCAGTGGAATTTTTATATAAAACTATTATTAGGTGAAAATTTATAAATAGCTGTTCGATTTTTAACAGAACTGGACTCAGTTACTAATATAAAAAAAATATGAACATGTTTGTAGAAAATATGTCGCAACAATCATATTTACATTAAATAGTAATGCTAAATATAGCTATACCAAAACTTAGAAAAAATAAAATAAATAGAAGCTCAGATTATACAGGGTTAACTATGACTAAGTACAAAAAATTTAACCACGTGCTCAGGGAAGCCTGAAAGACAATAAAAAAATTATTCCAGAATTTTAGCTCGATATTTAAAAAATGGGGCAAAACCCTTCTTTCCTACGGAAAGTCGGCGCCTGTGATAAGAAACGACTGAGATGGCTTAGATCCATAGATAAAACTTACATCTGTCAACAATATCTACTACCATCGTCGTTTTTTGCAGCATTTCTAAATGTAGAAACGAAAATTAACATTCTTATTAGTAATAATACCTGATAGATAGGTAACAGTTAATCCACTTAGCAGTATTTTGCATTCGTTTGCCATTATTTCGTTATAAACTGGTAGAACTACATATTCGCTCATTACAGCCACGCACTACCGATAAAAGACATTCCCGTAGGTACAATTAGATAAAATGCCTATTTATTATAACAAAATCGAAAGGAATAGGTACCTAATAGACGTTTTAATGTAACCGCGGCAGTTTTGTCCCATAACCTAGAAAACCAAACCGGCGAACTATACTGTGGAAAAGTCTCTGCACCCAACACGAATGTCTTTATTTAATAACTATAAAACGTTTAAAAATTAAAATAAGGCACTAAAAACTGAAGAAGAACACAAAATTACCACGTAAACACAGGAATACAATTATGACATGACAGCGATACTGACTGATAAGCGACTGTTGCATGCTTGTAGAGTATGCAACCAACAAGCAAGTTAACATTGGCGGCGTTAAATAAGGATTTAAAATAATATCGAAAACATTTTTTTTTCGCTTTATAAATAAGTTTGGAATTTTTTTGAAGGGTTATTCCATTAATTCTTATTTTTCCCTATCCCCTCCTAAAATATTTGTACTAAGTCATAGTTAACCCTGTATACTACTAAGCTATAGCATACAATAAACTATCGCTAAGTTATTTTGATATAATTTTCGTTCAAAACTAATCTGCTGACATCGGCGACACGATCGTTCAATAGTATAAATTTCTTGCTATATCTGAAAACCATATACTTAATGTACAACTCTGAACAAGTATTTTTTCATGAAGCGATTGTTAAATCATTTATTTGTTAATTGAAATTGACATTTAAGAGATTTTTTATACCTTGGTTATGTTTTGTTCTAAATTGACCGCTAACATCTGATAACAACTGCTGAATTGGAGGATTCCATGCTTTGGCGTATTAGGAGATTTAAAAAAGTTTAGGTAATTAAAAAAAAATATAGCCAAACTTTAATCCAAAAGAATTTACTTTTTCTTTCGTAACATGAAGGTGGTGGGAGTACGAATATACTCACTAAAAGAGCACAAATCAATGTGGCGGATGCCTCAAGACGAATTGTGGCAAGGAGCTGCCCGCAGAGAGACGTGCTATAATCATTGCTATGGAACTTGGTTCTAGGCAGTCTCCTGTGCCACCTCAACTCGAAAATTGTTATTTGTGCCATCGCTTATGATCTCAGTATGCTGATTAGTGGAAAGTTGGAAGGGATCCTTTGCCAAATGAAAATGACCCTAAGAACCATTGAAAAGTGGTGTGAGTATCATGCTCTGTCTGTCAACCCTAGGAAGGCAGAAATGGTTCCCTTCATAAGGAAGAAAGAAAATGGAGCCAATAAATTATTTCCTAAATACTACGTTAAGCTTTGCATCCGATGTGAAAAGTCACACTTGATGCAAAGCTAAGATGGAATCTTAATTTGGCGAGGAAGTTCAAAAAGTCATATACATCCTATGAGGAGTGTCGCAGGACCGTTGATAAAACCAGGGGAATCAAACTACAGATGGTCATTTTGATATACACTGCCATTGTAAGACCAATGTTAGTCTGTGGGGCTTTTGTCTGGTGGCCGAAAGTCCAAAAGGCAACAGCTAAATAAAAGCTCAATCAGGTACAAAGGATTACCTACTTGAGCATAACTGGAGCTATGTGAACTATGCCCACCGTAGCAATGGAGGTAATGTTATGTTCGCCACCTTTAATATTTATCTAAAGGAAGTGGCTGCAATAATTATTCTTTGCCTCAAGAATGCTGGTATTATATCAGATGTAATATATGGAGAAGTTAGAAGTCGCCTGTGGAATGGTATTGTCAGAAAGATGCCCTTTGTGCAGGCTGACGCTGACGGTATTTTTCCCAAGTTTGCGTTTGACAGACCATAACCGCCAGTAAGTATGTAATCAACATCTTCACAGACGGATCAAAAAGGAAGGAAGGTAAAGGATGCAGGGTCTATTTCAGATCCTTACATATCCGATATCAGTGGGCAATGGATAGGCATGCTACCGTGGTACAAACGGAGCTAGCAGGTATAACCATAGACGACGAAGAAATTGTCCGTAGGCATACAATGGGTAAAACCATCAGAATCTACACAATAACTACTGACCTTACATAATCATAAGATAACAATTAGATCAGAGCACAATTCCAGAACATATTCCATAGTCTAATACGGAAATGTTTATTTTTGCAAATGTTAGATATGCTCACTTAAGAGATATTAATTTCGCCGAGACAACTTTTTTCTATATTATATTTTCTATATTTATCGAGATATTTTTATTAGTTAAGTTAAATGAGACACGTGGTGTAATGGTATTCCGGGTTGCTATGACGTGATGTAGGTAACTGATCATTGCCAGTAACAGAATGAATGCGTATATGCCTAGTCTTAACTAAGATTCTTTATCATCAATTTTGCCTACCGTACTGTCTTTTTACCTTATTATTTATTTAAATATTGATTTTATGTTTTCTTTATGACTGTACTAAAAAAAATTGTAGGCTTTCAGTTAATTGCATTTTGGCGATTTATGTGATATCATTTAATTAATTTTTGCAGCTGTTAAAAGTATTACTAGATTTGCGTTCTGATTGGAATATTTGGCAAGTAATTGTTATTTAGTTGTTATCTATTTCCAGAATAATTTTCTAAATTTATTCTACCAAAACAAACAACCCATGTGCTTCGAATTTAAGTATCACTTTGATTTTTATAAAAATGAGATGCTCTGCAATAATAAGTCTTATTTCAACGTTTAAGATTTCCAATATCTTTTGTATTATATTACAAAAGTAAATCTGTTTAAAGTGGAGTAATATACTTTTTCTCTATCTGATGTACTTTTGCTTTTATACTATGCTGTAAAATTGCGCGATTACGGAGAAGTTAGTTAGTTACTTCAGTTTGTGTTTTTGAGCATGATGATTTTTTGTTCATTTATTTAAAATTAACTATTTCAGATAGATTTTGTACATGACTTTTTCGGTAAGTTTAGATGATCGTGGTAGTTTCTTATTACTTTATTGAAATTAAGAGAAACCGTCCCACACTTATATGGAGGATGCAACATCCAAACGTAGCCAAAGCAGAAGCAGACTGACTACATATGGTCGTCACCGGAAATGTGTAGTCGGTCCCATAGGAATGATCATCAGCCGAACAAGACTATTCAGCATTACACGGCACATGTACATAATGCTTGATATAACAATACGCGTCCGAAAGGGCACTCCCCTCTAACTGTATTACTGGCCGTTGTTCTTTTAATATTTCTCGATACACTGTGACTATCGCGTTTGTCATACGAAAAATATATTTTTTGCAATTATTGTGGAATGTTCTGTGAAATTCTTTTGTTTCAGTTAATTGCTTTGATGTATAAGTTTTGCGTTTAAGCTTTTATTTCTTTCAATATATTACAAAATAAGACGATATTTGCCATGAGAATAGTTGGAAAAGTAAGAATCCTTTCATCATTTTGAACCTATCATTCTTCGACACAGATTACACCAGATTCACTACATCAGATACTCCAGCTTCTCTAGACAGCAGCACTAGTAGTAGTAAATCAGCAGTACCTAAACAACTAGACAGGTATAAATTAACCGCTACGACCTTCAAACTTAAATCCATTCAATTATTTTTCATAGACATTTTAAGTTAGTGGTTACTCCCGTTCTACATATTATGGACTTAATAATAATTGGACATATGAGAATATCTGTCCTATAAAGCTATACCAGAAATGCTAAAAATAGGAGGGCAAGAATTCGACGAAAATCTATATAAAATAATAGTAGGCAGCAGCATAGATCAGAATCTACCATTTTATATGATTTTTATAGATTTTAAGCAGGCATATGAGATGTGATAGAGAGAGAGAGAGAAACTATATAAATCCATGAGACCTTAAGATAAAGGACAAACTAATAAGATTGATAAAAACGACAAACTGGTACAAACTGTAAGGTGCTGATTGAAAGACAAACATCCAAGGAAATTAGAAAAACGAGAGGGTTACAACAGAAAGATCCGTTGTCAAAAATTTTATTTAATATAGTTATAGATAGTAAAAGAAAGCAAGATACCAACAAGGGTGGCAGTGCTTATGCTCATGACATCGTGATACTGGCGGGAACAAAGAATAATTTTAAAAATGCAGTGAAAAAGTTATAGAAAGCAGCCAAGTATAAAGGACTAATAATATAATCAATGAATGAGATGGTTGGGCCATGTAGGGAGATTAGAAGAAGAAAAACTTACAAAACAAGTGCTGGCAGGGAGAATAACAGGGAGGAGAGGAAGATGAAGACCACGAACTAAATGGATATAAGTAGTGGAGAAAGACTTAGAAGAAATGGGAATAAAAGACTCGAGGAGAAAAATAAGAAATAAAATACAATGGAGAAAAATATACAACAAAGCCATGGACCTATTACGAGTAGGCTTGTAGCGTTGAATTTATAACAAATAATGTAATAAATTAAAAAAAAAACATTTAAAAATTTATACTTCATAACCGTCTAAAGCCTGGTCTACACATAATGTTTTGTTGTAAGTCTTGCACCATGAAAGATTGACGGAGTATTTTTTCAAATCAAGCAAATTGCATGATCTAGCTTCAGTAAAAATTTGTGTCAGAAATTTAATCCAGATTTCTTGTGTTTTTCTTTTGAATTTTCTCAGATTTATCCTGTTTTCTTTTTCGTTCGTTTCACAGTTTTGGTGATATCACTTTTTGTTTTTTCTTTTTATAAAACGTTCTTATACGACTAATTTAAAAAAATTTTGATTTTCTTTCAGAAGTCTGTAACCGATTCTGTAAATTTTTCTTTGACTTAAAAAAAAAATCAATTAGAAAATTAATGAGGAAGATACATGTATAGATATAGAACATTGTTCTTTATGCCATTTGTAATACAGAGCGTTCAACGTGTACCATGTTTGAACAAATATTATTTATTTCTTTAGTAGATAATTAAGAAAATAAAATATGGGTTTGTAAATTGAACGTCATATGTCACAAAAATCAAATATTAAGTATGTAAGACTTCTAATCTTTTTGCTGATCTATCTTTTACCAAAGAAGACTGTAAAAAATGGAGTATCTTAGATACCTCTAGGCTAAAGTGATGGGTTAACAAATTAGTGTTTCTTAAATTTCAAATGTCATAGTCGCCATCTTGTTTGGCATTTTGATTTCAAAATTAATTGATTTTTTTCAGTAAGGTTTGGTAATCCATCATGAAAAGATTTGCAACCGAACAACGTATAAAAATTACTAAAACTTATAAAAATAACTAACTCTTCGTTCTACTTTTCGTGCTTTACGTGAAATTTTTTACATAATCAACTTTCAGAGCCTTCATGGTTTCAACAAGATCTAGCAACATGCCACACATCTACAGAAACTCGTGATTTATTGAAAAGAAAGTTTAGTGATTGTGTTATTTCCAGAAAGGCTAAAGTTAACTAGCCACCAAAATTTTTGTAACATAACACCATTGGATTTCCTCCTATGGGGTTGTCAAGTTTTTAGTTTATGCAAATATTCCACAAAATTAGATCATCTAAGGACAAATATTATTCATGTTATTGATCAAATAAGCCACTAAGTCGAGTTTCTAAAAAAGTGGTCATTTGAATTAAATGAACTAAATTTTAAATGACAGTTTTTTCAAATTAATATTAGGAAGCTCTTATTTCATGACTCCATATTTCAATTACTATCATTGGCAAATACACTGAGAAAAATTTTCACTAGAAATCACTCTGGTTATTCAAATGATATGTTTAATCAAATACTATTGTGCCATTCTATGTTCGAAGAAGACCGCATGTGTGGCACGGGCTTTAAATACAATAATAGTTCCCGGAATATCCGCTAACTCTAAAAACCCAATGCAATAAAAATACATTCCAACAAGGCGGAACTGTGCGTATATATGCACACTACAGTCACTACGCCATTCCCTGAACGGTATTCAAATTCGATTTTCTCCATTAACTCGATAGATGCCAGACGCGCGGCTCCCAAACCACCACATGACCGGCAAACGTCGATAAGCGGCGCGGCCCCTCTCAAGTGAATGAGGTAATAGCGCTCTTCTGTTCTTAAAAGAATTATCGCCTGGGTCGTGGACCACCGGCCGACATCCCGCACAGCCATAAAGATTATTCTTTAGTGGCAAAACTGCCTACATGGACAAGGGAACGGCGGAAAACCGAGAGAACTACGAGCGCCGTCAAGAGCTTATCAAATGACCGTCTCTCATCCACGGCCTGTCGACTAATTAGCGTAGCAAACATAAACTCGACGTGAAACTCTACTCCTTTTGTCCGACGTTGTAATCTAAACTTTTTGAGTAAACAGTCGTAACTGTCAGTGGTGTAGAACTTCAAGGAATCGGGGCCACGATACCTCCACCAACACTCGAAGTTCTTTCTCTCAGAATGCTATACATAGTAATTAGCAATATTATTCTGATATACAGGGCGATTCAGAACTTATATAATTAAAAAAAACAATGTTTGAATGATTACACTTGTGCACGACACTGGAAACTTGTCCACTGTACAGGGTGACCCAGAACTGATGGTTGGCCGCCATTACGTAAAAACAGGAAGAGCAATCGAAAAACCGTAAACGAGGATGTTTATGGTATGATGTTATGAGTGTTCTGGGTCACCCTCTACAACCTGATAAGGCGGCAAAGCATGCAATAGGCAACAACACAAAAAATTGAAAGAATTTCCCAAGGAAATAAATAAATAACATATTTTATACAGCAAATTCAACTGCTCTTGCCGCTAGTGTTAATAAAATAGTTTGACATATCTGATGTTACAACAAAATTTTGTGCCCGTCTTACCCAGCTTCAACAAACTAACACACATATTTCTGCTTCTTGTCCGTTTTAAACTCGTAATTATGATACGTTTGCGTAAATCATAAATAGTAGGTATTCACTTCGGTGCAATACAATTCATTTTTATATATCCCCACAAAAAGAAATCCAAATGATTTAGGCTTGTTGCAGACTATGCGTGTATTCGCAATTTGTTATGCATGATTCGTGATATGTGAGGAATTCGCGAATAGTGTGTAAGGTCTTGTTCGTAAAAAATCCATTCATAAAAATCCTACACTGCACTGCACGAATTCCTTACAACTCACGAATCGTGAATTCACGTTTAGTCTGTAGCAAGCATTAAAGTCATTAAAGTTGTGGCGGCCATGGTACGGATATAATTGAGCCTATTTTATGAAATGTAACACTGCTGCAATACGCCGTGGATGTCCTGGACCTCTATTTCTTCCACGATTAGGTTTCAAATTTCCCTCGCGTTGCACTACACTTGAACTTATTGCACACCGCGGTAAAAGTAGCTACATTTGGCACATGTTTATCGGGAAATCGTTTAGCTAAAGCATTTTCACATCGCCAAAAATTAAAATGATAGTCAGTAACTCTGAGTTGCTATACACTTAAGTCATTTTTGATATTTCAAAAACTAATGTAAAAACTTACAAAAACGTTAATATATACAAAAAGTAATCGAATTTCTATATTCGTCTGCCTAAAGACTATAGTACCTCAGCTATGTAAGGGTTGACAATACTACATTTTTACGTTTATGTTGACTCCATTTTTCATGACGCATCTATTCAAAAATTTTTTTAGATAAGTTCTGAATGACCTTATACTTTGACTGGGCTACAGCTTTTGATCGTATTGATTGATAAATTAAGAACATTTGGTTTCAGTCTACCTTTTGTCAGTTTTTCTGTCAGCTTTTGAAACTATTTGCACCTTAACAAAGGTATGATACTTTTGCATAAAGGTGAGTTCTGACTTGTCAGTTTCTATGATTTATTTCAACTGATTCAGTAACAATGAAAATACGACTTGTTCACATGTTTCATGCAATGAATAACATTGGGGTCCGAATCATTTCCTTTAGTGACCTAGTAGTCTTCTTCAGTGATCGCATAGAAATAATGTTTGCATAGTACCTTATCAAAAATTGAATCCAGTTTTTCGCGAACTGTATTAGAAAGAATTGGCTTTGGAAGATACAAAAACGTACAGAATTAATGAAGAAAAATTTGAAAAGTTTTTGCAAAAAGTTTCTCCAAATATACAAAAAAAGATACTTTTATGAGAAATGGGCGAAACTGCTCACAAATAGATAGTTTTCACAGTTCAGTTTGTATTTATTTCTCAAATACGATCCACCAAAATAAACAAAAAGTAAACCTAGTTTTCATTTTAACTGAAGAGCAAATGTAATGATCAAACAGCATGTAAAGTTACATACTCCGAAAATGTTTTCCTATTTTGTATAATTAGATCACGTCTCATCACATGCGTTGCAAGTATGAGATGTCACTAGAGACCCACTTTTTATAATTTTTCAAATTACATATAAAATATATCAACTTCACCATATAAAATTTTGGGATTGCTAATTGGAAATTGTTACGTTTGATAATATTAGATCATTAAAATTATTTACATTCATCTCAGATCAAGATAAACACGAAAACTTTTACTTACTTATGTTCATTGTGCAGATTTTGATACGATCAGTTAAATATCCATATCAGATGTCCATTAGAAGCAGAAACTAGGGGAATCCTCAAATAATGTATTCAAATTTGTACAATTGATTCTTCAGATTTATAAGCAGGGAAATAATTTCAAACATACATTTGTAAAGTTATTTCATTAGTAATGAAAAACTATTGGAGAAATAGGACTTTAACACTTTAAATAGCTTTTTAAACTAAAGTTAATGTAATAAATTCATTTGCCTTTACCTTAGGAAGACTTTACTAATCAGGCAATTGAAAGTAATGGTTACTATATCCGCAGTCCAATATCTTGGCAGATCTTAACAGAGACTCAAATAAGGAATATTTTAATCAAATCGTTTGTTATATTTTAAATGTTACGCCAAAAAGTTATGTTTTGGGAGGAAAGCAATTATAAACTTTCCAAATATCATTACAGTAATTATAAGAGAAAATTCCACACCACTAGTCAAAGTAAATTTAATACTCTGAAACTAAATTTGCGATAACCACTGCACCTTTACTACATGTCTATATCCTATTTAATAATTGCATTGTATCTTTAGATATCGTATCTTGGTTTCTTAACATATTTATTTAATTCAAAAAATTATTTACTGTAAATTGAAAACTTTATGCATGTAAATGTGTTAAACAGGAACAGAATATGAGAAGTAAATAGTGAGATTGTCTACACATTGTTTTCTGGCTGACCCTATAACAATTGACCATGATCCGCCAATGAGAACTGTTGTTGGGAAATGTCGACTCTGATGAAATTGTCGGGCGATACCTCGGTGAAGGAACGAGCAAATAGAAGACATTGTTCGATAAATAAAAGAAACTTGTCCCGTTCCTCGGACACATGTCGAAGTAATTAGGTACGACTACATTTTTTAACAGCGCACACTTCCTTATAAGACCAGATAAGACAAGTGAACTGATAAATCATCCAGGTTTATCCGGGATCTCTACATCTTCTTTCGTTTCATGATTGCTGGAATTGTTAGGTCATTAGAGATTGATAACTACCTTGTTCTTTGAACTTGAAAAAATTGGTTGGATCGAGTATTCCATTATTATTTTCTTTTTTGAGTTTATACTTGAATTCATGGATCGAAACCAACATTTCTTAATCAATATGTTCTTTCTTTTGAAGGACGAATTCGCAATTTAAATTTTTCTTTTGAATTTTGTTAATAATATTGGAAATCGTGGAACCAGTCGAACTTCCACTAGATATATTTTTTGGGACGAGAATTTTGTGATTATTAATAGAAGGCACTAGTTACCCTTAGTGGTTAAAGTTTCTAAATTAATCAAGTACCGCAACCCGCAATTGTTTTCGTTTGTGTCAAAATGGCGGCTTATAAAATACTATCTTCAATTTGAAGCATGTATTTCAATAAAAAAATAATTGTTAGAATAATATTTGAGGAGCTTGGCATATTTATATTAGGTTAAATCATACATATGTTATATTTTTGCCCTTTACTCAAACTCAAAATTTAATTTTCAGAATACTGAAAATGATAATGATTATGTAAAAAAACGACTAAATTATATGTTGTACCGTTGGTTGCCTGACAGTAGCCAAGACGAGTAATAAATTATTTTATCAATAACTTCAGGAGGCATACGATGTATCTCGTGACGTATTTTTGCTTTTAAATCTTCTAAATTAACCGATCAAGTAACCCCACAAGAAATAATCTAGGGGTGTCAAATCAGGCGATCTGGTTGGCCACTCAATTGGCTCCCTTCTCCCTATCCAACGATTCGGGAACAGTTTATCTAAATAAGCACGGGTTGCATAATGGGGAGGTGCACAGTACTGTGAAAATTAAATTTTAAAATCTTCTATCATTATTTTCTTGAAATTTTTGTTATTTAACACCATAATTTTTTATGTATGTATGTGACACGCTTTTTGAAATGGCATGGTCAAAATTGGAGGTTGCTATTTAAAAAAATTGTCGATGATGTCATATTATCTCGAACAACGATGACGTGTCTATGTCAAAAAGTGCCTTTTTTGAAAACAAATGCGACGTGCCAGGGGATTTTTTCGAAAACTTCTCAATTTCAAAAATAATTAATTTTTTCGTTACTTGTTGAAAGCACTGTATATTACAATGTATATAATACAGCTATTTGCTCTTAGAAGTAAAATTGTCTCCAAATATATTTTATTATAATAGTTTAGTTGATAACCCACATTTAAGAAACAATTATAAAAAAATGTATAGCACTGTTATGCCCGCTACAGACTATGCGTAAATTCGCGATTCGCGATGCGCGGTTTGCAAGGAATTCGTGCATCGTGTGCAGGGTTTTTATGAATGTATTTTTAACGATCAAGATCCTACACACTATTCGCGAATTCCTCGCATATCACAAATCCCGCATAACGAATCGCGAATACACGCATAGTCTGTAGCAAGCCTAAGAAATTCTACAGAACATTATTAAAAAATTATTATTAAACACTTTAGTTTTATAAGCTTCTCACAGAAATGTTTTTAAAATAGTTATATATTTGCTGTATAAACTTTTTTATTATTTAGCTGTCCGCACGTTGTGATACATTTATAAAATAGTTCAGTTATTATGGCAACAAAATAATACGACAATAAAACTTAATTCTCGTATAACTTAAAAATAATTAAATTGTTTTGCTGGTGTGGTGTTATATAGGATTTTTTTAATTTATATTGATGATACTATTGTCGGTTAAAATTATGGCAGTCAAGCCTCTAACAGAATGTATATTATGCATGTATATCGTATGCTTGGCGCATCCGCCATTTCTTGAAGGAAGAAATAAAAATGATAATATAATGTTTTAAAAGTCAATCAATATTACAGAATAAAAATAAATGTAAATTAAACAGTACCTAGGTTCATAAAATAATTTACACGTTTCATAAACGATTAAGCTTTTTCCTAAGGAGTAACTTTTAGAAAGAAATCAAAACTAGAGAAACTTTAAAGAACTTATTTTAGTATTTGCACATTGTAATTTCATCTCAATGAAAATTGTGAGGACAATCAGTGCAGGTTAACTTATAGTATCAAACAGAAGAACTGCTATTTGTATGGTTAATAGTTTAGAAATTATATAAAAAATATATTTTTTACTTCGGAAGCCAATATCTAACGTAAAGACATGGAAATACAGGGTGTCCAGAATATGAGTGCCTTAATCTTGCCATAGGTAAGTTGTACTGAACAACACATATTTGACTTAACAATTTTTTTCTTTGACCAACAGTAACAGAATTATGACAGCACACAGGTCTTGAATATGTGACAACGTCGCTCACTTACTATCTTAGGATTGTTATGTTTTATACATAATTATTACAAATAGGTACACCTAAACATATGTACTTACTGTTAATGGTTTTCTTAAAACTATACAAGTGTTTAAAATGAGCTTCCTCTCTAGATCATTCACGTGAGCAGAGCAGTTAAGCCTATGATCCAACGTAACACCAAGTAGTCTGACAATTTTTGTTTTACAAACGTTGTTAGTGCACCGATTGGTGATGAAGGATTGGTGATTGATTACGTTACAGGCGCTTTTACTTAATTGTATCTTAGTTTATAATTTCGTAACATAGTTTTGCATATTATTGCAGTTGATTTTATTTTTTCAAAATGAATTTGTAGACAAACTGTAGACATATTTTTTTATTGCATTTAATCAGATATATAATCCCTTAAAATTACGGCACTCATATTTCGGACATCCCGTATAATAAAGCTAATAAAATAAAGCTGATAAAATATTGAAAAATAAGTGAGGTTTGTTTAATAAACGCATGTCATAAAACCACCCATTTTTTAGGGTACAAAGCGTGTAAGATAATATTGAAAAATCAAATTTTGTAAGTAACACAACGTATTTTTATTAAAATTTACATACATAATTTCGAGATCAAAATGCGAGAATTCAAGAGTAAAACTAAACAGTAAAATATACCCCATATTTATATAACAAAAGAACCTTAATTTTTGGCCACGGAATACGCCCCTGAATTTTTGACGTCTACTTAAAAAACATGCTGTAAAATCAACGCGTTCCGAATTGTCCCAGAAACCTTGTTTATATATTTTCTGTTAAAAAGTCAGTGTAACCCCAAACGAATTTATGAATTCTTCCGTTGACACGTACCCCGAGGATATTTATGGAACATAATCAAATGAAAGCACGTCGTCGACGGTTCTTGATTACATTTTTACCCAAGAAGTCGAAAGCCAGCGGCTGATAGCCGAGTTATTGAGCCGCCGCAACGGCGAGACTGCCTTCACATGATTTCCATTTTTTCCCCATGTGTATGTAAGTGCGCTGAAAGTTAAACGCAAGCCGTTGTTGCACGCCGTTCTAATGATGTATTTATTATGCTTTCCGATGAGGACGGCGTCTAACCTATCTGCTTCGATAAGTTTCCGATGACAGAGGGTCGAGAATGGTGTGAAACGAGTCGTTCAACATGTGTTTACGACTTGTAACACAGAATTGCTGTCGCCTTAAGCCGTAATTTGACGTTTATTGATCGTTTCATTTGAAAAGCAAATTCAGTGCCAGTTTTTTTCTGCAAAAGTATAACTTCCACTGACTCAAAATATTGGAATATACATTATATACCTACCACATTTAATCATATCTTTAATAAATTACTTTCGTAATTACTATTTTGTAGTCAATCCAATGTTATTTTGAAACATTACCGTCTCAATAAAAACAACATAGGAAATTGAGTACGCGCAGTAGCTACATCTAGCGGCCATTCACGACTGCAAGCCGGATTAAAAATAGATTTATTCATTTCTAACAGGTTTACACCCAATTACAAGAAATACTTAGACTAGATATAAATACATTTTCACTTATAAAAATACACATATGAATAAAAATAAATAAAAACAAAAAAATAAAATAAAACAAAATTAGAGTGACTAAGCAACAACAAATACTTTCGAGATTATAAAATTTAAAGTATCATGATTAATATCGCAGATATCATCGACGAAGTTAAATATACTGCATATACTCTATCTAATAAGAGTATTCGTCCTAGGTCCACCGCAGTAACATGTAGGCTTGCTTCTAGAATGAAGCCTTGGAACCAAAAAGTTTATTTTGTGCAACATAGTTTCACAATCAATACCATTATGCAACAACTTATACAAAAAGGTAACTGATGAAATTTTCCTTCTGTCGGCTAAAAAAATACTTTGAAATCGATCAAGTAGTAATTGTTGATCCCTACCTCTTTCAGGATAAACTCCGTCAGTACTTTAAAAAATTCCTTTGAACGCCCTCAAGACTGATTGCATGAAACGAACTAGATTCAAGGTTACAGCCCCGCACTCTAATTTTGATCTCACTAAAGCAAAATATAGAATTTTAAAAACAATTGTATTGTGAAAGTTGCAATTCCGTAATGTAATGCCCCACATTTTACTTGCAGATGCAATTATTTGTTGAAAATGAAAATAAATTGGCGAGACTTTTCTGTTAAAATATAGGACAAAACATTTGGGTATATTTAACTTGTTCCTAAAACCTCAGTTATTAAAAGCGACTAAATAATGCTGTAACAATCATTCGCAGTGTTGATAGTTTGAAACAGTTTCATATCATGTGCATATACAAGTTTATGAGTTTTGACATCATTCAACTAATAAATAGTAGAAAGAGCAAAGGACCTAAATTGGATCCCTGTGGGACATTCGATGTAGGAATAAATTGTGGCGATGCAAAGTCTTCATATTGAACATATTGTTTCCTTCACAATAAATAAGACTTCATTAAATTGTAAAGCTGCGTTGAAAATCCCTAGGCAATGACTCTGTTCAAAAGACAAGAATGATTGAAAGTCAAGATATATAACGTCAACTTGATCATCCAGTTCTTCGGCAACATATTGATTTAAACACAAATAAGGTTTGCATGAAACTGTGCTGAAAAGCCACAGATACGAAGCGTTCTACATAAGGTTAAAAAGGTCGAAACCGGTATATGACTGGTGGGCTGTTGACGAGTGTCTTTAGCTGTTTGCTATAGGTTTTCCAGGTGTAATTCAATGCTGGTTGGGGCTTTAGCCCGCAGAGTAGCTGTTTCCTGGAATTTCGTATTTACAAAACATAGTTCTCGCCGATAGAAGTTGATAGTTTTCAATGGTGTCTACTGCTTTTCAGTTTAACATGGAGTAGCGAATGCCTCCTAAATGTAACTTTGCTACACCGCGTACTCATGGTTCCCTCTGTTGGGTTAGACAGATTTAAACTAACTAGGGTTATTCGTCGGTTACCTCATCTATGGCATACTGGTGAGTGCTAATAAGGTCGATATCTGGTGGGTTACCGACGAGTAGCTGTTTGCCAAAGGTTTTCCAGGTGTAATTTAATGATGGTCGGACATTAGCCCGCAGAGTAGTTGTTTCCTGGAATTTCGTGTTTGCAATATAGGAAATTGTTTTCTTGGTGGGTATGATAGACAAAATTACACCGTTCCTTACATATTCTTCATTGTATAAGCTTCGCTATCACATAGATCAACTTCACTTTTGGCCACATTTGTAAACTCTCAAGACCCAGCCGTTATTGCGATCGACGCCCTTATATTTGACAAATAAAGGATTTACTGCACTTATTACTTTTACTTCATATTAGAGTAATAATAAGTGCCTCTTTTCCTGATATAGATGCTTAAACCTGATGGTATCTTTTGGGGTTGGTAACCATCTTTTCGTCGATCAGTTTTGTTCTCAGCTTTTAACGTTTGCAGAATGTCAAAAATGTCACCGTGAAATTATTTAATGGAAACTGCAACATTTTCTATCATTTTCATAATAAAGCTGTTATTGACTGTCATGATAAATTGTGAGGAGCTCAAGACAAATTTACTAACCCTACATAATGATAAAAATAGCGATAATATTTCTGTTTTACGAAATTCGCTAAAAGTTGGGACTTTCCCGCCATTAATAATTTAAATAAAAAACTGCGAAATTCGCATGAATACCTGCGAATTTTACTTCCATGAGGACAAGCCTTTACTTTGGCTTATCTCATTATTTAAAGAATACCTGTTTTATACAAACATGTATATTTCCCAACATATGTTAATTACAATTTTAATTTTTGTTACGCAACGAAATAATTTACAATTACATATCAAGAATGGTAAAATCAACTCAACAAAGCAACGTAATAACTGTGTTGTGCATACCTTTCTTTTATTATTTGTGTTATTTCCATACAATCCGACTCCTTTTCTTATCTAATCTGGCGCCAAGCAAATATTCCTTGTTGATACAGCTTAGCTCGGAAGTAGGTCATATCTTCTTACCATATGGCAGCCGAGTCTTTACTTTCGTTCCAAGGGGCAACGCATGAATTCCATCCGATGTGGATGATGAGAGTGCGTTTCTGTCGAATCATTGGGTGCACACATTTCTAGTCTTGTTGATAATTTAATTTAGTGACATTATCGGGAACATAATCTGATTTTCATGGGAAGTCACTTTTAGATCGTCTAATACGGAAAGAAAAATTAAATGTCGTCGCATAGTAAATCGATTGAATTCGTCTCTAAAAATGTGAACTGGCGTGGTTTACTTGATTCTATGACAGTTACTAATGGTTGAACAATTTCCAGTAATAATTTGAATAACGTTGTCATCTTTTCTGTGTTGATAAGTTAGTTTTTTACTGTATTAGAAAGGTATTTTAAGCTAATATAAATCAAATATCCTACAATTTCCTATCAATGAAGTCGTATGTATGTTCTCTGATATCAAACATCTAGGTATGCTAATGAACAATTCCACAGACAAAGCTCTATTCAATAATTGTCTAAAGAAATTAATCTAATTTACTAACCTGCTTTAATGAAACACTATAAATATCTAACTTCACTTTTTGGCAGTGTGAACACGACAATTCAACCACAATAGATGAGATCTGACCTATTTCTGCATTTTTAGGGTTGCTTCTTCAGGTGGCCTCCTTTAAATTGAATCAAATATCTAACTATAAAAATTATTATAAAAATTAAAATTATTTGAAGTTAAATATCGTGTTCCCACTGCCAAAAAGTGAAGTTAGATATTTATAGAGTGTTTCATTAAAGCAGGTTAGTAAATTAGATTAATTTCTTTAGACAATTATTGAACAGAGCTTTGTCTGTGGAATTGTTCATTAGCATACCTAGATGTTTAGTATCAGAGAACATACATATGACTTCATTGATAGGAATTGTAGGATATTTAATTTATATTAGCTTAAAATATCTTTCTAATACAGTAAAAAATGTTACAAAAGCTAATAATAAGGAATATATATGGGTAGATATTGTGGGTGCAATTCAACGTAGGTTGGGGCTTTTGTCCACTGAGTAGTTAGTTAGTTTCACACAATATTATTAACACCTAAAAATATATAAGGAATTGATGTTAGGTTCTAAAGAACCTTTCATCCTTCCAAAAATTGGTTAATAAACGTGTTTTAGTCTCCTCAAAATACTATCTTAGTCAAGGGACTAATCTAATTTATAGCTGAGGAAAGTTTTAGCTAGAAATTTTGTGATGATACTACTGACTGACAAATAGTTTTAGCTATGATCTTACGAGGAGATACAATACCAGGTAGATGACTTCATTGATTTTGAAAAAAAAATGTCTTTTATGCTTGATTTATTCTCATAGCAATAAAATGTTGGAGAATACAATAGGAATATTAAAAAATGAATTAAAGAGTTCATTGTATTGAAATTGGAATCATTGAATGCTTGGCGTCTTGTGCTGATACTTTTATATAACCCACGACCGAGTCCAGTCGGGACAGAAGCTTGTAAAACCAGGCAGGCGTCGTTTACGAATAATAAACATCTTTCCATTTTCAGTACTTTGAACTCGAACTAAACAAAAATATTTTTGTGCTAGTACTAATGTCAATATGAGTGTTACACAGTGTCCACCATGGGCGCCTTCAGAAAAATTTCTCAATAGGGACCAAATTGGAAAGCGTGCATATGTGTTACGAACAAGATTTTAATAAAATATTTAGCAACAATGTAAACACTATCGTTTTATAATGTGAATATTTTAATAATAATAAATAATAATACCTCTTATTCTAATCACGAGTATTAGCCCATAAGTCAAAGACTTGCGCGGGAGAGGGAGTGGCATATTATTATTAAGCAGGCCGACCAGGAACGACTAACGTTGGTAGGCCTTCACCACCATTTAGTGCAGGAATGAGGGAAGCCTGGAAAACTTCACTAATTAGGGGAGTAGTCAAATGTCGACCGGTATCAATCTCTCACATTGACCCAAGCCAACATTCTTCCACCCTACCATACCCGCAGAGAGGGTGCCAATCCTCTCCACGAATATAGGTTATATACGGTCTACCAGCTGCGGGGCTCGAACCCATACCGATCTAGCCACATCGATTCAAGTACTGACGCCTTAAATCGTGCGATTACTAAGCGACCCATACCTGTAGTATATTGTACATGGAAATATCTGTAAAATATGGCATATGGCAACTTCTACCGCCTGTCTCCGACATTTGAAGCCTAGTCTTTATGGACGCGAAATTCGCAAATATTCATGCGAATTTCGCAGTTTTCGATTTAAATTATATGAATTTTGCAAAATACGAATATTATCGCTATTCTCATCATTATGTGGGGTTAGTAAGTTTAATTTAAGTTTCTGACAATCTACCATGACAGTCAATAACAGTTTTCTGAAAATAATAGAAAATGTGGCAGTTGGTAAAATTCGCTAAAAGTTTAAACTATTCCCGCCATTAAATAATTCTCGCGAAATTTCGCGACAATCGCGCCCATGAGGATAAGACTTTAGAGGTCATAATATCATTTAACAGGTGTGTTCAGGGCCTTCTGGGCAATCATTTAATTTTAGAAAACATTATGTTTACAAAATGGTCGCCTTTGAAAATTTATTTTCCCAGGTAGATTCTTTTTAGTGCACTGTATAAAAAATTATACTATCGAATAAGCCGTAAAAAGAACTTGGAACGATAGCTCTTATTACTGTTTTGTTAAACATGATCAAATCATGTCTGGCTTTCAAAAAACATTAGTATACAAACAAAACACTATCGAACATATTTATGGTTTCTGAGTCTTCCGTTTAAAGTTAAAAAATACATTGATATCTTTACAAGTTTTATTTGAGAAAATGGATATAAGCAGTATGAAACAGAACCTTGTCTTTTATATAAAACAATTGTTTTTGAAATTAAACTTACAACTTTTAAATCTCTTTAATATTATATCTCAAAGTGAAAAAGAAAATTGAGGTGATTTTTATTTATTTCAATAAACTACTAAATAGTAAAAATAAATAGCATTAGTCCTTCGTACTGTTTTAATACTTAAATACTTTGATCTTCAAAGCAATTTAATGGTTTGAATTATTTTCAGTCTTCTCTATTGATTTTGTTTTAATATTTATAAGTATATCGACAATATTCAAAAAATATTTTTAATATTTGGTGTTCAATTTTATACTTTGGACCAATCTTATTGTTTTAATATATATAGATGCTTACATGTTAAATGTGTCTGCATTAGCTCATATATAGGAACAAAAAAGCGGAAATAACCTATTTCTAATATAATCATAATAACATATTGCACATAATATTTAATTTGTTTTATTCAAAATTGATGAAACACAGAACAGATTGATGGAACAGATGCGATCTAGATTTTTCAGCGAATTCCATAATGTTGTCTATATTTAATTGCGCGCCAAATTCATGCTCAGTAGCAATCATCGCTAGCTCATTCATCAATTCATCATCTGTCTTGAGATATAGGCGTCTAATTAGTTACCTAACATACCTATATCCCAAATCACATAATAAAAAAGGTAGAGGGTGTCAAAGTTAAAATTTTATATTCGATATTTGTAGATTTGTAGAGTTTTTGCGGGCGAGAAAGTCAAATTTGTTTCTAATTTTGACATCACTAGTAGAGGGCGCCACTTATGGCACACCATGTATCTTTTTTGCTGCTTAGGGAATCCATCTGACTCTTGAAACAATAGAGTCTCCTACTTGTTGTATCTGAAAAAAGTATAGCTTGTTGAAGTCGTTAGGAGTAACAGTTTTCGAAATAATCCTATTTGAAATATTTAGTGCACCGATTGAAAATTGTTATCATTTCAGATAAATTGCCTTTTCTACTGAAATGGTAAATTCTGGAGACGTGCAAAATTTCAAAAAGAGCGGCCTGTTTTGATAAAATCTTGCTTTGTTGAAAAATGGTTTCATCAAACCTCGCCCATCTTCTTGAAATTTTGCACGTCCATAATTTACCATTCTGAACAACTTGTTCAAGTAACATTTTTCTGTATTTTCAGCAGAAAAGGCACTTTATCTGAAACCAAAACAGTTTTTAGTCGGTGCACTGAGCATTTCAAATAGGATTATTTAAAAAAATGGTTACTCCTACCGACTTCAGCAAAGTAAACCTTTTTCAAATAAAACAGGTAGGAGAATCGATTGTTTCGATGATCAGATGGATACACTAAGCTGCAAAAAAGTTCTGCCATTTAAAAGAAACATGGTGTGTCACAAGTTGCGCCCTCTACTACTGACGTGAAAATTAGAAACAAATTTGAATTTCTCACCCGCAAAAACCCCTGATTTACAAATTTTATGTATATATTTGAATTTCTTAAGAAATTATTTACAAATATCGAAAATAAAATTTTAAATTTGACACCCTGCATCTTTTTTATTATGCAACTTGGGATAGGTATAGGTATGTTAGGTTAAATCGAATTATTTTCACCTAAGGAATTTGTGCTCCCATTTTTGCTACATCATTTAAAAACACCCTGTATAACGCAGCCGCTGTCAAGAACGATTAAAAAAGTCTTGTATTCAAAAAGTTGTGAACAAATTTGTTCTGGCTCGAGCAAGCAGTCCAATTCAGAAAATTAGGAAACCATGTTTCTACAGTCCAGTTACGTCCAGAACAATTGTGAAGAGAATCCGACCAAAATCTGCGTCCGTCCCTTCCGTACTACCACGACCTGGGTAAGTCACATACAGAGACATACGGAGAATTTGTGGTGTGGCCGACACCGTATATTGTACTAAAATATTTTCTTTTGATTATTTGGCTACTTTATTGTCAATAACTGTGTTATAATAATAAAAAACCTTCACCTCAATATTCCATAAGCGTTTGTACAATTGAAGCGATTAACGCTGATAAGGATTTCGATATTTAAGACACCGAAGTCAATGTACTCGATAGCCAGCTGAGTGTAACTCCCACGCGAATCTTGGCGCCGAAAGAGATCGTGTAATACCCCGCGGCGTCGACTAAATTACAAATTATTTCAAAACACTCGATATTATTCCAATTACGGTGTTTGTGAATGGAAAGCAGTTATTCATTCAGTAAATAAATGGTTTGACACCGGCCACACGCATTTCTTCGTGATGTCGTCGACGCATTGGCAACGTAGGCGGTTGTTTGTTTATAAAATAGTATCGCGAGAATAATGTGTTTGCAGTGAAGAGGTCGTCTTTCATCTATTTCCGACTCATTTTATTTTATTAATTTAGCGTAGGAATTTAATTTCTGCGTCATCAATACATAATTGAATACTTACAGATGGTTTTCGTTGTATTTTATCGGATAAATTTGGTTTCAAAAACGCCTTGAGGCAAAAGTTGAGGTAGAAGATGAGAAAGTCAAGATAGCTATGAAAAATATTAAACTTGATATACTTAAAAACTAATAAACTACTGACAATCGAAGTTACGAAATCTGTCCCTACGTTTTGTAACATGAGTAGTGTTTATAACTAACAAATCAATCAATGTATATCGTTTATATATTGATAGTGACGTTGTGGTTTTGAAATTGCCTTCAGAGAGTTTGATACAATTCTTGTGAGCTGAGAGTTTGCACGCATTGTAAAGCACCTGAATGTGGTGTATGGAAACGTACCTATGTATTATATATCTAACTGTGAAGGAATGGAAAAGATAGGCCGCGACCAATTGCATTGTGTATTTCATCCATCAGTATGGCATATGTGGATATTCAGAAGGCACGGTTAAATCTTTAGGGGTTACTCTGAATGATAAACTAACCTGGTTACCCCATATTGACAGGCAATTGCAAAGGCCACTTTATCATTTGGATTTGCAGGAGGCTCTTTGGGAAAATGTGGAGGTTTAATCCAAAAGCTACGTTGTGGCTTTATACTACAGTGATTAGACCCTTTTTCACTTAAGCTGCTGTGGTATAGTGACTTGCTGACTGTGGTCAGTGCAATAGGGGCAATACGCACAGCTCCCACAGAGGAATTAGAGGCTCTCCTATCCTCTGTCCTCTTATCGGCTAATACAGTGTGGAATGTGGAAAGGTAAAAATCACGATAGGGGTCACACTGTGACCCGACTAGGACAACCTGGTTCGTTCAGGTTTCAAAAAAGTTCGTCTGGTTCACGGATGGCTCCAAGACAGACCAGGGCTCATGAGCGGGGATCTATGGAGTACGACCAAGACTGAATTTATTTCACTTTTTCGGGAAACATGTCACGGTCACGGAGAATATCAGGAGGAGATATGGTAAATCAGTATATTCAAGTATGCACAGACAGCTAGGCAGCTTTACGAATACTTCTGTCCTTGAGGATCACCTCTCGTGTGGTGCTGGAATGTGTTAGACCTCTTTCCCTCTTGGGAAGGGACAAGCGTGTTAATCTTGGGTTTCGGATCACAGTGGTGTGATAGGCAATGAGAGGGCTGACATGTTGGTCAGACAAGGCTCAAGCAGTCAATGTATGGAGCCTGTACCAGTTTTGGGGTTACCACAATGCTAGCTCGCAAAGTCTATTGATGACTGGATCAAAAAGCGATCAATTGAGGATTGGTCGGTTGGATCCTGTCTGCGTCAGGCCAGGCTACTTATAGGGGGGGCATGGGCTGACGCAAACCGAAACTTCCGCACTGCTTTTAACAACAATAACATGGCAGTGTGTAGAAATTCTTACCGAATTTCAATTTGAATAATTTTAAAATATGTGAAATGTAGCATTTGTCTATAGTAGCTATTGCATACAAACTAGCTTACTTCAAAATTTGTGCATCCGGATGGTCTTTGCAATACCTCTTGGAGTGCAGCCAAAATAGTAAAGACGTTCTTTTATCACAATAATAATTGCTCGATGTGTCATCGATGCACTGGAATCAATCAAATTCATTATTATGTTTAAAGCATAATATTCTGCAGACAAGGTGATGTTGACATTTTTGCTGACTCAAATGTTCAAATCTGTATGATGAAAATCTGAGCGAAAGAAAATATACAAGATGATGACTGATGATTTTAGAGCATCCACCCTACACTATAGATCACTGAAAATAATAGTTTGTTTTAGGTGTAATTCAATGCTGGTCAGAACAGTAGTCCGCAGAGTATTTGTTTCTTGAAATTCCTCTGTTGCTTTCCGGTTCCCAAGAAAAACTGATGGTCACTCATCTAGTTCACATCTTCAAGAAAGTATCATTGATACAAACAAATCACACTAATTTACCATTCTTTAAAAGTACTCGTATATCATACATTTTGATTGTTGTAAGCAGTTATTTTTTATTCATACTCAATCAAATCACTTATCATTGCTATAAAATCTTTACAAATGATATAATTACTTACATCATTCTCTACGTCTATTGTTTTATTATTAGATACGATTATTCTGTGAATTATATAAACTCAAGATAAAATCACTGCTCCGAAAAACATAAACAGGAATCTCATCGATTGCTTACGTTTGACATGTAGCGAAAACGAATTTAATGAAAACGTTCCTCAAATAATGATGCAACTCCGTTAACCATTCTTAATAATATCATTTCCTGAATAGCTTTGTGAATTGTTACAAGAGCGATTTGTATTGTGCGAGCGCGCCGCGACTTAGTTGATCTTATCATGTCAATTAGTTCTTTAAAGAAGGGAGTGGCTGTAGGCATATTATGTTGAGGAAAACAATGAGGTGTTTAATATTATGTACGCATTTCTTTGACAGCGACGTGAAGAATATGGAACGGATGGCAATAGAATGTGGTAACACCCAACCCTTTCTCTGATATTTGATTTGAAATTACTATGGAATTTGGTATTGTATGCGATAAATCTCATGCATGTTATACATATTTTTCTTTGGATAATCATTGTCTTCCATGAAATTCAAATTCTAGTTCTAATAACGATCTCTTTTCTAAAACTGACTCTTATTCTTTTAATCGCAAATGTTGAAAGTGATGGGGTTGATGCAATTTTACACTATATGGAGCGCCGCTTAATTCGACAACCAAAATAAAGGATTTTTCTGAACTTTTTGTAAGTAAAATATAAGTTTTGAATTCTTAACACAAAAGATATTAATAATTCAGAAATTTTAGAAATTTGTGATGATGTAACAAGTATTATCAAATATTATTGATATTACCTCAAAGATAGATAGAGCAAATCGGATGGACGAATTATGGGCTTTCTTTTTGCAAAAATAACAATGGCGAAATCCGTAGCTCTCTATGTTATCATGGCGAGTTTCATGGCGTTTACAAAACTGAGTGATATCGAAAAATGCTCTTTCAATGATCATCAGATCTGCTCTATGACAGAACCACCCGTAAGGTTCCTCGAAAACATACCAATTTGAACCATTTTGTACCTTCACATTCAGTTAAATGAGTCTCAACATCAAAGATACAAATCTTATACAGTATATGTATCACTTTTACCATTTAATGCCTAGACCTTTAATACAATCTAATTGACACATAAAGATCTGCAGTTTCTGGTGTTCCTATGAATGCAGATATTGTGGAAAACAACTACTTATCATTGAATTACATCCTCAATATCTAGTAAACAGCAATAGATCCTATAGACATAGTTTGAGTGTAAATCAGATATAACAATTATTACAATTTTTCCAATTTTTTTCCTGCTGAGGAAAACCATAGCAGTTATTCAATATTTCCTGTTTTTTTTTTGTTAAATCTTTATTTATATTTCAAATACGTCGAATGATTAAATTTGATACTTTTTGAAACAGCATTTACATGCAGTGTGAGACAACGATGTTCCGACAACCTTTCTAGGCAGAGCGATTTTGTCAAAAGAAACAAAATATTTTATTTCCTAAAATAATTCCAAAGATATATCTGATCCTTGAAAGGTCCTATCGATTACGACAATCATACAGCAGTTCACGAAAAATTTGGACAAATACTAATCAATGTCTTCGAAAGCAAGAAATATTACGACTGTCAAAGAAACTTATTTGACGAATGATTTTCTCTTTAAAAAATTTAGATTAACTATTTTGAAACAAAATAAATCATAAGTAGAAGGCAACTATTTTGATTTAATTTCTAAATGGTTAGAAGTGCCTAATTATAGAAAGGTTAAATCTATTCTGCCATTTGAAATTAGTACAAAACTTGTATTTCTGATTTTTATCTGTTCTGATGTTTATATGTTCTGCTGCTAAAGATGGATGGATAAGATTTTGGATATTTAACTCTGAAGGCACTTATGTGTTTAAAGTCTTCTAAATCTGAAGATTCTATTTAATTATGAAAAGAAAATTTGACGCCATGTGAGATATATTTCATAATAAATGAATAGAAAAGAGTGAACCTGATTTTATACAGGACCGAAATGTTTCTCTTCATCGGGCAAGAATTTGCAGATTTCACAAGTAAATTACCAAAAGTATTACCAGTTGTTAATTATAATGTCAATATGTAGCATATAAGTAGCAAATATATGGCCAAAAAAAAAATCATATTTGTGACCGATTTTCCTCAATCTGGTTCCATGGCCGTCGAGAAAGTTTTCTGGCCATTTTAAATGTACTCAATTAGTTCAGCTCCCTTTTTCGAAGCCACCAGCATTAAATTGCCAGTTTCCGAAGACTCTCCTCGCATACAAATAGAATTGTTAAGACCCATTCACTTTCTTCCATAAAATTCGGCACGGAAGGTAGGAGGCATAATCAAACTAAAATAAAGTTATTCAATACGACGAGCTTATTTGTACTTTTACGATATGCGAGTTCTGCATTATACAATGGGCGCCTCTTGAAGTCGATGGATTGCGCAGACAATACCCTCGTGGGTCTGTGGAACCAAACGACAATGCTCTAAGTAGATGATCGTGCTCGCCAAACTCATTATTATGCTACCGATGGCATGTCGTGTTAACGGCATTCCTCCTACAGGCGTGGTTTACAAATATTTTTTAAGAGGGCTCTGCAGAGGAAGTGTATTTTGAGATAAAATGTATTGGTCGTTTCCTAAATCCGTTATTATGTAGATTTTGTGTCACTTGGAAAGACACGAGCCGCGTACCACTAACCGATTGTGTGGAATCTCAAAAACAGAGAGAGAAACTGTTGTTTTATGTGGTACAGTTGAATTTTATACCTACTTTATCAAAATAATCTGTGCCAGAGGATTTTTAAGGTACAATACTAGTGATGGGTTGCTAATGAGCAGTCTGTTATTTTTTAGCCACTAAATGATAAATAGCAGTATTTCAAGTCATTACATCTGGTCTGATTGCAGTCAAACTAGATTTAAAGAAATTTGGACAGACAGGTTTTAAGAAATTTACCACGCCTAATGCAGAAGCCGCTACTGCTGCAGTTAAAAAATAACAGACTGCTAATGCTATTGTAGCAGCTATTTTTAACTTATAAATAGCAGTGGCAACATTAGCAGCAATACTATGCTAGTGACTACAAGATGTAGACATTTACACCTCATGAACTCACGTTCTTCTGTCGGTATGACAGAGCGTGAACGCCAGGGTTATTCTATGGTTGGCCTCATCTATGGCACACTGATGAGAGCTAAATTTCGAAACCGGATATATCTGATGGTACCGCTGACGACTCGTGGCTGTTTGCGTTTTTTATGTATAATTCAATGCTGGTTGGAGCAATAAGCCGCAAAGTAGTTGATTGATACTTTTTCTCTGTCATATTAGTTTACAGGATAAGTCTCAGGCAATCTTTCTGTTAGGGCTAAACTGCTTCTGATTGTTCTTAACGTTGCTGCGAAAGCACTATTTTTTGTTACCGTGTTGACCCGTCACAATCTATTCAATTCCTGTGGTGATTGTCAACGATCTACGTCAAAATCAGATGATCTTTATTTTTTTTTGGAACGTGGAGAATTCTTCATGTCAAAACGACTCTGTTAATGAAGAAAATCATGTTCGTGTACTTTTGTCAATAATATTCTCTCTGTAAACTGTATAAATGGTACCTTAAAAAAACAACACTAAAATAGGTAATCCTAACAGTTTTGGAACTCAATTGTTGCACCTTTGCCATAGATAAGTCAAAATAAGTCTTCATTGTTAGCCACAAATTTTGTCTAGTTTAGGTCAATATTGGCGAATACAAAGCACTGAACATAATCATCAAGTGGAAGTTTCAAGGATCTGGCAACTGAGAATGATCTAAAATGTTCATGACAAAAACTTTTGATTGTACTATATAACAATCTGGGAACCTACAGAAGCTCTCTAATCTTGATGTCCAGGTCTCAAAACGGCTCGTCTGGTTTACGGAGAGGTCTAAGACGGACCAGAGCTCAGGAGCAGGGATCTGTGGAGTGCGTCCAGGACCGAATTCACTTCACTCTCTGGGCTACGCCGCGGTCTTTCAGGCTGAAATATCTGGTTTCTCTGCCTGGCTTCAAGAGAATATTAGAAGGAGATCAGAAGGAATCAGCATAATCAAATATGCACAGACTGCCAGGCGGTTTTACGAACGCTTCTGTCTTGACCACCTGTTGTGTGGTCCTAGAATATGTCAGGGCTATTGGCGTCTTGGGAAGGAATAAGCGTTGATGGCTATGTTGGCCAGACAAGAGTCAAGTAGTCAATTTGTGCGACCTGAACCAGTGTTGGGGTCACCACAATGCAGCAAGTCCATCGATGACTGGAACAAAATGAGATCAAAGGATGATTGGTCAGGTGAATCCGATCTGCGTCAGGCCAGGCTTCTTAGAGAACATCGATGGGCTGATGCAAATCGAACGTTATTATGCTTAACAGAAGCAACATTAGTATTGTAATGGGTCTCCGGGCCACGGACATCTTAACAAGCACCTATACAGGATGATTCAGAACTTATCTAAACTTTTGTTGTGTATTTATGTACTCTTACAAATACAATTTTGTAAAAATAACATCAAAAAGAGCAATTCAAAATTGATTTAAAAATATACTTCCGCACGGCACTGGAAATTGGTCCATTGTAAAACCTGATAAGGTGTATAATCGTTGATCGGAAAAAAAATTGAAAGAAAAGTGAAGAAATAAATTAGATTTTACACCTGTTTTAATGGACCAAATTCAACTGCCTTTGCCGCTATTGTTATTAATAGAATTAATTATAATTAGTATAATAGTTTGACATACCTGTTACAATAACATTTTGGGCCCGTTTTACACAGTTTCTACAAACTAATACAAATGTTTCTGCTTCTTACCCGTTTTGAACTTGTAAGTTATTAGCAGCAGCTATCATACGTTTGCGTAAATCATCAATAGTGTCTACTTCGGTGCAATATATTTCATGTTTTAAATATCCCCACTAAAATAAGTCAAAACGATTTAAAATCAGGAGATCGTGGCGGTCATGGTACCAGCCGTCCTCGTCCAATCCCCTGGTATTAATGCTTGAATATGCTATACATGGTACGGATATAATTAAGCCTCGTGTATGACACGCCACATTGCTGCAATACGCCGTGGGCACTTGCACTCACTGCAAACCGTTGTAAAAGTAGCTGCATTTGAATCATGTTTACCGGGAAATCGTTCTGCTAAAGCATTCTCAGTTCACGATAAATTGAAACGATATCCATCAACTGCGAGTTTCTATACGTAAACAATTTTTGATATTTGAAAAGCTAATGTAAATACTTGCATTTCAAAAAAGTTAATACGATAAGTAATTGGATATTTGAAATCGTCTGGCTAGAGACTATAGTAGCCCAGCGATGTAAAGATTGACACTACTAGAACTTCAATAATCTATAATTTTTTTCTCGGAAACTATAAGGATTTTACAATTTTTTTTTACGATATCGACACCATTTTTCATGGCGTATCTATACCCAATTTTTTTAGATAAGTTCTGAATCGCCCTGTATTGTATTGGCTTAAGCAATATCACGAGGTGCAGGCTTTGTAACAACGTAGAGGAGGATTCAATTCACATCCTTTGCAACTGTGTTTAATGGTAAAGAGACACAAGTAATTTGGGACGGCTTTTCTTTCTTCTCGAGACATTAGAGAAATTCCAACAGAGCTAGTCCTAGCTTTTGGCGCCATGGCATGTTTTGAACTCTAAAGTCAGCGGCATGCACAATGAGTCTTCGAACCTGAGTGCTGTGGGTTATTCGCCCCGCTTACAACAACGACCATAAAAGAATAATTACTCTCAGAATTCTTAGAACAAAAATCGTCTAGTTCTTAAGTAGAATTTAACAAACAATTCAGGTGTCAGCATGCACCTTTATCAATTCTTCTACATGCAACATTCACTGTTTTTACAGTTAACGAACTACCCACGAGTTCCACGACATTTCCAGCGCTTAACAACCCGAGTCCTTCCTATCTAATACCGTCAAACCTTGTCAATGGCGCTCCGGCTGATACCGATTTCCACACGTCTAATTAAAACCATTCAAATGGTCAAATTTTATCTGGTGTCACTTCCTCAGTCGAGTGAAGCGTGGGCAGGACACATCGGCTAGAGGTGCTATACATGGTACGGATATAATTGAGCCTCGTACATGACACGCCACATTGCTGCAATACGCCGTGGGCGCCCTGGACTTCCACGATTTGGTTGCAAATTTTCCGCGTCACGCCTGTGTTTGCGTTGCACTTGCACTCACTTCACACCGTTGTAAAAGTAGCTGATTTGATCATGTTTACATGGAAATCGTTCTGCTAAAGCATTCTCAGTTCACGATAAATTGAAATAATATCCATCAACTGCGAGTTTCTATACGTAAACAATTTTTGATATTTGAAAAACTAATGTAAATACTTGCATCTCAAAAAAGTTAATGCGATAAGTAATTGGATATTTGAAATCGTCTGGCTAGAGACTATAGTAGCCCAGCGATGTAAAGATTGAAACTACTAGAACTTCAATAATCAATAATTTTTTTCTCGGAAACTATAAGGATTTTACAATTTTTTTTACGATATCGACACCATTTTTCATGGCGTATCTATTCTCATTTTTTTTAGATAAGTTCTGAATTACCCTGTATAGGATTGGCTTAAGCAATATCACGAGGTGTAGGCTTTGTAAGAACGTAGAGGAGGATTCAATTCACATCCTTTGCAACTGTGTTTAATGGTAAAGAGACACAAGTAATTTGGGACGGCTTTTCTTTCTCCTCGAGACATTAGAGAAATTCCAACAGAGCTAGTCCTAGCTTTTGGCGCCATGGCATGTTTTGAACTCTAAAGTCAGCGGCATGCACAATGAGTCTTCGAACCTGAGTGCTGTGGGTTATTCGCCCCGCTTACAACAACGACCATAAAAGAATAATTACTCTCAGAATTCTTAGAACAAAAATCGTCTAGTTCTTAAGTATAATTTAACAAACAATTCAGGTGTCAGCATGCACCTTTATCAATTCTTCTACATGCAACATTCACTGTTTTTACAGTTAACGAACTACCCACGAGTTCCACGACATTTCCAGCGCTTAACAACCCGAGTCCTTCCTATCTAATACCGTCAAACCTTGTCAATGGCGCTCCGGCTGATACCGATTTCCACACGTCTAATTAAAACCATTCAAATGGTCAAATTTTATCTGGTGTCACTTCCTCAGTCGAGTGAAGCGTGGGCAGGACACATCGGCTAGAGGTGCTATACATGGTACGGATATAATTGAGCCTCGTACATGACACGCTACATTGCTGCAATACGCCGTGGGCGCCCTGGACTTCCACGATTTGGTTGCAAATTTTCCGCGTCACGCCTGTGTTTGCGTTGCACTTGCACTCACTTCACACCGTTGTAAAAGTAGCTGATTTGATCATGTTTACATAGAAATCGTTCTGCTAAAGCATTCTCAGTTCACGATAAATTGAAATAATATCCATCAACTGCGAGTTTCTATACGTAAACAATTTTTGATATTTGAAAAACTAATGTAAATACTTGCATCTCAAAAAAGTTAATGCGATAAGTAATTGGATATTTGAAATCGTCTGGCTAGAGACTGTAGTAGCCCAGTGATGTAAAGATTGAAACTACTAGAACTTCAATAATCAATAATTTTTTTCTCGGAAACTATAAGGATTTTACAATTTTTTTTTACGATATCGACACCATTTGTCATGGTGTATCTATTCTCAATTTTTTTTAGATAAGTTCTGAATTACCCTGTATAGGATTGGCTTAAGCAATATCACGAGGTGCAGCCTTTGTAATAACGTAGACGAGGATTCAATTCACATCCTTTGCAACTGTGTTTAATGGTAAAGAGACACAAGTAATTTGGGACGGCTTTTCTTTCTCCTCGAGACATTAGAGAAATTTTAACAGAGCTAATGCTAGCTTTTGCGCACAGCATGGCGCCATGGCATGTTTTGAACTCTAAAGTCAGCGGCATGCACAATGAGTCTTCGAACCTGAGTGCTGTGGGTTATTCGCCCCGCTTACAACAACGACCATAAAAGAATAATTACTCTCAGAATTCTTAGAACAAAAATCGTCTAGTTCTTAAGTAGAATTTAACAAACAATTCAGGTGTCAGCATGCACCTTTATCAATTCTTCTACATGCAACATTGACTGTTTTTACAGTTAACGAACTACCCACGAGTTCCACGACATTTCCAGCGCTTAACAACCCGAGCCGTTCCTATCTAACACCGTCAGACCTTGTCAGTGGCGTTCCGGCTGATACCGATTTCCACACGTCTAATTAAAACCATTCAAATGGTCAAATTTTATCTGGTGTCACTTCCTCAGTCGAGTGAAGCGTGGGCAGGACACATCGGCTAGAGGTGCTATACATGGTACGGATATAATTGAGCCTCGTACATGACACGCTACATTGCTGCAATACGCCGTGGGCGCCCTGGACTTCCACGATTTGGTTGCAAATTTTCCGCGTCACGCCTGTGTTTGCGTTGCACTTGCACTCACTTCACACCGTTGTAAAAGTAGCTGATTTGATCATGTTTACATGGAAATCGTTCTGCTAAAGCATTCTCAGTTCACGATAAATTGAAATGATATCCATCAACTGCGAGTTTCTATACGTAAACAATTTTTGATATTTGAAAAACTAATGTAAATACTTGCATCTCAAAAAAGTTAATGCGATAAGTAATTGGATATTTGAAATCGTCTGGCTAGAGACTATAGTAGCCCAGCGATGTAAAGATTGAAACTACTAGAACTTCAATAATCAATAATTTTTTTCTCGGAAACTATAAGGATTTTACAATTTTTTTACGATATCGACACCATTTTTCATGGCGTATCTATTCTCAATTTTTTTTAGATAAGTTCTGAATTACCCTGTATAGGATTGGCTTAAGCAATCACGAGGTGCAGCCTTTGTAATAACGTAGATGAGGATTCAATTCACATCCTTTGCATTAGAGACATTAGAGAAATTCCAACAGAGCTAGTGCTAGCTTTTGCGCACAGCATGGCGCCATGGCATGTTTTGAACTCTAAAGTCAGCGGCATGCACAATGAGTCTTCGAACCTGAGTGCTGTGGGTTATTCGCCCCGCTTACAACAACGACCATAAAAGAATAATTACTCTCAGAATTCTTAGAACAAAAATCGTCTAGTTCTTAAGTAGAATTTAACAAACAATTCAGGTGTCAGCATGCACCTTTATCAATTCTTCTACATGCAACATTCACTGTTTTTACAGTTAACGAACTACCCACGAGTTCCACGACATTTCCAGCGCTTAACAACCCGAGCCGTTCCTATCTAATACCGTCAGACCTTGTCAATGGCGCTCCGGCTGATACCGATTTCCACACGTCTAATTAAAACCATTCAAATGGTCAAATTTTATCTCGTGTCACTTCCTCAGTCGAGTGAAGCGTGGGCAGGACACATCGGCCAGAGGTTATTATTCAACGATGGTACAGCGACGTTTTATTCGTGAAAGTTAGGCGACAGTTTTCGTTTATTAAAATATGATATATCGTCACTTGACACGCTCCGTATGTTGCTTTGGTTGATTAAACCGTAATAGTGCCCGCGCTGCAAGTAATCTTAATGAAGGGAAATCTGTTGGGAAAATTTAAGAATGAAGGGGGTTACAGTCCGTTGCACAAAATGATCGATGTTAAATGTGGTGTATAGTGATGTAAAATATGTATTAGGCGAGAAAAGATATGATTATAATGAAAGAGAAATGTTGTATTACATATTACATGCCTATAAGGTATCTGGCATCCATTTGAAAGTTTTTCAGTGCGGTATTTTTTTAGCAGAAGATTGAATTAAAAACAAACAATAATCATTTTATTTCCTTGCTTTATAACTACAGGGTGATTCAAAGGTATCTAAAAAATAATATACAAGGAACTCTTACAAATACAATTTGGTAAAAAAAATCAATAAGGGCAGTTTGAAAATGATTTAAAAATATAAAAATATACTTCTGCACTGCACTGGAAACTGGTCCACTGTAAAATCTGGCAAAGTATGCAATCGACGCCGGACAAAAAATGAGAAGAAATTTCCGAGGAAATAAATAAGTAACATATTTTTTTACAGCAAATTCAACTGCTCTTGCTGCTACTGTTAATAAAATAGTTTGACATATCTGATGTTATAACAAAATTTTGGACCCTTCTTACCCAGTTTCTTCAAACTAACACAAATGTTTCTGCTTCTTGTCCGTTTTGAACTCGTTACTATGATACGTTTGTGTAAATCATCAATAGTCGGTATTCACTTCGGTGTAATACACTTCATATTTTAAATATCCCCATAAAAAGAAATTCAAATTATTTAGGCTTGCTACAGACTATGCGTGTATTCGCGATTCGTTATGAACGATATGTGAAGAATCAGCGAATAGTATGTAGGGTCTTGTTCGTTAAAAATCCATTCATAGAAAGCCTACACACTACACTGCACGAATTTCTTACAAATCACGCATCACGAATCGCGAATTAACGCATGGTATGGGCATGGGCATGGTTGTATTGGTCCTCCTCGTTCCTTGGTATTAATGCTGTACATGGTACGGATATAACTGAGCTTAGTGATGATACGCCACACTGCTGCAATACGCCGTGGACGTCCCGGACATCCATCTCTTCCACGATTCGGTTTAAAATTTCCATCGCGTTGCACTATTCTTGCACTCACTGCACACCGCGGTAAAAGTAGTTGCATTTGGCACATGTTTATCGGAAAATCGTTCTGCTAAAGTATTTTCACATCGCTATAAATTACAACGATATCAATCAACCCCGAGTAAGCCATTCTTGACACTTGGAAAAGTAATGTAAAGACTGGCATTACAAAAACTTAATAAAAGTAATCTGATTTCAATATTCAGAATCGTCTGGTGAGAGACTACAGTAGCCCAGCGATATAAAGGTTGAAAATACTATAACTTCAATATTTTTTTTACAAAATTTGTTTTACGATAGTGACTCCATTTTTTAGAACCCATCTATTTCTAATTTTTTTTAGATGAATGCTGAATCGCCCTGTATAAAGGTACATAATCACTAGGTTTAATATACAACTACTAAAGATTATTAAAAAACATAACTTTTAAAATAAGCAAATTTTAGAAGTTTGAGGTGGGTAAATAGTGAAATATTATTTTTCATTATTAGGGGTGGCGAATATGAAATAGTAACTAAATAAAAACAATAATAGACAACTTAGAGAACAACGTTTAGCTAAAAACACGTTTCTTTCTCATTTATGTCAGTTGAAGTATTCCAAATATTTCTGTCTAGCTTGAGATAATTTTAAAAGTGTTTAATCCAGAGGAGATCAAAATATCTGTCGCACCAAAAAAATTATTGCCTTTTTACTAATTGATGCTATTTTTCATTGTTTGAAAAAGTATGTTTTGACATCATTTCGGATACGCATTTTACGACATCTACGATATTTTCCTTGACAGTTAATTTGGCAATATGTTTAATGAAATTTTGCACACGCAACTTAAGTTTTGGCTACACACTTGACCGTTCGATAATTAAGACTTCCGATATATTTGTTGGCATACTTTATAGTATTTTAAACAGTTATTTATTACTTCGTAGGATTTTAGCAAAACCAAAGACGCAATTTGTTGATTGTTTTACAAACGGGTGGAAATCTAAATGATAGAATGAGAACATATTTTATTTTGAATTTTTCTTTATCGTTACACTATCATTAATACACGAAAAAAATCTTTGGTAAATCAGATAGAATAATTTGCAGATATTCCAAATAATTTTCGCCATTTAATCGATTTGGTAAAATAACAGGTCTAATCAAATAAGATTTTATTCTACAGTTCTTGATAATCCTGTTTCTGGAGACAAACGTTTAGTACTTATTTGTGGTTTATCTTGAAAAGTTTGCAAAACATTTTCTCCATCTTGTACTCTTATTACATTAGGACATTCTCAGATATTACAAAAAGACTTTCCTGTCTCTCGAACCCGCCTTACAACATTAGAAAATGTTTCTCTATAGCGAATCACTCAATTTAAAAATCTCCTACGATATTCTTCCACACTTCTACAGTTTCTTTCACAGAAACCTAGCAGAAGTAACATGTCAACTTGTTCGCTGAATGTAAATTTTCCAGTCATTTTCAATAACAAGCAGTATCAGAAGTATAATAATTCTATTACTAACTGTCAAATTTTAACAACAAAGCCTACTACTGGCTTTAAGATTACTTCTAATAAACACTATTCAAATCTTCTTATTAATAAATACATTTTTCTTGAAAACCTTAAAGTTTTTCAAAATTTAACAAGAGTACAGTGTTTTAAATTAAATTCCGTGCGGGATATTATCATTCTTTTTAAATTCGACCAATGGAAGAAAAAATTTGGTATAATTTTAGACGTGACTCACCTTCAATGAACACCTTGTAGTGTTTCAATTTACTTGAACTCATAGTCAAAGAAGACTAATAATAAACTTAAATCATGCACCGAATTTGATTATTCCAAGTTAAAGTAACTCAGAGATATTTTTTTTCGAAATATTTGACCCCACTTTGAAGGCCTATAACTCCGCCTGTGTGCAACTTTGTGTATAGAGGTGTTTGGTTAAATTCCAATATTTTGGAACCCTCCTACATGCATCTGCTCTGTGTCGCTTTTTATGAGGAACGCCCTGTATAAAAATCAGCTCTTTAAATTTGGAAGGCAGCCGAAGAATATCCCTTTCAAATATCTGGTCATTCTTGGGATAATTGTTAAATAGTCATAGGACAAATTTGTGCTGATTTGGAAATTTGTAGTAGATTCGTTCTTTTTACTTTAAGTCGTTTAAATATGAATGAAGTGAAATAAATTGTACCCTAATGAGCCTAATAAATAGTTCTAATAGATTGCAACATCTCGATCCATATTTTGCTACCGGAATTATCAGATGCCATAAAATTATTGCCATTCAGTGACATAATTTATTGCTCGCATGGCAAAAGCGGTCGCAAAATGACCAACAAAGACCTCTCGCCCAATAAATATGCATTTAAGAGGACGTTACTTCTCACATTAAAGACAATCAGCGATGGTCCCGCGTTAATTCACACTTGTTGCAATCATTCTTTGGATTTATCGCTCGCGCCAGATATATAAATTACGTAAGCCGGACAACGAGCTATATATAAATGTTCGCATATGTGGAAGGCGCTTTCTTTTCATTTAAACTCGGCGAGGAATAAAATAAATAGCCCGTCTTGGCTTAGATCATATTTTAAAAGCGGCATTGCTTGCTTGAGCTTGAGAAGCGGTCTTATCTTTTTCCATCTCGGTGTCACGACCAGAAAGAAAAATATCTCGGTTCGCGAGAGGAATAAGGGCGTTGTTGTGTGTCAGGTGCGTCAGAATTACTGCTAGGGAGGAAATGGTAGAGGCTACTGTACACATAAATATCTACTTCCTTCATTCTGTTAATGTGTTTAGATCACTACCCGGCGATCTAAGGCGTCAGCCACTTGACCTCTTCATTGTCTAGCTGATAATTCCAGTCCATTGGTAACATGGATATCAATTATTTATATGCAAAGATAATTATACCGACAAGAGAAGCACCAGTTTCTTTCCTTAAAATACATAAAAATACATAAATTATACAGAATATTCCATGTCGTAACTTCGGGAGGTTCTTCCCAAGGTCATTTTAGACCTAAAGGCATTAGCTTTATTAGCACAGTACACAAATTAGTTCCCAATCGTCGGGAACATGCGCATTCCAAGTAAAGCAATGTATTTTCAACCTTATGGAGGCATTATAAATAAACTGCGCGTGCGTTGGATGATTGGAAACTGCTGTGCGAACAGGGCTATTAATAAACTAACGGTTTAAGGTTACCTGTTTTGCAGATACAGGGTATTGAAATTAAAAATATATGCAAGTTGTAAATAAATAAGGCAAAAAAATAAGATGGATCTTTCATAAACAAAAATTTCATTCGAACATCCTCCGCGAAGGTACAACCCCTTAAGGGCACTATTCTTGCAATAATGTTTTTTATAAATACAAATAATTTAAAATATTTTAGAACTGAGTAATATGGAACTTACTTTTTGTAAGTATTAAAGTTTTTTGATGCCAATCTTTATATTAGTTTATATAAGTGTCAACAATGGCTTACGAGAGTTTGGAAATGGCTTTAATTTATGGCATATCATACACGAGACTTAATTATATTTGAACTTATACAGTGTGTCCAAGCATTAATACCAAGGGATTGGACGAAGAGGACCAGTACCGTGGCCGCCACAGTCTCCTGACTTGAAATCATTTGGACTTCTTTTTCTGGGGATATTTAAAAATTGAAATGTATCGTACTGAAGTGGATACCTACTATTGATGATTTACGCAAACGTATCACAATTGCTGCCAATAATTTACAAGTTCAAAACGGACAAGAAGCAGAAACATTTGTGTTAGTCTGTAGAAACTGGGTAAGACGTGCCCTTATACTGAAATGGGTGAGGGCTGCATCATGCATAGCCACACTACTCTTTTGATACTTAGATGAACATCTTTGAAACCTCTTCTCCTAACAATTTCAGCACATTGAAAAAAAAAATTGTTCTCGCTGATGAGTAACTCATGCGTGTGAGCCAATCTTCAGCTCATGTGTGGTTGTTGAATAATAATTAATTATCGCTTCTCTAGAAAAATTTGCCTGGTCCTTGAATAAGACCTGCTCCAGAAAATCAGGATTTGTCCCCTTGTTTCTAGCATCCAATTCGAAAATGCAAAACAGATAATAGTGCCTGTACTTGTGTTTGGTAAGGATATAAAAACTGTTGCTTTAAGATGTTAGTTATCATCATATGATTAACATGTGCCTGCAAAGCAATTTTTCTAATACTGATATCCGATTGCTTATCGATTAAATTAAATCCAATGCTAGTGTTCTAACTTCGTGCTGTCGACAAAGATCACATTTTCTATTTGTGAATGCAACAGTTTCGTCGCACTAAGGAATTACCATTAAAAGTGCCGTAAATCTGTTATTTCTGCATTAGGCTACACCTCTATCTTGATTAATTTGCACAAGTTCTTAAAACAGCAAGTAACAATAACTGTAACCGCAATAACAACAATTAAGCTGCTATTACAAAATATCGTCAGAAGCGACGACGAATGTCAACGTGCTCTAGAATTTCCTCCTCTTTCTTGCTTGTCATTTTTTGAACAAAGGTTACGAAGTACCTCAAGTTTATTTCTATATATACAAAAAATCGATTAGAAATATCTCTTTTAAAGTTGGCGTTTTTGTTGACAGAAAATCGCATCGAAGGATGCATAAAGAAAATCCACCTAGACAAGAGACTACCTCTAAAAACTGAATGAATTGTTAATTGCGTTTAAAAATAGTTCCCTTAAATATAAATAAATACTTATTTTATCATTCGTTTTAATTGTTATGTTCATTTGTACATATATCAAACAACACACATAAAGTTCTTCCGGTTTGTTTGAAAAACAAGTCTATTTCGAGTTATACATATTTTTTAATACCAAGAAGAGTAATCAAGAGTAATTTTTATATTTTTAGAATTAGAGCTATGTATAGTTGCAATACATTATTTACTAAAATATGGATAAAACTTGAAAACTAATAGATTTTTAAAACAGTTATTTGATTTTAAACGTTTTATAATTACTGCCACTAATAGTAGTATTAGACACACATTAAAAATGATTTTCTTTCATAATTCATATTCATATAGTGATTTCTACTAATTATTTACTTTCAGTAATAGACTAATAAATACTAACTACTTATGTTTTGATTGAGATTGAGAGTCACTCATTTTTGTAATTGTACTGATAAAGAAATTTACAGGACGAAAACAAAAACTACTAAAATTAGGCAACGTAAAACAGGGTACTTTTTATGTTACGTTGTTATGATAAGTCTGTCATCACATAAGGATACTGTTCATATAGAAAAGCGTAATTGACTATGATCTAGAATTCTAGATTGTATCAGTTTTCCATTGACATGTTATAATATGATATTAATATGTCATTATTATTTTGAGAAATGTAGATGTCAACTTTTGTTTAACAATATGAAAATGCGACATTTGTTTTTACAATTTGCAGATTTTATCGCACTACTGTAGTAAAATTTGACGCCTGATTCATGTGCTAAAACTGTCTGAATTTTCATGACAGTGTTATTTTTCTTTGTTAAATTTGAAATTTATTAAAGGACCATATCATCAATCAATTTTATGAGGTAGAAATATATAGATGGATTTAAAAATAAAAGAAAATAAATGTAGTAACTTGAAAATTGGATTTGACTCATTCTCAGTAAGTTTTTCTAAAAGAAAAAATAAATAATAATAATAACCTTGAATGTCTTGATCGAAGAAAGTTGTGTTGTTATTCTATATCATATATACAGTTCATCGTTTCCGATATAGAGGGTGTTCAAGCTTTTTAATGTTTTTTATTTACTTGGAAACTCTTCGCGATAAAACAACAATAATTCTAGGTTATAATATCTTAGGTCTAATTATTCAGTACGTTTAAATATTTCCAATGTCACCAGTGGCGTAGAAACTCTGTGTCACTCTTCTTTCATTTACATTAAAAATGGTACGCACTGTCTTAATTATAAAAAAATGTGCGATACTTTAAGTTTCTATTATTTTGAACAAATATGTATTCTTTACAATTTTCTTTAAAATGCTTTGAATTCAAGTAGGTAATTGTTCATTTAAAATATCCTTGCATTTCGTTGTTTGTGCATATTTATATCGGAAGTTGAAGGAAACTAGAAAATCCACTCTTAAAATTTTGCACATGGCTCTAATTTATCATTTTAAGTAACTTTTTCAAGTAACATTTTGATGAGCTTTTTACTTGAAACCAAAACAATTTTTCCTCGGTTGAATGTTTCAAATAGAATTATTTCAAAAACGGTTACTCCTAACGACTTGAACAAGGTACACATAAAGAAAGTACAAGAATCGATTTAATAGTCAGATGTATACACTAAGCGGCAAAAAATTTATGCCATTTCAAAGAAGCATGATGTGCCCTATGTAGCCAAAATGTATCCAAATATTTGGAAATTATTTATAAATATCGAAAATAAAATTTTTATTTTGACACTCAGGGTCTTTTTAACCATCAACTTTTGACTATATCGCATTATTTTGTCGTCAGGAATCTACTTTTGCCCTATGGTGCATTAATTTCGAGACACCCTGTATGAAGCATAATAATAGATCTCACCACGCATAAACTACTCGTATGAAATGCAGATATATTTTTAAAGAACAGTTACCGATATACGATGAATTTTAAAGAATAATTATTTGTTCAAAATAATCAAAATTTAAAGTATCTTAAGGTTTTTTTTATAATTGAGGCACTGACGTACACAAGGTTTCTACGTTACTGATGATTATAGGAATATTTTAATATACTGCATAATTAGACTAAATATATCTCATCGCAACTTACAACTATTGCTGTTTTATCACCAAAGGCTTCCAAGTAAATAAAAAATATAATAAAAATTTCGAAATCTTTGATACTCTGTATCTCGGAAACCATGAACTTATAGATATAGGTATTTTTGGGTAAATATCATAATGCTAGACAGTAATTTAAATTAGAAAGCACATATTGATATTTTGTGTTTAAACTTAGCTTCACAAATATTTCTATTAAAATAATTTAAAAATTGCTTGCCACGCGACACTGAGGGCAGTATATTTCACCTTAATTAATATCTGTCTTATGGAACTTTATTTTAGGGAAACTCAACATCGTTTAAGAGAGTAAGTTTACAGAAATCAGCTATACGTATTATAAGTAATTCTATACCAGGTACATTGCCAACCTTTATTTGCAAAATTGAAAATTCTTCCATTACCCTGTATATATTGGAGACTTTACTCAATATTCATCGTCACCTGAAGGACTTCAAACATAATTGTGATAAGCATCTGAACACATTGGTGAATTATTTCACTCCGCTTAAACTTAAAGAAATGAATTTTAATTATTTTAAAACAATTATTAAACGACACTTAAGTGAAAATTGTTTTTATAGCGTCCAAGAATTTATCAACGCAATGACAATTACCTAAAATTTTCATTTCCTTTTTTTTATTTTATGTTAGTGACACGAAATGTACTGCTTGTATATGATGTTTGCAATAAACAGTACGAGTATAACTGCGTCCAAACATTTATCAAATATGACATTTTATCCCTATGAATTCGAAATACATCGTTATTGCTTCCTGAAATATTCGATGCATATGGCATAATAAACCAAACACAAAATACATCTGTATCTATGCATAAATTGCTAAGCCCAAACGCCTAGAGCCAAAACCGAAGAGGTCAGAAGGTGCAAGCTATTAATCAATGCGCCACAATCTTTGGCTAAACGTTAAACCGGGGTCAGAGGTGAATACAATTTGCCAATCCAACAAGAGCGTTAAATGGTAAGCGTGTTTCATACACACATCAAACAGTCGAGACAAGTTGTCATACCAACGGTTCGCAAATAGGGCCGCCACCGAATCGTTGACCTCTATATGCACGCTTCAATGGGCCCTGCGTTGTGACGGATTGGAGCGGCGCGGCGCCTGCATTACATTCGCATGAGGCACGCGGCACTGCCCTGCACTCCCATGTCGACCGCAAAACTGCCTGTCCATCGAGACGGGATTGATTTGCATCTATTGGAACTCCTATTATGTCGCATAAAGACAACTGTATATAATTACTACGGGTGGATAATCTGCAAGGACCAACCAGAATCTATAATATTTTTTGTGCGAGCAAGACCTAGGATTTTTTATGGTGCAATGGTCTGGTGGCCAGACAGATCATTATAAGGAAAAGACTAGCTTGTATAAGTGTAACAGGACTTGTCTTCTCTTGTTAAATCTGTCACAACTACATATTGCGCTGAAAAAGGAAGCAATCCTAATGTATCGTGAATAAGAATGAGAGAGGATGAAACCTTACAACAAGGGGTGCTTCAAGGCTCCAAGACTGTGAATACATTACTGGAGTATTTCACAGAATGATTGCAAAATGGTATAAGCTGTTGGAAACTAGAACAGGGGATTAAAAGGAATGGGAGAAATGCACTGAAAAGATGGAGCCTGGAGCCTGATATGGATAGATATAAAATAGACACTGAAACATAAGCCAAAATAGTAGGAGTGAACTCGGAAGCTATAACCTTTCATATAGAAAATGACAAACGAAATGCTGAGAAAGAACAGGCCTAGAGTATTTACAGTACAGTGTCATGTGACAAAGTATATCGGTAACAAAAAATTAGTAAAGAACCCTATTTGCTGGGGTTGGAATTGGAAGAAAATGTACTGGATAATGCAAGAAATTGACACCCATGAGATTCAGTCTATTTAGTAAACCTTTGAGGAAATATGAGGAAACTAAGAGAAATGTCGACTTCATGCGAAGAACAAATATATTAATTGAATAAATAACCAGTGGGAATCACAATAGACTAAAATTGACGATGTTGCAGGACCCACAGACGAAGGAAAATATCCTTTTGTGAACAAAAACAATTATTCAAAACCAGATCATAGTCACGTACTCGTAAGTATAATAACACAACACAGTTTGAGCCGGGAGCTTTAAAGGCTTTCTCAATGAGGTTTTTCCATTATTTCTGTCAACTGCTATGGCTTTCCATAATTCTGACGGTCTTCCACTTCTTCTTTGGTATATTAGGTTTATTGTAAACATGCTTGAACTAACCACGTTGTTCTTTGCATCTTTAATACTAGTTGTACTTGGGCTTTCTGCTACGCTTTATTTTGTAATCCATAGATCATTTTATTTTCTGATACCATCTAACCTCTTTACCATATTTTCAGTCATTTTCCAAGTGTAATCTCTGTACTTTATAGTACTGATATTCTAATCACTGTCCTATGCTTTTAATTAAAATTTTCTATTAATCGACCATTTTTTAAGGAATGACTTATATACTCACAGAGAACGGTCCATAATGAAAATACCTGTTTTAAACAGAGTTCGCGAAAAGAAAGGGTAAAGTAGGGGTCTCTTCGGAGAAGGGGAAATTACCTGAGAAGTGCAGTTTTTTAATTTTTTTAAGAAAAAATATAGAAGTATCTACTGTAAAGCAACAAATGGATTAAGTCATTAAACAAGACCGACGTTTTATTTTTACATACAATGTGTCCCGTTTTTCAGGTCACACGTCTGGAAGAGCGAGAAGGCTGTGGAATTTCCGCAAGCCATTTTTTACAATTAGTACCCTAAAGGCAGGTTATATTCTACTAAACATTTTAGTGATGTGACAAAAGCCTGGCCTACTACGATTTTTTAAATGGGTCGTTTTTCCAAAAAGTGGGCTTGCCTGAAAAACTAAAATTTAATTTAGATTAACATTTTGTTTTTTTTTTGTATCCATAATTCATTACATTTTTTGTACGTTAATAATTTTTACTGTGGCCGCAATTTAAAGTGTTTAACTTGTAGTGTAGGTATGTGTTTTTTGTCCGACTGGTATTTGTTTTCACTTTCATGGCAATTTTTGACCTGCTTATTATAATTATTAGTTGTCTGATTTTTGGAAGTTTGTCACTCCATAAAAAACACTTAATATACATTTTTGTAGATTAAATTTGGTATATGAGTACTTTAATGGGTGTAAATACACTTCATATTAGTTTTTCTTAATTTTAAATTAATAAAATAGACGTCGACAATACCAACCCTCAAATAGTTATGTTGCTGTGAATATTCAAGAGCAAAAATTGGTTTTTAGGTGAATGGTTATGAATTATGGGCAATATATAGTTTCGATTTAGCATCAATTCATTTTGAGAAACAATGACCAGTGACTTATTAAAATTATCGGTAAATAAGTCTGCCATTGTTTTGTTATTCTAATACATTTAAATGTAACGAATGATATGTTGAAATGACTACAAGATAATTTTTCATGTAAACTATAAGAAATTGAATGTTTACGTTTTACGTGTACTAGCTATATAAGAAACTGTTGAACTAACATTCACCAAGTATTATACTGACAGCTAAATCAATACAACTGAATGTGTTACAAATACTGGTAAAATGGAAGAGTAGATATTTTAAGTCTATAAATAAAAAGATAGGTAAATAGGAAAATTAGGACACAATAACATTTGCTATTGATTGAAGATTAACAGATTGTAATTTGTAAGTACCTAATATGAATTGTATTTTAATTGAGATATGTAGTATCTTAGATTTAATTTAAGAAAGCTGTACTTAATTTTACAACCAACAAATTGTTTATGTTTTACAAAATAACTCATCTCTCCAATCTACTGTTGCTTTATAGTTTTCGTATTTTTATTTAATATTGTTTAGTAAATGCATGTATTTATCATGAATGAGAATGAACCAGGGCTCGATTGAATTGAATTATTGGATTACGAAAGCTGTGCATATTTTACTTGCTCGTATCAGTATGAATGTACCTCGATCAGTTATACAACTTGGTGTATAGTGGGTTGCATAAGTCTAAACTTACCTATCTTGAGCCGACGACCAGACTTGCCGACGATTCTTTTCATGGTTCAAAATGCCAACTATTAGGGTGTTGTTAATAGGTAATCATTATATTTAAAATATTTCTTCTGTACATAGAAATAATATCCTTCTGAACTTTTTGGTTTTTTAAATGTTGATTTTTTTTTAATTATATTTTTACTAGAATATGCCCGCATGAATTCTTTAAAAATTATAAAATACAATATTAAAATACATTTCAACTTTAAACACTTCGCATCTAAATATTATTATTTTAACAAAGAAAATGAACTTGCAGAAATTTATTACTGCGAAAATAAACAAAATCTAGGACTTCTCCGCTTATTTAACTACATTTGTGATAACTATTTAAATGATGGATGAGTTTTCTAGAACTCTGCAAATTCTTTTTTTTTACTATAGCTGTTACAATTTTGCCTTTAGAGAGATCTGTAAGTACCACAAAAAGGATTAAAAATCATTTGAGAAATTATATGGGAAGGTTATCAGCGTTATCTACGTTATCCATAGAAAAGGATATCGTAGGAAATTATACTAGATAGACACTAATTTTAAAAAAAGGGTTACTGAACATTTTGCTACGACCAAAACTAAAACTCGTCAACACGAATTGCTTTTTTTTAAATTAAATCTCGTAGGTATTATGAATATTTTTTAATGTTTTATTTCGTGCAATATTATTTTTTTGTTTTATTAGATATATTTTATATATCTTTTTACCTATATATTTGATATTTTGTAAAAATTGCATATTAAACAAGCACTTAATGTTATAAATTGAGCGTTACAATAACTTAATATTTTGTTCAGTTTGCATTTTTTACTCTCAGTGCCTGCTCATGAAAAAATTGCGCGCTTTGCCACTGGATTCTACTGTCACTGTCGCATTCTCGTAGAAGCGTGTCTCCGAGAATATTTTGCTCATATATTAATTGGTTTACTGCACGCTCTATCTCTTTTTTTCATAATGTTTCCTGTTTTCATTAAAGCATACCTCAGATGCCTCCGATTTATATTATCTATTGTTTTCTTATGGACCGTATTGAAGATTGCCTACACATATTATTACAAACAAATATTATGATCGACAAGGCAAATTGAAAAGTGCATCAACTGTCAGATGCACAGGCATTGCGTTTAAAATGCTCCCAATAATGTGGCAAATGCTTTGTTTTAGATACAGTGCCCATGCTTCTGACGGTTGGAAACTGAATTCTGGTGTAGGTACTACGGATAAAGCTAATATTAGCAATAATTTAGAAATACCATAGAGCACATAGTCAATATATTCTAATTTTAGTAAAGGTAATATATAGGTCAGAAGATTATAGTAATCAGTTATTAATTTTTATTTGTTACTTTACCAAATTTATACTGAAGCAACTGTCTTGCCCGCCCCATCGTATTTTCCATCGCCGACACAAAATATCTGATACATTTGCAGAGATATTTCAAATCACTAACATTTTCATTCACATTTCCTTCACATCACGTTATACTTGCAAAATATTTTGGGTACCCAAGTATCCAAAACATATCTATAAGAACCGGAAAAGAAAAGTAGATTTCATAGTTAGTAATGTTGGCCACCCCTGGATACATTGAGTTTGGATAGCGTAGCTTATATAACCATGGTATAAAGGTACATTCGCTTCGACATCATTAAGAAGGTCGTCTAATGGGAAAGTTGCAAGAATTTTATATTGCTTTGAAATGCATTACAGGGTAATCTTTCAAATATATTGAAAGGCCAGAATATGTGTCTGGCAGCAATAATCACATAATAATTAAAATATTAACATTCATAAAATGCTATTGAATGTAAACAAAAGCACGTGGCCGAAAACGCGATATCATTGGTAAGACGTTACAAGCCGTTCAGCGCGGTTTGTTTCTGTGGATACAGGTGCAGGTTACGGTGTTGGTGATGTAAACAAACGTTTGTTTTTTGTATTTTTACGATTTTGTGGCATTTGTGGGTTATAGGTACATAGTGCAAATACTGGGTAGGTAATGTCATAATTATTATGGTGATGTGGTGAACTTAAGGTATTGTTAGACGTAACTTATTCCTTTGTTTACAGCATAGATCCGCTCGTGACAATTACAGCGATAATTAACATTAAACTACTTTTTTAATTTGAAAAATAATAAGTAAAAGGAATGAATATAATTAATTTGATATTTTTTTATTGCTATTTACTACTGATTTAATTTCTCTTTAAAAATTCTTATTTATAACTTTTATTTATTATGTTTCCAAAATAAAACAGGTAATGTAGTGAAATCAGATATCAAAATATTATAAATACCTCAAATAACATTCTACATTAAGTTCGATGAACTTTAACCAACCTACCTGTATTTCTAATTAAATTTACATTAAAAATTTTCACAAACAAACAATGTTGCAATGCTTCCTCTCATCGCGCTTCATCGCCCTATGCCACATTTTTCTTTTCATTTTTGGACACGGTGAAATATTTTTTATTAGGCTCTGTATAATGCAATACTTCTTCCATTTGCCCGGTAATATGTACATTCTGGGCTCATTTTACGAGTCTATTTTGCAACTGTATTCAATACCAATGTACAAACTAACTCTTCTAAACGTATGTACTGCATTGTCCGAAAGCATGGAAATTGTATACAGATGTGAACTAAAGCACACTTCTGTATTTAGGTATACACGTGCGAACGGCATCTGACGTCACATGTCTACGTTGTGGCGATCGTTTTGTAGGGACGTGGGGTCTACTAAATTTTATTAAATACTGTTTTTAGGCTTATTTTTCCACGAAATTATCTAGGGCAAACGCTATTTTGGTTAAAATAATACATTCTTTCTTCTGTACGTATTTGGAAAAATCATGCAATTTCCCCATTGTTGGTATTGTCCACAACTTTTGACGTTTGTAGACCGTCAGAAATGTTAGAAATTGCGTTCAACGTCACCGGGCCCTAAGCCTGTCCCAGAAAAAAGGTCATTTGGTACTTATACTATTTGAATAGGGTAGTAAAGGTAACAAATGTAATAAATTAATAATATCTCATAAATGTTTAATTTATTAGATGTAAGGGCGTCGATGGCAATTCCCTCTGAATTCGGACGTCCTCATAACACTGGATGTCCTAAAATTTATCGCCAAAAGTAAAAGTCTACTTTGACTTTTCTGACAGCAATCCTTATAAAGATAGTGAAGCTTATAAACCAATGTTCGACATAATATTATATGCCGATTGAATATTTTCAAAGGTCGTGAAGATTATCCAAACACTATATTAGATGAATAAACATACGACTGTCTGTACCGAATTAGACACTTTTATGCCCACACCGAGAGCCATTGACACAAAAAGTTGAGAATCTCGGAGACGCCAAGTCGGCTGCCTACGGCGAACAGAACGCCATAAATAATTTAGGTATTGAGACGTATTTCGACATAGACGAAGGAGTGGTTCACATTGGGCCACATAAGAGCCATATGGTTGTCGATAAGTTGCCTATAAATCGCTTTTTAATTTAACGACGCTCTTGTGCAATTCAAAGCAGAAGCAAATGATGCTGTCAGTTTTACAGGTTACACGTCACTTTTACGTTTTTTATGCATTTTTTTGAATATTTTATTCATGAATTCCAGTCAATGGTAATTTACGCCTTGCTGTGACTTGCATTATTCGTCGTTCGGGTTTAATTGAATTTTATAAAAATCTGATGTTGTAGAATTAAAAAACTCCGGCTTGTATGACTCAAGTTTAAAAAGTTTATATTGGATTTTAATAAGTCAATGGACTCATGTAAATTCAATTAACAGAGCCGTCCTTAGCATTTGTGTGTTTGTAGGCAACTATTTTTAACAATGTGATATTTAGATGTACGATGTATCTATTAGATATTTGATTTGGACACTGAATTCAATATTATATGACATTATATTGTATTGTACTATATTTTGATGAAAAAGTGTAAATATAAAAAAACAGGACTTTGGGCGCCGCCTGCTTGCAAATTTCCCAACAACGGAATATATTTTGACATGTATAAAAATATTTACATATTTACTCAGTATTGTTGGAAGCTTCACTTTTTTCAGTATTTATGTCAATACAAATATTGTAGAATATTACCCAATTAATTTACTCCTTTCAATTCAAACTAAAAATAAGTATCACTATTATATTGTTAAAAAACGCGCGCGCTAATGACCGCCCCATCCAATTATCTCCGAACTCTCCTCGATGACGTCCGATCGTACAGAAAATGTGTGTCCGTTGTTTACATTTGCTTTATTAATGTGCATTCGCAAAGCCTGAAAAACCTCCTTCTAGGGGTTAGAATTTGTTGCAGAAAAAGTCCTAAGTAGAAAAACATTTACCAAAAAATTATCCTAGTTAGGTATACGTTTTCTTTGAACTTCTAAGTGATCCGTAAAAAATAATACATGACTATGTAATTAGTACGCAGCTATAACTACCTACTTTTTTTACTTGCATAATTGAACTTATACTAATATAAAGAATATAGTTAAAAATATGATGGCCTGATAGCAAACAATCTCCTTGTAATACGTTTGTCAATACTTTGTGATAATTATTATTTACATTTTGAAGCGCGTGAATAGCTCAAGTTTACGTATTTTCTCGGTATAATTTTGTTGAAGTTCGAAATAGTTTCAAGCAGTGACGTACCGAGGGACAGTTTTGAAGGTTAACCCCTTCTCCTCTAGTGCCTTGGGGAAAAATAAAATATCTATTGATCTTCTCCTTTTTGTAAAAGCAAATATATTTATTTTCTAAGAAATTGACAGTTTAATCTTAAAAAAATACTGTTAGCACTGAAACGGCGAATGTGACAGAAAAAAAAATCGTGTGCGGTGAATTTCTGGCAGTGGTTTTGGGAAGACATTTCGTGCTGTTTGTGAAATTCTTTTTGACAGAAAAAATGTTCCCCTTAAAAATCAGAGATTTTGTAAATGGTTTGTTTTTAGATTATTATAATTTATTTAGTGTGGAATCCTCCTCGTTTCTGTAGATATTTATAGAGCAGTGGTTTTTAGGTTTTCACGGCCAGGGCTGTAATTGGATACATACTGATTTTCCGGGTTGTTGTGCCGTGCTCGATAACTGGTAGCTGCCAGAAGCACAGTTAAACCGCACATCCCTAGCATTAGCCGGGATTCTTTTACCTGCCCTGGTTGTTCTCGGGCTAGGCTATATGGGGACAGACCCGCTGTTGGTGTCTCTGGGCCCGTCCATATATTGATTTCGGTTCCTATTGTTGGTATTACGACTGATACGATGGAACCGCTCCTCGGATAATGCCGATCCTCCGAGGCGTTCCGTAGCCGCCGCTGTAACTGATCGCATCCCATGCTTCCAAACGCTGCGCCGCTCTTCACTGTCGGTATCTTCAGTGGTGGAATTAAGGAACGGTTCCGATCGTAGTAGTCGTAATACCAACAACAGGACAGGCCGAAATCAATATATAGACGGGCCCAGAGACACCGATAGCGGGTCTGTCCCCACAGAGCCTAGCCCGAGAACAACCAGGGCAGGTAAAAGAATCCCGGCTAATGCTAGGGATGTGCATTTTAACTCTGTTTCTGGCAGCTACCAGTTATCGAGGCCACGGCACAACAACCCGGAAAATCATGTATCAAATTTATACAACAAACCAAAGAATTTTTGGTTATATTGGTTACAGTGTATGTAATTCTTACTTTATTTTGTGTTTAATATTTGTTACTTGTTACTTTTTAATTAGATTGATATATATTATTGAGTTTTTTAAAATCTGGATTTTGTTATTGTTTTGTTTTATTTAAGAAGTCTTACATAGTCTACTTATATTTTGTTCCTTTGTAATCCTTGGTTCCTACATTATCAATAAACCTAACAGTTTTTTTTGTTTTTATGTATTTTTAAATGCAGTATATGAAATTTTTAATACAAAAATTAAAATAAAATAAAAGCAAAATAATTTTAAATTTATTTTGTCGTTTGAAAATAAGATCCAGATATAACAAAATATGGCAAATTAGGTTGTGGCACCAAAAATAATAATAATAATAATAAAATCTCCTGCGGCACTAGCCTAGCCTGTGTGGCGCTTTGTTCGTCTCTCGCATTTCCAATTTCTGTCAATCTTATGATGATTTCGATTTACATGCACTTTTGCACTGAGTGCGCACTGTATCCAACTTCTGTGTTCGATTTACATTTTGAGTGCGCACTCTGCTGGTGGAAAGTGTTCGGTTTAGAAGTCAGTTCGCACTGAATTCGGTGAAAATGCAAATATTCTTGCACTGAGAAAATAGTCAGTTCAATCGTGGAGTGCAAGTTTAATGTGGCGGTAGTATAAGATTTTTTGAATGTAATTCTTCTGAATAACTTATTTTCTTCATCAGATAGTTTATCTGAAGAGGAATATGTTATTAATAATAGTTATATAGAACAAAATAAAAGGAAATACATTTTTATGGAATTAGTAGTGCATCGGAAGATGTAGCAAATCAATAATAATTAGACTTATTTAATTACTGCTTGTACTACTTGTTTTGTCTTTAGTTAAAAAAATGATTAATCAGAAAAACTGGTGTACATTATTATAATTGAAGATTTTGAGAAAACAGTGTTTATCCAAAAAACAAATTTGGAAAAAAAACTATAACAGCTGAAACGCATACATTCTTGCATTTTTATAGTAGTTTATTATAATCAATTGAGACTTCTGTTTTTCTTCTGCGTTTAGTGCCTATTTTTTCAATTTTAAGCGTTTATAGATCCATACTTTTTAATTTTGGTAACGTTTTATCAAATAATGCGGTTATGTAGTGTGCACTAAAATCTGATGCGTATTCGATTTAGTTGTATGCTCGGAGTATGCCGGGCAAAATTTAATAGCACTCGCATCAAACTTTGCGTTATATCAGTGCGCACTACACGTTCTCAGTGCATATAAATTGAAATCGTCATTAGGAAGGAGGGCGCCAAAAACGCTTTTGCATGAAGGTGCTTGCAGCGAAACGATCATGATTAATATTATTAATTAATTATAATAATTTCCGTCAAAAATCAGTCAAAAACAAAACAGAGCAATAAGTCACAATGGAAAAAATTGAGGTTAAGATAGATTGATGCCTCTTTATAGAAAAAATGTACTTAACATTATAATAAACTACCTTCTCTACCTCGCAGGTTACTGACTTCTGAACAATTACCAGGGTAATTAATAAGAAAAACTTGTGCACTGATTGCATAGCTTAATCAGTAAAGCTGCAGTTTGGAATGTCGCTCTCATGTACAGTGTACAGTGCCAGTTCAAGTTCGTATGAGATCGCATTTGCTACTGTTGACGTTACATTCCGGGTGTCGCACAGACAGCCGTTCCAAGAACTTTTAAACATCTTCATCCGCCCATATTGCTGCAGTTCATTGTAAATTCAGATTATAAACGTGCTGAATTTTATTGCCTCGTCCTGTACTCTATAACAACCGCTTTTAACTGCTTCAGACGCACAGCTTGCGAACTGTATGGTCTATTAATGCGTTTCCATACAGGGTGTTCTGATGTGAGCATAGAAAACATTTCCAAGTTATACAGGGTATTTCCTAAGTAATCTGAAATATTTCAGAGGGTGATTCCTCCTAATGTCATGAAGAAACGTTCATATAGAGTTTTCTTCTAAGGGCCTTAGTTTTTGAGTTACAAAATCTTCAAATTTAATTTTTGTTGGGTTATTTTTGAAAACATTGTATTCAAAAGCCACAGTGTCAGCGAAGTACATAATTTTTTATTAAAAATATTAAAATAACCACTCACATGACCACTTCTAATATTGCGAAAAAAATATTCAACAGCCAAAACATGCCTTCTCTCATGCGTAAGTAAGTGACAGCAATTTGAAAAGAAAATTTTACTCTACTTCCGAGTTTTTCAAAAATAACCCAAAAAAATTTTAACGTCCTGTAACTGAAAAACTGGGGCACTGAAAAAACTTTATATACATTTTTCTTCAACCATGCATTTTTATATCTCTCGCACACGCCTATTGAGACTGGAATGTTAAATTTAAAAGTAAATAAATAATACTAATATTAAAATATTGTCGTAACATTTTACGGCAATGAAACGAGAGTATCTACCATTTTTAATCCAAATTAATCGCTGAATAATAGAGCATTTACATGTAGGCGGCGCTGCGATCAATGTTAGGTATTAAATCTAACCTCACAAATATTTGTTATTTAATTTTTGTTGTGTTTCAATTTGTGTAAAAAAAATAACCATATAACTGTTGTGTACCGCAGTGTTTATCTGTTGCAAATAAAAAAAAAGATTTCATGTTTCGTAAGTTCCCCAATAATGCTGAAAAAAATGGTTAATAGCAATTGCATCCAGCAAGAAACCAACCCAGTACACAAAGATCTGCCCAAAACATTTTACAGAAGATTGTTATACTATTACTAGTATGGGTAAGTACAAGCATTCATGATCTATTTTCGGTGTATATTTTTCATTATTTGATAAGGTTTCATTCTTATTTTTAAGACAATGGATAATTCTCAAAAAACAGCTGTTTCAACATTATATTTACCCGTACACGAAAAGACGACACCAATATTGTAAACAATAATGAACGCATGAAACGGTACTTGAAAAGGCGAAAACAAGATGAAAATGTAGGCAAATTTGCAGATAGCAACAAAGTAGGAATGAGACACGAGTTCATAGACTTATAAACTGAGAAATGTGACAATACGATTCCTCAAATTGAAAATTACTTGAATGATAATAACGCCGGTAATCCTGAGAGTATATAGCAAGTGCATCTAGTAGTAGCAAGTTATTTTACGATATGGCGATTCAAAATGTTATTAGTTATAAAAGAGCACAACTAATATCACTCAAATTTTTTAATGAAAACCATTTAAAACACCTATCAGGGTTTTCAACTTTTTCTGTATTGTAGTTGTACTGTAATAAAAATACCAAATAAAAACTGCATATGTTTATTATTTATTTATGTCACATGTACATTATTTAAAACACTGCTTTTTTTATATATTCGTATTTTTTTCAGAAACTGGGTATTTAATGTACTTTTATTTACTAGGCATATTACATGCAACATTTTTGCAGTCTGAGGGACAAGTAACCATTTTTCTATCGATTCGTAATATATAAAATTTCAATTCTTTAATAACAAAGAGGTTTAAATTAAGAGTTACCATGAAATTCTTTAGGCACTCCAACGTTAACAATTTCTGTGTTAAATAACGTTTTATTACGTCTCTTTCCAAATTGCTAATGTAAAATTTAGATAAATAAGGTTATGTGAGGTTAACATAAATAACATTTAATATATCTTTTCAAGTGATTTTTTCCTGTTGTCTTTGTGTGTTTACAAACATTTTATTGATTTATTATAAGTTATATTTTGATAACACGTATGCAAATTAGATTTACAATCACTATTTGACTTATACAAATTCAAATAAAAAATTATCGAATCATAAACTAGACCATAGAACATTAATATTAATACCTAACTTTGACGCTAGCGTCCCTAGCGGAATTTAATGACACTGAGTTAATGTAAATGCTCTCTTATGCTAGGTACTTCAAGTTGCAAGAATATTAAAGACGCAAAAGTTATTAAGAGATAATTTGCAAAATGAATTTGCTAAGGTACTGATGTTAGATGCAAATAAATCATTTCACTTTAACTTGAAATAGTATACACCTCAGCCAGAAATCAGTTTTATCTCTTGAGAGACTTCAAAGATATGATTAAAATCAATTTTAACTAACATCCTGTCTTCCATTAAAAAATAGTTTTAATACCATTTTAGCCCAGTAAATTTTTGGACGCCCACACCCTGTATAAACAAAGAAATATTTTCATCTCAAGATATTAACTATAAGATGTTGAAGAAAGTAAAGAGCAATTATTTCAAATAATAAGAGATATAGTTAAAATAATAGGTACAATCGCGTTTTATTTTCGAGGTACAGGATTTTAACATTTTCTTAAAAAAATCTAATTTTATTTGCAACCATACATGTAATGTTGATATTTCAAACTTACAGTAAGTTTGAAATAAAAATATTTCTGACTTTGACATATATCCAGATGGAAAGTGACATTTACCAGGGACCACATTTCCTTAAATTTTTATTTAGTGTTAATTTTTTATGCCGACTTTTTTTAAATACAGTGTGTTTCACTTCTAACCTTCACACTCCTGTAAAATTGTAGTGTATTAGTAAAAATAAACTAATATTTTTTTAATAATATTGAAATACAATTTTGTTATATTTGCCATACCTTCTGGATGTTTATACTAAAATAACTACTGTATAAGAATTTTTTTGTCATAATTTAATGAAACTTGGATTTTAGAGGGCGACGTTGCCAGATTTGTGATAAAATAATCGCTAAAGGGTTACAAAACAATAATCCTCAAAATTGCAGTATCTGCTACAATTTTACAGTGTGTGTGAAGGTGAGAAGTGAAACACACTGTATAAAGTATGACCACCATATACTATATTTTTGGTAAATTTTGTATTATATATCTTTATTTTTTAAAAAGTTTTATGAATTTTTATTCTCAAAGTAGGTACAGTTTTTAGAATCTTACTTAGTAAACCTAGTCCTGTTTGGTAGTGCAGTAGTTACAAAAAATAAAATATAATCCTGAATGCCCTAGATTTTTTTGTTGTACTTAATTGTCAAACGTGGTTAATTGCAGTGAAGTACTATGGCAATGTAATGTATATAAAATATGTAATCCATGTTTACAAGAGTCGTCTTATAAACGATCGCACTTGCTTGTATATTAACATTTAATATTCAAAAGCAGTACTATTCTTGATAACAATCTCAAGGCTAATGTCTAACAGAGGGCTAAGAAGGTTACAGAGAACAGTAAAATATTTTCATATTGTAAGTTTTATGTTGAGTTTATATTGCAGAAATGTTACAACTCGTTGTGGAAATATGTAATACACATTTCTATAAATAACATTTCTGTATGTTATTTAAATAGCTTGTATTGCGAATTTAAATGAAAATATACCAACGTCAACAATAAAACAGTACAGTACTTGTTTGAAGTGTTGCACAGAGTAGTCAATAATATTTGAGAATAATACAGTCTTGTATTAATGTTAAACGACTACTTACAGTTATTTTTATGAAAACAAAGAAACTATGAAATGCGAGTGATACCTATTTGTCAGTGTGCTCTTAAAAAAAGGAATAAATGCATCCTCGACAGTTTTCCCAAGAAATTCTTGTAAGTGGATGTAAGTAATAAAGAATATTAACGTTAATTTGGATAATTGAGATTATATACTAGCATTAGCCTGTTTGTCTGGATATTTAGTACTGTATAAAGTCAAGTGGAAGATGTACTCTTAAAAACACCCATCATAAAAGATCATGTAAAAAAAACGATTGCGCATTTTTTATAGCCTGCTACAGGATTGCGATAATTGCTTGCTACGAAAGACATCGTGCTATTTTTGAATTTGCTTGTAGATTTACGTGTACCAACTAATTTTTTGAAATGTTTGTTAATTTTTAAAGTTCCAAGTTGTAAAGTTAACAGATATATTAAAATAAGAAGTGATAATTAATGTGATATTTAGAAAAAATCTTAGCTAAAGTAATTTTGCTGGTATATGAAATACTTGAAAGTAGCTTTGTTGATCTTGCCCTCATTATTTATTAATAATGTTGCGGATACAGACATCATTATTATTTAAAGATTCAGTCACTGAATATAATTTTGTTTAAAAATCAATAATACAATGCATTCGTCAATTTTTGTTATATTTTTTATGGAGCTTATACGAATGGATATACCATTAAATGTACACATATTCATAATATGTGTACGTAATCCAAACTCTGATTCGATTAGATGCCGGATTTTAATTCTAATAGGAAATGCCGATCCTTATCAGTTAAATCTATTTCAATCTGATAAATTATAGGCTTTAGTGGCATATATAGATTTAACCGACCGGTAAATTTATTTGACACTTGAAATTACAGGCTATAAAAATATTTCATCGGTTTCTATTTTTGTTATAATCAATTGTTACGTTTACGATTATTGTAGCCAATTTCACTGTATAGTTGATCCAATAAATTGTTATTTTTCCAAAAATAAATCTTTAAATTTTATTACATTAAAAAATATGTTTTTATATATAATGGTATTTTCCTTAGTTTAGATGCAGGTTTTCTAAAAATACCTGAATTTATACGCTTGCATCATCTACGCGACCGACACCCGTCGTTTCAAAACAAAACAAATTTTTAAGAAAATATTAGAAATAGACAAGGAAAAAGAACTGTTAAATTTGGCAGAAAATTAGATATTTCAATTATTGAAAAGGTATTACGTAGTGCATTAGATATTATTTCGGTTTTCTTCTTTACTTCTACTTTTCACAGCAAATAGCGTTAACAGGTTTTTATTAACCACTATATATTTACAAAGTACAGTAATACCAATAAATTCATTTTATTACTATCCGAATCACTATTTAAATTACTAGAATTCGTACGATCACGTACGATATCTCAAGCTCTGACTAAAACTAACTCATTATGATCTCTAATAGGTACTGCTTAAATAGTAAGAATCAAAACATCGAATTTTCTAATTTCAGTACGACAACGCGATTCATCCTATTGCATCTGAAGGATATGTTAGTGTCTCACGTCTTCGCAATTGGAATGATCGGAATAAATCTTACGAAATTAGTAGTAACGTTAGGAGTAAGTCTCCTGAAAATATATAAACATTAAACAAACAATGAAGACGTATATGTTCTTGGATATGTTACGGCATACCTAAAAATTGTCTAAAAAATGTGAATCAATTATTACAAAACGAAAAAACTAAGACATTCTGACAAGTCAACTAAAATCATTGGAACATTTGACATATCATATCACTGAGAGAGCAGTGGAATTATATGGAATCTCTCCCACCATAGTAAGGTGGATGGAGCCATGCTGTCAAATTTATACTACCTAAGATGGGATCGGGGTGGCTGCGGACCTAGGATATCCGCAGTCACCCCGATGGAGTTTTTTCTTCGCTTCTGTGATCGATGGTCTTCTTCGTGGGCTTAAGACTAGAAATATTTACGCTTAAGCCTACGCTGATGACTATTACACTCATATCAGGGAAATCGTTCAGAGGGAGATAGCATAGAAAACTGGTACATAGGACAGGGACTTAGGGTTAATCCCTCTAAAGTAGATCTTGTTCTCTTCACCAGGAGATGGAACATAGTTGTTTTTAGAAAGCCGGCTATTTTCAATGTCGCGATTCAGAGGGTACAAACGTACAAGTATTTAGGGGTTACCTAGGATGAAAATTACAGGGATTTTCAAAAAGCCACTGAATACTTTTGGATTTGCACGAGGCTCTTTGGGAAAATGTGAATGTTTATTCCTAAAGCTATGGGTTTATACTGCAGTGGTTAGGCAGGCTCTCTTTCACTTAGGCTGGTAGTCTGTGGTTCAGCGGGCCACTCTTACTCACGTGCCTAAACAAATTTCAGTGACTTGAATATGACAGCGCAACAATGAAGAAACATACAGCTCCCAAAATGTTTAGAGGCTCTCCTGTCTCTTCCAAAACTGCCGACTAAGGAGGTCTGACTCGCTAATCCTGATTCTCAGTTCCCAAAAGGCTCGTCTGGTTCCAACGGACCAGGGCTCAGGAGCGGGAATCTACAAAGTGTATCCAAGAGTGAATTTATTTCACATTTTGGGGAAATATGCCACAGTCTTTTAGGTTGAAATATTTGTTATTTCCGCGTTATAGAAAATATTAGAAGGAGATATGTAAATCAGCAAATTCAAATATCCATTGATAGCCAGGCGGCTTTATGAGCGCTTCTGTCCCTCAAGATCACCTCTCGTGTGATCCTAGAATGTGTTACGCTTGTTTCCCTTTTGGAAAAGGAAATTGTGTTAAGCTAACCTGGGTTCTGGTTTGCAGAGATGTGAAAAGTAATAAGAGGACTGACATGTTCAAAAGAAGATTGGTGGGGCGGATCCACTTTGCGTCAAGCCAAGCTTCTTATAAAGGGTCCATGGGCTGACGTAAATCGAAATATTAGTATGCTTAGCAGAAACAACATTAGAATTATCATAGGTCTCCTAACCGGCCACGGACATGTGAACAAGCACCTACATAGGATTGGAACTGCGCAGGCAGGTACAGGTTTTGCGACAACACAGATGAGGATCGATTCACATCCTTTGCATGTGTGTCTGTTTAATGGTAAAAGTACACACAACGTCAAAAGTCTTGAACTCTCTTGGATTCTTGTTAAAGAAATCTTTTTGTCAAAAAAACCGAATACATTTATAAAATTAAATTGTTTTCTGAATCTTAAAAGAATATGTTTGATAAACTGAGTACTTAGAAAATTAAAAACCAGCAAATGTGTGACATTTGACAGAGTTTATTAAATCAAAAAGAAGTAACAAATCAAGTTCTCTACTTGACTAATAGTCAGTATGACCCCCACCACGGTCCAATAGCATATTGACACGTCTGTGCACTGAGATAATCAAGCGGTTAACGATCTCTTGCGGAATATTGTTCCATTCGTCTTCTGCCGCCACGACGAGCTCATCTGCAGTCTCATGTGGCAAATCCCACATGTTTTCAATATAATTCATGTCAGGAGAGTTGGCTGGTCAGTTTAATCTATTAATATGTCCTGCTTCGAGTGTCTCTTGAATCCTTCTTGCACGATATGGTCGTAATAACTTGTTCGATGTAAATTTGATTGGTCATATTTTGTGGTATGCGAATTAAATGGGGTGCGGCGATTGAACATTATTCCATCCCAAAACATTACGGTACCTCCTTCATACGGAGCAACTTCACGGGGAAAATGAAGTCGCTGTTGACGACCTGGTTCTCTCCAGACTCTTTGTCGATTGTCATCAGTAACCAGTCTAGTTCTGGTTTCGTCTGTAAATAAAACCCACCACCATTGGCGTAAAAGCTAACCCCTATGCTCTCGCGCCTACTAGAGACGGCAGCACGATGCCTTGGAAGTAGAGTGGGGACCCGTGGGTCTTCTAGCACGTAAATCTGCGTTGCGGACTCGTCTTCGAATAGTAGGTGTTGATATAACACAGCGAAACGTAACTTGAAAGTGGGCCCTAAGAGCTAAAGCTGAAGATGTGCAGTGTCTACGGGCATATTGCACCAAATACCGATTTTCTCTTTTATTAGAAACCTGAGGACGTCCACTACGTGGTATGTTTCCCACTTATCAAATTATTCACATCTGTGTACTATTCGTACAACGGATGATCTAGGAACGCCCAACATGTTCGATATTTGATGCTTAGAATGTCCTGCATCATGTAAAGTAGTCACTCTTGCTCGGGCTGAATACAGTACCAAAATGACCAGATTTGTATAAACATTGGTAATAAAGTAAAGGTTCATGGTCTGCAATTTTTTTATTGTCTTTTTTATTCCCTAAGTACATGTACTTTTTTACCACATTAAGAAACACCACTAGATTTAATCGAATCATTTTATATGCAGGGGGTCCAAGACTTTTGACGATGTAGAATTGGTGCTAACTTTTCCACGCAGCATGAACCTGTTTTAAACTTTAAAATCGGCGGCATGCACAATTGGTCAGCGTGACCTCTCCCCTCTCCCTTCAGTGCTTCAGTCTAGTCTCATTTCCCATCAGTTATCATGTTCGCGTAAGAATGTGCGTTTCGTGTTTGTTATTTTTTGTGTCGCCAGTGTAGTTTATAATAATTAATTAAATTTTACTATTTACCTAAACAAAAATGCAATTCAAATTGGGTGAAACTAAAATTTACAAATTTTCCTACTAGGAATAATAATTAATAGTGAAATAGTACGATCGTCCCCAAAAATACATGTTTATTCGGTACTGATCATGACGCGAATGCTTGAATGGAAACAGGAATAAGTAATCTGATTCTGATGTACTTAAATAAGAAAATAAAAAAAACATGAAAATGGTGCAAGTCATATTCATGATCAAATGCAATTTGTATTATTTGGGAATATCAACGTACAAGCTCAACTGGATTTTGCTTCAACACTTGAACATTGTTATGGGTTCATTTGTTATATTTTGGAAGGTCGAGTAAAAATTGTTTTCTTTCGATATTCTGTCTTCCAAATACGTGGTTAAAATTAATGGCATTATGACTAAATAATCCTGTATAACAAAAAGTTATAGAAAATTTTTACTGTTTTAGAAAGGTATTTTAAGCTAATATAAATCAAATCTACAATTCCTATCAATGAAGTCATAAGTATGTTCTCTGATACCAAACATCTAGGTATGCTAATGCAGAAATAGGTCAGATCTCATCTATTGTGGTTGAATTTGTCGTGTTCCCACTGCCAAAAAAGTGAAGTTAGATTTTTATAGAGTGAGTAAATTAGATTATTTTCTTTAGATAATTATTTAATAGAGCTTTGTCTGTGGAATTGTTCATTAGCATACCTAGATGTTTGGTATCAGAGAACATACATATGACTTCATTGATAGGAATTGTAGGAGATTTGATTTATATTAGCTTAAAATACCTTTCTAAAACAGTAAAAAAAATGTTACAAAAGCTAATAATAAGGAATATATGGGTAGATATTGTGGGTGTAATTCAACGCAGGTTGGGGCTTTTGTCCACTGAGTAATTAGTTTCACACAATATTATTAATACCTAAAAATATATAAAAAGTTATAGAAAACTCCGAAACGGTTGGGTTAGGTACATGTGTAGGGTATGATACATGTTTTCATCTCAAAATTGCATACCCAAGTCATTAAAAATATTTAGAAAGGAATAATCGGAAATAGGACACTATAATTAATGGTCTAGATTTTCTAACTAAGCCAACGTTTTGATTTATTTTAAATCTTCTTCAGGGCTACAATAGAAAGCAAGAGATAAGAATTATATAAAAAAACAATATTGACAATGTAAAATTTAAAAACAAAACACAAGACAAAAGAATAGTTATACATACATATGAAAAAATAAAAATATTTTCTTTAAGACATCTCGTATCTTAAATACCTCGTATAGCAAACTTTAAAATCTATATCTTACTTAGTTCTCTGGATATCTTTAATCTAAGCTCGTGAAGGGAGATATTATGTCACAAAAAGTCAATGAACAGAATTCGTTTCTCGTTGTAGATGATATTAACTTTTAACAGTAACAGTTCTTCATCGGAATTTCATAGTTATTATAATTCTTCAATTGTTGCGGCTCGGGAACGTTACTGTTTTATTTTAACTTCTAGTCCTTTAGTAGATCCGCCTAGATAACAGAAAAATAACGACATTACACTCAACATTCATGAGGTTACTGTACTGTACTCCAAATGCTTACAAGCTAATGGTCTGCCTGAGAATTCATGTGTCTGGTCCTGGGGCTATGATGACTCATTTGGTCTAAATTGTGTTCATCTGCAGGTAGTCTGGCAGATTAGAATTACATCTGACTAGTTTTAACGATCATTATTTTCAGCATTCTTCGATTCCACTTCAGGCTATAGAGAGAAAGTGCATGAGAATTCGCAATTCGTATACATAAATAGTTAAATTATTTAATCCAATTTGGATTTATGACGTTCATGATTCCATAAACGACCTTGCTTTGAATTTGTCAGTTGCAATCCATCTCTAATTTGACATGCTTTGTTTTATAATACTGCTGTTATCAATCATTTATGTAATTTGTTGATATGAGTCATTGGATTTGCAACATTGACTAATGATTACTTTGATTACTAACACACGAGATGGTATTTCTGACTAAATGGTGCAAGAATTCATCAGTTCTAGTTTTTTCCAAAATGTTTTCCATTTTGTACTATGCACATCTATTGCGATTGTTTTGCTTGGTTTAGTTTTATTTAATGTATCAAATAAAAATTGTAAATATAAGATATAATAATGTTTTTCGTGTAAATTTTGTCTTTAACTAATTACGAAGTATACGAAGTTAACATTGCAAAGTTGTTCATTATTAGTATATTAATGTTATTAACGCTTCTGTGACTGACACCCTGAACGGGACCTATTTGTCTAGCAGGAGTAACATGATTTTCTTCAACTTCCAACAACGCGTTCAACCGGGTTTCTTTTTTATTTTTTAAAGATCTTTGTCGATGAGCATCAACCTCACGCGCCCCACAACTAATCGTACTGATTAATTGAAGGCATTTCTGGATGAACTTCAGCAAACAAACGAGCGATTTGAGCCTATGTTCGACTTCTGTCCCCATATCCGATCGTCATTAAAATTTCAATGCGATGCGTCTCTGTTAAATAGGACATTTTTTATTTTTAGTTTTTAATTTACACGTTGAAAGGCAAACGAGTACTAACAAATCAATCATATTCAGTTTAAATTGACAAAAACCATCGACATTAAAGAAGATTCAGTAAACATTTCCTTATTTTATTTGTTCCCACACATTGCTTATAAAAAGTAAAAAAAAAAAATAGGTAATTGTATTTGCAATTGAAAAAGCTTTAAAATAAAAAAATAATCGACCTGCCCCTCTATTTTAAAAAAAGTTGGAGGTTGCTGCAACCCTCCACATAATGGAATATGCTCTATTGAAAATAAAAATTGACGTGTTTCTGAAATTTTGCTATACACCTTTATACAACTTTCCACTCTGTAAATTCTTATCTATACGGTTTACTCTTCTGTAGGAATACAGGGTGAATCAGAACTTATCTAAAAAAAATTAAATGTACATAGGACACTTGCAAATAAAATTTTGTAAAGAAAAAATTAAAAAGAGCAGATAAAAAATGATTTAAAAATATACTTCTGTACGGCACTGGAAACTGTTCCACTGATAAAGCAAAGCGTGCAATCGGCGAACGGATAAAAAAATTAAAAAAAACCAAGGAAAGAAATAAATAACATTTTATAACACCTATTTTATAGAGCAAATTAAACTGCTTTTGCCGCTATTGTTATTAATTATTAATAGAAATATTTTGAGGTTATAATTAATAAAATAGTTTGTCATATACCTACCACCATAGTTTCTCTTACCCAGTTTCTACAAATGAACACAAATGTTTCTGCTTGTTTTATCCGTTTTGAACTCGTAAGTTGTTAAACATCGGTTTTAAATTTCTCGTGTCACACTCGCGTTGCACAACACTTACACTCAGGTAGCTGCATTTCGCGCATGTTTATCGGGAAATCATTCTGCTAAAGTATTTCACATCACCATAAATTAAAACGATATCCATCAACTTCGAATTGCTATACACGTAAACAATTGTTGACACTTGTAAAACTAATGTAAATACTTGCATCACAAAAACGTTAATACCTACTATAAGTAGTCGGATTTTATTATTTGGAATTGCCTGGCTAGAGACTATAGTAGCCCAGCGATGTAAAGGTTGAAAATACTACAAGTTTATCAATAATTTTTTACTCGGATACTATAAGGATTTTACAAAAAAAAAACGATATCGACTCCATTTTTCATGACGCGTCTATTCCTATTTGTTTTTAGAAAAGTTGTGAATCACGTTGTATATTTCATTACAACGATATAAATATTATTATAACATATTATCGCTCACGGTCCGTAACTGTTTTTTTTCTCCATAATTTTTAAGTGTTAAATTATTATTTCTTAAATATTGCAAAACAAATGATAAGATAAAGTAATGAGTAACTTAATTATATGTACATACGTATATACGCAGTTTTTGAAATTACTGCACTTATCATATTTTTTCTTGATTAATAGAGAACAGATAAATTAAACTCGTTTAAATTAAGTCATTGAGCCAAGGCTAATCTGATCCCACAACTCAAGTAAGAAATTGTGGGATAAAATAATAAGTTGTATAGTAGCTACATGCTGTAACTGTAAAGAACCTTCAAGCTTATTAACGACTTTTAAACGAGTAAAAAGCCAGTAAACCTAATAGTTATTGTTCTTGTTTATGGTGTACTATAAAAATACCTCAGTTTTTAGATCATTTGCTATTGTTTGTGCGTGTGCATTATTGTTTTTCAAGGAACAATTTATTGCACTTTAATAAGTTATAATAGGGCGTTCCATTAAAAGTAATGGGTCATTGAAGATGGCTTGTTGTAAATTTACATAAAGTCAAAGTATAGTGAGAAAGTCGTGTTTGGTAATAGTTTGAATTTCTTCTTTTGTAAAATCGTCGCTTAATAATATTTCGATTGTCATTTCAGTATCGAAATTTTAGGCATGTGCTTAAAACAATCTTTTTTGCATTACATAGAAGTAAAATAAAATAGCTGACTGAAATTATTTATTTATTATAAATATTAATAACACAATCTTTCAAATCGGATAATTCGACATTAGATGAACATATATTTCTTTCTTCACTTCCTATATCCTCAATATTGGAAGGAGATAAGTTTTTGGAATGAAAGTGGGATTTTCTTTCTCCCCGAGGATTTTCCTTGGTGGCGCCTTCTTATTTTGCATGGAATTTTCTATGTACCCCACTGCCACAGAAGTCGAAGGCCAACCTCCGTGTTTCTTGAGCATCGATATGGTGGCTCCTGTATCTGCACGGAAGGTTGCAGAACATCGTCTAAAGCAGTGCCCAGTATACTCAGTAACATTGGGTAATCTAAGAAATTCGGCAATCTTTTTAGGAATTGAACTTATGTTATTTGTACCTACTGCTTGTGTAGTACATTTTGCATTCCTGTACGTTATAAAAAAATCGGTTGCGATCAATGGTGACGTAGACTTGCATATTTGCGGAAATTTGAACCTGTTCCCTGGAAAATATTCTGAATTTTCTGGGTCTATTAAAATGTTTGTATAGTTTATAATCATCGTACCATAGCGACTGCTCCATAGCAACAACATTATTGGCAACTTAGTTGAAGTTGTTTAAATAAAATAGTCTGGCGATCATATTAGCAACTGCAATCAAAGATCGAAACTATTTTGATTATTTATTTGACTATTTTACGAAAAATCTTGTTCAATAGATTTTGCGAAATAAGCACTTCACGTCGCGTGCCTAACACATAATTATTTCGCAAATTGTATCGATAATAGCTATTAGAAATCAATGTTTTCCAACATTTTTAAAACGTAAATTTCAAAAATAGTACCTATTTTACTCTAATTGGTCGAAGGTTACGCTGCACTGTATTGGTATATATGCAAACTATTTTGTCCTGCACATATGAATAAGTTGGATAACAATGATAAAATTTGTTCAATTTTGGGTAAAAATTACATATCAGATGAATGTCAAAAACTTACAATTTTCGAGATAAAAAAGTTTCTTTATTTCACTGTAAAATGTATGAATATGATATTAATAATAGTATTACTATTCAGCTATTACTGTTTTTAATTGTTGACTTGACTTCAAAGATATTTTTAATTTTATTGAGTCACAATTGCGATCTTCAGAAGGATGTAACTTTTTTCTAATTGTCTTTTAAATAAACAACAAATGACGGCATATGTATAGATGGTTGAATGTAGTGACATTTTAAAAACGTTTTATGTATGTGCCATAGTTTACAAAATAAATGTAACCTACTCCCGTACGGTTTCAGAAGGGCTTATTTATAATCTGTTATATTGAAGTCTGTTATGATTTATATCTCGGATTACATTATCGTTATCGAACCAGCTGAGCTACTTTTGTGTCTGAAGATAGTAAATGTTGACAAATATAACTGTTAGTGTAGGGGAAATTAGAGTGAAAGAACTGCATTTTTTGTAGTGTTTGTTTTTGTTTTTTTTTTTGTAGACAACACGTACATACTCACACACATATTGTACTTGAACCTTGTATAGGATTTTTATTTCTTCACTTCCTGCAAAATAAATAATACCTAATGAATTTTACAGTGTTATGAAAACGTAAATTTTAAATTGTTGTTAAAACTATTCCACGCTTGATAAAAATATACGATTTTAATATTAATTTTGCAATGAATAGAATGGATCCTACTTTCACAAAAAACTTATTATGGTCTTATATTTCTCAATAGACAACAGTAATTTTCCTAAAATTCTATATTAAAGAATTTCTCATTGAGAATAGTATGACAGTGACAGTTCACAATCATAATTGAATATGAGGTTTTCTACACCCTAGGGACATTTTCACATTCATGATGAAGTAAATATAATACAAACACGTTGTTATAACTACTTATAAGTCTGTTTAGAAATGGAAGAGAGTAATAAAAGCTTATTATATATGCACATCGTAAATAAATGTAGTACTGGTGCTTATATTCAATATTTTTATATTATGTATTATCGGTATAGATGACTTTGTGTGATCGAACCGTACTAAATTGTAGCAGGTAGCTAAAATTGAATCCCCTACAATCCGTCTTTGTCTATGCCGCTTCAATTTCTCGCTCCATTTCTCTACACAATATAAAAACAGCATTTGTAAATGTACAATAATATGCTGATGAATTATCTTCGTCTCCTAGATTGATAACGATAGGTTTCACAGCAACGTTAATTTTAAATTATCGAGTTCCCACATTTTCTCCTCTTCTTTTTGTACATGATGTATACATCTCTGCCAGTTATCTGCAGTTACTCGTTCCAAGGAATTTTTTAACAAAATTTTCACGTCACTTAAGTTCACAGTGATAAGGTGGTAACCGTAGTACCGTTATTTGGCGATTTGTTGCCATTTCATTGATAACATATTTTTTCTGATCTTTATTAAGATTGACAAGTGTCAAAAGTTCCTTTTTCACCATATTTGTTTCAAAAGAAATGTTTTTGCCGGATAACCATTGAATTATATCGGCCATGACAATTACAGACCCCGGAGGAGTAAGATCCAACATCTGTGTAAAATACTCTTTGAAAACATCTGCGTTCATGTCTTCGTGATAGTCACCTGTATATTTAGATTCAAATAAAAGTAAACCGCCATCTACAAAACCACTGGCACTACCTATATGTGTCACTATTAATCTTCACCCTTTACCTGAAGGTGCCTTGAACCCTGTTGAAAGTTGTTGCTTGTCGAAAACTTTTTACATTTTTATCTTGCCATACTTTTGCTACAGTATATCCCTCGTTGACCCAAGTTTCGTCTAGATAATAAATATTCCTCTCTTCGTTACGGAATTTTCTAATTGATCTTAAGTAGGATCTTCGCCAACAAATAATTGCATCTTTATCGATAAGAACTGACTTCCTGTTCTGCTTTTACCAGCAAAAATTCAACTCTCGTAAGACGGCCCATAATTTACTTCTACTGATTTTTGGCAAATCGTTGTCCTCTGAAAGTTCACTTAAAATTTTGTTTTACGTTGGTATTTCTTTTTTAAAATAAAATGAGTGTACTTTTCTGCGAATTACATTTTTGACATTTGACATTTTACAGTATCTTGTTCATTTTTTGTTTTCTTTAAAAGTCTGTAGATAGTCGATTTTCCAATCCCTGTCATTTTGGAACACTTTTCTACGATGTCGTCAACACTGTTTGCAGGATTTTGGTGTTTCAATGCATTAAATACATTTAATATAATAATCTCATTCTAAAACAGCGCACATCTTTTCACGCGTTTAGCAGGTACGTAATCTGAAAAGCTCGACATTTTACCCAAACAATATTATATCCACTGGCAGAATAGTCACTAAACACAAGCCGAATTTTACTCTACTGCACTAGCACGTCTTCGTATATTCAGCTCTAAGGCTGAATTGATCTGTTACAATACACTGGCTCCTGCCCTATGATGTATCCGGTAAAATATACTAATGTACACCCATTACCTGTTGGCATTAGTGTTACGCCCATGGCTGGTTATTATCTCGAGGTTTTATTACTCTCTTTCATTTCCAAACAGACGTATAGTAATTAGTAATTCAACTTATTATACATAATGTCAACAGTATATGTCTCAAAGGTCTCAATTTTGTTTAGATGACGTTTAACGCTGAAATGATACAAAATTATCAGCTATTAACCTTAATTTCTACAATTTTAATTTTCATTTTCATTGTTTTACCTTCATCTTTCTATTAAATTTGTATAACCTATATTTTCTTTAGTTGTAAACATATTTTTGGTATATTTTAATTGAAGAAACAAATTTATTCAGAATATTCCAAGATCAAAATACAAAAAAAATACAAATAAACTGTTGATTAGTCTTTCATCTTTAAGGAAACATTGCTACCTTTAATATACGTGTTTGGCTAATTTTTTTATAGTTACCTTGATAAAATAAGCCGTGTTTTCCGGCTGGAAAAGTGTAGTATATGTAAAATTGCTAGAAAAATATTTTTGTATAAAAATTTAAAATGTATCAGCATGGCTCAATTATGTCCAAACATCATACATCAAGGTTGTGAAATGATGTTTATCTTTGGACAAATACATGTTTCTTAAGGGTGCGTATTCTTGAAATAGTGTTTTCTACAAATACAAGTAATTTTAGACATTTAAGAACTGAATAATATAGAGTTTAGCAAATAACAATGTTATCTCAGCCACCTGCGAATATTCAAAGGTACCGAAGTAAAATCAATATAACGTCACAAAGCGATCTATCCAGCAAATTTTTAGGTACTGAAATCTTTCAAAATACGTATTTTTTTAAATTCAACTATAGATTTATACATTGTTATGACATAAACTTACATAGTTTTGCATATAAGATTGTTCACTTTTGTTTATAAGTATATGAAAATAATTGTTAAAATGTCGGGTTAGAATAGCGAAATAATGTGTATCATACAAATGCATTTTAAAAGTTATTATATTATTTGAGGAGAGTTTAAATAGTAAAAGCGGATAAACAAAACATCAGTAATTTTATTTTTGATATTACTTTTGCTCTACGTGTTTTATTTTTTGAGATTTCAATACCTAAAAACACCACAAATTTGATCATTTTGCGGCGAGAAATACGGCTACCTTAAACACTGTCAGATTTGGTACTGATAGTTGAATAGATTTTGCAGTTATTTAAAAACCCTGTCAACAGAATTTGTCAAGCCCCCATATATTCTTATATGAAACTAGAATTATCGTTGTCGTGTATGAGTTTTTACAAGGCCATTGCCTTCCACCGAATCAATTTCGATGAGAGTAGAAGGTATGATTTAACTGTTACTGTTACAGTTCCAGATTTAATTGGACACTTTATTATATAGAAATATTGGTGTCTCCAACATGCCCCAAGACATCTTCCTCACTGATAGGTCTTGGGACTGTCGCCCGACCTCTAGATGTAGAATTGACTTGTAATTGGAATCCTAAAGTGATTCATACACTGAACAACGCGTCAGTCGAGAATGAACTGCAGAGTTAAACGCTCCTACTTGCTGCGCGGCTGGCCGTGGTAGCAAGAACTTTGAAATTTCCAGTCCGCTTTGGCCTTCCACGTGGAGGGTCCGTTTATTTGGGCTCTCGGAATCGTGCTAGTGACAGTATGGTCATAAAATAGGATTTTAAGTGGGTTGGACTAAAGGATTTATAGACTGAAGTGCATAAACAGTGTTAAAAATGTGTACCAAAAGTGGTTTTACTTCTTCCAAGACTTCCAAAGGTATAGCAATGAATTGCTTGAGTATAAAGTCAAAGTAATTCTTTATTTGCTTAGTGTAGTAAAACATATTTAAATAAAATATAGCTTTTTAAGGGCACAATTAATGATATAACTTTTTTTCTAATATCAATTCTAGACATTGATTAAGACAAATATCACAATTTAATGTTGCTCATGATGTTTTCAAATTAAAAGGGGTAGGACCCGCTTTAAGTTATGTTAGTATTAGAAAACATTAGTCGAAAATAAAGTGGTGTCCATATACCCTTAAGTATTTCAAATTTTACAGTTTTATACCTGCTATACCTAAAAGTTTTATTGAAATCCTAAACTGAATGTTGGCATTTGTTTCTATTTATTTCAAGTTGTTAACTGTTGTCGTTTCTAATTATTATAACAATGTCGGGGAATCTACGAATAAAGTATATTTACAAACCACGACAATTAAAATGAACCTAATTATGTATTCATTAATTTTAAGGTTAAAAATCTGATAAGTATTAAAAGTGTAACTAGCAGATACCACAAATGATAAAAAACAATATGAATATCATTTTTAACAATAATTAAAAATACAAGAGATTGAGGTTCATTAAATAATATATCTTGCATATACAATTTTTTAATTGGAGCCTTTTCTACAAAATTACAGTCCCTTAAAGGAGAGAGGTAAAGTTTGGTGGTTTCAAATTTTCTGTAGTATTGAAATTAAATTCTAAGGTAACTTTTTTTATTTAGAAACTTTTTTGTCCCTTTCAGAAATTATATTTTTTTTGTTTTGGGGAAAAAAATATTTTTTAGCCTCTCTGAGTTTTTTTTTTGTGCAAATTATTCTTAGTAGGCTACTATCACTGAAATTACGTTTTAATAAATATCAAATATATTTAGCACTTAATTATGTAGGCAATCAGCAATTTTAATAAAAATTAAATACTAAATTGATATGACAAATTTGATATTCTAATTTTTTGACATTTACTAACCGAAAAGTAATTTTAGTGACAGCAACCTACTAAGAATAAATTGCACAGAAACTCTTAAAAGTTGACTGTATCATATTTTGCATTGTTCTAAAAAAACTTTGTTTTGTCAAAAATTAAGAACAATATGAAATTTTTGTAAGAGACAAAAAAATATCTGAATAAACAGTAAAAGTATTATGTTCCTGCCAAAATTAATTTGTTTATATTTAACTGTTTATGAGAAAAATTAAAATCAAATTTTACCCTCTTCTTTTAAGAGGATATAACTTTTTAAGGGAAGCTTCAATTAAGAAATTTATATGAAAGAAAGACCAAAATGTGCCAAGGAAATTATCTCAAAATTTGTTGTATCCTTTTATGCAACACCCTGTATAAAAATGGAAAACACAGCACTATAACTGCACTGAAAGTGTCATCTAAAAATTCCAATAGCGTATTAAATTGTTTTCTGTTTTTATTTTCTGGTTTAATTTTTTAAAGCAAAATTTTGTTGTATATTCTTAAAAACTGATTTGTGAAGTGATTAATTCCATTCATTTAAGATATTTTTAATTCACAATCGATTTTTCATAAACATGTGTACGATGTTAGTAGGAAATTTTCCATATTTGCAATATTTATCAAATGTGTCAATATTTACTAAAAGTTTGTGAAATATACAATACATTTTGCTACAAGTGTACATCAGATTTAACATCTGGCGTATCAGTCCTTTATTATATATATATATATATATATATATATATATATATATATATATATATATATATTGATTTATATATCTTGGTAAATATTTTTCAATCTTCTGCAATGTTTATTTTAACAAATTAAAGGATAAGTACAATGGATACATTAATTTAAAATAGAAAAGCGTTTAATACTAAGAAATTATGTCCTAATAAGGTATTTGAAATAGATGGAATGATGGCAACATTGTTGGTATAGTATAATTTTATATTTTATTAGATATATGAAATTAACAAACGTGGATATATATCACGTAGTTTTGACATGCAGTATCTAATATCTATAACATGTAACTACACTATCGCGCTATATCAATATTAAATGAGATTAGTTTAGGATATACAGTCAAAAATAATATTTTAACATTAATTCCAATACTTTCTATCTCAAAAATGATTAAAATTTGTATAAGGGTTTATATAACAAAGCCTTGTTATTCCTTTTTTCCTCATGGCTGCTCCTTCATTATTATTGTTGAAGAAAGATTTTATGATAATGTATTATGTATTTTTTTTATTCATTACATAACTGTAATTAGAGATAAACATCAAATAACTTCATAATACGCTTGTTAGAAAACGAAAAATAGAAGTACAATATAATTTTTAAATATTAATTAAAATTTGTACTAATAGTATACATACCCCCATCGTGATTAGCTTTATCACTCTCGTAATAATATATCAAGTGAAAATTAATTTACTTCAACCTATTTAACGAAATTGGATTAATAAATATCTCAATTGATCTCGGTTTACGAGAAATTTTAATTTCAAGAATCACGTTAACACCGTTGTGCGACTTGTGGAGAAACTTAATGAGAAATTTATGAATATTTAGTTTGATTAGTCGAACTTGGTTACTTACACGAACAACTCGAATATTGTTCTAGCCGCTCTAATAAACTTTGTGATAGTCTGTTGAAACAAAAGTGTACAGCAAAGTGTACAACAAATTGAGGAAATGAATAAGCCAGTCTAAAGCATTCGTTTCAGAGTATTGCTTTAAGCTGAGATTTTGGGATACAGCTGACAAATAAATTCTGAGAAGTAATTTTAGTGAATTGTTCATATAGGTACACCTCTTGGGTGGCACCTAACGATTGTTATATACTTAATAATAATAAAAACGTACAAAAATGTTACAGAAGAATATTCACAAAGGGTTGTAGTAAAATGAACGCCATTTATGATTTCACCTAATAGGAACATAATAACTGCATATTTCATGAAGATAAGCTAAGCAACAGCAAATTTTGCTCTGATTTAAGGAGAAAACAGGAAATAAAAAAAGAAACTTTAACACCCTTTGTAGGTGCTTAGAAAAATACCAAAAGAAGATAAAACTAAAATAAATATATCTAGTGCGAAAGATATGACACCACGTCAAGAATACTGCAGATTTCATCAACAATATCAAGGAGCCCAACTAGATCCAGATGAAATATCCTAGTGAATTTTTACGTGACGTTGTTCATAAAAGTACCAATCATAAAGTGTACACTAGATGATCTTTCTCTCCTTTAGGCATCAGTTTATGCACAAAACGAAGGAACAGACATGGGTTCATCTTTGGCTTAGCTCTGACCAAGATTTAGATTCTAAAACTAAGTGTTGGTTCAGATATGTTGGAGATGAATTCATCATATGGTCTAAGAGTACAACAACTTGGAAAACTTTTTGAATTACTTCATTGTAATAAGTCAGCTTCACTATGGAACTGGAAGAAAAAAGTTCTCTTTCATCCCTAGACGTCCTTGTGAAGATATATCACATTAGACACAGTGTGCCTGCTTGTAGATAGGTTGTTATCAGTGCATAGAGTACTGATACCGCATTGGAAATACCTTTCTATAACATTAACACATGGTAATTCAAAGGACAGTTTCGAACTAGCCGAAGATTGACATCAATTTATACTGATTACTCCAAATGTTGTAGTAACACTGTAAATTATTTCAACTATGTTAGCGCGGCAAGTGGTAAAACAAGCGTTTCGGAATTAAAATGCATATAAACTTATTTACGGCCTACAATAATTAGTCAATAACTATTGATTAAATTGGCTTATCAATAGAAAGCAAAAATCTTAAAATGAATTGATTAATACATGATTTTGTTCAAACAAATATTGATTTTGTTAAGTTAGCACTGTTAAATATTAATTATTTGAAAATAAATATTATTTGTTCATATATATTATATTTTAATGTCCTTTAATATGGAAAATAATAATGTACTTACATTTAAATCACAGAAAAGAAAATTACCTAGCACGGACACTGCTTCTAATGCGGTTAAATAGCTCTCTCTCAAGATGCCAAGAAACCTAAACGTACGACGTGACAACCAACCCGGCATTTGTTCGTTGAGTTAGAACTGCCACTTGAAATTTGTGAATTTGTGAAATATTTTCACATATATTTTAGAAGTTGTGATATTTAGAATAGTTTTCTAAATGCAGTTACTTCGCTAACCATGTTAAAAACACATTTGTAACAATTTTTTTTTCAATTTTAGATTGGAATTTACTGAAATCGTCTTGTGACGCCAACAGTGTGATAATCACATGTACACACGAATACTGTTTCAATAAGCTTAAGATGGCGCAATCATAGACCTCTTCGTTTTTAAGATAAAGAGTGAAAATAAAAAAACTACTTTTAATAAGAGATTGTTCGTATTTCAGAGAATAGCTGAGATATCGGGATGATGAAAATTGCTTCTGATAGAGTTTTTTAAGTAGAGTTCAGTGGCGTACTTATAAGTGGGTGTATCTTTTAAAATATGACCTTAAGATATATTTTGTAAATGGAACACGCTGTATATTTTATGTATTCAATTGTATTTTTTTCATCATAACGATATATAATAGTTGCTACTTTATATTTTGGAAATAAAAAACGTTCAATTCATAAAATTGTTGCTTGATATACAGTTAAAATTCTAAAAATAATCTTGTCTTCGATAACTCAAAAAATAATTTGAACAAGATAATTAAGAAATTTATAAATATCTTTATTTAAATAACATATGAAAATAAATAAAAACAAACAATAAATATACACACATTTAACATTTTCTAACAATTTCTAAAATATAAAGTAAAACTAAAATAAACTATTATACACCATTATGAAGGAAAAAAGAATGCAACTGAATTACATAAATTACAGGGTGTTCCATTTAAAAAAATATGTTTGGGTAATATTTTGAAAGACACACCCTGTAGAGGAATTACAAGTATGCCACTGAACTCTATCAGAAGCAAGTTTTACCATTCCGATAGCTGAGCTATTCTTCGAGATACAAATAATCGCTTAAAATTAGTTTTTTATAAAATTTAGCCCTGTATCTCAAAAACGAAGAGATCTATGAAAGTCTGATTGCGAAGTTTCTCAAAAAAATAGTCCAGTGTTGCAATAATCAAACTCTTCTGACTCTTATAGTTTCGAAGATACCCTGCATTACAACGAAATGGAAACACTGCACAGGAAATATTGGGACACCTTATTTGATTTCTAACACTAATTTATCTATTCTTATTTATATATTATTAAGATATGAATTGTGCCACTCGATAATTGAACATTCTTTCGATTCTTCATACTCTGTAGGATAGATAAGAACAGATAGCTTAAGCAGGTTTCAAGATTATTTTCCAGTAAATCCAGTTTCACTTCATTTTTATTTTACTTAACACTCTTAACAGTGATGTTGTGAGGGTATTCAAATCTACGGTTTCTGTGGTAACTTTTAAGAATTAGGTATATGATTCCTATTTATTGCACTAAGAAATATAACTTCAAAGCAGTGATATCTCACACCGTCAGTTCTTTAAATAGTAGTTTTAATTACACAGCAACTACTACCTTTCGTCGTACAAGGTCATCAACGTCAACATCTTCCCACTTAGGTGTTATTTACTCATAATATTTATATAAAGGTACCTATATATATGTTTACCGATATTCGTGGCGGCATAATCGTCTACACAAACAATTTCTTCAAAATGGCTGCTTAGGTATGCCACAAATGTTTGTTTTTTCTTAACTAAATGTTAAGGTGAGACTTGAAGTTCAGTCCTACATCTTTTCTAAAATAATAAATTCCATTTGGAATATATCAAGCAAGTTTAATTTTAAAACGAATCAAAATAAATTACCCCTTTTAATACAAACTACATGTATTTGTTTTTCCAGTAGCAGGAACAAATACGAAACATATTTGACAGACCTTTTAGAATAAATAACTATTAAAGCAGTATGTAGTTATCTAAAAGGGGTCAAAATCAGCTGAGAAAATTTCTACATAATGTTTAAATAGTAGCGCACTGCTATGAGGGGGATCCAAATTTAAATAAGTACGAATCACAATGGTCTTATTTGTATTGTAACAAAGCATGTTAACAACAGTTTCCAAAATAATGATTTTTGAGATGGGGCATAAATCTTTCTAAATTATAGAAGTTGCAGTAGACGTTAATCTTCATTACTTGCTTTGTACTGGTTTCCAAAACGATTACATTCAGCAGTGATTGAGGATCTAAAAATATAGAGGGTGTCTCAGGTATTACTGGCATCCTAGGAAGGGGCCATTGTATAGTGAAAATAAATGAGATTTTGAAATTTTTGAAAACAACAATAATTGTAGATTGTAATGGGATACCTTAAGCCTAATTATTCAGTATGTTTAAATATTCCCATTGCGCACTCTTCTTTTATTAATATAATTATAACAAACGTTAAGTTTTGATTATTTTGAACAAATAATTATTCTTTGCATTTTATTAAACGCATCGTATGAATTGTTAATTTAAAATATCTTTGCATTTCATAGTTTGTGCATATTTGTTTCATAAGCTAAAGGAAACTTGAAAATCATATTTAAAAATTTTGCACATCACCATAATTTACAATTTTGAGTAACTTTTTCAAGTAACATTTAACTGTACTTTCAGCGCAAAAGGCGCTTTGCCTGAAACTAAAACAATTTTTCCTCTGTGCATTGAATATTTCAAATAGGATTATTTCGAAAACGGTTACCCCTAACAACTTGAACAAAGTATACCTTTTTCATATAAAGACGGTAAAAAAATCAATTATTTTAATAGTCAGATGTATACATTAAGCCACAAAAAAGTTCTGCCATTTAAAAGAAGAACGATGTGTCACAAGTGGCGCCTTCTACTAGTAGCGTCAAAATTAGAAGTACATTTGAATTTCTCGCCCCCAAAAACCACCGATCTCCAAAATGTATTCAAATATTTGGATTTTTTAAAAATATGTTTACAAATATTGAAAATAAAATTTTTACTTTGACACCTGTATCTTTTTAACCATCAACTCTTGCCCTATGGTTCATTAATTTTGGAACACTCTGTATTACTGAAGCATAATAGGTCCCACCACACACTAACTACGAAATGCAGAGATATTTTTAAAGACAAATTACCTAAGTACGATGCATTTTAAAGAATAATTATATGTTCAAAATAATCGAAATTTAAATTATCTTATTACGTTTTTCTTTATAATTAAGACAGTAACGTACCATTTTTATTTTAAATAAAAGAAGAATGTCAAGGTTTCTACGCCACTGGTGATAATGGGAATATTTAAACATTCTGAATAATGAAACGACGTTTTTTGTGAAATGATTTTTGAGTTAAATGTACAGGTCGTTCTGAACGCCTGTAACACTATATTATTCTTTCCAGCTTTTTTTTAAGAATACAGATTTTTGGAAAATGATTCATTCTTTTGAAGCAACGTTCGATTAGCTTTAAAAAGGTATACTTGTTGCCATTAAAATGCACCATTTTAAAGAAAACTGTGTTTAACGTATTTGTTAAGCTTAAATGTTGTTCTTATAAAATCGCATGAAACACAATATAGGTAGATAAATACAGGGTGAAAGAAAAATAATAAAATATAAAAAACACTTAAACGCAGTAACAAAAACAACCTTTATTTTAAATTTATTTTTGAAATATACGCCAAGCAGCTACTTACTAGATTACTAACTGTAATAACTTTTTGAATGAATTCCTTGGAATTTATGTATTGATTACCAAAGCCAACAAACAAATTAGATGCAGTTTTCTCTAAAACGGTACATTTTACCGGCATGCAACAAGTATACCGTTTTTCCAAAAATCTATGTGCTTAAAAAAAATCTGAATGGAATAATATACTGACACAGGCACCCAAAACGCCCGGTACTTTAACTCAAAAATAAATTAGATATTCGTCATCTCACAAAAAACTTTTTTCCAAAATTTGAATACATACATGAGTAATTTGAGTTTGAACTAATAAGAACATTTCCTATTTCATTTTCCAAAAACTTCTGTTCTTAAAAGAAAAGAATAATATAATGGCGGAAGCGCTCAGAACACCCTGTGTACATTTAACGCAAAAATCAATCAGATATTCATGTTTATCTCACAACAGAAAACCTTGTTTTCCAACATTTGCAAATGTAGGTTAGTAGCTTGTGTGCATCCCCAAATTTGGAAATAAATAAATTTTAGTACAAATCTTCAACAAATAAAAACATTATTGTAAAAAAATAAAAAAAAAACTTTCTCAGGCCTTCTTAAAGAAGCAAAATTGTGCTAAGGTCAGTAGATTTAAATCATACTGTTTCTGTCCTAGAAAGCTACCCTTAAAATATGGTCCATTCTTTATTGAACGTCCTGTATAATGATTTTTACCAAACCTGAATATTTCTGAAGGTTTTGATCTTGTAAGTTTTAAATGGGACACCGTGTAGATAATTCATTATTCATTATTCGTATAAGAGATAGATATAAGATAAGAGAGGTCATGTCACGCTAAAATAATTCAGTTAATATTAAGTACATAAAAAATGTTAATATTCGCCTACTTCTTAAACTAGTGGAATTATATAAGCGCTAGACATCTGTCAAAATATTAATGAGGCAAGCATACGGGCTCTAATTTCTCCCAATTAATTTAATTAGTATTGCTGGCTTGACCAACGAAAACTAAATTGTTGTTAGTTACGCCGCGTGTTGGCTGGTTTTTACTTACGATTGTGAAGAAAACGTTTATGTTGGCACGACACGAAAAAGGTTATGCAAGGTTTACACCAAATTCTTTCACAATACGTTCCATGAATCCGCACACATTCCTTTCACTTGCTTGTAAAAAGATTGCCAAGTAGTTTTCTAGAAATGTACAGATGAAGTAAGTATAAACTGTATATGATTTGATTGGAATACTTAGACTTCAATAATTGCATATTTTTATTAAAACATTCAATCGGTTTATACCTAATTATGGAATTTATTGCCAGTAAAAAAAAATAATAATTTTAAATGCATTAGATATTTCTTATTTCAAATTAGCACCACACAGGGTGTCTCAAAATTATTACAACGTAGAGCAAGCGTAAATTTATCTTAATCAAAATTTGATGGTTAATAAGATACAGGGTGTCCAAATTAAAATTTTATTTCGATATTTGTAAATAACTTTTCAAAAAATTCAAATATTTGCATACTTACATTTTGGAGATCGCGGTTTTTGGGACCGAGAAACTCAAGGGTCATAATACTTATTTTAAATAGCAGAACTTTTTTGTAGCTTAGTGTATACATCTGACTATTGAAACAATCGATTATTCTACCTTTTTTATGTGAAAAAGTTATACCTTGTTGAAGTCGTTAGGAGTAATCGTTTTCGAAATATTCAATTCACTGAGTAAAAACTGTTTTAGTTTAGGGTAAAGTGCCATTACCGCAGAAAATACAGCACAATGTTGCTTGAGGTAGTTATTCAGAATGAAAAATAATGGCGATGTCCAAAATTTCAAGATCGGCCTGCTTTGATTATATCTTTGTGCTTTGATGAAACAATTCTTGAAAATTGAAATTTTGCACATCGCCATAATTTACTATTTTGTGTAACTTATTTAGGTAACATTTTGCCGTATTTTCAGCGGAAAAGACACTTTACCAGAAACCAAAACAGATGCACTGAATATATCAACTACTCCGCGAACTAATTCCCCGACCGGCATTGGATTACACGTGCAGTATCTGTGTGAACAGCCGAAAACCCTTGTCGGCCACCTCACTAGACATACCAGTTTCGGGCTTGTTAGCCCTCATCAGTATGCCATAGGTGAGATGACCGACAATTGAACTGGCTGTTCCTTCGTATGTAGGTATGTTCACATATAAACTGAGTGCAGGTGAGATATGCAATGCTGCTGCAATGTAGGTCGCTTCTTGCAAGTCGAACCGCTTAGGCCGAGCGGGAAGTAGCAAACCTCCAAACATTTTTTACGTAAAAAGGTAGAAAAATTGTTTTAACTGTGTCACTAAGCCACAAAAAAGTTCTGCCATTTAAAAGAAGTATGATGTGCCTTAAGTGGCGCCCTCTACTAGTGACGGCAAAATTAAAAACAAATTTGAATTTCTCGCCCTCAAAATGCCCGATTGCCAAAAGGTATGTAAATATTGGGATTTAAAAAAAAAACTATTTGTATTTTTCTAACCATCAACTTTTAAACTAAGGTAAGTTTATCTACATCGCATTATTTGTTGTCGGGAAACTACTGTTGATCTATGATGCATTAATTTCGGGACACCCTGTATTTTAGAACTTCGGATATACAGTTTCCATAGGTTAGTGGGTATTTCTTCAGATATAATAAGTGTATATGAAAGATATATCTACTTAAAAACCACTCAAAAGTATCGAGATAATTTTTATAAATGAACAAGTGACCTTTTGAGTAACTACTTCCTGAGAAAGGTCGTCAAATAAGTGTTACTAGTTCGAGCAAGATAATGAATGAACCTACTTAGTCATAGAATACATTTTGAGAATTCTCCTCGCTGACTAATAATAGTGAATTAATTGCCAGCAACTGCATATTCAATGATTATTTATTCTGGAATGATCAATGGTCCTTAACTGTCGCTTCCTTTTTAACAGTAGCTGTACAGAAGAAATTAATGAACACTTATTGACCTCCCATGGTCAATAAAAGTAGGTTAAGTAATTTTTCATCATATTTATGTATGCAAAGCGTTCCACTTTGGATAGTATCAACCCCGTTATAAATTATTGTGGTTCTTGAAAAAGATACTACCTGTACTTTTCTTTATACTTTATTTGATATGCCTTGCTACATTTCATGCCAATCTACATGTGATTTTATGCGATCTCGGTTAGAAATGGTTTAGATTTAAATTAAATAAAAAAAGATAAAGCAAAGTGTTTACCATAAATCGATATTAGATAATTCTGCAAAAGCGGAATTTCAGGAAATATCTACTCTGCAGACTAATACCCCGATTAGCACTGAATTACACCAGATATATACTTATCAGTTTAGTATAGGTGAGGCCACTGACGAAACACTCTAATGACTGATGACTGATGACTGATGAGAACTAACATGCAAACTTCAAGCTGATATATGTCTAGTGGTATGCTATAGGTTTTTCAGGTTCATTTCATTAGCAGTCAGAGTATTTGTTTCCTGAAATTCAGCTTTTACAAATATCCACAGTATAGTGGGTCGTTTTCTGCTTATGGTCGATCTTGGCTCCGCATTGAATAACCAGTGATTACTAGATGCAGGCATGTACTTCATTATGCTTACTCGCAATAATTTCCACGAGCTAATATGCATGCTTTTAAGTGGCGGCTGAAAATTTGCAGTCAAAACTTGAACATGCTATAGATGCAGTAACTGTTACCGTAACACATGTCATACAATAGCACATAAGACACGCACTTCACATGTAATACGCGGATATTTGAACTCGGCAGGGCCTAAATTATTATCTTCTTCCCTATTTAAGACACGTTGCGGTTTTTCTTGTCCACGGCCTTCTTAATGTTGGATTCACTCTATCGGTGTTCTGCAGTCAAACAGACTTTTGCATTGTTTTGGGATTAAGTTGTATTTAGAGGTAAGTCAAATTTGAATCATATTCGCATGTATCGTATTAATGTATATAATACCATATTTGCTAATTCTTGATCTGAATCAGACATTTTGAAAGAAAACGGAAATCAATATGCGTCCACGAGACCAAACAAGACATGTCACACTGAACTTGATCTAGTTGCTACATTATAAACAGCTCATCAATGGAGTTGATGCAGAAAGTTTTGTGTAATATTTCTTAATTAATTTTCTCCAAGACGAGATACTTTAGACCAATAATTTGCTTAATAAAAATGGTTTATTTTCACGTTCTTCATTAACCGTTTGAAGGAGACACTTATTTCAGAAATACCCTATATAAGAGCTGCTGTATTAATCAAGAGCTGCTTTAGTAGACATTTAAATATTTTGTTAAAATAAATTTTAATAATTTATTTGAATTTTATTTTTTTACAAAAAAGTTATTGAGTACCTATTGTCATTGTGGTAAAATAGGGACTATATTTTTTATTTTCTATGGTTTTGTAGCACGAACAGTTGCCATTATTATGATACAGGAAATTAGTATGCAAGGAAGCATTACTCCATTTCCTACGTCGATGACGTGTTAAGGCCTATCCGTTTTTTATTGCAAATTTTAAGTGTCGGCGATGCCTTTTGTCAGTAATGCACCTATTGTTAATGCTTCCCGGTAACTCTGGCTGCAGGTACAAATCCCTTTGGCGTAATTTTTCACAAGAAGACAGTAATAAAACTTTCGTTGGCGATGAATCACACTACTAGGTACAACGGTATAAAAGAAAAGAAATTGCTACAATATGATAAAAAATAAAATAAGATTTGAATTTTTAAAGCAAGCTGCCACTATTTTTTATTTCTTGTCACATTTACCAGTATTATCCGATTCAAAAATAAAAATACTAGTGTGAATGAAAAATGTAAATGTAATAGGGCCATTTGGTCAAATTTTATATGAATTTGCCAATATTATTACAAATCTAATCATCTGGCCGTTAATTACAAGCTTTTCGCTACATAAGATAATTTTGAATATTAATCCAACTATAAAGTATTTTAGTTTCTTAATGTAAATACTTGCAATCACCCATTTAACTAATTTAAATTTTATTCTTGAACTGGCTATCATTTATCTCACGGTTGGTACTTCCAGCAGATACAGTAGATGACCTAATGTGCAATTTGATCTTACTCACTCACTGTTCTTCTAGGTGCTAACTGAATCAACCGTTATTTGTGCGTCTGGTTTTATTACATTTAAAAATTCCAGTTCTTCAATATCAGGTGCACATTTTATTTAAAAAATATCTATTGTTCCTTTAAAAGAAGAAAAGTCTAATTTTTTGCACATAGGCTTCGAATAGTAAAATTAAAAAAATATGCATGACTTTGTAGGAAAAGTATACGAATAGTGAAACTAAGAAATGTAGCTGAGAAGTTATAGTAAATGGAAGGTTCAGTGGGTGAATATTTTCTTATTCTTCTAGTGGTGGAAAATTATTTTTTCCTTTGATATACAGTGCTTTCGAAAAGTAACGAATAAATTCATTATTTTTGAAATTGAGAAGTTTTCGAAAAAATCACCTGGCACGTCGATTTTGTTTTTAAAAAAGGCACTTTTTGACATACGACCCATATTTGTGACGTCATCGTTGTTCGAGATATTACGTCATCGACAATTTTTTTTAATAGCAACCCCCAATTTTGACCATGCCATTTGAAAGAGCGTGCCATTCTACATATTTACATCATGAAAAATTATGGTGTTACATAACAAAAATTTCAAGAAAATAATGTTTGAAGATTTTAAAATTTAATTTTCACAATGCTGTGCACCTCCCCATTATGCAACACCTGTCCGTGCTTATTTAGATGAGTTGTTCCCTAATCGTTGGATAGGGATTATTTCTTGTGGGGATACTTAAAAAGCAAAGTATACGTTACTAGACCGTTTAATTCAGACCATTTAAAAGCAAGAATTCGTCACGAGATACATCGTATACCTCTTGAAGTTATTGATAATGTCCATAAAGAATTTATTAATCGTCTTGGCTACTGTCAGGCAGCCAACTGCACAATTTGAACATTTAATTTAGTCGATTTTTTACATAATCATTATCATTTTCAGTATTATTACATTACATTATTTTCTTGAAATTGTTGTTATGTAACACCATAATTTTTCATGATGTATGTATATTGTATGACACGTTCTTTCAAATGGCTTGATCAAAATTGGGGATTGCTATTTAAAAAAATTGTCGATGACGTCATATCTCGAACAACGATGACGTTACAAATGTGGGTCGTATGTCAAAAAGCGCCTTTTTTAAAAACAAAATCGACGTGCCAGGGGATATTTTCAAAAACTTCTCAATTTCAAAAATAATGAATTTATTCGTTACTTTTCGAAAGCACTGTATACTTTGTACGGATTAAATTTAATATTTTTTTTGCGGATTTTAAGATTGTATTTCAAATAAGGATGTTGATGATGCTAGTGATGAATAGACAAGAAAGATGAATTTGTATATGTACCAACTGAGAATTTATGAATTTCATTATTTATAGATGTTGGAACGTTTTACATTTTAACTTGATTTCTTTCAGTCCCTGTACAGATTTTGTAAGGCTTAAATGTATTATTTTCTCGATTCTGAGAACGCAAAAAATACAGGATGTTCTATTTGAAATAAGAAAGTTTTCCTTTATTGCAATTAGTAAAATGTAATGAAAAATTTGAAGACTTGGTGGAGTATGTTAGAAATGATACTAAATACCTAGAAAAGGTGCAATATCTTCAGATTTTGTCGTATACCAAACATTACATGACTAAATGTAACACGAAAAAAGTTATAGATAGTGTTAGAAACCTCCCCAACTGTATTTTGTTTTAGATAAAAAAACTCTGGAACGGCTAATTTTAGATATAGGGGTATACTACATGTTTGCGGTTGAAAATTTAATGCTCTTTCTAAAGATACAATAATTTATAGATCGTTTCATTTGAAATAAGGAAGTTGGAATTGTAAAATATTTAAAACATCCGTATCTGAAATAGCCAGTGAAGCAATTTTCAAATCTATATGCTATATCTACAGTATGCGCCAAAAGTATGGAATAAATTCAATAAAAACGAAACAATTATTTTTTGGAAAAAATCCACGAACAGGTCGATTTTTAATTTAAAAGTACATGTTTTAGCGTAAAATGCTATTTTCAAATGCCATTTGTTTTCGAGTAATGACGTCATCGATATTTTTTTAAATGGCAACACCATATTTTTTTCCTTGATTCTGAAAGATCGTTTAATTCTCTATCAGACAGTACTAAAATTTTGCCCTATTACATAGGAAAGTTTTTGAGTAAATGACGATTGAATGTTAGAAAACGTAAATTTTATCCATAAAAAAAGTAACAATTCTGAGGTATGTAAAATAAAATACAATTGATTAAATTTTATACTTAAATTAAATGTTCGAATTGCCATCCACCAACTTCTTCACAATGCGCAAGTCTGCAAGTCTGCTAGTACTGTCTGATAGAGAATTAAACGATCTTTCAGAATAAAGGAAAAAAATATGGTGTTGCCATTTAAAAAAAAATCGATGACGTCATTACTCGAAAACAAATGACATTTGAAAATCGCATTTTACGCTAAAATATGTATTTTTAAATTAAAAATCGATCTGTTCGAGAATTTTTCCCAAAAAATAATTGTTTCGTTTTTATTGAATTTATTCCATACTTTTGGCGCATACTGCATATTTATTCGCTCTTAAAACTACCGTTTTTTAAATTAGAACCTTCCATTAGTGTTTCTAAATACCTCAATACCCTTAAAAGATACACAACGCATGAGTAAGAAATACTTAGAAAAGGGAATAACTAAGCTAGAATTTTGAGGAAACTTCAAGTACAATTCATAGAAGTTATTCTCTTTAAAGCCTTGTGTATGAAAGCCATCGACCCTGACCCATTCTAATACTATTACCCACTCGGCCCACTAGAAGACATTAAGACTATATAGGAGCAACAATCTTACCCAAATCATTAAGAATATTTTCATTCTTAACATTGACAACTCAACTTCATAGCTGTATCAAATTGTCTGAACTTCTCCAGAGCACGTCCCACATGACTTATCATTATTTGTTTGCTTCTCTGAACATAATATTGGAGGAATGTGTTTTGACGACAACTTGAGAATGGTTGAGACCTTCCTACGCAATTTACTGCGAGTAAGAAATACCAGAAAAATTCTTTAAACTCATTTAACGAAACGAGTTAAATTCAAACGATCAAAATTTCAAATTAAATGTTTCATACTTTCCATGGCTGCTCAACCAAATAATTGCCTGATATACGTCCTGAATTAGATATTGAATAAATGTATTAATCACAATAAATTAAGGCGTGTAATTATTTCACATTACGTCGTCCACGGAGATACCATCTACAGATTTTCTGTGTGTATTATTACAAAACCGTGTAATTTTTGCTATACTACTGTTAGGTTTCAACCGATTGCTATTATTACTGTGGAAGGCCACGTCGAAGGTGAAATCTATGGTGACGTAACTTTTATACCATAACAGTATCCTTACTTTTGTACCATGGGAGAGAACGACAAAGAAACTGCGTTTTGTGGCATCTCGAGAATATTGCAGTTGTTCATAGCATTAATGTTACTCATTGAAAGGAATGGCGAAGCATCATGGAAATGGTTTGTTCGTGACGTTATTGATGAGTACATGTAGGAGACAAAGAGAATGAACTGGTATGTACCGACTGAGAATTTGTGGATTTCATTGTTCGCAGAAGTTAGAGTGTTTGGGTTCTACTTGATTTGTTATCCGAATGTTTTTCTCGATCCTCAGTTTTACTGCTGATATAAATTTATCAATGAAGTTAATTTTTCAAAAAATTTTAATCTATATATTACTGTATTCAATTAGGTACTTGATTCAATTTAAAATAAATGAGACCACCTGAAGAAGCGATCCTAGAAATGTAGAAATAGATCACATTTCATCTATTGTGACTGAATTGATAAGTTTAAATTAAGAAAACAATGTGGTTATAGTTTTGGTAGGGTTCAGCATTAGAATCAAGTTCAAACCAAATTTGGTTAAGCCAAACTAAAGTTACAAATTCATTCCTAAAACACACAAATTGACAGATTTTTTTTTTAAATTGAAGATAAGCTCACCTTTTCGTTTCTTAATGTATTATTACATCATTATCAATTCTTATTTTTATTATTTATTTGTTGACGAGTGTAGGTACTAAATATTGACTGAATAAATTGTAATTTGTCAATTGATCACAAGCGTAAGTATGTATAGACATACTGTAGTTGTTAAAAGACGCAATTCACCTTGAGTGTTGATTAGAATTGACAATGTACAGAATTAGTAGATAGTAGATAATACATACTCGTATAGGCACTTTATACTTTAAGTAAATATTGTTATAATTAATTCACTCTCTCTTCCTCTGCTCTGCAATGAACTATAATCAACGCCATTTCTTATTTGCGCACCTGGTATAATATAACTATAATTATTTTTTAAACTTAAATAGTGATTTTCTACAAATACATTAAAAAAAAACAACTGCAGTAAATGTAAAACTGTGTTACGAAATTGCAAGCTAAGGTTAGGTAAAAGCTCCTGTAACGTAATTTGTTTTTGTATCAGTATTAATGAAGTAAACAATTCAAGTTTTTCAAAAAATTCTTAAAACTGTAACGTGATCTGACGTATGACAACATTGTAATCTATCACCTGCTGCTGCTAAGCTAAAAGTATTATTAGTCATAGTATTGTGGCTAGTGTGTTTTGTTTTTCTGTGCTTACCTGATATTTGTCATAAATCGAACAATTTATAGTAACCATCACGATCTGCAAGACATATCAATTTATGGCGAATCTGGACAAACATAATTCATTTTGAACACTTGTAAACTGGCCGAAATTTTTCAAAAAGTTTTCGGCGAGACCCTGATGCGAGCGAGTAGGAGGTACTTGACTATTACCGTTGATCAGAGAAAAAAATTGTTATCAAATATGGTTTGTTTGGTACAATTTATCATCTAGCAAAATAAAGGCACTCATATTTTGGACGCCCTGTATGAAAAGTATTATTTTCATGTGTAGTGTACAAAATTATCGTCATTGTTAAAATAAGTATAAAAATTGAGTCACAGCAGAAGTTTATGGCCTAAGCTTCTCAGAATGAAAGTAGAATGTCCCTGGTTTATTGAATTTTAATCTTTTCTAGCGACACCATTTCAATTTAAATAAATTTGTGACGTCGAATGTTACTAATCGTACGCATACATCGGTATGACTCAAGTCCAATTCTAGACCATTAAATAGTTAAATTACTCAATGAAGTAATGAATGAATCTTCAAGTAGGTACATGTATTATAAAAACATATTAAACCTGATCAAAGATTTCTTTAATGGAATCATCCATCCTCTTGTGTTTATTTTTATTATAGTAGTAACATTTGCCTCTTCAATTTATAATTCTTCTTGATTATTGAACATGGTGTTTTAAGTGTAAGGCTCTAGTGGGTGGAGTATATTTTTGTGACCTAAATTTTTTATACAGTACGTGATGTATGAATATCAGGATACTATGCGGTAATTATCTAAAATTATGTTGGATTTTATGGTATTTATTATTTAAATATTGTATGTTGTAACTGCATGGTGTATGTACAATCGTTTACAGCAATAATGGCACTCAATAAAATTAATTTTTCGATTTCTTTTGAACTGCTGACGTATTCGTAATGAAATCTACCTGCAATTTTTAACATTAGTTCTTAGTTGTTTCACTTACCAATTGAGATTTAATGAAATTTCTACTCAGAACTTCTAGAAGTTATTTAGTCTTACTGTATTGAAAAAGTTTCTCTCTCTCTTTCTTTGACATTATCGCATGATGCAATCTCATATTATTGTATGAAATAAGATGTTTAAAAATATTGCTTATATTTAGGATTCTATTCTCTATAAGAAAACGTTATTTTGTATTGTAACCTAAATAGTGAGAAATAATTATTGGGGTTATTTAAACAAAACAGTATTCCCTCTTATCTTGCAAGATAAGATCTTTATTTATAAATTGCAAAATAATTATTGCCTTTTGAAATAGATTAGTGAAGATAACGAGGAACACGGGCTTAATTATCAGTCGTCTTTTGTCTTTTCATCTATAAAGTTATTGAAGTATAATATCACCTTCTAATTGTAACAATGTGAGTATTTATAATTTTTATATTGATGTGTATACTTAAATATTTTCCTCCTGTCACAATGCTTACTGTACCTACGTATGTGTTCATACTAATTTAAATATTGCTTTTCTTTTTGTTTTCTAGACGTAATTGTGTAATTAAAATTGTACTACTTGTGACAAATTCAATATAACTTTGTGGCTAATATTAAAGCTATTGTATACTATTTGCCAAGGAAATTTTGGCATTGTTCAACTTTTACTTGCAGTATAGTAGAAATTATATTTATTGTTATTCATTTATTAATGATAATTTTGCTATAAGTACCTTTGCAAACAGTATAAGAACGTACAATTTTTTTCTTTGTCATTTTTAAATTTGTATGCATTGTTGAGAAAAATATATAATAATAACCAGTTTTATAAGAAATAGACATCAATTATTTTTTGTAATAAATACATTTATCTTATATTTCTGTCATATTCGACGTTTCTTATTATTAATTCTATACATATTATTTATTGTCACCTTATCTTTGAAACAAAAGTAAGCATAGTTTAATTTATTACCTTGAAATAAACATTACCTCCTTCCACATTCTTAAATAGACCACGTAGGCAATGTATATACTGTAATAGAGGCACCCACAGTATTTTTCAAGAAGAAGTATCTTTCATTTTAAATGTATTTATAAAAATAGGTTACGAGAATCAATAAATTAGTTATCTACAGATAAAATAATCTCAGTTTACACGAATGTTTTGCTTTCCCTTTCTTTAATTTGAGGGACACGTTGGAAGCATTCAATTCTATAAATTTAAATAAAAAATTACAAACATTTTAAGCGGTATTGGCAAGAGATTTGTAGTAGATTGGTAGTATTGCTACATAAATTATGTATAGTTATATAAAACGAATGTAAAGTAATTCGAATATCTACTAGAAAGAAAATAAAAGTTCACACGAGAGAATATCAAATTCGACTGAACTTCGTTATCTTATTAATCTCTCTATAACATAAGACTAGCAAGAAATAAAACAGAAGAGATAATAAAAAGAATAGATGAACAGTCACTGAAAAGAAGAAAAAACTAAGAAGATGGAATGGACGTAAGAAAGATATCAAAAATATAAGTTTTTGAAAATAGACACAAATCGGGGAAAAATATACAGGTTTGAAGGGAAAGAACTGTATTTGCCAGATTATTGAAAATATGAGAAAAATATTTCTAGGCAAACAAAGATAAGACTATACAAGATACTGGTAAGACCAGTAATGACATACGACAGTGAAACATGAATAAACCAGAGCAAACTACACTCGAAGGGAAATATCATGGAAAATATTTGAAGTAAAAGATTAGAAGAAGAGGGGCCCAAAAGAACGAATTCGAAAATAAAAAGTTTATACAAAGAGACGAACATAGTACCATGATAAACGCACAAAGGTTAAGGTAGCTAGGTCATATTGAGAGGACACGAACTGGTGGGTAGAAAAAGGAGAGGGTGGCCGTAAGCGAGATGAAAAGACAAACCTAGGGATAGAACAACATGGAGAATAATAGTCAGGCCAAGCCATGAAGCTTTTACGTTCGTTGAGCTAAATTATAGTTATAATATAAGACATGAACCTGTTAAACCTGATATCTTCGTAATCCTGAAAAAAAAAAACGTTTTAGTAACAGGTAATTCAGGTTATATAATATATTATATTGCCATTGTAATTTTTTCCATGTCGAAAAGGAAATACATATCAAGTTTTCAATTTATAATCTTCTTGGTTTCAGCTTGTACCCTATCAGAACGAGAAAGATATAATAAGAATGTGTAGAATTTTAGTTTAGTACTGTTTTTCTAGACTTCAGTTTATTTCATAACAAATTACTGTCAGTGTGTTTGTTCATTAATTGCAACTTTGATTGTATTCGTTCACCTCTAACTAGATTTATTTAGTATATAGATTTAATTGACGAATAAAAAATGTATTAGCAGTTGAAGAGACCGATCTTTCATGATTATGCACCTGTTTAAAAAATCGACAGTTCGTCTAAAATCGCAAATAATACATGTACAATAAAAATGTTCATATTACCTTAACTCTAAATTGCTCAAACAAACAAACAACGTTGAGAGTGTTGTAGTCTAATAACTTTTTGGTAAGATGTTGAAAATCTGTCAACGCATTTTGATCACCAGAAAAGAAAATGTTTTACAATATTATGAAACAAGCAATAATTGAAAATATTTCAACGTTGTTCTTATTTCAGTAGCCACTCGAATAATATTGAATATCTTTATAGTATAACAGGTATAAAATCAGTTAACATTATAATAGGTGTTTCTACTACCCTTATACATAGATATTATCAGTAAACTGATGCTTGAGAATTTAACTAACAATTTAGTGCAAAATGAATAGAAAGCATAAAACAATAAAAAGATTGTCAACATCTGAACAAGGAGATTTTTTAAATATTTTTAATAATTTATATTTGGCAACGGTGCAATAGTTGAATTTCCAGAGAAATATCATTCCATGTAATTTTGCAACATCGTATGCACGTAAGTCTGTTGGATCAAGTGCTGTCGCTTGACCACTTGATCATGGCATGAATATAAAAAATACCTGTAAATTTAAATTATTTTATGTCTACTGTAGAAAGCCTCTTTTGTATGTCCATATATTTTAACTTTAAAAACTGCATATTGTTTTATTTTATTTATTTATTTGTTCAATTTTAAGTATAAAACATTCTATATCTTTCTGTTGTTTCTATATCCTTTAAAAAAAAATAATAAAATGAAATAACAAGACTTATCAGTAATTTTCCATTTTCACGTTTGAAATCCATATTTTGATTTGCCGCCCTTATATACAAATTCACACCTTACTTGCTCTATGTGTCTTGAATAATTTAGTTTACAAGTGTACTTTTAGCGCATTTAAACATCGATAGTCTTATATAAAAATATAGAGATTCTGTTTCTCCATTGTCACCCAAGACACACCGGCACCAAAATCTCTCCGATCACAATATCCCTTCGCACACCGGTCGCGGCTGAACATTTGTTACATTTTGGAAGTTTATACTTCCCTATACGTCTAGTTATATTACCGATTCCTTAAATATTTTCAGTATTAAAAGTAACAATATTATTTGTTCCAGGATCATCGCCCGAGTTGATGCCAAGTATTATGGGCGCATTCGACGCCATCATAGGTAGTCAGCTCAACCAGAAAGACGTCGACGCGGAAATAAAGACCAGCACGCCCCGAAGGACTCACCAGGTGAGCAACTTCGCGCATCTCTCGCCCTGCGTCCAGAAGATCTTGTCCAACGTCCCCGACCAAGAGATCAGCAAGAAGTTCAGCTCGGAGGAGACGCTGGGGCCCAGACGGTTGGGCAACAGACCGACGTACAGGTCTTTCCGGTCGCCAGAGAAGACCTTGAACAAGAGCGCCGAGAACCTAGACATCATCTCCTCGAACGTGCAGAAGATGCTATCTAACCTACCGGATACGGAGCTGGTGATCAGCGCTACTAATCTGAATGTGTCCTGCATGAAGAACCTCACCCGCAACAGCTCGTACTTGTTCAACTCGGGACGGGAGTGTTTGAACAAAACGTCGGACGCAAACGGCGACACCTGCAATAACAATGGAGTTAAACAGTTCTTGTATCACTCCGACGGAGCTAACAGAGACGACAGTGGAGTGAATGGTGCCTGTGAACAGTCGGACGCCTGTGATAGTGAGAAATGTGGAAATTGTGATAGTTACAATCAACAGCCGCTGGGGAGCTACTTGCACTCGTCGCACGGGATTGCTTCGAGGACGCCGGTTGGCAGGAAAAACATGGGCAAATACTTGCAGGTAAGATTGAGTGAATGAGAAAATATCTTTCACGAGAGAAGGCTGTATACCTGTATTAAAAAAACTACACAAATATATTATTTCTAATGCTGGAGAATACCTGTAAGATTCAGTATTTGTTGGGTATATTGAAAAATCGATTCAACCTTGTTCCACATAAAATTCTGTTAATTCTGCCAATTAAACATTTCTAAAACGTATTTATATTTTACTGGCAGTGTTTCATCATAAGTTTAATTGTATTAATTTAACTAATTCCGTGTAAAATAGGTCACATATATGACACAGTTTTATTCAAAACCACGTCTCTTCTTAATGTAAATAAAGCAATTGTATTGCCAGTTTCCAGCACCTAAAATGGTCACGTTCCATTGATTTTTCACATTCAGCAGTTTTCCGTTTCTTTGTCAGATATACAGGGTGATTCAGTCATAGTGCCATTAATTTTAACTACGTATTCGGAAGGTCTAATAAAGACAGAAAATCGAAAAACGAAGATTTTACCCGACCTTTCAAAAGATAAACAAATCACCCCATAACAATCGGTAACACGACGCTCCTGGTAGTCCAACAGCGTTTCTGCTCAGGATCACTTACATATAACAGCATGTTTGGTACTGAGGTGCTAGATTTATTTTCTAAAGATGAACTTGTTTGCAATCTAAAGTGTATGTATTTTGTATTTTTTTTGAAATACATATAAAATAAGTTCAAAAGTTCCGCCAAACTTTTGGTAAATAGTTTTGGATACTCACATACTTATTTTTTTCACATTTTCATTATATTCTTGAAAGCAACATGAAGTTGAGCTTGTACGTCGATATTCCCAAATAATGCAAATCGCATTTGATTCAGAATCAAATCCATTACTCATGATGAGTAGGTACCGAATAATACAGACACACACGGAAAACACAGACGCCCATTTCTATTAAAATTTCTTTTATAAATTCTTCCACGGCTCTGTTCAGCAGAGGACAACCGCGTTCTTTCACTTCATTTTATCCAACTTGAATTGCATTTTTATTTAAGTAAATAGCAAATTTTGTTAATAACTATAAATTACACTGGTGACATAAAAACACAAAATTCACCAATCTCTACCACGCGAAAAAGATAACTGATAGATGAAGCAAGGCCGGGACCTGCTAAGGAAAACGAACTCGAATGATGTTCGACTTGTTCCGCCGATAACGCATTAAACGAGAATTTGAAGTATTTGAACTGCCAACTTTTTAGCTGTGCCGATTACAGCTATCCCATGTTGGCGCTAATTACTGCGATTGGGCATTTATTATAAAATTCTCATGATTTCATATTGATTACGCATTCAATTTAATTTTATTGTTTGTTTCTGTTATTATTTAGCGGTTCTGCAGTTCTTGTTATTGAGTAGATATTAAAAACGAGGCTAATGACCTAAATACGGTAGGTCAAGACTCGGATTGCCGGATTGTTTATTATTGAATAGGTATATCTCGGACTGTTTTTTGTTGACAGAATGAGGGTTTTTTATTACTGTCTATATTTAAATACAAAAAACGTTTCAGCCTCTCACAATAATTTAACCTAGTGAGTATTGGATTTTATTTTACTATTTATGTAATGAAATGTGAATGGTTTATTTTGATCCGTTGGAGTTTTGTAATTTCAATATTTTTTATGTGGGAACTTAATATGTTAATTGCATACTTTTAAAAAATAATTTATAGCATCAATTACTTATTACAATAAGTAGGTACTATAGAAAAATATTTGAATTTGGCAGCGTCGCCTGCCGCCAGCGGTCAGTGACAGTCTAAAAAGGGGGTTTGCAAATATTTTTTTCGGCTTAAATATGTATTTAATTTTTTTAAATCGCGTATTCGATTTAGACTCATTTTTCCCTATCTTCTCTTAAAAATAAAGGTAATATGTGTGAATCACCTTATATTTTAGTATTTTCTGATACTGTTAGTTAATCAATTTGATTTTTAAGTATTGTTAAGATATTATTTAACTTTTTACTCCATTTGTCTCTTTTACTTGAAAAATAGTATTGAGAAATAAGAAAAATTGTATTGGGAGTACAAAACAACGCTTGTCTTTTTAAGTAAAATGGGTACCTACCTTGCGTATGTTTACATATTTGTTTGGATAGCTGTTTTTCAGTTCATGATGCGCAATGCGTGATTCAAGAGAAATTTGTTCGTTATCAGTTGATTTATAGGGTAGACACGAATATATTACGAGTCACGCATAACGATTCACGAATACACGCATCATAACGCATAGTATGTAGCGTCCTTTAGGATGCAATGTTATAAAACCCCGTATTCACTTGCAACAGAATCTGTTCCTGTATCATTGTTCCTGAACAATGTCAAAGTAGGTCATGATACGCGTAGCATGATAGGATTCTCTGCGAATAGAGCTTTGTTGCTCAACGTGTTAGTGTTTTGATGTTGTGTACTGTTCGGTCAATTGTATTAGGAAAAAGATTCACGTCCTTAGTCATAACCGCATTCTTTAAAAAAATTTGATCTGATGCTGAAATATTAAACTAAGGCTAGAAAACATAAAAAATGTCAGACATTGAAATCCACATCGCTAAATCTCAGAACCTGTATCAGAAAAAGAGGTAATTTGTACTTATAGGATTTTTTCGCAAGTTCCCGTTTGATCAACGGTAACAAAAAATCAGTTACCGGTCAATTTCCGCATAATAGCGGTAATAAGGGAATTCAGAAATAAGTTGCTCTTATGACGTCAGTATTATAAAACGAGTACTGATTTACTTCCCGGTTTCTACCGGTGAGTTACTAGCGGTTATTGTGAATTATATAGGCAAAAAGTAAGATTAGACATTTCCACTAACAGTAATTTTGTGAATCAAAGATATGTATCATTTTCTATTTCTGTTTTCAACGGTTTGTGAAATTTGTTTCTTCGTACGAAATAAGTGAAAAAATATAATTATGTTCTTGTTATATAGTATGCGCCAAAAGTATGGAATAAATTCAATAAAAGCGAAACAATAATTTTTTGGGAAAAATCCTGGAACAGGTCGATTTTTAATTTAAAAAATACATATTTTAGCGTAAAATGCGATTTTCAAATGTCATTTGTTTTCGAATAATGACGTCATCGATTTTTTTTAAATGGCAACACCATATTTTTTCCCTTGATTCTGAAAGATCGTTTAATTCTTTATCAGACAGTTCTAAAATTTTGCCCGCTTACATAGGAAAGTTTTCGAGTAAATGACGATTGAATGTTAGAAAACGTAAATTTTATCCATAAAAAAGTAACAATTCTGAGGTATGTAAAATAAAATACAATTGATTAAATTTTATACTTAAATTAAATGTTCGAATTGCACATTAATAAACCACGTAATTTAGAAGAACTTCAAAATCGCATTCGGGACGAAATACGCAGAGTTACCCCAGAAATCATTCATAATGTGCAAGAAGAATTTCTTCACAGACTTGCGCATTGTCAAGATGTTGGTGGATGGCAATTCGAACATTTAATTTAAGTATAAAATTTAATCAATTGTATTTTATTTTACATACCTCAGAATTGTTACTTTTTTATGGATAAAATTTACGTTTTCTAACATTCAATCGTCATTTACTCGAAAATTTTCCTATGTAAGAGGGCTGTCTTATAGAGAATTAAACGATCTTTCAGAATCAAGGAAAAAAATATGGTGTTGCCATTTAAAAATAAATCGATGACGTCATTACTCGAAAACAAATGACATTTGAAAATCGCATTTTACGCTAAAATATGTATTTTTTAAATTAAAAATCGACCTGTTCGAGGATTTTTCCCAAAAGAAATTGTTTCGTTTTTATTGAATTTATTCCATACTTTTGGCGCATACTGTATAACTATCCTACCAAATGTGATGATAGTGTAAATCCTGAAAATTTTGTATAGAAGGTATTGCTATGCCTGATATCATTGTATAATGCTTATATTATTCCCACTTTTCATAGACCTATCGGAAAAGTCATCAAAGAGTAAAAATAAAAACATTTCTTCAGAAAAGTTCGAGAATAAACATTGAAAACGAAAATTAATAACAGAAGCAACTGGTATCGGTTAACCGCCACATTTTCGCGAATTTCATTTTGAGAGCAAACAAGAGTAAAGAATATTTGTTTGATAACAAGGAGGGGATGAACCGCTAGTATTCTGACGGTCATGAACGAGAGCTCGCGAAAAATTTCTATTATACTATTTTAATAGGGCAGTAAAGGTACTACTGTCGATTCGGACAGTTTCGTAACTCCGGACGGCCCAAAATTTGTCGTCAAAACTAAAATTCCACTTTGAGCTACCTGACAGCAAAGCTTATAAAACCAATGAATAATAGTACAAAATCCGAACTAAGGCTGTCCATCGCCCGTCTACTTATCGGATGAAAAGTATTTTCTCTTACAACTAACTTGAGAAATCGCCATTATTTACTTCATTCCTCCATGTTTTTCTCCCCAGGTAAATAACGATAATGAAAAAAACACTTAGGTAGTTAAATAATGAAAAATATTCTATATTTTTAATGAAATGAACATTAATGCTGATTAATGCTAAGTAAGAAAACATTTTCTGTTATTTTAATAGCTTTATTGTTTCCACACCATCTTTTTAATTGAGTGTATACACTCATGTAGAATCTCTTCTTGTTTTCTGTCAAATCACTACTTACACTAATTACTGCACATCTAAATTTACGCAATACTGATGGAGTACACAATACTGCTATCTCTAAATCACTGTCACCAAAATTTTCACCCAAACATGTTTTATTTTCTGGAAAATGTAATTTAAAATTATATTGCATTAGTCTCATTTTGTCAGTTTGGCAACTGAATTCCCAGGCAACTTGATAGAATAGAATGAAAAAAAGTTAGAAATGAATAGCACCAAAATCTAATCAAATATGGCAATACAGGGTGTTAAAAAAATAGTGTAAAATATTTAAGGAGGTAATAGTATGAACCAAAATAAGCAGAAAAGTCTCAATAAACATGGGTCCGCAAAGTAACGGTTGCGGAGATATGGAATGTTTTATGTTTTTAGCCCCTTTTTTTATTTTGCAAAAACGTTGTGTATTTTCTTATAATAGTTGGTACGTATTTGACAGTTGTTCTCAGTGCACAAGTTTTCTTTTGCTATAGCTGGTTACTCTAACGCAGAATTAACAGACATGCATTTCATGTATGGTCGTGCTAATGGGAACACCACCGAAGCGCGACGTCTTTATGTTAACGCTTATTCAAATCGCCAGATTCCTTCACAAGGCATGTTTGGAAGAATTCACCAAAGATTGCGTGATACCGGTTCCTTGAGCAAATAGTGCCATTTATCCGGAAGACCAAGATCGGTATCCACTCCTAGAGCAGAAGAAGAAATTCTAGCACTGGTAGAGCAGAATCCAGGTACGACTGTGCGGAGAATATCAGCCGAGGTAGGAATTAGTGGTCCTCTTGTTTGGAGAATCCTTTACGAGCAACTGCTTTATCCATACCATGTGCAACGAGTACATGCCTTAAATCCAATAAATGATCATCAAGCACGTTTGGTTTTTTGCCGCTGATTTCTACGTCATGATGCTGAAGAACCTCGTTTTCTTGCAAACATTCTTTTTACTGATGAGGCCGGGTTCACAAGAAATGGAGTGTTTAATTTTCACAATACGCATATTTGGGCCGACGAAAATCCTCATGCTCTAATAGAATCTGGACATCAGGCACGTTTTCCATTAAACATTTGGATGGGTATTGTAGGTGACAGGTTTCTAGGTCCTGTTGTTTTACCAAACCGATTAACAGGCGCTGCTTACCTCAACTTCCTGCAGAATACACTGTATGAGTTTTTGAAAGACATTCCTTTGAATCAGAGGCAATAAATGTGGTTCCAGCATGATGGTGCTCCAGCTCATTTTTCCATGGCCGTTAGAGAGCATTTACACCAAACTTTTCCACATAGATGGGTAGGAAGGGCCGGACCTGTTTTATGGCCTCCAAGATCGCATGATCTGAACCCTCTAGATTCCTTTGTTTGGGGATATTTGAAGACGTTAGTGTATGGTACTCCTGTAAATAGCCTGGAAGAGCTGCAGCTACGGATTAATCAAAAGTGTCAAGAAATCCAAACCAAGGATGGTGTTTTCAAAAGAGTTCGAATGTTGTTAAGACGAAGATGTCGTGTCTGCTTGGAAATGGGCGGAGGGCACTTTGAACATCTTCTATAACTTTATTTTTTGTTTGTTAAAAGCTTCCTTTGTCGGTTTATCGCGCATTACGAATCGCAAATTCACGCATAGTCTGTAGCAAGCCTTACGATGTGTATCTTTGTTTGTAAGTATTGTTTGATCTGAACGTGTGTATTTTTTTCTAAATGAAAAGAGAAAAACGGGCATGTTGATGAGTATATACATTTTTTTATAAATGTTGATAACCACTGTTTAACGTGTTTCCTAAATGAATAACATTGTAACGAGAAGAAGTAACAAACAATTTTATTTTATTGGGAGCTTAAATAATATCGAGAGTTATAATTTCTCATAAAAATGAACCGTTAAATGATAAATATTATTGACAATAAACATTGAATCAAGACAAGTTTTTATTCCGAAGCTTTTTAATGTCATAGTAGGTACTTATTTATGCAACACCAAATGTCATGCTAATGAAGTTGAGAGGTGTTAAAATTGTTTAAAATTATACTTCATGCTGTTAACTAGAACGCCAAATATGCAATAACTGTTCAGCTAAAATTACAGTTTTATTTGTACGAAGTTGCAGTGTTAATAAAATTCTTATAAAACCTGATTTCAGATTCCCTATTACTATAATGGAAATCACTGAAATCAAATTTCACATGAATTCCTCTTTACTTGATTTTTTGCGATTTTACCAGATTTTCATGAATTCACTTGATTTTACTGATTTCACTTGATTTCGCTGATTCCACTGATTTCCCATGATTTCGTATCTATATTTTATTTATTCCACTTGATTTCCTTAGATTCCATTTGAATTTGATGATTGTAAAGTATCGAGTTTTGCAACTAGCTGGAAAATTTCATATTATGTTGAGTTTGATTAATTAATTGTTTTCTTAATGACATTTCCTAGTCCTTAAAGAAATATTCAAAACAAATTTTTAAAACTTAGATAATAGTATATTTTCTGAATAATTGGATATTTTTTCTGAATGTTTCAAGATATGATTTTTTTTAAACAACGGTGGAATTTGAGATGAAAGCAACCAGCGTTATAAGTGTTATAAAAAAATTGAAAGGAAAGGTGACTAGTCAAAAATAATAATAATCAATAAGATATTACTTAATATTTTCTTTTTTTATTCAATTGCCATTTAACGAATATTCGAGCGAATATCATTTAGTAGATCGTGTAAAGATGTGAGTATAGGAGATTAAATAAAATTTGGTCCATTTTCGATTTTAATGTAAGTAATTAAATCAAGCTAAACTTGAACATCAGTTCTACTATTTGCACTAATAGTTATTTATGCAATAAGTACAAAAAGTAAGTGTTTATTGCACGGGACGTGAAATTGTCCAACGAGGCCCTCAGGCCGAGTAGGACAATACGTCTAGTGCAATAAGCACTTTTTGTAAGAGATGCATACAATATTTTTTCTACTTTCATACAAAAACTAAAAAATGTTTTATTTAGATGACACTAAGTGAAGGAAAATATGACGTATATATGAACGTTTGTCATGATGACAAAACGTTTTAGTAGAATGAGAGATGAATGCAATAAACATTTTATTGCACTATTCCACTAAATACAGTTCAATAAAGATTTGTTTTTCGCATGAACGTAGAAAAACATATAACATTGACAGTTACAGCTATATTATAATACTATAAAGTATATAAAAACAAATACAAACTTACTTAAACAAGATTTAATTTAAGAAAAAACAAAATTAAAAGTTTTCTGACAGATGACAAATATACTCGCGACAAGACGACTTACGTCATACGAACAAATGAATAATTCACAATATTTTCATCAAAATATTTAAGAAACTGCAACTGATAGTAATAAAACTATGTACTACACTAAAAGTTTGCATTATATATTGCACTAAATTGCAAAAAATAATTGTTTTTAACGCGATCAAATATCAAAAATTACGTTGACAATAAAAACAAATGTGTAACGTCAGCCATGACGTAAGACGTCTGAATTCTTGACGCGAGTATATACCAAATAAAATTTGTTGCTCAGTTGATGGATTGACGTGATCTTGCATGATTTCATGTGATTTTAAGTGATTTGCATGATTTTGCAGATGATTTCTACAATTTTTTTTGATTTCACACAAAACGTACACCTGATTTCAGGAGTATCTCACTTTTCGTGATCAGTATTGATCAGACACAATATTACATTAGTTTTTTCAATAATTGAGGAGACATATTATAGTTTTTGTAGAAAGACTTAAGGGTCTTAAGCCCCACGAACTGGTATTCTAAAAATAGCTAGGCCCTTATGAATACTAGTTGTTTGCCTATTGTCTAAGGTCTAAACTGTTTCTGTAAAGTACACCATTTGGTGCATAGTATGTTTTATATCGTTTAATTCGTTTAACTGAAAAAATAATTAAAATTAAAACGTACAGTTTTCAGTACTAAATTCATAAACTTCAATATTTTTTATTTTGTTTAATTACTTCTTAAAGAAATATACCTATTTATCGACGTTGGCTACAATTTATTTTTAAACAATAAATTTTTATGAACGTTCCTAAATTAAGTAAACATGAAATTGAATCTGTGTACGCTTACAGAGATCGTAATTTAACTATATTATGTCTTGTAAAAATAATTATTCAGTTAACGCAATTTTTTATTTTGATAATTTATCATTTCGTTACTTAGAAAATAGCTGCCGCAAAGTTAACTAAAGATAATAGATATTTAATCCATGTTGCAATTAATATAAATGCCCACAGAAGAAGTCCTCTTTGTTGTTAATTAATCTACTCATACATCAAGTGCTTTATTTAATGATGATGTAAACATGTAATAATTTCATGTGGCAACTGTCTTTAGATTCTAGTAAAGTGGTATAATTTTACTCATTTCGATTATTTATTTTATCCTATTAGCAGAAATGTTGGCAGGTACTTCAGAAACGAATTCTACTCCTCCTCAAAATCATCAAAGAGGATTTAGGATTTATAGCGCGTGTACACAAATAAATATTCAAATTCATTTGGTTATTTAGTTACCTGTGAGTATATATGTAGACACTGAAAATGTTTTATACCGCCCACCCATTATGTACGAAAAAATATCTAATATCCCTAATAGTGAAGAAAATAATACTATAAATTGGAGGATTACGTTGAATTTCGAAGTTGAACAATCTTCATTTATATTATCATTAATGTATTCAATATTGAAATGAATCCTTAGAATCAAATGCGTTCACAATTTTTCCTACCAACATGGACTTTAGTTTGAATGTTATATCTACCTGAATTCCATGAAGCTTCTACCAACTTGACGTCAGAATTCTGATAACAACACACGCACTTCTTCCGAGTTCATCCAAATTCCTCAAATTTCACCATATCATATCATCACCATAGTTTGTATCAAGATTTTCTAGCAGTTTTTGGTATTGATTATTTTAAACGTATTAATCTAGTACAATCATGCATGCCTTTTGTCTAATCAAACTTAACGCCTTAGGTATGCTAATGGGAAACACAATTAGCCGAATAGTTCTAAAATAAAGATCAAAATTAAATAGTATGTATACCCTGTATATACAGGGTGATCCGCAAACGTTAGATTCGTGTAACTCTGCTATCCTAGCAGATATCAGAAAACTAAAACGTGTATTTCTTGAGTAATTTTTCATAAAAATTCAAATTTGTTACCAAAAAACATTCGAGCATAGCACTATAGTGTTGTATTCTTTAATAATAAAATACACTTCTAATTACTTATTTTTTTTTAATCAACAATATCTAGTAAACGGTAAAATAAAGTCCTTGACATATGTATGTAATCAGGAAAAAGTGGAGAATCCAATAATATAATGATATACTCATAGGGTGCTTCAAAAGAAGAAACAATTGTTTTTTTGATAAAAAAATACAATTTTTGTGAAAAATTATTTAAAGAATGCACATCTTAGTTTTCCAATATCCCAGGGCAGCAAAGTTACAGCTAAATCTAACTTGTTTGTGTAATCACTTTGTAGAAAAGCTAATAATAAAAACTTGTGGGTAAAAATTTTGGATGTAATTTAATGCTGATCAGGATAGTCTAAGATCCCACTATAAAACGACCTTCACCGAGCTGGTTAATGGATGAAAAGTATTTTATATCCAATTAAATATGTCAATAAATATATTGCAAATGGGTTGTCTAAAAAATTTCAGTCCAGAATATGATTAATTAACAATTAATTTTTTTTTTAAATATTTCACTGGTTTGGTTAATAGACAAATTCCATACCAAACGTTAGGTTGACTATTTTTTTCCCGTCACAACTCTTGGGTAGGCAGGTATAAACAGGTAAATCGATACTAGTAACTTGCACCGGTGTGGTTAATAAATTAAAGTTAAATTAAAATAAAGATTATTTCATTGCGAACACGGTGGTATAGGGTTGTCTGCCAAAAATCAGTCCTGAATTCCGATTGGCGAGTTTTAAAAAGTGAAATATTGCTGCGAGTGAATACGTGCCACAGAGAGGTCCCAGCTAACCATTCCATGCGATAGAAGAGTACACAGCATTGCAGCTGTGTGTAGTTCGTCCATTGAAAGAAAGAGACTGCGCATGCTATTTGTCCTTGAAAATGCAAAGGATAGCGACAGACTCGTAAATGCTGTGCGTCATTTTGGAGTATATTGTCGCTATAGAACTGAAAAAACATACTACTCTTTATTGTTGCAAAAAAATGGCCACAAAGTGTTTTTTGCGTAATTCGGATGATGGTGTAATTGATTTTAATGAATTTTTTAAGTTAATTAAAAAAAGTTTATGTGTGTCGAAAATTAACAAAATCATAGGTGAATTTTACGAACAATTATTTCATAATGAAAAAAATATAGAGATAGAAGAAGATGTATTAGCTAAGATAATTTTGAAAATTAAATTATTATGTACTTACTGTATTCTCAGCACAAAAATTATTAAATTCTTCATTATATTTTTTATTCAAAGCGGTCACTTTTTTATAACACACATGGTATGATCACTTACAAATTCGAGTGACGCATTGCTTAGCTCAACAACATTGTATTTAAAGCTTTTTATTTTACGAAAATCTAACTTTAATGAACAGGTTTTAAAAGTTTCATCATTGAAATCAATTACATCATTAACTGAATTACACAAAAAAAACACTTTTTGGCCATTTTTTTCACAACAATAAATAGTAGCACGTTTTTTCAATTCTAACTATAGCAACAATATACTCCAAAATGACGCACAGCATTTACGAGTCTATCGCTATCCTTGTCATTTTCAAGGACAAATAGCATGCGCACTCTCTTTCAATGAACGAGCTACACACAGCTGCAATGCCGTGTACTCTTCTATGGCATGGAATGGTTAGCTGGGACCTCTCTGTGGCACGTATTCACTCGCAGCAATATTTCACTTTTTAAAACTCGACAACCGGAATTCAGGATTGATTTTTCGCAGAAAACCCTATACCACCGTGTTCGTAATGAAATAAGCTTTATTTTAATTTAACTTTAATTTATTAACCACACCGGTGCAAGTTACTACTATCGATTTACCTGTTTATACTTGCCTACCCAAGAGATGTAACGGGAAAAAAAGGCAACCTAACTTTTGCATATTCTATGGGCTTCATACTTTCGATTGGTAAGGAATTTGTCTATTAAGCAAACCAGTGAAATGTTAAAAAAAAATTTTAATTCATCATATTCTGGACTGAAATTTTTTAGACAACCCATTTGCAATATATTTATTGACATATTTAATTGGATATAAAATACTTTTCATCCATTAACCAGCTCGGTGAAGGTCGTTTTATAGTGGGATCCTTTACTAGGACATTACTTCACAAAGGAGCAGTTGCTGGTAAATCATTAGAACCAAATAACAAATTTGTAATATTTTAAAAAATAATCTTCCAATACATATTTATTTAACATATTTATTGGAAAATTTATAACTATAGCTTGTAAAATTTGTATTTGGTTAAGTTATTGTTTTATGTAGTTAAATAGTTTTTATTTATACGTGTAGATTATAATTCAGGCATAATTTCCATTTTTAGACATTATCAATAAAGATTACTCCTACAGTAATAATGAAATGATGAGATGTAATGCTTATTTTAAACTTCACTAGTTTACTCAAGATGGCATAATCCTTAGACGAACATATTCTAGGTACGAGGAGGTACTTTTACCTAATCTTTTTAACCATTCAAATGCACCTGAACTTTTAGAAAAAAAATGGGTTAGTTACGAATACTACCTACTAACAGAGAATATTAGGCCCACTGCAGACTATGAGTGAATTCGCGACGCGCTATGCGTGGATTGTAAGGAATTCATGCATCGTATGTAGGGTTTTTATGAATGGATTTTTAACGAACAAGACCCTACACACTATTCGCGAATTCCTGGCATATCACGAATCGCACATAACGAATCACGAGTTCACGCATAGTCTGTAGCAAGCCTTAGATACCTATAATTGTTAAAAACTATGAGAAAAAAATCCAATCTTCTTTCCAGTTGAATAACAACATTTATTTTTTCAGTGATAATAGAAAATGAGCTAAAAATAAACAAAGCTGTTTCCTTATATAGTTTAAAGAACTGGTTGTTTACAGCAATATAAAACTCTGTATTAAATGATGCATTTAATAAGGATTAATTTAGATAACGCAGAGTATATACAATTTTTCTCAGATAACTTTGAAATTTTTTATAAAACTAGTTGTTTGTAATCCTATTATGTTCTGATCAGAATCAGAACTAAAACGCTTAAAAATAATGAAGCAAGGATATTTTGTTTTCTTCAATTTTTGATTACTAAACACATGTGCTGAATGTATCTGTTTTACAAAGAAAATATTCGAGAAAATATACAGTGTGACAATTTGAAAACTTACAATATCTGAGGAACAAAAAAAGATATCAAAAATTCATCGAAACCATATCTGTAATATGAAGGAGGAACTCAAATGACTAACTAATCGTTTCCAACTTATTCTCTAAAATATTTACAATTTTATTGTCAATTTTCAATTATTAGTTTGAGTGTTATTTTTTCTTGCTGTTGAATATCGGCTATCTAATTTAAGACGTATTCTGTCGTAGTTTTATGAATTTCACAATACAAAAAAGTGTCCCAAATAGGATGTAATTTAATTGCCAAGTTAAAACATTTCAGATAGGTAAATAGTGATGACATTAGAATTCAGAAGTTCAAAGTTCAATTATGAATATCTTGATGGAATTCTATATTAAACTTTTCGTAGGCAGATGCAAAATTTTATTTCAATAAGGTACAATCGATCAGCGTTGCTTAAATGCGCCATTTTTAAACACAATCTAGTGATCAAGGACCAATAGTGAATTACACCTAAAAACCTATAGCATCGAGGCACGCAGCCTTGAAGAAGATTGTTTATTTTTATATTGTTTATTACGCTTTTGAAAGAACGTACTTATTTCAGAAGCACCGTGTATCACCAGAGCTACAAAAATGGGACACTCTGTATGACAGTCCGATAGTTTTATTTTATTGTTATGTGAACAACTAGAGATTGAGATGTCATACCACAGCTCTCACGCGACATCACAATCATGATTTATGCAACAAATTCCTCATCGCACTTTTATTTAGAAGCTTCTAACCGGATAAGGGCATATCTGCAGCAATTTTAAAACAAGGGCTCTTCTATCGAAGTTATCAGTCATTTTTAAAAGTCGCATCGTGTTTTTACAACATTAAGATAACGAGTTTCCGGATAAAGATTGCAGAGACCTTTGTTGTTTTGTCAACAGAGGATGTGAAGATTAACAATAGTGCTGCCAGACGGTAGAATGGAGCATTAGCCGGTGCTCATTGCCCAACAGTTTGTTGAACCTGAGTAAATTATTTTAAAAATTATGTATAATTATCTTATGGCAAGAAACGTAATTGTTTTGTAATACAAGACGGAAGCCTTAAGTCCTTCCATTATATTTTTAAATACTTAATAAACGACGCAGGCAACGCATTAGCATAAAATTTTGCAACAGGTGCGGCACTTTCATATCCAACTACAGCCATCTTAATCTTAAAATGATTAATACATGGTGATATTAATTCTTAGAACAAAATATTGATAGGTCTGTCCATTACATTTACCCGAATCAGAACACCATCGAGAATAACCGATTTCAAAAATTAGATTGCTTTGGCAGCTGACAGGATTCTAGAAGCAAAGATCATTATGAACAAATGATTGAGCAAACGATTACCCATTGACTGAACTAGATTAGGATTACAAATTTAAAAAGCTACTCTGCCAAAGTTCAATATTGCCCAAAAAGTTGATCAGTATCTCTATGTGTTTCATTACTCTTAGATATTGTCAAGTTAAATGACAGTTCTCAGAAAGCAAAAGTTTACATCCAAATAATCATCAAAATCGATTAATACATATTAGAGTTATTAAAAAAAAGAAATAGAAAATTTGAGGCCATTTAACGCCAAACGTGACCACCCGCGTGTACATAATCAACATCATCACGAATGGATCAAAAAGAAAGGAAGGTACAGAATGTTGAATCTACTCCAGATCGCTGCACATACGAAATCAGTGGACAATGGATAAGCTACCGTAGTACAAACGGAACTAGTAGGTATAACCAGAGCCACCAAGGAAATTGTCCGTAGGTATATAACGGGCAAAACCATCAAAATATATACAGATAGTAGACCATCAATCAAGACAATTAAGTTATCTTATGTAATCATAAGATAATAACTAGATCAGCAAGCACTGGAAGTGGCCTCAACCGACAACAGCATATCTGTACAAGGTAATTATAATAACCTTGATATCTGTATGCTGGGTAAAGCTAGGCGTCCATAAGGCGCGTCGGGTGTGGGCGGATCCCATCGCATCAATCCGCTACCCATACTTTTGAATACAAATGCGTCCACTGACAGGCGACTCACCCGTTCCGTCGCTCACCGTGCGAAGTGGACGCACTTCCATTTGAAAGTATGTATTTTTGCGATGCGATCCCTACCTTAAAGGTAGATGTCTATTCGACGCTTTAGGTGATAAGTCAACGAACTATTTGACAACTTTAAATAAGAACGTAATACGTACGTAAACGAATAGTGGTATTTTTATTATTTTAAGTTGGTACCTACTATTTTCTGGTGCAGGCGTATTATCATTTTATGTTACACGTAATTTACTGACATAGTGATATAACAATCGACCAAGTGTATTGATAATAATAACTTGTGGATATGTTATTAGTGTAGTGGAAAGTGTAATCAAAATCTGCTGACTCTGCTCCACGAAATGCACAGAAAAATTGCTTATAAATTTCATTCCCCTACACGACGGTTTTTTTATTTGACACAACGAACCCAGGCGTATATGGTTTTCAACATATACTGTGAACGTACAAGACCGGCTTACATAATTTACAGATGCGAAAATAAGTGAGTTATTTATGATTTTTTATATTAACATTTTAGTGGGCTATTTTTTACAAATTATTTGTTCTTCGAATAAGTAAGACGTAGATATACTAAAATTACTACCCCACTTCCAAAATCGCTCTGTATACTGAAGATATGAAAATAGAATTTCATAAAAATACACTTACGTTAGTTCAAAGAGTATTCAGAAATAGTAATTCTAGAAAAGTTTGTTCGAAATATTTTCCATATTGTTTGTAGATAATGTTTTTGGTACCATGGCATCTAATGAACAATTTTATAGTACCTCGTATTTATCTGTCACTGTATTTGCTTTTACTATCTTGTTTAATTTACACTATCTGGGCATTATTATAAACTATAAATTTATATCATACATTTGTGGAGGAATTAAAAACAAGTTAATAAAAATACGGCGTTCATAAATCTGAATTTATTGCAGCAATTTTGAAGTTTTTATTTCTGATATTTTTACGGTCCGAACGTATATTAATTTGTTATCTTAATCCCAAATTCCTCAGAGAAAGATAGTGCTATTAGATTTTACTCGACTGTATATATACATATATATTTATGTATATACAGTGCTTTCGAAAAGTAACGAATAAATTCATTCACGTCGATTTTGTTTTTAAAAAGGCACTTTTTGCCATACGACCCATATTTGTGACATCATTGTTGTTCGAGATATGAATTTTTTTAAGTAGTAACCCCCAATTTTGACCATGCCATTTGAAAGAGCGTGTCATTCTACATACATACATATTAAAAAATTATGGTGTTACATAATAAAAATTTCAAGAAAATAATGTTTCAAGATTTTAAAATTTAATATTGACAATATGTATGTAGGACACGCTCTTTCAAATGGCATGGTCAAAATTGGGGGTTGCTATTTAAACAATTGTCGATGACGTCATATCTCAAACAACGATGACATCACAAATGTGGGTCGTATATCAAAAAGTGCCTTTTTTAAAAACAAAATCAACGTGCCTATATAACAAAGATATACATTTAACGTTACCATTTCCTGAAACAAGGCAATTTATTGTAGCAGTGACCGGTTAGTTTTAATAATTTTATATTGAATTTTAAAATACAAACTGCTTTCACATAACGTAACTGAATAATTTTGATATACATTAAATTATTTGTACAATTACACAAATATGGTTTAGAAAGCACATCTTTATCTTGTGTTTATGAAATCATTAAATTTTCAAATATCATTAAATACCTATCTGTTAAAACATAATTTGAAATGTATAATTTAACGAAAGCTTTAGCATTATCTATATTCAAATTGCTTACTGAAATATCATAATTGTTATCTATTTCTACAAACGACAGAAAAAGTATAATTTTTAACGAATGTGTCTAAAATGTAAGTAATTTTAAGGCACTGGTGTTAAAAGTAACTCTTTTAGCACTCGTGCGTAAATGACGTGAAAACAATTGAGAAATTTGAAATTGAAGATTAGATAAGAATATTTTATTATTTAATTAAATGTACAATTAGAATAAGTAATTCCATGGCCAATCTCATTATTAGATGTAGTAGTAATTATTTCAATGAAATCAGATAGTCAGCAATGTTATCCGCGAAGTTTTGAACAAAATTTGGCCCGCGATGCTTTTCTTGTTTTGTAACGAATCTTTTATAAACCCTCTGCTATTTTACTGAATTTCCATCCACCGTGTCTCTTAATTGTAATAAGATTAGCACCAGAGTTTGCCAAATAACTAGTCGAAGTTCGTCGGAAACAATGTCCAGTATAAAGATGAGAATCAGGCAAAAACGAATTTCAAAAAGCAGCAACCGTGTAATGGCTTATATCCTAAATAGTAATTTGATCAAAGCTTTGACGATTTCCATATTTTGGACTTTTCTTCAAAATGTGCTAAAAATCCTTTTTCACTGAACTTGTAACTAACATTTTCCAGTTATTGTCTGAAACTATTTATTTGTGGGATAATTTTAGTTTTTCTTTAGTTTTATTGGGTTTTTGCCACACTTCTGAAAAAATAAAGATTCATTAAATAAGCCCTTGCATCTACAGTATACCCTGTGAATGCAATAAACATTATGTTGGAGAAACGTCTCGGCCTATAAATGTTAGACTTGAGGAACATAAAAATTATATAAAAAGACGGGAATTTGAAAATTCCAAAATTTGCGAATACGCTTGGGCAAATGGTCATTTGATTCAATGGGGTTCGGCAAAAATTTTAGAGAAGTAAGATAACGCAACAAAAAGAAAATTAAAAGAGACCGCGATTATTTTGTTGAACGGAGTTAAGTGTGTGTCAAACTGTTCAGTAAACATTGATCATTGTTGGCTACAGTTGTATCAAGAAGAAGTAAGTAACAATATAATAAAAATCATTTAACGTTTCTATGGAAGCAGATAAACAAATTTTAAACTGTCAAACTTGACATACGTTTAATACTTTTACTACTATTTTGAAAACGAAAACAGAGAGTTTTTCGAAACGTCAATAATACGGAAGTGCGCAATAATGATGTGATTTTTGTTATTTTTTACTTATCTGCTTTTTTCAGTGTGAGATTTTTTGGTTAGGCAAACTTAGTTTCAAAAATAACACTTGACTGATCCGTTTGGCGCAAGGACTTATTTAATTAATCTTTATTTTTTCAGAAGTGTGTCAAAAACCCAATAAAACTAAAGAAAAACATTTTCCAGATCACAACGATTGTATGGAAACTCGCACTGTTGCTTTGACTTACTAGGCAATAACTCGAAAGTGACTTTATTAACAGCTTCTTCGATTTCCGCTGGGAGAAATTCGTTTTTTTGATCACATTCCATGTCAAGAGATTTAAAGTTACAACAAACGATCTAACTTTCATTACCTTAGCAACAATAAACTCATAGACTAAAAGTTTCAAAATGATATTTTATAAATATAATAACGTAAGAAATGCATTGATTTGTACTTTTAAAGTTTGTACTTTCAATGAATTGTGAATGAATGAATTAAACAATAAAAAATACCAAATATCTTAGTTTTAAGTATAAATATGGGGTACAAAAAAAAATGAGCCGAATTTTTATGAAATAACTTGAGAAATAATCAATGAACATGCTTTAAATTTAGATAATTCGAAAAAAATAGTGTGAAATTGATATTATTTAGATAAAAAATATAAACAAAAGTATAAATATAAATAAGTAATAAGTAGACAAAGATTAGAAAAAATAAATATTAGATAAGTGCTAGTTTTTGGAAAATATCATGTTAACCCAAATATCAAAAAATTGTTTAAGGTTAATGCAACTTGGGCTGCTATCTTAAATAAGTGACAGTATAAGAACATACTGATTTTACAGATTCTTGATTAGTAATTCAATCGTCGTGGTTTGTAATGCTTATAGTAATAAACCTGCTGCTTTATTCAGAAATTCAATAAATCGTTAATCTCATAAAAAAAAATCATATGATTTTTTTTGGAAATACAGATTGAAACACAATGGTTTAATGTCGAAAGTTCTTAAGTATCTCTACACTAAACTATTGACCTTGCCCATATTTAAAAAAAAACTGACAACCAAAAATATTGAGATTAAGAATTATTGAAATGGAAAAAATTGTACACACATTGAATATATTTAATAGTCATTTTTAAATGGAAGGTCGTTTATGTTCTTAGGTGTCACCCTTGTATTACTTATAAAAGGGAGTAAAAGCTATGTTAGATATATGTATACAGGGTTTTTATATATTTTTAGGTATTAATAATATTGTGTGAAACTAACTACTCAGTGGACAAAAGCCCCAACCTGCGTTGAATTACACCCACAATATCTACCCATATAAAAAATGTATACAGGGTGTTAAAGAAAGAGTGTAAAATATTTCAGGAGGTATGAACCGAAATAAGCAGAAAAGTCTTAATAAACATGGGTCCACAAAGTAACGGTTGCGGAGATATGGACCACTATTCGTTTTTCATTTTATTTTATTAGGAATACACCGACAAAGGAAGCTTTTAACAAACAAAAAACAAAGTTACAGAAGATGTTAAAAGTGCCCTCCGTCCATTTCCAAGCAGGCACGACATCTTCGTCTCAACGATATTCGAACTCTTTCGAAAACACCCTCCTTGATTTGGATTTCTTGACACTTTTGATTAATCCGTAGCTGCAGCTCTTCCAGGCTATTTACAGGAATACCATACACTAATGTTTTCAAATATCCCTAAACAAAGAAATTTAAAGGGTTCAGATCAGGCGATCTTGGAGGCCATAAAACAGGTCCGGCCCTTCCTACTCATCTATGTGGAAAAGTTTGGTGTAAATGCTCTCTAACGGCTATGGAAAAATGAGCTGGAGCACCATCATGCTGGAACCATATTTGTTGCCTCTGATTCAAAGGAATGTCTTCCAAAAACTCATACAGTGTGTTCTGTAGAAAATTGGGGTAAGCAGCTCCTGTTAATCGGTTTGGTAAAACAACAGGACCTAGAAATCTATCACATACAATACCCATCCAAAAATAAAAAAGGGGCTAAAAAACATAAAACATTCCATATCTCCGCAACGGTTACTTTGCGGACCCATGTTTATTGAGACTTTTCTGCTTATTTTGGTTCATACTATTACCTCCTTAAATATTTTACACTCTTTTTTTAACACCCTGACTTTAGACTGGAATATACTTATTGTATAAGAACTAATTTTTTTCATTTTTCATCAACTTATTTGTAAATGATAAACAGCAACAGATCTTGTGAGTAATGTAGCAATTGTATATTGTATACAATTACACAACTTCAATTTAAATTTACGAAACTTTAAAAGAAATTTAAGAGCAATCACTCGAGATTTTTTTTCGAATTTTATTTTATAATCCTCAAAAAATTGACTAATGTTTACAAGTCCAGCGAAAATTTTATTCAAAGAAATACATCATCATATCTTTAGATATTTTGATTGATACCGGCTACGATGCTTATAAACTTAATCGAATACTATAGAGAATGATGGGATTCAGCAAGTTACGTCATATTTTTTGAAGATGAGCATGAGCAATCATAAAAATATGCAGTGAATAATCTAGCCGTACCTGGAAAACTTGAATTAGTCCAGGAAGTTTGATGTGGGTATATCAGGTTCTCTCGCTTAATTTTTAACTAACTGCCAGCAGCAGAATATTTATACACGTAATATACCCAACAAAACTATAATACACTCATACGTTATTTTAAAGAAATTGTTGTTTTTTTTTACATATATTGGGTGTCATATGTCATACTCAAGGTAGTGTATAGAAGAGGTCAAAATAACCCTAGTTGGGTGTCCAGCGCTTTACGGCTCTAACTTTTGAACCGACGTGTATAATTTAATGAAATTTTAATATTTCTTGTAGCCTATAAAGGCTCCTAAAACCATGCTACAGTAGATGTTTTTTACTGTCAGGAAAGTCTGGAACAAACTTGTCACCACACTCGTTGGCCCAAAATCTTGACAGGTATCATTTTATATAGGTGAAAACTGAATTTTTAAATACTATGGCCCTTCCTCTTTTAAAAAGGTACCCTAAAAATTAAGTTTTTGTATAACACGTTTGAATATTTACTTTCGATATTTATTTAATTATCAAGTTTATTGACGCAAGCTATTTAATAACTAATAATTCATATTAAAAATTCGTCATTATTACATTAATGCTGACATATATCGGCAATTGTGTGGAGGCAAGTAGAATTTATTCTGATACATTTCCAAATCACTTAAACGCAAAGATGTTAAAAATTCGAAAATATCCCAAAATTGTCTCGAATTTCATTGAAATTGTATGCTATTGTTTCTGAGATCTTCCCTGGTGTGAACTGGCGTTGAATACACAAGCCTCTTTAAATTTCCCCATAAAAAGAAATCCAATGAAGTCATGTCGGGCGATCTTGGTGGCTATAAAATAGACCCACCTCGACTTATCTACTGATAACCGCTGATGAATTGAAGTCGTAAAATGGTACGGTGCACCGTCATGCATAAACCACGTGATTTGTAATTTCTAAAGGACATTTTTCATTTTCTAGGGAAAGGGGGCATTTTCTAATAAACTGTTTAAACTTTGTTGCAAGAATTGTAAATACATGGCACCATTTTAATCTCTATTCAAGAAAGAACGGTCCAGTGAGATGATTCCCAATAATCCTCACCCATATGTTAAAAATTAACCTTTGTTGGTGTTTTATCTGTACTATTGTATGGGGATTTTCTTCATGCCAGATGTGCAAATTATAGCTATTTATTACTCCGTTTTGTGTGAAACCGGCTTAGTTCATGGACAAAACAACACTAGTAAAATTTGGATTTTGCCTAAATCGTTGCAAACCAAAATTGTGTAATTGACTATTGCAGGATAATGTCAGAGATGTCATGTACCTTTTGGACGCGATAAGGATGTAACAGTTGTTCTCCAAGGGTCTCATGAACGGCTTACTTTGTCGCATGAATTTGAACCGACAGCTTTCTTACACTGTTAGAGGGATTTTCAGCAATTTCATCCGAATTTCCTCCTCTAACTGGGGGTTTCTTGATCTTCTTGGAGGCCCTTCTCCACCACGATGCGGCAAAAACTTCCTAAAATGGATTAGCAAAAGATTAGCTACTTTTAGCATTTTTTTCATTTCACTTGACTTTTTACCTCTGTCATAAGCTACAATCAATTTTTTCAAAAGTTTTTTTGTGAGGTAAACGTTGATTTGGAAATGTATCAGAATAAATACTTCTTACCTCAACACAATTGCCAAGTGCTTTTCCATAAATTAGATGCATGCCAGCATATTCGTTGTAGGAATAATGCTTCATTATTATGTCTTGTGTAATCAATTACACTGACAATTTTGGCAAGTTGGCATTTTTAACGACAAAAACGAATTAAAGTATTCTGATTTATTATTTCAACGATACAAAAACTTATTTTTTTCGAAAACAGTTAATTTTATCGAAATAAATGTAGAGTACTTTTTTAAAGAGGAATCACCAAGGTATTCAAAAATTCCTCTATAAAATGACATCTGTCAAAATTTTGGCCTAACGAGTATGGTGGCAAGTCCATTCCTAACGGTGTAAATCATCAACTGTAGTATGATTTTATGAGCCTTTATAACCTACATAAAATATTCAAACTTAATTAAATTATACACTTCGGTTCAAACAAAACCGACAAGGTCTCTTAGAGGCTTTCATCTCCATTAAGAGGCACTTCAGGATTTTTTTATGACAAACTAGGGTTATTTTGACCTTCCCTTTACACTCCTGAGAGTATGACATATACTTACCAGACGCTTTGTATAGTGCAAACTACCGAACATGTACCACCCAGTTTTTTTTGTTTTGATACAGAAACTAAAAAGCTGCTCGGACGCATCAACTTTTATTTTAAGAGTAACGCAACGTAAATGCTTCTGTAGTTGCAATTTTTTTAAAGATTCAAGTGAAAATGAAACCTGCAAAAAACATTTTTATATACATACGATTCTTTATGATAATTTTCATTTGATTACATTACATACATGGAAATGATTCAATTCTACGTAAACAACATACATTCTATCCCTCTCTCCTTATCTGTTAAATAGTTATGTGACACATTCTTGGCGCCTGTAAAGAGTCATCGTAACTTTCACCACGTCGAAGTAGTACAAATCAACGATAACACTTTTTCTACATTAGAGTCCTGCATTTCCACGGCGCCTAACAAATTATCATCGGTGTAAGAGCAATTAGTAACACCATGAATGACTGTCAACGGGTTTAAATGAACTGATAGGTGTATATCCTAATCTAAAAATTTGACTTCCATTACTAAGGATTTCCAAATTACGTTATGGGGTACCTATATTTAAAATTAAATTTTTATCGTACCTACCTCTCAAAATAAAGTACCTATGTAGTAGAACTAAAAATATGTCTTGTTCGATTGTATGCATATTTTCAAATGAAATTACTACGATATAGTTATTATCACTCTTATTTAATTTCTTTAATGGCAGTTTAAGATATTTTTAATTAGTTCTTCACTTTTATTTTCATAATCATACCTTCAGCAGCGCCTGTTGTGTTGATAGTTCCAATGGAGCATTCTACTGCCTGACAAGTCTCTGGAAAAGTCTCTGAAGCGAATAGAACGAAGTGATTGCTTTATCTTAGGAATCAAGTCAAAGCACAAGGGCTTAAGTCCGGAGGGTATAGTGGATGACCCAGCACTTCCCAGCATCATTGACCGAACACCCACCCAACATTTTGCATAACAATGCTCGGCCGCATACGGCGCAAGCTGTGGTTGATTGGTTCAGTAGATGAAGCTGAGAAGCAATGTACTATCTACCATATTCCCTGGACTTAAGTCTTTTTGACTTGATTCCTAAGATGAAGGAGGCAGTAGACCGCTCTATTCGAGCTATAAACACAACAGGTATCTAAAGGTATCGTATGACTTCCACATCGCTGGCAACAGGTTGTGCATAATGCTGGTTACTAAATTAAAGAAGAGTACAACTTTGTAATTAGTCGAGGCAATAAAGCACTAAAAAGGCTAAAGATAGGAAATCTTTTAGGATAGGACGTATCGGAATGAGGTTTTTTGCATTCGCTTGCAAAAATTATTTATATCATATATTTATATCACCTACTTTGTACCTATTACAAACCGGAATTTGCATTGTTGCAGCCAAAAATGCATGCAAAAAATGCATCTTTTGAGAGGCCTTTTGGCAAATTTAATAACTTCGTAAATAGGAGTCAGAATTGGCTCAAGTTGGGTACTCGGGGGTTTTCGAGGTCGCTGATCACGATAATGATGTTCAAATTGACCCCCCGAATACCTGGAGCTCAGGAACGCCGACGAACGTCATCTCCGGGGACTATTCCGAACTTTATGTGAGAGAGGATAGAAACTGGGCACCCGGGGGTTTTTTGGGTCGCTGAATTCGAATATACCATCGGCGAACACCCCACGGACACCTGGTGGGGCCCAACCTGGACGCGGACGTCATATTCGAGAATTTTTCTGGAAATATCGACAATAACGAACCGAAAATCGTTATGGGGGCTTTTTGTGTACGCTGAATCCGAATTTTATGTTGAAAACGACCACCCGAACACCTAGTGCACCTTAACCTGGCTCTGAACGTCATCCCCGAGGGGTTTCCAGAGACAATTGAAAAAGATCAACCAAAAATTTGCCATATTTGATTTCAGCGAGCCAAAAAACCCCCCGTAACGATTTTCGGGTGGTTTTGTTCTAGTGCGCAGACACAGAATCAAAGTGACGCTTCCCTTCGCTTCGCGCCGTTTCTCCTCAGTGGGCATACAGCTTAATTGCTGATATTACGCACAAATTGCAATAGACACCTTCAGACCTAAGGACCTGTACCAGAGAAAAGAATGATTCATACAAAAACATTTAAACCCGAAAACGTAATTCGAGTCTTTACATTTCTGTGGATAAAACCCGAGTAACCACAAACGCAATACATTTTATCCACAATCACAAGCTCACGTTAGCCGAGTATAATAATTACTAAAGTTTAATCGAAAGAAAAAGACATTTTTAAACATCAACAAAAATATTCCTTGAAAAATTCGGTCAAGATCGAAGTGTCATGACGACACGCGCTGGTTGTTATGGTTTTAGTGAAATAAACCCATTTTATTTCTCTGGAGAATAATGTGTAGGTTTTTGCACCTCTAAAGAATGAATAAAATGTCAATTATAGGGTGCTTGTGGATAGAAGATCTAATGTTGTCTTGATTGTAATGCCTCCCTGGAACTTAGTCTTATTGATATGTGCTGGAACCTAACAGCCTACAAACGTCAAAATTTATGAGCAAACGTCAGCACGTTTTATATATTTTCGTTGAAAATTACTGATTTTTACTAATAAAGGTGACTTAAATTCCGGCATTGTCTACATACGTTTCCTTTTTTTTTGCAGGTTCCAAGTGAAAGCAGTGTAGGTAACGGCAGCAGCACGGCTTCTTCAGAGGTATCGCGACCCGTATCTCTCACGAGCCTTGGTTCCTGTTCGTCCAGCGGAAGCAGTGGTCATCATCAGCCAGGTTCCGCATACTTGGCGTCTGCAGAGAGTTTGGACAGTGACCCTGAACCGACCGGCAGCCAAGGTCAGTATTGAAATTCGTAAAAGCAGGGAACATCTTATCCGATATACTACGCCACACTATCAGATACCATTACGTTCAAAGGCTTTTTTGGACTCCAAAATTATTCAAATAAGCCTCAATCTTATTTTAGTTCTGACTCAGTACTACGCACAGAACGAACAATTTTGGTGAAAAATAAATTTAAAAAATATTTCATGTCAGTTTTTGCCAAACCCAAATTTTTAGACAAGGAAAAATACGTTAAGTTATAAAAACAAGCTTCTCTATGGTTCCTATGGTGTTTACTTTTTATATTATAGAGGCCGTCACGCTCCCCAACTCATTCAATTAACAAAACTTCGTCAATTTTTTTGCGAGTCTGACAAGTATGAATCGGATGCGTGGCTTAATCTGGCACGGCGTGGCTTGGCGTATCTTGGCGTGGTATTCAATGACAAGACCTTTAAAGAATGCACTGATATTATATTTTTATAATAAAATGTTTTTTTGATTCCTAAATTTATCAAAATCTTTAATAAAATCGAAATGTTGTCTTTACAGATTGCATCTGGGTTATTTCATTAATTTTGCGAAATGACTGCAGATACAACTTTTCCTGAGTCTGTGCGCTTACAATAAAAACAAAAAAATCTAGAAAAAAACAAATTATAAAATTATACAGGGTGGTACCGGAAAATGTGGGAAATCTCTCGAGTGCAGACAGAACATAAAAAAATAAGATGAGAAGTTCCTTTTTTTTCCTACAGGTCCTCTCTACAATGATATGTGTCCCTGAAGAACGCCGCTGGAAATCGATTTTTCTTGAATAACTTTTGAAGTAATATAATTTAATAAAAATTGAATGTGATTAATACTAGTAACGACCTTTCAAAATAGTGTCCTTCAAACATTTAAGCTTTTTTAGTTTACCAAGGGTAAACTCTTGTTTATTGTCGATAAAAAAACCGTTTACGAGAAAAAAGTTCGACCTACCTTCGCAAAAGATGTGTGTTTTAATAATTTATCAGCACCAAGAAAACGTATTGTTTTTGCTAACGAAATAAATAAAATATCCTTTATTTTAAAAACTGTCATCTTTCACTTGTTTAAATGACTTTCGTATCGCACTTTGTTGTCGAGGAAAAAAAATAGAAATCATGGCTCTTTTTATTAAAAATAGAACATGTAGAAAAAAAAATTAGGAACTTTTCATCTTATCTTTTCATGTTCTATCTGCAGCCGAGAGATTTCTCACATTTTCTCAGACACCCTGTATAATTAAATTATGAATAACTACTAAACATGCGGCAATAACTTGACTTGATATTTAATGATTGCTAAACTTTTTAGCTGATATTAGCAGATAATACTCCTGTTAAATTTGAGGAAATCAATTATGTGTGGTTCATTGTACCTACTTCCTTTAGCGTTACATATAATCTAAACTAAATTTACAGAAATATCAGCGTATGATAAATAATTGCACAATACATATACCTCAGACAGTTGCAACTGCTATATTTCTTCTGTTTCCGACAACTTTACGAGTGTGTTAATTTCATTAATAACTAACTGTTAGCGAAATATTCTTAGAAATAATGATTCTCAGGGCCGGTTGTATAAAGATTTTGAACTCAAGTTTAATGTTAAACTGTAAATCATAAGCAAAATCAGGTTGTATAAACGTTAAACGTCGATCAACGGTTTGACACTTGACAAGTGATTATAAACTCGAATATTGAATTATACATTTTTGAGTATTTTTCTGCGTTTTGTTACGATGGAATAGACTAACCTGTAACAGATGATGAAGGCTTTTAGTAAATGCTGTCTTACATCCTAGAAGTGTCAATTGAGAGAACGATCATTTTGTAAAGTGAAGGGAAATTGATTTTTTGCAGCGATTTCGTTTGTTATAAAGAGTTATTACCTATATCTAGTTTATTTAAGGAAGCATCCTAAAAATCCAAGAATTTTTAGTCGACTCCACTTGAAGCAGAAACTGAGAATGTAAACCATTTTGTATTTAATTATTTATTATAATAGTTAATTAAAAGATATTAAAGAAAAATATTATTAAAAAACTCCACTGCTACTTTGTCTTTATTTGTTTTGCAATAGCAATGAATTAAAATAAATGGGAGAGACATACCCACTACTACTATCACTGTAAGTGAGTTAAATGAAACATGGATAAAACACTATATAATTTATTATTTAGGTAACATATATCGTAAAGAGAATGTTAAAGATATCTACAGTAAAATAAAACTCAAAAGGTAGAATATAATCTTACAAAATTGAACAAATTTCGCGCCAACTTAGGTTAAATTGTCAAATGTCACAGTTAAAAATCAAAATTTAGCAAGCCCACTTCTACCAACCTCGGTAACGCATAGTTCAGCTGAATTACACATTAGTTTCTTTTATACAACACACATGTAAATAAACCAGGTTCAGAATTTGAACTAAGTTCTATTGAACGGCAGGTACTTTTTATACAACCGGCCCTTAGTGATTTGTTTAATTAAACAGATACGTCATACTAAATGTAAAAAATTCCTATATGTAAGCTTTTAAAGCAGTAAAGATATATATACTACGTGACAAAGAAAGGTAAACGCCTATTATATGTATTAGAATTTAATAATTTTTGGTGCACAGGTCCAGGGCCACTTATTTATTGAATGGCTACATTTCCAGAAAGATCAGAGAACCTACTGCAGAAATTGGTTCAGTAGTGTGTTGAGAACCCTCACTCTAAGCTATCTGAACTTCATGGGTGCTAAAGTCTGTGGAGGATGTTGTAAATGCAAAAGTCTGCGGCTAATCATGTCCCAAACATGTTCAATAGGTGACAGATCCGGCGATCTTGGTGGCCAGAGTAAACGGTTGATCTGATGTTGGAAAATGGCGTTTTGAATGGTGTGAAGATAAATAATGACATGTTGTTCCACAACTTTCTGAATGTAACGTTGGGTCATGCTGCCTCTAATGAAAACTCATAGTGAATTGCTACCATCTAAATTTATTTTTGACAATGCTAAGAAGAAATAACTTTTCTCAAAAGTCAAATCAAACTACTTTATGCTTTTAGATTTGCAAACATATTTGATATACAGTGATTCAGAACTTATCTAAAAAATTTTTTTTAATATACAAGGGACTCTTACATATACGATTGGGTAAAAATAAAATAAAAGGAGCAGTTCAAAAATGATTTAAAAATACACCGCACGGCACTGGAAACTGATCCACTGTAAAACCTGATAAGGCGTATAATCGGCGACCTGATAAAAAATTTAAAGAAATTCTCAAGGAAAGAAATAAATTACAATTTACAACACCCATTTTAATGCAGCAAATTCAAGTGCTTTTACCATTATTGTTATTAATTATTAATAGAATTCATTTATGGCTCTAATTAGTAAAATAGTTTGACATATCTGATGTCACAACAACATTCTTGTCCGTTTTGAACTTGTAATACCGGTCCTTCTTGTCCACACGTTGTACAGGGTACGGATATAATTCAGCCTCGTGTATGATACGCCATACTGCTGCAATACGTCGTGGACGCTCTGGATACCCATCTCTTCGGTTGCAAATTTCCTGCGTCACGCCTGCCAAGCCGTTTGCACTATACTTGCACTCACTGCACACCGTTGTAAAAGTAGCTGCATTTGGAACATGTTTACCGGGAAATCGTTCTGCAAAAGCATATTTCACTTCACCATAAATTAAAACGATGTCCATCAACTGCGAGTTGCTATACGTAAGCCATTTTTGATATTTGAAAAACTAATGTAAATATTTGCATAACAAAAAAGTTAATACGATTAAGTAATCGGCTATTTAACTTAAAACTACTAGAACTTCAATAATTTTTTTCTCGGAAACTATAAGAATTTTACAAAAATTTTGTTACGATATTGACTACATTTTTCATGACGCATATGTTTTTTTGTAGATAATTTTTTAATCGCTCCCTATAATTAAATATTATCTACAACACTGCTCGTTTATTTGCAGTTGTCTATTTTGTCGAACTTTTACATTAACTTATGTTTGTAAATACTGTTGTCACTAATGAAATTTTTAAATTGATGTATGCTGAACTTACAGGTGCCCTCCTAACTGTATTCCGTTTGCTGCTAAATACAAATGGTTATTAAATATGTATTTAAAAAATTAACATATAGAAGGTATTGAAATAGTGTAATGGTGTCACAAGTCACAATAGTACGTGGAAAAACAGTGTTTTTCTTTTTGTAAATATACTAATGAAGACTTCTCCATATGTACGATCTCTTTCAATTATAATAAAAAAAATATGTTTGTAACTAAAACGAAGTACAGGGTGTCTCAATTTCATTGTAATTATAGTTTATCTCAGGAACTACAAGAGATAGAAAGATGCGGTTTTCACAACATTGGGCTATTTTTAGAGAACCTCGAGATGCTGCAGTCAGAATTTTCATAAAACTCTTCATTTTTAAGGTACAGAGCGAAACAAAAAAAACTACTTTTAAGGGATTCTTAGAATCTCAGAGAATAACTAAAATATTGAAATTGCTTCTGATAAACTTTTTACGTTGAGTTCGTTGGCCTACTTGTAATTAATTAATATAATTAATATTCAGACGCAATTTTCCCCATTCCGATATCTCAGTTCTCCGAGATATAAAGGCTCCGTTAAAAGTAGCTTTTCTAAATTTTGCCCTGCATTTCGGAAACGAAGAGGTTAACGAAAATTTTAATTATGGCATTTTAAGTGTCTCGAAAAAGTAGCAAACAATGATTTAATTAACATGCATTTCTAGGACGCACGCCATCTAATCATAAATAATGCTAGCGTAGACGAAAATGAACATTTATGTATTTCTGCATCTGATTATCAATTTTATGTTCATTTCTTTTTCCGCGCAAGGGCTTATTTAATTATTTTTTATTATTTTTCAGAAGTGTGGCAAAAACCCAATAAAACAAGAAAAACTAAAATTATGCCACAAATAAATAGCTTCAGACAATACCCTGTACATAGTTTGAGATATTTTTATATTATTGATTTCTTGTTAAGTAAAGGTATGAATGAAAGTAGAAATTATTATGGTTTTGTCACAATTTGAGAGATGAATTTGGATTAAACTTAGGTTATTTTGAACATTCATATTAACAGATTATTTTTCATTCAGATCATTGGGTTATACTGACTAAAGGAAACATCTCGCTAAAGATTTTACTGAAATATCACATCTTATAATCTCATATAAAATTATAAAACACGTTGAAAGGTTTCCACGCAACATTTGTTAAATACTTAAGTTGCAAACAAGCACCTGAATGATAAGAATGTGCATGGGAAGTACATACACATTTTATGCACTTTATCCAGCCACTGCTCGTTTTATATAGCGGTATGCAAATTTTGTATAACCGTTTCAGACTCACGCAAACAATGATTTAATTAACATATATTTCTAGGACGTACGCCATCTAATCATAAATAATGCTAGCGTAGACGAAAATGAACATTTATGTATTTCTGCATCTGATTATCAATTTTATGTTCATTTCTTTTTCCTCACAAATTGGAATCCTTTCACCTAGTTGCATTTATACAGCGTCGGTTTCTCTGATCGTGATTCGAAACTGCTGTGTCATTTAGTTGGACTTTTCTATTGGTTTTGTTTCGAAACAATTAGTCAAATTGCATAATTGCACTTCCTAGTCGCCAGGCGATTACTACATGCTATTTTACAATTAGTACAACTTATTTCCTGAATGAAGCATTTTTTCCTAAAATTCTGTCCAGTATCGAAATTCATTTTTAATAAATTTCTTTATATACTCTGCTTTTATATAAATTGGATACATTTTTCGGTATTCAACCTAATCAGCTACTTTAGATTATCCGATATTTGACCGAATATTCCATTTAAATAAGTACAATTAATTTTAAACAAATATTCGATTTTATTTTGAAGGGATAAAATGAAAAGATTTAAAAAATTTTCATGATTTTATTCCAAATTGTTCCTTGATCTTGAGATAATAAACAACTACTGAATGTTAAGAATTGAAAAAATCAAAATACTCAATGATATTTATGATATACTTCAATATTTTGTAGTTTGTTGCCTGGAATGGAAGTTACGAGCCACCATTGGATATCCTACAAAATTACACAACAATATGGTAATTGGATGGTCTCTACCGCCGTATAGATGTATTACAGTTCTCTAGATGTTGTTTCTACCATCTCACATAAAGAATAATAGTGTAGATAGGTGTGAAATAGAACTACAGTGAAACTAACTGCAATTACTGACAGTTTCGTTTACATGCAACTAAATATGTATACTTATTTCCAGTGCAGATGAATGTGAAGCGGTGCGGAGATTTGAATTGGTGTTTACAACATTTGGAAGCTCTGGATATGTATAACAATGTACATCATACACATACCCAACTAACATTTAAGCCTAATAGACTACTACACAAGAAAAATAATTTTAAATTGATCAAGATTTACTACTTTCCTCCATAAAAATAGTCTTCAATGTTACAAAATCTTATAATACCAAAATTTTTGTCAAAAATTTGAAAATTAAGAGTAATATAATGACTTCTAAGTAAAATGAAATATATATCAATTTATACAGTTCTAAATTATATATTGTTTACCTATTCTATGTTTTCAAATGCTAAATTTCCAATAACGTGTAGGACGAAGTTATAATTTACTTAATTTCGCCTTGAAATCTGTCTTCAATATCCAAGGATTTTTTAAATTATTACAATAGGTAAATATTTACATATTTATTATGAAATTGTAAAGCTTATTTTGTCTTCAACTAGTAGTTAAAAATAAGGTAATAACTAGTTATTTTGCCCTATTAAATCCTTTAATTGGTTAAGTTCTATTTTTATTACAATATCAACCTATTTTCAACTTTGTTGATAATTTCTAAAGAATATTTAGCCATTTCAATTAACCTAATAGAAATATTGTTCTATATTATAGTACAAATTTACTTGTTAATAATACTTCGACGTAAGTGTGTTTTGGGGATCTGCAGTGAAAACCAAGCCCTACACAATATTACAGAGTTGTAAAAAACGAACTTAAGCCAACACTGCATATTATGTAAATCAATCTAATGATAATATATCGATAAACACTTCATATATAAATATTCTTATGACTGTTATCGTGTCAGATGAATTCAGTAGTGCACGTGAATTGAAATTCGAATTGAATTCCGTTCGAAAATATTTATTTTGTTTTTGTTATTACGCATATATAATATTATTGGCTTTAATTTGCATTTTCAATCACAAATAAATCCAAGAGTAGAATTTTATATAGATACCTAGGTACCTAGGTAGGTACCTAGTAATAATTTAATTGGTAATAAATTACCATAAAATATCTTCATTTGGAGGAAATCTCAACCACAAAGTTAATATTTTCCTGTGACGTCAACATTGGCATAGGCATTCTGCCCTATAGATTAAAACTTACAGACAAATTGACTTCAAAGTTGATTTTATTTGAGCGGCCATGTTGTAATAAACACTAAATGTTTTGTTCATTATTTCTAATTGATTACTCATTAAAATTATGTAAATACAGATAACATTAGTTAATACATTTATGACGAAAGATTATTAAACACATTTTATCACGAAGTACATTCAGTTTTTATTTTAGGTTATTTTTCAGTATAGTAATATTATTAAAAAGCAAAAATAGTAAAAATGTATAGTTATAATGCGCGTTATTTTTATGAAAGTTTGGTCATGACATTATACGAAAAAATTTCCTGGGTTGTACAATTTGATGAATGGAAACAAAAAATACAGACTTTATTATATTAAAATCTAAATATCTATAAATATACTAACTCCTACTGTACTTGTAGTTTAGTAGCCTGACTTATAGTCTTTCTTTTTCTTCGTATCCCTGTTAGCTATTAGAATGTATAAAATCAAACATATAATGTTGTCTCTCTCTGGCAAAAGTATGTCAAATAAAGGGCATAATTAGGGTATATTTTGGTAATAATGTCTTTTATATTTTGAAATTTTAACATAAAATTGGTCAGTATTTCTTTTAGGTCCAATTATCTTATTGGAATAAAATTCTTGCCGACCAATTATTAACTTCCATATTACTTTAGTTTTTTCCCCACATAAGGAAAAAGGCCAACGAATGTAGGTAATTTTTTTTCCAAAAACTTTTCATGACCTTGGTCATGAAAAGTTTTTGACCAATTCAGAGGTCAAGTTAACGTAATTTTAACTTTAATTGTTTGTTGGGTAAACTTACTTACAGAATAATTATATTATTACTCTAATCCTATAACACTCTGGTGTTTCGTTAATTTACATATTTTGATTAAACTGTTTCATTCACACCAGTTTCTCACCAAATATTCACTTGTAGCAATCAGGGTGAAAGCAATTGTGATGGTTCAGTCTCAGGACTCAGGATCAAATTTCTTCGCTATATTTATGAGCGAGAGGTTTTCACATAACTCTATGAATGTATTTAGCAGCTATTTCAATGAAATTTACACATGCGGTTAGAAATACTTTCCAAACTATTAATTTAGTAATGAATATTTATTTTTTCACCGTGCTACCAAAACCGTATAATATTTTGTATATTTCTTTAACAGATTACGGGCTATAGTTTTACTTCTACGGTGGTTTATTTTTTTACATTTTTTAAAGCGTACATGTGTTTGCCAGAAATATAAGTATACCGAGATAATTAATCTGATCCCACAGTATTCCATGTGGTACTATTTAACCAGTTTCCGGTGCGTTTTCCTTTTTTTATTGTTGTATTTTATTTGTGTACTGCAATATTATGCTCAAACCATAGCGTTTAAGAATTATTTAAAATTTTGATGAATAGTCTGATTTGATGCTCAAAGTTATCTATACAGGGTGACCAGCCTCCTCATAAGTAAGAGGAAAACTGTCTTTTTATAATTTTTTACTAATTTCTTACATTTTTCAAAAGGGACTTTGTATTTCTCGTGACAGACTTATTATTTGCGATATTCTTGTTATTGAAAAATAGATTTAAATATCACCCCACATATATTTTCTTGTGTAACAATTTACTTGAATTACTGGAAGATGTGCTAAATCGGCACATGACATTTCATGCCCAACACACTACAGTATAATCGCATGGGAGTTGTTAGATCAGTGGTTTCCAAACTGATGGATTGGGAGAGAAGGGCCGATATTATGGCTAGCCAACAACCCCGATTTAACTCTCGAATTTTCAACGGTCATGTGCATGCATAAGGCAGGATAGTAGTCATTTTGAAATTTATTTATAAATGTTAGAAGTTAGTAAAAAGTTATAAAACAGATAGTTGTTTCACTTTTATTTAGTTGTCTTAAGTAACGTTCAGATAAACGTTAGTGCAATGGCACTGCAGTTGCACTGTTGTATTGTAATACTGTAGACTTAAGAAGATGGGGAATTTTTCCGCTGTAAGTTGGCGACATGCAAAAACTCAAGATTCTGGACCTTCAGAGAGGTTAAGTTTATGTTTTGTCAACTACGTCCCTATCTACGGAAACTGTTGGTTTTTATCATTTGCCGAATAGTAATTAAAAGCCTACCCTAGATAAAATATAAGCCTACAATCTGTAGGAATAGATGTTCTATTTGAATGTTTGGGTAAATCACAGTATGCTAGTATACTGTGGGTCAAATGAGGCCCCAGTAATTTCAGCAAGTCATCAAACACTGCCACTGTTATTCGGGTGAAATGAAATAATAATCGGCATTCTCATTTCGCATTTCTTTATATAAATTATAGAAATCACCTTGCATGTGCTATCTGCGGTTAATAGGTCGCACCCACCATCTCCGAGTTCTTCTTTTCATTTTTTTTTGCATGTGTAGTTTTTATACATATTGACGTCGCTGCGAATAAGAGCAGTAAAAGTAACTGTTTCTAAACCAAACAGTCTTCTTCATCCATTTTTTTAGAAACAAATCAATTCTAAACTAAATATCTAAATTAGAATCTAATTTAAAAACTTAACCTGCAAAAATGTGAATTTTCTGTTTATTGTCAAAAAAGCAGTTTTCTGATCGGTTCTTGTATGATTGTTGGAAAAGGATTGGTAAAAGCTAAAATGCTTTTAGCTTCTGCCATACAATTGCAGTACAAAGGCGTTACTGTTAAGTTTATCTCAACGTTACAAAAGTCACCCGTATTTTTCGCCGTTTTACTTCAGTATCTTTGAATATTTGCAGGTGGGATGAGTTAACATTCCTATTATTTGCTAAACCCTAGATTATTCAGTTATTAAATGTCTAAAATTATTTGTATTTTGTAGAAAACACTATTTCAAGAATACGGCGCCCTTTTTAATAACTTTTCTGCAGTACCAATGCAACCGCACTAATCTTATGTGAACGAAGTTTTAGTTTCTCTTACTTGGTAATCTTCGTATTATTTATGGTATTTGATGATATTTCCCACAATTTTTTTACCTTATTTGGTAATAACACAGAGAACTTTCCTAAATGATTTGTACGTTTAATGTATTATCAAATTTTCAAGTTACATATATACAATTTCATTAACACTTCATTTTTTTTATAAAGAAGAAGTATTCTACTGGTATTTTATTTGAAACATTTCGTTACAGATTTCATTCTATTAGGGCATAAACTAATGCGAAAAAATAAGATAGCTAGAGAAAATTTATAAATTTTGAAGATGATTCATAATTAGTAGTAGTTGGCAGAATTAAAAAAGAAACATAAATTACAATTATACAAAAACTACATTGATTTGTATAATAGTATATTATTCAAAGAGCATATAATGATGCCTGTAATTCATGAAGGTATCGTAGTATCGTAAATCACCCGAGTGAATTACAACTATTATATGCAACTATAATACTATACTTGATCCACAACTATTAATAATGATTAGTAAACCATCATACGGATAAATTTTAATAGTATAGTGAATAGACTGTTCGGCTTCAATTGCTAACACCGGAGAAATTTTTCTTACTCCATTGTCGATGTAAGGGCGAAGAATTTAAATTTGGTGACAGACGTGTGCATATTTATTAATCAATTAACAAGCGAATAATGATTATACATTGCTATACTACACTGTGTACACCATTATATTTCAAGTAACAGACAATAATGTATATATTATAATATAATCGTGGATAATAGTATTGTCACGGATTTCCTAATCCGAATTTTTCTTACTGTCAGAAAAACAATCCGTTAATTAATTACTTATCTTTATTAACTGCTCAGTACACTACTGAACACTAATTACAACGCAACTAAACACTTATTTAATTAATCGCTATCTAAATCGCTCTGAATACTCCAATTCAAGACTGTAATACAAGACTAACCCGGCCGTTTATTCTTCTTTTATAGACCCAACGAATAATTCAGGTATATTCTATCATCTCTAGATCCATTTCCCGAACGACTTGAACGCTTCTCGTCTATTCTCCAGTTCTCTAGTTGCGCCACGATACCTCGGCATTATTTATTTGTTTACCAGAATTGCATAGGGGCGATCGGGGCAATTTCGCGTTTCGCGATACCAGTCGTCGATTTGGGTGTGAGTGGGGCAAATTCCGTGACAGTATATTATTCAACGAGCATATAATGACAAATCACCCGAATGAATTTCAACCATTATATGCAAGTAGAATACCATACTTTGTGCAAGACTGTTAACCATATTTTGGCAAACTTTTTACTGAAAATATTACACAATATTTTGACACTCATAACATAAATATGACATACAACTCAAAACTGTCAAAAACTGTACGTATTTTACTTTCAAGTTTGACATTTGTCGTTAACTTGATAAATTTTAAAAAGGCAAATAAAACTTTAATTAGTAAACTTCATCATCATTCGGCAAAATTTTAATATAGCTGGTGTAATGGGTAGCGTTCAACTTTCACACAGGAAGTTCAGGTTCAATTGAGAATTTTTGTTTCGTTAGTTCATTCCCGATTCATTGAAACCTGTGAATAATTATTTCATTATTCACTATTGAATAATGGATATTATTATTATTGCCGAAACACATACATAATGAACATTTTATAGGATAATCGTAGACAAAGGTTTATATAGTTAAAATAATTTCTACCAATACATCCCCAAAGATATACGTCTACTCACCAGTCATCCTGTATATACTAATATAAAGAAAAAGTTATACATTTCTTTTTTATTGACTTACTGACAATATTGCGTTAGGCTTGCTACAGACTATGCGTATATTCGCGATTCGTTATGCGCGATTCGTGATATGCTAGGAATTCGCGAATAGTGTGTAGGGTCTTGTTCGTTAAAATTCCATTCATAAAAACCCTTCACACGATGCACGAATTCCTTGCAAACCACGCATCGCGCATAGCGAATTCATGCATAGTCTGTAGTAACCATTAGAACTATTATCACAGTCTATACAGTCCGTCGGCTTCACGTCGGCTCCTTTGAGGTCGAGGTCCCAGATTTCGGTTTTTTTTTAGACGACTGCGCATTTAGCCGTGCTCATTCGTGCGATGAAGGGACACGGTGATTTGTCAAGAAATAGATTTTCTCCCATTTCGTTGTGTACAAATGAATTTTATTGGTGTTCATTGCGCATTTAGCCGCAACCTCTGGAACATTCACTCGACGAACTGTATAAACTGTGCCGTTACTTTGCGGACAAATGCCCTGACCACACATATTTATATGTAATTTTCCTATAATTGTTCATTGCTCTATTCCTTAGAAACAAATTGCCACTTCCTTCTCTGATTTCTAATTTAATAAGATAAATATGAGGTTAAACCGCAACCGCATAAAAAAAATTAATGTGCAGCCTTCGTCAGTTTTGCGAATGAGTAAACTTGCATGAGACTGCCAGTTTTCCACTTATTGTCTTGAGTTTAATGTGCATAAATAATTAATAACTTGTCGTTGGTGAAGAAAAAGCATAGACTTAAAAGTTATTATAGGAATAATTGTGTCCTAAAAATATATTCTACAATGTTGGTCTCGCATAAATAGAAATAAAATATTTGAGTGAACCAAAAATTAAACTCAATTAAAATACAACAATAAGGAAAGTGCTTCCTGATATAATTTATGTTTTATCATATATGGACTAAAAACACAATAATGTATACTGTAATTGTAGTAGAAAAACTATCTGGTACTTACTCAATAGCATTGTCGCCGTAATTGTCACGAGCGGATTTATATTGTAAAGTAATAAGTTACGTTTAACAATACCGTGAGTTCACCACATTACCACTAATAATTATGGCATTACCTAGACAGTATTTACACTGTGTATATATGCCACAAAAACGCAAAAATACAAGAAACAAATGGCTGTTTACATCACCAACACCTTGACCTCCACCTGTATCCATAGGAGGAGCACCAATGATATTGCGTTTTCGACCACGTGGTTTTGTTTACGTGCTATAGCAAGTTATAAATGTTAATATTTTATTTATTATGTGAACATTGCCCCCAGACACATGTTCTAACCTAATATGTTTGAGAGATTACCCTTTAATACATTTCAAACTAATATAAAATTCATGCAACTTCCCCATTTTTCTAAATAACTTATTTATTTGTTTAGTATAAAATTATAATTTGTGCAATGTTAACAGTACCTATATTTTCCGCGAGTTATATAATTTTTTAAATGTTTTCGTAATTGAGAAGTTTTAAATTGCAGTATTTTCATATTTCAGGTTCTGCAGACAGTGGCATAGCTGAACAAGAACAACCCTCAATGAGTCCTGAACTGAGAGTATTACAAGAGGTTTTGGAAACTGAAACCTCTTACGTCACCGGTCTCAATGAAGTAATTCAGGTAAGTCTCCTCATATACAGCTTACTGCCCCAGCCACCTAACGGGTATAGAATTAAATCATGAAATTAAAAATTGGTATTAGTGAATCTATTTAGTTAACGTAAATAATGAAAACTCTAAAGAAAGATCTTTCAATGATACATACCAGGGTACCTTAGGTATAACGTGAATTTCTAATCCTTTCCGTGTTAAATGATGTGAAAAGTAGTTGCTCGTTTAAGCGAAAAAGAGAGAATAGAAATTATAATTATACAGGGGTAACCATCCCAATTAGCAAAATGGAAGCGATTTATTTTATAACTATCGAATAGCGTTGTTTAATGAACAATTTGATTTTATAGAGCGGACCTATTGAGTGGCCACCCAGATCACCTGATCTGACACCACTCGATTTTTTTATGGGGACATTTAAAGTCTAAAATTTATGCCACTCAGCCGCAGTCTCTAGAATAACTCAGGCGGCGTATTATTGAAGAATATCACCTAATTACTTCCGAAATGTTTGTCGAAATGTTGAACAACGTTTTTATTCTTGCATGGAAGTGGGAGGCGGACAATTTGAACAATTAATTAAATGATTAATACAAAATTGTCTTTTATTTCTAAGCATAAGTTAATTTTTTTTTCAACAACAGATAACTAAAATTGAAAAAATGACACGATGACAACCAGAATTAAAAATACTTTCGTATAAGGTGTCACTCGAATGCCATTTAAAATTCTAAAGTTGAATGCGCCCTCGTAAAGGGAGTTGTTCTGGCGAGTCTGCATTTAACGCTAAAATGTACCACCCTCGAAAATGGACGTGTCGCGGCAATTTTAATATTTTGGAACGTAGTTCAAAATAAGCCGGGTGCAATGTTTTCAATGGTACACGCTGTACCTATTTACCATTTACACAAATGATCGCCATTGAGTTTAGGCTACCTCATTTTTAAATATAAGCACAAATAATTATGAATCTGCATTATACACCAATCTCAAAATGATTTGGTTCTAATATTCTTCACAAAAAAATATAATGTTTCTTTAAATAATACCAAAATACAGATTAAAAAATGTTTATATAGTTGCTGTATACAATTATTGCTCTAAAAGTGTTGCATATATGTTTTATAGAACTGTTACATTACCAAAGTGTTTTATAAAAGTAGTCCCTTTTCGATTCTATAAGTATCGTATAAACGCATTTAACTACGTTATATGAATTTGAAGATCCTATAAAATTTATTTTATAGCAATTTATACAATCTTTATATAATTTATTTTGCTAGTTGGGTATGACTAATAAGTATAAATATTTTAAGAGGAGTAGAGAAAAATAAGAATTAATGAAATCACCCTTCCAAAAATTTCCAAACAAATTTATAAAACGAACAATTTTTTTCGCTCGTCAACTGCTAGGTTATTTATTTTGCACGTTTAATATTTGAAGAGTACAGCAACCAGCAGCACAACTGCGATGGATGGAAGACTAAACGGTAAAATTAGTTGTCATAATTGAAACCTTGTGTGTTTACGTTGTGATTATGTGTTTGCTTTCAATTTTTAGTAACTATTTTTTTAGTTTTAAACGTTTTATAGTAATTAAATAAAGGAATTTGTGTGGCGTACAGATATTTTCCTATGATATGACTCATCCTATACTATTTTACGGATTATTTTTCTCGAGTCGAGTAGTTTTACAAGTATTTAGAATTAAGAACTCTCGCGGGTGCATTCAAAGTTTCTTTCCATTATCTATTAGTATTCCTTTCGTTAGATTTTCTTTGAATAAATGGGCATTGTATTTAACTGTACGCAGGGTGTGTTTTGTTGTTAGTGGATAATCCTGACGGACATTTAATGAGTGAAAATGTAGTTTTGATAGTTTACAATGAAAGAACGAAAAACCAATGCAAAATACTGCAGTTAACTGGAGTAACTGTTACCCATCAGGTATTAATATTAATAAAAACATCCATTTTCATCGTTTCTATACTCAGCAGTGATGTAAAAAACGACTGTATGGTAGCTGACAGATTTAAGCAGTCTAATGATTAACGATGGTTAATACCATAGGCGCCGATTTTCTGGAAGAAAAAAGGGTTTTGTCATCTTTAAACGTTCGGTTAGAATTCCGAAATATGTTTTATTAAGCCTTCCTGAGCACGTGGCTCGCTTCTAACAGTACGCCTATCATTTCTGGTACATATTGGTACGCGGCACGTCGAGTAAAATAACTTACATTGTGTAAATTTTGCTATGACATATAAAGCGTTCTACTTTAAAAAAGGAAGTAATGTTATAGCTCTATAAACAATATTGCAAAAAAGTGGCAATTTATACATATGGCGAGACCAGTTTCAGCAATTTTCAATACCAGAACAAAGTTTTCGATACAAATACAATACCTATTTACATTGTATTTGTCCCATGTTTTAACTTTTCAAAAAGTAGATGAAAGACAGTTAGAATATAAGCAAAATTTGACGTTAAAGTTTGTCATATGCAATTTAGTGAATTTTTGCTAGGATAATTTGAAATAAAAAGCATGTACTCTTTGTGAACTAAATATTTTATGGTGAGTTTAACATTTTTACGGAATAAGTCAACTTTCGTCTCATCATGAAACAATTTATGTTGTTTGTATATTATCATTAATTGTGATAACGAAATTTGTGTACCATATTTGGTGCTTACGTAAAATGTGTACAGAGCATTAGAATTATTTATCTCTTTCTAGGAAATTAAAATTCATTTATATCCACGCCTACGCGGTATATGGCTGTCAAATGTTTATAATAAATTCAGAATTTAAGCAAAATTAATGAGATGCCAACACCTCCGATGGCGCCACATCACATGAGACATCTGAAAGCAGTATAATTTGTTTGTATATAAAATGTGTTTGTTTACCTTTAGTTACTTGGATCTGCAATCACGTCAAAATAGATATTTTTAGGCCTATTAATGGAATTTCCTTTGTCTTTTCTTGGGTCAACATTTTCGGAAATTTTCGTGTCACTTCAAACAATATTCGCACAACAAACAAACAATTGAACGTTGTGTTTCGCAGAGATACTTACACAATAATTTAAATATTTTGCTGGTTGTTTAGATTTTTATAAAAGTGTATAGCAGTAATTCATTTTCAATTAGAGACAATGATAACACTATTAAAACTTTGTAATTTTTTTGTGTGAAGTTTATTAAATTATAAACTTTTAAATTTATTAAATTTTTAATGACAGATAAATTAGTTTTTTTACATAAACACAGGCAAGTTTATTTATCCAAATAAATAAAATTTATTGTTTATAACAGATGTTCAAAATGACCACCTTTTAAACAAAACTTTACTTTTTATGTATTCAAAAAACGTTCAGGTTCATTTACTACTATAATTTTATTTCAAGTGTGTGGAGATGATTTTTAAATACAGGGTGTCCAGAAATTAATAGCATAGAGCAAAAGTAGATGTCTGACTATAAAATAATGCAATGTAGCCTTAGTCAAAAATTGATGGTTTAAAAGATACATATTTGCATACATTTTGGAAACCGGAGACGAAAAATTAAAATTTGTTTCCAATTTTGACGTTACTACTACAGAGCACGACTTATGACACATCATGCTTTTTAAATGCTTAGATGATAGAATTTTTTTGCGACTTTATGTATCCGTCTGACTATTGATGTAATCGATTCTTCTTTTCTGTCAGAAAATGATACATCTAGAAGCCGTTGAAGGTTGAAGTTGTTAGGAGTAACTGTTTTCGAAATAATCTTATTTAAAATATTCAGTGCACCAAGTGAAAACTGTTTTAGTTTCCCGTTGAAAACATAACAAAATGTTATTTGAAAAAATTATTCAGAATAGTAAATTATGATGACTTATGAAATTTCAACAAGATCGGCAAGGTTTGATGAAACCGTTATCTTTAAATTTTCAACTACGGTTTCATCAAAACACAAGATTTGCCGTGCGGATAATTAGCAGTTGATTTAAAGTCCTGTACGCGAATTTGAAAATAGTACTAATTTACAGCACTTAGATGAGTAAGGGAGTGAAGGTTGCAAAAGATTCCATAGACGTACCACTTGAGACGGATTTAAAGAACACAAAATTACCAAAAATAAGTTAACGTTGAGTGAACATAACACTTTAATAGTTTACTTTAAAAAAGCTTATAAACTCGTCCGTGTCATCCTTTCCACAATTGTAAAATGCCGTCCGATAACCATCCATTTATACCTATCTGATGGCCACTCCACGGATATCACACTTTAATACTTATAATACACTGCACTGTACTTACATACTATACACTACTGGTCTCTAGCACTGTCACTATAACGGTAACACACTAACATTTATTATACACTACACTACTTTTATTATACACTGTACTATACAATACGCTATGTACATAGATATACATCACTGGCCATCATAACTATATTCATTTCCCCGTACAAGAGTAATTTTACATCGTAATTTAAATGTCGTACTTTTTGAGCTACTCGTATTTTTTATCTTGGCTAGAATTAATTTGGTGGGATTCAGTTTACAGTGGTGTAGGGTGGCAATCAAAGTATTTTAATTCAATGAACTGTGGCTATTTCATCCATTAGACACATAATGACCTTTTTCTATTTTCTTGATTTCTGCCTTTCTGCATACTAATGTTGGCAACTTTTCTAATTGCTGGTTATGATAGGTAAAAGTGATTCAAACCATTTTATAAATACTTCGCTATCCATGTCCTTATCCTAACTGTTCCAAAAATCTTGCTCTACATTCAATATGCGTTATTTTTATTATTATGCATCGTCCTTTTCCAGAATGTGACTTTAATCCGGTCGAATTCTTCAAGAAATGCCTGCTGCTGAACGAAATTTATGCAAAATAATTTGCAAAAGCACCCTTCTAGATATTCTAGGCAAAGCTTCATCCTATGAAATAGTAGCAATTTTTTTTTTATTATCGGAAGCTCATTTTTAAAATACCATATTTTGTGTCGTTATCAATCTCTATCTTCTTATATTAAAAGTAAGTTAATGAAGTAAATATTTCAACAACATTACTTCCACTCATGTTTTGGGCTCGTATCCTATTCTCTTGGTAAACGTTTTTTATCATCCGATATTCCTCACTTGTTAAATGATGTCGTTACGGTTTTGAGAGTATGAATTATTTTTCATTCTCTGCTATTAACGATAAGGTTTATTAGTCCCGTTGGAAAAAACCCGATTGTAAACATTGGCATACAACACCATGTGTTCAAATCAACTTAATCGATATTATTTTTAAACAATAGTTCTTATTTAGTTCACCACCTGCGTCTATACAGCAAACCCAACGCTCGACTCCTTCGCATTATTCTGGAGGACACCTTGCGGGACACCAAGTTCATTGTATCGGTATCAAAACAAATAATAAATGTATCTGAAGGTACGACGGGCGTATCATGGTGTCCATTTAATGTTTCCACCTTTGTCAATTTCAGCAGGCCCGTTAGTTACATGTATCTCCGAGATATACGACGGGATATAATAAGTTTTGAGTCTGGTAGGCGTCCCATTCAAAAGTAAACAACTTTAATGGGAAATGGCCAACCGGGTATGCAAATCAAAAGCGTATGCGTATGGATACGAGGTGCACTTTGTAGGTAGCACCGCGTTCATTAGCATAGATATTGACGTGAAAATCTGTTGCGGAGAACGTGTATGCGCGACATCTGTTCGATTTCTCAAGGCCGCCACACAATAACAAAAGTTATCGGACTTGTTTTCGTGCCTTGTTACTGAATTAATTTATTATTTATATCATATGATATAAATTAACGCCAACTTTTTGGAAATAGATAATTTATATTTATGGGAATGGTATCAAAAGACTTCGTAGAAATCGTGTGGGTGAAGTACCTGAAAAAGGAAGTAATACAAGTATAAATTATTTTTAAATATTCAGGGGTAACAGCAATTCTAATAGTATCCTTCTCATATTGGCCCCTTGTTATCTTGTGAAATTTTAGCAAAGTATTTGAGGCCGTTCTATATAACATTATTTTCTGCCACGTTAAATCACAATTGAGTTTTAGTCAACACGGATTTTTTGCAGGAAGATCGACAGTTTCAAATTTGACATGTGTTACGCAGGTAATTTCAGAAGAACTTGATTGTGGTGGGCAGGTTGATGTTATTTACACCGATTTTTCTAAGGCATTCGACAGACTTGATCACGGTATTCTTTTACAAAAATTATATAATATGGAACTGGCAAAATCCTTTATTAATTTTTTTTTGTCATACTTATCTAATAGAAAACTAAGCGTTTTATATCGTGATCACAGATCTGTCAATTAATAGCTACATCTGGGGTGTCTCAAGAATCAGTGATCTATTGTTCATTTTCATAAATGACATCAACTTGGACCTACAGTGTTCTACACTTTTATATGCCGACGATTGTAAACTATTTACGCGTATCAAAAATGTCAATGACTGCTTAAATTTACAAGAAGATTTTTTAAAATTGGACAGATGGTGCATAGAGAATTGGCTAGCTCCGAATGTTAGTAAGTGTAATTGTGTTTCATTTTCTAGGAAAATTAACGTTATCCAATTCAATTACAAATTAAATGATGTAATCTGAATAGATATAATCAGGTTAAAGATCTCGGCGTAACTTTTGATTGCAAGTTGAGTTTCGTTTCTCATGTGAATGATATTGCAGCTGGTGCTTACAGAAATTTGGGGTTTATTATTAGAACCTCGAAAGAGTTCACAGATAATAATACTTTAGTATTACTTTCTAATGCTTTTATTAGGTCAAAGCTAGAATATGCTTCTGTAGTTTGGAATCCAGGTTATGAAATTCACAAATTTAAATTGGAGAAAATTCAGAGGTGTTTTCGTAAGTACTTATGGTGGAAAAACGATGGTGTTTATCCAGTAAAAGGTATATCTCAGTATAATTTACGAAACCGTTTCTGCATCAATGATTTGAAAACCCACCGTAACTATTTTTCAATCGTTTTTCTATTCAAATTAATCAATAACCAAATTGATTGCCGTTTCTTATTAAGTTACATAAATTTTCATATTAGATCTTTCCATAGTCGATCTATTGATACATTTTACTTACGATCTCCTCAGTCTAATCTGTTGAGATTTTCGTCTGTACATAAAATGTGCCTTAATTATATTGCTGTTCAGAATGAATTTGATATTTACTGTAGGTACTAATATAAGAAAAATAAGGGGTGTTATCTTGCAACATATTTAATGTTTATACTGTTTTTTACTTGTAAAATATTTGTCATATTCTGTTGATTTGCATGTTTTTGTTTGTTTTATATTTATGTTTTTGTTTTCCTACCCTATAATTGGAACTTCTGTCGGGTAGCGTATTCTAAATAAATAAATAAAAAGAATAAATATTATTGGTAGCTAAAACAGCACCTACTAAATAGTAACAAATAATTGAATATTCCATAAACATAAATGATTAGATACAAACTTAGTTGCTTAAGGGTTAGCATATGTTGTCTGTCAGTGTAGTTATCACTACAGAAACTTGAGCGCTGTAGAGGGTGTTTGGTATGTATCTCATAATATGTCAGGAGTGTACAAGGGAGATCTAAATAATACTAGTACTTTTTTTCCTATCTACCTCCTAACGATGTTATGAGGTGTCAAAGGAGTATTTAAAAATGTACGTTTAGTTGTTACAATTTTATTTCTATCCTTGGTACATTATATTACATACAGAGTGATTCAGAAATTAACTAAAAAAAATTGGGAATAGATGCGTAATGAAAAATGGAGACAATAGCGTAAAAAATTTTTGCAAAATCCTTAAAATTATATCCGTACCATCATGTGCAGTGTGTCCAAACCTTATACCAAGGGATTGGATGAGGAGAACTGGTATATTGGTCGCCACGATCTCCTGACTTTAAACCATTTGGACTTCTTTTTGTGGAGATATTGGATACAAATTGAAGTGTATCGCACCGAAGGGGATACATACTATTGATGATTTACACAAACGTATCATAGTTGCTGCGGACAAGAAGCAGAAACATTTGTGTTAGTTTGTAGAAACTGTATGTCAAACTATTTTATTAATCAAAACCACAAATTAAATCTATTAATAATTAATAATAATAGCGGCAAAAGTAGTTGAATTTGCTGTATGAAATCGGCGTTTTAAAATGTTATTTATTTATTGAGCATTTCTTTCCATTTTTTTTCCGGTTTATCAGGTTTTACAGTGGACCAGTGGACTATTACCAGGTGTGCAGAAATGGACTGGTTTATCAAATATTTTTCAAAATTTTAACAGTGATTTTATTAAACTGAAAATATTATTTTTAGATACTCTGAAGGTATTTCTTTAAATTTGGTGCTATTTATTTATTTCGTAAAGATGAACGATTGGAGAACTCGGTTTTTCAAAAAATTGGTGCAATAACGGCAACAATTAAAATGTATTTATTTTTTTTACATTATTTCATGTATTTAGTTTTTTTTGTAACTTGATCAAAAATCTTTGACGGGAAAACATTTGTAGAATAAGATATGTTGAAGTACCTACCATTTGATTTATGCAAAGGTTTATTACTTTTATTTTTAATTGTAGATTAAATTTTCCACAATTTTATTTGTACTAAACTAAGTACACTACTACTAAGTATAAAATATTTAGATGAAAACTTGAGAATTTGGAGAATTTCTAAAGACGTTCAGAGAATACCACATGAAGTGCGGATTTACCTATTTTGAAATTCAGTCTAGATTAATATACTGTATCTGCAATACTATACAAAAGTGCATCAGAAATTTACTTGATTGTATTAACTAAAATAAATATAACGAAAGTTTTCCTAAGTATATTGTCTAAAGTGTGTGAAGTGAAGAAGTTAATTGTTAATAGTACATATCTTTTCAGTATATAATCAAACTTCCTGTTTGTATTTTAGAACTAGTTTGTCCTTTAAATGTCTGATAGTTCAGCCGATTTCCAAAAGTTATTTGATAACATATAGACAACAAAGTGTATTGAGAATTCGTTCAACTTTTACCAAATAGTTACATTGTAAAAGAATCTGAAGAAAGAAAGAATTTGTATTGTATCTGAGAAGAGGTTTTTTGTAGGTATTATTTTGGATATGTCGCCAAATAAGGATAACCACTTTTGTTTTTCCGTATAATAAAATAATTTTTGAAATAAAATGTATTATTATTTTTTAAGAAATAGGTTATTGTTTTCTCTATTGAACCTTTATATTCAAAATCGATCATTAAATTAACTTTTTTTTTTATGAAAAATTGAAAAGATGACATTTTGTGCCAAATATGGAATCAAACATGTTTCCAATATGGGGCATGGTAGAGAAATATATGAAGGAGATAAATTAACTAAAACTTTACATTTTTTATCCCCTTTTAAGAAGTCATAACGTCTCCAGGGGCGCTTAAATAAAAAAGGACCTTTATTAAAATCGTGTAAATAATCTACCCCCAAATTTTTGGCATGTAATTTGGGGTCACCCTGTATATTAGAGAGATGTTACGGGACAACAAACTATTTTTGATAAAGGTGATTGAGACTGCAAGTGTAAGTTGACTTTGCTGTGTTGCAGCTAACAGATTATTCTTCAATTCTGTCCAAATAAGGACATGTTCCATATTTGGCGCTTTCCTCTAAAAAAATATATTACCTAACTTAGCCCAAAAAATCGTTTGTAAAATCCTTATAGACGTTTTTTTAACAGGATGCTCCATTTTTTTACTGTTTTAGAAAGGTATTTTAAGCTAATATAAATCAAATCTCCTACAATTCCTATCAATGAAGTCATATGTATGTTCTCTGATACCAAACATCTAGGTATGCTAATGAACAATTCCACAGACAAAGCTCTATTTAATAATTATCTAAAGAAAATAATCTAATTTACTCACTCTATAAAAATCTAACTTCACTTTTTTGACAGTGGGAACAAGACAAATTCAACCAGAATAGATGAGATCTGACCTATTTCTGCATTTTTAGGATTGCTTCTTCAGGTGGTCTCCTTTAAGTTGAATCAAATATCTGACTATAAAAATTATTATAAAAATTAAAATTATTTGAAGTTAAATATCGACAATGACAAAAAAGTGACATCCTGTCAATGAATTAAATAAGGCAATACCTACTTGAAAAATGTTCACCTTTTATGTAAAAGTTTTTATATATTTTTAGGTATTAATAATATTGTGTGAAACTAACTACTCAGTGGACAAAAGTCCCAACCTGCGTTGAATTACACCCATAATATCTACCCATATATTCCTTATTATTAGCTTTTGTAACATTTTTTTACTGTTTTAGAAAGGTATTTTAAGTTAATATAAATCAAATCCATATTTCATAATAGAGGTAGATGAAGAGGAATTCAGCAATATAAAGTTATACTTGATTACTTTTTAGTCATAGTTAAAAAATGAAGAAATTAAATGAAAATTTTTGTATACTAGCACTATTTTTTAACCTATGTCTATATTCAGTCAATAGAGAATAATCTCCTATATTCTGTGCTTCTATTTCAGTTTTAAACATTTTTAACGTATCTATAATGTTAAATGTTTCTGTTAAAATTTGTTTTAAATTATCTGTACGTTATATTACATGATGTCACTGTTATACAAATTTTAAAATATTTGTGTTTCACTAGTTATTGTTAATTATCTTTGAATTTGTTTTATTCCGTAACGACACCATCATTCAAGTGCGACGAATACCATGTTTATGTAACATTGATTTACTGTTCACTTCAAACAGTTAAATTTTCCGCAGTATATGTATGAGTATAAACATATATTGGACATAAAAAATATCATCACTCAGTTCAATGGCGCCTGTAATTTATTTTTTAATAGGCCTTGTTTTGTTTGTCAATTTTAATATTTGCATTAATTATCCGATATAGAACTTTATGAAGACCTTGATAAAATATTTCTTTATTGCTTTTGCACTAAACTATTTTATACTTTTAGATCGGAATCGTCCTACATATATTTAACTGGTATTTTGAAGATGTAGTTATGTAATTATTTTAAATAACTATAATATCGAAAACATATTCTGAACCTGGAAATATATAAAGTTGTTTATATGAATATCTTATTTTAATTAGAATTAGCTTCATAAACATCATTATTTGTTTTTGTATCATCATTATTAGTATTCACACAGTCAAGTTTTTAAACGAAAAACTTTTTAAAAAATAAGCTTGTCGTGCAGTTGAATCATATAATGGCTGATTTTTTCGAAGGATTGCATACAAATGTGCAGCTGTTTTTCTATACCTGCTTTCAGAAAAAAGTTGTCTTAAAAGGTATATAACTAAACTTATAATAAATTTGAATGAACTAGTTAGAATAATTTTGCTAGGCACCAATTTTTGTCTATGTAATAATTAGAAAATGATATTGTACAAGGTGATTCTAAAAGTAGTACCTATCATAACTGCATTTTCTGGACTCCAAAATATGACAAAAAAGTCTGTATAAACATGAATGGCAAAACGCTTCATTTTGACATACAGAGTGTGAAATGTTAATTCTGGATAACGGTTTTTAATCAATATTTCCCAAATTCCTTTAAAGTTTCCAAAAAATTATGGAAAAGCTGCTGTAATTTGAAGACCAAAGAAAGTATAGATGCTAAATTTTCTGCCAATCCAGGTACAATTTTGCAACTATTGTTCGAAAATTTCTGGCCATTGGAGAGAGTTGATACAGGATCCCCTAATTTATATGTTTGTTAAAAATTGACTATTCAAAAATACGTATCAGATAACGAGGAGGTAGTCAGAAGGAAAAATGTTAAATGCCCAACAATTCAAACGTTTAAGTTATACCTTTATCCCATGACGAGTATATTGCAAATTCGCTTATATAGGAAAACGTTTCAATGATCTATAACTAAATCGGATCCTAGTTTTAAAATCAATGCAAAAAACCCGTACACATTTTGCTGTTTGCACATATTGCCTTAAGTAAACTTCCTGTTGAAGGAATAATATTATGACCACGGCCTTCCATTTTTAACTTCGATGTACCGTACGCGTTTGTCAGTGTTCTTCGGAACTTCATTTGTTAGATTGCAGGGTCGTACGAAGGAAGGCGTCGAAAGGAGCTTAAATCCGGGCGTCGACATTATAGAATCCTGTAACCAGTTCTGTGACCTATTTGTTATCCGATTGCATATTTTTGACGCGGAGAAAATGCTGTGTCAGTTTTTCTTAAATCAATGTAGGAATTGCAAAAAAATAAATGAAGTGAATTGAATCCTATCTTTCTAGTCCAGAATTAGAAGAAAGGATTTTTATTCAAAATATTCCCCTATGTACCAAATTCTAAAAAATATTTTGTACCAAAACAATCTAAACAATATAAAATATCTACTTGCTGTAGCATACACTTAGTTTTCTGGTTACCTCCTTTCAATAGAATTTATGAAAATAATATAAACTTGGTCCAGGATGGTCCATTTTTTATGGCTCACCATTGGAATCTAGGAAATCATTAATGGCTATTAAGATAAATTAAGCAAATCCAAGATATATGCTGCCATTTCTGAAAGATTGTGTAAAAATTGAAAATGATGATTTTAGAAAACGCCATCTAGAGTCATTATCTCGCAACAGAAAGAGTTAAAATTTAGTACAGAGGGATAAGAAAATACGAGAAAATTGTCACCAGTTTTGGATATGCAACATTCAATAGTTTTTTTAACGCCATATTGAATGTTGACAGTAACTGATGGATAATAAATTAGTATTTTATTTGAAGAATTGCTCCGTAAAATGAAAGAAATTCAATTATTTAAATAAAAAATCTAGTTGTTCTTGACATAAAACAAGCTCAACAAACATTTTGATACATTTAACATTTTGCTAACTTTGTTCTTATTGTTGAAAGCTATTTAAATATTTTAAGAATGTAAATGGAGAATGCACTTATAATGTTTTATTATCAGTATTAGAAATGTTACAGCAAGATGGCATGGAGTCTCATGCTTCTGCAATATTTAAATCGACGCTTTTTAGATTTATTATTCATCAGTTATTATCAAGATCCATAAAAAAAACAACTGAATGTTGCATAATCGAAACTAGTGGCCATACAAAGTTTGTTTCCACAAAAATCGATTTCTCGTATATTCTTATCCATTTGTACCAAATTTCAGCTTTCTGTTGTGAAATAATGACGCTAGTTGGCATATTCTAAAATTCCTATTTTCAGTGTGTAGCAGATATCTTGGCTTTGTTTGGTTAACTTAATGGTAATGAAAGGGCGCAAATTTTTATAATTTGAGCCATGCTGTACATTTTACTGTTCCTAGATGACATTGGTGAGCAATGGAAAACAAACCACGAACAAATTTTCGTGGTAGCCGTGCAGCAGCGAGGTACTTGCAATTATATCGAGATAACAGACAACCCGATTGTATATTAATTGCCACCTCAAAAACATAAGACTACAAATTTTCAAAACAATCGGTCCATACGTTCTTAAAATATAGCAAAAAGAGGCAACAATTGAATAAGGTATGTTGAGCTCAATCGCTTTATTTTGACGTTAACAATCTGCCCTTAAGCTCTGTACCATTATTAATGACTCACCCTGAATAAAAAATGAGAAACTACCTCTATACTCATTTCAATTTAGCAAGTGTTTCAAGCAATTTAAAACTATGAGCCTTCCTTCAGTTGTACCCGCCTATGAATGAATTTTTTCTTATTCTGAGACCTGTCAGCATATAAAGTTTGGGGTGTACAATTTGGAACAACCAATAAAAATTTTAAAAATGTTAAATTTAAACGTTTTGCATTTAAGACATTGCAAAAGGATGGAGGATACTAAATTTATATCAAGCCGCCGCACGTCTCTGCTAGATTGCATTTGCCGTTTACATAATCAACAAGTAATTATACAACGGCAAACAGTGGCCATCTTGTTAATAACCTTAATAGAAAACTTGAAATGCTAGATTGATGACTCGTTGATGTATGGGTTTTGTAATTTGAGCCGTATAAGTGCAGCGTGCATTTTGATTCGTGGCACATCCCGTTGCCAACCCTAGCAACTTAAATGGAAGAACCACTAATTTACCGGTGGAAATACTCCCACACTCATCCTAATTATATGGTTATTAGCTTTCGCTATTATTTTGTAGTCTTCACATACAGTGTATGATAATTATAATGTATAATAACAGGGTTATTTTGTATAATAAAATTTTATCTGAATTCGTCAAAATTATTACAGATCTAATCAATTTAAGCTTATGTTGAGAAAATTAGATTAATTGACCCAAAAAACAAAGGAGGCATTAATACCCAAATTTCGTTCCGCCCTCAATTAGTGCAGCGGGCAATGTGACGTCACATATCCCTATCGTTTGCACCATCCCGCTAGCGACTGTTTCATAACAGCCGTTCACGCTTTGTGTACAGTTCGTTTCTCATGTTTTTTTGCCTGTTATAAATTTTTGTATATACCTACATAATGGATGTTATAAGGACTTTTTATGCAATAGGTACATAAATATTTCTATATAGGTAGGTATCTATAAAAATATTAAATATTTTACCATTCAACGTGTTTGTTCATATTTACAAAAGTAATTTAAAGAGAAGTATACAATATTGCTAAAACAACGCTTTTATTGCTCTATTCGCATTAGACTTTCGGTTCATACAGGGTGATACAATTATAGGTATTGATGGATAAATAATTTAGTTTTTTAAGTAAAGAAAATATTTTATTATTTTTATTGTATAGTTAGTGTTGAAAATTGATTTAACTGATTCACTCAAAATAATAGCACCAAATGATCGCCCCCACCCACTTACAAAAAGATAATTAATTCATTGATATAACATGATGGTACTATAAAATTTTACCAAAATTGAGAATTATAAAAAAATACTTTTATTTGTCCTTACAAAGCACTACTTTTTTGACACCTATAAACGAAGGTGAAAATGAAGATCTTGACAACTAGGCAACTACATTAAATTTTAAAAAAAGTAGAATTGAGCATACATACATACGAGAAAATGTTTAATATATATTTTTTTCCTAATTAATGTTCTCCATTTGAGTTGAAAAATGTTAACAGTGTCGGAATACCGGAAAGTAGCTGTTTAATTTTGTCGCTGGAAGTCTTGTCCACAGCAGAAGTAGTAGTAGTAGTACGTAGTACGTCCACGTCTTTTTATATTATTTTGGTTGATAAAACTTTCCAATGCAAAATTATCCATCCATTAGTTATATCTAAATAACAAATAGTAAGGATAAACATGTTATCAAGTAGACATGTATTTTGCGGCCGGTAAACCGCAGATCAGCTATATTTATGGAAAGGATTCACCCTCTCTGTGGGTATGGTAAGGTGGGAAAGCGTTTGCTTGGATCAATATGAGAGATTGATACCAGTTGGCGTTTGACCATCCCTTTAATTAATGAAATTTTCCAGGTTTCCCTCATTCCCGTACTGCATGGTGGTTAGGGCCAACGTAAGTCGTTTCTAGGCGCAAATAAGGCATGATTAATAATAATGCCGCCCCCTGTCCTGCCCAAGTCCCTCAGCTTCTGGGCTAATCCTCGCGATTACTTAAAGTATTCAGTGTTTCTATATTCCTTCATTGTAATGAGTGAGGGGTTTATTTACTTATTGATCTTGAACTATTCCAAGAATACCTAGATAAGTGATTACCGATCTGCCTCAATAAATACGAAGTCAGGTATTATTACTCTATTCTAAAATAATATCTAAGAATAAGTAGGCATGCTTAATGAATACAGTTAACAGTAATTGATATGTTCTGAATATAAAATTGTATTATGTTTATCTCTACGTCATCACGTTTTTCAATTTTTTTTTATCAAACCGCTTAGAGAACAGACTACGTCAGTTTGTTCAGCAGCATTAAAATACAGGGTGAATCTTAAATAAGTACAAATATTTTAACTGCTGGTGTAGTTCGTCATTTAAATCAGTCTAGTGAAAGCCATTTTTAAAAATTTCTAATATTTACGGAGATATTAATTTAAAAAAAAAATACCCACATTTTGAGGACCGCTGGCTGATTTTTCATCCAACAACGTAATGAAACATATGATTTGTTGCGAGGTTGCCATATCTCCTCCAATATAAATATTACGTTTCCTTTAACGTAATAGTTCTATTTTAAAAATACTTGTTTTAAGCATAAGTACAGTAAAATTGGGTATGTAGTATGATACGCAGCAATATTAACATAAATTTTAACATCTGAACTAACCTTACTATACTTCAACGATTAAAAATGAATTTCCGCAAGTTCAATACTACCGTAAAATATTTAGGAAGATATTACGTGATATTACTATGTCCAATGTTCAAAAATTATACATAAACGTGCACACAAGCTTACCTGTTTGTTAAAAAATTAACTATTTAATCAGTAATCCACATTTCACAAGTTAAATGTCATTGTACACTGTTAGAAAGGGACACAAAACGCAATTTCCTTAAGTTATTTTATGAAGAATAACGAAAAACTATGCACGCGTTTTTTATTTAAAATGGAAAAAATGTCAACTTTTAGCAAATTATATTGCTATTTTCATGCATTATGTGGGGTTAACAAGTTTGACTTGGGCTTCCGATAATCTGTCATGACAGTTTGATAATAAAAAATAATATAAAATGTTACACTTGACAAAATTCGCTAAAAGTTGAGATTTTTTCTTCCTTGAAGCAAAGACATTTGTGTAATACTGGCAACACTGTGAACCACACGTTCAGTCTGCAGCACTATGACTCATAAAAGTATGAAGGGTCGGTCTAGGCCAGCGGTCCTCAACAAGTTTTCTACTGAAAAATTACAAAATTTATTTAAAATTTCACTTTTTTATTTCTGATTTTTTTGTAAAAAAAAATTATTAATTATGTGTTCTACACACAAAACTATACTGCTGGTTAAAATATTTGTACTTATTTAAGATTCACCCTGTATATATGGTTTTACTTGGTATTTAAATTTTTTGAAAATTGTCATACACAATTTTCTCTCATTTTTTTTTGTGGGTATTAAGAAAACTTAAAGAAATTCCCCTAGACATCGCTTAATCTAAAATTGTTATCAACTCCTATGTAGATCTGCACATTTTTGGGATTTTTTATTTATTTATTATGATTATTTTGTAAATCTGACCGCTTAGAGAAGAACATACTATGCCAGTGTGTACAGCTACCTCAAATTCGTACAGAGTCGCCTTTAGATGCTACTTTATTTTATATTTTGAAATATTTTATGGACGGCAATTTTTTGGAAAACTTATTGATCTCAGAAAAATTTGGATAATTCATCTAGGATGTACATTTTCCGGGTTGGTTGTCACAGATTTGAACCATTAGTAACAGCCAATTTCCTAGGCTATAATCATCCCCTTGAATCTAAAACTGATTTCAGTTTTTCCCAAGTCTTTACGTTTTCGAGCTTTCCAATTCTTTTTAACAACAAAGCCGCGTCAGTGGCTCAAAATACGTAGGTTATTGCCTTTAAATACCACTTTAATTTATACAATATATTCAGATCTTTGTACTTGTGTATCTGAAAAAAAAGGTGCCGAGATTTAGAATATGACCAGATCGCTGTTTCTGTGAAACAGATTTTTTAGGAAACCATTAATTTATTAATTTACTTGATACGCCTAATCTAACTGGACTATTCACTGCCTACAGTGGGCTATTATTCTATTATAATCAATTCCATATGAAGATGCTTGCTTAGCAGTGATCCACTCAGTACGAATTATGTCATACTGATTAAAGTTTTAAGAATTGCATAAATGTTGTTTCTCAAAACTTTGTTGAACTATTGTAAAAATCACATTTTCAATATAAACGGATTGAATTATTTTAATAACAGGTTATTACCAACAGCAAAACCATTAGCGAATAAAAAAGTAGTAAATAAACCCATTTGAAAATTTATAAAATAAAGAATAGATAGTTTGCACTATTTCGAAAATGAATTTAGAATACAAAATACCTTATGCATTGTATTTTGTACTCTATTATCGATAATCGTACTGATTTCATGGTTTTATTTCATGATTTTAATTATTTGTCAACATATTGGTGAATTACACATTTATCTGAAATTAGGCATTGTTATAATCTCGATAAATAAGCTAAAGAATAAGGTTAAATGAGAATGATTGTCATGATGTCGTTAATTTAAACCATCTATTCGGAAGGCTTAATAAAGACAGAAAATCTAAAGACATTTTTTACTAGACCTTTTAAAAGATAAGGAAATAATCAACTCATAACTCTCGGTAATACCGCGCTTCTGGTACGTTCAAGCATTGGAGCAGGTCTCCACCGTCTTAATTTGGGAGTTGTAAATAGAGCTGTTAATCCCTGAAAAAAAATTCGATCCCGAGATTTCGGGATTATAAATTTATAAATCCGAATCGCGGGATTGATTAATTAAAATTAATATTATTTTAGGTTTTATTTATTTAAAAAGAACAAAATGGTAAATAAATGGTAATGGTAATAAAAAAAAACGTTTTATTATAATGGCTACATAGAAACGCACTATAGGGCTTAGACCAATGGAAATTGAGCATTCTGATCTGGCGCATTCGTATTTTCTACAGCAGAAACTGTGTAATCAGATTGCTGTGTAAGACATGCAATAAATGGTAATGGTAATAAAAAAAACGTTTTATTATAATGGCTAAATAGAATCTTTCAGAACTTGCGTTGCACTGAACAAAGCCGTATTAAAAAATATCTATGGAGTGTAAAGCAATTATTACTTTGTAAAAATGTGATCAATGTTCAATTTTTTTGATGTGGTCATTAAATTAAATATAATATCTGTTCTATTTCACATTAGACGGTAACGTATCTATACAACTGACAACGATTTGTGGGGCTGAAAATTCCGGGATTGTGAGCCCTAGTTGTGAATGAATCGAGGTCGCAGCTGTAAATGGGTTTAAACAATGATTTGAAAATATATTTTTTCCAGCGTAAATATGCATTTAAAAATTTGTTTAATCGCGTATTCAAATTATACAAATTTTTTGTCATCTTGACACCCCTGACAATTAATGACATTATAACTGAATCACCCACTACCCGAGGTCCAAAATAATAGAGTGATTCATTTACATTACTTAGATGAGTTTGAGAGATCAGGGTTGCAGATCCCATAGACGTGCCAGTTGAGAAGGATTCAAAGAATACAAAATTACCAAAAATTAGTTGACGTTGAGTGAATCTAGAACACACATTAGCACATAATACACTGCACTATTTAACATCCACACTGTATGTACACAGAACAGTTTTAAACAGTTTCTAAACGTCAGACGCACTCGCACTGCGTTTATAATGTTCACATAAGGTTGAAAATGCTTTGCTTTCGATACAGTGTGCATGCTTTTGATGGTTGAAACCTGATTCTGGTGTACTACGAATAACGTTTGTAGGAGGCATTATCCATACAACCATGACAGCACCAGATTCCGTATATGGGAAAACAGTGCCATCGTATTTTTTTGTCATCGTATGGCTTTCATTTATCCATGTTTTGTCAGTGTTTATATAATATATAAGGATATAAAATATATTTTTCAATTCAGACTCCTACCTGCTAATATTTGTCTTAAATAGTTTATTCGCCATATCACTATTTCGTCCTTTCCTGTCAGCATACTCTTTCGTTCGTTTTATAAAATGAAAATTCATGTCACGCAGAAATCGCAAAGGCATCTTTCTAGATATTCTAAGCAAATTTTAATTTGTCTTGGTGAAATAGGATTTTCTCTTTCAGTAAATGTGGCCGATTTTCCGCAATGGTTTTTCCTTTTTGAAGATAATCGATTAAAATAACTCCATGACTATCCCAAAAAACAGTCGCCATCACTTTCCCAGCCGAAAAAACAGTTTTTGCTTTTTTTGGAGCCGGTTCCCCCTTTGCAGTCCACTGTTTGGACTGTATTTTTGTTTTGGGCGTATAATGGTGTATCTAAGTTTCATCTGCAGTAATTAATCGGCGCAAACTCGGATTTATTGCGCCTAAACTGCGCCAACAGAGCGTTGGAAATGTTCATTCGTACACGTTTTTCGTCTAACGTGAGTAAACGCGGTCGTCTAGCACGATTTGGTAAGCTTTGGCGATGTTTTCGTCGGTAGTTGCAGTTTTCGGACGTCCCGAACGTTCATCGTCTCCCAAGCTCTTACGGCCACGTTTAAATTCAGCTGCGCAAAATTTCACTGTGGTAAATGATGGTGCAGAGATGGGGACTCTGCACATAGAATCCAACTCATCTTTAATTTGCGTAGGCGTATTGCCTTTCAAAAAGAAATATTTAATGACAGCTCGATACTCGAAATTATCCATTTTCATAAAAACACTCACATCAACTCACTCAAACGACTGTTACATAACAACTGCTCGTCCAAAATGGCTGGCACTTTGGTGAGTAATTGTCAATGTAATAAACAACGAAATTCACTAGCTTTTATTTACGAGTGCTGCCATCTTCATGTTGAAGTCTGAAGCTTTTCAGACCACCCTCGTACATATTTCAACTGCATCACTAACACCCATGTTTTGGTCCCAAGCCCTAATTTTTTAATCAACCGATATTCTTCACTTGCTAGATTAGGGCGTGTATGATTTTGAAAACGCACTATAGGGACCAATTGAAATTGAGCATTCTGATCTGGCGCATGCGTATTTTCTACAGCAGAAGCTGTGTAATCAGATTGCTGTGTAAGACATGCAGCACTTAAATTTTATACGATAGATATATGGGTTGCATGTATTTATCTTTGTGTTGATTGCTTTAAATAGTGAGCGGTTTATAACTTGAAACACTATTATTTTGAGCCTCGACTATAGTAGATAAGTAAATATCGAAAAATATAGGGTGAACTGAGTTATATTCAATTGCGTTATTTAAAATGTCATTAAAATGTTTGCAACTTTTTTATGTGCAGTAACTGAGATTACCATGAACACAGTCACAATGAATCTGTGAAACCAGATCAAGTGAATTTGAAACAGTGTGGTCTATTTACGTCTGTCGGTACCATAAAAAATGCAATTCACCTCACAGCCAACTTAATAATATGAATGTTATTGTTGTTGCTGCGGGGACGTGGAGTGAACGCGTTCGACCTTGCTTGATCACTGATTAGCCATTTCGGAGAATCACGCCTGCGACTCACCGAAATGAATCATCGCCGCTTCCTCGAGAATTCCACTGTTCGATCCATTATACAGGATGTATCCACTTTGAAATTAAAAAGATAAAACTTAATGTGTGCTTCATTTTCGCCAAAAAAGTAAAATATTAGTACAACACAATAAAATGAATTTTATTTACGACTATAAAGGTGTACCAGTAGTAAGTATTCAAAACTTGTGAGCTTGTAAAACAAGTCGAAAAATTAGGAAAACCTTAGTACAACTTTTGTCATTGGCGGCTCCTAAGGGAGATACGCTCATTTAAAAGGGTAACCTCAGAAACAGTTTTTAATGCGTAACATCAAAACGGTTCAACATTAAGTCTCGAAATTTTAATGAGATATTAACCTTGACGTGCTTAATAAGTCACATAAAATACATTTAAAAATTTTCTATAGGAGCGTGAGAAAATGCAAGACTCAAGAACAAATTTAATCATATCTTTTCAGTAGTTAATTTTTTCTAGTTTCTGACTTGAAAATATTGAAATCTTAACATAAAAAAGGTACTCTTGTTAAATTTCAATAGCATGCACCGTTTTCCAGTAAAATCAATTTCAATTATTCTTAACGTGCCCCACGTTCAACATCCATAGCCAAATAAATTAATTGCAGTGTGCCATGAAGAAAACAACCAATCTGACAGTAAAGTATTTTTAACACTCTTAACAGTAACAATTAAAAACAATAGTACAAATAAAAATACCGTGATATAAATAACAGAAAAACAACGCCTTTCGGTGCAAAGAAATATTTTATAATTGGGTACATTTCTATACCATATCGGTGTGCGGCTGCTCTTGCGCTCCCATGACACTCCACCTAACATCAAAGGCAACCAAAGCATATCTACATACTCAGAATATGTATACTGTTGCATTTTTAAATAATTTTTATCAATTTTTGTTCACTATAAAATAGCACTGTGTAGACTCAAATAACACAATTTTCAAACTAAAAATACTTGACATTTCTGTTAACTGTCAGACTAGTTGTTTTCTCCATGGCACACAGCAATGATTTTTTTTTGACTTTGAATTGGATGTTAAATGTGGGTCACGTTAAGAATGATTGATATCGATTTTACTGAAAAACGGTACATCCTACTGAAATTTAACAAGAGTACATTTTTTGTATTAAATACCTAATATTTTAATATTTTGGAGTCAAAAACTAGAAAAAATTAACTACAAAAAAGATATGACTAAATTTGTACCAGAGCCTTGTATTTTCTCACGCCCCTGTAGAAAATTTTGAAATGTAGTTTATGAAATTTATTAATCACGTTAAGGTTAATATCTCACCAAAATTTCGTGACTTAAGGTTGAACCGTTTTGATGTCACGCATTAAAAACTGTTTCTGAGGTTACCCTTTTAAGTGAGCGTATCTCACTTAGGAGCCGCTACTGACAAAAGTTGTACTAAGGTTTTCGTAATTTTTCGACTTGTTTTATAAGCTCACAAGTTTTGAATACTTACTACTGTTACACCTTGTATATGTAATGTTAATATTTCAAACTTACCGTATGTTTTAAATAAACATATTTCTGACTGACATATTATGTCTAGATGGAAAGTTACCAGGTTGGAAAGTGATTAATTTCCACCCAGACAAATGTCACTTTCAATCCAAGCAAATGTCATTTGTTATAAGCGGCAACAGAAATTGTTAATCCATGCTGAATATCCTGCGTAGAAATGGTAACGTTTTTAGTACTGAAGTTTGGCAATTCGCCAGATACTTTTGTGGCTATTTTAACCTGAGAATTTGTAGACTTGTCGGCGTACCGTTCCGCTCCGGTAGAAGATTTCCATCCCCTAATCTCTTCAACTGAAAAATATCACCACGGCTGTTTACCAATAGTGTATATTTCACAATGCGGAAGCTTTACAAACACTGCAATTGTTTGGAAGTTGACTTATCGAATTGTGGCTAAATGTCTGGCGAGACATATTATTATATCTTTATTGGAGCCTTAGAGGCGCTAGTGAATGATGTTTTGAATAAAGGACCCCCCTGTAAAGGATTAAGCAATTTCCGCACTGTCGCAGATAAAACAAACATCGTCGGCCTAACAGCACATTTATTTACAGTTCACATTTCCACAATTCAAAATTACGCAACGTTAATTTATTTTCTAGTTCCTTTTTATCGGTGCGGTGATTAACTTTAATTGAAAAATCGTTGGATTCATTCAAGACGTATATGGAATTCTGAGAACGTTGCCGGTATACCATGAGAACTGTAGAAATAAATACCTTTGTATGTCTCATCCAGAAAGATGCCATAGAGACTGTGAACACAGTCACATATACAGGCTGTCTCACATAAGAGGGCCACTCCCATGTATCTCGCGTAATATGCGAGACACGTCAAATATTTTTGGTTGCATTTTTGGAGGCCTTTATGCTCCTAAAAATAAATTTGAGATCCATGACCAGCTTTATGAGTAATAACAAAAAAACTTGTAAAGTACTCAAACTTTAAGGATGTCTAACTTTTTTTATTTTAAGAGATAGATAAAGAAGAGATAGAGAAAACTTGGTAATACATTTTGATTGCAAAATTGATACCTTTCACCTGATATAAACAGATTTTTGAAATATCGTATGTGATTCACTGCGCCCTCTAGGCGGACAAAAAAAATCTATCAAAGCAGGCTATGGCAAAAAAAAATTCCTGATTTTTCATCTTTCAAGAAATATACTACATGTCGCCCTTATCTTTCGTATTTATTACAGTTTTTTCAATTTTATTATAAAAAATGTACCTAAACCTGTCTTAAAGACGCCAAGTGCAAGAAATTAATAAGCAGAATGTATTGTTTATGCAAAATACACATTTCTCTTGTTTTGTGTTGTACTGTCAGTGTAATTTCAATTCTGTTCAAGCACTAGCAGAATATAAAAATAGATTCTCCAACGCACTCCAACCCCACAGATGAACTTTTTCAAAATTAGGAGAAAATCTTTGAAGATATGGATCTTTTAAGAAGGAAAGGGCACAAGACCAGCTACAGTTGTTAATAACGTATGTAATGTTAACATAATTCTAAATTATGTAAACAGGAAAAATGAGCAAAACAGTGATATATCTTTGAGAGAAATTGCAGTAAACTGGAATGTAAACAAAGATAGTGCAAGAAGGTTATTACGAAAAAGTGCATCACTTGAGAGAGGAAGATAAACCAAGGAGATTAAAATTCTGTATGTGGTTACAAGAGAGAAAAAATTGTAACCTGAAACTCTTAATTTTTTCTTTTGACGTTATGTAAAATATACAGTTTTATAAAGTATAAAATAAGAGAAGCTTGTGCGTTGGTGACTCCTGAAACCGTAAGGAATGTAATAAATTCTGTACCGAGGAGGGTCCGACGATGCATCAGAAATCGAGGTGGTCAATTATTTGAACATCTCACTTAATTCATTATTACCTGTCTGTATTAGTTATAGGAGATTATATTTTCGGATTTTCTAGTTTTAACCTTACCATTTCTGTTTAAATTTAAATAAAATTTGTTTCTAATTTCAGTACTCAACTAAATTACTGAATCGATTAAATTAATGTTTCGAGTATTAAGAGCTTTCAATTCAAACGTAAAATCGCTATGGAGAATTTCAATATGTGTAATCCTCTCATTCAAGTGACATTCAAAATAATAGTTTTTCAAACCACAATCAACTTTAACAATTGTCAAACTAACGGTTATGCATAAATTATGACTATCGAGTATAAATACTATGACAAGAACACACAATTTGTCAAATGGTGATTTTACCGAGGCACTACATTTATATTCATTGCATGCAGCATTTAGCGTAAGTTAGATTGTCTGTGTTAGAACTATTTTAATAATAATATTATAAGAAAATCTGTATTTTCCATAAAAAGGTACATTCAGTTTATTCATTTTTTGCAGTTGGCGACTTTAAAACAGGTTCTACATTGTCTTGAGGAACACGAAAATATTTAGGTACATTTTTTATACTAAAATTGAAAAAACTGTAATAAATAGAAAATATAAGGATGACATGTAGTATATTTCTTGAAAGACGAAAAAACAGGCAATTTTTTGTGGCCATAGCCTGCTTCGATTTTTTGTTCGTCTAGAGGGCGCAGTTAACCATATACGATACTTGAAAAATCTGTTTATATCGGGTGAAAGGTATCAATTTTGCAATTAAAATTTATTACCAATAAGTTTTGTTACGGGTTTCTTTTGTCACCCGGTAGAATGACGAATTTATTTTGTTCCGACAATACCTACATTTTCTACTTTATAAAGTACTTAACATCATTGTTCTAAATCCATTTATTTATATAGGTATTTATTTAATTCATGGGTGAAAAGATCAATAAAATATAATTCTAATTAAATAACTTTGCACCAACTAGAAATGAACGGTTTGGGGTTGAAATTAAAATTTAATAAATGGCTTAAATATTTCTTATAATAAACAATAAAATCGTTTAAAGTTTAATATTCAGTTAGGAGAAATTATAGAAATATTAGAAACGTTTACAATTATAATTTTATCGCCGGGTCTGGGCAAAAAAAGTGATAAGTTTTTCGCACCGAAAATAAATTAAAGAATGACTTGCTAGTCTGTCTTGAAAGAAAGCAGTTATTATCGCAAATTGCGGATTTTTGGTAAAGTTCTTTAATTACAAGTCTGTTACACTTCATTAATTAATTAATGTTGCTATTGCTAGTAGTCAGCAGATTTAATCTGGATTTGTATTGTGTCGTGCAACAGATTTAACAACCAAGGCCGTCCAACAGCTCAGGTTTTTTTTTTCCTACTCGTTTGGCATTCTGCATTGGTGCCCCATTTGCCAGTTATACTGAGAAGCTGGAGGTACCCCAATGATAACATAGTACCAGTACGAGTACCGCAGGCTGAGGTAAACCGGCACGCGAGAGTTCCAGCGAAGGTACCGAGTAAACGACCCAGGAAGCGAGGCTTCGCCCCGCATAACCCTAAAATTGTCACGTGGCCGTACCGGGAAGGATATTTCACCATCCTAGGACCCTAGAGGATCACCAATTAAGGTCATATTCACTCCTGATCCACTCCGTATATTCACGTTATTTATTTAAATTAATGATTTAATATTTTTTTCTAAATACTATATATGTATAGATCTATTTAACCACGGCTGTAAACCTTATAGTATATATACTAAGAGGGCCTTCTCTTTTTTTTTATTATTTGCGTAAGCGATATCGATAACTTATTATATAATATTATCTTTGGGTCTAGGACAGCCCCTTCAAGGGATAAAGATTTTCCCTATTACGACCATAAAAACTTGTTCATAAATTTGACCAATCCTAGCATTTTTATTTAGCTATTTAATTTCTTTACTATACCAGGTGATATATTTTCATTACTGAATAAACTTTAAATTAGTAAGTCTTAGTCTAGTTTTTTTTCTTGTTTAGTATAGCTATTGTTCTTTACTTTATAATTTCTTATTAGTGTATAAAATAGCCTGGGTGCACTCGCAGAGATAGAGACTGCACTTCCACGCCCAATCTCCCTGAGCTGCTGGACTCTCTGCTCACTCTGCACCCGGATTGTCAAAAGGCTATAGCCGGCAGTCTCGCCCTGTATGATTTTTTTTTGTTGCTACCAAGCCTAGGCGTAGGTGGACGTGGCAGTTTTCTCTATCTCTTAAAATAAAAAAGTTAGATATCCTTAAAGTTTGGGTACTTTAGAGGTTTTTTTGTTATTACTCATAAAATTGGTCATGGGATCTCAAATTTGTTTTACGAGCATAAAGGCCTCCAAAAATGCAACAAAAAACATATAAAGATTTTTGACGTGTCTCGTATATTAAGCGAGATACATGGGAGTGGCCCTCTTATGTGAGACAGCCTGTATACTCAATATAAATAAAGTAGTACACATTAATGCTTTTTTTTTAGATATTTAATGTACCTAACACAACCTTTACTAGTTTAACCATAGTTAGACCACTGTACAAATTCACAGACACACACACACACACACACCCAAATTCGATATTTATATAAAATTGGAGAAATTCCGAATAACGAAAATTTGGAAATTCGTCTTTATTTTCTCCTAGTTGTATTTTAAGACAACTAATTGCACTTTCTTATTGCCAGTCATTCTTTTCTTTAAATATTCTATGATCCCTTTTTAAGATCCACTTTTCAATTCTTCTAGCCCATCATCTTGTTATTGAACATTGTGAAACATCGAACTATAAAACTGATAATACCATTTTGTAGAACAGAAAAAAAATGGTAATGGCAAAGCGCAATTAGTTAGCAAAAAATATTCGGTCAGGAAGAAATCAAACCCTATTTTGCACCAAAGCGCCAAATTGTGCAACACAAAGCATTTCATCATAAATTTCATTTGCAGTTGCTAAAAGAAATATCTTCCACACCTCCTTTAGACTTGCGTATTAAAATATATCTAACTATACTGAAATCGATACTGGTAGCTAATACCAATTTTGAATTTCTTGGTTTTATTTCGCTCTGCTATTAATTACTTTTCCAATACCTAAATAAATATGTCGCATATGCAGATTTTTAATGGAGATAGCAAGGTTGCCGTCAAGTCTTATGATTTATTGTAGCTGCGGGCATTTCATTTGCAAATTGTGCTAAGCGACTGCAATAAATGAGTTCTGCATTTGACTTTTTTTTTGTTTCACTTAATTACATTGCCTGTTTTATTACTCATTAGGGTTACTTGGAACCTTGGCGGGCAGACCCAGAATGTCCACTAGCTCAACATTTGCAGCATCTGTTCAGTAATTTAGAAGAAATATACGAGTTTAACAGGTGAGCGCATACTTTCAAAATGGTCTTATAAAACTAAAGTTAGATATTCTAAATCATACTACTTTGTATCTATTAGGTTTTTTTTTGTTATACCATTACTACAGAGCTATACTTTCGACAATCTTTATAATGTTCTTTTTAATTGTCAATTTGCAAAATTATTATTAAATATTTATAAAGGAAGATTACATAAATTAAAAAATATACCCCTTCTAGGAAAGCTACTTATTTTTCAATCTTTAGGTTATAAACTGCTAGTCTGAGGAAAAAGCATTATAAGTCTATGGATTTAAGTCATTTAGGACTTTCCAGAAACTATTTTTTTTCTCTATAAACGATGATACAAATCACCTCTAAATTACGATTATTTCAAAACTCTGTTCAGAATACCTATAGAGGTCTCTAAGAAATTAACTACCTATATATGCTTTCAATAGCTATATGACTAATAACAACTACTGACTAGCTATATGCTAGTCAGTAGTTGTTATTAAATCACTTTTAAAAAATAGTTACTAATGTATAAGGTAAATATTAAGTATGGGTTTTCTTTTAACATGACATGCAGCTCATTTTTTTCGAAATATCAAAAAATAATAAATTATGAAATCAAATATCATTTCTGTATAAAACTTATCATAAATTGAATGTAAGAGTCCCAAAAAATTATCAGCACTGTAAAAGCGTCAAAACATTTAATGTTCAAATTTTCAATTTTCGCACGATGTAAGTACCTATTTGATAATGACCCATAATTACTCTAATAAAGAAATTGGTTGTTGTGTTGTTGGTATACGAGGAATGCCACCATCATGCCACAACAGCTTTGCGATTATACGCCGAGAGTTTTGGCTTTTGGCAATAAGATGGTCTCTGAGATCGTCAGACCTGAACCCATGTGATTTTTATCTGTGGGTTTATATGAAAATTTTGGTGTTTACAACCAGACAGTGGAAGAGTTGCTTGAATGGATAGAAAATGCCGCGGAATTAAACCTTATATAATATACGTACATATTTCTGTGGTTTTTGAGGTCCTGAAAAAAAAATGTTACTTGAAGAATTTTAATTAGTTTTCTTTTAGATTTATATTGCGTTAAAAAAAAACCCCTACTTAAGATGCACCCTATTTATAGTAACTGTGTAGATAAAATATTTTTAATGGACTTGTGTGACAGTGTCTTTTTTATTTAGATTATTCCTTGAAGACTTAATGAAAGCCAGTTGTGTGGCGACAAAGACTGCGAACTGTTTCCTTCAGCATCACACTGGATTTGCCTCGCTGTATAATGAATATTGTACCAATTACCCTCGAACAATGGAAGTGCTTGGAGAATTGACCAGAGATGAAAAGATGGCTCCGCTATTTAGAGAACGGCAGATTGCACTTGGCCATGCTCTTCCTTTGGGTTCCTACCTGCTTAAGCCAGTTCAAAGAATCCTCAAATATCATCTCCTACTACAGGTATATATACATTTACATGTGTATTGAAACCCAATCAAACAATTCTTTTTTTTTTTTCGTGTAGAGATTATCCAAACAATGTGATCCGGACCACAAGCCTACTGTGGACTTAGCTTTAACGACTATGACTGGAATCGCAAGTGACATTAATGATATGAAACGCAAACATGAGCATGCTGTTCGTGTTCAAGAAATTCAATCGCAACTATATGGATGGAGTGGACCAGATCTTACTGCACTAGGAGAATTGATAGCAGAGGGTAATTTTAGGGTGGTAGGAGCGAGAGGGAGGAGGCATGTCTTTCTATTCGACAAGGTCTTGCTGTTAGCTAAAAGCAAGCAAGATGGTGCTTTGACCTACAAGAATCATATTATGGTGAGTGACCAGACATTTGATGAAACAATTTTTCACCCTTGATTTAAAGCAAAAATGTGATGTGAAAAAAATAGAAGATACATTTTTGTAATGCATTTTTTAAATATTTCAGTGTTCAAATTTGATGTTGGTGGAACAAGTCAGAGGAGAACCCTTATCGTTTCATGTATTGCCTTTCGATAATCCTCGTCTTCAATGCACCCTTAAAGCTAGATCACCGCAACATAAAAGAGAATGGACATTGCAGATAAAAAGGGTAATTTTGGAAAATTATAGTGCAGTTATACCCAGCCATGCAAGGCAGCTAGTCTTACAGCTTGGTCAAGATTTAAATGACGCAGGTAATGATTATTACAAAAAAGTCTACATGACAGAAAATGATCAATTTTCACAACATTTTTTTTTAAATCTTAGATGTGTTAGAGGTAGTAAATTTAGTGTGGGGATAAATTTATGTGCTATAATTTGTTTCTTTTTTTATTAGATTGTTGAGTTTATTCTAATGGGTACAGTAGTAATCACATATAGTTGATACACCAACAAATTGCTAATGTAAGAAGGTAAAATATTATTTGAAACTCTCATGCAATTATATTCTTCTTGGTTTTAGAAGACACGACTGACAAATGGTCTCCTCTCAGACAATACACCACCCCTCATTACCTAGAAAGGAGAGGCAGAGTGCGGAAGACACGTGATTTTACCAACAGGCGGGCCTCATCTCAGGACAGATCGTTCCCTTCACTGGGCAGTTGGAGACGAAAATCTGAACCTAACATGATTCCTCAGTACAATTCAAAGACGATGCCCAAAAAAGTTGCCAAAATTAAAAAAGCCAAAGAATACAGTAGCGCGAGATTCTACACGGATTTATCTGACTCCGAAACATGCGATGCCGTCGGTGAATCCACTGAAAGCTTACCTCAAAATGTCAGTGAAGATGTGACTTATGAACAGGATGAAGATGAAGAAGCGAATCCAGAGGTAATTAAAAATAATTTGGAAAAGATTGTGTCTGAGATTCTGATGCAGAATCAGAGCTTCCATAAAGCATTTTGTAAGCAGAACAATAGGAAGAATGTTACAAGTGATCCAACAACGTCGGTATGGTACGAAGAGGGGCTTAAGCTACCGAGCAAAGCTGATTCTCTACCGAGGTCTTTTCAGTTAAATGATAAAATTACTACAAATGAAGAGCTACAAAATCAGTCTAAGAATGAGGAATCCATGCCCGATATGTCATTGAAGGAGAACTCGATTGCTAGTCTTGAAGAGTTACACGAAAAGTAAGTAAATTTTCTTATTCATTTAAAATAATTACAATTGACTGACACTTATTTTGATTAATTTCAAAAAGGCATGTAAACTAATTTTGTGTCATATAAATTATAAATGTTCGTTTTTTTTAATAATATGTTTTCTGTTTTAATCAATGTGTGTCATTGTGCATGGAATTTGATAAATTAATTTAGATAGTACTAATCCACTTATATAGAGAACTTATTAATATGGATGTTCAAATAGAATGATGTATTTTACCGTGACTGTGCAAATTGATAAGGATTTAATGTGTTAAATCAATCAATATAAAGACTGAAATTTAATATTTACATCAGTACCTACTTAAATTATTGAATAATGTTTACAAAAACACGAAATTTATTTTTAAATAAAATATTACAAAATATGAAAAAATATTTATGTTTAGAAACACTTGATGGAAAATAAATTAAATTTGTGCATTCTACTCCTAATGAAAATAAAAGGTGTTCTGTTTAATGACTAGATTTTGTAATCATTGAGTGACTTAACAAACTTCTTTAGTTAGAGATCTGGGATAAACAGTTTTTTTTTTAAATTACCATATATTATTTATGTAATACTTGGACTTGAGCCAGATTTATCTAAAAATACTTTATTTGTCTAAAAAATGTGCAAATTACAATTACTATTAAAAATATTTTCTGTTAGTTTGCAACATTTTTTTGTTACTTTGTTATAAAAATTTTCCAACAACAAATTATGGAATTATTTAAACAATAACATTAGGGACTATAAATAAAACTGTAATTATGATAAAGTCGTGCTTATTTTTAACAGTATATTGCCAACATTTAAAATCTATTTAAAATTATTTGAAAGCTGTTGTGTACTGATAGTAGAACAATTGGTTTATTTATTGTTGCATTTTGGCTGTAGGTGGGTTATTTCCGCAACAATTATTAATTATTAACAGAAAAATGGTAATACATTGCTTTAATTAAATATGACTCAAATGAGTATTTTTTGATAGGTGAAATTTACTAGTCTTTCTAATTCCAAATATATACTATATCAACCATTTGCAAATCCATTGCAACTTTTGCTATGGTTGAAATATATTCTATACAAATAATTTACAGTCACATAATCTAAAAAACCAGAAAAAATAATACAACTTTAAGGAGGTTATTCATTTAAAATTATGAAAATTTGAATGACATAGTAAACCGTTCACAGATTTGTCACATCGAGTTCTAAAATTTCTAAATGATTCAGAAATGTGTTCATTATATCGACTATATTTCGTGTTTGCCAAGTACTAACAAAATAACAGTTTCATGTTTAATTTATTTTTTACTGAAATTTGTTGCTTTATATTGAACAGTGAACAATAAAGTGTTGAATTACATTTTTACTCGAATTTGGAGTTGTGAGGAGGGTAGGTAGTTTAAGAAACTACAGCACTTGGGCTCCATTAGGTTGTACTTCCATTAGGAGATCAATTCACCAGAGTCGCTGACGATCCTAATGAAAAGAAAAAGGTGGTGACGTTGTTCAGGGACATCTCTATAATAGAAGGCCATCGTTCTCCCAACACGAATTCTCTTGTTAATCAGATAGCACTCACAGAATGCATGAAATACAGCTATTTGTTTAATCCCACCATTATCTAAATTCTTTGTAGATGTCTTCCTTTTAATTCCAACCAAATCTGACAACAGAAGCATACTGGAGGGATCATATCTAAAAGTATTGGGACCCAATACGCTTTTGGTCAACTTGTCAGCTTATTTATTTATTTTTACTTTATTTTAACTGCACCTTTCATGCCCCTTTACCCAGCATACATGTATGCTGTTGTCAGTTGGGGTCGATCTAGTTGTTACCTTATGATTACGTAAGATCAGTAGTGATTGTCTACATAGATTTTTTACTATTGAAAATAGTGGCAACCACTGTAAGAGTATTGCATTGTTTATCCATATTTTACATTGCTCTGTTTAATATTTGACATTTCACATGTCTCTCTACACTGATAGTGTCGGTGTAGTTTCTTCTCAACCAAAAGTGTTTTCATGGTTGTTAATGTAATGTTAATTAATGAACAAAGACTGGTGGAACTTTATTAATTCAAAAAGTTTCCATCCATTTATTAACCATTTTTGCAGATTATTTGTAACCTTTTCCAAAAACTATAATATGATGCACACCTCCAAATCTCTGATTTTCAGACGCCATTCAACTTTCTGTAGTTTATAATAATAATAATGATAATGATATATTTCAAATGAACATATTAACAAAATAACATAGAGTATATAATGAACGCTAAAGCTAAAATAAAATACAGAATCTTAAATGTGGTAAATACAAGACAAAAAATAGATAAAAAAAATAACAATAGATTAATTTTAATTAACTGAATTTACTATTCAAAAATTTATTTATCGAGTAAAAGCTATTTTCAATTAGATACTTAATATCTAATTTGTTTCATAAAATTCTATTACCTACATGATCGGGTAATTTTTTATATATTATTATTCCTAGATATTTCTTTCATATTTAATCATTAACAAAGCAGAAAAAGTAGTGGTCCAAGTGGGCAACCTTGTGGCATTCCAAGTTTATATTTAGTTCCTCTGAAGTAAATCCATTTACTGTAACGAAATACCTCTCACTGAGATAAGATGCCTATGAACTGTAGTATCTAATTAACCAGAACACCCTGTATACAAATTTTATATTTTCAACATTATTACATAAAAAAAATATAAAATTTTATTATTTAATTTTTTTCCAGTGATCTCTCATCTCAAATAGATGACAACGAGCACCCCGACCACAAGATATACCGCAAGTCCGTGATTAGGTTTAGCATAGTACAACGTGTCCGCCAGTTATTATCGGAAGAACAGAAGCACCACCATAAATATCCTGTACACAAACAAGGTTCAGAAGCTATGGGTGAGAAAATAGCCAATCCTGACTACGTAGATCCGCACAAGTTATTTTTGGGCTCGAGACACTGCAGTCGAGTAAATCTGTTGGTCGACATCCCATGCGACGAGGTTGATAATGACATGGGTGAACCTGAACAATTAGACCACACCATTGAAAAAGAAGTACTTAATGAACTTGAAAAGCTTCTCAAAAATAGTACAAGCGACTGCGGCGACCTAGACACCGGGCAACCGCCTTCGATTGAAGATTCTAGTCAAAACACCACCACCCATTCTGAAGTTAGTTTAAATTCTAGTCAAAATTCCGATAGTTATTATGAAAGTATTTTAGAAGATTCTTTAACAGAAGAATATATTAGAGACGCTAATGGCAAGCTGGTAGCAAAACAGGATAGTTTTAATAACAACGATAACGGTGTCTTTACACTGAAATATAGGACATCCGAAACACTTACTGAAAGAACAGAACAGAAGAACTTTTTGCACGAGAAGAGAACAATCATTAAACGGCCAACAAAGGCGCCTCCTCCGATCCCTACCAAACCCAGTAGGCTGTTGGCCAATGGCATTTCAGCAACGAGCACAAGGAGTAGTCCCAATAAGACGGTGGTAACTTCCAGTAACATTAGCTGTAAGAGAACTTTCGTCAACAATGTAAGTGCCACCGTGGATAATGGCAGTCAAAGAAGTATTAACAACGCCACTAGTTATGTGAAGTCCATGGTGGGACGTTTCGAATGATACTTGCAGAATTTGTAATTGGTTGTTTAACTGTGGGGCAATTAATTAATTACTTGCAACGACTTTAACATTTCTATATATATATATATATATATTATTCTACAAATGGTGTACCACTTGTTGATTAATGATTAATTCATTTTATAAATGAGTACAATAAATTACGAGACAATAATATAAGAATAGTTCAATTAGATGCACTTTTTCGATACTCGGTTTTGGCTTATTTAATATACAGGGTGTACGTTGGCTTAATGGCTTAAAATAACAAAATAACTATCTAAGGCCAAATGAATGTAATATAAAATGTGGGAACAATGCGGTGGGATCAAAATACATAAATGGATAATTTTGACACATTGTTTCTTGTATTTCTGGAAAAGATATAGATGAAAAGTAGTTATTTCAGACTCGATTTTCAATAAAAAATTGATGAACTGTATCTTAATTATTTGAGAAATGTATACATTATGCTATGCGTAAATATTATACTTAATCAAAGATCTGACCACGTGATTACTACATCCATCTGTTTTTTAATTAAAATATTATTTTTTTATATATTATTGTTTTGTCTATTTGTCTGACAAACGTCAAGGTTGATGAAAACAGACTTTGTACTTGGGGAAATTTTTGGGACCATTGACATTATAAGGAGTCCGGGACCTAAGAGGATTCTATCACGATGATGAACATTTAAAAATTCTTGGAGAACTGCATACAGAAACCACCAAACAAGCATAATTTTGACAGATCTTTCACTAATTCAATGTGTAGCATGTTGGCTTAGTAACTAAAATCATCTTTGTTTTTTATTTAATACTTATTGAATATATTGATTAAAAATTTTATATTTATCAAACATATACCTTTATGACGTTTTTAGTACACATAGTGCTTTCCAAAATTAGACCAGGTTACAAATAAAAGCTTACTTTTTGATGTTCATTTATTGAAGCCTTTTGGTAAATATCAAAAAGTAACCTTTTAATTGTAGCCTGGTCAGGTTTTACAAACCATTATGTATAAATTTTAAATTTTTAATAAAAAAATTCAATAAACATTAAAAAATAAGTAAAAATTGTCACGAGGCTGACTAAATTAATTTAAAAAAAATTAATTCAAAATACTTGCGATCATATTTTGTTAAGCAACCCGGCAGAAATGTATTCTTGTAAGAATCATCTATTAAAATTGCATTACCTATAAATAAAATGCAAATATACGCACTAATCACGTAGTCGGATCTCATATTATCAAAGATATATATTTTTTATAATTATTGTTCCTGTGATATTCACTATTTGGCTGATTGTTGAAAAAAAGTGTTTGGCATACTGAATTGTGTCATAAAATATTTGAATTGCAAAAGAATAATTGTGGAAAACGAAACTAAAGGAAAATTATTCGCATGTTAAAAATCGAAAAATATAGGGTGTCCCTTTGGAAAAAATATGACTTCGGTTATAACTGAAAACCCTGAAGCTATTGAAAAATATTGTATACACTATTGAATTCTGTTTGAAAGTTGATAAAGAAAAAATATCTTTTTTTTTGTACTATGAAATATTTGAGTGATTGATGAAAAATAGTGTATATGTCACACTAAATTGTGTCATAAAATGTTTGAATTACTAAAAAGTAATTCAAAGGAAAATTTCAAAAATCAAAAAAATATATAATTTGAGTCAAATAAACTACAAAAATATTGAGAACTTAATTATATGATTTTATAAATATAACAATTCCTCTCTTAAAATTTTTGCGGAACTAATGAAATTGCAAATAGTTTTTATCTAGCTCCCCTAAAAATGTTCAAGTTGGCCCACTCTGTACATTAGGTTTTCCAATTTATGTACAAACATACATCAATTGTACACATGCAATTGACGATGTGTTATTATAGTTGGGAATAGAAAACCACAAAAGGAAGGTGAGATAAATTTACAATTTTATTAAATACAGTTGTGGACAATAAGAACTTTCTCACCTAGAGCTGTGTTTTAAAAATTCCTTTAAAGTCATAAATTTCTTATTGTGCACAGCTGTAAAACATGTTGCATATCATATTAATTTTACAAGACAATAATTAAATACTAGATAGGCTACTGCATAGACTCATTCTTTGTGACTAATGTACTTATTTGAGGGATACATGTACATTATATACTAACTAACATTAACCATGTTGGTAATTATTACATATACCTCCTTAAGAACTGCAGCAAAAACTTGTCAATAGAATGTTGTCATAATATAATAGTAAGTCCCAATTTTAAAAGTAGCTATAGTACTTGAGACCAATTTAGAATAGATTTGGACTGTACTAACACTATTGCATAATGATGGACATTTATGGACTGCCTGGATGTAATCCAAATAAATAAATATTCCTATAATATTTTCTTATTTGGAAAGCTCCCCTTAGATATTTGCAATCCATCGATAGTTTAAATTTTTGTCTATATACAAGCTACAATAATTCATACTAATCAAATTATAAGTATACTGACAATATTTACAAAATATATATAACTCATATGGGAACCAAAAAAGGTGCATTTATAGGTATTCACTTTCAGACTCTGTGATTCTGAAAATGTCTCTGTTGCACAGACCAAGCCCATTGAGCTTTATCAATTTAAAATTATGACTAAATGTTGACAAATTAGATGATATATTTTACCTGCACGTTAAACAACCAATTCAGCAAATCTTTTCCATTGTGCTATATTTCGGCTGTTTTGTAATTAGTTGTAGGGAATTTTGTTATTTTTTTAATAATAACATTATGTGTTCTTTAATTTACATTAATAGTCTATATATCTATATCATCAACACCTATAAACTTATTTTGCACAATATTTAACATTTTAAAATGTACACTTGTATGATAATATATCTACCTATTTTATGAGGAAACGTGCCAAATAAGAGTATATTTAAACTGATATTTTAAATTATTGTTACATATAGGTACTAATAGTTTTGTAAAGATGTTTTAAGATTAAATATAATTAATTATCCAGACTGTTTGTATTATTTCATTTTTGACCCACTTCATTTTCAATCTTCGAGATTACACAACACTGATGTAAGAATCCAGACTGGAGGATACTGTATTTCAGATAATGTATGTGAGGTAATGAATTGAATACAGCAAATACATACCTTCATACCTATTAAAGTTGCCAGAATAAGAAATACCTAACCTGGGAAAATATTTCCTATTTCCTATATAACAATTTATTTCGGATTGATAAATTATATCAATATTATTATTTTAGCATATGTACGAAAAATTCCTTAGTAATATGTTGCTCGTTTAAAGATAGAGGGTGTTAAGTTTTTTTTTAAAACATTAGTTTTTCATTGATATCTAAAAAAACACTCACCGATTTTCATAAAATCTTTACAGTAACTTTTAAGTATCATTTAGAACTATAGTTGCGGCAAGAATTTGGACGACTTACGTCATACGACCAAATAAATAATTTAGTATATTTTCATCAATACATGTACTTCAGAGACTGCAACTGATAATAATAAAACTATATGCCTACTACACTAAATGTATGCATTATACATTGCACTAAATTACAGAAAAATATTATTTTTAACGCGGCAAACTATCGAAAATTATGTTGAGAATAAAAACAATTGCGTAACATCAGCCGTGACGTAAATCGTCTTAATTCTTGCTACAACTAAACTACAGTTGATCCTATGATTACAGGGACATGCACACAGGGTGTTTATTTTAATAAAGCTACTAAATATACAACTTCTTTGCAACTATTTTTTTTTTTGTATTTGGTCTTGTTTTATATAAAAATATAAATATACTTATGAACGTCTGTCAACTTATCGAGACAAAAACAAAATGCTTCAAACTTTTCAAAAATTTGCCAAATGTTTTTTATTCTCTACTGTTTTTAAAGGGCAAATGACAGCAAGTGAATGTTGTATAGCATTTCATATACATTCGCATACCAGATAGGTTGCTGTAATTTCGGAAAAAATTAGAGTATACCGGGAAAAATTATATTCGCGGAAAATCCCGGCCATTCCCGGTTAGCTAGCTAACCTACCTAGTTCCTATGGAGCCCTTCAGACGTGGCTGTGTTCGGCATACAGTATCCGGCTGCAAAAATTCTGTTTTCCTGGTTTTAGCCGCCGGCAACACTATGCGGATATAAAATTATCATTGCTTGATAGCCAGGGTGATTTCATAAAAAAAATCAGAAAGGACAGTTCGAAAATTATTTAAAAATACACTTCAGCACGGCACTGAAACTGGTCTACTGTAAATCCTAACCTTGCCCAATGCAAAGCATTTTATAACAACAAATTAAACTGCTTTTGCCACTATTAAACCACAAATGAATAAAATTAATTTGTGGTTTTAATTAATAAAATAATTTGATATACCTGATGATACTGATACCTGATAGTGCCCATTCAATGGCGAAATAGCGCCAATTGTTCTCACTTTGCGAGCGCGTACTGAAAAAATGGCAATTTATCCTTGCGCCCATTTTTCAGGTCGCAATAGTATAAATAAACCTTAAAAGTGATTTAAGCATTTTTTTCATTCTAAACGAATTTTACAACAATAAATAATGATTATCTATTTTAAGCTATTTAAAGGCAGTTTATATAGATTTGGGGGTACAATTAATATTTGCCCACTTACTTAATGTACTCTAGTATCAGTTTTTGCATTTTTTTACAGTAATCTATAATTTTTTTCTAGCAATAGGCGTTCCCTTGAACATTTAAGCATTATCTATTTTTGATGTCGAAGTAAGCTCACCATTAGCTATTGAAAGTAGTTTTTTTAATTTTTAGGGGTGGAATGGACATTTTACAGTTATTTATCACTTTTTATATTGACATACTGTCTGTTCAAATCATTTTCAAGCATTTTTTTCATTTTACACGAATTTTATAACAATAATTAATGATTATCCATTTAAAGCTATTTAAGGGTAGTTTATATAGGTTTAGGGGTCGTAGCGACATTTCCCCAGCTATCTGACGTATTTCTGGGCCATTTCTAATGTTAATTAACAATAATCAATTGATTTTTTAATGATTTATGCGTTCCCCCGGATAAGCCAAAAATCGGCTATTTTTAACATTGTCCTTTCCCGCGGTAATAGTAGCTACATTGAGCCATTGAATAATAAATAACTTCATTAGTTATTACTCAATGACTGGGCACATGTTTACCGGGAAATCGTCTACATACAGACGAGAAACTGCTAAAGCATTTTATCTTACTTTACCATAAATTAAAACGCATGTCCATCCGACTTGCTATCCACGTATGCCATTTTTACACTTAAACTGATGTAAACACTATCGCAAAAATGTTAATATAAAAACGCCGATAGAATGCATTCCCATGACTAGAGACTACGAAGTATCTCAGCCATGTAAAGGTTGAAAATACCACAACTTCAATATTCGTTTTCTCAGAAACTATAAGGATTTTACAATTTTTTTTACGATATAGATTTAATTTTTTTCAGTTTTTAGAAGTTGTAAATCACCCTTTCAGATGGGTATACACAATCAGTAAAATACATAGAGTGAGCAATGTTTGACAACGAAAAATGTATACATTTCTTTGGTTTTTTCTTTTTATTCAAAAGGTATCACAACTAACGAAGGTTGTATCTAGCAAGTCGCTGTTAAATTTTAACTGCAGATTTAGTACCTCACATTCAGTATTTTTAGACATACAATATCCCCGTCTGGAAGGACTCTAATCCTTTTTAGCATAACTTCAGGATTGCAAGGAGAGATGGCACCATATGTCAAATTATGCCACAAATACATAAGATACATTATTAGGGACCGAATATGCAGGACATATTCACATATAGTATAAATCAGAATTTATCTAAAAAAAAATTTTGTAATGTAACCAGCTGCTGACGAACAAAAATTTAAAGAATTTCCCAAGGAAAAAAATAAATACAATTTTTTGTCATACCGACGTGTAAACACATTTGGGCCCGTTTCACCCAGTTTCTATGAACTGACAAACATATTTCTAGTTCTTAACCGTTTCAAACTCGTAAGGTATTGGCATAATAGAGTATCGCGTATGATACGCCACCCTGTTTTGGGACATTCTTATACTTATTGAGCGATTTGCTTGGTACTTATTCAGGGATAAAATGTGGTCCTCGGCTGTTGCAATACGCCGTGGGCGCCTTGGACCTCCATATCTCCCACGATTCAGTTGCAAATTTCCCGTGTCACGCTAGCGTTGCACTATCGCGGTAAAAGTAGTTGCTTTTGGCACATGTGTACTTAGAAATCGTTCTGCGTACAGATGAGAAATTTTAACTTACTTCTCCATAAATTAAAACGATATCCATGAACTCCTAGTTGCTATATACAGGATGAGTCAGTTATAATGTCATTAATTAATAACCACGTAATTTTAACCACGTATACGGAAGGCCTAATAAAAACAGAAAATTAAAAAAAAATTTTTGCTCGACCTTTAAATAATAAACAAATCACCCTATAAAATTTGGCAACACGACGCTCCTGATACGCTACAAACTTTCTGATGACGCAGCCATACGACAATCTAATGTCAGAAACAACATCGTTGCCACATCATGTTTACATGCATAATATCGTCTTCAGTGTGTTATTTAAATTTACCACCATTTATTCGCACTTTTTGCATTTCCCGCATTTCTTTCCCCCCAGATTTGGAGAACACACCACACATTTGCAGGGGAGATGGAGAAAATACAAGCACAAGCAGTAGTTTGTTTATTTCGGTCTCGTGTATTGGTTGTAAATTCACAATGCCTAATTATACAAATTTCTAATATGCGGAAATGATAGATGATGATACGAAGAATGCGAGAATGTTTACGAAATGCATGCCGCAGCTGCTGAATATCGAAGACGTTTCCCTAACAGTGTACAAGTGCTTCAACGCTTTCGCGATACGGGTTCTGTGAAACCGTGTCTACTATTTCTATAATAACAATTCCAAGGCGATATCCCAAAGCAAGGTCTGCAGAATATTACGTGAAAACTCACTGAACCCGTATCATTTTCAGAAAGTTCAGGCTTTAGAACCTACTGATTTCCCCAGCCGTCTTGAATTTTGCAATTGACTGACCCTAATTTTTTTAATAAAGTGCTATGGATGAGTGCAGCTTTACTCGAACTGGCATTTTAAACAGGTTAGTATCATACTACTTAAAAAACAATAAATTTCTAGGCTAGATGTACGTAACTACAAACTAAATAATTAATTGTACTTACGAGTAATACTAAAAATTCATATTTATTTGTAAAACGTAGTGAAAATGTAATATCAAAATTATTAAACTGTAATAACCTAACATAACATATTAATTATTAATATTTAAGGAAAATTCATTCATGTATCTAGATAAAAAGTTAACTTTACTCCTTGTCGTTAAATAACAGTACAAAAACAAGGAAACTAGGTTATTGACCTAATAATAGGTCAAGATTCAGTCTCGATAACTTTATGAGCATCAAATCAGAGCCGTGCCGTTTCGGTTTTGGACAGTTTTTTTGCCGACAACCCGAAGGTTTTTTATTACTTAGTATTTAAACAAGAAACACTTCATCTTTTCTTAATAATTTACCCATTGGGAATGTTTTTTATGTAATGTATCTAAATGGTTTATTACTCGGTTTATTATTAGATATGTTGGAGTTTTGTAATTTCAAAGTAAAATATTTTTTTTAACTGTGACCAAGGTAATTTCTTTGCAGTCATAACAGCCACATTTGGTCGGAAATCCACACGCTAGTCGTCGGTTTAGCTTTCAGAGGCGATTTGTTGTCAACGTATAGGCAGGAGTGTACGAGAACCGTATATTCTACCGGAAAACCTGAATGGACCGCGTTATTTGCAATTTGGAATAGAATTATTTGATTATTATTATTTAATTTCATTGGATATTAACATTTTCAATTATTATTGGCTGAACCGAGCAAGAAAAAATATGAGATTCTAAAACAGTACTAAGGAAATATTTCAATTTGGCAACGTAGCATCAGGTCGACATCGAGTTGAACTGTGAGCTGTAAATCTACCAAGGCTGTGAGCGGTCAGTGACAGTCTGAAAAGGGGGTTTACATAATGATTTGAAAACATTTATTTTCGTGCACTGCGCATAGCGTACCACGCGCGAGGTACAATAGCCCAGTGATGTAAAGGTCGAAAATACTACAATTTCAACAATTGTTTTCTAGGAAATTATAAGGATTTTACAAAATTTTAGTTTGAAATACTGACTTCATTTGTCATGACGCATTTATTCCCAATTTTTTTTAGATAAGCTGTAAATCACCTTGCATACAGGGTGTTAGATAAATTCTGAGTCACCCTGTATATTATTTTGCGGTTTGTAAGTAGCAGTAGTGGTGATATAGTGGTAGTAGTAGTGGTTGTGGAAGTGGTAGTGGCACAGCATAGGTAGACATGTACTGGTAGCGGTAAGAGTAGCGGTATTGGTATTGGTAGGGGTAGCGGTCGCGGTGACGGTAGAGTAGCGGTAACGGCAAAGTAGCGGTAGCCGCAGACGGAGTCGGAGCAGGAGGAGTATGAGTAAGAGCACTAGTAGTAGTAGCAGTCGTGATGGAGAGGAGCTGGAACAGGAGCAGGACGAACAGCAGGAAGAGCAGCAAGAGCACAAGAAACTGGAAGAGCAGCAAGAGCACAAGAAACTGGAAGAGCAGTAAGAGTAGTAGCAGTAGTGGTCGGAATAGTAGCAGTAGGAGCACTATAGAAGCAGTATACCAGGAATAGTACTAGTACTAGCAGTAGATTTCTCTTCGAAATGTTACGGTATGTCCGAATCTGTTCGAAATCAATATGTACCAAATAAACGTTTGATAGAAAAGAGATAAAGTTCAACTATCGTCCTATTTTGATTACAGCGATTCATATAAATTTAGAAATGTATTACATGAAAAGTTAATCTAAACTTAAAACAATTTTATGGTAATATTTTTGAATTCATCACTTACCTATCTTTCATAATCAAGTCTTTATGGGGAAAGGAGTTATTATAAGTATACGCCAGACTCATCGCATATCCGCATAACTTACCTCCGCAAAGTATATTTCGTATTAATATTGTATAGGATCTTGACGCGCGCTGAATCATATAAAATCATAAATAAAATATAGAGTATATTATAAGTAGACAAGGATACTCAAGTATGAAACTGACATATCACCAACACTATTTTCCTATTTTCATACATTTTTATTAAGTATTAATAATATTGTTTGAATCTAACTGCTCTGCGGACTAATGCCCCGACTTGCGTTGAATTATACCAACAAGTTTTACCCATATACACATATTTATTATTATTAGCGTTTGCAGTAAGGTAAGTAAAGAATCTACAATAACTAATAATAATGAATATATAGATAGATATTGTGGGTGTAATTTAACGCAGGGCTGGTTGGAGCATCAATTCGCAGAGTGGATAGTTTTACACAATATTACTAATACTGGAAATCTCGAAAATGATAAGAAGTACAAAGTTGATTAAATTGTAAAATCGTTGAGCGACAATGAAAGCTCTTGATGCCTTTATTTTTCTTGTAATTTTCACAGTTCATTAGACTCCAATTTTTCTTTTGACTTTGCAACTATAAATAACATCCTGGATCGACTGCTGCTATCAAAATTGTTATTATTATACCTAACACTGGTCATGACTCATGACCAAGTGTGCAAAAATATTGTTGTTGAAATGTGATAATTAGATTTTTTTTATTTATCTACAAACTCTCCGTACATATTATAATACAAACGGCTGTTGGAAGTTATTTAAAGTCTACGTAAAAAAATACTGCAATTAACTAAAGACTCCGATGCAAGAGGTTAATTTATTTAGTATCTGAAAATGGAAAAGTTATATATCTATATTTATGGTCAGTCAAAGAAGAAAATAATAGTTATCAGAAAAAATTTTCTAGACATTCAACCATTTCCCAAATCTCCATGTAAGCATCTTTAAATAAATCTTTCTGTATAGTTATCTTTTAAATTTATGGCCATGTGAAAATGCTTTAGCAGAACGATTTTCCGGTAAACATGTGCCAAATGCAGCTGCTTTTATCGCGGAGTGCTTTTACAAGTGTACTGCAACACGAAGGAAACTTGAAACCGAATTGTGGAAGAGACAGAGGTCCAAGGCGTCCACGGCATATTGCAGCAGTGTGGTGTATCATACACGAGGCTCAATTTTATCCTTATCATGTACAGCGTGTCCAAACATTAATATCAAGGAACTGGACGAGGAGGACCGATACCATGGGTGCCACGATCTCCTAACTTTAAATCATTTGGACTCCTTTTTGTTGGGATATTTAAAAAATGAAGTGTATCGCACAAGTGTATACATACTATTGATAATTTACGCAAACATCATAGTTGCTGCCAATAACCTCAAAGTGCAAAACGGACAAAAAGCAGAAATATTTGTGTTAGTTTGTAGAAACTAGGTAAGACGGGCTCAAAATTTTGTTGTAACATCAGGTATACAGGGTGTTAAAAAAAGAGTGTAAAATATTTCAGGAGATAATAGTATGAACTGAAATAAGCAAAAAAGTCTTAATAAACATGGGTCCGCAAAGTAACGGTTGCGGAGATATGGACCACTATTCGTTTTTCAAACATTTTATTTTATTAGGAATAAACCGACAAAGGAAGCTTTTAACAAACAAAAAACAAAGTTACAGAAGATGTTCAGAGTGCCTTCTGTCCATTTGCAAGCAGGCACGAGATCTTAGTCTCAGCGATATTCGAACTCTTTCAAAAACACCCTCCTTGGTTTGGATTCCTTGACCCTTTTGATTAATCCGTAGCTGCAGCTCTTCTAGACTATTTACAGGAGTACCATACACTAATGTCTTCAAATATCCCCAAACAAAGAAATCTAGAGGGTTCAGATTAGGCGATCTTGGAGGCCATAAAACAGATCCGGCCCTTCCTACTCATCTATGTGGAAAAGTTTGGTGTAAATGCTCTCTAACGGCCATGAAAAAATGCGCTGGAGCACCATCATGCTGGAACCACATTTGTTGCCTCTGACTCAAAGGAATGTTTTCCAAAAACTCATACAGTGTGTCCTGCAGAAAGTTGAGGTAAGCACCACCTGTCAATCGGTTTGGTAAAACAACAGGACCTAGAAATCTGTCACCTACAATACCCATCCAAATGTTTAATGAAAAACGTGCCTGATGTCCAGATTCTATTAGAGCATGAGGATTTTCGTCGGCCCAATATGCGTATTTTAAAAATTAAATACTCCATTTCTTGTGAACCCGACCTCATCAGTAAAAAGAATGTTTGCAAGAAAACGAGGGTCTTCAGCATCATGACGTAGAAACCAGCGGCAAAAAACCAAACGTGCTTGATGATCATTTATTGGATTTAAGGCCTGTACTCGTTGCACATGGTATGGATAAAGTTGCTCGTGAAGAAGTCTCCAAACAGGAGAATCACTAATTCCTACCTCGGCTGATATTCTCCGCTTACTCGTACCTGGATTCTGCTCGACCAGTGCTAGAATTTCTTCTTCTGCTCTAGGAGTGGATACCGACTTTGGTCTTCCGGATAAATGGCACTGTTTGCTCAAGGAATCACGCAATCTTTGGCGAATTCTTCCAAACATGCGTTGTGAAGGAATCTGGCGATTTGGATAAGCGTCAACATAAAGACGTCGCGCTTCGGTGGCGTTCCCATTAGCACGACCATACATGAAATGCATGTCTGTTAATACTGCGTTAGAGTAACCAGCTATAGCGAAAGAAAACTTGTACACTGAGAACAACTGTCAAATACGTACTGTTTATTTCACTAAACATCAACCAACTATTATAAGAAAATACACAACGTTTTTGCAAAATTACTATTACCTCCTTAAATATTTTACTCTTTTTTTAACATCCTGTATACAACTATTTTATTAATTAAAACCACAAATTTATTCTATTAATAATAATAACATCAATAGTTAAATTTTCTGTATAAAAAAATGTTTTATATAATGATATTTATTTCTTTGCTTGGGAATTTCTTTTCATTTTTTTGTCGCCGATTGCATGCTTTGCCACTTTATCAGATTGAACCAGTTTCCAGTGCCGTGCAGAAGTGTAGTTTTATATCATTTTCGAGTTGCCCTTTTTAATTTTTTTTTACAAAATTGTACTTGTAGCAGTCCCATGTACATTCAAATTTTTTTTAGATAAGTTCGTAGTCACCGTGTATACGCTTCTCGATAAATCTACCTTATATTGTCGATCTGGTGAATGTAACACTGACATAATCAAGGAAGAAAAAATTCAGGAAAGTTTTATCGATGAAAATGGAACATTTGATATGCGTCTATACGTAATATGTTTGTAATATTCTTTCAAGGAGTGTTGGATTACATACTTATAAGCAAGAGAGTTTAAATTTGTTATTTGAGTGATTACTATGTGATTACCCAGTATTCCTGCCCAGACATTCAGCTTTTCAGGATACTGAGTGTGTGATTCCCTAACACAATGAGGGTTTTCATCCGACCAATAACGAATATTATGCCTATTCACTGTACCACTGAGAAAAAACGTACACTCATCACTGAAGCAAATATTGTAAAGTATATTTAGATTTTCTATAATTCTGTTAAACAGATGCCATGTTTTTGCAAAATCCGATGAACCCCTACCCCGAATTCCTACTTCCATTAATTCGTTAGGAGGATTGTTTTTCTTAAGATTTGATTAATTGACCCAGTTTCTCGAAATTTCTGAACAATCTCGCTCACATACAAATGACTTGTTTGGTGATCAGGATGCAACTGTATTGAAAATTCGAGCAGTTTCTCTAGCACATTCATTTCGTTTTAATGAAAAAATTGATAAATTTAAAAGTTACACTTTGATTGTAAGCCGAAGATGAGATTTGATCCAACTGAAAATGGGTTCAACAATAACACATTTCCGATAAAATTATGATAAGAACCTCAACCTACCTTACGTTTCGTTTATTATTGTTTTTATCATCAGATGTAGAAACCTCTTTGCAGTTTAATGATTATGTTTTGATGTATGAAAATCTTTACAATGGTGAACTCATGCTATAAAGTAAGATGAAAGAATTTTAAATGTAAAAATAAAAAATTCCAAAAAATCATATTTCAACGTTTTTTTTATTGAAAACGAATAATGATTTTTATTTTTTTTACGGATTCAGAGTCTGTATCAAAAGAGCTTTCAAACAATGTATCACATGCCTTACAGTGTCATTTGAAATTTTCATATTTTCAGCCAAATACAAAATCAATAATAGGAACTGCTGAAAACTCATCAATCATAATAGGGATGCAATAGATTTTGTGTTATTAACTTAAGATATAGACCAAGGTAAAGGAAAATAAATTGATTTGTTGCACAAACATAAGTCGAAAGCTCAACCGTTTCCATACAGTCTGTTCAACACAACGAAACAATATTTTATCATATTACATAACCTTAAAATAGTTTGACTAGGACATCTTATAGTTACTTTGAGTGTTTATTTATTTGAGGTTACTTTTAGAACCATAAAGTTTCAAAAAATTATATAGAGGGTGTTGGTAGCTGTAAAAATATAACTTTAAATTTATTAGCAAATAGATCTAGGGATGAGTACGAATTCCCTTACAAACGATTCAAGACTTATTGCCTTGAAAAAATACTACCTTCTGATATGAAAATTTTATGACTGCATACTTTTCCGATTTATCTACAATTGAAGGTATCTACATTATGATCAAATTACTTTATGTTGAGAGCAACACTTGGTACAAAGCAAGATATTGATACATCAAAATATTTGAAACATTGTACGCTATCTACAAACTCAATGGTTTTAAATTACGTGTTTTCCTCAAACGTCAAAGTGACCTCTATAAACCAAAAAGTCAAAGGTTTTGTCAAAAGAATAACTTGGAACTTTATTACCCAAGTACCAGATAATATACAGGTTGTTGCGACTTTAATGCAGAAAAAAATAAATTATATATTCTTGGAAATATTCAGAATAAAACACACACAGTTTGCCCAGAAAATTGAACTTAAATTTTGTAGTGGATAAATAAATCCTAGCACAGCCAAAATGTAACCGTTTGATAGCTATGAACCTAGCAGTTGCCTATACAAAGGCTGAGTCAGTGTTGCCAGATGATATAATTTTACGGAAATTTGTAAAACGAACAAATAAAAAGATAACGGGTTTACATACACTAATTAATTTTGAACTGGATTTTTTACAGAAATTTACAACAGTTGTTAATATAAACCTGGTATAATCTTACCGGTATCTCACAATTAGTTGTATTGTTTGTTCGGGGTTAGATTAGAATCGAAAAAATTAATTGTGAAAGGTCGGCAAGGTTTCTCAACAACAAATCTAAATTCCCATAAATATAAATATGGACAATTAATAATTTTAGGCAGTTTAATCCTTGTATTATTAAAGATAAATAAACTAAAAAAGTGAATTAGTTACTTCTCTATAAATGGTAATGGATGATCCGAGATGTTTGTAGAAACAAAATGCAGGGTATTACAGAAACGACTACTATTATTTGAACAGGTTGGATTTTTATAAATAAAATTAGGTTTAGAGATAATATTCATTAGCGTGGAGGCGGACCTGGCAGTAAGGTATCCAATTTAGGCGAACAAATAGCAACTGACGTTTTTTATTTTTTACTTAATGTAATTTTCAGTAACACTATTCTCCACTCTTCTATTACTCAAATTAAAACAGCAAAACAAAGGCAACACAATGCAAATCCATAAATACAATAACATAAAACTCCGATTTTTTTTACAGAACTTGAATTGACATTTGAACATTCCTTCAAATAACAAAAATGTCAATAGAAAATTAAAAAGTATTAGGATACTTAATAAAACGCACTTTTGATATAAATGCTCATAAATTGAGTAGATAGTTTACAAAAGCCTATTGTTTAAAATAAGTTAAAATGTCATTTAACATCGAACGTCTGTCCTAATAACATTTTACTATGGCACATTACATTGGAATCGAGGGATGTTTCGCAGAGGCATATTGGTGTACACATTGCAGGTATTTTGAGACATTTTCTTAAATCCCGAGGTATTTTAGGGCATTTTGAGGCATTTTCTGGTATTTAGGGGCATTTAAGTGCATTTCGACGTATTTTCTGGAATTTCGAGGCATTTTGGGATATTTTAGAGGCATTTAAGAGCATTTTTGAAAGAATTTTTGTATTGTATGTGTACGCGTAATAGTTTGTCCATGAGGTGCTCATTGAGATGGCTTGTATAATTCGATATCAAGGCAGCAGGCTGCCAACTAGGCTCATGGATGTTGAAAATTATACCTTAGTGTCATTTCTTAATATAATAATTTAATTGAACTACTAGAAGAAATTTCTTTGAACATTAGTGCTCATGTGGTATTTACATGAGGTTGCCCCTGCTAATTATCTGATAATAGTAAGAAAGCATTTAGATAACATATTTCGTCATCGATGGATAGAAAAATAAAATGAACATCCATGGCCGACACGTTGTTCGGATCTAAATCCGACTGATTTTTTTTCTGGGGTTATATTAAAGCCATAGTTTATAGTGCTGCCTCTATCAACAATAGAAATGAACTATGGCAAAGAATAGTTTCAGCTGCAAATGCTATGAAAAACATGAACCCATCATTTTTCACTGTTTAGAGAATTTTTTTAGAAAGATATATTTAGTCAAATAATCGAAAATAATCTTAAACATTATTAATGTTTAATTAATGTTTTTCATAGTTTTTCTTGTTATATTTTATTATTTACTTATTCCATACAAAAAATATTTAAATCTTTATTTTAGTTTTCTTAATTGTGTGATATATTTTACAACTACAATACTTGAAATATATTATGTAAACAGTATAATGTTTGTTAATGCAATTTAATTATTAAAAAATTATGTTTCTATAACACAAGTTGCAAGTTAATGGAGTTACGTAATCCACGAACTGCACATCCTTGCCTGTTTTAAACGCAGTTTATTTTTTTCAAAAACGGTGCCTCTCAGCGATATTCAACAAATACATATACCTTTTTTGTTGAAAAATCATTGAAAATTTTAAAAACATTATATATTTCCACTTTATGCAGTGGCGCATTTATTTTTTAGAAAAGAATCTCGAAAATATAGTTTGCACGCCACTGTTTTTTTCGTATTGACGTGAAGTCGCAGCAAATGAAGTAAGTTGCCATTAGAACTCCTCATACCCAATTAGACAAAAATACCTTAATGCATCTCCGAGATAGGTATGCCTAAAAATCGTTTTTATTTTTCAACTTCAACATCCTGTATCTGGAAAACTAAGCATTAATGAGCAACATTGTATGACTTTTCTCAATTAATTTTCGTCGTAGAATCTAATGGTAAGATTTGGCCTATTTTTTAACGAATACCTTGTATAAAACTGATAAGTAATACAATTAGGACAGAAAATGGTAACTAAAAACATAAGGCTTTTCGAGGTATTTCCTGACATTTAGAGGCATTTTGTGGTATGTCTAGTATTACGGTAACATTTCGGTGGCATTTAGGGCATTTCGGGGGTATTTCGAACATTTTTTAGCATATTGAGGTAATTTGTGGCATTTCGGAGGCATTTTGGTGCATTTTCCGCGAGGAAGGCATTTTGGTGTACAAAATCTGGACAGCGAAATGCCCCTCGATTGGAATAAATCGCGTGATATCCGACCGAATATTTACAAATCGAATAATAAATGTAAAGAGTTGAGAAGTTGATACCTCAATCTACGAAGGGGTGGTAACTACGAAATAAGTAATGATGTAAGTCGATGTCCCCCTCAAATTAAATTTCGACATGTTTTTGGAATTTTTTCAAACCTGCATATTAAACGAAATATTCAGGTGGAAAGTTTTATATGAAACACCCTGTATGTAATGGCCTTATTGAACAGATGAATATACGAACACCAAAATATTCATGCTCAAATGAAAATGTGTTCTATAATGTTTACAATATTAAGAATTATGGTACCGATACTTGAACAATGAAAATACGAAGGAAGCAATTAATTAACCAGTTCCTTAAAACGGTTTTTAAAAGAGCTTCCTACAAGCAAACGGTGTATGCGTGGATCTGATTGATTAATACGGGAATTGATTGACGTGAAGGGTTGGCTAACTACCCAAATTTTATGTACTTGTGCCACAGGTGAGCACTGTTGAGGTAGGATATGACACAGGATGATATCTGCAGGAGTGGTTACGACGGCGCTGTTCCGGACGGGAGGGTTGGTTGCCTGGGAGCCCACGTGACCGAATATCGACCAGATCCTTTCACCCACCCTTATTTCCGCCCCTCGTATTTGTACACATTCATAAACGCACATATTCATTAGATTTTAACCACGAGCTGATGACACCACGGGAACACGGGAGTCTTCCTTTTTTTACCATGGGATTGTGTGTTTTATGCACATCGGTTCAAGGCGGCGGGGTGGACGCAGGGGGTGGGCGGGGGTGCGCTGCGTACCACTTGTGGAGTCGCATGCCTCGGCTCGCTCATTACCATGGTTATTGGTTCATCTTTCAGCCGCGGATAGCTGCTCAAGACGTGACAATTTCATAAAGAATTTTATTTCGCTCTGTGGTTTTAAAAGAAGAAACCCATTTGCGGGGACTAAATTAGCGGCCCGGTTGACTCACTGGGAAATTTAAATTTTTATTTGATCTACAAAAGACTCCAAGCCGTTTTTATTTTCTTTCAGTCTGTAAGCGTTATAACGGACACGAGCTACATTAGATGCCTACATAAAGCACTAAAACGCGCCGTTTTTGTACGCAATTCAACGAATTCATAGCTGTTTTTAGAAGCAGTTTAAAAAAAATCAAATTAAGATACAATATTTCTGCACTGTACTAATTAATACAAATTTTATCTGTTACGTTTCATGGAAAGATTTCCTGAATTTTTCACGCCAACTGCACACTGATAAAATTGTATACGGCATTATAAATAATATAATAAAACTTTATTTATTAACACTTGTTCATACAAATATGAAAATGAAATTTAAAAAGTTATAAATAAAGTGCGATACACCACTAAAGTACTATTAGTACTTATACGTGTTTAAATGGCACGTTAAATAGTCACTGTGTTATACGCAAAAACAAAATAACAATAATAATAATAATACAGAACATTACCCAGTCAAACAAATGAACAGAGAACTAAATAAAGTGTAAATACAAGTACAAGTAATTAATAAGCAAAATAATTGTGGGAATTGTGGGATGTGTATATAAGTATAAACTTAAGTATCAATTAATCCTATATCAATATGTATCCCTTATTTATCAGATATAGATACACACAAATACATACATAATATACAGGGTGTTAAGTAAGTATGTGCACAAACTTTAATGGGTTAATCTATGATTGATTTTAAGACAAAAAGTTCACATAAACATGGGTCCGCAGCAGATTTGTTGTTGAAGTTTGAAAAAAAAAATCAAATCTTTCAATATTTTCTGAGTAGTAAGAGCTACCTAGTTGAAACTTGGCACACCCCATTTTTAAAAATAAACACGTGGCATGAGAGGGAACATTCCCATTATTTTCTAAGCCGTATATAATTCGGTTATAAAACATTTATCCTTGCACATGAATGAGGGACTTTTGAGCGATTCAAATGAGAGGGCGTGGTGCTTAAAACCGTTTAATGAATGCTTTTTTAATTAATATTATACAGCAAAATTATGTCTGGGCATCTGTTTACCTAAAACATTAAAATGTAATATTCTACTCTACCACATACTTTTGCTTTATACTTCCGTGCCACGCAAGGATAATGTTATTTTCATCTAGATAAGGTGGCAGATAAAACTCAAACATGTTATCTACATACACACAACACATTTTTTTCTGTAATTGAATTGATTATTTGCTTTCCCAAATATAATTACAATATAATAGCCCCAAAAAGTGTCTTGAAAAAATATTTATAGGGGATGTAATAAAAATAAATCAGATTTACAGTATGAATGTCTTTTACGAGGGGAAAACCACTGGGGTATTTTACTGTACAAGCTGTAGGTAATTAAAGGTATTTTTTGGGTATTTGTGCGTAATTATGGGTATTTTTTCGGAATTTTTGGGTATTTTGTGTATTTTTGGGTACTATCAAGGTAATAATGGGTATTTAGTGGGTATTATGAAGGTATTTATTGGGTATTTTTGGAGAAAATTAGTATTTTCCCGCCTATTCTTAAACACAATGGCGATGGCGCATGCGTTTTGATGATGGTGTTAGCCCGTGGATACATAGGTTTAGGCCACAGTCTATCTTAGGCCACAGTCTATCTTAGGCTGATTGATAATAAATTCAGAAATACAGCAAAAAAATAATTTTCGATTTTTGTTTCCCTTATAAGCGGAAATTTGGCCACGAGCAAGTTATAGATATATTTTTTTAATGATATTTTTCACGTTCGTCCCATTCCAATATATACAAAAATGACTGAGAAAAATGGGTCCAAATTTTCCAATAATTTCTTAAATTTACTGAAATTTTAAGTTGGTACGTGAGACGTTTGGGTGGAACTTGCAATAAAGCTCCGCCTTTAACACGTCACAATTCATTCATAAAATTCGAAGATGTTACTCCTATAATTTAACAGAGTGATAGACAGGGTGTTAATATAAAAATTGATAAGGAGAAAATAAAATTTCCAATTTCGAGGAAATTTTATTTTTGAAGATTTAACTTCGGAATGGTTAATCGTGCGAAAGACCGTTCTGTATACAAAGTGTTGAAAAATGTGTTACCTTTAAAAAAACTTAATAAACTTAAAAAAATTAAGAGAGCTAAAAACTTGTTTTTGGTAAAAACGTCTAAGAAGGGTTCTTTAGAATAATAATTAACCAAAAAAATGCAGGGTGTTTAAAAGACTGGGGTCTTTCCAATTTCTAAAAAAACCCTAAAAATTAATGGAATAACAAATTATTTTTATCAGATATGTAACAAGGGTCTATTAGAACACTAATTAATGAAAAAATACAGGGTGTTTAAAAAAACTAAACAATCTTTAAAAACTGAAAATTAATGGATTTAAAAAAAATTGTAGATGAAACTTTTAATAAAGATCTACTACATCACTAATTAACGAAAAAATACAGGGTGTTTAAAAAACTAAACAATATCTAAAACCTTTAAACTTTAATGGATTTAAACAAAGATTTAGATGAAACTTTTAACAAGAGTCTATTAGATCACTAATTAACGAAAAAATACAGGGTATTTAAAAAAAATTGAACCAATCTCCTAAAACCCTCAAAATAATAAAATTTCAAATGGTGTTTTGATTAAACTTTTAAAAAGGGTAGGTTTTAAAAAGGATATTGCAGATGTTGAAAGAAAATATATATTTTATGGCCCGCTTGATTTAATCGGCACTGCCGTATATAATTTAATGATAAGATATGAAATAAAATAAAAAATAATATAAATGCCTCAAAAACTCCTTAAAAAGTAAATAAAAATTGTGTCCAATATGTATCTTATTATATGTAACTACATACTTACATTTCCAAAGATCCAACATTATTTAGTTATTTTGTATATTAAATATTAGAATGTATTTATTGATTTATTTGATTAAGGATTATACCTTAGTTTATATAACAATTCTCTGTTTTATATTTACTACTTATATAAATGTGATGTCAGTCAATAAACTCTTCCTCACAAAAAAATTACTTATTGTTAATGAAATTACTGATAGTTCTATATTATTTACGTATATTGGAATAATTTCTAAGAAAATATTATGAGAGAGTATTGAAAAATTGAAGGTATAGTAAGCAAAATCGTGGGTGTAATTTATTTTTTGTTTATTAGATATCTGGGTATTTAAGGGTATTTTTGGGTACTTAACGATATTTTTAGGTACTTTAGGATATTATTGGGTAATACTCATAGGTATTCTTTGAGCATTTGTGGTTTTTGGGTATTTTTTAGGTATTTACTTATTTGCTGAGGTATTTTTTCGGGTATTTATGGGTAATATTTTTAAAAATGGGTATTTCGTTGTACAAATTTCAAGCAGTGGTTTACCCCTCGGTCTTTTATAATATTTTTGTTTCATATTTATCCATTTTTGTTCCATTAATTTGATCAAAATAAATAAATGCAAAAGTGGTTTCAATGCATTAATTAATTTTAAAGGTGACATTTAATATTTATTAAATGGCACCAATTCTACACATTTAACTAGGTATTAAGCATACTATAATACTCCGACCAGTGTTAAATTACACCCTCAAAGTCTCTTGTACATATTTATTATTATTAACTTTGCATGTTTTTAACTTTCTTCTTTATTGTAAATATACCTACCTAACTAGGTACCTCAAATCAATTTTTCTACAATTCCTACCACATGAATTCATGGATGTTCTTTGATTTCAAATATTTCGGTATCTTAAACAAATAACTAATCAAGTTCTTTCAATATCATTGTGGAATATTTTATTATAAATATTTTATTACTTTTTTTGTCCAAATAAATTTGATTTTTAAGTCATGCAACGTTAGAGAGATAGACATAATTTTTAAATTCCATTTCTAAACTACTGCTCAAAGAAACAATTTGTAAATAATAGTTTTTAAATGTCCTAACTGATTTTATACATGGTGTTTCTGGACATAGGGCTAACCAGATTTACAGATTTGCTTTTTTGTTACACCATACAATATATATGTTTATACCGAGCCACCCTATAATATATTGACCAGAAAAAGGAAGGCAACCTAACTTTTACATACGTATACATTTGTACTTTCGATTGGTATTAAATTTGTTTGGTAAGCAACCCAGCTAACAATTTCCTGTTCTATAAAAACGTTTCCAGAGCAAATTTTATAGAGCAATGTTTGTTCTAAGAACATTTTTAAAACGTTCTTACAACACTTATACCATACAAATGGGCACCGTTCTATAGAACTTTTTAGATCTTTAAACTATTCTGTAAGGTCTGCAGGAAATACTTATAGAATTGTTGAATAAACGTTCTCACAGGTCTTAAAGAATTTTTATAACACAGTTACAAAGCAATCTCATAAAAATTCTATACCACTTTGTTATACAATTTTTGTGTTGCATGTTGTTCTACTTAGAGAACTTTAAAATCGTTTAATTGTATCTTTTAAAATAAAATGTTTCTGCATCGCACATATTAGAAATAATATGGATGAGCCAATAAGAACCAAGATAGAAGATGACCTAATCAGCCTGCATAAGAGTACTCGCACCATTACGAATTGCTTAGTTGATTTGTCCATCAGGAAGAAATACATTTTAATGCGGAAAAAGTTTTATCGTGAAATCTGTAGTACATAACGGTAATTTTTTGACGCGCCCTCAGTTAACCTAATATTTCCTATGATGCTGGAAATTTAATAAAAAAAATGTTTTCTAAATTGATGAATTTAACAACCAACTGTATATAAAATAGTCAGAAAGTAAGTATATCCATATTATTGATGTCATTTCATTTCACCTATTTATATTGTATATATTTTTCATTAAGATTTGTTTTCTTTATTCACAATATGGTAACAGAAAGAAAGGCTTTATCTTGTACTTCCAATGGATTCTCACTAATATGACATTTTTGTGTCGATTCCAATTATTTTAGAGCAAATATGCTTCGTAAGCAACTACTATAACAGATCTAAGCAATTTAATATCCACAGTGTTGTCATATTTTATTGTGGTAATATCAATCATTTCAATCTTATTTAATAAAGCTAATAAAATTATTTAACTTTAACATGTAGAAGTGTAAATGAATAAGGTTTAGATATGCTCTATAAGGAAATCAGTTTCTATCAATAATCAAATAAATCTTATCTATCGTAATGAAATTTTCCTTCTGCAAGCAGATAATATTTTCTACAAGTCACGATTATGTTATACAAATTCCCCCATTATACTTTGATCAAAATATTTCGTACTTTTATAGGCAGGTCTCGTTAGATGGGGGTATGGGAAACCTAAATATGTATATAAATGGTAGTTCTATAGTGTTTTTGTATGGAACAAAAAGGCTATAATGATTTTATAACAACTGTATTATTATTCTCTATAACTGCTTTAAAGAGCTTTTTCTCTTAAGTTCGATAGCAGCATACATATTTGTAATTTGTTTTCCGCAGCAGAATTGTAACTTAACAACGCCTTACACAATAGTTCTATAATTAAACTATAAGCGACATTACAGAATAATTTTATAAGAGTGTCACAGGAGATGGTATAATACTATAAAGCACTATTTTGCATCGGTTTTACAGCAATTTGATTCGATAAGCACCGTTGCTGTAAAATTGTGTTATTGTACACACTTATAGGACTACATTAGCAATTATCTCATAAATGTTCTATAAATTATGCTCTAAGAACGTATTTGCAACAAATTTAAAAAACAATTTAGTTTCTGAAGGCAAAATAGTCTCATGTGCCACAATAATGCAACAATTTAGTATTCTAGATACAACTATAAAATATTAACAGAATATAAAGCCCCTATTACTCTAAATTTATAGAACTACTTTGCTAGCTGGCAAGTGAGCGCAATATTAACATTAATATTAATTACAATATTTTTAATTCAGGAGAGCCATGAACGAACCCATGAACATATTTCATTAGACAACACATTTGCGATATATTTGTTTAACATATTTTGTTTGACAAAAAAGTACTTTTCATTCGGTAAGCAGATCGGTGCAGTACGACCTTAGTTCAAACCTTAGACTATAATTACATTACTGCAATTAGTGCAATTAAGTGTTCTGAGAGAAAAAATTGCCCAGCATCTTCAAAAGTCGGCACTGGTATTAGATACATATGAATTATGTATAGCCCTGACAAGACAAGTAAAACTTATTCTTCATCGTTAAAAAAACAGGTTTAGGATTATATCCCATGCTCTCTCATATTAATTCGTTGAATATTTCCAAAACCATTTGATCGAAAGGCCATGGCGGCTAAAACTGTGTCACGGAAATTTCACATCAGCGGCTTTTAGCTAATTAGCTAAAAGATACGACTGCATGCTAAAAAATACATTAAACGACCGCCTTCCTTTGAATTCTATGTAACGGGAATTTCTGCTTGAAGTGGGCACGATGCCTGGCCACATCAGCAAACTAACAAACAAGCCCGCCGTTTGATTAAACCGTGTTTAAATATTGAAACAGTAGGTACACTCAGCAAAAAATGTTATATCTGTGTGGTGATCCGATTTTTTATCACCGCAATTGTACGTTGTACACAAATGGGGGTTTTCCATGCGATAACAAAGAAATGGTATATACAATTTCAATGGCCTACATTTAAAGGTAGCTTAGTTAAATACTGTGATTCTTATTTCTCAGTTAGATGCAGTTTTCCAATTGGAATTAGAGTGACTATAATTTTTGAGTTTTTTGAGATTTTATGTAATAGGCAGGTTCGGCAATATTTGTTTTTTATTAAATCAACTGAATATGCAATAAAAATAAGCTTGCCAAATTTAAAATCAAAATTAAAAAAATAAGGCAGTTTTGAGCATTTGAAAATATCCAACCGATGCAAGGCGTACCTGTATGCGAGGCTAGGATGCATGACGTCAGTTACCTACCTCGCGTCGCCTGCCTTGGACATTTGTTATAGGTTACGCGGCCGATTTGGATGGTTTATCGAAGTAATAAGTGATATACCAGCAAGAAAATGGTGTTTTATACCTAAATGTGCTCTATTATCTATTAAATCAAAATGATATAAGTATATTGTTTATTATGATGTGATGAATAAAAAAGCTAGAACATTTGCTTTACATTTAATATTAAGAAATATACTCATATTTACTCAAATATGAGTATATTTCTTACATACCACGAAATACTCATTTAAAAAACACTTAAACTTAGATATGTACCTACTATACAGGGTGAACCTTAAATAAGTACAAATATTTTAACTACAGGTGTAGTTCATCATATAGATGAGTCTAGTGAAAGTCATTTTTAACAATTTCTAATATTTACGGAGATATTATTTTTTTTTAAAAATACCCACATTTTGAGGGTCGTTGATCAGATAAAACAGAGCACTGACGATAAACCAGATGATCCACTCAAGGCGAGGTTGCCATATCGTCTTTAAAATAAATATTTTTTAACGTTAATCTGCATAGATTGAATTAAAAAATACTTGTTTTAAGTGATAAGAGAAATAAAATTGGGTAGGTAGTACACTACGCAGTAATATTAACCCAAATTTTAACTTTTTAGCTGACATTACAATAAACGATTAAAAAATGAAGTTCCGCAAGTTCGATATCTGCTGCCAACTCCCAATTAATGACGTTACTTTGTTCATAGATTGAAAAAAATATACATAAGCATGCATAAAGAATAAAGAAACACTATGGTTTTCACACAACACATTAAAGTAAAATTTCCTCCTCAATTATTTATTACTTTTTTTAAATTCTAACTTATATAGGTAGTTATAGGTATTGCAACTTTACTAATGTAATGTATACATAGAGGTTACAACTTTCTTGAAGCCAAGACATTAGTGTAACACTGGCAATGCTGGAAATCACGCATTCAATCCCTCTCTCGCATGTTTCTGAGTCAGACTTGTGACTCAGAAATATCGTGTGGTCAGCGGTCTTCAACAAGTTTTTTTATTGAAAAATCATGAAATTTATTTAAAATTTGACTTTCTTATTTCTGATTTTTTTGTAAGAAAACTATTAATTCTGTTCTACACAGAGAACTATACTACTGGTTAAAATATTTGTACTTATTTAAGGTTCACCCTGTATACATTTTTACAACTACTACCTATATAATTTCGGAAACACGTAAATTTTCAAAAGTCAACTGCACAGTAAAATAGATATTCTGTAAATTCAACATCGTATTCTAAAAACATTAGTAAATTTTTTGAAAAATCGGAAATCGGGATGGTCCAAAATATACTCCATTTTTGGAAATTTTCTGAAGCATTTGTAAATTTATTTATGCAAAACTTTTAAAAAATTTCTAAACTGAAATTAATATATTTAGAAAAAGTTTACCAAAGAACTCGTTGCAGTTTCACAAACACTTGTTTAATAAAATTTTGATGCCCTACCGAAGTTCAAATTACAATGAATTTTCACCTTGAGTGTGGTGTAGACAATTTGCATTTTCAATTTTTTTTATGTAAGAATGTAGGCACAAAACTCTGCACTTTGGTTGTAACCACACCACTTGGTAACTAGTAGTTACGTTTTAAAGAAGGGCAAATGTGGGTGTGCTTTTCTAATATCCGAACTACTTCTTCTAAAAAGCTGGTAGTGGTGGGAAAGTCAATAGAAGATTTTTTTAAAGGTCAACAATTTTGGCTTTTTTAAATTAGTGGAATCAACTTACGCAAAATAGGTTGACCAATCTTCATAATCCTTCTCGATCTGTAAATACGTGTTAATGACCATGACCTAACCAAAATTGTTATCAAATTGCGGTTTTTTCCATCGCATATTTTAAGTGACACTTTTCAAGTGATAGGTATCTCTAGGTATATAGGTGTATATTTTTGCCTATTTATTGTTATATAGTTTCTGGTTATCTGAACTTATATTTTATGTTGTAATAATTTTTTTTATAATATAATAATTATTATAAAAATGAATGTTGATATACTTTTCGACGTTTAATATGTATATACATTTTGACAAACTTTACTGAGAAGCATAATTTCTTTCTAAAGAGTATTAAGTTTGGTTTTTTTTTAATTTGGGGATGGTTTTAAATTCATCATTGAAGATATGTATAAATTATTTTGAGCTAATAATAAAATACCTTAACTTTTTTACAGGGAAATTTACGGGAAATATCGTTTACATGAACAATCAAAAATGGTAGCTACGTGATATTACACAGCTAAGAAAAGTTCTAAAAAAAAATCTATTGAATAATTCTGCAAATACTGATGGTTATAACTTATTTTATCTGATAACTGTAGATACGAGGTATCACATCTTATCTCGTCTTATTTTACGTTGCACAAGACTATGATGAGTAGATGATACGTTGCGTTGAATACTATCCGCGTTGGTCGTAAAAAATTAACACCACTTATACATTTACTGCTGGTAACTTATGCGAATCGGTTTTCTAATATCCTTCCTACATTATATGTACTGTGAAATTTTAATCAACACAAGCTAAAGTAACAGTTAGTTAATTATATTTAATCTTGTTTGCTTCCCGCTTTGACAGGTAAGCGCGTTTACCTAGTCAGACCAATTAGAAACCGTTTTGTGGTTCTCCCTACAGGGAGAACTTTAATTTGGTAATTACAGGCGATACATATTTTTATTTTGAAAAATCGTTTACAAATATGTTGTATGAATCCATAAGTTAAAATTTTACAATAAAAATTAATTTTTATTCGTATGTCCGAACCCACCTAATTTTATTGGATTTCAAAATTATAGAGAGTGACTTTTATAAACTCAGGTAAAATTTATAACAGTCAAAGAGAAATACGAGCCGTCCATAAATTCTTCGTATAAAGTTGTGTTGCGCATACATATTTATTGTGATATTATCAAGAGGGTAACCACTGAGATCAAAATTGTGACAAGATTTCGTAAAATATAGATTTCCAAGGGATTTAGTGGAATTCTGGGTAATTGAGAAAAAAACGCATATTCCAGGGACAAAAATATGATAGGCTAAATCAAGTTACCTTACTTCAAAATTTTATAATTTTCGAGATACTTTTTTAATTTTTTCTCAATAATTCTATTATAAATTATAATAAATACATAAAACTTAGTAATGGTGAGTTTTCTATTACAAGAAATTGAAATATGGCCTCGAATTTGCTGTGAACCGTAGAGGGCGCCACTTACAGTACAGTTTGTATGTACTGATGTATTAATTGTTTAACCGATAATTCTTATTCCTTGACGTTTTCTTCTTAAAGAAACAACAAGAACAGCCGTTTTTTGGATAGGATTTTAAGGTTTTAATCTCGGTTTAAATAATAAATATAAACCCATTGTCTTCTTTCATACTTTATTTAATTAACTACTTATATAAAGTTATTGAAGAAAATCTAAAATAAAATTGTATTTTCAACATCCTGTATCTGGGAAACTATAAAATGTTGGAATAAAGTAACTTAAATTAGATCAACACATTTTAGCCCTCGAAGTATGTGGTAGTATGTTTTCACAACCTTACGGTCAGCCTGTATAAGTGAGATATATAAAAAATTTCAAAAACTTCCTGATTTATTAATTCGACAAAAAAGAATCTTTCTAAGATTGTTCAGAATTGTAACATTCTTAGTCAAAAAACTGATTTTGATCCTAGTCACACCCTGTACAACAAGAAAAAACCCTTAAAAATATTATTCGATGCCAGTGGCGATGATGCGAAAGAGGGCTCTAACTCTCAGATTGACAAAAAATGAAATTGACAGTTTCTTGACAGGTACACGGTGTCTGGTTTTAATGTCTCAAAATTTTACGTCTAAGTCTAAAATCAATAAAATGAAACAAGAAGCATTAAACTTTGAAAACATAGTTTTCCAAACAACCGTGATACGTGTCGCATACATAAAAATGTGAGCTGGAATCTGCGTTATTCGCGAAATGGAAACGCGAATAAGTATAATAATGTCGATAATGACGCAAGGTGGACACTATTGTTAGTGTTTACGGGTAAATTTACTTCCAGATGATGCGGAATTTTGCATGATTTCGCATGATTCCTCGAGATTTCGCGCGATTTTTTGTGATTTCGCACGATTTCTCAGGATTTCGCACGATTTCTCGTGATTTCGCTCAATTTCACAAGATTTCGCAAGAATTTCGCAAGATTTGTGCAAGATTTCCATGAGTGGTTACCCCCTATTGATATTATTGTATGTAAATTTATGTTTATTTTTCTACAAAACGGTTTATACTTCAATTATTTATAGTCTACCTTCTGTACCTATTGATATTTTTTTATCTTTTTGTGACTGTTTGGAATAACTTGAATTTTTTAATTATGGAATAATTATTATCTTAGGTGGCTTTAATGTCAATATATTTTGTTACTGTAGACAATTCGGACGGAAAAATAAATTCTATTAATAGTTTAATAAATGTTTTACACCTTTGTTAGTATAATAATGTATTAAATCATAATCTCCGCTTACTTGATTTAGTAATATCTAATTCGGAATGTATAGTTATGCATGATTGTACACCTCTAGTTCCTGAAGACTTACATCATCCTGCTTTAACTATCGATCGAGAGTTTGCTTATCAAGAAAAGTGTATATCAAACTAATGTGCATTAAATACTATATAATTTTACAATTATGAGGTATTCACCTTGGTGTACCTCAGATATTATAAAAAATATAAAATGTAAGGCAAAACTTTTTAAAAGATATAAAAAATCCCATTGTCCATACGTTTTCATTAAATTTAAACAGCTAAGATTTATGATTAAAGATCAAATTAAGGAAGCATCTAGAGATTATCTAGACACTGTACAATTATTTTTTATATATTTTTAGGTATTAATAATATTGTGTGAAACTAACTACTCAGTGGACAAAAGCCCCAACCTGCGTTGAATTACACCCACAATATCTACCCAAAAAAAAAAAACTGTACAATTACACTGGATCCTCAAAGGCTTTGGTCTTTTATTCATGCGAAAAAATAGATAATTTAAAATACCTGCAAAATCAAAGATAAGAGTCCTCATTTTGATAATTATCAACATATCGCCAATGCATTTGCAGAATTTTTTGAAAGTATGTTTGTTCCGTCTAATTCTCAACTCTATGTTGATGTTTTTAATAATAAGGATACGCCACTTATTAACTTTGAAGCAATAACTGAATCAGAAATTGAAAAATAAAATGACATCGGGGCCAGACAGATGTTATATCATTGATTGGAAACAAGCTAATGTATGTCCAATTTTTAAAAACGGGCTTAAAAGAATATATTGAATTTATCACCCAATATCTATTCTTTCGAATTCCTCTAAAATTTTTGAAATTATACTTTATAGTTGTATATATAACATAGTTAAGGGTCAGTTACCATTTGAGCAACACGGTTTTATGTTAAAGGGGTCTACTGCAATAAATTTATCAGTATTTACACAATTTGTCTTTGATACCTTAGATAATGGTTCAGTGGATACTATTTAATAGATTTTGCCAAAGCAGTCGACAAACTTGACTATCATATCCTTTTGAACAAAATTTTGGTTTTAACGATAATGTATTATATCTCTTTAAATCTTACTTAACTGACAGAATTCAGTTTGTGTCATATAATGATTTTGTATCTTTTAATTATTATTCTGCCACTTCAGAAGTCCCTCAGGGGTCGAACTTCGAACCTTTATTATTTCTTTTTTATTAACGATATCTGTGAAGCAGTAGGTTTCAATAAATTATTGTTTGCTGATGATATGAAAATGTTTTGTTCAATTTGTTCCATAGATGATTGTTTAATATTACCTACAAGATCGCACGAGATGGGTGGGTCGGTCGCCTTGAGTGGACGCACTTCTATTTGAAAGCATGGTAAGCGGATTTTTGCGATGCGGTCCACTCCGTCCCGACGAGTTTAATGAACGCCTACCTTTATAAAGCAGCTTAATCACCGTTGAGATTCTGTATGACCTGTTGCAAACAATTAAAAAATAGTTATACAATAGCAACTAAACAACAATTTTATAAGGGCTGCATTCTGGTATCATTAGTAGCAATAATATGACTTTTTTGTAGCATAAAATGCATCAATAAAAGTAAATTATTTATTAACTGTATCGTAAAGGTATCAGAAGGTATAAAGTAATGGGTATATCTATTTAATCACAATGTCTGCAACTAGATGTTATGTTTTTGACATTATTCCGGCTTCCATTTCCCCTCCTGTTTTCGGTTGTGTGACAAATATAGTTCCTATTTTTCAAACTCGTATATTTTTGATATACTCCTTCCATCCATTGAATGCACTTAATTTTTTCCTCATTAATAAATAGCCCCCTTTTAACTGACTCTTCATATATCCTCTTTATTACCTCCTTCAGTTCTGTTCTATTTCTTGGTAGCACTACAAGATCATCTGCGGATGTCAGACATTGATGCCGTGTACAGTATATAACGCCTGATCTGTCGACTCCTATATCTCTTATGATTTTTTCTAGTACTATGCTAACAAAATAGCTGATAATGGATCTCCTTGTCTCAACCCATCTTTCCTCAAACACTTTCATGATTCTATTATTTATTTATAGTTTTTCAATGTTCTATATCTTCTTACTGACTGCCATTTTTCTAAAACCTTATATATTTCTTTTTATTTTATCGTAGGCTTATGTGTAGTCTACAAACAGTAAGTACTAAGGTTGGTTCACTTACCAACATAACTTTTCATAATTCGCTTTGACTATTCAATATTAGGAAACCAGCTAAATTTGTATAATTTTTATAGTTAAGAGGCCATAACGATTTTCAGCATTGGTCAATATGGTTGGTATTTACAAAATAATTTGGTAATTAAGCGATTTATATTAAACACGGGAAATTATGATTTTATAAAGAATGTATCATACCAGGGTCGTATCGTAATGGTAAATAATATATGATAGCATTTCAAATAATGGATTTTTCATATTTCCAAAACATTTCAATGAAACAGGTGAGATAAAAGTAGGAATTGTTTAAATTTTAAGATAAAAGTCGTAGTTTTTTTTGTTTTGATAGAATTTCTTTGCTTTTGTTCAAAATTCGCCACTGGCTTTATAAGCTTGTCACAAAATTGTTTATAAAGTAGTTCTATATTTGCCGTTATAAGCTGTTTAATAATTTAGTTGCGAAAACGTTTTTGTGATGAATTTAAAAATATTTCAGTTGTTCACAACAAAATAAGGGTACTTGCCGCTATAATAAAACAAATATATATTTCCAATGTAATATACGGCAATACAACATAACTGTCGTATAACCTGAAAATTATAGAACTGTTTTACTGGTTGGGAACTTTCATCTAAATGTTTTCAATAAATTAAAACTAACGCGCAAAGTCCAGTGGTATGGCACCTACGCTCTACCATCATACAAAACATTCCAAATAATCTGCTGCAGCGGAATATCTAATAGGGAAAACGACTACTATTTAGAATGAATATTTTTCTTTCTTATGTCACGCATACACATCTATTATAATTTCAATCTGTTGCATTTGTCAATATGTTTATAATTATTATTAACATTACACCAGTATCCATCATCGACTAAATTATTAATTTTAATACATTACCCCTACAGTTTTAACGCCGCGCCTATATCTGATTCATATATAATGTATAGATGTCAGACGATGAGAATGAAAGCTGGAAAACTGTCTATCCGAAATACACATAATTTTCAGCCATCTTGACAGGGCATAAGAGGCTGCTAAAATCCTTACGATTTATTATATTCTCAACAGTTTGCCTCTCTCACATCCCTAGCTGCAGTAGATATTAATGGAAGTGGGAATCGGAATCTTAATTTAGGAGTTAGGTAGTTTGGAAATTAATTATCGATATTGTTTTATGTTATCAAGTTATCATCATCAGCGCAGTCTATAATTCAATTACATTTTATGCAAACGTAATTTAATCCAAGATCTTTGTTGAAATAAACACAAAATTAAATACCGGTTATTGTAGCATGCCCGTTTTATTGCTTAATTATATTTTATAAAACTAGTGGTGGTAGAGAAACAATCATTTTTAAGCATTTCCAATGCCTTCTTACATTTTTTAATGAAAACACAAATTCAATAAATTTAAAACATTTAAGATGCTATAAAAAATGATTATTCTATATAAATACACAAGGGTTTTAAGTGATGCTGAAGAACGTCACGTTGCCAGGTTTTTAATAAAAAAAATCACTAAAGTACTTAACTTCCGAAAAAATTGTATTGAAAAAAAAATCGTAGTTCACTGTGTATTAGCTGCTGGATCATCGTAATAGGTTTAGCAAGTACATCTAGAAAGCTAATATAAATTAAAAAAAAATCATTAAAATCTCTCGTCCCGAAAATTTTTATGAGGGGTGTCCTAATCCTTAATAGGCCGCACTGTCTGTATGTACAAGGTGTAACAAAAATGAAGGTCATGATTTAACTCTTACCTGTATATAAAAATGCCTTTATACAGGAAGTTGGAGTTCAATTTTTAATATTGCTTTTTTCACAATAGATGGCTGCTCACCGAAGGGGAAGGAAGTACATTGTTCATCCAATTTTTTCTGGTGCACACCAATGATCAAGTTCTCCCAGTGTAGTAGTGTAAAATTTTATTACTTTTAATACATTTTCGTAATACTCTTGTTTTTCTAGATAAATTTGAATTTTAAAAGTCATTCAACATTAGAGATAAACTGTTTCAAATATAAATTTTCAATGAAACGCACAAAGTAACAATTTATAGATACCTAATTACTAAGGTTCTAATTGATTTTATACAGATTTTTACGCAAACTAATGGTTTCTTATTCGTTCACTTAAGAAAAATAAAAACCGGTATTTAAGAAATAGATTAGTTAAATTTATTTATTTTTTTTCATTACAAAAAATCTAATATTTTGAAACCTGTGGTTTTTGTCGAAATTTTTCAGTCGCATTTATAAGGCGCTCTTTTCAGTTGATTGATGTTCTCCCTTGATTCAGAATAAACATTGTCTTATATAAACCACTCAAAAACATAAGTAAAATCCAATGGAGTAATATTGGAGAACTGTGGTAATGTGGTGGCCACTATACACATTACCACACCAAAATATTTGTTAGTTAAAAAGTATCTGAAATAATGTAAAATAGACATTGAATCCTCTGAATGCAAGTATACAAATGCTTTTAAAAAATTTAGCAAAAGCGTTAGATTTTCTGTAATTTTCTTAAATTAACCTACATATCTAAAAAATATTTGTTTACGTAAATTCAGTTATAATATATTTAAAACTTTGATAAATTAGCTAAACATTTTGTCTTTGACGTTCCTTTAAAATTAGTAATTAAAAAAAGTTATTAAGAGCATTCTATAATTAGACCGCCAAATTGAAATTAGTAAATTACTAATTTTGAGCTCCATAGTTGTCGAAATAAGCCTATTTTTCACAAGTAACTTTAGAATTAATCTCGGAATTAACATTATCACAGTGGAAAGTTATCCACTTATGTAAAAGTCTCAGATCAAAATGACCAACTTTCCACCCTGTCTAATACAAAAATTAACAAATTTTTCTTATAAGATTTATCAAAAAAATTTGTAATTTTTTGTAAATTCGAAATTTCTTGATATTTTATTTACCACGCCGAGAGGTGCTGCCATCAGGCGGTAATCTTTGACTACAATATATTTCGAAAACTATGCTGCTAATAATACAGTTCAATAGTTGTGTTAGCGATTTATGCAACATATAACGAAATGGCATAAGGTACAAGGAAATTCGGCGCAGACTCAACGTTAGCTGGTGTAGAGCACTCTTAAGTGCAACTCAATTCTCAGTGATTATTTCTGACGATGCATGATTTAAAAAAAGAGGTTTTACGAAAAATTACCAAGAGTAATAAAAACATTTAAATAAAATATTACGCTAGGGTATTAGAAGTAATTGTCTCAAGCGTACGTCAACAAGAATAGAAGAGGCAAAGTATTCCCTTCCCCCCCCAGTTTGTTTTTTAGATGTCGTATATAATAATACTCTTGAGGATTTCGTTAATCATAAGGAGTATCTTTATTAAATTGCTATGTGAAAAATTGACATAATGGTTGCAAAGATAAACAACTTTAAAAGTTCATCTTCAACATCCTGTATATTTTAAGAGTGACATTTATATATATAGGTAAGTAGGGTTAAAATGAGGGGAAGGTCACTCCATAAATAGGTGTACAAATCTAACAAACGTATTTAGAAAATACAAATAAATACGTAAATACAGTGAATAATACTTTTAAATACGAGTATTTACTTTATAACAAATTTTAAATACAAAAAAATACATTTAAATACAAATAATTACGTTTAAATAGAAACAAATATATTTAAATACAATGAAATACTATTAAATAGAATTAAGTATCTTCAAAAGCTGTTTAAATAAAAATATATTCCAGTTTGATTCTGTTTGTCTATTTGGAATTGAGCGCCAAATAGTCCTGATTTGACAAATTAATGTTTTTATTATTAGGTATTTGACACATGTTTACACGGATAAGTAAGTATAATAATTTTAGGTTTACTGGAGTCTAAAATTAAAGCCTATTTCATAAAGTTAGATAACAGCAGTGCTTCCAGTGAATTAAAAAGAAAAAAAGGTCTAAATAGGGACCAAAAAGGGACATGATAAGGCGTCATTTGTATCGATTTCCACGTTTTATTTTAAAAAATTACAATACATTAATACTTTAACGTAATAAACAAAAATAAGTTGTACTTTTTTTATATATTTTTAGGTATTAATAATATTGTGTGAAACTAACTACTCAGTGGACAAAAGCCCCAACCTGCGTTGAATTACACCCACAATATCTACCCATATATTCTTTATTATTAGCTTTTGTAACATTTTTTTACTGTTTTAGAAAAATATTTTAAGCTAATATAAATCAAATCTCCTACAATTCCTATCAATGAAGTCATATGTATGTTCTCTGATACCAAACATCTAGGTATGCTAATGAACAATTCCACAGACAAAGCTCTATTTAATAATTATCTAAAGAAAATAATCTAATTTACTTACTCTATAAAAATCTAACTTCACTTTTTTGGCAGTGGGAACACGACAAATCCAACCACAATAGGTGAAATCTGACCTATTTCTGCATTTTTAGGATTGCTTCTTCAGGTGGTCTCCTTTAAGTTGAATCAAATGTCTGACTATAAAAAATATTATAAAAATTAAAATTATTTGAAGTTAAATATCGACAATGACAAAAAAGTGACATCCTGTCAATAAATTAAATAAGACCTACTTGAAAAATGTTCACCTTTTATGTAAAAGTTTTTATATATTTTTAGGTATTAATAATATTGTGTGAAACTAACTACTCAGTGGACAAAAGCCCCAACCTGCGTTGAATTACACCCACAATATCTACCCATATATTCCTTATTATTAGCTTTTGTAACATTTTTTTACTGTTTTAGAAAGGTATTTTAAGCTAATATAAATCAAATCTCCTACAATTCCTATCAATGAAGTCATATGTATGTTCTCTGAGTAGTTAGTTTCACACAATATTATTAATACCTAAAAATATATAAAAACTTTTACATAAAAGGTGAACATTTTTCAAGTAGGTATTGTCTTATTTAATTCATTGACAGGATGTCACTTTTTTGTCATTGTCGATATTTAACTTCAAATAATTTTAATTTTTATAATAATTTTTATAGTCAGATATTTGATTCAACTTAAAGGAGACCACCTGAAGAAGCAATCCTAAAAATGCAGAAATAGGTCAGATCTCATCTATTGTGGTTGAATTTGTCGTGTTCCCACTGCCAAAAAAGTGAAGTTAGATTTTTATAGAGTAAATTAGATTATTTTCTTTAGATAATTATTAAATAGAGCTTTGTCTGTGGAATTGTTCATTAGCATACCTAAATGTTTGGTATCAGAGAACATACATATGACTTCATTGATAGGAATTGTAGGAGATTTGATTTATATTAGCTTAAAATACCTTTCTAAAACAGTAAAAAAATAAGTTGTACTTGTTATTAATAAAACTTGCCTTACCTTGACTCAACTTGATTACAAACAAAACATTTAAAAAAATGTAGATAATGGCTGCGTCTAACGTTATCAGGCCTAAGCCGCTTTCTGTTAGCGTTTGGTGGACGGTTACGCTGAATTTCTAGTACTTGCAATCCAACCAAGCTGAAAATACAGGGTGACCCTAAGTTGCGTGTACCAGTGAAAAGCGTTGACTGATTAAAATAAAATTTGTTATCTGAAAATATATTCGTAAAAGACTTTTTTTAATGCAATTAATGTTAATTACCGACTTGCACAAATGCCTTATACGATACGACACGATATGGATACGATAGTTAAAAATATTTTTTTTATGTATTGGGTATCTGCTTGTCATATTTTTGATAAAAGCTAACACATTTTTAAGTAAATTCTGTCTTTAAAATTTTGATAACTTTTACCGTTTAGTTGCAAAAAATTCTTTTCATGCCTAACATTTACTGTAAAATGAGAAGGAGTACCATTACGCATGAACTGCATTCAGATAATACACAAAAAAATATTAATATTTTTTTAACTGAGGTATCCAGTTTAAGGCATTTGTACAAAACCGTAACTAATAGCATTAATAAAAAACCTCGTTCAAATCTTTTCCATTTTGTAACCGATTTAAATTTTTCAAAAACTTTGGCGCCCTAGAGATAGACATTGGCTCTTTTCCTACACGGCACCTGACTAGTTTAAAACCTGTCCGAAGCCGTCAGTCAGTTTAATATTAGATACAACTCCGCTGCAGTAAGTCGGTGAACGATTTGGCTATCCATTTGGGACAGGTTTCCAACCAGTCAGGTGCCGTGTCGGAAAAGAGCAATTAGCAAATACAAATAATAGTTATTTATGTACAAAAAATAAGCAAGTGTTGTCCTACTCGGCCTGAAGGCCTCGTTGGACAATTTCACGTCGCGTGCAATAAACACTTTTTGTACGAGTTGCATACAATATTTTTTCTGCGTTCATGCAAAAACCAAAAAATGTTTTATTTAGATGACACTAACTCTAGGAAAATATGACGTCGATTTGAACGTTTATGTTTGTCATGCCGACAAACGCTGTAGTAGAATGACAGATGAATGCAAATTTTATTGCACTAATGCAATAAAGAACCATTTTTCCACTAAATATATTTCAATATAGTTTTGTTTTTTGCATGAACGTAAAAAAATATATTTAAATACTCGAACCTTTTCCTTAAATACTTTTAAATACATTTTAATCAGCATAAATACAAAATATATTGGCGATGATAATTATAAATAGGTGTACAAATTTGTCAAAGTGACCTTTCCCTCGGGTGAAATCGTCGCATTTTGTCGTCAAAATTACGTACTTAATGGAATTACTTGCTTTTTTATTACACTATGTGTAACTGTGGTGAATAAATTATTCAAATTAAAAGGTATTTAATATCATAAATGTCAAATAATTTACACACTGCTATTTATCTTTACATTCCCTTGTTTCCTTTACACACAATTGCCACTGGTTAATTTGGGTTGATAATTCTTGAAAATACAGTAAATTTCGGTTATAACGTACCGGCGGGGACTTAAAAATTCAGTACGTATAAGAAGTACGTTTTAAAAAAATATATTCATTTTTTTAAATTTCTATTAATTCTTAACAAAACTACAAACATTTATGTATGTACATGTTTAACAAAAAAGCAGCAACAGAAGAAGGCCGGGACTTGTTTATTCAGTACGTTATACCCATAAGTACGTAATAAGCGTGTACGTTGCAACCGAGCTTTACTGTATGTCGCTTTTCAGACGTAAGGCTTTTTAAAACTATATAATTTGTTATTACCAGCTAAGGCATTTCATTCAAAATGGTTCTAAAAATGTTTCTATAATTTTTATTAAATTAAGTTGTTACTTGCGCTCTTTGATACCATATATTTAGATACATACTAAAGAAATAACCCCTTATTATTGAATATTTCAAATAAATAAAGTTTATGTTGAAATATGATCTTCTGGGATACAACTCTGCTGGTGCTATAATTTCAAATTTATAAAATCAAGTAATTATAGTAAAGTAAAATATTAATCAAGTATGCAAAATTTCAATGTTCTAGGATATTTTATTTGATTAAGAAAACTCTCAAAATAAAAAATTGAGTATGTGTATGTGCAAATTTTTAATGTCCTATACCTATTTTGAGGAAAAACGAAAATCAGGCAGAGTAGACCCAGACGACAAATATTTGGCAAACAAAAATTTTTGTTCAAAAACATTTTTTCTTAATTTTGTTGCATCTAACGTAAAGAGAGCACGCTATTAACGGAAAAAATCCGAAACCAGGCATAAAATTTCTGAAAGACATTCTTTAATACTTACCTCAAAGATAAAAGGCACTTTACTAGCAAAAAACTTAAATTTTCTAAGTTTACTTGGCGAATCTTAGAAGACCATATGCCAACACTGTTTTTGTTTCTTAAAAGATTTTAAATGGATACGTACACAGTGAAAGCAGGTTGAAGCAAGTCATCACCGAAAATCTGCAAGTTCGCTTTTATCAGAATGAAAATTTAGTTTATTTGTAGTGTAGAAAAATGCACAAAGAACTAGTAACATCTTCAGTTTTTCGAAGACCTATATGGAAGAAAAAAGTGGAGAGTCTCCTGTGCCGCCTCAACTCGGAAATTGGTATTTATACCATGGCTTATGCTGATGATCTCACTACGCTGATTAGTGGAAAGTTCGAGATCTTTTGCCAAAGAATGCAAACGGCCCTAAGAACCGTTGAAAAGTGGTGTGTCTGTCAACCCCAGAAAGACGGAAATGGTTATCTTCACAAGGAAGAGAAAAATGGCGCTAATAAGGGCACCAACTCTCCTAACCTCTACGTTAAGCTTCATTTGGAGAGAAAACTAAAAAAGGTGTACATATTCTATGACCAGTGCCGTAGGACTGTTGGTAAAATCTGGGGAATGGAACCAACAGTAGTCATGTGGATATACACTGCCATTGTGAGACTCATGTTAATCTATGCGCCTATTGTTTGTATGGACAAAAGTCCAACAGACAACAGATAAACAAAAGCTCAGTCAGATACAAATGATTGCCTGATTGAGCATAACTGGAGCTATGCGAACTACGTCAACCATAGCAATGGAGGTGCTATGGTATGTCTGCCACCTTTGGATATTTATCTAAAGAAAGTAGCTGTGACAACTATGCTTTACCTCAAGTATACTGGTATTATACCAGATGTAGGATGTGGAGAGGTTAGAAGTCGCCTGTGGAATGAGGTCGTCAGAAGGATGCCCCTTCTGCAGGCAGACGCTGACAGTATTTCTCCCAAATTTGCTTTTGATAGACCCGACACGGTAATTATCAGAAATGGGAAGACCGCTCGCGAGGATGTAATTAACATATTCACGGACGGATCAAAAAGAACGGAAGGCACAGGATGTAGAATCTACTCCAGATCGTTGCACGTCCGATATGCAATGGATATGCATGCTACCGTAGTATAAACGGAACTAGCAGGTATAACCATAGCCACCAAGGAAATTGTTCGTTGCATATAACGGGCAATACCATCATAATCTACACAGATAGTAGACAATCACTTATGTAATAATAAGATCAGCATGGGAGTGCCATCAAGCACTGGAAGTGGCCTCAACTGACAACAGCATATTTGTATACTGGGTAAAGGGACACGAGCGGTGCTATGGCAATAAAACAGCTGATAAACTGGTCAGGAGTGCATCGGGTCTCAGTATCTTTGGACCTGGTCCCTCCAGTATGCTTCCGCTGTCAGCTTTCGTTGAAATTATCAAGGAGAACATCCACAAAAAATTCAAAAGACGGTGGGATGAAACAAATAGCTGTCAATATGTTAAGAAGTTCCTTGAGTACCCCAGCAAGGATACAGCTAAAAAATACCTGGCTATGACCAGAATGAATCTTCGTCTAGTGACAAGTATTCAAACTGGACACTGTTGGCTAAGAAAGCACCTGTATTATACGAGGAAGTGTGAAACACCTCTTTGTAGGGGTTGCGAACAGGAAGACGAGACCGTGCTTCATGCACTCTGTGAGTGCACAGCAGTCTGATCAATAAGAGAATCCGTGTTGGGAGAGCGATGGCCTCTTATGGTCTACATTAGAGGGATCTCCTTGAGCAACGTCACCACCTTCTTTTCTTTATTAGGTTGGTTAACGGTTCAGGTGGATTGATCTATTAATGGGAGGAACGAGGAGGAAGCACAAGAGGACCAATGGGGCCTAAGTGCTGTGGCTTTTTAAGGCAACCCTCTCACAATTCCAGAATCCAGAATGGAACAAAAAGGAAAATAGTTGTGAATTAGTTTGTAATTTCGAAATACAGTTTTGCATTTTATTGCAGTTGTATTTTTATTTTTGAAATGTATTTGTTGAATTATTCGTTTTGGACATTTTTTCATAAGAGCTTCTTGTTTTGGTCAGATATACAAGCCCCTTTAGTATCTTTAGTATCGGCACTTATATTCCGGACATCCTGGATTGTATTTTGGTATAATTTTGTTCAAAAGTTCCAGGTATGATTTTTTTCATTAGAAAATTTTGCTAAATTTATAATTCAAATATTTATTGTATGAAAAAAGTGATTTGAACTTTCTTAAATAGTACCTTTTAACTAAAGTAAAAAAATACTCACCTCAAAGTAATAAGTCTTTCTTCGTTGCTTATGTAGACTACACCAATTTTTCGTTATATGGCATTTCACTTTATCTAAAATGTAATGATAGGTTTCATGTGTCATCTTTGTATTTTGAAAAAAAACTTTACTTGTAGTTTCTTAAATTTTAAATAAATAATGAATTCTTCACAATTTTTTCTGTTACTGTTAATACTGCACAATTTTTTCTATTGCTGTTAATACTTCAAATTGATTCCACTCCTTGCTTCTACTTTGTATGTACCCTTACAAAAAGAATAAGCTTTTATGAGGTTAGCAATGTTGTCATTTTCTTGTCGATGTTTGGTCCTTAACATGTTACCTATGAATATTTGAAGTCGTCGAAATATTTCTATTTTATGATTCCGTTTGTTTTTTATTGAAATACCATTGCAATACCAAGATTTTCTTGTCTAAAAAGAGTTTAAACTAATGTTATCAGATTTACAGACTTGGCAAAAATTTCAAATAACAGGATTATTAAATGAACTTATAAGAGCAAAACTATATTATAACGACATTATCGATAAGTTTGCAGCTTTAAAATATCGAAATATTGAGTTTATATTAAACATTATAATAATTGAAAATATCAACTAACAAATGACTTGATGTATTTGAGCAAATAGGCATAAGTTTAGGGAAACAAGTATAGGTTCCCATTCAGCCTTAACAATACTTCTTCGACATTCACCATAAATTAAAATCATTTCAATTTTTATCTCAACTGTTAACTATTTTATTTTGGTAGGTAAATAGTGAAGCACTGTGATTAATGAGGGTCAGACACTGACAACTTGTCTGTCTATTTCCTGACATCAACCTACTTGATCGATTTTGCTTTTAAGTTACTAAAAAATGTTTCGTATAAAAGTTACTAGTTTTTTATTCCTTATCCAGTTTAGAGAAAAAAAGTAAAGCTTTGAAAATCTAAAGTTAACCTCGCTATAACCTTGAAAACATAGTCAAGGTCAGAAAGTGCAACGCCACTTTATTAGCTCTCCGATACTGACTAACTTCTATTCCACACATTTTTTCATAGAATGCGCCGTTTTTGAAATATATAGCTTTCTCAAGTTAAATGGACCACTCGGTATATTATTTATTCTTGCACTTCACCAAGTCCACAAGCCGCCACTGACACAGACACAGGTAGCTGCAAAATATATTCAGTACGTATGCACATACACAATTACAAATATACACAGCTACAGAGAATCAATTAAAAAACAACGCTTGCAAATTTTCCCGGAAAGGAAATATTAATTATACATAATTTTCACCAAACCTCCTCTAAAGTTTCAGCGAGATTAAATTAAATACTGCAGAGTATTTCACGGAAACGAATATAAACTAAACCACACCAAGTATGACAAACAAAAACGCAGCAGTAAAAAGTTACCCAGTTTTTATCTACCTACCAAAACTAAGGAACTCTGTTCTGACGTAAACTAGGAAATAGAGTGGCTGAAATTACTATCTAGATAGAAGCTTAATGGTTTAATTAAACTTTAACCTGTGTTAGATATTAAAATATAGGGTGTGCAGGGTTTAACCACTCTTATTCTCTAATAGGTAGGGACATTTTTGCACTCCATAAATTAAATCTAAGTACGATGTTAGTTTCCAAGTTTTTATAGTTTGAGAAAGTAGCACTATTAGATCCTTAGAGCACAAAAATATGGAACATTTAACTAATGCAATTTAACCCTCAACTCGAGACCACGGTATGTCATACCGCTACGAAAAATAAAAATTAATTTAACTTTGGAAATTGCATCTCTGTACGGTGGGTTGCCTGTGTATATTTAGGACATTCAAGTACAAATACAGTATGCGCCAAAAGTATGGAATAAATTCAATAAAAGCGAAACAATTATTTTTTGGGAAAAATCCTGGAACAGGTCGATTTTTAATTTAAAAAATACATATTTTAGCGTAAAATGCGATTTTCAAATGTCATTTGTTTTCGAGTAATGACGTCATCGATTTTTTTTTAAATGGCAACACCATATTGTTTTCCTTGATTCTGAAAGATCGTTTAATTCTCTATCAGACAGTACTAAAATTTTGCCCTCTTACATAGGAAAGTTTTCGAGTAAATGACGATTGAATGTTAGAAAACGTAAATTTTATCCATAAAAAAGTAACAATTCTGAGGTATGTAAAATAAAATACAATTGATTAAATTTTATACTTAAATTAAATGTACGAATTGCCATCCACCGACTGCTTGACAATGCGCAAGGCTGTGAAGAAATTCTTCTTGCACATTATGAATGATTTCTGGGGTAACTCTGGCGTATTTCGTCCGGAATGCGAAGTTCTTCTAAATTACATTGTTTATTAATGTACACTTTTGACTTCAAGTATCCCCATAAAAAATAGTCAAGAGGTGTAAAGCTGGCGATCTTGCAGGCCATTCTATCGGTCCGCGTCTGCCGATCCACCTCCCAGGAAAACAATTGTCCAAAAAATCTCGTACAGAGCGCGCATAGTGCGGAGGTGCATCGTCTTGCTGAAACCATATGGTATCGTCAGGAATGTCAGGGTCATTATCGTTAGGAAAAATTACTGCAAGGGCTGGAACAAGGTCATTTTCTAGAAACTCTAAATATCTTTGTCCTGTAAGGGTTCCTTCAAAGAAGAAAGGCCCTACTATTCTGTCGTCAACTATTCCAGCCCACACATTTAATTTCTGAGGGTATTGGGTATGTGCCTCTGCCTTCCAATGAGGATTTTCCCGACTCCAATATCTGCAAGTTTGACGGTTTACTGTACCATTCAGACAAAATGTGGCCTCATCTTAAAAAAGTATTTGCCGGTGTAAATTTCTATTTCCTTGACATAAATCCATTAGAATTTCGCAAAAGTGTAAGCGGCGATCGGGATCATCTTCATTGAGTTCCTGCAAAGTTGAATTTTGTAGGGATGATATTTTTCCTTCCTAAAGATACGTAGCACTGTGCTCTGACTAGTGTCATTGTTTAATGCTACCAATCGTGAAGAATTATGAGGATTATCCACCATATCAAAATGTTTTCTCAAAAAATAATTGTTTCGTTTTTATAGAATTTATTCCATACTTTTGGCGTATACTGTATAGAGATCGAGTATGATTGTCTTTAGTCTCATGTGCCATTAGTTACAGACAACATTTGAACGTCTTGGCGGTCTTGGATACCGATAGTCGCGGATAACTTTAGTATATTTTATACGTAGTAGTTGGCGATTAATATAATACTGATTATTGTTCTTAATAAACAAACTTTTAGAACGTTATGAAGAAACAGGTCTGAAAAGGTTTGACGAAATATCTGACGATGAGCAAAAAGATCCTTCCAATGTGGTCGATTCGAGTGATGAACAACAGGATTTGGTTATAGAAAACAACCATAGCTCTACTTCTGAGCAAGAATATTCAGGGGAAGAGCTGGAACCAGAATACGAAACAGATTCTTCAGATGAAATTTCCATCCAACTCGAAAACTTTGAGAGGACAGCCAATTATAAGGGACATAATGAATATTTATGGAATCGTGAAACACCAAATAAAGCAGTGAAGATACCGAAACACAATATTATAATAAAGCTGCCCAGTATCAAATAACCAGCAAAAAGTTTAGGAACAACCAAAAATGGAAATTTGAGACCTTTTGTTTGATAAGATAATGGTAAATCAGATCGTAGAGTATACAAGTCGAAAACTGAGGACTGTAGATCTACTCGCAAAAAAATCAGTGCTGTGGATTATAAGGATACCGACAAAGTCGAAATTAGAGCCTTCATACGATTACTAATGTTGGCATCGATTATCCGATCAAACCACGAAAACATGTCATTATTTGCTAACAATGCTACCGGCCGTCCTATATTTAGGGCAGTTATGTCCTCAAAACGATTTTAAATATTGCTTTTTTGTATTAGATTTGACGATGCTACTACACGAGAACAACGGCATCAAGAAGATTCGGCAGCAGCTATATCTTTCAATTGTTTTGTTGAAAACTCACAAAAATGTTTCAATTTATGTCCAACAATATGTATTGATGAGATGCTAATAAGTTTCCGTGGACGCTCTTAAAACTTGCATGTCTTACAGATGCCAGAAACTCATATTTTTCAACGGATATATCTATATAGGAAAGGACAGTGACGGAAGAATGTTCTATGCAGAAGGGCGAAAATTCCAGAAACCTACACAAGCAGTTTTGCGTCTGATAAAACCAATAGAAAAGACTAACAAAAATATTACCGCTGATAACTGGTTTCCTTCTATAGAATTACTCCATCAGTTGTAAAAGAGAGGTCTAACCTATACTGAAAAAAAATAAGCGAGAAATACCTTCAGAATTACCTTCGCCAAGACGATCAGTTGGATCCTGTTTATATGGATTTTCTAAACACAAATTTACGCTTGTTTCCTATGTCCCAAAGAAAATCACAGCCGTTTTATATCATTTTATAATTCAAAAAACTGATTAATGCTATGAAAAAATTAGAATTTGAAGCAAACACTTTTCAAATGAAACAACAAACATTGTTTTTGTATGAACCAACAAGTAAATTCTTTGTACTGGTATTTATTAAAAAAAGTGTAATGTGCAATAATCATGTAAGTAGCTACTCAATTGTGTCATCTAAGTTTTAGACTCGAGCATTTTTGGTTCAAACAGAATTTCTGATACCTAACAATAATACCAAAACTATATTGGCGCCAAAATTTCAATATGCTGAAGTTCAAACTGATACACCGATTCCTGTGCACAAACAGTATATAATAAAAATGGTGTGAACAGTGACATCTTTATATACACATTTCCAGTTCACGTTCGTCTTTTGAGCTGCCTGGAAATTTGCCGGCAAAGGTTGAAAAAAAACTGGTATTTTGTAACAAATAGCAGACATTTCTTACTTCAAGCGAACTTTTCGCAGCATCATTCACAAGTCAATCAAGAATATACGCTGCAATAGGGACAAATGCTCTAGGACATATATCTTTAATTTTCGTATGTAGTTCACATTTGCTGTATCAAGTTTCCTTTATTCAAAGACGCCAGATACAAGACTCAAGACTTCATAAAATAAATTTCATTTTTAGTGCCCCAAACATCCCTAAAATGTCTTTCTTTTTTTATTTTGCCACCCCTAGCGATCTTGTCTGGAAGACCCTTTCACTTTCAAAATATGGATCTTGCTCACTTTTTGCAACTTTTCTGCAACTCTGGGAAATATTTTAAGGATTTATATGGTTATCACCATATGTAAGAGTTCCTAGACTGTACTGTCAAATTCAAATTACCTTCTTTCGGTTCAGCCTAATGATTGTTTAATTAATGAACTTGCAAAATACAGGATTATTCAGAACTTATTAAGAAAAAAAAAATTGAATGTGTTCGGTTCGACTTCATTTTTTAAATATCCTCAGAAAGAGAACTCCAGAGGATTTATGTCAGGAGATCGCGGCGCCCATGGTACATTTTCGGTCAGTCCATCGTACTGCTTGAACTTTATTAAGGTATTGTCTGAAGCTATTTATTTGTGGCATAATTTTAGTTTTTCTTTAGTTTTATTGGGTTTTTTCCACAAAAAATTAAAGATTAATTAAATAAGCCCTTGCGAAAAACGGATCAGTCAAGGGTTATTTTTGAAACTAAGTTTGCCTAACCAAAAATCTCACACTGAAAAAAGCAGATAAGTAAAAAATAATTATATATTATTATATATATTATTTTTTTCAAAAGTGTGGCAAAAACCCAATAAAACTAAAGAAAAAATTTATTAAAGTACTCCAGAACATTTTGTTGAAAATGAGAGGGAACACCATCGTGCAAGAACCACATTCAGAGTCGGACAGCTAAGAACACATCGTCCAAAAGTACAGTCAGATCATTTCGAAGGAACTCAAGATACTGAACCCCATCCATTCGATTTGGTGATATGAATGATCCAATGAAGCGATCATCGACAATTCCCGTCCAAATATTTAAGGAAAAGCATTGTTGGAAATGATCCCGTTGAATCGTGTGGATTTTTAAAAATTTAAACATGAGTATTATGAATGTTATACATCCCATTCCACGTAAAAATAGCTTCACCTGTAACTAAAACGTTAGCTGTAAATAGGGGATTTTGAGCATTTTGTTGCAGCAACCATTCGCAAAATCTAATTCGTAATGGATAATCTTCTGTTATTAATGCTTGGACCGTTCATGCTATACATGGTACGGATATAATTGAGCCTCGTGTATGATACGCCACACTGTTGATTAGGACATTCCTTGTACTTGTTGAGCGATTTGGCTTATTTGGTAATTATTTCCATCAATCTCTAAAATGTGTTCCTCAATTGCTGCAATAAGCCGTGGACGCCTTAAGGACCACACGGTACGATTGATCGAATCCGTCGTTTCAGACCAATCGAAACGACGAATCGATAGTGTAGGTCAAGATCGTTAATGATTTACTTGATCGAAGACGATATCGGACATCGCAACAAAAACCCATGCAATAGTGAATATTGTAACGATGAATCGAAAGTGTATGGCTGTATAGCGATCAACGATTCGATTTGTGTCTCAGTCTGATGCCGAATCAAAGTTTCCGCAACGTAGGTAAGGAAAAGAAGTTCTTATATATTTTTAGGTATTAATAATAGTGTGTGAAACTAACTACTGTGTGTACTAAAGCCACAATCAGCGTTGAATTACACCCACAATATCTACCCACATATTCTTTATTATTAGCTTTTGTAACATTTTTTACTGTATTAGAAAGGTATTTTAAGCTAATATAAATCAAATCTCCTACAATTCCTATCAATGAAGTCATATGTATGCTCTCTGATACCAAACATCTAGGTATGCTAATGAACAAGTTTACTAACCTGGTTTAATAAAAACACTATAAATATCTAACTTCACTTTTGACAGTGAGAACTCGAAAATTCAACCACAATAGATGAGATCTGATCTATTTCTGCATTTTTAGGATTGCTTCTTCAGGTGGCCTCCTTTAAGTTGAGTCAAGTATCTAACTATAAACATTATTATATGAGTTAAAATTATTTGATATCGACAATATTATTAATACCTAAAAATATATAAAAACTTTTACATAAAGGGTAAACATTATTTAAGTAGGTATTGTCATATTTAATTTAAAATTCTAATGGCTAATGCCACTTTTGTCATTGTCGATATTTAATTTCAAATAATTTTAATTTATATAATAATTTTTATAGTTAGATATTTGACTCAACTTAAAGAAGGCCACCTGAAGAAGCAATCCTAAAAATGCAGAAATAGATCAGATCTCATCTATTGTGGTTGAAATTTCGAATTCTCACTGTCAAAAGTGAAGTTAGATATTTATAGTGTTTTTATTAAACCAGGTTAGTAAATTTAGATAGATTAATTTCTGTAGGTAATTATTGAATAGAGCTTTGTCTGTGAAATTGTTCATTAGCATACCTAGATATTTGGTATCAGATAGCATAAATATGACTTCATTGATAGGAATTGTAGGAGATTTGATTTATATTAGCTTAAAATACCTTTCTAATATAGTAAGAAAAGAAGTTTGTTTTCCATTTTGGTATTATTGTAGGGCACGTATTTAATTATTTGCGCACGTCTTTATAATTCCGTTTCAAAACAAGTAACTGATCGATCGTAACGACCAATCCTTTCGTGTGTGAGTGGTGAGTTTTGAGCACTCAATCATCACGATATCCTTTCAGATTGATCATAACGACGGATCGTTCCATGTATGGGGCACCTTCATCTCTTCCACGATTCAGTTGCAAATTTCCTGTATCACACCCGCGTTGCACTACTGCGGTAAAAGTAGTTGTATTTGGCACATATCTACCGAGAAATTGTTCCGCGTACAGATGAGAAGCTGCTAAATCATTTTATCTTATTTTACCATACATTAAAACGATATCTATCAACTTCGATTTGCTATACATGTAACCCATTTTTGACTCTTGAGAAACTAATGGAATCACCTGTATTCCAATGATGCTACATATTGCAGTAGCCTAGCGATGTAAAGGTTGAAAATACTACAACTTCAATAATTTTATTCTCGAAAACTATAATGATTTTACATTTTTTTTTTAAGATATTGACTCCATTTTTCTTGTCGCATTTATATTCAAATTTGTTAAGATAAGTTGTCAATCACCGTGTATATTAACTGAAATCTTTATTTTATAGGTTATGTTATTTATCATTGTTATGTGCTACATTTGGATAAAGTTCAATGTTTAGTGTGTGTATTCATTGAACTATTGGTATTGCTTCTAATGTAAGGCCCGGCGCAAAATGAGACGCAGCTTGGTGAGGTGACGCAGCGTTAGTCACGGCGAGTTTTCTGCGGGAGGAAACTGCTAGCGCGGGTACCGCGCAAATACGATTCCAGTTTTCACTTCGGAGGCAGGCCACATTACTGAAAAATGACAACTGCTACTGCACTCATTGATTCTTAATTTAGTTCTGAATCTGATTGAGAAGACGAGCTTCAGTCCGAAATGGCACCGTGTATCACCCAGATGCGTAGTAATAAAAAGTCAGTGAGAAGTACTTGAAAAAAAAAAAAACAAAAACTCATAGAGAATTTGCCTTAGCTAAAGAATTTGGTGACGATTTAGTTTTAATGTAGTCTACATGGCTTGTATCGTACAAAACTTCGTCGAATTCGCAGAGCCTCGATTAATTTTTCTTCCATGTTTTCAAACATGCGCCGTGATTTCTAAAGAAAACTGCGGCAACTACAATGCATTCCGCAGGATCACGTTGAGCCAAAACTGCGACGTCACGCTGCGAAGAAATATGCGCAATAACTACGAGGGTTGTCCGTAAATTAAGGTCTCCAACAAGCTCCCCTACCTTAAATCTGACAACAGCACCATGTTTCTTGCTTCCCCCATCACTAATCTGGCTGGTCACTACCTCGCTGTGACGGTCAGACGGAATTTTTCTTCCATGTTTTCAAACATGCGCCGTGATTTCTAAAGAAAACTGCGGCAACTACAATGCATTCCGCAGGATCACGTTGAGCCAAAACTGCGACGTCACGCTGCGAAGAAATATGCGCAATAACTACGAGGGTTGTCCGTAAATTAAGGTCTCCAACAAGCTCCCCTACCTTAAATCTGACAACAGCACCATGTTTCTTGCTTCCCCCATCACTAATCTGGCTGGTCACTACCTCGCTGTGACGGTCAGACTTAGAGTCTTGACTTAGCAGCCGTTAACATTGGAAGGAAAAATCGATGCTCCCGCCAAGTGTGAATTGCGTTCGGTGATTAGATTTCTGTGGTTTAAGGGGTCACCCCCTATTAAAACTCATCGTCAGTTGACCGATGTGTATGGAGAAAAGTGTATGGACATAAAAAATGTGGTGTAGAGAATTCGCAGCCGATCATAGAAACGTGCATGACGAGGCCGGCCGCGGGCGTCCATCAGTTTCGGACGAGTCAATGGCGAAAGCTGAGAAGCATTTGCTTGTGCAAATCATGGACCATCCTCCTTACAGCCCTGATTTGGCCCCTAGTGACTACTATTTGTTTCTCAACCTGAAACAACACTTAGGAGGAATGAAATTCTCCAGCGACGAAGAGCTGAAGGCAGCCGTCGATACCTTCCTGCGCGAGTCGGCGGGAGAGTGGTACGACGCGTGTATGAAAAAGCTCCCAGAACGTTTCCAAAAATGCATTGATCGTGACGAGAACTACGTAGAAAAATAGCTAAACGTTCAAGCTTTCAGAGTATGTACTTAGCAATAAAATTATAGTTTACTATTTGAAAAAACATGACTTTAATTTACTGACAACCCTCGTATTATTACTTAGATTCACAAAAACTCGCCGTGACTCACGCCACGTCACCTCACCAAGTTGCGTCTCATTTTGCGCCGGGCCTTATTGTGAATTGACGACTGCAAGACAAACTGCAGGTCAGAATTTCGGGGAAAGTATTACAAACGCAAAGACTTGCTGTGAACTACTGCAGATTGCAAAGGCGCTAAACAAAACTTATATTCCCTTTAGTTGTCAATAAATCTGAATGCAAATTTTAAGTAAGACACCTTGTATTTGGTATTTATTTAAAAAAAAATGTGGAAACACACTCAGCTACAGACATTTAAAAACCACCCTTGGCAATAATAGAACAGTTGCCGGTGCACAAGACGCTTTATTTTCACATAATAATACGCTGGAAATTCCTCCAGAGTTTCGTGATAATTACATCACGAACTTTATAGATTAATGCGAGTAACAAAACTTTTATGCGCAACGGGTCAAATAATCATTAATAAAGTTCCAGCTCCAATCCATAACGGAAAGGCTTTCATATAATAACAGGTTCGTTATTGTCTACATTTGACAATATTTACTTTGTTAGAGAGTTGTCTATTACAAACTGCAACAACTACTAATAAATCAGTTTATGGAAATACTGAATTTTGCATTAGTTTTAATAGAGATTCAAATTGGAGGAGGAAAACTTTATAATCTGAGTTTTAAGAAACCAGAATTCTCCAGACATAAATACCTGAATATACAGGTTTTAATGCACAACTTTTAGGGTCAGTAGAAGTTAATACCTTCAGAGCCAGCATAGACCTTATAAATCATGGACGCGAACAAAACCGTTTTCTGCCTATACAAATCGTTGATGCTCAGATGTGTGCGACAGAGATAGAGCTAGTCCGGGCAAACACCCACAGATCATTGGCCGAAAAAAAAACAAAAACCGTAAATGACAGACGTATGACATTTACGGTGACAGACCGACTCCACCTTAGTTTATGAGTCTTTAAAAACTATTGCTAATAAACACACTAAACACAAGTAAATCACAAAAGGCACACAAATCATTAACAATAGTAACAGGAAAAGTCTTGTCAGGTTATGTTTATATATTTTTCTGTCATAGAACATCTGTTTTTTGCCCGGACTAGCTTCATCCCTCTTGCACTCATGAGTGCCAGTGACGGAAAAATCCGTCGGAGTCGCTATCACTCTGGTGCCGCTGACGGAATTTTCCGTCGCTTCTCTGGTGTCACTTATAGCTGGGTTATTTACGTCAGCACTGCATTTGACGAACGGTGATTTACATAGGCACAATGAAAAGGTTTTATAACATAGTTTTTTGCGTACGGTTTATAATTTTTGCTTGCCTTTTTTTAGTTAAATTAACAAAATGATCAGTTGTAATATTAACCCAGTAAAGATATCATATTTCAAAAAAATAAATGCAGACAAGCTGATTTTTTCAGAGTGAATGAAAGGTTGTCTTCAACCAAAAAATCACTCTCGACATCTTTGTGTTTTTTTGCTATTTTCTTTTATTTACTATACTTATTATGGTTCAGTAAAGATACAACAAAAGGCTGACCAGCTGGTTTTTGCAGGTTTCATCAATCACTGTTTTCTAAGTCTCCATCCAAAAAAGCACAGCCCAACCCCTACGTTGTTTTGCGCAATAGGGGTGGTTTATTATTATTGTGTCTTCTCTAAAATATTTTGTGTACATGTACTTAATAAAAGTCATTACTTCTGTTCCGGAGGGTCTATTGTTTTAAAAACATTTAAGCATATTTAATAGGGATGTTCAAATGAAATAGGTATTTTGAGGTACGCCAGTTTGAACCAATGGAATGTAATATCCAAGTAACTTTGTGTTTTCAGTGCTCTGAATTGTTAATTGAACTCATTTCCTTACCACACATACCAACACAATCACCGCAATCACCGAAGGGGTAGACTGTTTTTTTTTTGGTATCCACTCAGAAGACAGTTCTCCAAAAACCAGTTCCGAAGCCTTTTGTTTGTATCTTTACTGAATCATAATAAATAAAAATCGTTTTTCTTTTTTCATTTAATGGACGGTGAAGCGTCAAATATGTAAAAAGTTAATATATTAATATTATTATGTACAAATTGGACAAAAAATTCGAAATACAAAGTAAATAAGAAAGTACCCCTATTGCAACAAACGCACAAGGGTATCTAGTGTAATTTTTTGGTTGGAGACAGCTCTCCATCCACCCTGAAAAAATCAGATTGTGTGCATGTATTTTTTGCACTATATGAGTACTTTGTGCAAGTACGGCAATTTATACAGGCATTCGGAAAAGGGTTTAAGAGATAGGTTTACACGGCTTGAATTTCCTGCCTTTTTTAATAGAATAAGACTGGAAAACTGGCAAGACTGGTACTATATCAACCTCAAAAAGAGCCCGAATAATCCATTACCATACAGATGAAGGGTTCTTGCAATTTTCAGAACACAGTTGTTCGACGGAGACGAAAGCGACACTGATGAGACAGATGATGCAGATGAGGTGAATAAGCAGGTTCTTGCAAGCGACAAAATAATGCAATTTGCTCAACTTATCTTAGTCCAAAAGACTCAAATTGAAAGTTTTGAATTCACAATTATTCAAATTTTTAGAATGTTTGCAATGAATTGATTTGAAAAACAAATCCGTACTTTATTCTAAACGCTAAAAGGCGCTACAAAATGTACACGCGGATAAAAATCGGTCATAACATTTTTCGCACTGTACGTATCAATGTTTTAAAAGAAAATTATTATCATACTAATTTTTTGTCGCTAAATTTAACCATTTTCTGTTTGTTGTAATTTAATTTTCATGACATCGTCGGTTTTAATATACCTAATACAAATTTATATTTTATTTAGTATCACATAACTTTCTAAATAAGTCGAAACATAAAATTTAATATAAATAAAATAATTTTACATACTCTTATCTTCAAAAGCAAATTAGATGAAATAGAAAAATAGCAAATAAATTGAAAACGGTTAAATTTAGCGATTTGAAATTAGTATGTACTTATATCACATTTGCGTATAAAAGCTAAGAGAATAATATTATTCTACTTTGATACATACAATGAGACAAATGTTCCACCACCAAGAGTACCTACTAAGCTATTTTGTAGCGGCCACTAGCGTTTAGAACAAAGTTAAATACAAATTCGTTTTTCTTGTCTCAGATAATCTCCGAATCCAAATTTTCAAAGTAATTCACTGAGAACTTAGACAGACAAGATTTGCTATGTAAAATACTGTCACTGGCGTATAGCTTTCAATTTAGTTAGACGTGCAGTGCCACTGACGGAAAATGCCGTCGAAATTAAAATTACAGTCCAGTCAGCAAATTCGCTATTACAAGTCATATAGACATAATTTAGATAGTTTTCAACTATCAAATTTCAAATTTTATAGAAAAAAAAACACTGGCATGGGCAATATTTTATCGAAATTGCCACCGGCAGCGAACCTGTTTAAAAAATGTCAGTTTGTTATATATATACAGGGTGTCCAGAAACTCTCCTGACAAACGAAGACCGGAAATTCCTCAGATAATTTTAAGACAATTTAACCCAATTCACCTAGTCCGAAAATGCTTCCTAAGGGAACTAGAGCTCTTTGAAGATGGCGCCTTGTAAATAGTTTTGTTTAAATACCTCCAGAATGCTTCTACTTAGAAAAACAAAAACTGGTACGCTTGTTTAGCCTTCAGAGATGAATCGATTCCATCAATTGCGAATTTCTAGTACCGGTCATAGGCGTCCGTTTTGGGTAGGTCAACGGTTATTTTTACGCATAACTTTTTTGTCTTTAACTTTTAAGCATTTGTGACACTAGATTATTAAATTTTCAGATATTCTAGTACTAAAAGGTACTCTTACTTTAAGTCATTAGGATACACCGTTTTCTAGAAAAATGGATTTGAAAATTTTTCGTTTTTTCGTCATTAAAGTTTAAAAATTTTAGTTAAAGATTTTTAAAAACAAAGTATTTATTACAATGGAATGAAAGTAACAAAAAAAAGTATCAAAGGTTAGATAGTTACAAAAGATGCTCGATGTGATGACCATTAGTCTCTATGCATAAATTTACCCTTTTGCTTAGAGAACGCCGAATTCTTGCAAAAATTCCAAAATTATTTCTAAATTCGTTGCAAGCATCTTGTATCCTTCGCCAGAGTTGTGCACGATTTTGTATTGGAACGGAATAAACAAATGCTTTTATGTATCTCCAAACACAATAATCGCAAGGATTCAAATCCGGCGACCTTGCTGGCCAAGCAACTGGACCTCCTCTTCCAATCCAATGGTCTTCGTAGTTATTATCTAGAAAGTCTCGTACATTCCTGCTAAAGTGGGCTGGACAGCCGTCGTGTAGAAACCATAAGTTTTGCCGAATATTTAAACGCACCTCATCTAACAAATCAGGTAAAATATTTTGCAGGAAATGCAAATAATCAGCACCATTTAAACGAGCAGGTAATTCCATAGGTCCAAGTAGATAATCGTCAACTACTCCTATCCAGACGTTTATCTTAAACCTATGCTGATGCTTAAATTGTTGAACAACGTGGGGATGTGCATTATGTACATTAAAAATTCCATTTTTTGTAAATGTAGCTTCGTCACCAAACAAAATGTATCTGAAAAAATTTTAATCTTGATTTTTCTGGTTTTGTAACCATCTAGTGAATTCTACACGAGCAGGAAAATCTCCTTTTAGCAGTACTTGCACCTTTGTAATTTCTGGATTTTCATCAATTTCCATTAAAATAACATCTTCATGTTCTGCTGTTACATCATTATGTCTCCCTGTTTCATTATTTTTTGGGACCACTGAACCTGTTTCTCTTATTCGTTGATGAAGAGCTGTAAATGTTGAGTGAGTGGTATGCGCTCACGATTGGCAAATTTATCAGCGTATCTACGTTGCGTTGCTCGAGCGTTACACCTCATTTCGCCATAAACTAAATGCATATCGGCGTATTCCTCATTAGTAAAAATCATTTTTAAAAAAATTTAAATCGTTGTGTTTGAATTCCACAAAGTAAAAAATTAAAAGATAAACTTCGCGAACTGACAACAATTTGACAATGAAAAACGTATGTTTTACTTTTGTTGGCAGTTCAGAGCCAACTAGTGCAAAAAATATAAATTGAACTTTAATGACGAAAAAACGAAAAATTTTCAAATCCATTTTTCTAGAAAACGGTGTATCCTAATGACTTAAAGTAAGAGTACCGTTTAGTACTAGTATAACTGAAAATTTAATAATCTAGTGTCACAAATGCTTAAAAGTTAAATACAAAGAAGTTATGCGTTAAAATAACCGTTGACCTACCCAAAACGGACGCCTATGACCGGTACTAGAAATTCGCAATTGATGGAATCGATTCATCTCTGAAGGCTAAACAAGCGTACCAGTTTTTGTTTTTCTAAGTAGAAGCATTCTGGAGGCATTTAAACAAAACTATTTACAAGGCGCCATCTTCAAAGAGCTCTAGTTCCCTTAGGAAGCATTTTCGGACTAGGTGAATTGGGTTAAATTGTCTTAAAATTATCTGAGGAATTTCCGGTCTTCGTTTATCAGGAGAGTTTTTGGACACCCCGTATATGTTTTTTATTTTGGAGTTCCGTAAATGAGATCATTAATTTAGAATAAAAAGTTGTACCACCCTGTATAATATTAAAATTGAAAACATTTTTAAACGTAGAATTTAATTTCAAGCAAAAAGTGTATGTTGATCTATTTTCGTATCTATTGTAGTTACATGACAAATTTGATTTTTTGCTCTGAATTCAGTGTTCCCTCCAAAACAGTTTTAACATTATTTACTATTATTATTGCCTAATGCCTAATAGTCAAAGGAAAAAGTGTCCGTATATGGCAAAATTACAAACAAAGGAATATCTAATGTTGCCTATATTTTTTAATTATTTTTTCGGAATGCATAATAATTGATATTGTAGTATTAGCTTCTTAACTTGGGGATATGATAGCTTTATCATAGATACACATTTTACCCTTTGGATATTAGGCATTAGACAATAATAATAGTAATTACTGTTATAACTATTTTGAAGACAAAATACTAAATTCAATGCAAAAGATCAAATTTGCCATGTAACTGCAATAGCTACGATAATAGGTCAAAATACAATATTTGGTTATTTAATTTCATTAAATTCTACTGTTAGAAATGGTTTCAATTTTAATATTATACAGGGTGGTACAACTTTTTTTTCTAAATTAATGGCACTAAGTGCCCATACCTCCACCACTGGTTTGTGAATGCTTGATGCCAACACATTTTTGACACTTTAATTAGTTACATGGTATACCAAATATGACTTAAATACCTCTACTATTTTGGTAACTATATTAAAAAGTCCATATTTTGTTGAAAACTTTATCTCATTTACAGAGCCCCAAAGTAATATACGCTTCCGAAAGCGGAAACTTTAGAGGCACACAGAGAACGACAAAATAATATCAGTTTGTATTATAAACTATATTCGAAAAATGCTTCGTTACAAAGAAACAGGGTGTCAAAATTTTTATCAAAAGTTCCAAATTTATTAATATTTTTAAAACTACTTTTGTTACGAAATGGACTGTATTTAGACTGGTTCAGTTGTTACATATGATTCTGTGTCGCCAATAAATAGAACGAGGTACAATATATATAAAAAGAGAAAAAAAAAACGGGCTGTGGTTTTCTTACCTAAGTGGCGTCTTCTTACACTGCACTCGGAGATGGTCTAAAGGAAGTAGGTTGATTGCAATAGATCTTGCAGTTGCAAAACAGTAGTTTTAGAGAGGCAAAATAAGAGCTATAATAACACACGAGAGCGCGTCAGCGGTTCAAGGGAGAATCCTTTTTCGTTTCTCGCGGACATTCGTCAATAGCGGCGTTGAGAACCACAGCAATTTCGCGGTAATAATTAACAATTAAAAGAGCAAAACGAGATGAGATTCTTAGATTAAAGAGTTTAAATTTAATAACAAATATTTAATTAATTTACTAAATTTAATAAAAAAGACAAAAACGGAACATATCCGCCCACATAGAGTGTCTAGAAAAAGGCACTCTAAATAGGAGAATATATAGGTAATGGACACAATTTAGTAACTGGTTGTTTTAATGTTCCTTGAGAAGTACGAACAGTCACAACTCTTATAACACCATCAGAATCGGGATGAGTGTCTACAATTCTGACTAATTGCCAATGCAACGGAGGTAATAATTAATTTTTTACGAGAACCATTATTCCTATAGTTATATTTTCACTGGACTCTGTCCACTTTGCGTTGATGTAGGGTGTGGAAATATTCAGTATGCCAACGCGACCAAAAGTCTTGATGTAATCTTTGCAACAATTGCCAGCTATTGAGGCGATTTAAGTTTAAATTTTCAAGATTAGGTTCTGGAATGGCCGTGAGAGTGTCCAAAGTTAAAAAATGTCCGGGGGTTAATGGAGTGAAATCATTAGGATCAGAGCTAATAGGACCCAGGAGTCTTGAGTTTAATAGTGCTTCAATTTGTATTAACAGTGTGTTTAATTGTTCGTACGTTAAAAGTTGTTGCCCAATGATGTGAAATAAATGAGTTTTAACGGATTTTATTCCGGCCTCCCATAAACCTTCAAAATGAGGTGCCAATGGAGAATTAAAATGCCATTCAAGATTTTCTTTGGTACTTGATTCTTTGCATGATTTGAGTTAGATATCTGGATGCGCCAACTAGGTTGATGCCACAATCGGAAAAAAGATAGTTACATCTGCTTCTCCGCGCTATAAACCGTTTTAAAGCAGCAAGGTTTTTGTCGACAAATCAGAAACCAACTCTAAATGTAGAGCTTTAGTAGCAAAACAAACAAATAAACAAATATATGCTTTAAGGGTTTTGCTGCCACGAACTTTACTCATGATAATACGAAGAGGTCCACCAAAGTCCACACCAACACATGAAAATGGTTTCAGTTAAGAAACTCTGAGACGAGGCGAGTTACCCATGAGAGGTTGAAGAGGAGTGGGATTTAATTTCCAACATTTTTGACATTTAGAGATAACACCTGGAATTATTCGTTTAGCACCTAAAATCCAAAAGTGTTGAGAAATTAGAAAATATAATGTTTGGGTCCCTGGATGAAGATACTGTTGGTTAGTACACTGAATAAGCAAAATAGTGAAGCGATGATTCCTAGAGAGCAGAGCTGGAAATTTTTCATTAATAGAGAGGTTGGACTCAGCCAATCTACTGCCTACTCGAAGTATACCTTTATCATCAATAAAAGGGCTAAGCTTGGGAAGATATTTACTAACCGATTTGTTAGATCTTAGTGCAGAAAGTTTCTTCGCGAAAACTTGCCGTTGAACATTTTTTACGAGAATAAAGAGAGCGTCGTAAAGAACTGGTGAGAATGTTATAGGATTTTTTACCTGATTGGGAGGTATTATTAATAAATTTTGGGGCATAGGCAGTAATGCGTTGAATTTTAGAAAGCGATGAGAACTTATCTAAGAGAGTATCCATAAAATTAATTTCTACAGTAGCGGCCAATACATGTTGTTTTATTTCTGGCAAAAGAGATTCATTAGTCGAAGATTCTGAGAAACGTTGTTTTGGCCAAGAGTCAGACGATAACGATAAAAAAGCCGGCCCCGCCCACCATGAGGAATGCTGGAGAAGTTGCAAAGGTAACATTCCTCTCGATGCGCAATCAGCTAAATTATCTTGGGAAGGCACATAACGCCAAATTGTAGGGGAAGTTTTACAGTGAATTCGACTAAGCAACAAATTGTTTCCATTTATGAGGAGAAGAACATATCCAAGAGAGAACGACCGTCGAATCGGTCCATGTGAAAACTTGAAAATGAGAGCGACTTTCTAGCAACTTAGAAACATATGAAAGAAGTTCGGCTAGAAGAACGGCTGCGCAAAGTTTAAGACGAGGAATCGAGAGAGTTTTCAAAGGAGATACTTTTGATTTGGAACAGAGAAGAGACGTACAAACTTTAGAATTTTTTACAGATTTCAAATAAATAACTGTAGCATATCCTTTCTCAAAAGCATCTGAGAACCCATGCATTTTAAATGAGACTATTGAGAGAGATAAACAACGAGGGATATTAATTTGGGCTATATTTGGCAATTCTTTTTGAAACTGTAACCAAATGTCGACTACATCTGAAGGAGGACTTTCATCCCATTGTAAACCGAGCGTCCACAGGTATTGTACTAATATTTTAGCAAAAAGTGTTAAAGGACTTAAAAATTCAAATGATCGAATATACGAGCTATCTCAGAAAGAATATTGCGTTTTGTACAGTTTGACGCTAATAGGAGTAACATCAAATCGGAAAGTATCTGATACTGGATTCCACTGAAGTCCCAAGACCTTCACATTAAACAAAACATCAAGATAAAGCGACTTTTCAATTGATTGAGAAAAGTTTTCCGCTATAAGCGCGTAATTATTGCTATTCCAGATGTGAAGTTCAAAACCTGCACGTTGAAGTAAAGATATTAATTCTGTTTTTAATTTAAGAGCTTCTAAAGAATTAGCTCCACAGACAATATCGTCAATGTAAGTACTATTTTAGAAAGCCTGACAAGGCAGTGGAAAACGATAACGCTCATTCTTGGCCAATTGTAATAGAGTTCTAATCGCGAGGAAAGCAGCGGAAGAAACTCCATAAGTAACAGTATTTTAAAACATAATCTTGGATAGGCTCATCTTGAGAAAACCTCCAGACTATTCTTTGAAAGTTCTTATGAGCATCATGAATTAGAATTTGCTCGTACATTTGCTTAATATCAGCAATAAAAGCGATAAAAAGCGAATCTAAAATTCAACAAGATAGCTATTAAATCAATTTGCAATTTAGGACCCGAGAGAAGAGTACTGTTTAGACAAGATCCAGTGGCACTTGCACTTGCGTCGAACACTACCCTAAGTCTAGTTGTGGTACTTTCAGGTTTTATTATACAGTGATGTTGAATATAGTAAACATTTAAGGAAGAATTGTCCATTGCTAGAGACCACTATGGCCATGGCCACTAAATATTCACGCATAAAATCGGAATATTGTTCATATAAAGGAGGATTATTAAGTAATTTATTTTCCAGAGATAAAAATCGTCAAACAGCTAAAGCTCGAGTATTTCTATGATATGTTTTCGAATATATATTTTCACATAACTGGTCTTCAGGAGAAAGATAATTTTGCTGAGGTAAATCTTCTATTTCCCAAAAACGCTTTAAAGAATTTTCTAAAGAAACATCACAGCAGAGGTTTTTATAGAAAATGTTTGAAAAGTTACAGATCCCATAAGAATCCAACCAAGCGTAGTATTAATAGCTACAGGTTCACCTGGTTTACCTATCAGGCGACCATTGAGTAAAATAGAGAAAAATATATCAGCTCTTAACAATATGTCAATAGAGGAATATTAAATTGTGGATCAGCTAACTGAATATTTTGTATGTGTGTCCAAGAATCGAGAGATATTTCGAATTTGGGCATATTCACACAAATTTCAGGTAAAATGAGACTTTCGATAATAAAACTATGGTTAGGTTGGCTTAACGAACGAAAATTATGAGAAACTCCTTTAGCGGCAGAAGAAAACATGTGTCCTAAACCTTGAATAGAAATAGAGAGATCGAGTTTTGATAAACCTAAACGATTACAACATTTTTCAGTGATAAAATTGGCTTGACTACCAGAATCTAAGAGAGCAGGAATGTCTTGATAATTGCCCCATTTATCGAGGACTTCGATGCGAGCAGTCGAAAGAAGAACTACTTTTTTGAAGGAAACTAAATTAGTTAGAGCAGTAGTTTGCGAAGTGCCTGCCACAGAAGAGTTATTTTGTAAAGGGGCGGAGTTAGGCGAAGAAATAGAGGATGTGGAAGCATTTTGCATCAGAGAATGTATGTCATCAAAGGTCAAGAGAGTATGATGTTTTTCTTACATTTTCCATAAAAGTCTTTAACAACTTTTTTACATTTTCAGGAGAAACATCATTCTCAGTTAATTTGGGAGCATTTTCGATTTCTTTATAATATGAATTAGCTAACTCGCGTTTATCTTCATAATTAAATTTAAGAGAATTTAAAGCAATTAAATAATTTTGATTACTAAGACGATGGTGTAACTATACTTACTTAAAGGATGACCTTCTAGAGAAGCAATTAAATAAGAAAATTTATCTATATTAGAGAGACTATTATTTTTATGAACAGCGGATTCAAAAATATCAATAAATGTTCTCCGTTTCTTAATATCTCCGTCAAATTTAGTTAATTATGATTTAGGGAGCTTTATTTTGGGAGTATTCGAAGAGAGGTCAGCAAATAATTTATTATAAATTTCTTTAATTTTATAATAAGAGGAATCAAAATCTTTACCTATAATTGATTCGTTTGCTATATCATAATCTTCCAAAGTAGAAACAATCAGAATATTTTGATTATGCTTTTCAAATTCTTCATAAATTGAATCTAAGTTACAACAGCGAGATTTAAATTGAATACGAATATCATCATTTATAAGAGCACTCTCAGCTACGAATCTCAAATCCTCTACGCGATCAATACAAATATGCCTAAGAGCTTTTAATTGTTTAATTTTATTGGTTGTAGTTGACATAATGAAGTAAAATTGCGATTGTAAAGAATTAACTAAGACTGAAGACATTTAGAGAACAATAATTCAATATAAAATACACTATATTGTCAAATATCGAGTGAAACACACCATAGAAACAATGTGTTTATTAAACTACCGTTTATTTTTCTCACTAGGTATATAATATCTAGTTTTATAAATTTTGTAAGAAATATCCAACAAGTCCAACAAATACGTTATTAAAGTAGTATAAATGAAAATAGTTTAAGCGATAAACAGTGCGAGCAAAAAATGAATACTGATAGCAATGAGTTTAAACGACAAAAAATGTTCAGAAGAAATATGTAAATATCTAAAAATCTCACATTTATATCTATAAATTAACAATGCACAAAATCATATGCAATCAAATAAAGGATCCGCATAGAAGGATAAAAAAATATGTTACGAAATGGACTGTATTTAGACTGGTTCAGTTGTTACATATGATTCTATGTGTCGCCAATAAATAGAACGAAGTACAATGTATATAAAAAGAGAAGAAAAAAACGGGCTGTGGTTTTCTTACCTAAGTGGCGTCTTCTTAGGCAGAGCGCCCATCAAAGAGGTGACTTAGATGTGTGCCTGAAGTGAGTAGGCATGAGATGCATATGAGGTGCAGTCACGTGCAGTGTTCTTTGTTTTTAAATACAGAAACGCCCACCAAAGCAGTGAGACGGTGACACGCAAGAGGTGGCTCACAACACGAGGCGTCGTATCACTGCATGCGTGTTCTAAAATAAAACCTGCTCTATTTTCAAGAGGCGGCAGTGAAGCCACTGTGCAAAATTTTTATTTATTTCATGTATTTACTCATTGTACATTATTAAATAATGTAAACATGCGTGACGATCAAGATTTTAATATAGAATTCGTGCAACTTATAGAAGCTCAGACATGTTTGTACGATATAACCTCAAAAGATTATCATCGTGTGAACGTGCAGGAAAAGGCATGACAGTCAATAGCCCAGCAGGTGAATGCGACTGGTAAGTGATAAATTACTAGGTATTGTTTTTTCCATATACTTTTATTGTATGTTTATTTTATATTATACAGGGTGTCTCCGAAATATATGTACAATAACAGTAGACCTCATATGTAATTTAGCCAAACTTACGTAGTCGAAAAAGGTAATATTTTAAAAAAAAATATATACACACAAAGCACACCTTTTCTGCATAAAATAGAAAACGGAAAAGTGAAATACACGAATATACCGAGGGTTCTAACAACGATCACGTACTTGAATTTCAGGCACACCTTGTATACCACGCCACATTGCAGTATATTAAGTACAATTTAGATAATATATCTTTCTTGCCATGGCAAGCACCCTGTTGGTGTCATAAAGTAGTCAGCGAGTTGATCTCTAAAGGCAATAGCTGAATTTGTTGGTCGATTTTGGTTATCCAACCGAGGTCGGCTTTTATTTGATGGTGAAATTTGTCGATGCAATGCTGGTGTTGAAGGAGGAAATTCTAAAAGGGCATATGAAACTGTCACACTTGATGATGTCAACCGGTCGGCACGGAATTATTTCGAGTCAAAAGTACAGGCCACAGAAATATCTGCAACTATACAAGATCCTGACACTTCTTTCCTGATGAGCATGTCTCCAGATATGCAGGCAATGAATCCCGAACAAAAAAGGAAATTCAAAATTGGAATAATATCCTTAGCTTCACAAATTTTATCTGAACGGCCAGTAACTCAACTCACTTCTCCTTCACCGTCATCGCACTTTTCAGGCCAAACACAATATAGCAGTTCACAGAATTCAGAAACTCAATTTCCGCCAACTACTACATCGACGGAATCTTGGAGTTACCCAAATGGTACCTTCCTCGACTTAGACGACGCTTAAGTTATCTCTGAATACTCTATACATATTTATAATTAAATATTTTGTTCCTATTTTTGTGTTATAATGTTATTTCTTTTCGAATATAATATATCTTTAGTTACTACAGAACACTTTCTTGGAATAGGGTTAAGAAAAAATATGAAAGACTATTTTGATACTAAATATTGAAATGGTTTATAATGTATTAGGATAGATACCTATAGTTAAAAAATACTTACCTCAGTGTTATTAAAAGTCGTTCTTCTGTTGAAACACTGAGCCTATAATTTGTATCCTTCTTCTCAATGAAGGGTTTAACCCTGTTAACCAAAACTTGAAAAGTTTCTTGGCTCATCACCATGAACTTATCCGGATAAACATTCAACTCTTTAAAAATGTTGAACGCACTCGAATCTCTTTTTGCCACCCAAAAAGGATGGACCCAAAAACGTCGCCTACATCTTCTCTGCATATTAGCCCGATTCAAGTTATTTAAATTTACAATCGCCAAAAAATCCTCCTCGTCAGAAGACGACATTTTGAAAACTGACTGCTGTTATAACCTACAAAACACCTGATAGACGCATCTTTGGTGAGTCTCACTGCACCGAAACATACAGAGTGTCTCAAGCGCACTTCACCTCCGCATCGCCTCTATCTCACCGCCACCTCACCTCGAGACCTATCACTGCTTTGGTGGGCGCCTTGGTTTACACTGCACTCGGAGATGGTTTTCTAAAGGAGGTAGGTTGATTGCAATAGATCTTGCAGTCGCACAGTAGTTTTAGAGAGGCAAAATAAGAGCTATAATAACACACGAGAGCGCGTCAGAGGTTCAAGCCAGAGTCCTTTTTCGTTTCTCGCGGACATTCGCCAGTAGCGGCGTTGAGAACCACAGCAATTTCGCGGTAATAATTAACAATTAAAAGAACAAAACGAGATGAGATTCTTAGATTAAAGAGTTTAAATTTAATAACAAATATTTAATTAATTTACTAAATTTAATAAAAAGGACAAAAACGGAACAACTTTAGATAGGTATTTAAATGATATTTGGAACCTTTGAATAGGTAATCTAGATACATATTTCTACGTAAAGAATATTATTTTTCTTCCACCAGTGGCGTACGTACGAACAGATCTTCGGGAATTTTTAATGAACAAAATGGTACGCCAATGTTTTTTTAGAAACAAAAACTATTTCTAGAATCCTTGTTCAATATGCAACAGAAAAAGGCTCCCTACTTCTTTTCATTTGACACACCGTTTGCCAGTAAAAAATTAAATTACCTAATGATTTCTGAAAACCCACCTCAATACATTTTCGACATCTTCATCATCACTAACGCATTTATTGCAGTAGATACTTCATGCGGATTTCGCCGCATATCATTGCAGGCTTACTGAATTCTTAAAATTAAAACTTCTTAATACGGGATTAGCGTAGACTTTATCTTTAATAGCGCCCCAAATGTAAAAGTCTAGCGGATTAAGATCCGGTGACCTGGGTGACCAGGCCACTGGTCCAATACCATTAACTACGTCATTATTAATGATAATTTTGCTCTAGACTCCTCAATTATCATTAATAATGACGTAGTTAATGGTATTGGACCAGTGGCCTGGTCACCCAGGTCACCGGATCTTAATCCGCTAGACTTTTACATTTTGTACTTGTGTACATGAAGGCTGATTTTGGGATATTAGCTTATAAAGTTTTAAACATGTTCAAAATTCTACAAAAGCAATAAATTACTGAAAATATTTGCAGATGAGTTAAATAGTGTCTTAATTTACTTAGGTGGAAATTTATATATTTATTTTTTTTTTAATAAAAAATCACTTGTACCTGTTTTCTTCTAATAAAAATAAATAAAAATGTTACACATGAAATGAATAACGTTATACTAAATATTATTATTAATATTATTGAACAAGTTTACATTGTATATTTCTGAAATTTAATCATAATCAAATTCCAATACAGTATAAGAGGTCTTCAGCTTCAACTACCGTCTCTTGTGGGGGTTCAGTAGACGTTGCATTTTTTTTACTTTTTTTATTATTTCTTTTATAATACTTTTTATTAGCATAGAAATCGTGATGTATGGGTGGAATATATTCCATTAGAGTCTGTAAATTATTCCATTTCAGGACGTTTATACTGATAGCTTCATCGTAGAGGGTTGGGAAAATAGTTTGAAATCGTGAGGAGGGACGTCCAACTGTTTGACTACAAACACAGTAGAGAAAGTCGATGTTTGAAGAACTTAACTTACCACTAATGTCACTCATTACAAGTTAATATAACTTAAAACTTAATTTTAAAATTCGCACAGACTAAAAACACTACGGGTCAGTGGCGGCTGGTGAAATTTCAGGTATATCATATCTTAATAACCAGACATGAGACCCAAACCAAACTTTAGTATATATGTACTGTGGCTATATAGAGAACTTCAGTAGAAGGAGAACGATTTTGCAGTTTGCGAAAAAAAATTTAAAAAACGTGGGCCTCACCTAAGATTTCCAAATTGGCTTGTTTTAATTTCAAGAAACATTTTTTTTATAAAGTAGACATAATTCTACCGATAGGTTTCAGATTTTATTAAAAAAATTTCATTTTTGTTAAAGTTACAGCAATTTGAAAATTAATATTGTATTTGTGTTACATTACAAAAATTTCAAAATGCTATAAATTCTACAAATATAGTTATTTTTTAATAAAATTTGAAACCTATCCGTACAACATCTAGTTTATGGGAAAAAATGTTTCTCGAAATTTAAAGAAGTCATTTTGAAAATTTGAGGCGAGGCCCACGTTTTTTTAAATTTTTTATCGCAAACTATAACAACGTTCTTCTTCTACCAAAGTTCTTTATATGGCCACAGTACATATACCCTAAAGTTTGGTTTGGGTCCCATGTCCGGCTATTAAGATATTGCATACCTGAAATCTCACCAGCCGCCACTGCTACGGGTTATAATATACACTTTGAACACTTGAATCAACTAATGAGAGCAAAATAGATATAAGTGCACTTGTATCACTTCTGCACGATACAAATTTACAGTTTCTGCAACCATGTTTCATCTACTCACTTACAGATGGGACTTATAAACGTCTAATTACTTATACCTATAATGCACCAAGTAAAATGGCATTTCATATAGCAAATTTTCTACTTAATTCAAAAGGTAAAAATTTTGCACTTATACCCCTTTTGCTCCAGATCCCTCAATTGGTATTGAGCCATTCTCTTACAGCTATTCCAAAATGCGGGGGAGTTCCATCCAGTTGTATCCAACTCTCATACCTTAAATTAATGGGTAAATCCTCTAGGTAATCCTGCAGATTATTGTTAAGAAACTCCATAAACAGTTCCGAGTTCAACCTTGGGGATAAGAAATGTGGACCACAAACATTACCATCAATAGGATCGGTCAGTAGGCGCGCGATTTAAGGCGCCAGTACTTGAATCGAGGTGACTAGATCTGTGTGGGTTCGTGTCCCGCTGCCGGTAGACCGTATATAAGCTATATTCGTAGAGAGGATTGGCACCCTCTCTGCGGGTATGGAAGGGTGGAAGAATGTTGACTTGAAATAATGTGAGAGATTGATACCGGTTAATATTTGATTACCCCCTAATTAATGAGGTTTTCCAGGTTTCCCTCATTCCTGCACTGAATAGTGGTTAGGGTCTACCAACGTAAGTCGTTCCTGGACGCAAATGCGGCTTGCTTAATAATAATATGCCGCCCCCTCTCCCGCACAAGTCTCCGACTTCTGGGCTGATCCCTGTGATTAGAATGAGGGTAGAGATATTATTATTATATTATTAATAACGCCCAACCAAACATTTACGGAAAATTTATTTTGAAATGATCTTGGCCGAATTTCTCGAGGATTCTGATGTGCCCAAATATGGATATTATGATAATTTGTTATTCCACGTCTGGTAAAACAGGACTTGTCCGTCCAAAGAATCTTATGTAAAAAGTCAGGATTTTCTTCCGTCGAGTTTAAAAGCCACTGGCAAAATCTTATTCTTTTTTCAGCACCACCAGGGTGCAAATCCTGACCAGGCTGTAAGTGATATGCATGTTTGTAGTCATTGTAGTCTGTAGTATTCGTAATATTTTGGACTTAGGAATGTGAAGGTGCTGAGCTGCCTTCCGAGAGTTCAGCCTCGGATTGTTATCAAAAGTACGTATTATATGATTCTGAATATTATATCGACAGTTTCTGTTCCGTTCGTTATTAACAAGCAGACCAAAGTTACGAAAATTCTGGTGTGTTCTGATGAAAACGCGAGCATCTGGAACTCTTCTATTTGGATAGCGTCTATGATATTCACGAACTGCCGTTTCTGCATTTCCATCACAAAATCCGTAGCAAAAATGAATATCTGCGTTTTCGTTGTTAGAAAAAAGCATTTTTCAGATTAACACTTACACTTCACTCTAATAACAATGTTAACAATAACCCGAAATTAAATTATCTGACACAATTCAGTTAACTGTCGTTATAAAATGCAAAAACACTGACAGTAGTAGTCTTTTTTGTTTCATGGCCTACTACGAAAATTAAAATTTGTTTGAATTCCAGTTACTTAAGAATTTTAATACTGCCAAACGATGTGCCGAGCGAAAAAAGTAAGGAGCCTTTTTGTGTTGTAAATGGAACAAGGATTCTAGAAATAGTTTTTATTTCTAAAAATTATTGGCGTAATATTTTTTTCATTAAAGATCTGTCTGTACGCACGTCACTGATGGAAGAAAAATAATATTTTTTTGAGTAAAAATATGTATCTAGATTACCTATTGAAATGTTCCAAATTTCATTTAAATATCTAAAGTAGTTTTAAAAATATTAATAAATTTGGAACTTTTGATAAAAATTTTGACAACCTGTTTCTTTGTAACGAAGCATTTTTCGAATATAGTTTATAATACAAACTGATATTATTTTGTGGTTTTCTGTCCGCCTCTAAAGTTTCCGCTTTAGAAAGTGGACCGCCCTGTATATCCAGTGTGACCCATTTCAAATGGAAACAAGCCTGTAAAAACGGTAATTATTATCAGATTTATTTGGTTTTTTCCCAAAAGATGGAGCAGTAAAAACTGTTTTTTGGCACAAAATATTAAAATTTGTTTTTTGTTTGGCCTACTACGAATTTTTTTCACGGTAAAATTTTACAAAAACTGTAGCGATTATTTTATTTCAAATCTAACTACGGCACTGGATTTAGCATCCCGTAAAACAGTTTTGTGCCAAGTTTCATAAATAAATGTTTAATATTGAGAGATTTATAACAATTTTAATGCAGGCTTCATTTTAATAAATACTTTTATAGTAATTTTCATAAAATGTATTATTATTATTATTATCGAATGAAAAACAAAATTCGTCTGCGTTTAGAACTGAATTTTTTATTTTATTTGTATATTTAAACACTGAAATTACGTAGATTATCATTTACAAAATACAAAGTTGATGTTGAGAAATTGATATTTGGATACTGTTGCCATTTTGTACGAAAATAGTAACACTTATCGGTGTCAATGCAATTACTCTGGAAAACAGACAGCCCAGCCTACGACCAGTCTCTAATTGAGGAGAGGAAAGTGGATAAAGGTGTTGTGTAACTTATATGGATTCAAGACATTTTCTTTGGGAAGTAGGAGTAAGAATTAATTGAATGATTGCGATTTCACGTCAATTACCCCAATTTAATTAAAAGTTTTTGATTAAATATCGATTGGTAAAATATTTATATATAAATACTTCATATTTGGCATAATATCAATTTCAGTCATTTTAATTTAATATTTTGACTTAATAGCTATTTATGATATACGTGTTAAAAGTAAGATTTTATTTTGTGAGTGAAGATGATTAAAAAACGAGCGTACAAAATAAAATCACTTTTAACACGTATATCATACACTATTTTTTCTACAAAACAATCGGAAGAACTTTAAACTCAATAAAAATAAGAAATCAAAAAATACCACACAGATCGCAATGTTTATGAACCAAAATTTTCGTAGCAACCAGTGCTGTTGTTAGTTACGGAAAAAACGCAAAAATATTGACAGCATTTTCTAGTAATATTATAAGTATAATAAATAAACTCGATAATGAGCGTAACGAATCCATCCCTGCTGAAATCGAATAAGCCGCCAGTCGAGCAACATTGGAATTATTGCCGGCGAAATCAAAGGAACAGTACGAAATCGCTTATAGACGCTTTTCGGAATGGTGCAACATTAAAAAGGTCCCTGGGAAATGTAACGAAAGTGTTTTACTGGCATATTTTGAGGCCAAAAAGCCAAGATATGGAAATCGTCAACGCTGTGGTCAAATTATTCCATGATCAAAACTATGTTAAACATAAAGCAAGATCAAGATATAAGCAAACATTCGGACTTTCAGTGTTGTTGGTGAATTCTATTTAAACTTTTTTAGAAAGTATATGACACTCCGGCCACTCAACGCTGACCATAGACGACTTTTTCTTAAATATATGAAGAATAAATGTGTGAAGAATCCAGTCGGAATTAACATGTTTGGTAAAATGCCTGCCGACAAAATTTTCATTGTTGAAACACGAGATTGTTGAAATGATAACATTATAAGTATTATACCTATCTACAATTTACACAAATGATCGCCATTGAGTTTAGACTACACCTTCTCTTCTCTTAAAACGGTTTGCTTCTAATATTCCTCATTAAAATGTTTCTCTAAATAATACTAAAATACAGACTACAAAACGTTTGTATAGCTGCTGTATAAAATTGTTTTAAGTATTGTATACATTTTTTATAGAACTGTTACATTACCAAAGTGTTTTATAAGAGTAGGCCCTTTCCGATTCTATAAGTATCGTATATAGGCATTTAACCACTTTATAGGAATTTGAAGCATCTATACAATTTATTTTATAGTGATTTATACAATCTTTATAAAATTCATTTTGCTAGTTGGATTGTCAAAATCCAAACCCTGGCGACTTCGCCATTTTATAATACAAATTGATTCTAAAGATACCATAAATTTAACTGCGTCTTCTAGATCCCAAAATAAAACGAAAAAACTATATAATAATGTATCCTAAAACGCTTGTTTTCGATATACATATTGTAAAAAGTTAGCTCCTGGTGATGGCTTTTAATTAGTATTTCCCAAATGCGTTAGTTATGGTAGAACATTTAGAATCACCTTCTATAATTAAGGCTGGTTTTGTAGTTGAGTGAAATTGTCTTTTTTAACAGAAAAATATGGTACGCCGCTGAAATTGGTCTTTTATTTTTTTCGTAGGATGCACCGTATTTGAGGATAAAATAAAACATATGTTATTGCAGGTTTTGTTAAAGGTCTCTTTTACTATAGTCTGTTTAGAAATGAAAGAGAATAATAAAAGCTTATTATGTATGCAAATCGTAAATATATGTAGTACTGGTGCTTATATTCAATATTTTTATATTATGTATTATCGGTATAGATGAGGTGTACTTTTAAAAAAACTTTATGTGACCGGGTTGTACTAAATTTTAGCAGGTTGTTAAAATTTAATCCCCGACAATCCGTCTATGCCGCTTCAATTTCTCGGTCCATTTCTCTTATAAGTAGACAATATAAAAACAGCATTTCAAAACATGAGGCTACTTTAAGCATCATAACCGAGTTAAGAGGGTTTTTAGTAATTCAAATAAAATTATTCAATATTATTATCAAAATATTTATTTAAATTTAATGAATAGACTTTTATTCCACACAAAAATATATGTATTTTGAAAATTCAAATTATGATGAATAAATGTACAAAGAAAATAAAAAAGTAGGTATATTAAAATTCATTCTCTCAATATTCTGATGAATTATCTTCGTCTCATAGATTGAACGATAGGTTCCACAGCAACGTCAATTAAATTATCGAGTTACCACATTTTCTCCTCTTCTTTTTGTACATGATGTATACAACTTTGACAGTTATCTGCAGTTGCTCGTTCCACGGAATTTTTTAACAAAATTTTCACGTCACTTAATTTAAACGTCGTATTATTTCGCGCTACATTTCCTTTTACCTGCGCCCAAACTAATTCGATTGGGTTAAGTGATAAGGTGGTAATCATAGTACCGTTATCTGGCAATTTGTTGCCATTTCATCGATAACATATTTTTTCTGATCTTTATTAAGATTGACAAGTTTCAAAAGTTCCTTTTTCATCATATTTGTCTCAAAAGAAATGTTTTTTCCGGATAACCATTGAATTATATCGGCATTCCTCCAAGCAGTCGTAGTCGTCCGGTCGGTCTACCGTGAATGGTAACTGGCATTATCCATGACAATTACAACATCTGTGTAAAACACTCTTCAAAAACATCTTCGTTCATGTCTTCGTGATAGTCACCTGTATTTTTAGATTCAAATAAAAGTAAACCGCCATCTACAAAACCACTGGCACTACCTATATGTGTCACTTTTAATCTTCGCCCTTTACCTGAAGGTGCGTTGAACCCTGTTGAAAGTCCATCCAAAAATGCTTGTCGAAAACTTTTTACGTTACAATATATCCCTCGTTGGCCCAAGTTTCGTCTAGATAATAAATATTCCTCCCTTCGTCTCGGAATTTTCTAATTGATCTTAAGTAGGATCTTCGCCAACAAATAATTTCATCTTCATCGATAAGAACTGACTTCCTGTTCTACTTTTCCCAGCAAAAATTTAACTCTCGTAAGACGGCCCATAATTTGCCTCTACTGATTTTTGACTCTGAAAGTTCACTTAAAATTTTGTTTAGCGTTGGTATTTCTTTTTTAAAATAAAATGAGTGTACTTTTCTGCGAATGACATTTTTGAAGACTTTTGACCTCCCTGTAGATGATTTTGGAGGATTTACAGTATCTTGTTCATTTTTTGTTTATTTTAAAAGTCTGTAGATAGTCGATTTTCCAATCCCTGTCATTTTGGAACACTTTTCTACGATGTCGTCAACACTGTTGGTAGGATTTTGGTGTTTCAATGCATTAAATACATTTAATATAATAATCTTCTCATTCTGAGACAGCGTACAGAAACATTAAACCAAAACAATAACACAAAACAACAGCAATAAAAATATTTTTTAATAGTCGGAAATCTATGTTGAAAATGACTGATGAATGATGTTTTGGTTTAATGTTCCTGTATTAGATAATAAAATTTGTTTAAATATTCAAGAGAAAAAAATTAAAAGATTAAAATTTGAAGACTGTATCTCGAAATGGATTTTTTTTTACCCACATTTATATCAATTTTTTATTTTCAATGTTTAATTGTATTTTTACTTTGACCATATAACACTTTAGTAAAAGATATTTTTAAATAAAAGATAAACAAAAGCTACAATAAAATATGTTTTATTTTTTCCGTGCATCCTACGAAAAAAATTAAAAAGACCAATTTCCTCCGGTTTTCTAAAAAATATCAAAACGGGAAAAAATCTGTTGCGTACCATATTTTTTTGTTAAAAAAGTTTGTGGCTTCTCGCACGAACGTCACTGGTGCAAGTAGAAATATTTGAATCACTCCAAAAATGCATATTTATCCCTCCAAAGCGTGCTCAAATTCCGAGTCAATATATTTAAAACTCTTTGAAATAATTAATAAAAATTAATAAAAAATCAAAAATTTAAACGCTCTGTATCTCGGAAACGAAGAATATTTCGACCTACATTTATATTAACTTTTTTTCACAAAATAACTTCAGCAACTTATTTACAAGCACCCTACATAAGGGGCGTGACATGTACTTAACGGAATATACAAAAGAAAAATATTCTGTTTATACTACACTGATAAAAATTTGGCTGTAATTTCACATAACTTTACGTTGGCAATTTGTGACCAGCCTAAAGTTTGGTATGGAAAATTACATAATAATTTCATAATCAGTTCTAATATTCTCATTTTGTATGAATAGTGTAACAGAAGGCAACTTAAAAATGTATGAATATTATTTTTGTAGCCATATGAGTGTACCAACAGATGAAGTTGAAAAGAGGGAAAACTTTTTTGCTTTTAATGTCATGGAATAAAGCTGCTTCTGCTTGTTAAAATGTACAAAAATACAGGCTTAAACTTTAAATGAGTCAATATAATGCGAAGGATGTCTCTTACTAACAAATTATTAGAAATATAGTAGATTTTATTATTAGAGTTCAATAATAAATACGCCATACGAGTTACATTTTTATTTCTAAATTATTAAGAAGGTCTTGTGAACTTCTGCGTAGAAACATTTTTTAAGCAGAATTTGTCCATCTACCTTCTAAATGTCAGTTATCCATCCTTTTCTCTTAAAGTGTATTCATCCGTCATTTAAAATGTATTGCAAAGTATTTCATTCACATTAAATAAGTGTTGCAGATTCTATTATTAGAATTCAATAACAAATACATTCTGCGAGTTACATTTCTATTTCTAAATTATTAAGAAGACCTTGTCAGGGACAGAAATAAATACCGGCAGGTTGTAGGACACTTGGAAGTTTTGGGGTCAGTCCTAATAACATTCTTAATCTATTGACTGTTTCAGGGACATGAAAAATGTTGTTTAAAATATTCATACCAAAATAAATTCAATGAAGAATTAAAAATAAAAATACTTTCAGAAGTTTTCCTTAACTTAAGATATACACGATGAGTCAAGTTTAAATCAATATTCAAGAGATTGATCTCGCTCTCCATCAGAGATATACAGGGTGATCGAGTTTCTCAGTTAAAGGAAAAGATTCCGGTTTTTAGTTCATGAGATAATCCACCCTAAGTAATAAGAGCCTATAAAATTTTAGGAGTAACCGAATAAATTTGATTTTTAGAGACAAAAGTTATGTTGTATTTACATTTTTTGCTTGAAATTTCATAAGAAATTTATTCCTGAAGTTTGACTATTTAAATTTGACTCACCATGTACATATTTTAGGTAGCTAGATTTAATATTCGATTTTGCAACATCCATCGACGCTAACACAAGGGTAGCGGAGTATTGCGCGGTGCCGCGACCAGTGCTATATAACTTAACGAAGTCTCCGCCAGATTTAGTGGAATTATTTGTTTGGCGGACAAAGTGTAATTGCGGATAGCGGAATTTTTAACAGAATATGTGATTTATTTTAGAGAAATTTAGCTTATTAGAACTGATATTTTGAAATAAATATAAACGTTACTTTATGCATTCTTAAGCGAAGACGGAAATGTAGTTAAATCATTATTATTGCTTGGTTTTACTTGGTTAATGATACCTGTAATCTTTCGCTTATTTGCCAACAATACAGAATAATGTCAATTGATGTGAAAATATTGTATATTTATTTGTGACATTTGTTAATATGTTATGAAGCAATGCGACAATGGAACGACATTATTATATTTGGCATTATTTGATAAATATAAGACCGAATAGTTACTTACGTTTAGGATAAATATTTAAGGTTTTTATTTTGTTGGAGGCGATTGTGATTTTTTTAATGTTTTTTATTTTTGAATTTTAGAAAAGCAATAAATATTCAATAAAATTTATGTTACTTGCTTTTCATAGTGTTCACGAACGAAATAATAAAGAAGTGTTCCAAAGATGTGAGAAAGCTATGTATAGGATATAGAAACAACCAATAGTCATTTCAGAAGGAGTATTTGCAAATGATGTAGTAATAATGGCAATAAATTCGAAGGATTTACAAAACAATTTAGAAATCTGGAATAAAGGACTACGAGAGTATGGAATGAAGATGAATAAAAGTAAAACTAAAGTAATGGTAATAAGGGAAGAAAGAGAGGAAATAAATATACAAATCGAAAACGTCAATATTGAACAAGTAAATATTTTTCAAGATTTGGGGGTAGAAATAGATGATAGTGGGAAACAAGATTCGGAAATAAATAGCAGAATAGGAAAAGCTTTAAATTTATATCATACTAAGTAATAATTTTTTAAATAACAAACAAGTGTCTAGAACAACAAAAATTTATATATTTAAATCGATATTCAGACCAGTCCTAACATTTGGCTGTAAATCATGGGTTTTGACAAGAAGACAGAAGAGTAAAATTCAAGCGGTGGAGATGAAATACCTCAGGAGAGTTAAAGGAGTTACTAGAAGAGATAGAATAAAAAATACAGAAATAAGAAAACAACTAAAAATACAATCGATACTAGCATTCATCGAAAAAAGACAATTAAGCTGGTGGGGAAAGAAAAGTAAAGCAGATATGGGAAGCACGGACTCAAAAAAGAAACAAACGAGGAAGACCAAAACAAACTTGGGACAAAATATTAGGAGATATCTTGAGAGTAAAAGGATGGACATGGACAGATGCGAGAATTTTAGCAAGAAATAAGAAGGAATGGGCGAAATTTGTACAAAATATTGAAATGTAATAAATTAATTGTAATTTGTGTATTACACCTTATTAGGTAGAAGGGTTTTTGATAATATATTGTAACAATTTGAAATAGGCACATAGAAAATGAAATGAAAATAATACCTGACCGAATTTAAAGTTGAATAAAATGAATAATTATTAGTATAAATTTATAAAATATATAAAGAATTGTTAATATGGATATCACGGACATAAATTTAGTAATAATAAATAATATTACATAACAAAAATAATAATTCAATAATTTTATTATCAGGTGAAAATTAAATTTCATAAAATTGCATGACGTTGACAATTGTTATCACTCAGTACATAAAGAAAAAGGAACCTATGCACAAGCATCCTTACATTACACTTTGGAATATCCCTCGTATACAAATATTTCCCAATTGTAAAGAAACTACTTTTTTAATTCCCTCGTAATTGACCATTATATTTATTCAGTAAACTTTGTCATTAGTTAAAGGAAAGTGAATATTTGGTGCATTACAGTAACTACAATAATTAACGCCCAAGGGCGTTAATAAATTCCCTGGGTATTAAAGTGACACTTATTGCCTAAAAAATTAATTCTCATGTTTCCCTCAGTTTAAAAATATCATTTTCACAGTAACTGGGAAAATTATTTATATTATTTATGGATCATAATTTTGAAAATAAAAGATTCATTTACCTAACTGTTTTAATCAAATAATAACAATTAGGTAGATACCATTTGATGTAAAGACAATATTTGGTTTGAATTGATTTCCTTATTCCAATGTAAGCATAAATGTAAGCATAAGAATAATTTCCTCATCAGGTTTAAATATTTATCAGAAATTATGTTGATGTTTAGATATACTTATTCTACAATAATGTTAAATCGATGCTTTCCATTTTTTTATTGCACGCAATAATCGTTAGAGATGATGTGGTTCAACTACATTTGTATCAATTGAAGTACAATTACAGACAATGATGTATTGATCCCCGTTATTTTATTAGTAGGTAAAATACTAGTAAAATATACATTAGACGTAATAATAATTATTAATAAGGACTTACTTTATACTGCTATCAATAAAATGTGTATAATTTGCATGAACAGGTGTTAGAAATAAATTAGAGATGATCGAAATAGTAGCTTAATTCTCTAGACAAAAAAATGTTTTAGCTAAAAATTTTCATGAACTATTCAAAGGTAAATTATAAAATTTTACATAAAGATTTGTATTTATACAAATACACCATAAACGTATTATACAGAGTGTTTAGAAAATTGTTGAAAATATTGAACAGTGCCGGTTTTAGGGGGGGTGTTTTATGTAAAAAAATTCTAGAATATAAATTTTATCTCTTTTTATACGTAAACTAAAAGGTATTTTAGAATTTGTGTAGAGCCAAGAAATTTTGTTTTGAACAGGGCTATTTTTTTCTTCAAAATTGTCAAGTATGTAAAAATTCTGATAGTAAACATATAAGGGGTGTATTATTTCATCCCCTTATTGTGATGTAACAATGAATGGAATAAGTTAGGAAAATGACATTTTAACACAACTACATGCATTCAAAAATTCCAACACCCATTTTTACAAAGCTGTAACTTCCTAGGAGAAGGTAGAATAATTCTTTTTATACAGAGTTAACTAATGACTAAGTGCAACTTATTTATAAAGCGAAAAAAATTATAAATATAATTTTTCGAAATTATATTTTTATTTAACGCCGCCTATGCGACTTGTCCGCCACATGTTTACAGAATTAGAGTAGGCAACGTAGGCAACTAGCAACACGATGGTAAAATTTTCCGTCTAGTCATAATTTAATTCCTGTGTTTACGTTGTACTTTTGTTTTCTTCTTCACTTTTTAGTGCCTTTTTAACCACTTAAGAATTCCTTTGATTACAAAGATTATAGAAATAAATAAGCGTTACTTGTTTTTAAGTTTGTAACAATAGTATTGTTGTGCGGTTAGATCAGATTGAAATTATAACTTGGTTAAATACGATCTACATGGATTTGTCGTCGAGGCAGTGCAGTTACTTGACCACTCGATCACCGGATCTCAATCCACTACAAAAAGAAAATGCATAATACAGAAAACCTATTTGAAGGGCTTGGAGGGAAATAAATAAACGACTAATACTACTAATTTGTATTGACCAAAATGGATACCACTTTAACTATCATTTAAATTAAATTACTGTTTTGATTTGTGTAGTAAATGATAGACTGCAATCTTAAAATTTCATCGTATAACTCTGATCGAAAAAAGTTAAAATATCTGAAAAACAAAGTAGCTATGAAAATTTTAATATTTATACTGAAAAAAATACTTGTCGCCATTGGCGTAGAAGTTAAAGGTGTTTAAAGGTGAACAAGAACAAAGGTGGACACCACTGGCTTTAGTTGAAAAAAAGTTATTTACATCATAATATTAACCTTTTGTTATGATTACCGCATACTATTTGAAGGAATAGTATTTATTTGTTTAGCAGATAAAAATAAAAGTATATTATTCAACAAGTATATGATAGCTGTAAATCACCCGAGTGAATTTTAGCCATAACATTCAAGTAGATCACTATACTTTGTCCATGACAATTAATAATATTTTAGCAAACTTTTTATATACTGAAAACATTACAAAATATTTTGACACATAACAAGAACATGACATACAACTAAAAACTGTCAAAACACTTTACTTACTTTTTGAAAAAGTAAATATAACTTTTAATTTGTAAACGTCTACCATCATTCGGAAAAATGTTAATTTTGTTGTATGTAGTATAAGGATAGTGTTTGGCTGTCACACGGGAAATTCAGGTTAAATTGCTTATATCGGAGAATTTTTGTTTCTCATTCTGTTTCTCTGTTTGTTCATTTTCGATTCTTTGAAATCGTTATTCACTAGTGGATAATGGATATTATTATTATTATTATTGAGGAAACACATGTATAATGAACATTTTATGTGACAAAATGTATTTATCCACAATGACCCTATCGTCGGACTTTTATCCACATATATTATAATAATAATATTATAGAATAATGAAAAAATAATAAACGTATAATAAATGAAATTTAATTTATTTACTTATTTAATTACATTTACAATAGCACATATTTAATAACAACCCTTGTAGCATTTTTCCCATCATTTTCGGAACGCATAGCATCTGCGTGTTTGTTTCTTCTTATAAGAAACAGCTATATTTTCCTTGGGTTTTCCTTGCAATGTTAGGTTTGTGTTTCATTGAGTACTACGAAATATCAAGTCGTGCGAATATTTTTTATTATAAATTCTAATAATTCTGACCCCACAAATATGAATGTAATGTTATTGTGGATAAAACGTTGTACTGCATTCTCGATTTAATTACCTTTTATTCGCTTAAAAATATTAAATACTCGAATTATATTCACGTGGATAAAATGCTACTTAAAGGCGCCGTATTCTTGAAATAGTGTTTTCTACAAATACAGTATGCGCCAAAAGTATGGAATAAATTCAATAAAAACGAAACAATTATTTTTTGGGAAAAATCCTCGAACAGGTCGATTTTTAATTTAAAAAATACATATATTAGCGTAAAATGCGATTTTCAAATGTTATTTGTTTTCGAGTAATGACGTCATCGATTTTTTTTTAAATGGCAACACCATATTTTTTTTCTTGATTCTGAAAGATCGTTTAATTCTCTATCAGACAGTACTAAAATTTTGCCCTCTTACATAGGAAAGTTTTCGAATAAATAACGATTGAATGTTAGAAAACGTAAATTATATCCATAAAAAAGTAACAATTCTGAGGTATATAAATAAAATATCCACCTCCCAATAAAACAGTTGTCCAAAAAATCTAGTACAGGGCGCGCATAGTGCGGAGGTGCACCGTCTTGCTGTAACCATATGGTATCGTCAGGAATGTCAGGGTCATTATCGTTAGGAAAAATTACTGCAAGGGCTGGAACAAGGTCATTTTCTAGAAACTCTAAATATCTTTGTCCTGTAAGGGTTCCTTCAAAGAAGAAAGGCCCTACTATTCTGTCGTCAACTATTCCAGCCCACACATTTAATTTCTGAGGGTGTTGGGTATGTGCCTTTGCCATCCAATGAGGATTTTCCCGACTTCAATATCTGCAATTTTGACGGTTTACTGTACCGTTCAGACAAAATGTGGCCTCATCTGAAAAAAGTATTTGCCAGTGTAAATTTCTATTTCCTTGACATAAATCCATTAGAATTTCGCAAAAGTGTAAGCGGCGATCGGGATCATCTTCATTGAGTTCCTGCACAAGTTGAATTTTGTAGGGATGATATTTTTCCTTCCTCAAGATACGTAGCACTGTGCTCTGACTAGTGTCATTGTTTAATGCAACCAATCGTGAAGAATTATGAGGATTATCCACCATACTTATCAAAATGTTCTGTTTCTGATTTTCATTAATGCTTGGACGTCCAGGTTTTGGAATATTTACAACATTGCCAGTTTCTCTAAATTTAGACTCTACCTTACTGACTGTTGATTGACTGATAGGGCGATCTGGATATTTTTCATTAAATAAATCGCAAACTTCCTGCTGAGTTCTAGTCATATTTCCGCATCCGATAAGAATTAAAATTTCAATTCTTTAACTAACAGTTAAATGTGCAATACTTTAAATTGAATAATAATTTCTGTGTCGCTTACAATACTTATTAGAAAGTCGATGTGACAATGACACTTTGCAAAGATTTTCACCTACGTGATCCATAAAAGAACTATGGTATTCGAAAAACTAAACTTGATAACGTTTTTGCTTTATTTTAATTGATTTACGTTTTCTAACATTCAATCGTCATTTACTCGAAAACTTTCCTATGTAAGACGGCAAAATTTTAGTACTGTCTGATAGAGAATTAAACGATCTTTCAGAATCAAGGAAAAAAATATGGTGTTGCCATTTAAATAAATCGAAAACGTCATTAATCGAAAAAAATGACATTTTAAAATTGCATTTTACGCTAAAATATGTATTTTTTAAATTAAAAATCGACCTGTTCGAGGATTTTTCCCAAAAAATAATTGTTTCGTTTTTATTGAATTTATTCCTTACTGTATAAGTAATTTTAAGCATTTGAGAACTGAATAATATAGAGCTTAGCAAATAACAGAAATGGTATCTCATGCCACCTGCGAACCAACAAATTTTTAGGTAGAGAAATCTCAAAATACGTATTTTTTTAAATATAACTGTAGATGTAAATATTGGTATATCATAAACTTATATAGTTCTGCATATAAGATTGTTCACTTTTGTTTATGAGTATGTAAAAATAATTGTTAAAATGTAGGGTTAGAACAGCCAATAATGTGTGTCTTACAAACTCATTTTAGAATTTATTATTTGAAAAGAATTTAAATAGTAAATGTGGAAAAACAAAATATCAAGAATTTTATTTTTGATATTATTTTTTTCTGTGTGTCTTACTTTTCGACATTTCCGCACTTAAAAAACACCATATATTTGATTATTTTACGGCGAGAAATACGGCGATCTTAAAACATTTATACAATAAATAACTATTATATTAAAATTAAAAATGAAAAATCTAGGACACCCAATGTTTGATTAATTCAAGTACTTAAATGATGCTCTTCAAGTGGACATATTTTTTATTATTTATTCAAAATAAAAACCACATCATATACATTCGTGCACGGCGTCCATATTTTCAAGCACGCTCAATCTCATAACTTTAGGCGAAGTGATGAGTCTCTCATATTTTATTTGCAAAGTTCAGAGAAAAGGTGGGCATACATTCACATCCCAAATTAATGTCTCCGATATTTCATAGGTACACGCTAGCCACAGCGTAGACCTCTATCTCGCTTGCGTCAAAAATCGATTCCGACGTATGGTCAGTTGTAAATTGAGGTCAAATACACAGACACGTTTATGAATGCAGAAAAAATTTGTAATATATGCGCTGAAAGTCACAACAGCAAAAAATTCAGTCGAATATACAATTACGTTTGGGCACTATAATGGATTTGATTTTATTCCTACATTTAAGGACTAGGCTTAAATTGATAATGATTGTATAATAAAATTTAAATATAACAACTTCTTGATTAAAATAATTAATTTTATTATAAATGAATGGCCCCACCAGTCAGTATGCGAAATTGTTTTCCCGCATCTTCTATTTCATATGATTTAGACAGCGAGCATCGCAAACTAAAGTCAAAGGCTGAAAGTTTTTTATTTTTTCTTAAAAATTCTTCATGCAAAGGCATACAAAATGTATATGGTTGAAAAAAGAATAAAATAATATATCAAAATGTACAATTGATTAATTTACTTCGTCGATGTCTGAGTAGGTGCTGCTGTTGAGCTCCAGTAAATAAATGTGAACAATATAGTGGTTTAGTGGAAAAATATTATAAATACGTGCAGAATATTGTACAAAATTGTCATCTGGCGTTGTTAATTATAAACATAAGCTGTGGGGTTTTTTCCATTAATTATTACTATTTCCGCATATTCAAGCCCTTCTTATAGTCCTATCGTGACGATAAATAATTGGAGATGGGGAAAACTGAGACAAGAGCTGAGAAGTTATCTACCGACGCCACTGAACAACTAATTACGAAAGTATGTACCAATTTTGCAGACCGTTTGGAAGCAAATTTGATGTTTTAAATGAGAAGCTTGCAGAATTCAGCCAAACTTTGAAAACCCTCGATCAGTCTGTTAATACCGATAGAAACAGTGTTCAGTCTGTCAATAAAAAATGTGATGATGTAGAGCAATATATTAAGAGAAACTGCTTGCGTTTTAATGGTTTCACGGAAATGGAAAATGAAAATATCTTGGAAGTCATCACACATTTTATTATAATAAGTTAAAAGTTACTTGTCTAAACAACGATATTGATTGTGTTGGGAAAACGAATAATTCAACAAACGACCCTAAGCCAGTCGTGGTTAGATTTGTGATAAACATAAAACGTAATGGAGTGTTCTATTCAAGGAAGTTATTAAAAGGTTCTGCTGTTCTTATATTTGAGGATCTTACTAAGGATCGCTACAATCTTCTTATCTCCGCAAAAGCTAAATATGATAAAGTTTGGTCAAAAAATGGAAGGATTTATGTTCTACATGGCAATGAAACTCGAATTATAAACTCGACCAATGATCTGTGAGTTTATTGAAGCGGTGCGACTAGTGTGGCTATTGTCTTTTTGGCTAGAATAAAGTGTTTACCTAGTAAGATTGTATTATCTGTGTACTCTACTTTGTAAAAAGTTATCTTATGTTTTCAATCATTGATATTTAAAGCAAATAAATAAATGTAAACATGTGTAAACATTAAATATTAATATTTCATGGATACCTACCTATTGTACCGACTCATATTCTTTTTTTTTTTGTACTGAAATTTTGTTTGTTCTTTGAAACCAGAAACTATATTTATGCATATTTAGTGTATATTATTTTAGTCTGTAAAAATAATTGCAAAGACGATCGTAGTATAACTATTCATGATTCATTGCACATTATTCATTACCACTTTTTACCATTCATTATTGTAAGTTGGAGCTCGATTGACAGCTAATAACTATATTGTCTGCAGGATCTTTTGATATATTTGGTTTGTCAGAAACTTGGCTCGATTCGTCAGTACCTGACGACATTTCGGGCTATGGATTATTTCGAAAGGATAGAGCACGTACGGGTGGTGGAGTTGCTTTTTATGTTAAGAATACAATTAGAAGTAAGGTGTTAAATATTCCCGATAATAAATTGTTGGAGCAATTGTGGATCACAGCTACAATCGCGGGTAAGAAATTGTGTTTTGGAACCGTGAACATACAAATGCGTGGAATATCTGACCATTCAATGTGTGTGTCATGTAATATTAAATTAAAGAGAGACAAATTACCCCCGATTGTACGAACATATAGAGATTTTTCTACCTTTTCATATGACTTGTTCTTAGTAGATTTAAGGGAAATAAGGTGGGACACTATATACACATTTGATACAGTTAGTGATATGGTGTTATGATGATTGTCGTGCATTGCAAGAACTTTTGAATGCAATACAGGTGTGGTCTATAGAAAACATGGTTTCCGTTAATATTGATAAATGTAAAGTTTGCTCTTTCAGTTTAAAGAAAAATATAATTTTATTTGATTACAGTCTTGATTCAAAGCCATTGACACGCAGCAGTAATATTAAAGACTTAGGGGTAATATTTGATGCTAAACTCTCATTTTCTGAACATATTAATACAATCTCAAGCACCGCCTTTAAAACTTTGGGCTTTATTGTCCGTAATTCCACATCGTTCAACAATATTAGTGCTTTGAAATGTTTATACTATTCTTTAGTCCGTTCTAGATTAGAATATGCTAGCCTTGTTTGGTACCCATGCTATCAAGTTAATATTCATCATCTTGAAGGTGTTCAACGTCGCTTTTTAAAATTCATGGCATATCGCGTTGATAATATTTATCCTGCTAGAGGATTTGATCATGGCCTCCTGTTGCAGAGATTCGATTTTAAATCGTTGCAGTTGAGGAGAGTTCTCACAAGTCTATCTTTCTTGTTTAAATTATTTCATAACCTCATTGATTCATCAGAAATTTTAAAAATGTTCTACTTACGTGTACCTAGGCCTGAATCTCGTGATGATTACATGTTTTACTGTCGTAATGCTAGAACAAATGTCCTTACGAAATCCCCTGTATACACCATGTCAATTAATTTTGATCAAATTTCTCATTTATGTGACCTAAATTTTGATACACTCAAACAATTATTATCAGTTAGCTCTCAATTTTTTGGAAGCGTTTAACTGGCCTCATCTATATTATGATATAGCTTTCAGACTGATTTAGTTTAGTAAATGTTAAATATTATTAGTAATTAAAATTAAGTACACTGTTACTTCATTACTTTGTTATAACATGTTTTGTCCTGTAATTGGAATGTCTATTCTGCTGGGCAATAAATGCATTATTATTATTATTATTATTATTATTATTATTATTATATGGTAAATTTCTTAAATGTTAATTGCAATAAATTACTTGACAAGCATGCGTCCTACATCCAGGATTACAAAACCTCCATCACCTTGGTTAACAAATAATCTTAAAAAAATTATGAAACTAAGGAACAAAGCTTTTACTAGATATAAATAAAACCGAGTTGTACAGGCATGGGAAGAATATAAAGAACTGCGTAATTTAGTAAACAGATCCGTTAGGGCAGAAAAAAAGGCTTACCTAAATTATAAATTAAAAACTGACCCTAAAAGTTTTTGGCTGCGCTTAAGTATTTAAATTTAAAGAAACAGGATTTGTCAATGCAGAATGAAGACTCTAACACTGTAAATGATTTATTCATAAATTATATACCTAACGTACCTGTTTCATTGGATCCAGACATAGTGCAAATTTTAGATAAGTATGATCATATATATTGAGCAGTTTTTTGAGTTTACTAGAGTCGACTCGGAAGAAATCAATTCAGTTCTAAGAACATTAAAATCTAACGCTACAGGTGCAGATGGAATGAATATAAAAACTTTAGACTTATTTTATTGCAATTAACCGAGCATTTCGATAATAGGAAAGACGTTCATATCTGTCCTATTCTACTTAGTTTTTCTGTTCATGTTAATCAAATTACTAAATCAACGACCAATTTACTTGTTTTTTTATGCTTAACTGAAACAGTTTTTCAAATACTGAAAGTTTAAAAACGTTATATTTTTCAAACATTAGATCTAAGTTAGAATACGCATCTTTAATATGGTTTCCCATTTACCAAAATAACATTGAGTTAATTGAGGCAATTCAACGAGTTTTTTCAAATTTTTGTTATTCAAAACACAGGGGGTTTACCCTGAAAGAGATATTGATAACGCAATTTTGTTGAATATGTTTAATATAATTTCATTAAATTAAAGGAGAAATTATAATACCATATTATTTTTGTATAACTTACTACCTCATAATATAATGTTGAGTGCATGTTTCTTTTTTACTATATTAGAATAGTATATTAAACCGAGCGAGACGTATTGGTAGACCGAGCCAAAGACGAGGTCCACAAGTCGAGCGAGTTTCCCAAGCACCCAAACTTCGGGAATTCAACAATTTTTTAAGTATTTAATCAACAAAATAAAGATGCCGTGGCTATGAAACTTAGCCAACTTGAAACATTGCATAATTTGGGTGACAACATCATACAAAAATCACAATCTGGAGAGGCGTGTGCAAAGATGACATAACCGTGTGCTAAACATTTTGCTCTTGCACTAAACTTTTGCATTTTGCGTGTGCAAAATACCGTTTTCAGAGCGTGTTTTCCGTGTGAAAAACCTCCTTTTGCAAGGCAGTAGTATAAAAAGGTATTTTAAGCTAATATAAATCAAATCTCCTACAATTTCTATCAATGAGTGTTTTCATTATACCAGGTTAGTAAATTTAGATAGATTAATTTCTTTAGATAATTATTGAATTTTGTCTGTGGAATTGTTCCTTAGCATACCTAGATGTTTGGTATCAGAAAGCATACATATTACTTCATTGATAGGAATTGTAGGAGATTTGATTTATATTAGCTTAAAATGCCTTTCTAATAGTAAAAAATGTTACAAAAGCTAACAATAAGGAATATATGGGTAGATATTGTGGGTGTAATTCAACGCTGGTTGGAGCTTTAGCTCACAGAGTAGTTAGTTTCACACAATATTATTAATACCTAAAAATATATAAAAACCATTACATCAATTTAAACAGTTTTCAAGAAAAGTAATTTTCGATATTAAAAATACTTTATTTGATTAAAGAAATAAATCATCAGAGAACAGGAATCTGTTTAAATAAAATAGGCCTAAATTAGAACCTCCATTATAAACATTAAATTCAGAAGATACAAACTATAACATTTTTCAGTGAATAGGCGGTAATATAATACAATATTTTTAGTGCATCCTTAGATATACCATAATGACAACTATTTTAGTAAAACGTTATAGCCTACTCAAACGCTTTTTGAAAACTGTGAATATCGTATTAATCTGCGTCTTGTGTTAAGAAATAAAATTTGTCAGTCTAGATTGTCTCAAAATAATGATTTGTTCTTCCTCCTTTGTGTTCTTTACAAACGTTTAAGAGCGGTTGAAGAACTGTTTCTCATTGACGTTATGTTGTTTTCCAGTATTGTGATAATGATTTGCTGTACCGTTTACAGTTTCTTTGAACCAATGCATGTAACAAATGATGCTACATTGCACAATTCCACGTATTTTTTAAATACTTATATCAAGATGTAAACTGCACCAATAACATGACAAAGTAAAGTGTCTGGACAGCTACTACTTGTTGCTTTATTTCTCATGCCAGAATAAATAATAAATGATTCTATTACGTGCAACTAGGGCACAAGGATATCAACAACTGTTGTCTGAAATTATTTTTCATCGAACTGTAAAATATTATCTAACATTTACTACAGTTTTTCTTTAAATGTGAGAATAAATTAAACCAAAACAGTGAACATTTTATTATAAAAGTAATAGGATTGTCAGGCGAAAACGTTAGATTCAGCTATAATTGTGCTACGCTAGATTATCGGAAAACTGAAAGATGATTCAATTTTTTTAGGGCAGAAGGCTATGTTGAGAATGCTTTAGAGAATAAGAAACACATTGCAAAGAAGATCATGGAGTCAAACACGAATTTAACCAATGGGAATCCGAATTTAAATAGCTCCATCACATGTACTCCTGGTATACAAATTTCTAGTAAAAAGATTATCTATTATTAATATTTATAATAAACCTTAGGTTTTATAAAATAGTAAATTATACTATAAGGGAGAGAAATGCGTTATTTGGCAGAGGTGCAATTTGAAGCCCGAGGGCTACAATCCACCGAGGACAAAATAGAATCTCTCCCGAATGGTATATACTATTTTTTCCACGGTCTCATTAACTTAAAAACATATATTTTGTCATTATGAAGTAAGTAGCACCAGAATTATTGTATTCGGATTTGAGCATTTATTTAGTAGTCGTTGAGTTATTGTCATAACTATAAAATAAACAAACAAAAAGAATTGTCAAATTAAGATGCTAGTTTGGTTTAGTTTAAAGTTTGTTTAGTGCACAATGAATAATTGTCGGAGGAGATTGTGGAGGCTGCAAATATTGCAATAAGCAATTTGCTGCTTACGAAGTAAAGATCTTTATACGATATACTTAGCCTACAATCGGTTCAAAAAGTGGTGCGCCGAGAAAAATGTTCAAGTATACAGCGAGAATGTTTTGTTGGCATACTTAAGTGAAAATGCAAAGAATTACAAGTCTTCCACATTATGGGCGCAATATTCTATGGTTAAGTCATGCTTGATAATTTACGACAACATAGATATAAGCAAATTCTCCAAGCTGATCGCATTTTTGAAAAGAACCGGTAACGGATATCAAGCGGAAAAATCTAAAATATTGACAAAGGGTGAAATCGACCGTATTCTATCAAGTGCAGATGACAAAGAATTCTTAATGATTAAGGTAAGATTACTTTTGTTGTTAGGTATTTAAATTATTAAACTAATTGTTTAAAATTGAAAACCTAAGGAGAAGGGGAATGTGTAACAAATATATAAATTTAATTTTATAAAAACTAATAAGGAGAAGCAATAAGGTAGCAAGTGAAAAATCTTAACAAAACAAAATTAACTGGGCCTGTTTCTCTCGGGCCGGCAGGGTCCTGTTTCTGGCTGCACCATCGATACCGATCGCAGCACGAATTACGAATCACCGTCTTCGACATCAGTCTCGCAAGAGATGTGGGAATAGTCTCTAAGTCTGCTTCGTCATCTTTAAACAGTGACAGTAACCATGACAGTTCTGGCATAATTGAGAGTAATCGCTGCCTTTTTGCAGCTGCACCTTCCAATAATCCTACAATCTTTCGTGCATCTACAAAATATGAGGTCCAAAATTTCTTCGTGTGTTGCTTCTTGATTTGTGATCATAGGAGCTAAGATATTGCCTTTACGTTCCCAACCGAACCGTTCGAACTGTTTTTGATTTTTACAAAATCAAGTTTAAGAATAAAATATCTTTGAGTTCCAGCTGTTACATTTGGTGGGTGGACTAAACATTGGTTTGTACATTTCCTCTGTCAGGTTTTATGGACTAGTCAGGTGGCGTTTTTGCTAAGTAACACAGTGGGGCTGAAGTTTTCCTCTATAACAGTCACATTGGTTGTTTCACTTATGAGCCGGTCAATAGCTGTACGTACAGTCAACATGTCAGTATTATGTGATGCTTGGTATGTTGTGGTGCCGTTTTCCAGGAGTTTAGAGCTCAATAGGTTGATCAGACTAGCTTTGATCTGGTGATTGGAGATAAATAATTCCTGAATCACTGAAATTTCAGTTGTGGAAACTGATAATTCTCTGTGCTAGATGGCCTTATGTAAGAGAAATCTTCTATCAATCATCTGGTTGGTTTAAGAAGCTTGTAAAGTACTTACGGATTTTTTTGTTTTATTCATACCACCCTCATTGAATAAGGCCTAGAGAAATGGAGCCAATTTTTACTGCAAGTAACCCTTCAAATCGACGTCAGTTTTTTTGTTTATGCTATTAGAAAAGCAGGAGAGGATCTACTACAACGTTTTCCGCGTAGAGCTTGATAGATGAACTAACAGGAAATTAAGGAGTGTTTGTTCTCTCTGTGAAACGTGTTTTTTTTTCTAATTACCGACATTTGAGAGCAGGTATTTCGGAAAGGGTGCATTGTAGTAAAAAAATATATGGAATCAATCTTATAGAAAATTATATATGTAAAGAATTGTTCGTTGTAATGCACCGTTTTCGAATTATAAGCGAAAATCCGAAAAATGAGACATTTGTACCCCCCTCCCCCCTTGAAACGGACGGGTTAGGGACGAGGACATCTTATATTTTTATGTCCTAACTACTCCGAACATATTTCCACTGAATTTATTTTCCGAATTCCAAAAATTTTCCTGTGACTGTAGTCAAATCTGAAGTTGTTGTTCTACTTCTTTCATGTGACATGCCAGGCAACATTCTTGCAGTTTTATTTTTCAATTCCATATTGTCGATCATGTCTCTTCAATGTCATATTTGCTTCTGCACTGACCAATGCAGTGGCATATTTTCCCAACGAGCTGAACTGTACAACGCTTTTCGGGATACGTTAGAAAAAATCTTCCTGATCCCAACGGACGCAAAGACATATACTTCCCCACTAGATCCAATGCAGAGAACTAGTTTTTTTCCACGATTGTAAATTTCTTAGGAATATCTGTTTTACTTTCCGGAATGTCAACCACCATAACCGAGCTCCTATCTTTAATATGATTAATCTTCATATTTACAAGTTCTTGACTTTTACAACCCCCGAAATAACTCATCGTCAGAACCACCTATACAATAGAGCAATAAATTTGTAATACTCATAGTTTAATGCAGTACCTTATCTAGCAAATGTCCTGGATCGGAAGCTTCTTTCAAAAATTTGACAATGTCATCCCGACTAAACACATTAGACTTTTTTGGCTCATAGCCTTTACTTTTTCGTTTAAGAAATGCTTCCAGTTCATGAAACTTTCTCACATCTGTATTATTATAAATTGTCATCATCGATTTACCACTTAGTCCGCAGGGACTGTACGATTCAGACTGTAAGAAAAATAAATCAATATCACCTATACTAGAACGTGGAAGAATAAATACATATCTTGAAAGTAAGCCAATATTATAGTTTCTCATATTTTGTATTCAATACAGTTAACTTTCTGCCACTGCAGGAATTTGCCATATTCGTTTTTATACTTTCGTTCCGATTGTGTTGATAGTAGTGCGGCACTAGCTTTCTGAGCCTTTTGTAACAATCCGTATCTTGCAATCTGTTGCCCTCGATAATTAATATCCTTATCACTGTTTGATACATAAATAACTACTATTACATTCTGTAGACATGATCCATGTATACTTTACATTAGGTTGAAGGTAGTATTAAATATTATATGGGTTGAAATTGTAATATAACGCCTCTGCCATCTTCTTTTCATGACGTCATATTGTTGTCAAAATAAATAGCCTACCTAATATAATGTATACAGAAAGGCTACAATTTTGAATTTTATTTCTCGAAAACTAGACTGGAGTGCACAAATTTTAGATTCGTGTTCAGTACCCTAAAAAATAGGAGGGTAGGAAATTTCTACTCTACTCTACATTTTGCGCAGAGTAATAAATTTTAACCAGTAAGTAATACGGTAATAAGTGATGAACAAAAGTAATACATCTATTACAATAGTAACGACGGCGGCAACACTGTCCTCAATATTACTTTTTTATATATAAACTTGAAATTGTTCTAGTATTTTTTAAATTGATACTTTTTATTTAAGGTATTCATATTTGGTCAGTCTTATTTATACAGGGGAGACGTCTTTAAGGCAGAAAAAATAAAATATAGATTCGTGGAAATAAATAGGAATAAAAAGTCTTATATTACAAAGTTCTATATTCACGTTTTGTCAAGGAAATTGAACTTTGTAGTGGAGAAATATATTCTAGTACGGCCCTGTCCAAAATACTACAATTTGACAGGTATGAACCTAATGGTTGCCTATCCAAAGACCGAGCCAGTGTTGCCAGATGGTATAATTTTACGGAAATTTGTGCAAATAAAGGGATAATTTTCAACTGGATTATTTACGGAAATATTGGCTAGCCGTTAATAAAAGCATGGTATAAACCTTACCGACATCTCACAATTATTTTCATCGTTTTTTTCAGGGACAGACTAGAATTAATAAAAATTAGTTACAAAAGATTGACAAGGTTTAAAGAAAGTGTTTTTTTTTTCAACAACAAGCCAAAATTCCCGTAAGAAATGCATAAGACCACTACAAATGTGGACATAAATAAATATACACTCGGTAAAATAAGAACTTTTGAAGTTTTTACACAATTTATGATCAAAACCTTTATTAAATATTAATAAGAACTATCTACATTAACAACAACATGTTTGCATTTTGAAAAACTTATTCCAGAGAAGGACAGTTCATTTAACATTTTGTTGTTTTCTAAATTGCTGATGTCGTTACTAGTCGAAAGATCCATCTGCATATTCTTTACTCTTAGAATGTTTGTAGCGATTCGTTTCTTATTTTCAGTCGACGTTTCAATCTATCCTTCAGCCACCGTGTTGCTTTTCCTGCTGACTGACATTTTTCGGCATAGTGCCAATTGTGTTAATACCCACTGGCTGTTTTCATGCTTTAAATCATGCTACTTAGTTACGAAACTGAAATATTTTGGATTCAATGATAATGCTCTTAATTTTTTTAATAATTGGCAAACATGAGGCAACAGCGAGTTACATTTAATAATACTTTTTCCGACCCCACTTTTTTAACAAGGGTGTTCCTCAGGGCAGCATTTTGGGACCGTTGCTGTTTTCTTTATATAGCTCTGATTTATGTTCGCATTTAACATTCTGTAAACCTCATCAGTATGCCGATGACACGCAAATTTATTATTCATTTCCTGTCAATGATATTGATTTGGCTGTTCGTAACATCAACTCTGATCTTAATATCATTACTAAATTTTCTAATACGCATGGTCTGGTCATGAAAAAAAAAAACTCAAATTTTATTGTTCGACCCTCAGCTGTTAATCATTCGTAACCATCCTTCATTTCAAATTTTGCTAAATAATACTGTGCTGCAACCTTTTGACAGTGGTGTAAATCTGGGCCTTTCTTTAGATGCAGATCTTAGATTTGGTACTCATGTATCTAATCTATTGAGAAGGTGTTATAGCAAATTAAAGATCTTATACCTATATAAAAATATTCTTAGTACTGAAGTTAAATTAAGACTTTGCGACTCCTTAATATTATCTATCCTTAGTTATTGTCTTCTAGTTTACTGGCCCGCATTGTTAGTGATAGAGAGCGTCTACAGAAAATTCAGAATTCTTGTATTCGATTTGTTTATAACATTAGAAAATTTGATCACATTTCAAATGCTTTTAGAAATTCTGGTTGGCTTAAACTACATAAGCGTTTTCAACTTCAATTAGGTACATTGGTTTGTAATGTTGACCATAAGTTACCAATATACCTTTATGATAAGCCACTGAAATTTAATTTTATATTATGATGACTGGAATGCGCTAAAACCTGCGCGAATGGATTATTTATGATCAGCGCCATATTTTAATTTGTGCCTCTAGCAATGGCGGAGCATTAGGGGCTTAGCTAATTGTGAATTGAAATGAAATTGAATTCTGGATATGGAAAATTATTTCGTGCTATATGCTGGTTATTTTTACAGTTCCTTATAAAACATGACATGTTCTAACAATAACACCCACAAAAATACACTAACGAGAACAAGATAAATGAAGAAACCACACTGTACGCCAATGACGTGTTTACAAACAAAATAATGGGAAATTAAGGACACAATTCATATCGTACGTGCAGATGGTTGTCTCTCTCGCACCCACATACATAACCAACGAAGTATGTCTTTGCTAAGTTTCATGTGCCTCCTTTTGTTTGCTCCTAGGTTAGGTACCTTTATTTGGATGCGCAAATGGACTAAACGCATTCCATATCGTAAATTTCAGTGATGATAAGCTTGTTAAAGGTCGAAATATACATTAACATAATACGCGTCATAGAGATCACCTAACTGTTCCCTGTCATACTTATTACAAAATTGTTGACGTACAAATTACAAATTTGTAAAATTGTTCACATAACACTTAATTGTTAACATACAATTTTTGTCGTTTCCATGACGCCGGAAACCATGCCCCTTCGATTGAAATAAAATAGATCTATTTTATATATTATTTTTTTCGCTTTTAGCAGCTGTATATCAGTAGAAGACAAAAATGTGTATTTAATACATGGGCTAACGGCCATTAGCATACTCATGTTCTTACGATAACTTGGACTAAAGCTCTTAGTCGCGTCAAATTAGCATGAAAAAAGTGAAAATGGACAACTTTTTGCGGAGAAGTCCGATTGAGATGCGGTTTTCTGCAAAATATTCAGTGTTGTTTATAACAAAAGGTACATCTAACCTATGTACGCTCGCAAATTTTTAATTGTTTATTTAACAAATGACCCATTTATGTTGAACATATGGCAAATGTCACGATTCAATTTGAACAATAAACAATTATATTTGCAAAAATCTTGTGCCGATGGTTCGCCTTAAAAAGACAGAAATCCCGGAAAAAATTCGGGTCTCTAGTGATTCCGGGAGTAGAGTTATTAATTTGTTAATTAGCCAGGTTGCAAAAATATAAAAATAAACAATTTCGTGCAACAACCTTGTGTCGATGGTTCTTCCCATGATCCCAGAATTATTGCAAAAAAAATCCGATTTTCTAACGATTCCGGGAGAAGAGTTATTAATTTGTTAATTAGTGAGGTTGCAACAATCAAACAATAAACAATTATATTTGCAAAAATCTTGTGCCGATGGTTTGCCTTAATAAGCCAGAAATCCTGGAAAAAATTCCAGTGATTTCGGGGGTGGGGTTTTTAATTTGTTAATTAGCTCAGTTACAATAATTTAGCAATAAACAATAAAGCTAACACCAAAGTGATAAAGAGGGACCTCGAAAACCCCCGAAAAAACATTTTCCAGACATTTTCGTTGAATCGTGTGTGACATTTGCCATATGTTCAACAAAAATGGGTCATTTGTTAAATAAACAATTAAAAATTTGCGTGCGTACAGAGGTTAGATGTACCTTTTGTTATAAACAATTCCCTGAACATTTTGCAGAAAACCGCATCTCAATCGGACCTCTCCGCAAAAAGTTGCAAGTGAAATGCTATTTTGACGCGACTACCTCGTATGTACAACTGTCGCATTCGTATGTCGCTAACCCACTGATTAAATAAATAACTATTATTTCATTTACTGTTAGGAATTTAGGATTTAATATTCTATATTAAAGACGCTACGCCCTGTATGTAACATCCAGTTAATTACAACGTACTACTGTTTCAAATATATTATAAAAATGTGTGAATTTCGGCCTTACCTTTGAATTGTTTAACTAAAAACGAAATATGTAGTTGCATTGACGTACCTATAATTCTTATTATCTCTACAAGGTAATTGAAATTTACAAAATATTACAGTTATCTTTGCAGTTAACCTGATACGAAATCGGAAAGTTTGAATAGTCTTCGGGGTATTATAAGTTGTACCTATATAACGAACGCGGAATGCAGTATCGATTTGCACTTATCGAAGGAACCGGGAGCATTCGGGAATATTACGAGATGTTACATTTTGGAGCGAAGCAAGTAAAAAAGTCTAATCCTAGAAAATTACGGCTGGCTTCACAAACCTAGAGCATACATAAATTGATGTAAATATTGATACGAAGATATGGATACAGGTGTATCAAACATAGTTTCGGTCATACCCAGCTAGCAAAGTAGTTCTATAAATTTAGAGTAATAGGAGTTTTATATTCTGTTAATATTTTATAGTTGTATTTAGAATACTAAATTGTTGCATTAATGTGGCACATGAGACTATTTTGCCTTCAGAAACTGAATTGTTTTTTAAATTTGTTGCAAGAGCATAATTTATAGAGCACTGCTAATGTAGCCCTATAAGTGTGTACAATAACACAATTTTACAGCAACGGTGCTTATAGAATCAAATTACTGTAAAACCGATGCAAAATACTGCTTTATAGAATTATACCATCTCCTGTGACACTCTTATAAAATTATTCCGTAATGTCGCTTATAGTTTAATTATAGAACTATTGTATAAGGTATTGTTAACTTATAATTCTGCTGCGGAAAACAAAATACAAATATGGAAGCTGCTATCGAGCTTAAGAGAAAAAGCTCTTTAAATCAGTTGTAGAGAATAATAATACAGTTGTTATAAAATCATTATAGAGTAAATAAGTAACAAAAGCCTTTTTGTTCCATAAAGAAACGCTATAGAACTATCATTTTCTATGTATGTAGATTTCCCATAGCCCCATCTGACGAGACCTGCCTGTAATAGTACGAAATATTTTGATCAAAGTGTACTGGGGAAATTTGTATAACATAGTCGTGACTTACAAAAATTATTATCTGCTTGCAGAAAGAAAATTTCATTATGATAGATAAGATTTATTTGATTGCTAAGAGAAATTGATTTTCTTATAGAAATTTAGTAACATATTTAATTTAGACCATTCCAAACCTTTTCCATTTGCAAGAATTTTATTAGATTTATTAAATAAGATTGAAATAAGTGAAATTACCACAACAAAATATGACAACACTGTGAATATTAAGTAGTTGCTTACGAAGCATATTTGCTCTATAATCATTGCAATCGACACAAAAATGTCATATTAGTGAGAATCCATTGGAAGTACAAGATGAAGCCTTTCTTTCTGTCGCCATATTGTGAAGAAAGAAAAAAAATCTTAATTAAAAATATGTACAATATAAATAGATGAAATGATATCAATAATATGGATATACTTACTTTCTGACTATTTTGTGTACAGTTGGTTGTTAAATTCATCAATTTAGAAAACATTTCTTTTTATTAAATTTCCAGCCTCACAGGAAATATAAGGTTAACTGAGGGCGCGTCAAAAAATTACCATTATGTACCATATATTTTACGATAAAGCTTTTTCCGCATTAAAAAGTACTGCTCCCTGATGGACAAACAAACTAAGCAATTCTTATTGGTTCTTATTGGCCGGTCCATATTATTTCTAACATGTGCGATACAGAAACATTTTATTTTTAAAAGATACAATTACACGATTTTAAAGTTCTTTAAATATAACACCATGCAACACAAAAATTGTATAGCGAAGTGCTATAAAATTTTTATGAGATTGCTTTGTAACTATGTTATAAAAATTCTTTAAGACTTGTGAAAACGTTTATTCAACAATTCTATAAGTATTTCCTGCAAGCTTTACAGAACCGCTTAAAGAACTAAAAGGTTCTATAGAACGGTGCCCATTTTTATGGTATAAGTGTTGTAAGAATGTTTTGAAAATGTTCTTAGAACAAACATTGTTCTATAAAATTTGCTCTGGAAACGTTCTTACGAGCAAGAAATTGTTAGCTGGGTATCGACAGGGTGTTCGACAAATATTTTACCTTGACATGGGATCTCAAGAGTTTGGTTTCCTAGAAATAAGGTGTTACAGTATCTAGGAAAAAAAACGGAAGTTTTATATTCCGACAAGTAGAAGAAATATGTATATGTAAACAGACTTTGTGCACTGTACCAACTAAAACAATCATGCAACTTCTAATAATGGAAAATATGAGTAAGTAATATCATAAAAAAATATAACAAAGATAGTTGCATAAGTGCGTACAATAATAAATTTGATGACACGTCTCAATGCATTTTTCAATTTCTACAAAATCATTGCCTTTCAAGTACAAATATAGGATTGAACAGATAATATAAACAAAAAAATATATAATGTGTCCTACATACCAAAATTATTAGAGAGAGATTGTTTCTTTAGAATTGAAAAATGCGTTGAAATATGCCTTCAGATTATTGAACAAGGTAATACAGAACAAGCTAATAAATATGTTAAAAAAAAATAATTTTACAGAATTAATTTACATTTTATATTTTAGATATTCTACTTCAATAATTATATTTGAAAAGTTTATATTGAAACGTTGTTCCATACTTTTAAACATATCTCAATTACTTTCAGCGATAAAAAAAATTTCTTTTTTACTGCATTCTTTAACACCCCGTATCTCTGAAATTAAGCCATGTTGTAATGACAATTTTTGCTTAAAATTAATGTTTATTTTTTCTTTAGTTTTATTGGGTTTTTGCCACACTGAAAAATAATAAAAATTAATTAAATAAGCCCTTGCGCCAAATGGAACAGTCAAGGGTTATTTTTGAAACTAAGTTTGCCTAACCAAAAAATCTCACACTGAAAAAAGCAGATAAGTAAAAAATAACAAAAATCACATCACTATCGCGCACTTCCGTAATATTGACGTTTCGAAAAACTCTCTGTTTTTGTTTTCAAAATAGTAGTAAAATATTAAACTACCGAAAGTATTCGAAATTTTTTTTTTTAAGTTTGATTAAACACTATATTGCGCAACTTTGCCACGGTTTAACGTTGTCGTAACATATTTATAGTCTGGAATTGAAACTTCAAAATATAAAACAACACAGGACAATATTTAGAAAATATAGCATACATCTACAGGCCACATATATGTTGTTTTTCATTTTAATTAGTTTTTGAACACCCAAATGGCCATACTACTTCGATGTACCATTCTTGCGTTGTGTTTCTTTTTGACTTTTTTATACTTTGCTGAAATTTATAATTAATTTATTAAGGCATCACTACGGAAGAGAGAGGGAGAGAGGTAATGACACTAACCGGATTAAGTTAAATTATAAAATGTAATTCTATTCTGTTTTCTGCCCTTTGTAACATCACACCTAATTGGATATTGTTGTGTAAGTGAAGCTCTACTTAGTATTATATGTAAAAATAATCTTAAATGATTTTCCGATTGATTAACTTTTCTTTCGAATGGTTGTCTCTCTGGAAAATTTATTGAGTCATATATACAGTACGTATTCACTCTAATGATCCAAAAAGGATTTTGGGAATTGTTATATTTCTTTAGACACTTCACTGAAGAAATAAGTACATGTAAGAACGTCCTTATTATGATAATACTATTGGTTGAGATATAATTTTGTTATAATAATATAATTTTGATAGATTGTGAAGAATACATAAATCTACTTAGTTGTAAGGTCAATATAATACATATATGAGTGCATCTATAAAGACATAATAAAAATATGATGAATTTTAATGTTTTTTAGGTTAAATACGGGATATATTTACAGGCTAGCGTTATTTTTACAAATATATGTAGTACAAAATTGTGAGTAAAAGTAAAATATACACAAAATGCATCGTAGACGGTTTGAATTTCAACGGTGATGTCAAATAATGACAGTCAGTACGTACCTAATTATAAAGATCAAGTGTTTGCAGGTATACAAGTATCTACTTACCTTATTTTTGAGATTATTTTTAAAATTTTCTTGTAACTATTCTCAATATGAAATTATAATACCTATATAAAACTATTCAGAACTATTCAGTTCGCCTGTCTATTATTTATATGAACTTAAGAAAAAACTAAATTTAGTTTTAGTAGCTATATACAGAATGTAACTAATTACTTACGCCTGATTCTACCTAGTAATATGACAATTCAAAATAAGAAGTTTATAATAGTCAGTACCAACTAGCATTGATCTTAATTTTATTGATTTAACATTCGTAGTATATAAAGTGCCTTATGAACATATGTTAACTATTCAATAGAAGAATATATATTTTATTCAATTTTTTTTATTAGAATTATATTTTTTTATTTACTTAAATAAAAATAAGAAAGCATATACAATTTGTCATTAACCTCATTCATAATTCTATAGAGTTACCCCGAAATTTGCTTTATTATCTCTAAATGGTAGATGCTACACGTAAGTATATCAACTTTGGAAAACTATTTAGTAATAAAAAGTAGTTCGGGTGAAAGTAAATATAAATGGCAGTCCAAACATTAATATACTCGTACAAAAGCTGAAATGTGATCATTTTTTTATTAGACATAATAATGCAGGGTAATTAATTATTTTAATAGCATCATGAAATGATTCATACCAGATGTAGGTCCCTCGTTTGAAAGTACATTAAATATAACAACATTAAACTACATAAAGTTATTGGTAATATACACTGTGAAAGGTGTTCATTTATATTTTTAGCAATAAAGAATACAAAAGTTAATTTAAAACATAGGGCCATTCGCATTTGTTTTTTTTAAGAAAAGTCCTAAAACTTTTGTATAATTTATTTCTTTTAATTATAATAAATCTTCCACCTAGATGTCAAAATACGAATGAAAGAAAAAACACCTTGTACATTTTGATTAAACTTTACACTAGACGATGTACTTTTTAACGCCTGTAGTTAGGAAATGTACACCACATATAACTGATTGCAAGCAAATTCTACCAAATAGTTGTTAAATACATTACTCGAGCATTTTTGCAAAATTTTCCAAATCTGTGGGGCTGTGTACTTATAGTTATCATTTCTATGTAATCTCATTCGACATAAAAGATTATGGGAGCAACAACATTTCAAAACGTAATAATGAATCATTCTTTACATTTAAAATTACCTATTGTCTGAAGGGACAGAGCTTGGCTGTCTTAGAAATTATCCCTCGTTCTTTCAAATGCCATTTTTATTCATCTTATTGTGCGAACTCATTCAAATGAATAATAACAGATAGTGCCATTATCCGGCACTTTTTAGAATTGAAAAACTAAATTAAATTATATAATTTACTTTAAAAAAATGTATGGCGTACACAATCTTAGAAAAATGGATGGACTTTTTTATAGTGTTGATAATTAATTGCATATACAGTTAAACATTTTATGTATTTATACAGTTAATGGCTAATTGAATAAAATATGAAAAACTAATTAAACAAATTTACAGAATTTTCCACCAAGTAACATTGGAAACCAACGTAGTTTTCAAGAATAAAGTATAGCACCTCATCATATTATTACATACAGGGTGTTAAAAAAAGTGTGTAAAATATTTCCGAAGGTAATAGTATGAACCAAAATAAGCAGAAAAGTCTTAATAAACATGGGTCCGCAAAGTAACGGTTGCGGAGATATGGACCACTATTGGTTTTTCAAACATTTTATTTTATTAGGAATAAACCGACAAAGGAAGGTTTCAACAAACAAAAAACAAAGTTACAGAAGATCTTCAAAGTGCCCTCCGTCCATTTCCAAGCAAGCACGACATCTTCGTCTTAACGATATTCGCCATAAAACAGGTCAGGCCCTTCCTACCCATTTATGTGGAAAAGTTTGGTGTAAATGCTCTCTAACGGCCATGGAAAAATGAGCTGGAGTATCATCATACTGGAACCACATTTGTTGCCTTTGATTCAAAGGAAGCGAAATAAAACTTGTGCACTGAGAACATCTGTCAAATACGTACTGTTTATTCCACTAAACATCAACCAACTATTATAAGAAAATACACAACGTTTTTGCAAAATGAAAAAGGAGCTAAAAACATGAAACATTCCATATCTCCGCAACCGTTACTTTACGGACCCATGTTTATTGAAATTTTTCTGCTTATTTTAGTTCATACTATTACCTCCTTAAATATTTTACACTCTTTTTTTAACACCCTGTATACAAACCCATTACAAATGACTCATCAACTTTATGGATAACTTAGTAAAACCAGACGGAAACCACAAAACAGAGAATTTGTCCAAACTCTATAAGCCTTCAAGTGTTTGGACGTATTATTCTATGATACGCGCTAATATATCTATGAATAAAAACGTAGACATCAGTAAAAACATTCAGCTCGTAGCATTTCTCAAGAGAAAATCTGAAGGATATAAAAAGAAAAAATTAAATATTTTAACTGAACAATATGTAACGAAGTTTTTACAGGACGCCAAAAATAAAACATGGTTACTAACAAAGGTAAATTATTTATATCATCGTTATATGAATCTATCATATAACTAAAGAAGCAATTTTAAAGTTGTGCTCATTTTTGGACCTGGAGGCACATGTAGGAAGGAGAAATTCGCCTATATGCAGGTAAAAGACGTGAAAGACGAAGGAAATGTTTTCTGCATCATAATACCCAATACAAAGACCAAGATTTCGGGTGAGTGTGTTGTAACTGCTTAAGGCATTGAATTGAAGGAATCAATTTATAGTCTGTTTGGAAATGAAAGAGAGTAATAAAACCCCGAGATAAGAACCGACCATGGGCGTGGTAATATTTCAGGTTCAGGTAATTATCGGGTAACACTAATGGTAACAGGTGATGGGTGTACATTGGTATATTTTACTGAATACATCATAGGGCAGGAGCCAGTGTATTGTGACAGATCAATCCAGTCTTAGAGCTGGTAAACGAAGACGTGCTAGTGCAGTAGAGTAAAATTCGACTTGTGTTTAGTGACTATTGTGCCGGTGGATATAATATTGTTTGGATAAAATGTCGAGCTTATCAGATTACGTACCTGCTAAATGCGTGAAAAGATGTGCGCTGTCTCAGAATAAGAAGATTATTATATTAAATGTATTTAATGCATTAAAACATCAAAATCCTACCAACAGTGTTGATGACATCGTGGAAAAGTGTTTCAAAATGACAGGGATTGGAAAATCGACTATCTACAGACTTTTAAAGGAAACAAAAAATAAATAAGATACTGTAAATCCCCCAAAATCATCTACAGGGAGGTCAAAAATCGTTATAGATGATTTATTCAAAAATGTCATTCGCAGAAAAGTACACTCATTTTATTTTAAAAAAGAAATACCAGCGCTAAATAAAATTTTAAGTAAACTTTCAGAGAACAACGATTTGCAAAAAATCAGTAGAAGCAAATTATGGGTCGTCTTACGAGAGTTGAATTTTTGCTGGGAAAAGCAGAACAGGAAGTCAGTTTTTATCGATAAAGATGAAATTATTTGTTGGCGAAGATCCCACTTAAGATCAATTAGAAAATTCCGTGACGAAGGGAGGAATATTTATTATCTAGACGAAACTTAGGTCAACGAGGGATATAATACTGTAACAAAAGTATGGCAAGATAAAAATGTAAAAAGTTTTCGACAAGCAGACTTTCAACAGGGTTCAAGGCACCTTCAGATAAAGGGCGAAGATTAATAGTGACACATATAGGTAGTGAAAGTGGTTTTGTAGATGGCGGTTTACTTTTATTTGAATCTAAAAATACAGGTGACTATCACGAAGACATGAACGCAGATGTTTTCGAAGAGTATTTTACACAGATGTTGGATCTTATTCCTTCGGGGTCTGTAATTGTCATGGATAATGCCAGTTACCATTCACGGCAGACCGAGCGGACGCCTACGACTGCTTGGAGGATAGCCGATATAATTCAACGGTTATCCGGAAAAAACATTTCTTTTGAAACAAATATGGTGAAAAAGGAACTTTTGACACTTGTCAATCTTAATAAAGATCAGAAAAAATATGGTATCGATGAAATGGCAACAAATCGCCAAATAACGGTACTACGGTTACCATCTTATCACTGTGAACTTAACCCAATCGAATTAGTCTGGGCGCAGGTAAAAGGAGATGTAGCGCGAAATAATACGACGTTTAAATTAAGTGACGTGAAAATTTTGTTAAAAAATTCCTTGGAACGAGTAACTGCAGATAACTGTCAAAGATGTATACGTCATGTACAAAAAGAAGAGAAGAAAATGTGGGAACTCGATAATTTAATTGACGTTAATGTGGAACCTATCGTTATCAATCTAGGAGACGAAGATAATTCATCAGAATATTCAGAGGATGAATTTTAATATACCTACTTTTTTATTTTTTTTATTGTACATTTATACAGTACTACATTTACTCACCATAATTTGAATTTTCAAAATACATATATTTTTGTGTGGAATAAAAGTCTATTCATTAAATTTGAATAATTTTTTTTTGAATTACTAAAAACCCTCTTAACCTGGTTATGATGCTTAAAGTAGCCTCTAGTTTTGAAATGCTGTTTTTATATTGTTTACTTATAAGAGAAATGGACCGAGAAACTGAAGCGGCATAGACAAAAACGGATTGTCGGGGATTAAATTTTAGCTATATATTTATATATTTAATAGCAAATGTATAAAACAGCCAGCAGGTATTAACACAATCGGCACCATGTCAAAAAATGTTGCATCTTTTTTAAAACTACCAAATGTAAAAGATTACACCGAGCACTGCTTTTGAAGATCTCTTTTGAAAAACTTCCTTGCTTGCAAATTCAGGAGTGGACCTTTTAACAGTCAAGAGGGATGAGGACTGGAAAAGTAACACGGTGGCTGAAGAATATATTGAAACATCAAATGGAAATAAGAAACTCGCTGCAAATATTCGGGGAGTAAAGAATATATGCAGTTGGATCTTTCAACTAGTAACGACATTAGAAATTTAGAAATCAACAAAATGTCGACCGAATTGTCCTCTGGAACAATTTTTTGCAAACATGTTGTTGTAAATGTTTCCAATAAATAATATGGCTAGTTCTTATTAATATTTAATAAGAATTTTGACCATAAATTGTTTAAAACTTCATTATGATTACCTTATCGTCTCTATATATAGCTCCAAATATATTACAAAATACATTGCAAGAAATCTACTTTACATACTACTATTTTGGAAGTAGTAAAACAACGTAGTGTAAGTGGTGCTATTGAAGTATGTAGTTCATTAACAAGCGTGTTTGTGAGTAGTGTAAATATATCGTGCAATAAAGAGTGGCAAAGAAAGTTACACAACCCCAAAACGGAAAATAGTGGTAACTCACAGAAAGAAGGAAACAGGGGTTGATGACGACACAGAATATGATATTTTAACATACATTCATATGTTTGATATTTATATGATTTTTATTTATTATGTATTTTTTAAGCTGTGCCTTTGATCTCTTTTTGTGGCGCTTGTACTAGATTTTCTATAAACTTCAAATAGACTATTTAAGACAAATGTTAGGAGATTGAAATCTGAGTTAAAAAATATACGAGTATTACACAGACGAAATATGGATAAATGAAGGCCCCTTAGAAGCCACAGCAGCTTATGATGTATACGATAGTTCTAGTGATGACAGTAATAGTAATAGAACTAGCTAGTGACCAGTAATGTACAAGTATTAATGTAGTATATAGTACAGTATATAATAATTGTAGTATAGAATATAACAACTGTTAATATGTGATCGTTTTAGTGACAATGCAAGTAACCAGTAGTGTACTATACTGTAAATGTTAAAATGTGAATTCCGCAGAATGGGCAACAGGTAGGTGTAAGTCAATGGTGGTGGGTCATCGCCGTCTAAAGGAACGGCATCCTACAATAATTGCGGAGAGGGCTACGGGTTAGTTTTTAAACTTTGTAAAGTAAGCTGTTAAAATGCAACGTTCATTCAACTTCGACTTATTTATGATAATTTTGTGCTCTTTGAACCCTGCTCAAGTGGCACGCCTATGGAATCTTGTCCCCAGTAAAGCCCTAGTCATCTAATTCTGTGTATTAGTCACTGATTATAGTTTTATGTTTATATAACATTACAGATGACAGTGGAAAAACTTGGATGTGTTTTTGCGAAAATAGTTAATGAACCTTTAAACAATAAATGAGAAAAATATTCTACTGTATTGTACTGAATAAATGAGCAATCTAATAGATGTACCAATTATTGTCGCATTATAAGTATCTACCCTACTTACAATGTTTCCCTTAATTAGACGTCTGAGTTATTCTGTAATTACCAAGGCACAGTTTTTAATTACTAAGTTAGTGGCGCCATTAATGAAATTATTTTTCATTTATTAAATACTCGGAAGGCTACTTTGCTCGCTTTTATAGAATTATAACGCGGTTTGGATGACATCCAAAACTCAAATAATAAAAACTACTAAGCCCTCCTCGAATTCGGAACTTTCTGCCGGGACTAACCTCAGCTATAGCTTTGATCTGGTTTCAGTCCTGCTGAAAAGCTAATTTAAGCACTACCTATTTGGCGTTGACAACGAATTAATTTTTTTATGTTGAATATATGAAATTAGTTTTATGTAACTGGACAATTTACACACATTGGAAAATGAATAATACTTAACGAATGTGCGTTACAAAAAAATGCCATAATATGGGGATGTGGGCTATGATGTTGCCTGTATTATGATACGCTGAATGCGATAAAAACAAAACACTGTTTTGACTAGGTGGTTCTCCTCTGCAGTGTCTCTTAAAACCCTTGTGGAGGAAATTTTCCAAAATAAAAATTCATAGTATCGGAAAATGTGTGTGGGGTTCTCGAGATCGCTGAACACAAATTAGGAGATGGAATTTATCTATAACGTCACGACAGCTGCCAGTCACCTGTTGAAAGTCGTGGAACTTTAGAAAATTCAGGACAAAGTCAGAATATACTTTCTGTCCTTTTGCGTATGGAACTTAAATTATCATATCTTGAATTTCATTGCTGTAAATGGGCAAGGTTCATTGTCATTGTTCGCACATTTATCGTATTCTGCGACTCGATTGCTCTTATTCTGCTTCCTTAAAACATTAAAGAGCGAAAAACACCCATACTGGAATTGCCCTGCATTGGCGAAATTCGCGAACCACTAGATGGCGCTGTAAAATTCAAGAAATCTGACGATAGGTGATTAATTGTTTAAAATTGTTCCTCAAAATTATGAAGCATTTAATTCCCAATAATGTTGCGTTTTAAGGTGTAATTCTTTGTATTTATGTCATTTTTAAGGCGAAAATGTATTTTTACGACTTATCAAAAGGATTATTTTAACTTTAATGTAAGACAAATTTCTGGAGCGCATATGTACGAGGTGTGGCAATTAAGTTCCGTTTTCTAGAGAGGGGAGACCTTCCTTTTAGTTTCAGTCCAAAGTTGAAGTCGACGCAAATGTTGACCGTTTGCGTGTACTGATCACGTCTGACCAACGCCTAACCATTCGTGCGTTGACTGACGAGTTAAACGTCAACAAAGAAACCGTTCGCAAGATGTTACACGAAAATTTGAATATGCGAATGATTTGCGCAAAGATGGTGCCAAAAGTTCTCACCCGTAAATAGAAAGACATGCGAATATCGATCTGCGAGGATTTGTTGTCCCGCATTCGGAGCGACGGTAGAGACTGGATGAGTCGGGTAGTCACTGGATATGAGACCTAGATATTTGAGTATGTCCCCGAGACCCATAAAGAAAGTCAGCAGTGGGTGAAAAAGGGTGGAGAGCGGCCAACGAAGCGAGGATGTCCAAGTCACGACTGAAGGCAATGTTGATCGTTTTTTTCGATATCTACGGCATCATTCATCGTGAATATGTTCCTGCCGGCCAGACAGTGACTGGACAGTTCTATGTTGGCGTCCTGGAACGGCTGCGGGTTCGCGTTTTCCGTGTGTGACCCGGACTCGCCGAGAACGACTGGATCTTGCCCACGACAACACGCCAGTCCATTCCTCGTTCATTGTGCAAGAGTTTTTGGGAATAAAAAGCATTCCAATGTTACCGCCCACGCACCCACCCTATAGCCCCGATATTGCTTCCTGTGATTTTTTTTATTCCGCAAGATGAAGTCGCACCTCAAGGGAACTCATCATGGCGGCGTACAGGAGGTCAAAACAGCTGTAATCGTGGCAGTTTTTTGACAAATTCCCAGAACTTAATTGTCACACCTCGTATATCGTAAATTCCTAGTATGACATTAAATCCTCTATAGAACAATTATTGCTGCATACTTTCATGTGTTTTGTTTATGCAGGGAAATATTAAAAATATAGCAAGAGGAGCACTAGAGAACAGTACATATTTTCCGTGATTGTATGCAAATATTCTTGCGTATATTTTGCATTTTTGTACACTTTTTATAACTAAATATCATACGATCTCAATAAAGTTTACAAAATTACAAAAATATACTGAAAATTTGCACTACACATACAAGATCAATTTATTGGATTGCTGTTTACCCCACACCAGATTTATTACAATTTGTCTTATATGCATATTCTGCATTTTTCTTCATTCAAGATAGAATTATAATATTTTCAAACCATTCTGATACTATTTATACAGAAAGAATGCCACACTGTTATTATGCAAGTAATTTGTTGTTCATCTCTACAGCAGTTCGGAAATCTAGCAACAGATGTCAGCCATTTCGCGATTTTCGTCAATTCTTCCCTACTCCATGCAATTTTCCTATCAACCATTCAGCACATTCTGGGTATCAGTGGATTCTCTATTCAGATTTTACGATTTTACGCAAATTAGTAGTTCAATGCCTCTTTCAGTTTCTTTCAACTATTGCACTTGCTAGAAAATTAATGGCGTTAGGTTCTTTGGCCGACTTTGTCTCTCTGTTATAAGGTCTGTAGTTGGAGAGACTGAGATCCAGTTATGGGGAGGTACCCGAGGTAAAACCAGATGTGGAAGGTATAAACGAAAAAACACTTACGCGATAGGGCATCGGATACCCAGAAGTGGAACTTGATTCCTGGGGAAGACAAATTGAACATTCGCATCTGGGTCCGATTTCGAAATTCTATCAAGAGTGTTGACAGCTGTCATGGCGTGAGAATTCAAATGTTGCTTTGCTCTGTTTACTCCAATGCTAGAGGATTCACACCTTTTCCCGGGTTGCATACGCTGTCACGAGTGTTGTCAGTTAATTGACAGGTAGCATGATCTGAAAATGCAATGTTGCCCTGAAATCCACACGTTATTAGTTGTGATCAGAGTACCAGTAAACTGAAGAACCCGGACAGTTTCTTGAATTTCTAAAAATGCCATGACGTGGCCATGACTTTTGACAGTTGATTGACAGCTATCATAGATAAATTCTGACCTCGAAATCCTCCACATATTTTAATTGTGAATTTTTATTATAAAACATTTCCTTCGCACAGAACCGTCTCGTTAGAACTATTTAATCAAGATATGATTGACGTAAGTGCTCTACCAACAAGAGGTAAGAATAAGATGAAAACTGTGAACACTCATTAAAAAGATCATTTTGATGCCCATCGAGCTAACACAATGACTTATTTAGTAGACGACCTAGTGTTGGATAAAATATCATGTGTGGTTAGTACCGGACACAGTAGAAAGTTAGTTCCTAAATAGAAAGGACCTTTCAAAATCTCGCAGGTTCTCAGTAATGATCGGTACAAAGTAAAGCGGCTTGCTTCAGAGAGATCTAAAATATCATATACTGGGGTCTATGCTGTAGAGCATATTAAAAAGTGGATAGCATCAACATCAGAATAATATGAATACCAGGGATATAGTGAGGTAAAGCCCTCCGGACTTGGTCACGTATTGCCATCGGAAGATGTGTCTCGTCTGTGCTGAAAGACTGTCGAGACTCATGTTCTTTCCGGGTTAATATATCGTCCGAAGATCATCTTTTTGTTGAAATACTGTTGGGACTCACGGTTTTCCGTTATGCCGTCGAAGGAGGTGTCTGTGTTGAAATACCGTCGAGATTTACATTTTTTCTGGGGCAAGACCGCCGAACTCATGTTTTCCTGGGTTGCTGTCGGAAGACGTGTGGTATCAGTGTCAAATAACCGTCGATGTCCATTTCATATAAGGGTAAAATTGTTGTTGTTTGTTTCAGGGCTAGTATCAGCTCATCAAGATGGCCGAATTTGAAGGTTCACCATAGCTGCTGACCGAGCGAAATAATGGGTTACTAATCTCAAGATTTGTGGCTGATACCGCCTGTGCCTTGGAACATTTTATTAATATTAGATTTAGTTAGTTGGCTGGTGGTGATTACCATGTAGGGCAGATATAACTTAGCATTTGGATATTATAAATACAGAAAGTATAAATAATGTTGAAGGTGCTTTCGGGAATTGATAGTTATATGTATATTTAATAAAACCTATTATTAGTAGATCGTATGTTTACACAAATAACGGGTACGTTATTCCACCCGAGCAATTTCAAGGATACCGAAAAAACGAAACAAATAGCACAAAAAAATTGTCTAACCAAAAATGTACAGAAATCTGTGAAAATGCTGATGATTCATACGGCAATTAAAAGGATCAATAAAAATCCTTACTTGATTTTCTGTTTTTTACTAAATGCCGGCCTTCAGGACTGAATTAACATATTCTGTTAAACAAACAATCCATATTAATAATAAAATTGTGCAACCCTTTAACATTTTCTATATTACTACAAGAAAATGAAATGAATAGTATTCTTCTTCTTTATTTTGTAATTATAGGTCAAGCTATTTATTATTTTTATTTACTTGTAGAATTTATGAAACGATAAACTAGTTATGGTGCCATTGCATAATTGTTTAGTGTTACAAACTTTAAATTTAGTGGGTTATCTAATTAATTACCACTGAAGTACTAAAAAAAATAAAAGTTTCTCTTTTCTAGAATTGATTTATCTGGATAGATTTAAGTACCTAAGTATTTAATCTTATTATTTGAAATTCTACTAAAAAGTTTTCTAATCTTATTTCCTAAGTAACTACAAACAGAGAAATGTTAATTAATTTACGTACCTATACTCTTCGTAAATTTTCCTGTAAAGTAAAATTTCATTATAAGAGAAGCTGTAGGTAGGTTGAGAACTTTAAATCACTTGTTTGATATTAAATGCAACGTTACTACCGTCTGCTTAAACTAAAGATGCTTCTAGCTATACCTTCTGTACACATAATATTAGTTACATGCACCTACCTAAATAAACAAAGAAAATAATTATTATACAGGGTGTTTCTGAAAAAAGTGCCATCCATCAAAGGGGTAATTAAGAATGTTCTGTGGTCTAAAATGTAATATTTTTTAAATATAAAATATCAAATTACATTTTAACACACATTTTAACACAAAGTCCTGTCTTAATATAGGTCCACATGGAATTGTGTATATTTTTACACATTTCTTTGTATGTAATGTATTTTAAAGGATAAAGGGCGCCCAAATCTTAATAATTTTAGGCATTTAGTACTTGAATAATATAGGGGTTAACAAATAACCGAAATGTTATTGGAAAAAGTTTGAGGATTGTGCACCCTTAAATAAGAAGTCGATATCACCAATAAGATTATAATAAAAGTCAAATAGATTTCGCGTAAAAAATGTTTAAAGTTCTAACAAAGGAATACGTAGCATGGCAACTGTACCTCAACGGCATCTGATACACAAAATAAGTGAACAAGTTTTTACGCTTGAAGCGCAGCATGTCGACACGCCTGCCTATAGCGAATAGTGTTGGAGTGGGGATATGCTCTCTAGTTGGTAAACGAACGAGGTCAGTAGTATTGTTTTATTTATAGTGGGAGTGTTAATCAAAATTTTCAAAATGGTTCATGTGTACAGCAATTCTGGGTTAATGGACAAGATTCTTATTTATGGTGAAGTTAGACAAAATGCATTGGCAGCTTCGCGCTTGTATACGGATTGTCACGGATTTCCCAATCCGAATTTTACTATTGCCAGAAAAACAATCCGTTAATTAACTACTTCTTTATTAACTATACTCAGTACACTACTGAACACTAATTAGAACTCAACTAAACACTTATTTAATTAATCGCTATCTGAATCACTTTGATCTTTCTAACTAAACACTTGAATTCAACACTGTAATACAAGACTTATACAAGACTAACTAAATCGGCCGTTTATTTTTCTTTTATAGACCCAACGAATATTCCATGTATATTCTAGTATCTCTAGATTCATCTGCCCGAACGACTCGAATGCTTCTCGTCGATTCCCCAATTTTCTAGCCCCGTCTCGATCCACGGCTTTTTGTTTGTTTAACAGAATCGTGTAGGGGCGATCGGGGCAATCTTAGCATTTTGCGATACCACAGTCGTCGGTTTGGGTGTGAGTGGGGCAAATTCCGTGACAGGATCAATTTTCCGATCGACATACGCCAAATCATGAAAGTTTTACAGTAGTGGTGCAACGTAGACGTAATACTGGAAATTTATATGCAAATCGTGAACGAGATGGTGGCCTCGGGCATAACCACAACGTATTTTAACAGCTGAAAGTCTGCAAACAAGCACAAGATACATTGCTAAACAGGTGCCTGGAGTATCTCAATCAACGGTTGGCGATTACTACACGAAGCCATATTAAGAAATGCTACCAGTGGATTATCCATTACGAGTTAGGTTTTGTGAGTGGTTGTGTAACAAAATGCCGAAAACTCCCAATTTACTGCTGATGTACTAGTTACAGATGAAGCATTATTTACTCGCAATGGAATACAAAACATTCATAATACATATGTTTGGAAACACAAAAATCCTGACATAATAAATAGGATCACTTCCAACACCGTTTTACACTTATTGTTTGACCAGGAATTGTTGATAAATCACCTAATTGCATGTTGCCCAATCGTATGGATGGTTTATGATATGTCGGTTTTTTTCACAATGATCTGCCCGCCCTTCTTGAAACTGTCCGACAACGCATGTAGTTTTTACATGATGAGCACCTTCTCGTTTCGGCTAGATGTTCTAGATTATCTTCATTAAGTGCACGAAGTATGGTGGATTGGACGGGGTGAACTGGTAGCATAGCCTCCGCTGTCTCACAATTTAAATCCTCTAGACTTCTTTTTGTGGGGCCATTTAAAAAATGATGTGTATCAAGTGGAAACCGTAGAGGATTTGCGCGAGCGTATCGCAGCTGACGCGAATAATTTACGTTTAAAGAACAGCAACTACGAAGAACATTTATTTTAGTACCACAAAACTGGATAAGGTGTGCCCAAATATGTTTATAAGTCGAGGGACAAAATTTCGAATAGTTTTTGTAATATGGTATGTACTAACTTTTTATAAATTGTCTCTAACAGTGATCAAGTACCGCAATTCTTCTTCAAAATTAGTGTACACAATTTTATTAATTTTAAGCACATCACTTTTATCAGATCTAGGTATCTTTAAGTTTATTTTAAAGTAAAAACGCTGCAAATTTTTTTTGCGCCGGCGTCGGTTTAATCACAGATCTTCGGAGGTTTTTTTCGTGCGATATATGACAACACCAGTTTGCATTGCCACTCCATTACAGTAAACCAGATTTCAGCAGCCTGTAATTGAATATTTTTAAATAGTTTCCAGTATGTGTATATTCATTTTTTTTTGCATTATCATGTTTGGACATGTATGTTAAACATTCCCAATTTTTTTTCGGATACGTTCTGAATCACTACTGTATACCGAAGTAAAATGAATAAATAACGAGAAAAAGTGGTCTAACCAACAAATTTTTAAGCTGACAAATCTATCAACATACGTATTTGTTTAAATATAACTATAGATGTAGATTACTTTTGTAATATAAACTTATTTAGTACTACATATGATTGTTTACTTTTATTTATAAGTAGGTATGTGAAAATAATTGCTAAAAGTTGGGGTTAGAATAGCAAAATAATGTGTATCTTAAAAATGTTTTTTAAAAGTTATTATTGTATTTGGGGAAAATTGAAACTGTAACAATGAATAAATAAAATATCAACAATTTTAGTTTTGAGATTACTTTTGTTCTACATGTTTTATTTCTCGAGATTTCTGTAAAATCACAAATTTCAGACAACTATCCTGCGGGCTAATCAGCATGAATTACATCGGCATTAACCCGCAAAGTAGTTGTTTCCCGAAATGCCGTTTTTGCAGATATCGTTATCGCGCTGAATCGCGAAAGGGGTCGGGAGCTTTAAATTCACATTGTAAAGAAAATTAATGTTGTTTAACTAAAAAATTCAGTAATATTTGTAGATATCATTAAAAGCGTACAGTTTACACATTATTGAATAGACCGTGTTTCACATTTTTTAAAAGATACTACCTCCGTTTACTACTAAAAAATAATATAAACTTTAATAATAGTATGCCGTCCCCTCTCTTCAGAACTGTTTGACTTCTAGGCTAATCCTCGTTATTAGAATAAGGGGTAGAGATATTATTATTATTATTATTATTATTATTATTATTTACTATATTCACCTATTTATCAATTGTTAATTCAAAGGCAAATTTAATTTTTAAATTTGATTATACAGAGTAATAAGTAGTTGATACTAAATTTATGTTTGAGGTTAATGGCATTTTTTAAGAACACTCTTTAAATAATACTTTTGACAATGATTTTCACAAACGTCAGTTTACACAAATCACTGAGTTTTGTTTTCATGGGTTGCTATAACGTTAAATGAAATTTACGCGGCTGGTGCGCTACACTGTCACCAATTTCTTTGAATATTTCAGAAACAAGACCAAACATCGAAAAAAAACAGGAGACGAAAAAGTTTCGAAATTAATCAGGTCAAAGTGGTGTGTAGATGTTTTATTGAAATTAATTATTTTGTTTGTAGTTTTGAAATAAAGTAAGAGGGGGGTAGCATACAAAATACACTTCTTAGAGGTGTAGGTAGTTCAAACTTATACAATATACAATAAGCTTATGTAAGGTCATAAGGAGTGTTTTTGTTCCGAATTTCACGTAAATCGGATAAGTGGTTCAAAAGTTATGAGGGAAAAACGAGATAAAAATTCCTACGTCAACGCCCTCTATCTCGGAAACGATGCTTTTTAGGAAATAAGTTTATATCACAAATGAACATTATTTTAACCTGTTCTATCGATTCCTGAAGTTATCAAGATTAAACCTGAATCACCCTGTATATATTGATATAGATAGATTATGTTTAAATTCAGGTCGTAAAGTGCAGGAAACAGAAACCATTAATACGGTAGCAATATATAATTATTGAAGGAAACAATAAAAATCTAAAGAACACTCGTAGCCAGCGGGAAATGATATAAAATCAATGAAATAGAAGAGACAACGAACCGTGACATCACTCACTATATAAACTGTACAGGTTTATCAGTAATCGTCAAATAACAGTCAGCGCAGACATATCGATATTATTGTCTAGATAAAGGGTGAGATAGCACACAATTTATTCTGTAGAAGTGTCAAATGAGGAAGCAACTCATTTTTTTTTTTGTAATTATAGACGCTCTTCAAGAATTCAATTCCCAGATTAAATATTTTCCGGTATTTTTATCTTAAATATTTAATAAAAGTACCAGGTGGCTTCAAAAGTATTGTATTGATTACTACATATTAGGCATATACAGATATTATTATTAACAGGCTGTAGTGATATGAATGCTAACATCGACACACAAAAAAATGGTCTGTACTTTTAACCAGACAAACCTACACTGTAAAAGAAGCTGCTGCATAAGATAAGAGAGATTTTCCAGTGTATAATTCAGGATGTGTAACATTTTTAATAGTTTTACATACTCTGGCATTTTTATACGTTTTACACAAAAATGAAAATAATATTTAATGTAAATTTAACACATCTCCAGGTTATCCTTATCCTTACTCCTGAATGTTTGAGCACACAACTATTTCAACAAACATCACTACGCCATGTTGGTAATATCGCGTTGTTGTCTTCAGTTAGCCCTTCGTCGCTGTGTACAAATGGAGAACGTTTAAATTTAAATTGAAGTTTGATCAAACAAAATGGTAAGTACCTACCTAACTGTAACAAATATTGATGATAATTTTAATAAAGCTAAAACTAATTAGAAGTTTTAAAAATATTAGGGATTCACTCTGACGTTTTAAAAAGCAAATGATATCTTCATATCACAATCAGTTAATCTTTGTAACCTTCTATTAGTAGGACCTAAATACATCTTTCTTTCATGTTTGTTGATTTACTAAAACGTTATTTGCTTTCTAAGTCATTTATTAGAATATATGTAGTACTACTAGCTTTGTTAAATATTTTAATAGAATACTTGATTGTTATTCATTTGAAATAAATTGTATATTTTTAATAAAATCATGAGAAGTAAAATATCTTTTATTTTAATATTACACACCACAATTCTGTAAGTATCGTTATACTGTACAAAACAATTATGCTAATGTGTAAAATCTACACCTTTAATGATACAAATAACACTGAAATGTGTGAAAGTTGTACATAACACTTATTATATTGACACAGTGGACTATGTTAATTTTTTAACACGCTGCTACATACAGAGAAATGTGTAAAAATATACACAACCCCGTGTGTATTTTTTAATGTCAATCTCAACGCACTGAATCTGAATTTTTATGTATTATTCTGGAAATACATAAAAAACAGACTTGACCGTCAGAAAAATTTTTAACGAATATATTTGCGCTCACTATCGTGATTTTTTGCGCTATCTTTGCGAATTACTTAAAAATTTGAAGATGTTTAAGCTAAATGGACTTCAGATTCGGATTTCGGGTTTGACCAAAAGTGCATACCACTTTTTTTGTGTGCCGGTGTAATTTTACAATTATTGTAAGTTTAAAAAATTATAGTAATTTTTTGTAATAAGTATTATATGATAATTTGAATTTCCCGCCCTTTATAAATATCTAAAAATTGCCATAAACTACAGGAAATTAGTTTCAAATTACATAAGTTTCCAATCAAAATATAAAGTGTATGAAAAATAAATTAAATAAATAAGAGTAATGTAACTTTTTAAAACTATATTCCTATCAAACAAATGTTATTTTTGATTCAAATAATCTTTTTTTGTACAAGATAAAAGTTCTCAATTTAACACTGTAGGTAATTTATAACATGATATAAGTTCGTGTGACAATTGTTTATCATTTTTAATTCAAATTTCTCAAAAAACATTAAAATAAGGTAAAGCAATTACAGCAATTTTCAGAACGACATTTTCATTGAGAATTCTGTCAAGCCTTATTATTGGCAGTCCAACAATGGCCACTAGTACCGGCTCGCATATATCTTCACTCTATTGATGCTGAAACTATTTATGCCTGAAATTCAATATCTTATAATATGGATAAACGGTCAAAAGCTTTTTGATAAGTATTTGTACTGTCAATATTTTTACGGTAAATCATTATACTTCAATGATATATGTAGCTTCTTTCTATTATAATGAATGATTATCTTAATGCTTGTAATTTTCTTTAGTTCAGCCATTCAGCTTTTTTTAATGCGTATCAAATTCTATCAAATTTTAGTATCCCATATATAAGGCGTAATTAGTCATACAGATACATTTTTTACTGTTTTAGAAAGGTATTTTAAGTTAATATAAATCAAATCTCCTACAATTCCTATCAATGAAGTCATATGTATGTTCTCTGATACCAAACATCTAGGTATGCTAATGAACAATTCCATAGACAAAGCTCTATTCAATAATTATCTAAAGAAAATAATTTACTAACCTTCTAATGAAACACTCTATAAATATCTAACTTCACTTTTTGGCAGTGGGAATACGACAAATTCAACCACAATAGATGAGATCTGACCTATTTCTGCATTACAAAAGCTAATAATAAGGAATATATGGGTAGATATTGTGGGTGTAATTCAACGCAGGTTGGGGCTTTTGTCCACTGAGTAGTTAGTTTCACACAATATTATTAATACCTAAAAATATATAAAATACAGATACATAATGACAATAAATAAAGTCACAGTAATTTCCATAACTTAAAGCAAGAGAGCCACATAGTAGCATTTTTAATTTTACATCAAATAAATGTCTAAATATCAAATTGGTATATTGTTTTTAGTTTTAAATAAGATTTTTGAAAAATGAGTGAAACGTGATCAGTAATTTTTATCTTGATGTCGAGTACAACACCCAAAATTTTAAACTTCTGTGTCGGTTGTAAAAAAATATTGTAATGTTGTATGTGAACAGATGACTTATCTCTATTAATTATTAAATTATGTTCAGTAGAAATGTTTAGCAAGGCACCCAGATCAGTATTAGTTTCCTGTACTGAAGTCAATTCATCTTTTTTATATTCAAAAAAACCTAAATAACTGCGTATCGTCAGCATACATGTCTACGTTACAGTATTGCAGTACTGAACAAAAATTTCTTGTATAGATAGTATAAAATAGGGGCCCAAGAATTGAGCCTTGACTCACGCCTAGTCCAATTGCTACTGGTGTATGGATGACAATATCCTCCTATATATTACACTTTGAATTCTATCTATGAGACAGTTCATGATTAATCATGTTGAATATCTTGCTATCGTCTAATAATATTAGCATATCAGATTCCATCATTAGTTATGTTTAAAAGTTCCATTCCACAACTATACCCCACTCTAAACAATGACTGTATGTGGAAAAATGTAATACTTAATATGGTTGCTTTTCTACCATTCTTTCCAGAACTTGTGAACAGTTATGGGAAAAATATATTTAGATTATCTGGAATGAACTCCTGTGATGGGGATAACTCTTTCTTCTTTCTTTTCGCGCATTTGAAAAAACTAGATTTTTTAGGTAGAAATTTATGAGGTATGTCCTGTAGGGAATTAAATGAGCACAGAGAAATCTAATTAGTGTAATATTGATTCCATCACTCCCGCAAGCTTGAGTTCTAATATTTAGAATTATTTGCGTAACATTGTACTATTTCATTTCATTAGTTAGTTCAAATAAATTATCAAAATTTTTTTAAAGGTTGTTATGGTAAAAGTTGAAAATGTTTACATGTGAGGTAACTATATCACCATTTTGCGGCCTGCTTAATAATAATATGCCGCCCCCTCTCCCGCACAAGTCTCCGACTTCTGGGCTAATCCCTGTGATTAGAATGAGGGGTAGAGATATTATTATTATTATTATTATTATTTAATTGTAAAAAGTGTGTATTTACTTGCATTAACATCTACATCTGAAGTAAACTGAAGATAATGCCTATTTTTAACCCTACGCACTTATTTATTATACTCTATCTCTGCTATTACTGATGATGGAAAATTTGAGCTGAAAATATATATTTTGTTCCGGACGTATATTGTGTAACATAATTTCAATGCTTGAAAGAATCTTAGTAAGTTCTGTTATTATTTTAAGCTCGCAAAGACAATTTGAAAAGGAAATAAATGTCACAGGACGTTGCACACTACAATACGAAACGATACACTTCTCAGAACACGACATCGCTTTATGAGCAGGATATTATGAATATAGAGCTGCACGACATTACGGACTTTAAGATAGGGTTGGTTCATAGATCAACTTGCTCAGCGGTCAATGTCGAAATTGAGGGTTCAATGATCCCAAACAGACAGTAGATAAACTAGATGAAAATTTACATCAACTTTTAACCAATCAAATAAAAAAGGAATTCTGTGTGAATTAAAACTAGATGCAGACTCCTCAAGGAATGTAATTTTTATTTATTTAACAAATACACTACACTACAGTACACAACCAATTACAGAGTAGGAAGTACAGTTTACAATTAACAGAAAGCAGAACATATATGGTAAACAAATTAAGAGTACATACATATAACTTGGACAGAAAATAAGTAGTAAGAATTAAATTAACACTTAAATGTATCTATAATAGATACGCTACATCAAATTAATGTCACACTTGTGTAAAAGCATCAAAATCTTGAGATTTTATTGAAGTGCAATTAAATATATCAAAGCGACTTTGCAATTTATTATAGTTTTCACAAATCTGGTAAATGAGTGAATATTTTGATATAACTAATATCTCCTCAGTGTACGAGTTCTTCTGTGGGGATGGAAATAAAAAGATCTCGAAAACTTCGTAACATTTTAAATAATCCCAGAAGTGACCTTTTGCAGGAATGCGATTTTAATCACACGGTATTGGATTCTCGTTCCCCAGTTGTTATCATTACAATAAAAACTTATCAGTATCCGGCCTTAGTAGATTCGGGAAGCGAGGTATGCGCTTTTTCGGAATTAGTGGGAAATAACTTAGAAAAGGACAATTCAATACCAATGTTTCCAGTCAGCGGCGTACGGGTTTCGGGGGCATTTAAAAATAAACACAGAAAAATAACACATCAAGCACTCGTACCGTTTGAACTATTGGGACACTCTTTCGAATTTGAATTTTTGTACATTCCGGATTTAATTTACCCCGTTATCTTAGGATGTGATTGGTTACGCTCGGTGGGTACAAGTATTAATTTAAATAAAAATTACGTTTTAATTAATGTTAGTGGAAATTTTAAAGAAATACCAGAAATAAAAGCTAATCACAGTTTTGCTGCTCCACAGGGTGTGTCGATGAGAACAATTTCGATCAACCGTGCACCCCACATTGTCAGTGTTAATTCACTCAAAAACATTAACAAACTAGACGAAATGGTCGAAAGTATTACTTTAAGGAAAAATGATAAAATAAAATTAAAAAATTTATTAGAAAACCACGCAAGTGTTTTTTCAGACAAACCAGGATTAATTTCAAATTATTCTCATGAAATTTATTTAAGTGATGACGCGCCATTTTTTCAAAAGTCTTATCTAATTCCCATTGCCCACAGGTCTGTGGTGCAAGCAGAAATAGACCGTATGGTTCAATGGGGAATTATAGAAAGAACAAACTCGGCTCCATATTGTAGTCCCCTAGTTACTACCGTTAAAAAAGACGGAAGTATTAGGTTTTGTCTAGATGCTAGACGATTGAATAAAGTAATGTTGCAAGACAATTAAGCGCCGCGTTCGGTTGACGATATTTTAAAAACGTTACCATCTATTAAATTCATGTCATCTTTTGATATAACGTGTGGATATTGGCAAATCCCTATAAGAGAACAAGACCGAAAATTTACAGGGTTCTTACATGGTACTAAAACCTACCAATTTAAAGTACTACCTTTTGGCCTCAAAACAGCAATGGCTTCTTTTTGCAGAATTTCGGGAATTTGTAGTATGCTATGTAGACGACATTCTGATAATTTCGAAAACGTTTGATCAACATTTGGACCACATTGATCGTTTTTTATCGCGTATGGCTAAAGCCGGTTTTACATTACGGCTAAAAAAGTGCAAATTTCTTCTTAAGGAAATGACATTTTTGGGATATCAGATTAATAGTGACGGAATCAAATCAGATCCCTCTCGAGCTATTGTGGATTTTCCAACTCCTAAAAATGTGAAACAGCTGCAAGCTTTCTTGGGTCTTTGCAATTATGATCGAACTTTTTGTGAAAATTTTGCGGAAAAAGCTGAACCTTTATTTTCCCTTTTAAGGAAAAAGTCGAAGTGGCTTTGGGATGCACCTCGCGAAGAAACATTTCAACAGCTTAAATCGTTAATAGCTAGTGAGGTATTATTGCACCACCCTACAGAAGAAGTGCCTTACTGGGTACAAACGGACTCTAGAGATTTTGGGATAGGAGCCCAATTATATCAAATCGTGAATGATAAAAAACACATTATAGCATATACAAGTCGGTTGCTGCTAGATCGGGAGAGATTCTATTCTATTTGTGAAAAAGAAGCGCTCGCGGTTGTGTTCGCTTTATCAAAATGGCGAATTTATTTACTGGGGTCGAAATTTTATATACTTACGGACCATAGGAGTTTAGTATATCTAAATAATTGTAGATTGTTGGCACCTCGAATAACTAGGTGGGTATTGGCCCTTCAAGAATACGATTTTGAAATTAAATATATTGCGGGAAAAGAAAACATTATTTCAGATATACTTTCAAGACATCCGTCGGCCCGTCCTTCAGTTCCGTTGTTTTAAAATAGTATGCGCGTCAGTACAGCTTGAACCTAAATTTAGAACAGAGCTTTTGGATATATCCGACGAGCAGAAACGTGATCCAAAACTGTCAAGAATTTTTGAAAACGTACAAAAGGACCCAGAACAAAATAATAAGTTTGTTATTCATAACGGATTGTTGTTTATACGACAAGGCCATGATGAACATTGCTTAGTTTGTATACCTCAATCAAAAGTACCAAAATGTGTTGAAGCTTTTCACATAGCTCTGGGTCATTTCGGAGTATATAAGACTTGGTCGGCATTAAAACGCGAGGTCTGATGGCAAAATATGCACCGCGATATTAAGCGAATCATTAAAGCTTGTGACATATGTCAAAAGGCAAAATGTTCGGCCCGGTACAAACCCCCTTTACAATCTATCCTACCTACGGGTCCAGGAGAGCTTTTATCTTTAGACCTTTACGGAGCTTTGCCCAGGTCTCGAGGCGGAGTTACATATCTGCTTGTAGGGTTGGATGTATTTACTAAATTTATATGGTTGTACCCATTGAAAAAAGCAACTTCTGCTACAATAATCAATTGCCTTAAAAAAGATTTGTTTCCGAGATATGGTTTTCCACGGTGCATTCTGACAGATCACGGATCACAATTTATTTCTAGGGTATCGGAAAATGCGTTACAGTCTATGAATATTAAAATAGTGCATTCTTCGGTACGCCATCCCAAGTCGAATCCAGTAGAAAGAAGTATGAGGGAACTGGGAAGACTGTTTCGAACATTTTGCCATGCAAAACACTCCAGGTGGGCCTATGAAGTGCAGAGAATATCGAAAATTCTGAATTATGTTGTTCATGAGTCTACGGGTTTTGCTCCCTACGAATTGCAAACGGGAAAATCGCCTCTTCTATTGTTGTCCAAATTAATAAAATATCCAGGTTCAATGTGTTAAGTAGACGTAATTCTAGGTGTAGTATTGCAAAACAATATATTAAATCTAGAGCCAGGTTTAGGTATCCTGAAGTTAAATAAGTATATAAGTACAATCTCACAATTTGTAATCACGGTGCACCACCACACCACCAAACTAGTGATACCAAATCTGTGCAGTAAACCTTCATGAGGATATCCAATATTTGGATAAACCCCGTCCTCCTTATAACAATCTATATGTATATAAGGGAACCATATTAAAGAATAATGTTCAAGTGTTGATCTGACAATAGACTGATGCAATAATTTTTTAACGTGAGTGGAAGGAAAATCGTTCATATTACGAATTACAAAGTCCGGTTTTATAAATCCATCAGAAGTAATATTCCGAATATGAGACGTAAAGGATATTTATTATCAAATGTTATCCCCAGATCTCAAAAAAGTAAGGGATCTGAAAACATTAACATCGTCAAATTTATAATGATATTCTATAGCGCTATTTTAAGTGTAAAAGTAAGAACACTGCATTTTTTCACATTTAATTCTAACTTATTAACGGTGCACCATGTATTTAAATTGTTAAGAGAATTTTGCAAATTAATACAATCGTTAAAGTAGTCAATACATTTTCTCCATACAAAAGGCACTTACACATTTACATCAGTAACTACGTCATTTATAAAAAAATTTCAAAAGCAATGGTCCAAGGACCGGACCCTATGGTACCTCTGATGGTGGTATAAACTAATGGGACTGTTGACCAGAAAATTCTACATGTTGACGACGATTCTCCAGTCAGACTTGTAAAATGCTAACGTATTATGAGAAAAACCAATATTGTTTAATTTAGATAGTAATACTGTATGATTTAATCTATGAAAAGTTTTGCTGAAATCAGTATAAATGACATCTATCTGCGATTTTTGGTCAAATGCATCAGCTATAAACTCCGTTAAACAGAATAAATTGGTCGATGTTGACCTGCCTTTGAAAAATCCATGTTGATATTCAGTTGTTCTTTATATATGCAAACATGGGTTCATGTAAAAGCATTTCAAAAACTTTTTAAAAATTATGTATAATAGTAATGGGTCTGTAATTTTCAACAACGCTATTAAACCCTTTTTATGGACTGGAATAACCTTCAACAGTTTTAATGTGTTAGGAAATGTATTAGATGCAATTGACAAATTAAGTAAATAAAATAATGGAGAAGCAAAAATACTAGCACAATCACGTAATAAGAAAGTTGGAATTCTATCAGGTCTCATGGTACATTTCATTTCAACTTATGTAAGTAATTTAAGTGAAATAATTCACTATTATTATCCACCGGGTAATACATATCATCAGCCTCAGGTGTTGCATACCTATCTCTCAAAACTTAGCAAATATAGCAGCTAATTTCCTTCATAAGAACTGTTTTTGTACATCACTAAATGAGGTGAAGTTTTACTATTTTTAAATTTAACAAATTGGCAAAAACTTGTTGCTATCAGTTTTTATGACATTTTCAGCATTGAAGCAGTAAGTTTTATAAGAAATATCAATATTATTTTTTAAAGCAGATCTTAACAGTATAAAATTTTCAATAAGATTGATTTCATACATTTTTTCCCCACAATGCACCGTTTCCGAGATATCTGTTCTGAAATGTCGGTAATTAAAAAAATAAAAAAATAAACGTTTTACAGAGAGAGCATTTCCTAATTTCCTCTGTCAGTACATCTATCAAGCTCCACGATGAACACGTTGTAGTAGATCCTTTACTGCCTTTTCAACGGATTTGCAACAGTAAAAAGGTGACGTCGACTTGAAGGATTATTTGCAGTAAGAATTGATTCCATTTCCCTTAGCCTTAGTCAATGATGGTGGTATGAGGAAAACAAAAAAATCCGTACTTTACAAGCTGTTTAAATCATCTCATGTCATTTGGCAAAGAGGATTCTCAGTTTCCACAACTAACATATAGAAACATAAGGCAGACGATGTACCACTGTCTTTGATGGACATAGCAGCTCTCCCAACAGCATTATGTTGGTAGAACAAATCTCTCCAATCACCAGAACAAGACAGCATAAACATAACATATCAAGCATCACATAATACTGACGTGTTGATTGTAAGCACCAGTCCGTAAGTGAAACAACCAATGTGGTTGTTACAGGGGAAAACTTCGACTTCGAAAAGTACAAACCAACGTTTACTCCACCCATCAAATATAATAGCTGGGACTCAAGGAAATTTTATTCTTATACGCATTCACTGGCTGCGATTCCACTAGCACGACATTCCGGACATAAAAAGAGCAGCTGCAATGTTCCACAACTTATCTTTCTCGTATGTTGTTACTGAAAGCTGGGCCAATATGCATGTTGAAATGGTACAGTGTCCCTGCTAAGTTCTCTAAACACTTTCAGATACGATTCGTTTTTGAAATCGGTATCGAATATAAAACGAGATCTTGCATCACTCCCATCCAGCAAGGAGGCAATGAAAGAGCACATATTACGCACATTCCACCAAGTGCAGCTCTGGCTGGGAAACCAACTACCTTCAGACCTATAAGGTTGGAAACGTAAAGATAATGTCTTAGCTCCTGTTATCACAAAAAACGAAGCAACACTCAGAGAAATTTTGGACCTCATATTTTATAGATGCACTGTAGCAGTGGAAGGTGCAGCTGAAAATAGCAGCGATGAGTTACTCTCGATTATGTCAAAACTGTCAGGATAACTGTTTAAACAGTATCCCCATTATAAACAAATATGACGAAGAAGACTTAGAGCCTATTCCCACATCTCCTGCGGAGGCTGATGACGAATACAAGGGTGGTTGGTAATTTGTGCTGTTATGATGGTGCAGCCAGAAGCAGGATCCTCCCAGCCCGAGAGAAACAAGCCTAGTTAATTTTATTTTGTCAAGATTTTTTATTTGTTACGCTTTCTACTTATTAGTTTTTATAAAATAAAATTTGTATTTGTTATATATCTGCCTTCTTAGGTTTTCAAATTTTAACAATTAACTTGAAATTTGGTAAATTTTTGCATATTTGTGTATGAATGTACAATAAATTAACTTCTAACGAAGATAACGAATTTTTTTGAATTTTAGGTAGTTCTCTTGAAAAAATCAATACTTTTAACCAAACACTTCTAATTACTGTAACTTCTGCTCCATTGGAGATAAATTAGCATATTTGTATATATTCTTGAATAAAATTTATTGCTCTATAACATTCTCTTATGGGACTTTTGTGTAAAACAAATAGGAGAGGAGTTACCAGGAGAATTATGACAAAAAACATGTTAATTTTTTTTTAGTTATTCTTGAGAGGCGATATCTCTGAAACGGTCACATCGTAGTGAAAAAATGTATGGAATTAATTTTACAAAAAATTTTATAATCTCCTATTTTTGTGTTTTCGAATGAAAAGTGAAAAACCAAAAAAGAGTACCTTTCAACCCCCCTTTCGGCCTGAAGCGGTAGGACTAGGGGTGGGGACTTTTAATATGTTTACGTCCTAACTACCCCCACATATTCCTACACCGAAAACACATTCACATTGACACATTCATTCATTGACTAGCCTACTTTATTCATTATTGTGGTTTACCTCATGTACTTAATTATTAGAAGCCGAATAAAATCGTATTTCTAAGATAGTAAAATGTCTCAATTGGATAATTTGCATTGCAAATTAGCTCGAACTACGAAAATGGGCTAACAAGGTCAATTTGATAAACATTTGAATCTATGTATACTTACATAAATTTTAATGTGGTAACTATGTCGTGTCGTCTAAAAAATTCCATCAGCAAATATATTTTGTTTTAATAAATTGAATGATAACTCGAAATATTTTCACAGCCATTATTGTTGATTACCTGTCACATAATATGTAAAGCTTCATAATTAAATAAAGCTTAAATGCAAATTTCATATAATGCATTAAACTTCCAAATCAGACTAAAAACAGTTATATTTGAATTGTTTATATTAAATTTTAACGTTATATTAAAATACATTTTTATGGAAACGAAAATGTTACATAGAATGATAAAAATATACACAGTTTTTTGGAATCTACAGTGTGTTCCGTTTTTTTTTCAGCACCACCTCTTGAAATGTAAGAAGACTGTGGAAATATTTTTATAATTAGTACCCTGAAGGGAGGTTATATTCTACTAACGATTTTATTAATGTGACAAAAGCTTGGCCTACTACAATTTTTTAAAAGGGATGTTTTTCTAGAAAGTGGTATTAGGCATTTTTTTATCAAAAATATAATATTATCAAGCTATTCAGCTCCCATTAAAATACCCATGTAATAAATTTGATCGACAAATATATATTGAGTGTTTTTTTTATAGAGTGCCAAACTTCAAAATATCAGACAACTGATAATTATTATAAGCAGGTTAAAGATTACCATGAAAGTGAAAACAAATACCAGTCGGACAAAGAACACATACATTATAAGTTTAACTACCATATAGGTAGTGCCAGTGGTTTTGTAGATGGCGGTTTACTTTTATTTGAATCTAAAAATACAGGTGACTATCACGAAGACATAAACGCAGATGTTTTCGAAGAGTATTTACACAGATGTTGGATCTTATTCCTCCGGGGTCTGTAATTGTCATGGATAATGCGAGTTACCATTCACGGCAGACCGAGCGGACGCCTACGACTGCTTGGAGGAAAGCCGATATAATTCAATGGTTATCCGGAAAAAAACATTTCTTTTGAAACAAATATGGTGAAAAAGAAACTTTTGACACTTGTCAATCTTAATAAAGATCAGAAAAAATATGGTATCGATGAAATGGCAACAAATCGCCAAATAACGGTACTACGGATAAGATGGTCTTATCATTGTGAACTTAACCTAATCGAATTAGTCTTAGACGCGTCAAATTAGCATGAAAAATGTGAAAATAGACAACTTTTTGCGGAGAAGTCCGATTGAGATGCGGTTTTCTGCAAAATCTTCAGGGAATTTTTTATAACAAAAGGTACATCTAACCTGTACGCCCGCAAATTTTTAATGGTTTATTTAACAAATGACCCATTTTTGTTGAACATATGGCAAATGTCACACACGACTCATCGAAAATGTCTCAATTGCTCAATTGAACAATAAACAATTATATTTGCAAAAATCTTGTGCCGATGGTTCGCCTTAAAAAGACAGAAATCCCGGAAAAAATTCGGGTCTCTAGTGATTTCGGAGTAGAGTTATTAATTTGTTAATTAGCTAGGTTGCAAAAATAGAAAAATAAACAATTTCGTGCAACAACCTTGTGCCGATGGTTCTATCCATGATCCCAGAGTTATTGCAAAAAAATCTGGATCTCTAACGATTCCGGGAGTAGAGTTATTAATTTGTTAATTAGGGAAGTTGCAACAATCGAACAATAAACAATTATATTTGCAAAAATCTTGTGCCGATGGTTTGCCTTAATAAGCCAGAAATCCTGGAAAAAATTCCGGTTCTCTAGTGATTTCGGGGGTGGAGTTTTTAATTTGTTAATTACCCCAGATACAACAATTTAGCAATAAATAATAAAGTTAACACCAAAGTGATAAAGAGGGACCTCGAAAATCCCCGAGAGAACATTTTCCAGACATTTTCGTTGAATCGTGTGTGACATTTGCCATATGTTCAACAAAAATGGGTCATTTGTTAAATAAAAAATTAAAAATTTGCGAGCGTACAGAGGTTAGATGTATCTTTTGTTATAAAAAATTCGCTGAATATTTTGCAGAAAACCGCATCTCAATCGGACCTCTCCGCAAAAAGTTACAAGTGAAATGCTAATTTGACGCGACTATCTGGGCGCAGGTAAAAGGAGATTATTTCATTCATTTTCATTTTCATATAAATTAAATGAGATACTTTTATAGAAAAATTATAGTTATATCTATAACGTGGCCATTATAGTCAAGGATATTATTTAGGATGCTGAATTTTAATAGAGAAAAAATAAATAGTATACCACTACGATACAGTATGTTTCTAAATGTCAATACTGAAGGAGGTAATTCTCTGGCTCATTTTAGAACTAAAAGTTTGTATAGATATGTGTTCTAAGCGTTTGTTTTTCGATTATGTTGTTAGATTTTTTTGACATGACATTTAGGAACATGCTGTATTTCGAAGATATTTTAGCAAGCTTTTTTTGTAGTTAATTTTTATTCAAAAAGCGTAATTTGATTTTTAAAATAGTAAACATCTTATTCAAACTAAACATTCAATGGCGTGAACATTCCTTAATATACCGACACCTCGTGGATCATAAAAAAATACAAGCGAGCAAACTTTTCACTCGTTTGAAGACTCTTCCACATCACATCAGCATTCGTGAAAAATTGTTCTTCCTGTCGTTCATTCCTGCTCGCTCATTTAGTCTGGAAGAATCATAAGTGTAATAGAGACACAAAATCAGCGAATGATATTCGGCAAAAATTCTTAAATTTGCCTAAATTTTCTGCTTGAAAATTCCTCAGTAAACTATTGCCGTTCTAATAATTTAAAAAATATTAATCCTAATCTTAATCCTAATTGTGATTGCTTTTAAATTTAAAATGTTCGTAATTTCTTTATTTTGACGTATTGTAGAACATTCCAGGTTATATTCGATTTGGTTCGAGATGCATTCTCGAAGACCGGAGAACTTCGAAAACCCAAAATATACATATAAACAGATCCGCCTCCACAGATATTGCATTTTGAGAAGATGAATGCGAATGATGTCAAAGTATATATTTGACAGTTGTGAATCAATTTGAAATCTATTTGTTGCGCATTATCAAGTAGTGACAAAATCTGTTTTGACATGTGAATTATATGAAAGGTCATTTAACGTAGAGGTTACAATATAATAAAGGATCACAACTATTTTATCCGACATGTTTAAGTGTCCAGAGCATCATAGTCATCATGAAAATATCGCCAGTAAGCTTGGAAACTGTTTAGAAGATATTCGCATTCGTTCGCTTTTGCTTGCTCTAGGCATACATAGTAACAAATAACATTGGGTAAGTTCAAACTTATGTATGAGTGAAATTATTTTGGTGTTGAATTTTGAGTAATTGAACAATTTCACAAAAAAATGGGTTTATCAACAAAATTTTTGGTCTGAGAGATGGTTTGTGGAAAAACAACGAAATATAACGACGGCGGTGAATTTTGTGTTTGTAGTAATATATAGTTCAGTAAGCTAACTCAAAAGTTAATCAGTGTTACCCTTGACTATATACACTAAGACGAGTCAATCTAATGGGAGACCTTGTTGGCCTGAATGGGAAACCAACTCTCGCGTAATGGGAAACGAACTCAAAAAGAACGATTACGCTTGGGCTATTTGCTAATAGATGGCGCAATATTAGGTACTAAAATGACATGAATTTGGATATATAATTTTGAAAGCTCCTCCCATCGAAGATGATTGGTTCATACATATTATGTTATATACAATTGTTTGCAATAATATTGACACTCTTTAAATTGAATTTTGCTATTTCTTTTGAACTGCTGACGTATTTGTAATGAAATCTACTTTCAACTTTTAACATTAGTAATTAGTTGTTTCACTTACCAATATAAATTTAATGAGTTTCTACTCAGAACTTCGAGAAGTTCAAAAACTGTTTTGAGAGAGTGTCATTGTTATTTCAAAAGCTTGTATGTACTTAAAATTCATAACTTTAATGACATTCGATAGGATTACTGTTTATTTTATTATTAAGTGAATGTGTCATGAGGAAGCTGGCAGGAAATAAATGTTAATTTTTAAAATGTAATAAAACTAGATGAAACATTCCAGGAATAAAACTTTTCCGCGCAAGGCGAAAATCGACTATAATGATAGATTTTGAATTCTGATAAGTAATTATAGTAATTTCATCACGATTTTTAATAAAAAAAAATACAGAAGTGCAGTTATCCAGTTCATATTCACTTTCGCGTATCAATGAAAGTCAAAGCTTAAAATATATTAACCGCCAGATAACACTTTTATCATACTCCTCCAGCTTTGGTAAATTCAAGTGAAGAAGTCATTCAATACGTGTCGATAAAAATATACAGGGTGGACCATTAATAAGGGGACATAGAAGAGGAGTAACATAATTGGGAGAAAATATGAAGATATAGCTAAATATATCTTCGTAAAATATTTCTGTGGAAAAACATACAAGGTGTCAAAATTGAAATATTTTTATTTGTGTTTTCTTTTTTTGTATTAACGCAAGTATCTTTCAACTGATTGTCACCAAATTTGGTAGGGAAATATTTTTTCAGAAAAATAAAAATAATGTAAGTATTAAATCAGTTTTGCTAATAAAGGGCGCCGCACTAACAATGGCTAATGATGAATTTTTCTCTTATTTCGTGTTGACAAAACATTTTGATTCGGATGACTACAAAATTGTATCCGAACATCATTTCTACGTAAAAACATAGAACTCTACACTTGGTAGAGTAGAACTTGATAATTTCTACCAATTTCGAAAAAATTGCCATAAAGGTTTCTGCTTATACGCGACTTCAAAAATGCTATTGAAATTTAATTCAAAAAAATTAGTAGGTATCAATGAGTCGTTTACTTTTTTTAAATGTACAGAGTAACTTTGGAAAAAACTCATATTTGAAAAAAAAAATTATCTACATATTTACTTTTATTGATAAAAATAACAACAGAGCAGTAAAAACAACTTAGCCCTTGAGCAAACTCTCTCTACTTCTACATGTCTTAATTAATTAAACTAATTATTACAGCTAATTACAGAAAATTTTCAATATGGCAATTTTCCTAAGAGATTTCCTCACGTCGAACAATACATTTGGGTGTTTTAGATCAGTTTTCTGGAAAACGGTAGGAATTTCGTTAACAAAAAATAAGATAGAAATTGTCATCATCTGGCAATGGTCTATCTGTTTTAATAGGTACCTACTACATAAATTATGATTGCTTTTCTTAAAATATGTTTCCCTACCAAATTTAATGACAAGCGGTTGAACGATCCTAGTTATTAAAAAAAAGAAAAAAATTATGTAAACCTGTATCTTTTTCCACAGCAACATTTTAGTAAGGCATATTTAGCTATCTTCATATTTTGCTTCAAAACTGTCATTCCTACTCTGGCACATTATTAATGGTTCACCCTATATAATACTTAAAATAATAAATTTTGAAACACATTCTTTTCTGATGAGGCCTGTAAAGTTCACAAATTATTTTTACTAAAAACATTAGCGCATGTAAATTTATTTAAATTTGCATGCGCAAATGTTAAATTATTTGAATTTTTAAATTAATTTAAATTTAATTTTAATTTAAAAATTACTCTTCAAAAAGACTACAAAATAATATTTATTTCACACCATCACAAAATTATACTTAGATCAAACATTGAAAAAAGATACTTGGTGTTTTAGAATTTTTCGCAAAATAATAATGCATCTTATGCAGTAAGAGAAACCCACACGATAATCTACAGTTCTATATGTCTCTTTATAGAAGTAGGTATGTCGAATTCATTTGAATTATCTTAATATGTTTAAAGGAAGTAAAACAGAAAATGTAAATTTTGGCATATCGCTGAAAACTCTTTTAACAATCTTATTTTTCTGTTTTTTTTTTTTTTTTAATTAATTTACAGTTCATATTCTTACTTCTCTAACGCAATAAAATAAACTGCTTATGTTTCAAACTTTATGATCTGTGGTTTGAATATAAATATATTGCCACAATCTTATTATTTAGGCAGGTATATGAAAAAGGGTCACCCGGCCACGCCCTCGAAACGCCTTCGCAGTTTTTTGCAGATTAAAATAGTAGCGCTTTATTTCCTTCGTTTGAATAAATGCGTATTGTTACACAGTACGACATCTAACAGGAATTATGATAACTATTTAGGTCTTTATTAAGGACTGACTCTCTTGGTGTAAATACTCAAGGGTGTTACTCATAAAAGATTTAGGTACTTACCTGACCAATGACTGAGTGAACAATACTCAACGAATTGTGTTATTATTTTAGCACAATCGGGTGTGAACTCGTTTCAACAACCAATTGTGTTGATTTTGAGTGAAATTTTAATCAAATTTTTTTACGGTGTAGCTTAACAATTTGTTCGTGCTATGGAATTTTCTCCATTGACGTAAAATTCTCGTGAATATAGAACATTGTTATTAGGAAATCCTATACTTTTATTGTTAAACATCTAATAAAACGTTTTTAACGAAATATATTTATAATAATAACAAAATATTCCTAGTATACTGATGTTGTTGATGTTGTATAGTAGAAAATTTCTTCACTTGTAGTTGCTAATACCATTCAAGTTTTGAAGTTTAACTACCTATTTGAGTTATTGCTGCCATTTATATGTTAAAATATGTATGGCACATGTATTATGATTACATATTACAGCACACCAACGTGACAGCTTTACCCTAGTGCCGTGCATAGGTACGAATGGAGTATAATATTAATGCGTCTTAATTCAGCCAATTGAATCGTTTTATATAGACTCTTTTAAAGTAATGAGGTGTACACAGTCCTATACATACACCATAGTGACATGTACATTAACTGATTTATCGTTGGGCGGAAAGGAGGAGAATATCATGTCAAGAAGAAGAATATTGTGTGTCAAGGATAATAGCTTTTCGGGCTATATTTTCTTGAGGGATTATCGTAGGTGACGAAGTGGGTTACGGAATATAATGAAAGGTTTTTTTATCTTCCTTTTAACGTAAAAAGTGTTACTAATTAAACTTTTTAAATGGAGAAAAATAAAATATTAACTTATAATAGAGTTCTCTTTAAGATAAAAAGCTACAACCTGTCCCAAATTGTTATTTGCCCATTGGGGTATCAATTTCCATCGGTCGTACAAAAAACGCACTGGGAGAGATTTTTTTTATAAGGGTTGTTCTAAAAAAATGACAAATTAATAATTTGTGTTTTTTAAGACAGACTATATCTACTATTTTTGCTACTGATTTTTACATCAGATAGATGATCAGAAATTTTTTTAAATATAGTATATAATAATATGTAATAAAGGAATATCATAAAGTTTTTAGTGAACATAATTTTCATCATATATAGTAGAGAACTATGGAGTGATGTTTATGAGACTGAAAATGTGAATGAAGGTTTAAGCGACTTGTTGATATTATTTAGTACTATGTAAGTATTTCATTTGTTAAATAAATATTGTCTGTTAATCAAATATCCTCTAAGAAGCCTTGGATTATGAAAGGAATGTTACAAGCCAGAAATTAAAAATGCTCTACAAAACTATGATACATTCAGAGATTCCTGAAGTGGCAACTTATTACAAAAAATACAAACAGGTCTATAGATCTGTAATAACAAATGCAATTTTAAATGATAATACAGAGTATACAATTTTTAACTTGATTAAAACATGTTCTACACTCTTTGCTGAATCCACAATTGAAATTAGGAATCTAAAAAAATCTAATTCCTCAACTGAAGATAGTGCGACCATTAACATATATTGTGAATTTGTCATTATATCAACGAATATTCCCAGAAATATTAAAATCTTCAAAAATTAAGCCTCTATATAAAAACAATGAATGTACTAAAGTGGAAAACTATAGACCTGTATCTCTTTTATCCACGGTTTCTAAAATATTGGAGAAGGTTGTCTACTCTAGAAATGTATCGTTTATATCGAGATATAGTATACTGCACAATTCTCAATACGGGTTTAGGGATTCAAGAAGCACAGAGACCACCTGGATCAATTGCATGATAATTTAGATGCTGGCAAAAAACAGTTGGTCTTTTTATGGGCTTGAGTAAGGTCTTTGATCTAATTGATCATCTGCTGGAAAAACTGAATGTTTATGGTTTGAAAGGAACAGTTAATGAATTTATTGGTAGTAATCTTGACAATAGATTTCACTTTGTTGAAATAGATAATATGAAATCAGATAAATTAAAAAATAATTTCGGAGTCCCACAAGGCTCTGTCTTAGGACTTTTACTGTTCATATTTTTTTTAATGACTTACCATTGCATATTGATAAACCTGGGCTATTTATGTATGCAGATGATAACATCTATATACGAGTATGTGCAGGAAATAATATAATATAATTAAGCAGTATAAGTAGTAAAGAGATATTATTATTATTTTACTTGCACAGATATACTCAAGAATTCAATATTGTATCGGGGGTGCCTATCAAATATCCTGTACAGATTTTCAAATACACAAAAGAGCTATTAGATCAATTGTAGGTATATCGATGTTAACTTCGTGTAGACAATACTTTAAAGTACGTAGGTTGCTTACAGTTCCTTGTATACAGGGTGAGTCAGTCATAATGTCATTAATTTTAAGAAGAGATAGTGAATAATGAGTATAATACGAACACGTGATAAAAAAAATCTAAATGCATATTTACGCCGAAAATAAATATTTTACAATCATTATTTAAACCCACTTTTCAGACTGTCACTGACCACTCACAGCCTTGGTCGTTTACAACTCACAGTTCAACTCGATGTCGGCCTGATGCGACGTTGCCAAATTGAAATATTTTCCTAGTACCTACCTAGATATTAAATATCATAAATAAACGGTTATACTGACTATTTTAGAAACTTAGATATTTGTTCTTGCTCACTTCAGCCAATAATAATTTAAAATGTTAATATCCAATGAAATCAAATAATTCTATTAAAAATTGAAAGTATCGCGGTCCATTCAGGTTTTCCGGTAGAAGATACGGTCCAATCAAACAATCCCCGTACACTCCTGCCCATACGTCGATAACAAATCGCCTCTAAAGCTAAGCCGCTACATAGCGTGTGGATTTTTGTCCGACCAAATGTGGTTGTTATGACTGCAAAGAAATTAGCTTGGTTACAGTTTAAAAAATATTTAACATTGAAATTACAAAACTTCAACGTATCCAATAATAAACCGAGTAATATATTACATAAGAAACCTATACCCAATTGGTAAATTATTAAGAGCATCTGAAAAGTGCTTCGTGTTTAAAAATACTAAGTAATAAAAAACCCTCATGTAGTCGACAAAACTAAACAAGACCGAAACGGCACGCCTCTGATCTGCTGTAGTTACGTACATCTAGCCTAGAAATTTATTGTTTTTAAGTAGTATGGTACTAACCTGTCTAAAATGCCAGTTCGCGTAAAGTTGCACTCATCCGTTCATAGCATTTTATTAATAAAATTAGGGTCAGCCAATTGCAAAATTCAAGACAGCTGGGGAAATCAGCAGGTTCTAAAGCTTGGACTTTCTGAAAATGATACGGGTTCAGTGAGTTTTCTCATAATATATTCTGCAGCCCTAGCTTTAGGATATCTAGCAGGCTGCTCCCCATCTAAATTTAAAGCAGCTTCTATCACATTTAAGTCATTTTGCCGATGTACCGCAAGTTCCCGAAGCGATTTCACAGAACCCGTATCGCGAAGAGTTGAAGCACTTGCACAAAGGTTGACGCACTTAGAAAATGTTGTCTGTTAGGGAAACGTCTCCGATATTCCGCAGTAGCAGCATTCACATTTCGTAAACATTCTCCGTATAAAACTACCACTTCCGCATATTCAAAATTTGTAAAATTAGACATTGTGAATTTACAACCAAGGCCGAAATAAACAAACTACTGTTTGTATTGAATTCTTTCCATCCCCCTTCAAATGTGTGGTGTGATCTCCAAATTTGGGAGGAAAGAAATGAAGAAAGTGCAACTAAATGGTGATAAATTTGAATAACACGCTGAAGTGTTAGACGATATTATGTATGTAAACATGATATGGCAACGATATTTCCTTCGACATTCGGTTGTCATATCTCTGCGTCATCAGAAAGTTTGTAGCGTACCAGGAGCGTCGTGTCTTTCCGAATACGTGGTTAAAATTAATGACATTGTGATTGATTCACCCACTACTTTTATACTATAATGGAATACATTAATTATTAAAATATATTTGTATTGCATCATTGTTGTTTGTATTTGTATCTAATTTGTAACAGAAAACTTTAAAACTAAGGAAATTAGAAAATTCTTCAAATTGTACGCAAAATTCTTTTGATGTGAAGAAAATATTCACATTTGGCAACACTGATTTCGTAGTCTCCACGGCATCCCACTCCTCACTGCACTCGCAGTGTTAAGTTTTTGTCATTTTTTTGTTAAATATTCTTCTTATAATCGCCCTATGATGACTGTAGTGTATTAAATATTATATTTAATACACTAGTATAAATATGAGTGTAAGTAAATATTACAATGACCTACATTATTATTTTACTTCATTTGCTGCCAGGAATCTAGGTATTTAATATTCTGCATTGAAGCTGCCACACCTTGTATATTTTGGTGCAATCTAAAGCGAAACGGAGAATTTCAAACAAATCCTTTTTATGGTTGAGAAACAAAACACTCTAAAACATAGATAAGAGAGCATTTTATTTAATTTCAACCAACTAACGGCAACATAAACTTCACCCGATGTGACCTTAAAATAACTGTAATAAAGCGAGGCGCGATAAAATATCCTGTTGTGTTTGTTGTGATAAATGCCTATCGCCGCAGATACAGCAGGAATCTGGAATGAGGCGACCGGCTCGTCCACCCCAAAAGCGACCAACACGGGGGCTGGCCGATGTGCGGCATTGATAAATTCGCAGATATAAGTGTTTCGCCGAATTAATGCGTTTCACACGAGGCATCAAATCAAATATCGCATTATATGTACAACAAGTGTATTCATGTCTCGCTGACAACGGCGTTCGATGTATTAGACGTGCGCGCGCAGATTTCCCGGCCATCGTCTACCTACTTGTTACACCGGAGTCTTGCCTGCCAGCTCCGGGCCGTTGGCGGGTTCGCTCCGGGAACTCTCATAAAACGCTTTTATTCGGCTCCAGTAGTGATATGTGCGTGATTGTTCCGTGCGGTGGTTCTTTGTCCGATTACAGCAGCTGCCGCCACAGGTTGCCGTCGCTCTAGCCGATTTATCTGGACGACGTCGTCATGATCTTATCAGGTACCGTCACTGTCACTTTCGTTATTTTAAGAGATGTACAAACATGGAGATGGAAGCCCCCCAACTGCTTCGAGACGCCAAGACAACCGTATCCCACGCAGAACCGTCGCTTCCCGAGGATATCTCAATTTCGCTTTTGTACATGTACTTTAGCGTCCCAGGTGTACATTATCTTTATTTTAGCGATAAATAACGGCCTCAACGTTTCACGGGCGCTCTTAACGCTGAAGGCAGATAGAAAGGGGAGTGGTGAAAAAGGTGCAATAAAAATAATGTAATAAAAGGGAGGCAGTAGTTTCGGGTTTTCCGAGGGCCGTGTCTGAAGGAACAAAAGAATGTTGGGGTTGGGCAAAGGAAATCCTGTTTAGACTGTACTCGCGACAGGAATCATGTTGATGTACATAAAAAGGGAGCTGTCGTCCCAAATATTGTTCTTTTTCATTTGAAAACTGAATATATTTAAACATCTTTAAACAAAATGCGTTTTTGATTTCAAATTTTATGGCAGCAACAGTTTATATCATTAGAATAGTCGATTTGAACACTAAATTCAACTTTTTTGTACAATAGTTGATTCTAGTTCTTGACATATAGCTTTCTAATGCTAATAAAATATGTTAATATATTTACATATCTTAAATGCTCTACTGTATCTTTAATAAATAAGTCATAGCATTAAATCCTAGTAAAAATGATATTATTTTCTAAAATCTTAAAATTTTAAGAAATATACAGGTTTATATTAACATATTATGTTTAAATGAAATGGATCTTTTCGGTTGATATCGTGATCGGTTGGCTTTTTCCGATATTTCATTTTTCATTTTGTCAACTTCTTCAAGTAATAAGATTTTTTGAATATCCAGAATAGGTCGACATACTAACAAAAATTTATAAAAAAAATGCTTATGAGATAAAACTTCACATTTTGGAAATAATTTACATTGTTTTATATCGCAACATTAAAAGTAAAAATTTAAAAAATAGTAAATAAATGGCAATAGATTTTACAATGTATAATAATTAATATTCAATCAATGAATACATCATACTTTTGTTGTAACTATACAGTAACTTGTACTGCAACAGACATAAAGAAATACTATTTAATGCACATTAAAATTTAAAAAAAAACTATGCTTTACTGAAGAACCAATGACCTATGTATTTAGAGTATCCCGAAAGTAAACCGCCATATACGTTAATCATGAATTCTACACCGAAAAATAACCCTAGTTTGATATATAAACTATAGTTCAAAAAGGCTTCGTTACGGATATACAGGGTGTTAAAGTTTAATTGACAACAACACAAAAACTTAAATTTCTTCAAAACCGTTTGAATTATTGAATATTATATCTCATAGGAGAGGTATCGATAGCTGCAGAAGGCGCATACTTTGCAACAAAATATGATTTTTTACTCTTACCAGGGACGTGCGTATTGGAACGTCACTGAATATATTTGAATAAAATGGTGCGCTCCTGGTTTCTCTTAAAATATTCTGAAGAAAATAGTTCAATTAACATTTTATTGTACAGCGCACCGTGTTCAAGCAAAAAAGAAAAAAGTGTTATAATACTATCAATAAGGTGTTTCCATAATGAAGTATTGTATGGGCTATTTGTTAATACAGCAAACTAGGGTTTGTTTCATAAACTAGGTGAAAATATTTTATTTGAAAACAAACATATTTGCAAGTAATGGTAGCTATAAAAGAAAAAATCGTTAAATAAATATTTTTTAATTAATAAATATAAATAAGTATTAATAAAATAAACCTGTCTAAGAAATTGCTGGAAATTGTCTCTATTGCTTCTGATGCTCGTTTCTGAAGGCTTAATTATCGAGTTAGCCACGTTAAATTGTTTTGAAAAAATTTAAGTCTCTGTGTGTTTGAATTAAACTTGAATATCCTGTATATCCGTAACGAAGCTTTTTTGAACTATAGTTTATATAACAAACTAGGATTATTTTTCGATGTAAAATTCACTATTAACGCATGGCTTACTGGTATTTAATTTTAAATCATATGTAATGGAACTAAAAAATTAATAAAATGTTGGAAATTTATGTCAATAGCCGTACAATGTATTGCAATAATAATAGCCCTCCCTCAAATTAGTTTTTGAGCTACTGGAAGTTCGAAGTAGTAGAAATTTCAATAGAATTCTGTTGGTAAGTGGAACAACTAAAAACTAATGTTAAAAGTTGAAAGTAGATTTTATTACAAATAGGTACGTCAGTAGTTCGAAATACGAAATCGACAAGTTCGTTTTGAAGAGGTGTCATTATTATTGCAACAGATTGTAGATATTTGACCGCAGAAAATTTGAATTAAATTCTGCAAGGGGCAGTTTTAATCCATGAGTCCTTATTTAGCAATTAGTATGTAATCATTCTAGAATTATCATTCCTCATTTAATATACGTTTTCGGGCAGTTGTTGTCACAGCAGTGTGTCACTATTCCGTAGATATTCATATTTTCAGCCAAATACAAAATCAATAATAGGAACTGCTGAAAACTCATCAATTAAAATAGGGATGTAATAGGTTTTGTGTTATTAACTTAAGATATAGACCCAGGTAAAGGAAAATAAATTGATTTGTTGTACAAACATAAGTCGAAAGCTCAACCGTTTCCATACAGGCTGTTCAACACCACGGAACAATATGTTATCATATTACATAACCTTCAAATAGTTTGACTAGGACATCTGATAGTTACTTTGCGTGTTTATTTATTTGAGGTTACTTTTAGGACCACAAAGTTTCAAAAAATTATGTAGAGGGTGTTGGTAGCTGTAAAAATGTAACTTTAAATTTATTAGCAAATAGATCTAGGGAAGAGTACGAATTCCCTTACAAACCATCCAAGACTTATTGCCTTGAAAAAATACTACCTCCTGATATGAAAATTTTATGACGGCATACTTTTCTGATTTATCTACAATTGAAGGCGTCTACATTATGATCAAATTATTTTATGTTGAGAGCAACACTTGGTACAAAGCAAGACATTGATACATCATAATATTTGAAACATTGTACGCTATCTACAAACTCAATGATTTGAAATTACGTGTTTTCCTGAAACGTCAAAGTAACAACGATAAACCAAAGAAGTCAAAGGTTTTGTCAAAATAACAACTTGAAACTTTATTACCCAAGCACCAGATAATATACAGGTTGTTGCGACTTTAATGCAGAAAAAATAAAATATATATTCTTGGAAATATTCACACAGTTTGCCAAGAAAATTGAACTTAAATTTTGTAGTGGATAAATAAATCCTAGTACAGCCAAAATGTGACCGTTTGATAGCTATGAACCTAGCAGTTGCCTATGCAAAGGCTGAGTCAGTGTTGCCAGATGATATAATTTTACGGAAATTTGTAAAATGAACAAATAAAAAGATAAAGGGTTTACATACACTAATTAATTTTGAACTGGATTTTTTATGGAAATTTACAATAGTTGTTAATATAAACCTGGTATAACCTTACCTATCTCACAATTAGTTTTATTGTTTGTTCGGGGTTAGATTAGAATCGATAAAAATTAATTGTGAAAGGTCGACGAGGTTTCTCAACAACAAGTCTAAATTCCCATAGGTATAAATGTGGACAATTAATAATTTTAGGCAGTTTAATCATTGTATTATTAAAGATAAATACACTAAAAAACTGAATTAGTTACTTCTCTATAAATGGTAATGGATGGTCTGAGATGTTTGTAGAAACAAAATACAGGGTATTACAGAAAAAACTACTATTATTTGAACAGGTTGGATTTTTATAAACAAAATTAGGTGCGCTTTTATAGAACATGTTGAAGATAATATTCATTAGCGTGGAGGCGGACCTGGCAGCAATGTATCCAATTTAGGCGAACAAATAGCATCTGATGTTTCTTATTTTTTACTTAATGTAATTTTCAGTAACACTATTCTCCACTCTTCTATTCCTCAAATCAAAACAGCAAAACAAACGCAACATAATGCAAATCCATAAATACAATAACATAAAACGCCGATCTTTTTACAGAACTTGAATTGACCCATTTGAACATTCCTTCACATAACAAAAATTTCAATAGAAAAGTAGAAACTATTAGGATACTTAATAAAACGCAGTTTTGATATAAATGCTCATAAATTGAGTAGATAGTTTACAAAAGCCTATTGTTTAAAATAAGTTAAAATGTCATTTAACATCGAACGTCTGTCCTAATAACATTTTACCATGGCACATTACATTGGAATATATCGCGTGATATCCGAATATTTACAAATCGAATAATAAATGTAAGGAGAAGAGAAAATTTTATATAATATTTATAATACCTATTCAAATCTCATAATCGACCTACGATGATCTATATTATTTTACTTCATTTGCTATCAGGAACCTAGGTTTTTAATATTCTGCATTAAAGACGCGCACCCTGTATACCAAGTGAACAAGGTACTTTTAGATGCAATGTCTAAGTGTTAGTAGTTTTAGGTTGCATTAATTTGGCGTTGTCGGTGCATGTCACCGTGATGTATTGTATCAATTAAATTTGGATGATGTAAATGATTTGGGATCAAAGTTTTGGATTTAAATAACAGGTAATAAAATGAAAAATCCGAAATAGTTTGTAATAAACAATACTTATATGTCACTGTATAGAAAATATGTTACATGCCGGTTAGAAAATTTTAATAGTTACCGCCTTTTCTTTAAATATTCAAATGGGAAAGTACCTTTTTTGTATACGCTCTCAAAAATATCTGTTTTGTTGTCATTTGAGGCTCTAAATTGTTAAAAAGTTGTCATTACTGTTTTACTTTATACAAAATTAATGTCAGTAGTTGTTTTGTGTTTACATTAAACAATCTAGTTACAATGATGGCTTGGTAATTAAAATCCGTAATAAAATTTAAAAAAATGTGAAATTTTTGCTCTGATCTCAATAATCATACATAATAATATGTTTCAATGTGTTTTTTGGGAAAGAAGTTGTTTGTATCGTGTACCTAAAAAATTTCTTCGGATCAATTTCCCCCGGAAAACTATATTTTAGGTATTTGTAACAAAAATAACTACCTATCCGTACTATTTGCTAATGATTGCTTAGCTACTAATTATAATACTTTAGGGTTTGAAATTGGGAATAAGTACATATTCCCGAACGATTTTAGAAAATAGTTATTTTTATTAGGTGCACCTAAAAATTGTTTAGGTAGGTATATGTTCCCAAAAAACACATTCAGATCTCTTATTATGTATGGTTATTGTGGTTAGAGCAAATATTTTTCAAAAATATAAACACAAACTAACTATTGAAAATAAAGTTGTTATGGTAACTTTTTAAGATTCAGTCCGAAAAAGACTTATTTTAGGGACACAAAATCCGTAAATTTTTGGAAGAGTATGTATACAAAAAAAAATAATTTTAAAAGATTTTTCGCCAACTTTAATGTAATTTTGCTATCGACAATTATTTTAGGAATGATCAATCGAAATATTTCCATACAAATAATTTTTTTAAGCTGGAAGTGTTGAAACATTGATGGGATTGAAATTTATTAAAGAAAATAATAGAATTAAACTCACGATAAATTGATATTAGGTAATTCTACAAAAATTACTTGACATTATTTCTATGAACTAATAAGTATGCTTAAGCGGCGATAAAAGTTATTGCCGCATACTCACACTATATATTTTTTTTATTTCAGTAAGGAATTAAAAAAAAACCATCTACGGTCATATGAAAATATGGAAAACGTATTTACGAACATAGTTCCTAACATGATTGCTAGGGGTGCTACTGCTGCTTAAATATTGTCCAAACATTAAGTTTGTTTGTCTAAATATTAGTATGGAATTTTCCAGTACATTTAAATCTTAATATTTGCCAAGTTCACCTAAAATATAGCAGTTATCAAAATTTAACAAGAGTCCAAAAAGATAAAATAAGGATAATAAGGAAAGCTCTACGAAAAAATATTTTTTCATGTTATAACTTGTACATCCTGTATCTCAGAGACAGGTTTCCAATACAAATGTCTACATAATAAAGCCAACATATATTTAGTGCTTTCGAAAAGTAACGAATAAATTCATTATTTTCGAAGTTGAGATGTTTTCAAAAAAATCCCCTGGCACGTCGATTTTGTTTTTTGACATACGACCCATATTTGTGATGTCATCGTTGTTTGAGATATGACATCATCGACAATTTTTTAAAATAGCAACCCCCAATTTTGACCATGCCATTTGAAAGAGCGTGTCATTCTACATACATACAACATACATACATGATGGTGTTACATAACAAAAATTTCAAGAAAATAATGTTTGAAGATTTTAAAATTTAATTTTTACAATGTGAACTGTGCATCTCTCCATTATGCAACACCTGTCCCTGCTTATTTAGATGAGCTGTTCCCGAATCGTTGGATAGAGAGAAGGGGGCCGATTGAGTGGCCAGCCAAATCGTCTGATTTGACACCCCTAGATTATTTCTTGTGGGGATACTTAAAAAGCAAAGTATACGTTACTAGACCGGTTAATTTAGAAGACTTAAAAGCAAGAATTTGTCACAAAATACATCGTATACCTCCTGAAATTATTGATAATGTCCAAAAAGAGTTTATTAATCGTCTTGGCTACTGTCAGGCAACTAACGGTGCACAATATGAACATTTAATTTAGCCAATTTTTTACATAATCATTATCATTTTCAGTATTGTGAAAATTAAATTTTAAAATCTGCAAACATTATCTTCTTGAAATTTTGGTTATGTAATACCATAATTTTTCATGATGTATGTATGTAGAATGACACGCTTTTTCAAATGGCATGGTCAAAATTAGGGGTTGCTATTTAAAAAAATTGTCGATGACTTATGTCTCGAATAACGATGACGTGACAAATGTGGGTCGTATGTCAAAAAGTGCCTTTTTTAAAAACAAAATCAACGTGAAAGAGGATTTTTTTCGAAAACTTCTCAATTTCAAAAATAATGAATTTATTTAGTCTTATAGGTATAAAGTTAGTCTTTTTTAATTTCTCAGATAAAACAATTTTTTTATTGTTATAATTCTGTTATACTGAAGTTTTAAAATTATTTTTTCATATCTATTACATTTCTGAAATATTAAAATTAAAAACAGCACAGCAAAAAACTACAAATTTGTATAATACGTATTCGAAATAATAAGTATAATATACATCAATTATTATGCTGCAAATTTGAAATCGAAGAAAATTTTCGGAAATATTAAAGAAATATTTAATTTTATTGCATTTATACCTAAAATCCTAGAAGACGCGTTCATGTGAAAAATTACGAATGAGCAGTGAAATATAGAGTTAAGAGGTAACAAGGGAAAACCTTTCAGCTTTATATTCGAAAGAGTCTCCGAAAAGAAAATGTATGATTTAAACTTGAAAAATAAATATCCTACTTTATATGAAAGGTTTTTCCTGAGAAATATGAAAATTTTTACAAAGTGATTCCTTTCCATAAAGCTTTATTATAAATCACAAAAGATTAATGCACATATTTATTTAAAAATTCATATATTTTCTTTTCATGAAAGCAGCTTTTGCTAAATTTTACTTGGAAATGCGCTCTACAAAACAATGATATTAAATTGTAGAAAATCGTTACTGACAAATTAATAATATTTATCCACGACCACTATATTAAGAAGGTTTAATACGTCTATTTTTCGTGGATTAAAGGTCTTTAAACACATTGGTGGATGAGAATTCATAATACCACGCTTCGATTTTAGCATTTAATTTAGAATTATTATTATTACCATTAACATTTATCTCAAAAATAATGTTGTCATTTTGACCGGGATTATTTAAATTTACTCGATAAGGAGTTTCTAAAGGACTGGAGGGGCCGACAATTTTGCCAGATAGGACCTGGATTTTTTCAGCAATTACCATCTTGCTGGACAGTGAATCTTCAATATAACTTTCCGCTACCGTAGTCGATTTCGGGGAAGGATTTCGAATCAGGGAGCACAATAAATGCAGCCACTTTTAAAAATTATGTTGATGCCTAAATGTTGTACATTTTCCAGACAGATATCGCAAGAACCTACCGGTATTTTTAGGTCCCAGATTGATGTATTTTCGACACATTTCTACAGCATTGACGGAAAAAGCTTCTTCCATGATCGTGAAACTTTTTGAAATATTTGTTTTATTATATGGAATGAGTACGTATACGTAAATGCCTTTGTCTTGGACATGAGTAATAATTCATTGCATCGACAAGTATCTGCGACTCCCATAATCGTTGCAGCCTGTAAAAAGTTCAAGATATACATTGAATAGACCCGTGGCCGTCTCGTGTGTATTGTCTAAAATATTTGAATACTGTTATCTTGATCGTTTATTGAGTTTCATTGGAAAACATAAAGTGTTTGCAGACAAGCAACATGGTTTCCGGGCAAATTTGTCTACGCACACTGCTGTCTACTCTTTTTATAATAAAATGATTAACTTTCTGGAGGCAGGTGAGTGCCCTGTTGGGATTGTTTGCGACTTTAGCAGGGCATTCGACTGTGTTAATCACGACAAGTTGTTGTGTAAACTTGAAATGTATGGTGTGCATGGAGTGGCCCATAAATGGATTGCTTCTTTTTTAACGCACAGAGAGCAGTATGTTTATTTAAAGTTTACGAATAATTTTGGAACCAGTAACATTAGGTCGGAACATGGAGAAATAAACGTGGGAGTTCCACAAGGCTCTGTGCTGGGTCCTATCCTATTTCTATTATATATAAATGAACTTGATACTTTTATGTCCAACGTTTTTCTTGTGATGTATGCTGATGATACGTCTATGCTTATTTCAGATGCCAATGATAAACTGTTAGAATCGAAATGTAATGATGAGTTGAATGCCGTGGAAAACTGGTGCGTCACTAACACTTTATATCTTAATAGTAATAAAACACAGTCAGATTCCACAATAGGCAAAAGAACTGTTTAGGACTCAAAATAAAAACGAACAACAACAAATATTATAAGAAAATTTAATAACGACGTAAAATTCTTGGGAATCACTTTAGATGAATGTTTAACATGGCATAAACACTGTGGTCAATTAATTTCAAAATTGAAATCGCTTTGTTACCTGTTTAGAAATCTGCGTACCGTTTTGACTGTATATCAGTTGGTTTTAGTGTATCATGTCCAGGTTTCCACCAGGTTGACATATGGCATATGTTTATGGGGTAATTCCACTCAATCATCGGACGTATTCATTGCGCAGAAACAAATTGTAAGGTGCATAGCCGGAGTTTCTTCTCGGTACTCCTGTCGAGAACTTTTTAAAAAATATATTATTCTTCCCTTCCATGTTTGTTAATTTTCGAGCTGTGTATGTTTATTTTTAAAAATAAAAGCAATCTGGTTTCAAATGAGCGAATGCACGGTCTAAATACGAGACAAAGAGATAATTACTTTATTCCCAGTTGCAAATATAATGTAACAATTAATTCACCTAACTTTTTAAGCAAAAAAGATTTTAATAAATTACCAGTATATATTATAAATATAAACAGTTTGTTCTTGTTTAAAAATTAATTAAAACTTTATCTATTGGATATATGCTTTTATAACTTGAGGGAATTTGTGTGATCTCTGCCGATACGTTCATTTGTATTTTTTTATTTTGTTTCTGTTTCTCTTTCCTCTTTCTTCTACTCGTTCTTTTCAATGTTAATGTGACTATTCCTACACAATGTAAGTTGTCAAAAGGAAAATAAATTTATGATTATTATTATTAGGAAATATTAAAATCGTGTATTTTCTACCTTAACTTGTAAATATTTCTCATCTGGTGCTTTTTTGAAAAATGCTTCGAATTTTGTTTCTCTCCAGTATCTATGCCTTCTTTAGTTTATAATTTTTTGATTCTACTTTCAAATATGAGGTAAGTTTACCATACTTCGAAATAGCAGTATCTTTGTGCACTTTCAACATTGATTTTAGCATGGAATATTTTGTTCACATCGAAAAGGCAGCAAACCGTTTCTCCACATTGAAAAAGTAGGATAGTAACACCTTTTCTGTGATTGTTCCTTCTCCTATGCCACTTTTTTGCCAGTCATCGAATTCTAGCAATTTCTTCGCATACACACTTTTGCTTTTTGCTAGTAACCGACGTAATGTTGCTTCTTGAGCTTCTTGCTGGATTTCAACTGGAATGAAGAGATTCTCAGCATTCTAAATCATTTTTTGTGTCGATTTTGAAAATTTTTTCACTCTTGTTGATTCCAAGGCTTTCTAGTATTCAACTGACAATCAATATTCTTAATTAAAATAAATTTGTCAAATGTGACATTTTTCAAAACCATAATTTTTCACCTGCTCTCACACGGCTTTCACTTTCCCAATTGACTGGCTTTGGCCGTGGCGCTAGATAAAACGTCTTAATCCTCTCGAAAAAAATGTAACTCTCGGCTCGTCGCTCGTTCTCGTGGATTGTTGTGTTGTTGTCGTGGATGTGATTCTTGTTAATTCCCTTATACAATTAATAACTATTATATTTAACTTATGTATCTCTTCTATTAAACGTGTGTTAAAATATGTGTTATTGTTATCTTATTAGATATCTATACATTTTTTTTATGCATCATCAGTTGAGCAAATCACTTCGATACGTTTAAGACGAAATTCATCCATTATTTACTGAATTGTACACAAACACGTATATAATAAAATTTATTATGTATGAAAACGGGAAGTAATAAAGGACAATTTATTAATGCAGAATATGACCAATAAATTTATTGATATTGACATAGGAACCGTATTACACAATAAAATTTTAATACATTCTTTATTACGATAACTTGGCCTCATAAATTTGTCCATAAATTTGACCATATATTCTCTAACAGAAAAATAATAATAGATAATAAATCTTCTAAATGTCATTTTATTTTGTTAATTTAGTAAGTAATTAACAAATATTACAAACACGGAAACGAATGTTATGTTTGACTTTTGTTTACAAAATAGTAATTTGTTTCACAAATGTCAAATAATTATTTTACTTATAACAGTCTGGTATGAAATATAAAGAGCCTGTTTTAGTTATTAATTATATAAGGAAATTAACAAGCCTTTAATCGGCGAGAAAAAAATGGACATTCGAGGAGCAGTCGAGAGTTAAATTTTTTCGAGAGAATGTTTCATTCACGACCACGGCAGCAGGTTGAAAATTATGGTTTTAAAAACATCATATTTGACAAATTTATTTTAATCAAGAATATCGATTGTCAGCTGAATACTGGAAAGTGTTGGAATCGTTTCTATGACATGCGTTTGTTTATTTGTCAATAAGAATTAAAAAATTTGTACAATCGACATAAAAAATGAATACAAAAGTGTGTACGAAAAGGAATCGGTGGCATTCGATAGCTGATGAAAAAAGGGGCATAGGAGAAGGAGACAGAAGAGGTGCTACTATTCTACTTTTTCAATGTGGAGAAACGGTTTCCAGCCTCGTCGATGTGAACAAAATATTCCAATCAATGTTGAAAGTGCACAAAGGTATTGATATTTTGGAGTATGATAAACTTACTTCATATTTGAAAGTAGAATAAAAAAATTATAAACCAAAGAAGGCAAAGATACCGGAGAGAAACCTAATCGAATTTTTTCTGAAAAAAATCACTAGATGAGGAATATTTACAAGGTAGAAAATACACGATTTTAATATTTCATTTATACATTGTTTTATTTTGAACTCTTTACAGGTTGCAATGATCATGGCAGTCGCAGGTGCATGTTGATGCAATGAATTAACCTTTTTGGATATTACCCTTGTCTAAGACAAAGGCAGTTACCTATACGTACTCATTCCGGATACAAAAAGAAATATTTTAAGAAGTTGCACGTTCATAGAATAACGTTTTTCAGTCAGTGTTGTAGAACTGTGTGAATAATGCCGATGGGAGATTTTTGTTGCAATATGTGGCTGGAAAATGTACTACACATGTAGGCATCAACACAATTTCGAAAACGTGCTGCATTTCTTGGGCTCCCTAATCCAGAAAGTTTTACTACACATGGAATGAGGTGTTCTTCAGCAACATTAGCGTGTGAAGCGTTATGGTGGTTGGAAATCGGCTACGGTAGCCGAAAGTTATATTGAAGATTCAATGTCCAGCAAGATGGCAATTGCTGAAAAAATCCAGATTCTACTTGGTGAAGTTGTGGGCCCCTTCAGTCTTTCAGAGACGCCTTATCGAGTGAATTTAAATAATCCCGGTCAGAATGACAAGATCGTTCTTGAGATAATGTTAATGTTAATAATAATAATTCTAAATAAAATGCTATAAAATCGAAGCCTGGTATATGAATTATAATTCACTAGTGTGTTAAAAGGCCTTTAATCCACGGAAAACAGACGTATTAAACTTTCTTAATATAGTGGTAGTGGACAAAAAAAATGTGTAGTTACGCTTTTTGTAATGGATAACCTAACTCTTTTAATGTGGAAGCAGGGAGAGCTACAAGTAAAAACAGTTTCCCAATTAGAAAAAAAAAATAACACTGTCATAATTGGGTAAAATGTACTGCAGAAACTTACTTGGCAAAAGTTGGTTTCCACAGTATTTTATAACTTGGATATCAGGCACATATAGAAAGATGACCGAGTTGCTGGAAGGTGTGCGAGTGGTCACTGATACGCTGAACGAATACCTTGATTGTTAAAAAAATTAAAAAACATAAAAATTTGAACCTGGAAGTGGATTTTTAGACGTCAGGTTCTTGCAGCTTCCTTATTTTTGATATTACTTTTTCTTTCGAGATTTCTGTACATAAAGACACCACAAATTTTACCATATGAGGGATATCGCATGATAAAAAATTGTATTAGAGCTTCCGACAGTAAATAAATTACGTTGCTATCTCACAGAATGAAACTTTGCCTAGAATATGTAGACGGATACTTTTGCAAATTTATGCAGGACATGAATTTTCATTTTTTAAAACAAAATATAAAGAGTATGCTGATAGAAAAAGACGAAATAGTGATATGGCAAAGAAACTATTTCTATATTTTAGACAAACATTAGAAGGTCGAATATAAAAATAACTATTTTGTGTAAAATATTTTTTATTAAATATCTTAAAAGTTTGACTACCTAAATATTCTTAAACATTTTTTCTGAGTTGAGAAAACTTAAAAAAATACATATATGTTTTACTTCATAAACAAAAATCTTGTAAACTAGTGTTATTTTTCTCCTGTTGTAATTTATTATCAACTTTTTATTGAGATAGAAATGTCTGTTAAATATAATAATAATAATTATGGAAAGTGAAAACTCGTTATCATCTGCAAAGGAATTCTACAATCGTTGCTAGAACCTGAGGCACAAATTTTCCACATGCCGACTTTGTGAAGAGACAGTAGAAAATCGAGGTCGTTAGACGGAACTTCATTCTGAATTTTCATTTATGTTACCTCGAGTAAAATAGACCCTTACAGCCGCCTTTCAGTTCATCAAGATAGTGTTCCACCCTATTATATTATACCTCCATTCTCCAACGTTTAATTTAAATTCAGAATCGGAAATCTGGTAGGCCTTTTGCAGATTTTTTTAAATTTAAATAGAGGAGCACAACACCATCTGCCAGTAACATTTCTTAAAACCTTCATGTAACAGTTACACCAATCACGAAATCATATTGGTAAGATACAATCAAGTACTGATTAATACAGAAAATATATAATACAGTTTGATTCAGAACTTATCTAAAACAGTTTTTCAATATAGAAGGGACTCTTACAAATACAATTTTGTAAAACAAAAAACAAAACTGGAAACTGTTCTACTGTAAAACCTGACAAGGCAAAGCGTCCAATCAGCGATTACTCAGGTCTTACTCAGCTTCTACAAACTAACAACGGTTCTGCTTCAGCTTCAGTTTTGTATTCGTGATTTATTGGCAGCAGCTATAATTGCGTAAATCATTGATAGTGTCCACTTTGACGCGATACCTTTTATTTTTTAAATATCCCCACAAAAAGAAGTCGCGCTGTTCACATGATATGGATATAATTAAGCCTTGTGTATGATACGCCACACTGCTGCAATACGCCGTGGATGCCATCTCTCCCACGATTAGGTTGCAAATTTCACGTGTCATACCCGCATTGCAGTACACTTTCACTCGCTACACACTGCGGTAAAAGTAGCTGCATTTGGCACATGTTTACCGGGAAACCGTTCTGCTAAAGCATTTTCACTTCACCGTAAATTAAATCGATATCGATTATGTCGATTTTAAAATAAATCAGGTAAATTTGTTACAATTTTTTAAATCAAACGGATAATAATATCAGTCATACTTTTTTCAAATACTTAAATAATGTTATTATTGTTTGTTATTTTAAAATAAAATCAGCTTTACTTTTATAGCCTACATTTAATAGCTTTATCTCGTACTTGCTTGGGAGCTTACTAGGTGTATAAAAGTTGCAAATAAAATTTTGACTACACCAGAACTGTAATCTAGGAAATTTCATGAATAGCTAAGCTCCTTATAAGTAAAGGATAATACATCTAGTAAATAGGTTGTAATGTATTTATTAACAAATCATAAATTAATAAAAAAATGTGTCCATTCAAAAAAAAAGTTATATTGGAAATCTTTTAAAATCTAGTCATAATTTCAAGATACATCGAAGGCATCAGAGTGTCGAAGCTTATTCAATCTATGATGATTTTTCGGATCATTAGGCCGCTTTCCCTGTCGGCTTTAACTCGCCCATACATTGATTCAGGTTCCCCTTGCTGATACTAAGAGTGGTACGATTCAGCCTCTGTACTGAAATAAGACAAGCTGCCACTGAATTGTGATAGCGGTTCCGTCCAAAAAGATCCTAGACCGTGAACAACAGAGGTTATAGTAAATTGGATAATGTTCCAGTTATTTTCGTTTCAAGGTGATTGCCAAAAATAATTTTTTTTATCGTTAACTTTTCTATCCAGGTATTCCTAGCGATGCCACTTGGTTGCAACAGAATGGACCACCAAATCACCAAAAGCCTATCCATAAGACCAGCACCAACACGTACCGTCATCCGCAACAATCGTCAGAGTAGGTCGTGTTAGCCGGGGTACAATAATTATGATCCTACGCCTAGACGCGCTAGTCCACCCTAAGTCTTTATAAATATTCGACCAGTTAAGTTGTGGATGTGTTTTCACTGAATGTAACTAAAGAAGTATTTGGACTACGAGTAGTTCCTAACTCTTGAGGGAACATACTGCTAATGTTCGGACCGGAGTTGTTCGTGTAACTCTCTGGTAACCTCGCTTATCAATAACCTTATACAAACTACAAGTCTATTGCTAGATGACACTACTCTGTGAAGTCTTGTATTTTAGTACTGTAGGTGAGGACCAATAATATCCAAAAGCTCATAAAATTTATTTTACAACATTCGAAAGCATTCAAACAATTTTCGTTGGTCACTGTCCAGTTCAGGAAATAATTAATCATCATACTGCTCTTTTCATTGATGATTGAATTCAACATCTTCTCTGTTTCATGGCCTCTCTCTTGCTTATCTACACATAATATCGTTAAATACAAATTTCTTCTTCCAAACTACAAATTTCCATATTGCACACTCAACTACTTCTTAAAGATTTCAAAATGTCTACCACTAAAAATTACTGATCCGTGTTGGACAATGACTTTTTGAATTATTAGAATGCTTCTTAAGTTTCCGTTAATCATAACACGCCTATGTATTGATTCCGGATCCATTGTTGATACTAAGAGTGCTACGGTTCAGCCTCTGGATTGAAATAAAAGAAACTGCTACATAATATCTTAGAAGACTACCATGGTCTGAGGAGCGGTTCCAATCGTTGCAACCGTAATATCAAGAAGGCTTAGAAATTCGAATCCGTCCAAAAAGAGCCTAGCCTGAAAACAACAGAGGCTATAGCAGACTGGAGAGTCTTTCAATTGACTTACTTTCGTTTCAAACTTCAATGCCCTGTTAGTTTTAAATCGCTAAAATTTATATCCAAATCCAGATGATCAAGATACTCCTAGTTAACCATCTGGTTCCAACAGAATGGAGCACTAGTTTAATTACACTTGTCCAGTTTATGACTATTTAAAGACCGAGCTCATTATACCTGCACGGACCAGAAAAGCCTGCTCATGAAGGTACTCACGTTATTTAATGGAGTAACGCACAGTAGACCAGCACCAACACGTACCGTTACCCGCAACGATCATCAGAGCAAGTCGTGTCGGTCGGTATAAATTATCATTATGTGCTTGGCCGCGCTAGTCCAACCTAGGTCTGTTAAAAATTAGACCAGTTAAGTTGTGGATGTGTTTTCACAGAATATAATTCAAGCAGTAGCTAGACGAACATTTCAGACCGCTTCAAACTACGAGCAGTCTCTAACTCTACAGCAGTCTGTGAGAACAGACTTCTAATGTGCGGACGGACACCTGGAGTTGTTCATGCAACGCTGAACTCTCTAGTACTCTCGCGTATCAATAACCTTTATTTACTCATATTATACAAACTGCAAGTCTTTCGCCAGATGGCACTACTCTATGAAATCTTGTGTTTTGGTACTGTAGGTGAGAACCAATGATATCCAGAAGCTCATAAAATTTATTTTGTGACATTCGAAAGCATTGAAGGAATTCTCGAATAATTAATGAAATTTATCATACCTTTTCTTTTTCCTTCCCCCCCCCCGTTTTCCTCTTCTACACAAAATGTCGTTAAAATAAAAATTTCTCCCTCCGTACTATACATTTCCATGTTGCCCACTCAACTACTTCCAGAATTTGAGGAAACAGCTACTCTGCGGGCTAATGCCCCGACCAGCATTGAATTACACCTTGAAAACCTATAGCAAATAGTTATCAGAAACCTCACCTATGGCATACTGATGAGAGCTAATAAGCTCGAAACCGGTATATGTCTGGTGGATGCTGATGAATGACATCTGATACCTCACCTATGGCATACTGATGAGAGCTAATAAGCTCGAAACCGGTATATGTCTGGTGGGTGCTGACGAATAACTCAAGCTGTTTGCTATAGGATTTCCAGGTGTAATTCAATGCTGGTCGCGGCATTAGCCCGCAGAGTGTTGTTCCCTGGAATTCCGTGTTTGCAAAATATCGTTTCTTGCCGAACGCCATAGAGGTCGACAGCTTTCAATGGTGTCTACGGCATGTAAATCGCTTCGTGTCTGTGGCTTTTCAGTATGGCATGGAGTAGCGAGTAGAGTGGCCGCTAGATGTAGCTTGTTTACTCCTCGTACTCATGGACCCTTCTGTCGGGTTAGGCAGACAAACAGCTGGGGTTATTCGTTAGATACCTCACGTATGGCATAACGATGAGAGCTAATAAATTCGAAACCGGTATATGTCTGGTGGGCGCTGACGAATGACTCTAGCTCTTTACTATAGGTTTTCCAGGTGTAATTTAATGTTGGTCGGGGCATTAGTTCGCAGAGTAATTGTTTCCTGGAATTCCGTGTTTGCGGAAAATTAAATCATTATTAATATTATGACAATAAAATCACACACACATTATTACTAAGTATAACAATATCTTACTTTATAATGTCATTTTATTCGTACCAAGCACGCTACCTAAAAAAGGTGTACACAGTTATCCAAAACCGAGTAAACATTTTTAATTGATAACCAGTGGAATACTTGGCAGCAAAATTTTTTAATGGAATTTCAGGCAGTATACAACCCTACAACAAACATTTCCCTTGTAACGCAATAACAATTAAATCCCTGATAGACCTATAATTTTTGAGCTCGGCAGAAAAGTTAATAAACCCTCTGAGACATCACAACCGTTCCCAGCGTCCCTCCTGAAATTAAACTTTTAAAATTAGTTAGTCTACGTTTAGACAGCTAATAATTTTTCCTAACTGCCTGAAGGACCCGATCCTCCTTTATTAAAAATACTGATTCAAATTATATGAAATATATTAGGACTTTGTAAGGTAAATTACATTTTTTCATTTTTTTTCCACTTGTCGAAGGAGAGATTTATTGTGCAGAAAATATTTATTATAGAGGGAGTAAAAGGTTGGTTATGAGGAAACATTTGTCTACAGTTTCTTTTTTAATCTAGTATAAAATATGAGTTTATACTTAAGATTTAGGGTTGAACCGTTACGCGGCAAGGCATAGGCGTAGGTACGGTGGAGCCACAATTCACAGATAAAAAGTAAAAAACAATTTTTCGTGGTGTTCACAGCTGCATACGGTTACGAATAATGTATATACTAACTTACCCTGATTATTTTTTATTAAATCAATTCTCATGAGGATACCTACTGCCATACATTCTTGGGACATATGTTAATATCTGTAAAGTCGGAATTAAATCGTTTACAGTTTCAAACGAACAAAGATCTGCCTTACAGTTAATTAATTGTATTCAGCTACACTTCATAATTATGACCAATAGTAACCAAATCGTATCTTTAATACAATTTAAAATTACTCATTGAGATCAATAATCGATAATTGCAAATAGTTTATATTGTAATAAAAAGTAGGTATGTATCTTTTCATATAATATAATAATAATAATAATGTCTCTACCCCTCATTCTTATCACGAAGATTAGCCCAGAAGTCGAAGACTTGTGCGGGAGAGGGGGCGGCATATTATTATTAAGCAGTCCGCATTTGCGCCCAGGAACGACTTACGTTGGTAGGCCCTAATCATCATTCAGTGCAGGAATGAGGGAAACCTAAAAAACCTCATTAATTAAGGTGGTAGTCAAATATCAACCGGTATCAATATCTCACATTGACCCAAGCTAACATTCTTCGATCCTACCATACCTACAGAGAGGGTGACAATCCTCTCCACGAATATAGCTGATATACGTCCACCGGTTGCGGGATTCGAACCCACACCGGTCTAGCTACATCGATTCAAGTCCTGACGCCTTAAACTGCGTGACCACTGACCGATTATGCTTCCTAATTCTACAAAATCCAATTATATGTTTGCTACTAATTTGTCCGCATTTAGATAACCACATCTGATTATTCCTTTCAAAAGATGACAGGCACGAAGTTAATATACAGTTATATTGTAACCTCTAAATTGGGTTAGCGCAGAAACACGTCACGTAGACAAACAAACTCTTGATTATACAAGAAATATCCTTCAAACAAACTTAGCAACTGTCAACGACCTATGTAAATTACAAAGAAACTGAATAGATAAACCTGAAAATATTATCAATTTTTACGTTCACCAGGACAAATAAACATGCCAAAAGTTATGAAAATAATAGTTTTTAAAGTTTAAGTATTTAATGGGTGTTTACATTTCTTTGTCACGTACTATAATTGGTTATTGAGGATCAGCCTTGTCAACTAGAATGTGAAAATCGTAATGGTGATTGTGATATTAATAATGTAAGGATTTTCAAAAGTAAGCAGTTGGTGATGTTCTTAGAGCTGTATCAGAAGAAAAATCCGTCACCGAAAAGGAAACAAATTATCTCTCCATTGACAGTTTCAAAATATTGCAACGTTCAATGTTTATTATTAATGCAAATATATGTAGAGATACAAATCATCATTGACGATAATAAATAATATAGTAAGGTTACATGTTGTTAGTAGTAACCTTATAAACTTGTTGGTAGCACGGAAAACTGTTGTTTGATTTGTATCGATCGTGAATAACGGCTCCACCATGCCCACACCGTTGGCTTGACAACGTTGTGTAAGCAATAAATTAACGAATATGTTTCAGCAGTTTTAGGATTTTAATATATATAAAATTAAAACATTTTAGATTTGCAAATGACTGTTAAAGTCGCTGTATTTCTCGCAGTAAAATAATCAAATTTGTAGTATTTTTTAAGAACATAAATCCGAAAAATAAAACACGTAGTGTAAAAGTAATACCAAAAATAAAATTATTGATGTTTTGTTTATGCACTTGTACTAATTAAATTCTCCTCAAATAAAATAATAACTTAAAATGCATTTGTATGACACATTATTTTGCTATTCTAACCCCACATTTTAACAATTATTTTCAGATGCATATAAATAAATGTTAACAATCTTATATGCCTGTAAGTTTATGTTATAACAATATTTATATCTACAGCTGAATTTTAAAAAAACACGTATTTTGAACGATTTCTGCACCTAAAAATTTGTTGGTTAGACCGCTTTCAGCCGTTATTCGTTTTACTTCGACAATTTCAAATATTCGTAGGTGGTATTCCTGTAATTTGCTAAACTCTATATTGTAATTCTAAAAACACTATTTCAAGAATACGGCGCCCTTAAAACTTTTTCATTATTATTTGTAATATAAATTACACTAGATATAACTATTATTGGCAAAACTTTTGTAATGTTGCTGAATTCGTGTAACTGTATTTATGAAATACTAGTTTTAATTAAATCCTTTTGTCATTAGAGGACCCTAGAATATATAAATTTAAAAAATGATTTATGACATGACATCGTAAGATCTTCAGATGATGGTGTAAGTAAGTATATAAATATTTCATAATAAAACCGAAGCAAGTCACAAAGCATTTATTGAACCTATTTTTGTTCCGTCTTTTCTTCTCACAATTGACTTTATATAGAAGTATAGGCGCTCAATCTGCGGATATTATCTATTGATAACCGTGGGTGTCATTGCCCAATTTTTTACAAATGGAATATTTTTTTAATTTCACTGGTGAACAAAAAATAGCACAAAACCTTCTTTAAATTGAAGGGAATCCGGCAGAGTGCTTCAGATAAATTAAATTTATGGAAATATTTTTTGTCATTTAGATTCAGCTCATGTCGGTCTTTTATATGAAAATGATTTTTTAATTTAACCACAATGCAAATAAATTTACTCATTCAGAATTTTGAAAACATAGCACGTAAAGCACGGATTTATGAAAGAAAATTATTGTGGAGTGAGGAAAACAACAGGAAACTGTAAATACTCTGATTTTTAATACCTAATTCGTATAATATTTGCTCAAAAACCTCAATATGCTTTAGTGATATCCTAAAAATAGATTAGTTTAGTGTTACGTCACATATTTAAGCAACCCATAACAAATTGTCACAGTTGAAATTGTACAGATCAAATCTAACCCTTGTGTACTATTTATACAGGATGATTCAGTCATAATGTCATTAATTTTAAGAGAAGATAATGAAAAATGAGTATAATACGAATACACGATAAAAAAAATGTAAATGCATATTTACGCCGAAAAACATATCAAATATGATTTAAACCCTCTTTTCAGAATGTTACTGACTCCCAGTTCATCTCGGTGTCGGCTTAACGCGACTTGCTAAATTTAAATATTTTCCTTATACCTACTTATTGTAATGTTAAAATATGTAATAAATTTTATAAATTACTTTTTAAAAGTATACAATTAAAATTCAGTTTCAGTTTATAAAATACTTAATACTGAAGTTACAAAACATATCAAATAACAAACCATTTACATTTCATTACATAAATAGTGAGAGATAGATAACAATACCCACTAGGTAGATTATTAAGATAGGCAGAAGAGCTTTTCGTATTAGTAGAATAGCTATGCCGATTCTGCTCCACAATTCAAGATGGCCATTGGAGCAGGATCGGCATAGCTTTCAGCCGTCTACATCACAGCGGCTGGCATCTGCGCCATAGAGGTTGATGACCGTTTTTGTAATTCCAATTCATAGAAGCCTCCTGTTATTTCTTTACCACTCTCATTTTTCAATAAATATGTTATAGGGTTGGTTAATCTTATCTTCTTTATGATAAAAATCTCGCTAGACCAGTTTGGAGTGCATGCTTTCTTAAAAGTTTCTCTATATTTCCTAATTCTCACATGGTCGCCTATTTTAAATTTTGTTACTTTATTAGCAATTTAAATGAGTATATGTTGATTTTGTAACTTTAATTGGTTTTATCCTTGTTGTAGAATGGACTGTATTGTTGTATTTGTCAACAATTTTATCTAAAATATGATTCCACTTATATTCTCCTCCTAAGCTGAAAGCACGCCAAAGCATATTTTTTATAGTTCTAATGGAGCGTTCCACAATAGAAGCCTTTTTTGTACTATAAACGCTGTAATGGTTAATATTATATCTATTCATCGGTTTCTTGAAATTTTCATTATAGAATTCCTTTCCCATGTTGGTTTATAGATGTTTCGGAATTTTTTTTAAACGTTGTAAAATCGTATTCATTGCATTTGTAACCTCCTGGGCTGATTTGCTTGCTAGTGGTTCTGTCCATATAAATTTAGAGAAGCAATTAATAACGATTAGTACATATTTTCCTTGGAATATGGTGTCAATTAAATCAGCTTGTATTAAATCATTCAGACCTTTTATTACGGTTCTACGTCTTTTGAAATTGATTCTGGCAGGCTTATGTAATTCATTAACAATATCTTCTTTTACATTTGTTGCATATTTGTTAAAGTTGTTGAGATATTTCATATTGTATTCCAATTAAAATAGTACGTAAAACTAATATCAATATATTTAACCCCATAAGCACTCGTATAATGATTTCTACAAATAAATTTTTGTTTTCAGTTTCCGGATCTTTTTCTCGAAATGAGATATTATCGTTGCGATGTTGCCAAAGTAAATTCCTTTTCATTTATAATTGTTATGATATCACTAGGGTAACCAGTTGCATATTCAATCATAGCTGATTCGTAGAAGAAAATATAAATACTGGTAATACCCCTCATGCTGTCAAAAAAAACAATGCGAGACATATTGACTGATAAACAGTCCGGCAGTCCAAATCTTGTTTTCAATGCCTACTCAACGATAAGCGTTGCAGAACCGTCAAATAATAACACAAACAAACAATTAAATTCGTATTTATATAAACAACCGGTGTAATAAATATAAAATCATGAGTATTTACTATTTAATAGATTCATTAGTTCCATAACAAATGCTCAACCGTAGTAATCATTGTTGACATGGAATCAGCTGTAATCGGCACAGCTAAAAAGTTGGCAGTTCAAATTCTCGTTTAATACGTTCACGAACCGAACACGTTTGGGTGTTTTTCTGTGCCAGCCGTCGAATTGCATCTCAAGCAGCGTCGCCTCCTCTTCTGACCAGTCCCTTGTCCCAGCGGTTACCATGTGCGCGTAGAATGGTGCGTTCCGTGTTTGTGTTTTTTTTGTTTGTGTCGTCAGTGTAGTGTACAATTGTTAATTAAAATTACTATTTATCTAAATAAAAATGCAAGTCAAATTGAGTAAACAATAATTAATAGTGGAAAAGTGTGGTTGTCCTCATAAAGATATGTTCTTTGTGTATCATTTATGGTACTGATGACGACACAAAAGTCTAGATGAAAACAGGAATACGGAATCTGATTCTAATGCACTTAAGTGAGAAAATAAAATAACATGAAAATGGTAAAACTCATTTTCATAATCAAATGCGATATGGTATTTGGGATATCAACGTACAAGCTCAACTTGATTCCGCTTTCAAAAACATAATAAAGAGGTGACATAACATAGATATGTTTTATCTAAACTCATATACCTACTGTATAAAATTTTGCGCAGCAGCAAGGGCATGATGAATTCGAAAATACTCAAAATCCTGATATTATGTGCAGATTCATGAATTTCACGTCAGAACTTAACACGCTTAATGAATTACTTAAAAATTCAGCAATTTAAATGAACCTAAAAAATATGCAAAATGACATTTTAGATTGCATTGTCATTAGAAAAATATCACTTCCGTACTGAGCTTTAATGAACATGCTGTTGCAATGTATGTGGTCCTGACGACATGGCAACGTGGTTCCGCTTCAATATTCGTACGCATCATCATAACAATTTGTAGCGTACTATGTGCGCCGTGTTAGTGATTGTTATGGGTTGATTTACTTATTTTTTTAAAGATCGAATAAACATTTTTCTTTTTCGATTTTCTGTCTTTATTAGACTTTCCGAATACGTGGTTAAAATTAATGACATTAAGACTGAATCGCCCTGTGCATATAGATAGGTACTATAAAAATTAACACTTCAAGAGCAACCAAAATTTATTCCGTAAAATAGATGCAGCAATGTACTTAAAACTTACAAATAACTATATAAAAGAATATTCCTAAATTTAAATAAGTAAAAATTTAACATTATGTTATTCTTAAAGCGGATGGTCGGAAAGAGTAGCCTCATCCGCAGGCGCAGGTACCAGCAGTACCGCAGTATCATACCTTAAACATTCATGTCTAAATTTTTTTTATTATTATTTTTATTTATTTAAAATATCAAACGGGATAAAACTCATTAACAGGATAAGTTTCAGAAAAATGCAATATAAATATACAATTAAAATACTCATAAGAAAGTACAAATAAATATATAAAATTTTGTGTAAAAATAAAAGTTAATAAAAAATGCAAAATAGTTAAAATCGTGTATATAGGGCGCATTACAAACATCTACTATGTATAATAAAACAAACTACGAAATGTACACATTAAACGCAAATAACAAACATAAATTCAGAAGCTAAAAAACTTTTTCTACGTCTGTAATTGTACAGACAAACATGTCTAATTGAAACTCTATTAGTGAGTGACTATTTATAATGTGGTATATATAGGAAATTGGTTATATACCTATGTTAGTTCTATAGTTCTTAATGTAGAATAGTCCACTATTTCTGTTATTAATCCTAGGCACATGAAAATCTATCAAAGACAATAGAGACCAACATTTAACTTTATTGTGGAGAATTTTAAATAGAAACAGTGCAGCTGTCATACTCCTATTTTCTAAACTACTCATGTCAAACCTCGCCAAGAAATAATTGTAAGGTGTGCCTCTTAATGGATATACACCATCCAAAGAAAAAAATTCAGATTTAAAAAAGCGCCTTTGCACCCTTTTAATTGCCCCGTTATGTATCACATATATAGGATCCCATACAATAAATGAATACTCCAGTTTAGATCTGACAATAGTGATATAGAGAAGTTTAAGAGTATTCATATTTTTAAATTCTTTCATATTCCTCAATATGAATCCAAGAGTTTTATAGGCACTACTAACAGTTTTTTGAATATGAGGTACAAACAATAGTCTCGAATCAAAGATGTCACCGAGATCGCATATAGTTTCAGGCCTGTTTAAAGTAATATTGTCCAACTTGTAGTCATAAAGCAGCACACGAAACTTGCGACAATATCACATTACACTTGGAAACATTTACAGGTAATTTATTACTAGAATACCACAAATTAATAAGATTTAGATTTTACTGCAATTTATTGCAGTCGGTGTATGACTCAATATTAGGATGGATCTTAATATCATCAGCATAAATTAGAACGCTTACATCCAGGCCAGCAGTAATATCGTTAATGAACAAAATAAACAATAAGGGACTAATAGTAGATCCCTGTGGGACACCCGACTTCTGTGGATATTTTTCGGACTGATAACCACGGTATTGCACATACTGGACTGGATCTATTCGATAGGTATGAATAAAATAAGGCAATAAGATTAGCACTAAAACCAATCTCATCCAATTTGCCCAATAATAAGCCATAATCTAGGCGGTCAAATGCTTTTGAAAAGTCTGTATAGCCAACATTTACTTGACTAGAGCGCTGTAAGGCATCAGTAATACATTGAGTTTTACAACAAAGATTTGTAACAGTAGACGGACAAAAACCATATTGATCTGGTACAATAATATTACTTACGTAATTTGATAAATAAAAGTAAACAATATTTTCAAAAATGTTAGAAAAATTACAGAGTATGGCATTGGGGCTATAATCGTTCAAATAACTTTTTTTAAACACCGGATATATTCTGGAAACCTTCCATACATCTGGAAAAGTAGAAGTTTTTAGAATAATGTTAAAAATTATACATAATGGCTCACGTTTTTTCTACAAAACTGTTAAAAGTGGGCTTTTTAATTGTCATTTTTGATGTTAAAAATGTCATTTTTTGACACGCGTGTTAAAAGTAAGTTACTTTTAACACTAGTGTTAAAAGTAAATCAAAGTTTATTTAAATTTTGTTTTGAAAATTAATAAAACGTTTTAACAAACACATGAACAACTTTTTATTTTAAATAAGTACAAACCAACATTTTAACTAGCTATTACTATTAACATTTATAGTAAAATTAGAACAATTTGAAATTGTAATTCTCTGCGGAGTCATCATACTTAAGTTGGCTTTACCGTCAACATGTGTGACACATCTATTTTCTGTAGAAATACTACTGGTAGTACTGGTGGTCTTGCTAGTAGTTGCAGCAGTAGGAAGTATTTGGCACGCAATTTCCTTCTTCTGTTCCAGTGAATTTTGAATGTAGCCTACCGTCGAAGATTTCCATCCTCCATGTCTCTTGATGGTAGTAAGATTTGCACCAGAATCTGCTAACAATGTCGCCGATGAACGACGAAAACAGTGTCCGGTGTAGAATTGAGGATTTGGTAGATTCAAGAACTCTGCAATGTCGGCAGGCATTTTACCAAACATGTTAATTCCCACTGGATTCTTCACACATTTATTCTTCATATATTTAAGAAAAAGTCGTCTATGGTCAGCGTTGGGTGGCCGGAGTGCCATATACTTTCTAAAAAAGTTTAAATAGAATTCACCAACAACACTGAAAGTCCGAGGCACTTTCGTTTTAGTATCTGGTATGGTCACAACAACCGAAGTGCCCTAATATTCGATATTGTCGATGGTCATCTGACACAATTCCACCCGGTGACACGCCCCGAAGACACCCACTATTGCTGCGACTTTCATCATCAGATACTTTTCGTCTTCTGCTTCTGTGAATTCTGTAAATTTGTCGATATGCGCCTTCGTCAAAACTTTTGACATTTTTGCTTGATATCCTTCACCCTTCCGTTTTAAAAAAGCAATAAGTTTATAATGTTTGCTTATATCTTGATCTTGCTTTATTTTTAACATAGTTTTGATCATGGAATAATTTGACCACAGCGTTGACGATTTCCATATCTTGGCTTTTTCCTCAAAATATGCCAGTAAAACACTTTCGTTACATTTCCCAAAGACCTTTATAATGTTGCACCATTCCGAAAAGCGTCTATAAGCGATTTCGTACTGTTCCTTTGATTTCGCCGGCAATAATTCCAATGTTGCTCGACTGGCGGCTTCTTCAATTTCAGCAGGGATGGATTCGTTACGCTCATTATCGAGATTATTCATTATACTTATAATATTACTAGAAAATGCTGTCAATATTTTTGCGTTTTTTCCGTATCTAACAACAGCACTGGTTGCTATGAAAATTTTGGTTCATAAACATTGCGATCTGTGTGGTATTTTTTGATTTCTTATTTTTATTGAGTTTAAAGTTCTTCCGATTGTTTTGTAGAAAAAATAGTGTATGATATACGTGTTAAAAGTGATTTTATTTTGTACGCTCGTTTTTTAATCATCTTCACTCACAAAATAAAATCTTACTTTTAACACGTATATCATAAATAGCTATTTTGTATCATATGGCAAAGTTTCTCGGACAACTATTTATAGTACAAAGGAGGAGTTACTGTCAATCTACTAAAACGGACTACTGGTGAAAGAAGTCAAAACGATGAGTAGGGAGATATAATTATTTTACGGCCAGAAAAAAGAACGCGTTAAAACGTGAACACCTCAACTCCGTTCAAATTTATTTTATGTAACAAGATTTACTTTTTGTTCCAGTAAAGGCGTGTTTTCGATGGTAAAAACGTCCCTAAACCATCCTCTTAATTGAATCTGTCAGTCGAGCTGCGATAAGATTCAGTCTTGGAGTTGATGGACAGCACAGATATTATTTTATCTGGATCTGATAAGTTTAAGTGAAGAGGACATAATTATTTCCAGAATTTAATGCGAATAAAAGGAAGGTTTAGATTGTTTTACTTTGACATTAAATCTCCAATTATGGTAATCTGTTTTCTATTATACAGCCGAGTACAGGGTTTGCACTTTGAAGGAATATTTTGATATTATCTCAGAAAGTAGAGGACCCTAACTACAATTTATATTAAAACCGTAAAATGTCTGTACCCCACTACAGTTAAATATTACTGCATCTTGATAATTGTAATTCATAAATTTTAATTTTTATCTATTAAAAATGTACAAGGTAATTTTTAAAGTGGGGTAGTAATTTTAGTATACGTCTACTTATTCGTAGAACAAGTGATAAGCAAAAACTTATTAGGCCAGGTTAGGGTTACACAGAGTCATCTTTAATTTTTGCAAAAACTTTAAACTCAGTGATCTCGGTTATTAAAAAACATTTATTAGGGCAACATTTTGTAAAATGATTTATTTTAATGTGTTGACCTACTCATACATTTTATACCGTACCGTAATGCAAAAAATAAACGTTTTTCTTTGTCTAACTTTAAAGAAATAATAATAAATAAATGTCTTATATCAGACACATTTCTGTTGTATCCAAAAATGTGTCTGTCTACGATATAGCACTAATATGATATGATTGATTTAATTAAGAATGAATGTTTATTTACCTTGTAATGAACCGATTTTATTTTGCTCACACTGTACTTTAATCCTTTGGCGCACGCGGTACTTTAAATTGTCTAGCACACCGGCCATTTTTGCACATTACACTACCCACCGTTCTGTATAAAAGCCGGCGAAATCGCCTTCACTGGCAGTGCTTAGCAGGCTCTCTCCGCGGCACTCAACCTTCCTCCGGCAGTGCTTAGTAGCCTCTCTCCGCGGCACTCAACCTTCCTCCGGCAGTGCTTAGCAGGCTCTCTCCGCGGCACTCAACCTTCCTCCGGCAGTGCTTAGCAGGTTCTCTCCGTGGCACTCAACCTTCCTCCGGAAGTGCTTAGCAGGCTCTCTCCGCGGTACTCAACCTTCCTCTACCCCAGGGTGCTTAGCAGGTTCCTTCCGCGGCTCTCTACCTTCCTCTGGGTGTCCTGAGCGTTTAGCAGGTAATCTCCGCGACGCTCGAGGTCTTGCCCGTATTCCGTCGACTCCGAGCGTTTAGCAGGTAATCTCCGCGGCGCTCGAGGTCTTGTCCGTATTCCACCGACTTCGAGTACTTAGCAGGTGTTACTCCGCGGTACTCGACGTCGTCCCCGTGGTTTTCGACACTGGGCGTTTAGCAGGTTCTTTCTGCGACACTCAGTGTCTGCACCGTATATTCCTTACCGTCCTATTTGTTATTTTGTAATTTTATATTATTATTTCAGGTTTTATTTTATTTATGTTGGGGAATTATTATTAGTATTATTTGTTTATAGGGTGACATTTTATTTTATGAAATAAATATTTTATTTTGGATACCGACTCTTTTAATATTCCTGAACCTTGGACATAACTTCTGATTAAAGTGGCTGTACCAACTTAAAAAATACTAAAAAGTTATAAGTAAATTATATTAATATGTCATTGACTATTATATTCAAGCTTACATGTTATGTCTATATAGCAACACAATTCTGTAGAAATAGACGCTTATTCTGCAAAAGATAAAAAGTAGTATAAAACGATTTACATTAAAAATTGTTAAGCAGATTCAAGCAAAAGGTTTATTTTGTTTAATCACGTTGATATTAAATACACATTTTGAATAATTATTAAAATTAAATAAACCCCTGGAACTGCCACTACCCTCATTCTTAGAGCAATTATCAAATAAGTCCAACATGTTTTCATTGATAGTATATTATTTCTAGATTTTATGAAATCAATAATGACAGCGGTGCTTGGACGGCACTAATTTTATGAATATCGACCACCATTCGATGACACTTTCCACTAACATATCTGAGAAATAGTCGACGTTCTACCAATCTGAGTGGACATAAAGCAACATATTTTCGATAAAAACTTTGTCTCCCAGTACAGTAAAAGAACGTAGCATTAAGGCGAATTTCACATCTTCAACATTATTAATTCTTAAATTGACTAATTCATCAAAACAGCATGTGCCTGCAACCCCCAATGTTAGGACGATCTATAAAAATTTTGTTATTTTATTTTTAAAGCCTTTATCTTCATCATCAAATATAAATTATCAGGTGCACTATTCAAAAAGCAATTAACTTGCTGCTTTGTAAATACTTGCAATTTTTAGGTACATATCCCTCTTTTGTCTTTTGAGAAAAGCGCGTAACTTTGAATATTTGTTTATATCAAACCTCCTATTTATATCCAACATTGACCGCAACATTGAATATTGTGACCAAAGCGTTGACGGCTTCATTTTATTTGCTAAGTTTGAAAAATACACCGTCAATGCATACACAATACAACTTAATATGTTTTTCTTCAATATGGCGAGTAATGCTTGACAAAGTATTATGACTACATCAATATATCCTATTTATCGACTTTGTTTTATTATTCAAATTTGGTTTGAATAATTTCAAAGCACAAATTAATAATTAAATGGGGCATTTTGGTTGGAGAAAAAAATAGCAAGTTTTCTTCAGATTAAAAGAGTCTTTCTTGTCACGCAGTTTTGCACCAATACAAAACTTGCTCACCACAAAAGTGACACTTTAATCCTAATATAACAATATACTATTCTTTTGCGTACAAAAAAGTGAATAAGAGTAATATTTATATACAATCCTGTCGATATCCCTTATATAATTCTAAGGCACTTATCAAAGAATAACTAGACGAATTTACGTGTGTACCTTCTCCGCAAATTCTCTATCAGATACGCCATTATTCCCATAATTTCTGCTCGAAATACCTTAAGATAAATTTGCAGCTTGTAATTGTTATGCAATCTGTGTTTTAGCTTTAATCTCTTGCCTCAAAATTAAGCTCACTGTTGTTCTGTACTTTATTTGCATTCCAAATTTACTACTCCCTCACAATATCTCCAAATTAATTAATCTGCGTTAATCACACAAAAGAATACTTAATTTCGTTTCTAATAAAAAAAAAATGTTGTTACAGGAAAGTGTAAAATCGAGCAAATGCATTTTTCTTCCGCTGCATTTAAATTGTGCTTTCAAGCAGAACAATGTTTCACCGAACAAAATAAAATGCATCAAAAAATAGAACTGGTTCGCATTGTTATTCGAGTGTACACTATGATTAAAGTTTTGTTGAGTTAGTGGTAACAATAGCAATAATAGTTACGTTATGTTGGACGCGTAGCGACAAATCCCTGTAACTGTAAAACAAAATCTGGGACGCAGATGTGTATGAAAACCAACGCTATCTTACAGACAATTTATTGACAAATTTCCGTAGTACATGTTGCAGCCTGTTCTTGACACAATTTGTGCAGAAGGATGTGTACATAAAGGGTATTTTCGTCCTTTAATAGAACGTTTGCAATGAATGCGAAATTTGCATGGGGTTAGGCATTTTCAGCGATAAAAGCCTTTATTATAGGCATGTGTACAATAATTGTTAATATGTTGTCACTCGAATTCGGACGCTTTAAGGACATGTCAGAGATGGATTTCAGACATTTTGAAAAACGTGGAATGTAATTAAAAGTACATATAATATTTATTTATTTGTCAATAAGGAAATACACAACAGGCAAAGTACCCTAAAGAAGTGTTCCATAAAATAGATAACAAAAAATTAAAGAAATTGGTGTACAATGCTGGAAAGAGAAAAAATAACACAACAAAAATGTAACACTAGTACACTTATCAAGTAATAGAGAGAGAAAAAACTACATTTTAATTTGAAGAAATAATTTACAAATTTGTAATAAAAAATTCATAATATGCTTTTTGAAAATACCTATAGTAATATTAAATATATCCATATTAGAAAAAATCGTATTAAAAAACTACACATTCTATTAATTGGAGAATTCTGTCCAGATTGAGTTTTACAAAAAAGTTATTAAAAAAGGGTGACATGTCAATGTCTCAGGTGATTTAAAAGATTTGCTATTTCTTATAACCTAACATCCTACTGCCTTTATTATCAAACACTATATCTTAATCTTTGGTTGCATAAACTTGTTTAGATTAATTTGTTTAAAATTATAGTCATATGAGTTATTATTAATGTTCCTAGTAAAAGTAATAAACAAGCATTTTTCTACATTAAGAAGTTTATTCACATTACAATATGCAAAAAATCTATTAAGATCACTTTGGACAAGTAAACAATCAGCCAAACTATTTAGAACAGAGGCCTCAAGTGTGAGCCTTGGAGCACTCCAGAAGTAGATACATAAAGATAAGGATCATTTAAGGATACAATTTGTTGTACTGTTGAACGGATAGGACGAAAACCAACGAAGTAGACTTCCATGCACACCAATTTTCATTAATTTAGTAATGAGTATATTATGATTTAACTTATCAAAAGCTTTACTGAAATCAGTGTGAAGTCCACCTGTATCTGACAATCCAGTGCAGACAAAATGTGTTCAGAGTAATTTAATAAATTAGACTCTATGAATCTATTAAGTAAAAATCCATGTTGTTTCTCAATTACACTAGGCTTTACTTTACTAAGCAGAAAATTATACACTATTTTTTCAAAGACCTTGCTAAATATATTTATTTTACTAATAGGCCTATAGTTAGTGATAACATTTTTATAGCCATTTTTGAAAACTGAAATTATATAAGCCTGCTTCCATAACCTAGAGAAAACACATTCCTCAAATGATTTATTAAAAATAATAGTCAATGGGACATATAAACTGTTAGCACATTTTTTAACAAAAAACGACGGTATGCCATCAGGACCAGCACGTTTATTTTCATCCAAATGACTCAAAATTTCTAAAACCTGTTCAGTAGTAGCATATATCTTTTAACTGAATAAGGTATACAAGTCTCATAAAAGTTAGTACCATTGTTGAAAAGAGTTTGGCTGTATGGATCAAAAGAATTTTGTGAAAATTTTGAGAATAAATTACTTACTTCACATCCACCTTGAGTAGTGACGAGCATCATGATATTAGGAATACCGCTACTACGATTTTTTACAGATATGAAATGCCAAAATTATTTAGAATTACCAGGCAAACTATTCTCTATGGAATGTGCATAGTTCTTAAAATCAGTGTAAATAAGCTGCTTACATCTTTTTCTTAATAAATCATAATCAGTCCGATTTTTATATTTTTTTCCAGTCTTTATGTACCTTATTTTTTTAAAGTATATTTAAAAGTATTAAATGTGAAGTAAACAGGATATTTACCATTAATTTTCTTTTCTGGAAAATGGTTATCAATAATCTTATTATAAAAAGTGTTCACTGAATGATCCAAAGATTTATTTTGAAATATATTGTCCCAACATATATATTTTTTATGATGTCCTCATTACATAAAACCAAATCCAATCAATGGTTATTACTCTTAATAAATATATTCTTACATTTTCTTTACTACTTTTATATCAAAACAACATCATTGCCAAACTTGTTGAAGAGAATTTAAAGATTTTGTGTAAAATAAACAAGCATATTCATCACACGGTATGCTGAGGGGCTTTAATTTTTTAAATGAATGACCAAGTATGTTTTTCAGTTTTTGGATTTTCCTTTGGATATCTATCATTAACGGTCTACAATATATCAACAATTCAAACCCGATTCAGTCGTTTTTCATAGGTATTCTTAAATTTATGAGATAGGCATTGATTACACATCAAAATAAAAAATGCTCAATGTACCCATGTGACAGTTTAACTGGCAATAATTAAATTTTAGACTCTCTAATTGACCTTGAAGATTTACAGAATAAAATAATTCGTGCTTGCCGCCAAATAACTGCAGAAGTTATGAAGTTTTGTACACAAAAACTTTGAGGGAAATGGCCGATAATTTGAGTATATTTTATAATAGTTCTGTTATTGGTTTTTTTGTATTATTCTTCAGATTACTTATAAAAAAAATGTTACTCTAAAAATGTTTTTAAATTATCTAAAAATGGTTAATGATAGGTATAAAACATGATAAATAAAATATGTTTAGAAATAAAAGGATAGTCCAAAAACTGGAAAATATACAAAAAAATATAAGTTCCGCGACATATCATGTTTTTGAGGCACCCTGTATGTTTGAAAGTAAAATGGTTAAACGCGCCTATTTGAACACAATAACTTTTCTATATAACATGTCTTTCTATCTCGAACAGTTTGCGAGATAATGGCTGTCAAAATAGCTCTGCACCTTGTATAGATATAATATTGTTCACTTTTATTTAGTGTATGAAAATACCAATGGTATCCCTCGAACTTAAGGCCCCTATACATACTTATATATTAACCAAATGCCACCTTTATGTATTCAAGAGATCTGGATGTCTATGAATATTAAACGACTCGTTATAGTATATTACACTGTTAGGTTGGTAAGTGGGGTATAATAGGAGGAGGAAAAGTTTGGAAAAGACGAAGTCGAAACTTTTCATTTTCCGAGATTCTGTTAGCCACTTAACAACCGTATAGTGTATAACGTTTCGCACAATCACATTTATCAAATAATATTCAAATAAAAAATTTTATTTTGATTGCTGAAATGGTGTGGCCTATCTAGCGTGTTTTGAATTTATTTTTTTGGAAACCAAAAAAACAATTTTAGGTTTGAACAATTTTGTGTTTTGTTGTCAAAACTGTGCTTATAATGACTGATAAGACGATTCAGAGGTAGATTCGGACATTGAAGAATCGTATCAAATAGTTTGCGGGTCATTAATTCCCACAAAATCAAAGGTGAGGTATGAAAAAGTCTATGATGCCTTCAGGAAATGGTTGAATGAGAAGAAAGAGGATATAACTGAAAAAAATTTGCTGGCTTATTTTGTTCAGAGAAATTTAAGACTGAAGTCTCCAGAAAGCTTATGGGCATAGTACTCTATGCTTAAAACTACGAGCAACTTAAATAATGGTGTCGATATATCGCAATTTAAGAAGTTAGTAGCATTTCTAAAGAAAAAAAATATTGGACATCATGCGAAAAAATCAAAGGTATTTACCAGATAAGAGATGAACAAATTCCTTCTGGAAGCCTCCGATGAAACCTATATTATGATGAAAGCAGTGATGATAATGGGAGTAGCTGGGGCTCTTAGGCGTGATGAAGTTATCAAGATGACAGTTAATGACATTACGGATGAAGATTCAGTTGTCATTATTAAAGTGTCTGATACCAAAACACATATTAGTCGAATTTTCACAATCACTGACAAGGCCAATGAAAAAGTCCCTTTTTGACGATTTTGCGAAAATATACAGGCTTAAGACCTAAGGAGACTAACTCTCGTCGATTTTTCTACACAGTTCGTCAGGTAAATGTGTAAATCAACTTGTGGGTATAAATACATTGGGACAAATACCACAAAAAATTGCCGAATATTTAAAAATGCAAGATCCAAAATCCTATACCGGACATGCTTTTAGAAGGAAGTCGGCGACTTTGATAGCAAATACTAGAGTTGATGTTATGGCACCCAAACGTCATGGGGGCTGGAGGTTTTAGTGATAACATTAATGTATTATTTGACTAACAGAAAATGTAATTTTAGGTGTCGCTGAAGGATATGTTGCAGAGTCTTTAACAAAGAAAATAGAGTTTGCTGATAAAATTTTTCATACTAACAGCGACAGTGACAATGAATTTGACTCCATTCCAGTGTTTGAAGGCAGAACTACTGAAGTTTATTCTAATCTTAACATATCTAACTCAATAAGTAATACAGAAAATTCAATTACTGTAAAAGCAATAGATAAAAACGAGGGAAAAACTATTACATTTAAGAATTGTACAAATTGTACCTTTAATTTTTACAATAAATGAGCTACAGTATTGTATATTCAACTTACAGAATGTGTCAAGAATGACAGTAAGTGCATATTTCAGGTCAAGGTTCGTGGAAAGTAAGTACATGTTATTCCAAGTTTATCGATTTCAACTGAATTCAGACACTTAATGTCCAGGAGGCTAAAATAATTAGATTTTGTAACCTTCGCCTTTTGTTGAAGTATCATAATAACATCAACTTACAGATTTTTCTGTGTTGTATATTTTAAAGAAACGCGTGAATTGAAAAACATAATCCAGAAGTTCTAATTTAATACTTTAAAACCAGATAAAAATTATTTAAATATTTAGGAAAGTTCAGCTTACGATTCACAAGTTTTAAATCTCAGATAACTTTTACAAAAGTGTGGTGGCGGCAAATTCTTTCTCACTTTCCTTTGCATATAAAGCAGAAACGTATAAATTTATAGTCCATAAATCTGTAATAGGGACCTTTCATCCAGGTAATGCATATGTTGATTGTCGTTTTCCGTTATAATTCTTGCTATACGTACTAACACTGTCCAATCTGAACTGTAATGTCACTATAGAACTTTTCAGAGGCTTTAATTCTTACTTGTTTAGTTTAATTTTATTTGTTTCTTCGCTAATCATTAAAAAACCGATGAATTTTTGTATCGAAACTTAAACAAAGCTACAGTGTGTCCGTATAAGATCGCTGTATTTTTCATCGTAAAATGATCAAATTTGTGGTGTTTTTTGGGAACAGAAATCTTGAAAAATAAAACACGTAAAGCAAAAGTAATATCAAAAATAAAATTATTTATGTTTTATTTATCCACTTTTACTATTTAAATTTTCCTCAAATAATATAACTTTTAAAATGCATTTGTAAGAAACATTATTTTGCTATTCTAACTCTACATTTTAACAATTATTTTCACATACTTATAAATAATCTTATATTCAGAACTATGTAAGTTTATGTTATAACCATATTTACATATATAGTTGAATTTAAAAAAGACGTATTTTGATTTTTTGATTTTTATTCGTAATACCTTTAAATTTGGGGAAAAAGCTACCACTATTCCTGCTATACTCAAATGGCTGAACATATTTATTAAAATACTATATACAGAGTGTTGTTTTTGTGAACAAACAACATAAAAAATACCACCAGACCTGCATTTCTGTTTCGCCCCTACCCCTACCGAGTTCCACTTGATTATACAGAGTGGTTCGCCTTTACGGCAAGCTAAAGAAATGGCCATAATCGGTAAAATACTCTGCATCTCGGTAATGACAATGGCAAGACCTGCTAATAATAGATTTGTTGACTATTAAAGTATTTACATTTCCCAGTATACAGAGTGGTGTTGAGTTAATTTCAAACCACCAAAAATTTGTACTTAGAAAATAATAAGGATTTTTATTCTGCATCAAACTGTGTTACTTTCTTAGACTTGTCTGCTTTCATTTACAAATTGAACGTAGAATCCAAAAATGTAGTTCCTGCCTGATATACCGAGCAATCTATTTAAAAATATATAAGTTTGGTTTGTTACAAATTCTTGGAGCACTCCGTATATTCGAAAATCCCTAAATATAATTTTTTAAACTTAAGCAATTCGGAGTAGGTATCTATTAAATATACTTTAAAACATCGTTAATATAAATTTTGTAATTTATTTTTTGTATATTTGTTTATTATGAATTAGACAAAATGTTTATACAGGGTGAACCTTAAATAAGTACAAATATTTAACAGCAGGTGTAGTTCGTCATGTAGATGCGTCAATTAAAAGTAATTTTTTTAAATTTCAAATATTTAGTGAGATTAATTTAAAAAAAAACTATGATTTTCACACAACATCTTAGAGTTAATTTTCGTCACATAACCTCAAACAACGTGTCAGTGCTAACCATTTCGTACTTCGTAGTTTCGTAGTGGGCGAAACAGATTGTAAAAATAGACACAAAACATGTAATAACAAAATAACCAGCTTGTTCTATACGTTCAAATGAAGAGAAGGCGAGGTAAAATATTATTTAAAAGTAGTGCCAATCGTATGCAAAAATATAAGATGCTGTCATAGGCACAGGTAACAGGTGTCACGGGCAGTAGGCAAAATTTCCATCACCAGCCGTATCCTCTACGATTGATAGTCACAGTCACCAAGATAGACGAAGAGATTATGTTAATACCGGTGCACTGGTCCAAGCCAAAGAAATAAGCTGTGGCAAAGGCAAAGTACAAGTGAAAACAAAACATGTAATATTTGTGGAAAGGGATTTGATATTTTCAATGCACGTAAATTGAAAGTTGGTATGAGATACTTTTGCATCTTCTGAAACCGAACTAAACTAATGGTTTTCTTAAGTAATGCACTTCGTGACGCATCTGTTTTAAGAGTTGCGGCACTAACGTATAAAACGTATTTAAATCGTTTTACTATTTTCACGGATAGTGTTTTCCTATTAAGTGCCTTGTGTTTCATTAATATTTTTGGTAAAATACAGTGTGATTAAGTGAAATATCGCGCATTATTCAAACAGTGAAAAGGTTGACATGCTAAAAGCATATTTGTAAGCAGTGATAATCAGTAATAGTGATAGCGATAGTATGTATTATGATAAATCAGTTGGAGTGTAATAAAAATGAATAATGATCAAATTCTGGATAACTATGACTATGTGTAGAGAATATGATTTATATCTTCAATTTATTGGTGAGGTATAAGAATGGCAAAGGGGAGGAGGTGGCCATTAATATTTTCATAAATAAACATATTTCAATGATTTTTAACATGTCTAAAAATTCTAGTTAACTTTGTTGAAATCCAATTCCAAGACATTAGTATAACACTGACAACGCTATGAAATACACATTCATCATGACTCTTAAAAATATTAGTCGGATCAGCGGTCCCCAACAAATTTTCGATTAAAAAATTATGAAATTTATTTAAAATTTGATTTTATTTGTAAAAAAACTATTGTGTAATATTGCAAATACTATTAAAATACCAAGTTTGAGTAAAACTTATTTGCATAATTCAAGGACAGAAACCAGACTTTTAAATGAAAAATAAACCTTTTTATGAATAATAATTTAATTAATTAATAACAATTATTTTGAAAATAAATGGGTTTGTTACATATTTTTATAATATAAAATAACAAATTCAGTGTTAAGTATTATTTATCCATTCGCTTCGGCGATTATAAAATCCACATACTGCCACTGATTTTCTTCTGGGTATAAAGCTATATGCATGTTTAACGTTTAATATTGATCTTATGTAATTTTGGCTGCAATTAATAAATCTCCAAAATTTACTGGAATAAGGACTAGGGTAACGATTAAATAATTATTTTCCAACAGTTGTCAGTCAAAACCGACCCAAATTTACTGGGTAAATATAAACAACTCAGAAACTATCCACCACATACACAAATGAAGTATGTCAATATTGTCATCAAAGCTGAGAAGCCCACCAGTCTGCTACATAAAATTGTTAACCGTACAGTCTCACCATAAAACAATAACTTTCCAAATATAACTCCAACTGAATTTGTAGTAAATAAATTGTTATTTGGATTTAGTTGTTAATGGAAGTGTAATTAATTACAGCATCATTAATCAATGAAATAATAATGATATTTACATCATCATGTGAAAGTTTTATTAATTTAATAAGTATAATTAATTCAATAATAGTTTGAATATACCATATACAGAGGCTTCAGTATAAGAACCGACACAGAGCAAGTGCATGTAGGGGGTCCTGAAATAATGCAATTCAATAAAACATATCTACCTACAGACAATGTTGCACATTGGCGGAAAAAATTAATATATCTGAATTACTTTAACTTGGAACAAATGAAAAGGTAGTCTTACGAATAATATAAGAATCAATTGTGAACTTGATAACAGATATTTGATTTTTTTATATATTTTTTGTATTAACAATATCGTGTGAACTAACACTCTGCGGACTAAAGCCCCGACCAGCGTTGAATTACACCCACAATATGTACCCATATATTCTTTATTATTAGCTTTTGTAACATTTTTTACTGTATTAGAAAGATATTTTAAGCTAATATAAATCGAATATCATTGACAGGAATTGTAGGAGATTTGATTTATATTATGAACGAAAAAGATTATCATTTGATTATACAGAGTGATTCTCCTGTTATGGCAAGTTAAAGAAATAGTTGAAATCGGTAAAACGCCCTGTATCTCGGTAATGACAAAGGTTAGACCCTTCAACGACAAGTTTTTTTGAAGCCTCCTAGAAGCTTCGTATTCACTGTTAATGTATGTATGTATTCCCAATGAATTACCATATGTAACTCACCAAAGTTTAAGATCGCTAGAAGCCTGAGCTACCTCTTCTGCAATTATCCTTATTTTTTTCAAATTTGTATGAAACATTTTTAAGTCAGGTAGGGAATCGTATTTAAATATTCTAATATCAACAAGCAAGCAGGGATTATAATTGTTTTTATTTTTTATAGTGGCTCTACTACGCTTCCATATGATATGCATTTAATTGGAAAAGTTTATTAATCTACTCGTGTTTCCATACTGTTACTTCATTTCGTTGTTTCACCGCTTCTGTATAAGAGCATTCTGCACTGCTTCTCTGCAATCTTCAAAACTTGACAGTTTTTCTCTGAGTAAAACCGATTAGTCTAAGATCTGAACTAAGGTCGTCCTACTTACCGGATGAAAAGTATTTTTTATCAAACATAATATGTAAACAAATATATCGCAAAGAGGTTGCTTTATGAAATATATTCATGGCTACCCTGAATTAAAAAAATATTGTAATTAATTTTTTTGTTAATATTGCGCTCACTTGCTTATCAAATATAATACCAGTCGAAAGTACAAAGCATAAGGAACATGTTAAGAGGTCAACAGATTGCAATTTGCTCGAGATTATTAACATCCAATAACTTACGTGATAGATAAAGATTTTTATTTCGTACAAATGAAATATCAAAACCAAAAAGACTGAGTAAGCTCGTACCGCACTACTACCAACAAAGTCGGAACCAAAGTATAAAACAGAATATGACAAATTCCCGCAGTGGCTGAAAATTAACTGTATTGAAAACACAAACATAAGTGAAACTATAATGTTGGCTTCCTTTCAAGATAGGGTACGTATTTATTCTTCCACGTTCTAGTATAAATGATATTGATTTATTTTTCTTACAGTCTGAATCGTACAGCCATAATTCCCTGTAGACTACGTGGCCAATGTTAAAATCAATGATTTATAATAATACAGATGGGAGAAAGGTTCATGAACCGGGAGCGTTTCTCAAATGAAAAAGTAAAATCTATAAGCCAAAAAAGTCTAATGTTTAGTCGGGATGAGATTGTCAAATTTTTGAAAGATGCTTACTATGAAGAACATTTACTACATAAGGTAATGCATTAAACTATAAGAATTACACATTGCTCTATTATACAGGTGGTTCTGATTATGGGTTATTTCGGGGGCTGTAGAGGTAAAGACTTTTGACTATCAAGATTAATCTTATTGAAGATGGGGGCTCAGTAATGCTGGTTGACTTTCCGGCAAGTAAAACAGATATCCGTAAGAATTGTGGGTGAAAACGAGTTCTCTGGATTGGGTCTAGTGAGGAAGTATATGTCTTTACGTCCGTCAGGTTTAGAAAGATTTTTTCTAACGTATCGCGAAAAGCGTTGCACAGTTTAGCACGTTGGCAAAAACACATTTGGAAAAATGCCAAGCAAAATTGCTAGTTTTTTTGGGTTTACCAGATCCAGAAGCTTCTGTGGGGTAGTGTGATTCCAATAAGGACAGTGTATTGTGTACTAATATATTTATTAATGCTTGCGGTCGACTAGCACCCACAATGTTTGAGTCGATGTTTATAACTGAGTACAAAAATGTGACTGGCCCATAATCGAGGTAGTTCCTCGAAGGGTCTGCCAGAAACAGTGTGTTTCTTAGTTGCCATCATGCAGAACCCTGATTTATGGGGCGCCGGTCGTTTACCTACTTAAGTAATAAATACAAAACATGAAATCTAGATTTAGCACTTAAGAACAGACGTTGACATTTAAACCAGAACTAGAAGAAAATATATGAGTAGTGAATTTATATAAAGTGGTTACAAGAAATATTTTAACTTATACAGTGTGTACGGAAATATGTGAGTGCAGAACTAATGAAAATATACAATGAATATATACAAAATAAATATGTTACTTTATACAGGGTGTATATAAATATATGAATATATGAGCCGCCACACTTCCATGGGACAGTGTCTGTGGAAAATTTCCGCGCCTGCCTTGGTCAATGCAGGATCAAATCTGACGACATGGTGGATGGAAGTTCAACGGTAGAGAAGGGTATTTGACCGACAGCATGGAATTGAAAAATAAGACTGCATGAACGTTGGCTGGCATGTCTCATGAACGAAGTGGAACGTCAACTTCATGTTTGATTACAGTCATATGCAGTGACAACAGTTCAACGGAAAATTCTTGCAATTCGGGAAATAATTTCAGTGGAAAATCGACAAGTGTCGGTTTATTTCTGTAAATACATTAGAGGGAGTTAAAGATTTATAACTACTTTGTATAAATCCCAAGGGAGTTATGAACATGTTTATAGTTACGGTGACTAGGGTTTATTTTTTTATAATGTATTAGAATACCTAAATGAAGTAAGAAACAGTGACATCAATTTTTGTGGGTGACATAAATATAAACATACTACCACTTGATACATTTACAGAGGAATCCGGGAGTAGACCATTTCTTTGCAAAGAGTTGTATGCACAGAAACGATACAAATATCCAATATATAATTTATCGGCAAAATATTACGCCAACAGTGATTTTGTTTCCGATTAAACATTATTATCTGCCTAAGTAAAATGTCAGAAATATAAAAAATTAATAAAGTATAACAATATTAAAACTGATTTACAAACTTTGGCAGGAATTATATGAGTCTCAAGATGTTAATTTCGTCGCATAAACTTTTTTAAACAAATTAACTAATTAAAAACACAAAACAAATAAAGATAGATAATTCTGATAAAAAAATGAAAGAATGGATAACATCAGGTCTTATAAATCCATAAACAGAAATATACATAGATATATTTAAAAATCCAAATAATACAGTCTTAGAAAACCAATATAAAACATATAGAAACAATCCTACAAAATTGATCATCAAAACATAATTATTACAAATCATTAATTAGTCAAAATATAAACTTCAGAAAATCTGTGGAAAGTAGTGAATAATATATGTCACAAGGGTGTACCTAAAACAACAATAAATAAAATTAAATTGGAAGACGGTGAGTTAACAGAAAATAAAATCGAAATTTTAAATGCTTTTAATAAGCATTATAGTAATATAGAGGAAATGTATGCAAATAATATAGAGCAACCAAATGATTTTACTGAGGATTGTAACAATTTGGAAGACAATGTGTTTATATCCACCAAGTGAAAAATGCAATTAAGCAATTGAAACCCAAGAAAGCACCTGGATTTGATGGAATAAAATCTGAAATATTAAAAAAGGTTTCTGATAAAATAGTGGCTCCTCTGAATTGTAATATAAATAAGTGTTTCAGTGTAGGACGTTTTCAAATTGTTTGCAAACAGGAATCATTAAGTTTCTATATAAAGGTCGTGACACTTTAGATATATTAAATTTTAGACCTATATCACTCATATCAAATATCTCTAAAATTATAGAAAAAATTATAAAATGTCGAATTATATAATTTTGTGATAAATTTAATATTATATGAAGTAAGCAGTATGACTTTAGAGAAGGTAAGTCTACAGAATATCCAATATTTCATATAACATCTCATATTTATAAGGCATTAGATAAAAACAACACAAAAGTGGTCTGTTTTGACCTTTTGTAAAGTTATTTGAATGGCAGAATTCAATACGTTGAAATTGATGGAAATAGTAGTGATTCCAGAAAGGCGAAATATGGAGTACGTACCTCAGGGGACAGTACTGGGACCATTGCTATTTTCTTTATACATTAATAGTCTTTTATTACTAAATATTAACGGTACAGTAATAAGTTTTGCAGATGATACTGCAATTTTATTTGAAGCAGATTCCTGGAGTGAACTGAAAAATAAGGTTGAGATAGCATTCGTCAAAATGAAGAAGTGGTTACAGTACAATAGTCTAACATTAAATTGTAAAAAAATAGCATATATGCCTTTTACTTTCTACTCTAGTAACTTACCTGAAATGGTACCATGACATATAGACAGTGAAACATCTATACCTAAAGCCAAATCAGTCAAATATCGAGGCATTATAATCGATAGGCATCTCAGATGGGATCCACAAATTAATAATCTTATTAAGAAGCTCAGAGGTTTACTTTTCAAATTTCAATATTTAAAAAATATAATAAGTGTAGCAAACCTTAAAATGCTGTACTATCCTTTGGTACAGTCGCAAATTTGTTATGAAATTAGAGGATGGGAGGACTTCAAGATTGTTATCTGAAAAATTGAAACGTTATACAGAAGTGGATATTAAAAATAATGTATGGAAAGCCTAGAACTTACCGATCAATTATTTAAGGATAGTTGTACATATGATGTATGGCAGTTATTTTGTTTAAATGTATTACTTAATATTTTTAAAAATAAAATCACATTAGAAAAAACTGAACATGATTATAAAACTAGAAACAGAGAAACTAAATTTCAATTTCCTCTTTGTTTAGAAACAATTGACCACAGAAGTAGTACGTACCTTGCATCAAAATGATTTAATTTAATACCCAATGAAATAAAAAATACAACAAATTTTAAATTTAGGATCAACACCTGACCGTTGAATACGCCACGACATGTTATACACAATTTAAACCAAAGGTAAACAATCTAGACAACAACAGACAATTATTTATTTAGTATAGGTATATACATACTTACCTGATTTGAGCCATTTGATTTGTTAATTGAAAAACACGTACAATATTTCCACTTCAGTCTATTTTCTATGTCTGTTTTGCATTATAACATTTTACTGTTTTTTTTTCTTCTCTATAGTATCTACGTATTTGTATTTTATGTATATGCGTTTAAGTCATTTCAAAGTTTCAGCACTTATTTGTCACACCACACATGTTTATAACTGAAAACACGTACTAGCGGATCTTATTCACTTCAGTGTATTTTCTGTCTATTTTTGAATTATGACACTATATTTTCTGTAGTTTTCTATATATGTACAAACTGTAAATTGTAAAATAAACATTATTATTATTATAATGTATGTATGAAATAAAATTAATTACAATATTTTTAATTACCGGTGACCATGAACATATTTCATTAGCAACCCATTTGCGGTTTAGTCGCGTCAAATTAACATTTCAGTTGTAACTTTTTGCGGAGAGGTCCGATTGAGATGAGGTTTTCTGCAAAATGTTCAGCGAATTTTTTATAGCAAAAGGTACATCTAACCTCTGTACGCTCGCAAATTTTAAATTTTTTATTTAACAAATGACCCATTCTTGTTGAACATATGGCAAATATCACACACAATTCAACGGAAATGTCTGGAAAATGTTCTCTCATGGGCTTGGAGAACCATCGGCACAAGGTTGTTGCACGTCATTGTTTATTTTCCAATTGTTGCAACCTGGCTATTTAACAAATTAATAACTCTACTCCCGGAATCACTAGAAAACCGGATTTTTCCGGGATTTCTGGCTTTTTAAGGCGAAGCATCGGCACGAAAGTTTTGCAAATATAATTGTTTATTGTTTGATTATTGCAACCTCGCCAATTAACAAATTAATAACTCTACTCCCGGATTCGTTAGAGAACCAGATTTTTTTGTAATAACAAGCGATAGTATAGACCGGGTCTACAACGAATCGTTGGGAAGAAGTTCAAAGTCTCTTACGCTCGTCAGACGAGAATTATTCATTTGTTAATTAGCCAGGTTGTAACAATTGAACAATGAGCAATTATATTTGCAAAACTCTTGTGCCAATGGATCGCTTTAAAAAGTCAGAAATCCCGGAAAAAATCCGGTTCTCTAGTGATTCCGGAAGTAGAGTTATTAATTTGTTAATTAGCCAGGTTGCAACAATTGGAAAATAAACAATGACGTGCAACAACCTCGTGCCGATGGTTCTCCCCATGATCCCAGAGTTATTGCAAAAAAATCTAGTTCTCTAACGATTCCGGGAGTAGAGGAGTCTGAACATTTTGCAGAAAACCGCATCTCAATCGGACTTCTCCGCAAAAAGTTGTCTATTTTCACATTTTTCATGCTAATTTGACGCGACTAGTTTATTTGTTTACATATTATTATGTTTGACAAAATAATTCTTTTCATCGGGTAAGTTGATGGGTGCAGGACAACCTTAATTTGGATCTTGTACTATATTGTGGAGAGTATTACGAATAATTAAAACGAACTGCTGCCTAGGCACTTCTTTTCGCCGTATTCGAAACGCGGAGGAGAGCGCGTACTCAGGTGAGGTAAGCGGGTCCCAGTATTGAATTTTATGCCTACCTCGCTGTCTCTGAAGCTCGATACATCAACCCTTAAACCGTGAAACTATAACGACGGCGTCGCAGCTACACTGCCGCCCCGCTTTATGAATAAATGTATTCGATTCACTTTTCCTGCAACAATAGAGGCGAAATCCACTTTTGCCTCGTATGCTCCCACTGAAAACGCAATAAAAGAAATATAAATTAGGCACGTAAGGGCTTTTGAACTGCAGCCAGTAACGTTAGTACGGAACAGAAGCTTTCAGAAGCTTGCGGAAGAGCATATAGAAAAATAATCTATTCCTAGAGGTGCAGATGAAAACAGTCTAAAAATACAGAGTGTTCTACAAGCTCTATGACAAACTTTCGCAGATGGCAGCTGGGTTAATGTTGAACATTTTTTCTTATATGAACATAGGTCCGTTTTGTTTTTGTTTAGAAGTTATAAGCATTTAAAAAATATCATATTCCAAAGCAGATAAATAAAATTGATGGTTGTTATAACAATAATTATTATTATTTGTGTTTAAAGTTTAAACATTATAGTCTGTTTGGAAATGAAAGAGAGTTATAAAACCCCGAGATAAGAACCGGCCATGGGCGTGGTAATATTTCGTTTCAGGTAATTATCGGGTAACATTAATATTTTGACAGATCAATCCAGTCTTAGAGCTGAATATACGAAGACGTGCTACTGCAGTAGAGTAAAATTCGACTTGTGTTTAGTGACTAGTAGATATAATATTGTTTGGGTAAAATGTCGAGCTTATCAGATTACGTACCTGCTAAACGCGTGAAAAGATGTGCGCTGTCTCACAATGAGAAGATTATTATATTAAATGTATTTAATGCATTGAAACACCAAAATCCTACCAACAGTGTTGACGACTTCGTGGAAAAGTGTTCCAAAATGACAGGGATTGGAAAATCGACTATCTACAGACTTTTAAAGGAAACAAAAATGAACAAGATACTGTAAATCCCTCAAAATCATCTACAGAGAGGTCAAAAGTCGTTATAGATGATTTCTTCAAAAATGTCATTCGCAGCAAAGTACACTCGTTTTATTTTAAAAAAAGAAATACCAACGCTAAACAAAATGTTAAGTGAACTTTCAGAAGACAACGATTTGCCAAAAATCAGTAGAAGCAAATTATGAGCCGTCTTACGAGAGTTGAATTTTTGCTGGGAAAAGCAGAACAGGAAGTCAGTTCTTATCGATAAAGATGAATTTATTTGTTGGCGAAAATCCTACTTAAGAAGGGAGGAATATTTATTATCTAGACGAAACTTGGGTCAACGAATAACAAAAGTATAGTAAAATAAGAATGTAAAAAGGTTTAGACAAGGATTTTTGGATGGACTTTCAACAGGGTTCAAAACACCTTCAGGTAAAGGGCGAAGATTAATAGTGCCAGTGGTTTTGTAGATGGCTGTTTACTTTTATTTGAATCTAAAAATACAGGTGACTATCACGAAGACATGAATAATAATCTTATTCCTCGGCTACCACCTTATCAGTTTTTTTAAAAGTACACCTCATCTATACCGATAATACATAATACATACACAATATAAAAATATTGAATATAAGCACCACTCTCTTTCATTTCTAAACAGACTATAGTTAACCTATATTAACCAAATTAACAAATATTTAGACTATAAAAATTATTCAAAATGTCCACCCTCAGTTCGAAGGCAAGCCTCACATTGGCGAACTAAAGATTCCGTCACTCGACCGATAAGATTTGAATATTTTTTATCCGGTTAGATGCATTCTGAATTCTTTCAAAGTAACTGCTGACGGGTAGTGATTTCAACGTGATAGACAAGTTATAAATAAAAATCCAAAGGATCGAGATTTCCATTTATTCGGGAAGCGATCACTTAACCAACCAGTTACTTGCCTCACTCTATGTGGAGGTGTACCATCATGCTGGTACTACATATTTTGAACAATATTAAGTCCCATGTCATCAATGAACTCAAAAAGGTTGTTTTCCAAGAAAATTCTATACAGATCTGCATTTAAACGATCATTTAAATCATGTAGAGGCAGAGAATTATTTTTTTAACTGTTTTAGAAAGGTATTTTAAGCTAATATAAATCAAATCTCCTACAATTCCTATCAATGAAGTCATATGTATGTTCTCCGATACCAAACATCTGGGTATGCTAATGAACAATTCCACAGACAAAGCTCTATTCAATAATTATCTAAAGAAAATAAACTAATTTACTAACCTTCTAATGAATAGAGCTTTGTCTGTGGAATTGTTCATTAGCATACCTAGATGTTTGGTATCGGAGAACATACATATGACTTCATTGATAGGAATTGTAGGAGATTTGATTTATATTAGCTTAAAATACCTTTCAAAAACAGTAAAAAAATGTTACAAAAGCTAATAATAAGGAATATATGGGTAGATATTGTGGGTGTAATTCAACGCAGGTTGGGGCTTTTGTCCACTGAGTAGTTAGTTTCACACAATATTATTAATACCTAAAAATATATAAAAACAGAGAATTATTATTGAAAATGCTACCCTTGATCTCACTGCTTGCGGATTTTGTAACGCCCAAATACGAGTATGTTCACTGTGATTATAATTCATGCTATCCCTAGTAAAACACGCTTCATCGAATTACGTGACAAGCGAAATTAATCTATTTTATGCATTTTATGTTGTTGAAGTAACCAGCGATAAGATTCTAATCGCTGACATTTCTCTGTTCAATACACGCCATACAAAATTGAAAAGTTGTCAATGTCAGCATCTATTATATTTTCTTCAGTCTGTACATTCACTTCTGTAGGTCAAATGACCTTTTTGAAGGAAGGGTTACTTCTCGAAATGATACACTAAAGACTGTGTGGACAGGTTGATGTCTATTTAGGTATCTACGTCGGTATCGTGCTGCGTGAGTGCCTTTCCCATTGGAATACCCATATACAAAGACAATATCCGCATACTCTTCAGTTATAAATAAATGCGTTTTTTAATTTAGCTCTTAAGGTTGTGTCAAATGAATAAACAAAATTACAAATAATAATTATGGTTGTACCAACCACAGTTTTTATTTAGCAGGCTACTTGGATTGAAATATGAAATTATATTTTTTAAAATACTTGTAACTTCTAAACAAAAACAGATTGGACCTATGTTCGTATAAGAAAAAACGGATGAAATTAATTCAGCTGTCATCTGCCAACATTTATCACAGAACTGTATTAGTGGCAGAACAAACTTTATTAGGACAAATAGATTATTACCACGTAAAGATACAAGAAGACCTGTTAGAGTAAAAACTTACAGGTGCTCCAGGTAAGTATAAGTATAAAGTCCCAATTGGTACTTAAAATAATTTGACACCAATACAATATTGTTTTAAATCAAAGTTCTAAATCCATTTAGTTTTAGAATACAGTACGTCAACTTTTGTTTTGAGGGGGAGACATATTTTATAGATGTACGTACTCAGTCCCCAAATTTATATCCTTAAAAGGATGACTTTCACCCTGAAATCTTAAATGGAAGTGGTATTATATAATATATCATTTTAAAGTGCATTGTATTATCTTTTCTCTCGTAGTATTTTTTGTACATGGGGAAGTTAACTGTCATAACTGCTGATATTGATAGGCAATAATCTAAGAATATTTCATGAGATACACATCTTGCATTTCGAAAAATTCAAGGTTTGGGCAAGCATTCTTGGGGTTGCACATTCATCAAATTTCTCCTTTCGTTATTGTTCTGTTGAGCCACTTAAAGACAAAATTCCTGCAAATATTCACTGCGCTTCCGTTGTTGGAGGGAATCAATTAGATTAACATCAGCGTTAATTTGATAAAAACATTGCTTTCAATGAATATAAAATTGAATTGTTTGAGTAACTGGGAATAGTTTTTTCCTACCCATACAAATATGGTGGGGCTTTATTGAATTCACCAGATTTGTTTAAGGAACTCTTTGGTCTGAACTAAAAAAATTGTTGAACTTGAAAACAATCAGCTGATCGCGATTTCATTAAATTTCTTCTTTACTACGCATGCTCAAGACAAGAAACTTGCGAATTGAGCCAAAACCTTTGGACTGTAAAATGACATTAAAAAATATTTATTTCCAATCAGTGCAGTCAATGTAAAATTCAATAAAGTGGTTTGTGTCAGTTTATAGTAATATTTTGACGGCAAAATGAAAAGTTTAGTATAATAAAAGTATTTATACTAAACATGTCATCACTGCAATTACTAATAATATTTTTTACTCAGTGATAATCTACATTTTAACAGTCAATTATGTTTGTCAGTTTCGCCGCAGCTTGTTTGTTCTCTTGTAAAACGATAGCGTGGGAGTGTTGTCTCACTTAACGTAAGAATACACTAATAACTGCTTCTACGTGCACAAAATTATATTTTTATGTAAATAAAAATATTAATTACGATAGCGACTCATTTCTCAAAGTACGTAATAACAAAGTAAGGCAAGACTCAAAATGTAATAATATACTTAATGCAATAGAGATACACCATGGAGAATGGAATTATTTTTGAAATATAGATGAATACAAGAATATATACTTCTATTACCAAGTATTATTTAAAATTAAATTGTAATATTGTAGAGCAGGTAATGGCGGCCTTTATTATCTTTTTATTAACACAACCATCCAGAAAGGAATTAGAAACACATTACATTCACTAAAGACAATGTTAAAAAAATTATAAGTGTTTTTCCTTGCACTATATGAATATCGTATGTGATGCAATAGATAACCAAAATATATACCAATTATTGCGTTTTTTTCATATGAAGAAACTACTGGAAAAACGTTGACCTTAAAAGCTTGTATAGCAACAGGAGTCATTGCATAGAGTAAGACATCTCTTGCCCAATCCTTTATTCATATTGACCATCACATATACAATATGCATCAAAAGAATGGAATAAATTCAATAAAAACGAAACAATTATTTTTTGGGAAAAATCCTCGAACAGATCGATTTTTAATTTAAAAAATACATATTTTAGCGTAAAATGCGATTTTCAAATGTCATTTGTTTTCGAGTAATGACGTCATCGATTTTTTTTTAAATGGCAACACCATATTTTTTTCCTTAATTCTGAAAGATTGTTTAATTCTCTATCAGACAGTACTAAAATTTTGCCCTCTTACATAGGAAAGTTTTCGAGTAAATGACGATTGAATGTTAGAAAATGTAAATTTTATCCATAATAAAGTAACAATTCTGAGGTATGTAAAATAAAATACAATTGATTAAATTTTATACTTAAATTAAATGTTCGAACTGCCATTCACCAACTTCTTGACAATGCGCAAGTCTGTGAAGAAATTCTTCTTGCACATTATGAATGATTTCTGGGGTAACTCTGCGTATTTCGTCCCGAATGCGATTTTGAAGTTCTTCTAAATTACGTGGTTTATTAATGTACACTTTTGACTTCAAGTATCCCCATAAAAAATAATCAAGAGGTGTAAGATCTGGCGATCTTGCAGGCCATTCTATCGGTCCGCGTCTGCCGATCCACCTCCCAGGAAAACAGTTGTCCAAAAAATCTCGTACAGGGCGCGCATAGTGCGGATGTGCACCGTCTTGCTGAAACCATATGGTATCGTCAGGAATGTTAGGGTCATTAACGTTAGGAAAAATTACTGCAAGGGCTGGAACAAGATCATTTTCTAGAAACTCTAAATATCTTTGTCCTGTAAGGGTTCCTTCAAAGAAGAAAGGCCCTACTATTCTGTCGTCAACTATTCCAGCCCACACATTTAATTTCTGAGGGTGTTGGATATGTGCCTCTGCCATCCAATGAGGATTTTCCCGACTCCAATATCTGCAAGTTTGATGGTTTACTGTACCATTCAGACAAAATGTGGTCTCATCTGAAAAGTATTTGCCGGTGTAAATTTCTATTTCCTTGACATAAATCCACTAGAATTTCGCAAAAGTGTAAGCGGCGATCGGGATCATCTTCATTGAGTTCCTGCACAAGTTGAATTTTTTAGGGATGATATTTTTCCTTCCTCAAGATACGTAGCACTGTGCTCTGACTAGTGTCATTGTTTAATGCAACCAATCCTGTAGAATTATGAGGATTATCCTCCATACTTATCCAAATGTTCTGTTTCTGATTTTCATTAATGCTTGGACGTCCAGGTTTTGGAATATTTACAACATTGCCAGTTTTTCTAAATTTAGACTCTACCTTACTGACTGTTGATTGGCTGATAGGGCAATCTGGATATTTTTCAATAAATAAATCGCAAACTTCCTGCTGAGTTCTAGTCATATTCCCGCATCCGATAAGAATTATAATTTCAATTCTTTGAGTAACAGTTAAATGTGCCATAATACTTTAAATTGAATAATAATTTCTATGTCGCTTACAATACTTATTAGAAAGTCGGAGTGACAATGACACTTTGCAAAGATTTTCACCTACGTGATCCATAAAAGAACTATGGAATTCGAAAAACTTAACTTGATAACGTTTTTGCTTTATTTTAATTGATTTACGTTTTCTAACATTCAATCGTCATTTACTCTAAAACTTTCCTATGTAAGATGGCAAAATTTTAGTACTATCTGATAGAGAATTAAACGATCTTTGAGAATCAAGGAAAAAATATGGTGTTGCCATTTAAACAAAAATCGATGACGTCATTACTCGAAAACATATGACATTTGAAAATCGCATTTTACGCTAAAATATGTATTTTTTAAATTAAAAATCGATCTGTTCGAGGATTTTTCCCAAAAAATAATTGTTTCGTTTTTATTGAATTTATTACATACTTTTGGCGCATACTGTATAGTTTGCATCCATACCACCTGTTCGAATTGACAAAACACAAATTCACTCTTTTACACCATTCTTTCCATAATTGATTGACCGATGAAGCACACATTAATAAAGAATATTCAATTACGACAACCTACAATGTTGACGTTATGAGAATACTTTGGAAATACAAACATAAAATCAGCAAAGACGTTGTACATATTTAGTAAGGTATTGTGAAGAAAAAGATTATAGGTTTATATTAATATAATACTTAATTGTGAAAATTATAAAATTTGTTAAGAGAATACTAGCCACACTCAAAAAACTATATACATAGTTAATGAACAAAAGTATTCCTTTTTTTTCAGTTTTCTTGGAATAAAAGGGCATTTTATTTGTCTGTATGCGGAGTGTATTTTTGTTGATAGAATCCTGACGGACCTGATAGATAGAAGAATCATCAAAAATCGCGATTCAATCATTATTCCTGACAAAATCCAAAGATAAATATAAAAAAGCGTATTGAGGCAATTCTACTAGCCTATTTTGAACTGGACAAGAATCCAGAGTATACCAGAGTTCTACGCTGTGGAGTCTTTGATAATGAAAGCAAAGCATAATTTTCATACTTCTTTTCAAACATTGAAATTGATTATTATTTTAATGTTGATTATTGGTATCAGTGCAGCTTACCGTTGTGAAGAACTAATATATCTTCAAAGATATAGGAGAATATATTGTAATAGGTACCTATAAATAGACTAATTTTTAAAATTATAGTGAAATTAATACGAAGTTTCAATGGAAGGTAAAAGGAGGGAAATAGAATATGAAAATAAAAGTTTTTTTAAAGTTCAAGAGATATTTAAAGTAGATGGTAGGTAAATGTTATAAAATGTCAAAAATTAATTTGATTGATTGAAGGGAATGTAATATTTATAAAAAATATGTAAAGTAGAAATGAGAGCGTATTGAAAAAAAAATAAAAAAAGGGTAATCAAGGAAACGGAATAACAGGAAGTCAGAAAAAATAAATTAGAGATTGGAGGAAACCTTGTATGAGAGAAAATTATAAAAACGCCTATAAAAGGAGAAATAAGAAGATATCTATTGAACAGGAAAGAGCAGTCCAACAGTTACCAAAACTATTAAGAAATAAAGAAGACCAACTTATGGATAAAAGGCATTAAACAATTAATATTAGGCAAGTTATTCAAATTCTATTTCTGATCATAGCATATCCTGAGAACATCACTATACAAAATTAATTCACGAATGACGGATTGACAAGAACGATACGAGGAGCAGTCACTAGAAGCTGAACTTCATAATAAGGAATTAGAGTGGACATCCATAAAAAGGAATGGCACAAATTGAAGTCAGAGAGGGGTTAAATTGAATGAATAAAGACTAGAAGAAAAAACGGTAACAAACTTTGTATTTTGTAAAATTTATTGTGATTAGAGTATTAGATAGAGCCGGATTTAGATGGAGTAGGAATATTCAATCAATCAAATTGTTAAAATTTTAATATTTTAAATAAAAGTAAGTTAGTTAAAAATTGAACATCTCATTCATAAATTGAAGTTATCAAAATTATTAGTAAAGTTTATTTAATAATCAATATTAATCCTGTTTTGAACCTACCATTGAGATAAAAAGTCATAAAAACATATAAGAGTGAATTTCCAAATTTATTATTAATCAAAATTAGTGGACCTATAAAATAAATGTTATAATAGTTAGTCATCAGAAAGGCGCAGATAAAAGCTAGCTCGGGTAAGTAAAGATATAATTTATGTTATTAACTTAAAACATTTTCAAATTGAAATTTAAATTTTCTACACAAATTACCATACTAAAAGACAGAAAAGACAATACAACAAAAAAATAAAATATAACAATATATTGATAGAAATTTCCAATACAAAGACGAACGTGAGAAGAGAATTTATTATGTCTAACGGAAACAGCCAAGGAGTCAATCTTGTCGAAATATTTCAAAAATATTCCTCTCCTAGTCCATCAGCAATTGAACAATCAAGATTCTTCCTAGGATATAGAAATGGAAAATGTACAAGATAGTCAATTGGTATAATCCCCTAAAAGAATTGCAGAAAGACATCATCACTATTAAAAGGCATAGTGGACGGAAAGAAACGAACGTAGCAGAGGATTCTGTTCAACAAAAGCTTCAAGTAGTCTCAAAAATATTGGGTCAAAGAGAGATCAATATAAATACAAACTCGGCCTCTACTTCATCAAATGCATGTGCATGCTTTCCGTAACCAATTGCAAAAAAGTTTCAGTTAAAATTTATAATAATGATAAGAAATAATTCAAGTTGTTAATAAATTAATAGTTATTTCAAGAATTATGATAGAAAAAATCGAACATTTCCTAACTCAAATTAGTTACTAAATGGGCAACTTTTCAAAGCACTATTAAGAAAAATATTTTTCAGTGACTGGTAAAAACAGCCTTTATAAAAAGTCGTCCCGCAATACCTCCTTGTCCATTGCATATTGAAATTGGACTAGAAGTGTGGGCGGTCCTCTCCAACCTGGAGCACCACAGGCAGTATAGGCGGCTCTAAGCGGCAAACTTGTCTCGAGTAAGGGTTTATCTTGCAAAGCGCAAACCTCAACTTCTCCGTTGTGTATCAGAATTAACGTACCAGACGATCTTGCCCCTCACCCTGTCAGTTATTATAATCCCGGCATTATGTCCGCAAACTGAGTTTTGCTTGTCCAGGATTTAATTGCTTTCTCCCAACCTTAACTTTAAACGTGTGATACGCAATATCCTCCTAATCCTATTTACAATTCAAATTGCGAAATGGGGATTCGCCAGAGATGGCCGGGCGAATTTGCAAATGCGGATGCACTTTATCCAAATTTCGCATGGAAGCCGTAAAAATAGACCGTGCCAGAACAGAGCCTCATCGTAGCGAACGAGACAGCTCGTCTTGAAAGTAATCCACGAGGTTTTAGGTAAAATATTATGGTGGTAGTTTCGCGTTATAATTTCATTACGGTGATTAAAACGTAAGCTGCGGCGCGTTTTCAAAATAATTGGCTCTACGATACATGGTGCAAGTTTGCGAAAAGCCCAAATACAGGGTGTTCCGAATAAGAACCGATAAAGAGCAAGTGCATGTAGGGAGTCCCAAAATGTTGCAATTTAAGTAAACGTATCTATATACAAAGTTACAAGCCTTCAAAGTGGGGCCAAATATTTCGAAAAAAAATAACTTTAACTTGAAATACCTAAATTGGTACATAAATTAGGTTTATTATTGGTCTTCTTTGACTATGAGTTCAAGTAAGTTGAAATACTATAAGGTGTTGATTGAGTAACTCCTAAAAGTAAACCAAACGTTTTCCATTGATCAGATTTAAAAAGAATTACAATTTTTACTCTTGTTTTAATTAAAACAAGAATATAATAGTATTTTTGACAGATAGTAATAAAATAAAAATAAAATTAATAGATACTAAAGAAATTGCTCAAAATGGACACGATTTCCTCTGAAATATAAATTTACTCTTCACCGAAAAGTAACTGTAAATTTATTATGTCTATAGTCTGTTGTAGCAGGTAGCTAAAATTTAATCCCCGACAATCCGTCTTTGTCTATGCCGCTTCAATTTCTCGATCCATTTCTCTTATAAGTAAACAATATAAAAACAGCATTTCAAAATATGAGGCTACTTTAACCATCATAACCGGGTTAAGAGGGTTTTTAGTAATTCAAATAAAATTATTCAATATTATTATCATAATATTTATTTAAATTTAATGAATAGACTTTTATTATTATTTTTTAACAAAATTTTCACGTCACTTAATTTAAACGTTGTATTATTTTGCGCTACATCTCCTTTTACCTGCGCCCAGACTAATTCGATTGGGTTAAGTTCACAGTGATAAGGTGGTAACCGTAGTACCGTTATTTGGCGATTTGTTGCCATTTCATCGATAATATATTTTTTCTGATCTTTATTAAGATTGACAAGTGTCAAAAGTTCCTTTTTCACCATATTTGTTTCAAAAGAAATGTTTTCTCCGGATAACCATTAAATTATATCGGCTTTCCTCCAAGCAGTCGTAGGCATCCGCTCGGTCTGCCGTGAATGGTAACTGGCATTATCCATGACAATTACAGACCCCGGACGAATAAGATCCAACATCCGTGTAAAATACTCTTCGACATCTGCGTTCATGTCTTCGTGATAGTCACCTGTATTTTTAGATTCAAATAAAAGTAAACCGCCGTCTACAAAACCACTGGCACTACCTATATGTGTTACTATTAATCTTCGCCCTTTACCCGAAGGTGCCTTGAACCCTGTTGAAAGTCCATCGAAAAATGCTTGTCGAAAACTTTTTACATTTTTATCTAGTCATACTTTTGTTACAATATATCCCTCGTTGACCCAAGTTTCGTCTAGATAATAAAGATTCCTCCCTTCGTCACGGAATTTTCTAATTGATCTTAAGTAGGATCTTCGCCAACAAATAATTTCATCTTTATCGATAAGAACTGACTTCCTGTTCTGCTTTTCCCAGCAAAAATTCAACTCTCGTAAGACGGCCCATAATTTGCTTCTACTGATTTTTGGCAAATCGTTGTCCTCTGAAAGTTCACTTAAAAATTTATTTAGCGTAATATTCCCAAGTCTTTAGTTCCAACACACCTTTCCAGGATAACATTATTCAGCGCATAATCAAACATAATCGTACTTTTATTTTTGGAGAAACTAATTACCTTACACTTATTAATATTTTATTTAAATGAAAATAAGCTGCACCAAATTACAATTGTATTTATCTGAGACTGCAAGTACAAATAATCTACAATATTATTTATATTACAAATTTAAGGTCATCTCTATAATGAAGTTTATGGCAGTTAACAGAGTTCATGAGTTCATCAATAAATATCAAAAGAGACTCAAAATGTGATCACTGCCGAATACCTGATACAGTTAAGAAAGGTCGAGACGAAAACCCTTTGTATGCAACATAGTAAGATCGAACTACTAAATAAGTTTTGAAAAATTGTACCAAAGGAATGGAGAATCCAAATTCCTTCAATTTCATTAACAATATACAGTATGCGCCAAAAGTATGGAATAAATTCAATAAAAACGAAACAATTATTTTTTGGGAAAAATCCTCGAACAGGTCGATTTTGAATTTAAAAAATACATATTTTAGCGTAAAATGCGATTTTCAAATGTCATTTGTTTTCGAGTAATGACGTCATCGATTTTTTTTTAAATGGCAACACCATATTTTTTTCCTTGATTCTGAAAGATCGTTTAATTCTCTATCAGACAGTACTAAAATTTTGCCCTCTTACATAGGAAAGTTTTCGAGTAAATGACGATTCAATGTTAGAAAACGTAAATCAATTAAAATAAAGCAAAAACGTTATTTAATGAAAAATATCCAGATCGCCCTATCAGCCAATCAACAGTCAGTAAGGTAGAGTCTAAATTTAGAGAAACTGGCAATATTGTAAATATTTCAAAACCTGGACGTCCAAGCATTAATGAAAATCAGAAACAGAACATTTTGATAAGTATGGTGGATAATCCTCATAATTCTTCACGATTGGTTGCATTAAAAAATGACACTAGTCAGAGCACAGTACTACGTATCTTGAGGAATCACAAATTATCCTTTCAAAATTCAACTTGTGCAGGAACTCAATGAAGATGATTCCGATCGCCGCTTACACTTTTGCAAAATTCTAATGGATTTATGTCAAGGAAATAGAAATTTACACCGGCAAATACGTTTTTCAGATGGGGCCACATTTTGTCGGAATGGTACAGTAAACCGTCAAACTTGCAGATATTGGAGTCGGGAAAATCCTCATTGGATGGCAGAGGCACATACCCAAACACCCTCAGAAATTAAATGTGTGGGCTGGAATAGTTGACGACAGAATAGTAGGGCCTTTCTTGTTTGAAGGAACCCTTACAGGACAAAGATATTTAGAGTTTCTAGAAAATGATCTTGTTCCAGCCCTTGCAGTAATTTTTCCTAACGATAATGACCCTGACATTCCTGACGATACCATATGGTTTCAGCAAGACGGTGCACATCCGCACTATGCGCGCCCTGTACGAGATTTTTTGGACAACTGTTTTCCTGGGAGGTGGATCGGCAGACGCGGACCGATAGAAAGGCCTGCAAGATCGCCAGATCTTACACCTCTTGACTATTTTTATGGGGATACTTGAAGTCAAAAGTGTACATTAATAAACCACGTAATTTAGAAGAACTTCAAAATCGCATTCGGGACGAAATACGCAGAGTTACCCCAGAAATCATTCATAATGTACAAGAAGAATTTCTTCACAGACGTGCGCATTGTCAAGAAGTTGGTGGATGGCAATACGAACATTTAATTTAAGTATTAAATTTAATCAATTGTATTTTATTTTACATACCTCAGAATTGTTACTTTTTTATGGATAAAATTTACGTTTTCTAACATTCAATCGTCATTTACTCGAAAACTTTCCTATGTAAGAGGGCAAAATTTTAGTACTGTCTGATAGAGAATTAAACGATCTTTCAGAATCAAGGAAAAAAATATGGTGCTGCCATTTAAAAAAAATCGATGACGTCATTACTCGAAAACAAATGACATTTGAAAATCGCATTTTACGCTAAAATATGTATTTTTTAAATTAAAAATTGACCTGTTCGAGGATTTTTCCCAAAAAATAATTGTTTCGTTTTTATTGAATTTTTTCCATACTTTTGGCGCATACTGTATTGTGACTAATAGTATCAGTTTACTTTACTATCAACTAAGTGCCACAGGAGCTACTATTACTTTTGTGAATCGAATCAATATCTTAATTTGTTGCCATGTTTTTTGGACACCCTATATCAATGTCTAAAACTACTAAAATCTAGAAATCTGAGTAGACGGGTTCTTACAAACTTGGCAACGTATCATATTTATTACCCAATTACAGATTCCAATTATGTACGCTATATTGTTAGCCATACTTAAGGACCCTGATGTAGAGTTATTTCAGACAATTTCTGATCTATTTATAAACTTCGACGTCGGCCCGTCTCTTTTTTGCGAATACAATAACTCGTCAGGGACGTGATATCAACTTACTTGAATACAATGGATCAGGCTGTATTGGAAATTGGAAAATTAAGTATACTGAAGTACATCGAATTTCGTATTTACGTACAAGCGGGGTTCTCACTTCGAGGTTATCGTGGTTGAATGGGATCCTTGATCAGAAAAATGATTACTGAAAATTAATTTTCTTTAATCATTAATAGTAGGACAACACGTTTAGAAAAGTAAAGTAGCTTTTTGAGTACGTGCAAAAAAATCGCAAAGGTGGTAGGTACTTGTGTAGGATTTCCGTATCCTAGTAACCTGATCTGGCTTTGTTTATTTATATAATAATAGTTAAGTGTAACTTTTATGAGTCGAATAGATTTATATTAATTATAAAATTGAGTCTTACTTCTGAAAACAATTTTGTAAGTGAAGTATTACAAAAAACGCACTAAGAACTGATGAAAGTGAAATGCTAGCGTATTTTTTGAGAAAGTAAGCTATTTTTATAGATAATTTAGAGTTTTTAATAAAATGTCTTTCGTTATTTTAGGCTATATCTCTTAAGGCACCCAGTTTATGGATATATCACAATATAAAAAACTACTTGCCTTTTAAAAACGTCAAAATGGCACATTCGAAGCAAAGAAAATAAAAATGTTGACTATGAAAAACGTTACTACGTTTTTGAAAGAAGCTCTAAACGATAAGTTTTTATTAATGAAAGTGATACTAATATTTGGTTTAAATGAGACATGTGGGCATTCAGAATTGTGCAGTTTAATTGTAAAAGATATAGAAGATACATGGGAAACTTTGGTCTATAACTTTACCAAAACCAAAAAGAAATGTGTCAGATGGCAACGGATATGAATTTTTTCATAACATAAGTATTTATTTTGGGTATCAATCGTTACCCAAACAAGTTAAACATAACAGATTTTTCATTTACTATAACCACGATAAGTGCACGGTACAACCAGTTGTCATTACAGGTTGAATGTTGGGACGATGTATACAGATCACAGAATGTTGATGACGGGTACAGCAACTTTTTTGGTATTTTCCGATATAATTTTGATAAATATTTTCCATTGAAAAAAATAAATAGATATAAACAAAATAAGTCGTGGATCAATGATGAGGTCAGACAATCGGCTACTAATTTAAAAGATTTACATATATTGAAAAAAAATATACTACACTAGAGAATACATATAAAATTGCAAAAAAGAAGCATAGCCACTTATTACGTGAAACAAAGAAACAGTTTTATCAAAATAAAATAATTAATTCCGAAAATATTGTTAAAGCTAGTTGGAATTTAGTATCTGAATTATCCGGGAAAAGGAAAAAACACGCAAATATTGTTTTAGAAAACCGTAATACTGTTATTGATAAACCAGAGCAAATAGCATATGCGTTTAATGAATTTTTTATTAACACTCCTGTTAATATCGTTAATTCCATTCCATGTAGTATATCATTAGTTGCGGACATTAAGAATTGCCTAAAATCATTTTATCTGTTACCTTATGAAAATGAGGAATTACTAGAATTGTTAAAATGTAAACTTAAAAATAAATTATCATCAGGTTTTGATGAGATTCCGTCATCTGTTATTAAAGTATTAAATGTTATCATAAGACCTCTTACATATCTAATAAATTTATCATTAAATATGGGTGTTTTTCCAAAGTATTTGAAATTAGGTAGAATAGTACCTATATATAAAACGAATGATCCAAAGTTTGTTGGCAATTACAGACCTATTACGTTATCTTCGAGTTTTTCTCTTGTGTTTGAGTATGCTTTTTTAAATCGAATGATACCTTTTTTGGATAAAAATAATATTATTACGGACAGACAACATGGTTTTCGCTCTGGTAGGTCAACAAGTACTGCCATGTTCGAGTTTTATGAAAAACTAGTTGAATATATTGAAAAAGATGAATGCCCCGTAGGTATTTTTTGTGATTTCACTAGAGCTTTTGATTGTGTACTACATGACAAATTATTGGCTAAACTATATGCATATGGGATACGGGGTGTAGCCTTAGATTGGATTACCCCATTTTTGAAAGGCAGGAGACAATTTGTATGTTTGACGCATCAGAGTGATGACGGATTTATAAAAAAATTTAACTCGACGAGTAAGCTAGTTGAAATGGGAGTCCCCCAAGGTTCCGTTTTGGGTCCGCTCCTTTTTCTTTTATATACAAATGAACTGGATATATTAACATCGGAAATGTATCTTACTATGTATGCCGACGACCAATCAATTATAATTTCGGGAAATACAGATGCTGCTGTAGAATATAAATGCAATAAAGTGCTAAATACTTTAAATAATTGGTTTTCTTATTACAAACAACTCTGTAATGTAGAGAAAACTCAATATGTGAGATTTCATAATCGTCAAAAAAGTTGTAACTCATTAGATATAAAAATTGAAGACCACAGTTTGGCTAATAATAAGGCAATCAAATTTCTAGGAATAATTATAGACGAAGGCCTAAACTGGAAGCTGCAATGTGAACAATTAATTAATAAACTGAATTCTGTGGCTTATCTGTTTCGAAATATAAAACTTGTTTTAACCAAAGAACAACTTATTAACATATACTAAGGTTTAGTAGAGTCTAGGTTGAGGTATGGTTTGTGCTTGTGGGGTGGATCAATTTCATTCTCGGATGTTTTTATTGGTCAAAAAAGAATTTTAAGATGTATGGCAGGTGTTGCAAGTACAGTGTCATGTAGAAATATTTTTAAGGATTTTAAAATTTTAACATTGTGTTGCTTGTTGATTTATGAATTATCGATATACGTTTACATGAATAAGAGCAAATTTTTAAGGAACAGAGATATTCATCACATTGACACGAGACAAAATAACAAATATCGTATACCATTTTATAAGTATAAAATATTATTAAATTCACCTGCATGCTTTGGTCTTAAGATATTTAACCACTTGGATGTGTATATTCAATGTGCAAATAATGTGAGATTTTTTAAAGCTATTTTAAACAAGTATTTAATAGACAATTGTTTTTATTCACTAGATGAATTTTTTCTGTTTTAGTTTTTAAGTTATTTCGACAATTCCTATACAAAATGTATTTTGTCTTAAAGGAAATAAAGACTATTATTATTATTATTATTATTATTATTATTATTATAGGGATGCATTTTAACTGTTTCTGGCAGCGACCAGTTACCGAGGTCACAGCATAACAACCGAAAAATCGCTATGTATCAAAATCAAATGCGTTTGTTTTACTGCTTATGAAATCGTTTCCTTGACAATTACTGTTTATTTATTGTTGTGATAAAAATCAAATTCGGTATAATATTTGTAAGTGCTAAAATATTTAAAATGGATAGTGACGATGAGACATCACTAGAGTTAGTAGCAGCTGCAAAAAATGTGACTAATATTATCAAATAAATCCAGGGAAAAGTATGAATTCGCTTAAAAACGTTTCGAGACTTATTGTCTTGAAAAAAATACGAACTCCCGATTTGAAATTGTTATGATCGCTCTTAAATCGTTATGATTCCATGCTTTTTCGATTTATCTACAGAGTTGAAGGCATCTACGTTATGATTAATTTGCTTCATGTTGAAAGAAACACTTACAAAGGAAGACATTGATATATTATGTATCAAAATACTTGAAATTACCTGTTTTCTTGAAACGTCAAGGTGACAATTATAAACCAAAGAAGTCAAAAATGTTGTCAAATGAACAACTTGAAACTTTTTTTACTCTAGGACTAGATAATACAGTGTCTCCACGGATGGAGTTGACAAGAGGAGAAACTCTTTTGTTTTTGACATTATCGAAAAATGTCACTGTTTATAAAAAGTCCTGCTTCCCGAAAAATGAAATTCTGACAGAAACTTCTTAGATCAGATATATAGGGTGTTCATAAATTAAGAAAACAAGAAAATACTCAAGAGAAAAGTACCATTATTTATTATTGTATACAACATTTTTATGAAACAAATCTGTTTATAATTTCAAATAGAGTCCCAATACAAATTTTAAAATCAAAATTTAAATTTTAACATTTACTCTACCTCTACCTCCCACCTCAACACATTTTTCCGCTAACTTGATAAATTGTTCGAATAGTTATCGGCTGATTCAATTCATGCATTCCTTGGCGTATGTGCTCTTTTAATACTTCCCTGTCATGTGTCAAACCATTTGAATACATGTTTTGTTTTAGGGCACCTTGGAGAAAAAAGGCAAGGGGTATAAGGTTAGGATTGGGCCAAATCTTCCTGTGAGCAGGACAGCCGTCCTGTTGCTAAAACATTTTGGAAACATTTGGTTTACCATTTTTAAATACTTGAGAGCCAGAAGTACGCAATAACCTGTTTTGGCAACAGGACTGCTGTCCTGCTCATTTTACAGCCTTGCTCAGACATTGGTGAAAGGTGGATTGGAAGATTTGGCCCATTATCCTCCTACACCACCTGACCTAAGGCCCCTTGACTTTTTTTCTAAAACAAAAGGTTTATTCAAATGATTTGCCACATGATATTAAAAGAGCACATAAAAGAAGAAATAACAAACTATTCGTAGTGTGTAGAGTAGAAGTCAAAATTGAAATTTTGATTTTAAAATTTGTATTAGGACTCTATTTCGGGTTATAAACAGATTTATTTTATAAAAATGTTGTGTAAAATTATAATAAATAATGGTATTTCTCTCTTGAGTATTTTCATGTTTTTTTAATTTATGATCACCCTGTATGTCTGATCTAAGACGTTTCTATGATAGTCTCATTTTTTAGAAAAGCAGAACTTTTTAAAAAGAATGACATTTTTCGATAAAGTCAAAAACAAATGATTTTCTCCTCTTGTCAACTCCATCCGTGGACACACTGTATATTCTTATTGAATAAGGTACGTTTAGAGGTGAAAATATTAAAATATCTGAATATTCGTAGTTTTTCATTTCTAGGTTGCCTTAATAGTTGGTGTTGCCAGTTGGTGATCAAAGCTTTTGAATAAAATACCGAATAATAAAACGAAAAACCGTATGTTGCATGCTGTCCAGAAAATTTTTAAATGAGAAACATCGCAGGCAAGTAGTGGGAATACATCAGTTTAGTAAAATGTATCAAATTGTCGCATATTTTTTAAATTCTCCAAATACAGATAAATACACAGGACATTGTTTCCGTATATCCTGTGCGACCATTTTGGTTAATGCTGGATCAGATTTAATTGCATTAAACAGATATGGAGGATGGAAATATTCAGACGTTGTCAAAAGATATAAATAGGATTTTTTTTACAAATAAAGTAGACGTAGGGGATATTTAGAGGAGGGATAGAAAAAATAAATTTGCCATACTTGTTCATATATGAACTTTGTTAGTAGTAATAATATTGCCGAAGAAGAAATAATTAACAATAATAATGTCGCCGATTTTTCGAATAAAGTTCAACCAAGTTTAAAGTTGTACAAATTGCAACATAACTATAAATATAAACATAATTATAAGCTTTTAAGATGTGTAATATGTTCAATTAATGTTATATTTACTAAATAATGCGATTTTGATTTGTGTTGGTTTGCCTGCATATATTTACCAGTATTTACTGTAAAAAATATAGATAAAAACCGATACGGTAAAATTTACTTTTCCGGGCTAGGTCAAAAAAGTTATTTTGGGGTCTAAAATTCGGCAGAATACACATTCCCGAACGATTTAAAAAAAAATAAAGTGAAGAAAAAATAAATCAGAGAATATAATTTAAATTTTGTAAAAATTGAAGAAACGTAACTCCCCGATGAAAATAGATAGATTGAAGGATATCTGAAATAAACTCTGTCCGTTTCTTAAGATCCATAAAACTTCATCAGTGCAATATTTTATTTCTCCTATTATATTCCAGGATCAACTACATATTTTAGTTTTCATAATGCACCGCTTCTAACCCTGGTATAAAGCTGTGCAAGCATATAACTTTCCATCCAGATAATATTAAAGTGGACATTTTTCATGGGTCGTCTAGTCTGTAAGTTGTAAGGCATTTCAGAAAGTAGCTTTACTTTCATCAGTAAGCATTTTATCATTTTAGACGTTATGATCTTATCATTTTCTATAGTTTTAAAGTAGAAGAATCTTCATCGCCACTAATTTTTAACATTGTTCTTGGATGTTTTTGGATGCACCTGTTACATTCTATTTGTTACCTTTTAGCTGTTCTGTTTTAACTTGCATATAATAATAATAATAATAATAATAATAATAATATTTATTGATTCTTTATGCCAATAGTTACAGTTGGATAGAATAAGTCAATTACACAGAGATAAAATATTATATGTATAACCATAATCAATAGATATATACATACACACATGTATAACATACCTACAAACCATACTTTTTAGTACATGTCATATGAAAAATATATAGAAGAGATAGGCATACGACAGGCTACATAACAACATATAATAAAAATATAGATCAAAATTACAATTTAAAAGATATATCATAACGTTAAGGCAAACAAACATCATACAGAGTCACGATATTCATCTAGAGAATAAAAACTATTCTCATATAAAAACTCTTTTAACTTTTTTTTAAATGCATATTTTGAATTATTTTCCTTGATGTCCATGGGCAATATATTGTACAAATGACTACCAGCAAAAATTGGTGATTTTTTATATAACGTAAGGTTGTGTTTTTCGATACATAAATTATGACGATTACGAGTTAAGTATGTATGATTATCAGAGTGGATTTTTAATTTGTTTCTTATGCCATGTATGTAACAGAGTAATTTATATAAGTAAATGCATACCAAAGGTAATATTTTGTTCTTCCTAAACGTCTCACGGCAAGAATCTAATGGTTTCATGTCAAATATTGTTCGTATTATGCGTTTTTGAAGTACGAACACCCTTTGTACGTCTGAACATTGACCCCATACGATGATGTTGTAGGAGGCTTTAGAGTAAAACAGGGCATAATAAATATTAATCAGAGAGCTTTGGTCTAGATTATTTTTTAAAACACTCACGGCAAAACAGGATTGTCTTAATTTACAACACAGTTTTTCAATGTGCTTTATCCAATTAATATTTTCATCTAAGGTGACTCCCAAGAAGTTAGTTTCTGAATAAATGTTTAAATGATGCCCATTGATGGAAATTTTGTTATTGTTATTACATATTTGTTTAGATTTAGTTTTAAAATACATACATACTGTCTTATCGTAGTTTATGATGAGTCTATTTTTGTAACACCAATCGTGAAATTCTTGTAATACGAAATTGACCCTGTATAATAGATCTTCCAGAGTACTTGCTGATAAAATAATAGATGTGTCATCAGCATACATAAAGATTTTTCCATAAGTTATGTAGTTTGGTAGTTCATTCACATAGAGAAGAAAAATAAGAGGACCCAGCACACTGCCCTGTGGTGTCCCGAGAGAGACAATGTGTTCGTCTGACATGGATTCACCAATTTTTACGAGCATGCGCCTGTCTGTCAGATATGAAATGATCCATTTATTTATATTTCCACGTATGCCGAGTTTTTCTAGTTTTTCAGCTATGAATAAAATATCTAATGTGTCAAATGCGATGGAGAGATCGAAAAATACCCCCATAACATAATCATTTGAATCTATGCTATTATTGACAAATTGCACCAGTTCAGTTGCTGCAGTTTCTGTAGAATATTTACTTCGGAATCCATGTTGACTGCTAGTGATTAGATTGAGTTTATCTAAAAAGTTTACAATTCGATTTGCAATAAGTTTTTCAATTACTTTGGAAAACACACTGAGCAACGATATAGGTCTATAATTTTTTATGTTGTCGGATTCCCCTTTCTTGAAAACCGGTATAATTAACGCCGTTTTTAATTGTTTTGGAAATTCTCCTAATTCTATGGATTTGTTAATTATTAATGCAAAGCACAATGCAAATTCGTCAATACATTCCTTTATTAGACTTATTGGTACTTCGTCAAATCCAGTTGATCTTTTGTTTGACAGTCCCTGTATAATATTTTTTACTTCATCATAAGTTACCGGATTAAAAAACATAGATTTTCCATTTATTGCTGCACTAGTACACTTATTTGATAGAGAGGGAAAATGTTTGTCTAATTTGTGTTTAACATCTGTTGAAAAATGATTTGCGAATATATCTGCCAGCTCTTTGGTATCACTAATTTTACTATCATTATGATTCAAAACAATATTATATTTGGATGCGCCAGGGTGATTCACAAACGATGACCAAAAATTAACCCTCGTATTCTTTGGCGAATTGATTTTTTTTAATATTTTAAAAAATCAGAGTAAAATTATTTGAAATTGGACACAAGGATTAATATAAATATATTTCAAAATCTGAAGCTTTTTTCTAAATTTTAGATGCTCGAGTGGCAAAGATACAAGGCATTGATGGCATATGTTTCTAAATAAAATAGTAGGGTACCTACTGCTTTATTGTTTCAATCATGATATTTTCAAATTCGTCTTTCAAGTTTCCACAAATTATGACTACTTTATAATTTTTCGAAAATGTCTAGTTTTCGAATAAAACTTAAAAACTAGCAAAGACATTTCGAAGCCTAAAAATAAAAGTACAACTGTTATAAAATGCAAAACTGTGTTACGAAATGTTAAATTAAATACAATACGGTCAGCAGCATTTTTCTATTATATTTTCTGAATGATTTTGTACTTTTAGTGCGATCTGAAAAGAAATTATAATTTTCTGACGCCCCTAAGGCCTTTAACATAATTTGAGAACATGCACTCGCGTAAACCGCTTTGTGACGTCACTATCTCCTATAGCATGCCGGGTTACGCTCGCTACTGTTTACTTGCATTTAGAATATGAAACTTAGGAGAGCCGTCGGCGTCTTTAGGTTTGCAATTTTTATTTAAATTATGGAAAATTTAAATACAGAAGGTGTTATTAAAGACACTAAAAGAAAACAATAACAAATTAGATATTGTATTGTATCCAAATAAATATCCCCATATGACGATAAAATGGCCAGATAAATTATTTTGTTAGGAATCTGAATCTCAATACCCGAAAATTGTGACAAAAAGCAATGAAGCGACTCATATTTCTTTCATAGGTATATGTTCAACGGCGCCCAAGTGTGGAAGGTGAGAGGGGCACCTGCCCCTCTGAACTTTCTTATTTACTTGTTACAACATGAGCAAATTTTTAACAAAACTGGTGATTATTATTATTATATTGCTTGATATGGATATATATGATATGGTAACGGGTATGTCACGGTCCTAGTCCCAGTGTCCCAATTCGCAACAATTTTGCAACGAATTTCATACAACATTTTTTGTGACAGCCTGAGAATTTTATATTTTTATGCTATTATTTGTATTTTAAAACATTTTGAAAAGTGGGAAGGCAATCTGCTTCTAAGGCATTATTTATGCAATACCACAATTAGTTATACAATAACACAATTTTATAGCAACGGTGCTTATAAAATCAAATTACTGTAAAACCGATGCAAAATACTGCTTTATAGAATTATACCAACTCCTGTGACACTCTTATAAAATTATTCTGTAATGTCGCTTATAGTTTAATTATAGAACTATTGTATAAGGCGTTGTTAAGTTACAATTCTGCTGCGGAAAACAAATTACAAATATGGAAGCTGCTATCGAACTTAAGAGAAAAAGCTCTTTAAAGCAGTTATAGAGAATAATAATACATGAATATGTTGTTATAAACAAAGTCTAAGTCTCATAAATTCCTTTTTATTTTTATTTAGACAACCGGTTTCGTAGTAACCAAGACTACATCTTCAGGTCTAACAAGGACTAAAATATAAACAGTACACCCTATTATATGACTTACACATACAAATATAAAAGTTTAAAAATAAGTAAGATATAATTAATATTACGCAAAAATAAATACTTACATTTTTTTATAAAACAAGAGTTGTCCAAGCTATCAAATACCAACGTATATATGTCATATATTATTACATTAATTATAAACAACTAATATGTCATTCAGTTTAAGAAGCTAACAGAATATAGAAATAAATTTTAAAACCTCAACATTCCACGAAAATATGAAACCGAAGAAACACTATTTTTTGTTATAAAAACTTGTATAAAACCACTTACAAATAATAACTAACGTACACATTTAAACAACCCTCAACTACAAATCTAATATAAATTGCGGTCACCATGAATCTACAGGGTAGATAAAAATTACTTGACTATACTAACACTGAAAAAGTAAGCGTAGATTCGAACAGGCTTTGTGTATACAACAAGTTAAACCCCCTATCTTTTGAAAACCTTAAAATTTCCAGACTTTCCAAATTATTCAGAATCAAACCTTTATTGGCTACGTGTAAAATTTCGAAATTATTATTGATGTCACATATGTGGCCTGTGTCAAGTAGATGGTTTGCAAATTGTGAATTACCACTATCAAAGACTTTACATCTTAAATGTTCCTTTAACCTAGTTTTAAAATTTCGGAAAGTTCTACCTATATATATATACTATTGCATTCTGGACAAGACAATTTATATACACCTCTTTTTTCCAATTTATCCAATTTATCTTTGTTGTTAAAAAAAAAATTACTGTTATTATAAAATCATTATAGAGTAATAAGAACAAAAGCCTTTTTGTTCCATAAAGAAACGCTATAGAACTATCATTTTTTATATATGTAGATTTCCCATACCCCCATTTGACGAGACCTGCCTGTAAAAGTACGAAATATTTTGATTAAAGTATAATAGGGAAATTTGTATAACATATTCGTGACTTGTAAAAATCATTATCTGCTTGCAGAAAGAAAATTTCATTACAATAGATAAGATTTATTTGATTGCTAATAGAAATTGATTTTCTTATAGAAATTTCGTAACATATTTAATTTAGACCATTCCAAACCTTATCCATTTGCACTTCTAGATGTTGAAGTTAAAGAATTTTATTAGATTTATTAAATAAGATACCACAATAAAATATGACAACACTGTGGATATTAAGTGGCATAGATCTGTTATAGTAGTTGCTTACCAAGCATATTTGCTCCATAATCACTGCAATCGACACAAAAATGTCATATTAGTAAGAATCCATTGGAAGTACAAGCTAATGCCTTTCTTTCTGTCGCCATATTGTGAAGAAATAAAAAAAAAATTAAAAATATATACAATATAAATAGGTGAAATGATAACAATAATATGGATATACTTACTTTCTGCCAATTTTATATACAGTTGGTTGTTAAATTCATCAATATAGAAAACTTTTTTTTTATTAAATTTCCAGCAGCATAGGAAATATAAGGTTAAGTGAGGGCGCGTCACAAAATTACCATTATGTACTACATATTTCACGATAAAACTTTTTCCGCATTAAAATGTACTGCTCCCTGATGGACAAACCAACTAAGCAATTCGTAATGTGAGTACTCCTATGCAGGCTGATTAGGTCCATCTTATTGGTTCTTATTGGCCCATCCATATTATTTCTAACATGTGCGTTACAGAAACATTTTATTTTTAGAACATACAATTAAGCGATTTTAAAGTTCTCTAAATAGAACACCATGCAACACAAAAATTGTATAACGAAGTGTTATAGGATTTTTATGAGATTGCTTTGTAACTGTGTTATAAAAATTCTTTAAGACCTGTGAAAACGTTTATTCAACAATTCTATAAGTATTTCCTGCAAACCTTACAGAACCGCTTAAAGAACTAAAAGGTTCTATAGAACGGTGCCCATTTTTATGGTATAAGTGTTGTAAGAACGTTTTGAAAATGTTCTTAGAACAAACATTGCACTATAAAACTTGCTTTGGAAACGTTCTTACGATTTTTATAGAATAGGAAATTGATAGCTGGGTGAAAGATCAGTAGATGGTATCAATTTTTTAAATATATTTCGTAAGAACGCCACGTCCACTGAATACCAATATCGAAGTAATAAATGCGGTAGGTACCCGTCAATTCGAATCAATACAATTGAATGTGTGCCAAAAAAGGTAACGGAATTCCTTGGACTCTCCAACGCTAATGAATACACTTGCCATTACTTCCGGTGCAGCTCTGCAACAATGTTGGTAGATTCTGGAGTAGACTTACACTTTTAAAGTGACACGAAGGTTGTCAACCAAGTTCAGTTGCCGAGGGTTATATAGAAAATTCCATTGAACAGAAAAATGAAATTGCGCAAATAATCATAGGTCCGAAAGATACACCAAATAAAAAAATAAAAGAAGTTCATGCAGAAATAGAAGCTAGCAGTATTGCCACTACCTTCAATTTATTTTTTCCTATTACTAGTACTCGCATTGCTGTTAGAGAAGAGAAACTGGATGCCTCTAATATTCACTGTAACAGCTTACATAATTGCACCTTTAAAATTTATAATAAGTAAATAAATATTTTCATTGTTTTTAATGTTTTATTTTTATTTTTAGGCGATAGTTGTCAAGAGAGTGTCATTTCGAAATTCTAATCAATCTCAAAATTTGCCAATTTCGAAACGCTTTCACAAAAAATATCTTTAAATAATTAAGTCCAATTATACATGTCCATATGCAACCTATTCTTTACATATTTAAAATAAAGGCACTGATAACATTAGTAGGAGAATATAACTAAGATTGCCATTTTTGAATTAACATTAACAGCCACTATAATTTAGCTAATAACCTTTCTCAATAGTCTGCAATTTTTCTAATCAATTTACTGAAACTAGGTTAATAAGCACAATTTTTGTATTACGTGTACATTGGTAATTGTACCAATGTTTATACATGTATTTGATCAATTTCCTGGGTGAAAATTAGTTAACTGTAAATAGGTTTTATGAAGAGAAATAAAAAAGGAGAAGAAATACTGAAACCAGTACTTGAAAGACTATCACGTCAGTTTTTGAAAGTTTTCTATAGAGAAATCTAGACACACAGAGTCGAGAACTTTTTTAACAATATACGCAGCTAAAGTAGAATCTGTTACATTTAGTTCTTATAGTAGTGCTTTCACGGCTATAATAAATTTCAATTAACGGAATTGTAAAGCTTTTTCCGATGCACGCCTTGCAAAAGTAAAGAATTGAAATTATTCATTCATTATTTGTGTTCTGGTTCCAAACAGTTGGATGGCGATAAGGGTAAAATGCTCTCTAAGGTTAAAGGTGAGCGAAGTTGTTTTGCCCTTCATCGATTTTGGCGGTTTGTACCCAACGTGATTTAAAATTCGCAGATTTTATTTCGGAATGATGGGGTAAATATGGTCCTGACAGAAGATACTAATCACCTATTTATGCAGGCAGGTGCTGAAATACGAATGGAGTTTTTCAGAGCAAATATCTTGAAATCTTCAAGATAATAATGTTATATTGATATGAAATTACATTAAATCTACTGTACAGGGTGATCGGTAACTGGAGAAATGAGTTTTTCTGAGAAAAGGCTGAGAAAAATAAACTATTTTAGCAACTATTCTTACTTGAAGGTAGGGTCAACATTCAGAAATTATCTTTACGACGCTAGGTGTCGCGGAGCTTCAAATTTTTTTTTCCAGCAACATAAATTTTTTAATATGTCACGATAAAGATCTCTTAATTTCGAATATTTTTCCTATATGTATATATTTTTTTTATTTTTTCATTATTTAAAAAGTTGTTGTCAATTCCCAAATCGTACTTTGTTAATAAGACACCATCATAAAACTATACAGATAGGGGAGATTCTATTACATACATTTCAAATGCATGCTTAGTCAGTACTCCCCTACTCTCCTACGCCCACGGCCGAACGCCAAACGAATAGTGTGCTATACGAATACTGGTTTGGTCCGCCAAAATAGGGGAGGACGCGTCAAGCTTGGACGGCGAGCAGTGGAAGGGATTCTTAGCATTTCATATGATCGGTTAAATATTTTCCCTATCTGTATTAAATGACACTATAATTTAAAAGCTTTACTGTAATTCTCCAATGCAACTAAATAGTGAAAGACAATTGCCAAATTTTTATCTGTTGTGAAAGTTTTTACCACACATTTCTAATAAATGTAGTAAATTCTATTCGTTGAACCTTATTATTTTTTTTAATAAATGCAAGCAGGCTAGGCAAAAAACTGTATAGGGCAATCCAACTAACTGTCAAATCACTTTAAAAATGGCGACTATAGGACAAACAACTCGACATATGACCAGCAGAAATTTGTGCTTTTGTGTAGAACTTTTAGTTATTGGTCTGTGTGTAGAACTGTGTGTTTTGCTCATTATATTTTATACCTATTTCGGAATACCAAAGATAATTCAAACTATCATAATGGTTTTGTTTTGTTTTGTTATGAATTGTTGGAGTAGAGGACAGCGAGAAGATCAAGTTAGATTTTTTACGATTCTTGCTGCATTGAATTATAGACAGAACTGATCTCAATGAACTCTCATATAAGACGGCAAAAGTGGCTTAGTGCAATAAAACAGCAAGACCTAACTCAAGAAAAAATTAAATACAGTGTACAAGTTTTAAATATATTATTTATAAATAGGTACCTAAGTTCTTTTTTCTCTCCAACTAGTAGTATAATTACACCCCCGCCAGCCCTTGCAATTCAGGGTCCTGGAGAATTCTATATATAATATTAATAAAAAAATATATTGATAACAATATTGGCAGTTATATATAATTAATTAGTAAACTATTACAGAGGTACGTATTTTGATTTTAACAATTATTATTTATGCATAGGTACATGGCAGAATTTATTTTCAGTTAAAGAAAAATTCTGCGGGGGCTTGAAATTCTTAATAATGCCACTGTTTCCAATTCACATATATTTGACAAAAATTATAAATAATAAATAAAAGTCCATTTGATAGAAAAAATCTAAAATATATTTAATAAAAAATATTAAAAATAAGTTATATATACAATTCTAAAAAAATTGGGTACATAGATAAATAGTACAAAATGTTTAATAATCAATTGGTTTTTTGATATTTTAAATAATTGCGGCATTGCAAGTTTGTTACAGCACAATAAAAAACATTAGCGGCAGGGAAAATCAAAATTTAATGCACCAAGTTCATTTTTGATTAGTCAACTATTTCTTGCCTCGGTCCATTTGAAATAAAAAACTTGTGGATATACCGAAGTGCAGTGAATACTGAGAATGATAATAATTTTACGAATATTCAGCAACTAGAACGTTTTACTTAAAATATAAACCCACTTTTTCTTATTATAATGAAAATAAATGAGAAATAGGCTCATATTACACTTTCTAATATGAGATATGAAAGAGTTGCTGATCTGGCAGGAATTAGGGGGCTCCACTAATCGCAGGGCCCTGCCCAGTGCCCAATGGAAAATAGGGGCCTGCATAGGTAGGTATATATTACTTTTACATATAAATATTGCAGATATTTAAAACTTCAGAAAACATTAGCACAACACTACATTTTCGTTTATATCTACCCATCTTGGTCTACGACAACGTTGCAGTGGTAATTTGATAACCCAAATGCAATGTAGGAATCCAATCAAGATGTAAGTTATCTGCTAAAGCAGCCGGTTTACCTGAAATATATGCTTTTAAATTGTTGTATATAACTTTTTATTAACTAACCCGATACAAAATATTTTGAACAAACAACACTGTATTTAATTTTTTCTTGAGTTAGGTCTTGCCGTTATATTGCACAAAGCCACTTTTGCCGTTTTATATGAGAGAGTTCATTGAAATCAGTTCTATGTCTATAATTCAATGCAGCATTAATCCTAAAAAATCTAACTTGATCTTCTCGCTGTCCTCTACTCCAACAATTCATAACACAACAAAACAAAACCATTATGATAGTCTGAATTATCCTTGGTATTCCGAAATAGGTATAAAATATAATGAGCCAAACACACAGTTCTACACAAAATCACAAATTTCTGCTTGTCATATGTCGAGTTGTTTGTCCTACAGCCGCCATTTTTAAAGTGATTTGACAGTTCGTTGGATTGCCCTATTAGTTTTCATACGACATATTCTCAATGAGAAGTGTCAGAATTTTGAAGGTTTTAATAATCAAAGTTTATAGAATTAATTTTTCAAGTCTCATTCATTTAGTTCACTTAGTAGTAGTTACTGAAAAGTAGCAGTAAAAAAATGTTTTCCCATTATGAAAAAGTTGATATGCTATTAATTTTCAGAGAATTCCAGAAAAATGCATTACGGGCAAAAAGATTATACGCACTGAGATATCCCGAAAGAAATCTTCCACATCATCAAATATTTTGCAAATTGGAAAATGTTCTCCGTCAGAATAAGACATTATTTTTAGTTAACAGGTTGAGACAAAAACAGTAACCGCTAATGAATTAAATGTGGCAATTATAATAAACTATTTTGAAAATCATCCTAAAGCATCGATTAGAAAGGCTTCGAGAGAGTTAAATTTGACATATAATGTATTTCAAAGAGTTTTGAAAATTAATTATTATAAAATACATAGTGTGCAAGAGTTACATCCTGGAGATTTTGAGCGGCGTGAAAAATGTATTTCTCAATTCTTAGTTGCATTAGATGATGTTCCTAATTTGTATAACCATATTTTATGGACAGACGTAAGTCATTTTATTAGTTATGGCATTCCAAACCGGAAAATACTCATACGAAAACCCACATATTATTAGAGAAGTTCAAAGGCAGGGTCACTTTAGTGTCAATGTAGGTGTGGAATTGTAGGGCGCCATTTAATAGGTTCATATTTTTATGATGGTGCTGACGGGACAAAGGTATGGCTATTTTCTTGCAAATGATATTCCTATTCTTATAGAAAATGTGCCACTTCAATTTAGGAGACACCTGTGGTTTCAATTGGACGGGGCGCCTTATCATAATGTTACAGTTACGAATTGTGTTTAAAACATTAAGTATTGTGTTCATTTATTTTTATGTTTATGTTGATATTCCTTTTCTGTTGTTGTGGTCTCCCTTATATGATAGGTGGGTTTGTAATTCTTACAAATTAATGTAATTGTTGTATACACAGTTGTGTTATTAAATTGTTTATAGTGAATACGTTTTTTATTGTAAATAAAACCAAGCAAGAGCATTCAAAAAACCCTATATCGCTGACTACCCCGTTGCAATAATAATTCTGAGATAGAGAAATTCACTAGAGAAATGCCCGTAACTTTTTAAATAATGGTAACATAAAATAATGTTATATAGCAAAAATATTCAAAATTAAGGGATCTTTATCGTGACATATTAAAACATGTATGTTGCTGGAAAAAAAAATTTAAGCGCCGCGACGCCTAGCGTCGTAAAGATAATTTCTGTATTTTGACCCTACCTTCAAGTAAAAGTAATCAAAAATGCAATAATTTCTAAAATAATTAATTTTTTTCAGCCGTTTCCCAGAAAAACTCATTTCTTCAGTTAAATCGATCACCCTTTACATACATGAAGAATGAGAAACGAAATAAATATTGTGTATATTGTCATGCCGACGAAATACAATTAGTTTGTGATAATAATTATAAAAATAATCATGTATAAAACAAATAAAATACTTACTAAAGATCAAATGTGGCGAGTTCTGTTGAATTTTGCATTAGGTCTATGGCTATTTAATTCTGCATTGTCAGTTGGAGCCGTCTATACCACTCTCCGGTCTAAAACGATAACAAAAAATAAATTATAATAATAATAATAATAATAATAATAGTAATAAATCTTTATTGATCCTGAAGACATATAAATGTATAGGGCATGTCACAATGCACATATATACATACAAACAATACTACACTTATAGAAAACAGTTTTGCAATAACAGAACAATAATAAAAAAAAGAAAATCTCGATCAATACAAGTTATTCTATTTCGTCAGAGAAATATTCATCCACATCATAATATGCTTTTTCTAATATACTCGCGACAAGAATTCAGACGACTTACGTCATACGAACAAATGAATAATTCATTATATTTTCATGAAAATATTTAATAAACTGCAACTGATAATGATAAAACTATATATTACACTAAAAGTTTGCATTATATATACCACTAAATTGCAAGAAATGATTGTTTTTAACGCGACCAAATATCGAAAATTACGTTGACAATAAAAACAAATGTGTAACGGCAGCCGTGACGTAAGACGTCTGAATTCTTGACGCGAGTATAGTAGTTTTTTAATAGATTTTTTAAACGTTTTCTCATTTAGAGTCTAAAAAAAATAAAAAAACACGCTTTAATAGCAAACCGAACTAAAAAGTAGAAAATAATTTTCAAGTATCAAGAGTTTCTATTACAGCAATAGAAAATTCCGACAATCAATTACCACTAATTAATTGGGAATAAGATTAAATTAGAAATTAAATTATTAATAGAATAATTCAATTATAGTAAAAAAAGCGTGGGGTGCTTGATATTAAATGTTACAATTATTTCAGTAGTGTAGCTATTTATAAATTTAAAGTTATTATGAAAATATAGTAAATTGCACCCACAATGACTTGGGGGAAAAAATTTTTTTGGTTTTAATTTTTTTACGTGATGTGCGTCGTACGAGAATAAGTCTAGGGACCGAATTTGCTGTCAAACAAATGGAGATTTTAAAAATAATTTTATTTTTTAGAAAAGGCAGTGGCGTACCATTTTTTACATCAAACAACGCTCCTTAATGATTAATAGGTGTGTACAAAATTTCATAAAAATATCTGGAGTGATAAGAAAATTATAATAAAAAAGTAATTTATTTCTTAAAACTATAACACTCTGTAGCTCAAAAATTAAGAGGTTTAGGACATTTGTTGATATTAAGTTTTCTTCTTAAAATGACCGAAGGGTGTAAAACCCTTAAGTATCGGCATTCAACTAATAAACACCCTGTATATTGCACTCAATTGGAAAAGATTGTTTTAACGAGACCAATTATCGAAAATTTCGTTGACAATAAAAACAATTGCGTAACGTCTGAATTCTTGCCGCGACTATAGACGGGAGACTGTATAGTTGACAAGTTTGTTGCCAAAGTTTCATAAAATTAAACTACTTCTTAAAAACGTTAATACGAATTTGTAAAGTGCTAATAATTCGAAATGTCATGTACCTATACATATTTGATACGTGTTAACAGACTAAAGACTTTAACAAATACAATTTTGTAAAGAGAAAATAAAAAAGGGCAGTTCGAAAATGATTTAAACATACACTTCTGCACGGCACTGAAAATTGGTCCACTGTAAAATCCGATAAGCGGCTTTATGGAAATAAGTAACATTATAACGCCGATTTTATACAGCAAATTTAACTGCTTTTGTCGCTATTGTTATTAATTAGTAATAGATTTAATTTGTGGTTTTAATTACTAATATAGTTTGACCTGAAGTTACACAACATTTTGTCCGTTTTGAACTCGTTATTGGCAGCAACTATGATACGTTTTCGTAAATCGTCAATAGTATATATCCACTTCGATGCGATAGACTTCATTTTTTAAATATCCCCACAAAAACAAGACCAGGTGATTTAAAGTCAGGATATCGTGGCGGCCATGGTACCAGTCCACCTCGTCCAATCCCTTAGTGTTAATGCTTGGACATGCTATACATGGTACGGATATAATTGAGCCTCGTGTACGATACGTCACACTGCTGCAATAGGCCGTGGAAGTCCTGGATCTCCATCTCTTCCACGATTTGGTTTCAAATTTCCCTCGCGTTGCACTACATTTACACTCACTGCACACCGCGGTAAAAGTAGTTGCATTTGGCACATGTTTACCGGGAAATCGTTCTGCTAAAGCATTTTCACAGGGTAATAAATTAAAACGATATCTATCAACTTAGAGTTACTACTATACACGTAAGCCATTTTTAACACTTGAAAAACTAATGTAAACACTGGCGCCACAAAAACTTTAGTGCCTACAAAAAAAAATCGGATTTCAATATTCGAAATCGCCTGTCTAGAGACTACAGTGGTCCAGCGATGTAAAGGTTGAAAAAACTTCAATAATGTTTTACTTGGAAACTAGGGCTGACGGTTGCCGAGCGGCCAAGGCGGTGACGAACAGTCGCTGCCAGGGAAGCACGAGCGGCCGGAAGTTGGTACGAATCCAACACGGGGCAGGAATTTTTCTGTCCTACCCATGGATGTTTGTGATTGTAAGGGTGGAGGGTAGTTTAAGTTAGTAGGTAAAAAGGGCCAAATATGGCCTACTTACCAGTAAGCTTAATTACCTTTACTTGGAAACTATAAGGATTTTATAAAAAAAATTTACGATATCGACTCCATTTTTCATGACGATGTATATCTAGATAATGTACAATCCTTTGAAATAATAATGACACTCTTTAAATATAACAAGTTTTAATAATTTCAATTTTCACATATAATATATTTAAACAAATCTAATCTACAAACACCCTTTTTTAATCATTTTATTTCATCAAATTTCATCTATTAATTATAAAAAATGTCCCAAATCATTACAAAATTTAAAAATCAAAATATAATATAACTTATAATAAATAAATAAATAAAAACTCGCTATTTCCTTAAACGCTCCTATTTACCACTACACTAAACTAAATACATAAATTCAATTATTTTTATACAGTATGCGCCAAAAGTATGGAATAAATTCAATAAAAACGGAACAATAATTTTTTGGGAAAAATCCTCGAACAGGTCGATTTTTAATTTAAAAAATACATATTTTAGCGTAAAATGCGATTTTGAAAATCGTCATTTGTTTTCAAGTAATGACGTCATTGATTTTTTTTTAAATGACAATAAGCCAATTAAAATAAATGTTTTCTTTGTTGCAAATTTAAAATACTTTTTTGCTAACAGTTGATACGTTTTGTGACACAGAATATATGGGGTATTTTTGTAACCGAATATTTCTACGTCAGTGCAGAAAACATGTAATGTAAAAAAAATTAAATTGACTAGATAACTTACTCCAAAAAAATGAAGGTTATAAAATTGCTCCCATGGACTTTTCGGAATTTGTATATTAATAATTAGGATAATAGCATGAAAATTATACATAATAAATATTATTAGATCCTAATATACAGTATGCGCCAAAAGTATGGAATAAATTCAATAAAAACGAAACAATTATTTTTTGGGAAAAATCCTCGAACAGGTCGATTTTTAATTTAAAAAATACATATTTTAGCGTAAAATGCGATATTCATATGTCATTTGTTTTCGAGTAATGACGTCATCGATTTTTTTTTAAGAGGCAACACCATATTTTTTTCCTTGATTCTGAAAGATCGTTTAATTCTCTATCAGACAGTACTAAAATTTTGCCGTCTTACATAGGAAAGTTTTCGAGTAAATGACGATTGAATGTTAGAAAACGTAAATCAATTAAACTAAAGCAAAAACGTTATCAAGTTTAGTTTTTCGAATTCCATAGTTCTTTTATGGATCACGTAGGTGAAAATCTTTGCAAAGTGTCATTGTCACACCGACTTTCTAATAAGTATTGTAAGCGACATAGAAATTATTATTATTCAATTTAAAGTATTATGGCACATTTAACTGTTACTCAAAGAATTGAAATTTTAATTCTTGTCGGATGCGGGAATATGACTAGAACTCAGCAGGAAGTTTGCGATTTATTTAATGAAAAATACCCAGATCGCCCTATCAGCCAATCAACAGTCAGTAAGGTAAGAGTCTAAATTTAGAGAAACTGGCAATGTTGTAAATATTCCAAAACCTGGAGGTCCAAGCATTAATGAAAATGAGAAACAGAACATTTTGATAAGTAATGATATGATAATCCTCATAATTCTTCACGATTGGTTGCATTAAACAATGACACTAGTCAGAGCACAGTGATACGTATCTTGAGGAAGGAAAAATATCATCCCTACAAAATTCAACTTGTGCAGGAACTCAATGAAGATGATCCCGATCGCCGCTTACACTTTTGCGAAATTCTAATAGATTTATGTCAAGGAAATAGAAATTTACACCGGCAAATACTTTTTTCAGATGAGGTCACATTTTGTCTGAATGGTACAGTAAACCGTCAAACTTGCAGATATTGGAGTCGGGAAAATCCTCATTGGATGGCAGAGGCACATACCCAACACCCTCAGAAATTAAATGTGTAGACTGGAATAGTTGACGACAGAATAATAGGGCCTATCTTCTTTGAAGGAACCCTTACAGGACAAAGATATTTAGAGTTTCTAGAAAATGACCTTGTTCCTGCCCTTGCAGTAATTTTTCCTAACGATAATGACCCTGACATTCCTGACGATACCATATGGTTTCAGCAAGACGGTGCACCTCCGCACTATGTGCGCCCTGTACGAGATTTTTTGGACAACTGTTTTCCTGGGAGGTGGATCGGCAGACGCGGACCGATAGAATGGCCTGCAAGATCGCCAGATCTTACACCTCTTGACTATTTTTTATGGGGATACTTGAAGTCAAAAGTGTACATTAATAAACCACGTAATTTAGAAGAACTTCAAAATCGCATTCGGGACGAAATACGCAGAGTTACCCCAGAAATCATTCATAATGTGCAAGAAGAATTTCTTCACAGACTTGCGCATTGTCAAAAAGTTGGTGGATGGCAATTCGAACATTTAATTGAAGTATAAAATTTAATCAATTGTATTTTATTTTACATACCTCAGAATTGTTACTTTTTTATGGATAAAATTTACGTTTTCTAACATTCAATCGTCATTTACTCGAAAACTTTCCTATGTAAGAGGGCAAAATTTTAGTACTGTCTGATAGATAATTAAACAATCTTTCAGAATCAAGGAAAAAAATATGGTGTTGCCATTTAAAAAAAATCGATGACGTCATTACTCGAAAACAAATGACATTTGAAAATCGCATTTTACGCTAAAATATGTATTTTTAAATTAAAAATCGACCTGTTCGAGGATTTTTCCCAAAAAATAATTGTTTCGTTTTTATTGAATTTATTCCATACTTTTGGCGCATACTGTATAGTAACATAATTATATTATATATTTTTTTTCAGATATTACAACATGGATCAAAAAATTGTACTGTCCATTATCCGCAGCAATGCAACAATTGCGGAAACTAATAATCAATTAATAAAATTACTAAAAAAAAAATAAAATAACTATTAAAATTAATATTAATTTGGTAATTTATTTTGAACTGCTTACGTAGTCGTAATGACATCTACTTTAACATTAGTTCTTAGTTGTTCCACTCATTAGACCTAGTGAAATTTCTAGTCGGAACTTCCAGTAGTTCAAAAAATGATTTGAGGGAGTGCCATTATTATTGCAATATATTGTATAAATATCAATTATTATAGAAACTGCGTAATTTATACATCATTTATTGTCTCATGCCTCCAGGGTTTACACGTATTTACTTTATTAGTTTATTTAGGACCGCTCTTTTAGCCTTTATTAAATTCCGTTCGATGTGGACGACAGTATAAAAATATTAAAGTTGATAATTAAATAGTATATATACGTCTCTTTTGCTAGTCAATTGCATAGGCACTTTGTTTTTGCAATTTACAGTGCACTTTCATAAAAATATGTTGTATTTGTTGTGTTACGACAAAGCATACTTTCACAGTAAATTGTCAAAATGATACACATGTGATTTCACTGCACCTGCAAGTTTACACGATCGATATCCGTTAAAAAATACATCAGTCACGAGCTGAATTGATAGCTGATGCGTCAGTTCAAAGGGTGTACGTTTTGATGTGTATTTTTAGAATTAAATATTCTCTGAAAATCATTGTTTGTTTTATAAAATTGAATTTGGTGGATATCAATAAGGAAACCTATTTGCAATACATTTGATGTAAAGAAAGAGAGCAAATAATAATATCAATAAAAGTTTATTGCAAAAAAGGTGCAACAACAATTTTTATAAAAGGAAGGTGTATCAGTAATTTAATTTGTAACACCTCCATGGAAATAGATAGATACATCAAGTGAGTTTTTCTTTTACCAGAAAAACAAACAGTTAATTTTTACTGATATTTATTAACACTCTGTAGACTACTGAATACTAATTACAACACAACTAATCACTATCTAAATCGCTCGGAATCTCCAATTTAACTCACTGAACCATCCAAATGAAAACTATAATTCAAGACTGACTGACTCGGCCGTTTATTCTTCTTTTACAGGTCAAACGAATATTCCAGGTATTTTCTAGTATCTCTAGATTAATTTCTCGAACAATTCTCGTCGATTCTCAATTTTTCAGTCGCGCGTCGATACACGGTATTATTTTGTTTGTTTACCAGAATCGCGTAGGGGCGATCGGGGCAATTTAGTGTTTCGAGATATCACAGTCGTCGAATTGGGTGCCAGCGGGGCAAATTCTGTGACAATATTTATTCACGACAATAATATTTCGAGGCTAATTTCTTCTAGTGAATAAATTTAATTCACGTAGCGTATACAATATTTTATCCAATTGTGACAGATCATTGATATTTAACGTAGTTTTATATTCACGAACTAATTTAGAAGAAATGAGCTAACTGAATAAACTGTTAGATTATATTAAATGTTGCTTGGATACACTATAATAACTAATTGTTTGTTAGTTGAATTAAGCTGTAATTTATGTCGATATTTTATATTTTCGTCTTTAGTTGTTTTAAAATAAAAGTATCTGGAAGTAATGGAACAAAATCCGCTATTATGAGATTGTGTACCGGGCGATGTTTCTATTAGCACAAGTGGCTTTATGGAAAGTAATTCCGGAGAAGTCCAAGTTACTTTATGATAAAGGTTAATAAAATGTTGTATGTTAAAGACAATGTGGATATAAGCAGATAGGTTCACATTTTCTATATAAACAAAACAAAATATATTTTCATGGTTTCACTACTTAGATATAGTTCTACTTTTTGTAGATTTAACCAGGCGAAGGTTATTTAAACCATAAATCAATGGATTATAAGCCAAATAGTCGCGTATGTTTACCAGAGAAGACCTCGACAAATTCTTACATACGACCCCTGATATCAATTATTTATTGCTAAAGATAGTCCTAATTATGGTTTGTAGAAGTTGTAGAATTGGGGAATTGGGAATTTATTATGCTTCACATTATCTATCTGAGAAAAACGTGGTTTATAAAATGGGTTTAAATAATGATGGAAGTTAGAATTGAAAAGGTAAATTGACCAGCTCGCTCGCTAGATAGAAACCCTATTGAGCAGTGCAACAACATTTCTCAGGAATATATTCAAACCCTAATCTATCATATGTCTCGAAGAATTGAAGCCTTTGTTCAAACTAGAAGGGGAAACTCCCAGTATTAACGAAACACAACTATGTTTTTGCTGTTATGTTACTGTCGGTTGTTCAGTTGTTGGTTGTTTAATTAAAAATTTTTGTAGAAGTCGCCCAGCCGCCAAAAATCTAGAGAGACTCATATTATAAACCCAATCGCAATTTATAGCATTCGACACAAAGAAATATAGATGCAGCCCATATACAGGGTGTCCGGAAATTATGCGTCAAGACTTCAGGAGGTGATTTCTCACAAGAAATTAGAGTCACGAAGTCCTATAACAATTTTTCGAAAACTCAGAGATGCAGGGTGTTAAATTTTTATTTTCGATATTTGTAAATAACTTTTTAAGAAATCCAAATATTTACAAAAAATTTGTAGATCCGCCTGCTTTGATAAAATCTTTGAGCTTTGTTGAAAAATGGTTTCAAAATCAAACTCGCCGATCTTCTTGAAATTTGCACGTCCCCATAATTTACCGTTCTGAACAACTTTTTCAAGTAACATTTTGCTGTATTTTCAGTAGAAAAGGCACTTTACGTGAAACAATAAAAGTTTTCAATCGGTACACTGATTATTTTAAATAGGATTATTTCGAAAACTGTTACTCCTAACGACTTCAACAGGGTATACCTTTTTCAGATACAACAGGTAGGAGAATCGATTGTTTCTATAATCAGATGGATACACTAAGCTTCAAAAAAGTTCTGCCATTTAAAAGAAACATGGTGTGCCACAAGTGGCGCCCCCTACTAGTGACGTCAAAATTAGAAATATATTTGAATTTCTCCGCAAAAAATCCAGATTTACAAATTTGATGTAAATATTTGGATTTCTTAAGAAGTTATTTACAAATATCTAAAATAAAATGTTAACTTTAACATCCTGTATCTCCGTTAATATTGAGTTTTCGAAAAATTGTTATAGGACTTCGTGACCCTAATTTCTTGTGAGGAATCACCTCCTGACGCATAATTTCTAGACATCCTGTATATATAAAAATCCTATAAAGTTATGTGCCGCATATCTCTGAGAGCATTAGTGTGTGTGTTCTTAAGAATGGATCATAATTCAAGCTCCAAGCTCTACAGCGTATTCTCAAAATCGCTAACGTCCTAATTTAACAAATGAGGAATATCGGTTGACATGTATGAAGGGTTTAGGGCACGAGATTTAAATTTGAGTGTAAGTAATGTTAAAATATGTAATTCATTAAAACAAGAATGTGTGTGAGTTTTCGGCAAGAAAAGTTGGTTTCTTTTGCGAATTATGCGTGACAAATGAATTATGGTATGTGAATTTCCGTATAAATGAAATCGAAAAGAGTATACTGATAGAAGAAGACAAAATAGTGACATCAATTTCATCATGAAACTCTCATGGTAGATTGTCGGAACTTCAAAACAAACTTATTAACACCACATAATAATGAATGTTGCAATAATATTTGTACTGTTTTAGTGTTTTGTAAAATGTGTACAAAAATCCGTAAATTTCGCGTCCATGAGGACAAGGCCTAAATGTGATATCCGCAGAGTGCGCATCAGGTAAGTGGGTGGTGGGCCATCGCCGTCCATCAGGACGGAATTCTAATTTATGGAGAGGATGGCACCGAGGTGACATTTAAAGAAAGCTGTTAATGTGTTAGGTTCACTCGACCTCACCTTATTTTTGATAATTTTGTGTGCTTTGAACCCTTCTCAAGTGCCACGCTTAGGTAATCATACAACCCTCACCGCCCGTACTCATCTCTGTGCTCTGAAATAGTCATACTTCATTATTTTCAACCTTGGGTATTTGGTAATACAAGATAAAAACTTTAAATTTAGAAATCACTACCGTTTTTATTATTTTATGCCTCGAAATTGGAAAAATAATAAAATAATTAATGTTATGTAACGCAATTATTTTTTTTGTCATTTTTGTATATTTTTTATATTTAATCGCCTTCAAATTTAGTACGACTATGATGTTCCTACAAGCTAGCGATGAGTCACTCTCTAGATTTCTGGCGGTTGGGTATGTTAGAACATGGAAAATTCAACGTTGTGTTCAATAATTCATGACTTTGGAAGCAGAAAAAATAGTCAAGTGTTCAAAAT